>OY821749.1:20758307-23506756 GCA_963682055.1 Primula veris | reverse complement strand
CTCCATTCTTGAGGTAAATCCTCATGAATATGTAAAACAACAACAAAAAAACAACAACAAAAAAACCGTAACCAATTAATATATTAAAATATCAAACATATCTGAAATGATACGGAGTTAAAATGATGATTTCACTTGTAAACATATCATATTAAATTTGCTCTAATTGAATACAAGATTAAAATAGATTAATTGAGTATATTTAATAAATCAGAGAGAGATAGTAACCTATGGAGTACTTGATGAACACAAAATTCAATGGAGATTAGCTCTTTTTAAGAAGATGAATAAAACTCCACATAAATCCAAAATGGGTTCTGTAACTTCGTGTGTTTTATGTAAGCATATAATTAACTATATATCAGTCAAGAGAGAGAAATAGATAAGATAAGTACTGACAAAACTAATCACCGTAATAGAAGAGAGAGAAAGAGTAGATAAAGATAAGGAGGGAGTGTTTTACACAGCAGTTTGTTTTTAAATTATTTGACTTGCCGAGGAAGTGGTAAATTTAACTTTATCAAGAAGTATCAAAAATCTACTTTTTTTAAATGGACTTCCACAACTCCTTATGTTGGTCCGTAGGAGTCTAAACCTTAGAGGGGGGGTGAATAAGGTTTTGTACGTTTTTTCGCGGAATAAAAACTTTGTGTTATTTACTAAGTTAATTAGTGGTTTTATCACCTAAACTCTTTCGTTAACAAGTTATCGCTAAATTAATCTAAGCAAGCAATAAATAAATACGAAAAGTAAAAGTTAAGGGAAAGAAATAACGCAAGATTTATAGAGGTTCGGCAAAACGCGCCTACGTCCTCTCCTCGGTATTTTCACTACCGAGTGTTTCACTAAAAACTTCGATTCAAGGTTACACCTTAACGAGCTTAATCAACCGATTACGCTCCCCCTCACTATATGAGTATCCCGAATAAATGACCTAGAGCTTTTAAGCTACACTTGCTTAAAAGCCTCTACCCAATTCACTCGCTCACAAATGAGTTTATAAAATTACTCTTTTACAAATTGGATCACTCACTAACAAATAATATCTCGGAGTTTATAGAATTACAAGAATAATACTCTCGAGAATATTTAATAATACACGTGAGATTTGGTAGTATAAGCTTGAAGAATAGCTTTGTAAGAATTGCTTATAAGTTGGTATACTTGGATAATCTTTCTTCAAAGACTTTTTGGGGCTTTTGTAGAGTGAAAAGGTTCAGCATTTAATTTCAGACCGTTGCTGGTTGTTGAGTTCATGCAATGCTGTTTTCGCAGTTGTTCGCCCAATTTTCAGGAAGAGCTTAAAAGCTGGAATTTGAAAATCTACAGAAACGATCGGTCGTTTCTGTAAAACGATCGGTCGTTTTTGATCTGAGTTCTCTGGAAGAATTTAAGCATAGAAACGATCGGTCGTTGATGCTGGCGATCGGTCGTTTTTGATCTTTGCTCACTTGAATAATTTGCACTGAATATGATCGATCGTTTTTGCATTGATCAATCGTTTTTAATTCTGGGCATGTTTCGGTTTTCTCGACCAACTTCGAAACCCCGTAACTAACTCGTTTCAAACCCTATTGTGGTTCCGCTTGAACCATTGGCTTCGTAATTATGCATTTTATCATTTTGAACCTTTAATACACTCGATAAATGATTAGTACGCAAAACGAGCTTTTATCATGTTTTACAAATATTGTTATCATCAAAATAATCGATTAGAAGAAACGACGTTCAACACCTTACTTTATGGGAAGTCAATATTTTTTACCCACCAAACACACATAAATATATCAAATGGACTTTTAATGCTTGGAAGCACTTCTAGGCTGTGCGCCAAACACCCCCTAAATAATTACTATTCACCTTATTTGACTGTTTTTATACGGCCATCTTGACCAATGTTATCTTAGAAAATAAATGATTATATAATGTTTTTCAATAACTAATTTATTTTTTATATTTTCAACTAAATTAGAATTTGTTAAATTAAAAACAAAATGTACAACACACTAAAATAAAAAAATCAACATATATAACTACAAGGGGCCTATATTAAATTTAAATATTATTATTATTATTTTTATATCTATTTGACACATTTTTATAAAAACGGGTTGTGAACTCACGAATTTTTATACAACCACATTAACCTTTGTGTCTCTCACTAACTTTCTCCGTCCATTGTGCTCTTGTTCTTTTAATTCCTCCGCATTAGATAAGACTAAATTTGAGCAAGTGGTTGGTGATCATGTGATTGTTATCTGATTATACCACGCTCACTGTCAGAGTTCGAATACTGTCGCCTGCAAAATTTCGCAGGTTTTATCTCCAAAGGAGTGATCAAAAATAAAAATAAAAATAAGACTAAATCTAATAATTTTAATTTTGATTTAGAAAATGAGAAAACAAAGGACACCAGATTTAGAAATCTCCCCAATTAGGCAAATTATATGGTAACAAATTTTCATTTTCCCAGGCAATTCAATAAATTGATGGGGATTTTTCGATTTCCTGTAAATGAAATATTGAAATTTGAAAGGGCACACGTCCTAGAAAAGTGTAGCCGAGCTGAGAATTTTCAAGGAAACTGAAACAAATTATCTGATTCTTACAAATTTATTTTTAAATTTAATTTAATCTTTGTATGTGTCCTGTGGAGATAGTTGAAGTATGCAAAAAGTGGTTTTGATTTGGGGAAAAGAAGTGTTTTAAAGGGTGAGAGTTAAAATATATATGACGTCAAGGATCAGAGAAGATTTCAAAATAGGGAAAAAAGTAAACAACGTGTATTAATGACCAAACTATCTGTCATTAACAAAATGGTGACCAAATTAATTAATAAAATTGTAATTAAACTAAATTAATAATTGAGATACCGAACTACATATTTTTTCATAAACCGTGGACCTCTGTCAATTTAATTTGACGGAATTTAAGTTTAAATTTCATTTCAGTTCAAAATTTTATAAAACATATGAATTTAAATCGAAAAATTTATAAATTATATTTTTAACATACTCATAAACAAATTATTACATATATATATATATACATACTCATGCATAAACATAAAATACAAAATAAAAATAAAAATACACATTATATATATATATATATATAAATATAACGTTTTATAAAAAAAGTAACTTTTTTTAATAATTTTTAAAAATATTTACTTTTTAAAAAATATAAACTTTTGAAAAAAACTTTTTTAAGAAAAAAAATAACTTTTTAATTTTTAAAAGGTATGCACCTTTTTGAAGTGCTTTATAAAAAAAAAATTTAAAAAAATATTTTTTATTAAAAAAAAGTTGATTTTTTTATAAAACGTCATATATATATATATTGTGTTTTTTTTATTTTTATTTTGTATTTTATGTTTATGTATGAGTATTTATATGTATATGAACTATTTGTTTATGAGTATATAAAAATATAAATTTATAAATTTTTCAGGTTAAATTCAAATGTTTTATAAAATTTGGTACTGAAATGAAATTTAAACTTAATTTTCGTCAAATTAAATTGACAGAAGTCTCCTGTTCATGAAAAAAAATATGTAATTCGATATCTAAATTGTTAATGTGAATAGTTCGGTAACCATTTTGTTAAAACTATTTTTTCCGTTCAAAATATGTATGACGTCGTTAATAAACTATCAATCCTGGCCACACATTTTTAATCAACGGCTGTGATTGGGAATATTGTTGTTGTTTATATATTAACGGTCTCTCCTAATATACAAAAAGACTCCTAACATAGTGGTAACGTATCAATTTAATTAGTGATAGGTCTAGAGTTCAAATCATGATCATATATTTTAATTTTAATTTTTTATTAGAAAATTAGGAAACCGTCCATTGTAAACAACTTGAAATGCTATTTTGCTGCGTATCTATACCAATTCCTACTTTTCCAAACAAAAGTTACATATTAACTATGATAAGGAGAAAAAACTAGATATTCTATTGTAACCATTATTTTTGACATAGAAATTCTATTGTAACCATTATTTTTGACATAGAAATTCTATTGTAACCATTATTTTTTACACCGCCGCTCCGAATAATTTCGTCATGGGTCCACTGCTTGTGGTGCTCTAAAGACTAAAGCTTTATAACATGGAGTATATATAAATGAAAAAAATGCAAACAAAGTTTACGTATTATGTTAGTTTGAGGCGTTGGCTGGATACTCATTAATTTGGCGTATTAAGAACTGTTAGGTTTTTCACCTAACGTCCTAAACGGGGTAGATTTGATGAAATTTTAATTGCATACCATGAACTACACGTAAACATAATTATGTTAGTTTAATTTAATTAATGTCTATAACCTGGTCCCCATGCACAATTTACACGTCAAGAAAGTAAGCATGTACTACTTTAAATAACACTATGATTAGCCATCTCTAGTTCTAGCCTGGCATGATAATAAAAAAACAAAAATGATATTAGCACAGATTGCAACACAGATAAACCACCCTAATTTGAAAATCTAGCTAGTCCCTAATATTAGTTATATATTTCATTCCACGCCAAAAGAAAATTCAAAATAAAAAACTAACTGCTATCTTTTTCATCCAAAAGTTGCAGACCAAAACCTCCAATCCATACTCCACCAAACCACCGTCTATTTACGCCCGTAACTGTCGCTTGAGATACACCGACCTCCGTCTCCGATTGGGTGGCGATGGCGTTATCTTCGAGCAGAGAAAGCTCCGTGTTGAACTTAGAAGAGAGGTTGATAAACATGAATTTTCTGTTGAGTAGTGATACTTTTAATTGATCTATAAGATCTAAAATGCATACATATTTTTATAAACACCAAACAACCATGCACCAATACACCGCAACTGCACCACCGACCATAACATTCTCAAGGATGAGATCGAAACTTACCCTTGAGTACACACCATGTACGCGTGGATGGTGTGGTTGCATTGGTAGTGATAAGATTCGGTAGAATTTGTCATTTGCGTATGGTCAGGACTTTGAGATGAGAGAGTGAGTGTGTGTGTAATTTTGATTCGTTGGGGGTGGAACTGAAATTTTAAATAAAATGAAGGGCTAATATGTAATTGATCTGTGTCCGTATCTGTGTTGTGGGTTGTACGCATAGCATTACTGATAAATAATAAAAAAATAAAAATGCGTAGTACTGCCTAATTTAGACCGAGTCATAACTCCGTAGCCGTACTACCTAAAGTGGGAAGTATTACCTTATATATACTTACTCGGTTAATTGTGCATTACGAAACTACGTTAAGTTTTGATCAGTTTATAACTTATATCAAAATTATCGTTTTTTTTTTTAAATCTAATAATAAAATTTAATATTTGAACTATATTATCAACTTTTAAAATTTTCATTCCGACAATTTTGATATAAGTTTTTAACCTGTTAAAATTACACGTAATTTCATAATCGATAATTAAATATAAATGGAAGGAGTATGTTTTTTTTTTTTCTTTCCAATAAGAGTACAGTCATTAGTTTACCTAAAGTATAGCTTTGGTAGAGTGGGGCGACTTCGAGAACCATTCAATCGGAATGGATTGTTTGGTCAGGTCTGTAGATCAGTTTATGTTCTGTGCAATGGTTCTCATTATCCGGGGTGAACATTTTTCAAATTATTTAACATACTATAAAAATCCCATTCGGAGCTAGTTCTATATATGTTATCGTCTTTATAGAAGCAGCACTCTTACAAAATAAATAAAGTGTGAGTTCACAAAACTATTGTTTAATCCCAAATAGGAAAAAAATATTTATTAGTAAATAGTCAGGGTACAATTTTATGGTAAAAAAACAGTACGTCCAACATATTAGTAATATTTAGTAAATCAAGGGATCTTAAATCGAACGTTGCCACGATTATTGGCTCCAGTCAAACGAGAGCTCCGACTAACATGCATATCAGATCGAGAGCAAAAACAAAAGATCTTTGTCTCGGGAAACATCTAGAAAATTAAATGGGAGGGACGGATAAGTTGCATATCATACTTTAATTAATCATAAACTTGAAGAGGTGATCTCGACGAGAAGAGGATCCACAAGTAACAAACTGCCCTAATATTATATCATGCCGAAAATGACCAACTCATGTAGTTTGAAAAACGAAGCTCGACCTGAGATTTCATGGAACTCGCAAGTATAGGCTTTCGACAAAGGACAATGAAACGTTTCGCAACAAATAGCAAATATTTAACAATTGACCATATTGCTTCGGGAAATAACACAAAAAATAAATAATAGGGGTTTGACCAACAAGCGAAGCACATCAATACGGAATTGATCAAGGAAAAGATGATTTCATTGTTAAGGGAAAAGGTGAATTAATTAGTAGGTAAAAGTAATAGCGGAAAAGATGATATGCAAACATTAAGTCCCTAAAGAAGACAGGTAAAATAAAAAGAATGAACTTTAATAAAAAAACCTTATCAGAAATAATTTTCTCATTTCGTATTCATGTCGCGCACACCATTAAGTAAAAACATTATAGTTCGACTCTCTCCCACTAGTTGTTAAATCCTTTATTACGGAAAATACGAAGAGTATAAATATAAATGGTTGAAATTATAGGATCAAACTGAAATCTCATTATACCGATTAAGAATCACTATTTGGTCCTTCAATTTCATTAATTTACAATTAGATTCCCCCTTTTGGAATCATAACCCTTTCTTCGCTCTAAACTTCTTTCTCCTATCATTCAGCTTCTTCCGTTTAGCAGCATGTCAAAAAATCATAAGGATTGGCTCGCAAGATTCCCATATATAGTCTATCTGTCGCAATCTAAGTGGCTTAAAAATCTCTTACAAAATCAAATCTGCAGTGGCACAAAAATTATTTAAAAAAGGGAGATCAAACTATTTATTAATAAACATCTTTTTTGCTTAATGTCCATATTCAGTAAAGTTTATTTGGATTGATGGGAAATCGATAGGAAATTTTATATTATCTATGTGCTTATCGATTGTGTTACTTCGATGGTAGTTATGGATTTTTTTAGAATTCATGAGTATTTTCTTTCTAAATGATTAATGTGTGTCTAACAACTCAATATTGTGCAGACATGCTTAACAAAGTAAATTCCCATATAAGGTGCTCGATATGGAATATGTTAGCAATATTAAAAGTAAACAATTCTTATGTGGCATAACAGTTCTGTAATCTTGACTGGCATTTTTATGATTTCGCATTTGTTGTGAGTACATTTTCTCAAAAAGAGTGGATGCGTGCTTTTTGCAGCTGATTTTGTATTTCCGTCATTTTCTCGGTATCAGTACATAACTATTTGTATGTAAATTAATGTGACAATTGAAATCATGTAATTCGAAGTGGTGGTTTACAGTATGTGCCATCTTCATGAATGGTCTTTTTTCCTAAATGAGAGTATGTATGTTTGCCAATTTGACCATGTAGAGCAGTAGTTTGGATTCATTATAGTGCGTTTTTGTATTTGAGGTTTGAGTGTTACTGATCAATATGTAACAAAGCAAATGCCGAGTCACCTGGAAACTGTTCACGAATGTTTCATGTATGTATAATGTGATCGAACTATTTGAGTAGTGAAGTAGAGCAAAGTTGAAGTAGTGATGCATAATGTCCTGAATATCTTGAATTTTTTCATCTCCGGCCATCACCAGACTCCCTCTGTTTAATTCCGTGTCCATATTGAATTTTAAGAATTTAAAATTGGGTAACCAATAGGCAATAAAACATTGTTTATGGGTTTATCATTATTGTTTTCATGATTCGACTGATAGTTGTGTAATTAATAAATCATTAGTACTTGTTTCATGAGTAATTTCTTTCTAAATGAGTGAATTAAAAATGGATTTGTATGCTTAAGCACTGGTTTAGCTATTTGCTGTAAGAAAAGGATTACGAATATACTGTAGTATGCAGATTAAGAAATGGATTACGAATATACTGTAGATTCAAATGAGCATTGCAGATCGAGAGAAAATAAAGAAATAGACAAGTCATCTGAGGCCTGTTGACCGATGATTTGTAGCTGTTCCTCTCTCATTCATACTGCAAATGTTCGTTAATGAGAGAGATGTGTGCCAAATCATTTATTCGAGGTTTTTTGAGTCTTAATATGGTTCCGTAGTTGAAATGATGGAATCGTAGAATTTTCTTAGCTCAGGTTTGGTTAAATGTTCTGAAATAATGATAACAGCGCTGCACTCGAGTTTCTAAGTCATAGATTTATCTTCCTTTCACAGTTTGTACTTTCTAGTACTTCAAATGCTTCGACAGAAGAAAAGGATAGAAATTACAAGAACTAAAAAAAACTACTACACATGATCTTTCTTGAGGTTGGAGTATAATTTTCTGCAAATATATACTGTAACTACCAGAAACTTGATTTATTCCGCGTGCCACTCATTAGCAAATACATCATCTTTTTTCTATGAAAAGAAAGAATAATGCAACTTGTTTGTTTTGTTTTGAATGGTGGATAGCTGGAAATAAAAGCTTTGGAAGCATAGGGAATTGGAACCTTCGTTGCAAGTATAGGAATGGGCTTTGGCTTTTGAATGCACAAGTAAGATGCTCGTTTTCTCCTAAATTCTGATTTACCATGTAAATAAATTATATTTGCCATCGTTCTTGTGATATATTATGATTATTAGCATTGTTTCCAGTGCAGCTTGCAATGTGAAGTGACATGAATTTGCGAAAATGACTCAAACTCATACCTGATTTTTTTCTTCTTCTACTGAAACGAAACCTCAAAGTTCAAATAGCTAAAAGCTTAGCATCCTCGGAAATATTACAGGTAAGCACAAAAAAGCAATTCCCTTGTTTGTTTGGTTAACAATAAACTAGTAGTAAAATCGGAAGGGCTTAGCCAATTACAAGGATGAGCTGGCAAGATGGTGCAGAATGGTTAAAGAGCAGAGATTATATCACTTTATCTACTGTGGATAGGATTTCTGAGGCAAATATCTAGTGAAGAAAATTGCACAAGCCAGTTACGATGTAAAAATCTGAAATGCTGAATCAGTGTGTAATACAATGATGTGAATCTATCTGGAAAAATAATTTACATGATCTACAAATATAAGAATATGTGGTCATTATTACAAGGGTGCAATTGTAAAACAAAGTACTCTTCTTATGGCTCAAACAGTAAGCTCAATTATCTGTTCTTTCTGTATCGCCATTCGTTTCAAGTTAACAATAAATTACTCTAGAGGATTTTGATTGTAGCTTGTTCAGATGAATTTTAAGTTTAGGCAGCTCTGTGGGCCATGAGTAACCAATAATTTTGTTCAAATTGCTTTAGTAATCGGTGTATTTGAAAACAGAATATGGAGATGATTCTGAACTGTGGATCTCAGCTAAAATAATGAGCAAAAACATTTTAGTACGTGTTACCAGAACCTCTCCACTCAATAATCAAAAACATTTTGCTCGCTTTTTGTTGGGTACATGCTGCTCGACGTCGTCCTAACTACTTTCCTAATTTTTTCTACTAGAAAACGGGAGCATCTAGTCATTGAATGGGAGGGTCCAGTCTCTTAATAAAGTAGTGTCTTTTCATATCTTCATTTCCTGAGAACCGTAGAATAAACAGAACAGAAAGAGCTGCAGAATTTAGTTTCTTGAATTCTTGACAATTATTCAGTGAAACCAGTACTTTTTATGTAGTTAACAAGTTATTGTACCAGTTCCACCAACTAATGAGCTACCAATTTTTCTAGTTTATTCGCTGTGACACAAGTACCAATTTCTTGCTATACAATCGTTATATATTGTATTTGTTCTGTAGTAAGTCTAGTTGTCATTATAAGAGGTTGTTAGCTAACAACTTTTTTTTTTTTCTTTTGTGCTTTTAAAATGACCTAGTACATTTGGTTGGCAAGCTTAAGATCTGAAATTTTAAATTTTCTGGTTGGAAAAGTGAGCAGAAGGGATGAGCCCGGATTATTTCCCCATCATCAAGTAAACCATGTTGTTTGCATAAAAGCTTCAATCAAACACTACTATGATATTCAGTTGATCAAACTTGAACTATGATCAAAATTTGCTTCTTTACATGGCGTAAGCAAGTTTTGTTGAATATTGGGATCTCAAGATTCTTCTGCTGTAGTAACCTCAGCTTGTAAATCAAATTTACAGTGTATAACTAGTGGAGCTTGATCTTTTATATTTTTACAATACGAACTCGGCCCTTGGATACATAGCCCAAGGTAGCTTGTTAAAACTCAATGACTCATACCTGTAACTGTTGTGTCTTCTTTGGTTCTAAAATTTGTAATGAACTTGCTTGCTTTCTGTATTTATTAGTTACAGCATGTTTGGTTAATCTGCTTATAAAATTGTCTATTTTCTCGCTCCTTTTGCTCTAAAAATAAAAAACTTGAAAGCTAATTTAAACTGGATGGATATATTTTTTCTATCCAATCTAACATAAGCTTGATTTTTCTACTTTAGAGTTCAGTCAAACAACTTCTAGGATCTCTAGCTTCTCCTTCCAGATTAGTACACCATGTGTGTTGTGCACTAATCTAAAATAAATCAAAATTCTAATTTGTTAAAAGATAGTCAATTAGTTCACATATGCACCTGGCCAACTAGGTTTATAAAACTGTACTAATCCTGAAAATGACCTTTTCTAAAGAAAAGGCAGAAGAAGACGACGACCATAAATGTGTGCCTATCTCACATGTCATGATGAATTGGATAGATTTTTATAGTTTGGCAATACATTCAAAGTAAGATATTGAAAATATGTACTAATTAGCCTTATATATATAAGTAGTTGGGATTTACATATACTTGAATGTTCTTCTGAGCAGGTAGCTAAAAACTGATTGGTTTCATATATAAAAAAGTTATGTAATGAGATCTGCTATCACTTAATCAAATTTTGTTATTTTGTTTTCCAGCATATATCTTCTTCAGTACTTTAATGGTTTTATAAATTTCCAGCATATATATATTCTTTTTATGTTTATGATGAAGTTGTATGAACTGGAAGTCTGGATATGCTCTTTAATACTGGACTTCTTGGCGGAATCAGGATACGACCGAGAGAGGCCGGAATTAACTGACAGTTTTTTTGTTAGAATTTAGGGCCAAGATCCTACAATTTGAAGACTTTGACTAAAAAAAAGTATACAAAATATTTTTCATACAGGAGAGGGGAAAACTTTTTTTTTTAAGTCAAAAAAACACGAGCACAAATGGTATGCTGTACCCGTTGAAATTACCTACTTAAAACTTGTATGAGTTTATTGTTCGGTACCCTCTTTTTTTTAAAGCAAACAAACAACTTTCATTAATTAATAAAAGATTGGACCTAATTAACCCATATTACAAAATACCATAGCAACTGCTTTACAACAAAACGAAAAATCCCAGGTACTAATTCCCAAACAAATGATACCCTTGAATCATGCTGACTAACTAAAAGGAATGATTTTAAACTAAAAATTAAAGATTACATTAGTAGTTACACTTGCATTTCCTTCACAAAATAAACTCATATTCACCATTAGATTGTACGTTATGAAGATTCTTAATTGGAGGGTTACCTATCAATATAAATGAGGCTAATGATTGTGTAGACTGTATGAGCAATATTGGAGTAAAAGAAATGCCTTTCATAGGAACAAGATTTACCTGGTGGAATAGTAGATATGGAGATGGAACTATATGGGAAAGAATTGATAAAGTATATCTGAATGATCAATGCCACAACCTGTTCAAAAAAATTAGCCTTGAACATATTAATAAAGTAGGATCTGATCATTCACCCCTGCTTATATCAGCAGCTACTGAATTAGATTTTAAACCAAGAAGGTTTGTATTCCAAAATTACTGGGTCAAGCATGTCAATTATAAAAATATAATTGGGACAAGCTGGAAGAAATATGAAGAAGGAAATGCTATGTATGTATTTGCAGAAAACCTCAAGAGGGTTAGGAAAGATTTAACAGAATGGCATAAAAAAAAATTTGGAAATATCTTTCAAAAAACAAAGGATGCAGAAAATGATACTCTAAAAGCTGAAAAAGACTTTGAAGAAGACTCATGTGATAGTAATAGAATTAGAATGAATAAAGCAAAAGCTGAGCTCAAAGTTCACTTAAAAAGAGAGGAGGACTATTGGAGACAAAAAGCAAATCTAAAGTGGATAAAACAGGGAGATGCTAATACAAAGTTTTTTCATGCCACTGTCAAGGCAAGAAGAAGCAAAACTCAAATACATGGAATAGAAGATAAGAATGGGAATAAGGTTACCTCAAAGGAAGATATAAGCAAAGCTGCTGTTGAATTTTACATGGACTTACTGGCACCTGCAAAAAAAGACATGGGGCAAAATAGTTTATTAAATAACATTACTGGCATAATCAGCAAAGAAGAACAAGATGAAATGGACCAATTTCCTGAAATGGAAGAGATAAAAGAAGCAGTATGGGGTCTACACAGCAACAGCTCTCCAGGTATTGATGGCTTCACAGGTTGTTTTTTTAAAGATAGTTGGGATATCATTGGTGAAGATATCAAAAAAGTTGTGCACCAATTTTATGCAGGAGCTATTATTCCTAAGGCTATAACCTCTACTATAATAGTCATGCTTCCAAAAAAAAAGTCATTAACAGCTTTACTGATTTTAGGCCTATTAGTCTAAGCACCTTTTGCAATAAAATTCTATACAAAATTATTTCTAACAGAATGTCCACAGTTCTCACTAAATTAGTGGCTCAAAACCAGAGTGGCTTTGTTAAAGGCAGAGACATCATTGAAAATATTCTACTTACACAAGAATTAACCACTGATTTGCACAAGAAAAATGAGGGAGGTAATATTATTATGAAGCTGGATATGAAAAAAAGACTATGATAGGGTGGATTGGTTCTTTCTTATTAATACTTTGAGAAAGATGGGATTTTCAGAAATTATGATAGACAGAATTTGGAGACTAATTTCTAACAATTATTTTTCAGTTTTGGTTAATGGTACTCAACATGGATTTTTCAAATCCACTAGAGGACTTAAGCAGGGGGGTCCTATTTCCTCTACACTCTTCATCCTATGCTCAGAAGTTCTCTCTAGAAAACTCAATGGCTTAATGTTAGAAAAGAAAACTAAACCCTACAAAACTCCTTTATCTTGTGAACCTGTTACTCATCTTGCTTTTGCAGATGACATAGTTATTTTTTCTTCTGCTGATAAAAGGACTATTAATAATATACAAAAAGTCATTAAAGACTATGAAAAACTATCTGGCCAAGAAGTTAATCTGGACAAAAGTAACATGTATTGTTCCAAACGTATCAACTCCCAGAGAAAAAATGAAATAGCTCATATTATGAATATGAGGTTTAAAAAAACCCCTTTCACTTATCTAGGTTGTCCTATTTTCAATGGACATAAAAAAGCCAACATTTTTCAGGATAACATCAATAAAATTAGCCAAAAACTTTCAGGCTGGAAGGCTAAATATCTTTCTATAGGGGCTAAATTGGTCTTAATCAATTCAATTCTACAATCCATGCCTATTTATACTCTTGCAGCTATACAACCTCCCAAAAAGATCATTAAGAAAATAGATCAAATCTGTGCAAATTTCTTTTGGGGGGACAGGGAAGGAAAAACCAAATATCATTGGAAAAGTTGGGACAAAATATGTAGACCAAAAGAAGAAGGAGGTTTGGGTATAAAAAACATGCAAAGCATAACAGATGCTTTTATTGTCAAGTTGTGGTGGAAGTTTAGAAAAAATAACACCATTTGGACAAAATATATGAGAGGAAAATACTGTAGGAAAACCCACCCAGTACAAGCTAACCAAATGAAGGGGTCTACAGTTTGGAAAATAATGACTAAAGTATCAGGGACAGCTGAAAAAAGTATGAAATGGCTCATTGGTAAAGGAGAGGTGGACTTCAACATGGATAATTGGAATGAGAATGGCCCTATCAATATTGATGGTGTCTCTAATAACAAGTTACATCAATATCTAAATGAGGAAGAAAAATGGAAAATGGAAGAAATCCCTACAGAAACTAGATCTAAAGTGGGAAAAGAACCTAAAATAATAATTAGTGAGGAAGATATGCTTATTTGGAAAGAAAATGATTATGGTAACTTCACTCTTAATTCAGCCTATAATTCTCTAAGGGTTAAAAGCAGCATCAATTGGTATAATAAAAGTATGTGGGAGAAGGACATACCATTGAAGATCTCAATAGGGGTATGGAAGATACTCAACAAGGCAATACCAATAGACTCTGAAATTCAAAAATTCCAAGTCCAGCAAGCTTCTCAGTGTGAATGCTGCAGAAAAACTGAAGAAAGCTTAGAACATCTCTTTAGCAATGGAGAAATAGCTAGAAAGGTATGGGAATTTTTTCAAAATCACATGGGAATTAGAGAAACAAATACTACAATAAGGGGGAGACTTATTGAATGGGAAAAAGCAAAGGGAAGAGCTATTATTAATAAAAGCCACAAGATCATTCCTAACCTCATTCTGTGGAACATTTGGAAAAGCAGGTGCAAAAGTAGAATGGAAAACATTACAATGAAACATGAAAGTATAATAAAAGAGGTTATTGATAGCTACAACATGATCATTCAAAGGAGTACCAAATATGCAAATAGCCTCAATTTCCAAAATATTCACAGTGTGACAATTCAAGGCAAAGTTAAAAAACATAAAAATGTCAAGTGGGATAAACCAGACAGTTCAAACATCAAAATCAATGTGGATGGGAGTATGTGTACCAATACAAGGGAAGTTGGAGTTGGGGGTGTAATTAGAGATCATGAGGGTGATTTTCTACAAGCATTTGCAAAAAAGGTAAAAGGCAATACACCCATTATGGTAGAAGCTAAGGCTATTCATGCTGGTATTAAATTAGGTCTAAAGTTTAATAAAAATATTATTTTAGAAACTGATTCTCAAATCATGGCCAACATCTGTAATGATAAAGGGGCAATTCCATGGCATATCAGACTGAAAGTTAATAAAATAAAGAAATTGATAAAAGAGGAGAAAGGAAGGGTGAAGATACGACATATCTTTAGAGAAGCAAATGGAATAGCAGATCTACTAGCCAAACAGGTGCGAGAGGCGTTAATCCCCATTTTCTCAAGTGAATTGAAGGTGTTTCCTAAAAGAATGATAGGGCTATTGGCGTTAGACAAAGTTGGTCTGATCAACCTGCGTATTGAAAATGAAAAAAGGGAAGGAAATCGCCTGGTACAGGCGTTATTATAGATAGAGAGAAGGCGCAGCAATTTTTATTTTGTTTTTGTAAATTAGGGCTTAGGAGAAGAAGAGTACAGTGATATAGTTAAAGTTTTATTCAATTGAGTACTTGAAGTATGTATCATTATGTTAGGAGAGGCTTATTCCATTTTTGTAACAATATGCCTCCTGGCTTGTAATATTGGGTTGTAAACTTTTAATATTAATAAAAGATAAAATGTGGTTTACACCACAATTAATTAAAAAAAAATGTACATTCTTTTTGCAGAAAATAGAATACAACTATGATACTATGATAGGCTTATTAAAGATCCTAGAGCTCTATTTAGTTTTTGATCAAATTATTCTTTACAAGCTAAATTCTCAAAGTGTGACAGGAACCTAATTTTCAATAAAACGGGAGATGCATATAATGTTTGGACCAAACAAAGTTGTTTTTGACAATTCTCTTCCTGATATTAATTGTAGATCGGTGGCTTTATAGATTGGGTGCAAGCATTTTCGTAGTTATTCATTCACAAATTAAAATACTCCTTAATTATTCCTAAAAGAAATATAACATTCGGTCCACATATCATTGTGTCACTTTGCAAAGAGAGTAACCTTTTCAAACTAAACAAAATAACGAGAAAAAGAATAGGTTATACACCGGACTAGATGAAACCGACAAAGCGGACCGTTTTGACCGGTTATTTAGTCTGGACTTTAATGTATTTGTACAGTCGAACTTATTAGACTTGAAAAATCAAAACTGTTCTTAACTGCATTAACACATGCTCAATATTCTAGATTCCATACAATCCAGTGTGGACCGTACGTAAGTCCCTTTAATCCGTAAAACCAGATTTTTTTCATATACTTACTATTAAATACAATATATTATGTTAATACGCTGTTAACTAGTAGTATGACGTTTAAAATATTTATTCTAATCAATGATAACATGTACCTGACAGTGATTGTTATAAATACGTACCGAGACACATAATAAAATCAGAAAACTTAATCTTATCGGAGAGGTATTTGTGAGGAAAGATGAGACTACCACCCAAGACTTGAAATTTCTAGAACTCTCAACTGGTCAATAGAGAAATTAATTAATTCGTTTTTATTTTCGTAGTTCTTTACTCATGGTGGATTAAGCCGATATCACCTACATACATCTAACTAATGTCACCTATTCCCCAGTTATTTGGTACAATGTAGCATAAATAAGGATTAAAGTTAAAAATAAAAAATAAAAATTAGTAGTATTATTGAGCATATCTGTACTTGTACCGTAAGATTTAAAAAAAATCCCGAGTTTATAATAATTAAATATAAAAATGTGTACTGAATATTCAATTTTCATTTTGTAAAGCATAGTATACAAATGACAAGGCAAGGATGATTATTACTCTCTCCGTTTCCAATTAATTATCCTCTATAAAATTACGTGCAATTTTGATCGGCTTATAACATGTATCAAAATTGTCGAAATAAAAATTTTCAAAACTAAATCATGTAATTTAATGTTTGAACTATATGATTAACTTTTAAAAAAATTTATTCTGATAATTTTAATAAAAATTATTGACCGATTAAAATTACATATAATAACCATTAATTATGAACGGAATGAGTAATTGGCATGCCAAAACTTGTTATGCATTTTGACCTATCCATTGGCGACTTTTATTGGCGATTCTTCTCTTACTCATGTAAAGTCTAAACACAATGTTGACTGGATACCTACTAAATTGAATAGTCAGATCAAATTTGGCAATATACAAACAGTTTATAATTAATTTGGCTTAAGAGATATATACTCCGCACACCCATTATCCTACAAAAAACATAACATGCTATAGAAGCTTATATAATGACAATATTTTCTAACTAGACTAATTTTATAGCAATAAGTACCTAATTAACCCATCAGGCATGACTTGACTTAAATATGGAAGGTAATAGTATATCATTATATTATAATAATTCAATCTAACCTAAATGATACTGTACAATTTAACCATTTTTTTTTTAAAAATACTCTTACACATTTATATTAATTACAATATAATATCATACTCTCATAAAAATATAAAAAATAAAAAATAATAAAATTATTTATCACTCTTTAACAATCGAAAATTCTTTTAAATCTTAAACTATATATTTTTTGTATTACACGCCGCATACGTAACGCGTGAGCCTTACGCTACAAATTTGTAATAGTCTTCAGAGTCAAGAGTCTTAAGAATATTACGAATCCGTGGATGGGCCTTTACTTTTTTTTTTTTATGAGATATTTATTACTCCATCCCCGATTAAATAAATGTATCTTACAAAAATACGTGTAACTTTGATAATCAAATTTTTCATATCAAAATTTTCAAAATAAAAATATGGAAATTTCCATCGTATAATTTTAACCAAGAACTATATGATTAACTTTTGAAAGTATTTTTTCTGACAATTTATATATAAAAAAATTATCGGTTAAAGTTATACGTATTTTCGTATGAGACACTTGCTTAGAGAGAGAAAGAGTACGTTACTATTACACTTTGTACATTTTGAATGCATGAGACGTGTTTCTACTATACATGTACATTACAAAAAATCCTCTGCCATTACCAAATGGAGTCGGTTGCGATCCACATTAGTTCAAGGAGCAATTGGCGGGTAAAACTCATTGCTTCAATAATCGTTGTCCTGGGTTCATCCAATCATAACATGAAATTGATCTTGATACTATATTCGACCCCTCGATACCTGGAGTACAAACAGAAGCCTGTTGGTTGGTAAAGCTTGCAGAGGAATTGCCATAGATATTGTTGAATTAAATCTAATACCAGGGATCTCTGTACATGAACGATATAATCAACTCTCTTGTGGACAAAATAATATATATATATATATATATATAAGGCCTATTTTCATGTTAAAAAAAAAAGTACATTACAAAAAAACACATATAATGGAAATAACAAGTTCTAGTTTACAAAAGGTCTTACCATTGCCTCTAGTTTATTATTGGGGTGGATTTGAGCCCATTCGACCCTTCTTATTTGGGTTTAGGATGTGCCAAAAACGTAAGTAAACTCTCATTTTCAACAAAAACACCTAAAAATATCTGAAATTTTACTAAAAAGTCGGAATAATCCAAAAAATAAATAAATGAGATATCATAGAGGTTAAAAATCATTAAAAAAATTCATAAAAAACCAAAATTTTGGATTGTCGGAAAAAACAGTGTCCCAGGATTGAATTGTGAAATGTGATATTAGACCTAATTCATAAAAAAAGTTCAATCATGGACAAAATTTGTGACAGATTTTCTCCCAATTATTGCAGACGAAAAGACGGCCAATTTCAATTTTACTGACGTTTTAAGTTATTTGGTCCTGATTGAACTTATTTTGTAGTGTAGGTGCAATATTATTTGACCGTTGACTTGATTTTTTTGACTTTTATTTTTATTTTTTTTCAAAATTTTAAAAAAAACTTAAATATTAAATTGTAGAACTTGATTTTAGAATATAGAAACTGAGTTTAAAAAAACATTAAGTCAATTTTTTTTTTTGACATTCTTCTGACTTTTAACGATAAATTTAATTTTGTTAAAAAAATGATTGTAAATTATAAAAATGAGCTTGAAATTTACAAAATGGGTTTTACAAAAAATCTACTCCGAGCTTTTCAATTATATTTATATCTTGCATTTGTTTTTTGCTTTTTCTATGAAAATAAATTGGATTTTAAAAAAAAAATCTAATCATAAAATCAGTTTCTTAAATTCTGAGACTGGGTTTTACAAACTAAAAACTCAATGATATAAATTATAACTATTGTCTAATAATGATCTAAAAGCCTTAAAAACCCTAGAAAGCCAAAAAAGTCAATAAATTTGAGTTTTTGAATTTTAAATCGACTTTGTAATTTGAAAGCCCCGTTTTTTTTTTTTTTGAATTTTAAAAACAAAAGTCAAGAAAATAACCGTAAAAAAATCCGTACGTATTCTGATTAAAATCTTTAAAGATTTGCATTTTAGTCTCTCATGAAAAAAAAAGTTGTATAAAATACAAAAATAAATGGTTCCGTCTCGGTATATGGTTAGATTATTATGTTGTACACGAGTTTTATGAATTTTCCAAAAATAAATGGATTGTTCATGTACTTATGGTCAAAGCAGCCAACGAAAGATTTCCAGAGGAAGACCGATAATTATAATTGACATTTTACACGAACCTTCATTAGTACACCAAAGATTTGTCTCCCACCACAAAATATGAGTATATATACTAGCCGATAATAACTAACAATTCACAATAACCACCCAATCAAATATCAAATCCCCCATCCTTTTCTCTAAGAATTTTTTTACATAGTTTTCTTGAGATTCTCTCTTCTTTCTTTCCAACCTTTAAATATCTAGAATCTTAAGAAGTAAAAAATATGGGCTTGGTTTCAAAAAACAATAAGAACTTGTTGTCTAAAGTCGCTACCGAAGATGGGCATGGCGAAAACTCACCCTATTTTGATGGATGGAAGGCTTATGATAGTGATCCATATCATCCTGCTATGAACCTCAAAGGGGTTATTCAAATGGGACTTGCTGAAAATCAGGTAAATAAATATTAGTTCTAAAATTAGTACGTTTTCTTCAGAATGTTAGATTATTTAAGTACTTCTCATTCCAGAAAACAAAACTTACGAGATATATAAGTGGTTATTTGTTTCGAATTGCAGCTCTCATTTGATTTGGTTGAAGACTGGGTTGTGAACAACCCAAGAACCTCAATATGCACTACTGAAGGAGCAAAGGAGTTTAAGGACATTGCCATTTTCCAGGATTATCATGGTTTACCAGAGTTTAGAAAGGTAAAAAAGAAAAAATGATATAAAGAATTACAAAACATTTCTTCCAATCATATTGTAGCTTTCGTTATAAAATAAACAAGAGTTGAATCATAATAAAATTTAATTGTCGGTAATTTTACATTTAAAAAACCCAATTTTGTAAGGTAAAAATGAAAATAGTCACCTTTTTTCGAGTGTCAACCAAATAAAAATCAACTTGACGTGAAAAAATAATCTCAAAGTTAAAATAAGAAACAAACAATCTCTTTACCCTTCTCTTTCCATTGTCGTACTAATAATTTTTGGTTTGACTTAATCTGAAGTCTGAACTCATTTTAAAGATAAAAGAGACTAAAAGTGATATAAAAACAGTTGAAATGATAATACGTACTAACTACTAAGTAACATAACTATTCATATATGTGTTTTAGTAACATTTTTTTTTGTATGTTTTAAAATTGTTTTCAGGGAGTAGCAAAATTTATGGCAAAAGTGAGAGGAGATAGAGTAACATTTGATCCAGACCGAATTGTGATGAGTGGTGGAGCAACTGGGGCTCATGAAATGTTAGCCTTTTGTTTAGCTGACCCTGGTGATGCTTTTTTGGTGCCCACTCCATATTATCCAGGGTAAATAACCATTCATATCATTAGCTAATTAATTTAAAAATATTTTGCGCGCATAATGTATATAATATAGACTTCTGTGTCTCGACTTTATTTATGGATCACAGACTCACAAAGCCACATACTTATCTTTCATATTTATAATATATGTGAGTTGTGTGATCGTGACATGGTACCGAAAGTAGGTAGGAACTAGGAAGATACAATATTGCTTACTTCACTTAAATTAGATATATATGTTTGGCCGTTTTAAAGTAAGTACTTAAGTATTGGCTCGAAACAAACCCCTAATCTGGTCACTAGTTACAAGAGTAAGGTCAACTAAATTGCTTTCAACAAATAGTGCATATACTAGCCTTTTCAAATCACTTAATTAGCATATAGGTGGAACAATCATTCAAATATAAGTTTCTTTTAATAGAAAGTTATAATAGTATCTCCTTAATGAAAAATCACTTTCATTTAGTTTTACGTACACTATCATTTAGCGTGATTATTTTGTCTTAATTTTTGTGCTTTGTATTTATGTAGTAACTTTATTATTTTATTGCAGTTTCGATCGAGACTTGAGGTGGCGGACCGGTGTACAACTAGTTCCAGTTATTTGTGAGAGCTTCAACAACTTTAAGATCACAAAATCAGCATTATATGAAGCACTGGAGAGCGCAAAAAAAGAAAATATCAGAGTTAAAGGCATACTTATAACAAACCCTTCAAACCCTTTGGGCACTATCTTAGACAAAGATACATTAAAAACAATAGTCGCTTTTATCAATGAAAACAGCATACATTTAGTAATGGATGAGATATATGCTGCCACCGTCTTCAATAAGCCGAATTTCATTAGCATTACAGAGATAATTGACGAAGATTTATCCATTAATCGAGATCTAATCCATTTAGTTTACAGTCTATCAAAAGACATGGGGTTTCCTGGATTTAGGGTAGGTATTGTATATTCCTACAATGATTCGGTGGTAAATTGTGCTAGGAAAATGTCAAGTTTTGGTCTCGTATCTACTCAAACGCAACACCTACTAGGATCGATGCTAAACGATGATAAATTTATTAAAAACTTCATCCTTGAAAGTGGAAAGAGGTTAGCTAAACGGCACGAAAGTTTCACTAGAGGCCTTGCTCAAGTAGGGATAGGGAGCCTTAAAAGTAACGCCGGACTTTTTTTATGGATGGATCTACGTAATCTTTTAAAAGAGGCTAATATCGAATCCGAGATGGAACTATGGAGAATTATTATACATGAGGTTAAGCTAAATGTTTCACCCGGGTCTTCGTTCCATTGTTCAGAGCCGGGTTGGTTTAGGGTTTGCTTTGCTAATATGGATGATGATACAATGAGAGTTGCATTAAGGAGAATAAGGAGCTTTATTCTTCAAGGACATAAAAACAGTCTCCAACTCAATTTATCATTCAGGAGGTTGGAAGATTTTATGTTCTCACCACATATAATGACCCCCCATTCTCCTCTTGCCTCACCCCTTGTCAGGGCTAGGACTTAAAATTATAAGATTTTATATTTTATACTTGTAAATTACAGAATAAGCAAATCGACGAGCTATTACTCTTGCAATTAGAAACAGAAAGGTATATGACAATACAAATTAGAAGGTCGATTGTAGTGCTTTTATGTTTTTATTTTGAGCCCCATTGCGTGGAGTTCTTTTTGAGTTGTAAATCCCTCCCCCCCTAATTGAAATTGCATGTATTGTTATAATTCTTTCATTTTGGTAAACAGTTGGTACAATTTCTTCATCATTGTGTATTAATAAGTGGCCAAAGTACAATTGTAGTGGTTTTATTCATGACATTTAGCATGAAAAACAAAATCCTGAATGAATTTGGTTATTTTTTTTTTTTTTTTGAAACATTAGTAAAGTTATTAAGTATAAGAAAAAAACACAAAAATTACCTTAAGAAAGGTTGGATTTTATTCGTGTTGTCACTATAAACACAAGCCAGAAAATATTAGTAATAAGCAAGACCCATGTCGTCACGGGAAACACAAGGTATAAGTGAATATATATCATCAGTCTATCAAAATCATCAATGAAAATGAAGATGGTAGAGCAAGGCTTCAATTCCTGTTTTGTATTTGAAGGAATTGTCAATAGAAGATGTTGCCATCCGAAAAATTATTAGTAGTTTTGTGCAAGCCAAAAATTATATTAATAGAAAGAGTGATCCATCACTTGCCTTCTCCTTCACAATTAATTCACATGTGGTATTTTATCCATTATTAGTAAATGCAGTCTAGCTAAGTCTCTATCGTGTAATGCAGCATTTGAACAAGCAATTGCTCTCTTAGCTTGTAAAATATGTCGATATTGAATGTTAATTATGCAATTGCACAATCAATCGTTTCTATATCAATCTGCTAGTGCTCTCCCTTGTACTTTCTAATTGAAACAAAATGTTGCTTCTGATTTACTTAGCAAAGCACTAATTCGATAAGTAAACACAAAATCTATATCGTAAGACCTTAACAATCACAAGAATGTGAAGCATAATATATATTTTTTTAATTTGATGGCATAAATCAAGGATCTCGCCTTAATTATAATCCTATATGAAGATCCTCATTTTGTTGCAATGCAACTAACGTCCTCCTTCATTTATCAAAAAACCTCCATCGGATCCACCACCTGTCCCGCCATTTCATCACCTAAGTGGCAAACCGGAATACAACGGTGAAATCGACTATAATTTTCACTTTAATTCTCCATCCGTTGAATCTCTTCCAACACCCACAACTCTCTTACTTATCCACACCTCCTTTTGTAGCCCACTCCAAGGTGGCCCAAAACCCGGGCCCATATTAGAGGTTGCATTTATTGGGCCGGAGCTTCGGAAACTAACAATAGTACTGGCACTGCCAATAAAGGAAGAAATAAAGGTTATTGGGGTTTTTTTCCGTCTTAAACTTTAATGTTTATAAATAATTCACTTTATTATTGATGCGAGGGTGTATTTTTGTGCAATCCATGTCTTTGAAATTATTTGTCTCCCATTTTTACCGGTTTACCAACGGTATTAGTATATTTTTGTTTTCGAATCCCGGCCATGTAGACCATTATACTGTCGGTCATAACCGGAAAACGTTAATGTACATTAGTACATCGACCACTTATTAAACTATAAATGAATATGACAGTAAAAAGAACTCCACGAAGAGACATGAGGATGATTAGGAAGTACTTAGGGTATTATATACACAACACATGGTCTACAACTTGAAAAAAAAAATATACTTGAAATGAAAGATTGACGTAATACTTTTTGAAGTAAAAAGCAAACAAGAGGTCTAAGAAACCATAGCCCTATAGGCATATATATACACACAGTACAAACTACAAATAGAGGAAAGAGTGTACTTGAAAATAAATTTGACATGTAAATAACTTATAATGAAGGAAATGGGTCCACAATCCACTGACTTAGAATTTTTTATGGATGTAGGTCAAAATAGTGGCTAGAATTAGATTACGCTAAACACAAGTCGAGATGGAATCATTAGGGACTAAAAAGGGTTATGGTAATGAGGTTCCATCTATGAGTTAATAACTTAACCAACCATGCTTTTTAAGACAACATAGGGTCCTTAAACTAATTTGTTTTTCAATAAAATTGAAGGGGTTGGCCCCATTTCAAGGTCACTCGGATATTGCTCCACCTTAAAGCTAAGCTTAAATCATTCGACAACTTATAGTAAATGTGTGAGTCTTCGTGTTATATTTTAATAATAGTTAATTTAATTATCAAACAGTTTAAAGTTTGTATCTGTTTAGTAGTCAAATAAATAGTACATATTTTACCTTACTTCGTCAAATATGCTAGCTTATATGCTATCGTTGTAAGTAGGTAAAAAAAAAAATCCGTCCAGAATAAATTAGCCTTTTACTAAATAACTTGGTATATAGACTTTTAGCAAAATAGTCTACCAGATGATATATTTTGCTAATTTTTCCAAATCAATATATTTATGAAAGCTGTAGTATATGCTAATCCCATAACACGGAGCCGTCTGATTAACTAGTCTCTTCTTCGATCAAATTTGTTTGAGGTGTTCCCAGAAATTTTCAAGTTATGATCGATTCTCGGAAAATAATATCTTTTTTTTTTTATCAGAAACCACAATGGGTACTTGATAAAATTCGGGTACCAATATGGCTATCAAGCATTGCGACTTTTAAGTCCTAAATGAATGACAGAAATGAAAATCCAGACAAAAAGTAGTTCCTACCTAAAATCTTTACACAAATTTTCATTAAAAACGAAAGTACCATCCTATTTTACAATCTGGAAGATCAGTTGGATAGCAATTCCAAAATGAAGGTTACAAGCTTATTAATAAAACATATCAGGGAACTCAAGTTAGAATGCCCTGCAGCACAAAAAGCACACGATAAGCTCATTTCAGCCGCAAGGCTTTTTATGGAAAATGATTCCAAATATCTGTCTTGCGTTGGTGTAGTGTAATACCAGCTTGCTAATATTCTCTTCCCTTGTATTGCATTTCAGGTGCATATGTAGGCATGTAAAATACTTGTCGGGGATGACCAATAATCATCTGCTGCTGCCCATGCTGAACCTGAGGTCCGTTTGGATGAAAATAACCCTGTGGTGATTGAATATGTGAAACTTGCGAACTATAAATAACGGACTGGGGTGATAAAAATAATATCTTATAATGAACACTAATTCATGTAATTAAACTTTAGGAAAATTTTCATTTTTTCGTGCGTAAGCTCTTCTTGTACTGTTTTGCTTACTTTTCCATTTATATTTACTAATAATATGGATGCTGTGCATGTGCCCATGAGGTTAATTCGTATAAATTCAAATCTATTAGCAATAAAAAGCGAAAAAACTTAGTTTATTTTTTATTTTTTATAATCAAATAGAGTAATCTGATTTCAAGAAATATTTAATTAGCCGATCCAAACAAATTCAACAACAATTACCTCCAAAATATGCTTAGTAACTAGTTAGCTACTGTTCGCATATGAACTCAGATATATTTTAATTCAATCTAAAGTAGAAAAACTTAGTTATTTCTATATATTGGAAGTTTTTGCTACTACTGATCAGTTAAATCTCTCAACTTTTGTTCTATATGAAAATTATGCACCAATTTATGTTTCTTTTGTGTATGAGCTTTCATCCATCACCATCGTTTGTGTTTTATTTCTTTAAGAAAAAATCCTGTTTAAGGTCTTACTTGCAATGATAAGTGCATTACTTTCACACTTGGTTTGCGATTGATCAAAGCAAATGTCACTAATCTACTTACCCATCAAATGTGGTTGAAGGATTTGTATTAATCAACGAAACATTTCATTGTCATAGCTTTCTTTCATTCATTTCCATGAATTGTTTTACGTATACAAGCGCATACAATCATGTAACTAACCGTATTAATTAACGACTACTATTGCTGTAGTTATCAATGACTGGTCATAATGGTTACGCAATAAATATAAAATTTATCTTTGTTGGAAGAAAGATAATTGTACTTTCAATTTTTCATCAATATATATGTATATATTGAGAAATATATACTAAAAGTGTTGTTTGGAATTTTGTTGTTGTTGCTAAAAGCGGTTCTGGACAAGTTTACACCTCTCACTTATGTATTTTAACGGTGATAAGGTTTTTAATTCCCAATTTATATCCATGAATTTATAAGTTATTAACTCTCGCTTCTTGATTCAGAAGTTCAATGTGGATCAACTAATCATTGAGGCGTGGATAAACTGATTTGTTAAAGAACTGTTGTTTAGGATAATTCACCTTTGCTTATCAAAAAAAATATATAATTCATTTCTACTTTCAATATTTAGGAGTATGCCGTAAGTTGATCCGATATTTTGACAATTTTGGATGAAACTTCCCTGTTCAACCTTTACAAACTTCATGTATATATAATTTGTTCTAGTGGCCACAAGTAGAAGTAACAAAATGACATTCATGAGGAAACAGAAACTACTACAATCCCGCTCTCAGTGAATTTGAGAGACATCGCGGTTTTTTCAACCACTAAAAACTCAACTTCTATATGGAAAGACAATTGACTTACTAATGTTGATTATAACATCAACGTCTTAAGAAAATGGGTGAGTCGAGATGCACACAGGATGTTAAAAAAAAAATAAGTTCCATCTCGAACGTTATAGATGAAAATTTGAAAATACAATAATTCAACATCTTCATTTTCACGCCTTCTCACTACAAAATAATGTTTGATTTAGTGAGAGTCAAAAGCTGTCACAAGCCCGTCGCTAATTTAAAAAGCTGTCACAAATCTGTCGCAAATTGACTAAACTGTTACAAAACTTTCACAAAAACCGTCGCTAATAAGCTCGTAACAAAAAATACCGTCACTAATTCCGTCGCTATTTGAGTATTTTTTTATAGTGTCTGTTTATATTGCATACAAATATTAATATTGGATTACGTCAATACAACATGGATGTTATTATCGAATAGTACATACGTATGTAGAGGAAATCTATAGCTATATGAAATTCAGATAAAACGTCATTTTAGGGTTAGATGAAAAATTACAGGTCCCACTTAGTAATTAGTATGCTCCACTCAGAGGGTATTTGTCGGCTCATATGTGCACCAGAACCAAAAAATTAAAATATTAAATAGAGAAATGGTCCCCGTTGTTATTATATAACTTTACTTAGTCCTCATACTTTTACGTACGTGTTCGTCTATGTGACTATGTTCCCTTATCGTATGTGAAAGTTGTTACAGTTGTCCTTAACTGGGGCGGAATCATCCTATATGAAACATGTCGGATTAGTGCCTTTCATCCCCTCATATAGTAAGAAAAGAATACCGATCACATGAACTTCAGCTCCCCCCTTTAATATGAATCATGGTTACGTACGAAATTCACCTCCCACCAACAAGTGGATACATATTCGAGTCATCTGTCCCATTTGAGACAGATAACACCATTTGCTGTATATACTTTGATTTTTGAAAAAAATGGCTGGGGTGATATATATTTTCTTATAATTATACTATTAAGAAAGAAATTCCAATTTTTTACTAGTTCAAAATCTTGTGACTAAATTCTTCTACTTGTTCAAATCTTGAGAACTACTGGTGCAATTCACCTTTTAAGAAGAAGAAAAATTGGTTGAAACAATATAATAGGGACCATTGATGTAGTTCACCCTTTAAAAGGACTCAATTTGCTAGACATAAATTCTGACATTAAATAAGACACACTAGCCAATTTAATAAATAGAGAGGGAATTAATGGGGCATCACTCATGCTGCAACCAACAGAAGGTAAAGAGAGGGTTATGGTCACCAGAAGAAGATGAAAAACTCATTAGATACATAACCAATCATGGCTATGGCTGTTGGAGTGAAATCCCTGAAAAAGCTGGTCTCTATCTCTAGCTCTCTATATCTATCTACATATCATACTCTCTTACTTTACATACATTTCTTTGGCTTTTACATAAAATTGCTAGTCGTGTAAAATGTTTACTTACATTTTTTTATTTATTAAAATTCGTCTTCATTTAGATAAAACATCAAAAACGTCTAAATAAAGGAAAAAACAATCTAGTACTCGAAAATCCGAAACAAGTCTCTTTGATACGGGATAAGCAAAATAACTTGGCAAAAATGTAGAAACCCTGCATAAACTTGTGCGTTTTGACTTTTTTAAGCCTTGAGACGTCCGTAATACTTGGCCTTCTCTTGAGAGGTTTGAAAGCGACCATGGCCAAACTTCGAAGAACCATCCATGAACTTGAGTTTAATTTCTTCTATATATACATATATATAGCAAGGCTAGATGTCTGAGTCAGTAGAGACTGCCTTAGGGTTAAAATGTTTACTTTCATGTTCGTACCCTATGAAACATATTAATAGCGTTCCAAAAAGTTCTTTTTTCTTTATTTTCATTTTCGTGAATAAAATGATATGTTCTTGCAGGTTACACAACTAAAAATCTGCATTTAACTAAAATATGATACTTCTTATAGTTTTTTCCGTATCAACATTTAAATTTGAGTTTTGATTAATTGACAAACTCGCAGCGCAGTTACAACAAACCTCAATAAAGCTGTTAAATGCTTCTAACCTTAACTACAATGTGTTGGTTTTTGCTTTGAACTGTACATGTATAGACAAAACTCGGATAAAATTATCTGTGTACCTGTAAATTCATGATTTCTTAATATGTTGATCATTATTGTTCAAAAGGAACAAGGTTAATGTTCTTCTTCTTTTCTTCGTTTTTGGATTATTAGGGCTGCAAAGATGTGGTAAAAGTTGTCGCTTGAGATGGATTAATTATTTAAGACCCGATATCAGGAGAGGGAGGTTTAGTCCTGAGGAAGAGAAGTTGATTATTAATCTTCATGGAGCTGTTGGAAACAGGTATATATTTTTTTTCCATAACAGAGCTGACAATTTAATTGCTAAAAGTTACACATCAATTTGAGTTACACCTCAGAATTGAGGATGTTTGTTGAAAGCAACATTGAATGTTTCTACATTCGATACAATGTACATTGTATTGTCAATGAAATTTAAAGTCATGTGTAAGCAAGATCACTTGGAGTACAGTATAAGCTTTCTAAATGAAACTATCTCGAAGCAAGTGACTTCACTATCAAAGCAAATCATCTAAAAAGTGTCAAACTGTATTTTGGCACATGAAAAACAAGGCAATGTCTTAGAAAGATATTTCAAGTTATTTGTAATTAAGCAGTATTACTGTTTATAACTGGCCTTGTAATTTTTTTTTTTCCACTCAAGCAATACATCTATATATACTGCTATATACATTATGAATTTAGTTGATCGGTTTGCATTTCCTTACTGTGTTTGAACCAACAATATATTCAAGTGGGGGCTCCATGGTTAATTAATGACCGTTTCACTTAAACATTACAAAGAAGAAAACGATCATCCATTTCCAAGTTTGTGTCGGGATTCTTAAACTCAGAAGACGGCTCTAAAGATAACATACCCCAGTCCTAGTGTTCGCTATACCACTACCATACTTTTATCTGACGAATTACATATAGTCACAGTTTTGGAACTTTCTATTATTCATGAAAAAAAAAACTAAGTACAGTAGAAGCTAGTCTTCAGGGCATTGCGTGACAGGATCACTTCTGTATGGATTTACTTGGGAAACTTTGCTCCAGTTCCATTGTGTTAGCAAATCGAATATTTATTTTCAGGCAAAAGAAAAATGTCTAGTAATTATTTTGTTGAACCAAGGAAATTTGTCTTATATTTGCACTAAATCACATTTTCTTTTTTGCATGAATGAGTTGTAGGTGGGCACATATAGCAAGTCATTTGCCTGGACGAACAGACAATGAAATAAAGAATTACTGGAACTCTTGGATAAAAAAAAAGATACACAAGCCTACTTCAACATCATCATCGACTAATAAGCTGACCAATAACCACCATTCGCCTTTTCGTTACCCATCTAACCAAATAGATTACTCAAAAAAACCCGAGAAAGATAACCTAATGTTTACTTCTCCAAATCCTAACTTATTCATGTTTGACACTAATACGCTATTTGCAAATGAAAATGGGGAGACTTTTCAAGAAATAGTGGGCATTGATATATCTCAAAGCATCTGGAGTATAAGTCCACAAGAAGCTATACGAGAAGTGCCTATAAATTCATTTCAAACTAGCATGGAAAGTAATAACTTTATCCCACCATTGATGGAGAATGTAGAAAGCTTGGTGTCTTTCGATTTACAAAATTGCAGTATAAGTGAAGTGGGAGAAATTGGAATGGAGTGTTTGGAGAGTGAAAAGTTGAATGTATGGGTTGAATCTCAACAATGCTATAGTTTTATTCCTTGGGACCAAGCTGAAGGATTACTAGAAGGGGATTCATCAAATATTGAGAATATGCTACCTTCTTATCCATTTAATTTATAAGAGATATTATTTAAATCATGGGTTTGTATTGTATTTTAATTATCATTTCGATGTTGTACTTTTGGAAAAAGTTATTCTTGGATTATGAAAGCAAAAGAGGTGGAAAATAAAACCAAGGGAAAGGATAAGTTTATAGTTAATAATGGGTAAAGTTGATCACTTTGTAAAATGCTTCACTACTCATGTTTTTTTTTTTTTAACTACTTGATTTATCTTTTTTGAAGGTTTCATGGGTTAGTTTAAGATAAATGTGATATATGATATTGATTTGTTTAGATTTTAATTATGACTTACTTTATGTTTGTTTAATTTTCTCACTTGTTAAAATATAACAATAAAAGAGAGACACGCATATGTACACGGTTTTGTATATAATAGCTTGGTTTGGGATATTTACTTTCTTGTTTTGAGATATTAAAAAATCCAGAAAATATAAAAAAAAAATACAAACAAATTGCAAAAAAATGAGAAATTTAAAAAGAATCTAGAAAAAATAACAGTCTAACGGACAGTATAATACAAAAGTAACCGTCTAATACCATAATGACAGTCAAAAAGCACACTATTAGCACAAAAAGTGCACGCCTAACGTTTTACAAAAAAACATAGCGAAATAGCGTATTCAATTTTGACTTACACTCTGCAGCTTTTGGAAATCTGTCGAAAAAAGTCCTCACTATCCTCAGTAAAGTCTGCAACTTACAAAATAAAAACATGAGAATGAGTACCAAAAAGAGAAGTAGCGGAGATCATAGACCAATCTAAACAGTGGAATTAATGACAGTTTTTTTACCAGAGCCGAGCCACCTGGTTTCGTAAGCGACTCGGTCACAATTAGACATTTCCTGCAAATGCTTTTATGTAAGTGTATAAACATATACTAATTCGACAATTTGAAATTTAAAGTTAACTGATAATAAACATACTTGATGACTAATCTTGTTCTCTCAGTTGAGCATTTGTAGAAGCTGCAGCCTCTAGTAAAGGACTAAAGGGTATTCTTTTCTTGTTCCATTCTTCCATCACAAAATTTGGGATATTAAATCAAATTTCAAGTGAAGGAAAAAATACAAGTATTAAAAAGCATCATATTCTCGAGGTAACTTCTATGAAATTATAGAAAAGTGCAATGTGTGTACCTAAATGCCAAGTTACTCTAGCAGTAAGATCGTCTCCTATGCAAATATTCCTTATTTTGAACTCGATATTCTCGCCCATCCTATACATTAGTTGTGCAAAGAAATTTTTAACCTCCTAGAAACATTCACAAAGAAAGAAAGAAACTTAATCATGTTGCATATACACGCATTGTTCCGTCGCAGCATTAACCTTAACATTTTCGTTATCTTTTTTTTTTTTTTTTGTTTCAATATGTGATAATCTTGGAAAATAGGTTTTTTTTTTTTATGTATAGCTCAACATGCTAAGAAACTTATTTATTTATTGAAAAATAATTTATAGAATTGTTGCCCCCAAAATCATAAGGATCTAGAGACTTTTGCCTCGTTCATATCTCCCGAAAGTAGGACCTAGTAAATCCATTCATGATTATGCATCCAATTCAATTACAACAATGATATTTTTCCATCTAACATTATCACTGATTAGTGATACTGGTTGAACCTTTTTTGTTTGTTTTGTATATATAAGCATTTCTATTTATCGAACTATAATTTTAACCTCATACAAACTTTCACTTTTTTTCAACTTGCATTTGTTTCTCAATCAAATAGTAGGTCAACGCAGATCATAAAAAACGGTTTTTTATATTTTTTAAAAAATAGTTTTAATCATTGGATAAAATATTTAACCACTCAAACGGTCATTACACATCCAATGGACAATTTATCTATTCAAATACAACTCAATACCTCTCATAAATACACCAATCACCATCGCTCAATTTCTATCTATTTTAAACACAAATAACTACATTGTTAAACAAAAAGTCTCAAAAAAGGAAAACGAGGAGAAAAATGATCAAGCTCTAACAACATAAAAAAACCCATCAATTAGCTTATTTAGAAGAAATAAAATAATGAGTGTGGTTATATGGTTGTAACAAAATTGTAAAAAACAAAGTTATAAGCTCAATTGTAAGTAAGTGTTTGGGTACAACATTTTAAGTAAAAGTGTTGGTTAAAATTCGTAGGTTAAACACTTGATTACTCATAGATTGAGGGGGAGTCGTTGACTTGCCTTTTGTTTACTCTTGCACTTATATCAATATTGTATACTCGGGTAGAGGGTCCACAAATCGGTTGATTAGCTCGGTAGTATTTATAATTTTGGAAAGAAAATTATAGTTAAATACTCGGTAGCGTGAATACCGAGTAGATGATTAAGCGGGTTTGTTGAACATCTATATATCGTGGTGTCAATATCTTCTCTTACTATTTATTTTTCGTAACTTATTTATTTGTGATTATTCTCATGTTTCAATTTATTCATACATTATTTTCGCATATTTATTATCATAAGTAGATATCGAGTTAGTTGTTTTGTTAGTTGCGCTTAGAATTTTAATTACGCGAAAAACGGCTAAAATATTATTCAATTCCTCTAAATTTTAGCCGCACGGAACAACAATAACATAAAAAGATACGATTTAGTAAAAGTGTCAAAATGTTATGCTATTAAAATATAGCAAGAATGACAAATTTTAATTTAGTATCTTTATATGTGTCAAGAAATTATTGGTATAACTGAAAGTAAATGAGGGAGAGACGGTTGAGTCAAGTTTATCCCTACTATATATATCATATGTACACACACTCACTAAGGCAATATTGCAAAAGGATAAACGAAAATAGAAACAGGAGGCATTACGAGATCACGGAGCATTTGACGCAAAAGGTACCATATGTACACACACTCACTAAAGCAATATTGCAAAGAGATGTATGTTATTCTATATTATAATTGATTAAAAATAGAACTCTGACAAGTGTTTATATGTTATAGATTATTCTTCATTTTATATCCACTACCTATCAAAAACGCATTTTCAAATTTGTGCTTAATTCAAACTCAAAACAATTTTTGGGGACTCTTTTACGAACTAAACGAATTTATAGCCATTAACCAATAGTGAAATTTGTTAATGACATCAAAGCTATTAATATATATTAATGTTTAAAATCAAAACATGCTTACATCAATAAGATTTAAAGAGAGCTTAGTTTTTTTTTTTTTGATTATCAAGGATTAGAGGTATACATATATCTTTCATTAACTAGAGAGTGTGCGAGTTGTGTGCAAGTTGTGTGTCTAGTATCACCCTTATTTATTTATCTAAATTGGAGATTAATTAGAAAATAGAATCAATTCTTTTTACTTCCTGGCCCTCCGTATAAAATAAGATGTCCTCAGTGGGGGCCATACTTTGCACCCATATCCCTAACAGAATACAACGACGAGTCATCTGCATGTGTTTCTATGTTATTTGGATTTATTATTTTACCTTTTTCATCAACAACTTCCATTTTCATTATATAAGCATCGTATTCCGTGGCTCCTATCGGAAAATTACCGGAACCCATCTTTGGTAAAGGTGTTCCCGGTGGAGCATACGCCGCTCCACCCCATTTAATATAATTAGCCAATCCATTGAATAAACTAGAAGGCCAAAATCCCACTAAAATGTTGTTCTTCTCCTTCCCCATAAAAAAATTCCATTTTCCATTTGCATTATCCTGTACATTTTTATTTTCCACAAAGTTTAGAAAAATTCATTAAATTAATGCAGAAAAGGATAAATAACAAGAAATTGTACCATAAAACGACGGTCTTTAAGCACTTGAAAATTATCCCATACCTAAGTTGATGTGCTATAAACTAAACATATATAAAGTTGCAATGCTAAAATTGACTAATATAAGCCCTTAATTACGATGAAAATGACCAAAAACAGATGAAAAAACTAGCCCAATTACAAATTTTTTATAGTCGTCTAGAGGGAAATTATTATTATTTTCTACTCCAAAGAAGAAATCATGGTAAAACTTGGTCAATAAAACTTGGATTTATGGCCTTTTTTCAATTATCTAAGAGAAATGTAATATTTGGTAATTGGTACTCTAAACTTTCAAAGTTGCTCCTAATTTCATTTTTACGGCAATGACTCTTATCACTTTGGTCAATTTTTCCAAAAGATATCATTCCATAAAAATGTATCTCAACAAGTCTCATTTGTCATTTTAAGCTCATGGTTTTCCGTTTCTCACATTAATGGTCCCTCATTTTCACACTAATGGTCCTTCATTCGTGATGTTGTTTCCAAAATATACCATTCCAAAACCTTTTTTTTTTTTTTTGGAAAAATATCGTATTTTAAAAAAATATCCAAAAATGTGTATATACTTCATTGATACTTGTCTATACATATGTATGTATACACTTCACTTTAATATATTTATACATTTCAAATGTGAGTACATTTTAAGTATAAATGTGTATGCAATTCAAATACAAAAGGTATATACTCTTTAAATACAAATGTATATACACTTCAAATGTGCATACAATTCAAGTACAAAATGTCTATACAATTTAAGTACAAAATGTATATACACTTCAAAATTGTATACACACTTCAGGTACAAAATTTGTATATACTTCAAGTACAACTGAGTATACATTTCATATATACATGTATATACATTTCACGTTTACTTGTGTATACATTTCAAATAGACGCATGTGCAGCTTATGGTAAAAATATGTATACACTTCAATTAAAAATGTGTATATATGTTTCGATGTGTATACACTTCAAATACAAATGTTTATACGTCTCAAATACAAACGTGTATACACTTTAGTAATTGTTCGTTTTTTTAAAAATATTGGTAAAAAATTGTTAGAATATGAAATGGCTGGCGACAAATATAGCAATTTGAAACTTCTACCTCTAAGCTGTTAAATACAAAATGTTGTGATCAAAAGTGTAGTATTTTGAAAATTATTGGTCAAGTTTGTCTTTTAATAAAACTAAGGTTCCAAAATATATATACAACATTAAATCCAAGGCTGAAAAATAGTATTAGTTAACGTAAATATATTCAATAGCTTATGTTAGAGATGGAACTAATCCGCTGGAGATCATTTATCTTATTAGTTGCATATAATATAGTTCCAAAGATTATATGACATCATAAGGGAGAAATCCACCACTGCCTGTACGTGGTTATATAGGGGATATATTAAGAAAATAATTTTACGAGAATGAATATAATTGTCGTCTCCGGTAATTCTGAGGCTCTTGTTAAAATGTTAAAATGAGGCCCTTTTATGCTCTCTTGTTATGCATGAGCACACCGGTAATCTTTTTGAAAATTATGCATATGGTATATTTTAAGCTACAATGCGATCATTGAAATTTTTATTATATAATAATATGTTAAAAATATCGAAACTGCATTCATAAAAGTATATATATCCAACTTCCTACGGTTTACATTGTCGTTTAGGACCGAATAATGCTGAAGTACAAGTTAATAAGATACTTCATACAAAAGAATTCGAGATAATTTGTTTCGTGGTTCAAATTTTTTTTGAAAAATCTATGTCACATACTAAGTACAAATAAACATTGTTTTGACTATATAGGGGATCTATTATGAATGTTTTTGATGATGTAAGCACCGATATGACTGAATGGGAAAATTTTGCCCGCTTTTGGATCACAAGGAAACAAGTCCCAAAACTATCATATTAGTAGTAATTTTGACTTTCATTTTTATTGGTTGTATCGTTATAAAAGAGCATGTGTGAAAAATACAATATCTGGCTATATCTAAAAAATAAGATCAAAGTACTCGCAGACGTTTTTTTTCCTAAACTGATGTAAAGTTAGTGTTTTTAAATACATCAACATTATATACTGCTATACTGTTGCTAAATTTATCATCAATTTAGCGACACAACTTCTAATGGTATCGTGAAATTAAAATACCCGTATAATTTTAAATGACACAGTGTAGGATGTTCCTCCAGGAACGGATACTCTAGTATAAGGATAGTCTAGCGGAATTTCACGATTTGTGTGGACAAATCCAGGGCAACGAGTATTGAAGCAATGAGACTTGCCAACCGACATGTATATGTACAAATATACCAATCGTAAAGTGTTAGTTAATTATATACAGGTTCTTAAGCTAAAACCACTGTAAACTAGAATCCTACATCTGTACGGACAAATAAACGAGTTTGGCTATCGCCATACAAAGTTGGATCAACCTGAATTAAAAGGAAATTTGTTAGTTATAAATTTAATTGCTAGCATTGAGATCTCATCATGTCAAGGTATTCGATTAAGGGAGTTCTATAAATACTTACCCTCCAGCCAGCTTCTATACTATTAGGTCCGCTTTGTAGTTTAATTCTCGTTGTACTAAATTGTTGACCAAATGCTCTTGGATTGTGTAAACTTATTCCTCCTTTTGCGCGTGCATAATTACTCTGTCTTCCTTTCGTTCTAGCTATGGCTAACTAAATATGACAACAGAAGAAAAGTAAGCCAAAATGCTTGTTAATCTAGTCAAATCAAATAACAATGTTTTTTACTGACATAAGTTCCGGGGCGATTTGTTGTATCCATAAGTCTGTCTTTATACGCTTGTCTTTCACTTATGAGATCTTCTTTTGTTATTCTTCGAATAGGAACCGACCCAAGTGGGCATACTTCAACCGCAAAGGAGTCGTGTTCTCTCGTTTTATTGTATGGTGAAAGAGAGTACTTTACCTACAATATTTTCTTTAACTACTTCTGGAATTTGCTTTAACCATTAAACAAAACAATCAATAATTACTAAGATATCTCAACACTAACCTGGAACTCAAAGGATTCGTTTTTTAATGATTCATGATCAAATGCAGGTTGTTTGTAGAAATCAACACAATCATAAGTACCTCCATATTTGTACTGCACAAATTAATAATATATATCACTTCAACACAAATACACAAATACAATCTCTAGAGCTTAATGATCGGATGAATAATGTACTTTTTCATGATAAATTAATTATTTCTGACAGTTGGACGGAAAAAACTTACGGTTATGGTTTTTATGGCTGGTTTATTCAACATTAAAAGCTGCTTATCTATGTCAAGATCCTCTTCTCGAGACAAATTCCATCTGCATTGGACTCTACCATGGAACAAAAGGTGGTGCAGGCATACCAAAACAAGCCAGATGGTACATAGACCCATAATTACTTTGATCTGGAAAATAGTAAACACAAGCTTTGCTTTAGTAAAAGTTCACGAAATTAACTTAAATTAGTCTACAAAATTAAGATTTATTTCAATACCACATAAATTTATAATACATGCATGCATGTTCCAAAAGTTGTTTTTTTGAACGAAAAATAAAAACAACTTGTCATCAGTAAATAAATACATAGCCTGATTACGTAATGACATCTCAAACGTGTTTTTGTTCTTTCAAAGATCAAATTGCTCGTTTTTTCCCAAAAACTATATGCAGATGTCTAACATATAAGAATGCGGAACTTAGAAGACAAAATAAATATAATGCTGAACTTAAATTGCATACCCGCTGAACTAGGAATAAAAGACTACGAGAGAATATATGTTATTTGTAAAACTTTCAATTGCCTGTATTTATATGGTCGAAATGTTGGGAATAGTCTTATGCATTATTGGTCAATACTAATTAATACAACTTTCAACGACTTGTATTATAGTATATATGGTTGAATGTTGGGAATAGTCTTATGCATTGGTCAATACTAAATTACTAATTAATACATTTTGGAAGGTAATAACACAATTAATAAGATTACAACGAACCTTTAGACGTGTCAATTGATGACGTTTTGTACATAAAATCATTGACTACCACTTTTTATAACACAATTACACAGCACAGCTCATCATATATCTGTAGAAAACTTGTTTTGCAAAGACATTTTATCTGAAGCACAAATTTTCTATTATTTTCTAATTAAAAATTTAAATAGTGTTCCACTCGGTGGAAAAAATATAAATCTAATTTCAAAAAGGAATCTACAAATGTGGATTTTTTTAACGGCGAAAACTAATTATAATAACGTATTTATAACAATTACTAATATTCAATAAAATCAATATAACTGTTGTAATACACTATTAGCTACGTATATAGGGAGACAGAAGTAGAGAGAGGGGAGAACGGTATAGTATTTATTATGAATGAATATCTGAATGAATGTAAAATACAAGACCCATAACCCTCTTTATATAGATAAAAGGGTAGGGTTACAAGCCCATTTGGGCCCATAAATAATAAGCCCAAGAGTCCAATAATATCCTACAACACTCCTCCTTTAGACGTCTTGAATTCTTCGTCTTCATGCAGTCGATCTGAGTCGAGTTCATTCGCAGTGCTAAACACATAAAGACCTTAGGGCCGGAAAACCCGGTGTGGGACAAAACCGGTACCTAAGAGAAATTGTGTAGCCGAATGATATATGCCAAAATACTATGTAAGTAACTAACCACAAAACAGTGTGCCTCCACAAAACAGTGTGTCTAATCAAAATCTTGCCAGAGCAAACCCAATGGGAAAATCTCTGATCGAAGGAAAAAAAGTGCAACAGTGGTAGTAGTAGGGGATCAACCACAAAACAGGTGCCTCATCAAAATCTTGCTAGAGTAAACCCAGTGGAAAAAATCTCTAGTCGAAGGACAAAAGAGTACACAGTGGTAAGAAGTATACAACAGGATACTCCCCCTAATTTCGGCAATTTTAAGTGAGATAAGATGGGAACGTGTCTCGCTAAAAACCTTGCCAAGGAAAACCGAGTGGGAAAAAACCTTGGTATAAGGACAAAAAGAGTACACGAGCATAAGACTGGATGCTCCCCCTCACTTGCACACGACAGGGTGCGAAAATTTCGACTAAGTAGTAATTAGTACAATAAGCATTCACATGTATGCTCCCCCTCACTTGCACACGACTGGGTGCAAAGATTTCATATTCCAAGAAAGAGTACGAGCATTCGACTGGATGCCTCATTTACTTGCACATGACTGTATACAAGAAAATATAACGTGGAATAAAACGAGCATTCGACGGGATGCTCTTAAACTTCATATGTGAAGATTTATTTTGACGATAAATGCTAAATAGCATAATGTAGTCATGTCTCTCTTAATCGATAACAACAAGTTGTCTTCTATGACAAGTGTTTTATCTGGATCGTGAGACAGAACATATGTAATTCAAATATGGCTAATACTAGCTCGAAGCCATATACACTCTCTAGTCGTCTCATAGAGCACGAATAGATCAGAGTGATTCGTTTGGAGTCATTACAAGAACTCCAAGATATTGCCTTATTCCTAATGGTAAAGACAGACCATTTTAGAAATATCCCTCATGCGGGTTTGATAAGTAACCGGCATCGGTATAACCGAAAAAGGGTTGCGTTAATTCGAGTATCGAAGGGGGCAGATACACTCGATGACCCAAAATGGGATAAGACAAACCCTCGTCCACAATTACCTTAAGGTAATGGGAAAATGTCTTTTATGCCATTTCGATGGCAGCGTGTTAGCGCGATACTGTGTCGAGCTATACCATTCACAGCAAACGAGATGTTCGTCCTAGCACATTAGACCAAGTACAATAATGCGCTTATTGTACTTAGATATGAACATCATGGTTCAATATCTGTTCATCGTCACATCAGGGACGGACTGGGTCTATATCAATGTCTAGTGATCGAACGATCATGGGAGAATCTGACGACTTAGCGTCATGATGACTACAACGTCATAACACCTTCTGGGTGTAGTCTGAATCATGGACTTAGATTCAATCTTTACGGGACTCGATCATCAGGCCGAGTCACTACCGTGTCTTCCCAAGATCCTTCATCTCGAAGGCAAATCCAAAAATGGATCGCGTAATAAAACACACAAGGGCATAATACTTGTTCAAGTATCCCATGCTAATCAAATACTCACTTAGGCGGGTATACCACATCCGGTCGGATTATATTAATCCATATAGTGAACGTCTCATTAAATTGAGATCGTGTTCCGCAGTCAGGAACTACTTGATTCAAGCATTATGAAGTCACACAGGGACCTTCATCCACATCTCTAGTCTAAATCCCCACAGAGATAAGATCGTGACCATAATCACATGCTACATAATCAGTTTTTCGGAAACTACTAAACTGATAAAGTAGAGGACTGTTATAATGTCCATTACGAAGAAATCAACCATCTCGTAATCAATTCCAAGGTGTGAGAGAAGCCTTGCGCTACTAGGAGAGCATTCTACAATATCATTATTCTCATCACTGTTCCTTACGAATAACCAAATAAACAAACTCGTTTAACATTGGTGGTGTTGGAGCTACAGGTCCGAACACACTTTCGCTAAGAAGTCTACTTGGATTGCAAGTTTCCATTAGTCCAGTCTATTCTACGTTGACTTCAGGCAACGGTACATGGTTCCCTGTCATAATTTGCTCATATTATCAGTCGTCACCGATTATATGAACAAGTAATCAATGACAGACTCGTTTCGCTTCAATATCATCTAAGATATCATGATCGACAGATATTTCGAGATTCTTAGGATGAGGAGGAATCACACATCTCCTAGATCCTTTATAATCTCGTGCGACAAACGAGTTTCAGTTCACCACCTCTGGGGCTGAACGAATTAAGAACCGGTCAACTTCCTCATATCTTAGGAAGGATGACAGACTGACGGCCGACGACAGCGTCCTTTGCTTGGCGGGTTCGGCCAAAGCAACGTGTTACGACAGGAACACGGCGTCCGACAGGGACGTCTATCCTTGCAAACATTTTACAGCAGGTATAAATGATCTCGTGACATCTCATAAAGTCATTAAATGCGTCTGGCATTTAGTTAGACTTGAGGGAGTCTATGCACTTACTTATCACTAAGTGCAGTTTTGGGGATCAAGCTAAGACTGAGTGGGTTATGCCACGTTACTTCACGTCGTTCCTTATCAACGGTAACGTGCAAATCTCCCCCTAACGACGGGGAGAACAGTCTTAGCGATGTCACTTTCGCATATCATACGGTAAAGAGATCGCTTGCCAAGGTTACTCTATCAAATGATAGGCATGGGATTCATAATCGACTTATGTCCCTTCAGAGGTCCATATTTTGGACGCTATAGCGGCTCAATCAAAATATTAATTAAGCACTCCAAACACGCGTTAATATGAGACTTCTGGCTCATAACCAGTAACCAGCTGGTAGGTATATGGTGTTTGAGTGTCTATGGGCCTCATGACGGACCAATGCAGCAAAATAGCATAACCCCACACGGAAATATAAATCTTGGTGCGCAAGACCAAGAAATGCGTGCAATCATTTGCAGTCACATCATCAAACTTTCCGTGAGTCCATTTGGGTCTGAACATAATCGACAGGATGTTCAATTTCAATTTCCAAACTCAAGTAATTCAAATCGAAATTTCGATTCTTACTCTTCGGAATTATCAAGTCGACTAGACTTTTCAGGATAATCCGGATCATGAGCCATCAACTTAATGATAGGGCTAAAAGTTTGGAAAGTGCTGCATTTATGTGGACAACAGTAAAATGTAACCATATTGTCGATGCATCAACCATAACCATTTATATTTATGGTCCGTCTTATGGTTGGATAAGTCCATAATAACTCCTTCAATTCTTTACAAGAATTCTACGAGTTCATTTCGTGATCTTTACACATACTAGTCTTTCAAAATGAGCATTAGTGGCATTAATTTCGGATTAATCACGAAATATATCCTCAAAGAGAATCCAAATGCGATGCGATTATAAATCAAGCATCGTCTTTTGACCCGGGAATATCTCATCCGGTCAATGCCACAATATTAAAATGCTCTTATCAATCGACGACAGGCGAATGATAGTACAGACAATCATGTCTTAGCATTTAAATCATTTATCATTTTGACGACAGGCGAAATGATAAGGTAACTTTAAATGCTTTAAAGAATGTGGTAGCAACCACTTAAAAGACATTACAACTCCTCTAAAATACGCTTTTGGTCGTATTGAATGGAGGCTATGTAAAAAAAATTTAATTCTTTCATGAGCTATTACCAGATAACACTGGTTTTCTCGAATATTTTATAACTCAACAAGGTACGGCAGGACCTACATGAGTATAAGACTTCATATTTGACAAATAAATTTGGTTTTACCAAAGATTTCGATTTTGGAACGACAGGTCCAGAATCATTGTCACTGAGTACTCTTTTAGGCAAATACTTTGGAACGACAGGTCCAGAATCATTGTCACGGAGTACTCTTTTAGGCAAATAGTTGGTGAAATTATGTGGTACACTGTTACCCACTATTTTCAAAAAAATCAACTACCCCACAAGTATTGCCTAAAATTTCATAATTTAAAGTTTGGTCACATTTGTCAAAAAAAAAATTTGCTCAAAACACTTTAAATTATTTTGAGAAATTTCGTAAACAGGCAAACCATAATCCAAAAGTATGTCCAAATGGAAAAATCATAATCCAAATGGAAAAACATAATCCAGATGAGCGAAAAAATGGCTCAATGATTTATCAAAATCAATAAAAAAAGGTATCAAACTCATTTGAGCCACAAAATCGGGGGTCTTAAAAGTTTCCTTTCAATTAGTTTTAATCACATTAGTATCGGGTTTTTTCACCTTTCTAATAGTTTTGAACTATTTAAGGAGTAACCGTGCATGACCTTTGTCTTTATAGCATAGAGTTGGATCCTTGAGCATTATCTCTTGCTTTGTGACAACGGGCCATATTGTTCCTTTCAATTACTGTCTTGGAGCCACAGGTTTTCGATTTTGACGATTGTCTAAAATCTTGCTTGGCTAGGCGATTCATCGGGATCACGACAGTTCGAGACAAATAACACTTGTCTCGGTTCTCGATTCGTGGAAAAAAAAATGTACACGAAGAGCATTAATATCAGGCAAACAATTCGCCATTGACCCAATAGGATTAAAACTACTCACCGGGGTAATTTTCTTATCCATTAACAGATGGGTGATAAAGGAACATGGTGAATATAAATTCACGATACTGCTTATGGAATACAATTTTCAAGCTAGTATTTTGGTGAAGGATTGCTCCAATATGTCAATTTCAGACATTTGTTCACGTCTCAAATGTGGCGGCGGAATAAAATCAACGCCTTAGCATTCATCCTGATGGTAATAACAAACTCGTGTTTTACTCATCAAAGATGGCATCCAAAAAAAATTTTGGGCATCACATTTTCACACATCAGGGTGAGTAACATGTGGTGACGAATTAAAATCAACGTTTAAACGGTCATTTCGCAAGTATGTTTTACGATTTTTCTCATCATAGATGGCATCCAACATGTATTGGGAGTTCTGGATTAGTTATCATATAAAACGACTGGTTTATATGTTTATGGTTTGCACAAGCACAAACTTTTTTCCGAAACGACAGGTTCGAAAACATTAGTTTTGCTTCTCATGTGAATCGGTTTTCATTGATCGAACGACGGGTCGATACTGAAACACCAATTCAGCGAAACATACATCACTATATAAACACACTCGGGGAAATTATTATTTAGTCAGCCCCTTTCGGTAGCTCTATTTGAACACGACCAGGAAAGACGGTGAGGGGGGTGGGCATGAATGCCTCTTAAAAACCGACCTCATTAGGAGAACGACTTCCGCCTTTATCTTTCCTAGACATCGTAACCAAATAGGTGAGCCTATTTGGGAAAGATTCATAATTTTTCCAACTTAAATGTGAATATATACGATTTTCGCATTTTATATATGGCAATAATATTAAACAGCATACATAATATCTATCTAGATTAACCATATATATATATATATATACATGCAGTAAATATATTTTAGAATCTATCTAATCATGCAGTAGATTTGGTGTTATAATCAAATCAATTTAATATTATCAATCAATCCATGAAGATTCTAACATATCAAATCAAATCAATTTAAGATTATCAATCAATCCATGAAGATTCTAACATATCAAATCAAATCAATTTAAGATTATTAATCAATCCATAAAGATTCTAACATATCAAATCAATTTAAGATTATCAATCAATCCATGAAGATTCTAACATATCAAATCAAATCAATTTAAGATTATTAATCAATCCACGAAGATTCTAACATATCAAATCAAATCAATTTTAAGGTTATTAATCAATCCATGAAGATTCTAACATATCAAATCAAATTTACATGCAATTTTTTTTTATTCGTTTGCCTTTTAATAAAAAAAAATTATATGCATGTGTGTGTATATTTACCAAATATTGTATATTTATCAACCATATGTACTGTTTTCGTATAAGTATTATACTACAGGACCATGCGTGTAATTTCAGCAAACTATATGTTTATTTACAGCATTATTACATATACAGTCCAGAATTTCAGACAAGTTTCAGTTTGATCCTTGAGTAATTTATAAAATAGTTTACAGCTTTCAGACAATTACAAATCAGTACATACGTTTCAGTTTGTTACAGATTTAATCTGACAGATGCATATTAGTATGTTTAATAAACAAAATTATAACATATGTCATGTTTCTGTTTATACATAAGCTTTTAAACAATGTCACAATGGTGGCCTATGCAGGTCACAGTACAAACATGCTTAACATACAGTAACATACAAAAATGCATATGGTGGATACTAGTACAGTACTAGTAAATTTAGTACAAACATTCGGCAGTAACAAACATGCGGCTGTAACATACAGTACTAGTACAAACATGCTTTAGTAAATTTAGTACAGTACTAGTACAAACATGCATTAACTTTTACATGTGACTGATATAGTAAATTTAGTACATGGCAGGTTTGTTTAATCACAGGCAACAAATCAATGGTTATCATGCGGCTAACTTTTCACGTATTATTACAAATTTAGTTGTCAAGCCGGGATTTAGAATTATTTACCTTATGCACGGTATGTTGGTGAAGGTCGATATAGCAAAATATTAAAAATCCGGATAAACCTCAAGGTTTATTAAATTTATAATCCGTACTTCGATCTCCGAGAGCAGTGCTGATAACGTGTTGTAATACACTATTAACTACGTATATAGGGAGACAGAAGTAGAGAGAGGGGAGAACGGTATAGTCTTTATTATGAATGAATATCTGAATGAATGTAAAATACAAGACCCCTAACCCTCTTTATATAGATAAAGGGATAGAGTTACAAGCCCACTTGGGCCCATAAAGAATAAGCCCAAGAGTCCAATAATATCCTACAACAATAACATGTTATTTGACAATACTGATTACTTTGTTATCGTTTTTTTTAAACGGAATGGCCATCATGCGGGTTTGTCCCATAAGCTTGAATATTTCTTTGATTTTAATAAATGTTGAATATTGATTAAAAACATATATATAACATGTTATTACTTTCTACTGTAAAACTAAGGAAACTCACAACTAAATTGGGACCAAAATATTTATTCTCTAGATATATGTATTTCTTAGAGGGAAAAAACTATTTTGGTCCCAATTTAATTGTGAGTTTCCTTAATTTTTATTAATGTGCAGTAGAGTCTATCGATTTCCACGGAAACGAGACAATTGAGCTGAATTAGAGTTCTGACTAAGGCCTAGTTTTGCTGCAGCTTTTGGACATATAGGCTGGTTTGTTTGAGGTTCGAAAAAAAGTTGGGTTAATTCATCCGAGCTTAAAGCTTCGAAGCTGTTTGATAAAACAATATGTTAGAGAGTCTAGTAGTAAAGATACTATTAAGATTTGGTAACTCTACTACACACCAGTTGAAAACACAAGCTAACAGTATAACCTGGTATGCACCATTCTGGACAAGTGTACAACATGTGACATAAAAAAGTTGCATTAATTGTCGAAACCTAAAGTTACACAATAGTTGACAATGATTTTTTTAAATAATGTTATCGCTAGTGTAGCGTTTTTTCGAAATCTAAACTAAAAACGCAAATAGCATAGCAACATAGTGTTTTGCGGTGTAATTTTTTTTACCTATAAATATAACAATATAACATTAAATAGTTAATAAAAAATCAAAATATATAATAAATATGTTTTTAAATAAAGATAAAGAAATAATTAGTAAATATTCAGACTTAAATTTATGCCTAATTTATTTTATTTTATTTAAGAACGGAATTAAATAAAAAATACAAATAATTGAAAAAATATGTTATTGATGGGTCTCGAACTTGGGTCTCATGAGAGACAATGTAGTTTCATAACTATCCAGACAAAATATTTAATTATAAAAACTATACAACATATATTATTTATTTCAAATAACCATTACATGTTTTTTTTTCTTTTAAAAAACTCACTATTTACGTTTTTATTCCAAAATAACGTGTTTTTGCGCTTTTGGACCCAATAGCGCGTGTTTTGCGCAATTCCACCCAAATAGCGTTTGCATTTTTTTTTTAACACCGCTATATTGCACTATGTTGTCTTTTTTAACATAAATGGGGGACCAAATCCAGATTACATTAACAAAGTAAAAAGAAAACAAAAGCTGTTGAACCCTGAAGAACTCGAAGCTCTTATCCGCCTAGTTAAAGAAATTATTGATCATTTTTTGCTGCATCTGAAAGTTAAAGAATGCTATTGCTCTTATCCGAAATAGTTGCGAGTTTCTTCATGGAGCCTTGAGCACAAGTTAGTTGCGAGTTTTTTTCATGGAGCCTTGTGCACAAGTTTTTAGACTTAATGTGTAGTAGCGTGATTAAGCCTTGCTTCTTGATTTTTCAAATATAATTTGACGTACTTTTATCGATCAAATGAAGATGAGTTTGGTGTGAGAACAATAAAGTCTATTTGACAATTTTTACCCTGTACATGCAACTTTATTATGTGATTTGACTTGAGGTTAGTTTCGTAAGTATTAAATGCAAGTATTAATGTATAGCGATTTTTTTATATATAATTAATAACTCTCATTTTGGAGGTATCCTGTTTCACAGGTCAGGTATCGAACCCTGATGGTGAGGTCTCAATCATTTGGGCTAACTACTTTGCTCATATAGTGATTAATTGAGGACGAAACATGTTTCGTGTTTAATGAGGCAGGGAATTACTATTGGCCAATAGTAGTGTGGGAATTTTTGACAGATTAATATCTTCTTATCCGTCCAAATATGTTAACTAGGTCCTGAATATAGAAAAGAGGAAAAACAGTGCCAAAAAAAAAACTATAAATCTTTAACAAGTTCGGTTTGAATGGTCCAGGGAAGAAACTTCATGGTTTTTATAAGGAACTTGATAAGATTGTGAGCCTGCGCGATATTAAAACCGAAAAAAATTGACATCGACTTGGTTTTCTTTGAAATTAATAATATTTTAGGCTGACAAACTTATGGAAGACATTACCCGAAATCTTAAGTTTTACAAAATCTTCGAAATATTTATCAAGAATTGAAGGGCATAGCCGAGCAAACGCCCGATGAGTTTCCCAAGATTAATGTACCATGCCAACACTGGACTTAGAAATGGCCTCAGAAACATCATGTAAATCTTTATTATCATTTGGAGCAACTCTTGAGGACTCTTTAAGAACCCTGCATGTTTGAAAGATACACAAAATACGAAAAGAAATGTTTACAATGGATCATGCAATTGAGATTTATCAGTTATCGTATTAGTGTCTGAAAAAGAAAAATATTAGCTTTACAGTATACTAGTTGTGGAAGTCAAAAATTATAAATAAGCTCTGATATACCAGTTATAATTTATAAACAAATAAACAAAAAAGTTTAAATCAGCTATAGAATAAGATCTGAATTGAAATGTAGGCATATATTTGACTTACACTCTGCAGCTTTTGGAAATTTGTCAAAAAAGGTCCTCACTATCCTCAGTAAATTCTGCAAGTTGCAAATCAAAGCATGCGAATGAGTACCAAAAAGAAAAGTAGCAGACATCATTAGACCAATCTATAATAGTGGAATTTATGGCAGTTTTTTTACCAGAGCTGAGCCACCTGGTTTCATAGGCGACTCGGTCACAATTAAACATTTCCTGCAAATCCTAATATGTAAGTGTATAAACATATACTAATTCGACAAGTGTAAATTAAAGTTAACTGACAATAAGCATACTTAATGACTAATCTTGTCCTCTCAGTTGAGCATTTGTAGAAGCTGCAGCCTCTGGTAAAAGGCATTCTTTTCTTGTTCCATTCTTCCATCACAAAATTGGGATATTAAATCAATTTTCAAGCGAAGGAAAAACATACAAGTACTAAAACGCATCATATTCTTGAGGTAATTTCTATGAAATTATAGAAAAGTGCAGTGAGGGTACCTAAATGCCAAGTTACTCCAGCAGTAAGATCGTCTCCTATGCAAATATTTCCTATTTTGAACTCGATATTCTCGCCCATGCTAGACATTAGTTGTTTAAAGAAATTTTTAACCTCCTAATAACATTCACAAGGAAAAGAAAGAAACTTAATCATGTTACATATACATGTCTTGTTCTGTTGCAGCTTTAACCTCAACATTTTCCTTATCTTTTCTTTTTTTGGTTTTAAAATGTGAGAAATCTTGGAAAAAAATGTTTTTTTTTATGTATAGCTCAACAAAACTACAAGATATAACCTGAATAGGGCGATTACATTTCCTTAAAAGTTGCAGCTGAATAAGCCATGATAACAAAGAGTAAAAAGTAACTTAAGGAAAAACAAGTACAAACCTTTTTGCACTCAAATGTGTTAACAAATGAGCAGTCTTCTAATAAGCAATCATCTGAGATAAACTCTTCCAACATATTTAAATTCTTTTGGTTGATACAGTCGTAAAAACGGCTAATTGTATCATATAGAGAAATGTAGTCAGATCCCATATTAGAGTTACTCATTGAGGATAAAAGTACGACTAATCTTCGATTTGTATAGGTTTTATCAAATCTCCTTGGTTTTACAAAAGCTCGTTGACCAATCATTTTTATGTTTTCCACCTTCAGATGACACCTTTTCAAGGGAGACAAGCTAGTAACACCGGTTGTTTTGGAGCATAATCTCATGGTTGTCGCCATCTTCTATAAGCATTAGTGCCAGAGAGCTTAATTACTATTTGAATATAAATATGTGATGAAATAACAGATCAAAGGAAATGATAGAGATACAGTTTTGTACTCGACATACAAGTAAAGAATCATTCTTTTGTCCTAGTTACATCTTTGCTACTTGTTCCAAGAATATTGATTGCTTTACATCCAATCAAAGAACTATTGGATTCCTTCACTTATATTTACATTAAAAAAAATTAGGATTAACTGAAATTTTGCTAGTCAAATTTATATTGTGGTCCTTAATATATAACTATTTAGTAACAATGGGAGTATTTTTCTTATTGTAAATGTTACGTTCGTAGCATATTAACTATATATATTTCACCCCTTGTAGTTGTACGATCTGATTTCGACTGGGTACAGCAAGAAATTCAAAATGACTATTTTCTATCCATTTTTAAAAATAAAGTTAGTTAACACAATTGTAATTAAAATAGTCCTTCGTGGTTTTGGATTGGTGTCTAATTGTCTATAGCCGATGCAAGTGCCAAAATATTGATATTCGTCTTAAAATGATTACTATTTAGTTCAGGGGTTTGATAATTGACTAACAGTTTCGCAAAGAAAATTTCCTAGTAATACATCTAAATAAACAAATGACCTTAATTCTTGATAATTAGAACATATATTATACTTAAATTGATTTCAAGTTTTCAGTCCTTGATACTTTTTTGGGATAAAAAAATTGCAAACATAAACACAATCAAAATCGTCCATTTTTGGAGTCAGTCGCGTATTTATATAGTGTAGATACAAAATTTACATCCGAAAAAAGTAATAAGAACAAAACAATTAAGAACAGGAGATAGTATTATATCCAACTAAAATTCAGCCTTTTTATTTGATAGTTTGAAAACATCAGCCATTACATAATTTTTGGATACATATATAAATACTTCCCATGTAAATGTATAGTTGTCTTTAATCAATCGTCATCAATTCACAACTCGCTCAGAAAAAATTGTTTTAATTCAAAAAAATTGATAAAATAATAATTACATCGAGATAATCACCAACATAACAAATACTGTACAAGTTTGAGACAACACATATTACAAATTATTCATAAAATAAATAAATAATGATTATGATAAGATAAAAAAATGAATACTAGCCAAGAAAAAATAATATTTGTTAATATCGATTATATATGTTTTAACATTAACCAGCCATTGAATAATTTATGGATACATATCCAAACATTCCCATGAAGTACAGAAGATCTTCCCAATGTAGTTGTATTTATATATATACATATTTAATATTTTCATATGATCAGCTAAACAACAAAATTGCATACATACTACGTACAAATCCATATTGAACCTCTTCCCTTTGCCGACAGGTTTAATTAATCTCTTTTTCATCATTATCATCTCATATCATAACCTAATCTTTATTATAACACATAACAGATCGTGTTTTTCATCAACAACAAAAACTTGGGAAAACATCATATATTTCCCCCATAAAACAAGCTCAAAACAAGGATCAAGAAAAACCAAACTGGTCCCTATTGAGAATTCCGACTCGGTTCCCACGTGTCATGGGTTGGCTTGCGATGTTTTTCCTCATGACATTCATTGGATTCGTTTGGTCATATCTTTAAATTATAAAAGTATACATTTTTTTTACGGAAATATAAAAAATATACTTTTCCTGGTTAGTTCTAAGTAATTAAATGTTGTTTGGTATACTCGTAAAAGCATACTTTGAAACAAATATTTTGTTTGACAAATATTTTTTGGAGAGCCTACTTCAACTTTTTTCAGAACAATGGACATTAATACCCATATACATGCGGCATACACTCTTGATCAGATAGAAACTCTTTGCTTGAGATGAACTTATTTCAATATTTAAATTTATTGTTTAACCAATGAAGGCATGGAGACTGAGGTTAAGACACTTGTGGTCTGATCCCTTTGCAGCCACCTTATTGTATATGAGTTATCACATTTGTATGTGTATAAACTAACTTTTTGGTTAATTTTATGATGTTATGGTGCTGAAGCTTATGTTGCTTTTTTTTTCTTCTATGATAGCATTTTTACGGTGGCTGCAGAATGAAAATTACTCACACTTTTATGATAGAATCTTTGATGGCTGGAGATGTGTTGAGCTATCTTTAGGGCTATAATAGTGATATAATGTTTTTTTGCTCAGATTCGTTGCAGTTTGTCTGGAGATGATGTGAATTTCATATTTTTTCTTATTTGGAGTTCTCAATCAAGTGCTAGAGAATACATTAACTTCTTATGTGTCAAGCTATATAATTGTTTCAATTAGTTTATCCGGTAATTTATAAGTCTGACTTGGGGTTTTTTGTTGTTAGCTTTAAAAAAATTCTCTTCTTGTTTTTCCGAGTTTTTTGGTGTTATAAAACATCGGTTTTTGATCATTTTGATCTGTTTGGGGAGACGTTATGGGGTATAAAGAGAAAAATTATGTTTTTTGAGCTCAAATTACTTTTTAAAATGAGGATGTAAAAAGTGATTTTGAACTAACTTTCTTTCTCACAAATTTTTGGTTTTAGGTTCATTGTAACCATCAAATTATATTAGTACGTTTAATTTTATCGGATTCGATCTCAATTATTGTTAGTATGGAAGCACTTGTCCCATGCAAAAAGAACGTTTCATGTCTTTAATAAAATTTCTTTATTAAAAAAAAGGAAGAAAAAACACTTCATTCAAAAACACTTTTTTTTTTGTAATTTGTGCTTCGGCAGAGCAATATGACAACACTGTACCTGCTTGGCTGTAGATTTTATAAGTGTTTTATTTGGTTCTATTGTGATTAAAGTTGTATTAACATAATCACATGTTTGTGATTTCGCGCTTTTTGTAGACACTTGAATATAAAGAATAATGTGGCAACCACGTACAAGATTGACGAAGACTTTCATTCTGCTCAATATCTGAAGTAATATTTCAAAATCCAATCTCAATAAGTCAAAATAGTAACAGTCACTAAACAACACCAACAAAAAGTAGATAAGACTCAAAATATAACTGCTACTACTTAAGATTTGCGCATTGCCAACATTGGTCTGCAATATCTTCTGAGAAAAAATAATTGAAACACACACCATGTTTGGTGGACTAGTTTTCTGAAGTCCTTACTGAATTATCTGCAAACATGATAAACTGGTCTATAGTATGCTGCTACATCCAAAAAAAAACTGTTCAGTTTGCAAAGTTCTGTTGTGAAGTTCGTGAAAACGAGAACATATGCTGGAACTTTAAGAATTGATCTTAAAGACTGGAACTCTAAACAGATCCAGGAAGCAAAAAGCTTCTTCAGTGATTATGTGACAGTTGTTAGCCATCAGAACGAAATGAGCAAAATAAAACAAAGATGAATATCGCTTGCTGCATAGAATACTAGCAAAATAAAATTGAATCTCACTGTTTGTAACATCGCAATACAAAGCTTAATATCCCTTGTCACACACACATACTAGGTAGCTTTACCTTCAGTAAAAAGATGAATATGCATTACAAAATATATTGACAATAGGCTTTCACCTCACTTCACTCACATTTATTTTTCCTGTAAGTACCTCACTTCACTGACATTATGTTCCATACGTGATAATACAGATCATGTTGTTCCCAGTGAAGATTATCGGTGAAGCGATTGTGGCACAAGTGACAGGGAACCACCTGTAGAGGGTGGTTTAAAACTTTAAATCATAGTGGACCTCAAGAGCTTCATAAAAAATCAAATTTTGCAAGACAAACGAGACACCGACACCTGATAGTAGCTTCTCCTTCGAAGAGGAAGAACAGCTGATTAATCTCACCAACCCTGTTCACAAAATAAAAACTGATCATTATATATGCAAAGGAAAGAACTCCAAACATTATAAAAGAAACATCAAATCTCAACAAATTTGACTAATTTCCAGATGGCTAACAGACTAGCATCTCTCAAGTAAAAATATAAACCAATAGTAGCTCCTTTATAAAAAGGAAAAATTATTGTTTACTACACCAAACTATTGACGGTTAATAATTTACATACTTATCTTCGAAAATTAACAATTTACATACCCACCTATAAAAGATATATCAATCAACACATTTTAATTGATTTATGTTAATTTTTTAAGAGAAGTTTTGTCACGTGTAATCATGTTACCGCTTTCAATTATGATTTAAAGGTAAAAGTGGCATCGCATATGATCACGTACTCCGTATATATTCACATAGTCTCTAGACTTCGTAAGATGCGTTAGCCCATTAAAAATCTCACTATATGTATATGAACTTGTGATCATGGCACGATGAACTACCCTGCTAAGTAGTAACCAAATACCACATCCGTCTCAGAATTACAGTCTTCTTTCAAGTACAAATTTATACATTAAACAAGACTTTATTCTTGGAACGGAGGGAGTAAAAATTAGGTTTATCCTAAAGAGAACTGTTAAAAATTCTAATTATTCCAATGTGAGTCCTTTTTAGTCCTCATTAACTATATAATCATGCTCCTCAATTTAAAAGATTTTAATAAAAGAAGCAAGATGGAATAAACAATCATTTAATTAACATTTCCGTCTTTCAATTATACTACTAACTAATAGTTTAATAGACTGAACAAATATAATCCATCTAATTAAGCAGTATTGCTTAATTTAGTGTTGTAGGGTGATCGGGAAAGCTCATATGGCATGGGAATTAATCATCAATTAATGGGGCAATTAACGTAAACATACATTACAATGATTATATTAACAAAAACATATCATCAAAAATTAAATTATCAAAAACATAGATTGCATTAATAATTAATAAAAAATAAAAAAACGCATTCACTCATGATTTATTTCCTATATCTCTCCTATTATCACTATCTTTCCAATCTATCTCTCCTCATTCCCTCTCTCCGATCTCTCTCTCCTACTCTTTCTCGCTCTCTCCAATTTGTGCTCATTGCTCTATTTTTTCTGATCTCTCTTTCCTTCTCTCACTCTCTCTCCTCCTTCTTATCACTCTCTCCTCCGTTTTCTTACTTTCTTCAATCTTTCTCTTCTCCCCATTCTCTCTCTCCGATTTCTCATCATTCCGATCTCTCTCATCCTCTATCTCTTTTTGATCTCTCTCCTCATCACTCTTTTTCTCTCTCCGATCTCTCTATTCGGTGGAGATTGAAACAGAGACATCTATCGGAGTGAACGGGGAACGTGTAGAGCGAGGTCGAAAACTCAAAATTGATGCCGACGGAGATGCGGTCGTCAAAGTAGAGCCACACGACGAGGACGTGATAGTTCAAAATCGGAGGACGGACAAATGCTGAATATGTTAACTAGTGTATAAGGTTAAAAAATAAGTGTATAAATTACGTGAATTAATGGTATGGAGTTGAAAATTATGAATATAAATTATGTAAATAAGGATATGAATTCTGTAAATTGGGGTATAAACTTTGAAAATAAGAGCGAACTCTACGAATTAAGTTATGAACTTTTGGAATAATAATATGAAAATATACAATTAGGGTATAAACTTTTGAAATAACAGTATAAACTTTTAGAATAATAGTATGAAAATATACAAATTAGGATATGAACTTCTGAAATAACGGTATGAACTTTTTGAATAAGTGTATGAAATATACAAATTAGTGTATGAACTTTTTGGTATGTTTTTGTTAATTAAAAATTGGGGTAAATTTTGGATTGGACCATGAAAATTGTTGGCCCCGGTGCGGCTAAACCTTAGAGGGGGGGTGAATAAGGTTTATGGCGATTTTCGCCTAATTAAAAATTCTAAGCAACTAACACCCAACTTATGCAATTCTAAGTTTAAGCGTTTTAACAAGAGTTAATAAATTGCTAAAATAACTAAACGCAAGCAATAAATACGCAAGAATATAAGTTGCGGAAAGTAAAAGTAAGGGAAGAAAATGACACCGTGATTTATAGAGGTTCGGCAAACGCGCCTACGTCCTCTCCTCGGTACTACCGAGTATTTCACTAAAATGTTTCTTCCGGATTTTACAAACCCTATCGAGCTCAATCGACCGATTGGCTCACCCTCTACCCGAGGTTCCTACTCTTGATACAAGTGCAAGAGAACACGTCTACGAGTCTACGACTCCCCCTCAATTTATGAGTACCCGAATGAAAAACCTAGAGCTTTTAAGCTTCACTTGCTTACAAAGCCTCTACCCGTTCACTCGCTCACAAATGAGTTTATAAAACACTCGATACAAGTTTTGTTACAAAAATGTAACTACACTCACTATTCTAATTGCTTCTTAAAAAGCTAATTTGTGAGTTGTTGATGATGATCGAGCTTGAATCTCTTTCTTCTTTGATTTCCTCTTTTTCGAATATTTTCCCCAAAATGGTGATAAATTGGGTTTTTATTGAAAGAGGTATTTGGATAATAGATTGGTATTTTGGAAGAGAGATTGAGCTTGTATATATAGACCAGAGGTCTGTTTTTCTGGGTTATGACCGTTAGAAGTGGTTGAGGCTGTTTTAAGCTATTTTCCAGAAAAAGCTGAAAAGCTGTTTTCGAATTCTGTAGAAAACGATCGGTCGTTTTCTACAGTCGATCGGTCGTTTTCCATAAAACAATCGGTCGTTTCTGAGTTTCGATCGGTCGTTTTTTCGACGTGCTCTCTGGAAGAATTTGGACCAAAAACGATCGGTCGTTTTTGTCCAGTCGATCGGTCGTCTGTAATCCTGGTCTCGTAAATCTTCGAATGCTCATAACTTCTTCGTTTTAGCTCCGATTTTGGTTCCGCTTGAACCTATGGCTTCGTTATCGAATGCTCTATCATTTAAAAACCTGAAATCTACATTTTCTCTTCTTTGGAAAAAACAAGCATTATATCAACGAAATAGAGATATAGTAAAATCGTAAAATCGTAAAATCATTAAAAACATAATCAAAGTTATAATCAAAATCATTATTGAACTCTACGTTCAACAAAAACAAAAGTATTTAAGAATTGGTTCATGAAACTGAAACTAATTAAGAATTGGTCCATTTCCCCCAACTAACCAATAAAAATGTAAAAAATCAGAAAAAATAACAAAATTCCAGAAAATAAAAATGCAAAAATGAAAAAATATGAAAAAATGCAAAAAAAAATTAAAAGAGGCAAAACCCCGAAAAAATATGATTTTTTTTTTTAAAAATCCCCCAAAAAAATAAAATTCATAAAATCAACAAAAATCTAAAATCAACAAAAATCCAAAAACGCAAAAAAAAAAAATTCTGAACCAAAAACAGTCTGAACTATTTTAAGTCATTTTAAAAACAGTCTGAACCATTTTAAGTCATTTTAAAAACAGTCTGAACCAAAAACAGTCTGAACCAAAATTAGTCTGAACTTTTTTAAGTCATTTTAAAAACAGTCTGAACCAAAAACAGTATGAACCAAAAACAGTCTGAACTTTTTTAAGTCATTTTAAAAACAGTCTGAAACTATTTTAAAAACAGTCTGAACTTGTTGAAAATGCCTTAACTGAAAAGGCCTTATCGACCCCTTTTGTTGCATAGTGAGTATTAACTTGTTCCATCCATTGTCACTTCCTTATAAAGAGGAGGGTGTTCCTCAGATATAAGCTCTTTTATTGGTCCATAAACTCTATTCCCATTTGGCCCAAAGAAGCTTGCAACTGAGACTCTGGCTGCTGATCCTTTTTTTCTCAACATAACTATATGAATTACACTCTTGAACTTGTCATTGGTAATTAGCTGCAAAATAACTATAAGTTAGAAATGATATTTAACACACGATAAGCATAGGTCATTCGTTAATAACTTCTCCAAGAATCAGCAGCAAAAAGTGTGAGCAACACTTGGGGTTGTTAACTGTTAAGTGAACAAAATTGTCAGGCGAAAAAGTCGTGACTCAAGAAAATTATGAATCAAGATACTGGTAATTAGATATTATCTGGTCGCGATTTTAAGCAACTAAGCTGACTTATTTTAGAATGAGAAACAAACTGGTTCACTTAATTGAAACTTTTGGATAAATCAGGCTACAATAGGAAGTATCAGTTCCTGACAAACTAAATCAAACGTCGCTTACCAGGAAAATAATAAAACTAAGCCTAAGAGATACAACTGAAGAAGCCTTTATAGCAATAAAAGTACAAACTAAATACCCAGTAATTTATATAGTTTTTTTTTTTTGTCTATAAAAACTCAAATGCAGTACATTTAATCAACTAAGACCTTGGTTGGTTGGCTGTAGATTGCAAACTTTTTATTTCTTTTGCTTTCTAGTTTCAAGTCATACTACAATGTTTAATTAACTAAATTGGCTAAACTTTTCTGATTCTTTTTTTACTGAAAGGGATATAAGCTTTTTTTAGCAGAAGATAAATTTGTCCGATTCATGATACAAAAAGCTGCAACCAAACAATTAAAAAAACAGTCTGAAAATAAATTAAATAAAAAACAGTCTGAAAAATAAAAACAATTAAAAAACAGCCTGAAAAATAAACATTCTGAAAAATAAATTAAATAAAAAACAGTCTGAAAAATAAAAACAATTAAAAAACAGTCTGAAAAATAAATTAAATAAAAAACAGTCTGTAAAATAAATTAATTAAAAAAAGTCTGAAAAATAAACAGTATGAAAAATATATTATTAAAAAACTCGAGCAACGCCAGCAACGTTGGATTTGTTTACTCCAAGATTCAAGATTCAAAAATAGCTATTGGAGTTGTTTAGGCCAGCAAGATTCAAAAAGATATTTGGTATCCTATTTATATAGATATATACATAGACACACATATATAGATATGTATATATATATGTATATATATATATACATATACATATACATATACATATACATGTATATATATAGAGAGAGAGGGAGAGAGAAGATATGTGGCGGTGGAGGGTAGCGTCGGGAGACGACGGAAGGGGGAGGCGGCAGTGGCAGAGGCGGATGAGAGGTTGTGTTGGTAGTTTTATGTGTGTGTTTTTTTTTTTTTTTAGAGAGAGAGTGATAAATGAAATAAATAGAATTGAGAGAGGTTTTATATTTAATGAGTAATGGACCAATACTTAATTAGTTTTAGAAATAATAGATCAATCCTTAATTAAATTTTATAGCCGAACCAATTCTTAAATAGTTTTGTTTTCATGGTCCAATCCTTAATTTTTTCTAAAAAAATTTGGGTATGTTTTTGTTTATTTAGTTTCAAAACGTAGTATTTTTTTTAAAAGTTCCAAATGAAGGGCTAAAGGCCAATGATTTGTGCTTTAACACATACTAGTCACCAACTGAATATTTGTAATTCTTAAGAAATCCATGTTTAAGAAAATCATTAGTACTACATCTACAAGAGATAAATAAATAAATCTTAAACTAAAAATAAAAACAGAAGAAAGTTTAGAAAAGAGCACAAGTGCTTTAAATGAAGTTAACTAGGAAATATATTATCTTCCAGTTAGAAAAGTCCAAACCGGAGGGCAAACTAAACTCAATGATTCGCCACTATAGTGAGGTCGCACGATTTGGCCTTCCAAAGTATAGATACCCATGTTCATGCCCCCTCACTCTGTCTCTTTCAGGTACGGCTCAAAACAATCATCAGTAAAGTAAATAGAATTAGGAACCAATTCTGAGTACCAAACGGTATCAATAGACAAGGTAGCACTATGCCCTACAAATACTGCTTTACCCCCCCAAATTTGTCACTTCTTTATATCCGCCATGCTCAATATCAATCTCAAAAACCCGAAATTCAGTACTACCATAGTTCAAATATTGTGTTCCGTTTCGGAAAACTACAATTAAGGAATCTTCAATTGTGATAAGATAGGATTGTTTACAACACAAGTGTTCTAGAATGTTTAATTCGATTTTTCTTGGTGAAACACGAAAGGTGTCTTTGGTCTTTCCGATCACATCATACTCCCACACCTCTCCACGATTATTCAAAACATAAAGCTTCCCCCTGCAAGATCACAAAGTCTCAATCAGAAAATAGTGTAGAAGAACACGAGAAAATTCTTTTCATAATTAAAAACAATCTAAAAACAGTGTTACCAGATTTTATACGTGTGAGCCATATTGGCGGGTTTATGTCTTGAACTGAATATAACCACAATAATGTTAGTAAATCAGTCGAGCACAAAGAAAGACAGAAGTATTAAACCGAGCACACACTCTTTGGTAACGGAGTTCACCCAAATTGGCTACGTCTCCGGGCCGCTACACGTGACACTTAATATTATTAAGAGGATTACAAACGTAATCTAACTAAACACAAATCTATGGTTCTCTCACAAATAGAACTCTCTCTTTACAATATATATAAAGGTGTTTGTGTAGCTGTAATTAAAATATAAGATATTGGGGCATATAAATAGAACCTTTAGTGGGTCATACTACAATTCCAGCCGATATGGGATAATAAGAAAACATGGTCAAATCTCATTTGTCTCCACAACTTAACAATCTCCCACTTGGAGTCTAATGTCGAGTGCTTCAAAAAAACTCCAATTATCCCCGACCACCGAACTCACTGTGCTCCACCGAGCAGAATACTCCCATCGGTATCCTTGTATAATAATTATTACTCTTCAGAGTTGCTCATTCTTCATGTAGCGGCGACCTTGAGCCTCAAGCTCGGAGTCCTACTGAGGTTGCACACAGCCTCAGTTTGTCGATTGTAACAGCCTTCGTTAGCATATCGGCAGGGTTCTTAGCACCCTCAATCTTTTCTAGCGTGAAGATTCCATCTTCTAGAACAGGCCGGATAAAGTGGTAACGAATCTGTATGTGCTTGGTGCGTGAGTGGAATACAGGATTCTTACCTAGCTGAACTGCACTTTGACTATCACAGTGCAGAACTCCCTTGTCAGTTTTCTGACCGAGCTCTTTTAAGAAACCTTGCAACCAAATCATCTTTTTGCTTGCTTCCGTCACCGTGACGTACTCAGCCTCTGTGGTCAACAATGCAACAATCTTTTACAGCTTAGATGTCCAACTCACAGCAGTACCACCGTAGGTACAAACACATCCCGTTGTGCTCTTTCGGCTGTTCAGATCACCGGCCATGTCAGCATCCATATAGCCGTGCAGGCCTTCCAAGGTCTTTCGGAAACATAATGTCGAACTCACGGTACCCGAGAGATATCTCAATATCCACTTCACAGCTTCCCAATGGTGCTTTCCTGGGTTACTCATGTAACGACTGACAACTCCCACTGCATGGGCAATGTCTGGTATTATACACACCATAGCGTACATCAAGCTACCAATTGCTGAAGCGTAGGGTATGTTTGACGTACGATCCTTTCCTTCCTCGTCTGCAGGTGATTGTTTCTTGGACAAGCTAAAGTGTGCGGCTAGCGGTGAGCCTACAGCTTTGGCATCACTCATGCTAAACCGTGCCAACACTTTCTTCACATACACGGCTTGCGACAGAAACAAAGACCCGTCCCTTCCTCGGGAAATCCTCATACCGACAATCTGATTTGCGGCACCCAAATCTTTCATCTCGAATTGTTTCGCCAACTGTTGCTTCACCTTGTTAATCTCAACAAGGCTCGACCCGGCGAGCAACATGTCATCTACGTACAACAGTAGTATGACGTACGAAGAGTTCGCAAATCTCTTCACGAAATAGCAGTGATCACTATCACTTTTTTCGAACCCGGTATCTACCATGAAACTGTCAAACTTCTTATACCACTGTCGTGGTGCTTGTTTTAGCCCGTACAAGCTTTTCCTCAGATTGCAGACCAGTTTCTCTTTTTCCTTTTCGGCAAACCCTTCAGGTTGGAGCATGTAAATTTCTTCTTCAAGATCTCCATGGAGAAAGGCAGTTTTCACATCTAACTGCTCAAGATAAAGATTCACATTTACAACAATGCTCAACAATAGCCGAATAGTCGTCATCTTTACGACTGGTGAAAAGATCTCGGTGTAGTCAATTCCTGCCTTTTGTTGGAATCCTTTGACTACTAATCGTGCCTTATACCGTTTCGAGCCGTCTTGTTCCTTCTTCAGTCGGAACACCCATTTATTGCTCAGTGCCCTCTTCCCCTTGGGTAATTCGGCTAACTGCCAAGTCACATTCTTCTCAAGTGACTTCATCTCATCCTTCATCGCGAGCTCACACTTGCTCGAGTCTTTCAGCTCCGGAGCTTCTTCTCTACTTTCGGACTCGCCTGCATCATTGAGCAATATGTAATGCAGGGAAGGTGAGTATCGGGCAGGAGGTCTCCTCTCGCTTTGACCTCGGCCCAATTCAGGTCGAGGAGTTTGGGACAGCTCCTCGTCCTCTTCAGCATCTGCTGGTCGGTTGTCGAGCACCACTGGCTCATCTTCAGTGTCATTTTCCAACTCCGTTCTTGGAAACGCATTCATGTCGACCATACCACTTTCCTCGGACGGGAGCGCATCTTCTTCCACCACTGCACTTTGTCGAACTTTATACAAAATGCTTTCGTTGAAGATGACATCCTTACTGCGAATGATCATCTTTGCTTGACCATCCCAGAAGCGATATCCGAACTCAGCTCCACCGTACCCCACAAAGTAACACACTTTGGATTTCGAGTCAAGCTTGGTACGATCATTTATGTCGACATGGATATATGACAGACAACCGAACACTCGCAAGTGTTCATAAGAGATAGGCTTTCCTATCCACTCTTCCTCAGGAATTCTCCTCTCTATTGGCACTGAGGGTCCGCGGTTAATGAGATTAATCGCCGTGCTTACTGCATGTGCCCACAAGGCTTTGGGCAACCCATTTTGCAGTCTCATACTCCTAGCACGCTCATTGATTGTTCGGTTCATTCGCTCGGCCACGCCATTCTGCTGTGGCGTTCTTCAGATGGTCTTATCCATTCGAATGCCTTTCTGAGCACAGAACTCTACGAACTTCGCATCAATGTACTCTCCGCCGTTATCGGACCTCAAACATTTGAGTTTATTCCCGGTCTCTAGTTCGACCATGGCCTTCTATTCTTGAAATTTCTTAAACACCTCAGACTTGTGTTTTAAGAAGTAGACCCATGTTTTTCTCGTCGAATCATCGATGAAGGTCACATAGTACTGAGATCCTCCCAGTGAGGTTACTGGAGATGGTCCCCATACGTCTGAGTGGACCAGTGCTAGCTTCTCCTCCTTGGGAGTTTTTTTAACTTTCCGGAAGCTCACTTTCTTCTGCTTCCCGAAGATGCAACCTTCGCACATGTCGAGGTTGACAGACTTCAAGCCTGGAAGTTTGCTGTCCTTCACTAACACCTTCATCCCCTTCTCACTTATGTGACCCAACCGTCGATGCCACAGTTCCGAGCAGTTTTGTGACACAGCTGTCGCAATTGTACGCTCCTCATCGGTCATGTACAGCGTACCGACCTTACTCCCTCGGGCTATCACCATAGCTCCTCGTGAAACTTTCCAAGCTCCACAGCTAAACGAAATGGAGTGTCTTTCGGCATCAAGTTGACCTACTGAGATCAGATTCTTGGTCAACCTCGGAACATGCCTCACTTTCGTTAGCTTCCATACCGACCCGTTTGGAATGCGAATCTTCACATCGCCCATTCCAACAACATTCAACGCTTCTCCGTCGGCTAGATACACTTTACCGAAATTACCCGCAATGTAATTTTCGAGTAAATCCTTCTGAGCGGTCGTGTGAAATGATGCCCCAGAGTCTAGAATCTATGAATCTATATCTCTCTGTACGGCAAGCATTAAACAGTCATCCGAATCCTCGTCGCTCGCAACATTAGCCACGTGATCACGGCCGGTACCCTTATTCGGCTGCTTGCACTCATGACTGAAGAGCCCCATACCCTAGCAGTTATAGCATCGAAGATTCTTCTTACTTCGGTCGTTATCTTTGCCACCTCGGCTTTGCCCTCTTCTACCTCGGGATTGTGAACATCCTCTAACGTCCCATACCCTGGCCTTACCCCGGTCTCTTGAACCCATGTTCAATGCTGCTCCATCATTTGAGCATTCACCCATGTCTAATCTCCTGAGTTTCTCAGCGAGTATTTGATCTCGGATGCCGTTGTAAGTCAGTTTCTCCTTTCCAATTGAGTTGCTAACAGCAGCTCGCATGAATTCCCAACTGTTCGGTAAAGATGCTAGCAATATAAGGGTTCTCACTTCGTCTTCAAAAGTTATCTCCACCGCATCCAACTGATTTACGGTGTCGATGAACTTGTTCACGTGACTCGCGACAGGCGTCCCCTCAGCCATGCGTAGGTTGAACAACTTGCGCATGAGATGTACCTTGTTGTTCGCGGATGGTTTCTCATACATTTCGGTGAGGACCTTCATCATCCCCATCGTCGTCCTCTCTCTTGCGACGTTATGTGCTACACTCCTAGATAGTGTTAGGAGGATCACTGTCAACACTTGTCGGTCTAAGAGTTTCCACGCCTCCTCGGTGGTCGTGGTCGGCCTTTCCTCAAGGAGAAGTGGCTGATACATCTTTCTCCCATAAAGGTAGTCCTCTATTTGCATTCTCCAGAATGTGAAGTCCTTCCCGTTGAACTTCTCGATCCCGTGTGCGGTTCTGTCTTCTTTCGCCATCGATCTTCCTCTCGATCTTCGACCTTAGTTCTGCGAACCTTGGGCTCTGATACCACTTGTTAGGAAATCAGTCGAGCACAAAGAAAGACAGAAATATTAAACCGAGCACACACTCTTTGGTAACAGAGTTCACCCAAATTGGCTACGTCTCCGGGCCGCTACACGTGGCACTTAATATTATTAAGAGGATTACAAACGTAATCTAGCTAAACACAAAGCTATGGTTCTCTCACAAATAGAACTCTCTCTTTACAATATATATAAATGTGTTTGTGTAGCTGTAATTAAAATACAAGATATTGTGGCATATAAATAGAACCCTTAGTGGGTCATATTACAATTCCAGACGATATGGGATAATAAGAAAACATGATCAAATCTCATTTGACTCCACAACTCAACAAATAATTGTTATAATTCCTTGAAAAACTGAAGTATTATTTATTTGCTTATAGGGGGGCTTACCAAAGTAACTACAAGACTAAGGCTTGCTGTATGTTATGCTTGAGCGCTTTAAATTTACATAAATGTAGTAACAATTTTTTCATATTTGACAATAACTAATTATTGAGAACAATTGTTACCAAGTGTTGCTAGTACCTATTCAATAACACAAAATTCAATCATTTGGCGCATATAATCATATACAAGTGAGCGGGAAAAAAATCGTGGTTTTCATATACACAAATTATTTCACTCGCCATTCTTCTTTAACCATTTCTTGTGTTTGTTATTTGAACCACATTTCCTTTACATAGGAGAGCGCTTCCCGGGTACTTCTGAAATTGTCAGAGACTCGAAATCGCCGAATCACTCTTATGACAAAGAAGCGCCATAGGTACAGCTTTTCTAGGACTATGGGTTGAACAACTATCTCAATTTGCCGTGAATATTGCTATAAACCCTTTTGAATATATACATCAATCGGTTGATGTTGCTCCGTAATTACTACAGTATTACACTTTGTAGAGTTCTACAGTGAGTATTTTTTTAAATAACAATAGATTTATTCTTTCATTATGATAATGAGTGAACCGTGGATGGAGCTAAGAACTAATGAATTCACCAAGGCCTTGTCCGGTTTTTATCCGGTCTGGTTCTGATCACACCAGTAAAAAGTAAATCCGTTAAAACAATACCCATACTTGTACTCATGCATGACGAATTCGCTAAAACACCATAATAATAGTATATAGATAACTCTGTATGCTTTCTTTCCATCATCATCTTCAAGTTCTCAGGATAAATGGTAATAATTCTTCTTATATTAAGCAAAAATAAAGCCAGTTAAAAAGAATCACCTGTAATACTCGAGGGACTGAATGCCACAGTTGAAGTTGTTCTTGACAATGGTCCAAACCTCAACCCCGGGCCTACAAAATCCAATATCACCCATACCCCCATGAAGAATCATAAGTGTAAGAACCCGTAATTTTATTTTAATTTTTCCATATATATTTGTTTAGCTATAATACCAGTTATTAATTTAGCTTATATTAGGGGGAAAATAAATATTTTAGCAAATAATAGTAGTAGTGTATAATTATGTAGAAGTTTGAGGTCTAAATGGTTAGTTCTCCTAATTGTTGTATGCGTTAGATTAAATAGAAATAAAGAGTGAAAACCCATTACATGGTTAAGAGTGTTTCAGCTTCTAGTTTGCAGTTTCAATTAGAATTAACCCTGTATAAACTGGAGAACAGAGGAAAAGAAATAAAACACAGATAATCTAGAGAGAGAGAGAGAGAGCTGTGAAGATTGATAAATATCTTTCTTTTCCTTCACTAAGGTACCATTTGATCCTAAATTCATTTTTATTGTAGGCTTATGGCTGTTATTAGGTTGGGTATAAGATAGCTAATTGGGTAACCATTGATTCATACTATCTATGAGCTGCCAGTTAGAATAATTAAGTTTTTATGTAATTGGCTTAATGGGTACTATGGGATCAAACTGAAACTTATATACCAGAGATTGCACATGTTATTGAATCATCATGTACGTAGGATGTTGTTGAGTTTCACACTGTTTCTAATTACAGTAGTATAAGATCCTTGATGGTTAGTTATGGCTAATTAGATATGTTCAATTATAGTTATACATGTGTACTCGTGGTTACTGATAGTTGTTAAGTCAAGTGAATTAGGGTTTTTGAAACGTTATGGGCAGAGGGTGGAGTAAAAAGGTAAAGAATAACTAACTGATAGTTTTAGGAAGTAAAAACGGAAAAGGTTATTCTAACACAGCTATTTAAAGTTTCGGTTTTGCCTTGGTAGTTTCGAAATAAATCGTCACGTGTATAAATTTAGTCTCAACTAAAAAACTGGACCGTTTAGAATGTTTTAGTTTAAAACGGGTACAAACTTATTTGAGTTTATTGATGATCTGGTTGACTAGTATATGGGTTGATAATAGTATTACATAATAACATTGGTTTATAGTAAAATTTGGTACCGGAGATGAATGCTACAAGCTTAAATTTTAGGATATTGAACTCAAATAAGCTAATTTGAAATAGCTTTATCTTACAGTTTACTTGATGTATCTTTTACATGTAAGTTTAATCACATATCAACCCAGATTTTTAAGAGTGAGACGGGTATAAAAGTATGATTTCTTTGATGTTTGGTTACCTATGATAGCTGATAAGATTAATACACTCGCATAGTTGTTACGGTTATGGTTGTTATATCAAATGAAAAACTGTTAACTTGATTATTAGGATACATATCGGTTACGGAAGTATTTATTGAAAACTAAGATAACTATAATAGTATAGGAATAAAATCAGTACAATTATGTACAAGGAAGGCCATATATCTTAGATACGTTAGTTCATTTTGAATTACTGTTGTAAACTGATTAAAGTAATGGATTCTTTAAAGTTACTAACCTTTGGACTTAGGTAGCATTTCAGAATTTTCTTTTGTTGCTGTGATAATTTAGAACCAAATTTAACCTTGTTAACATTTGTACTTGAATAAGTGTTAGCGTATGGAGTACTGAAAGTTAGATTTGGGAAGTAACAGTCCATATATATAATCGAGGATTGTTCGTAAAGTACAACAATTGGGTGAGTCGTAAAGAAGGAAGGAATAATTGTTCTATCATCTTAATATACATGTTAGGTAGTAATAAGTATAACAGCAGGCGACTAATGAGCTTATAGTATTTTGTTTGGCGAATTCGCTTTGACAGTAGTGTACCGGGTTGTTTTAAGCTTGTTGTAGTTTAGTTCCAGGTTATTTACAGTACATCACATGATGTTTCAGGTTGCAGCAAGTTTTCGGGTAGCTTATAAACCGACGGGCAGGTGAGTGGTCTTGTCTTACTAGTATAAAACCCCATTATGTATTCGACCAAAAATGCAGACTTTGGCATTATTTTCAGAAATATCTATATATGTAAAAATTGTTTTTTTTTATGTCATTGTGTAAGAAAAAAACGACATAACAGAAGTTATGTATAAAGTTTTGAATGATATATTGTTTTTATGATTGTATTGGGACCATGAGGAAAAGTCCAACGAAGAATCCCCTAATAAGGAGAAGTGGGGTGACGTTGGCAACTAAACGAATGAGTTTAGTTCTCAACGGTTAACTTAACGATTGTACATAGTTTCGTTAACCGGAACGTTTTAAGGAATAGACCCAGCCGTCATGCTGCGGCGACCTTAACTACGTAGTGCACGTATGGTTTATACACCTGAGAAAAAGATCGACGGTAAAGAGATTGAGGAAGTCAATCGGGCTTGGTACCCTAAGATATTAATACTATCATACTTGCTTTTATCATAGTAAGAAAGAAAAGATATTATAATTTTTATTTTTATTTTGCAAATGTTTTAAGAGCTTTACCTTGTCTGATGGGAAGTTTTACATAAATCAAAAACCTTGTTTTCAAGAAAGAAAAGGAATGAAAACCCTATTTTTGACCCATATTATTATTGTAAGATTTGTCACTCACTAAGCTCGTTTAGCTTACCCTCGTTTTTATAATGTTTTCAGGTAATCAGGCAGATTTTTAGAGTCAGACTAGAGTTAGTCGGGACCAGCCAACCTCTTAGGATTTTCTTTTATTTTCCGCTGCTAATAAAGTTTTAAACCAAGTTTTGAATTTGAAACGTTGTTTTACATTTCGAGATTTCAGAATAATAAGTTTGAGATTGAATTTAGGATTTCATGGGTTGTTATCGAAATACGCAGATATTGAATATTATCTTTTAAGTTATATTATTTCATCGTTTTGAATTACATTGTTGGTCCATCAGTTTCTAGTTTTTGGCTTTTTCTAGCATGTGTCAAAACACATGTTATTCGGCCGTGTAACATCATATTTAGTTCTAGGATGTTACAATAAGCACACAGTCTTCCTCATTATTGGGATCAGGCGGTGAGGATAACACTGCTCTTCGCACAAAAATGAAAGGTTCCATTAGATGCTCATAGTAGCACTTGGAGGTATTCTGGTGAGGCAATTGGATTTCAACACTTGTTAATGGGTGTACGGTGTACCAAAGCCATATTCCCTTGGCCCGAAGCCGTGACAATCCATCCCTTTGTTTCCATACACTTTTTCCCTTTTAATTCTGGTAGCCCGAAGCTATAGATTTTACCTTCCTTTAAGTTATAAAATTCCCTAAAATCATCATCCTGTAAATTTAAAAAAAAAAAGAAAAAAGAAGAATTTGTTTAAACTCTAAATAAGGCAAATAAAACCCATAAGTTATATGATACAAAAAACTTAAAAAACACTAGTTGGATGTCACAATTTGGCCCTCGGTTAAAGTAGATAGGTCTGTAAGGGTGTAACTGTGTAAATAAACCAAACTAATCAGATGAATTTGAGTGAATATACACGAACCAAATCAATTAGCTAGATATGGGTTTGGTTTGAAAAACTGGCAGAGTGATTATTTTAGTTAGACTTGTGGTTCAATGAAATTTGTAACAGAACAAAACCGAACAAAATCATATAAAAAAAAGAAGAAGGTATAATTCATGGTACAATAGCTAAACAAACCAACTGTACTATATACCAGTATCGAAATAGATAATCCATACAGTTATCTTTATGAGTAAATTACAATATTATTTACTAGTATTGAATTCCAGCTTAAAAATACAAAGCAAAGTGATCCAAACATGTAATATTAAGTTAGTGACCGCGTATAAGTTACCCATACAACCAATTAAGAACATGAACTAAATTTTTCAGTAACTTAACCATCTCACTCTTTGCTTATTTGTACACAAATATATATAAAATTTTGTTTCAAGTTTGCGTATTAAGTACATGTTTGCTTTCACGTATTTTGCACTTTTTGATAGTTAAAAGTCTAAATCAATCAAAATCGATGATACGCGCTTAGATTTTGACTTTTAATTTGCAGAAATCAAACGAAACTGAACAGATTACTTTTAAATGGCGCGGCTTGTATTTTCTCCAAAAACTAATTAAATCGAAGGAAACCGCAAACACCCAACCTAGATAGGTGTTATCTTTCATAAGCATGTACACACACAATCAATGTTGTAAATTAATCAACAGGTAACTACTTATATAAACTATTTAAAAAAAAAAACAGACGCTATATAATCAAAAACAAACTGGTGGAGAAGCAAAAATTTGGTCACTAGTTAAAGAAGATAGGAGTATCTTGCAATAAGCATGTACACACCACTAAATAAAATAAAAAAAGTAATCTCATTCAATCAGTAAGGCAGAGAAGATAACCTCATTATTTATGTCAATAGCCTTAAAATAGTTAAATAAAATTAAAGCATGCACTTATCAGGAGTAACAACAATATTATTAAAGAGCTAAAAATAAATTCTAAACTGATTTTCAGCCAGCATCAACCATGGGAAGGGTAGGAGAGGTTGACCCAAGTTATGTTCAAGTGTCACGTGTCGCCATGCGGAACAAACTCCCCCGAAAACAACCAGGTCTTTGAATGTATCCACTTTTTCACATATGAAGGACAACACCTTCTTCTCAACATCTGCCCAACTCCTCATCCTTAATTCTATCTTTATCTCTTTACCGCTTTTAAATCAAACGCAACTAGGTAACATTACTAGTATTACTAGTATATATATATATATATATTACTATATATATACAATTCTATGAGTCTCTCTCACTAGATATATCATCGTCATAGCTAACTCAAGCAAACTAAAAAAACATTCAGCTTAATTTTTTTCAAAAATATCCGCCACTCTATTTTAATAATTACTAATGTAGCTAATCTAATTAAGTAATAATTTATTCTCATTATATTTTTCTAATTACGGATGTAGCCTAAATTAATTAACAATTCGGTTTAACCTGTATAACTAAAATAAATGATATCAAATCTGAATATTATGTTCAAAATAAAAAATATTACGACATTTATGTCATTACGCGTCTTACGCGTCTCACACAAAACATGTGGCTAACTAAATAAATAACTGATTTGAGAATCAATTTGTACTTTGTAATTAGGTGAGGGTGGGGAGTGGGAATAAAAAGGGATTTGTACTTTGTAATTAACCTTTGACCATGTATAGTTTCAAAGCGTGGACTGGTACGTACTTTGAGAATAAATAAATTACTCCTTATAGTTCTAGTTGTAACTTTTATTTATAGCTTTGTTTTTCTATATGTGACATAATAAGTCCTACAAAAGGGGGTAAGTCAATTGTAATGCAACGTCGCCCATTATTTATGGACATTCATAAATAAATTTACGTTTCCACTCACTGTTTAAAGTTTTTCGCCTAGGTCCCTTGGACCGGTTGCGCTATATATACCACATGTTTTGATGTGGGGCAAACTCGGGTCAAAGAGTCAAATCGGTCGAATAACTAAGTATTTTTATGAAAAAGACGTATAAATACTTAGTCCAATAAACATGTTGATAGCCAATCAAAATTGCACTTTAAACATTTAGTCTACCTGTCGAGTTTTGAAACCTTGTATCCGCTATAAAAAAAATGTATAAAAATGCTAATGAAGAACTTTTTCCATCTAAAAACTTTAATAAGCCATATCTATTAAATGATCGTCATTAATTTGTGGTGAAGTATGCTACCACTCCGAATTTTTTTTATATAATTGTTTCCCGCTCTAAGGTTTTCGCATCCCGGGACAACATCTAAGATTTTAATAAGAAATTCAAGATAACTAAGCTTACATAGCCAACAAGGAAACCCAACTTCGTTATTCAAAAGAAAGGATTCAATCTCAACATAGTGGGAGATGTGATCTCTACATTTATGTTGGTGTTGAACTAACATATGATGGAATTATGGATCGGGAAATCGGTGGTCCTATCAAAAAGGTAATATATGATCTAGAATGTGAGCCTTTTAGGGTTAATCGAGAGGTAAAAGGACCTTGAAAGGATGATCGTACAATAGTTGATTCATAGATTCGACAGGGAAGTATGATTATTATATTTTATATTATGGAGAAATAAAAGTAACCTAACAGCACGATAGTAGTTAGGAGGGAGCCGATAGGCGTCACGACCTCCACTATAAGAAAAAAAAATCATTTACTTACATAAAACAGCAACAAACATATTTATGTTGCTAAATTGCAACAAATTAGCAACATAACAACAACATAATTAAGAATTGGAAATTAGCAACAGAATTGCAACATTTCAGCAACATGTATTCAGCAACAATAATAATATGTTGCTAAATGAGATACCGGTGTGTTCAGTTTACATTTTTTTTTTTAATACATATTCGTTTAAAAAAAGGGTATTAATTTATTAAAAGACTGATTATCTTCAGTTTCGACGACAAATTGGCAACACAACTACAGCACAATTGTAAACTTTTGAATTGGTTAAAACTTAAAATAGTGACATAACGCCTACAAGATAGCAACATAATAATATAATCAGTTATAATAAAATTAAATATAAGATCATATTTAGCGACATAGTAGCAACATAGGAAAGAAAATAGAAAATAGAACCGAAAATATATTTATAATTTATAGCAACACTAATCTTTATGTTGCAAATGTGTCACTTTTTTAAAGGCCAAAACTTGAGAATTTACCGACACCGGTTTATGTTGGCATTTTGTTGCTATTTTTTTTTTTTGCTTTGTTAGTATTTGTGTTGTTAAATTTAGCCACAACCATTTTACCGAGATAATTTCTTATGTTGTTATTTTGTCACTAAATCAATTTTAGCAACATAAATCCTTATTTAGCATCATGATTTTTTTGTTAGTAAATAAACTTTTTCTTGTAGTGTTCCCCTCCCTATTTTTAAAAACCCCATCCCGACAATATAAATTTTGTGTTCATATTACATAAAAATAGCGGTTTAGTTCCTTATTTTTATTTGTAAATTCGATTTACTAGCCCCGCCACTGCCAAGCAAAATTAGCAATTTATTCAGCTTTGGGCTTATAATTAGTTCGAGTTTGATAGTGACACTCTTTTATAACAAACTATTTATTTTAACCTGCATTGATACCACTTAAACAAAGATATTTTGAATACGTCAACAGCCATTACATAATTTATGGATATGTATACAAATATTCCCATCAAATTAAGTACAGAAGATCGATCTTCTCATGTACGTACTTGTATGTATCTATAATCAATAGTTATCAACTCATGACTCTCTCTTTCTACATACATATTTAATATTTTCATATGATCAGCTAAACAACAATATTGAATACATATATACTACGTACAAATCCATGAACACCTTTTCCCTTAATTAGCCGACAGGTTTAATTAATCTTATTTCTCATCATTATATATATATCATACATAAACCAATCTTTATCATAACACAGATCGTGTTTCTCAACAAACAAAAACAAGTGGGGAAAACTTCAAAACTTTCCCCATGAAACAAGCTCAAAATAAGGATCAAGAGAAACAAAACTGGCCCATAATGAGAAACCCGACTCGGTTCCCACATTTCATGGGTTGGCTGGCGACGTTTGTCCTCGTTACGTACATTATATACACACTCAAGCTCCTCTCTTCCCCTCCTTCTCTCTCATGCTACGAGGACATCTCTCTCTCCCTCTCTCTCCTCCCTGACAACGTCACGAAGCAATCTGAAGAGGAGAGAGTTTTGGCTCGTAAGAATGTTACGCTTGATGATGTTGTTTTTGGCGTTGCGGGGTCTGCTAATTTGTGGGAAAGAAGAAAGGATTATATTAAATTATGGTGGAGAAAACCCGAGATGAGGGGTGTTGTTTGGTTGGACCGCGAGGTTAGGACCCGACCAGGAGAAAATTTACCCGAGGTTAAAGTCTCTGGTAATGTGGACAAATTCAGGTATACACTAGTAAGAAAGTTGTTTTAATGAAGTGAAAGAACTTGTTTATTGTTAAATGCTAGTGTAAACTCTTTCATTTCTGTTTAGTAGTTATTATTATGTAGAGTTTAGCTTTTCTTGTTATTGAAGTGTATGTCAATCAAAATTTCTAGCTTGTTAAAGGATGTGACAACTAAAGAGTGATCAGTTTATTGAATTGTGTATGCTCATGGAAAAGGGAAATTAAGTTTATTCAGCAATATGCCAATTAAGAATCAGTTTAAAGAAGTGTATGTTCATCAAAAGATAATTGAGAATTAATTGAATCTTCATTAGTTATCCCTTGATGATACTTTGCTACTTAAATAGATTTCCAAAAATATTAAACTTTATTCTGTACTTTTATCGAAACGTTAACTACAGTACTTTGTGACTTTATCCCCATGGTAGCAAAAATAAATCAATAATAGTTCCGTTGTTGCAGGTACACAAACCGGCAAGGTCAAAAGCTAGCCATTAGGATCACACGTGTCGTATCTGAAACATACCGTTTGGGTCTTAAAAACGTAAAGTGGTTTGTAATGGGTGACGATGATACATTTTTCGTCACAGATAATTTACTTAGGGTTTTATCGAAGTACGACCATAATGAGTTTTATTATATCGGGAGCTCATCAGAGAGTCACTTGCAGAACATCTATTTTTCGTATAGTATGGCGTTTGGCGGGGGCGGTTTTGCAATAAGTTATCCTTTGGCAAAAGAATTGGAGAAAATGCAAGATAGGTGTATACAAAGGTACCCTGGTTTATTTGCCTCGGATGATCGCGTACAAGCTTGTATGGCTGAGTTAGGGGTACCCCTAACTAAGGAAGTTGGGTTTCACCAGGTTTGTGTTATTCTTGTTTTGAAATTGTGCTTTTTGCAGAGCAATATGACAACACTATATTTCTCCTTGTTTGGTTGCCGATTTTATTTGTGTTTTATTTCTGCTTAAATTTGTATTCACGTGTTTGTAATTTTGTGCTTTTTGTACACACTCATATAAAGAGTACTGGACAAGATTTTTATAATTTTTGCAAAACGCAGGTAGTCTAATTGTTAAGAGGTGGGGATGACTAGAGTACAATATCTTGACTGCTGCTTTTTAACAAGTAGGATGGCTTGTTTGAGATTGGCAATGATCGGTTATCGATATTGATACTTTTGGTTTTCAAGGGAAGAGAACAAAAAACCCAGCTTTTAATGTGGCCACTCTAATGCACTTGAGTTTATACGAGATATATATAGAACTTGAAAGTTTCAACCAATCAAGCCTTTTGGGAGCTTTTAGTGTACACTTCAGAAGTGAAGGTTTAAATTGGTAAGAGACTGAAATTCTAATGTAGAAAGCGAAAAAAGTGGTGAGGGTCATGTGGTAATCTACTCATAGATTTTTGATCCATTTTTGTTCGTCTCCATCTTTAAGAATAGAGCCTTGAAAATTAAGTAGATATTGTATACGAGCCGAGGCAGAAAAATAATTGGGCAAGGGGATTTTCTTTTTATGCTAAAGGCGTAAGTGGTAGTTCAACTAGTTAACAAAAGTTTTGAGTATAGACATACTTTTAGGAATCACATTTTCTTGATGCAACGAACGTTCATGAGAGAGCTCTCTGGAGTTTGATTACCTGCTTTCAGGCTCGTACAAAACAATGTCACTATCAGTTGCAATTTATGCGATCCGTGAAGGTGTGCGTTAAAATAGGTGTAACAGAAAGTCCAGGTGTGAAAATAGATAACTGAAAGTGCAGGGGCACAAAGTGATTTGTGAACCTTATGGAAAAGACATAAAAATATGATAGACATAAAAATCAATTTTCTCCCCTTTACTCTATTTTGTTCATTTTAGGGTCCTGTACAATATCAATTCATTTAATTTTGTAGCTCATCCGTCAATTACTTCACAAAATGGACGACACTTGCCTGCACGTGACTAAATTCTATTAACGTCTTTTAACGACAAGGCTATTTTGGTCATTTGTAACATAGGTCCAATAAAAAAATAAAAAATAAAAAATAAAAATAAAAATAAAATAAATACAAGGGACAGAATAATACATTTTTCTATTTTCGGTTCATCGCAGCTCTTACCAAACATAAACCTAACTCATAAAACCAACAAAAGTTAGTCATGTGCAGGTGTCATCCATTTTGTGAAAAAATTGACGGATGAGGTACAAAATTGAGTGGATTTATATTGTACAGGGCACTAAAATGAACAAAATAGAGTAGAGGAGAGAAAATTGAATTTTTGATAAAGTAGAGGGTAGTAAACGGTTCTTATCCCGATATCTGTGCATCTTTTAAGAATATAATGTTTGGCTTATTGAGGTTGAGAAAAATATGAAGTTCATATATTTCACAAATTCTTGATTTTTAAGGCTAACTGCAGCTTGTTATTTAAAAAGTTGAGCTTGAAATCTGCGACCGACTAGGAATGTCATCTCTTCATAATAGTTATCGATGGCATTATTTTGCTTTGATTTCCATTTCTTTCATTTGTCTTTCCTTGAATGTCATCTCTGCAGATAGTTTATTTAGATAGCGAGGTTAACATATTCATCTTTGAGTTGATTGATTAAATATGAAAATTATATATGGATCTCAAGCGCGCAAAGTTGCTAGAATGGTGTTCTCTTAATGGAACAAACCTCTCTACAGAGCATGAGATTAAATTAGGTTATGGTAAATAAAGTCTGAAATTTACTCTACATGAGTGTTCTAAAAGTAGGTTTATTTGGCCCAAATATAATTCCAGATTTGCTACGATTTTCAGGCGGCCATCTCTTTGGGAAAATATTGACTCTCTTGGAAATTGAATTTCTAATTTCTGGAGTGAGTAAACACAGGGATTGCTTTACCGCAACTTTTTGTCAGTTAAGCTGCTTTTTGTTTTTGAAAAATGCTTGGGTTCAATCATATTGAAACTTCTTGCTTTTCAGGTCATAAGATAAGGCTGAAACTAAATACATTATAACTAAAAAGCAGAGTAGCAGGAAAACAAAGCCTACAGCTAAAACCCAAATCAATTAATAATATTGCAAATTTGCAATAGTTTCCATGTTCATGCCTGTTTCCAGTTGTTTGTCTTTCTCAGGTATAATTGTGTCTCTGAGACTGTGTTTTCTTTTTTTTTGAAAATTCTGAGACTGTATTTTCTATTTAGCTTAATTAGTACCTCAATTTATTGCAATATGGTTGATGTTTGTAAACAGATATCGCATTATTCTTGTGATTTTGTGACGTTTAATGGTATCCTATCCCTTGCGCTCTACAAAGCCCATTTCATATCCCTGTTACTCTTTTTGTTTTACAAACTTTTATTTTCTTAACATTGCAGTACGATGTGATAGGAAACTTATTCGGTCTACTAGCAGCACACCCCGTAGCACCGCTAGTAACAATGCACCACCTCGACGTGGTAGAACCAATCTTCCCAAACAAAACCAGACTGGAATCTCTACAAAAACTCACAGTTCCAATGAAACTCGACTCTGCATCACTCATTCAACAATCCATTTGCTACGACCATAAAAACAAATGGACTGTGTCTATATCATGGGGATATGCAATCCAAATCTTTAGAGGGATTTTATCGCCTAGAGAAATAGAAATGCCTTCAAGAACTTTCTTGAATTGGTACAAAAGGGCTGATTATACCTCTTATTCGTTTAACACGAGGCCTGTCAGTAGGAACTCTTGCCAAAAGCCTTTTGTGTTTTATTTATCGAGGGCGAGGATGGTGAGGAATGAGACTTTGAGCGAATATATACATCATCGTGTACATCATCCTTCTTGTAGGTGGAAAATGGCAAGTCCTGATCATTTGGAAAGAGTCGAGGTTTTTAAGAAACCCGATCCTCATCTTTGGGATAGAGTAAGTTACATTTTCGCACTTTCATTGTGTTTTCTGTTTTTGTTTCTTTACCACATAGGCACATATATATAAGGGGCATTTCTACAGTGATACACCTCATTTTGTGACAAACTTGTCGTAGTTGATTGGAAGTTGTTTATAAGCAAATGACCTGGCTTATTTGAGGCTAAGGGAATACTGGTTTTGTTCAGGAACATTAAACTATTGCAAGCTTAACAATAGTCGCTTTTCTAGATAACGGTTATTTCTTACTTTCATTTTTTGTAATTAATCCGTCATAATTTTTGCAAGACCGATAGCATAGCCCTCTAAATATCTTAAATTTGTGCATTCTTGTATAATTAGTTCCATTAGTTTATTGGCCTTTTTTTAATAGCCGGTCTAAAATTATGATTACTACCTGTAGCCCTATAGAGTCTGAATATGTCTTCGAATATGAGATTTCTTATCACTATATGGGCTTATAGTATTCATACAAGCTTCAGTTTTTTATTATCTTAATTGATCACCTTCTTTTTCCTTTGTATTACGACAGTCTCCACGAAGAAACTGTTGCCGAGTGATGAAGTCGAATAGAAGAAACATTATGGTTGTGAATGTGGGAATGTGTAGAGAAGGTGAAATCAGTGGAGTATAGTCACGCATATACATACATATGACTTAACACAATCAGATGATGTTTTTCCTCTCATAGTTTCGTTTTGTGTTGGTTCTTTGATTTTTGGCTATAATTCTTTTATTCCTTCATTATTGTAAGAGCGTTCTTTTCTTATGATTTCTAGTAAACCTTGCCATAGAAATTCTGATTATTGTAAAAAAGTTTTGTAGTTTCTACTGACAATGCTTGTAAAAATTTCTATTTGTTTAGCAGAAGCTTGGGTAAGTATTGGTCTATTTATCAATCATGTCGATGTATACTTAAATAGTTTTGCTTGTTGATGAGGTAATTAATAATTTTTCCAGAACCGAATGTATCTACAGGGCTATACTGGATACTAATTGGATGTCAAGACTTGAACTTAATGAGCAATAATGTTTGCACTCTCAATTTATCCAGAGTTAATGCATTCCATAAGCAAGTTAAAAAAAAAAAGGAATTTTACATCTTTGGTCCAAAGTTTTCTAATCAACTGTATAAATACATTTAATATCTATAACAAATAGAAACTTGTCACGTCATGGATACGATACATTGTGTCCGTATCCATGCAACATAGGGTGCCATACAGCCTATGTTGGCCCAAAATTGAATTCGTCGTGTGTCTCTAACGTGCCAAATCATTGCCGTTGCTATAATTTTGTAGTGGTCTGAGTAAAATACTAATGATCAACTCCCCGCTATTCTGGCCAGCTAGCAACTATTTCCCTAGACACGATCAGGTTAAGGAATTAGCGAATTTCTAGCCAATCATACACCGTCTTTCCCAGCCACGTTTTAGTCTAATACTTGTCAATTTCAAATCTTCAAATGTGACAATATTCTCCAAATCAAATTGTTCATGCCAGGATGTTGCTGTCTTTGACGATGTTATCATGATCAAGTGAAGTGGCTTGTCAGTAAAAGGTTGCTAAGAGCCGGATAAGATGATTTTATTACTGGTCATTTGCTCAATTTACCCATCAACAATTTTAATATTCACCTTTAGATGGATAGGAATAAGTAGAATAAGTGTCCCTGGTCCTTTTCTAGACTAATATCTATTTGTTCTTCCTGAATCTTTTTATATAAGGAAAATAATCTAATCAGAATATTTTGTTATAACAAAGGTATAACGAGTTGGCAGTTATATATGTTGACCAGGACTAATTAATTTCTGCCTTTTTCAATCAAACCAGGAATGCTTAAAATTGAATCGTCAACATATATATAAGTCCCTGATAGATCTATAATTACAATTTAATACTCCGAAAAAAATAACCATATATAAGTTACCTTCACAACAACAACAAAATGCATAACAAACATGATTTTATTTTATTTTTTTATGACAAACTTAAGTTAGACATTACTAAGAGCACTCACATCAGTTCTCTTATATCACCAATTTATCTTAAATATGATAAGATTGTTTAAAATTGTATACGTATCAGTTTTCTTATCCATTAACTTAAATATCTATGGTCTTATAAATCTCGGCATACTGTCAACTTGTTGAGGACGAACTTGAAAGAAGAAAGAGAAACAGCAAAATAGGGGTGGCCTTAAGAGTCATGTTTTCTAGAACTGGCTACCGGATAAGTAGGTTACTGTAACACCATGAATTTGATCAATTGTTACTAATATATTTATGTAAATTGCAAAGTAAAAATAAAATAAATTTGGGCTTGGAGTGGTACTTTTTCTTTAGAGGGGTTGAGAATCTTGAGACTACACTTCTACTTTTTTATAGTGTGCACATAACTATTACAAGATGCACCGATCTACTATAACTAAGGGCTGAATTTTGATTTGCAGTTTTTAACTTTTTATCACGTAGTTTATGAATTTCTTTTTCTTTTTTATAGCTTAAACAAGTTCCTTCTAAATAATTTTGCAGCATGATGATCTTAGAGAGTTCTATAGCGTAAGCGAAGCTAAAACCTATTTCTTAGACCTACCAGAATTAAGAGGGAAAATGTGTATGGAAACGAAGGGATGGATAGTCACAGCTTCGGACAAAGGGGAGATGGCTTTAGTACACCCATTAACACATGTTGAAATCCAACTGCCTCATCAGAATACCTCCAAGTGCTACAATAAGCATCCAATGGAACCTTTAATTTTTGTGCAAAGAGCAGTGTTATCCTCACCGCCTAATCCTAAGAATGAGAATGATTGTGTGCTTATGATTGTTCATGGGGGTGTGGGCGATATTGGAATTTGTAGGCCCGGGCGGGATAACGTTTGGACTGTCGTCGATAAAAACATCGTGAAGTGTGCAATTAATTCCCTCGAGTACAGGTAAATCTTTTAAGTAATTTTTTTTAAAGGGGCTGCAATTTTATTAATTAAGAACAGAAACCAAATATTCTACATGGGCCATGCCCCAACTTAGCAATCCAGTCAAGAAACCGATAAGAAAAACGTTATTGAAAATTTGAAATTAAGCTTAGAAACCATTGCAACTCAAACTAAATGCATACAAATTTGCGCCTAACAAAACACTCCTTTCGACTTATAACTCCTAACCTTTTAGCAGTACCCCTTATATCTCTGGATCAATGCGATCAAAATGGGTTTTGAAAACAACCAAAATCTTGCATTAGGAGCTCATAATTTAAGCTTAAAATCAGCCTAAAAAACCTCTAAACATAGGTTACTACAACAGGTTTGAAATATCAATACTACAGCCAATATAAATTTCTAGAGAAGGCGTAGCCAATCTAATAAACTGTATGAAAACACCATCTAATCATCTACATAGTGATAACTTCAGAAATTTGTGCACATCGTTTATACTCTTCATGCCTCCACCCCTGCAAAGCAAATTCTGAGATCAAAGCTATTAGCAAGATATCTTTTAAGTAATATAGTTTATTACTGCATATATGAACAGAGGCTACATCATCATCATTGAACTCAGCTGTGATAACGGAAAAGTATGCATTGATAATTTATACTCTTGTTTTTCTAACAAATTCATCATGTACGTATGGCAGTATGGTATAAAATTAGGGGAATCAAATAGACTTTTTCGATACTCATGGTGGTTCAACAATGTTTCTGATACTTTAGGGGAATCAAATAGACTTTTAAAAAAATCCTGTGAAGGTATAATGTACTCTAGTAACGATACGAGAACTACTTAATATTAATACAATTGTTAAAATGGGGATATTTAGAGAGTTTATTCCTTTTATTTTACTAAAAACCTCAAAACGTTTAGCTACAGAAAAACATTTGATTATCTGTTGACGCTTCCTGTCTCCCGTTTCGTTTCCCACTCCACTTCGTGCTACTAAGGTTCAACTAAATTACTGTAGTAAAGATTAGAATAACTGAAGGTTCTTTACTCCATTTGTTTTAGTACAGTTCAAACTTCAAAGTACAAAAAAAATATTTTCAAAGAACAAGATTGTTATACCAACTCATCTCAAGAAGTCAAGACTAATTTATTTTTTTCTGGACAAGTCCTTTCTCGAACAATCCTTTTATACAAGTCCTTTCATGTAAAAAAGAAAATCGGAGAATGAAATAATCTGTTTATATATGAATAACACGATTTTTATTAGGTTTTTTGACTTGCAGATGTGCACCAAACTTATTCCAGTATTCACGAGAATTAATTAATTTTTATATACTTGGTTACAAATATTCTCGTTTTTTTTTTATATTAATGAGTTATTCTAAAATATAAAATAAGCTGAATATAATAATTGTAAAGAGCATAAGCATAACAAAATAGCAAGCCTGGGCTAGTTGGCTCAATGGTCTTCTGATTAATAAGGTTTAGTTCAAGTCATAAACCTGCAAAAAACAGCCAGTTTGGGACAGTTTAGAGGTATAGGGCCCGGTTCAACCAGTCGGTTGGACCCGATCTGATAAGATTGTTTCAAAGTTTTTTGAATTTTGGCAATACTTCTCTAATGTTCTTATACACTAACAGTTTATTAATGACCTTGCAATGTTGTAGGGACAAATTTTATGTTTTGAGTAATTTGGGTGAGATGTGGGAGTATGATGTTATTGGAAAGTCTAAAGACACCGTTCCTGTTTCACCAAGAAAACTCAAATTAAACATTCTAAAGCACCTGTGTTGTAACCAATCATATCTCGTTGCATCTGAAGGTTCCTTACTTGTGGTGTTCCGGAACGGAATAGAGTGTATGGATTATGGTAGTACTAAATTTTGGGTTTTTGAGATTGATATTGATCATGAAGGATATAAAGAAGTGACAAGTTTGGGGAGTAGAGCAATATTTGTAGGCCATAGTGCTTCGTTGTCTATAGATACAATTTGCCACCCAGAATTAATTCCTAATTCTATTTACTTTACGGACGATTGCTTTGAGACGTACCTGAGCAGGCCGGAGGGAGGCGGCATGAATATGGGTATCTACAGTTTGGAAGACAAAAGTGTGCGTTCTCATTATAGTGGCAAGTCATTGAGTCGAGTGTGCCCTCCCGTCTGGACCTTTCTAACTATAAAATAGTACATTTCATGGTTTAACTTCATTCACAACATTTGCGCTCTCTTTTTTAACTTTCTTAAGGTTCTTTTGTTTTATGAGTTTCAGTTTGGTCTCTTGTTATACTTATGATTTCTTAAAAAGTGGATTTCGTAAGAGTTACAAGTATTGAATTTGTGACTAATACAGTGCAGGCCTCTTTCTTTCTCTCTGTGTGTGTGAATGTTTATATAGTTCTTGTTTCTAAAGAAATGAATTTTGACAGTAGGCCAAGATAGAAAATATGTTAAAGCAGTAAATCACGGCCCTATAAGCCATCCAGCTTGGACCATTACGTCATTGATTTATAGCAGTGTTTTAAAAATCGTGCTATATAGCGCGAAATAGCACTTTTTGGGAAAAAAACGCAACGAAAAACCACTATTTGGCTGGAATTGCACTAAAATCGCGCTATAGTGGACCAAAATGGCAAAAAGCGCGAAATTCTGGACCAAAAGCGTAAATAGCGGGTTAAGAAAAAAAAAACAGCGGATATAAATAATTAATATATATTGTGTAATTTTTATAAAAGTGTATGCAGTCCACATGGTTGAGATAGTGTTGTAATTTTCAACAGACCCAAGTTCAAAACTCACCTACAACAATTTTTTTTTATTACTATTTTATATAACTATACATTTCTTTTTTTATTGTTATATATTCTAAAGTTTAGTGCATATTTAGGCAAGATCACCTTGAGACTTCATAGCTAAACTGTGATATGTAGATTCATTGTTTAGAGTTCTATTTTTTGGGTAAATAAGCATATTATATAGTTGTGAAGTTGAAGGTCAAACTTTCATAATTACAAAGTGACCAAAATGGTCACAAGATGCCTAAAAAAGAACACTGAATTTTTATTACTATCTTATATAACTATACATTTCTTTTTTTATTGTTATATATTCTAAAGTTTAGTGCATATTTAGGCAAGATCACCTTGAAACTTCATAGCTAAACTGTGATATGTAGATTCATTGTTTAGAGTTCTATTTTTTGGGTAAATAAGCATAGTATATAGTTGTGAAGTTGAAGGTCAAACTTTTATAATTACAAAGTGACCAAAATGGTCACAAGATGCCTAAAAAAGAACACTGAATAACCTAGCAAGATTTTTCCATCGTCAACCATTATAAATTCTGATAAAAATTCACAAAATATAGGCTAACAACCATCCCTCTGAAGTTGCATTGCGACTAAGAAGGTCCTATATACAAGAATGAACTAAAAAAGCAGGGAATTAAAAGGCTAACAAGCTGCCCTTATTTCATTAAAAGATGTTGATTGGGGGAGACCTGTCTGTTAGGGAGTTACAAGTTTGTAGGTATTTTTTAAGACATGAAAGCATTGCTAAAGCGCTTTTGCAAGAGTTGCTTTCTGGCTAAAAAAGGTGTGAAATTGTAAACTTTTTGGCAAATCATTTTGAGATTTTTTCAAGCTTTGACTAGAGTTGTTCTTGGCTCGAAGCAAGATTTTGAAAGATAATGATTTGGATACTAAAGAAAATAAACATTATAACACGAAAATTAATTAACAAATATCCTTCCAGAATATGCCCCTAGCATTACGATAATATAGCTCATAGAAAGAAGTGACTCCGTCCGTACTTGAAAAGATGCTTGACATAATAAAGTATATGAAGAAGAGTAAAACATGGGCAAGATTGAACCACAAAGCTTTCTTAGGCTTACCACTCAGGGAGATTTTTGTCCTCGATTAATCTGTTTCTTTCTGCCAAGCTTCAGCATGTGACTCGCATTGCGCATTCTCTGGTTGAAATTAGAAAAACTTTACAATTTTAATCTCCTACCGAAAATTCATCCAAAATTTACTTTTTGGCATAAGTATCATTATCAAACTTGTTTTGACTTTCGCAATCATAATTTGCAAAATCTTACTAAAGAAACACAGGTATTTCTCAGCAGCAATGGTTGCTGGCTTGCTGCTGCATCCGCTTGAGTGCGGTTGCATAGCGTCTGATAAGATACACATAAGTACATACCACATGTTTAAGATTTGAAGTTACTCTCAGCAAGTTCCCACATGTCTGGGTAAGGCCAGCCGACAAGTTAGCGGACCCCACCAGCCGACAAGTTATTTAAAATATACTTTTGGATGAGTTATTTAGGTTCAAATTAACTTAGCGGACCCCACATGTTGATAAAGTAGTATTTTCTGCTTAGGGGTGGGCAAAAAATCCGCAAAGAATTAGGGCGGATTGGGTGTCAAAAAAAGTTAAATCCGTCCCGCCTCAATCCGTAAAAAAATTCGTGTGTTGGGTTAGGGTTGGGGTTTCCAAACCGCGGGTTAATCCACTCAACCCGTTTCAATCCGCATATATATATATATATATATATATATATATATATATATATATATATATAAATTTTCTCAAAATCTTTTTTAATAAGCTGTCCAACTCTTCGTTTCCCAATGTTCAAAATAAGCTCTTCAGTTCCAAATAAGCTATTCACTTTCCATTCTTCCTTCTCTTCACTTTTCATTCTTGCTCATCTCTCCGGTACGTGCTCCTCTCTCTGAAAATGCTAAGTTTCATTCTTCATATTCTTTGATTTTCAATGGTTGTGATCAAATCAATTAATTAAAAAATATAAAACAGTATTTTTTTTTAAATAAATATAAAACATTCTCTCTCTTTCTTTTATCGTCTGACAAACTCATGTTCTGCCCAAATTAAATATTCATCACGAAAGACTTAACAACATCATCTTATATGTTTTATGTGTACCATATGTGAAGTGACTTAAGCTTAATAATTTGATTGATATATTGTCTAATACTTACAGAAATTTGGGAGTTTCTATATTTTTGCAGTTCAAATATGTCACTACCCTCAAGCCTTAAACAATTGGTCGACACTGCCTAAATAATCCCGATTGATGGTCATACTCAGTGGATTATTAATTTTGATTTCAATTGTTATGTAGTTTTCTGATTTTGATTTTGTATGAAGAACAATTTATTTTGTTTTGTTTTGTTTTTAGTTTTGTTATTTGTTCCGAACATTCTAAACGTATTTTGGTTAGCTTTTAGTTTATATTTATATTTGAAAGATTTTTTTTTTTTTTAAATATTTAGGTAAATTATGCGAAATAATGAAAAATTAATGACTAAAATGAAAATCCAAGAAACAACCCGTACCCAATCCGCCCCGCTTGATAATAGGTTGATTTGGTTTAGGTTGGTATTTTAATTATAATGGGTTGGGTTGAGATTTGAATTTGAGTAATTCGGCCCCAATCCGTCCGGCCCAGTTTCTTCTTAGCTAAGAGAGCGATGATTGGGTTAACTACAATTCATAATCAATTGTCTTTTATCTCTATAAATTGTCTCATCTCTTTCTCTTTCTCTCGCTCTCCCACTCCCACTCCCCCTCACCCTCGCCCTCGCGTATTTGTGACAGGTATATCTCTATCTCTCTCTCTCTATATATATATGTATGTATGTATGTATACACACACATGTATAAATATCAATTTTAGTCGTTCGCTTTTATTTTCCCCCAAATTGTGGTTTTAGTTCATATAAGCTCAATTTCGATTGAATTAAGGTAGGAAAATCTGGTAGAAGTTGTAGAAACCGAATTTATTAAGAAAATAACCAACCCGATTAGTAATTGGTTTGGTTAGAAAATAACCAACCCGATTAGTAAAGGTTTGGGGGGAGTTTCTGTGTATAGACTGGGAATTAAGTAATTTGGCGAATCTGAGAGAGAGGGAAGGAGAGTAGAGAAAGACAGTTGGGCATGGTGCCTGTGTAAGTAATTTGGCGAATTAAGTAATTTTTCAATTTATCACTTTTGTTCTTGATTCTTCCACCCCCCCCCCCCCCCCCCCCCCCACACACACACACCCCCCCACCCCACACACACACACACACACACACACACTGACTTAGATGAACAGATTTTTCATTTTTAATAGCTCGAATGCTTATATCGCTTCCTACAAATACAGTAGATGTGTAGTTTTTTTAAGTATATAGTTTATTTTTCTTTCAGGAACCAACTGATGGCTTGTAAATGGCTTGAAGTCCTAAAGAGTCATCTTGGATGTATGCCCTATGAGGAATGCGACATGTGTGGGGCCTCATTTGCCACGTATCAGCTTCTTCTTGAGCATCAGTCTGATGAGCATGATCTAACGTGACCAGCCATGTAACGTCTCGAAAATTTTGTACTTTATTATTAATTTTAGTAATAAGGTAGTGATATTTAGTTTTGTGGATGATTACGTATTTGTTTAAAATATACATGTGTGATATGAAATTGGGTGTATATAATAGTTGTGGGGTGATTTGTATAATTTAATAAGTAAGTGGACTAATCAGTAAATTAGTTATACTAAAACCTAAAACCTAAATATGTAGATAATACATATACATATAGACATATACATATTACATATATACATATACATAGATACATATATACATATACATAGATACATACATAAGGAGAGAGAGAATAGAAAGGAGAGAGAGAGAGACCAGCGAAGATTTTAGAGAGAATCGAGGGAGTGATCAGCGACAAAGTGATAACGAGTGGAGAGAGAGTTGGCCATGGCCTGGGCAGACCACCGTGAAAAGCAGCGGTGATCGGTTTTCGTGTTTTTCGGGCAGCGGCTTCGGAAGTCGATTGGGTGGTCATCGGGTGTCCGTTTCTAATAATCAAATATATTTTCTTGATCTACTCTTCGAGTCCTATCTATCTTTGTAAGCCTTTTCCTCCAATTTTCACTTTTATAAAAGGTCGTTTTTTTTGGGCTTTACCCTAATCCGAATTTACATCAATTATACTGACATCTAGCTCGTTTTAATTACGTTTAGGGACTGTTTAAGGACCGTTATTGGGCTGTCCAGATCTGGTTCTAACTGTTCGTTGGGTTTTCGGCTTGAGTTTGGGAGTATTTGACAAACGAGCTCTTGTTTGTATAGGTAAGGGGGAGGAATATGGTTTCGCTTTAAAGGCGGTTTTGTGTGTTGGTTGTTGTATGCTAAGCTATGTAAAATGGTTAGTGTGTATTGCATCATTTTATTGTATTTTGTGTGTGTAACAGTTTCGCATCGTTATTTTTATGGTGATTATATTGTGTATGGCGATTTTACTATTCTTATTATAAAATGAATTGTGGAAGAATAAAATGATTTAAATGTGTTATTTAATTAAATCTTTTAAAAACGTGAAAGTGGTGAAAGTGTCAGTGGTGATATCGTGTATACTCTTGTGGTGATACCGTGTATACTTTTATGGTGATGTATTTATCTAATTACATCAAATATTATAAAGTGTGTTTTATGTTTTATTTTGGAGTTTACTGTTTTCGTGTTTGGTATTCGGAGTATTTTACATTTATTTTAAGGATTGCAGCACTAAGTGTTAAGGTGGAGTTGTGTCAGCTTACGGTGAGATCCCGGAAACTTGCGCAAGGATTAGGTATATCGGTACCATAGGGTTAGTCCCCTTAAAGCCGGCCCCATATCTTTTGGTCACACATTAGTGTCAGAATATGGGTGAGGGAACCATTGCACTTTGGGTCCTAGAGCAGAGTGGCTCTAAAAGTGGGTACATGTGAGGCAATCCCGACTTTGTGTTTCGTTGAGTCTTGTTTTATTTTGTTTTGTTTTATTTTATTTTGTTTTATTATTAATTCAGTTGATCTTGATTATATGTTCATTTACTTGTATTGCGAGTTATATTTGTTGATGTGTTTTTCGTGCAATTGTATTTGTCATTATTTGCCAATATATCATATTTGCCATGTTAGGATTGTGTGTGCGTGCGTAGTAGCACGCGCCGTTTTTAAAGCGAGATTGTTTTCTTACCTCCTTTCTTTGTTTTCTGTACATTTTGTTCACGATCGATGTACAGGTGCTGACGTAGATGGTGGCAAAGTTTAGAGTGCTTGCATGAAGCTCATTATCATATTACACGTGATCGCGCGCACGCTAGACTTGTTTTTTTGTTCATTTTGGCATTATATCGTTCTGAGCCTTGTTGGCCTAATAAGCGTTTAACGCGAGATTATTTTTTTTTTTGGTCGGAGTAACTTATCTCGTGCACTTGTATATTTTAGATTACGCTCTTTTATAGAATCTCAGCTGGGTTGGATTTGATTTATCCTTGTTGGATTATTTGGTAATCGCGTTACGATTTTGTTATGTGTTGTTTCAGACAGATCTAATTTATTGGAAACAAATAGATACGCAAAGCTATGCCGAAATTTTCTAAAACGTACTGTGTTGTTTGTGTTGTGACATTTGAACACCGTTGGCTACCCTTAGGCCAATTTAGTGAATCAAATGTGATTATCGGCATGGCCTGAAGTATTTATTGTGTTCTATTGATTGGCATATCATCGAATGACATTCCGCATGTTTCGTTATTTAAACTTTTCCTTTTTATTTTAATTTACATTCACGACTCGGGTTTAACCAAAATCCGGGGCGTGACAGCTTGGTATCAGAGCTAACCGGGTTCCGATTATCTTGGTTGCCTATTGGGTAGGATAGGCACACATGGACGAGTCGTGGATCAAGATAGGAATACATTCTTTCATGAAAGTCTGCAATTGTTGGTAATTGTGCATACTTTCTTTGTGACATTTCTGTTCTATACTTTTACTTGAGTGACTTATAGAGCGTAACATGTGTGTGATGACATTGTGTGGTAAATAAAAATCTTGTTATTTACGTTTTAGTGGGATAGCTTTTTAATTTTAATTTTCTTTTCGCTATGGTTATGTGTAGTTACTGATGGCTCCTAAGCGAAAACCAACTCGCGATACGGGCGGTAAGAGTCTAGGTCCTATACCTACTCGTGTTCGTACTTTTAGGGGTCGGAATCATGCTCCTAAAGAGGCATCCGAGAGTGGTCGTATGGCAAGTCGAAATCGTGGTGGTGGTCGTAGTGGTGGTCGAGGGAGAACCGGTCGTGAGGTTCCACCCGAAGACGTTCGTAATAATGCCCCACCTGAGGTTCATAATTTGGAGGATGAAGGGGACGGAAATCCGAATGGAGATGAGAATGGTAATGTCAACAACCCTATGATGACCCAGTTTATGAGGGCTATGGCAGAGACTATGCGACACATGGGTTCAAGTTCTCAAGACGGGTTAATTGGTGGGGAAACAGAAGCTTCAGCTGCTCAAAAGCATTTTCAACGTATGGAACCTCCTATCTTTTATGGGGGTGTCGACCCTGAAGTTGTCGAGACTTGGCTATCGGATGTGGAGAATATTTTTGAGTCGCTTCAAATCACGGAAGATAAATTAAAGGTGGTTTGTGCTGTCCGCTATTTGAGGGGCGATGCAGGAGTGTGGTGGAAGAGTCGAAAGGAGTTGTTCAGTCTGCGAGATATTAGTTGGAAGGGGTTTAGGGAGATGTTTCTCAAGGAGTATTTTCCTTAGCCTATGCGAGATTCGAAGAAAACCGAATTCCTAAAGCTTATTCAGGGTAATATGAGTTTGCGTGACTATCAGCTAAAGTTCCAAAAGTTATCGACGTATTATCCAGAAAGTGTAAGCACTGAGGAGCTTCGTTGTCAGCGGTTTGAGCAGGGATTACGTCCTAAGATTCTCAGCAGTCTAGCATCGCATGTGTTTACTTCTTTTGATGTCCTTGTAGAATGCATGTTGAAAGTCGAGGCGGCGGATGTTGAGGAAAAGCGTATTCTGGCAACTAAGCTACATAAGCCCCCTTTTCCTTTTTCGGATCATGTCTCTAGTTCTCGGTTTCAGTCGGGAGGGACTAACCGTAAGTTGGGTAATAGCGGGGTGATCGAGGGAGGCCGAGGGAGGCCGACTCTTTTCCTGGTTTCCGAGGACATTCCCACCCTAGGAGTTATTCGAGTACGGGTTCTGTGTCTTCTGTTCCTCAAGCGAATTCTGGATGCTATAATTGTGGTTCTCGGGCTCATAGGGTTCGAGACTGTCCTAGGGCTAAGTGTCATAAGTATGGTGGTTTAGGACATCTTCAGAGTCGGTGCATGTCAAGGGGAACTAGTGCCATTTCCTAAGCTCCTATTCGTACTACTACAACTACTCAGAACTATTCAATTGCGCCTTCTTATTCCGGTTCTAAGGCTCCTATTCCTCATAATTCTATGGCAACTCGCGGTGGTTTTCAGAGTTCCAGTCGTGGTGGTTATCAGCAGCACCAGTCTTCTCAATCTTCTCAGGGTACTTAAGCTCGTGTGTTCGTCCTGCCTCAAGTTAATACTGACAGAGGCGAACCTTCAGTTATTCGAGGTACCTTACTCGTTTGCTCTTCTTGGGCTAATGTCTTATTTGATACTGGCGCTTCTCATTCATTTATTTCCTCTCGTTTTGCTTTATCTATGGGTTTATTATTCAGTATTCAGGATCCTGCCATTTTGGTTGAAACTCCTATTCATGGTTGTGTTCCGCTTGATCGCATATTTCATGACCGTGTGCTTTATATTTCTGAACACCCTTTTGTGTTCGACTTTCTTGTGCTTGATATGACTAGCTTTGATGTTATTCTTGGTATGGACTGGTTATCTTTCTTCCAGGCCATTATTGATTGTGAGCGTAGACGTGTATCTTTTATTACTCCTTCTGGTGATCGTATTATTTTCTCTGGGGACCGATGTCGTTTTTCTCCGTCGTGGAACATTGTTAATGATTTGGGTGGGTTATTAGCTAGCTTATCGGTTAGTGATGAAGTGTCTACCGATGTCGAGCTACCTCCGGTGGTTTGTGAGTTTTCCGAGGTGTTTCCTAATGATCTTGTCAAACTTCCTCCTTAGCGTGAGGTGGAGTTTTCTATAGACTTAGCAACAGGGACTGCTCCTGTTGCTATGGCTCCTTATCGTTTAGCGCCAACTGAACTGAAAGAGTTAAAGAAACAGTTGTATGATTTGTTGGGTAAGGTATTTATATGTCCTAGTGTGTCTCCATGGGGTGCGTCAACATTATTTGTCCAGAAGAAAGATGGTAGTATGCGTATGTGTATTGATTATCGTAAGCTGAATCGAGTTACAATAAAGAATAAGTATCCCCTGCCACGAATTGATGACCTCTTCGATCAGCTGAAAGGGTCGAAGTGTTTTTCGAAGATTGATCTTCGCTCAGGGTACCATCAACTTCGAGTTCGTGAGATGGATATTCCTAAGACTGCATTTCGTACTCGGTATGGTCATTATGAGTTTCCAGTGATGCCATTCGGGTTAACGAATTCACCTGCTGCTTTTATGGACTTGATGAACCGTGTTTTTATAGCATTTCTGGATAAGTATGTCGTGGTGTTCGTGAACGATATTCTGGTATACTCTTCATCTGAGGAAGAACATAGGGATCATCTTCGTATTGTGCTTACTTTTTTACGAGAGCACAAGCTCTATGCTAAGTTTTCCAAGTGCGAGTTTTGGATGTCAGAGGTGAAGTTTCTTGGCCACGTAGTGTCTGCAGGTGGGAGTATCGGTTGATCCTTCTAAGATCAAAGCGGTAACTAATTGGGTGCAACCAAGAAGTGTGTTCGAGATCTGAAGTTTTTTGGGACTTGCGGGCTATTATCGAAGATTCGTACAAGATTTCTCTCGTTTGGCAGGTCCAATAACTCAACTAACGAAGAAAGGCGTTAAATTCGAATGGGACAAAAAGTGTGAGATTTCTTTTCAGGAATTGAAGGGTCGCCTAACTTCTACCCCTATTCTCATCATCCCAGAACAAGGTATGGAGTATAGTGTTTATTGTGATGCCTCGAAGGAAGGTCTCGGAGCAGTTTTAATGCAAGATGGCAAGGTTGTTGCTTATGCGTCCCGACAGTTAAAGGTCCATGAGAAGAATTATCCCACTCATGATCTCGAGTTGGCTGCAGTGGTGTTTTCTTTGAAGTGTTGGCGGCACTACTTGTTTGGAGAAAGATTCAACGTGTTTTCGGATCACAAGAGTCTCAAGTATATTTTCACCCAGCGTGACCTAAACTTAAGACAGAGAAGGTGGATGGAGTAGGATGGAGTATCTCGAGCAATATGATTTCAACTTACAATACTATCCCGGTAAAGCAAATATGGTGGCGGACGCCTTGAGTCGCAAGACTAGGTGTTCTTTGGCATGCGTAGCTGTTAATGAATGGGGTATGCTAAATGTTCTTAACGAATTCGACTTGGAAGTGGGTGAAGAAGAAAATTCAACCGTGTTATTCTCGGTGAAGGTGCAACCGTCGTTAGTCTCGAGGGTAATTGAGGCCCAAAAAGGGGACGAGAAATCTAGAGACTTACGAGTTAAGTTTCGAGTGAGTTGGGACTCAACAGATGAAAGATTGGCTTAGATGGCGGAGTGAGATTTATGGATCGTTTGTTTGTACCTATGAGTATGCACGTGGAGGTTATGAGAGAATTCCACCATTCTCGATTGGTAGTTCATCCTGGTGGTACCAAGATGTACCACGACCTAGCTCAACAGTTTTATTGGAGTGGAATGAAAAAGGATGTGGCGGACTTCGTTAGTAAATGTCTTACCTGTCAGCAGGTGAAGATAGAACATCAGAGGCCGGGAGGGTTGCTTAAACATTTGCCTATACCTGAGTGGAAGTGGGAATGTATAACTATGGACTTTGTAGTGGCGTTGCCGAGATCTAGTACGGGGAAAGCTGCGATATGGGTCGTAGTGGATCGGTTGACGAAATCGGCCCACTTTCTCCCGATGCGTGTTAGCGACAAAGTCGAGCAGCTATGCGAGCTTTATGTTTGTGAGATTGTTCGCTTACATGACGTCCCAGTTTCTATTGTGTCTGATCGTGATCCTCGTTTTGTGTCTCGTTTCTGGCAGAGCCTTCAGAAGGCGTTAGGGACGAAACTAGATTTGAGTACGGCATATCACCCTCAGACCGATGGGCAGTCGGAGAGGACTATCCAAACTTTGGAGGATATGCTTCGTGCGTGTGTACTTGATTTTGGTGGGGGTTGGGAGAAACATGTGGCGTTGATTGAGTTCGCTTATAATAATAGTTATCATTCGAGCATTGAGATGGCTCCTTATGAGGCCCTATATGGGCGACCTTGTAGATCTCCTGTGTGTTGGACGGAGGCCGGTGAATCGTCATTATTAGGACAAGATGTGGTTCGAGAGACTACAGAGAAGATTCTTTTGATTAAGCAAAAGCTAGAGACAGCGAGAAGCCGTCAAAAGAGTTACGCGGATAGACGAAGGCGACCGTTGGAGTTTGGGGTGGGTGATCATGTGTTCTTTAAAATATTGCCGCGTAAGGGCATTATGCGTTTTGGGAGGCGTGGGAGTTGTCACCGCGGTTTATTGGACCTTTCTTGATTTTGGAGAGAATTGGTGATCTGGCTTATCAGTTAGCTTTGCCACCGCAATTGTCGAATGTACATCCAGTGTTTCATGTTTCGATGCTCCGAAAGTACGAGCCAGACCCATCTCATATTCTGAATTTTTCCGATCTTCGAGTACATGAGGACGTTTCTTATGTGGTTCGTCCGGTCCGTATACTTGATAGACGTGAGCAGGTACTACGAATGCGCGTTATTCCTTCGGTGAAAGTATTGTGGAGTCATCATGGGACCGAAGAGGCAACATGGGAACGTGAGCTGGAGATTCGTGCTAAGTATCCAGACTTATTTATTGATTCGGGTATTTGTTTAATTTCGGGACGAAATTCTTTTAAGTTGGGGAGAATGTAACGTCTCGGAAATTTTGTACTTTATTATTAATTTTAGTAATAAGGTAGTGATATTTAGTTTTGTGGGTGATTACGTATTTGTGTGAAATATACATGTGTGATATGAAATTTGGTGTATATAATAGTTGTGGGGGTGATTTGTATTATTTAATAAGTAAGTGGACTAATCAGTAAATTAGTTATACTAAAACCTAAAACCTAAATATGTAGATAATACATATACATATAGACATGTACACATATACATATACATATACATAGATACATACATAAGGAGAGAGAGAATAGAAAGGAGAGAGAGAGACCAGCGGAGATTTTAGAGAGAGAATCGAGGGAGTGATCAGCGACAAAGTGATAACGAGTGGAGAGAGTTGGCCATGGTCTGGGCAGGCCGCCGTGAAAAGCAGCGGTGATCGGTTTTCGTGTTTTTCGGGCAGCGGCTTCGGGAGTCGATTGGGTGGTCATCGGGTGTCCGTTTCTAATAATCAAATATATTTTCTTGATCTACTCTTCGAGTCCTATCTATCTGTGTTAAGTCTTTTCCTCCAATTTTCACTTTTATAAAAGGTTTTTTTTAGGGCTTTACCCTAATCCGAATTTATATCAATTATAATGACATTTAGCTCGTTTTAATTACGTTTAGGGACTGTTTAAGGACCGTTATTGGGCTGTCCAGATCTGGTTCTAACTGTTCGTTGGGTTTTCGGCTTGAGTTTGGGAGTATTTGACAAACGAGCTCTTGTTTGTATAGGTAAGGGGGAGGAATATGGTTTCGCTTTAAAGGCGGTTTTGTGTGTTGGTTGTTGTATGCTAAGCTATGTAAAATGGTTAGTGTATATTGCATCATTTTATTGTATTTTGTGTGTAACAGCTTCGCATCGTTATTTTTATGGTGATTATATTGTGTATGGCGATTTTACTATTCTTATTATAAAATGAATTGTGGAAGAATAAAATGATTTAAATGTGTTATTTAATTAAATCTTTTAAAAACGTGAAAGTGGTGAAAGTGTCAGTGGTGATATCGTGTATACTCTTGTGGTGATACCGTGTATACTTTTATGGTGATGTATTTATCTAATTACATCAAATATTATAAAGTGTGTTTTACATTTTATTGTGGAGTTTACTGTTTTCGTGTTTGGTATTCGGAGTATTTTACATTTATTTTAAGGATTGCAGCACCAAGTGTTAAGGTGGAGCTGTGTCAGCTTACGGTGAGATCCCGAAAACTTGCGCAAGGATTAGGTATATCGGTACCATAGGGTTAGTCTTCTTAAATCCAGCCCCATATCTTTTGGTCACACATTAGTGTCAGAATATGGGTGAGGGAACCATTGCACTTTGGGTCCTAGAGCAGAGTGGCTCTAAAAGTGGGTACATGTGAGGCAATCCCGACTTTGTGTTTCGTTGAGTCTTGTTTTATTTTGTTTTGTTTTATTATTAATTCAGTTGATCTTGATTATATGTTCATTTACTTGTATTGCGAGTTATATTTGTTGATGTGTTTTTCGTGCAATTGTCTGTCATTATTTGCCAAGATATCATATTTGTCATGTTAGGATTGTGTGTGTATGCTTAGTAGCACGCACCGTTTTTAAAGCGAGATTGTTTTCTTACCTCCTTTCTTTGTTTTCTGTACATTTTGTTCACGATCGATGTACAGGTGCTGACGTAGATGGTGGCAGAGTGCTTGCATGAAGCTCATTATCATATTGCACGTGATGGCGCGTATGCTAGACTTGTTTTTTTGTTCATTTTGGCATTATATCGTTTTGAGCCTTGTTGGCCAAATAAGCGTTTAACGCGAGATTATTTTTCTTTTGGTCGGAGTAACTTATCTCGTGCACCTGTATTTTTTACATGCTCATTATCATATTACACGTGATCGCGCGTACACTAGACTTGTTTTTTTGTTCATTTTGGCATTATATCGTTTTGAGCCTTGTTGGTCTAATAAGCGTTTAACGCGAGATTATTTTTCTTTTGGTCGGAGTAACTTATCTCGTGCACTTGTATTTTTTAGATTACGCTCTTTTATAGAATGTCAGCTGGGTTGGATTTGATTTATCCTTGTTGGATTATTTGGTAATCGCATTGCGATTTTGTTATGTGTTGTTTCAGACAGGTCTAATTTATTGGAAACAAATAGATACGCAAAGTTCATGCCGAAATTTTCTAAAACGTACTGTGTTGTTTGTGTTGTCACATTTGAACACCGTTGGCTACCCTTAGGCCAATTTAGTGAATCAAATGTGATTATCGGCATGGCCTCAAGTATTTATTGGGTTCTATTGATTGGCATATTATCGAATGACATTCCGCATGTTTCGTTATTTAAACTTTTCCTTTTTATTTTAATTTACATTCACGACTCGGGTTTAACCAAAATTTGGGGCGTGACAAGCCAATATACCTTTAGTTTCGTTTATGCTTCGATTCACTATTTGGAGTCATATTTTAGTTCTTATGTCAACCTGTCTGTTTGGTGGAAAAAAAATGTGGGGTCTCTTTGTCTGAAGTCATATTTTAGTTTTGTTGAATCTGTGATAATCAAGTAAATGTGTTGTTAGCTCGAAGGTGAAGATTTTTCATTGTTCGGTGAATGACAGTCTAAGAAGTATATGTTGGAACAGTTTATGAATTTTGTTTTTGTATTGATATATCACTGTTTCTTCCAATCAGAAGCAAAAAAACTAGAGAGCCTGGTTTTTATTTTATTTTGATAAGCAGAGAGCCTGATTAAACGCATTGCTGTGTATAAGATTATTCAGCAATTCGAGGCAGTCCTGAATACAATGTATTAAGTATTTATGAACGAATCTCTAAAAACTGGTCTTACAAAAGCTCTCATCTGCAAAATCTGATAAAAGAAATGCAAAAACTATATCCGAAAAGAAGAGCTATGCCAAATACAATAAATCAGCAATTACCTGCACAACATCAACTGGGTGGGTACGTGTACCGGAAGAGAATGCAACCATGAGAAAGAGTAATTACTTGAGCTTCACTTGTCTAGTAAGTCAATAGCAACAAGGCCTCCTTATGACCTGTGAGTTTAGCCAGATATATAGCATACAATAGTCGTGTTAACATCTAACCACACACATTCCTTTGTCAGCTAAACCAGCTAAAAAGTAACCAAGTTCACTAAGTTCTCGGATTATACTTCATAGTTTAAAGTTTAGACTTAGACAATTAACATGAAAATAACTCCCATTACTTCTTGAATAAACCCATAAGAAAATGACTATAAATGAACTTTCTTTAAACCTCACAGTCCATACCCATGTCCATAAGCCTGGTAATTCCTCAAGAAACAGTCAAAATAGCTTTTGCAACCTGAAAAGGGATCCCAACAGTTTCGTTGCCAAATGATTAAAAAGAAAATTACCCAAAGTCCTTCAGCATAAAGTGAGTGGCCAGCAGAAATACTTATTTGGAGAGTTTGATGCAAGCACCATAAGCAGCTGAAGTGTGTAATGGTGCATATAGAAATCCTCTCCTAACTGCGAATTTTTTTAAGATCAATTTTTATGGCATCATGAAAAACTGATAAAAAAAACAATGCTATAAAAAAAAGACAAACACTCACCAAGAAATTAAGAAAAAGAGAGATGCTTTCGGCTTCTCTGGATAGTAAATCAGTGTTCACCAAATTTTGTTGAATTTGATCATTTGTCGCTTTTGCATGACAAATAGTAGTAGTTTAGGCACCTGATATAGTTTTTAGAGTACTGCTATAACCTTCAAAGAATAGAGTGAAAACCAGTTTGAGAACACCGATGTGAAGAAGTTGAAACCAAAACATTAAAAAATAAGACTATCTGTATATAATACATTAATAGAGGCTTCGAGTATTTAACACTCAGCTTAATTTGAATTTAGCACTTGTTTGACTGCAGCTTTTAAACAAATTAGCTGATTTGTTGATGTTCCACAAAAAAAGCTAGGTTTATCCAGTTTATGGCTTCCAGCTGTTTCATGCCAAAAGAGACAGAAGAAGCTGAGTTTTAAGCTGATACCAAACACAGTCCAACTTTTAAGTAAACAGCAAAAAAATGGCTAATCTATAAAGCTGCAACCTAATTAGGCCTTAGTTGAGAGACATGAAAAAATGGCATAATTAGACAGCCAAATTGTCTCATTCCAAACACACTTTACTTCTGAAATCAAGGACATGCATAAATATAAGAAAACATGCAGATTTTCAAGATAGGTGAAGTTTCCTTACCAAATCGACATCATCTCTTTCTTTCTTTAAGACATTTGGAAATACAGGAAAACCTGGAACAGGAACCAAGAAAGTAATTTTTTAGTTAACCATGCTTTCAAAAACTATGGTAACCAATGCAACCGAACAAAATAAAAAATCTTTACCGATAGACCCAAAAGCTAGCTGGGCAGTATAAGTTTCTGTTACGACAAACTCAAGTTCAGGCATGGCTAACCTCCGCCAGCACACCGTTATTTATACGACGCAGCAAGCGTTCAACATAACTATCTAGATATATAAAAACAAATAGATGAAAATCACCTTGTTGAGGATCCCAACAAGGCTTTGGAATCAGGGAATTTACTTGTAAAAAAGGCTGAACTTAAGTTCACGCCTACTAAAACCGAAAAGACAAAAAAAAATGAAAATCAAGTTGAATATGGCGTATACCTTCCGTACGTGGCTTTAAGATCTGAGCCGATAAAAAGAGAGATCTTTTGTATTAGTCAATTATTGATAAAAAAAATTCAAATCGAGGTATCTTTTTTTTTTTAAATAAGGTTGTGGGAAAATACCCACGTTTTTATTAATATAAAATCCAAGTACCATTACAAAACTTGACACTAAAATTAACAGAAATGAAGCTTAGAGTAGCAAATAAATGAACATTACAACTTGACAAACTACTATGTAATTAAATAAAACTTCAAGGACCAGTTTAAACCTAGCCTGTGTAAATACAGACTATGTTAATACGTGTAGGAAGATCCCCAATTCATTTCATTCGCAACTAAACCGTCACAGTGAGGAGAGAGACACTCCTCATCTTCGCCAATCCTTCATCTCTATTTCTCACCATTTCTCCCATCAAACCCTAATATATGGGAGCCCTTTGGATTCTAAATCAATAATGTTCTTCAATTTTTGCGACAAATCAACCTTTTTGTAGAACTCCTTGAAGCCTTCTATACATCCATCATTTGCTAAAGCATCTGCTGCACCATTGGCCTCTCTAACTACGTGCTCCACTTGGTAATTCCTTCCCTTTAATATATTTTTGATCTCCTCTGTAACCACTTTAATATGCCAAGGGGCAGATAATTTATTATTTAAAATGTTTACCATTTGTAGAGAGTCAGTTTCCAATATAATAGACCTTTTTATTTGTTAATTGAAGCATGAATAGAATAGATTTTGCTTCAGCTTCTATAGCTGAATTACTAATCACCATTGCTTGATACCCATATACAAAATTACCTTTAGGTCCTCTTATTAAGCCACCCACACCACTAGTATTCGAGGAGGATTTGTAGCACCCATCAGTGTTTATCTTTTCATACCCCACTGGTGGATTTAACCATTTTACTATAGTGGCTTTCTTTAGTTTAACAGCCTTCTCTGTTGTGAATATGTCATTTATGTTCCAGATAGTAGGGAAAATCTTGTTATTCTTGGAACATACCTTTAAAATATCAGTAGCTTGAAGGCAAATAGAACTTACTGTCATCTCCATATTGTTGAATTTGTAGTTGCACCTAGCTTTCCAAATCTCCCACACAATAATAGAGGGTAAAACCTTGAGCATAAAAGATTCAATACTGTTTTTAACTTTTCTAGATGTAGACCACCATGTTAAAAATCTTCCTTTAATACTGATATTAGTATTGATAATACCCAACAAACCATCAAAATAGGACCACACTTCTTTTGCTATCTTCCCTGAACTGAATAGATGCTCACTATTTTCTTCTTTTTTACCACAGCACTCACATTTTGAAGCTAATTGTATCCCAAATTTTCTAACTGTAGAGTCTAGGGGTAAAGATTTATTGAACATTTTCCACACAAAACATGTTATTTTCAAAGGTAGAGCTTTGTCCCATTTGTACTTATTAAACCAGACTTCTTCATACTTTTCTCTGATATTTTCCCAAGCTGTCTTGAAAGAAAACTTCCCCAGAACCTCTTTGTTCCATATAATTTCATCTTTTCCAAACATATTAGCTTTAAAATCTTCTTTAAACAACTGTCTAAGATGAAGAGGAATTAACTCATTTATAATTTGGCTGTCCCACATACCATTTAGCATCAAATCTTTAACCAGTAGACTATTTGGAATGTTTTCATCATTTATTTTACCAGTGCCCAACCAATTGTCTAAATTTACAGAGATATTTCCATCTCCCACAATCCATTGCATACTTTCTTCTACCTTTTCTCTAACTAGCAGCATTCTAGACCATGAGTTATTCCCTTTTCTAGCTTTTGCCTCAACAGGGTGTGCTTTTTTACAATATTTAGCTATCATAAAATTAGCCCACAAGGAGTTAGAAGTTCTGAGTTTCCACCACAGCTTCATAGAATAAGCAGCAACAATATCTTTCATACTTCTTAATCCCAAACCATCTTCTTCCTCTTTTCTGCATATATTTTTCCATTTTACCCAGTGATGCTTAATTTTTCCATCTTTTTCCCCCCATAGAAAGTTTGCCATAATTTTTTCAATCTCCTTTATAACCTGTTTTGGAGGATCCATAGCTGCTAATTTATATATAGGAATGGAATTTAGGACATGCTTAATAAGAATCAACTTTCCCCCCATATTTAGATACTGAACTTTCCACCCAGACAGCTTCTTTCTGACTTTTAGTATCAATTCATGAAAATTAATACATTTTTTCCTTCCAGAATAAATTTTGCAACCCAGATAAGTAAAAGGAGGTTTTTTACACCTTATACTTAACAACTTGCTCACTATTTCTTTCTGAACTTTACTTACACCTTTAGAAATATAGACAAAACTCTTATCAATACTAATTTCTTGGCCAGAGTCATTATTATACATGTCCAGGACACTTTTCACACATTTTACTGAACTTGTATTTGCAGCTGAAAAAATTATAAAATCATCTGCAAATGCTAAGTGAGTAATAATAGGGCTACCAACTGGAGCTTTAAATCCCTTCCACCATCTATTTTGTACTAACTCATTTAAATTTCTTGACAGAACTTCAGAACAAATAATAAAGAGGCTTGAAGATAGAGGATCACCTTGCCTCAGACCATTTGATGGAGAAAAATAACCTGTTGTTGCTCCATTTACCAGAACAGTCACACCATTTTCTGAGATAAGTCTCCATACTCTATCTATCCAAATTTCTGAGAAACCCATTTTTCTAAGAGTAGAAATTAAGAAATGCCATGAAATCTTATCATAAGCTTTTTTCATGTCTAGCTTTAAAGCTAAACTGCTTCCACTGCTTTTATTATCCAAATTACAAATAAGTTCTTGAGATAAAAGAATATTATCTATTATATCCCTGTTATTCACAAACCCACTTTGATTTTCTGAAATAATCAAAGGCAGAATTTTAGAAAGTCTAGTACACATAATTTTGGAAATAACTTTGTTGAAGAAGGTGCACAAACTTATAGGTCTGAAATCAGCAAAAGAAGTAGGAGTAACAGTCTTTGGGATCAGGACTATAACTGTGGTAGTCATAGCTTTAGGCAAAGTTGCACCTGAGAAAAAATGTAAAACTGCTTGAAATAGATCTTTACTAATAATATCCCAACAAACTGTGAAGAAATGACCATTAAAGCCATCAATACCAGGAGCACTACTCTTGTTTAACTCCCAAATAGCACTTTTTACTTCATCAAAAGTAGGATCTTTAGTAAGATTATCATTGTCTTCATCAGTAATTACCCTTGTAACACACTCTAAACTTTTATAATTGAAACTCTTAGGGGTAGAATTTGCAGCAAGAAGGCTTTTGAAAAAACTTACTGCTTCATCTTGAATATCATTTTTTCCTGTCAATAGAGTACCTTGAGAATTTGAAATGGAGGTGATTATACTTTTATATCTTCTTTTTTTGACAACTCCATGAAAAAATTTTGTATTTGCATCACCTTCTTTAGCCCATCTAAGATTGGCTTTTTGAGCCCAGAAATCTTCTTCAATTTTTACCCTGTAATTTAGCTGTGCTTTAGCTTTCATTAACACCTCTCTATTTGCAGGGCTTAGATCATCTTCAAATATATTTTCCACTCTTAAAGCCTCATCTTCAGCTTCTATCACCTCTTGGAAAATATTCCCAAAGGTACGTTTATTCCAATCAATAAGTTCTTTTTTCAGTAGTTTGAGATTATTGACCAAAGAGTATAAAGCATTCCCTTTATAAAACACTTTCCAATTATTTCTGACTATCTTGAGAAATTCATGATGTTTAGTCCAGAACTTTTGAAAAATAAACCTTCTAGGATTCATATCTATCTCTGTTTTCATAGTAAGAAGAAGTGGACTATGATCAGAGTTTGTTTTACTCAAATGCTCCAAAGAAACAGAACTAAAAAGATTAACCCCAGCAATATTAAGGCATACTTTATCAATTCTCTCAAAAATAGTACCATTTCCACTTCTTTTGTTCCACCAAGTAAATTTAGATCCCCTAGCTTTTATTTCTGACATCCCAATACCATCTATACAATTTAGATAATCATTAGCAGCTCTCATATTTATAGGTAAACCACCTACTTTATCTTCTTCTTTAGAAACTGTATTGAAATCCCCAGTAACAAACCATGGCTTTAGAGTAAAATTTTGTTTCAGAAAGTCCCACAAAGCCACCCTTTCTCCCATAGTACACTTGGCATACACCACAGATAGAAAAATAGAACTGCCTTGCTATTTAATTTCCAGATGCATACATTGATCTATTTGCCTCACTATTTTCATCTCAGTTTCTTCATTGAAAAATAACCAAATTTTATTCTCTCATGACCCATAGCTTTGTCAAAACCAAACTTTATTCTGTACCTTTCCAACTTATCACAACCCACCATAGGTTCTATACAAATAAGTAGCTTTATCTTATTTACCAAACAGAGTTTTTTAATTCTTCTTGAAGTAGCTCCATTGCCTAACCCTCTAACATTCCATATTAATGATGTAATCATTTATTATACCTTTTTCTTTCCCCCACATTAGAGGATGATCTTAAACCCATATGTTTTCCTTGTTTTTTTGAATTTTCTTCTTTTTTGTTTAGCTTCTTTTTCTGGCTTTTGGATAAATTTACTTCCCATTTTCCTTCCGTTTCTTCATTCTCTTTTGTTGGTCTAGGAATTTCTTCTCTTTCTTCTTCATACTCTTCAATTTCAGAGATTTCCATAATTTTACTTAACAGTTTGGTCTTATCATTATAAAAACAGACCATAGAAAGCTCTTTTACATACTGATTGGTGCAGAGATTTTCTTCTTTTTTGTCCTCAAGATTGATAATTTTTTCCAAAGTATCACAAATTATTTCTTCATCTATTGTTTCTTCTTTATTGTCACCCTCACTAATATACACAACTTCTCTTGTAGGAACTGCTGTTTTGGAAGACGGAGCATTGCTTAAACCTCCATTAGCTTCTTTTGGCTCTACTTTGCTTTTTTGAAATGCTCTTGCTACCCAGTCTTTGGTACTTTCCTTCTTTCTATAGCTCATATTGTTCAATTTGTCACCAGTTTTTTTGCTTTTTTTCTCATTGATCACATTTGCTTCATCAGTCTTGTCTTCTTTTTTAGCATTCTTAAATTTGCATACGTTAATGGTGTGACCTTGTTTGTAGCAAAAACTGCAATAAGTAGGTAATTCTTCATATTCACAATATTGCCAAAACCCCACATCATTATCATCACCATAACCAATTCTTACTCTTTCAACTAGCTTCACACTAAGATCAACCTCAACACATATCCTTGCTAAGCTAGGCCTTGTAAGTTTTGAAGTAGGTTCATCTACTCTTAACGGATTTCCAAAAGCCCTAGCTATAGAAAAAATACTGGTATTATTATATAAATGAATGGGCAGTTTTGGTAAATTGATCCAAACAGGGGCTACCGGTGTCTCAAACTCTGGATCGAAATCATAGGTCCACTTAAAAACACGCATTGGAAAATTTTCTATATACCAGATTTTTTTTAACCAAATTCTCGTAAAATCTTCTTCGTGAAAGCATCGAATCAATATATGTTTATGGTCTAAAACACCTATATTATAAGTTGATTTTAAATCAAGCTTTCCGAATAATTTCCTTATCATCTCCACTTCCGGTCTACCATGTGTAAACTTTCCTACTAGAGTATACTTAAAAGGTTCCGATAGCTGTTTTACATCTTCCATAGAGAAATTTATTAATGGTTCACCTTTATAACACCCTACATCTTTTAATGTTATTTTAGGTTTCTTTGGCTGCATACTTACAATTGCTGCAAAGGACTTCATAGGAGGAGGATCCGGAGACATACATTGGGGATTACGTTTTATTATGGTGGGTTTATCTCTGAAATCGAGGTATCTATTCAATAGCGACATCATTCAAATTATTAATTGAACTTTGAACTGAAAAACATGATCCAACTGGTAATAAATTGATAACTTGTACTCTAAACCAAAATACAGAAATTGGCTACATCCACTTTACTTGCCTTTCAATTATATAAAGAAAGCTCAAATGTTTAAACTGAAAACTGAATGCAAAAGAAATCCTTAATAAACAAAAACACTAGGCTAAAAGATGCAAGAAAAGTAACAAAATTACCTTGTAACCAGACATCAAATCCATCCTTTAATTTCGTAATTAAGCGACTGGAATTACCAAAACATGAATAACAGATTACTTAAACCAAATTTATTATTAATTAGGAGAAAACTAGAGACATTTGAACTAGGAATTATTCACATCTAATCATGACAGCGCAATGTGTTTAAAATCATAGATGTTTATCCTTAATTAGTAGTATTTGTTTATCCTTAATTAGTATTTATTTATTTTTTCCTTTTGTCTTTGACCTTTATGTTTTTTTTTTTTTTTGTATTTACATGGTCTAGTTCTATATAGGTTTTTACCGCCATAATGGCCATTGGTTATACGGCTCTATAATTGTACACCATTGGATTGCTTTTTCAAAATAACTGGACGGTCGGATTTCTGTTAATACCAATATCAATTTTATTTTAATTTGCTCAAACACGTGCACGATGTAATGATTGCCTTAAAATTTCCTCAGTTCTAGTGCAACTTGTTACACTTGACAAACGGAAATTTATTTTTTCACTTAGAGAAATTTTAATTCAGTGTACCAACTTTCGAAAATGATGATTAATATACGACCATTAACAATTGCGATTTTGACAAAAAAAAAAGTAAGCTGGCTCTTGATATGATGAGTTCTTTTTTCATTACCAATATTACTAATATCTATTAGGATCTCGGAATTGCTAATTTCGGGTCTACGTGGCTGTTTCTTTTCTTTAATCGCTGAATTCCTCCAATTTTACCTAAAAAAAAACTCTCCCAATTTTACCAAAAAAAAAAACCCTAACCATCAACTAATCCATTTTCAAATATTATAATTGTTATTCATACTTGATAACACGAATTATAGAAGATAGTAATATGGTAAAATGAATTTAAGTTTTGGTTTGGTGTTTTAAACGAATAACGTTTACGTTTTATAGAGTTTTTCTCGATGAATCGTCAAATCAAATAATAAAAAAATCTTCGTATAATCAAATCAGATATTTTATTACCGTATAGTCAAATCAAATAATTTTATAAAAATACAATTTTTTTTTGTATTTTATCGATCATTAAATGAAATTTTCGGAATCGAATATATTCAATAAAACCCAAAATTCTAAAAAATACCAATTTTGTAGGGTTAATAGCCATGTAGAAGTGGGATTGGCAATCCCGTGTCATGCGTGGCCATTCCTCATTCGTGCGTATTTAATCATGAGAGGAAAAATAATCCAACGATTAAATAAAGAAAGCCACATAGACAGTCATGTAGACTCGGGATTGACAATCTCGAGTTTCTAATACATATTAGTAATATGCCTAATGGAAAAAGAACTCCATACAATCTTGATTGCTTATAAGGCTTATTTAAAAATGTGATTGCAAGTTTTCAAATGTAATATAACAAACTAGTCAAAGTACCAAAAATAAATAAGCAACCTATTAAAAAAAATGAGTTATTTCAGTTTTTTTTCCGAAAACGTTGCTTTTTGGCTGGACTAATAACTTTTGCTGGAAAATCAACTATTCAAAAAGAGTCGACTTTTTCCGAAAGCAGCAGCGTGGAAAAGGTTATTTTTCATTTAGGAAAACATTGTGGCTTGTAACCTTAATAAGTTGGCCTGTCTTTCCCACTGTAAATAAGCCCTTTTCTATTCCCTGCATCACCATCCAGTCCGGCCAACTTATTCTCAAAAGTACAGATCTTAAAGAGTTAAGACACCTTCATCAAAATCTCAAAGCTGGCAAAAAAAAGAAAGTAGGATTCATAACAAGCTGGCAGAAAATATCAAATCAATCACAAAATAAAAATCAATCCAAATTCTCAAAACTGTAGTAAACTGTACAAATTCTTTAAACATATACTAGAATCCAAACAACGTACATAACTTAAAAAACATTTAATCTTCAAAAGAAAAACTTAAAAAGAACATTCAAATCAGAAACAATCCAACTACTTCTAATCAAACAGAAATTTTAACTCTTAAGGATCTTTAATCATCCCCGTCATCATCCTTTTCGGGCACTCCCATATCATCACCAATCCCTTCGAGTAATTTATCAACATCTTCACCAAGTTCTTCCAATTTAGCAGTTAATATATCTACCTTACTCTGCTCTTGACCAAGACATACGAGCAAGTCGTTCAACTCAGCGTCATTATCCTCTCTCTCCTCTGCCTTTATAGTCCCACTTTTAAGAGCTTCCAGTTCCTTTTCGACGTTAAAATGTGAAAGCTCAAGGCTGTTGTAAGCGTCTGATAAGCTCGTGAAATCAGCTACTAAGTTCTGAAGCATGGATAGCTCAGATTTGAGCTTTGCATTGTCTCTCTCAAGATTCTCTATCTGTTGACGCTGGGTTTCGACCAAGACTCTTTCTGAGCCTCCGCTTACTCTATGGTCAGGTGGGGATGAAGGACTTCCTCCTTTCTTAGCTAGTTCTTCTGCTATAGTTGCGCTGCGACCAAGAAGGTCCTATAAGAAAGTATTCACGAATTAATTACCACGAAACTGCACATATTGAAATAAACGTGGTGACAAATATTATGGAACTATGAGATCTCAGTGTGATATTTCTTTCGGATTAAAGGGCTTACGAGTTTTCACGTTACCAAATGCAATTCTATATCTAATGGCATGCTTTATTTTCAGACCTAGTGAATTTTAGTGGAGAAAAACGACCGAAACCTATTAAAGCTCCACTTGTCGTTCCGTTCCAAGTAAAAGTGCTCAAATGTTGTTGATTTATTTAGGACCCAAAAATATACTCACTCCATCTAAAAATATATATTACCTTTAAAAAATATAGGACCTAAAAACACATAACGTCATGACTTATGAAAATTATGAAAAATAACATGGGTAACATTTCACAACAATTGAAGTGAATAACATGTATTTAACCATTATAGTAGCAGCTAGCAACCAATTTGTGAAAATGATTACTTATGGAACGTCTCAAATGCTGGGACGGGAAAATATTATTTACTGGCTGAAAATAGGAAATATAGCGCCATTTTACCTGCATCTCTGTGCACTGCTTCTCCACAAATAGCATAAGCCTCTTGTTATGGTCTCCATCACTTTCCCCGCTCTTGCGTTCCAAATCCCCAGGGACTACAGCTACCTTACTCTTTGGACGACTATATACATTTACAATACTTTCCCTTATGTCTCCTTCTAATTTTCTAGTAAATTCAACAAATTGCGCGTCAAACATTGACACAAGCATTGGATGGTCCTCATTCTTCGTATCACACGTCTCTCTCTCTTCAACTTCTTCCATCTCTACCATACTAGCAGAGGTAGATCTTGTCAATGGTTTACGATTCTCAGAGGGTTTAGCAGTGGAAAAAAGGAAACTTTTTTGCATCTCTTCAAATTTCGTGAAAAAATATCTTAAGCCGATCCTCTGGCTAATAGTATCTACGATGGCGAAGGCGTCTTTTCCCATGTCGATACATTTGTTATAGATTACGCATTCTCCTAAAAGGACAGCTGTGAGACCCCTTACACAAGCTGTTACATTTGAGTTTGTAACTAAATCTAATAGATACGAAAAATGGGGATGAGAATCTAGAAAGCTTTGAACTGCGGGTGGGCAATTTGAGAGCCAAACAACGAGAAGTTTCAGTATAATAGGTTGCACATATGTATCACCCGATATATTTGATTTTCCATCCTTGCTGTTAATCGAAGAAGATAGGGCTAAATATTTCACAATGCGATGCAATAAAGGCTCTGGAGCACCTAAAGACTGTTTTGCTGCCTCCAGTTCAATACGTAAAGCCTGTAAACGTTATGAATCAATGTTTGAGTAAAACTAGAAGGATACACAAACCTTACAAAAAAAACATGCAAGAAGTATTCACAAAATGAACCAAAACAGTCTACCCGTTCTTTGCAATGAGAATTGTCTTTCAGTATATAAGAAAGAACACTTGCAGCTCTGCAACAAGTCTGCAATTCAACATCAACAGTATTACTCTCACATGCAATAAATAAGGATATAAAATTTTACTCATGCACAATAAAAAGCAACAAGGACAAGATTTATTGCATTAGTTTAACGATAAAAGCTAGCTCATTTATTAGTACAACCTCAAGATCACCATCGTTTTCGCTAGACACAAGTCCATGTAAGAGCATGCTAGAAAAGATGTTAAGAAAACCATCATCAGATCCAAGACGTCTAAGATTAAGCTAACATAATAAATTTTAAATATATGGACAAACAGACCTTCCAAACGACATGTTTACATCTTCCCTGAATGGAGCGTGAACCATAGCATGTGGTTGAGGGATCAAAGTGGACGCTAACATCGCTTGACCATCAGGGTTCTTCTGTTTATATTTCAAAAAAAGAAAGAGAAAATAACAAGACAAGGGTAATATCAATACATCTCTCCAAGTGCAGTAAGAAGAGAAGAAAAGGAGATTAGAAAAATATGAATATACTGCCAAACTAACCTCACAAAAGCACTTGAAAACATAATCAGCTGCTACGAACTCTTGCATGCTAGAAGTTCTCAAGATAATTCTGAGAATAGAATTTAAAGCAAGCTCAACTTGTGGCTCATCTCCAAGAACTTTTGTTGCAAGGATTTCAAGGTTCTTAGTATGACTTGAAATCAGATTTCCAATACACTTCAAAGCCTAATATAACAAAACAACTGAAGCTTAGTCAACGTTTCCTCAAATAATTGTTAAAATGATGTATAGAAAAATACTTAAGATTTTGGGTGAAGTACAACAATAGTCCCCATACTTTGAATCAAAATTCTATTTGATCTCTGTATATTGAATTGCAAAACTGATTGTCTACACACTTTTGGTACAGTGGTTTCAATTCAAATTACAGCATTTATTTGTTCCCAAAGTTTGAGTAGGTTATAGTGTTATATTAATAGTCTCATGTATAACATATTGGATAGGAAGGGATCACCACTCTAGTCTAACTTACTGCGACTGCCGGGACCGATACTACTGTAATTCAAACAATGAGACCACAGGTGTAATTTCTTCAGATTACAATGACCAATTATGTAAGTCAAGACTATGGGGACAAAAAAAAAACTTCAAATTTAGGGATATTTCTGTAACCACCCTAGCAATTCAGTAAAAAGCGTGAAACTGCTACATTTGGCGCATGACAGGTGGGAAATCCCATTCTTCTCATGTTTTGAATTTCGCACCACAGAGAGAGAGGGATTGTTTACCGTGCAACGCAGATTAACAGGAGCCCACTGGCTTTCTACTCCCAACATCAAAAGAAAGTCCAGTACTTTTTTCTACAATCATACAAAAAGTTGTCATCATCTCGTTAGTATAACAGGTTTCAATTTCCTTATCTACAGACTACAGATGATTTTGGACAAACCTGAACCAAGACAGTCTTATTGGTCAACCTATTAGCATCTTTTCCGGGGTCAGTTTCTGAACCTCCCATAATAAGCAAATTAAATGTCTCCAAACCACTGAGAAGATTTACTGTCTACTGCCATCATATTAATTAAAAGAAAACAATAAGTCTTCCGAAACATCATAACTACCAATCTTCATGAAAATAAAATTCATAATAATTTCCGAGTGTCTAACCTTCTGTTGGGTGAATTTATAGCTGTTTCCTCGGAGCTTGAGGACTGAAATTAAAGGATCAAATCCAATAGTCTCTCTGAGCAATACCTAGATCATGCAGACACCAAGGTTCACTGAGGAGACTATTTGAGCACATAAAGTGAAAATTAACATCAAAGAGACTAAAAAACCTGATTAGACGTGTTACGTATAAGATTATTCAGCAATTCGAGGCAGTCCTGTAAATAGAACACTGATTAGAAACTTGCAGGTTGTATTAATAAATCACCTAAAACCTGGTTGTCTACAATTAAACCATTCGTCAGCAAAGCACGCCAAGAAAAAAAAAACCTAACAGAAAATGAAACAAAAATAACAGAAATTTAATATACCTGAACAACAACACCCCCTTCAGAACCACCTTCCTCTTTAATAACACTGAAAATCTTTTCAAAAGCACCTTCAAAGACCACAATCTTTTGAATCTCCTATTAAACAAAAGAATAATAATTTGGAAACTGAGGACGCGGAATTTAACAAAAAAGAAAATCACCATGAGAGAGACCTAATTACCTCAGCTTCTCGGGTCAAGTAAGTTAGTAACAACAAGGCCTCATTTCTTATCACCTGTGAATAAAATATATAATCTGAGTCTCTAAGAGTTGGGAGTTGCTTCTAAGGGGAAAAGAAAATGAATTGAGGAAATGATAAATTTTCCACAAAGAAACTGAAAGAGGAAGTTCACAAGTTTTTTCTTAAGTTTTCCTTTTTGAGCCATTTAGCATGAGTAAACCATGGCATAATCAAAGACTAAACACATAACTGAACCACTAAAAGAACTACTTTCAAACCTCGCGATCCATAACCATGTCCATCAGCCGGGTAATCCCTTGAGGAATAGTCAAAATAGCTTCCTGTAATCTGAGAACAAAGCCCACAAATATATTTTGTCTAAAGTAAATTTATATATGCACAAATAACTGCAATATAAAAAGAGTAGCTATAAAGTACCTATTTGGTGAGTTTGTTAGAAGCACGGTAAGCAGCTGAAGGGTGTAATAGCGTGTATAAAAATCCTCTTCCGACTGACATATAAAAAGATCAGAATACTATGGAAACACTGACGTAAAGTCAATTAAATAAAGTTAGCATTTAATTTACTCACCAACAAACTTAGAAGAAGAGAGATGCTATCGGCTTCTCTAGATAGCAGATCAGTGTTCATCAAATTTGGTTGAATTTGATTATTTGTCGCTTTTGTGTGACCAATAGGAGTTAAGGCACCTAAAATAGTTTCAAGTGCACCACGAACCTGTAAGAATAAAGCATCAAATAGCTTGAGAATACCAATGTAGAGATAATGAAACCAGGACAAACAAAAACACAAATAGGGCATAAGACTGTCCGCAAATACTACATCTACGTTTCAAGTAATTTAATCTCAGCTTAACGTATTTAAATTGGGGCATATGAAAAATAAATCTAGTTAACCTTGTTTGGTTGCAGCTTTTTAGCCCAACCCTTTACCGTTTAGCTAAGAAAATGATTTTATTTGGTTGACCGGCTTAATATCTGAGCTTTTCTGGCTTCTTTGTCTGAGAAGGGGGAAGCTTCACGCTGAAAAACAAAATTTTTTCACAAACTGCAAAAATCCAGCTTATCTGCTTAAAAGCTTCTGCCAAATAAGCCGTCTCACACCCAAGTAGATTTTGTTTCAAATTCAGTAAAAACAAAAGTTATAGAGAAATGCATTCAAGAAGGATGGTGGAGATTCCAGACCATTTCGACATCATCTCTTTCTTCCTTTAAGACGCTTAGAAGTACAGGAAATCCTGAAATGGAAACCGAAAAAAGTAAAAAGATTGGCTAATAAACAGGTCTCCGAAACTATTCTACCCAATGTGACGGGAAAAAAATTACCCATAGCCCCAAAAGCTAGCTGGGCAGCATGACTTTCTGTCACAACGGACTGAAGTTCAGTCATGGCTGTCCTCCTGTCCTCTGCCAGCACACCATTACTTATACGATCGAGTAAGCGTTCAACATAACTAGAAGAAAATACAATAAACAATTAGTCTTGTTAAAAACCCCAACAAGGAAATTGTAACCTTTGAAGTGAAGAGAAAAAAATCTTGTAAGAACTAATATACAGAGTAAAACAACTTATTTGGAACAAATAAATATAATTAACTCAAAAACTGGTAGAAATGTGGGGTATAACTGTTGCAGGGTGCAACTGTGAAACATGAGACACTAAAAAAATGGGAAACTCTCACGTTTGTACATTACTTCTATCAATTATTAGTATTTAGTACACCACAGTACAAAACTTCACAAGTTTAACACAAATTTACACAATGTGAAACATTTAGTACACCAGCATTACAATTTCAACTCAGAAAACTTACTCATGTATTAACCGTTTGATCACGATAATGTACGAAGCATCAGTCTACAAATTTGAACAACTATAACACCAAAATAAAACTTTTAACTATAAAGAACATGTAAATTCAGATAGATTGATCTACTAATTGTGTACTTTCCTGTAGATTGGTATCTTAATTCTGAATTTTGATAGGCCTGTGTACTAATTGTTCGGTTTTGCCTGAATTGTAGATTTTGATAGGTTGGTTCACGAGTAATTGTTAAAATCAATAAGTTTGTTTACACAATTGTTATCTTACAACAAATGGTTCAAATCGACGAAAGTAACAGGTGTTAGTTACAGAAAGAAAATCTCAAAAAGGGTATACAATTCAACGGTGACATCATTCGAATCATTAATCAAACATTGGATTGAAAAACACGACCCAAGTAGCAATAACTTGTACTCTAAAAAAACTAGGAAATTGGCTACATCTGACTTTTACTTGCGTTTCAATCAAAACGAGAGATGGTAGAGAAATGTGGCTTATATCAGTCGAATGAAAATAATATATTCAAGCCAGAGAAATACAAATAACACAAAATCTCAATTTTCAGCAGGGAAAATAATCAAATACTAGTGAGCATGCAACCCACCTCACCATTCCAATTATTGACCAAAATTAGATAACTCTTGCACCCACAAAAACTTTAAGATTTATTACGAATTGCAACTTTACTTTTCTTTCTATACACAGATGTGGTAGAGGAACATGACGTATAATATCTTCAATGAAGCAAAAGCCATTCAAGCCTATCAGAATTAAAGTTTGTATCTCTAATCATTTATAGTGATGAAAAGATCTCAAGGTTGAAGAATTTGTGTTCCCACCAAAAGCCAAAATATTTGCTAAAAATTCCCAGGTTCAGTAACCTACCAAAACAATTCCAGAAAAGACCAAATATCAAGAATAAATCTTTTCGAAAAAACAAAAAAGTACCTATCTTCACTTGAACCAGAATGTTCATTCCCAAATACACGTCCAACGACGCCTTGTACCCGATTCTGCATTGTTTATCAAAGTTTAGCACATATGTACTAAAAAATCTGGTTACAGATGTTAAGCAAATCATCCTTAGCTGAAACCGGAAAATAACCCGGCTTCAATTGGGCCTTGTTTGATTAAAACTTTAAGGTCAAAACATATGTTGTCTTTTTTCTTTTCTTTTTTGCTTTCACGCAGCAGTCAATATTTACGGTTTTCTGCCTGAAAAAGCTCGAATAAAATTTTATTCGTATGACCGGAGATTCTTTCTCAGCCTTAATATAAGCCAAAAAAGCTTCACCCAAACAAGTTCTCAGCTTAAAGCTTCTATCTTTTCAGGAAGATAAGCGAAAACTCAATCTTTAAACTGGCTAACCAAATGCAAAAACAACTTGTAATCCAAAAAAAAAAACATTGGGGCCTAAAAGCCGCAACAAAAGGGCCTATTTTCCAATATGCAAAATAAAAAGAAATACATTCCAAACCTGGTGAGATAATATATATATATATACCTTGTAACCAGACATCAAATCCATCCTTTAATTTGCAAATAAGCCACTGAAACCATCAAAACAAAGACGAAACAATAACGGATTAGCTAAATAAACTAACACAAGGACAAAATTAAGTCAATTTGAATTTGTTTTTTTAAAAAAAGTAAATGCATCTCATTGACCACCTCTAAATTCTAAATCTGATCATAATACAAAATAATATATACATTACCATGTGTAACTAATAGTAAAGGAAACAGGGTCGTTAACAAAAATCTAATTAAATATGATGTAAATAATCGATTTAGAGCCCTAATTTAGCATTATTGGGTTACCTGAGAAGAAAGAGTTATGCGCTGGAGAGAGAGAGGCATCGGGTCATATTTAATTTAAGAGGCTGGATGATTTTTATTTTTATTTTATTTTTAAATATGTTTTCTAAAACCGTAAATCCGAATTACAAATTTTTTTTTTTATAAAAATAAAAATATAAAGGTTCGGTTTACACGTGAAAACAGACATTTTACAGTTAAAAAATTCAGCCTCTTAATTTAACCCTTATGATAGTGGGCAATTCATTTTAAGTACAAAATAATAACTTAATTTTTAGTATAAAAAACTAATTCTATTTTAGTGTATATAAAAAATAATAACTTTTATCTCATTTACTTCACAAATATAAAAAAAAAACCAAAATAAAATATATACAAAAATTATTTAAAATATATAAATGTAGAAAATTTAAAAAATATTTTTAAAACATACCACTTCAATATTTTAAAATGAATATACCAACAAAATATCATTCAATTAAAAAAAACATCAAAAAAATCATTAAAGTTGAAGTGAATAGGTCAAACAAAATATCATTCACTTCAAAGGTCCACCAAACGAAAACTCGTTCACTTCAGATTTTTAAAATAAATGAAAAAACAATAACTCATTCATTTCGATATCTTGAAGTGAATAAATCAAACAAAAGTTCATTCAATTAAAAAAAAAATCAAATAAAATATCATTTACTTCAATATTATGGAGCGAACAAAAATTTATTCATTTCAAAATAAAAAACAAAAACTCATTCATTTCAAGATTTTCAAGTGAACGAGAGAAAAATGCACAAGAAAAAGAACTATTTTATAAGAGTATGACTGTTTGGGAATTAATTTTATAAATACACACTAAAAGATAATTTACTCTTTATTATAATATGGCCCAGTTCATTTCAAAACTACTCCATTTAACCCATTTATTATAAATTTTGTACACTCATTTCTCACTTTTATACTCTCCATTGACAAAAAAAGCCAATTTTACGTATCCAACTTATAAAACCCAATTTATTTTCAAAAAAAAGTTGGCTTAATTCACTGTTGTTTGTTAATCAAATGTTAGCCTTTTTTGAAGTTTCTGCCCATTAATTAGCACACTCACATTTCAACAAAAAAAGTTGGTTTAATACACTGTCGTTTGTTTCAAATATGGAAAATAGACATGAGCGGTACTTAATCAACTTCTTTTGCAATGTTAGTGTACAGTAAAATCGATTTTTTTTACAAAGTGGGTGAATGGAATCGAAATTTTATGTAAACCAAGTGCAAAGATTCATAATCACCAGTTTGACTGACTTTCTTATATCACTTATATTTGGGTATTCATTTATTCATGTTATGTAAAATTTAATTAGGTACTCATAAAATGGGTCTCACATCAAGTTATCTATTGCATTTTATGATGCTAGTTAAAAATAACTAGTAAGATACACTAGTTAAACATATAAATTATTATTATATGTATATTTCTCTCTTCTCCCACTAAAACGATTCTATGTCTTTCCCACTAAAACATATGTTATTTAATTGAAATAGATACCAGTGCAGAGAAGTTAATATTTTGAAAAAATATAAATTGAATAATTATAAGTAATAAAGTAATTTTTTTTTTATAAATATAACTAGCATGATGCAAATTTTGGCACGGTTAATTACTCTCATGTATACAATAATTCCAAGGAGTCAATGGTTCTTCAACGAGCAAGATGTGTCATAGCTTAGACATCTGAGCTTCTTAATCAAACTATGTGTCGAGTCGACTATTAATTTGTCAAATTATTTCCTTATTTCGGTTGTTTGGCAAAACAATCTATGCAGCACTTTTCAGTGTGTATTTCATATTAATTGAATTGTTTATTAATAAAAGTTAGTATATTTAATATTTTTCAATTAGGCCATCATACGTTTTATTTATTAGATTCTTATACTATTCACTAAACTGTTTGCCATACTTTTTGTAATATTGTTTGTCACTATTTAAACTCTTTGTGGACAACTATCTGACGAAACAACTCATTAATGTATTTTGAATAACATCTACTCCAATTTTTCGTATATTTTTGTGGTATTTATTTTAATTGTTGTTTTATTTTTCTTGATTTTTTTGACGTCTTTTCCGCTCTTGAGTTTTATTTTATTATTTATGTTTTTCATTTCCAGTTAATGTAAGTCGACAACTGTTAACATAATCAATTCTAGTCATTGGTGGTCAAATTCCATTTTTGCCTTTTTTGTGTTATTTTGAATTTTTATGACTTTTATTTTTTACTAATTGGTATTTTTTTAACATTTTTCTGGTTTTTATTCTCAATTTTCTGAAATTTCTTATTTTTTTTCTTTGCATTTCCGATCGACGCCTCAATCAAACATTGTCGGTTAATGTCAACTGTCAATGGTGTTGGTCAAACTTGTTTGTTCAATGGTCTATGGTTACTTTGTTAGAGAGTTCAATGGTCTATGGTTACTTTGTTAGAGAGTTTAATCAATGATGCATGGCTAAGATTAAAATTTTATAATAAATCTTACAGTGGTAACAATATATGCTTAAATAAGGTATGTTAAAAAGAATTAATTTTTTTACCTCAGTGTATATTATTAATTAATTTTAGTTACACTTTGATTTTAATGGATTTATTTCTCGATGTTGCCTCTATCGGCTGTCACCAATAAGATTTGCTCAGCGAGTGTGCCTTCTATACCCATTATATATGAAATTGTTAGCTTGCATGCAAAAAAAAAATATACATGCTTAAACGAGGCATGTTAAAAAGATACCACTATCATAGTAACTCACCCAATGATATATATCCATTACAAAAAAAAAGGGATTTGCAGGCAAAATATTTGGAAAAGTTTTGTTTATGAATGCATAAAAAATTGTGTAAAACGTTTACAAATAAGATGTGGCACGTGTGACCGTGATCACATTTACTGTTGAGGGGTACTTAATTAGTACATACTCGTCATGCATATAGAAACATTTACACATGCATGGTTTTTTTTTAGGAAGATTTTACATTTATGTTTAATAGTTACAATAATCCTTAATTAAACGCATATACACAGGGCTGCACGTACTGTAATGAAAACGGAGTGAGTAGATGCAAGAATAAAGAGATCTAGCTTGATTATAGATTATTTGTTTGAATTGCTATAGTTAATTATTCAATTTTTGCTTTTTACTACTGCAAAATATCTTTTTGGTTGATCAAGGGATATATAAATTCACAACTTTCTGGTGTCTATTAGAGTACCCATCATAAGAAGCATTTCCGGTTCAATTTTTTAAATAATTTGTAAATTAAATTCTATTCAACGAAAATCAATTTATCTAGGCTATAAGACTTAATCTAACATTAACATTTATATGTACTTGCAGTTGCATAATACTCGATCATGTGAGATCCAACATGTTAACATTCAACCCAAATTCCACACGTATAAATAGTTAACCTGATTTGCCTATTCATGCATACAGTATTTGATAGAATCTGACTAAAAGAAGTACATAAAAGTTAAGTACTATCTTAAAACGGAAAAGTTATGGTTAATTACACTCTTTTGTAACTACCAGAGTGCAAAAATACCATGAATATGAATTAGTAGTCCATCTTATCAACGAAGCTGAGCAAAAAAAAATTGCTTCATTATTAATATTACGTTTTCAATTCTCGAATGTAACTGAAATATAAATCCTCTCTTGTTTACTGTTCTACCGGTGTTTCTTTTTCTTGTGTTCACTCCATTAGTATTTCCTAAAAAAATAGTTTTGGGGTTTTACACGTTGTCATATTTGTTTTATATCCTCAATAAATTCAATATAAGCCTCGTGGCCCTCGTCTCGTGAAAATTTTTGGCCCCATTAACACATTTATACATATCAAACACTTAAACGAAACTCTAGAATTAAATGCAAATTTGACAATAATGTTTAATACATATTTCAGTTAATTCTTTTTTTTAAAACAAACAAACCTTCATTTAACATAAACGGGACCAAACCCAACATTACATCAAAAAAGAGGGAAAAAGAAAACAAAGCCAAAACCTACAATGTATAGTATACAACATTTCCGTATTAGAAACGTAGCACCACCTGAGAACGACTAGGCTAGACCGTAGTTCATACTAAAAGCAATTAAGTAAACAAATCAAGGCGATTGCTTGCATTATGCTTGCCTTTTTCTTTTTTTAACAACCAAAGTGAATTCAGTATTCGAGCTAACCAAATGACCAAGGTCACTTACACAAAAGAAATGACAAAAGTCGTTTACGATTTCCTCCGTTAGACTGCGAAACTTGGTTGGCATGCTTGTGTCCCTTTATAAGATACGGATACCTGTGCAACAAGGAAAGCGGAACCACGAGCGCCACAACGATTAAAATGTAGCGTATAAAAAATTAAAGTATTTCGGGCACGAAAATTTCAACTAGTGGAAAAAGTATTTTAAGGGACCATCAGAATACTAAAATTTTGAAATGGAAAGAACCTGAATTGAAGTAACCAATTATGGTGTTTTCTTCATTTCGGTTTCCCATAAATTTGTTTTTCATCAAAGTAATTTATTTTTATTTTTTGAGGAGTTGTCATAATCTCAAACGTTGAATTGTTGCTAACAAAATATGCAGCCGAATTAATTAAAAAAGAGATAATCTTCACGAGCCCTACAAAATTGGACAAGGGATTAGCTACCACAACCACAAATGGTCCTATCAGTTAGTGTGTGTCTTTATATGGTTATTAGCTTTACAGTACACAACCAAAAATATCAAAGGATAACTATCAAGCAAAATATCATTCCTCAAAACAGAAAACTAATACCGCAATAAATTTCACCAATTACTAGAATACAATGAACATCCATCCTAATACTTAGTACTTAAGAACATTCCTTCAAAAGTAACCGAAAAACCTTAGAATAGAAGTAATTAACTTCATATATATACATGCAAACATATATAGAACATATATATGTGTTGCTACCTACTATCACCTATTTAATGGCCCAGAGTAATATTTCATCTATACCCCCATTTCCTTAACTACTTAATAACTAGAACAAAATAAAAACTAAGCATCACCGACAGTTTTTAGATAATTAATTAGATATACGTCTTTATAATCCCCAATTAATATCTCCAAGTACTCAACCAGCCAAGTCATGCATCATTTGTGCACCCATCAAGTTTCTATAAGGCAGATTCTGAGCCTCACCATCCAAAAGACTGAATTGAACCGTTTGACAATCTTCCATGTTGGCTCTAGGGTAAAAAAGCGAACCTTGTGGTGCAGACGTGAACGCTAAACTCACCCCGTTCTCACCATGCTGCTGTAGTCCTAACGTCAATGACACACCAGTACCACTTGTACTTGCATTGCTGAAACCCTGGTGGTGACCATACGATGAGAAATCTAGGTCCACTGCCCCAAAAGGCTCCGATACCCTACCAAAACCGTGATGATGGTTCTGGTTTTGGTTTTGGTGGTGGTGATGTTGTCTCGGTGTGTCATTTTTGTCGGGGTTGATGATGATGGAAGAGAGGCACTCGGAATCTATGCGTCCCAACTGAGCTAGTGTCGGCTTCTGGTCCTCTGTATGTATGCCTATGTGGCATGGCCGGCTAATGTTGTTTTCGTCGTTGGATGCCAAAATGTTGTCTTCTTCCTTTGTCTCTTCCAAATACATCTCTTCCACCATTGGTTTCCACAGTCTCACTCTTGCGTTAATAAACCAATTAGACACCTGAAAAGCCAAATGTAGCATGAAAAGTCAATTAATAAAACAAAAACTAATGTTTTATAATAACTAGGTGTATGCATCATCGAGATATATAAAACAAATGGTATAATTATTTGTATATATAATTCTAAAGGAATAGGTTAACCATTGAGGTTATAAATTTATCTTGTTGGTGTATAATGAAAGTATTTTAGTATGATGACGGGACGTGCCTGGCTTCTTGAAAGGCCGGTTTGGCGCGAAAGAATGTGCTTATCCACGTCACTAGGGTACCTGAAATTGAAAAGGGAAACATGGAAATTTGTAATTAGAAGTCTAAAATAAATTATTTATGTGTAGTAAAACCTAGAGTTCCAGAAAGAGGTAAAAAAACCCATGAATCACTAGCAAGACAAGTTGCAAAAAGAATCAGGTACTCACACAAACATAATTATCCCTAGAGAAAACACATACTAAATAAGATTGGTGTATGACTAAGTACAATATCCCAAACCCCAAAATTTAGAATCTAAATGGTGGGACAATGTACCCATAATTTGGCTAGTTTTTTGGAAGTAAAACAAATACTACATACACGCACAAGTTATCCATCAACCATAAACTAGGGCTTGAAAATTATATTCAGACTACGTTGAATAGGTGTTTATAAAAAAAGTGAAAAATATTAGGGTTAAGAGTTTATGTACTTTTTAAATCAATATATAGTCGAAAAATGCTAGAATTATTGAGCCTTTTAAAACTACAACAAGAAGAAAACCATACATAAATTGGGTCTACATAATTAAATGGTGCCACACGGCGTGACAAAAATGTGATGTGCCACACAAATTATTCAATAGATTTTCTATACAGTCCTATATATTACGATTCCTATAGTTTATTTAGACTTGAGACTTGAGAGTAAACATTAAAAAGTCTAAGTTGATCGGTCAATTATGTGAGAATAATGCCAATCAACAGTTAATCAAATGGCTAAACACTTGCATAGTAAGAAATGATCGAAAAGCAATATATAGCTAGTCAATCAGATATATAGTGTAAAAAAAATACCATGTACCACAAAGTAAATACTACAGACTTTTAGAAAATTCTATGTAATCACATAGCTAGTGAACATTCGTATTTTATACTGAACCAAATCAGGGGTAAGGAGACTTACGGGTGTAGAAAATGCTCAAAAAGCCACGCGCGTAACACGGAGACGGATCTCTCAGGTAAGCCACGCTGAGGTCGCCATGGATGGCTCTCCATCATGCTCATTTGCTGAAATGCCCTTTGTTGCCTTAACGTTTGATCCAAAACCCTAAGCCTAGGTGTCTCGCCTCTTGTCATTCCAGGGGTAGAAGTGTCTTTTTCACCCATTGCCTTCTTGGTGGCTTTAATATGCGACACTATCCCGTCTCTAAGTGCCCTGAAATGCCTCGACATTGCTTTTGAAGCCATTTCGGAATAAATCGTGGCCGCACCATTGCCAGCCACAGATTCGAATGAGGATACAACGGCTTTCATTTGGTCGCAATAGTGACGATATCTTCTATCCACCTACATACATAAAAAATAAAAAGGTCAAGTAATTAAAAAGAAAGAGGACATGATCAAATGATGGTGTTAATAGTCATATCTGATGATAATTAATAATGTCGCTTTTCTACTGAGTACTTTACTGTCATAAATTTAAGTTCTGATGGAAAACTAAGGTTTTAGTACGGACTATGCTAGCTAGTAATAAATAGTTGTACTTTCAGATATTTCATTTATATTTTCTAGAAAAAGAGATTAGCAAAACAAATAAAGAAGATATATTGTGAGAGCTAGGATCAAACAGAATACAAGTAAAAACATTTAGAAAAAAAAAGGATCAGTACATAATAAAAAGACAAAGTCATAATCCCATATACATAATATTATAGATCAGTGTTTATTTATGAATAAGATGTTTTGAACAGCATTTTAAGAATATACAAATGCGCGAAAAATGGAAAAGAAAAGAAATAATACCGGTCCATTGGAAATTAAATGATGGTGGCATTTCATTGGAGATTTTATTGCATTTAGCAAATAAAAAATCATAGTAGATGTTCTTTGTTTGTCATTATATATATGGAGGGGAAATTAGTACAACTTAAAGTTAACATAAACGAGTTGAAGTGTTACATTTCAGTGGAAATTATTAACAGAGACTACCGAAGTAGATAAGTAATATCATATTATCTGATAACTGTACTGTCACTTTTTACTGAGCATTACGTTCTCATACATTAAAGTTTTAACAAAGACATATGCTTTGATACTATGCTAGCTCAGAAATAGTTGTATTAACAGACATGCAATTTAATTTGCATTTTGAAGAAATTTGTTAAAATTAGACGAACAGAAGTTTTTTGTAAAAGCTAGGATCAAGCGCAAAGTCATCATGTACTCATACAAAAAAAGAAAATGTTATTAACAGTACTGGAAAGAGAAATAACATAGTGGAAGTTATGTAATAGTTAATAAAACTACGTATCATTCTTTATTTGTGAATGCGATGTTTTAACAGCAATAACAAGCAAACAAAGTTCAAATTTTTGGTAAGAATAGATCCACTAGAAATAAATTGATGGTGGCATTTTATTGGGGCTTTGATTGCATTATCCAAAGGAAAGTGGTATCAATAGATGATTTTTGTTTGACATCAATGATTTGGGAACAAAATTACAACATAGAATAAATAGAGACAAGTTAAAAGAGGATGAATGTTTGAAGTACTAAACTTCAGAGGAAATAACATATGAACAGAGAATAGAGGGTTCCAAAATTAAATGAAACTATGTAAGTACATAAATTGTCACCATGTGCGCAATAATAGAAAGCCTCTCAATTAGTTCAACATATTGATATCCTCATCACTCATATAGGCCCCAATCAGCTAATTATTCCTCAACAGTTCCACAATCAGTTAGTATGAATAAAAAAACTCAGTTTTTCAAAACATTTCAAGTAGTTTCAAATTAAAAACTTTGATTCATTGAGCTTGAACATGATTATTTTTACAAGTTTATAAAGAATCTGATGAAGTAAACATATATGATACAACTTGTGCATGTACAAACATACCTCTTCAAGCATTGCAAGTAGCTTTCCTTTTCTTTTCTGCAATTCCAGAAAAGTCCCTGGAGAAAGATTAACAGTAGCACTCTCGTTTTCGCGGGCTTTGGCTTTCGATCCCTTAGAGCCGTTCTCTTTGTTACCTAAATTGCAAAACTCGTTTAGCAGGTCTTGGGCCGGGCCCAGGTACTTTGAGGCCCTCATCTGGTAATAATCATTTGAGTAACCCGGATTAGTAGATTTCCCGAAATACCCCTCTTGCAAGACCATGTTGTGATCATGATGGCTTTGTTGAATCTGGTCTGTCGATTTCGGAAAGAACCCTTGATCTGATGGATGCCTCAACTCAAAGGACTGCAGGCCGATAGCAGACGGGTTTGTCGAAGAGAGGGAGAGAGAGAGGCCTTGACTAGGCCTCTCGTTACCTTCACAAGGAAACACACACCTAAGCGACGAATCATCAACATAGGTGTTGTGATCCTGTACCGAAACAGGCAACATGGACTCGTCTGTATTCTCAGGGGTAAAATGGTAAAAACCTGCTTTGGAGGAAGAGGCGACGTTGGATGAAGAGACGAGGTCCTTCCACGTGGCAGAGTGGGGGTAGGGGAGGTGAGATTTTGAAGGGGGGTAAGTGATCATGTTTTCCATTCCAGTGGCTAAATTGAATAAATCTTGGGAGTTGTGGACAAAAGTGTTATGGACTTGATCCATGTAACAGTAGTTTGGAGGGGAGAGTGAGGCCATACTCCTGTTTTTCTCTTCTTCACTATGGGTATCCATTCACAAAACAATATTTATCCCTTTTTTGCCCCTTTTAAACCTCTATATTTTCATATCCTGCAAAACAGATAATAGAAAAAAACTGAAACAATCAGTAATCATTAATCAAGTTTCAATCTTTGAGGTGAACTAAATAATCCAGATATTTGAATCGTTAATCTATCATGAGGGTGAAATATTTTTGAAAAAGCTATTACTTTTTTCCTTGAAATAATTAAGTTACATTCTTGTGAAATTTTCTCCATAGAAAACATTTAAGTAAAAAAAAAAAAAGGCTTCCTTTTTTGCTTGATTTTCTTTTTCTTAGACCATAGAAGAAATTGAAGCTTAACTTTAACAGAATAATTGAAACCAATATATTTCACTTTCACTTTTGTGAAGAAAAGATATAAAAAAAAAATCTACCTTTTATTTCCAGTTGAAGTAGCTGTATTTTCAATGGCTTTAGAAATATATTTAGAGAGAGAAGAGAGGATGAAAAGAACTACTAGTATAGAGACTGAGAAAAGGGTTGTTTTTATTTAGTTTGTTTTTGTAAAGAATTGTGGTAGCTCTTAATAACAAAACAAGACAGAGTGAGTTATGAGATAGCTAACCTAGGAAAAAGAGATCATTTCAGAAAATTGTACAAACCTCAGATAGGGCTGATGATAACCATATATATGATATGATATTATATGATCATCTTTCTTGCATTTTCTCTCTCTTCTCTCTTGCTTTAGTAGGTCAATGGTGTAAAGTTGTCTGAAATAAAATATTAATTGCATAAACTAGTTCCCATAGTTTAAATGAAATTTACTCTAGTTCCTATACTTTTCATCGAGTAATAATATTGTATCTTCGATTCTGAAACTTACTTGTAGTCGGAAATTCACTCTTTTGTAGTGAAACTGATTGGTCGGTGGATTTTGGACAGGTCGGTCGATGGACCCTTGGAATCGTCAGATAAAGCTGCCACCGACTGTCATGGATCGATCGGTCTGGTCGTAGTTGTTTTTTTATTACCGTTTTTCATTTTTCGTTCCCTGTTAATTGTATTCTTGAGGGGTCTCGATCCCCTTTATATATTTATATATGTTGATTTAGGAATTAAAGTCAAAAAAACATTCTATATAATTAAATGGGAAAATCAGGAAATCTCTACAAAAAATGGTCCAAAGGCAAACGAGCATGCCAGATTTTTCTTAACATAGCACACATTCATTGCAGACAAGAGGGTGACAAATTTTTAGTTTTATAAGACAATTTTGTCATGCATGGGCAACGGATTTGTGATAGGGATTTGTTAATTTCTCTCTAATTATTATTTATTTGTTCGGTTTTATTCAGGATAAGAATATTCTTCTGGATAATATATTGAAATTATCTTCTATTAACCAAGACAAACTTGAAAACCTGAATAATAAGATGGCATCGACTGAACTTAATTATCTCCTCTTCTAAAATTTGGAAGCCAAGTCCATATCTCTTATCAGATTCAGGGACTATAAATGGGTATATTACAACTTTCAGCGTCCCTTTAGAATTTTAGTCAAGCAACGGTACCATTTTTTTTTTAATTTCTTGTAAAATAGAGTACATACGTCCAGAATAGACTTCTCAAGAAAACCAATCTCCCCTCAATTATTTTCACGCCTTACAATAATTAAAATTAGAATAAGGTTCTTAGGGAAAGGGAATTACTTAAATCACCCAGTTTTCGTAATGAGTCTTCGTATGTAAGTAATAAGTATCAAATTGAAGTGAAATGAAATGATAATTAATTTGGAAAATATAACCTGCCATAATATATATAGTAGTTGGCATTATCGCATGTATATATGTTCCATAGTACATTAAACTTGCAAGCCGTCATACGAGTTTTTCATACTATATGAGACAAAAGACTTTCCCAAACAATGATATGTTCATTTTTGTCACAAAATTTTAAAAAATAAATAATTAGCTAGCTTCACATGTTTTGTATATATATTTTAAATATTATAACATTAGAGTACTTTATGCGTGGGGTTTTAACCTGACGGAAAATTAGAGTATACACAAAGTTACATTTATCCTAATTATGATATTTTAAATGTGAGACGAGAAACATGTGAATATATATGATGGCTTCATATAATGTAAAACACGTATATAGGGATCACTTGCGGATTGAAAAATGCAGGTACTAATTATTAACTAACTTAAGATGCAAAGCACAATATTCTTCGTACCCAAGTTTAATTATAGCAAACGTTTGAATCTTTGACCCTGCAGTTTAACTAGTAGTAACCAAACCAAAAAATATGACTAGTAGTACTATAGGCTATAACTATAGCTACAAATACAGTCATACTTTTTTAATAAATGAAGTACGTACCATAGAAACAGATAGCACACATTTATTAATTTTAAACATAATATAAGTAGTACAAGATTCTTAAAAGACCCAAATCCCTAGAAGTAAAACTTAAGAGAAGTTGTACAGAGCTTTTTCAGATGGTTCTTCTGTGTGTAGGTGCTCTTCAGTGGCAGAAAAGATGCCCAAAGTTTATGTTTTTTGAAAAACGATATTTCCAAAAATAGAGCCTGGTAAGGTAATAAGGAGGAGTGGTCCATTTTTTCCAACTAGTTCCAATTAATTTTTTTATAATAAAGTACCCCATGCCCCCGAACAGGTCCAGCCAGCCAACCATGGGACCATTTTTCTTTTCCTTTTCTTTCTTATTTAATTACAATTCATAGCAAAAATATCACTTATACGACATTTTGGATCCCTAAAGCTTTAATGTCGTGAAGTAAAGGTTGTTTGTATTTTGTAACATAAATCCGTAATTAATTACTTGTTATATAAACACTTGAGACTTTCAACATTCAAAATACCCTTCTCTAAAAGACCAACTATCTAGAAAATTATAAAATGTAGATTTAGTACACTAAATATCCCTTTTTAAGTCAGCTGTCTAGCTAGAAAAAAAACATTGTATGTAGAATTAGTACTAAAAACACAAACATGACGATATGGCACTACTGTTTTTATTGGACTATGTTTATTTTCTCAACGGAGGGACCGTGCCCCTCGTTGTTTATTGATTGGTGCAAGCTAAAATATCTAAAACGTGGATTTTACAAGGTAAGAGTTATTGATATGCTTACTAGAAAATAATAACACCAAGTCTATTTTATTTACCAAAGTGTTTTATGATTACTACAAGAAAATGTCGGCCTTCAAACTTTTTCTTGTAGTAGTGTATTAGACTAATTATAAATGTTTACAGTTAATAATTAGGAGGCACAGTTACTAACCATAATTGGGAGGACTAAACATTTATTATAATTTGACACTTACTTCTCAACTAAAACATCTATATATTGGAGAGGCTCTAACAATGTGTTAAGGACTAGTTCTTACTAAATGCATATATAGTACTATATACTAGTTTGAAAACTGTATGTCTCATTGTTCTAATGCTTGAAGTAGGTATATATGTTGGGATGTTATCTACTCACCAACAAAAACATTTCAAAGTCCGAATAATAAAATATGTGTAAACATAGAAAGGATGTGTACGTACATGTGCATGCTTAAATCATATAAGTAGTATATACTAGTGCAGTAGTAGTAAAAAGTGAAAGGAGATGGTTTTTATGTTTGTAAATGTTTACGTCAAATAGGTCCTGATCAACAAAAAAAAAAGGTCCTGATCAACAATTCTTGGGATGGTACGTATGCACAGTGCACTGATAATAATTACTAGTTTTCTTTTTCTCTGAAGCTAGAGTTTTTATTGATCTGCTTTTTTGAAAAATGGTACAAATGTAATAGTTAGAACGACTAGAAATGTACTACCTTTGCATAAGTATGTTCACATACACTAAAATAGTGGTCCAAGAATCTTTTTGGATGGACCATTCTATGGCTACATCATTCCACAGAGAGTTGTAGTACACGGTTCGGTCAATCTTCTATTTTCTCTCTTTATTTTGTTTTTTTATTTGTTTTTGTATATGATCTTTAATTTGGATTTTGTTGTAAGGTTAGAATCACATAAATGGCCCTCTTATGCTTTAACAAAATGGTCTTTAAATTTTCAATGAAACAATAAAGGTTTTCAAGTTCCGGACAAGTGTTTAATTTACTAAAGAAAGTTTTTGTGTTGTGGAAGTTGGTAAGACCCATGTGTTCAGAACGCATCTATTTGGATACACATCACCGATCTCACTTGTCACCTCTTATAACGAGCATGTTGTAAGACTTTGCTGGACTTGACGGTTGCAAAGATTAGTCATCTAAATTGCCTTTTGTTTTTATCTTCTGCTTTATTAAGCACTTTTAAGTTGCAACTTTAGTTTATGTAGTCGCTTATCAGTAAGCTGTAATTTGGTGTGTTTCAGTTTGTTTTGTTTTGTATTGTTTTTTGGTTATTTGTTTATCAATGTAATCTGGTATTATGTTAATAAAGATTGTGTGTTTGTTAACAAAAAAATTACTAAAGAAAGTAGTATTGACTAAAATTATATAAAGAATTTCATATGCGGATTTTTTCTAAATCTGATTATTTTGTAATAATTTAGATGGTTATTTTCATTTGTTGTGGCTGTGATTTGTATTATCATTGTAAATAGGAAAAATACAATGGAAAATGCTGAATTTGTCACCCACTTTGAAAAAATGGTACCAAATCTGTGACAATAAAAAATGCTGGAAGCATCGTCGTTTCAAATAAAACTATGAGAAGCAAACCAAAATATAATCCAAAGTATTAAAATTACTAATGTGATTCAGCCATTTAATTTGCAATGATACGAGCATATCATCTATTATACGTTTTCTCTTTTTGGTATTTGGAACTCTTTGCATTAGTCTTTCATGACAAGTTATTCCGTAGAATTTCACATCTATTTATAAAATTAGAGACAAACTATTCATTATTTATAGTTTTTTGGCATTTTAAGTTTAAATTCATACACATGATGCTAATCATTGTGGTGAACTGGTGATGATATTTGAGGGGGGAAATTACCAATCATATTTATCATAACGGAAGTTTGGCAGTTGAAAAGAAAAAGGTCGTATTTTCTCAACTATCATGCATTTTTATTTTATTTTTTTGGTATAATGAGTGTGTTACTGTAACAATATTAGAATTTGTTGGTTTTGGTGTACGTAAAATCAATAATTTAAAATGCAAAGATTAAAAAGAAATAAACAATTTTATTTCTATAATGTAATGTGACTCTATTACAAATTCCGACACTTGCAGAAAGTAAATGCAATTAATTAAAATTCCAGACAGATTAATATAAATTATTAAACTGCTGGTCTGTTTTGTAATTAAACGAAACTATCAGACAGTATAGTATAAAACTAAACTGCTGGACTATTTGTTAATTAAAAGAAACTGTCAGACATAATAGTATAATTACTAAACTGCTGGACTGTTTCTGGAATTAAATAAAATTACAGGACTGCAAAGTAAATTACAGAACATAATAGAAATTACATAAAAGAAAAAGTACTGAAATGAAATTACAGAACAGGAAAATAAATTACAGAATATAAAATTGCAGAAATGTAAAGAATGAATAAAAAATGCAGGAAAATAAATAGACGAGACGACTGTTTAACAGTCTGCCCTTAACCGATATTCGCCTAACCACCTTTGAGGTTTCTGGTTATGTTTGGCGCTTCGATCACAAGGTACAACGTCTCGGATGACTCGTCGGAAACTGGCGACGAGTCAAGGTCGAGTTGTTGGTGGGTGACTCTCTCTGACTAAAATGTAATGCTGATTTGGATAGATGATATATGATGTTGTGTTTGATTTCAGAATGTTATGTTTTTTGACCTGTGGGGGGTCTGCCTATTTATAGGCTGACTGAGTATCTATTGTCATATTTCAAAATTTGAAACTGCAATATTAACTTTGCAATGAATTCATATTTATTGCAACAGTTACATTGTCAGATTTCAAAATTTGAAACTGCAATATTAACTTTGCAATGAATTCATATTTATTGCAACAGTTACAGCTTTACTGGACATTTTTTCCGAACATGCGCGTTTTTCTCAAACAGGCGCGTTTTTTCCCGAGCAAGTGCGCCGACGAGCAAGCGCGTGTGTGGTACACAATACACACATGTGTATGTGGACACACTATTTAATATCCATAAGAGATACTTTTGTATATATATTGTAAAAATGACTTCATTTTTCAATGTGAGACAATTCTTAATGAGTTATCCTCATTAAACCCATTTTCCAGCATTAAGAGTTTTCTTATTTCTCAACCCCAATTTTTGACGCCAATTTCCATTTACTCTCATTCTCCGAATAGGTCATGCGACATACCGTTACGAAGCTTGTCATACTATCTACTCAACCGTCTTGAATATGGTGTCAAAACACAACGGCTATCACTTGTAATCTTGACTCAAAGATGGTCTCGTGACCATTCGGAAACTAACATGTTAAACATGCTTTTTCCAACAGAATTTAGTGCCAATTTATTTAGAAACAATTCAATTTTGTCTCTAAATAATAGTAATTTTTAGAGATCATAAACAATTTTTTTTTTCACAAATCTAAATTTAGAGACCAAAATTGATTTGACAATCACATAACAAATTAAGAAGACAATTTAAATTTATCTTCAAATCTAATTTGAGATAAAAATTAAAATCGTCTTCTTATGTTGGTATGAGATTGTATTTCGAGAAAAAAAAAACAATTTTGGTCCATAAAAATTAGATTTGAAGACCAAAAAATTATATATGTTCCAATTTTTTTTTTATCCTTATAAGATACTCTTTAAATACTTTGTTTTGATTTACTCTAAATAAATTGCCCTTAATTCTTAATTTTCTTGTAGTGGCATGTCAAGCTCTTCGGTATGCGTTATACAGTTAAAGAGATAATTCAACTGTTATATTATATTGGTAGACAATTGTCTTTAGATATAGAACTTATTAAATATTGGTCCTTAAATATTAGGATTCAGGTACAAATAATAATAATTTTCATTTAATATTGAAATTTAGAGAGAAAATATGTTGTCCCTAGATTTAAACATTTGGAGATAACTTTTTTTTAATTATCTCTAATAATCGGTATCCAAATCTCTTAACTTCTTGTAGTGGTTGGTAGATTTAGTGCCTTTTCTAACATTAAAATCTTGTTCAACTGTAGTAGTTTATTTGAATGAAATTTTGTGGACATCATAGTGACAAAGATGCGTACACATGTCATCGATCAAATTAATGGTCTTATCAATTGGTAAACATGTCATGTTAATTTCATAACAAAGAGGGTACGTTGGATTGACGAAACCGTATACCTAGTCGGTTTTCATTTAATTATTTATTACGAAATTATGTATAATTTTAATCGACTTATAACTGTTATCAAAATTATTGAAATAATTTTTTTTAAATCTAATCATAAAATTTTACATTCGAACTAAATGATCAATTTTTAAAAAATTTTATTCCGACAATTTTAATATAAGTTATTGACCTGTCAAAATTACACGTAGTTTTATATTGGATAACTAAATAGGAACTGAGGGAGTATATAATTACTACCAGGTGGAACATTAGTGTCATCAAACTCGTCATTGCAACCTCATAATTTTTAGAAGTTAATTTTTTTAATAGTATTTTTCAAAATAATTTATATATAATGTATTCAGGTAAGCTCTTATTTTATTTTTTTGACATAGCTCTTTTAAAATTATATATTGTTAGTGTACTAATGTACTATGACATTTTATGTGTTGCTAATATTACTACTTATAAAAAAGAAGTAACAAACAATTGAATAAACTATGACATTAACTTATATACTATGTTAATACGTAACACAAATATTTGAAAAAATTAAATTATAATAATAATAATAGAGAAAGTGGTGGTTACAAATAAAATTTAAAAAAAACTTTTTGCATGCAAATTATTTATAATGAAATTGAGTAATATATATATATTTGGTTGTCCGTTTATATCAATGCAAAGCGAGTATATGTAAACTGGGTATTTAATAGAGTAAGTTTGGCTTTTCCAGGTTTATAATATTTTTATACTTTTGTTATTTCATATTTTTCTTTTAATAGCCTGGTTTTTTTAATTTTACCTTTTCATACATTCGTTACCTTCGTTTCTTTATAGTTTTCATTTTCATACCATTTTTCTCTTTTTTTTTTTTTTTTACCTTGTTTTCTAATTTTTATCTTATTTTTGTTTCTTTTTTTTTATTTTACCTTGTTTTCTAATTTTTATCTTATTTTTGTTAATTTTCAAATGCTGAAACTTTCGGCACGTGACTAAACGTGACATTATTGTTGTGCCTTTTTTTTTAGAGTTTGAAAAAAGTGTTATAATTGAACCAAAAAAAATAAAAATTAGAAACCAGGTAAAAAAAGAAAATTTAATAAATTGGGGCAAAAAAAATTATAAAATCTCGTTTTTCCGGTTTTTATAATTTGAAAAATATCATATGTTTCTATTTTTGTAACCCTAAACATTTGGTTGTGGCTCGGCTATTACGGAGAGTGAAAGTGAAGGGATGTTTCATTTGAAGCAAGACAGCTTCTATTTTTTCTGTTTTTGTATGTTTGTCTGTTTAACATTGTTTAATCCATCGATATAATGTACTAATGTAAGCTGTTTTCAAACAATCCATGTTCTGTTGCATAAATTTTATACTAGTACGGTACGTAGTAAGATATTGTTTTATGTATACCCACCAACAGGTTGTGACAGAAATTAACTGAACCACTGATTTTCTGTACATTTCACTCATCAACTAATTGTGTTTATTTGATAGCAATGATTAAGTGGTACTTCAAATTAAGCTTTAAAGAATGGAAATTCCAAGTTTCCATATTTTGGAGAAGCAATGGAAACTGAACCTTAATTAAATTGGTAGATTAAAAACATTAATGGAAGCAGGTGGGAATGGATGGTAAATTAAAAAGGTCAATGATAGAATTCAGTAGAAAATGACATTAACATTAGTATATTCAGTGTCATCATCCTCACCTAGTTTCTTATTTCCATTTTTTTTTAATCATGTGTTGTTTAACTCGAATACGTAAACAAAATATAATCTTGATTTATAATAGGCTATTTTCAGACCAGGAGTATCTTCCTTTCTTTTCATTTCATACCATAATAGCCTAGTATATAATTAAGTACTACTACTACAGATATATACGTATTATTAGAATGAAACTAAAAGAAATAATTTATTGTTTATTTTTAGTATTTATTTATTAATAATTAATGATTTATTTGAAAATAGTTTTGAGTAATGTTGTACATATTATTTATATGTACATGTGTCTTTATTTTGTATAGTAAGTGATTTGGTGTGTAAAGTACGGCTTACACACAGAAGATCAAATCACTGTTTCTTACAGAATATATTTTATTGTTCACAAATTTAGATAGAATAGATAACCATCGGTATAGTTGTACCACAGAGTTTTAGTAGGTCTGTCTTGACTATAAAGAACGGTTGAGTTCCGACTCTTTGTGCTAGTATACTTAGAGTATATTGAACATGATAAAGTGGTATTATTTTATGGTACTGATCGGAATAAAATAATTATACATAAGAAATTATTATGATTACTTATACTCTTAATCATTATATTATTTTCGATACACATATTTATAATGTATACTGCTTTTATTTGCAATTGGTGAGATTTGCAGTGGTCAATAAACCTGTACATTGGGCAGTAACATTATTTATATGTTGTATGTCTATAATCGACGAAATTCATGTTATTAATAAGGATCGATGATATCCGCTCGAGAAAGTTATAAGTTTTGTTTGTTTCAAATTTTGCAAGTGTATTTTATATCCAACACAACAAAGAAGTAAGTGGTAAGGTCGAGTAAATAATATGTCGAGAAAAATAATTGTCAGTAATTTATTTATTTGGTGTATATCTGTAATATTAATGTGAGGAGAAAATTAACTATTTAATAATATGATCTTAAATATTATTTTGAGAAGCATTTAGAGACAATTATATTTTCTAATGAAAATAAATATAATTTACCGATAAAATATTATTAATTAGATAATATTATTAATTAGATAATATTATATTAACCTGGTTAATAAGATTATATAATATTTATTAATTAAGTAACAACCTAAGTAGGATTAGAGTTCTAGTTGAGGTAGAAGTCTATCCCTTCTGCATTAGGTCTCTGATGTAGTCTATATATACCGTTCTCATACTAATAAAAAATACACAATCTCATAACTCAGATTAAATTAGAATTTTCTATCAATACGAGAATGCACCTCTTTAAGAGCAAGACGTATAATAGAAATATAACAGAAAATAAAATGTAATTTACCTAAGATATTTATGTATCATTTTTCTATAATACGTATAGACTACAGTTAGAATCCAAAGTGAGTTCTGCGCTGCTAAATCAAAACAGTAGATAATTAAGCAAATGTTTGGTTGCGTTTCACTGTCCACATTTAATAATAAAGCAATTTTAGGTGAGCCTAGCTAGCGAACATTTACGCTTATAATATCATTATTTGGAAAAAGGGACCTATGTGGATACACTATTTCTTCAAATCAACCACATGAACATTGTGTTTGCAATGCGGTCAATTAATGTTATGCTATTTAAAATAAAAACTTTTTTTATGGCTTAGCAGTCCCCGCCACCTTGACTGTATATAATATCGATGTCACGTTCAGTACACAAACATTCTTTTGAAGTCACATTCTTATAATTAAGCAGTATAAATGACATTATTTTGTTCTTTCCTAATATTCAATAGTGGTCGATCAACATTGGTTACTATGAATAAATAGATGGCGGGTCTGTTTAATTAAAAAAAAATAGTCGTCGATCACTTTTGTGTCTTAGCTACACCAAATTATAATGAGCTGGATATATAAAGATATGAACCGATTGGAGTCATTGGATCACTTAACCGTTCACATTTAGAGTTGATGAAACTCTAGTTGGTCACGAAATTGTACCCTAATTCAAACCGTGTGTCAAACATATAAACAAGGTAAGTCCAAAACTACAATATTTCTTTTAACATTTTTATTTTGGTGTTTTCTTCATATCCTTCATTAGCAAGAAACTATGAAATGATCAAAGTCAGTGTGTAAATGACTTAATGTTATAGCAAGTGACCAACATTAGTATATTCTTCTATAAAAGAATCTAATTACAATTAAATACTTACAAATCTTTGTCTCCTTAGTGGATTTCTTCTATAACTACATCTCCTCCGTGGGTTTCACTCTACTAAATTGAAGAATTGATAGCACCATGCATATGATTTAACTAAATACTCTTAGTCGTAACAAATTTATAAATCGCATGAAGTTTCCTTTTGTCTAGGAAAACAAATATCATATCAACCCAAAAACCAAACTATCTAAAACACTAATAACATCCAAAAATTTACTCTAGGAACAAACTAGTTGTATCGATTTTGCCTATACAAATGCTTCCAATTTAAATTATTACTGGTATATGTCTTACCTAATATCAGTTCTCGGAAGAGAATAAGACACAAAAAGTTCGCTACCGAGAGTTTGTTTGATTGCTAACTTAATGAACTTATCGGCTTCCTATAAAAGCTAAACTTATACAATCACTACAACAAACTTAATAATTAGAGACAATTTTTATAGAGTCAATCAAATTTTATCTATAAATGGTAAATTTTCGAGACAAAAATAATTTTTTACACACAAAAATAAAATTTTTGTCTCCAAATCTATATTCTAGACACATAATTTGAAAAAAAAAATTGTCTAGACATAAGTAAACAATTTAATTTCGTCTCAAAAAGTAGAAGAAAATAAAATTCGAATTATGTACCTAAAAGTTAGATTTGAGGACAAACAAATTATTTTTTTGTCTAAAATATTTTTTTTGTCCCGAAAACTTAACATTTGTAAATAAAATTTGATTGTTTATTATCCCTAATTATTAAGTTTGTTGTAGTGAATCTTCTGTCAAAATGGCTTATGTCAACTAATTAAATTTCACTTTTTTCCGAAAGTTCAATATAGCTTAAAGTGTCCACTAATGACTCATTTTTAATTGTATGCTACGTGACCCGTAGCAACAAAAACAAAGGGTGTAAGTTTGCAAAATCTTAATAACTAACTTAAGATGGTCCCACTTCCTTTTTATTAGTATGAAAAAACTTGTGGCACAAAATACAAAAGCTAATGGTTCATTTTCTTACTCAATTCATTTTCCAATATGTGGGGTACTTATTTGACGTGTTTTTTTGGATTTCTTTGTAGACTTGGGGTTAATCTACACATATCCTACAAAAAAAATACGACTTATGTAAATAATCCCTACTCCTTTCACATTTATTACATTAACTCCTTCAAATGTGAGACAAAAATTTCAAACTAAACATTATTTATTAAAATAGAAAAATATATTCTTGGATTTTTTGCGGATTCTCCAATAACAACCGTTATTTAAAATATCATCTCTTGTTTTTATCCAATTAGAAATAATTTGTTTTGGTGAACATATCTTATTTTTGGCGATATTCACGAGTATGGGACCTAATATTAGTGTCTATTAATGCAATTGCATGCTCTTTTATTGTACACTTTGTATAGATACAAGAGCATCTAAAGCTAGAGCTTCCACTCCAACCACCTAATGTTTTTGTCTTTAGCAATTTGTATTAAGCACACTAAATCATTTTGTTTTCTAATCACATTTTTTGTTAGAAAAGCAAAATCATCACGATACGAAATCAAGGCACAAGAGCAACATGTTTCTCTATAGCTAACCATCAACTTACAGAAACAGAACTATATATACTCAAGCTTGCCCTCTATAATAGGCAAATCTTAATTTGAACATTTCAGAAATACTCAAGTGAGCTACAAAACAGTAAAATAAATTCTGATAACCTAAAGAGCTCCTCAATAAAACTCTTAATTATAACCAAATAAATCACAAATTAATAAAATAATCTTAATTACTGAGAAATTTAACTTAAGCCCATGACCCGAAAATTTATGAAATAACCACATCTCATTTTCAGCTATCTCAACGGAACCGAGCTTTGAACTTTTGGAGAGGGAGTCGCATTTTGGTTTGAACCTTATGACCTCAAGGAGGGGCGAAACTAATAAGCTAGGAACATATGGCCTATGGGTGCATTGACAACACCACATTAATTTATGAAAATGTTTTTAAAAAAAAAATTTAAGTGACTTAAAACAATAATTTTTAAACCCTATAAAATATAACACTTTGTGATTTACAACCCCGGAATGTTAATCCTAGACTCCGGCCCGACCTATATAGTAAACATGATAAATGGAAATCAAGCACTAAACCTTGAAAATACAGTTAAAACTGTGACCTGTCCTAGACTATATTAACATGTTAATACTCCCCCAGACAATTTTAAATTATTAACATGATAATATTTCCCGTAAGGCAAATAATTATCCCAAGTTTATTCAAAAAGTCGTCAGGGAAATAAATAGTAAACACGGCCTGCAATTGCAAAGAATGCCTAGAGAAGCACCAAATGAACAAGATAACATCTTCTTTGCATCAAATATGGCAGTATGAGAATCACAAACGGCAAGCCACGGAAAGGAAAAAAGTGACATAATTTTTAAGAACCTGTCTAGAGATTTACCTACAGAAACGAAAAAAGAGAAACAAGAATCATCCTTTTCCATGTAAAATGATTTTATTGATTTCATGAGTCAATATTCAAGCTTTCTTTCGTTAACATTTTTTAGCGAAATTGGTCATATAATGTGGTTAGTACGGCAGTACCTTCGTATGCTCTGATGATCACCGCCAGAGTCGATCGGTGTCTCTAATGTGAGACACAGTTAGGGACCTAAATAAGTATATGCTCCTCACTAATCAGTACTCACTATTAACAGAATTCTATCGATCATTGGAGCCAAAAAATTGAGGATACATCATACATGTATAACTCTAAAGGATTATTCAAATAGTAGAAAGGGAAAAAAGGAACAATTAACAGATTTGATCATTTGTGAACGGGCCTCGGAAATGTTGGGCCTATTTAATCAAGTTTAGTAAACCATTTGTGAAAGAACTGCTCTAATGTTGAGCACAGAAGTGTCCAACCCGTTCCTAATTAAAGGTTCGATCCATCAGAGAATATTAGTTATGCGTCACATATTATAAGATTTTTCTATTTCAAGTGCTGGACCGAAATTAATTTAAGTTACAGTCACACGGCTCTATAAAAAAAAGCTTAAAAGCTGTTTTTAAGTTTAATAATAGCTTATAATCTATACGAAAAAAATATTAAAATATAAAAAATAGGTTAAAAACTATTTTTAAGCTTAAAAAAATATATTAAAGCTATACGAGAAGCATATTAAAGTGTAAAAAACAACTTAAAAGTTTTTTAAAGCTTTTTTTAGTGTTTTTTTGAGTTATTAACTAAAAAAAATATATACCAAAAAGTTACGAAAATAATATTTTTTTTATCACTTGTAAGGTGACATATACTTAAAATTCTTGTGAGAATCGTGACATATAAATAAAAATCTTCTTAAAAAGTGTTCATCAAAGAACCCTTAAGTCTCGTAATTTTTTTGGAGTGGCTTGCACAATAACTTATTCAAACAAGCATGCACAATGCCACATTAATTTTATAATTAATGGCATCGATTTATACTCGATGATCTGTTTTGTGCTAAATTATTTCAATTTTTTTTTCTTTTTGAAACTTTATCGAAAACAAGTAATCAATATATGCTATTGTAGACAGATTTATTAAAAAACTTTTTAATTTCTTTTTACCCTACCAATAGTATCAATCAAAATTAGCCATATTTAATTAGTAATTGGTATTTACTTTTAAAGAAGCTATCCCGGTAGAGAACAAACTTATATATATTTGATAATTGATAATATGATGTTAGAGACTCACATGTCAGTATACATGCCACTCTTCATTTAGGTGTTTCAAACTTCACATTTCCGTTTTTCCTTAATTTAATAACATCGATTGTTTTCATTGGCGACTAACTAAAAGTGTTCCACATACTCATATATAGCAACTTAATATGGAAAGGGGGCTCCCATGTTGAGGCATAACATAACAAGGGCAATATGATTGGGAGAATGATTGATAAGTACACACAAACATAACAAAAAATCTGAATTCTCTAATCTTATTACTTAATATTTGGTATAATATGTGCAGCATCAAAGTTAAAAGCAAATGATAAAAATGTGTAGCATCATGTAACAAACGTAGTAGCATCATGTAACATATTTATTAATTAATTTTTAAAAGTGTTTTAGAGTGTGAGTTTTTTTAATTAACTAACAAACGTATGTATATTTTCATTATTTTTCCAATATGATTGGCTAGTTAATTGCCCCAAACATGAATTCTTTCTCATTGTACACCACGATCATTTTGTTATTCTATGAGTTTGTTTCTTTTTCTTTTTTTTTTTTATTAAAGGGACGGTACCCATATTTCATTAAAGATTGTGACCAATTATAAGCAAATCATGACAGCTTATAAGCAACTGCCAAAAAGTCACAAAACCAAAACAGGGGAGCTACATCCTCCCTACACAGCTGCTATTACAGCTTTTAAGCCAAAAGAACTACTTAAAGCCATCCTAGACAAAAGTTATACACACGTTGCTTATAACGCAACTGATTAGAGCCTAAATGTCGCTATATATACATCGTAACTCAATGTTCTCCTCTTGCTCAAATACATAACAACCATAGAACAGAGAAAATATCCGCAAATAATTGCTAAAACAAAACTATTGGGTAGGCAAAACAAAATCCAACTTTACCAGAGCCGTGATTTCATCTCCTCAAAATACTCCCATTTTGTCCCAAAATGATTCTTCCAGTCTTCATTGTTTCTATAGTGTGGAAGATATTGCTTAGCTTTTATTCCCACTTCTTCACAAAATCCCAAAATTTTGTTATTCTGATTTTCCAATTCTTCTAAATTGTTGTTATCACTAGAAAGCAGCAATCCAATTGTGTAAAATATATCTTCATCCGGTATAACCGTAGAAATCCTATCATCCCATCAATCATTTATGTCTAAAATTACAAACTCCCATTCTGTTCAAGATAAGTTCACCAAAGATCTTTGGTGGAAGTTCCATGTTATTAAAGAAAGTGTTGCAACTTCCCTTTAGACCACATTTAGCGAGTCCATCTGCAACCATGTTCTGCTCCCTCCAAATGTGAGTAATGTTCCCTCCGAGCCAATTTAATAAGAAAATAATATCCTCCCACACATTCAGATACTTCACATGGACTCCCCTTTCTTTATTAAACCAATATTCCAGAGTTTTTAAGTCCACTTCTACCAGAATGTTAAGCAAGTCCAGCTCGTAACAGAGTTGTAGGCCATGTAAGAGGGCCTTAATTTCAGCCTACACAGCAGATTCCCCCTCAATGCCACAACAAAAACCAAAGATCATATACCCATTCTCGTTTCTTAAAACTCCCCCTCCTCCAGCAGAATTTGATCTTTTGCAAAAAGCCCCATCAATATTTAACTTTAGTTTTCCTGAGGGAGGCATTAGCCATTTTGTAACAATGCTTTTTTTTTTACTCTGCAAATCGAGGTTGGAATATGTAGACAATCTAGAATCATTTTCTGATTATCTTTAGTTTGTTTTTTGGGCTTAATATTAACATTTAGATCAATTAACCATCTCTGCACTTTTGAAATAATCTTCTCTATCTTCATATCTTCTTCCTTGTGCTTATAGTTTACCTTGCTAATCCAAATTTCCCATAGAATTAGAAACGGTACAAGTTTGGCTAGAGACTCCGCTTGTGAGGACCCTGAGAATTTATTGCACCAAGAGGAAACAAAACTTTTCCAATTATTGTAATTCCTGAAACTAATTCCAAACATTTTATAGAAATGCTCCCAAACTTTGGTAACTATCTCACCATCCCCAAAGAGATGTTGCACAGTGTATTCATGTTTTGTAGTACACCAAGAGTATTTTGATGCTAGTTGTATTCCATACTCCTTAAGATCCCCAAAGAGTTTGTTTCTTTTCAATGTCTTAATTTGCTTGTTTTGTTAGGACCTCAATTGGAATAGTACTTCGAATACTTGTTTCCTAAATGAGACCGGCAGTGGCTGGCAATATGTTGGTAGGACTCGAATAGCATAATGTAATTGCAAGAATACTTTCAATGCTATTCCTTCGTGCTTTGTTTTTATTGCAGTATTATGTAATGTTTGGAAATTTCGATGTAAAAAAGTTTTTGAAAATGTGGATTACAATATTTTACACGCGATTCACATAACGATGGATTTTGCAGATGTTATAGAGCATGCTGCTAGGAAATCTCATCCGTATGTGGACCAAAATATTTGTGCCAAAACCATTAGTTGGGTCCGTCCTTCTCCAGTTCGAATTAAGCTCAATGTCGACGGTAGCGTTCTGAGAAATGCAGCCGGTATAGGTGGTTTATTTCGTGATGAAAACGGAGCATGGCTATTGGGATTTACCGGTAGATTAGAGCATCGCTCACCGCTAGAGACAGAGTTATGGGCCATATATCGAGGTCTGACGATCGCCCTGACCAAAAGTTTCGCTAGATTTGATGTGAAATCGGACGCAATATCTGCTGTAAAGCTCATCGTCGAAGAGACGTCCATAAATTGCTTATTCTTTGTACTAGTCGTGGACATAAATTTTATGCTAAGTAAATGAGATGCTATCATTACATATTGCTCTCGTGAACGAAACATGTGTGCGGACCACTTGGCCAAAAACGGAAGTCGTTGCCGAAGAAATTCGAGTATACGAAGAGACCCCTATGAGTTTGACATATTTGCTGTTGGAAGACACGAGTAATAACGTTTTACAAGTGTTTTGTTAATTTTTTTTAATTTCCGTTGTAAAAAAAAAAAAAAGCATAATACAGAACCAAAAGCCATTAAATAAAATGTTCTTGCTAAAGGACACTATATATACCCACTATGACCACATGTGGTTTTTAGTCCCATTACATCATAACAATTTATAACTAATTATCATATGACAGACATAACAAATTTGACCGTTCCTGATTTTTTTTTTATAGTGATATAAACATGATAACACAATAAAAATGGTTAACTTAATTAATACTTAATTATCATTGTGTTGTTAATTTGTAACTGCTTCCTTATCATGAACAATAAGATCCAGTGATCCACTCAAAATTTAGCTCTGAGTTTAGAAAGTTCCTATTTAAAATTTCAGGACCAAATAAAATTGAGATTTGGTTGGTGCAAAAAGCCATGAGGTTAGAACATTCTATATATTCACTTATTCAGCAACTCAAGCAGCTTTGAATCTTCCGAGGATCCCATTTTAATTAAGACAGACTACTATTTAACCCATTTTAATGGTCACGTATGCATAGCTCTATTATTATTTAATGTTCTCATATTTTTCAATCTCTGACCTTATGTTGTGACTTGTACATGTTCAGAAAATTCATCGTAAGATTTGTGACCTGTCAACACTGCAATTGCGGTGTCAACATAAGGCGGCTCTAATCATTTTTTTTAAGACATATTTAATTATCAGGAGGGACCGACCGTTAATTATTATTATTAGTATAATAATAATAATAATAAGAGATATAAAAAACCAAAAAAAAATATATAGTATAAAACTTAGCTGACTTGTCCATTGATCTAAAAATTTAAAACGTTAAATTTTGTTGTTAGTATAATAACAATAAACGATATAAAAAAAAAACTTGAGTTTAAAAGTTATCTGACTTGCCTATTTGATATAAAAAATTCAAACGATATAGAAAAATTAACTTAAAATACGAATTTATTAGTTTAAACTTTGTTGTGACTATGAAACTAAACAAAAATATTTATTTATAAAACCTTGTAATAGTACATTAAAGATGCAATTAATTAATAGAGAAATTAAATAGTAACATAATGTTAATTAAATAAAGAGTAAAAAATATCCACAATATTCGAACTAGTATGTTTATCATTTGAACTAATTTAATATTTGTTTACTTAGGGCTATTAATGTATAAAAGTTTAAATTTTTGAATTTTTCTATATGAAAAAAAATATTTTCAAAATTGTTGGACTGACGGTGACATCTCTGCCCCTTTCCGCCCATGTGTTTTACCGTTAAAAATCTAGATTAACAACTACACTGCAAACGTGCAAACTTAATTTAAGAAAATTGTTTAGTTACATTAGATCATCCACAATTCTAGAATGGTTTCATTAGTTTTAACATTTTAAACAGTGTCATCTCATCAATTAATTATATATCAAGTGATACATGGGTATGTTATCTTTTATTCTTACGTTGGTATTATCTAACAAATTTATCTATTTCTAAATAAAAAATAATTACCAATTAATATGCCACTATTCTCTAATATTACTATTACTATTCAAAAAATATACGGTTTGAAAAATAATAGTAGAAAAAATTGAAGACCGATATCACTTTAAGAATTTTTTTATATTTTAGAATCACTAATCTTTTTTATTAGCATAAGATACATTTTGAAAAAAGTTAACTAGGAATTGGTACCACTTAAATAAATATATAAAGTCCCCCTCCCCCCCCCCCCCCCCCAACACCCCCCCCCCCCCCCCCCCCTCTCTCTCTCTCTCTCTCTCTCTCTCCTCAGATACGTGAAAAAAAAGGTCTCTACTCTCTCTCTCTATACTTCTTCCATCTCCATCGCTATCCACCGCCGTTGTTCTCCCCCCTCTCTAACTTCTTTGCCCTCTCTCTCTTATCTGTCCAACGTTACCTCTGTCGACAGATTTTTTTTTTTAATAGTTTTTGTTTTAGAAAATATATTTATTTATTTTTAAATATTTTGGATTTTTAAAAAAAAATTCTAGGTTTTTTTTATTTTTTGTTTTTTTGTCAACGGTGGTTAACGCCGAAGACCGACAGTCAATGCCCGGATCCGACGGTTAATGTCGGAGATCAGTTAACAGTCTTGGTCAAATTTTGTTGGGACAAAAATGTTGGGCCTGTGTATTTTAGAAGTGATACTAATTTACGATAATTATTTTGAAAGTGATACTATTTCTTAAATACAAATGTTAAAATGGTAGCGCAACAAAATTAGTAATAATCATTCTATTATAATAAGTTAAGACAAATCAAATGAGTCTGTACAATTTAGTCATTTTTTTTTTCTAAAAATACCTCTATATTTTTTTATTAATTACCATATTAAATATTTTCATAAAAAATAAAAATTAATTACACTTTTTCTCTCTGTTTAACCATACAAAATTTCTTATAACCTATATTTTTTTTCTCTAAATATTTGTATGATCATCACAATTTATAGTATCTCACACGTAACAAATGGGTATCGTTTATTAGTAATATTATATGAGCATGAAGTTTGAATTTTGTCATGAATTTAGTTTAATGAGAAATTGGTTTTGTGGATAAGTATACATACGTACATATAATGGAATATAAAGAAACATATGTTGGTTTGATAAAGAAGAAACTTTACGAATATAAGAGGGAGGGAGGGAGGGATGAAGGGATGAGGGATGTGGAGTAAAAATTGTTTTAACTAAAAAATTTATGTAACAAATGAGATAATGGAACTATTATGAATACTCTAATAATGTCACATCTGGACGTTAATAAGTAAAGTCATTCACCATGAAGAATCAAATGAGTTATCAGTGGCTGCGCCTGTTTTACGGTTAAAAATATAGATTAACAAATACATAAATGTGCCAACTTAATTTAAGATATTGTTTAGTTACATTAGATGGTTCTCATTTAATTAATAGATCAAATTAATTATTTACGAATTATATTGATGCTTCAGAAAATTCCAGGGTCCAATTTGCATTAGAAATAAATTGTAAAAACAGTTTTGTATTTTTGGGAGACATGATATAATTTATTTATGGTCTGGTTTGAAAAATAAATGTATATATTTTTTTTTTGTAATTTAACAGTGGGCGAAAGGCTCCTCTCCGTTCCTCACTTTCTATCGGTGGAGACACAGTCCAAGCGCATACCATTCCGCCACCTCAACCATTAAACGTCAGGACGTCGTCTCTGCACCTCCGATGACATGAAACTCGCACCTCCAGTCAACCGTTAAACATGCTCTTCGGACTCTCTTTTTTGAATATTTTCGGTTAAACCTGGTTCACATATCATCTCAAAATCTGGTCTAGCTAGGTTCTTTATCATAAAAATGCTTAAAAGTGTAAACTATAAAAATTAGATATAGTAGATCAAAATCAACTTGAACATATCCAGCTTACTAGTGTGATTTAAATTTTTAACCAAATAAAGTCTATTGACCCTATTAAGTCTGATTAGCTAATTGTAATGGATATTTGCATTTTTGTCAGTAATTAATCCAAAACCAAAAAAAAAACCAGTAATTAATTATCTATTAGGACTAGAAATTAATTATCATTTCCTCCATAGGTGTATCCAGATAAAAATAAGTTAAAAAAATAAAAGAAAAAGACATCCACTCAAAACCAAAACATACTACAAAAGTACAAATACCACCTATAAGCATATATCACCTAACCTTTTTAAATTTCTCCACCCTTGTTCTTATATAAAGCACCCGATAGGCCACTACTAAACCAGGAAATCCTACAAGTTTAACGAACTTATCTCTTTCTCTCTCTTGTAACCTTAACTAACTTATCTCTTTTTCTCTCTTGCCTAAAAATGGATTTTCCAGTTATATTCTCCGACTTAAATTTCATCCGTCGCACCCTCACATTTCTTTCTATAACCCGAGAAATAATTTTATTAATTTTCAGGCTCATGATAGGCAAACCTAGTTTAATACAACCCGAGTTTCCCTCTACAACACGCCCTTTATCAACTCTTTCTCGAGATCTCTTACCCGTTGTCAAATACTCAGACCTGGTTAACCCGCCCGAGAGCTGCTCTATTTGTTTACATGAATTTAGCGGTTGTGATGAGATCAGGCAGTTGGCGAATTGCACACACGTTTTTCATATGAAGTGCTTGGACCGTTGGATGGACCACGACCAACAGACATGTCCGCTTTGTCGGGCAGATATCTTTCCCGAGGATTCTCAAGAGGGGACTGATAAGCGGTTTTGGGAGTCTTGCGGAATTTTCTTTTTTTACGGGTTGGGTTGATATTATATGACCAACAACATGTGACTGTGGCTTAGAAGAAAATTACTGTGTTAGAGTTTAGAGGTAGTTAGATGAATTTGTTGTTTTTTATTTTCAGTTTTCTTTTTGTTGAATTTGCAATGTTATAGGAGTACAGAATTATACACTTTTATATATATTATTTTCTTGAATTTGACTTAAAGTTCTTTCCCTTTGCTACCACGTTCATGCCCTTTTTCTAAAAAAGAAGAAGCTTCAATGCTATCAGTTAAGCTCTTTATTTACATGGAACGTTTAGCTTTAGTTAGTGATTGCAAATAGATTGAATGACCAGTATTAATTGTCCTTAGTGGTACGTACTTAGCTCTTCTTTTTTCAAGAAAATGTAGTAGGGAACCACTGGCAATGCAATAGATAAGCCAATTCTAGTAATAAGATTAATTTCTCAAATAAGTTTATGGTCTATGGACTGATAATAATGAGATTCTGCATTGTTTTAAATTTGAACCCTATAATCAGCCTGCTTATCCTAATTTGATTGGCGTGTTTAAACCTCGTAAAGGGAAATTCAGTCTGATTATCGGATTAAATTGTAGCTAGAGTTAGATTTTAGATAATTTAATACATACTGAGGAAATTCAAGGGTGAAATGTTCCAAAATCTAACAAAATGAAGAGGTGACAAATGTATTACTACTCTTAGACGATCATTATTCCAAATTGGAGATATATGTTTACCTAATATTAAAGAGATTACTGTTGGAAAAAATTCATATTTAGATAGTTTTTCCGAATTGGTCACAAGTTCAAAAGTTTGGTCAAATTTCATGCGACGAATCTAAAGTTTGGACATCGTACTCAAATAGTTTGAGTAGCTCGTGTGACGAGTTTCGAAACGCTATATCACATGACCTACTCGGTGAATGGCTATGAATGTAAATTGGATTCGAACTTGGACCATGAAGAGAGGAAAAACTTGAAGGTTGGAAAGAGTGAGAAAACAAAGGGGTGGGAAAAACCATTCAAATTTTTATCCCACGGAAAAAAACTATTTTGAATGTTTTATATACACACCCACCACTTATGAGTGGTAAAGTGTGTAGTTTTATAGGTGTGTGTAGCCACGCGCACCACACACGCGTGCGTTCTAGTTCTGCTATTTTTATTTTATTCCGAAATATTGTTCATGCATAGCATTTAGAAAGATAGAGAACCACCCACCAACTGTTCGACATTTACTCGTCGTCAGTTTTCGGCGAGTCATTCGTCTGGTTAGACGAATATCGATTAAGGATAGACTGTTTAACAGTCAGCTCATCTTTTTATTTTCTTTCTTTTCATTTCAGCAATTACTTTCTGTCATTTCATTTCAGTAATTTTAGTTTTGTAATTTCATTTATGTATTTTAATTTTCTGTAGCTAGTTGTAGTATTTCAATTCTGTTTTTCCATTTCTGTAATTTATTTAAAGAACTGTTTTCATTTATGTAATTTCATTTCAGTCATTTAGTATAGTTTTATTTCAGTTCTGTAATTTTCTTTTCCAATCAGAACAGTCTGGCGGTTAAGTTTCTACTTTACAGTCCGGCAGTTTCTGTTTATTACAATTCAGTCCGTCGGATTATTAATTAATAATAATCTGACTAACAGTTTGTTTTAATTACTTGTCAGACCGAACAGTTTGTTGTATGTAACTTCAGTACTCATTCTGAATTAATAAAAGACTAAACTGTTTGTTATTTATTCTTTTCGGTCTTTGTATTATTTATTTATTTTTATTTCATACAAGCAAAACAACAATCACTACCATATTTAGTCAGTTGAATAGTTTGAAATTAGTAGATCTTAATGAAAAGTAGATTATAGCACAAGGTAAAATATATTTGGCAATAATCGTTCCGTACGGGACACCATAATAATTAATACATATTGACATTGAACCATTTGGCACGATATTTTTGTTTCTATTAAGTTGACTCAAAGGAGAGCTACAGTACTATAGACAACCTAACCCGTTAATTTATTGACTAACTTTTTGTTTCCTTATTATTGATCCATGAAAGATTCAGATTGGATTTTTAGAAATTATCAGTAACGCAACGCAACGCAACCCACGCCTTATCTCCCATACTTGCATTGAAAATAATACAATTGTTGTATGGAAAATTAAATAATTATTTTTATGTAGCGGCGCGAGGACGGAGAGCGTGGAGACGTGTGGTTACTATGATTGAAAGACTAGTCCTTCTTTTTCTGGAAGTCCACTAGACTTGTCCCTTTTTTTATATATTTATGAAAAAAAAGTCCTCTTAGACTAGTCCTGAATGCCCGCAAATTATTTTAGTTTTTACGCTGAAAAAAATATGTCTACATTTATCTAGATGGAATAATGACGGCTAATTCTATGAGTTCTTTATTGACGTACGGTTTAAACGGTTTAGTTAATTTTATAGCTTTTTAAGTTTGTGACATTAATTGGTTGTCACTATACCTATATTATTTTGTAGACAATTTTTTTATATATATTAACGGTGGAAAAACCTCACTTTTTTATTTATAAGAAAAATTAAAAAACGGAGAAAAAACCCTACAGAAATAAAAAAATAAAAAAAAACGAGTAGCAGTTGTAGACAATATAAGGAACTTGTGATTTGGAGATAAAAGTTGTAGAGATAAACCAAAATTTGTGTTTAAGAGATAGACCTAGTGACAAAAGATAATCAAATTTTTAGGTATGTTTTTTTTTATTGTCTTTTACAGAATCGCATATGATTTTTACGCAAAATTTAGTTGTTCTCTTATATGTTGATTTAAGGTATTTTGAGACATAATGTACATTTTGGTCTCTAATTTTAGAATTTGGAGAAGGAAAAAAATGGTGCTTATATCGAGTAAGGGTAATAATTTTCTAAAAAAATGGTCAATAATTATTTGAAGACAAGTTTTAACTGTATCTAAATAAGGGTAATGATATATGTATTTTATTTTTATTAACGTCACATTTTTTTCACCCAACCAGCAAGCTAAAGAAATAAAGAATAAAAAATAAAAGGAGGTTTTTTCACTCCTCGTCTCATTGTGACCCAAGCCCTTTTCATTGACGGTTATGATTGAAATGTTGTTGTTTAATTTAAATTCACCACATACAATATTTGATTCCTTGAATTGTGTAGCTTCCAGTTTTTTAGTCAATTTAAGTACAGTTCACACACGAACTCAATGATAGTACTAAGTTGAGAATGAGAAAACAAAGTTGGTGATATGAATGAGAGGAAGAGTGACGAGAGAGCAAACGTGGTGCGGCTAAGATTAGATGAGCAAAATGAATCTTTTTTTTCTTCTTATAATGGCGAGATTTTATTAACCAATATCACTACCCAATTATTTAAAATCCATTCATGAGAACCCCCTAAGGTATGAAATATGAAATAAAAAAACTTCAACACAAACCCGCTTCACCTACAAAGAAATCACATATTTAACCCGACATCGAGGCGGTGCCTAAGCGCCTTTGATGCCATCCTGTCAGAGAGGGCTCCATCGTTCATTTTCTTTTAACAATTAATAGTTTTGATTTCTATTATAATGAAAATTAATTTTCTATTGTGTTACAATCGATATTTAAAATTAAATCGCTATGAAACGATATTGACGCTACTCGGACAGTTAGGGCCGACACTGCCTTCTTTGAAGGCCAATATTTTTCAGGGTGCTTATCGGCTTTGGACAAACTCTATACCAATTTAAAGTCTTTGCATAGTACTCCAATTCGGTTCCAAGTGCGAACCGTTTATGCGGTTGACAAAGCTTAACAAATCGGGTGAAACCAAAACTTTAACAACTGTATTACAGTATATGTACGTTTTTCCTATCAGGTTTGTGAGGTTGCAACTTTTAAACTTAGTATATTTGTGTTCCTTTTGACATAAACGAAGTTCATTTGATGGGTCATTATTAAATCAAATTATTTGTGCCTGAAAAGCTAAATACTCCCATAAAAGTCAGATAAACCCAAATACTTTTTTTGCCTCAAATAATACAACTTATTTTCTTCAAGCAGTTAAACAAGCCTTCAATAGCCAAAGTACTTAAATTGTGCAGGTCCTAAAATACTGAACAATGATCCCTCCCCTGGTATCCCTTCCTCTTCTTCAGTATTGATGCTATCAATCTGCATATAACAAAATCAACAGAACAAAAAATTACAACAAATAAAATTTTGAAGACTTTGTTATGAATGAAATCTGAGGGGAATTAGACTTACCCATAAATCATATTCATCTTCGTAACTGCTAGACATTACAGTTTTGGAAGTATCTTCTGGTTCGTCGTGGCGTGCAAATCTGCCACGAATCCTTGGTCGGTTGTCAGCAAGAGTTTTGCGACATGCATACTGTTATAAAAAATAGCTGACTTTAACTAATTGGGATTCCAAGGGGTACATCAGTAAAACATGCTGGGAAAAGTAAAAGTACCGAGCATCGCTTCAATTAAACTATCTTCTCCGATAATATTTTTGCAGTAATATATTAGTACTTATATAGTATGTTAGAGATTAATGTACTCTTAGCTGGAGAATACATTAGAATAGTTTACATTAACAATCGGTATACTTTATTCTGTTCTAAGTTCTGACTATTAATATGGCTGTTAAGAATCTTAAGATACTTCAGATCGTTAAGGGTCACTTGAGACTACTGTAACTCACGAAAACATTGTACTCTACAAGTCTTGATCAGCTTTTAAGAGTGATATATATGATATCGAATCACGTACGTAGCAAAAATCTTATATTCCATATATCTGTTTTATTGCTTACGTACTATCAATTAGTCGACGGAATACAAACCATTAATATTACGAGAGTTTACAACGGTGCTTAGAGATTAACTAACGCATTGACACTGCTTCTTTTCAGAATTAAAAACCGATGGCTATGCTGCTTTTGACATATAATACCAAGTAAATTACCCAACCAAATGTTGCAAACGAGGTAATATAATTAGCTAGCATCAAGTAATGGACAAGAATGTATAAATTAAGTTACCTTAATAGTTTTATTGAAATTTCTCTGTGTGCGCTTAGCTTTGTATCTGAGAATTCTCTCTTTTCTTTCCTCAGAACTGTAACGTCCCACTTTAATAGTACTTGCATCTTCAATATATGAACTCTGTGTTCCCAACTGATGACGTCTCTCCATTGGCATTGCTTTCATATTCTACATCATTAATTTTGTAAGTATTACATTATTTAACCTCTATTTTAATATATAATTAGTTTATTACTCTAGGTATATATCCTTAGTTAAATGAGGATTTGACATACATTCTAGTATTTATTTACACAATATATTTTTTTTTCTAAAAAAGATCCATTCATTATTTTGAACAAACTTAAGACTCATGTAGTACGTATAACAGTTTTTATAATAATTAATTGCGCCTGGGATGGCTACGTACGAATACATAGAAAATTGCGGTATATAATTCACCAACTAGTGAGAATATTGTTTCCGGAAAATAAAACGAAAAAGAATAAAATTAAGATTCATTTTTTAACGTCAAGCACCCAAATGTATTGCTATCTATTAAAGTATATAAAAAAGGACACTTTAACAAGCCTATAGTGATTTGCATAACTTGTAGAATATCACTTTATAAACAAGATTTTTCATTTGTGTAAAATTTTCGAAATTCACCAACTTACTTGTAAATCCCCAGTGCTACACACCCTTCTCATCTGCCCAACATTAGAATATCCATTTTTACAAATTTGGGTCTGAAAATTAGCAGACTCAGCTAAAGCATCAAAGCTAGGATTAAATGAATAGTTGTTGCTACTACAACTCCTTTGCATGAACTTTGTCACATTCTCAGACCCATCATTATAACTACTATAGCTAAAATCAGAGGATCTAGATAACTGATTATCTTCTGTTTTAACCTCAAAATTAGAGAGAAAAGGTGAGATAGAGAGACTCTCCATTTGGTTAGTGTAACTATTGGTTTCATCAAATGAGGTTTGGAGAATTGAGGGGTCTAAATCAATGGAGAATAGAGAAAAAGGGTCTGAGAAAATGGAATTATTATCAAGAATGTAAAGATCAGAAGCCATTACTAGTTAGTAAATGGAGCTTAGAGAAAACAGAATATTGAACAAGAGACTACTGGCATGGCTTTATACTTGATATTAATTTGGATATGAATTGATTTGAAAATTTCGATTTCTTTTTTATTTCATAACAGTCCCTTAGTTTCAAACATCATCAGGTTAGCCCCTGAAAATGTTTGAGATGAGTCTCTAAATATAGCTCATAGGTAATTAGTGAAGTAGTATTTCTTATTAAAGGTAAAATGCAAATTACACCCATGAAGTATAATTGTATTTCATACTCCATCCGTCCCACTTTATAAGTCATATGCGAAACCACATGTAACTTTGATCGACTTTGAATATATAACTTAATTGTCGAAATAAAAAATATCAACCTTTTTCAACATAGTTTAAATGTTAAACAATATGATAAAAAAATTTAAAAATTTATTTCGATAATTTGGATACGAGTTATTTTCTGATCAAAATTGCGCGTGATTTGGTATAGGTCTTATAATATAGGACGGAGGGAGTATATTTTTGTTATTAACAAATAATCCCTACAAACTATTTATTACTGTAATTGACCCCAAGGACTTGCTAGTTATTTTTTTTAAAAAAAAAAAACTTGCAATTTTTAAAGAGGTAATATAGCCAATGTCGATTTACACCAATTTTGATATAAAATCTAAATAGCAGCTTACTATTTCGAAATAACTTTTGTGCGTAAGATCTCACTAAATAATGTTTTCGTTAAACTAGTAACTTACATGCATACGTACGTGTGTATTAAAACAGGGGTAAATTTTAGATTGATACCTTATTTACAATTTAATTAAGAATTGGTTTCAAAAATTGAAATTAATTAAGGATCAGTCCGCTTTAACGAAAACCAACCAGAGCGTGTTAGTATAAAAATAGTCATTTAAAAATAGTCCGAGTTAACTTAATTCATTTAAAAAACAATGCGAGATAGTATAAAAAACAATCCGGGTCATTTTGAGTCATTTAAAAATAGTCCGAGTTAATTTAAGTCATTTTAAAAATAGTCTGAGTTAATATAAAAATAGTCTAAGTTATTTTAACTCATTTAAAAAACAGTCTAAGTCATTTTAAAAACAGTATGAGTCATTTTAAAAACAGTGTGAGTTAATTTAAGTCATTTTAAAAACAATATGATTTGTTTTAATTTATTTTTAAAAACAGTCTGAGTTATTTTAAAAACAGTATGAGTATTTTAAAAACCGTCTGAGTTAATTTAAGTCATTTTAAAAATAATCTGAGTCATTTTAAGTCATTTTAAAAAATAGTTTGAGTCGTTTTAAGCCATTTTAAAAACAGTCTCAAAATTTTAAAAACAATCTAGCTCGTTTTAAGTCATTTTAAAAACAATCTGAGTCATTTTATGTTATTTTGAAAATAGTCTAAGTTATTTTGAAGCATTTTAGTATTTTAGTAGCTAGTTTAACTAAATGACTTAAAGCTTAAAGTTATAATATTAATGGACCGGTTCTAGAATTTGAATTAACTATACGAAATTACATTTTAATCCTCATCTTCCTCACCCATCACACAGTCTCAGAACTTAACATACATATATAGAGAGAGGGGGAGAGCAGCTCCGCCTCCGCCTCATCCACGCCGTCATGGACTCCACCGGTGGTTCAAGTGGGTGAGATTAGATCTGTCTTTGGTTATATATATATGGAAAATGATATATACACACATAAAAAACACAATATGTTTACAAATTCATCCTAACCGTGCATTTAGTTTAGATTTCAACTACTTTTAATTGATTATTTTTGGTGAATAGTTAAAAGTAATCTAGTCCATTGAAAATAAACTAAATGGTAATATGTTTTTTTTATGTGTGTATAGATCATTTATCATATATATATATATATATATATATATATATATATATATATATATATATATATATACTATTGCCCACGTGTTACGTGTCCGATACGTAGTGACATAGATATGATCCCGACAAATAAATTTAATATTTTTTTTAAAATTTAAATATCGAATAATTAAATATAATTAATTAACAATCGTATAAAAGAGTAACATAATGTTTTACTCTTATAAAAAATATACAACGATTTTGTTTGAAATATAAATATGTGTGTAAAATAATATTTTTAAAGTTATTTATGTATTTGAATTGAGTGATGGCATTTAAGAGTAATTACAATATTAGAGTGAGGGTATTTTTGGAAAATTTGGGCAAAATTGGGCAGCCTCAAAATGCTTGGGTTGACTTATATTAATAGTATGATATATATTATATAAATATATACATATACATATTTATAGAAGCTGGATTTTTCCACAGCAATTTATCTGTTTACACGCACAAACCGTAATTTTTTTTTACGAACCGTAAATCTGACTAACCGTAAATTTGACTTACGGTTCGTAAGTAAGATTTACGGTTTTGACTCTAAAATTACCAAATTGCCCCTATGTTAAAAATATGAAAATTTTCTAGAGGGTTTGGCCAATCGATCGGCCAAACCCTCTGAAAAAAAATTTAGAGGCCTAATTAACTAAAAAAAAATATTTACGGATCGTAATCGTGATTTACGGTTTGATAAAAGTTAAATAAGTTAATTTGTTTCGAGTAACATGATAAAATGTCGTTTCGAGTACTAATTATTTTAAAAAAATGGTTAGTTTGTTTAAAATGAAATTTGGCTACTTAACTCAAAAAAATATTTACGAATCGTAATCGTGACTTACGGTTTGATTAAATGTCACTAAATTAATTTGTTTCGAGTAACATGATAATATGTTGTTTCGAGTATTAATCATTTAAAAAAATGGTTAATTTGTTTAAAATGAAATTTGACTACTTAACTCAAAAAAATATTTACGGATCGTAATCGTGCCTTACCGAAACAAATTATATCTACACAATATTCAACCTCGAAAAAAAAAATTACGGTTTAGACTGTGAAATTAGCAAATCGCTCTGTGTTGAAATCTGAAAAAATTTCAGAGGCGTTGACCGATCGATCGGATGTCAACTCCGATCGATCGGTCAAGCAATCTGTAAAATTTTACATAATGTTTGGCCGATCGATGGGTATTCTAGAAAATTTTCAGATTTTTAACGCAAGGATAATTTGGTAATTTTACAGTCAAAACCATAAATTTGACTTATGGTTCGTAAAAAAAAATTACGGTTTGAACGTGAAAACAGATAAATTGCAGTGAAAAAAATCCAGGCTCATATTTATATGTATGCTGAGTTAGTATATAGAACGTATGGCATCAACGGCGGTCTACGAAGGCGGTGATCACGGTCTAAGGAGCGGCGGCGGTCGATGGCGGCTGTGGGTGGTTGATTTAGTGTTTTAGAGAGAGAAACTATTTTTGTGATTTAAACCAAATTAGATTTTAAGGGGATTATATAGTGGACCAATACTTAACTTATTCTTATAAAAGAAGATTAAACCTTAATTAACTTTAGAAGTAAGACCAATTCTTAAATAGTTTTATTTTGTAAGACCAATACTTAATTTACCACATCGACAAATTTGGTTACCTCCTCCAAAAGAAGAGTTGTTGATTATAAAATAATAGAGATCAAAAATTGGAATTGACAGAAAAGGTTATGAAACCAGTGACCATATTAAGGCTCGCGCAACATACTCGATGCTTTTCGGCCTTCAGTTTATTTTTACTAAAATAATTAAATTGCAACATTTGGATTTAACAGTCACTATTAGTCTAATGGAGAATTAAGCAATAAAAATAAAATAAAAAATACGAGTTTAAAATATCAAACTATGAACTATAAAATGTTCTTATCAGTGGATTGTGTCGCTGAAAGTTGAAAGTGACCACCTTATAATGAGTGCCACTTTTAACCAATGCATCGCCTCAGTGTCAGGTAAAGTGTAAACCACATACAACTAAAATATATTAGAGAATCCTACTGTAATAAATAGTAGGGGTGTGCAAACAACCCCATAATCTACGCCTATTTTGCAACAACCCTCGATGGACATCATGGACTATGTTTATTAGCAATTAAACCTCAATTTCAAAATGGAATATCTTTGTGTTCAATGGACCCTTTTGGATATTGCCCTAATTTGAACCTAAATCGTAAGCCGGATATATATATATATATATATACAGTATAGTACTGGCTCAGTCATCTAGACCAACTGATCAATTACTCCTAATTTCATGTTATTTGCCTTCCGCATTATTATTATTAATGTCATTGACTTGCCAAGCTTAAAGTCTTTATAATTTTGTCCTGAAAAATTGCCAGTAAAGTTTAAAGTTTCATAATGAAGTAACTGACTTTGTTCTTAATCCCAAATTAGACGAAATCTAGACATGCTTTTGCACTTAAATAGAAGATATTAAAATAAAGTTACTGTCTTACCAAATTATTGATGGATGAACATGATTCTGTACAAAGAACAACAGTTTCAGAATTCACTTGGGAGTTTTGTTCATTTTTATGTGCAATTTCCTTAAACTTTTAAGTTGTACAAGTTGATACATAACACTAGATACCTTCAGCACTTTACCGCAATGAGAAATACTTATGTGCTTATAATGCTATTGATTTTATAACTCATTCCGATGACATCATTTCTAAAACAATAAAAATCTAAACAATCAATTAAAATTTTGACCTAATAAAGTTCAAATTGGACCTAGCTATAGGAAATTACTAGTAATGACTAACAAACACTTTAGCATATCTCTAATTAAGCGCAATTAATTTGACAATATTCCATCGTCAAAAAAGTTATGACAAAATTTTTTAATCAAGGAACCTTTAAAAGAGACTAGTTCGTGTCATTAGCTTGACAACTTTACTAGACCACTTGATAAAAAAACTAATGAACATTTAAAAAAACAGTAAGCATAGATTCTCAACATCTAAACTTTTGTTTTCCTTCTTTTGGTCCAAGTTCCAATCATCATTTATCTTTTTTTTGAAGCACAATAATTAATCTCTTATTGAAAATAGGGAGTTCTTATTTTCCATCAAATGAGATTTTTTATTAAAAAGCAAAGGAACAAACATACATATTATTTAAATGAATAAAAGTTAATCAAGAAAGGTCTCATGAATAAAATTTCCCTTTTTTCGTGGTTCCAAATGATCAAAACGGACATAATTAATGGAAAACTGTTTTTTTTAATTCTAACTTTAATTGTAAGCTGCTAGTTACAATACATTTTCGGTGTAACAAACTAACAACTAAGCAAGGATATACAAGTTTTTCCTGTGGTTAATTTTACATTACAAAATATACTTGGTACGTTGTTCATAAGGTTACCTACGCCGGGAGTGTTTGTACTTCAAATGAAGTAGCACAACATGTTTGTTTCACATATTAGGTCTCAATGGACTTCAAATGATGTTAAATCCCATCTTTTCCAATACTATTCAGATGTATTATTAGAAATAGTGAAGGTATTATTAATCAAACGGTATTGTAATCCAACACTTATATCACGATATTACTAATCTTATGAAAAATAGTATTCCAGCCAAACGAGACCTTAAGAAGCTATGATTAAGTAAGCCATAGCTTACTTTATGTTTACTGTAACACTGCATGCAGTGACATTGTTGAAATTTCTTACACCAAAAATAGTTCACTCTACGGCTCCCACACCTATGCAAGGAGAAATAACTTATTAATCGAGAATCAACACCCCCAAAACAACCACTTAAACCCCAAAAATGATTCTGAAAAGACCGACTTTTGACCAGAACAACAAGAATAAAGATGGTCACTATCCTATACATGCATTAATAAATTTTGTGGGACCATATATTTATTTATTCAAGATAATATAGAGAGATTTGTAAAATAGAAAAGGAGCTGATTTTACGTCCTCTGTGCTATTTCAGAACTTAGATTTCTTGATGAAATCATTCTAAAGAGAAGTCCAGTGATCAGAATTGTAACAATAGATTAATAGAAATCAGTGGTCAATTGGTGATGGATTGACACTATTATTAAATAAAGTTTATAACAAGCTGTCTCTTAATTTGCACAGTGCAAGAAAAGGTACCTTGTATGAATCTGAGCTGAAATAGTCTCCTTACATTTTTTCTGTTTGGTAAACGTACAAACCAACCTGATCGGTGATTTGCGATGTGGCATAAGACACATCTGCATAGGCAAGTTAAATCTTAATGAACCTCGTTTATCCGCATTCGTTTTGTTTATTGAAACATGATAAGAGGTGAGGGTAGTACCAAGAAGGCTTTTTCAAAATAAAGTTTCTTTTAAAAACATATTTTTTCAGTTTTGTAATTGGGTTGATTACCGGTTTCCGGTTGTAATTTATCGTTTTTCAAAGTATTGTAAGAATATTAATTTCTAATAAAAGTTGGTTCGTTAAAACAAAAAAAAAAGTACGTTGTTTGTTGTTGAAAAATATTCCATCTACTTTAGCATTTGCATTAAAGAGTTTTTGTAAAATGACGAAAGAATACAGTTAAACCTCTTTAAAAACGTAATACACTTGCGATCGGAAAAAATTATTCATTTAGCAAGTTTATTAATTTATCGATAAATAAATAAATTATTCATTTATCGATAAATGAATATTTATTATTTAAAATAGAGTTTTTCAATATAACATATATACATTGTATATATAATAAGAAAATTAAAAAGACACTACAAATATTATTTAAATTTAGAAAAACTTAAAAAAAAACTGTGAAAGTTAATGTATCTAAAAATTAAGTTCATGTACATAGAAAATGAAAAGATTTATTCTTAACTTAGAAAATGAAAATGTTCATTTTGGTTTGGCTGGAAAAAAAAACAATCAACTATAGATACATATTTTAAAAGAAAATAATTATTGTGATGACATTGTTGATTGATTGAAGATTTTGGTCTACATTATATGAATTTTAATAATTATTACTTTAGATTTTTATAAGGCCCTTTAAGATTCAATTTTTTTTATTACTTAATGCATTTAACGAGAATATTATTTTACTCTTTTGGTCCAACTCAAGACCAAAAAAAAATATTATATTAGCAAGTTTATTAATTTACGGAGGTTTAACTGTAACAATTTCTTCCTAATGTACACGTTTTTTTTTATACATAAATTGGACTAAAGTCTTTTAGGGGACAAGAGGTTAGCAAAATCCATGTCACTATATGATGCCACTATTGATTAGGGAATATATAAAAAAAGAAAAAATATATTCACACAGTTTTGCCACTTCCTTACACATTCTCTTATATATATTGCACACTCCATTACATGTATAATAATATATTTTTGTTAAAAAATACATTTTTATTCCTCCAAATATACATGTATGAAGTGTGTGAGTTATATATATATATATATATATATATATATATATATATATATATATATATATTAGTAATACCAGATTTAATAATTTTTCTTATTTTTAATTAATATTTAAATTTAGGGTAGTCTCAACTAGGGTTCTACTATATTTTTATTTGAGTTTTTAGTAGGCTGGGTTTATATATATATATATATATATATATATATATATATATATATATAATTTTAATTAATATTTAAATTTAGTATAGTATCAACTAGGGTTCTACTATATTTTTATTTGAGTTTTTAATAATTTTTCTTATTTTTAATTAATATTTAAATTTAGGATAGTATCAACTAGGGTTCTACTATATTTTTATTTGGGTCCTAAATTTAAATATTAATTAAAAATAAGAAAAATTATTAAATCTGGTATTACTAATATATATATATATATTAGTAATACCAGATTTAATAATTTTTCTTATTTTTAATTAATATTTAAATTTAGGGTAGTCTCAACTAGGGTTCTACTATATTTTTATTTGGGTTTTTAATAGATTGAGTTTTTACTATGTTGAATATTTATATTTTGGTTTATCAAATTATAGATTGTGTTTTATGTACACTTGGAGGGATACATATGTCTTTCATTAACTAAAAAGTGTATGAGTTGTGTGCAAGTTGTGTGTGTAGTATCACCCATGCAAAGGCATAATTTGAAGTTTTTTCTTCTTTTAGAAAAGAGTTACAGTACAATATCGACTCTTTTCCATTCTATTCGTACACGTGCTATTTTCTTTCAGTTTCAGGTAGGGCTGTAAATGAAACGAAACGAACCGAACAACCCTCTGTTCATGTTCAGTTCATGAACTAAAACTCTTGTTCATGTTCGGTTCATGTTCGAACGAACATTTGACGAACATGAACCGAACATTTGACGAGCCGAACACGAGTTGTTCGTGAATATCTAATTTCTTCCAAAACATTTAATAATTGAAAAAAATATATTTTTTTCTTTCTTTTTAAAATATATTTTAATTTTATTATATATTATTATATTGTTAACTAGGATAAACTAGTTCACATATAACTTTAAGTTTATATATTGTATAAATTCTTTTACATACGTATGATTACTTTAACGAGTTGAACACGTAACGATAAAATCGGTGACTGTATTTATAGTATAATGATATAAATTAGCATAATAAGTTCAAAATAATACAAACATATCATTTATATTATTATAGCATAAATAAGTTTATTAATTGTGTAATTATATTAATTTTTGTTACATCATTAATAGATTTATTTATTTTATTTTATCAAACTTTATATATAGTTACACGAACACGAGTTTAGACGAACCGAACAGATGGTTGTTCATGATCAGTTCACTTAATAGACGAACACTATATTCTTGTTCATTATCGTGTTCATTTATAAATGAACGAACATGAACCGAGCATTAGCCGAGCCGAACACGAACGATTTCACGAACAGCTCATCTCATTTACGGCCCTAGTTTCAGGTATGTTCAAAATTGCCTGTAATTAAAAAGGAAGGGAGAGTGGTCTGATTTAATATTCAAACTTCAAATATTATGCAAACCTATATATACTGGTATGAATTAATTAATAAATTACGCTATAAAATAATGTTTGGTTTAGTGAGAGTTAAAAAGTGTCGCTAATTTAAAAAGTTATCACAAATCTGTCGCAAATTGACTAAACTGTCATAAAACCGTCACAAAAACCGTCGCTAATAAGCTCGTAACAAAAAATACCGTCACTAATTCCGTCGATATTTGGTTATTTTTTTTTAGCGCTACAAATGAAGAAAAGCAAAAGTCATCACGAATGTGATCAAATATTCTTCTAGCAGTTGACTTTAACAGCTAATGGATTCTTGACACAAAGATTAGAGTGGCAATGAAATTATATATTCAAGGATAATTAATTGATCTTCTGGTGATGTTTACCGGGATAGAAAGTGTTACAAATTACGTAAGTTGATCATTTGGCCTAACGGCCACACCCATGTGTGTTTGGTTAAAAATTTGATTCATCTTTATAATTATAAAAGAAACAGGTTTTGACTGTTTCAGCCCAAACATTGTATTTAATGTAAATATTCATTTTGCAAATGAACAAATTATTAAAAATAAAATAAAATACGTCTACGTCCCTATTTTAAGGTCTCACTCTATGAATAAAGAATAAAGTATAATGAAAGTGGAATATTATTCAATGAGAAGGAGAGAAATAAATATTCATTTTGCAAATGAACCAATTATTAAAAATAAAATAAAATAACGTCCCCATTTTAAGGTCTCACTCTATGAATAAAGAGTATAATGAAAGTGGAATATTATTCAATGAGAAGGAGAGAAAGTACTAATAATATTTAATAATGGATCAATGCCTAAAACATACAATGTGTTATGAAATATTATCAAAACATACAACCCAAACAAATTATTTCTAAAACATACAATTGATCCAAATAGAAAAAAATATATATATTTCTCATCACCTATCAAAAAATTTCTCTTTCTCTTCTTTCTCATCTCTCTTTCTAAATCATCATTTTTTTTCCACAAAATACTATCTTATTTAATATTAAAATGACTTCTAAACCGAAAAAAATAAAATTACAACAAAAACTAAAAAAAAGTTCAAAAAAGTCGAGAACCCGAAAAAACCCAAAAAATGCTGAAAAAACCTTTAAAAAAGTTGGGAACCCGAAAAAATCCAAAAAAAATATTAAAAAATAAAAAAACCAATAAAAATCCAAATTCAAAAAAAAATGAAAAAAGTTCAAAAAATTCGAGAATCCGAAAAAACCCAAAAAAGGCTAGAAAAACCTTTTAAAAAATCGGGAACCCGAAAAAGCCCAAAAAATGGTTAAAAAAAGTAAAAAAAACAAAGAAAAATCCAAATTTACAAAAAGAATGAAAAAAGTTCACAAAAATCGAGAATACGAAAAAACCAAAAAAGTGTTGAAAAAACCTTTAAAAGTTGGGAACCCGAAAAAACTCCAAAAAAGTGGCAAAAAATAAAAATAAAAACCAAGAAAAATCCAAATTCACAAAAATATATAAAAATAAAGTTCAAAAAAGTCCAGAACCCGAAAAAAGCCCAAAAATATGGTAAAAAACAAAAAAAAAACAAGAAAATTTCAAAATATGCTGAAAAAACTTTTAAAAAAGTTGGTAACCGAAAAAATCCAAAAATTGGTAAAAAAACCAAAAAAATATCCAAAATCACAAAAAAAATGAAAAAAGTTCAAAAAAGTCGAGAACCCGAAAAAACCCAAAAAATGCTGGAAAAACTTTTAAAAAGTTGGGAACCCGAAAAACCCCAAAAAATAGTTTAAAAGGGTAAAAAAAAAAAAAATCCAAAATCACAAAAAGAATGAAAAAAGTTCACAAAAGTCGAGAAGCCGAAAAAACCAAAAAAGTGCTGAAAAAACCTTTAAAAAGTCGAAAACCCAAAAAATCTCCAAAAAAGTGGCAAAAAAAAAACCAAGAAAAATCCAAAATCATAAAAATATATAAAAATAAAGTTCAAAAAAACCCCAAAAATATGCTAAAAACAAAAATATCAAGAAAATTATTAAAAAAAAAAGAAAAAAGTTTAAAAAATTCGGGAATAAAAAAAAACTAAAAATATGCTGAAAAAACTTTTAAAAAAGTCGGTAATCCGAAAAAACCCAAAAAAATGGTGAAAAAACGAAAAAAAATGAAAAAACTTCGAAATGCCTGAAAAATTCGATTGTGTATACATTTTTCTTATTTTTTATGAATTTTTTTGTATGGTGTATTTAATTTTTTGTATTATATATTCACTTTTTTGATTGTGTATGCCATTTTCTTGATCGTTTATGTATTTTTTTGGATTGTGTATGCACTTTTCTCGATTGTGTATTCATTTTTTTGGATTATGTATGGCTCTTTTTTATTGGTTCTGCATTTTTTAATATTGTATATGCACTTTTTAAATTGGATAGAAAATGGTGAATTTTCATATTGTTTGTAAAATTACATTGTGTATGCAAATATAAAATCATCACTTTTTATGTGCAATGTATAACAATGTATTGTGTATGTCTCTATTGCATATTTTCGTATTAAAAAACATGCATAAATTGTATGTTATGTATGCATGTTTTAAATAATATGTATAAATAATGTATTGTGTATGCCCGTATTAAAAACCATGTATAAATTATATATTGTGTATGCCAGTATTAAAGAGCATGTATAAAAAATGTATTGTGTATGAATAATAAGAAAAAAATAAAAAAAAATGGATAGTGTCAATGGATACAGAATGTATTGTATATGACTGTATTAAATAGCGTGTATAAACAATGTATTGTGTATGCCTGTATTAAAAACTATATATAAAATATGTATTGTGTATGCATGTATTAAAAAACATGTATAAATAGTGTATTTTGTATGTCTGTAATAAAAAAAATATGTATAAACTGTGTATTGTGTATGTTTGTATTAAATATCATGTATAAATAATGTTTTGTGCATGGTTGTATTAAAAAATATTTATAAACTGTGTATTGTGTATTCCTGTATTAAAGAGTATGTATAAAATATGTATTGTGTATGCATGTATTAAAGAGCATGTATAAATAGTGTATTGTGTATGTCCGTATTAAAAAACATGTATAAACTGTGTATTGTGTATGTCTGTATTAAAGAGCATGCATAAATAATGTATTATGTATGCCCGTATTAAAAAAACATGTATAAACTGTGCATTGTAAATGTCTGTATTAAATAGCATATACAAAATATGTATTATGTATTACTGTATTAAAGAGGCATGTATAAATAGTGTATTGTGTATTATGTATGTCTGTATTAAAAGTATGTACAAAAAGTATATTGTGTATGCCTGTATTAAAGAGCATATATAAAAAAGTGTATTATTTATGCATGTATTAAACAACATGTATAAAAGTGTATTGTGTATGAATAATAACAAAAACATACAAAATGGACAATGTCAATGGATAAATAATGTATTGTGTATATCTGTATTAAAAAACGTGTACAAATAATGTATTGTGTATGCCTGTATTAAAAATCATGTTTAAGAAATTACAGCTATATTGCGTAAATGAAGCATGCATGCCAACAAACAGTGAAATACATGCAACAATTATATTATTATTAATTACAAAACACTAATGTGTGTGAACTTGACCATATCGTGTATGAAGCCACCATATTGTGCATGCCTGTATTAAATTATCATAAAAAATACTACCCATCGCACTACAAAAAATATAAACAAAACACACAAAAAATGTAAATGAATAAACAATGTATTGTGTATGGCTGTATTAAAAATCATATATAAAAGATATATTGTGTATGCCTGTATTAAATAACATGTATAAAAAATATATTGTGTATGGATAATAAGCAAAACACAAAAAGGCAGTCTTAATGGATACACAATGTACTGCGTGTGGTTGTATAAAAGAGCGTGTATAACAATGTATTGTGTATGCTTGTATTAAAGAGCATGTATACACAATATATTGTGTATGTATGTATTTAATAGCATGTATAAATTGTGTACTGTGTATGACTGTATTAAAAAACATTTATAAACAATGTATTGTGTATGGATATTAACCAAAACACAATACACAGTTATTATAAAAAAAAAAACACAAAACACACAATGTACTGTGTATGACTGTATAAAAAAGTGTGTATAACAATATATTGTGTATGCCTCTATTAAAAATAATGTATAAACAATATATTGTGTATGCCTGTATTTAATAACATGTATAATTGTGTATTGTGTATGCCGGTATTTTTTATTTTTTTTCCAACATAAACTTTTATATAAAGAGTCTCTATGGGAAAGACCCCCATAGCGGTCATTACAACATTACAACATAAACGTAGCTTGACTAATAACAGTCATACAAAAGATTATTGCTAGGCAGGTGCGCAAACGACCTTAAGGAGCTCCCCAGAACTCTCTGTTTCGCTAGAAAAGGTCCACCCAAATAAACAAAAACCTCTCCTTATTCCCCCTCCACCTTGTTTCTCAAAGATCAGTGTGATCTAAGGTTTTTATTCATGGATTTCCCGTTTCTAATTTGCAGAAAGCCTGGTTCTCTTAAGGCATGCAACACCCCCTAGCAATATACAACTGATAACTGCCTAAAAACGCAGAAAAAAACTAGATAAACATTACAGTAATAATAAAAGGCAAGCTTCAAAAGCACCTGCATTGGCACTGAAATAAGCTGATTAGCAATATAAAAGCACGTCTTTTTCAGACAAAAGTCTTCATCAAAAAGGATTTTTGTGATTTGTGTATGCCGGTATTAAAGAGCATGTATAAACGGTATATTGTGTATGAATAACAAAAACACAAAGAAGGGAAAGTGTCAATGAATACAAAATATATTGTGTATGACTAGGATGGAAAAGGAAAACGATAAATTCACAATTATTTAATTACTTACCAATTATGTCCCAAAAATGAGCATCGTTCCGATCGAAGAAAAACAAAATCCTAATTCATATAGAAAAAATGAAAATGAAGTTATTGAGTAAATCAATTCCAACAATAAAATCCCTGAAGATGAAAACGATAAATCTCCGATTATTTAATAACTTATCAATTATGCCACAAAAATGAGAATCACTCCAATCGAAGATAAACAAAAGCCAATTTCATATAAAAAAAATGAAAATGAGGCTTCTAAGTAAATCAATTCCAACAAGTAGAAAACACAATCAGATTAAAAACAAAACAAAAATCCAAATAAATGTAATTCTCAACATACCTGATATCTAGAGCACAAAAAAAAATACTATGTAAGAAATTCTAAAGATTTAACCTAGTTATAATCGAGTTTTACGATAAAAACAAAACAAAAAAAGTGAAAATGGAAAAGTGGTTCAGAAACCACTAGTTCTGGTATAACTGGTACGAAGATGGGTTTAGATGACGATTTTATTGGAGGAACGAGTTTTGATCGGATGGTGGAGATTGGGGTTAAAGTAAGAGTGTCGGAAAGATGGAGGGTTGGGATTTGAGGAGCTGGTGACGGGATTGGAGATGGAGGGAAGTGCGGCGGAAGGGGGTGGAGATAGGTGACGGAGAGAGAAGGACGAATGTTATTTTGTATGTGTGTATATATATATATATAGAGAGAGAGAGAGAGAAACTGTTAAAAAAATATAAATTATTTAATATTTATAATTTTAATTAGTTGTATGTTTTGAGAATAAACTGTTGCGGTGTAATTTTTTGATAATTAGTTTAAAATATTTATATCTTTTGGTAATTTTCCCTTTAAATATAATTGATAGTAAGCTAGGTAACTAACTAACTATATACGTATTTACATTTGTGTACGTATTTTGTGTTAGCATATATATGAAACTAAATGTTTAGAGTTTTTCATTTGGTAAACATTCGAAATTCTTTTGCAATTAGTTAAAATTTAGTCGCGTAGAAGCATCTATCCCAATGCTCGAAAAAACAAGCTACCCTTGACAGACTCCATGGGGACTCATTTGCAGCCTTACTTGTCTCAAGTCTTATTTTAAGCTAGTTTGGTTGTAGTTTAATTATACGCGTACCTTTTTTGTGAGCCTTATTTCCATGAGTTGTAAATTTATTTAGTTGGTTTGATTGTAGGGTTAATTAATACTAGCCTACGGATCCGCACGATACGTGGTGCAATGTGTGGATCGGTAATTATAACCGGTTATCAACAAAATTATCTGATCTATGAAAATAACTCAAATAACACTTTCTTAAATAATTAAAATTTTACTGTATGTAAACACAATAAAAACCAATTAAGACAAAATCAATATTTGAGTTTGGTTGATGAATAAGTAAGAAGATTTCGGATTGAGGGGCATTTCTTCTACACATGGTTTTGCTTCTTTTTTTTTTTGAATGAACAGAGAAGTAAAAAAAGAGGAGAGATTGTAAAGAACCGTGCATTTTCAATTTAATCACATAGTTTGAATTTAATCACAACTACTATATTTTCAAACACATGATTATTTTGTAAATTAGTTAATGATAGAACATAAAAATCAGACCCGAATATTTTATTCGGGTCATAATCAACCCACTTTATAAATGGGTATCCAACGCTTAAATGGGTCATCTCATACTTTTTATAGGAATTGAGGTGCTACTACCAAAAGCCCAAGCCCAATCAAAGGGGGACCCTTGTCTGAAAAATCCCTGAGATGAAGACATTTGTCAGTATCCTAGAAGGCGCAGTTGCCTATAAATAGCCAACTACCCCTCCTAGAAAAGGACCAGAAAATCTATCCAAAAAATATAGAGAGAAGTTAAGAAAAGAGATAAACTAACCAAAGCATATCACTTCGAGAAACAAACCGAGAAAAGACAGCCGAGCACCGAATCAAAGAGGAGAAAGATCAAGAGGAGAGATTAACTAATTATATCGAGCATAATTGTAAAGCCGAAATACTAATCCGAGCAAATGTAATAGTCTGAACAAGGACAATAATCCGAGCAATAATAAAGATCAGGAAGTTTCATTTATTCACGGTTGATTTATCATTATATCATTGTTGAAAAGCCTAACGCGACCGACCAAAGTTATGGCTTTATCAAATGGCGCCGTCTCCGGGAATCATCTAGTTCCCAACTAGTTTAGAATTCGAATACCAATACTCTGCCAGACGAGCGACAATGGTTACCAATGTAGAGGAAACCCATCCCGAGATAGTAGAAACCAATAACCAAAACACGCAAATTAGCCAACAAGACCTCGACGATCTACTCGCTATCCGCGACAGATATGAAGCTATCCAATCCGGAAACCAACCAACAACCTCCTACGTCAACCAAGAACAACCGGTCGAACCACCCCGACATTTCATCGAAGGGATTGTCGACGAACACCCTTCGTCCGCGGAGGACGAACAAGACGTGCCCGTATTAAGGCGTGCACGAAGACGCTTAACCGGGTCCCAAGCAGGGCCGAGCTCAAGAGTCCCTCTGCCTACGGCCTCGGTCAACTCCGGTGCTCGTTTACAAACGGGCGAGGCTCATCAGTTTGGCATGCCCGAGGATCATGTACTCGGACAGTCGCCCCGACTGCCGACTAATTCTCCGAGGATGATTACACCACCCACGGTGGAGGTACAATATGTCGTTCCATTAGCCGATGAACGGAACTACGCCCAGCTACAAGCTCAGCTGGCGGCATGCATGACGGCCATGACAGCGGCCGGCATCGTATTGCCAGTTATTCAACCCGACAAAGACCCACGCCATGAAGTGGAAGATTCTGCCTACAGGGCCGCCCTGGAGGCAGCGGGTCGGCGACCCGATACAAGAGTCCCTCACCAAGGGGGCAATGTCCCAATAACTATCGTCCATCCGAACACTCATATGGAACGTGTCCACACAAACACGAAGGACGATAGATATCCCGAATACAGGATCGGGGAGGGATATGGCCCACCACCACATCAGGGAGGATACCCTCCCCCCTACCAAGTCACGGATGACGCGTTCCAACAGGCTTGGAACGTATGCCAAGAAACCCCGTGTGCTGAACAGATCACGCGGTACCGCAATCCTATGGGATTCGTCATCCCCGAATTCAGGCTCTATGACGGGAAGAGTTGCCCTATCGACCATCTGAGGCACTACAAGACGAAGATGGAACTGTGGAGTGATGACCATGCACTGATGTGCAAATTTTTCAAAAACAGCTTGGGTCAAGAGGCTTCGTCATGGTATCATAACTTACCACGGGGCTCCATTAGAAACTGGGCAGAACTGCTAAGAGCGTACTCCACCCGATACGCTGCTCATCGGAAAAAGAAGGTTAGTATCGAAACCCTTCTTAAAATGACGATGATGCCAAATGAAAGGCTCAACGATTACTGCATACGTTTTATCGACGTAGCAAACCAGATTCCACGATATGCCAATAATATAGCCATCCAAAATTTTATCAATTCCATCCCTAATGGCTATTGGGCGAGAAGGAAGTTCATAGGCAAAAACTTCCCGACCACTGATTCTCTGCTAGCCTATTGTACCCACCTCACCGATAAAAACGACGAACTGCGTTTCCTCAACCGAACTCTACCGAGAAGAGAGTCGGTCCGTGAGGCACAGGTGGGTCGCAAAAGAGTTAGAAATAACCAGGGAGAAGCATTCCAACCGACCAGAAAGGGCAAAGAGCCCGAGGTCCATAGCAGGGGAGAGCGACCACGAGCACTGGAGCCCAAACCGCTCCAGATCGCATACCCAACACCGACCAACGAACATAAACCGCTCCAGCTCGCCTACCCGATGCCACCCAAGCCATTTCAACAGGTTCGGCCCCAAGAGAGGGAACACCGAAACACTTTCGGACCGGTCGAGCTGCGATACACTTTCAACCTGTCCGCTGAAGATATCCTCAAGGATATATGCAGGGAAAGTTGGTATTCCCGACCACAACCGATCATCTCTCCCCCCAATCAGAGAGATTCCAAGCTCTTCTGTGCATATCACGAGGATCACGGCCATCTCACTGAGCATTGCCGTAACCTACGATGGAGAATGAACCAGTGGGGCGATGCAGGATACCTAGCCAAGTTCATCAAAGGAGTTGGGAACAAAGGCAAGCAACTGGCCATCGAGGGATCTGACAACCGGCAAGGCAAAACGATCAACGTCGTTCATATGTCACGACCCAAGGGCCCAGGCGGGGAACGATCACGACAACGGCAGCTGGCCCACTTTGGCCAAGTAGCCAAGACATCACAGGCGTCGCCCTCTAAACGACAATGCACTCCACGACGACATCCGCCCATTTCTTTCTCGGATCTTGACGAAGAAGAGGTGATTTACCCCCACGGAGACGCCATTAACCTCCGTGTTCAAATCGGCCTAGACACAGTCAGCAGGGTACTTGTCGACCAAGGAGCCTCTTGTGATATCATGTACAAGGAGCTCTTCGACAAGATGGAACTCAAGCTGCAAGATCTTCAGCCTACCGATGTCACACTGATCGGATTCATCTCCGAAACGACCAAACCTTTGGGTAAGATCGTCCTCAGTGTCACAACAGGGTCCATGTCGGTTCCCGTGGAGTTCTTAGTGGTCGACGACCACTCCGGGCACAACGCAATATTGGGCCGACCTTGGTTACATGCCATGAAGGCCATACCCTCGACCTATCACCAAAAGGTCAAATACCCGAATGATAGGGGGGCGATCGAGACAGCCAGAGGATGTCAAGAAGATTCAAGACGCTGCGAGGACATCACCGCGACTCTCCAACAACAACGAAGCACTGTGGAACAACCCACCAGCACAAAGAAGCTGATCAGCCAAATATCCAAAGCCGAAAGGGTTGTCGAAGAACAAGTAGGAAAGACACTTAGGAAGGTGTATATCCCGGATATGGACGAGGAGCACTATTTCCTCCTCGGCGATAACCTTCCAAAACAGGAATCCGAGGAGTTAGAAGCGTTCCTTTTCAGCAACATTGATAAATTCGCCTGGAGTCCTAAAGACATGCCGGGCCTAGACCCCAATACAGCATGCCACCACCTAAGTGTAAACGCCGAGTATAAGCCAATAGCACAGAGGAGCAGAAAAGTCTCTGTACAGCACAGAGCAGCTATAATCGCTGAAGTACGAAAGCTATTGGAGGCTGGAGCCATAAGGGAGGTTTATTATCCAAAATGGTTGTCCAACCCGGTCGTCGTCCCTAAGAAGAACGGGAAGGAGAGAGTCTGTATAGACTTCACCAACCTCAACAAACCCTGCCCGAGGGACCACTTTCCCCTTCCAAGGATCGATCAACTGGTGGACGCAACAGCGGGAGCAGAACGGATGACCTTCCTCGACGCGTACTCAGGATATCATCAAATTCCCCTCGCCCGCGAAGATCAAGAAAAGACTTCCTTTATATCGCCTTTGGGAAATTATTGCTATACGGTAATGCCGTTCGGTCTACGCAATGCGGGGGCAACATACCAAAGGATGATAACACGGGTATGTCGAGATCATATAGGGAAAACAATGGAGGTATACATAGACGACATGGTCGTCAAAAGCGAAAGAGCCACGTCCCACCTTCAAGATATCAGGGACGTTTTCCGAACGCTGGGCGAGCACAAACTGAAACTCAATGCGAGCAAGTGTGCATTTGGCATCAGCAAAGGGAAATTCTTGGGACATATGGTTAGCCGACGAGGAATAGAGGCTAATCCCGATCAAATAACGGCTCTACGAAACCTAGCAGCGCCCAAGAATAAGAAACATGTACAAGAGCTCACGGGAATGATGGCCGCGCTGAGCAGGTTCATTAGCCGATCCGCAGATAAGGGACGGCCATTTTTCGAATCACTCAAGAAGGATAGAAAATTCGTCTGGGACCCGGAATGTGAAGCTTCATTCAACAATCTCAAAGAGTACTTGAGGACATTGCCTCTGCTAGTAAGGCCGAACAGAGGAGACATTCTGGCATGCTACCTAGCAGTCTCCGCTACAGCTGTGAGCGCGGTCATCCTAAGAGAAGAAGGTCGCGAACAATTTCCGATCTACTTCGTCAGCAAGACTCTGGTCGAAGCCGAAACACGTTATCTACCCTTGGAAAAGCTGTGCCTGACATTGGTCGTCGCAACCAGGAAGTTGCCACACTATTTCATAGCTCATCAGGTCCGGGTATATACAAAGTTTCATATTAAAGAGTCACTTCGACGGACGGACATTAGCGGCCGAGTTGCCGCCTGGGGGGTCGAGCTATCCCAATTTCATATCGAGTTCGCACCCCGCCATGCCATAAAGGGACAAGTCCTGGCCGATTTCGTCGCAGAATTCACCGAGGGCTATGACGAGCCTTTGGTACTCTCTCCCCAATCACACTGGCAGATACATGTCGACGGATCAGCCACCAAGGACGGATCAGGAGCAGGGATCGTCCTAAAGTCTAGAGAGGGAGCAATCATCGAAAAAAGCATAAAACTGGGCTTCCGAGCTACCAACAATGAGGCAGAATACGAGGCCATGATAAATGGCATGCTTATTGCCCGGTCCCTCGGATGCTCCCACTTAATTACAAGCTCAGACTCCATGCTCATCGTCAATCAAGCCATCGGCGAGTACCAAGCGAAAGATGATAGAATGATCCTCTACCAAGAAAAAGTCCAAAGCTTGATGGCCACCTTCGAACAGTGCGAGTTAGTAAGAATCAATCGCACCGAGAATGCTCATGCTGATGGATTGGCCACCCTAGCCTCGACATTAACATTGACCGACTCCCGGTCGATCACAGTGGAACTACTGCCGACCCCGAGCATAATAAAAAGGGTAAACCGGGTGACATCGATACAGTACGAACTAGGTTGGATGGAGGACATGACCCATTATCTGCGAAGTGGAACGCTTCCGGTCGACAAGATAAAAGCGCTGAAGATTACAAGAAAAGCTCCTCGCTTCTGGCTATCCGAGGACGATAAACTATACAAATCCAGTTACCGGGGACCACATCTACTGTGCGTCCCGACCAAGCTACAACTACCGGTCTTGGAGGAAATCCACGAAGGATCCTGCGGAGCACACATCAAAGGGCGATCCCTTGCAAACAAGGCAGTGACCCAAGGATATTGGTGGCCCTATATCAAGCGAGACGCCGATGCATACGTCCAACGATGCGACAAGTGCCAACGATTCACCAAGATACCACGGCTCCCTTCATCTATGATGACCCCGGTATCAGCACCATGGCCGTTCGCTCAATGGGCAATCGATTTGGTCGGTAAACTCCCAAGAGCACCTGGGAATGTGGAATATCTGATCGTTGCGACTGATTATTTCACCAAATGGGTCGAAGCTAAACCCCTCCGAGAAATCAAAGCCAGCAACGTCAAACAATTCATTTGGGAATACATCATAACTAGGTTCGGTATACCGTACGCTATAGTCGCCGACAACGGAACCCAGTTCAAAGATGCCAATTTACAGCTGTGGTGCGAGGAACTCGGTATCCGAAAATTCTATTCGACGCCGACATACCCACAAGGGAACGGGCAAGCCGAAGTGTCAAACCGAACAATATTAGACGGCATCAAGACCACCCTTGAACAAGCAAAGGGGAGGTGGCCCGAGCGGCTACTCAACGTTTTATGGTCGTGCCGAACTACACCCAAGACGGGCACTAAGGAAACCCCGTTTAGCTTAGCATACGGTGTTGAGGCCATCATACCGACAGAGATCGGGCTACCCACACTCCGAACGACGTTGGTCGAGCAGGGAAATAATGAACAAAGAATGAGAGAAGAGCTCGACATGATAGACGAGAAACGAGAGATAGCGGCCCTTACCTTAGCTAAGTACCAACAAAGCGTAAAGCAAACCTATGACAAGAGAGTAAAAGGATCTAAAGAATTCATGGTAGGAGAACTGGTGCTGCGACGAGTGACGGTCTATACCCGCAACGAAATACATGGCAAACTGAGCCCTACCTGGGAAGGCCCATACGAAATCGTCAAGCGAACAAGTCCAGTCTCTTACAAAATCAAAAGCGTCATGTTCACCAACAGCCGAGGGGAAAAGAATTCTTGGAATGTGGCTAACCTAAAGAAGTACTACGTATAGGCAATGCTCCGAATACAAGTACAGGTGCTACCTTACCCTTCTTGCTTAATGGCATTATCTTTCTTCTTTTGAATGAATAAAATATATTATTATGCTGTCTACTAATTCTATGAGATTCTCGATATGGCCGAAGTGCCTAGAAATACTATGAAATCCCGTAAATGGTGTGTTACCGAAGGAACGTCTAGGGATACTATGAGATTCTCGATATGGCCGAAGTGCCTAGAAATACTATGAAATCCCGTAAATGGCGTGTTACCGAAGGAACGTCTAGGGATACTATGAGATTCTCGACATGGCCGAAGTGCCTAGAAATACTATGAAATCCCGTAAATGGCGTGTTACCGAAGGAACGTCTAGGGATACTATGAGATTCTCGACATGGCCGAAGTGCCTAGAAATACTATGAAATCCCGTAAATGGCGTGTTACCGAAGGAACGTCTAGGGATACTATGAGATTCTCGATATGGCCGAAATGCCTAGAAATACTATGAAATCCCGTAAATGGCGTGTTACCGAAGGAACGTCTAGGGATACTATGAGATTCTCGATATGGCCGAAATGCCTAGAAATACTATGAAATCCCGTAAATGGCGTGTTACCGAAGGAACGTCTAGGGATACTATGAGATTCTCGATATGGCCGAAATGCCTAGAAATACTATGAAATCCCGTAAATGGCGTGTTACCGAAGGAACGTCTAGGGATACTATGAGATTCTCGATATGGCCGAAATGCCTAGAAATACTATGAAATCCCGTAAATGGCGTGTTACCGAAGGAACGTCTAGGGATACTATGAGATTCTCGATATGGCCGAAGTGCCTAGAAATACTATGAAATCCCGTAAATGGCGTGTTACCGAAGGAACGTCTAGGGATACTATGAGATTCTCGATATGGCCGAAGTGCCTAGAAATACTATGAAATCCCGTAAATGGCGTGTTACCGAAGGAACGTCTAGGGATACTATGAGATTCTCAACATGGCCGAAGTGCCTAGAAATACTATGAAATCCCGTAAATGGCGTGTTACCGAAGGAACGTCTAGGGATACTATGAAATTCCCAGCATGGCCGAAGTGCCTAGGAATACTATGAAATCCCGTAAATGGCGTGTTACCGAAGGAACGTCTAGGGATACTATGAAATTCCCAACATGGCCGAAGTGCCTAGGAATACTAGGAAATTCCGTAAATGGCGTGTTACTAAAGGAACGTCTAGGAATCCTATGAAATTCCCAACATGACGTGTTACCGAAGGAACGCCTAGGAATACTATGAAATTCCCAACATGGCGTGTTACCGAAGGAACGCCTAGGAATACTATGAAATTTATATGCAGGTACAATGCAAGGAATTATTCAGGTCCACATTACGACGGCGATGCAATATAAATTGGCTAAAACAATGAAGGAGAATCAATCTAAACAACAAAATATCAACAAGAAGCATCTCCAAAACAGGAATAAAGAAATAACATATATAGTCCTCGCCCGCATTACGGAGGCAACAAGAAGATCAACGACACTAAAGAGATTCATTTAAGAAGAGCTACTGCAGGAGGAGCACGACGGTAATTGACCGAGCTCAATCTCTTCGTCATCCGTCGTTGTGTACCCATCAGCCTCATCACTATCAAAACGCTCCTCAGAAATGAGGGCATCAAAATTGGTCGTATGAGCCCCAACACAAGTCAGCGTCTGAAGCAACGCGTTGAACTCGGCTTCTTTGGCGAACTCGTGAGCATCCGAGGCCGCTTTACGGCAATCATCGTCAAAGGAGAGGTCACGGCGAGCTTCAATCACAGCTGCGGAAGCATCGTATCTGGCGCGGGACAAACGGAAATACTTCACCAACACGTTGTCCTTGGTCACAAGCAACTTTAATTTGCCGAAGTACTCGCCCTTTGCACGCCAATATCGATCCAAACGACGCTCCTGAACCTCAACAGCATGCTCGGCACGGCGAACGTATTCTCAAAAAGAGGCCGCCTGGGTTTTCAGCTTGGTCCGCAGTCGAGCACATTGGTCGGTCAACTTGACATTTTTGCTCATCAAAACAATGTAGGGCCACCTGTCAGGCACCTCACTAGCCGCACCAGATGAGACCTCGTCCCGGGCAGCACCAGTAGGTCCTAACCCCGGATTAACTAGGCATGGAGAACCAGCCTGGTGCGACATAGTAGCATGTGCCTATAAAAAAAGAGGGGGGGGGGGAGAAGAACGAGAAAAGATAAATATATAAAAAAAAAAAAAAAAAAAAGGGGGAGAGGGAAAAAAAAAAAGAAAAAAAGGGGAAGCTACCACAGAAAAAAGACAAGAAAGAGAGAATTTTTTATACAAACTACAAAGAAAACGACAAAACAAGCTATTTTATTAATCCGACAACCCCTCAACAGACGCCGAAGTCTCTACTACATCGGCGAAATGAATATCTCGCAATGAATTAATTTGCGTCCCCAAACGCTCACGAATGACCGCCTCGATTCGGTTCAAGGTAACAGTGGTTTCAGTTACCCCGGCCTTCGCATCCACCATGCGTTCTGCCCGGGACACACCACTCATTCCTTTTATATGCTCCAGCACCTCTAAGGCGCGAGCTCGGGCCCAATACGCTTTGGCAAAGGATAGCAGCAGATCCGCGTCCTCGAAAACGGCCCCAAGGACCAAGCTCAAGCTCGTCACACGACCTCGGGCTTCATCACGAGAACGTCGTAGGGCATTGAGAAGTTCCTTTGCTTTACCCTTATTTGCCGTGTAATGGGGGGTCTTTTTACTAAATTTCTCTCCCAAATCACGTAACCGGATCGCCATGTTGGAAATATGAATATTCAGACCCTCGATTTCCTTATAAGCACAAGTCAATTTCGCGGTAAGGGACGCGTTAGACCTTTCCAAATCCTCCATTACGTCACCTACACTACGACTAGGCGAGGTCCAGACCACCATGGCAAGGGGGTTATTTGGTACCTGACAATATTTTTGTTTTCATATCCTTCAAAATATGACGACCATCAAAAGAAATTAACCCAAGCAAGCCCAACAGAGAGAAACCACAGCACCTATATTATCACTTCCCCAAAAGAATCTGTTTCTAGATACAAAAAACAAAAAAAAACAAATAAAAAAATATACATAATGCAAGAAAGAAAGTCAAGGTTCCACCTGAGGCGATGCTGGTGGGGGAACAACAGTAGCATCCGGTCGAGGAGTGGACGGGGTCGACATAGAGTGAGAACGCAGCGCTGTCGAAATTGTCTGTCCCGGTAGCCGAGGAAGCTCTTCTTCACGAAGATTCGCCCAGTCCAAGGGTTTCGGCGGTGCACCATGCGGACACGGATACACCAACTCCGACCACGCCCTATCCGACAAAGGAACATTCGCGAAATTGAGCGCCCGCACATGAGTGCAGTATACAGAGAAGTTGGCCATCATCGCTTACTTTTTCCGCTCCTCCGCCTGTGCCGTTTTCAGGGCAGACACCTTAGCCTTTTCGGCTTCCACGTCCTCAGCCAGGAGCAAGTTCTCCTCCTCTAGTTCGCCGTACTTAGCGGCCATGCTCTCTTTTTCCACCCTCAATTTCTCGACATCCTCGGTCAGGTGCAGGAAGTCCACCGACAGCTTGTCATAATTCTCGCCCAGGGTTCTCTTCTCGGCGACCAATTTCTCTTTCTCGGCCACCAGTTTCTCTTTCTCAGCCCCTAGAGCTCCCAGTTGATCCCGTAGCGCCACGGTACTCATAGCAATCTGCACTTCAACACATTAGTTTCCAAATAAAATACAAGTACCAAACCTATGTAGTGCAATACGAGCCCCACGTACCCTCAGCGCATCCGCGTGGGCCTGCTCTATAACCGACATTGTAGGTTGGGCAGATAGTCTTTCTGCATTCTTGAACACAAGGGGTTTCAGAGCCGTATACCCCATCTTCAAGGTTCTCGGTTGATCCAACAGTTCACCCCTACATCGGTCAATGTACCGGGTCATTGCAACCCCGTCAACCAACCCCTTCTCGGATCCGTCGAGAGCCTCATCCTCGACACCCGTCACAACATCCCCGGCATTCTCTTCGCTGCCTTCCATTTCCACCCCCACGTCCTCCTCCAACTGCTCAATCTCAGGGGCCCTATGCTCGATCTCTTCCTCAGTACGGAGGGGCGAGCCAACGGGCAAATCTATCGGACCCTCGGTGGGGATAGGCGAGATGACAGGCAAAGTCATCGTACCCTCTCCCATTTTCGTCAAGAGGTTCATATGTCCGAATACATCGTCGATCGACCCCTGAAACACAATAATACCCATAGACCGGGCAAGAGCGAGGGTAACCAATGGAGAAGTCAGTAGCTGAAACAAGATGACTAATAAAGCAAAGCACTAGCGAACCAAAGGACAAACAACCAAAAGACAAGAAAATCATAATACATATACACATACCTCGCCCGGAGCAGAGGCATCCTCGGCGGTATCCCCTTGAGCAGCAGCAAACACCCCCTCGCCCGAGCCAACATTAGCATCTTCCTCGGTAACCGATGTATCGGTTCCCCTAGCCCTCTTCGTTGTTTCAACGACAGGGTCAGATGCACGACGCTTAGAACGAACGGCTTTTTTCCCAAGCCGAGTAGCACATCGAGCCTGGACCACCTTTAAGAATTCCTCCTCGGGCTCTTTGGGGATCTCGGGTGCAGGATTCCCCCTGGTCACCGACCTCATAGGGTAACCGAGCAACATGGGAGCCGTACGACTCGCAGGATCCGGCGTAGGTCCAGGCCCCCACCATTTCCAAAGAGCTAACAAAGCCTCTACATTGGGAGCGCCGAGGTCTGGCATAGTGGGAGCATTGGTAGCCGGTCCAGGAATCTGGTGTCCCGGACAAGCCCATTCACCAGACGCAATAACAATACCGAGATTGCGCTCTTTGTTGGTATCCGGCAAACCGATAACGAGCCGGCAAAAGGCACGCAGAGTCTTCAAATACGAGCTGTGACGCTCAAAGCTCAAACTATAGACTCCAAAGACGTCCTTCAGTTCAATCGGTATTCCGGACAACTCCGATAGCCTTTGGATACCATTCAGAGTACGGTAACCATTTAGGGCCAGTTGGGCCGGAGCAATTTGGACGGCCTCAAAGAACGAGGCCACCCAATTTGTAAAAGGAAGTCGAAGACCCCCAGTAAAGAAGGCCGACGAACGCACAGCTACCTCGCCGGCAGGAACAAATCCCAGCACCTCCTCGTCCGAAATAGGAAGCCGAATATGTACGTTGTCGGGTATTCCAGCGAGTTCTTTAAAATCCTTCTCCACGAATGTGCCAACTTGGGCCACACTTTGGGTCAAAATTTCCTATACAAAGATCATCAAAAGTCCATCAATATACTAACCAAATACACAAACCAGAACCACATCAATAGAACGAGAGCCACCACCCCCCCCCCCCCCACGCACATTACATCAGAATCATCAGACATATATAGATAACCTGAACCATATACCAACGACACACCTATGACCACAACGACAAATCAAAAACAACTCCTAAAAGAGGGAAGGGGGGAGAACGAAAAATCACTTACAGTAATCATTATGAGTAAGCAAGCGCGAACAGCAGCAAGTCTTCCAACACAACCACGAAACCCTAGATCAAGCGGCCGAACTCTTTTCCTTTTTGGCGGGAAGAATATGCTTTAGAGAGAGAGAGAGATTTTCTTCAGCAAATTCTGTGATAAAAATAAACAGGATTACTTGGCACAATAAAAATGAGTGGAGTCACAAAAGGAATAAAATAATAACCGTCCTTTCGTGTAACAGAGGTTTACCTTTTTCCAACCATACAAAAGTCAACAACCGCTGCTCTTTTTAACATATAAACGCTCCAGATTTCGCCACGTCAGCGCGTATTCCACTACCCAAGGCAGTTCACATCATTAGACCTAAATAAATGGCCAGTGGACCCTACCACGAAAAGCTTCTCACATACGCTACCACTACTATCACACCGAGATTATCCCCCGATCAACGTTCCTCGACTCCCAACCACTCCTTACCACAAGGGCACACCGAACACGGTGGACGAAGACCGTTTCTAGCTTGATGGCAGGGAGCATCAAGTCTAACAACGCTCTCCGGGGGGATAACCGGCCATATTGTTCGGTGTATGCTCAGAAACATAAAAGAGAAGCAAACAGGAAATAAAATAGGACAGAATCAAATGCAAGACAAGTTTTATTCATCCACAAAGGGGGAAACACAAACAATACAACAGAAAAAGAAAATACACCCATCCTACTTTTTCGAACTATCCCCCATAGCAACATCCCTCTTCGCCAAAAGTTCCTCCAGACGCTCCTTCTCCCTAACCAAACGAGAAATCGCCATCTCAGCATGTTTCAAGGCGTAAGACTGAGACTCGCATTTTTGCTCGGCCTTGAAACGAGCAGTGCCCTCCTCGTCCCAATATTGTTTAAACCTCTTCGCTTCCGTCCGAGCACACATGAGATCATGTTTCAGCCATGACATCTCAATTTCTTTTAGTTGAAGAGGAGTCAAATCCTCCTCCCCAAAGCCAGGGGGACGAGGTAGCAAAAAGGTAGGCTCCTCTTCTATAAGGGCTTTCTTTTTGGAGGCAGACCTAGTGATGGGAGCCATCGCACGCAAAAGCAAATTATAAAACAAGAGAGAGGTAGAAATTGATAATGAGATACAGGCAATAGGGAGCATTTATATAGAAACAAAAGGCACAAAATACGAAGCGTTACAATGGTTCATAAGACAGGCACGAGATAATACGAAAAGATACAACTGATTCGTCAAATACAGAAGATAAAACACAAATGGCAAAAGGGGAAATACATAAGAAAACCAGCCCAATCTAAGGATCAATGGGTGGAAAAACCGAACTGCCAGACCGAGAGAAAGCAATACGAGCAGAACAATTCAACCTAGCTTGATAGGAATCGTTCATGGCGACCAAATCGTCATTCTCCGAGGAGAGCCTATTGTTTTCCGTAGTAAGAACCCTGACGCGCTCCACGAGCCGAGCATTCTTTACCATTATGCTAGCTAGGCCTTGAGGAGAGTTGTCAAACTCATCTTGAGAATGGTCCCAAATTTCCTCGGCATCATACCAGGAGTTGGCCAGATGGTTTCTCTGTAGCAACAAGTGATCAAGTTGGCGACTCAGTGCCGAGATCTCGGTCCACTTCACCGTCTCTTCGGGATAAGAACCGAATAAGCTCAAGGCCAAAACGCCATACTCTTTCTCAAGCCTTGCCATCCGACGGCGGACCCGAGATACCTCAGAGTCCAAGCCCTTCATCTGAGCATGATATCTCACCACAGGTCCAGACATTCTAGGAAATTGTTTAGTACGGAAGAAAATAAAGGGCTGAGGAAGAGAGAAGCAAAAAGAAAAAAGAGATGATAAACTATCAAAGAAAAAAGAAGTACTTATAGAACGGAGAGTATGATATTTTATGACCTTGCTTGGGAAATTGCATATTTCCTGACATGCTGGGGAGCATGCACCTATGTTTGACAGTGATGGGGACATCTACTGACATCTGAGACCACAGTGCAAAAGAAATAAAGACGAGATATTCAAAGATCTAGATTCCCGACAAACAACAAACCACAGGTACAATATAAAAAGAAATGCAAAAATAAAATGGCAAAAACACTTTTCATTAATGAAGATGTAATACATCATTGTTCATTACATCAAGACAATATTACATCCGAGATAAGAATCTATTACATCCGAGATAAAAACCTATTACATCCGAAAAGATCTATTACATCCGAAAAGATCTATTACATCCGAAAAGATCTATTACATCCGAGAAGATCTAGTACAGAAGATCAGGCAAAGGATCAACTATATCAGCTGACCAAGTGAGCAGGAGACGCCAAAAAGAAAAAGTAAGAAGAAAGAGAAAGGAAAAGCAAGAAGAGGAAAAGAAGAAGAGTGCAAGAAAAGAAAAAGTGATAAGAAAGAAGAGTCAAAAAGAAAAATGACCAACCCTAAATGTAACACAAAACCCTTTGGATCACAGGATTGATTGCTATATCGTATTGGTGCAAAAAAGTGATGGGAGAGAAGATGAAGAAAAAGAAAGAGGAGGCACAGAAGAAAAGCAGATGAGAAGAAGATAAAGAGATGAAGGAGACAGACAACTAAAAAGGAAGTCAATGAAACAAAAAAGAAACGGAAAAAGAAAAGAATAAAAAGAACGAGAAAACAGAGTATAAAAAGAAAACACAAGAGAGGAAGAGGAAGAAGTGATGGAAACGGAGAAATAAAAAAAAAAAAAAAAAAGGAAGAGATGGGAAAAGATGGGGAAAAGCAGAGAAAAAGAAAAAAAGAAGGGGGAAGGTTAGGGGGAAGTCGATCGGTATCGATGAGAGGGCCCGGCAGAGACATCCCTGTCCCTCAGTGTCGGGTTCCCCCTTAGCATCTCATTCTCTTCGACTAGAGCCTGACGAGCACGTCGGCAGTAAGCCAGTTCGGATCTTAGCCAAGTTAATTCCCGAACCATCTCGGTATGGTGATAGCGCATCACCTTCAATTCCTCCTCGGCATCCCTCAACAGCCTTTGTACATGGTTATAGGAGGCTTCAAAGGCCTCCACTTGCAAAGCTAATGCTGATTGGGTGAAAGGACCAGACATCTTAGGGAGATTATAAGATGAGGATCTATATATGGGGGAAAATAATATGATGAGAAGTGTGGATGTAACCATGCTGTAAGCAGGTATTTATAGATCAATTAGATGAGGGCTGGGATTGAGAGTCGCAACCATTCGCCAATGGGTATTCAGAAGCGATGGCACTCAAAAGAGGTGACTGTTCAAGAAAAACGTTTGGATTCCCAAAAGACTCTAAAGAGCGTGAGTAATTAAAAGCCACACATGTTCAAGAAACGTTTGGATTCTTACCAATATTTAAAGGGGGTAAGTAATAATGGCAACGAAACACGCGTCATTTTTGGGAAGGACAGCGGATCGAATAAATATCCCAGATCTTTTGCGCAAGGCTCAAGAAATCCTATTAGTCCCTAGATATAAAGAGTAAGAAGGTCCAATGGATAAGATCAAACGCAAGGCCCAAGAAAAGCATTAATGAGGCCACAAGCGTGCGCAGTCAAAATAAATTGCATTGGGAAAGTAATTCAGATATAAACAAGAAAAAGAAATCTTTATTGATTGGTTGATACTTCGTTACAGAAGAAGCACAAAGAGGAAATACAATGAAAACAATAAAATCATTTCATAGAAGGGCGCGCTTCGTCATTCGGCTTCCTTTTCGACCGAGCATACACTTCCTTAAGGGCCAATTTGTAAGCCCTCTTGGAAGCAAGCTGCCTATCTCTGGAGGCCTCGAGCTCTTTGATCCGGGCACGAGCACGAATACTGTCGAGCAGAGACCTCTGGTGCTCCTTCTCTAGGGCATCCAATCGCTCGTCTAGTTCGGCGGCCCGACGAGCTTCCACTGACAGCCGGGCAACCCTCTTCTCGAGATAACGCACCTTCTGAACTTCCTCTTCCAGACGGCCAACGTATTCAGGAAGGTTGTCACCATATTTTTCAAGAGGAGAAGCCATTTGTTCGTTAATAAAGAATGAACTGCATAAAAAATACTGGGACAGCCCTCTTTTATAAGAAGAAACAAGGAGTAGATCAAAGGTCATCTCGAATAAATACAACCTCTTGAACTTCCCAAGAGCATTTAAGGCAAATTAACCACAGTTCCAAATCCAATTAAAGTCATCCAAAAAGACATCAAGAAGATAAACAGACAAGAACAAGGAAAGGGAAATATTTTATTAATTCCAAAAACTTCGATTACAACTGAGGAGAAGACTCCCCATTCAAGAGAAATTACGACAGAAATTACAAAAGACTAATTATTTCGAGGAAGAGCCTTCTTCATCGTCATCCGAACTCGGTTTGGACCGAGCATGCAACTCCTTGAAGGCAAGCTTATAGGCCTTTTTTGCTGCCTTCTGCTTAGCCAGATTAGCCTCGAGCTTCTTTATATGCTCGTAGGCCCAATCCCGATCGGCCATCGTCACATGATGATCAGAATCCATGTCAGACAACCTTTTCTTGTAGTTTGAAACCTTGGCTACGAGTTTCTTATTCGCGGTACGAGATTTCTTGATTTCCGTTTCTAAATATGAAATATAATTAAAGGAGCTCTCACCAGTAGAACCAGAAGAAGCCATTATGTCACAGACAAATTAGTAGTAAAATGCCTAATTATGGAGGGAGCACACCCCTTTATAGGAGTTTTCCTCGAAGAAAGATATTAGGATAGGAAACATTAAATGTGCCCCCCCTGGGAACCGTCACGAGTCTATTGCGTTTCTCGATGAAGCATTGGGAAAAACAAGACCGAAGTAACGTTCTCGACAAACCGAACATGACTCCCCCGACATGGAAACCACGCCGAGGAAGTCAGGGAGCACTTGATAGAACATAAAAATCAGACCCGAATATTTTATTCGGGTCATAATCAACCCACTTTATAAATGGGTATCCAACGCTTAAATGGGTCATCTCATACTTTTTATAGGAATTGAGGTGCTACTACCAAAAGCCCAAGCCCAATCAAAGGGGGACCCTTGTCTGAAAAATCCCTGGGATGAAGACATTTGTCAGTATCCTAGAAGGCGCAGTTGCCTATAAATAGCCAACTACCCCTCCTAGAAAAGGACCAGAAAATCTATCCAAAAAATATAGAGAGAAGTTAAGAAAAGAGATAAACTAACCAAAACATATCACTTCGAGAAACAAACCGAGAAAAGACAGCCGAGCACCGAATCAAAGAGGAGAAAGATCAAGAGGAGAGATTAACTAGTTATATCGAGCATAATTGTAAAGCTGAAATACTAATCCGAGCAAATGTAATAGTCCGAACAAGGACAATAATCCGAGCAATAATAAAGATCGGGAAGTTTCATTTATTCACGGTTGATTTATCATTATATCATTGTTGAAAAGCCTAACGCGACCGACCAAAGTTATGGCTTTATCAGTTAAATTATGAAGGTTTTTTGCAAATATTTGTTGCAATCCTCACAACGACTTTTGAAATAAACGAATAGTATGATTAATAGTATGATAGTATTCTTTTATTGTGATGAAAGTAACAAAAAGAAGGAACAACCCGTTTTATTTATATCTCGAAGAAGATGGCTTAGTTACTTATTTAGTAACTAAAAAGGCCATATATTGTGCATCTATACTATTAGTTTATGTGAAAAAGCCTTATGAATACTTAAAATAATTATTTATAAAAAAGTTCTATTAATTTACAAAATAGTAGTAAATACTTTTACAGAGAAATTAAAAAAAATAACTGCCATCTAATTATTAACTTCTCTTCTAATTCCATCTTCTCACAAATTATAATTGTACGCTGTCATCAAATTTTCCTCTGTCTTTCTCAACCATAATTGTCCCTCTCGAATATTTTATCGGATGATATATTTTTTCTTAAATTTACATCCATAGGTGAACAGATCCGCTAGTAATACATTATTGTCATCATCAGTTTGTTTTGCTCCGTCCTATTTTCTAGGCAAAAAGAGGGGTGCATTCTTCTTGAATACACCCATACGGTTATTATATTACTTAAACCGTTTTTTCTACAAATAATGTTGATACTTATATTCTCCTTTATTTCCCATAATCTCCACCTTTGTTGAGGCGTACTAGTTACTACTATTTGGCTTTATTCTAATTCAATATGCGAAATACTTGATGAAACTGGAATAATGAATCATTTTAATCATTGAAAATTTCTTGGAAGAATATATATCGTTTCAGTTTTCATGATCCTCACTTGTTTTAGACGGGCTTGAATCGGGTTTTGTTTGCATGCCATATTCTAATTAATCATAATGCTTATAAGAGTCTTTTTAATAGGAGAGTAGTAGATTCAAATTGTATTCATCATGACTTAATACAAATTAACACGATGTCCTTATTTAGGTTAAATCTCTGTTTGTTTCGTTGGAAAATTAACGCTAAAATATATTTTCCAGTAAAATATTGTTTTCTGTATGTTTGTTTTGTCGGAAAATATTTTTTACAAGAATATATTTTCCACATTTGATGGAGAATGTTTACTTCATATACAATTGGCAATAAAATCTTTTCCAGAACAATGGAAAACTATAAATGATAATAAATGGATAGAAAGCTGAAAGTAACTTATAAAAAGTAAAAAAACTTATTGATACTAATAGATTACCTTTAAAGCTATTAATAAGTCAAAACTTAGTTTTAAATAAGCTAAAAATAAATTTTAAACAATAACTAGCCTGAAAGTAATACGTAGCTTATAACTTAAAAGTGAGCTTTCTGAAAACTATAACATAATTTATAAATGATTAAGTCATATATATATATGAAATCCGACTTGAAAGAAAACTAAACATATATATATGTAACTAAAATAGTCATATATGTAACTAAAATAAGAAAGAACTTAAAAGTTTAATTTAAAAATTTACAATATCGTTATATGTAAATAATTACCTCGTGAGTAAATATATCACAAAACAAGAAAGAAAAAAAATCAAGTTTAAATAACCTTTTTAGAATATATACTGATAATAATGAATTACAAAAATGAATTATAAAAAAAATTACATTTTAGGTAAAATTGGTTTAAGTTAAAAACTTATATTTGGTATATATACTGATCAAAATTTAGGAATTTCTTATGCATGGAAGTAACTTATTTATACAAGTAAAATAAACGCGTGTGTATGCATATAAGTATATTAAAGAAAAAATTACTGTATAAATTAAGCAAACTAATTAAAAATCTAGGAGCCATATGCAACTTAAAGGTTGAAACAACTTAATATAAGTAACGATTAATGGAGGTCCAAAGCCAACATTTCACCAAATAATACATCGGAGTCGTCCCTGTCTTAAACTACTTCCAGTTAGCTTATATGCCAAATTACGTTCGATCAAAACACATAATGCTTTCATATCTCTCTCACAACTACTCATCAGTCCAGACGCCAACACCGACATTCTCACCATTTTACCGAATAAGCATTATTCCTCCCTCTTTCCTCCACGCTCACCCTCATATTTTTACTTGTTGGACCATATCCTCTTGCCGACGAACCACAACCGCACCCTCAACACAAATTTTAGTCAGTTTGCATAAAGAGTTCCATTTGTTATTTACTACAAAATTGGATCTATTTGAAAATAATACATAGTTTGTGGGGTTATTTGCATTATTTCCAAATAAAACCGCCTCTATAGGTCTCTCTCTTGTGTATCTATCTAGCTATCTATCTATATAATCTAATACTAGTATCTATTTATATTTATTATTATATTATATACTATTATATAATCAAATCAATTGAGAGGTTTGATACTCAGATCTCTTTTAATTTACCCTAATTTTTAATCCGATTAAAACAAAAGGTTATTCTACAAACCCTAGTTTATTTCTCTCATATATTGTTTTATTTCAATTCGCATATTCAATTCTATCTATATCTATCTTAGCACCAATTTTATTTTTTTCGTATCAATTTTGTATCTATAGAAGTAAAGTATTAAACATCTGTTTTTAATTTAGTTGATTAATGCACAAATACTAGGTTAATTTTGAAAGAGTCGGATTTGGGATAAATTATTTATTTTTTATATTCTGTTATGTGTAGAATATTTTGTTTTTTAATTAGTTTTTATGGATGATTAGACTTAAATATCAATCAATTTGTGTGCGATCAACTTTTGTTCATATGATTCTAGAAAATATTGGATTTTTTTATTTACTAAAAAATTGCTTGCTACTTTACGAGCAATTAGTTAATTTACGAGCAATTAATTAGGAGAGGTTGAAACCTTGGCTATTTCTCTCAGTTGATTTGTGTTCGATTTATTTTTGCATATCCAGTTGAATTTTATCTCATGGCCGTTACGGATTTTTTTTGGGTATGAATGTTGTTTCTAGAAGTGAAATTTATTTTCTTTTTGTGCAATTTATGATGATTTAAGAGTTAAAATATAGAAAATCAATTTGTAGTTGGTTGTTTGGTTATTTTAGGATATCTCGAAAGACGTCAGATTTGAGGGCAATTTACTTATTAATTATCTCGGGGTAATTTGAAACGTTTGGTGGATGATAAACCTTGAGTTTCAGTTAACGTGTGTTGATACTTGAGATTTATTTTTTAATATGTTTTAAGAGAAAGACTGAATTTTTGCATCTACAGGATAGTAGGAATATGGTTGCAAGTAATCAGATAACTCCGAGGACAGGTTGAAATATGAATTTAAAAATTTGTTTGAGTAATTATGTTAGGAGTTGATATATTATATGTTCAGAAGGAAATTGTTTCTGGTTGTGCTTTATATTTTTTTATGACAAAATTCTATTCCCAAACGTTAAGTTTTCTGGGTGAAGTTTAATATATTTAGTTTGGATGGAACTTATGTTTGTTGGTTAACATTGATATATCTCGATTTTCCAAGCAAAATATCCAACCTAGTATCATTTAGCTTATTTGAGGAGTAACCTGTAGAGGTTTGATTCATGAATAAACTTCAAAAGGAATTAACTCGTGGTTAGGTTGATTTGATAATATGATTTTAGAGAAGATTGAAATATCCATATCTTAGGAACAAGCTCAGAAGTAATCAGGTAATATTTGTTAAAATTTATATGTGCATAACTTCATATGACTCTTGAGGAGCGATTGAAATATGGTTGTATGAATTTGTCCACTGAAGTATGTTATAGTAAATTGTATGTTAAGAAAAATAATTTTTCCCTGTAAGGCGTTAAGTTTTCATATGAATCATATCGCGTAATCATATTCCTGAACATGCCATTTAGGTTCTTTGAGCGATGTTTATTTATGTTTTTTCCCCTATTTGAACTTTTTATTGTCTGCTAAAATTGATGCATCCTGATTTTTCAATGGAAAAACTAAGTTCTCCTAGTATCGGTTATAGCTTGTTCAGTGTTTTCTAAACATGCTCTTTGTTGGGTATGGATTCCCGCTGGCCTAATAGATATCAGTGTTTAATACTCTTTTTTCTTTGTGTATGGAACTTTAGGTAATGGCATACGATAGAGAACCAAGGTTAGTAACTTTGGAGGAACTTGTTCTTTCTTCTTGTATTTTGAGTCTCATTATCTTCTCAGTAAAATTACTGCATTTTTTTTTATCTACTTCTAGGTCTGTTTCACCCGACGGCTCCAGGTCTCCTAGGGGTCACAGGCGCCGATCAAGATCATTGTCAAAGTCCAGGAGAAGTCGTTCCAGGTATAGTATTATTGTTTGTTCATTTTCCAATTCTTCATAGTATATATTTACATATCTGGCTTGTGGACCTGTGGTTGATATGGAGGTAAAGAACTAATTTTAATATAATGATTGGCCCTTGTTTAGTTGCAACTTTTAAGGTCGTTTTTTTCCCTCCTTATAATAAAAGCTGGACTCATTAATTAACTAGTGCAAAAGCTGAGCTATCCTGGGTTTTGGCCTGATTAAGCTCAAAGCTATAAGCTGTATGAATCTTGGTTTTTATTCCTCAATTATAATTAAACCAGCTTATTTTCTTTAAAGCTGCAGCCAAACAAGCATTTAATTGCTCATTTATTTAAATCAATCCTGAAAGTAAGAAGTCCCTTTCCTTTTGAGTATAAATCGAAGCTCGCATTGATTTAATCGTGGTTGAAGGCACTATCTTGTTTATAAGTTTAGTAATCGTTTATGTTGAATTGAGTTAATGGGTTAACTTCTTGTCAAATATACCCCTTCATGTTCTTTTGCTCTTGGTTGTGGTTTGTAAGGAGTTAATTAACTTCATATGATAGATTTGTGATCTTAACTCATGATATTTGGGGTTTTATGTATTGACTATGGATTTTTACTATTACTGTAACATATTGATTTTCCTTGTTATTCGCTTCTTTCCGTTCTGCCTTTAGTACTGAATAAAAGAGGACAGAGGGAAAAAAAGAAGGAAGGGGGTGGGGGGTGTTGTTCAAATTGAACATATAATAAAACCGACTTTATCTTCTTACTATATATACATGAGATTTAGGCAATTGTGTTCCTGTAAACTTTCTTCCATGATAACTGGTAATGCTTCATGAGCCTGTATATCCACTAATAGTTCCTTTGAAACAAAGCTACATGGAGTCTTTAACAATTAGGGTATTCATTTTTTAGTTTCCTTACTATCAGCTATTCTTTAATCTTTTTATTCTACAAACGCATAAAGGAAGAACAGAAAAAAACTTGGAAGGAAGCGGCCTTATTTGTTCTTATTATAAATGATTTACTATGGCTTCAGGAGCCGTGATGCAAGCCTTGATGTGAGTCGTGATGTGAGTCGACATGCGAGCCGTGATGAAGAGGATGTTGAGAATCCTGGAAATAACTTGTATGTAACTGGTTTATCTCCACGAGTTACATGCAGTGAACTTGAGAAGTTCTTCAGTAAAGAAGGAAAGGTAATAACTCTTTAATATACAGTCTTTTAATAGTTTCTCTTCAGATGCTGAACATGTTCCTAAAAGTTATCATAGGTTGTACTCACAGGCCAGGTTAAACTTTGGTTTTCCTTAATAGTGCTTTGATATTCTTGCGTAACCTCCTGTACTTTGGGAGTTTTGCAATTAATCTGTGTACTTCTGTTACCAGCAATTATCTCCCACATGCAATATATCTTCTGCTATCAACCCGCAAACCCAATTTTAAAATGGAATAGCTGTGATTTTCTTTGTCTGTTTAGATGCTTGTTCTTTTGGTGTATATATTTTCGTCAATATCCATGCATGTACAGTGGTAGTTTCAGGAAAAAATAACAAATAAAAGCTGAATAACATTTTATAGCAAATTTTAATTTTCTTCTATAAATAATAGTATAAACCCGCTTTCAGCTGGCTTATAGTGTATAGAATTCAAAGAAGTACTGGGAATAGAAAGAAGACTTATTATGTGTGAGGCTTAATTACTTGACTGATGTTCGGGTATTTTGCAAAACATTCATAGAGTCTGGAACTAAGTGCAGTTTACCCATTAAAATACTATCAGCATGTAATTATGAAAACTTTGCATGAGAAACTTCTTGTATCCAGTAAGAAACAGAAAATGGTCCAGAGTGCTGCATTGAACCATATAGTGAAATGTTCTATTGCACTGTTCTGAATTTGCTGTTTTAGAATGGGTCAAATAATTTAATTATGATGTTCTGGCACTTGTTATGTAAGAAACAGAAGATGTTTGCATTGATATGAGTCATTTGACACATTGAAGAGTGAAGACATAAAGTGAAATGTTCTACTGCAGTGTTCTGAATTTGCTGTTTTAGAATGTTTCAAACATTTTAATTCTGATGTTTTGGCACGTGTTATGTAAGAGACATAAAAGGTTTTTGATGATTATTTTTAAAAGATTATTATAGGTGTTCTGAGGACAACCCAAGTATTCTCTAATTATCTCAAGAAGATACAGAAATACTTGCACTGGAATACTGGAAAAACTTTTACAAAGTGAAAAAATATTTGATTGGAGTTAGGAACCTGACCTTGGAATGTAGACTATAAATAAGAATTGAAAACAAGTCAGATTTTCCTCTCCTGTTCTACTGAACTAGGTTGCATGTATCATATATATGTATATAGTTGAAAGGTGTCAAAGTTGCAATAACAGCCCTCCCTACAAGAATTTGCCCTAGAAGCAGAAGGGTTTTGGACCTTTTGGTTTATAACAAGGCAACCCTCAAATTGCCTTCAACCAGTTCTGCAATCTTTTTATTGTTCTTTACATGGTTATTGGTAGGTTATTGAGTGCCAGGTGGTTACAGATCCTCACACCAAAGAATCTCGTGGGTTTGGTTTCGTCACTATGGAAACAACTGATGAAGCAGAAAATTGCATTCAGAATTTAAATCGTGCTGTGCTTGAAGGGCGATTAATTACGATACAAAAGGTATGCAGAGTATTATCTGAATACATTATTGTTCCAAATGCACTTCCTAGGATGTCGTACTTTTCCTTTAACTTTTCTTCATAAGTGTTGCCTAATAAATTTTGGCAACAGGTCTGCTATGTGTAGCTACACCGAAATTTACACTCTTAAGTCTAAACAGTTGAACTTATCGATACATGCTATGAGCTCTTCATCGACATTTTAAACTCATCGACTCACAATCGACATTTTAAATACCTTTCATCCGTTTGGTCACGGTGTATGTTTTTTTGACAAAAGAGTACTTTCATTAACTCAAATCAGCAGCTATACAACACCGTAAGTGATCCGCCGAAACATTTAAATGTGGATTCTCTAAAATATCTCTAGCAAAAATCGCTTAATAAATGGCTGTCAACTTCGATCTTCCATACACGCTAATGTCACAACAATTCTGAGTCCTAAAAGGATGGTAAAGATTTCTTTCAGCACCGATCTATCGATTTACGGTTGTTGGACTTGAGAACGATATGCGCAGTTCTTATCTTTGGCTCGTAGTTGTGGTGTTTGTTGGTAAAATAAATTATCTGTTTTCTCTTTTGCAACACATTGGAGGTGCAGTGATTACTTCAGGTTCTCATTCCCATCGGGTTTTTTTTAATTGTTTTTGTTATTGTAAAAGTAAGCACTCTTTTCATTTGATTTGGTTGACCTTTTTGTGTTTGTCCCTACATCTCATTTCTCAAGAAGTAACTGATATGCAGATGAGAGTTCTGAGACCCCTTTTTGTCTTGTAAAGTATTTTACATGGTTCTGTATATGTATTTGAAACCCTAATGAACAAGTATTGCAAGAGTTAATGGAAAGCTTTGCCTGAAGATTTATTTTAGAAATGGTTATTGAGATTTGTGAGAGGAAGAAAATATCCCTGTGATATAATTGGCCTTATCGTCTTTTGACCTTTTATCTGTCTTATCTGGTTGTGAGGAAGCATGTTTCATTTTTTTTTATATGTGCAGGCGAAAAGGAAGCGTGGGAGGACACCAACTCCTGGAAAATACCAGGGTCAGCAGCGAGATCTGCGCGATAAAAGAGGTGAGTGGAGGCACTATATGTATTAGATATTTGATGTTTTTTTTAATTGCAGACAGTGGAGGAACCAGGTAGTCATAGTACGGTTACTTAACCCCCATATTTAAACAAGAGTAATGCTATAATTAATACTAAATGGTTTTATAGTCAGATTTAAGTATTTAACAAGATTTTGCACCCTGCATGAACAATTCTTCTTTCCGTCACTGACGACAGAATAGGTAAATGCACAATCAATTCAGGGGCGAAGCCAGGAAGTAAAGAGTAAGAAAAATATGGGGAGCGCCTTATGATTTATTTTTAACAAATTATAGTAAATATGCATGTAAATAATGAAAATTTACATTTTTAAGGCTTACGGGCGGTGCCGTGGCCCCCTATAGTCACTACTTAGCTTCCGCATGCAATCATGTGTCTTGGATCTATGTTTAAGCTGACATTTGAATTATCGATGATACCATTTATTATACCTTTTTGTCTACGTAAGTGTATCCATGAAATCTTCATTCTGCCTTCACATGCCCATTAAATCTTTTCCTGTAAGTTGCAGTTTCAGCCAAGTCATGATTTTCTTGTCAGTTTACTATGAAGAATTCATCGTTTTTCATTTTCATCTATATACCACTTTGTGGAAAAGTAAACTTTGAAAGGTCAAATCTAATAGTAATTTAGCTGTGGTTCCGTCTGAGGTTACTCTGTGGTAGCGGTGTACTGGTGTTTTTAAGGCTGCATTTGTTTGACTATAGTGGCAATACTCTTGCATTTTTTTTTCCGGTATGTAAACTCTTGCATTTTTCTTTTCTTTTTTCCCCTCTGATTGACAAAGAGAAACAAAATAATTATCTGTGAATAGTCAAGTGTTATTCCAGAAATAACCATAATTAAGAGCGTCAAATTTGAGTTCTTCTTGCTTTAATATTAATATTTGCGGTGAGTGTGAAAAAGTTAGCCTCCAGTGTTGAATTTAGAAGATGCAATATTTCGGGTTTATTAATCATGGAAATTATTTTTTGAGCCTTTGAATAGGAAATATACTTTTTAAGTTTTAACATTATCAAAACAAGTACTCCGAAATAACGTAGTTATAATGTCGTATTAACGTTATTTTGTTTTGCCTCACACAGATGCAAGGCAGAATTTTCGAAGACGGTCTCGTAGCTACTCACCTCGCAGGCGTTTCGAAAGAGATCCCTATCCGTATGACCGGCGTTTCGAGCGAGATCCTTATCCTGTTTATCCACGTGGACGAGAACCGCCACGTTTTTTTCCCAGTTATGGCGGTAACAGAAGGCCAGATGTTTATCCCAGTTATGGTGGTTATAGTAGAAGGGCCGATGACTACCCCAGTTCCTATAGAAGACGAGGTCCGTATTGATTTTTCAGCAAATATGCAAACTTCAATATAAACCGCGTCTTTTTCGCATTCGTGTCTGTCGCTCTCGGTGTGTTATCAAGATTTTCTTTTTATGCTATGATGTACCAGACTTGACCTGTGGATTTCGTTGGATTTCCAAATATTTGGGTTTGAAATGTTTAGAAAAATGTTTTAAGCTAAAGCCGAGATTTATTTTGTTTTCTGAGTTCAGCTGCTTGTTTGTTGGAGTTTGATAGCATCTATATTATTTGTGTGTGAGCTCAGCTCAATTAACACGAAAATGTCTAGTGAAAAAAATTCATATTGGCTTTTTAAAATTCAAGATGTTAGAGCTCGTTTAGTTGATGTCGACCTTTTTTCCCACTTTAGCAAACAAAATATTAAATTACTCCAGTTTTCTTGATGTACTTTATTTTTTAAAATTTTATACTGTGTTCCCTTTGCCATCCCTATGATGTTGACTTTCATTATTTTATGGCTCACAAGCCACAAACAAGACAACATTATTAGGTGTAGCCTATATCTGAATACAAAAAGTCTTGTGTTTTCTTCTCCAAAAAAAAAAAAAAAAAGACTTTAAAATAGGAGTAACACTATTGTACACTCGGATGCATTATAATTTAGGATGCGTCATCCATTAAAAAATCAACACATATTAATGAATCCAAAAATAACTACCATAAAATTAATTTAGAATTAAAACTAAAAAATTCTATTGTTTGACACACCTTTAATTATAGTACACCGGGTTCATATTAGTGTTTCTCTTAAAATAGGGACGGAAAGAGGAAAGCTTTAACAAACCCGAACCAATTCTGCCTCCATTATATTCAAATAAGATGAACGTTTCTGATCAGAAAAGCTAATTGATGATCTAAAATACTTAATTGATGATCATAGCTATTAAGTATTAACAAAATATTGCATATTGAGACCCAAATCTTATGATATGTAGCAAGGATAACTAGGCATAGGCAATCGCATTCAACAGGTAGATTTTGACGTTATGGTTCAATTTGGCTTGATTTCATGATTTGAGAACCTTAACCAAACATTTAGAAGTCTGTGTATATATATCCCTGTAATGAGAATGAACTATTCCGAAAAAATCAATAGAGGATTAAATTTTGCTATTTTTTTATGTAATTATTATAAATAAATTCACAGTTTTCATTACAGAATTAATCCCTTCAATATGTGGGTACTAACCGTACTAATCACTATCCTGTTGTGAGCAATATAAACAACAACATGACCTTTCTCATTTTATTCAAATGTTGTGATCATTTAATATCAGATTGTACAATTCGTGTCCTACGTGTACGGGGGATATTTACAGATGAAGAAGTTAATGCTAGTATGGGACCCTTCTTTTGGTGAAGTAGCCACCTAATTCTTATGTTACAAAGTTTTGAATTATAAAAGACCAGACTTGGTTAGTTAATAACAGTGACAACAACGAGAAAATTCTGAGCATAAGTTTTCACAAGACAACATGAGTACTAAAAGTTTGTGGTTTATATTAAACGTCACCAACCGCATGCCTAATACTTTATAATTTCCTTATTTACTGGGTTTTATGTAAAAAAAGGTCTTGCATTCGGATTTATTAAAGCTCAACTTGTTCAAAATGATACTTATATCAACCCTACCAACAAACTTAATCATTTACTTCAATCTAATATATTTTATATATTTTAATAAATCGTTTACATTTACATAAAATTTCAGCTTCTTTATTAATTTTATTATAATAACTCTATATTATTTCTTTTTATTTTTTTATTAACATTTAATAATCATAACAATATTTTAAACATAAAAATGTAGACCCCGTGATAGTTTATTACTATTATATTTACGAGCGGAATCATATACATTTCTCGTGTATAATGTTAATTTTGTGTTTCGTGAAATTTAGGTAATTTATATGGATTCTGATTTATGTCAATTTTTATATCATAATTTTATCTGCTCTAAAACTTTATAATTTACTTATCTACAGGTTTTATGTAAAAAAAAGTATTACATTCAGTTCCTAGGAATTAATTAAAGCTAGACTTGTTCAAAATGTTTCTTATATCTAATAAATTAGAGCAACCACATCACAAGCTTAACCATTTATTCAAACAAAACATATTTTATAATTTTTAAGGAACCGTTTATGTTTACACAAATTTTCAGGTTTCTTATCAATTTATTTATAATAACTCTACATTATTTCTTTTTATATGTCTATTATCATTTCTTATTCATAACAATATTCCAAACAAAAAAATATGGATCATATGATAATTTATTACTTATTGTATTCACAAATGGAATCGTATAAATTTCTCATATCTAAAGTGGATTTTGTGTTGTATGAAATTTAGGAATTAACAGGGTTTATGATGCATTCTACTTTTTACACCATGATCATCAAATTTTATATAACATTATGTTTTGAGGTAAAATATGCATATGCTCTAAGATGATTCCCTCAAATTAAAAAATCATTACTTTTATATTAAATAATGCCAATGGTATGCATGTGTAAGATGTGAAATATATGAATTAATAGAAAATATGACAAAATGTATAAAGCTAAATAATTCCATAAAACATGTTAACAAATGCATTTCACTTTATATTTAAGTAAAATTTTGACTATGATGCATACAAGCTGTGTTACTGTATTTTTTTTTTTTTCTGAGAGAAGATATAAGTAATTCAAAGGATTAAGCATATACATATGTTATTTAGTACATGAATTTCCAATCCGTAAACAATTTAATTACTGTAAAAATTATCCCCAATAATTAAACAATAACTATCAAATTACTGGGTTACAAATATGATTTTTTTGGTATAACGGAAATTAGAAAAATTAACAAGACACTTGTGAAGCGCTATTTCCCGTGTCTTCCAACAACAAATCTGTCAAACGCATAGTGGACTCTTCGTATACTCGAATTTCTTTGGCCATGACTCTTCCGCTTTTGGTCAAGTGGTCGGCACACATGTTCTCCTCATGAGAGCAATATGTAATGATAGCATCACATTTGTTTAGCATAAATTTTATGTCCACGACTAGTCCAAAGAATAAGCAATTTACGGACGTCTCTTCGGCGATGAGTTTTACAACAGATGTTACGTCCGATTTCACATCAAAACTAGCAAAAACTTTGGGCAGGGCGATCGTCAGATCTCGATATATTACCCATAACTCTGTCTCTATCGGTGAGCGATGTTCTAATCTACAGGTAAATCTCAATAGCCACGCTCCGTTTTCATTACGAAATAACCCACATATACTGGATGCATTTTCCATAACGCTATCGTCGACATTGAGCTTAATTCGACCTGGAGAATGACGGACCAATTAATGGTTTTGGCACAAATATTTTGGTTCACATACGGATGGGGTTTTCTAACAGCATGCTCTATAACATTTGCAAACTATATCGTTATGTGAATCACGTGTAAAGTATTATAATCCACATTTTCAAAAAGTTTTTTACATCGAAATTTTCAAACATTCCACAATTCTACAATAAAAACAAAGCACCAAGAAATATCATTGAAAGTATTCTTGCAATGCAGATTTATTTTAAGTCAAGTTATAAATTCAAAATGCATATTATGAGCCAATTTGTTTCTTTTAAAGCTGCCCAAAACCAAATAGAACAAGACATTCCCGAAATAAATTATTTATATATTCAGTAACCATGTTACATTGAGAGCAAATGTCATTCTCGGAAAGCCCTATCTTGGCTCTCACTTTGTTAGTGAGTAATTTTTACTGACAAACGAGCCAAAGAAACAAAATTAACTTTGAAGGAATTTTCAATTTCCAAATCCAAACTCAACTACTTTTGTTAATTGAACTGAGATCAGGGCCAGAAATAATAGAATAAACAGATTTAGTAGTATACATACCATTAGAATGATTCACCCACATGGGTATATCATTACCAGAAATATTTTTTATCGGTACAGAAAGTACGGAGCTCATCATGCGTTTACCTAAAATATCGACGATTTTAGACCTATCCCAACATCCTTCTTTTATTAAAACGGATACTTAATAGTTATCAATATCGTTTGAAACATAAAAGTATGTTACGAAATGGGGTATGTCCGCACCAAATATCATCTCGAAAGGTTGATAAGTTTTACCATTTGTAACATATCAATCTAGTACTACAAGCTACATTATCCACTCGGCCTAATAAATGTACCAGTCGTAGCTCATGTATATTACTATAGTATTACAGTACTGAATAGCGTGTGACTATTGACAAAAAAATAATTTTACAACTCATCCCATTATTTTCTAGAGATTAATGTAAGGCAAAACTGGCCATTAAAAAATTACAAACCGTCAGTTGTTAATTTTTTTTTTTCTAAATTCCCTGTTAACATACGGTAGTTTGATAACTTTCTAGTTTTGTTACTCTTTTACATTTAAGTACAATACACATATCATTGTGAATATTACTCTACCTATTTGTATATTGTCAGCCGTTAGATTCACTTTTTACATATTTATGTGTTGTCTCACACTTCCTACATGTTTGTATATTGTATAAATTCTAAATAGTCAGTCTTGTTCCGAATTTTGAATTATAGGACCATGTTTCAAATAAGTCATGGAATTATTAGGCACATAGTAATTTATATGCTTGAGCTATAATCAAGATGTGAATACTCTATCTACGTTTCTATTTAATTGTTTATAACGAAATTACATAAAATTTTAATTGGTCAAAAACTTATATCAAAATTGTCGTAATGAAAATTTTCAAAAGTTGATCATATAGTACATATGTTAAATTTTATGATTAGATTTTAAAAAAAAATCATTTCGATAATTTTCATACAAGTTAAAACCAGTCAAAAGTGTATTTATTTTCGTAATGGACAATTAAATGGAAATGGAGAGATGGAGCAGCAAATAGTGATAGGGACGCAAGTATGCATAAATGGTACTCGACCGGAACCGAGAATTTCACCATATCAGAACATGATACAAAACCTTAAAAAACGCAACAATTGACATAATACATCTCCCATGTAATTTTAAAATCAAAAGCACCAAAACAACATTTTATTATGAAAACGACAATAGAGAGGTACGAGTAAAAAATGGCAGAGCATGTGGAAGGTGAGGCCCTACTCATTTGAAATGGAAAATAAAATAATTGCACCGAAAATCTAATAGAGAGAAAATGAGCGGGCTTTTTATTTTATTTATTTATTTTGGCATTCGAGTGCGCTCCAGCTGTTAACAGACTCCCCAACCAAAATTTCAAAATTATTCAAAAATAATAATATGGAATATAATTACAATAATTGCTTAATATTCTTTGTCAAAGTTCTACTTGGTCTTAATAGTTACAAGTTTTTTTCATAAAGACGATTGGATGAAAAAAACTTGTGTTGGTTGTCCCATTATATTTTATAGGAAAGATTAATATTTGCAACCTTTATGTAATGAGACGAGTTCATAATATATTTGTAAAGGATCTTTAATAGCAATTTGCAATTATATCCGATAGCATAAATAAAATGGAGATGATTAACAGCTCAATTGTAAGCACTAGCTAGTGGATATAATGATACAAGACTATAATTCGTCCTTAGAATTCGTCATCAACTAAATTCAAACACACAAGGGTTACAACTTATGCTTGAGAGCTTAACATCTTTGAAGAAATAAACGAACGAAGAGTACCAAAAAAAAGAGAAAGAGAACAAAATATTTCAATCATAGTAAAATAAGACTTGTAACGCTATTTCTCAAGCTTCGTAACTATTTTTTATCGGAGCTGAAACTATTAAAATCCCATCTTCTTATAAATATAGGACCATGTACGTAAAATATTAATGTTTTATCTATAAAACTTTCATCCGATAAGACCCGAGTGACAATGTCCAAAACATATTACCAAAACATATACATCTAAAAGTTTCTTACCAAAACATACAAACATGCAATTATAAATATTTATTAAAGTTATATGTTTTGAAAATAAAAATTTTAGTTTGTAAATTTTGATAATTATACTTCAAAAGTGGTATGCTTTTAATAATTCTTCCTAACAATACTTAGCGTTTTTCTCACTTTAAATCATCACATAGTACTTACGTTACACTGAAATAAAAGTCAATAATTAATTGGCGTGTCGTATTTATGTATTGTAATTAAGTTACATAATATTCTATCAAATCTTAAGTTATGGGTACATGTGGCTCTGTCTGTGTGATGTGACATGTATATAATTGGATAATTGGAGCAATCCTGGCCGTTCAAATTTTGTCGGAGATGTTACATACAGTATCCCTAGGAAGAGTTGGGTCCACTTTTTGCCTTGGTACAAATATCATACCTTTTCAAACAAAAAAATTCAATATAAAAAATATTATGAATTGGTTGGTAACCCTGTGAAGTTTCACAGGATTTACATTCAATAATAAAAAATAAAATAAAATACTGTTGATAGGACGAGGCTATGGACAAAGGAGATGAATTACTTATTTTTATAAACTCTTTAGGAAAGATATAAAATCAAGACAACAACTAAGCTACTAGTAAGAAATATTAAAAGAAAAACTAAAAGCTAGTAAGGATTACTAAAACATCTGTAGATTTTTGAAATCTATATTGGATATAATTAGAAGAAACTAAATGGTTCGTGGAGTATATACTATATCGGCAATAATATAGCAACCATTTTAAAATAGTGATAAAAAAGGGAGAACAAAGAAGGTCTGATTACAAGGACTAATGTTGTCTAATTGGTCATTCAAAAACTTTAGATTTCTTTTACAGTCTTTGTAGAGAAAAAAAAAAAACTAAAGCTTAACTAATTTGAAATTGTCATACAAAGAAGGCTTCCTTTTAAAGTTATCAACCAAATAACTCGCCATTCTATTTATTCGTTTTTTTTATACTTATTTTGGAAAGTAACTATTTGCTCAAGTTGAATAAGCACATTATCATAAATTTCTTGTGAGAGTTAAGACCTACACTTATACTATTAATATGGTTTTTATCACTGTTTTTTCTACATTTACGCTTTATATATTATGTATTTTCCACATTAGAGCAGAAATAAATTAAATTTGAAAATATTAAAACAAATTGTCATCATATTACAGTTAGTGATAGGTTAAACGATCCTTTATACTTTATACCGATAAGATCAAAAGACGACTTAATAGTTCGTAATGGTGTTGCAAATAGTGAAATTGTGTTTTTAAATTAAAAAAAGGGGAGTTAAATGTATTTATTAAAAATAGAGCAACCAAAGAAGTAATAGTAAAAAGCCAACGCGGGGTAAGTGAACCGGTAATAGGCGGTCAATTAAAACCGGCTAATTTTCCAATTGGCAGTTGCTAAGCATTTACTGCATGCTCTCTATCTCTCTCTCTCTCATCTTCTGTTTTCTTAATTAATTAATTAAATTAAATTTACCCATAAATAAAAACAGAGCTCACTCTCTCTCTCTAAAAACCCACTTAGATCCACACCCAATTCTACTAATTTGGCTATCATTATATCTAATTCTAAGTTTAATTGATCAAGGTAAGTAAATGATTACTTTTTTTTCTTTTATTTTTTAAAATTCTTGGGTGTTTTGATAGGTATTACTATTGAGGGTTTAAGTAACAAATTTGCAGTTTAATTGAAAACGTAAATGAATTGTGCTCTGCTTAATCGTAATTCTGAGCTTTTCCTCTTTCTGTTTTTTTTTTCTATTTAATTAGTGTTGTCGAATTTCAATTAATTTTTATAACTGGGTATTTTGAGAGGTATAATTAACTAGGATTTGTTATCTAATATGAAGTATAATATGAGGGTTTAGTAACAAATTTGTTGTTTATTACTAGACGTTTAAATGATTGGAGTTCTGTTTTTTTTTTTATTTAGCTAGTATTGCCTAATTATTTTAAATTGGGACTTTTTTAATATATTGAAAGTGATATTGCTATTAAAGTAATACTTTTATAGCTTTAACCAATTTGGAGTTTATTTGAGGCATTACTATTTCAGTATTTATTTATTTGATTGATGTGTTTGTCTCATTATATTTAATATTCAGAATTGAGGTATCTTGGATCTTGAAAGTAATAGTACTAATAAGGGTTTAATAGAAGTAAGAGTAATTGATTTTTTAAATTTTAATTGATAATTAAAGTGAATAATGGTGCTTTCACATCCTCTGTTTCTCCTAATTCGAAGCATTATTGTAATTTTTTTAAAGTAATTAGTGGTTCCTAATTAGAATCACTTTTGAAATTTTGGTGTTCTGAAAGGTAATACTACTATTAAGGGTTTAGTAATAAATTTGATGTTTTAAAAAAATTGATGAGTAACTAATGGTGTTTTCATATCCTGTATTTCTCTTTTATATTAATTTTTTGCATTTTTATCATTTGTGCCCTGTTTCTCATTCTTCCAGCTATTGATATTGTTATACATATTTTTTTTTCCAGTTGAATTTTAACTTTATATTGAATTTTCTTTTCTTATTTTGTTTTAATAAGTACCAGTATTATTTTCTTGAAATTGAAGTTGAGAGATTGAAACTTCTATTTATTTTTTATTGATGTTTGTTGGAGGGGAATAAGCTCACTCTTTATAAAAAAAAAGTAGTACACAGTATTATTTATTGCTCAAGATTTGAATGTGATCATTGTCATAATTAGTTGCTACCTAGCAATTGCTATTTTTTGTTTTTAATAAGTTTAGTTTGATTTAATTGGAATTTGATCTGAATCATTGGATGGATCATTTTAATCAGGGGTTAAGAACTTGAAGATTGTAATTCTATTTTGTTAAAATAATCAGTAGATTAAATAGCTATCTGTTTGCTGGTAACCTCTTATTCATTGTAACTAAATGTTTTTTTTTTTAATGTTTTTTTATAATTCGAGCTATTTAATACCTGTTTTTCTGGGGCCGTTTTTCACCTTTTATAATAATTACGTCATTAATTTGATTGATTCATTTATTTATGTCTGTTAATCAAAGCTTTGGTGTTCTCGAGAGGCGGATCAAATTAAATTGGAGGTTGTAGTATTATAACTACACTGTAGCACTTTAATAAGTGTGAGTATAAAGTGAAGCAATAATTGCTCATTGAATGTTCTTGAGATGAGTCCGTGAATTTTGTGACCCTTTGTTGAATCTAAAGCACATTGCATTAAATAATCCATTTCATTAAAACCATCTCTCTATATAAATATGTTTACATTTTCTACTTACTCAAAAATAGCTTACTCATTGTTTGGGACTTTGTTTTTGCAGGGATTTGTGCTTTTGTGAAGAATAATGGGCTCATCAAAGAACAACCATGTATGTGAGGGGAACGATTAGGCTGATTTTTGTTTAATTAATCCGGGTTCGATGGTGTTTATATAGCTTGAATTCGGTCTGTCTAATTTGTGCTGTTTATAAGAAAAAGGCTATTCGTACAGCATAGTTAAGCATGTTTCCCCAATGAAGTTCCGTGGGTCCTTATTTCATGATTTTGTCGGCGTAAAATGGGATCTTTTAGTTGTTAATACCTTATTACGAAGTTGGTCGATCTAGTTAAAAAACGCAGGTTAGCTTAGCGTTAGTTACCGGTATGACCTGGCTAAGTTGGTTGGTTTAGCTTGAATATATACATGTGCTGTTTATAGTTTTAGTGGTATCTAAAGCCAGTGTAAAGGCCAATTAGTAGCTAATTGATTAGTGCTAAAGGTTAAAAAAGTGTTGAAAAGAAAACTAAATGGTGGAGGAAGGTGAATTATCAAGTAGGATGATACTCTCTTCTAATAGTAGAGAGGAGAGTGGTGATGAAGAATTGATGAGTGTTCTACCTAGGCATACAAAAGTGATAGTAACAGGTAACAACAGAACCAAATCTGTCTTGGTTGGTTTGCAAGGTGTTGTTAAAAAGGCTGTTGGTCTTGGTGGCTGGCATTGGCTGGTATACCCTCTTTCTCTCCATATATATACATATGTATATATTTATATATATATATATATATTCTCATTTTTGTCAATTGGTTTTTCCATTTTTGTCAGTATTTTTTTATTCATGGATGAATTGATTTTTCTTGAGTCATGTTATTTACTAGATCGATGCACTCAGAAAAACGCAAATGGCGGAAACCTGGTTTAACTCTGCAATTTTTTTCTGTAGAAACTTGTATGGTTAAATTATGGTTTTAATCTTGTTACTGGTTGTTTTTGTTTGAAGGCTTTATTATTAAAAATTATTTGGAGATGTCGTTGAGGGAATAATTTTGGTGTAATTTGTTTATCAGTGAGTAGAGTTTGTATCAACCAGTGGAAGGAATAATTTTCCTTTTATTCTTTTGTGGTCCTTTTTTGTCACAAGAAAAACATTAGATCCCCTTTCGTGCCCCCTTACTTATTTTCACTCAAATTTTAAATTTTCACAACTTATACCGCAACTTTATAAACTTTTATATTATATTGTATTCAAATTTTAAAACATTTGAACATAATATTGTTTTAGACAAATTTTTTAATATTTAATGTTTAATTTACACTAGTTTATACATTTATTCCAAAATAAATTTTGTGTAAATTTTCTTTTAAAAATAATTATTAGAATGTATTGATACATGTATTATAGTAATTGTACAATTTTTTTCAAATTTTTTAGAATTTTTTTTTTGGATAAAATAAGCAATGGGGCACGGAAGGGGGTAGAGAAATGGGGTAGAAGATTTGGACTCGTTTAAGTGGCTTTTCTGGAGCTGATTCTGTGCATAAGTGCAGCAAAAATTGATTTAGATGTGTTTAGATACGTGACAAAATGTGTATTTTTGGTTACTCAATTACTACAAAGATATCTATTTATTAGATTCATACGAGGTTGTCTTCTGTTTCCTACTCGTATATATATAGAAGTGTTTCTATGGATCAAAGTACTCTTATCTTGGACAGAATTTACTAATTACACGTCATTGCATGAAATAATTTTGACAATTACTTACTGCCTTATGTGTAGTTTTGGTTTATTATGGTAAAGTTAATAGTCATATATAATTATATACTATTACCATAAAGTTAATAGTCATATATAATTATATATTATTACCATAAAGTTCGTATTATTTTGGGTTTGTAACGCCATCTTCTTCCTCTATATAAATAAGACGTTTCACTTGTTTTTATTTTACATCAGTCCCATTATTTGAAGATACTCTTTGAATACATTTTTTTTTCTCATCATGACTCGAAATCAAAAGGTATGTTAAACATTGTCTTCCTCATCAAGAAAAAATTGAAAAAACTTCTGCTTCTCTTCCCAAAAACGACCAAAGTGTCAATGATTTGAAGAGTATTTTCATGCATTAGATTCAATAGCTGATACAATAACACTAGTATACAATGCATTATGAAACATGGAAAAATCTTATGGATCTCTTCCCAAAATCAACCGAAAGTGTCATAACTTTCAAGATTTTTTCCATGCACTAGATTCAATACTGATGCAATGACACTATCTTCAATGCAGCTTTATTTCAATTTTGAACATAATGCTTGAACTTTTCTCCCATCGACTACTTGAAAGTCGAAATCATCTATTCTCAAGGGCACAAGCGATATATGTAGCTTGACATTGTACTCCAATTTGAGTTTTTATCACCAGAGTGCTGAATTTATATGCATAACCATTCCGTTTTAGTCTCTCATATGTGGCCAATCATTATATCACCTATATCAATCTTCTTTCTCCAGATCTGTTTTCTTCTATACAGCAATACCGCATGTGTAATTATTGTTTAGTGATGAAATTTGATTGCTGAGATATTTTTTGTACACTTTAAAGGTTTTGAAGAATGGAGTCGAAGTGAAGCTCCAAAGAAACGCATTGAGTGTTTTGGAACATCCAACAGGGAACGAAGATGATGATTTTGAATTTGGTATATCCAGTAGTAGCTCTGATATTAATGATAAAGATCATGACCTCTGTAAGTTTGAAATATTAAATACTCTTTTATATTTTTTAGATCCAAATCTGATTAATGCAAATTTGCAACTAACTTATGTTCTTGTTTTTTTTTGGCAGCTAGTGGATTTGAGTTTCCCCAGGTGAAAAGGACTAAAATTCGGGAGACAAAACCGCTCGTTTCTTCAATGCCGGCAAAGCCGAACAGCCAAAGTAATTGCAAAGAAGTTCAAGTAAATAAGAAGACTCCACAGCGGGTAATTTGAGCTCTCCTTAAGAGTTTTTAGTGTTTTAATTCGATGTTACTGAGTTTTTTTTTCTTGGAATGCAATTGTATTTGGTGTGCACTGCACTGGTTCTCCCTTTTAGTACCCTTTTTACGTCACATGTAGTTCTCTTCCTGGGAGGCATACGTGATTGTTAGATACTAGCTTGTAACTTAAAAGCTAGTTTTTACATATTGTTTGCTTTTAAATATGTTCCTTCGAGTTTGTCAGCTTCGGAAAAGCTTGTGCTTGAAATCAAATGGCTTTAAGTTATCTAAAGTGAAGAAGTAAACTTTTCTACCTTGTAAGAATGCTTTTCCCCTCGTATTTTTAAAATTCCCTTTATGTTGCAACCAATTCTCACTTTGGGTGTTGGAAGGCAGTGTATAGAAATATCGCCTACTTAAGATGAGAATACAGGATAGTTGTTTGGGTGTTTGGAAACAATGTTGCAAGTTTCCCCCCCTGTATTTTTAAAATTCCCTGTTAAGCTTTAAGTAACAACGTATTTTCACTTTGGGTGTTGGAAGAGAAGTGTATGGAAATATCACCAGCAAAAAATAATGAAGGATCGTTGTATGTGTGCTTGAAAACAATGTATAAAGAGATTTCACCAACTTAAAACCAGAAAATAAAGTTATTCTTTGTTCTACTTTTAGAATTTATTAATCTGTGCACTGACGAAATCGTTGTTTTGAGCTTTTATGGATGCGTGTTAACACAAATAGGTGATGCTTATTAGTTATTATAATATTCTACAAGTTGTGCCTTGTGAACTCCTTGTTGTATGAACTGTGAAGTCATAGTGACTAATTAAATGCGTATATTTGAAAATCTTGTTTCTTTACCGTAAGAAATTTTAAATTCTTTAGTTGCTGATTTATCTTTTGCATTTACAATATGACCAGACAGTAAATTTGGCAAAATTAAGTACCGCCTCACTGTGGAGATATTCGCGACACTTCAAACTTGTGAGTCTTCACTTTCTTTTTATACATCTACACTTTGTTCTCAAATAGCTGTTTTTACATATTTAAGTTGACTGGAAATCTCAAACTGCAGGGACACGCTAACCCAAATACCAGCAGAAACCAACTTATTGAAGCCGCCCAACAGCATTTCGATTCATGGGTAGATCTCTCTCTCTCTCTCCCTCTCTTAACACAATGCATATCAGGAAGAAATACTAAAACTCATTTTTCCTTGTTTTTTGTTTCCTTCAGAAAGTGGATGAAAAGCAAGTTATAGAAAATTTTGAGCGTGCAGCAAAGAGATTGAAGTCGGACAAAGCAGAAGAGGCGAAGCCGCAGAAACCTAAGGATGTTAAGTGATTGTATGAATCATGTAATATACATACAAGTTAGAACTGACTTAGCTAGGATTATAGTTTTAGAGGATGCCGTTGGAGTGAACCTTAACCCAGTGAACGACTGAGGCTGTTCCCGTTTTCAGTGATATTATGCTGTTTTCGAATTTTCTGTTTCCAATATGTAAATCATTTACAATTACTTAAAACTTGTTTGCGAAAGTTTATGAAATGCAGCATATGGTAATTCCTTTTTTTTTCCCCATGTGGCCATCTTTTTATAACTTTTTCTTTTTCTTTTCTGTTCCACAATCAGAAAAGATAAATATCTTCCTGGTACCTGGCGCAATTACAGAATGAGTATATACTGATAGTGAATCTTTGAATGTATCTCTATGTCCAAGTTGTAGTACTAGTGTACCATTGCACAATAGTAAGGCGAAAAATGAGTCATTCAATAGTAATTTATTACTTTTCATTAAAAATATAGCTAGAATGTCTGTCTTACATTGGTGATTACAAATTTATAGTAACTTTTCCTTTGAATTGCAACTAGAGTTTATTGTTTTGAGGAGATTTTGAGTTCATTAGAGTATTGGTCACATCTTTTCTGTCTCTATTTGGCCCCTATACTTTCAATTACAGCAATAAGATCTGAAAGATTGACCGAGTTGGAGCCTATTGACTATTGTGGTTTTGGATGGAAAGATGTTAAACAATGAAACTTAAGATGTTAACAGTGAAAAGATTGACCTAGTGCTTAGATTATAGTTTGTGTATGGTTTATTATGTGTTAAAGACCGTTTAGTCAATTATTTTGGCTACAATCTACCACGATCAGCATTAATAAAATTTTAATTAAAACAAATTGATTACCTGTTCTGGAAATTCGAGGAGTTCTTGTTCAATCGAAATAAGTTAAAAATAGGCCAATTGAACACAGGCTTCATTGTCGGAACTAAATTAATGAAAGGTGAAACCGTGTTTTTATAATTCCTGTAAACGTAAAAACATTACAACCCGACCCGTCTGACATGGGATTTTTTTTTTCTCAAAAACCTGCTTAAAAAAGGCAATGAAAAACAAATTTGCTTAAGAAAAAACTGCATTGCAGTGATTCCCACCAGGCCACCATTGTAGTCTTTGTACTTATTAATAACTTATAACTTATTTATTATTGATAAACCATTGGTCACCTATTTTGACTTATAACTGAGCTGGAAATATACATAACATTATTAAAAAGAAAACAAAAAATTTACTGTGAAAAAAACTATAAAAGAAAACTTTAAATTCCTAGCTTCCCTAATTTATTTAGCTTTTTTGAGCCAAAAACTGCTCTTTAAACGATAAAAAAAACCGACATACCAAAACACACATGGATTTTTATAATCAGAAAACTAAAAAAAACTAAGAAAGAAAAAACAGTCGTCAACATGATCACAATAAAAATTAACAAAACTATCGTGGTAAAAGTGTAAAAAAACAAAATTGATAGTAGCTATTAGAAATTAATATATATATATATATATTTAATATTTTATTTTTGTTATTCTGACAATGAGCAGCTTTGTTTTCTCGACTTAAGTCACACTTGCACGAAAACAACCCAAACATATATATATATATACGCATATATATATATATATAGAGAGAGAGAGATCCCACAAAACCCCTTTTTCCCCCAATTTAATCCAATTTTCTCATTTATTCAAAGGTACTTCATATATGTAAGTATGAGTTCAGTTATTGTGCTTGTTTTTGGTTCTTTAACTAATTCATGGGGTTTATTTAGTTGGGTTAATAAGTGTTTTTTTTATGTGGGTACCTCACTCTTTTTTTTACCGGAAAAAATACGTTTAGTGTACTGTATTACTAGTGACTGACGATTTAAGTAGTGGACTGAACTACGAAATTTCTTCTAATTAAGAAACTAACAACGTAAATTGACGAAATTCCAATCGCTATATATCACACATTTTGGGATCTACTTTTTACGGATATCGACAGAATTGCACTCACCATGTGATAGGCAAAAAAAGGTGAGTGTCATTTCATCATTTTGTTTAACGATAGGTCCTCAATTGTGACAAATTTCATAGATTGGTACCTCAATTGTTAAAGTTTGTAGTTTAGTACCTAAATCGTTAAACACTGGTAGTACAGTGCACTAAACGTATATTTTCCTTTTTTTTTTACTTAGCTTAAACTTTCCATTTTTGTGCTATTTAATTTCATTAAAACACATTAACTAAATTTAATGTTTCAGTTGTGTAAATCTAAGTGTGGGTGTGTGTGTATTAGTCTAACCAGTTGGAAAAATAATTTTCATTTTATGTAAGTGATTTATGTATCGATATGGTTGTGTATGTTAATTTAGCGTATATCTTAAACATATGGTTGTGTATAGATATGGAGTGCTTTTTCTTGATTTTTTTGTTTTTGGAAATTTAGCATCTGTGCTTGTATAGATATATGAATTATGTATCTATATGTGAGTGGTTCGATACGGAATAATTGGGTACTCCTTTTTGCTTCGTAAAATTGAAGTCGGAAATTGTTTAATTTGTGCCTTCACCCGCAATTTGGTATTAAAAAAGAAATGGGTTTGTAACTAGTACAAATTTTACAAATGAGTAGTTGGATTATTACTTGTAAGCTTGTGAAAACTTGGATCTTTGTTCATAACCAACTAGGAATATGTAATTTTCTCCAACAATTGGGGAGAAACTCTAGTTTTAGTTTTGTTACTTTTGTAGGTGGCTCAAGCATATGTTTTGCTTAAATCCAAACAAAATTATTGATGACAATATCAATTTTCATAAGATTGAACAGATACACACTAAAACTTAGCACGAACTTGTGGACTAACATCTTTTTATGCATTAGTTTATTGGGAAAAGTAGTCTCGATGTGTTTGGTAAATGGAACTTACTTTTGATCTTCCTTTGTTCCTCGTTGTTGTTGGTCTCTCAGTTCATTTTTCACATGTTTTGTTTGTAAAGTCCATATCTAGTTGTATAATGATGTTAGTTGATAGTTTGTATGTAATGTACATACACACTTATATTTTGGTGTTATCATAATAGATATTGCTTTCTTTTTCAATAACAGAATGTTCAGTTAGATAACGGATGGGGGCCTGTTGTTGCTGTGCTTCTAAAGGAGTGGGAATTAACTCCTTCCCCGGATATAATCATGTCAGTGTTTTTTCCTATTCTTTATACTTGTCCTATGTTTAAGATATACGCCTTGGATTAGCTTCCCATTAGAGAAATTGAATGTGTTCTTTTCTCGTTTTGTCGTATAGCTTAACATGACATCTTTAGTCTCTACCGGTCTTTCTATGCTGTAACTGTATTGCCTTTGTTAGTATCTCTGTAAGCTAATAATAAGAGAGAACACTAGTTTTTGGGGGGGATTTTGTTTATCTATGAGCATGGATTGAATAGATATTATGTCGATAATATGAGCTACTTGCAAATCTTAACTTATAAGTCAACTTTCTGAGGAATTGTTACCTTTTACTACTTGTATTGGCATAGAGTTGCATGCTATAGTCTCAGTTTTTTCTTTCGATGGATTTAGAAAGAAAAAACTGAGACTATAGCATATCGAGTGATAGTTGCAATTACTGTTTTGTTAATGTGAAATTAGCTTATATCATCACCTTATTATGGATCTTCAAAGTGCTTTGCTTGGTTGTATCACATCTACTTTTCAATTGCTTCACCTGCTATAACAGTGCCTTAAGTTTTCTCTAAATTCAACAAAATAACCACAAAAGCAAGCAATATGGGAGAATTTGAGGCAGATTTTGTGGTTAAATTTCCACTGACAAGCAAAAGGATTACGAGTAGTCGAAAGTGAAGAGTCTGGAACACGAAATTACACCATGTTTAATTATAACTAGTTTCTACAGCTTATTTTGATATAGAACAGGCAATATTTTCTCCCCAATCGTCCATTCTTCTTCCTTTTTATGCAATTATACTGTAGCTCTAGGAATGACTATGTACTGAACTTACAAAACGACCCATGAGTTTCCATGCCAAGTTCCCCATCTTTCTCAATTGCTTACAATAAACCCTCAAAACTGCTTATGAGACTTCTTTTTTTCTTTCCATTTTGTATATAAATCTAATGCAACTTGATGCATATATTTGTAACCAGGTTGTCACATAGTTCCACGCACCCAGCAAAAAAGGATAAAAAACAAGTTGCAGTATCAAAAATAATCTGTTGCTCATTAGTCAGGAAGTTTTATCCCTCACTATTTTTATCACCATAGTTGCATGCTGATTCGGTTACTTTTTGTTGTTATTCATTTAAGTGTCTAGTAATGAGAAGAAACAACTATTAGCATTAAAATATTTGTATTAGAAAATGCTGTTTACACATGTACACAGAGTCACAACTGTGTGCATATTCGAGAGTAAATAGTTATTTTACAGAATTTTGTTAACATTGATTATTTAATGTTACACTGCCACCTAATGAACCTGTGTAGAGATCTGACAAACACCTTATTTGCAGACGTCAGAGGAGCATGAGCCCCTATCATCATCACACCACGGAACACCGTCATCTTCTCTCTCTACAGGGAATTTAGTCAACACAAACCTCGATACCTCAACACCCGACACGTATATCTCACCTCCAGCACCTTTACCTTATGACTTCAACTCACGACGTCCTCTAACACTTTCTCCTACTCCAGGATTAGATTCCGGGGAAATAAATAATGTGAACAACAATAACTCGGAGATATTGGATAAGAATTTGAAAGAAGGTGATTGTAAAGTGAAAACCGACTGTGAACTTGCCTTGTCCAGCGCTGTTGAGTTTGAGGATATTGATGATCTTAAGAAAAATAGTGAACCATTTGTACCTGTAGAAGAAGAAAATGGCTGCCCCATCTGTCTCGAAGGTAATAATAAGGCCTTGTTTGTTGTAGGTTTTAAGCTTACCTGTTTTGCATAAAAGTAAGAATGTACTGACTGATCCTTTTAAAACCTGGGATTTTCTGGTCTTTCGGCCTGAAAAGGCAGCAGCTTTCGGCCGGATTAAGATTAACGCATATTTTTCTTCAACCTCAATACACCAGCTTATTTTGATTTAAACCAGAGCCAAGCAAACCCTTGGGGCAATGGTTCGCAGCTTTTAGTAGAAGTTTAGTAAGGCTATGTTTGACTGCGGACCGTGTTTCGTTGACCAACTTAATTGCTGATATTTTCTGGTCTTTTTCCCTGAAAGGGCTACATGCTTAGGCTGGATGAATGTAGATTTTTCCTCAACCCCCAAAAAACCAGCTTAATTTTTCTAATGAACAAGTTAAAAGGGATATTTGGTTGTAGCATACTATAATAGAAGTCTTTAATTGCCTCTTACACAGCACGAAAGTAAGGGTTCTGATTCTCCTTTGCATTTTACCAAAGCCTTACTTGATGAATAATACCAGCAAACATTTTTCTTGTACCAAGTAAGATTAAAGAAACATACTTAGAATCACTGTTGCATATTCCAGTATACTTGCTTGGTGTCGAAGGAAAAAGTCACAAGAAGAACCAAGGTGATCTGGTTAAACTTAACAAAAATGGGAAGAATATCTTATGCATTCTACCAATTATGTCATATCTCAGTCAAATACTTTCAGCCTTTTCAGTCCATCTGATTGTTTAAACGCACATATATAAGACAATCGGAAATTGAACAAAACCGAGTCTTACACTCTTCACAATGTATCTCGTACAGAACAACGATCTTTTTATGCTGTCTAGTCGTCACTTGGTGTTAAGGTTTTTGATTGAAAACGTAACAGTGTGTCTGATAATGTATGTTTCGTGTCTTTAGACTATGACGATGAGAATCCGAAGCTTTTAATGAAGTGTGAGCATCATTTTCATCTGGCGTGCATTCTTGAGTGGATGGAAAGACGCAAGGCTTGTCCTGTTTGTGACAAAGTACATTACTTTTAATGTTTCTGTTTCTATCATTTTATCTGTTCATGATTTAGTTAAAAAAAATGTATATTAACACACTCATTATGTTTATACCTTTATAACAGATAATTATCGATCCCTCTCTTACCCGCTAGCTAATCAACCGAGCTGTTACCTTTCTCAGGCGACTCCTCTCTAAGATTTACAGGTGTTCGATGAATCTTAACTGGGTTTGGTGTTTTAGTTTCGACTGTAGATATGGTAAAGAATAAGGCACCTTTTTTCTTTAATATAGAATTTCTGTTTTTACTTTACGAATCGTTATAGGGTTGCTGAAGGTCAGTTAGAGGAAAAGAGTATGTGAACAGAAAAGGGATATCATAATGTCAACTCCCTAGGTTTATTTTAGTTTCATGTAAATTTGTCTTCGCCAGATTGTAACTAGTATATTGAAAGTTTGCATAGGGAAGCAAAAAGCTCAATATGTTGTCAAATATTAGAAAATTAAAGGATCAGATTGCATTGCTTGTATATCTTTCTCTTTGCGTGAGCTTATTTATTTTGCAGTTTCTGAGTTCTTTTATTCATGAACGATACAATAATTGGTTGGTCGGCTTAAAAACTGATTTATCTTCTTTATTTGCTGCAAAATGGTAGAAGATGGCTTACAGAGCCATGCTCTTTTTTGTCAGACTCCATATAAGCCATTTTGTTTGCTTAAAAGCGTAATAAATCATACCCACAGTCTGAGTGACTTATCGCGTAATAAACTTCGGTTTTTGTAATTTGTGTGAATGGGTGTAAACACTGAGGATTTGACAGATTCGAGAAAAAAAAACATATCTAATCCGCTCGTAACGCTCTTGGGAAAGTAAATCCAATCCAGACCGTCTGAGTTATGAATTCCAATTCAGACCTAGCCCTACAGTTTAAACCAATTCGTCTCAGTTGCACCTCGACAGTTTGGACGCTTTTTATGGTTCCAATACACAATTACTATATTTTTTTCTATAATTTAGCAAGTGATTGAAATATCGTCATAAACGTCCACATGTTATATCAATTACTCCCATAACTAGATGGTATGGCTATAAATGAACCGCGACGCGCCCAACATGAGATTGAAGTGACGAGTTCGTTTTTTTATCTTGATTCGTTTTCTTTTTGCATCTCCGTTCCGGATATCGCTTTCCGAGTTGGCAATTATGTTAAACAACAGTCTTTAGAGGCCTATTTGGAATTGACTTTATTTTTCAAAAACTTCTTGAAAAATAAAGTGAAAAAAATCTTGTAAAATAGTTCTAGTGTCGTGCTTGACACCACCAATTTTTTCTCTCTTTTAACTTCTTTTTACTAGTCATTTCCGTTTACTAACTTTATACCCCGGGTCTTGTTATAAATGCGTTGGATACCCATTAATAATGCATGGTCCGTTTCATATCCGAATAGACATATTCGGATCTATTTTTTATGTTCTATCAAATACCGTCAAACATGCATTTAATACTTATTTGGACGACTTGTAATCACACATCGCTACTCAAACTTAACAAAAAGGTTGCTTTACCTCCTCTTACTCAATTCTTTAATCCTTAGAAAAAGACATCCGAGTATCCGACCACTTTATCGAGGTCCTAAACAGACAGATGAAGTATTTCTAAACGAGATTAAATAACTATATATGAACCAGCATGGTTGTTTTTATCAAAATTTCGATAAGTGAGGGTACATTTTTTTTAAGAAACATGCTAAGATAAGATCAAGGACGCATTGAAAGGTTTGAAAAACTTGGGGCTTAAGTGAAAATGTTATTTGGTTGTTAAGGGGCTACGTTTGTAAAACAAAAGGATTGAATAGGATTATTAATTTATGACAAATAACTGAATAAGAAATACTAAGAAAATTAAGGGAATCTGTGGGGAAAAAATACTATTAATATATTGTACTAGTTGTTTTTAACGATTTAGGTACCATACTATCACTATGTTACAATTGAGGCACTGAACTATCATAATGTTCACAATTCAGGTACCGACATTAAATTAATTGGATAGAAATTAGTTTCACTTTTCATTTTGGTCATATTCTTTGTAATTTGTATAAATCTAACCCTTAATTTTCTGAAATGTCCTTATTTTAATGTAAATTAAAAAAAAATTTGAAAAAACCTTTAAAAAAGTAGTAAATCCGAAAAAACGACGAAAAAATGGTAAAAAAAACCAAGAAAAATCTAAAAAAGTTTAAAAAAACCGGGAACCCGAAAAAACCCAAAATCGGTAAAAAAAATAAAATTATTTTCGGGTTTCCTACTTTTTTAAAGGTTTTTTCGGGTTTCCTACTTTTTAAAGGTTTTTTCGGGTTTCCTACTTTTTTTAAAGGTTTTTTCAAAAAAATTGGTAATTTTTTTTTTAAATTCTGATTTTTCTGAATTTATACTAAAAAGAGACATTTTCAAAAATTAATGGTTAGATTTATACAAATTACAAAAAATAGGACCAAAATGAAAAATAAAACTAATTTTCATCTAATTAATTTAATGTCGGTACCTGAATTGTGAACATTATGATAGTTTGGTCCCTCAATTGTAACAGAGTCATAGTATGGTACCTAAATCGTTAAACACATGTAGTATAGTACACTAATTGTATTTTTTCCCGAATGTGTGGTAAGAAAATTAAGCGAATCTGTGGTAAGAAAACATAAGAAAGGATTTGATACACTTCCATCAAATAAATTAAAAATTCAGTACAATAAAAATGTCTGGTAAGAAAATAATTCACTATTTGTCTTAAATTTCAAGCTAAACTTGAAAATTTTAACGGTTTTGTATATAATTACTCTATGTTATGTAATGAGCAATGATAAGTTTGAGATTAGTAGCATATATGCATAAAAAATATACAGCTGATATTACCGAAGATAAATATGGGTACAAGATATGAAAGTCGATTGGACGGAAATTATGGGACAGAAGTGTATAAAATCACTGAAATATGGTAGTATGTTGTACTAATTAAATAATGTGATAATATGGTGTTTAAAATCGTAATAAATGAATAGCATGATGTATAAAATTGCAAAAAAAAAACTGAATAAAGTGTAAACATAAACTAATTACTCAGGGGGGGCAGATGCAGGTAGGGGGCATGAGGGTTCCATGCCTTCCAAAATTTTCAACAAATATAATTACGAAAATACCATTGAAATTTATATTAATCCATAATATCTCTATTTTTTGGTAAATATACTATACTTATAATTAACTTTTATTCATTTGGTAAAATGGCTTTATTTTTTACAAGTTACAACAATACTCGTATTCTAATCAAGAATTTTCGTACAAGTTTACAACAATATTAGTATCATAAACCAAAAATAATGGAATAAATCTATCAATTCTCAAAAGCGTTGAAGGTTTTTTTAGAACAAATTAATTTATTTATTAAAAGTGAATGTGATGATGTATCTCATAACATACTTATAACTTAGATATAACTTAGATGTACTTTAATCGTGAACTGAACTGCTTATAATTAACGTTTATTCATTTGATAAGATGGCTTGAAGGCAATGAAAGTTTTTCCTAAACAAATTAATCTGTTTATTCTAGAGTTTGATAAGATTTTATAGTTTGTTTTGTTTTGTTACTTTCTATTATATCGTTACGGTTTTTATTGTACTCTTATAACATTTAATGTTTGTTATGTCTATTTTGTTTGTAAGAAAATCGACCAAACTGGACAAACCGAACAACGAATGTCAAACGAATTATTAATTGGTTTGTTTTTTTGGGAAACCAACTATGTAAACGAAGTACATTAGTTTTATTTTCGCTTTAAATCAAAACAAATCGATTCTTCTAATTTATATACAAATATTATATGCATATATATATATATATATATATATATATATATATATATATATTATTGATTTTAAAAAGTTTACCCGAACTTACTTATTCAAATATTAGAACAGATGATTCTGATTCTAGTTTGCTTATAAATTTTTGCACATTAGTCACCTTATTATTATAAAATTGTTCACTTCCGAATGTAAAATAGTGGATCCGCACGTAGTATTTTATTACAGAAACGTACGGTACTTGGGAATATGAGTTTGATGTGCAAAATTTTTATACTACTCCTAATTACACCTATTTTTGTAGATTTGCTTCAAACCTTCTTGGCTACTGAAAGTGATCTCAAAGTCAAAGGTGTGCTCCTTTTTTACTTTATTTTGATTTTTCAGTTAATTCATTAAAATTCTGTTGATGGTAAACGTAAGTTGTGTTTCTTACCATGTTAGCTTTGTTTTGATGAGTAGTTTACCTTGTACATTACTGATATTTCTCTTTCGGTTTTAGTTAGGATTTATTCAATATTTGATAGTAATAATTAAGGTGTGACCTTTTGCTTGATTAATTCTAATATACTTTATTGAGAAGATTTTAAAGGTTAAAGCTCTAATTTTGAAGTTTTTCATGCCGCTACTATTTATGAAAAAGTACGTGTATGTAGTTAGTATGTTACTCTGATAAATTGGGGGAACTATTTATCGGCTAGAAGGACTACAACACCCTCGAGAAAAAATCGAATTTTTTAATGTATTTTTATGAAAAGTTCATGATTGATAGTGTTTTAGCATTCCCGTAATTACAAAAAAATATATACACATGTACTTAATCCCCACTCACATCCAAATTCTCGTACCCCCACTGCTCGGATATATCAATGACTATGCTAACAGTATAGGAGATTAGTATCACCATAAATGCATAGAACATAATACATCAGAATATTCTTATCTAGGTGGAAAAAAGGTCGTCTAGCACCTTATCCCACCTAATTTCGCTTAATTGCCCCTAATTTGTTAGGCTCCTAGACGTCTAACTACCACTTAGGCTCTTCCTAATTTCCGACTAGGCTCGTTTTTTTAGGACACTGTTGTAGCATAACCAGAGACGACACATACGTGTAGCGTACCCGGAACATTTATCCGACAAACTAATCTAAAAAATTAAAATCCAAAAACACACACCTGACCTCTCTTGAGTTTAGTAAACCCATCACTTTATTTTGGTTTTTTCCTCCTTTTGAAACATACCATGTCTACTTTTCAGTATAAAAGAAAGGCAACAAAAGTATCAATCGGTCATGGCTGATTGGGCACAACTTCTACCTGAATTGCTACATATGATTGCTAAACGGATCGAATCCATTGAAGATTTTATTGCTTTCAGCGCTATATGCACCACCTGGCGAGAGGCTACGCTCAGTGCAGATTCCACCGAGTCCATTCAGCCGATCTGGTGGCTTATGTTAGCAAGGAGTAGGAAAGAAAAACAAGGTAAAGAACACGGGCTTGAGGCGGCTTTACTTCCAAAAATAAGCAGAATTATATCATACCAAAAACAAGAAGATTGTATTTCTGAATTTTACTGCCTCACAAACAACAAGATTCAGAAAATCCCCTTGCCACTAGAAACTAGAGGGAAGAAGGTGGTGGGGACAAAGGGTTGGTTAGTTACCGTCTCTCGAGAACGCGACATGAGTTTATTTCACCCTCTTTGGTGTACTGTGATCCCTCTACCTCCTCGGTCTGCTGGTGCTTTCTTCAGGATGGCTGTCTGTTTCAGTTCTCGAAGCAAGGCTGTACTTTCTTCAGACCCTTATCGTGGTAGCAAGGATTACATCCTCATGGTCATTCATGATAATAGGACGAGTTTCTGGAGACCTGGTGACAAAGAGTGGACCGTTATTAGAACATGCACAGGCGATCAAATGGACATAATCTATTGTGGAGGCCAGTTTTATATGGTTGATTATATGGGTTCCATTAATTTATGTGATGTGAGATATCTTAACCATACCGTTATTGGCAGGATCCCTATGGAGTTGACCAACGTCAGACAGTTTTATCTAGCAGGTAGAACCTATAATAACTCCTCAATGTTATTGGTTGCTCAGTTACTTGTTAAGAATGATTACACTCAGAAGTACGAGACATACTGTTTTAAGGTTTACGATGTGGATTTAAGTGGGGAAACGGATGGTATCTTTACGGAGGTGAATTGTTTGGATAACGAGACTATTTTTGTGGGTTACAATGAATCCATTTGTCTTCGGACTTCAGAATTTCCTTCCGCGACTATAAAATCCAATTGCATATACTTCACCGAGGATTGTTGTATGTCATACTCATGGCGCCATCCGCAGGTTGAGGATTGCCCTCATAGCATAGGGAGCGACATAAGAATCTTTAATCTTGAAGATGGAACCATAGAACTGTTTTAAGTATCTGTAATCCTTAAGTGCTATTAAGGTCTTTAGTAGGAGGCATTCATTCAACAAACTCAATTCTTAAATCACGGGTTTAGTCTTATGTTCATCATGGGAGTTCACGTTTAAAGAAATTGGATTTATGAGTAATGTGATTGAATCAGTTAGCTTAATGGCAATGAACTGTGAATAACCGTAGTACCTAACCTACCTGTCTTTAAGTGAATGTGTAGCTTCTTTATTTCCTTTTACTTTTTTTGCATACCTTTTACTTTTATATATAACTATAATGTCTAATCGTTGAAATTCGGGCTTCGTCAGTCAGAACTGTGGTTATAACTGCAGTTGCAACCACGGTTCTAACCGAACTTTAAAGATGAATATAACTCAGAATAAAAAGGTATTTGAAAGTAAATTCACACGCACGTTTTTAAACAGAGTTCACACAGAACTTTGACCTACGTCTATGAGGCACTCAACCAGATTTATGATACTATTTCTCAAAACATATATCATATCTATATAAAAACGTGTGAATATAATTTGCATTGATTAAATATTCTGTCAAAAAATAAATGCATAAAATAATGATTCTGCAGGAATTTGCATAACAGCAGGTTACAACTGTGGTTGTAACTGCCAGTTGTAACCGGTAACTTTCCTGCAAGCATAAAACAAGTATTTTGACATAATTCAATACGACAACAAATTAAGTAACTTTAACAAGTCTCCTTAAGTTCTAATAATCTTCCCTTTGTCACACCGATGACAAAGAGGAATTCCTGCCGTTTTAGTACCTTTGGTGCATCACTTGGGCGACTGGTATATACGTGGTTCAAAAAATTGGTAATAAGATTTTAACAAAAAGATTTTTACCAAATCAAAATATAAGCACTTTTAAGATATAGATATACCTAATTTTTACAATATCTTGTTTTAAAGGATATGACCTTTTTTTAAAAAACAGAATTTTTAGCAAGATATGTATATGTGAAAATTTTATCAATCATATTAATAGGCATAGAATTCTACCAAATAAACCAATGAAACATTCCAATTTTAAACAATGCTGATCGAAATTTTTGGTTTTCATAAAGCTGAAGAAATATAGCAGATTTAAACATGTGTCAATTAAAAGTAGCAGAGAATATATATATATATATAGATTGCCAAAAAACAGAAAATAATAATTTATTTTTACAAATATGTTTATTGTGAGGATCCACAGAGTAATTTTATGCATCGAGACACTTATCATTGAGAAAAAAACTTACCTTTACTCTACACAAATACTTTTTAATAACCCAAAAAAGTAAGATCAATAAGTTTTAAAAGAGCAGGGTGACAAATTGTCAATCCATAATACAATTACTCAAAGAGTATAATCAACAGCGTGTGTTATGGACTCTCGTTAAAAATAGTTGGGTATACTAAGAATATCACAATGATACCTGATCCATAAAAGGTCTATCCCAAAATATTGGCTAGGACATTGAGTGAACACCACTTACGCACTTAAATCAGGTCTGATAAAAAGACTTAGGTTACAACTGTAGTTGCAACCACACTTATAACCATTTTACTTTTTGTGTACTAGCACTTAGTGCATTCGAAAGAGTTTTAGATTCAAATTATTCTTTTGCAGTTAGTTCACATCTTTTATTGGCATTAACCAGCGGCTATTTCAAGATAAAAATACTTTTAAACTCAATAAGAATTACTCTGGATCCCATAAACACTATTCATGTTTCTCACAAATATGCATAAAATGCAAATATAATCAATTAAATTCATAAGGACATACCTCAATGTCACTTCTCAAAGTTTCAAATTTATTAGTATCAATGAGTTTTTTAAAAATATCTGCCAATTGCCTTTCAGTAGAGACATGTTTAGAATTAAACTCTTTTCTTCAACTAATTCTCTAATAAAATGATGTCTTAGATCAATGTGGTTAGTTCTGGAATGTTGAACATGATTATAAGCTAAATCTATGACGCTTTTATTATCACAAAAAAGAGTTAGAATTTCTTGTTTTATATAATAATCGCAAAGCATTTGTCTCATCCATAAAAGTTGGGTGCATCCACTTACAACAGCGATATATTCTACTTCAGCAGTTGATAAATAAATACAGTTTTGTTTTTTACTAAACCAAGAAACCAGATTATTACCAAAGTAAAAACAACCATCGGATGTACTCTTTCTATCATCAATATTTTCAGCCCAATCAGCATCACAATATCCCACTAAAAAATTATTGGTGTCCTTAATATACCACAAACCTAAATTAATTGTCCCTTTGACATATTTAATAATTTTTTTAACAGCTAACAAGTGAGTTTCAAGGGGATTAGCCTGATATCTAGTACAAATTCCAACACTCAAGCATATATCAGGTCTACTGGCAGTCAAATAAAGCAAGCTACCAATCATAAATCTATATAATGTGGGGCACACACTTTTACTTTTATCATTCTTAGACAATTTAACAGTAGTACTCATAGGAGTTCTTTTCTCTTTAGCATAATTCAAACCAAATTTCTTTACAATATTATCAGCATATTTACTTTGACTAAGAAAGATTCATTTATCATTTTATTTTACTTGAAGACCAAGAAAATAGGTAAGCTCACCACCTCCACTCATCTCAAATTCAGTTTTCATATAATCAATAAACTCAGAAATTCTAAAGTTAGAAATGGAGCCAAACACAATGCCATCAACATAAATTTGAGCAATAATAATATCCTTAGCAGTGTTCTTAGTAAATAGAGTTTTATCAACTCCCATCTATTAAAACATTTTTCAATCAAATATTTCGTTAATCTATCATACCAAGCTCTAGGGGCTTGTTTCAATCCATACAAGGCCTTTTTCAAAAGATAAACATGCTCAGGAAATTTTGGATCTTCAAATCCTTTAGGTTGACAAACATAAACTTCTTCATTAATCACACCATTCAAAAAAGCACTCTTAATGTCAAGTTGAAGCAATTTAAAATCATACAGACATGCAAGAGATAGTAGTATTCTAATAGACTTAATTCTAGCTACATGAGCAAATATTTCATCAAAGTCAATTCCCTCAATTTGTGTATAACCCTGAGCTACCAACCTATCTTTATTTCTCACAATTATTCCATCTTCATTGTTTTGTTTTTAAAAACTCATTTTGTTCCTATAATATTTTTATTAGTAGGCCTATGCACCAAAGTCCAAGCATTAGTTCGTTCAAATTGTGAAAGTTTTTCTTGCATAGCTAAGATCCATTTACTATTATTTAAAGCTTTTTTAACGTTTTTGGGTTCAACTTGAGAGATGTAACAAGCAAAATTAACCAAATCAGAATTTTCGTGTCTAGTTTTCATACTTTCATTGCATTACCTATAACATCATTCAGAGAGTGATTTATTTGAGTTCTTACATACCGAGCTCTCCTTTCAGTTTGAACTGCAGCGTTTTGATCAGTTTCTGCTGCCTCTTCACTCTCGGTTACAACTGTGGTTGTAACTGGACTTATAACCATCCTTGCTTTTCTCCCATGTTGTTCCATGTTCCAACGCTCATCTTCATCACCTGTGATCTCAGATATATTCTTAGATTTATCAAACACAACATTATATGACTCCATAACAATGTTTCTTCTTAAATTAAAGACTCGAAAAGCTCTACTATTTTGAGCATAAGCAAGAAATATTCCTTCATCACTTTTAGCATCAAATTTCCCAATGTGTTCTCTATCTTTTAAAATATAGCAAAGACAACCAAACACATGAAAATATTTAACACTAGGTTTTTTACCTTTCCAGATTTCATAGGGAGTCTTATTGGTTCATTTTGTTAAATAGACCCTATTCACAATATAGCATGCAGTACTAATGGCTTCAGCCCATAATCTTTTAGCTAATTTCTTAGAATTTAACATGTCTTATACCAAGAGTATCACAAAAATCTTTAAACTTAGTATTTTCAAATTCAGTTCCATGGTCACTTCTTATCCTCGTAATTTTACTAATTGTAGAGTCTTTATCTATTTGAAGTTTTTTACACAATTCTCGAAAATCTTTAAAAGCATATGATTTTTCTCTTAAAAAAGCAACCCATGTAAACCTAGAAAAATCATCAACAACAACAAGAATATATCTTTTACCGCCTATGCTTTCAGTTTGTATTGGGCCCATAAGATCAATATGAAGCAATTCATGTACTTGTTTGGTATAAATTTGATTAGTACCTTTGTGAACACTCTTAGTCTGTTTTCCTTTAGCACAATCACCACAAGTAACATTATTTTTAAAGCTCAGTTTAGGAATATCTCTAACAAGATCTATATTGACTAATTTACTTAGAGTTTTGTAATTAACATGCCCTAATTTCTTGTGCCAAATCTCAGTATTGTCAGTGACAACTTGATTGCAAGTATTTTTTGTAGATTCAGTGTTCGATTCATCGTAAATATAACAACTATCAGCAGATCTAACGCCTGCCATAATCAAATTACCATTTTTATCAATAATAAGGCATTTTTATATATTAAAACTAACATGCAGATTATTATCACACAGTTGACTTATACTGAGTAAATTAGACTTTAACCTATCCACAAGAAATACATCATTAAGTTCAGGGATTCCGGATTTGTTTAATATTACTTTACCAATTATTTTACATGTATCTCCACTACAAAAAGTAACAGTTTTACCTGGAGCTTTACAAATATCTTTGAGAAATTCTGCATTACATGTCATGTGTCTAGAACAACCACTATCAAAATAGCAGGCATTAGATGATGAAACTTAAGAAGTAATAGATGCAGAGATACATTGAGCCTTGTCAGTTTTCTTTTTAGGTACCCAAATCCATTTGAATTTTTGATTAAGACTCACTTTAGCAGTGATATCATGGGCAATAGAATTTTTGTGTAATTTCAAATAACAATCTCTTTCAAAGTGATCTGAATTATTGCAAAAATTACAATATTTAAAAACAGACTTGTTATTAGTAAAACTACTTTTACAGCTCCTGTTCTGACTGGTTACAACCACGGTTGTAACTTTTAACCATATCCAGTTTGGGTATTTTTAAAGCTTTAACAAAAACAGTTTTCGCTTTTTCTTCGAAACCAGTATAACATAATCCACCATTATCTTTTGAGGCCCTAGAGTGGGATAGTATTTCATCAAGTTTTTCAGTGGCAGAGGCGTTTAACAGTTTTATCTTTCTTTTGGTCTCATTTAACTCAAGTTGTTTTCTATAAAGTTTTTCATTAATATCTTTTACTTAATTAGTTAAATCCTCATTCAGTTTATTCATAGAGAGATACTTTTTGCTGAGAGCCTTGTAGTTTTCATATAAACAGATATATTGCTTTTCAGTTTGTTTTTTAGAAACTTCTTTTTCATCACTTTCAGAGTCGGTTTCAAGTTCAGCTCTAACTGTGGTTGGAACTGACTGATTATCACTATCGATTTTAACCATAAGAGCAGTTTCTGTAGAAAAGTAACTATGACTATCCTCATCATCAGAATTAGTTTGTAATTGTTGAATTTTATAGGCCTTAACTTTAGTGGTTCCTTCAAAAGTGACTCTTAAAATATCTCAAGCTTCTCTAGCTATTTCACAGTGAGAGATATAACTGAAGACGCTTAATGTGACTCCAGCAAAGATTAGATTGATGGCTATGGAATTTGCTCTTGCAAGTCGGTTTTCATCTTCACTCCAACTTTCTTTAGGTACTAGTACCAATTCTCCATCACCATCAGATACCATAGGGACCTCCCATCCATTCAGAATCGATTTCCAAGCCAGCTCAGCTTGTCGTTTGATTTGTGACTTCATCCGGATTTTCCATACCTCATAGTTTCCACCTCATTCAAGCAGTGGTGGTCTGTTGCTAACTTTTCCTTCCCTCATCATGTCCATCTTGACCAGAACGCAGGATCCACACCACACCAAGCAGGGTCTGGTGTGAAGCTCTGATAACAATTGAAATTCCGACTTTGATGTTCTGGTTGTTGCTACGCTGTTCAGTTAGAACTGTGGTTATAACTGCAGTTGCAATCACGATTCTAATCGAACTTTAAAGATGGATATAACTCAGAATAAAAACGTACTTGAAAGTAAATTCACACGTACGTTTTTAAACAGAGTTCATCTAGAACTTTGGGCTACGTCTCTGAGGCACTCACCCAGATTTATGATACTATTTCAAGCTTACAATATAGGACTCTAGACTTATAAAAATTCACAGACTCTCTCTTGATTTTCTGCCTATCACTATATTGTTATTACTAAATAGCTATCACTTATAAACAATAAAATCCTGTCATTGTTACTCTCGTATTATTTAGCCCATGTGTATTCTCTATACGATAAGTTCTTTATTTTACAAGCAAGTATGAGACTATATAATAATAAAAGTCTTTCAAATCTTCGCATTCCTTTTCTTTAATCTTCAAGAATCTCGCTGCTCATTGAAGATTTTATCGCCATCTTTGTAAGATCTTTGGAGATTAGTTTTGTTAGACACACATGCCTATTTTAGCTCCAAATCTTGTTAGGAAATTCGGCTACTTTGCTTGTAACAAGAAGATTTAGTTGGCTCATTTTTAGGAGATAAACTCCTTCCAATATTCAATATATTTTGTCTATAATTCAAATAATTTCAGCACAAACAAATCTTATCAAATATGTTAGTACAAGGTAGCATATATATTGAAGTAGGAGATAATATATTTATTCAAAAAGATTCACACGAGACAATTTTTAGATAGATTTATATATGAAACAATATATCTGCTAACATTGCTAACATGATTCAAACTTATACTCAGCAAATCAATAACTAATCATTCATATAAGATAGAATAAAAAAAGATTTTATTTAGCAAATTTTAAGAAATAGAACAAATATTTTTATAAGGTAATATATTCTTAAAAGTAGTCTCACATAGTTTGGAAAGATAATTACATTTCTTTAATACTCAAATATTCTCAAAACATATATCATATCTATATAAAAAATGTGAGAATATAATCTGCATTGATTAAATATTCTGCCAATAAAATAAATGCAGAAAATAAACAGACCAGTTAACCAGTAATTTTCCTGCAAGCATAAAACAAGTATTTTGACATTATCTAATACGACAGTAAATTTAACAAGTGTCATCGAGTTCTAACAGTCTTTATAGTCTTTTGCTACATTTTATTTTAACCTTGTGAGTTGGGAGACATCTTTAAAGGAATAGGATTGGTTTCACACTATGAATAATTGTTTCATAGAGATTTGGATGAAAATAAGATTGTATATTTTACAAATTGGAAGTCTTAAAGGAAATTACTTTGTTATACCAGGATTACTTGGAGGTGGCCAGCTATATGATAATTTGAAATTTTAGCAGGGCCGGTTCTATGACCACGTACCCGATGTGTGGTGTGCATTTAAATTGGTGCACACAAGTTTATCTAGCACTGTTGTGCCTATAACTAATGTTACGACTATAGGAAAGATGGTGCATGTGTTTTTTGGGTGAAGTAAATAGTGTTTACATACCAGTAAATTTGCAGCGTGTATCACACAGGTTATAGTAAACAATGCCTAAAACATACAACTTATTATAAAATATTACCAAAATATACAAGTCAAACAAACTATTCTTAAAACATACAATTGACCCAAATAAAAAATATATATATATATTTCTCCTCATTTACCAAAAAAATTCTCTTTCTCCCCTCTCTCTTCGCGCTCTCTCTTTTTAAATCATCATTTTTTTTTTCATAAAAGACTAATTTATTTAATATTAAAATGACTTCTAAACCGAAAAAAATAAAATTACAACAAAAAATAAAAAAAGTTTCAAAAAAGTCGAGAATCCGAAAAAACCCAAAAAATGCTGAAAAAACCTTTAAAAAAGTCGGGAATCCGAGAAAATCTAAAAAAATGGTAAAAAAAAAAAAACCAATAAAAATCCAAAATCACCAAGAAATGAAAAAAGTTCAAAAAATTCGAGAATCCGAAAAAACCGAAAAAAGGCTGGAAAAGCCTTTTAAAAAGTCGGGAATCCGAAAAAGCCCAAAAAATGGTTAAAAAAAGTAAAAAAAAAAGCCAAAGAAAAATCCAAAATCACAAAAAGAATGAAAAAAGTTCACAAAAGTCAAGAACCCGAAAAACCCAAAAAAGTGCTGAAAAAACCTTTAAAAAGTCAGGAACCCGAAAAAACTCCAAAAAGTGGCAAAAAATAAAAAAAAAAAAACCAAGAAAAATACAAAATCACAAAAATATATAAAAATAAAGTTCAAAAAAGTCGAGAACACGAAAAAAGCCCCAAAATATGGTAAAAAAACAAAAAAAAACAAGAAAATTACAAAATTACAAAAAAAAATGAAAAAAGTTCAAAAAATTGGAGAATTCAAAAAAACCCAAAATATGCTGAAAAACTTTAAAAAAAGTCGGTAACCCGAAAAAACCCAAAAAAATGGTTAAAAAAAAACCAAGAAAAACCAAGAAAAATCCAAAATCACAAAAAAATGAAAAAAGTTCAAAAAAGTCGAGAACCCGAAAAAACCCAAAAAAGGCTGGAAAACCCTTTTAAAAGGTCGGGAACCCAAAAAAGCATAAAAAATGGTTAAAAAAAGTAAAAAAACAAAGAAAAATCCAAAATCACAAAAAGAATGAAAAAAGTTTACAAAAGTCGAGAAACCGAAAAAACCAAAAAAATGTTGAAAAAACCTTTAAAAAGTTGAAAACCGGAAAAAACTCCAAAAAAGTGGCAAAAAAAAAAACCAAGAAAAATCCAAAATCACAAAAATATATAAAAATAAAGTTCAAAAAAGTCGAGAACTCGAAAAAAATGATAAAAAACAAAAAAAAAACAAGAAAATTACAAAATTACAAAAAAAAATGAAAAAAGTTCAAAAAATTCGAGAATCCTAAAATATTCAAAATATGCTGAAAAAACTTTTTTAAAAGTTGGTAACCCGAAAAAACACAAAAAAATGGTCAAAAAAAAAAACAATAAAAATCCAAAAATAAATAAAATGAAAATGAAAAAAGCTCGAAAAGCCCGGAAAATACGATTGTGTATACATTTTTCTTATTTTTTATGCATTCTTTGGTATTGTGTATTTAATTTTTTGTATTATTTATGTACTTTTTTGATTGTGTATGCCCTTTTCTCGAGGGAAAAAATACATTTACTACCCCAAACTATAGTACGGTTAACGATTTGGGTACCCACCTTTCAAATTTTCCAATTTAGGTACCAACCTATCGGCTTTTAACGATTTGGGTACCACCGTCTTAATAAATCACGAAATTATGTCACGTGACATTTGACAAACATTAATTTGATATGCTAATTTGACAATTTTGCATAAAAATATGTCATCCTATAAATGTATTTTCCCCAATTTCACAAATAACAAAAATTTGGATTATATGCTAAATTTGGATTATATGCTAAAAAAAATTCTAGGATAACATATTTTTGTGCAAAATTATCAAATTAGCATATCAAATTAATGTTTGTCAAATGTCACGTGACATAATTTCGTGATTTATTAAGACGGTGGTACCCAAATCGTTAAAAGCCGATAGGTTGGTACCTAAATTGGAAAATTTGAAAGGTGGGTACCCAAATCGTTAAAAGCCGATAGGTTGGTGTACTAAACCTATAAAACCCCCTTTTCTCGATCGTTTATGCATTTTTTTGGATTGTGTATTCATTTTTTTGGATTATCTATGGCTCTTTTTTATTGGTTATGCACTTTTTAAATTGGATAAACAATAGTGATTTTTCATATTGTTTGCAAAATTACATTGTGTATGCAATATGAAATCATCACTTTTTATGTGCAATGTATAACAATATATTGTGTATGCCTGTAATGCGTATTCCCGTATTAAAAAACATGTATAAATTATGTGTTGTGTATGCATGTATTAAATAAAATGTATAAATAATGTATTGTGTATGTCCGTATTAAAAAACATGTATAAACTATGTGTTATGTATGCCTATATTAAAAAGCATGTATAAAAAGTGTATTTTGTATGCATAATAAGAAAAACATAAAAAATGGGCAGTGTCAATGGATACAAAATGTATTGTGTATGACTGTATTAAAGAACGTATATAAACAATGTATTGTGTATGCATGTATTAAAAAACATATATAAAATATGTATTGTGTATGTCTGTATTAAAGAGCATGCATAAATAGTGTATTGTGTATACCCGTATTAAAAAATATGTATAAACTGTGTACTGTGTATGTCTGTATTAAAGAGCATGTATAAATAATGTATTGTGTATGCCCGTATTAAGAAAATATGTATAAACTGTGTATTGTGTATACTTGTATTAAAGAACATGTATAAAATATGTATTGTGTATGCCTGTATTAAAGAGCATGTATAAATAGTATATTGTGTATGCTCGTATTAAAAAACATGTATAAACTATGTATTGTGTATGTATGTATTAAATAGCATGTATAAATAATGTAGTGTGTATGCCCGTATTAAAAAAACATGTATAAACTGTGTATTATGTATGCTTGTATTAAAGAGCATGTATAAAATATGTATTGTGTATGACTTGTATTAAAGAGCATGTATAAAATATGTATTGTGTATGACTGTATTAAAGAGCATGTATAAACACTATATTAACAATTTAATCGACATTTTTCATATCGAGGAACAGAATATGTCAACAACACATCACTTTTATCCAAATGCGACCAAATATCACAAATTTTAGCCACCAAATTTTCAAAACTTATATTGATTTGAATTGCAATTATAACCATTTTAGAACTAGCAACCGTGACAACATCTAGATTGCACATCATCAAAATACTGTTCATTGCACTACAAAACAAAATAAACAAAATACACAAAAAGTGTAAATGGATAAACAATGTATTGTGTATGCCTGTATTAAAAAACATGTATAAAAGATGTATTGTATATGTCTATATTAAAGAACATGTATAAAAGATGTATTGTGTATGCCTATATTAAAGAACATGTATAAAAGATGTATTGTATATGCATGTATAAAAAGAACATGTATAAAAGATATATTGTGTATGTCTGTATTAAAAAGCATATATAAAAAACATATTGTGCATGACTGTATTAAATAACATGTATAAAAATGTATTGTGCATGCATGTGTTAAATAACATGTATAAAAAACACAATATATCTTTTTGTCTATGGATAATAAACAAAATACAAAAAAAAATGCAGTCTCAATGGATACACAATGTACTGCGTATGGATTTATAAAAGAGCGTATATAACAATGTATTGTGTACTATATTTAATAGCATGTATAAACTGTGTATTGTGTATGCATATATTAAAAAACATGTATACAAAAATGTATTGTGTATGCCTGTATTAAACAACCTGTATAAAAAACACAATATATCTTTTTTGTGTATAGATAATAACCGAAACACAAAAAAGCAGTCTCAATAGATACACAATGTACTGCGTATGGATTTATAAAAGAGCGTATATAATAATTTATTGTGTATGTCTGTATTAAAGAGCATGTATAAACACTATATTGCGTATGTCTATATTTAATAGCATGTATAAACTGTATATTGTGTATGCCTGTATTAAATAACATGTATAAACAATATATTGTATATGGATTATAAAAACACAATACACTGTTATTAAAAAACAAAACAAAAAACACAAAACACTGTTAATATTTGGTATCTCGATTCTATTTTGTTTCTTTATCAATTATATTATTCTAACAAAATACCAATTTCCGAAAAAATATTGAGAAAATAAGCAACGCAAATCGTCAACTAATTTCTTCGAAAAGTAATTCTATTTCATATACGATTTGAGATGAATAAAATCCGAATAAAACTCTAATTGAAAATAACCTCGTAAATAACTTTGTATTTAAATCGATTTATGAAGAATAAACCCTAATTCGAACAATAAACCAGAGAAATCCGACGAAAAGAAACTGAGTATTCGAAACAATAAAAATACGGATCAAAATCGCCTAATTAAAAGCGAATTTATGGTTTGATAGAATGATTCGACGGGGGTGTATAAAAAAAATATTTTGTATAGATGTTAATTATGAGGTTTATATGGCGAGTGAGTTTGACTCTAAATTACAGAGAGATAGATATATAAATACGTATGTATAGATAAAAAGATAGAGAGATGTTAAAAAAATATAAATGATTTAGTATTTATAATTTTAATTAGTTGTATGTTTTGGGAATAAAGTGTTGGGGTGTAACTTTTTGGTAATTAATTTAAAATAGTTGTATCTTTTGGTAATTTTCGTTATAGTAAATACTATTGCACTACAATTATGCACGATGACAATATTTCTGGATTCCATCGTCATTTAGCAAATCAGTATCGATGTGTTTAGTCAGAGTATCGTTTTACAAATATATATTGTGAGATAATAAACAGAAAGCCTTGACTGGGAGATCATCATACTAAACAGAACAGTTAAATACCAATCAAATGACAACTTGAAAACCAACAAACCCAATAAACTTATTCTCTTATTAGGAAAATATATGGGTGCGGAAAACAGTAAATCCATTATAAATTAATAACGTCGAGACCGTAAAAATTTATTAATTAAACTTTAAATTAATAATTATTATTTTAAAAAGGTTTTATTGATTGAACGATTAAAAAGGTTTTATTGATTGAACGATTAACGGTAAAACAAAACTTGCTTTTTAAAAAAATAAAGAGGTTTTTTTAAAAAAAATATGTTTTTTTTTTTAAAGCAAGTTTTGTTTGAAAAAAATATGTTTTGTTTAAAAAAATACTTTTTAAAAAAGATACGTTTTACCAATTAGGTATCCAACCTATTAATTTAATTAATTAAGTTCCAAAGTTACAAACTTCCGTAAATTTATTTGATGATAGGCAACAAAATTTATAGATTAAATACTTAATTAGTAAAATTAATAAGTTGGGTGGGCTAATTGTTAAAATAAAAATAGGTGGGCAAACATTTTGGAACTTGATAATTCCCCCCAAAATAAAAAATACAGTATAAGTAGTTATACTATCTATCTATCACTAACCTCTCTCGCTTTCCATCTCAGGTCCTCTCACTCTCCTATTTAATTCATCTTTTATGTTTTATTTATTTTCTTGTTCATTATGCAGCATCTTAGTCTATATAATAAATTCTTCATATTCATGTTATCTTGCAAATATTTTATCTCTTTTCAATGTTCATTATTCAAATTCATCTTAATGCTTGATTTCTTATTCTTTAAAAATTCTTGAAGTATTTGATCTCTTTTCCTTATTCATTATGCATGCAACTTCCTCTTAATATTTGATTTCTTATTCTTTATAAATTCTTCAAATTCTTGTTCATTTTTGCAATTATGTCAGCTCACCACATGTTGGTAGTATTTGTTTGGCTGCAGTTTTTCTTTTGCATTTTTTGTGTAAATCTGAAGTGAAAATTGGTGTACCAGCTTAAAATCTGCGCTCATTTGGATTCTTGGCCTGAATAGCTTGAATCTTTAAACTGTGTGAATGTGGATTTTTTCTGTTGCTTAGATTATATATCTAATTGAGTCGTAAAAATCATAGTTGAGTAGAGGTCTTTAACTGCATTACGAATTCTATGATCTTTTTATAGTTTCTTTGATCCCTGGTTTTTATTCTTGTTTGGGAACAACTTTTTTTGTTTAAAATCTGAATAGAATTTGGTTTATCAGGATAATAAGAAAAATATTGATGCAGTTTTTTTGCCTTTTTGTGTAAAATCTGAAGTGAAATTGGTGTACCAGCTTAAAAGATGCGCTCTTTTGGATTCTTGTCCTGAAAAGCTCGAATCTTGAAGCTGTGTGAACCTGATTTTTTTCTGTTACTTAGATTATATATTGAATTGAATTGTAAAAATCACAGTCGAGTAGCAGTCTTTGACTGCATCAGGAATTCTATGTTGTTTATAGTTTCTTTGATTATTGATTTTAGCGGTCTGTAAATTGTGTATTTGGCTTGTTTGGTAGCAACTTTTATAGCTCTTTTTACTTGAAATCTAGACAAATATTTGGTTGCTTAATGCTTTGTTTGGTTCTGTTTTTTTGAGTTCGTTGGCTAAAATTTGTTGTGACACTTAATAGGAACAAAAGTCAGATTTATTTTCCAAGATGATTCGGTGGGAAAACCTCCACCGCAATATTTTATTATCTATCATAGATCGCTATTTCTCATTTATTGGGGTTTGCTCCGCCTGGCGAGACGTGAAGGGCGATTACAATATTAGGTAATCGTTTGAGCTACTATTGTGGCTGATGTTGCCTGAAAAAAAAGAGAAGTATGAGTCAAAAGTTCATGGGATTGAAACAGCCTACTTGCCAAGCAAAAGTAAGATCATTCCTTACAGAAAAGACGATTGCGAACGGGAGTTTTTATGCCTAAAAAAGCGTAAAATTTACCAGATGTCTTTGCCTGAAACTCTTCGAAAAAAGATATTATCAACCAAAGGCTGGCTTATAACTGTATCGACAAATCGAGAAATTAACCTTTTCCACCCTATTACTCGAAAATCTATATCCCTTCCTCCGCAAACAGCCTTTGTGTATTTTATGATAGCACTTACTTCCCGTATCAATACATCAGTAAGGCGGTATTATCCTCAAGCCCTTTCAAAGGGGAGGACTTTACTTTAATGGTAATACACGGAGTTGATTTTCGATTGGGATTTTGGAAGTATCGTACTAAAGGTAGAGACAGGTTTTAAAGACATCTGTTATTGTGATAATGAATTCTATGCTGTAAATGACAAAGGAGTCATATTTAGGTGCGATTTGGTTAGCAGGACCGCTGTTTTTCTAGGTAGAATCCGAGAGCATATGTGTTACCCGGCCCAATTGTATTTAGCGGAAAAGTTACTGAAAATGCAATGTTATTGGTTGTGAGACATGGATCTTGTCCTTTAGGTAGACCAAGAGAAATTGTGGATTGTAGCTCTATTTTCACTTACCCTGACGGTGAGCAGGTAAAGCTGGGAACTTACAAGTTTAATATATACCAAGTTGAAATCCGTGGTGAACCTGATACCTTTCCAATGTTCATTGAATTAAATGACTTGGGTGGTAAAGCCCTTTTCATTGGTTATAACGAAACAGCCCTTTTCGAAAGCTTCGAATTTGATGATGAAACTTTAAGAAAAAACCATATTTATTTTACCGAGGATCATTTTGAGCGTCATGTATGCTACTGTCCGATACAAAAGGAATGCCCACATAGTGGAGAATGCGAAAATGGAACAGACATGGGAACATTAATCTGTGTGGGCAGAACAAAAAGAAACATAGTTTTTGACACTACTGTATGCATTGAATAATCTGTTTGTATGCGGACTGGAATAACTTGCACAGTTTCTTTTTATGTTTTGCCACAAAATAGCTGAGTAAATAACCATAAACAAAGGGCCGAGATCAACTCCCAGATTTTAAATCATCCCAGTGGTTGATAGGCTGAGATCTGTTGTGTTAACTGTAGTGCAAATTTGAACAGCATTAACGAGTATATTTTTTTGTTTGTCGTTACAGGCACAGTTGGAGATGATCATGTCGGCCAACGGGCTATCTAAAATTTTTTTCGAGATCGCATCAAAGAGTTTGGCTGCATAATCGAAAGAGAGAGTTACATTATCTTTTTCATCTATTTTTCCTTTTATGCAGTGACAAATTGTCATAGATGTCAATCGAGAATTTTTAAATTTGGAATAATTTTGACTCCTCATTTTTATGCTCAGAAATTTTATATGAAATATCTTTTGTTGCCAGCTATCAAGTTACTGGGTTGACTCGTCTTCGAGCACAAAAATGAATACATTGGGATTTTTATGAAAGTTTAGCTTTAAGTTAAACACTTCTGAACACAAGTGTTGGTCTTTGACATTTACATCTCTTGTATCGTTTATAGGCGATATATGTCACAGATGAAAGATAATCTGAAGATAAAATTTATACAATCTGGTTCTGGTATTTTTACCTGCAGCCTTAAATGCTTCAACTTAAGTAGACTTGTGGAGAAACTCCGGCCCAGAGTGTGTACCATAAAAATTCAATTGCTATTTTCTAGTCTCAGAAAATGTAAACTTTGAGGTAGTAAACCAAAATTGTTAAGATCATATAGAACCAGGATCCGATACATGGGTTTACATTTATATGAGTTGGTCAACTTTTGGCTATTTCTGTGAAATGGAGGTATATACTAGGAGTCATATAAGAACAAGAATTTGGTCATATTATACATGTTTTTTTTTTTTCCGGTAAGTCATATTATTATACATGTTTTAAACAATCATTACCTAAAAACATCCAAATGTATAGTCAAGAGACGTCGTCAAGTTAAAGACCAACTAGTTGTATTAATATCACCAATATACCAGTTCATATACGTTTTCAACTACGATTATAAAATTAACATACAAATTATATAGTCAAGATTGTAGCCAAGTCGAACAAAGCTAGTTCTTTTATTATGTGTGTACCACTTCATCTATGTTTTAAACGCATTACATTACGAAGATAAAGAATACAAAGTCGAACTATGGCCAAGTCAAGATCAAGCTTAGTAGCAGCAATTATCTTGTAGGTTTATTGATGATACCTTTGTTTTTTGTAATCAAGGTTTATTGATCATATTGTAGCTAGTATATATGACTGTATGAGTGTTTATCAATTTTTATTTTTATTTTTGGCTTTTTCCTTTTGTTTTCTTTGTGTGTAGTTGATTTGACATTAACCAATGATGTTTTCTTTGGTTTTTATAACTAAACAGCCGTAGTTAAAAAAATTATTTGATTAGTTATTTAATTTTTGGGATATCTCAGTACAGGATACTGCAGTTTACGAAGTTGAAACAACAGTAGTTTTGTTATAACAAATCCATTCTAGTTTTTTTTTTATAGAAAATGAATGACTTTTTTTTTGGAGAAATGAATAGCAGCTAGATTATTCTCAAGAAAAATCAATTACATTAATTTTAGACTTGGGATGGCTTTCTTCCATATTTAACGACTAGCGATCTATCAATTCTTCAAGGTTTTTCTTTATACTTCTAGTAGTATTATATGACAAGATTTTTATAAATTTAGTCTATGGATCAATAAGGCTAACTGATACTGTCACAGTTTTAAATTTCCCGCATAATAATGTATTTTCTATAAAGAAATGTACTTTCTATAAGCAGGGGCGGAAGCACGACTAAATATTTGGGGTTGCCAAAATAAAAAATAAAAAACATAATTATTCAAAGTATAAAGGACGGAAAAACCAAACTTGGAGTATTATATAAATTCTAAGTTCCCAGAATAAAATTTTCAAAATTAAAATACGATTATCAGTGGTTGGTAAATGCACACTCAAAATTTCAATTGGAACATCTTGAGTACTTATTTTTTAGAACAAAAAACTATCAATCATGATTAATTTTCGTTTTAGCATTTTTCCTAGTGTTTAATCTAAAGAAAACTATCAATTATAAAAAAAAATTGTATAGTATATTAAAAAAACTAATCAAACCAATTAAGCAATCAAAATCAAAATAAATTAAAATATTGATGATAACTTGTCACGAATTATTGTAGATTTATTCGCATGTATTTTCACAGAGAGGGGAATGTTACGAAGTAATCAGTAAAAGAAAATGATTATTGAAAGTTGAAAGTCCGAAATATATTTTGTTACGTCAAACAAAAATATGTTACAAAAGATTTAAACTACTCATATAACATAATAATCTTATATAGTTTCTTTAGAATTGTTTGTTAATCAAACACCCACTTATTTTAAATCATATTATATTACATTTGTTTTATGACAATGTCATCACATGCAAATTGTAATATATTACTATTTCCTATCTACTATTAGTCTCCATGTATGAAAATTCCTACTAAAATATTACCAAAATCAATATATAATTTAGAAAAGGGTTGTTAAAAAAAATATTAAAAATTATAAGAATAACTAATTTATAAATTACTCTGAAAAAAACTAATAAAAAAAAATATTTTTTAAAAAATGTGAGGTTACGATGATCAAAATACCGGATTCTTCATAAAGGTGAAAGTGACTGATCATCGTGTTATTTTACACAAAATAAAGGTGAAAAGGTTTTGAAAAATATAAATGATCATGTGTAAAACACAGCAAAATGATCAAAATTGTCAGCCACAAAAACAATATTAACGAATTGTAATTTTTAATGATATTCTTTTTTTTCATGAAGATTATGTGCTTAATTAGATATGTTTCTAATATTTATAGAGTTAATTGTAATAATCAGAAACTATTAGGGAATACTCTGATAGTTGTATGTTAGACAGTTAGAGAATGACAGCTGTCGTCATTCTATTGGATGTTTCCTTTATAAGCCGTAACCAATCGTATTTTACATTTAATTGAGAAATATAAAATTACAGTTCGTTTTCTTTGTCTACAATGGCGATTTCGTTTATTTTTGGTTGCGAATATGAGATTTATCATGATATTAGAGCATTTTGAGCACTTTCTTTGATTCTGTTGCGACATTTTCGTATTCTTTAACCTTTGCCTTATCTGTTATTTCTCAATTCCTTTTAAAATTCAATTTTTTGAGCAATATTGAGTTTAATTGCTTCGAATTGGGATTTATCTCGATATCTGATTGGAATTAGGGTTCTTCTGGTTATTTGATCGAATTGATACAGCTAGTTAACTGAAATTTGGTTTTAGAACAGAGAGTTAATCAATAATTAGTTATTTGTTTGGCTAATTGATCTATTTTAACAAAATGACAACTTATAATGCTAGTATCGATGTGAATTGCCCTTATTATGTCAATAGCAATGATATGGGGGAAAATATTTTAGTTAATCCACTATTGAATGGTACAAATTTCCATAAATAGAGGAGGGATATAGAGATTTTTATAGGGATGAAGCATAAAACTGAGTTGATTGATGTGATTTTATAATGGTTTATATCACACCTGGAAGGTGTAATTTGATTGTGGTTTCTTGTATTTTGAATTCAGTTAGCTCAGAAATTTCCCAATCCATTATGTATCTTGAAAATGCTAGTAAAATATGAAAAGGTTTGCAAGAAAGGTATTCTCAAAGCAATGAAGGTAGAATTTTTGAACTAGAGCAAGATATACATTCACTAAAGCAAGGAACTAAGAGTGTATCTGCTTATTTTACTAAGCTTGAGAGACTTTGGCTTGATCTGACTACCCTAAACCCTCTCCCTGATTGTACCTGTAATGTGGTTGTTAGTTGTACATGTAATCTCATGGAAAAATTGAGGAAAATGGAAGAAAGTCATTTCAGAATGGTGTTTTTAATGGGTTTACATGATAGTTATTCTGCTGTAAGAGGGCAAATATTGTTAATGAAACCAATACCTCCAACCAATGAAGTGTATCAACTGATTATGAAAGAGGAAAAACAAAGGGTTGTTGATGTTCAGAATATAGATATTAGTGATCATTTGGCAATGAGTGTCAATTTGGGTGGTAATGTAGCTGCTGCATACGGTGAAAAGAATTTTAGGCAAGAGATTAAGTGTACTTCAAAAAAGATAATCCAAATTATTACAGCATTCAAAACCAACAGATTCAGCAAAACAAAATATAACAACCGAGTCTGAAAACACAAACTAAAACACAAATTACTCCCCTTTTTCGTCATAAACAATGAAAAGGAAAAACCATAATACTCTTGAACCTCTTCATCTGCAGATTGAAACTCCTCATCACCATCATTTACAGCAGCAACAACATTTGCAATAATAGTCACATTATCATCAACTCGAACATTATCAGCAGCAAGAGCAATCACTGGATCAGGCACTATAGCATCCTTCTTAGCATCTTTGTCAGCATCTTCTTTATTTATTGCCTGCAACTCAGCTTCCGTAACAGCATATTCTTTCACAGTTAGATCATCAGCTACTTTTTCAGTTACAACTGAATCAACCCTATCAGTACCCTGTTCACCAACTGTTTCACCCTCTTTCTCAGCAACTGGATCACTAGAAGACAGTAAAATCAACATTTTCTTTACCCTTAGACCTAGAAACAATCTATTCATCACCCTCTGATGTGTAAGCATCAATCTCTTCCTCTAAAGCCTCAAAAGAACTGTCTTTTTTGCACATTCTCAGCAACCTTCTTACCTTTATTTGGTTTTCCTTTCCCCGTCTTGGAAGAACTTGGAGCTTTATTAGAGGAGCTAGGAGTTTTCTTGGAGAGACTAGGGGTTTTCTTGGAGGAGTTAGGAGATTTATGAGAAGTTTTGGAACCACCACTAGCTAGTAACTTTCTAATATCAAGCTTCTTCCCTATCCAAATTCAGTTTACTTTTAACCAGAACAGCTCTTTCTACCCTAATACCTTCAAGTCTCTTGAAAATTAAGTCTTTGGTTAACTCAGAAAGTCTAGAGGCAAATTGATCTGAGATATCATTATTAATATGACTCTGAGAAAAAGTAAGAGGAAAGTTTCATATGGTTTTGCAAAACAACTTCTTTTTCAGATTATGGTATAATAGTGGCTTTATTGACCTGGTCAAGGATAATTTCTCAAATAAGACTGGCATAAGGCAACATTTGGCATTTTGTTTTAACTTGGGAATGTTCCCAGTTAGCTTGAAATACATGAACACCAAAATTCACAGCAGTACCTTTCCCTTTTCTGTAGATAAATAGAGCAATTTCCTTAATCAACAAAGACTGCTGTTTTGTTGGGATCCAATTCCTAAAGGCTATCTTGTGCAAAATAGCCTAGGTTAAATTAAGATCAGCAGATTTAATACCAGCACAATCCCAACCCAATCTTGTCTAGTTAAAACTTTAGACACAACATGCAGATCAAGCTCATTTAAATCTTTAGTTATAACTGACTCTTGAATACCCAAAAACATGTTAATCCTGGCAGGACTAAAATCAGAAGTAAATCCTCTCACATACACTACCAAACAATGGTGAAGAAAGAGTAAAAACATTCTTAGAAAGATTAACATAAAATTCTCTCACCAACTCGGAGTAAAAACCCTTAGGATAATCCAGAGTATCCAGACCAACATAATCAATCCTTCATCTCAAAAACTTTTAACAAGTTTTACTTTTCTTTCAGAAAACACATACTTAGAGTTCAAACCCTTGTATCTACTTTCACTTTCAGCATTCAAAAACTTTTCTTTTCTAGCAGCACTTTCACTGGAATAATCAAACACACCATCATCAATAGCAGGAGTTGGCTCTCTAGGTAATCTAACTGATTTCTTAGCAACAGTTTTAAGTTTCTTAGCCTGCAGTTTTACAAGGGGTAGATTGAGACCTAGTTCTTTTAACAATCACAGGCCTTTGTACCCAAAAAATGTGTATGTGATTATTCTGTGCTAACAGGACTCAACTCGCCTCGCCTTTTGTGTTTGTTTGTACTAAGTATGTGTTACTCTGTTCAAAAAATTGTGGGTTGGTTAATATATATTTTTTTCACTTTGGCAGTTAGGTGGCTGTATCTGATGATTCCTACGTAGAGCACTGAGATCGCATATCTTGGGCGTGTTTACTGCTTGCTTACAGAGTTGAAACAAAATAGTCACGCATCAAGGAAGAGTTCTTTCGGTTTTACTGTATATTTTTGCTATCAAACTTTTTGCATTTTCTAGCGATTTTAGCAACCTTTGTCCAAAATATTACTTAACTTACTGAACAACAGCATCCTAGTAATGATGATATGATCAATTTGATGATTGAATTGCAATAACTAGAGAATCAAGGTTCTTATTTGCTTGACACAAAACTAGCTTTTAAGCTGAGAAACTGAATGCCGACAAACTTAAAATATGAATATATGCAAACTCGAGAATTTATAGAGTAACTTTTTCTTGATTCATTTTTCCTCTTGAATGTGGTCTGCTAAAGTTTAAATATGATAATCTTGACACAACAACATAGTTTGATAGTGATGTGTTGAATTGCATTATTTCTAAAAAGAATTGCATTATATTGTTTGAACTTTTGCAGACAAATTATAACTTATATGGCAAATTTTCATCGTAATATTAGCAGACAAACTGAACCCAAATTCTAGACAAAAAGTCTCTATTCCTCATAACTTGTGAACATCGAGCAATCTGGGACATGAGTTCCGGAGCAGTTGCGTCGAAGGGTTACACAGCCATATGCAAGCCTGCTGATGTGGCACATACCCAACATGTGGTGTGCGCCTAAAATGGTGCATACAAGCTTATCCAGCACTGCAGTAACTAACTAAAATTACGAAGAAAGGAAAGATCGTGTTCAGATAGACCAATAAATTTGCGGTGTGTACCACTAAAGTTGCAAGTTTATGCACGATGACAATATTTTACGGAATCCATTGCCATTTAGCAAATTTGTAGAAAATTTGTTTATACACCCTCGTTGTACAAACATAGGGTAAGATATTTCCATATTTCATTCATAACAGAGAGCCTGGACAGTGGACACTAACCACTAAGAGATCATCAAACTAAACTAAACTAAACAAAATAGTTCAATAATGAATCAAATTACAACTTGAAAACCAATCAAACCAAGAAATTTATTCTCGACATGTTAGTATTAGGATAGAAATAGGTGTGCTTATCAAATAAAATAAAATACGAAAGACATAGGTATGATTTTTTTTTTTTGGTAGTAAAAATATTTACTAAACTATAACAAATGAAACTCAGTTAGCGAGGTGCATAAATGATTGCAGTAACAAAAAATATAGGCCTTTCTTGGTTGCATTTAAACAAAGAAGCTTAATTTAGGCTAAAAACTTGGTTCATCATGCTTAAAGCTTTTAGACATTTCAGGATAACAACCAGGAGGAAAGCGCAGCATTTAAGCTGAACAACCAAATGCAATCCAGCTTTGAATTTAAAAGAAAATCAAACTGAGATTCAAAGCCGCAACAAAACAAGGCCGAAATGAAAGATATTTCTGATACAGTCATATACTAGCACATTAGTAATAAGAAGCTGGGATAAGAAATCAACAAAATAAATTTCCAAAAAAAAAAAACAAAAAAAAAAAACAGAGAAGAATGGTTAAAGTTCGAATCATATAACCGCTTGAAAACTAACGAATCCAAAGATTTATACTCTTCTTGTTAAAATTAAGAAAAGAATCGGGTATCAAAAATATATATAAAAAAAATCAAAATCTTTTTTATTCGGACCTTTGTATAAAATCTAAAGGTAGAAAACTATGCTACTGGGGAAAAAAAAAATCTACGGCGAATTATGAACTTGAACATTTGCAAGAAGCCTTGTCAGCTTACTCAACGTCTCTCTCGCCGCCACCGTTTCCGGGTGATCTTCGCCGCATATAGAAGTACGTACGAATATCGCCTTACGAATCAAATCGTCCCCTATATCAAACATTCCACCTCTCATCATCAATTTAGCCCTAGTTTCTAATACGGTAGCTCTTGTAAGGGCCAGCTCTTGCCATAAGTACGGATTCAATTGGGCATTTGTTTGTATCGGTTTCCAACAAACAGAAGGATCCAACCATTTCTCAACAGGTGTCACAAATTTGTGATCTGCCGCTTCTAGTGCATCAGTACTAAGGCGAAGAAGTTCCAGCGCGGCGCTGCACCGTGAGAATGTCATAAACGCGGTCTTTGACAAGGGCAAGATCACTTCTTTAATTAGAAAAATCATATCCGAGACCTTTAATTCAACCATAATCGGGTCGTTTTCGAATCCGAATAATAAGAAACACGACGCCCATAAATGTTCCGAGTGATTAATTATAAACCCTCGGCTCATAATAGCTTCCACCGTGGCTTGGGCAACCCCTTTAATTGGTCTTTTTCGAACATAGAGCTTTATAAGACTGTTGAACTGAATACAGCTCTCTTTAGTACAAGCCCGAGCAATATTAAACCTCAACAGCATACTTGAAGCTTCGATTTCTGATTTTTTTGAATAGGAAAAATTACACGTCATAGAACGGAAAACTTTTTTTAGCAACCTTGAAGGACGATGTTTTTCGGGTATTTTATGAGCTGCGAGAGATAACAAAGGAACTGGTATAGAACCAGGACCGAAAAAAGCACTTGTATATACCATCCTAGTAGCTAAGCTCCTCGGCCCATCGGCATGATCGAATATCGAAAAACAAACCTCGAAAAGCTGCAATAGAAAAGAACTTTTTCTCAATAAGTGACTTTCTCTGCCACTACCGAACAAGTCCCTCATGGGCATTCTATTAATCGTATCCAAAAGTCTACTCGGATTAATCGGAAGCTCAGATAAAATTGCGCCGATAATAGCCATACCAAGCGTTAATCTCCCCAGTTTTTCTTCAATAGTTTTAAGTGCATCAATTTCTTGTCTCGGAAAATCTCTTAAATTCCCTTGCATTAATAACATCGCTTCAATTTCGGATAAATAAGAAAGCTTTAAAGGCTCAATATTCATAACACGAGGGAGACGAGTAGATATAAGTATATGAGTTTCACAACCGAAACGAGGTAGAAGATCCATTATAAGTTTATTATCCCACCAATCTTTTTCGCTTTCTAAATTATCGATAATAACCAAAAAGGGTATATTTCGCATTAATTCTCTTCGTACTCGAGTTATAGCCGATTCCTCTTGCTCTTCAAAGCTTCTAAATTTGCTTTTCTCTAAGCCATTTTCTACACCAACGTCGACCTCTAAAAGAGACCAGAGATTTAAATAATTTTGTCGAATATATCTGCTTTCACCACCAATCCATAAAATCATCTTATACTTCTGATGAAACTTATAAGCAAATTCTAAAAGTAACTCGGTTTTTCCGATACCAGAATCTCCCGATACACAGGCAATCCCTTTCCCATACTCGAGCTTAGTTGATTTTCTCCTCTTCCCACGTTTTTCACCACCTTTTGCCTTTTTTGCTTCGGAATTTATATTAGGAAACTCAGGATTTTGCAACTCTATCTCTTTTTCGGACTCTCTCCAAACGACAGGCTCTTTCCCCTTCCTTCTCCCTCTTTCGGCTTTTCCCTCTCTTTTCTCTCTCCTCCTCTCGTCCATTGATCCGCTCCTCCCCCAACCGATTGTCACGTTCTTCCGATTATTCCTCGCCTTAAGCTCCAGAAATTCTCTCTCACCCTCTCCAGAAACATCCCCGAAAAGCATAAACTCGAGTTCTGATATTTCCCTTTTTCGACCGACGAAATTCTCATTTCTGGGAAAAGGAAATTCCCCTCTCTCCGCTTTCTCTCTCCACTTACTTAGCCGATCGATAACGCTTCTCCTCCCCAATCTCAATGCCAATGCCGTAATCACCCCTATTATACAATCTCTCCAATTACCGTTTTGACCCTCGAATTTCCACTCATCGTCAATACGAGAAAGGGAATTAACTGCGTCTCTCCATTCTCTCTCTATACCTCCGTACAAAAGCCACAACTCTCCCCCATACTTCTCCCATGTCTCTCCTCTCCTCTCGACGATATCCCTCACTAAACAATCGCCCGGTCCCACGTCAAAATAAACAGGTACTAAATTCTTCTTCCCAGAAAAATACCTCAACTCCTCGATAGTGTACGGATTTCGAAAGGATTTTTTAGTTAAAATTATTACAGCAAAAGTACAAATATCCATTGCTCTTTCAATTATTCCATGTTTTCGAGAGCTTCGACAAAGAGACCTATCGGTAACAAAACAGCTCATCCCTTGATTTTCCAGCTCAGCACGAAGCCAATCCGTGAACCGGAGCAATAGAGTCTTACGCCCATATACGCCTATATATATATCGCAGCTCCTTGACCTTTTTATAGAGACAGGAGCAGAAGTCGGTGTGCACGAGGTGTCATAGAATTTCGATATCCTTTTTTGTTTCTCTTTCTGCCTAAAATAATCATTTGAGAGGTTGCTTTGCGAAATGTTAGTTGGGGATGAAGTTTCGTCGAGTTTTTTAAATTCGCTCGAAGTAGATGCTACATTTTCGGTTGATTTAGAATTCATAACATTTTTAGGGTCAAATATGTTTTTAGTAGGACTTTCAGTTTGAGGGTCTAAGCAAGAAGAAATTTGGCATGTGGGCGATCTCGGGGAGAAAAAAGGTGACTGATCTGCCGAAAAAAACTGTGAAGATGATGAAGATAGGTTCCTTAAGGTAGATCTATCGAGCGATCCAAATCTCGAGCTATCTTGTTGGATATTATCCATATTTATACCGAATATTTATGAGATGATATACGTTTCGGTTTATATACAGATATTTACCTGAAAATGGAAAATATGGCTGATCAATTATCAATGTACTTAAAGCAAGATCAAGAAATGTATACACGGATTACACACAACGTTACGCAAACTAATCTGTTTAAGCTAATGAAGGAAACAATAACTTTGGATAATCGTCTCAAAACATATGAATAGTGTAAGCTAATCTATATCAGTTTAAATTTCAGTTCAAACCGTATACTTGAAGAAAGATGGGAGAGATTTATAAACGGATAAATAAAACGTTACACAAGCTAATCAATTTAAGCTAATGAATGAACCAACAACTAATGATAATTTACTCAGAACATTTGAAAAGTGTAAGCTAACCTATATCAGTTTAAACTTCAGATAAAATCGTATACTTGAAGCAAGATTGAGAGAGATGTATAGACGGGTAAAATAAATTGTTACGCAAGCTAATCTACTTAAGCTAACATATGAAATAGTAACTAACAATAACCGTCTCAGAACATCTATAAAGTGTAACCTAATCTATATTGTTTTAAAAATTCAGTTAAAACCCCATACTTGAAGCAAGATCGAGAGAGATGCATAAATGGATACAATGCATTGTTACGCAAGCTAATCTATTTAAGCTAATAAATGAAACAATAACTAACTATAATCGTCTCAGAACATATGAAAAGTGTAAGCTAATCTATATCAGTTTAAAATTCAGTTAAAACCGTTTACTTGAAGCAAGATACTGAGAGATGTATAAACGGATAAAATAAAAGGTTACGCAAGCTAATATAATTTAAGCTAATAAATGAAACAATAACTAATGATAATCGTCTCGGAACATATGAACAGTGTAAGCTAATCTATATCAGTTTAAATTTCACTTAAAACCATATACTTGAAGCAAGATCAAGAGAGATGCTTAAACGGATAAAAACAAAACGTTACGCAAGCTAATCTATAAGCTAATGAATGAAACAATAACTAATGATAATCTTCTCAGAACATGTGAATAGTGTAAGCTAATTTATATCAGTTTAAAATTCAGTCAAAAATTTTGGCGAAAATTTAAATGTTTAAAAGCTGTGATTGAGTATAATTTTTTGGAAAATGACTAACAAGCTCAAATCACAACCTACTTAGTTAGACTAGTTAGTTAGTTCTTTCTTCAAAAGGGAATAATATACCTAAATAAGGAGGAGCATACAGAATAGGCAATTTGATTGCCTACAAACTAATTTAATCCTGTTTCCAAACAAATGAATTCTCACATACTAAGTTTTTCTTCATTAAGCACTTTACAAAGATTCTATAGCTATAATTGTGATTGTGACATAGCTCATTGTCATCGAGTTTCACTGCTACAGAATCTCTAAGATTTTTTTTAAAACGAACTGATGAAAACACATAAAGAAAGGCATTAGATTTAACACACTATCATCTCAAATCTAATAGATACACAATTTCTATATATGAAAAACAACATAAAAGATGAATCTTATGGCATTTCAGATCTAAAAGTAACAAAAACTAGCAATCTTTTCTCAACACAAATTGAATAAACCTAGATTCAAAAATAATTCACACCAAAAAAGAAATTTCTCAACATCAATTAGATAAACCCTAGATTCAAAAAACAAATCCACACCCAAAAAAAAAGATGGTCCAATTACACAGCTTATCCCTAAATTTCAATGATAATTTTCATTGTCAACTATTAAAAAAAAAACAAATTTCAAATCTTCAAAATCCAAAATCCAAAAACCAAAAACCACATTCCCAGATCAATATACCCAATAAGATCATCTCTCATAACCTAACTTAAATATCTACAAAAACCCTTTTTATTTTTTTGTCAATTTTTTTTAATGTAACAGGGTAAAAGATTAAATTTTAAAAGTGACCCACATATGAAAATAGAGATTAACACTAAATAAGATGTTGAATAAAAAAAAACATTGTAACAGAGCAAAAGATTAAATTTTAAAAGTGACCCACATATGAAAATAGAGATTAACACTAAATAAGATGTTGAATAAAAAAAAACATTGTAACAGAGCAAAAGATTAAATTTTAAAAGTGACCCACATATGAAAATAGAGATTTAAGACTAAATAAGATGGTGAATCAAAAAAAAAAAATAGTAACACATCAAAAGATTAAATTTTGAAAGTGACCTACATATCAAAATAGAGATTAAGACTAAATAAGATGCTGAATCAAAAAAAAAAATGTACTAACATAGTAAAAGATTAAATTTTGAAAGCGACCCACATATCAAAATAGAGATTAAGACTAATAAGATGCTGAATAAAAAAAAATGTAACAGGCTAAAAGATTAAATTTTGAAAGTGACCCACATATCAAAATAGAGATTAAGACTAATAAGATGCTGAATAAAAAAAATGTAACAGGCTAAAAGATTAAATTTTGAAAGTATCCCACATATGAAAATAAAGATTAAGACTAAATAAGATGCTAAATCAAAAAATAAAAATAGTACTCCAGGCTAAAAGATTGGATTTTGAAAGTGACCCACAAATGAAAATAGAGATTAAGACTAAATAAGCTGTTGAATAAAAAAAAAAGATTGGATTTTGAAAGTGACCCACTTATGAAAACAGAGATTAAGATTAAATGAGATGTTGAAAAGGGGAAAATGGGTTAACCTTTTATTTTTCTCAGAAGACTTTATTTTCCCTTTTTCTTATTTTTTTCTAAATCCTCTGACTATGACTAGTGAAGAGTCCATAACTAAAAAAAAAAAAGATATATAGGGGATATATATATATATGTGTATATATATGATAGATCTATGGGGCCCAAAGACGGATCTGACGAGGGTACTGTGTTCTTGTTGGGTGGGTAGTGCTTTTTTGTATTCACATTATTGCATATATATATATATATATATAGTCAGTCAAATTCATTTTTTCAAAAATATTTACTACTACTTTCTTATTTAATCATTTGTTACCTTATTATTTAAAATAGTCATTGAGATTGGTATTTTTTTTTGTAAAGATGATTTGAATTGTTTGGTAAAATACATTTTTTTTTATATGCAATGGACTAGGTTAATGGTTTTTAGGTTCGTACGAACGTATGATTCTCGAGTTGTGAATCGGATTTGGTACGTATGTTTGTTGTATTCATATTATATATATATAGTCATTTGCTACCTTTTTATTTAAAATAATCATTAGTTTTTATTTAAATTACATATATACATATAGTCATTAGTTTTTCGTACGAATGCATTGGTTTTTTGTATTCACATTATTACATGTATATATAATCGCATTTACTTTTCAAAATTATTACTACTTTCTTGTTTAATCATTTGTTACCTTCTTATTTAAATTAATCATGAAATTGGTATTTTTTTTTTTAAATGATTTGAATGTTTTAAGTAAAATACATTTTTTTCTATGCATGGATTAGGTTGATGGTTTTTTGGTTCGAACGAATGTATGGTTCTGTAGGAGTTGTGAATCGGATTTGATACGTACGTATATGTTTGTTTATGTAGCTTGCGTTAGTTTATTGTTGAGATTTCGTTGATTTTTTTTCTAGTTGGGTTTATGTTGTATTTTGACATTGCATTTATGACTATAATGAAAATTATTGTTTGAAATTAAATCAAAGATTAGATTATGTACATCAAGGCTTTATTTGATTTCAGCTTTCAAATTACGCTTTTTAGTTATTTTGGCTTGAGAAACACGTATTTGGTTGACCAACTTCGAACTTAAGTTTTACGCTACTTGACCAGAAAATATAACGTATATGTTTTGCATTGTGAAAGTTGCGTTTGTCGTTATTTTGATATAAGGTCCGAGGTTTCTATTATTAGGTTACTCGACATGATTTACAACTCAACGTCTCAACAACCCTTGTGTACAATGTACATAATTTCATCACGTTAAACTAGTGTTATCTAAGTTAGATCGGTAAGTTTGTAATTGATGATTTTTTTAGAAAGAAATGGACAATTTGCTGAAAAGGTAAGCAGTTTACATAAAAATAGTACTAGTACTACTTTATTTACCAAATTAAGTACAACTAGAAATCAAAATCATGTAGGTCCATACTGATGTGATAGTTACAAAAATAGCTAGTGATGTTGTTTAAGGAGAAACTCATTGATAGCTTCTTTTACACAAGTGGATTATATTTCCAATTACTCACGTACATGCACAAAATTGGCATAACAGCAAAATAATTTAAACAAAAAATACCATATACCAAACAAGGTTAGTGAATTTTAGACAAGTGGTTTAATCTGGGTTAAAAACATAAGCGATTCGTCTCAAAATGGTAATCGAAGATTTACTCATCATTCTAAAGTACAATGGTTGGAGTGTTAAGGAAAGGCTCCTTGAATGAAGTATAACGATTGGGTATATATATTAACTCCGTCTACGAAATAAACAAGAGTTATATTAAGATTATGCTAAGTACATCGTCAATTTTTTCTTTGATAAGTGCATTATCATCATTATGAACAATTTGTATCTCTTAAAAACATAGTAGGTCGATCAATGTGTAAAAAGATGTATAATTTGCTACTTTGCTACAAATCTTTAATGTGCGAAAAGGTGTAGTTTTGCTACAATTCAAAAGTACACAACAAATACGCAAATAGTATTTGAACTTTTTTCATAATAAGGCTACATTTATTAAATTTCCTGTTCATTTACAACTATAACCAATCGAATTAATTAATTGTATGTGAGTGGTTGATTGATTGCTTTCGCTTTCTCACATAAATCGAACTTAAAATCATCCGTAATTACTTTTGCAAGCTTTTTTCTCCAACAAAAACTCTTTACCCAAATAATCTTGCCGCACCAAGACTTGCATTAAGTTAAGTAAACATAGATTTTCGCTTTAAATTCACCTACTCCATTCTATATATCACTCATAAGATGAATTATTACGGTGCTATATGCATGCTTAAAAAAATTACAGGACGTAAACTTTCTTGTACTCGTCTTTTAATTAAACAACTCTTCTCTTTAAGAGTTCTTAGAGTTTTATTGTTCATTGAACATCATTCCCATATTAGAGAATCTATAAGTCATATGCATAGAAGCGGAGCCTAACTCTCTTTGCGGGGGAGTTGGTGTATCCAAGAGATAGCACATAGAAACTAAATAGAAATCACTATACAAGAATTTTTTTTCTTCTAAAAAATTGCGTCGGTCAGACGGTTACATTGTCATACAACAATGAGACCTCCAACAGCGTTATTGCTCTGCATTAAGTCTCAGTGATAGGCTATTAACGCTACAAAGCCCACCGCGTGTTAACAATTGTTCACATCCTTGACCTCCTTTTTTGTGTTGGATTATTTTCGTTTAAATTTTTAATTTTACAGTTTGTTTCGTACTATGTTATAAACGTTTGTAATATATTCTAGAAAAAAATCATAATATTTTGATAAATTAATGGTCTATTTTTTTAATTATAAAAATTATTTTACACTACTATTTATATGCATATTCCAATTTAATTTATGTTTGACTTTATTTTAGAAACAGTTATTAGAATGATTTGACAAATGTTTAATCTTAATAGTAGATTTTTTTTTAATTATTTATAAATATATATTTTGGGTCAAATTAACAGTTTGTATTTAAAGATGTTGAATAGAAATAAACTATTTCGATGCATAAGACTAAGAGAGAGAATGTTTATTACTCATAAATAATAATACCAAATATTGCACAAGATTATATTATATTCGTTCTCAATTAATTGTCTATTACGAAACTATGTGTAATTTTGACCGAACAATAACTTATATCAAAATTTTCGGAATGAAAATTTTCAAAAGTTAATCGTATAGTTCAAACATTAAATTATATGATTCAGTTTTAAAATTTTTTATTTTTATAATTTTGATACATATTATAAGTCGGTTAAAATTACACGTAATCTCATAAAATACCTTTAATTAGCAAACGAACGGAGTACCTGATGCATGTCATTAATTAATTGAGTATGTTGATTCTTCATTCATTAATGATTGAATGGTAGTGAAGGAAAATATCTAAATAGGAGTAACATTATAGACAAAAGAAACAGTAACATTTTACTACGGGAGGGGACATAAAGGGTCAAGTTGTTTTGACTTCATTGGTAAAGAACATATAGCACACAATCATCAAGCACTTTCATATTGATTTTGGTTGCCTCCCCCCCATCCATATGTATATATATATATATATGTAGATATTTTTCTCCAATAAGATTTTAATCAACATCCCCTATCCATGGAGGACTCTTAGGTTGACTTGAACAATCTAGTTTTTATTGTCATCTTCAACATAAGTCCAATTCACTCTTTTGAAAGCACATGTCAGCATGTGAAATTACAGAGAAATGGACGATTATGATATGCTCATATCATTGCTAGCTAACTTGACATACTATCTGTGATCTTTAAATAAATAAACAAATGAAATTAATTAACGGATCGTCTTTAAAATTATCAAGTTTCTACCCATCCAAAAAAAACACATGCAATCAAACAAGACATAGGTGTAAGGTTCAACATAAATTAATTTTTTAAAATAAAAAAATGGAAACAATTTACAACTATGTTCTTACTTTCTACTAATGATTGTGGACAATGTATAAAGTACAAGCATGCTCAACAAAGTTAAATTAACGGATAGTATAAGTAAGTGGAGACCTGAAATTAAATTATTATATTTTGATACTTGGAGTGTTATCAAATCATAATTTTTAGATCCTGCAAAATTATACGTGTTCTTATTTTTAAAGCCTTTTGAAAATTAAAATATGCCAAAGCGAAATTCTCACTTCCACCATCTGAACAATATTATATTCTTACGTTCTATAGTAATTTGCATCATAGGCACTTTTGTTAATGGGATATCATGATTTTAGAAGTAACAATAGTATCACTAATGATGTGTTTATCGTATTTGCTAAGGTAAACTTAATGGAATGTGAGTATCTAACTCACATTTACCCTAACTCAAACTATTTATATACATTATATAGTCAAAATAATATCGTTCATTTAAAACTCAACTAAATAAAAACATAAAGTAGAGAAAAACTATTCATGGTCATTATTCATATATATACACCTGTATATATATAATTTTCAAAAAAAAACTCTATATATATCAATATCCTTCATTTACTGCTTTGTTTATTTATTTATTTTGAAAGTTTTATATGTTTATTTTTTATTAGTTGAGTTTTAAATGAACGATTCGATTATTTTGATTTTTTATAATGCATATAAAGAGTTCGAGTTATGGTGACTCTGAGTTAGGTATCCAATTTTCAAATTTAATAAACAAAATAAGCAATCCATGGCTTTAGGCTGTACAAATCCGAAAGAATAGTCTGCCGATATTATTGGAAAAGTACTTGGAAAATCCTTTTGTATAAAAGGAAAATTTAAAAGTTTTGAAGTAAATTATAACCAGTTTGTTTGTTTGATTGATAAGCAGTTACTTTTTTTTTTTCGTACCTAACAGGGCTTGATCCCTTAAATTAAATTTACTTCGGTCAATTATATGTTTAGTACTCCATATGCTTTCTTCTAATTAAGTATATGTTTTCTTCAAAGGAAAATCGTGGAAATGCTCTTACTTTCTGCAAAAAAAGAACAAATTAGTTTCCAAGTTTTGAGAAATGACAAAAGATTGCCCTCATGATCAATTACGTTCGATAAGGCACAGACCAACTATATATTCATTAGATTAAAACATAGAGCACATAGACATACATTATGTATATGACTACATTAATTAGGTTAAAAGTTTGTATCATTCTTTTATTAACAAAATAACGTTTCTTCTAATTAAGGACATACAATTATTAAATTACTGTAATTATTTCTCACGTCACAAGACTCACAAGTCACAATCCACAAGGTGTAGGTCCTAAACGAGAAAAGTTCGATGGATCCAAACGTGTCTGGAAAATTGTCAACTTCTAAAACAACATGATTTTGAAATTATATATATGCTCAAAGTTCTAATTTTTCTTGTCTCCTTTTATTATTGAGAATTGCAACTCAATTAAGTGGAGTGGATGCTGGGTTACATGCCAACATGCGGAATTGGATTTGATGGGGGCACACTCAATAATTTTTACATTATTATACAATTTGCTATTCTCAATACATACTAAATATATATCAATAAATAAATGCGCGCACACACTTGCACTTGTGTCTTTATATCAAGAATGTATAACTTTTGGTTTAATTTTTCATTTAATCATAACAATATCTATCAAACTGGAGGTGAATTTGGAGTATTGTATCTCCTATGTTAACAATTAAAATAGTAACTTACTATCATTTTCATTATGACAATTTTGTGGATTTCAACCGATCCGGTTCAGGGGGTTGGATAAAAATGCAATTCTATTCGGGTCGAGTCGTATTTAAATAGAAAAAAAATGCAACTTAAAAGTGCAAGTTAACACTCTCACTTGTATTTATCTCATATACATTAAACTCTCTCTCCTGTAATAACACAGAACATACATTTAAATGGCTAAAAATACAATTTAACACTCTCTCTTCTCTCTGTCGTATAAATTAAACTCTTTATTTTATACTTCCTCCGTCCCAAAATATTGGGACATTATGTATCTACGTGCAACTTTGACCGATAAATATCTAGTGCTTAAATTGTTGAAATATAAATTTTTTAAAATTTGTTTATATAGTTTAACATTTGAACTGTGTGATTAACTTTTTAAAAATTCGATTTCGACAAGTTAGATATGAGTTATTTGTCGGTCAAAATTATACGTAGTTTCGTATAGCCCTAACAATTTGGGACGGATGAAGTAGTTTAAATGGGTAAAAGTGCAATTTAAAATTCTATCTATCATATCTCTCATATATACATTAAACTCTCTCTTCTATAGTAATACATTTCTTAAAAAAAAGCTTATATACAATTAATTTATTAATTAATGAAACGATATTTATGTTAAATTTGAATAAAATTTATTCATATTAATTAATAACTAATATATTATCGTTTTTATTTATAGAAGTATTTACGGAAAACCAAATCATCATATCAATCATATACATTTATATTACATTTTTACATATTGTAATGTTTTAATTCACGAAATTAATGAGCCGAAAGTAATTCAATAAACATGAAAATATCAAACAGAATAATACAAAATTTAAATCCGTAAATTAACGTGAAAAACTATTTAATGTCATGTTAGTATTTTTATATTATATTTCTAAATCAAATGATTTTTTACTCTACCTAACAAATTTTTTTTTGAAATTTTTGACATTTATGATTTTTATTTTTTAAAAGGGAAAAAAAGTATTTTTAAAAAACGGGTCAAAGGGGTAAAAGTGTGAGTTAATAATCGGATCGGGTCAGATCGAAACCGAGGGAATTGTCATCCCTAACTATATAGTTGGTTGTGCCTTATTCATAATCAATATCTATCAAACTGGAGAGGAATTTGCGGAGATTATTGTATTTTGATTTTAGTGTGTTAGCAATTAGAAACCTAAATATATACACGCTACTTCTTTCATGAGTACTCAGCAATGCATATTTGAAAATTGAACAAAACAAGAAAGTTCCCATCATCGAGCTCACATTTGTGCAGTTGTTAAAAACACTACTTTACTCATATAAGCGAACATTGTTTAATTAGTTAATTAATAGTTTTTGCAAAATCCAAGGTGATCAATTGTATAAACATTTTTTAAAATAATTAATACTCTCTCCGCCCATTTTTAAGTGTGTCTCTTGGATTTCGGTAAATATTAAGAGTTATTATTAGTTACATCATAAATTTATAAAAATAACCCTAATTTAAATTAAATAATTATTATTATCAATTTTTGGAATGTATTTATTGTAATATTTGAGAATATTATAATACATTTATCATTTTTACATTGATAATTTAATAAAACGGACACTTATTTTCATACACAGTAATAAATATTAAACAATTATTTAAGTAAAATAACGGGTATACCATGTTAACGCACATGCAGCAATTAGTGTGCCTAAGGTATGACAGATAAGCCTAAAAAAGGTCCAAGGGTATAAATATTTACATATACTAGTATAGCCTACAGTTGTTAATTAATATTGATATTACATCACCAATGCTATATGAAAAGTTACATTTCGTAGCATTTTTAGTGAATGAAAAGTTACAGTATTGAAAAATAATCAAGTTGTATTGGAAAATAATAGAGTGGTATCGAAAAATAAAACACTAACAATAAATAATATAGAAGCATTTTTATTAGAATTAGTAGTATTTTAAGTGAATTTGGTTGTTATTTTCTTGAATCTGATCCTACTTTTGTTTAATTTGGTAGTATTTCTATCGAGTCAGGATTGAAACAAAAATCTCATCCCAAACCAAATCAATCTGGCTCGGGAAAAAATCCGATATTTCGAATCAAGGCAACATCGATTCAGGAAAATTTGGATCTGGCCGCGTCATATGGAGGAACGGCCTAAGTTGTAATTGCTCTAAATGATAGTTGTGATTGCTCAAAATGGCTAATTCTGCGAATTTCACAGTATCCACAGACTATAGGCTGGCTATCATTGTATAAATATTTGTAAAATCCCAAAAAGGATATTAGAAAAAGTATAGGAACCATACATGTAGCCTTTAATTTTTAATTTTTTTTTTTGAAAGATGTAGCCTTTAAATTTAAACACGGAGAAACAGGCGGCGAATTAAAGAGGTAAAACACGCATCTATATACAGCTTTCTCTTCTTTTTTTTATAAATTAGGAGATGTTTATGCTATTCCTTTGAAAGTTGAATTCTATTTTTTTTTTTAAATACATTTAGTCTATTATACGTTGTTAACGATTTAGCTACCAGACTACCAAAATTAACAATTGACGTACTGAACTATCATAATATTTACAATTCAAGTACCGCCACCGTTAAATTAGTTGGATGGAAGTTAGTTTTAACTTTCATTTTGTTCATATTTTTTGTAACTTGTATAAATTTAACCCTTAATTTTCTGAAATGTCTCATTTTAGTATAAATTATAAATACTTAACAAATATATTCTATTTACAAAAAATAATACCTTTTTTAAAAAAAACAACAATTTTCTTACCGTTTTTTCATGAAAATATTCAAATAGTGATGTGGCCTCAAATAATATTTGTTCGAATGTCATAAATATAAAACTTACTTTATTTTTATTTTAGAGGAAATGTAAAAAAAAAATATAATTTTTTTATTTTAGAAAAAAAATTAAAGAAAATCTAGTCAAATAATTATTTTTTAAACTGAGATACTTATTATGTATTATGTATGTGTTTTAGTAAAAACATGTAAATTGTAATATTTCAAAAAGACATGATTAAATTTATACAAATTACAAAAAATATGACCAAAATGAAAAGTGAAACTAACTTTCATCCAACTAAATTAACGACAGTATCTGAATTGTGAATATTATGATAGTCTAGTACGTCAATTGTTAAGTTTGATAGTCTGGTACCTAAATCATTAAAAGCAGATAGTACAATACACTAAATGTATTTTTTCCCATTTTTTTTTATTTAAAACTTTTCTATACACTAAATATCTTATTCATAATTAACTCAAGTATCTAAATTAAAGTTTTCCGTTTTCGAAGTAGCAATGGGATAATGCAATTAGGAAATGGGAATTTCGATAGAACAAAACAAAACCTTAATTAGCATATAGAGTATAACCCATTTTACTTAAAATTTGCATTTTTAGCTCCTGCTAAATTTATTCAGTTAAGTCTCACCGTGTTTAAATTCTCTCTACGTTAAAAGGTCCCATTTTTAGCTCTCATTCGCAACGAAATATGAATCCCATAAAACGAGCATCATTCGTTGTCTGGAATGTTAGTGGTGTTTAATTACGAGTAGAGTATGCTGTTCATCATGAAAAGATCCAGTTTTTCAAAAAGCAAAAACCTAACTAAAGCATGTTTGCAATAGCTCCGCAAAAAGCGTAAGCTTTTAGCAGCCTAAAAAGCAGAAAAGCGAGCTTTAAGCTTTTTTTAAGCTTTGAATCGAGCTTTTATCGAGGTTTCAATTGAGCTTTTTTAACTACAAAGCAAACTTTTTAAAACCGAGAAAAAATCTAATGCACGGGAATTCAGTAAATAATGTAAATATGATGTAACAACTTGTATATAATATATACAATGTGCGTGTGCGCGCATGTGCACAACTGATTGATACTGTCGTAGTATTCAGTTTCGGGTAATGGAAGCCAGTAAGCCACTAGTTTAAGTTTCTTAAACTCGTTGCCACTTAAAGTTTAGGAAATCTCAGTAAAAGTTGTTTTGGTTTTGCAATTTTTGTAGGCAATGAGAATATTTCGAAAGCTAGCTGGTTTGGAGAATGGGCACAGTAAATTACTTACAGTCCCACAAGCTTCAAGAAAAACTCAGGTCCGATAGAAAATCTGGCAAATTCTCCGATACTCTTTTATCTCTTCAACATCCACCAACATATACACTAGGTAAACAAAGAACATATTACAATTTATTAGTTCCTGAAAATGACCTAAAAGCTATGGGTGCTCAGCTTCATTATACGCAAAGAGGAGGGGACAACGTATCACAGACCAGGCCAAGCTATACTATATCCCATTCTCTCTCTTCGCGATATTGTGGTGCACATATATACGTTGAAAAGTTTGAGTCGACTATGATTGAGTTAGCATCTTTATATGGTCTTGAAGCTCGTCCCGGTGAAAAGGGTGAGACAGGTGTTTGGGTTGGTGATAGAAAAACTGGTGCTATAGGTGCTAGAATATCGTGTGGGATCACGTCACATGGTTTGGCTTTTAATATTGATCCAGATTTAAGCTTTTTTGAGCATATTGTACCGTGTGGGATTGTAGGTAAGGGTGTTACGTCTTTGAGGAGAGAGCTAGGTGTGGAAATGCCTACGGAAGAAGTGATTCGGGAACAACTAATTTCTTGTCCTTTCATTGATTCCTCCTAAATTGCATTGATTTATCCTAAAGATTTCATTTCAATTGGAATTTGGTTATTCACCATGTACGAGGATCCCCGCTAAGCATTCATGGCTGAATGGTTAAAGCGCCCAACTCATAATTGGCGAATTCGTAGGTTCAATTCCTACTGGATGCATGCCAATGGGACCCTCCAGTAAGTCTATTGGAATTGGCTCTGTATCAATGGAATCTCATTATCCATACATAATGAATAGGTGTGGTATATTCATATCATAATATATGAACAGTAAGAATTAGCATTCTTATTGATACTAGAACAGAGTGGGGTAGTGCACCAGTTCTGGATGATGACCAAAATATTCAATGATTTTTTGTCACTGTAGTATATTACTAATACCATGATTATTTCATATTCGGTTGTCCACCTAATTTTTTGTCAATGTTTTTCAAGAGAAATCCTCAGCTGATTCTTAAAGACACAAAAAACTCATGACTTTATCCAAAATTTTGTTGGAAATATAAGTGCATCAGTTTTGGCTAGGGGTGGCATCGGGTCGGGTCCCGACCAGAAAGAGATCGGATAGTGAATTTTCTTCCCGATGTCGACCCAAAAAAAGTTGGGACCCGACAATTAAGGTCTAGTTCGGGTACCCGATGGGTCGGGATGGTACAATCCCGATAACTCTTATGACTCGTTTGGTTGTGGTATTAGTAGTAATGGGACTAGCAATATCTCGGACTATGACGAGATAACAAATGAAGGCCGGATTAACAGTATAAACATGAAATATCAATGAAGTGTTTGTTTGCTTTTTATTAGAGTTGTACTATTTTATAAATTTACATTTATATCCATAATAAATAAACTTGCAAAATACATACATACATATATATATATATATATATACATACAGGGGAGGATATATGGACATCATGAAAAACACCCAAATGGACACTTTTTTTCAAAAACGCTCCAAATCAAGATTTGGTTAATGCAAATCTCCATGGTTTCACGACGGGAACACAAATATGCGTCTTGTTTTTTTTTTTCTGAGATATATAATGACATGTTTTGAATTTTTAAATTTTACCATAATTTCGAAAACATGTCATTATACATCTCGGAAAAAAAAAACAAGACGCATATTTGTGTTCCTGTCGTAAAACCATGGAGATTTGCATTAACCAAATATTGATTTGAAGCGTTTTTACAAAAGTGTCTAGTTGGGTGTTTTTCATGATGTCCATATAACATTTCATGATGTCCATATAACATTTCCCATACATATATATATATATATATATATGATTTTAATATATATATATATATACCACACCCCCCTTTACTTCAAATACCTCAATTTCCCAATATCACCCCCCGTTACTCCAAATACCCCTATTTCTTATCATTTCTAATCTCATGTTACTAATAGTCTCGCCTCCACTTTCGTACCAAACGCGGTATTTGTGGGTCCGACAGTATTTCTAATCTCATCCACCCTAATCCCACCCCAATACAACCTCAACCATACGAGGCCTTAAAGCTCATAAAATAGAAGAGGAATTGCTACTGAAAATTTGTGCGAATGTTCAAACTCGCTACAAACTGTCCAGTGTGTATGAAACCAGAAACCATTTTGATCAATTAAATTATTGCATATAGTGACAGCAAGCCGGCAGTTGTACAATACTGTGCTTATGAAAAAGTACGTATTCGTTAGCTTTGGTTGAATAAAAAAATGAATTTATACTACTAGGAAAAAACAAATAAACTAATTGAAAGTAAAAGTAAAGACCATTTTACTCTTTTTGAGGTCAACCAAACAAGTCCTATGCCAAGCACCATTCTTTTAGTTCTAATTATTGTACTTTATCTTCCTTTGATGGTGTAAAAACGAAAAACATACTTGCAAAAGATTGTTTTTATAGAAGAGGTTTTTAGATGCATCTAATATTCAAACTAATAAATCAATTGAAAAAAAAAATCAAAACTCAAAGTGTACAGTAAGATGTATGTGCCCTTTAGAAGGTTACTGGAAACAATCGAGCATTAAGAATAGTAACCATTTACTTAACACGTAGATATAGATGTGTGAGTAAATTATATATTTAATAAATATCGGGTCGGGTCGGGTCGGGAACCCAACAGATATCAATTATCACACCCGAAACCAATCGGGTCGAGAGAGTACCCGGCAGAATCGGGGCAGGACTGTGTCAGGTCGGGTATCGGGATTATTTCCCACCCCTAGTTTTGGCACATAATTTAACAACTCATTTCTCACTAATTCGGAAGTATGACCCATTTTAATAACATAACTATTTTGGCAAGTATGACTTTATATACTGATGCCCCATTTAAATGGAGCATAAACTAAATACTAAAAGACAATAGTTGAATACAATGGGTGGCCCAGGAACATCAGTAGTGTTTCAGATAATTACGGGCTCAAAGTTCTTTTTTTTTTTTTGGAAAAAAACTGTCAATAAGAATAGTTAAGACTGTACACAATAGACTTTAGCAATGACCCCGTATTTCAATAGTTATTTTAAGAACCAGCATCATTGAACCTCTATGGCAAAGATCAAGGTGTCGTAAAAACTTACACATGCGGTTGCCCAATTATTGCTATGTATATTTCTTGTTAACCAAGCTACATGAGTTTAAAAGAATAACATGTGTTGCCTTGAAAGATCAATTCACTTGTATAAACTTGCAAAAATTCAACTTCTCATGAGTCCTGGGCAAAATTCAACTTGTATAAAGTACAGGCAAAATCGATGTCCACATAATTATTCTTTTATAAGGCTTTTAAAGACTTTTAAGTGGTTCAGATTGCAGGATTAAGGGTTATAAGGGTTCAGAATTTTAGCTACCTTAAGAATTGAAAGAACCAAACTCGCCTTTAGTGAGAAATAAAAACTGAGAAGAAACTTCCCATCTCCCACGATTCTGCTAGTTTAAAAAGAAGAAAAAAAGACAAACATGGAGATAGCTAGATCAGAAAAGCTATAAGCAAGAACTATCCCCAAGTAGGATTTGAACCTACGACCAGTCAGCTAACAACCGACCGCTCTACCACTGAGCTACTGAGGAGACACCAAGGACTTAAGATAGAGACTCTCGTTCTTTGGATCAATCTATTACCAAAAAGGGATCGCTAAACCCAAAAACAATTTGAGATGGTATAACTAACTGTAATCGTTACCACTTGTTCCTTTATTGGTTCAGGATTTTAGCATTTTATATTTCCGTTGCTCATTTTGTTACTTAAATCAGCGGATCAATTATAACAACTAAACATTCCACAAACTCACCTTTACTGAGAAATAAAAACTGAGAAGAAACTTCCTATGTCCCACGATTCTGCTAGTTTAAAAAGAAGAAGAAAAAGGGACAAATGTGGAGGTAGCTAGGTCAGAAAAGCTATAAGCAAGAACTATCCCCAAGTAGGATTTGAACCTACGACCAGTCAGCTAACAACCGACCGCTCTACCACTGAGCTACTGAGGAGACACCAAGGACTTAAGATAGAGACTCTAGTTCTTTGGATCAATCTATTACCAAAAAAGGATCGCTAAACCCAAAAACAATTTGAGATGGTATAGCTAACTGTAATCGTTACCACTTGTTACTCTATTGGGTTCAGGATTTTACGATTTTATATTTCCGTTGCTCATTTTGTTACTTAAATCAGTGGATCAATTTATAACAACTAAACATTCCACAAACTTACCTTTAGTGAGAAATAAAAACTGAGAAGAAACTTTCTATGTCCCACGATTCTGCTAGTTTAAAAAAAAGAAGAAAAAGGGACAAATGTGGAGGTAGCTAGGTCAGAACAGCTATAAGCAAGAACTATCCCCAAGTACGATTTGAACCTACGACCACAGTCAGCTAACAACCGACCGCTCTACCACTGAGCTACTGCAGAGACACCAAGGACTTAAGATAGAGACTCTCGTTCTTTGGATCAATCTATGACCAAAAAAGGATCGCAAAACCCAAAAACAATTTGAGATGGTGTAGCTAACAGTAATCGTTACCACTTGTTATTTTATTGGGTTCAGAATTTTAGCATTTTATATTTCCGTTACTCATTTTGTTACTTTAATCACTGGATCAATTATAACAACTAAAAATTCCACAAACATATCATGGAAAGAGATTTGCAAAGAAGTTTCAGAACTAAACATACTGCAGCGAAAACGTAGCAGGAAAATATCAAACACACTTACCTGATTTATAGTCCTTTGTTCCGGGAGGGAGATTGCTTAAATCGGAGCCCAGCAAAATTCAGATGGAGTGTTTAACCTGCAACATACTTCGGCCAAATGGGGTACAAGTTTTACCTCGTCTCCTTCAAAAAGAATGAGTATATAATTCATGTTGTTTGGCCTTTCTTGAGAACCTATAAATGTAAAAAGGGGTAAAAAGGGATGAGTAAGAGGTTACACGAAGAGAAAAAATTTACTAGCTAAAAATTTAGAAAAAATATCATCATAAATAAATCCAACAACTACACGTGCTAGGAAGCCAATTCATTTACCTTAATGGCCCGTTTTGATGCCAATAGTAATTACTCTACTGCACTAAATTATAAGGAAATGGGACCCAAAAATTCAAGGTAAACATATGTAAGAATCTTGACGCCTGTTTGTAACCCTTTTTTCCTTCCAGCTTGTAAAACCTTTTTTTATTCTGCATACATGTCTCTTGACTGTTTTTTACTAGCAAAGATGACCATTTTTCGATGAATAACAGATTAGAACTTGACATGCATGTAAAAGTAAATCCAAAGATACAAAATGTGGGAATATTGGCCTGGCGTTTTCTTTCCCCGTTGCATATCTAACTTGAATATAACTTGCTAGATATGACATATAAGAAGTTGCACTTTTCAAGAAATGGAAGTAGATTGATAACATAAGACACGTAGCAAAAACATATCTAAACCCAGGTAATGTGTGCTAGATGAGCAACTTCTAATTTCTCTTGCCTTATCAGCTTCTTCAAAGTAGTATACTTTACAAAACATCATACAGCCAATTCTACGCTTTAAAGTGAAAATGCGCAACGGGAGATGTATATACAGTTCGTCTATGTTAAGTTCTTGCTATAAAAATAACTGCTCCGTACCAAAGAGATGCATACATGGATATTTGAGGCATTCAAAAGGGTAAACGAATAACTTCCCATAATAAACACAATCAGAAGTCATATTCTCCAGCATCTCTTTGACCGAAGTTGACCTTGGTTTCCAAGTAATTTAAAAGGGGAGAGAGGGAGAACCTCTTCTGCCAAGAGCTACAAGGGGGATAGCATACGCAGCTTTACAAAAGATAGTAAAGTGGGTCATATTTACCTCCAGGTTCTGCATACTTTCCTTTCACCAAACAAAACAACAATTACTAGAGAGCACTAAAACCCTGGACTGAAGAGAATTATTACGAGTGCCAACTAATAATTTGTATAAGTTGTAAAAGCACACGGAGCTTCATAACTAAAGACCACATAAACCATTTTTGAGAAATAACCGATTAACATTTTATGTAAAACTCACAACGTCGCAATCAAGGATGAAGCCACACACATAAGAAAATTGTTATGTCAAAAATTCACTTACTTTCTAGTACACATACGAAGGGATAAAAAGGAAGAAATCATCACTAATTGAAGAGGTTAAACAAATTAACAACATTCAAATTATATCTTCTACCAGGAGAAGAGCGTTACTTACCGGGAAAAAAAAAAGGACGAGAGTAAATTTAAGAAACATTAAATTAGGTTACCTAATGTCGTGTGGCTAACACTGACAGAATTTTTCAAAAGAATGACTCACAGCTAGGACACCCAGATATTACTCTGCAATTAAAGGTGAAGTAAGTGACTATACGTAGTGGAGAAAATCTAGCAGCGCCATCTATTACAACTTACACTTACTCAGTCAATTCTAGGTTTTAAGGTGACCATGCTCAAAGGTTTAACACATACTTATTCTCAAGAATATGTCAAAGAGTTCCCCGATATAAATACTGAATCAATAGAAACAAAATTGATGTTGGATCCACTGTCCAACCCAAATTGAGAATCGAAGTGAAAAGATCTTCTGTTGCTATAAATGACTAAACAAAAAAATTATAAACCTTAAAGAGTTAAATGTACATTACAAAGGCCTTTTAACTTACTTGACTGATTATTGTCACCTAAATGCATATGCATAAGGCAATACAAGGGAATAATAGGGAACACAAATGCTAATTAGGCAGCCAGCCGGCCCAAACGGTAAAAAGGAAAAAAAAATTCCAATATGAGCTTAAATCATGATATAAGGATTGGAATTTTTTAGTAGAATGACTTCAAACATCACAAAAAAAAAAAAACAGACTTACAAAGATCTCTCCAAACTCTTGACATTCCCGTGGACTGAACTTGGATTGCCAATTAGAAACTGAAATGGAAGAAACAACAGACAGACTAGCAGAGAGAGAATTGACTTGTCCTGCAAGATGATTTTGGAATAAGAAATATGCAGATACATCAAATCATGCCTACATGGTCTTATTTCATCAAACCTAAGTAGAATACATGGCTATTACAGTGAGTAATATAATTAAGCTAATAAAATAATCATAAAATATTACATCTGTTAGTTGACTACTTGACTGTAACGTCAAAATCCAAATTTAGCTACAGTTCATTTTTATCTTTTTGTACGAGCTTGGTATTATTATTAAAGCTTCCATAATACTACACCAGGGCTGGGCCTTTGGTCAAGCACCCAGTGTCTTAGATTAGACTAAGACAACCCTTCCGAAAATGTGAGATGTTTTGGGAACAGTTCAAAAAATGTATTTCCAGGGTCAGCCCTTATTAAAAACAACTAATATTTAAGAAGTAAACATTAAAGTTATAAATAAAAAATATTTTATTTGTAAAACTCAAATACTAATGGTTTTAAATTCCCTAAAACCAACTAATATAATTAAAAAAAAAACATACATTCATTTTCTCAACAAGAAAGAGATTATATTAGGTGACATGGAAAAAGACTGAGAAGTGAGAAGTCATAGAGATACAAACACAAGATGTGATCAAACAAATGGCTTACCTATAATAAGCAGCAATAATCATAGGCAGGAGGCAGAGCACATACGTCCGGATAATCAGAGCCATCATCAATTCTGTCACTGATAAGTAAATAAAAAATGTACTGACCACAAGTATAAAAAGATAAAAATGTGATTATTATACTCATAATATAATTACTCGTCTAGCAGATGAATTTGCACCCAAAAAACAAAAACCAAAACTAGAAGGGCAACCAATCAAATAAAAGCAGTACTTTCAACTAATCAACTAATCTCTAATGTTCAGAATGCAATGATTTGTGACCTACCAATGCTTCACCAATGCAAACACTAATATTTCTATTTTCTATTAACAAAATGTGATCGAAATTAACACAGAATGTCATCTAAAACAACTGTTTTCTAAAGGAAAATCAAGAATCACATGGAAAACTGCACATACCACAACAAAAACACTATCTGGTTCAGATCACCTACATATATGTACCAACAAGAATCTAATAATCGATAGCTTGTTTTTCAAGTGCACCAAAATGTCATAGCTAAGAAGAAAGAACACAAACTTATCAGATATCAGTCAAAACAAGTTTTAGAATAAAAACTAATGAATTCACGGTCATCTCTACTTTTTATCATTTGTGACTTAGATAAATAAAGGTAAATAATGGAAGACATAAATAAGGGACAATAATGAGTACTGACCAGGGCGTCAGTGCCAAATCATATACAAATGAGCAACAACAGACGTAATCAACTGATAACAACTGTTTCGCTCATTTGTTCTTTGCCTACATGAAGATCATTCGGACTACCAGCTACACACTGTAAAAAAATACTCAGTACTATTAGAGCCCGGTTAAAAATAGACGTATACAATGTACAAACAGATCATTTGGACTACCAGCTACATACTGTAAAAAAATACTCAGTACTATAAGAGCCCGGTTCAAAATAGAAGTATACAATGTACAAAAATATACTCAGTACTATAAAAGTATATTAGAACATATTTTAAAAAAGTAAATCTAAATACTTCACAGAAAATGGTAAGCATATCGAGATTAATTCAACCTACAATAGATGGACCCAAATTCAATAAAATCTTAATAAACAGACAAAATCAGTCTGTAAAAACTAATTAGAAATTCCAAATCTAGATCTAATTTCTTCAGATAAAACGGTCACCAGATTAAAATAAATTCAAGTCAGCCCCAATTTAATACCGAAAAATCAATCTTGTATAAACTAGTTAGGGTTTCAAGACACTAGATTCAATAATTTCACAGACAACATCCAGATCGAAATTAACTTAAATAGCAAGCAGAGAAGCCAAAATCAATCAGTAAAATTAACTAAACAAAAAACCAGATCTGATCACTTTAAAGAAAACAGCAACCAGATGCAAATCAATTAATCAAACTTTCAGAAATAAGATCTAATTACTTCACTGGAAAAAGGTAGAATTTAATTAAAGGTGCAACTAAATACCCAAAATCAATCAGTAGTAAAAAGTAATTAGGGTTTTGAGTAAAGTAGATCTAATTCACTACACATGAAAACGTAACCAAATATAGAAATCAAATCAATCAATATAAGCCCTAGAATTTAAATCACCAATACAAATAAAACAGTAACCAGATCTAATTAATAAAAGCTGTAACTAATTAACCCTAAATCAGTCAGTATATATTATATTTTTCCACCAGGAGAAGATATAAATAAATATAATATATATACATAGAGAGAGAGAGATATAGAACTAATTGGGTTTGTTTGTGTAACAGCAAATACGTATTTATGTACATATAGAGAGAGAGGGGAGCGGGGAAATAGGCAGCGTGAAAAGCTACCGTTACGCGGTACTAATAGATTAGGGACTAAGGAAATTTAGTGCTACAAATAAATAAGTCGGTCGCTACCTTACATTAAATCTCCGATTAACGAATATGACTCAGAGTAATATTATTATTATGTATTTTCGCTAAATTTTTAACAATTACCAATGTGTAGTCAATAAAAATCAAAAGGAAACCAAAACACAAGGCTAGCACATTATGGTTTTAACTTAACAGCATTGAATCAACCAAACAAACTAATGTGTCAAAATTTAATTAGTCTATGGACACATGTTCATTGCTATGGTTCAATGATCAGTGTATTGCTGTCACTTCAGTCTGTTTGCAAGTTTACATCTAAATAGTCTATTTGCCAAAGATTACTCATAAGCCAATATTTCAATTAAACTTGGTTAGACAAAAGAAGGATTTGTATCGTTACCTTACAACTAACTATGTCCAGCAGAAGATCTATCAGCCAGGCATATTGAAATAGGTCAGCAACAAATTTTACTCTTAAGAATTCTTTCAACAGCATCATCAATCTGTGCCATCAGATACAACACAGCTAAAGTGACATAGAAGCCAACGCCATTTTGTGGAACAGATATCTTTCATCAGTGCCACTTTTTTTCCTAAACCAATCTTCTGCACCTATTCCATAAATTAAACAAGTACAATTATTAAAATTCTTTTTAATTCAAAGCAAAAAACAATGCCATTTAAATAAATCACTACCGAGGATCAACCTGGTTGATAAATTGCAATTCATCGTTACAAAATAACAAATAAAATAAAAGACTTCGCAACCTATAGCCCTAACAGGGACCAAAAGCCCAGAAGGTCATCAACCATTGTTTGATAAATAACAAACAGCAATCGAAATCGCAAATCATACAGAAGTTCAAAACCAAAATCTAAAATAGACGTAAGGCTGTGTTGTTTACAGATATTATGTTATAGTTTTAAAATACACCCTTTATGTAAACAAGGCTAAAGTACCAAAAGCAGGCATAATAAACACGTCTACGATTATTTCTATCCGCCTTCAACCAATTAAAGTCCAACAAAAAGATATACTATTCAAATCGTTAAAAGCTCCCGAGTAAAAAAATATTTAAGAATCATAGGAAAAGGAAAAGGAAAAGGCAGGGACTCACAAGATTTTGATAAGGCTCGCACATATTGAACAGGAGCGCAATTAAATTCCGAATTTAATGTCGAAATCTAACGTGCACAACCCGCTTTACTTGTCCACCCATGTGTGTTACCTTCTTCTTGCCATGTCATCATCCATGCTTCTCATTTATTAACAAGATATGCCACAAATGTAAGATTAAGTATTCACCCAATTTACTGACAAAAAAATATATATCCACTACCTGTGAATTTGCATATTGATCTCAAGGGAGTCAACTCATGACAAAAAAAAAAAAAAAATGCATATATTTTGCTAAAAAAACCAGTTGTTACACTTTGCTAAAACTAATCCAGAATCAGACCGTGTCGATCAATATTGCATTTTTTGTTTTCGACAAGTCCAAATTAATGATAAATCTAACTATGCATACACGAGACTGAACTAGGTATCTCGCAAATATTTATAGCTTGATTAGTACTCTAAAGAAAGGGGATGAAATCCGCACAGTTTGGAGAAGAACTCTAATTACAATTGAAACTCAAAATATCCCACTAGACTTAAAAGAGGGACACATCAGGTCCCTAATTTTTGAAAAGCTCGTAGCTTTCTATCTGATTATAATAAGAGACTACATAAAAAAAGTTATGCAGATAAATTGATTTGTTTTTCACCATTAACTGAAACTGTTTTTAAAGATAAGTAAAGTTATTGCTATATATTCAAAGTTCTCATCCGGATATATAAACTCACCAAACCAAGTAACATGTAGAACAATAAAGAAACTTATAAGAGTAGTTGCTTATCCCTTTACTGGAATGAGTTTTCAGATCATCTTCATCCCTATATTAACAACAATTCCATAGATCACCTTCAAAACGTACGGATGAGTTTAAAAATATTTTATTAAATAAACATTAAGCTCAGAAAATAAAAGCGGCAATTTAAAGATAAAACCATTTCATATATAATTTACCAACAGAAACTTATAAATGCTAAAATCAACTCTCTAAATCTTTTCCAAAACCCAAAATTACTAGCTGCATAAGAAAAACAATTTTATTAGTACCTGACCATTGCTTTGAAGTTCCTGCTAACCGTGTTGCATAGGCTTTGCATGCTAAATGTTCCGCAACATAAATATTAATTAGACCAATTTACGTAAAATAGATAAGCATTACTAAGAAAGATACTAATAAATAGCAACTTACATTTAGGTCGTAAGTATTTACTTGCTCTCTCCATCCACACCCAGTACAGGTACAACAATGCACATTGAAATGAGAAGGTCATTGTAAGAAAAAAAAACATGTGAATAAAATATGGAAGAGAAACACAAATATTAATTAGACCAATTTACGTAAAAAAGATAAGCATTACTAAGAAAGATACTAATAAATAGCAACTTACATTTATAATAAGGTCGTAAGTATTTACTTGCTCTCTCCATCCACACTCAGTACAGATACAATGCATATTGAAATGAGAAGAAAGTCATTGTGAGAAAAAAAACATATGAATGAAATGCGGAAAAGAAGCACGGAAACATATGCACTAATAATAAAAGCATTCTTATACGATTTGTTACAAAGATAATCAATTATCTTCGGGTTACAACAAAAATAAAAGTGATCAAAGGTAATGCAGAGTTTAAAAATGGTCATAGAGAAATAGTTGTCATATACATAATCAAAGTATCTTATTTAGATATACTAATAAAGTGAAATTAGGTGCATAGGGCTTGCTTACACACTACAGGGTTTTGGGTGGATCCAAGTACTCATCCATACCCCTTTTCATCCATAATCCTCAGACCCAACGACTATTTTAAAATAAAGATATAACAAGATATAACAAGAATAGTATATATATATAGGAAACCCTGTACACAAGCCATCCGCATTACATGGTTTGAGGAAGATCTAAATGGCATACATGCAATAACAAATTTTACAAGGGTACTATTGTAAAGGGGTATATGAATAAGCCAGCCATGTTAAAACAAAATAGACGTATATTATGTACAAAAATATACTCGAATATATTTATAACACGTAACCCAGAATACAAGGCTTCCGCGATACGGGTTTAAGAAGGATAACACCCAGTCCTAACAGCCTCAACCAATATCCTCATATTTCAAGGCTCCTCTAAATAAAAATATATATGAATCAGAAAACCAATTATAACAAACTAAAAAGGAAAATAACATAAAATTGTCATCTATTAAGTACCAAAATACAAAATAAATAACATTAATTATCCTCATACAAGGAAACAGATAGCGTCTTAAGAGACCGGCTCAAGATATCCTCAGTACTATAAAACTATATTAGAACAAATTAATAAAAGGTAACCAAGAATACAAGGTTCTGCGATACGGGTTTGACGAGGATAAACACACGGTTCTAACCTCGCTCAACCAATATCCTTATACTTGAAGGCTCCTCTAAATATAGAGATATATGAATCAGAATGCCAATTATTACAAAATTAAAAGGAAAATAACATAAAATAGTCATATATTAAGTACAAAAATACAAAATAAATAATATAAATTATCTTCATAGAAGGAAACATATATCATCAAGAGACCGATTCAAAATAGACGTATATAATGTACAAAAATATACTCAGTACTATAAAACTATATTAGAACAAATAAATAAAATGTAAAAAAGAATACAAGGTTCTACGATACGGGTTTGAGAAGGATAAACACACAGTCCAAACCTCCCTCAACCAATATCCTTGTACTTGAAGGCTCCTCTAAATATAGAGATATATGAATCAGAATGCCAATTATTACAAAATTAAAAGGAAAATAACATAAAATAGTCATCTATTAAATACAAAAATACAAAATAAATAATATAAATTATCTTTATAGAAGGAAACATATATCAGTCATAAAAGACCGATTCAAAATAGACGTATATAAATTACAAAAATATACTTAGTACTATAAAAATATATTAGAACAAATTAATAAATGTAACAAAGAATACAAGGTTCTGCGATACGGGTTTGAGGAGGATAAACACACAGTCCTAACCTTCCTCAACCAATATCCTTGTACTTGAAGGCTCCTCTAAATATAGAGATATGTGAATCAGAATGCCAATTATTACAAAATTAAAAGGAAAATAACATAAAATAGTCATCTATTAAGTACAAAAATACAAAATAAATAATATAAATTATCTTCATAGAAAGAAACATATAGCCGTCATAAGAGACCGATTCAAAATAGACGCATATAATGTACAAGAATATACTCAGTATATTATAACATATTTATAAAAGTTAACACAGAATACAAGGCTTCTGCGATACGGGTTTAAAGAGGATAAACACTCAGTTCTAACCTTCTGAACCAATATCCTCATACTTCAAGGCTCCTTTAAATATAGAGATATATGAATCACAAGGCTAATTATTAGAAAATAAAAAGGGAAATAATATAAAATAGTCATATATTAAGTAACAAAATACAAAATAAATAATATAAATTATCTTCATAGAAGGAAACATATAGCGTCATAGGAGACCGATTCAAAATAGACGTATATAATGTAAAAAATATACTCAGTACTATAAAAGTATATTAGAACATATTTATAAAAGGTAACCCAGAATACAAGACTTCTGTGATACGGGTTTAAGGAGGATAAACACTCAGTCCTAACCTCCTCAACCAATATCCTCATACTTCAGGGGTCCTAAAAAATAGACGTATATAATGTAAAAAAATATACTCAGTACTATAAAAGGATATTAGAACATATTTATAAAAGGTAACCCAGAATACAAGGCTTCTGCGATACGGGTTTGCGGAGGATAAACACTCAGTCCTACCCTCCTCAACCAATATCCTCCTACTTCAACGCTCCAAAAGAATCGACGTATATAATGTAAAAAAATATACTTAGTATTATAAAAGTATATTAGAACATACTTGAAGGCTCCTCTAAATATAGAGATATATGAATCAGAAAGCTAATTATTACAAAATTAAAAGGAAAATAACATAAAATAGTCATATATTAAGTACCAAAATACAAAATAAATAATATAAATTATCTTCATAGAAGAAAACATACAGCAGTTATAAGAGACCGGTTCAAAATAGTACAAGAAAATACTCGGTACTATAAAAGTATATTATAACATTTTTAAAAGGTAACTCAGAATACAACGCTTCTGCGATATGGGTTTAAGGAGGATAAACACTCAGTTCTAACCTGCTCAACCAATATCCTCATACTTCAAGGCTCCTTTAAATATAGAGATATATGAATAAGAAGGCTAATTATTAGAAAATAAAAAGGAAAATAACATAAAATAGTCATCTATTAAGTAACAAAATATAAAATACATAATATAAATTATCTTTATAGAAGGAAACAGATAGCGTCATAAGAGACCGATTCAAAATAGACGTATATAATGTACAAAAATATACTCAGTACTATAAAAGTATATTAGAACATATTTATAAAAGGTAACCCAGAATACAAGGCTTCTGCGATACGGGTTTGCGGAGGATAAACACTCAGTCCTACCCTCCTCAACCAATATCCTCCTACTTCAACGCTCCAAAAGAATCGACGTATATAATGTAAAAAAATATACTCAGTACTATAAAAGGATATTAGAACATATTTATAAAAGGTAACCCAGAATACAAGGCTTCTGCGATACGGGTTTGAGAGGATAAACACTCAGTCCTAACCTCCTCAACCAATATCCTCATACTTCAAGGCTCCTAAAAACTAGACTAGACGTATATAATGTACAAAAATATACTTAGTATTATAAAAGTATATTAGAACATACTTGAAGGCTCCTCTAAATATAGAGATATATGAATCAGAAAGCTAATTATTACAAAATTAAAAGGAAAATAACATAAAATAGTCATATATTAAGTACCAAAATACAAAATAAATAATATAAATTATCTTCATAGAAGAAAACATACAGCAGTTATAAGAGACCGGTTCAAAATAGTACAAGAAAATACTCGGTACTATAAAAGTATATTATAACATTTTTAAAAGGTAACTCAGAATACAACGCTTCTGCGATATGGGTTTAAGGAGGATAAACACTCAGTTCTAACCTGCTCAACCAATATCCTCATACTTCAAGGCTCCTTTAAATATAGAGATATATGAATAAGAAGGCTAATTATTAGAAAATAAAAAGGGAAATAACATAAAATAGTCATCTATTAAGTAACAAAATATAAAATACATAATATAAATTATCTTCATAGAAGGAAACAGATAGCGTCATAAGAGACCGATTCAAAATAGACGTATATAATGTACAAAAATATACTCAGTACTATAAAAGTATATTAGAACATATTTATAAAAGGTAACCCAGAATACAAGGCTTCTGCGATACGGGTTTGCGGAGGATAAACACTCAGTCCTACCCTCCTCAACCAATATCCTCCTACTTCAACGCTCCAAAAGAATCGACGTATATAATGTAAAAAAATATACTCAGTACTATAAAAGTATATTAGAACATATTTATAAAAGGTAACCCAGAATACAAGGCTTCTGCGATACGGGTTTGAGGAGAATAAACACTCGGTCCTAACCTCTTTAACCAATATCCTCATATTTCAAGGCTCCTAAAAAATAGACGTATATAGTGTACAAAAATATACTTAGTATTATAAAAGTATATTAGAACATATTTATAAAAGGTAACCCAAAACGATACGGGTTTGAGAAGAATAAACACTAAGTCCTAACCTCCTCAACCAATATCCTCGTACTTTCAAGGCTCCTCAAAAATAGATGTATATGAATCAAAAAGATAATTATTACAAAATATAAAGGAAATTAAAAGAAAGTAGTCATCTTATAAATACCAAAATACAAAATAAAGAGTAGTAAATATCTTCATAGAAGGAAAACATTAGTCCCATAAGAGGAGACCGGTTCACATAGCTTGCATGTTACATTTTTAACTTTGCAGCGTGCAACTAAATAATGAGTCAATTGTTGTCACATCGACTTGTTTGCAAGTTTACATTTAAGTAGTTTGTTAACCTGTATACAGCAATTTTTTAAATTAGACTATAAAAACAATTGTATTACCTTACAACGAACCATGTCCAGCAGAGATCTATCGGCCACGGGATATTCAAATAGGACAGCAACAAGTTTTACTCTTGCCATTGATTGCCGATACAGCACATAAGTATACCGATGAAGGATCAAAAGTCAATATGTTGGAAAGCATCCCTTCCGATTAAAACAACTTGTTTTGTTTTGTTTATCTATACCAATCTACTGCACCTATTCCATAAATTAAACAAGTGCAATGGTAATAATTCTTTTAGATTCAAAAGAAAACATGATACCAACCACTAAGACTAACTGATATACTCGCAATCAATCAATCATTCCACAATTACAAAACAGAAATACACGTACTATTAAACTAAATCCCTAACAGGGCCAAAAGCCAATTTAAAAAAGTCACAATATAAATTGCTAGATAATGAACAAATAATAAACCAAATCACAAGTCATACAGCCAGAGTCCAATAGTCCAGAATAAAAAAGGAAAGAAGTATGGATGTTGTTTAGTGTTTATGATAGTTTTCTATACATTTTACCAGATATAATTGTATATGCAAGAAAAAAAGCACACAATCAATACAACGGTTAGACTCGATAAACAACATAATACAACAATTGGCAATTGCTTCTTCAAATTTGAGGCACAAGATCTTGATAAAGCAGAAAGCTTGCATCTTTCTTAAAGGGTAGATTATAGTAAAAATAAATTCAGATATTTGTAATTTATCGCTACTAGGAAAGTTTTTTAAGGATTTAAAAACATTGATCTAATTATTTGATTACAAACTCAGCAATATATCATGGGGTAAAAACTCAGCAATATATCATGGAGTAAACTCAATGAAAACAAAATCAAATCATTAAAATTCCTTGTCCAAAACGTACAGTCAGGAATATGAATAGGCACATGCTGTGATATGTTAATATACTAATATAAAGATCTCTAAAATAAATATCGACAGGGGAGTTGCAATGAAAGATCCAAATCAATCTGTAGAGACAGAATTAGAATCTTTAAAAAAAGTAAATCAAAATACTTCAAAGAAAACGGTACTCATATCGAGATTAACTCAACCTACAATAGATGGACCCAAATTCAATATATTATTAATAAACAGACAAAATCAGCCTGTAAAAGCTAATTAGGATTTCCATATCTAGACCTAATTTACTTCACATAAAACGGTAACCAGATTAAAATAAATTTAAGTCACCCCAGTTTTATAACGAAAATCAATCTTGTATATACTAGTTAGGGTTTTCATAACACTGGATCCAATAATTTCACAGAACACCCAGATCGAAATTAATATTTAAATAGCAAGTAGATCAACCAAAATCAATCGGTAAAAATTAACAAGGCAAATACCAGATCTAATTACTTAACATAAAACAGTATAATCAAACTTTCAAAAGTAAGATCTACGTACTTCACTAAAAAAAGGTCGAAAATAATTAAAAAAATTCAATTAAATACCCAAAAAACAATTAGTAGAAAGAAATTAGGGTTTTCAATAAAATAGATCTAATTTACTAATTCACATAAAAACGTCACCAAAAGATTGGAATCGGATCAATCAATCTATACAAGCCCTAGAAAAAATAAAACCAATACAAATCAGCATTAAATTGATTAAGTATTTATTACTTAATTAGGCGAGTAGCTGATTTTCCGGAGATGAATCTCGTTGACACGAGCCTTCACCGGAAATAAATATAAATAAATATAAATAGAGAGAGAGAGAGAACTGATTAGGGTTTGTTTGTGGAGAAGCAAATACATATTTATGTATATATAGCGGGGGAGCGGGAAAATAGCCATCGCAAAAAGCTACTGTTATGGGGTACAAGTAATAATAGATTAGTGACACCAAGTAATTTTAGTTCTACAAATAAATAAAGTCGGTCCATTAAATCTTCCATTATATTTCACACAAAAAACTTCGATTAACCAAATATGAATCGAGTTACTAATGACATAACTTACCCTTACGCGGTAGCAATGAGTGGTACATGTTTACGCTATAAAATAATATTTGATTTAGTTAAAATCAAAAATTATCAGTGTGTTGCAAATTGACTAAACTGTAACAAGCCCGTCACAAATTAACTAAACTGTCACAAATCCGTCACAAAAACCGTCGTTAATAAGCTCGTAACAAAAAATAACGTCATTAATACCGTCGCTATTTGAGTATATTTTTATAGTGTTATTGTAATGTGAAAAGTTAAGTTATTACACGACCTACAACGGTTTTAATTTATTGCATATTTAAAAACTTACTTATAAAAAATGGTTATTACATATTTAAAAATATATATTTTATGAACTTATTTATAAATATATACATATGTCATTAAAAAATTCAAAAAAATATTTATAAATTAAAAATCAAAATTTTAAAAATTATATTTTTTATACAAAAAAATATGTATGACTGTCAGGTACTGTCTAATCTTGTTCAATCTTGTATGTCTAATCATATTTGATCATGTCTAATGCTGTCTAATGTTGTCCAATCTTGTATGTGTAATACTGTTTAATTATATATAACCATGTCTAATTCCGTTTGATACTATGTACACATTTTTTGATTTTTTTAATAAAAAAAATCAAAATTTTCAATTTTTTAATTTTTTTTGATTTTTTGATTTTATATTTTGTTATTTTTTATGATATATGTATCTAATTATAAATAAGTATATGTACATAATTATAAAAAAAATAAACATAAGTGGTTTTTTTGTAATTAAGTTGATTATATGTACTTGTTTATAGGTCTCACTAAATTTTACATCTTAAATATTGACACATCGTCATTTAATTATATGTTAAATAACGAGTCCAAATCTTCTATCTCATTTTTCTACCCCATTTCGTGCCCCCTTACTTATTTTATTCAAAAAAAAATTCTAAAAAACTTAAAAAAATTTGTACAATTACTATAATACATGTATCAATACATTCCAACAATTATTTTTAAAAGAAAATCCACACAAAATTTGTTTTGAAATAATAGTATAAATAAGTGTAAATTAAACATTGAATATTAAAAAAATTGTCTAAAACAATATTATGTTCAAATGTTTTAAAATTTGAATATAATATAATATAAAAATTTATAAAGTTGCGGTATAAGTTGTGAAAATTTAAAATTTGAGTAAAAATAAGCAAGGGGGTACAGAAGGAGTAGAGAATAGGAGGTAGAAGATTTAGACTCGTTAAACACACATGTGTCTCATATTAGTTTGTTACTTTTACAGTATTATCTATTTTTTAATTGAAATATATAATTATTAAAAGTCCCATCTTACATTGGTTTTAATGTTATACACATAATAAAAGTTATATGCATAGAAACGAATAATTGGTAATTGATATATAGGAATTAACATTTAATTATAGTAGTGGTTTAATTTTGTTGTCACCTTATCAATTAAAGTAGTTGTTAAAGATAACAAGTTTTTCAACAAAATTAAAATTAATGGGTGGTTTAACATTATTATCTCTATATTTAACATCAAAAATGCATTTTATTATATTTAGTTATTCATTTTACGATTACAAACAAGTGGTGGCCCACTTTTTAGTTTTTACATAATGCATGTTAGGTGAAAATAACGGGCTCGGAAGTTACAAATGGTTTCTGATTCTAATCGGGTCGGGATTCGGGTTGATAAGTTTCGGGTCGGGTCCTGACCCGATCCCACCTCTACTAATAAGTGTTAATAAAGTATATTTATGAACCTTATCCAATGTTGTTAGAGTACCGAATATTCTCCTTTCTCCAAAAGTGATTTTTTTGGATTTAATATATATTTTTCTGAACCTTTTTGCCCATGTCGTCGTATCCGACAATCAAAAACAAATAAGTTGATTATAATAGTATATGTTAGTGTAAGCCTATTATAACTTATTTTTAGGGGTAATATCACTTTATTGCCGTGAGTTTCGGGTCATATTTATTTCCGTGACATGATATTCAAAAATGTTGAATTGGTGATCAAAGTTTCATATATACTTTGATTTAGTGACCTCATTAACTTCACAAGTTTTAAACAATTGCAATACAACACACTTAGTTTAAAATTTAATAAAATCGACATCGATTTGCTAAAAATGATAAAATTAACTATTTAATTTTACAATTTGTGTAAAACACACGTTTTCCAATAAACAAACTTTTCTTTATAATAAATACAATTTTAGACATAATTTTTGGAAAAAAAATGACTTTAAATACAAATTTTCAAACAAAATAAACACTACATTTAATTTTTTTTTTCTTTTCAGAAAGGTTTTAATCCGTAAAAAAAATTGTTTTAATCCGCAAAAATTACACTACATCCGTACATAATTTTTGGTAATTAAAGAAAATTTTACTGATTAATATTAAAGAAAATTACACTACGCGTATCTTGATTATTTGATAGAGTGGTAAAAGTGTCAATTTGTCTTTTTGTGAACCTTTTTGTTACGAAAAAAATAATATAACTCCATGCTGAAGTTATGTGCGATAACTCCGTGTAATTTTCTTTAATAATTTTATGTATTTTACCAAACAATTTTTAATATTAATCCGTACACTTTTATTTAATTATCAAAAATTATTTACGGATGTAGTGTAATTTTTACTGATTAAAACAAATTTTTTTACAGATTAAAACCTTTATGAAAAGAACAAAAAATATGTCTAAAATTGTATTTATTATAAATAAAAGTTTGCTTATTGGAAAACGTGTGCTTTACAAAAATTATAAAATTAAAGAGTTAATTTTGTCATTTTCAACAAATCGGTATCTATTTTATTAATTTTTAAACTAAGTAGACTGTATTGCAATTGTTTAAAACTTGTGAAGTTAAGAAAATCACTAAATCAAAGTATATGTGAAACCTGAGTCACCAATTCAATATTTTTGAAAGTCAGGTCACTGAAATAAATATGACCCAAAACTCAAGTCACTAAAATGATATTATCCGTTATTTTTACTAATAATGTTTTAAAAAACTATTTTTTCTTATTAAGTCAATGTCTTCGACATATTGTTTCAAGTTAGCAGTACAACTTTTGAGAATTTAATTGCTTATTTGGTACTTTTAAAAGATATATTTCAGAAAAATCAATGCATGTTTTTTTGTGTGTGTTTCCGGTTATAAATAATTAGAATGGATGATTATTAAACAAATTCAAAAAAATTAATTGATTAAGAAAACCATGTAGAATTAAGCTTTAACTTATAGAGAGATTCCAATTTGACGCAACGTGTTCCAAATATTTGGTTTTTCTTTTGTGCCCTTCACGGTTGAATGTACCATCAAATACCGTTATATCATATACTTTAGATTTATACCGTTAGATTTAATAGTAGAATAATAATTTAAATATTTTTTTTAATAGGGTTTTAGATCTTACGGATCAGATCTAATATAAATTAATCAAACGGTTCACGAATTAACGATACAATGTGCAGTTAAACAGATTTACCATGCAAAACGGGGATGACAATATAGTAATCAATAAATTTAACACAAATAAAATTAAAAAAAATAGCCTAACATATACTCCAAAATAGGAAGAATCCTCTTGAATCCAAAATTTCCTTAGAATTATCTTTTATACATAATCAAAACAATAAATAGCCTATTTTGTTCCTATAAACAATCATTTATCTTTATCAAATCTTTAGGTGATCAAATTTTTCTCTCTCTCTCCCCATTCTACTGATCATCTGAGGTAAATGGAAAATCTCTCTCATTCATATATTTGTAATTTATTTTATTTTTTATTTTAATTGAATATTCTTGTCCATAATTTGAATTATCCATATCCTCATAAAACCCTATATGACACTATTTGTTCTGGGTTTTCACTGTTTCTCTCTCTAGATACATTGATTTTGATTTAAAAGGTTTTTGAGTCAACTTTTTTGGATTTTGCTCATCTGGGTATTGCTATTTTTGATCAAATCACAAACCCTTTTGAGGTTTTGTGCTAATTTTCACTTAGAAGTGATTTATTGTAACTTGTAAGGAGATTATTTAGGGTTTGGTGTTTAGTTTGATGATGGCTCGGTTGATTCTTCCTTGCAAAGGTTCGGTTTTTCCGAAGACGTGCCTCTTGGGTTTAATCTCCTCACCTCATGTGATTACTCTTTTCTTACTTACACGTATATCCTATATGTATGTGTGTATATATATATATATATGTTACTATATGGATATATGTTGTGTAGTTCTTACTTCTCTTGCTCTTTTTGAGGTTGAATGTTATAGCTTGGAGTGAAGTATTGTGCATATACGAGTCTACTTTTGTACAATCACTGTAATTCAGTGCGGGTTGTCGATAAAAATCGAGTCTTTACAGTTTCAGAAAAGAAAGCAATGTTTATTTTTGTATGTGGATATGAATGTTACCACTTGGAGAGAAGTATTGCGAATATACAAGTCGATTTTGTACAACCACGGTAAATTAGTGCGTCGATAAAGATTCACTCTTTTCAGTTTCAGAAAGAAAGCAAAGTATATTTTTGATTGTGGATATGAACTTTAATACACGTATTTGGCACAATATTAGGTAATAGAAGACACAGCTGCTTATAAACTCCCATTTGTGTGTACCTTCATTTTGCACTTATAAGCTATGAAAATGGAATGTAAAGGTTGGAAGTGGGAGAACACTTGCATGCTATTGAGTTGCAGTTACTTATTTGGGTCAAAACATTCCATGGTATCATTAATGGTCTTTATGGATTTTAATGATTATTGGTTGCTTCACATTAAGTGAATTTTATCTTTTACTGCATTTTTTTTGGGTCTCGTAGCCTCATTGGCCCTTTAAAAGCTTCAAATAACATTGTTTGAATTTTCTTTCTGCCTCGACATTGGGGTCCTACGGTTACCTGCTTAATAAAGTGCATCTGGCAATTAGTTAAACGATATACATGACACTGATAGTGTGTTGTTTTTGCAGTTTCAGGCAACCAGTCGTGTTAATTTCGTTGGACATTTAGCTAAGACAATCTCCCCACGTAGACATTACCGTACTTTAGAGGTTTACAATTTTCTTCTATATTTGCTTTTACTTGAGCCTTATTTGGTATTTGATATTTGTCTATTTTGAGTGGCTTTTGCTTGATCTCTACTTAGCAGCCAAAAATAAGCAACTAGTAATATCAAGTCATTTGAGATTTATTCAATATTTTGTTAACTTCGAATTGTTTGACTTTTTTTTCCTAGGTTGCTGCACAGCGAAGGAATTGTCGGTTTCATTACACTTCACCTGTAAGTTTAGCAATTGAATTTGTTACTCCTTACACGAGTTAGATTGTTTATGTTTTTTACTCACTCTTTTCTACTTTATGTGGAATTTATCTTTTTCTAGAGGGACAATAAATTCAGCAAGAGAGTATTTTGTTCTGTTGCAACAGAGCCTTTACCTAAGGAAGTTGAAGGATCCAAAATGGAGATGCCCAAAGAAATTTTCCTTAAAGATTATAAGCTGCCTGATTACTACTTCGGTTCCGTGAGTATTCACTAAATTTAGCTATCAGCAAAGTGAAACTAAATTCTCTGTGAAGAAGTTTGCTTTCAGGGGTATATTAAATGATTATAAATACTTATCTTTTCCTATGTTCATTATTTGACAGGTGGATTTGAAGTTCACTCTGGGTGAGGAAAGTACATTTGTCTGTTCCAAAATATCTGTCGATCCCAGAGTTGAAGGTAAGATGGCAATTTTGTGTATGTTATTAGAAAATGTGGATTCCGTAAATTAGATTTGAAAGACATTTCAAAGCTAACTTTCTTCTGGAGGAAAAAGGATCTAGTTACATTGTACTTTCAGACCAAAACTTATTTATAAAAAACCAACTGTGAAACTGACCTGGACCTAAATTTCTAAATAATTTTGCCAAATATTTGCGGATTTTTTAACTTGTCTTACCTGTCTCTATAAGTAAGATTCGATGTCCCCTTTTCATGAACTTTTGATTTCACCATTATTTTGCGCTTACGTTTGTGTTGAAGTTATCTTCTTTCCTTGAGGAACAGGTTCTTCTTCTCCACTGGTCTTAGATGGACATGACCTGAAGCTGGTTTCAATCAAGATTAATGGAAAGGAACTCAAGGTATAAAATCATACAAATTTAGATTATAATAAGCTTAATAGGAGTATTGAACACACAGCTGTTTGTTGTTTTATTTCTATATTTTAATATTAGCCATAACTTTCAGCAAACATATTTAAGAAGTTTCACCTTTTATTAATCATTTTTTTACTGCTTTGTGCATCAACCTAATTTTTTCCATTTTGTACATCTACCTATATTGTTTTGTAACTAGTACACTAACTTATAGATTATTACTGAATTAGTAAGCTCCCGTAATTTAGCACACAGGTTAGTGTGAAAAAGTGATATATAAAAATGCTTCGGGTGTCCGTCAGTTTTAGATAGAGGTACCTGATTGATCTTTTTAAGTTAGGTTACTTTAACAAGTTGTAGATAAGTGTACGAAAATAAAGTTTATGTTATAGGTTGAAGTACTAAACAGAGTACAAAAGACACTTGATTTATCAGCTAGTATTTTTTATCGTTTCAGCGTGTTCTTTTAGATCTTTTAATATTATAGGGTGATATACTATAAGTATTTATCAAGTTTCAGTTACATTTCATCGACATCCTAATTATCTTATGTCAGGAGGGAGAGTTCAGTGTGGATACTCGCCATCTGATTATTTCATCACCTCCAAGTAGCAAATTTTCTTTGGAAATCGTGACAGAGATATATCCTCAGAAGAACACATCCTTAGAGGTAATCTAGAAAATGTTGCCTTTGAAGTTCATCCTTATTGTGGCTCATCTCTGATTTTAAACTGTGGCAACACTTACTTGCAGGGGCTTTACAAATCATCAGGAAACTTCTGTACACAATGCGAAGCAGAAGGTTTCCGCAAAATCACATTCTACCAGGTTAGTTTTTTTTTCTAATATGTTTATTTCTTTGCTTATAAATATGCTCATGTGATGATGTAACTGTTTATTAACTGAATTAAATAAGCTATTGATGCTTATTAGCCTCAATAAACAAGTCCTTGAAGGCGAATGCTCTTATTGTTAAAATTTGATCAAATGGGTTAACTATAATTTTTTATACCAATACATCATCACATTTCAATTTTACTCATCCACCTTGAAAAGCTAGCAATCCCCACTCCTTTTTTCCGCTTCTTCACACTGAATAGGAAAAATTGCAGTTCGTGGACTAAAATAGGAAGATTTTGATCGAATGATGTGCAAAAAAAGCAAGACAATGATAGACCATTTTAGAAAATAATTGGTTTTCTTTTTAGTACACCAATGTTTGTTTTTCTACTTAGTACACCAAGTGTACTAGGTCGCTAAAATGTTAAACTGGTGTACTAATCACTATTTTATGTAGGTTGGTGTACACTATTGAAATCGTGTGATACGGTTGGGTATGAAATTGTAATTAACTCTGTCCAAAAGGTCTTCAGATAACCTTATTACAATATTCATTGTTCAGCAATTAACCATTATCTAAACTCTCAGGACCGCCCTGATATAATGGCCAAGTACACGGTTCGAATTGAAGCTGACAAGGTTTTGTATCCCGTGTTGCTGTCTAATGGAAATCTCATTGAGCAAGGAGACCTCGAGGTGAATCTTTTCTCTCACTATGTAATAATTTGTCAACTTATTAATGAAAGTATCTAAAGCCGATCTGTTGTTTTTATGGTAGGGTGGAAAACACTTTGCCCTTTGGGAAGATCCTTTTAAGAAGCCGTGCTATCTTTTTGCCTTAGTTGCTGGCCAATTAGAGAGTAGAGATGATAGCTTTGTCACTCGTTCAGGTCGTAATGTTGCTCTTAGGATTTGGACACCCGCTCAAGATATACCTAAAACTGTACATGCCATGTATTCTCTTAAGGCCGCTATGAAGTGGGATGAAGACGTCCGTTTCTCTCTTCTCCGTCTCTTGATTTATAGCGCTCTTTCCTTTCGTTAGCATTCCTGTTGAAGCATGCTTTTCTTTCTTTTTATGACTATTTACAGGTTTTTGGTCTTGAGTATGATCTGGATCTCTTCAATATTGTAGCTGTCCCAGATTTCAACATGTAAGTTTTTTTAATGTATTTTGGACTTCTCATCTAATCTAGTTAGGTTGCGGCGTTAAAGATCAGTTCTAAGCTAAATTATATTGCACTTGGTTGCCCAGCTTAAAGCTTATCCTAGTTTCAGGCCTGAAATAATTCGAAGCTGGGGCAAGCTCGTTTTTCTTCCTCATATATCCACCTTAATTTCTTAAATTCTGCAAATACCAAACACCCGCCTACTTCCTCTTATTTGAATGCTTTGCGCCGTTCCTATTTGCATACTAATTTTTTTAATTTGTTTTTCAGGGGAGCCATGGAGAACAAGTCCTTAAATGTAAGCTTCCGGAGAATTTAATTTAATTTTTATCCATCTTCACATGCATATCTAGTGCTTATATAAAGTTTGAATTTTCTATAACCTGGTTATTTGCAGATATTCAATTCAAAGCTGGTCCTGGCATCTCCAGAAACCGCCACAGATGCAGATTATGCTGCAATTTTGGGAGTTATTGGCCATGAGGTTTGTCTTTTTTTTCTTGTCATAATGAGCAGTAAATTCTTTTTCCTTTTTACATCTTCATGTGTATTAATTTGGGTCTTATTTCTCGTGTTCATTGCAGTATTTTCACAACTGGACCGGAAACAGGTAGGTCAACATTACTCCAAAAAAATCAAAAGTTTGCCTCTTCTGACTTCTTTTCTCCTATTTCTTCAATGTCTTGGTCTTCAATTATTCACTTTTCGTTATTATTGCAGAGTAACATGCCGAGACTGGTTTCAGCTTAGTCTCAAGGAAGGTCTCACTGTCTTCCGTGATCAGGTCTGAATTAATTTTAATTTTTAGCACTAAGTTTCCACCTACAAGTAATCTAAGAGTATACCAAAGCATCATTTCATAGCAGCAAATATCTTGTGTATTTACATTATCATGTATATATACATTACATATAATCTCATGCTCATCCTTTGACAGGAATTCTCATCCGACATGGGGAGCCGTACAGTAAAACGTATTGCTGACGTGTCGAAGCTGCGAAGCTATCAGTTTCCCCAGGTTTCCTTTCTTCTCAAATATTTATTTGTCTATTATCTATTTATAGTTTTTGATTACTTTATTTGAAATATTTTCCTTTGCTAGGATGCTGGTCCCATGGCTCACCCTGTTCGCCCACATTCTTATATTAAGGTTTGTGGCTTTTATCCTTTTTTGTTTTATACATCTAGCTTTTTAGCTTATTTAAGACGTTTAGTATAAAGCTTGATCTATGTTTTTTTATTGGTTTGTAACAGATGGACAACTTCTACACAGGCATGTTTGTATAAGCCTTGCTAGTTATAATTCTGTTATTAAAGTTTCAGAACAACTTGTTTTTTCCAAATTTCTAACGATTGCCTATGTTATGTAATTGGCTCTATTCACTAATTTGGGACACTTGCTGGCTTTCAACTTTCAGTGACGGTATGCACTTGGCATTATCTTTTATTTCGACTTATTTTCCTTCCCTGTTTATTTGTAATGCTACTAATATTGTTCACTGTTTTCTTTCAATCTCTACCACCACAGGTGTACGAAAAGGTATGTTGTTCATATATGTCCTTCCTTTAGTAAATAGTAAACAAAATAATAGTCTAGTCGTCTCTGATATATTTCTGTTTCTCTTTATCAGGGTGCTGAAGTGGTGAGAATGTACAAGACCCTATTGGGAAGTGAAGGATTCAGAAAAGTAAGCACAGTTTAGGCTTTCTCATATATGCTTTTATGGAAAATAACAATATATATACTTATTAATCTGCAGTATATGAACACAAATTTGTTTGTCAAATATAGGGAATGGATCTTTATTTTAAGAGGCATGATGGACAAGCAGTAACTTGTGAAGATTTCTTTGCTGCCATGAAAGACGCAAACAATGTTGATTTTGCTAATTTCCTTGTGTGGTAATTAAGAAAAAATTATATTCATAATATCCATAGAGATATTTTACTCCATCAGTTGACATTTTAATACACAGAGACATTTCAATGCATCAGCATCAGTATGCTTATTTGAACCACCAAATGAAAATTGCAGGTATTCTCAAGCTGGAACTCCTCGTGTGAAAGTTACATCGTCTTACAACGCTGATGCTCAAACATTTGCTTTGAAATTCAGGTAAATGGATTTGTTTTCCATGTTAAAAAATTCTCTCTCTTTGCATAATGCATGCAACTAATTTTGACATCATGAATAATTTTTTAATATATATTATTTGGCAGTCAAGAAGTACCTGCAACCCCGGGGCAGCCTCACAAAGAACCCATGTTTATTCCTATTGCAATGGGTTTACTCAATTCAAGTGGCAAAGACATCCCCCTTTCATCTGTGTATCATGATGGAAATTTGGAATCTGTTGCAGTTAATGATCAGCCTGTTTGTACTACTGTTCTTAGAATAACAAAGGTAAGCTTAAACCGCAATGAAGTAAATTACAAGCACAACTCAGATAGCAACAACCTCGCTTTTGGTTATTCTTGCATTTTCTTGTTTGGTTGGTTTGGCCTAAAAGGGGCAAAGTTTTTTTGTCAGTAAGACAATTTTTGAGGTTTTTGATAATGGTATTCTAGTATATCTCAAGAATTCTCTAGTGTCTGTTTGTGGAGCTATTTTGACTTGTAAGCTAAAAATGATTTTGAAGACCTTGTGACTGAAGTCTGGAACCTTGGCAATTAAAGTGAACCATGTTTATTTTTTGGAGGTTCCACATCCATTTTGATATTTGCTACCGTGGGATTTTTGTGAAATCTTAATTAGAACCAAATAAACTAATTAGAGGTTTATTGTAAAAAATTATTTGCCTATTTTTTCTAAGAAATTTACTGTTTCCTGTTTTTGGAACTTTTTGGGTTTTAAACTAGAAAGGGTTTGATGACATTACGAATGGGACCACATTGACTTAAAAAAGTAAAATCTTAATGGGAAATGGATGATAACACGATAGAAGTTCTTTTTTATTTGTTGTACTGTGGAAGTGAAGAGGCACAGAGTTTTTGGGGGATATTCATGGGCACAAAAAAAAAATCATTGATGATTCTTGAAAAAAATATACTAGTCTTTTGAAGAAATTTTCCATTTCATGCATCTGGACTAGTTTAACATGAAGACAATTCAAAAGACCTTCCAAATGGAACATTAGCATTTTGAGTGAAGCACCTTGACTAAAAAGTAGTAATTTTTTTATTGGAACGTGGGCAAGGTATTTTAGAAACATACATGAGATTAATGATTAATTTATTCTCTTTTTTTTTTTGCTTTTCGCTAATAGAGTTTTAATTGTGAAATGAACAGAAAGAAGAGGAGTTTGTATTTTCCGATATATCTGAGAAGCCAATTCCGTCTCTGTTACGGGGTTACAGTGCCCCTATCAGACTCGACTCTGATCTCACTGAAAGTGATTTGTTTTTCCTTCTCGCTAATGATTCGGATGAATTTAACCGGTAAAAAAATGTTTTACATGCTTCTGTCTCTGTACTAATTGTCCTAGTTTTTAGTTGCACTTTATTATTTCAGTAATAATGGAAAATACATTTTCATGCTTTCAGCTGGGAAGCTGGACAATTACTGTCAAGGAAGCTTATGCTCAGCCTGGTCACTGATTTCCAACAGAACAAAACTTTGACTTTAAATCCAAAGTTTGTGGAAGGGATTCGAAGCATACTTTCTGACACTAGCTTAGACAAGGTAGTCATTAACTTATTATCCTTTTTCTCATCAGTCACATATTTAATATCTATCCATATACACTTAGATATAACCTTTAGAAACTATTGGCGGAAGCAATATGAATGAAGAAGTCGTGTTATTCTAAGAAACCTGAGATGCACCTTATTTGTTTTTATAAAAAATGACATATCCAATCTCAAGATCTCAAGAATTAGGGTTTTGTGGTCTTTCAGACATGAAATTTACAATATTCTGGAGTTTTTTTTTGAGATAAATTTATTATACGAATACTGGTTCGGTGATGCATCCTGTAAAGAAAAGTTGGTTTTCAGATTTCTGTTCTAGGATGGAGTGGTTTAGAACTTTAGATGGATACTGAAGTGAATTAAGAACCGATTTTTTAAAAATGTTTACCTTAAATTTCACTAGTTCAAGATAAAACTGGAACTTGTTGCTGTAACAAGCAACACCTGAGTTTATTAGAGATGAGATATGCATTAGGATATTAGATATTTCGCGAATCTTACATATGTTTCATTTGTTATATGCAGGAATTTGTATCGAAGGCGATAACCCTTCCTGGAGAAGGAGAGATAATGGACATGATGGAAATTGCAGATCCTGATGCTGTACACGCTGTCCGGTCTTTCATTAAGAAACAACTTGCTCGTCAACTCAAACAAGAGCTCCTCACCACGGTATATAATTGTTTTAAGAAACTCAGTTGTAGCCCGCTCTATAAAGCTTGTCTTTCATCGTAGAGCAACAAATATTCCTTTGTGCTAAAAAGAGCTCTTAGCTTAACAGTTTTTACGTTATTAGGAACACTTGTTCCGCTATAAAGCTTGAGAAGCTTAATTTTTTTTTCTTTTAAAAAAGCATAAGATAAATTACTTATTTTTTGGTACAGATGATGGCACCGGTAAATCATATTTCCTCTTAATGATTATTAGCGATGGTGTTTCTTGTTTGATTTTATGGAGTCGTGTGATTTTTAGTTGAGGTTGTTTTCCTAATAAACATGAATTATGCAATTTTGTTTTAACAATACATTGATTTTTAAGCATGTAAATTTAACCTTCTGAAAGTTTACACTTTATGTTTTGGCAAAACGCTACACTTTCGTACGAAGGAATGTGGAATCTTTCTCCTATTTCATGAATTGAATTTGCAAATATGATTTTTAAAAGAATGATAGAGTTTAATTCCTGAACTCAATTAATAAATAATAAACCCTAGAGTCCATTTCTTCACCATACTACGAGTGAAATAGGAAATGTGAAGACTACCATTTAGCTGCCCAAGCGAGACTTAATATATCCATGTGATTTATGTCCCCCAGTTCTATGAATATGAAGGATTTATTCTATTATACTTACTAATATAGAGTGATCAATGGCGACGTTCTTAAACAGAGTATATATCTTACGGCTTTTCCTGTTCATCTCTTACAAATTGTTTTATACCTGCATGTACTTGGAATGTGATGAACTCGTTTGATACTTGAATCAATTAGGCGGCTTGACTATTTGATTTACAACATAGTTTCAATAGCCATTTGTATATAGATGCTCAAATCTCTTAATCTCTTAATTGCAAACATTTGCAGTTGAAGAACAACAAAAGCTCAGAGCAGTATGAGTTTGACCACGCCAATATGTCAAGGCGTGCTCTGAAGAACATTTCCCTCGGTGGGTTTTTTTAAAATTTATTCGTATTAATGACATATAGGTGCGTAAAAAGTTATAACATCTGGTTTCCCACAAGAAATCTGAAAACTATGTGTTTTTTGTTATGTGTAGGATACCTTGCTTCGCTTGAGGACCCAGAATTAGCAGAGTTAGCATTGGAAGAATATAAAACTGCAACAAATATGACTGAGCAATTTGCAGCTCTTGCGTCCATAGCCCAAACTCCTGGAAAAGCCCGTGATGAGGTTTTAGCTGATTTTTACAACAAGTGGCAAGATAACTACTTGGTAAGTTTTGAAATTTATAGAGATTTTTTAAGATGTTATCTACTTGAAAAATATAAGATAAGTTCGGATCATAAATTTGTTGTGAATAATGTGACTGAAAGGAGATTATGTGTATCTAGTTTTGTTCTTAGAGTTTTATATTTTCTTTGTCATATCACCTTTTCATCATGATAACGTTTCTTCATGCCTTGGTCTCAAGAAATTTTGGGAGTCTGAACTTTTGAAATACAGGTCCATGGTTCCATGCTAGTCTGAGGTTTGAAGCAAGAGATTATAGTTGGTTTAACTATTTATACCTAAAGAATTAAAGTCATGGTTAAGTTGGGTAGAGTTTTGTACTTGCTAAATAAGCAAATAGAATCAGGAGTTGATATGATGGTTCTTTTAGTACTTTTCCAGAAAAAAAAACTGTAAAAGCTTTTTTCAGTGTTTCTATTTTCCGAAGTGGAAAATATATTAGAAATTGAAAAGAATATTAATATAACAATCTCTCTATAACCATTCTTTCACAATTTGGCTCTGTAACAATTTTTTTCACTAGAAGATAATGCTCACTTGGTGAAAATTATTTTAGCAGCCACTAATTGAACACTTTTGTGAGAGTGAGTTGCCTATGTAGCAATAGCTTCCCAGTAACCGTGGAAGCTAGTTTTAATGTAATTTGTTACAATTTTTTCCTTACAGGTGGTGAATAAATGGTTTGCTCTTCAAGCCATGTCGGACATTGCTGGGAATGTTGAGAATGTTAAGAAACTCCTCGACCATCCTGCTTTTGACCTTCGTAATCCAAACAAGGTATTGCTCTCCCGCTCTCTTTCGCTCCATTGCTTACTCAAATACGGACCCTTATGTATTCACCATGTTCCTTTATCTCCTCTTGTTGTTTGGTTCCCGCCTTAAGCTCAATTTTAAGATGTTTTGCATCAAGTCTGTTTAGCTTTTAAACTAAGTTTTCTGTTTTCTTGCCTAAATAAGCTTGAAGATTTAAGCGGGATACATCTAGCTTTTTTGCTTAAAAGCTGCAGCTAAACAAGCAAATAGATGGGACATAATTTTGATTCATGTTTTTTACTTTTCAGATACGTATAATTCAAATTCTTCGGCATCTATATTTCTTAGTTTAGGGGAAATTCTCGCTAAGCTTCATAATTTGAATATAATTTTCTCTGCTAATCATCTAAAACACCGCATGAGGTTTGAATATTTATCAAAGCACCGTATACATATTTGAAGATACATCACTTACACACCTTAAAGTTGTCATATTGTTCGTGGGTCAAAATGATATTATCCACCCTTCATTGTAATTTGTATATTTGCTTATCCCTTTTAAGTTTAGTTTGTATGTATAATGTCTGAATTAGCAGAGGCCAATTTTATGTAAATGAAATTCTATATATAATAATATATACATAATCTTCGAAACAAAATCATTTCAGTTCAACCCATAGGAAAAGAAAAGATGATTCTTTTATGATAATAATGACGTAAACATTGTAATAAAGAAGTTGTTTATTAAATGAAGGTTAAAATGTATTTTCCACCCTTAAACTACATAGATTTTCAACTGAAAAAGATGCCAGTGATGTACTTTGAAACCTAAGAGGTATATTTGATTGAAATCGATGTGTTTTTTTTTTTCTTTTTTAAACTAAACATCAGGGGGTGTACTTGATGATTACCTTTCAGTACCAGTGGATACTTTTCATTTCTATTTAGGAATACCACAAACTTTTGAGTAAGCATTTGCAGAATCAATTTATCGAAGTGGTCTATACAAAGTGAAATCAGTGTGTCGAGTAGTATGCCAATAAAAAACCAGTCCATTAGATGATACGCCCTTTAAAAGTGAATCAATTATTCAAGTGTAAGCACACTAAGAATTCCAAAATGAGACAGGCTTTTCCTAGGGACTAGACTAGAATTGAGTCTTTCATTAATCTCTGGCAATTTTCCATATGCAGTATTTATTAACCATCTATTTCATTGGCTACAGGTGTATTCCCTCATCGGTGGGTTCTGTGGGTCCCCTGTTAACTTTCATGCTAAAGACGGGTCAGGCTACAAATTCTTGGGTGAACTTGTTGTACAGCTGGACAAAATCAACCCTCAGGTGGCATCTCGCATGGTGTCGGCCTTCTCTAGATGGAAGCGCTATGACGAAACCCGCCAAAGCCTCGCCAAGGTAAACATAATAGTAGTATGTTATTGTACTGTTTTTGAAGTTAACGATGATTAGTCTTGTAAAAGAACATGAAACAGTGTGTCACTGTTTTAAAAAGCTTGTTTAAAGCGAAAAAGCTCGATAAAAAGCTTAAAAATGCAGAAAAGAAACTTGCTTTCTTGCTTTTTACTCCACTAAAGTTCATACTTTTTAACACTTTTAGCTTAGCTTGACGACCCCAAATTCTTGGGATATAGTTTGATGATGATGAACGCTTTTAGCTTAGCTCTTGAAAAGAACGCTTTAGCTAAGTTTTTAGTTGTGAAAACATTAATCTGTGTGGGCAGAACTAGAACAACAAATATAGTTTTTGACACTACTGTATGCATTGAATAATCTGTTTGTATGCGGGCTGGAATCACTTGCACAGTTTTTTTTTTACGATTTGCCACAAAATAGCTGAGTGGAAAACCATAAACAAAGGGCCGAGATGTACTCCCAAGTTTTAAATCATCCCAGTGATTGATAGGCTGAGATCTGTTGTGCAAATTTATCTGTTGTGCAAATTTAAACAACATTGACGAGTATATTTTTTGTTTGTTGTTACAGGCACAGTTGGAGATGATCATGTCGGCCAACGGGCTATCTGAAAATGTTTTCGAGATCGCATCAAAGAGTTTGGCTGCATAATCGAAAGAGGGCGTTACATTGTCTTTTTCATCTATTTTTCCTTTTATGCAGTGACAAATTGTCATAGATGTCAAATATCTTCTCACATGTTTTGTGAGATCATCAAAGAGATATTAGCTTTGCAATAATTTAGCCACAGCTCATAGTGTTCTACTCTCTACTGTATAATGACTTATCCGAAATCAAGAGTTTTTTTAAATTGGAATAATTTTGGCTCCTCATTTTTATGCTCAGAAATCTCATATGAAAGCTCTTTTGTTGCCAGCTATCAAGTTACCAAGTTGACTTGTCTGAGTTTCGAGCACAAAAATGAACTTTGGGATTTTAACATCCTTTTTCTTCAGTGAAAAAAATATGAAAGTTCAGCTTTAAGTTAAACACTTCTGAACTTGAACTTGAAGGGTTGGTCTTTGGACATTTGGTAGTGCCGTCTCCAGCATTTTGTAGGCCCCAATCTAAATTAAAAAAGGGCCTTATATTCCTTAAAATATAAGAAAAAGAGTGGTCATCCAAATCATTTGTCAATAGGCATAAACCATTCATGTATGAGATAAATAATACTATTATATGAGAGGAAAAATTGCAACAAATTTGATTACAATAAACGATCTCATTTGAATGTTTGTTCTTTTATTCCCTTTCAAATTCTTTCAAAATTATTAAACTTTGCTTACAACTTTTCAATAGAACTCGCCTAATGAAAATGTTGCTTGTCTTACAAAACTTACTAATGAACTGGAGCTATTGTTTATATAAACTATGGAACCAAGTAAAATATGTATGAAAATATGAGACCTACTAAAAATTATATAAAATATTAGTATGTGTGATGAAATTAATTATGATAGTATTATGGGATATGAACCGTTTACTACCATGTACTTTATCAAAAATTCAATTTTCTCTATCTATTTTATTTTGTTCATTTTAAGGTCATGTACAATATCAATCAACTCAATTTTGTACTTTATTCGTCAATTATTTCACAAAATGGACGACACGTGCCTGCACGTGACTAACTTTTGTTGCTTTTATGAGTTAGGTTTATGCTTGGTAAGAATTGGGATGAACCGAAAATAGAAAAATGTATTATTCTGTCCCTTGTATTTTTTTTTTTATTTTTTTTATTGGACCTATGTTATAAATGACCAAAATACCCTTGAAAGACGTTAATAGAATTTAGTCACGTGCAGGCACGTGTCGTTTATTTTGTGAAGGAATTGACGGATGAGGTACAAAATTGAATGAATTGATATTATACAGCGCGTTAAAATGAACAACGTAGAGTAGAGGGGAGAAAATTGAATTTTTGATAAAATAAGGGTAGTAAACAATTCATACCCCATAATATTGTCGGCATAGTAGTTTGGATTTTTATATGAAGAGATAAATAAATATATATATATATATATATATATATATATATATATATATATATATAGGAAAAAAAGGGGCTCTTCATGGTTTGAAGGTCCAAAGCTACTGCCTCAAGAATTTGGCTTTCCAGCCGTTCGTTCCTGTAGTTACATATCGTATCGTTTATAGGTGATATATGTCACAGTTGAAAGATGATCCAAAGGTTAAATTTATACAATCTTGTATTTTTACATGTTGCCTTAAATGCTTTAGCGTAACGAAACTTGTGGAGAAACTTATAGGTTTCGCCCAGAGCAACTCATCTGAAATGATATGGACCATAAAAATGTAAAAGTATTACCAAACATTATCATCTTGCAGTTAACGAGAACGGAAAAATCACTACTAAAATTAATAAACGTGTAGTTCACATTCATATATAGGCTATAGCCGAGTCATCTAAGAGAACGAAATAATTTATCCGAGCACCGAATATATATAGTTATATGATTGCATCTTCTTTCTCTAACTTTTTAATGTTAAAGATAAATATAAATATTACGAATGATCAATCGTTTACTGTGCTTTAGAGTTGGAATTAGTTAGGCTTCTAAGAGTAGTTGGTTTGCGTACTCTGTTTGAAATAAATTACTTGGCTACTTGAACTTATACTATAATATCATATATGAGAGTGATAGAAATTATATTAGTATGTAAATATGAAATGGCCAATAAGAAAAGAGCCCCAATGAGTTGGCAAAACACATGCTGAGAACCATATATGATCACTCAGTTTGTTTGTTACTTACAACTACTAAATTAATTACCTACGCATGAGAGTGGTCCTTTTCTTTTTGCTTTCTAGAATTTCATACTAATAATACTTGTTTGGTGACAACTTTTTGCGATAATAGATGACTTATCTAGGCTGAATAGACAACTTTTTCTAATGTGACCAGCCAAATTTAATAAAATTCACAGGAACAAGATTGAGCGCGAATGGTATAACCAAACAAATCCATAGGTAAGATTGAAGCATTCAAGGGAACATGTAAAAATGACCGGATTCTTCAGAAAGGTGAAAGTGACTGATCTTCCTGTTATTTTACACAAACAAAGGTGAAGAAGTTTTGAAAAATAGAAATGATCATGTGTAAAAACTGCAAAATGATCAAATTGACTGCCCACAAAAACAATATCAACGAATTATAATTTTTAATACAACTAAAAATATATTCTTTTTGGTCCTAGTTTACTCCGTACGTATATCCTCTCGAAAAGTGGATGACAACGAACACAGAAAGATAAGATAGTAAAAGAGGAAGAGAGAAAGAGACACCGTGCTGTTTGCCTTGTACTTGTTAAAAACGGTTTATAGGTATTTTCTTTTTTAAGATGCAGCAACTTACTTGAGCAATTTAAAAATTCAATTGCTATTTTCTAGTCTCAGAAAATGTAAACTTCGAGGTAGTAAACCAAAATTGTTAAGATCATATAGAACCAGGATCCGATACCATGCATGTGTTTACATTTATATGAGTTGGTCAACTTTTGGCTATTTCTGTGAAATGGCGGTATATGCTAAGAGTCGTATAAGAACAATAATTTGGCCATATTATACATGTTTATTTTTTCGGTAAGTCATATTATTATACATGTTTTAAACAATCATTACCTAAAAACATCCAAATGTGTAGTCAAGAAATGTCATGAAGTTAACGACCAACTAGTTGTATTAATATCACCAATATACCAGTTCATATACGTTTTCAACTACGATTATAAAATTAACATACAAATTATATAGTCAAGATTGTAGCCAAGTCGAACAAAGCTAGTTCTTTTATTATGTGTGTGCCACTTCATCTATGTTTTAAACGCATTACATTACGAAGATAAAGAATACAAAGTCGAACTATGGCCAAGTCATAATCAAGCTTCGTAGCAGCAATTATCTTGTAGGTTTATTGACGATACCTTTGTTTTTTGTAATCAAGGTTTATTGATCATCTTGTAGCTAGTATATATGACTGTATGAGTGTTTATCAATTTTTATTTTAATTTTTGGCTTTTTCCTTTTTTTTCTTTGTGTGTAGTTGATTTGACATTAACCAATGATGTTTTCCTTGGTTCTTATAACTAACAACAGTAGTTAAAAAAATTATTTGATTAGTTATTTTATTTTTGGGATATCTCAGTACAGGATACTGCAGTTTATGAAGTTGAAACAACAGTAGTTTTGTTATAACAAATCCATTCTAGTTTTTTTTTTTTATATAGAAAATGAAGACTTTTTTTTTGGAAAAATGAATAGTAGCTAGATTATTCTCAAGAAAAATCAATTATATTAATTTTAGACTTGGGATGGTTTTCGTCCATATTTAAGGACTAGCGATCTATCAATTCTTCAAGGTTTTTCTTTATACTTCTAGTAGTATTATATGACAAGATTTTTATAAATTTAGTCTATCGATCAATAAGGCTAACTGATACTGTCACAGTTTTAAATTTCCCGCATAATACTCTATTTTCTATAAAGAAATGTACTTTCTATAAGCAGGGGCAGAAGCACGACTAAATATTTGGGGTTGCCAAAATAAAAAAAAAACATAATTATTCAAAGTATAAAGGACGGAAAAGCCAAACTTGGAGTATTATATAAATTCTAAGTTCCCAGAATAAAATTTTCAAAATTAAAATACGATTATCAGTGGTTGGTAAATGCACACTCAAAATTTCAATTGGAACATCTTGAGTACTTATTTTTTAGAACAAAAACTATCAATCGTGATTAATTTTCGTTTTAGCATTTTTCCTAGTGTTTAATCTAAAGAAAACTATCAATTATAAAATAAATTGTATAGTATATTAAAAAAACTAATCAAACCAATTAAGCAATCAAAAGAAAAATAAATTAAAATATTGATGATAACTTGTCACGAATTATTGTAGATTTATTCGCATGTATTTTCACAGAGAGGGGAATGCTACGAAGTAATCAGTAAAAGAAAATGATTATTGAAAGTTGAAAGTCCGAAAGATATTTTGTTACGTCAAACAAAAATATGTTACAAAAGATTTAAACTACTCATATAACATAATAATCTTATATAGTTTCTTTAGAATTGTTTGTTAATCAAACACCCACTTATTTTAAATCATATTATATTACATTTGTTTTATGACAATGTCATCACATGCAAATTGTAATATATTATTACTATTTCCTATCTACTATTAGTGTCCATCTATGAAAATTCCCACTAAAATATTACCAAAACCAATATATAATTCAGAAAAGGGTTGTTAAAAAAAATATTAAGAATTATCAGAATAACTAATTTATAAATTACTCTGGAAAAAACTAATAAAAAAAATTATTTTTAAAAAAATGTGAGGTCACGATGGCAAGATTATATACGAGTGCGGCCCCTGTCACAAGGGTTTCTCATAAGGGTTGTAATATAGTTGCTCAAACCTTTGACTTGTTTGAACTGTTCTCATGAGTCATAAAGAAAAGTTCTACATAACTTTGAACAACTAGTCCAAAACAGCAGTCTTACAAAAACTAAATTTTATCTTATACAGCAGTCTCCCTCCGTACCTATTTAATTATTCATTACGAAATTACATGCAATTTTAATCGGTTAAGAATTTAATATTTTTCAAAAGTTGATCATATAGTTCAAATGTTAAATTTTATGATTAGATTTAAAAAAAAAAATTATTTCGACAATTTTGATACGAGTTATAAACCGTTCAAAATTGCACGTAGTTTGTTAATCGACAGTGAAATGGGAATGGAGGCGGTAACAAATTGCAAATTAATTTACAAATGACTTTGCTAGTTAAAAATATGCGGATGGAGATGGTCAAGATAGTCATTTTAGAACAAATTGTCATATAGCCCCCATGTTTTAGTTGAATTACACATCCTAGTTCATAAAAAAAAAAAAGATGCGCATTTGATCCTGGCCAACATTTTAATAAGAATGCAATATTTGGTTCATTTCAAATATTGTTGGAATATCCAATTTCATGTTTGTCATATTATCAAAAGATATCTGTATGTGTAATGTGATTATAAAAAGATTAATTAGTTTACTTCGAAATAAATCACACTTGAGTTCTTTGATTTTTATTTATAATAAAGGTCCGCTAAACATTAAGATACTCGAAAGGTCTTATGGTTTTTGCTTTTCCTTGTCACTTAGGTAATCACTCTAATACCTTTGATGAGTTAATGGCCATAAAATATGGTTTGCTTATTTGCTATAATTTGGTCCTTAATGATATTATGATTGAAACAAATTCAGAATTAATTGTTAATTGGTGTAATAATAAATCATCTCATGGTCCTAAATTTAATTTGTTTTGGGAAGATATTATTACACTAATGAATTTAGTTTGTTTAAATTTAACTCATGTATTTAGGGAACAAAACCAAGTTGCAGATGGACTGGCAACAATGGATTGTGCAGGGGCTACTTCAACTTTTTTCAGAGCAATGAACCTTAATAGCCATATACATGCGGCATACACTCTTGATCATATAGAAACCCATTGCTTGAGAGGAACTTATTTCAATATTTAAATTTATTGTTTAACCAATGATGGCATGGAGGCTGAGATTAAGACTCTTGTGGTATGCTCACTTTACAGTCCGCTTATTGTATATGGGTTATCACATTTGTATGTGTATAAACTAACTATTTGGTTAAGTTTATGATGTTATGGTGTTGAAGCTTATGTTGCTTTTTTCCTTCTATGATAGCACTTTTACAGAGGCTGAAGAATAAAAATTACTCACACTTTTAGAATAGCATCTTTGATGGCTGGAGATGTATTGACCTATCTTTGGGGTTATAATAGTGATATAATGTTTGTTTTCTCAGATTCGTTACAGATTGTCTGGAGATGATGTGGATTTCATTTTTTTGTTTATTTGGAGTTTTCAAGCAAGTGCCAGAGAATACAATACCTTTTCATGTGTCAAGCTATATAAGTGTTTCAATTAGTTTATCCGGTAGTTTATAGGCCTGACTTGATGTTTTTTGTTGTTAGCTTTAAGATTGTTTCTCTCCTTATTTTTCGGAGTTTTTTGTTGTCATAAAACATCATTTTTTGATCACCTTGATCTGTTTGGGTAAACATAAGAGGGGGTATAAGGAGAAAAGTGATATTTTTTGAGCTCAAATGAGTTTTTAAAATGAGAATTTGAAAAGTGATTTTAAAATAACTTCTTTTCCCATAAGTTTTTGGTTTTAGGTTCATTGTAACCGCCAAGTTATATTAATGTGTTTACTCTTATCGGATTCGATCTCAATTATTGCTAGCATGGGGGCACTTGTCTCATGTAAAAAGAACGTTTCATATCTTTAATAAAATTTATTTATTAAAAAAAAAAAGGTCCGCTAAACATTTCAGAACTTTTTGGGAATTTTTATAATCTTCCTTATTTTGTTTTGTTTCCACTTCCCAGACCAGATTTCTTCTCTAGAAAATAACTTGCATTCATGAAAGTATTTTAAACAAAAAAGTTTTATTTCTACAATGAAGTTTTGGGACTAAATTACATACACACTTGTATGAAGTGACTAAGAGTGACTAACTAGACGGCATAAGTACGTTGGTCCGGAATATAAATTAGTTGTATAATCTCTTATAAATTAGTTACTCGTAGATCTATTTTTCTTATTTATAACACAATATTTTGCATGCTTGAAGTATATAACCTATTAGTTGGAGCCACGTAAATTGTAATCCAACCAAGACCATGCGAAATACTCTGTACAGAGATTGGTAGCATAGAAACAATAGGAATGTGATATGAATAGGGTTTGGCAAAGCTACAAGTCTGCTGCATTAATTCAGTAATTAAAGTTGTGGAGAAAAAAGCCTTCTCCACTTGATTCAATTAATTTTACTAGTTGATCTAGTAATATTTTCTAGGTTTAGAAGGAACCTTCTCAGAAAAAGAAAAAGAGAATATAATCTATCAACTATCAAGTCTGGCACTGGCAGAATCTGTTTGTAGGGGTTCAAAGTTTGGAATAAACACAAATGCTTCCATATAGTTCCAGAAAAGTCCTATTTTGTCTTTTTATTTTTCCAATGTAACAGTCCCCAGTCTTTTTCTGAAAATGCACAGTAGTAATCCTTAAAACTGAAAGAAATGACAGATCAGGTCCAAAAGAGTGACATTTTTGCCACAAATTTAAAATCCTACAATTTTCAAAGTAGGAGACACATAAATGATCCTAAAATGTTCTACTTGTAGATAAATTATACTTTCTCCGTTCTCATTTAATTATCCAATGCGAAACTATGTGCAATTTTGATCGGCTAAGAACTTTTATCAAAATTGTCGGAATAAAAAATTTCAAAAATTGATCATATAGTTATAAACCGGTTAAAATTATACGTGTTTCGTAATGTACAATTAAATGGAAACGGAGAGAGTAATGTCATCTGTACGCTCTGTGAGGCATATATTTTTTCAGTTATAATTGCAGGAACCAGAGAGTATATGAGTACATGAGTAAACTTCGAATGAAATAAAGTCAAAAAAAGAAGGAAGTTAATAAACCTTGAAATCGAAAACATATACAGTACTCCAAATAAAGACTATACATTTAGTATAGTCTGAAAAACTATCTCTGTGGCACCATTGGATCAAACAGTCAGTGAGCCCTACTATTGATCCAATGGTACCACAGAGGAGAGTTTTCCAAACTATACTAAATGTATAGTCTGGCTCCCCCTATGCCAACTAAATATAAAAAATCCCACAAAATCTTGGTCAAAAGTCCAAACTCTAAATTAAAGACTACTGAAATAAAAGTACTTGAGCTTCCTTTTTACTTCCTATATTTGACCATAGCCTCCCATTTCTGACTTTCTAGAACACATCTCCCCTACATAAAAAAAAAAAAAAAAAAAAACACACACACACACAATATATATATTTATAAATCTATAACTCATTTCTTCTCCATCTCTCATCAATTCACTCACATCTCAATTTCCTTTATTGGGTTTTAATCTTTTTCTTAACAAAAACCCAAATCACACACAAATAGAGTCTTCCAATTAAAAAAACCCTAAATTTTTTAACACCAAAAAATGCCACCTTTTGCAAATTCAATGCCTTTATCAACCAAATTTCCCCAATCCAAGACAAACCCATTATCAGATATTGTCACAATTGATGTTGGTGGCACTTTATTTCAAACCACTAGGCAAACCCTAACCCTAGCTGGTCAAAATTCAATTCTCACCCAATTCTTCAATACCAATACCCAAAATCAAAATTCACAAAACTCACAAAATTCAATTCCATTTATTGACAGAGACCCAGAAATTTTCTCCCTCCTCCTCTCTCTCCTCCGTACCGGTCACCTTCCCTCGAAAGCCAGAGCCTTTGATCTCCAAGACCTAATCTTTGAGGCCAAATTCTATGGAATAGACAATCTTTTACTAAATTCCCAGTCGAACCCGTCTCAGTTCGAGGCTTTTAACCTCGAAAAAAACGTGCTGTTGCCCTTGAATGGGAGAGACTCTCCCTCGGCTATCGCCACTACCCCCACAGGATCAATCCACGTTGCGCACGGTAGCAAAATCACCACTTTTGACTGGTCTTTACAGAGGAAAAACACAGTCTTGACACAGTTTTCGGCGATAGATTCATTACTAGCCTTGACTCATAACGTGGCTGCCGCCGGTGCTACGGATTTTTCCGGGTTACAAATAATAGATTTGGAAAAGGGTTTCGTTAAAAAGACGATAAACTGGGAAAACGTTACGAAATCCAGCGCGACGGTACAAGCGATAGGGTCGAATACGGAGTATTTGTTCACCAGTTTTGAATCTGGTAGGAGGAACTCGAATTCCATAATGGTTTATGATATAAACGATGGGTTTCGTCCCGTTTCTGAAATTGGACAAAATGAGATTTTTGGTGCTAACCTTGACTCGGCTATACCTTCGACGAAGTTACAATGGGTATCGGGTTATAATCTGTTAATGGCATCTGGGTCTCATAGTGGACCTTCCGGGGTTCAAGGGAATATTAGGTTTTGGGATTTAAGGTCCGGTAGTGTTGTATGGGAAGTGAATGAAAAAATTGATTGTTTTTCGGATGTGACCGTTTCGGATAATCTTTCGGCTATGTTTAAGGTTGGGGTGAACTCGGGTGAGGTGTTTTATAACGATTTGAGGAATTTGAGTAGTAACGATCATACTTGGGTTTGTCTAGGTGAGGGTAGAAAGGTGATTAATGGGAAGAAAGAGGGCGCGGGGTGTAAGATAGAGAGCCGAGGGAGTCAAGTTTTTTGTAGTAAAGGTGGTGATTTGGAACTTTGGTCGGAGGTTTTGATCGGAAATTTGAGAAAAAGTGAAAATGGGATTGAAGAAAGGGTTTTTAGAAAGAATTTGATGGGGAGAGTTAAGGATATTGGAGGGAGTAAGATAACGAGGTTCGCTTTTGGTGGGAATAAGATGTTTGTAACGAGGAAAGATCAACAGTTTGTCGAAGTTTGGCAAAATCCAGCAAGAGGATTTTGATACTAGATTGTATAATTTTTCCGAGTTTAGTCATAGCGTTGTTACTAGTTTGTAAAATGGTTCCTTGTTTGAATTATTGCATTTGTAAATGATGATATTAATAGAAGATTATGGATAATACAATTGTTTATGGAAATTTCTGTCCAGTATTTTTGCTTACTTTGCAGTAATATTGTTCTGCGTTTGTAAAATGGTTGTTTGGTTTATTGCATTTTGTACATGATGATTATCAATAGAAGATCATGAATTATCCACTGGTTTATTGTTTCTTAATTTGTTGTATACATAAATGAAGTCATCAAATGATTCAAATCCAATATTAGTTTTTTTGCTTTCTCCTCATGTCGTAACCTTTAATATTCTTTGTTCGTTGAAGTGAGATGAAAAAATTGACCCCAATTTGGGTACCTTAACATGTTTCCCGAGTAGGTATCTTCACACATGTCGGGTTTTGGCCTCTGTTTTGGTCTTTTGCAGTTTGAAATCCATTGCTTGGGTAAGACATCTTGGATTTTGCAGGTGTCAATATTGTTCCTTCTACTTCACATATGTTGGGTTTTGGCCTTTGTTTTGATTTTTTGCAGTTTGAAATCCATTGCTTGAGTAAGACATCTTGGATGTTGCAGGTGTCAATATTGTTCCTTATTACTTTCAATGTACAATCCATTATCCTTCCAAAACTATGGCTCTTTCTCCCTATCAAAGATTAGTCGTTGCTTTATGTTCTTTTTAACTTCCAGAGTTGGAAACTACGGCAAGTTTTCCTTCTAAGGTAAACACCCAATTAAACTACATTGCTTCGATGAAACAAGCAGAGTTTCAAAATCGTGACGGAACATGCAATTGGTCGATAGTTGTCATAATATCCTTGAAGATATTGTTCCAGAGTGTAGTTTGGAACAAGTGATTCTAAACTTGTGATGTTGCTGCACACATTCTATATTACTTTTTTATGATAGAAATTGTCCTAAAGATTTATATTATGCCTTACAAATGAAGTCATGAGGATGAGGATTAGTTAAAAAAGAATTAGAAAACCATACAAGTTGAATAGTAAAAAAATTACTTTAGCTCTTTGCAACAACAATGTAGTGTTGTTTTAGCCCATCCTTGGTACCATTTCCTGGGCCAAGATTTGGGCCTCTTTGCCTGGTAGAAAATGGTTCAAATTGCTTTTGAGGAAACAATCCGTGTAGTTGGTTTGTTTGTTTTGGTTGTAGTTTTAACTTGTAATTAATATTTTGCATCTAGCTGTGTGTGTACCTCTGGCTAGATATGTTCTTATGAAAAAACAGTAATTTTAGATGTATCCGCATTGTTTCACTCTTTGACATGCTTTTATTCACTAACATTTATTTATTCTGGTTCATAACTGAGATTGTGACTCGATTTGTAATTTTTGAGTTTTAGTTCCAGATGTTTACTCCCTCGCGTTTCCATTTAATTGTCCACTACGAAACTACGTGCAATTTTGATCGGTCAAAAACTTGTATCAAAATTGTCGAAATGAAAATTTTCAAAAGTTGATCGTATAGTTCAAATGTTAAATTTTATGATTAGATTTAAAAAAAAATTAATTTCAACAATTTTGATACAAGATAACCCGGTCAAAATTGCACGTAGTTTCGTAGTGGACAATTAAATAGGAGCAGTAACATTTTATTGTTGCTGACACATGGAGTTACACTCGAGCACATACTTTTTCCTAAAATTTGATGATTATGGTATAAAAAGTGACATGCATCAGGAACCCTATAAATTTTCTAAATTTAAAAAAACACAAAATTTACCTCTCATATATGAGGAATGCATATGATTTGTTAGATTAATACTCCATTCGTCACTAAACAAATGTCCCATACAAAAATACGTACAATTTTGACCGATAATTTTTTCATATTTAGATTATCGGAAAAAATTATTTCAAAAGTTAATCACGTAGTTTATGGTTAGAACTTTATGATAAAATTTTCAATTTTTTCATTTCGGTAATTTTGACATGAAAATTTTGATAGTCAAAGTTCCATGTATTTTCGTAGGGGATATTTGTGGACGGAGAGAGTATAATAGTAATAAACTATCATGGGGTCCATATTTTTGTGGTTGTAATATTGTTATGATTATTAAAATATAATAAAAAAATAAAAAAAATAATGTAGGGTTATTATAAGAAAATTAATAAGGAAGCTGGAATTTTGTATAAATGTAAACGGTTTCTTAAAAGGTATAAAATGTGTTAGGTTTGAGGAAATGGTTAAGTTAGCTGGTGCGGATGCTCGATTGATTGGTTAACATGATGCCTTCATGTCATGTACCCGTAAATTCGCAATTACACATTTAAACTCTACTATATTTGTAATTTTTCTGAGCACTATTTAAGGTTTGGGTAATTAAGCTAGAATTTTTTTAGATATATATCATCCAAACAGAATTCTCATTATGAATAAGTAGATTGGTTTGGTTTGAAAATTTTCTGGTTCTATGTGAAAAAAGTATGACTAGTACTACTAATGTTGTGTCCAACAAGTTATTTGGTTCGTACACGCAAGAGAAAAATCTCTTCATTTTCTTAAAGCAAATATTGGCATACCTCTTAAATTTCTAAGCTAACTCCTTTTTTTAGTACGAGTATTACGGTCAAATTAATTTAAAAACTCGGTCCAAATAATAATATATTTTGTCCAAATCAGTATAGAAAATTTAATTAGGAGAATTATGTATATAAGATCTTACGTTAGTTATATTTGCAGAACTGTTATTACTTTTTTTTAATCGAAGAAAAAAACCCACATTTTTATTAATTAAAAAATGGAGGGAAAACCTGAAGAAAATATGGTTACTTGTTATAAATAACAAGGCATGATCCATAGTCATGAGAACGCATTAATCACCTTAAAAAGTTGCAACCGACTCAAAACATTAATAATCACCAAAAAGCTCTTATCATTTTATTGCTAATTTAATTTTCCAGTGGACCCCTAACATGTGAGGCTTAGACCAAAAAACACGACTCATAAAAAGATTGCAACTATATTTTACGCTTCATGCATGCCAAGCAATAATTGTAAATATAATAAGCCAACATGAGATAATAAGATGCAATAATTTAATAAGTAATTGCTTATATAATTGGGTACAGGCACTCATATATAGGCAAGTACTAAGTCCTCTATTGCTTGACTGATTTCGCTATAAAAATATGCTTTCATGAGGCTGAAAAATGACGAAAGTCCTTAGTAAAACATAACTCACATATATATTTATGCCAAGGATGACAAATTCAGAACTCAGAAGTATATTATATTAATGATATACAGACGGTTATATAATATGATTTGGTGTAACCTATTAGTCATAGTTTGAAGTAACAAAATTATCTTCAGTGTCATACCAAATAAAACAGACTGTTTTGTTATTTGTAAAGTCACATTAATTCAATCTAGTCCGCAGTTAAGAAGACCAATAAAATGTCATTTCTCAATCTAGTCCGCAGTTAAGAAGACCAATAAAATGTTATTTCTGAAAATAGTTCCCTGAGTATGTGTTACTGTTTCCAGTATATTACTGCGGATTAAGAATATTTTCTTTCTATTTATAAGGTTGCATGACAATATAATTACAAATGACAATGAGGTTATTCTTTATAAAGGATATTAATCTCTATTCTTAATTAGCACATAAGTCTAATGGTAAAAGTAGGAATTGAGGCTGAAGTTTTACAGGTACGAGCTGCTCACCTACGAATTAGAGTATGGCCAATTTTATTTCTATAGCCAAGAGTATTCAATTTTCAAGCAATTAGTAGTATAAGATTCTATGTTGATATAACTACTAACGACTAAACACTTTTCTTGTATAGATTTACACGTAAGTAAAAGTACACATATTAAACCAGTAAACGTGACAAAACTATGTCAACACTTAACCAGTTAACCACAAAAGTAAATGTGATTGTGTATACCGTGTATTAATATGTACAATGTGTGTGTATGAGGTTGAGTAACGCAACAAGTTCCATAATTTGGGATAGAACTCTATTGTATTTCATTTCCATACACTAATAAAGTTCATTAGTTTCCAGGGGAACAAGTTACTGCTGGAGCAAATTTTTTTTTTTTTTGCTTAAACATGAAAATAAAAGTATTACCTCTGTTTCTATTTAATTTCATTATTCACCTACAAAGTAAAGTACGGTCAATTTTGACCGGTCATGAACTTGTATCAAAATTGTCGGAATGAAATTTTTTAAAAATTGATTATATAGTTCAGATGTTAAATTTTATGATTAGATTTTAAAAATATTAATTTCGACAATTTTGATACAAGTTATAAATCGATCAAAATTACATGTAATTTCGTAATGAACAATTAAATGAGAACAGAATTATTAAGTATATAACAGACCCACTAACTGAGCCAGCTAGTACGGGTGCTCATAGGAAAACTATTCATGTACTCATGGTATCAAGTTTTTGAAACGTATGCCATGTTTTTGTGTTTGCAGGTTAATCAACTTTAAAATCCGAGTCTTAATGGTTCTCCAACCGGAAAAAGCAAGAACCTTAAGATAGCTCGATCTCGGAAACAATGTGAAACAATACAAGAAAATGTCCAGACAATGACTCCCATTGCTATATATTCTGACACCGTAGTGAACGTTGTGGCTAAATTTGCAACAAAATAACAACGATCGTAGTCCATCCTATCATGCAAAGTTTTGAAACTTAATTATGCCATGTATTTTGTGTTTGGTTGATCTAACTTAAAATCCGAGTCTTAATTAACGGTTTTCCAACCGGAAAAAGCAAGAACCCTTAAGAAAGAAAGATCAATCCGGATTTTCTCAACTAAAAATTCCATATTTTCGCTTCGAAGCTGCAACAAAATGAGCCTTGTAAACCATTGTGTTGCTACATATTGAATGTATATACTGATTACGTGACCTAGTAGAATTTATCCATACTATGGGAAATATGAACGTAACTCCCCCTAAAAACGTACAAAATAAAAATGGTCACTGATACTATAGAAACAAGAACATGACGTGGTCAATTTATAAGTCAACCCAATATAGTGCAAAAATAGCGTTGGGGTAGAAAATCATTAATAAAACTTGTTGAGTTAGAGAAAGGAGCGATGAGTGGGTGACCGAAAATGTAAATGTAAATGTAACCCACCGTGTCACATCACATGCACTGCAACTATCAACTAATTAATTAACCACTCTCTTAATTCTTGTTTGATTTTTTCTGCTATTTCTGTTGGGATTTGTTCATTTTGTTTTTGCCTTTAGCCATGTGGGTTTACTCATACTGTATAAGTAATATATAGATAGGATCTGAGTGCAATATTTATTTAGCGAACGGGGTTTAAGCTTTAAATTTACAGTTGATCCCATTTTATGGGATTAAGTTTCCGAATTTCGCATTTCGACAATATAGATACGGGATTGTTGCAAATAAAATTAAACGCAATGTCATAGAGGGGTATATGTATTATGTGGTGGAGTTTTTAATATGGGGTGATTGTAGTCGCTGTCTGCCCGCGTCTAACTTCGCTCATGACAAGTCCGATGGAGGAGCCGGCTACCTTTTCTTTGATGATTGTAAAAAAAAAACCGAAAAATGGACCTTTAGCTTAAATAGGTTGTCATGAATCAAGCTTTTGTTAGCAGATTACATCCGTCCAAATAAAATTAAGAATTAGATTTCCTGTTCAAAATTTATTGCCACAAGACCTTTAATTTGTAAAGAAAAAAAATATAACGATTTTTGTTGCTATTTTTCCTATAACATCCATACTTAAATTCGTGAGTTGGCACTGAGGTTTGAAGTTGTTGTGATTAGTTTTTGTTTTCATTTACATCTTTAATATAAATTGGTGGATGAACCCACTATTTAATAAGGTTAAATCAACAGTGAAAATTTGGATGAAATAAAAGCTTAAAGTGCTAAAAGAAAAAAAGAAAAAAGACTTCTGTCCGTTCTTTTATGCACTTGAGAAGATTGATATATTGATTAATGGAAAATGAGAACGTGTGATTAATAAAACATGGGAGTTTATCCTAATGGAAGTGGAGAACAACCAAGAAAGGAAACATGATTTGGAATATATAGTAGCATCATTAGTTAAACGTTTGAAATCTTTGTCTATTTCTACTAAATATCTTGTAATTTACATAAAACATGGGAGTTCTTCCTTGCATTATATATACTGTAAAAAGTTATAATGGCATTACCGATATATAGTGGCATAATGTCGTTTACAAAATTATAACGTGGGGTTTTTTGAAAAAAAGTTATATTATACATGGTTTTCATTGCAGCAACTCAAAACAAACGAAGCTAATATGCATGCAACTCTATTGAATAGTTTTCCAATATCTTAATCCATTACCCAATTTCCAATTTGTAATATCGTCTAGATAAAATATGCCATGTGTATTATATATACGATTAATCATAAAAACTACACCTGCTCATGATCTAAAAAATCATAATGGTTTCGTGACAAAACAAATCAATATAGACTTGTATAACTTTAGATCACTCATGATACTGTAATGGGATATATTTTTTTATTCATTATATATGTATATATATAGCTAGATTTCACAACTAAACTCATTTACTCTCCATTTATTGCCGGGGAGCAATTTTCCTGAATTGTTAGGTGAGCATATTCAGTGACATATGTTTACATGATAATTAATATGTACATTTTGTTGTATATACACCTTTCAAGCTTGGACAATTTGTGTTTGTGGGTCATATTTATTCTCTTTTTAATCAATAAAAAGAGTTAGGATTAATATCCAACAACGGCCGCTGGTGGCATTTAATGTTAGGTTCCCAAGCTGCTAAATACAGACAGAAAGTCGAAAAATACAGATGTAAATGGAAAAAAATGAACATATATAGCTAGAAAGCATAAAGGTTTACGCGGATTTTATAATGTGTTAATACATAACGATCAGATTGACAATCTTTTTGAGTAGTACTAGTAGTTTCGTTATTTGAGTCATTTCACAATATTATCATTTATTAAATGAGTGGATCAATATTTGTAAACCTGATTAATGATTAAGAAAAAGATAGTTCATAGGTACAGCCCTAAGTGCTGTTTTTTTCTGATAAAAAATTAAGTCCTAAAACGAAAAAATAGACTTTCTCTAGTCTTGCAATAAAACAAACCGCATATACGTTACAGGGGCGAATCCAAGGGGGCTGGGTTGGCCGTCGTCACCCGGTGACGATTTTCAATTTTTTTTATACATGTAATTAAAACAATTCTGATATATATATACATTGATGCCCCATTAATTAAACAAAAAAGTTGTTGGGGTAATGATAAACTTGGAACATAAGTTATTGAAATGTTAGAAGTTCAAATCATGTTAAATTTTTTTTCTAAAATTTTCTGTTTTTACTTTAAAATTACCAAAATTTCTAAATACCCATTTTATTTTTCCAAACAAGATTACAAAAAAATTTATTTTATTATCCAATATCGTTTGTCTTACTTTCATATTTATTTTATACTATGTTGAACATAGAAAAAAAAAATTTGTATTAATTTTTTTTTTTTTCTATTCGACATATTTTTTATATTACGGTTCCAAAAAAAAAATCCTATTCCGCCCCAAGTTACATCGTCTAATATTTCTACATTTCATTGATTTTTCTACAAAATTTTGTACCAGCTTCCTATCTACTTCTCTATAAAATCTCATGTTTCCTTATCTTTCATCTCCCACCTCTCTCATATCAACTCTCTATCTATAGTTTCAGTTCTCTTTACTGACATTCTATCCGACTTATATTGTCACATTTTGCCTAAATTGAAATTTAAGTTAAATTTATCAATCCATTACAAATGGACTCATCGACGGTCACGATCATCTTACTCTTCACCGCACTTTATTTCCTATGGTTTAGATCAATGGTTCGTTCCCTACGAGGCCCTGGTGGGCCACGTGTCTGGCCCATATTAGGCAGCCTACCGGGCCTCATTGAGAACTCGGCCAGAATGCATGACTGGATCGCCGACAATCTTCGTATTTGTGGCGGTACTTACCAGACGTGCATTTTAGCCGTTCCATTTTTAGCACGTAAAAAGACTCTTGTGACAGTCACGTGTGATCCTAAAAACTTGGAGCATATTCTAAAGCTCCGGTTTGATAATTACCCCAAAGGGCCCAATTGGCAATCGGTTTTTCATGATTTGCTTGGTGAAGGGATTTTTAATTCTGATGGTGACACGTGGCTGTTCCAGCGTAAGACCGCGGCACTAGAATTTACCACCCGAACCCTACGCCAAGCCATGGCTCGATGGGTGAGCCGAGCCATAAAAAATCGTTTTTGTCCCATTCTTGAATCGGCTCAGGCTAAAGCTGAGCCGGTGGATCTTCAAGATTTATTACTAAGGCTTACTTTCGATAATATTTGCGGCTTGGCTTTTGGTAAAGACCCGGAGACATTATCCCCTGGTTTGCCTGAAAATGGCTTTGCCTCGGCTTTTGACCGAGCCACCGAAGCCACATTGCAAAGGTTTATTTTACCGGAATTTATTTGGAAATTCAGGAAATGGATGGGGCTCGGGATGGAAGTGAGCTTGAACACGAGCATGAGACACGTGGACAAGTACTTAAGTAGTGTGATCAACACTCGTAAGCTCGAGTTAGCCAACCAAAGAGAAGGTGATGCTCCACATGACGATTTATTATCTAGGTTCATGAAGAAAAAGGAGTCTTATAACGACGAGTTCCTTCGCCAGGTGTCACTCAACTTCATTTTAGCTGGACGTGACACATCATCCGTCGCGTTGAGCTGGTTCTTCTGGCTCGTAAGTCTCAATCCTCGAGTGGAGGAGAAAATACTGACAGAAATATGCACCGTTCTGATGGTGACACGTGGCAGTGACACGTCGAAATGGGTCGATGAACCATTAGTTTTCGAAGAAGTAGATAGGTTGATGTACCTAAAAGCCGCATTGTCGGAGACCCTAAGGTTGTATCCTTCAGTTCCACAAGACTCCAAACACGTAATTGCTGACGATGTCTTGCCAGATGGCACGTTTGTGCCAGCTGACTCAGCAATTACGTACTCGATATACTCATCAGGCCGAATGAAGTTCATATGGGGTGAGGATTGCCTTGAATTTAAACCGGAGAGGTGGTTATCAACTGATGGTAAAAAAATCGAGGTAAATGATTCGTTTAAATTTGTGGCGTTTAATGCTGGTCCGAGGATTTGCCTTGGTAAGGATTTGGCTTACTTGCAAATGAAGTCGATTGCGGCGGCGGTTTTGCTTCGTCACCGCCTTACAGTGGCGCCGGGACACAAAATTGAGCAAAAAATGTCGTTAACGTTGTTCATGAAATATGGACTCAAGGTAAATGTCCACCCTAGGGACTTAACACCCATTGTGACCAAGATTGTCACAAGCGACCAGAAAATCCTTGGTAACGGCGATTGCCACAAAATATTCGACGTGGTTGCGTAAGGATCGATTGGGTTTTGTGTATGGCAAATGTTATTTGCACAGCTGCAGCGTTATTTATGTCACATATTAGTATATAATTACCATTTTACACTTAAAACTGTACTGTATTTCGTGAAATAACGGGTTTTACTTTCTACTTTTTGTAAAAGTTTATTCAGATTCAAGATTTCAAGTGTAAAAGTTCCCCCTATGTAAAATAAGTATCATTACGTACGTGAATAGGATATTATTTACAGGAGTGTTCTTAGGTTGTATTGTACAATGATGTGTATAATTATGAATTTTTGTAACAGGTGCCTTTATAATCACAATTCACATGAATGATTATAATCAAAGTACTATATAGTGTTTGCCTCTTGCAATAATTGTTGGTGAATATGAAATAGTATTTACTGAAACTTGAATGATTGAGCTACATACCTAAAAAGGTAAAACAAGAAGAAGAAGAAGAGGAACTTGGTCATCTTCCTTTAATTTTGCATCAATTTAATGTGGTCTTTTTTCTGTTTTAATTTATGTAAGTTTACTTTCCATGCTGTACATATACTAGTTAAAAAGGAGTTGATTCCTTTGGATCAATTTGTTTTTCAGCTAAATTATATTGAAACTGGCGAGGGAATGTCAATGTCCCCTCGTCCGGACCGATATCACCACAGAAATTAACAAACCGGGGCCCTGCATAGTGGATGTCTCACCACCCCGGCTCATCACCAAACGGGGTGAAGCTAGGCCGGCTCGAAGAAGCGTACTCGGTACGCTTCACCAATTAATGCTGCTGCCCCCTTTGGGGGGCCCCCCTGACGTTTCATCGACGTGGCCCAATCACTGGGCACCTCCAGTGGGCCCCGGGAAGGGACAGTACTCCTGTCAGAGTCATAAATGACTGACGCCGTTGGATCAGCATCTTACAGTACAGTGATCCAAGGGTTAATACACCTCTGAACCTCACTATAAATACCCCCCCTAATCCTGCTTAGAGGGGGACGCACAAAAGAGGGAGGAGAGATAAAGCTAAAACAACCCGGACCACCAGAATATCAACCGTGACATCTGACGCCACGACTCGTAACTGGACCAAGCCCTCATCCTTAAATATATTCTTACATTCAGTCTATACCGACACTGACTCGATCGTCGGAGAGGGAAAACCTGGTACCAACCCCGGGCCCCTGTTCGTTTCTTGTGCAGGCTTAGAGAGCACCTCGACGGCGAAGCAGATACCACCTACGTCACGACCCTGGAAGATCGGAGCCGACGCGAATAATACGTAAGCCGAGCTTGGGAAGAAAATCAGGCTCGCCAATTGGCGCCGTCTGTGGGACTTACTCTGGTCCGCGAGGTACCCAAGGCAGGCCCGGATGGTTCCGCCTCAGTTGGGCTGTCTTCTAATTGAAGGGGGATCCCCACAGCGGGCTCCCTAGAGCTCAAGGGAGGGACCTCTGTCAGAGGCTTCCCTTGCACATCAATGTATGTGCGGGTACCGTCCGCCCCCACCCGGAAGTAGATAACGGTACCATCAGACCGGGTCTCAAAGTGAACCCCGGCCGTTGAAGGAGCGAAGGAAGCCACGGTCGTCGCCTTCGTTGCCTTCGCCTTACCGCCCTTCTTCAGCTTCGGCTTCGAAGCCTTGGGAGGGGGGGCTGCTTCGGCACCTTCAACCACCCGGGGAGGGAGGGTCGACTCCAGACCCTTCTCCTTCTCCCACCTTTCCCTGGAGTATCCCACGGGACAGAAGGTCCTGTGGGGCCATTTGAAGCTGTTCCCCTTGCAGGAGGTGGGGGAGCCACAGATTAGCAGGCGCTCCGCATCGCGTGCCCCCACGTCGGTCCCATCCGGACCCCACCAGTTAAGGGCCACCTCCAACGACTCTATGTTGGGTTCGCCCAGGCCCCCAAGCTTAGAGGCCACAGTGAATTTGTTTTCCTTGGTGCTCAGCACCCTCCCCGGCCTGATCGGGAGAATTAGGTCGTCACGAAGGAGCCAAGGGCCCTCCACGACGACCACGTCTTGTGTGTAACCCCGATTCGAATCGGAGTTACCTGTGATCAACTGGTTGTGAGACCGGCACCTCAGATAGGGCTGCCGGCTCTTAGATTGGGAGCTCGGCTCGGTCTGCAAAAATTCGTAGCAGGCCAAGAGCTCCCTAAGCCCCAGTGGTTCCGGAATGTCCGGGCCCAACGAGGCACTTAGGGCCTCCATTCCGGCGCAGATGCGGTGCGCTTGCAGAGGCCACTGGCACAGAAGAGTCTGCGTCCAGGCGCAGAGCTCCGCCAGTAGCTCCGGAATGGGGAGGTGGGTGCCCCCGTATAAGAGAGTAGAGAGGGAGAGAGTTACCATACTCTTGGGATCAGCCACGATCCCGTTCACTTCGTCCGAGGTCGCACAGGTTCGAAGTCGGAACTCCTCCCCTATGCCGCAGAGCTGACGAAACTCTTCTAGGTCAGACCCGTGCTGCCTGACCATGATACTGTTATCGTTTACCGCGACGGTGATGGCGGGGTCAATAACCATCGCCCGGAATGGCAAGGCGTTTGCCATCACGTCAAGACGCCGTGGTTGCGGGGCAACCATCGGGCCTTTTCCGGCTCCGTGTTTGATAACCATCTTCTTTTTTGGCTTAAGTGTTCGAAGATAAGATTTGCTAAGGGTGGAGGATGAGAGAGAACGGTTTGCTGTGAAAATTTTAGTGAGAGAGTGAGAAAGTGAAAATGAACTTTCACTGAGGGTATTTATAGACCCCCACTAGAAGGTGAAAAGACAGTTACCAGAAGGTGAAAAGACGCGACGGCTCGTTACGCGAACTCCCACAAACGACAGCCGCCACCCAACCCACGCCTTCCACGTGTACAGCAATGAGAGGTCGTCTGCCAAGTGTCACCCTTCAGCCGTTTTGGCATTAATGACATTGAAGAAACCGAAAAGACAGAGGCGGCGCCTCATAATTGCAAAACTGGCATGCTCCACGTGTAAGAGATCCATGAGTGGTTGAACACGTATCAAGAGTCAAGTTACGCCGAGGTGCCTCTAGACAGCCAAACATGAAGACGGAATGACCGGAGCCCCCGTAAAGTGAAGAAGGTTCTCACCGGCATTGTCACTAACGACGACTCCGGCCAGGGAGCTGTTGGCGAGGGAATGTCAATGTCCCCTCGTCCGGACCGATATCACCACAGAAATTAACAAACCGGGGCCCTGCATAGTGGATGTCTCACCACCCCGGCTCATCACCAAACGGGGTGAAGCTAGGCCGGCTCGAAGAAGCGTACTCGGTACGCTTCACCAATTAATGCTGCTGCCCCCTTTGGGGGGCCCCCCTGACGTTTCATCGACGTGGCCCAATCACTGGGCACCTCCAGTGGGCCCCGGGAAGGGACAGTACTCCTGTCAGAGTCATAAATGACTGACGCCGTTGGATCAGCATCTTACAGTACAGTGATCCAAGGGTTAATACACCTCTGAACCTCACTATAAATACCCCCCCTAATCCTGCTTAGAGGGGGACGCACAAAAGAGGGAGGAGAGATAAAGCTAAAACAACCCGGACCACCAGAATATCAACCGTGACATCTGACGCCACGACTCGTAACTGGACCAAGCCCTCATCCTTAAATATATTCTTACATTCAGTCTATACCGACACTGACTCGATCGTCGGAGAGGGAAAACCTGGTACCAACCCCGGGCCCCTGTTCGTTTCTTGTGCAGGCTTAGAGAGCACCTCGACGGCGAAGCAGATACCACCTACGTCACGACCCTGGAAGATCGGAGCCGACGCGAATAATACGTAAGCCGAGCTTGGGAAGAAAATCAGGCTCGCCAGAAACATATATATATATATATGCTACATTCCTATGAAAACAAATCTGTGTATCTCATATTCTAATCTTCAGCTCAATATTTCTTTATTTGTGTAAATCTCCTCTAAGAGTTCAAACATGTAAACAACTGTACTAAATTGGTTATTAATTAAGTTGGAATGGAAAACTTTCCCTCATTTGTCATGGCATAAGGGAAAAGCTACTAATTAGTGTTATTTATTTGTTCCTTGCTACAATATAAAATATAAAGGATACTGAGTATCAGACTCCTTGCTAAGAGAAACGGTATCAGTGAACATAAACAACTAATTTCTCATGTAAATAGGGGGGAAATTGTAAAAATAATATCACATCAGTTTTTCTATATTTATTTCAAATATAGAGACACTCGGCTTATTTTCCCAAATTCAATAGAATGAATTGTCCCTTATAAATTAAAATGATATTTTTTATTTCCTCTCTCTTCACCTTCTCTCTTACGTATATATTAAAAAATTAATATGAGTTGAAATTTTTTTATTAAATAATATTTTAATGTTATAAGAGAGATGATAGAGTAATTGATATGCAAGTTGTAATATAATAAATTAAATAATATGACTATTACTCCGAATTTAGAGAAATTGACCGGTTAACTGATGTGGATGTTTACTCGTACCCCTAATTTAGTTACCACTGAATCATATGCATTCTTATCCGATGGCTCACACAGAAGGATACTACAAACCAATAAACTCTAGAAAAAACATTGATGAACGTTTGTGTTGCCTACAATTAAATAAAAATAAAAATCGAATACTAAAATATCTCAACTAATAAAACCCTAAGAAAGTATTAGAACCCTTGTTTGGGCTACTGTTAAGTAAAATAAAAATATAATGTTTCAATATCATAATCAATAAAACCCTAAGAAAACATTGAGTAACCCTTGCGTAGGCTACCGTTAAATAAAATTAAAATATTAAACTATCCCAACCCATAAAAGCCTAAAAAAAATATTAGGCAGTACTTGTGCCATTCTTTGCAATTTTATACTTTTTTCAATTTCATTGAATTGCTTTTATCAAAGCAGACGGCGAAATAAATTGGTATAGGTAAAAGAAAAATAAGTTTCTTTTAAGACAGTGTTAGCCGTGAGTTTTTTTTTTTTTTTTTTTTGGGTCAAATATCCAATGGAATTGAAGTCTGAGTACTCTCTTTTAGAGAGGAGTCTCTAAACCCCATTTTTGCAATATAAAGGCTAAAAGCGGACTGAGCGTCCCAGACTACCCCTATAGGTAGGAGTACTCAAACTCTCTACTTCTCATCCGTTGGATCTTGTAATAGATAATCAAATGCTTAGATGCAAAATGCTTTAATTTAAAACAATAAAATTTAAATAAAATATAAAACACAATAAAACCCAAATAAAAATATAGAACCATAGTTGAACATATCCTAAACTTATTGGAGTTACCCTAAATTTAATTTAAAACAATAAAATATAAATAAAATATAAAACACAATAAAAACCAAATACAAATATAGAACCCTATTTGAACATAGCATAAACTTGTTGGGCTTACCCTAAATTTAATTATTAATTATAATATTATTTTTTATTAAAATGGATATTAAAACCAAAGGCATATGTAGTTCATTGATCTATAAACATTGAATTTTAAAATATAATGGGGTGAGGACCTGTATTTGGAACGTCAATGCGCATGAGAAAGGATGGGATAGACATTAAAGTTAAAAAAGTTTTGATCCCGTGTTTTTCTTTTTGTCATACTATATTTTATTATTTATAAAACGGTTGAAAATAGAAGAATCTGAGTACTCTCTCAAGGGGAAGTCTGAGCCCCTCATTTGCTATAATAGGCAGCACAAGCTTAGTGTTTGATATTGCCAAGCTACATGGCAATGAAGATGGGATTTAATGACTCACCCTTAATAGAATTTTAATATAACGTAGATTAACCTCTATATATATACTCAAATACACATTAGAATTAAATTCTAACAATTTAGATTTTATTAATTCAGATTGAATTGAGAAAACTTAATTCAGCAATTTCAGACGTAGTTTGAATCACATCTTATTTTCTTTAAAAATTATGTATCACCAAGTACGTGCAGTCAATTATTGGCATTTTGCATATGAAAATATTTAATTTGATGTAAAGGGCGCCCTAGTAGTCTCTTTACACCCTAATAGGTGATGATGACATTAATCTAACATCAATACCCATATCTACGGCTATTTATAGCAACTTTACATCAAACTAGTGTTTATAGTGTTCATCTTATTATATATATACATTTTATTTAATAAGAGTGCCATGGTTACCGAACAAATTTCTATGTTTTGTAAACTTGCTGTTGACTTACGTACATTGACATTTTTTATTTAACATTTTTTATTAGCCTTTTCATCACAAGAAACAAGTTAAGCAAGTGTAGCTAAACAAATAACATCAACTTAGCACAAAACCTAAATTACCAAAGTAAATAACCCGGCTTATAATTATAAGCACTAACCAATCACACATACGAGACCAAGTGGACATCTATTTTCCCAAAAGTTCACATATGTTACATGTATGATATATCATGTTATATGTTGTGTACAACCATATGTAACACGAAATTACAGGTCTTCATTGGTTGGGCCAAACATTTAATTGTGTGTACTAAAATTGTAAGATAAATTTAATTCAGCCAGCTTCTCTGCAGGTTCATGAAGTTCTCACTTCATTGACAAATCAGCTTTGGAGTTTTGTGGTAAAGTAGCTTTATGTGAATTTATGGATCGGACTAAAGAAGTTCAAACTTTAAGTAGATTAACCTACCATAATTAAATAAAGATATGTACATTCCTGTTGGAAAAACAAGTAGTACTAACTTAGAAGTTGCATGGTTCTCCCAGCTAATATTAACCTATATGTTGCCAACTTTTTCTGAGTTTGAAAAGGCAAGATAAAGAAGGAAAATCAATATAAAGATTGGAAATCAATACGAGAAACTTTGTACAAAAACTTTTACATTGGTTTGTTAATGAGAAGATTTAGTTTGGTTTTATACAAATGCAACACCAACACCTTATTTTTTGCCAAAGTTGTTTATAGGATTTTTTATGTGTGAATCATAATCATAAAAGAAATCTCTTTGATGATTCTGGAAAACATGGCTTATAAAAAAGTGGAGCAACTACAATAAAAAGTTCATTTACCAACAATTTGCTTCTTCAAAACTGTTGATAAACCGAGTGTCGCTAAATTTTAACAACAGTTTGACAATATAATTAGTTGTTATTCTGTTGCTAAAATTTGGCGACACTTGGCGACACCCACTTTACCAGCAATTTTCAAAAAGCAAACTGATGGTAAATGATTTTTTTTTTTTATAGTTAAGTAAATAGCATAACCGATAAAGAGAGTAGTGTTATTTATCGTCGAAATGGATCACTTACAATCAGCCTGATGCCAAGCTAGCTAGATATATTGAGCATTGGTCATCGATATTACTGTTTTGACAATAATATCACCAGTATGACACTTCAACATCGAAAAAATTAGAGTGATTGGCATTTACTACAAAGAAAATGCTAAAATGCAGAATAATGTTTATACAGTGATCTGATAAGGACATTTTTACAATTTTGAGTGAAGGTTCTACAAGTTTGAGATAGTTCACGGAAATTTTCTACAAAATACATAATGAATATCAGTTGTTTCAACAAATTATAGTAAATCAAGTAGGGGCCATTACGTGTAAGATAAGAATATTGAAAATAAAGTTCACATGCTTCTTCTGCTGAACAATGTCTATAAGTATTAAGTGGTCACCTATTGAAACATTGAAGTAGAGCAAGTAGCTAGTCTTTCTTACTACTGAGATATTTTGTTCAACTTCTAGATTGGGGTAGGATGTAAAGCAAAAAATATGATTCCCCATTTTGATAATCTTTTTTGAAATCGAATCATTAGCAAGCTTAAAGAGGACATTGCAGTAATATTTCCATCAACTCTCCGATGTAAAGCATCATTACTGTGCTATTTCTTTTTATTTTACGACATTAAGCTCAAAAGTGTTGTATTTGTAAACAATATATGAAGTTTTTCGCATAAATTGTGTATTCAAGAACATTGTCAAATAAAAAACTTTATTCCAGAACATAAAGAACTTAAGTCGGTAAAAAAAAGAACTTAGTCAGTACATTGATGATTGAACAATGGGGAAATCGTTACGTATAAGATTACTTACACTTGCAAATATTACACTTCTTCTTAAGAGGATAACTCAAATGAGAGCGCTCTACGAAATGGTTAAGAGAACACCTTACTTGGAGTCTGTCAAGCTCAGACTAAAATCCGACAACTCTTTTGCTAACATTTCATCTTTTCCCAAAGAGTTTGTTTTCGCGACGTTACTATCTGCAAAATACTCACCGCTAACCCCTTTAATTTGTGGATGCAATGCCACATAACATGTAGTTGCGGCTCCCTTTAACCACAAAAAATTTGGTTGATTAGCGAAAATTTCAAACAATTGTCTCTTAGAAATTGATTAAGTGAGTACTTACCCCAAATTTTCTATAGTGATGATTCTATAACAATGAATTCTTAGAGAAAATATTACTTGTGTATACATTTGTTGAAAAAAACGAAATTCATTTATTTTGATGTTATTCATACAGTTAAGATTTGAAGACCAATTAATTTACAAGAAAGAAACACAGCTACATAGTTCACATAAAGATTAGAACACTAACCTGTTGAACATTCTTGATCAGATAATTAGCAATAGGAGCAATTAAGCCTGCAACAGAAAATCCGGAAAACTACAGTATCAGGTAAAAATGATCAATTTCTAATCTTGAGACAGACATCAAGTTACTAGTTTGTTTCCGAGAATTGCTTCTAAACGAAAATATGAGCAAGAAGCTCATGTAATGCAATTTGATTACACTTTAGTATAAGCATAATGTCTCTTACCAAAAAAAGAAGGTCTGTCTCTTACTAAAGAAAGAAAGAAATTTTAATTCGACAATAATTCTATCTTATTACATTTCTGCTTATCCGATATAACTGATTCTCAGAGATACCATAATATCTTGAACTCATGAAAGCAAAGTGTTTAAGTCGTTACCATTACATCCATTACACTATAAACTATATGACAAAAAATTTCCATCAATTTTTTTCCTGTTTTGCGGTGCGGTGACTCTGGTCATACACCACATTTATCATCGACATCTGATTCTATTTGATAAATTTAAGAAACAAAGTTATATAATAAGTTATTACGTGGAAAATCAAGGTATACAAATTTGGAATATCAATCACCTATAGTGTCCTCTATTCTTTTACTCTCCCCCTTCCTTATTTCTCATGACTTTATGCAGTTTTTATTCATTCATATTCATCTTTTAAGTTCCGTAATCACTAACAATTTTTGATAAAAGATCATGTCGAATAGGACATATATGTAAACAATACATCTCGGTTTTTTACTATAAGTAGCTGTAGATCATAACATTTATAAGAACATTCAAGAATATTACGCAAAGCACAGGGCAAAGGCTAAGAGATTTACGTTCAATAAAGCTACGGTGGCGGAAAAGGTTGGTGCCGATGGCTCCAGGATGAACTGAATTAGCAGTTATATCCACCCCCTCTTCCTGTTCAGTTGTGACATCCGTAGACAATTTAATTTTGACAATGAAGATTACTAAAAAAACGAGGGGATGGTTTTAAAATTGATGTTTAAGAAATGAGTGCTAACTCAGAAGTTGGGGGATTTTAAATTTAGTACGCAATACGCATGGCGTCGCATGCCATGGTTGTTAGCAACTGTAAATACTCTTCCTTCTGTTATTTCCCTATCTAACAACAGTATAATATTAAACCATATATATTTTTTCATTTCTACAATATATATGACCCTTTTCTTAGACTAATGACTTTTTTCATCGAATAACAAGTTTGAAAAGAAAGAATATAGATACTTATGTCTAAACCACTAACCCATCCAATCTTAAACTTGGAACAGCTGCTCTCTACACTATATTGAGTTAATTTGCAACTCTGAAGAAAATGAAACCTTTATTTATATAGTTAAGAATCTACTAAATCAAAACCTCAACTTTACCTTTTTTTTTTTTTCAACATAAACTTTTATATAAAGAGTCTCTATGGGAAAGACCCCCATAGCGGTCATTACATCATTACAACATAAACGAAGCTTGACTAATAACAGCCATACAAAAGATTATTGCTAGGCAGGTGCGCAAACGACCTTAAGGAGCTCCCCAGAACTCTCTGTTTCATTAGAAAAGGTCCACCCAAATAAACAAAAACCTCTCCTTATTCCCCCTCCACCCTTGTCTCTCCAAGATCAGTGTGATCTAAGGTTTTTATTCATGGATTTCCCGTTTCTAATTTGCAGAAAGCCTGGTTCTCTTAAGACATTCAACACCCCCTAGCAATATACAACTGATAACTGCCTAAAAACGCAGAAAAAACTAGATAAAAATTACAGTAATAATAAAAGGCAAGCTTCAAAAGCACCTGCATTGGCACTGAAATAAGCTGATTAGCAAAACAAAAGCACGTCTTTTTCAGACATAAGTCTTCATCAAAAGGATTTTTGTGATTGACAGTAACATAATAGAGAAAACTAAAATAAAAGCTTCAGAAAAATCTCCTCATTAGCTTTAGAATCTGTTCTTATCCCAATTTTCAAAAACCAAACACAACAATTCTCAGGCTGAACCTTCCTTGAAATGGTGCTTTGGTATTACAGTAACACTTCAGAATAACTTCATCATTAGTCATAGATTTTAGAACAAAAAGTTTTAAAATCTGTCTAGGTCTTAAAACAGCACCCTCTTAGACAGGGTGTGCTTTTTTGGTCCAGGTAATAGGCTGCATAGATATTCTTAGGTAAATCCATAGCTCTGCCTGTAATAAAATCATTCCCATTGGAACCCATTTTAGCCAAGCCATCTGCAGCTTGATTCTGTTCTCTATAAACATGTGTGACATTAAAACCCACATAATCCATAAGGAGGGTTATGTCCCTCCATATAGACCCAAATTTAATGCCTGGATTACACTTGGTATTCCACCAATTACCAATATTCTCAGAGTCAGTTTCCACCATAACATTGGTGAAACCCATAGTGTAGCAAATAATCAAACCAACTTTAAGCGCCATCATCTCAGCATGCATATTGGTTTGGGTGGCCAGAAAGTTTGAAAAAGCTAGGACCAGCAATCCATTATGATCTCTTAAAATACCACCACAACCACTAGCGTTGTTGCTAAGTGAAGAGCCATCTAAGTTTAATTTTAATCTACCTGTTGGTGGGCACTGCCACCATACCAGTTTAGCCTTTTTTCTTTTACAGTGGACAGTTTTGATATTCAAAGACATAAGTGACAGGCATTGAAAGTTGGTAGCAGGTTTTTTTGGTTTCAGCAAAAAATTAAGGTCATAAAGCCATTTAGTCACTTTTTTAATAATGGTTTCAGCACACATTTTCTCATTATCAAATCTATTTTTGTTCTTGCTGAGCCATATCTCCCAAATCAAAATGAAAGGGACTAAAACAGCTAACATACCAATTTGAGAGGTGTCACATAAGTTGCACCATTTCACCATATTGTTCTTCCAGCAAGGTGTAAAAACTATATTGAAACCAAAGACATTTGCAAAGTAGCTCCAAACCTGGCTACATATATCACTGGATCCAAATAGATGATTAGCAGTATCAAGAGTGTGAAACCTACAGCAAGAGCACTTGGTGACTGTACAAATCCCAAAATTTTTAAGACCCTCATCCAGTTTTATGGCATTGTACCAAAGTTTCCAAGAAAAAATACTGATTTTAGTGGGTAAAACAGTGTTCCAAATATACTTAGCCACATTAAGCTTAGGTTTTTTATCCCTTATAAAATTATAAGAGGTTTTTGCAGTAAACTCACCATTAAAAGTAAAAGGCCAGTATCTAACATCCTCACCCTGGTGTAAAACAATATTTTTACTGGTAACCTTAAGTAAAAGCTCATTACCCCCCATATGCAATATCAGGTTAGTATCCCAAACATTATGTTTAAAGACCTGGTTTAAAAGTACATTAGGGAAAATAACAGCAAAAAACTGACAAAGAGGGCCATCTCCTAACCAGTTTTCATACCAAAAGCTAATGGATCCCTCCTTAATATCCCATAAACTGTTATCAACCAGTTTTTTAAAGTGAGGATTAACCATTTTCCAAACACAAGAGTGTGTAGCATTAACCACCTGGTTACTCCAATTAGGGTTATTACTGCAGTATTTTTGAAACATGAAAACAGTCCAAGGAGAGTCAATTTCCATTAGTCTCCAACAAAGTTTTGCATGCAAAGCTTTCATAAACTCCTTTAAACTCCTCACCCCTATGCCACCTTCATTTACAGGGGAAGAAAGCTTCCCCCATCTCAGCCAGTGATGCTTTGTTTTACCATCTGTCTCACCCCAAAAGAAGTTAGCAAATTTGGTTTCAATCTTGTCAATAACTATATTGGGGGGATTAAGGACAGCAAGAATATATAGAGGCATGGAAGATAAGACATGCTTAATAAGAGTTAATTTAGCACCAGCAGATAAAAAATTAGCTTTCCAGCTAGCTACTTTTTTACCAATTTTATCAATAAGAGGATCATACATCATAGAGGTAAGTGTAGTGTAGTGGAGAGGTATCCCTAAATACTTAGTGGGAAAGGAGCCTTCACTGAAACCAGTGGTGCTGGCTATAATGCTTTTCCTGCCATTCTTAGGTTTGTGAACCAAAAAGACACTTTTAGCTTTATTAAGCATTTGACCAGAAGCATTTTCATATTTGTTAATAAAAGACATAAGCAGTTCTAGATTGGATTTACTACCATTGGCAAAAATCAAGACATCATCTGCAAAAAGAATATGAGATACCGGTTGAACAAAATTGCAGGTTTTATAGGGCATCAAAGTACCTTTGTTCATTAAATCACTGAGGCCCCTACTTAAAACTTCTTCAGCTATAATAAAAAGGAGAGGGGATAGAGGATCCCCTTGTTTTAAACCTTTACCAGAAGTAAAATAACCAGTGGAGACTCCATTTAAGCAAATAGAATATTTAGCATTTGCAACACATCTCATAATAATCTCAATCCATTTATTGGAGAACCCAAAACAGTCCAGAACTTTTATAAGAAAAGACCAGTTAAGTCTATCAAAAGCTTTGGCCATATCCAGTTTGAAAACCACATTGCCCCCCCTAACAGTATCCCCTAGATGTTTGAACATCTCTTGTGCCAGTAAAATAGCATCTGTTATAAGCCTATCTTCTACAAAACCACTTTGACTTTTAGAGATAATTTTAGGTAAAAGCTTGGCCAGTCTAGCAGTAAGAATTTTAGAAATGATTTTGTAAAGAACTTGACACAGGCTAATAGGTCTAAATTGAGTAAAATCTGTGGGATTATCCACTTTAGGGATTAAAATAATTAAAGAAGAAACCACTGCCATAGGTAAGGATTTGCCTTTAAAAAAACTATGCACTGCTTTAATCAAATCTTCTTTGACAATATCCCAACAATGGGTATAGAAAGAAGAGGAAAAACCATCTGGGCCAGGTGCTGAATCAATAGGTATATCAAAAGTGGCTTTTTTAATATCCTCATCACTGGGAAGAGTATTGAGCAAAAGGTTATCAGTCTCATTAATCAACTTAGGTATGACATTAAAAAGATCATTATCAAAAGAAACAGGTGAGAAGGAGAAGTGGGTAGCAAAGAAATTACCAGCCTCATTTTGGATCTCCTTTAAGTCCTCAGTGATAGACCCATCAGCCAGTTTGATTTGCAGAATTTTACTTTTGGCTCTTTTATGTTTTAACATTTGATGGAAAAACCTGGAATTTCTATCCCCCTCTTTGAGCCATTTAACTCTAGCTTTCTGTTTATAAAAAATTTCCTCCTGCAGCACTAAATCATTATAGTTTTTGAGGACTTTGTTATAGTTATCACAATAAGTATCCCCTACCATAACAAGTTGGTTTTCAGCAAAAATTAACTCATCCTGTGCTTTTGCAAGGTTACTATAAATATTACCAAAAACCTCCTTATTCCATTTTTTGGTACAATTTTTGAGCCTTTTAAGTTTGAAACAAAATTTATCAAGGCCTTCCAAATTACAGGGGAGGCCCCAATTATTAGCCACCATCTCAGAAAATCCCTCATGCTTGGTCCACATCCTGAAAAACTTAAAATTAGTGGGACCACCAGTAAGTGTTAAAGCAGTAGTAAAAATAAGAGCTGAGTGATCAGAGACTGTTCTTTCAGCAACAGTTAGCTTGATATTATGGTATTTAGTCTCCCAATCAGCAGTAATCAAAGCTCTATCGAGTTGTTCAAAAACAACTTTACCAAGACTAATCCTACTCCAAGTATATACAGAACCAGTATGTGCCATATTAATAAGACCATTATTACTAATGAAATCTAGGAAATCATTCTTATCAGCACTAGATTTTTTGTTGCCTCCTAATTTTTCATGGTCATACCTAATAGTATTAAAGTCCCCTACCACTTTCCAAGGTTTGTTGTTAAGGTTCAAACAGGACAAATCCTTCCACAAATCCCTTCTAGATATATAGTTACATTTAGCATATACTACTGTAATGAAAAACTCATTAGTAGACTTGAAATGCAAGGTAATAGACTGAGAGGTAGAAAGAAGAACAGTGATATCCAAATCCTTTTTATAAAAAAACCAAATTTTCCCTCCTTCATTAGCGTTTGAGGTAACAAAATCCATTTTAAACTTTTTTGCAAGGGGGGCTGCTTTGTCAAAACTAAGCATGGGCTCTAAAATGGCAAAAAAATCAATATTGTACTTACTAATATATTTACTCAGCTGTGACTGTGACAATGCATTAGCAATGCCTCTTACATTCCAAACAATGTAATTATACATTTAAAAGATTGGGTTGTACCTTCTTGGCAATTTTACCTTCAGGTGAGTATCTTTTTGGTGGCTTTCCCCCCCTCTTCAATCTTGGTGGGTCTGTATAGTAGCCTTCTTCTTCTTCTTGCTCTCCTCTTTCCACACAAGTGTCCAGGTGGAGTGCATCCATCATTTTGGCATCAGACTGCATTACCAATACCTCTTCACTATCCCCTGTATTTGTATCATTCTCCTTTTCCAGGGTAGTCATGTTGAGCTTAGCTTGTTTATTGGCCCTATTTCTATCTCTTTTCTTGGCTTTGTTTGTTTTTGATAGGTTTGAAACTTGTTCAGAAAAAGTTTGACTTAAGTTTTGGGTCCCAATTTGTGACCCAAGGATCATAGCATCCCCTTTCTCCTCACTTCCTTTTTCCTTTTGTCCCCCTGTTTGGTAATCCCTCAAACCTGTAATAGCTATAGAGTCTTCCTTTGTATTCATAACAGCCATTAATTCCTTAGGACTAGTATTTTCCAGCAAAGAAAAACTTGTGTCAACTTTACCTTAAATCGCTTTGTCAGCTCGTTGGCATGCAAAATGTTGGCAAGCTTTGATTCACCATAAGCATACCAAGGCCCGTAACTATAACATGAGGAAATTATTAAAGCCAAAAAATAATTTTAGAAAAAAAAATATTAAGTGTTAACAGTCTTTATCAGTCACCTAGTTTTTTCATTGATTTTATCAAATCGAATTCCTTCCTTATTAGCAATTCTATGAGCCGCAGATGAGACATTAACAATCCTTCCTTCTATGCAACTTTCACGCGCTGTGCTCTTCATTAGTTCCAACAAAAGATTTGTCAAAAGAAAATGTCCTGTATAACAGACAAATTATTTTGCAGCTTGAAGGGAAAATAATAATATTGGGGACTAAGAAAGTAAAAACACTTTATTACTATAAGAAGACTATTACTGGAAGGAGGTTGTTTTCGAGTGATTGGAATTCTTAAGTTTAATTTTTATTTTTCAACCAAAGGAAAGAGAGTAAGATTTGGAAGAGAAGAACAGATGTCTGTTTCACTAAAATGATTGGAGTTCTTAAGTTTAATTTTTATTTCTCGTTCATCGACGAAAGACTTGATATTGCAGAGGCATTTTCAAAGGCAAAAATCAGTGAAATGAACAATGTTGGATTTCAAATCTGGAGAATGTACTTTTCGGCCAAAAGGAAAACACATTAACTCTAATAAGGATAAGATTGCAAAAAGCGTTGTTAGACTCCATCTTTTCGAGTATTATACTCCATAAGGTGAATATAAACAATAATAGAGAAGCGATAGCCTATAGTCGATTCTGTTAAGATTCTTAAACATTGTTTCACATATGACCTTTCTTAAACATCATGCATCTAGCTACCAATTTAGCTTACCCAAATGATTGGTCGCAAATTGCAGCTCAATGTTGTCTGTCGAAAGAGTAAAAGGAATAGCCATAATTCCTGCATTATTTCTTTCACCAACAAAGAAACAAATATTTAGGCTTTTTTATTGTTTAAAACTTTAAAGCAACAAATTGTCAAGTATAATTCTTTTTAAAATTAAAAGAAATAAATTAACACCTTTACAAAATTACAAAATATCTACCTCATAATCATAAAGCAACTGTTATCTGGAATCAGGTAGGGAAAGAGGGGGTAAATGCTACCCTATATATAACACTCCTAATCGTAGCATGTACCTTCCATGAAGACAATTACACCGATAAAAGACATGAATCATGATCATTTATTTCTAATCCCATGAAGTCTTGGTCCCATGATGACATTAAACTCTTGAATCTAACTCTTCCTAAATGAGAGAGTAACATAAAATGTAACCATCTTACATGAGAATGTTCAAGGGATATCCCAAAGACTTGTACTCGTCTGCGAATTTTCTAACAGATGCTAGTGAGCTTAGATCTAGTTCCATAACCGCAATCTTAGCGTCAGGGTTCTCTGTGAGTATATTTTGTTTTACTTTTTTACCGGCTTCTATATTTCTGACTCCCATAATTACATGTATACCACGCAAGGCGAATATCCGTGCAGTTTCTGTACCGATACCACTTGAGGCACCTGGAAAGAGTCAAAATAAGAGTCTATTTAAAACCTCTGAAAAAAGTCAAGAAAAAGCACCTCTGCAGGGTATTTAACAAAAATGCTACATCTACACATATTAAGATGACCCAGAATCAAAATCCAATTAAATCAAATAAGCCAGGAGGAAAATTTGAACAAAACCTATTTTACACAATAAAACAAACACACTTCAAAGACTGATTTCCCTAACAACATAGAAATAGAGGCTTAACCTGTGACAATAGCAGTGAGACCAGCTCCATTGATACCCTCTGTAACTTCCTCAGCTGTGGAACAAGTTGAAAATCCAGATGGACCTTTACTTCCAAAAATCCACATTATTCCAGAAATTAGAAGTGATAAATTAAAGAATAGAAATTTATTTAATCCTTGTAAGAAAAATCAAGATCCCTATTAAAATTCCGGACCATGATTTGTCATTTTGTTACTAGCATTGTTCCATCTGAAGGGGGAGAATCTTTTTGGTATTTGGTATGAGATAACAAAACATACCTTGAAAGAGCCGGCATTAGACTATTAATTCTTGATAGTAATATTTAAGCACATGGAATAATATGTTCAGTACTAGAATTGAAGCATTACTTTAGTACTATTAATTAATAATGGTTTACAATAAACATAATATATTGCACAAACACCTATTTTAACTTTTTATCGCATTTGATATCAATAAATTAATTGTTTGTGTTATCTAGTTCAAACGGTTAGCTAGCTATTAGCAAGACCGAATAAAATCGCGAGTTGATGTTAGACTTAACATAGCAGTGGCTGAGGTGAGGGAAGAGAGCCATTGTAGTTTCAATTTTCATACAACCGACGAGATGCACCAGACCCAAAAGCAGAGAACAAGACTGAGGAGAAGCGTTGGAAGTTAAACGGGGTTCTTTTCATTGAATCACATTCGTGACACTATCTTTCGTCTTTACTATCAAAGAAATGACTGACTTTAATGATATCATATTTTCTGTAGATACTAGACTAAATTTGTATACATTTACGTATACGCAGCTATAGCCTATAATGGTGTGGTTGCTGGCATTTCCTTCTTATGGAAGTTGAAACCTCTTCATTCGGATTACCTCATATCATTTTCAATACTTTAGCTGCGTGCAGAATGGAAACTTACTAATTTTTTGTCGATTCTTTTTGTTAATCTGATATTGATTTGGGTTAAAACCATGATATGTGCATTTATGTTGGCGAAAACAAGTTTTAACTTAGAAGTTGGAATTCCCAGCTCATATAAACCTATTAGTTGGCAATTTTATCCAATTAAATGTGTCATTACCAACAATATGAATGATAACTTAATATTTATGTCTATATGATCGTGCCAGTTACTAAAGAATGACTCAGCCTTTTGCAAAAACTCGATGTTTGAGAAATCAGTGAAAACCTTGTATGAAGTTAGTAATTCAGATTTCAAATAGAGCTGCAAGAGTGGGTACAAGCTAACCTTGAAGTGTTTTGCCATCTTATTTTTGGCGAATTTTAAAATTGAGGTAATCACTCCATGAGCCATAACTGGAAAGAGCAATAGATGATATTGGACAACTGCTTTTTTTTATTTGTGTAGTTGATTGGCGCTAATTGATCAATTGTTCATGACATTCATTTAAATTCCCTATTAAAAATTGCTCTTTTACTATGGTACAGAGTATGGCCTGGTGCGAGCCTCATGGGTACTAAGGCTTGCGCTCGCAGCCCCAAAATGTACAAAGATACTTTTTTTTCCCGATAAGGAAATTTCGGAATAAAATAGTGACTTTGGCAAGCCCGTAAAATAACATTTTGTAATTAGCAACCCCATAATAGTAATCCTGGCTCCGGGATATCAAACTTAAAAAATTACTATGAAGCGAGTATGCAAAGGACATAGATACAAAAGAAAGACTTTACACTAATGACAAGAACATTTTCCTCTAAACAACTGAAAAATCTTATGAATGGCACAAAAGGCCAGGTTTTAGATCATATGCAACACCGAGACAGCAAAAGCTTACAAAGAAGGGTATTTCATCTAAAAAATAAGCAAGAACATTTTACTCAAACTCCCTTAAGCCTAAGCACAAACAACCGGGGACAAATGTCTTTTAGGAAATAGTCAAAAGATCAAAATACAATAATTCGTCTCAAAAACAAACAATCGAAAACCCTATAAACGGGCACATAGGTGGAATGTAAGCATTCAATTTCCAGGAAATGGATTTTAGTAAACAAGATGATGGAAACATCTCACTTCAACTCTGTTGAGCTCAAGCTGAAATCCCATAGTTTCTTTGCTAATATATTTCATCTTTGGCAAAAATACTCCTTTTAGTGATATTACTATCTGCAAAATATTCTCCGCTAACCCCTTTTACTTGTGGATGCAACGCCACGTAACACGTAGTTGCGGCTCCCTGAAACCCACAAAAAGTTCGTTTTTTAGAGAGTTTCATTTATATAATCCTTGTCTTCCCAAGGAAAGTGCAACCTATGCTGTATTGAGACGAAAAAACTAACCTGTTGAGGAGTTTTTAGCGCATAATTACCAACCCAGTTAAAGAAATCTGCAACATAGGGAAACATAATCATTCCAGTATCAACATTAAATGATTTACATTTTTCACAGATCACAAATGCTTGATGAAGCAATCAGACTGCAAAACAACAACGCTTTTCTTTTACTTTTGCCTAAACTTTAGTTTAAGTTGTGTTTACCTAAGATTGATAGACTTACAACCAAAACATTTAGAACTTTGTGAAAGAAGGGAAAAAATTAAAAGTCTATTAGATTTTAACAAGAACCTGTTAATTACGATGCGAGGCCTACTTCAAGGTCAAAACAAAAATATAGTCTCATAAAATTTCTAACAATACTGACTGAGTTGGAGAGTTCAGGAAAAACAAAAGTAAAGAAATTCAATAAAAGCAGTTTTGTTTGTGACAAACAGTATGAATGAGTGTTCAATATGTATGTAATAGCACAGCGTATAATAGATTTACCATTAACGTAACCAAGGTGGCGCATAAGATTGGTAGCGATGGCTCCAGGATGAAGTGAGTTGGCTGTTATCTCCACCCCTTCTTCCTGTTCAATTATCCAAAGATGATTATAATTTGATCTTGAAAATAAAAAAAATGGTATAAACGGACAAACAAGCACCAATGACTTGGATTATAAAGCCAAAAGAACATAAGAGAATAGCATAACAAAAAATAAGCTTTATTTTCAACTACTACATAATACATGTCCCTAAAGAGTGTAAGTTTACCTCTAGATGTTTTGTGAGCTCATAAGCGTGCAATATGTTGGCAAGTTTTGATTGACCATAAGAACGCCAAGCTTTGTAACTGAGACGTACACAAAGAGACATTTTGCATAAACAATTGTTTTGTTGCATAAAATATGTGTAAGTGTGTGGATTACCAAGTTTTGTCATTAATGTGCTCGAAATGAATCCCTTCTGAAATTCCTATCCGTTGTTCTAGATGCAGTTTTGCAGTAAGGTTCCAAGTGGGGTTGGAACTGCAGTTTGAACCAAGTGTATAAGGTTTCAAGTGAGGTTGGAACTGCAGTTGGAACCAAGTGTATTAATGGACAGAAACTGTTTTAAAATTAAATGTACTTGGAAATAATTCACACGCACATTTAACAACGGAGTTCACCTAACTAGGCTACGTCTCCGGGGCACTTACCCAGATTATGATATTATAAAAAGCTTACAATATATGACTCAAGTCTTAATGAAAAACTTAGACTCCCTCTATGTTTTTCTGCCTATCACTATATTGCTCCTACTCTATAACTATCACTTATAAATCAATGGCATCCCACCATTGTTTTTCTTTTTAAAGCTCACGTGTATTCTCTCTAGAAAATAAGTTCTTTATAATTTAGAACACACAACTTTACAAGCTTAAGTTACTAAGTATATAAACAAGTAAAAACAATCTTCTATCTTCAATATCTTTTGATTGCTTTTGACTTGGTTGATTAGCTTCAATCTCTCCAAGTATCACGAGATTATTCAGCATGGATTGACTCTAATCATCTTTGATTAACACCTGTTTAGTAACACACTTGAAAGTAGGAGTTAATCTTTTCCTTTGAAAGGAAACATATAAAGATATGATCTTTTAAAGATAATATCTTTTCATAAACATATGAAACATTTAACTCCACATATCAATCAATCTTTATACATATCTTTACTGAATATTATAAGAATCAAAAGATTGAATCAAGTGATAAGGACAAGCATAAGAATAGAGATATATAAATTAAAAGGAAACATAACCTTATAAACTAATCTCTTTATATCTTTTATAAACATCTTTCCTTAACACATTAGTATTCTCAATAAACACATATACACGTTTAAGACCTTATGAGAATGTATCCTACATACTTTAAAACAAATGATTAGCATTAAACAATTAGTAATGTAGAATAATGAAACAAGACAGAATTCTGTTTTAACAGCAGGTTGAACTGTGGTTGCAACTGAGGTTGCAACTGGTACTTGAAACCTGTCACCACAGGTTGTAACTAAGGTTGCAACCAGTACTTGAAACCTAATACTACTAACTTAGTAGGTTGTAACTGAGGTTGCAACTGGTACTTGGAACCTGTCAATCCTGTCTTAGTTCTTAATAACAGTTAGGATTTATTTAGTAAAAACCAATAGACAATTAACAATATTTAGACCAGAAATCTGGTCCTAACAATCTCCCCCTTTGTCATTGGTTTTGACAAATCAATAAAGTTTATAAATCATCCCAACCACCTGCAAATTCCATATCAGTAAGCTCCCCCTGTATGTTAGAATTGCAGGCAAAATATATAAGCACAATGTATGTGCACACAATTAGTTTTCAGACCTGTTGACCTGTTTCAAGTTTAAAGGCATTCATACTTCAACAAGATATCAAGATATTTGCAGAAGGAAATTGCAGAATGATTAAAGCCAAACAGGCATAAACTTGTCTTAATACAGCAGAATTGAAAAACAGATTAAAGTCTTGAAAACATCAAAATGAAACAAAACATAAAACAAAAGCATAAACTTCACTCCCCCTATTTGTCAGCAACCATTGGAATTAGTCACTTGGAATATCACACTGTGGGGGTCTTTCTCTTAGAGGATTCTGCCTTACCACTTCTTCATCTTCTGCATTGGCATCCTCACTGCTGATTGAAACACCATCACTATCATCATCATCCTCACTCTCAATAATATCCACCAGCAGCTTATTGATTTGATAATCATCAGCATCCAATTCAGCTCTCCTTTCTTGATTATAAGCCAGCTTCTGGAGTAAGTACCACTTTACTCCTTTCTTCTTTGCTGAAGGAGCAGATGAAGGTTCTTCTTCCTTTTCTTTCCCTTTGTCCCCAGAAATATCATTGACATGTCCTTCCTTCAGTAGTTTGGCAGAAATATAAAGAGCAGAGGGACAATCTGTGATTGGTTCATGAGTGATACTAATGGGAGAATCTCTATGCATAGAAGAGACTTGGCCCAGAAGAAGACTAGATATGAGGCAAGGGAAAGGAAGCAGAATGGATGGTGAATTATCATCACTAAATTCCTTTATAAGATTAAAGATATGATGGCCAAAGTTGATGGGTAGTGAAGACATAATCCTGTATAGAAAAATAGCCATATCTTTGTTGACTTTGGAAGATTGTTTGGTGGGTGTCCAGTTAAACCTAGCAATTTTGTGCAACACAGCAGCACTTAATGTGAGAGATGATGTTTTGATGGAATGACCATCAAACCTATTGTTCTTCCCAGTTAGAATTAAAGCTAGAATTTCTAAATCTGGTTCAGCATTGTTGTCTACAGTAGGACTGGGACAACACAGATAGTCATTAATCAACTTAGGGGTGAAATCCAAAGTTACACCTCTCAAAAACACTCTTCCATACTTAGGATTACCCTCTTCAAAGACACCACTGCTTAAATTGGAATAGAATTCTTTTACAACAGCAGGGTAATAGGAGTCTGCATAACAAACAGTTTTGGCTAAGCCAACAGCAGTGAGTAATTTCTCAACATACACTTGTATGTGAGGATAGCTAACTAAATTAAGCCTTCTTTCACACAGAATTTCTTTACTAGCCATTCCCCTAAACCTCCTATATGTTGTCCTACTCCAGAAACGAGGATCAACATTATTGTTTGTTGGAACATACTCAAACTTAGCAGTAACAGGGTCATTATCAAAATTCCTTCTAGCACGCTTCTTAGTGCGCTTAATATTGGGTGAGGAAGACTCACTTACCTTTGATTTGGAACCTTGACGTGATGGAGATTTATTCATAAAATCTCTGAGGGTGCAATCATCATCAGAATTGGGGTTTTTAGAAGGGTTTGATGACATGGTTGCAACTGGGGTTAGAACCTTACTTAGAACCTTGCAGTGGGTTTCTACAGCAAGCCTAGGGTTTTACAGAGATGAGAGAGAGAGAGTTATTCTGTAAAAAGTAATTGATTTTGGATAGTAAAAAGATGTTTGTATAAATAGCAATAAAGACCATATCTTTTTGAAATTGGAAATAGATACATGCAAATCAATTAAGCAGCATATTTTGGCTTAAAAATAGGAAGTAGTTTATCAACAGATTTTAAAAGAAAATCATACTAAGATTACGCAAGAGACAGTTGGCAATAAGATAACTTCAGCCAATTAAACAGATAAACATTCCTTTTTCAAAACAGATTCATCCAAAATTTGAAAAATCAAACATTGAAGCTTTAAGGAAATTTGACTTGATTCAAGATAAAGAACACTTAAACAGATATCTAACTTTTAGGAAAACACAAGAAACCTAGCAATTTACTCACGAAAATATGTTTATCAAAGAATAACTCTAATAAAGATTAAATTTTAGGAGCTTAAATTGAGCAAATCCGTTTTTATTTCTACACAAAAACTAGTTTGATGACCTCAGCAAGGAAAGAGTATAAGTGATGTCAAAATTTTACAAGACTTTGTCTTGATAGCTATAACATAGACTGAGGTTTCAACTGATGTTTCAACTGAGCTTGCAACCAGTATTTTTAACACGAGGTTTCAACTGATGTTGCAACTGAGCTTGCAACCAGTATTTTTAACACGAGGTTTCAACTGATGTTGCAACTGAACTTCCAACCAACTATTGAGAGTGTGAGGTTTCAACTGATGTTGCAACTGAACTTGCAACCATCATCAAAAAAATTGCACTTTGTGCTTGCAACTCTATTACTAGAGAGGTTTTTTAAGGACAAGTTACCTCACATCTGTTTTTGAGGCACCAAAAAAGCGGCTTTTTCAAGACAAAAACATCATAGCTCAAAATAAGACTTTAACCTTAGAAATAAAACTTATTAAAGGTACTCAATACAGACATATTTAGCAAAAGTATTCAATTAGATTGATAATGACATACCCCTATGTCACTTCTTAATGATTCAAACTTGTTTGTATCAAGGGGCTTTGTGAAAATATCTGCTAATTGTCTTTCAGTTGAAACATGTTCTAAAATTAAGCTCTTTTCTTCAACTAGTTCTCTAATAAAATGATGCCTTAGATCAATATGTTTGGTTCTGGAATGTTGAACTGGATTTTTAGCTAAATCTATAGCACTTTTGTTATCACAAAACAGAGTTAATATCTCTTGTTTAACATTATAATCAGTTAACATTTGTTTCATCCAAATTAGTTGAGTGCATCCACTTCTAGCTGCAACATATTCTGCCTCAGCAGTAGATAAAGATATGCAATTTTGCTTTTTACTGAACCAAGAAACAAGATTGTTTCCAAAATAAAAACAACCACCAGAAGTACTCTTTCTATCATCTATGTTTCCTGCCCAATCTGCATCACAGTAGCCACTAAGAAAATGGTTTGTATCTTTAGAATACCATAGGCCTAGATGAGGTGTTCCTTTTACATACCTTAGAATTCTTTTGACAGCTAGAAGATGAGGTTCTAAAGGATTTGCTTGATATCTGGCACAAACTCCTACACTTAAGCAAAGATCTGGTCTACTAGCAGTTAAATACAGCAAACTTCCAATCATGGATCTATAAAGACTGGGACAGACATTTTTACCTTTATCATTTTTGGACAGTTTAAGGGTAGTACTCATAGGGGTTCTCTTCTCTTTACTCTCACTGAGACCAAACTTTTTAACAAGATTGTCTGCATACTTACTTTGGCACAGAAAAATGCCTTTCTCATTCTGTTTAACTTGCAATCCTAGAAAGTAAGTTAGTTCACCTCCTCCACTCATTTCAAATTCATTCTTCATGTCAGAAATGAATTCTTTTATTCTGTTATTAGAAGTAGAACCAAAAACAATGTCATCAACATAGATTTGAGCAATTATTATGTCCTTTGTGGTTTTCTTAGTAAACAGAGTTTTATCAACTCCCCCTCTGTTAAAACCTTTTTCAATCAAGTACTTGGTTAATCTATCATACCAAGCTCTAGGAGCTTGTTTTAGACCATACAAGGCCTTTTTCAACAAATAGACATGTTCAGGAAAGTTAGGATCCTCAAATCCCTTAGGTTGACAAACATAAACTTCTTCATTAATCACACCATTCAGAAAAGCACTCTTTATGTCAAGTTGAAACAGTTTAAAATCATACAGACATGCAAGAGACAGCAGCATTCTAATGGATTCAATTCTAGCTACTGGAGCAAAGGTTTCATCAAAGTCAATTCCCTCAATTTGTGTATAACCCTGAGCTACCAACCTAGCTTTATTCCTGATAATCACTCCATCCTCATCACTTTTATTTCTAAAAATCCATTTAGTTCCTATAACATTTTTATTAGAAGGTCTGGGTACTAAAGTCCATACATCATTTCTCTCAAATTGGGCCAATTCATCCTGCATAGCTAAAATCCATTCACTATCTTCTAGAGCTTCTTTTATATTCTTAGGTTCTAACTGAGAGATATAACAAGCAAAGTGAACAACATTATTTCTTTTACCTCTGGTTTTCATACCTGAAGTAACTTCTCCTATGACATTGTCAAGAGAATGATTTTTCTGAGTCCTTACATAGCGAGGCCTGCTAGTTGACTGAGCATGAGAACTTTCTTCTTCTTCTTCTTCAGATTCAGCAGCATTTTGGGTTTCAACTGTGGTTCCAACCTCAGTTCCAACCTCAGTTGTAACCTCAGTTGCAACTGGACTTCCAACCACTCTGGGACTTCCAGTTTGTTGTGTTTCTTCTTTCTCTTTTTCTGTAGTCTCAGCCTGTTCATTATCACCTGTAATCTCATCAACAGTTTTTAGGTCATCAAATAACACATTATAAGATTCCATAACACAGTTTGTTCTTTGATTGAAGACTCTAAATGCTCTACTGTTCTGAGCATAACCAAGAAAAATCCCTTTATCACTTTTAGAGTCAAATTTACCAAGATGCTCTCTATCTCTGAGAATATAGCAAACACATCCAAAAACTTGAAAATACTTTACATTGGGTTTTCTACCTTTCCATATTTCATAAGCTGTCATGGAAGTACCTTTAGTAATATAAACTCTATTAACTATATGACAGGCAGTATTAACAGCTTCAGCCCAAAATCTATTGGCAAGTTTCTTAGAGTTAAGCATTACTCTAGCCATTTCCTGAATGGTTCTATTTTTCCTTTCAACTATGCCATTTTGCTGTGGAGTCTTAGGAGCAGAGAACTCATGACATATTCCTAAGGAGTTGCAGAATTCTTTAAACCTGATATTTTCAAATTCAGTTCCATGATCACTTCTAATCCTAGCAATATTACCACTAGTGGAACCTTTTTCAACTTGCAGTTTTAAGCACAGAGTTTTGAATAGTTCAAAAGTTTCAGACTTATCCTTTAAGAACACTACCCAAGAGTATCTAGAGAAATCATCTACAACTACTAGAATGTACTTCTTACCACCTATACTGGCTGTTTGCATAGGACCCATCAAGTCAATGTGAAGAAGTTCTAAGACTCTTTTAGTGTAGATTAGACTAGTACTTTTGTGTATACTTTTGGTTTGTTTTCCTATAGCACAATCACCACAGACACTTTGAGTTTTAGCACTGAGTTTAGGAATTCCTCTTATCAACTCCTTTTTAACAAGCTTATCTAAAGTTTTGTAATTCACATGCCCAAGCCTTTTATGCCAAATATCTGCATTATTAGTAATAGCTTGATTACACCTACTTTGAGGCAATTCTTTTTCAGCTTTTTCAAACACATAGCAACTGTTGGTTGATCTAACTCCAGTCATGATTAAATCATTGTTAAAATTAGTAATTAGACACCTTTCTTTGTCAAATTTAACAGTCATTTCATTATCACAGAGTTGACTGATACTAATTAGATTAGCTTTTAGACCATCTACAAGAAAAACATCCTCAATATCAGGCATTCCAGGTTTGTTTAAGGTACCTTTACCAATAATTTTACCTGTATCTCCTCCTCCAAACACAACAATGTTACCTGTAAGAATGGTGACATTTTTTAGGAGGCTTGCAGTACCTGTCATATGCTTAGAGCATCCACTGTCAAAATACCAATCATTAGAAGTAACAGCATTCAAAGAGTTGATAACAGCTTTGTTGTTAGCAACTAAGATTGCTTTTTCTTTAACTTTCCAAACCCATTTCAAATTTTTATTGACAGAAGCCAACCAGGTTTTCTGGGAAATGTACTTTCTGTTCCTTTTTAAATAACACTGGACTTCAGAATGACCAGGTTTTTTACAAAAATTGCACAATTTCAACCTAAAGTTATTCAGTTTGTTCATGGTTGCAACTTTGGTTGTAACTGAGCTTCCAACCTTCTTTACATAAACCTGCGTTTTATTCCTGGTTGCAACTCTGGTTGCAACTGAGCTTCTAACCTTGTGATCAAAATCATGAGTTTTAGCTTTAGCAACAGCTTCAATAAAAGTAGTTTTTCCTGTACTCTTACCACCATAGTACCCTAGACCACTGATATCTTTGGATCCTCTAGAATATGACAGCATGTCATCTAATTTATCTGAAGCAGAGACATTCAGCAATTTTATTATCTTTTTAGTTTCAGTAAGTTCAGCCAGTTGTAATTTAAGCTTCTCAGTAAGATTTTTGACCTCATCCTTTAGATCAACATTCAGCTTGCTTATGATCAAACATTGTTTACTCAGACTTTTATACTTTTCATACAGAACAAGGTATTGCTTAGTAATGTTTTCATCAGAAGGCTCTTCCTCATCACTGCTATATGTTTCACAGGCAGTTGTAACTGGGGTTGAAACATGCTCACAGTCACTTTCATAAGTAGGTTCTTTTTCAGTGATTATTCCCATGAAATTAACAAAATTTGAACCATCCTCTTCATCACTGTTACTCTCAGAATCACTATCACTATGAGTGGTTATATAAGCATTTTTGTTTCTTTTTAAAGTGTTTGCACACTCAGCCTGAATATGACCAAAACCTCTACATTCTCTACACTGAATCTCTTTAGATTTGTATTCTTTGTTATCCTTTTCTTTGGAATTCCACTTTCCTGTAGAGTTATTATTGAATCTAGACTCTGTCTTAAACTGGTTATCCTTTTTCTGAAAGTTTTTAGATGAACCAGTATCATCCTCCTTTTTCTTATAAAACTTCTTGTACACCTTTTTTGCAAAGAAAGCTAGTTGTTCTTCATCACTCATTTTATCACAGGTATTAGATTCAGATTTCTTAGCTTGAAATGCTATTCCCTTTTCTGGTCTTTTATGTTTGAAGAATTTCAGTTCATGTGTACTAAGATTTCCTATGAGTTCTTCAAGTTTAAGATTATCTAAGTCAGTTGATTCTTCAATAGCTGTGACCTTAATTTCAAACCTTTCTGGGAGTGACCTAAGAGTTTTCTTAACAAGCTTAGCATCACTGTATTTTTCACCTAATGTTCCAGCTTGATGAGCAATGTGGCAGATTCTACCATTAAATTGTTCAATGTTTTCATCTTCCTCCATTCTTAAGTTCTCAAATTGGGTAGTTAACTGTTGAAGTTTGAAAGCTTTTACTTTAGTTGTTCCTTCAAAAGTAACTTGCAAAATATCCCATGCTTCTTTAGCTGTTTCACAATGAGAGATATACCTGAATACGCTGAGAGTTACACCAGCAAAAATCAAGTTTATGGCTGTTGAGTTGGCACTTGATTTTCTGTCTTCTTCAGCAGACCATCTGTCTTCAGGTAAGAGAATCAGTTCTCCTTCATTATCCATGGTAGTTGGAGCCTCCCATCCATACATAACAGTCTTCCATGCATGTTCATTCTGCTGTTTGATGAAGGACCTCATTCTAATTTTCCATACTCCATAGTTTACTCCTCCTTCAAGCAATGGAGGTTTGTTGAAGGCGTTTCCTTCCCTCATTAAGTCCATTGTTACTAGAACACAGGATCCACACTAAGTAAGATCTAGTGTGAAGCTCTGATACCAATTGAAATTCCTATCCGTTGTTCTAGATGCAGTTTTGCAGTAAGGTTCCAAGTGGGGTTGGAACTGCAGTTTGAACCAAGTGTATAAGGTTTCAAGTGAGGTTGGAACTGCAGTTGGAACCAAGTGTATTAATGGACAGAAACTGTTTTAAAATTAAATGTACTTGGAAATAATTCACACGCACATTTAACAACGGAGTTCACCTAACTAGGCTACGTCTCCGGGGCACTTACCCAGATTATGATATTATAAAAAGCTTACAATATATGACTCAAGTCTTAATGAAAAACTTAGACTCCCTCTATGTTTTTCTGCCTATCACTATATTGCTCCTACTCTATAACTATCACTTATAAATCAATGGCATCCCACCATTGTTTTTCTTTTTAAAGCTCACGTGTATTCTCTCTAGAAAATAAGTTCTTTATAATTTAGAACACACAACTTTACAAGCTTAAGTTACTAAGTATATAAACAAGTAAAAACAATCTTCTATCTTCAATATCTTTTGATTGCTTTTGACTTGGTTGATTAGCTTCAATCTCTCCAAGTATCACGAGATTCTTCAGCATGGATTGACTCTAATCATCTTTGATTAACACCTGTTTAGTAACACACTTGAAAGTAGGAGTTAATCTTTTCCTTTGAAAGGAAACATATAAAGATATGATCTCTTAAAGATAATATCTTTTCATAAACATATGAAACATTTAACTCCACATATCAATCAATCTTTATACATATCTTTACTGAATATTATAAGAATCAAAAGATTGAATCAAGTGATAAGGACAAGCATAAGAATAGAGATATATAAATTAAAAGGAAACATAACCTTATAAACTAATCTCTTTATATCTTTTATAAACATCTTTCCTTAACACATTAGTATTCTCAATAAACACATATACACGTTTAAGACCTTATGAGAATGTATCCTACATACTTTAAAACAAATGATTAGCATTAAACAATTAGTAATGTAGAATAATGAAACAAGACAGAATTCTGTTTTAACAGCAGGTTGAACTGTGGTTGCAACTGAGGTTGCAACTGGTACTTGAAACCTGTCACCACATGTTGTAACTAAGGTTGCAACCAGTACTTGAAACCTAATACTACTAACTTAGTAGGTTGTAACTGAGGTTGCAACTGGTACTTGGAACCTGTCAATCCTGTCTTAGTTCTTAATAACAGTTAGGATTTATTTAGTAAAAACCAATAGACAATTAACAATATTTAGACCAGAAATCTGGTCCTAACACCTTCCTTATAAGTATGGTTGTGACCCAGTGACGAGACGTTAACAATTCTGCCTTCTTTGTGGCTTTTCTGTGCTGTATTCTTCATAGTCTCTAACAGAAGATTCGTCAAAAGGAAATGACCTATAAAAACCAGTGTTTTTTAAGACAAAAGCATAGCTAAAACATTTTTGCAAGAGATTACTAAGCGAAACTTGAGCGTGTAAAGTGTAAAATATTTTTGCTTTTCATCAATGTCAACGTATACATACAGACATTTAGTAATTACAAAAAACTTATATAGAGTATTAGAGTGTAGTTATAAATTGGTGCTCTAAGAAATTATCCCTTTAATTTATCCAACTTACCCAAATGATTAGTCGCAAATTGCAATTCGATGTTGTCTTGTGAAAGCGTGAAAGGACAAGCCATAACCCCTGCATTGTTACTTGCACCAACAAATACAAGTATCTTACTACGTTAGCACTCTTAAAAGTTCAACAAAAATCACAAAATTCAACCATCTGCAGAAATTAGCAAGTTCAATCGAAATATCCCATCATTTAAAGCATCTTAAAGTAAGCTAGTACATGTTTAGCTTAACTGGTAGAAATAAGATGCTTGTGTTTATTACATCATGAATTCTACAACTTCATAATCTTAACTATTACACAATGGATAACATAAAAAAAACATGTAACAATCTTACATGAGAAGGTTCAATGGAAGGTCTAAAGACTTGAAGTCTTCTGCAAATTTTCGCACAGAACCCATTGAGCTGAGATCTAATTCCATAACGTCGATTTTAGCATCGGGGTTTTCCTTAAGTATAGCTTCTTTGACCTTTTCCCCACCTTTTGTGCTTCTTACTGCGATGATTACGTGCACACCACGCAGCGCAAAGACACGAGAAGTCTCTGCACCAATACCGCTCGAAGCGCCTGGAAATTTATATAATATTTAGCAAATTTTCAAGAAATATGTCAAAAAGATAGGGACTATCCCAAACCATCATGATACAGTGACTTACCAGGGTGTCTTTGTACCTATTGAGCTAATTAAAGTTTTTAAGCACATAAAAAATTTGTAAAATATGTGAGCCAAAGTTTAAAATCATGAAGTACCAAATTTTAATAAAAAATCAACAGTGCTATAACCCATAGTACATAAAGTTGCTAGGTAGTGGCAGCAGTACTGGCATGGACAATGATACCACTATATCATTGATCATACACTACTCCACGACTATATGTGAGGATCGAGGAAGCTCTGAATGCAAAAAGTCCAAAAAATAACCTTTCTAGCAGGTAGTGTGCAAGATTGTGCGACCATATTTTCTTAGTGACCGTAAATGTCACAATCATGACTTCATTATTAGATTATGAATACCCGAGAACTATTTTATAAGTGTATACTGTTTCAAGAAAGTAGTCTGAACCTCACAACAACAAACCCATATCTTATATAAGTTCAAACTCTTTGCCGGTAATTCCTAGTTGCATCCTTCTGCATAAATTTTAAGGTAGTACCAGAAACGTTAAATCCCCAGATCCCATCATTAGAAGCAAAGTACAACCAAAGAAACAACTATCTACCAAAGACATGTATATTTTTGAGAAACCCAAAATATGATATTAGCACTCACACAGATGCTACATATGCACATGTATACATCTATATATATATATACCTGTAACAATAGCAGTAAGGCCAGTTGCATCGATCCCTTCAGTAACTTCCTCAGCTGTGGAACAAGCTGAGAAACCAGATGCTCCTTTTCTTCCAAATATCCACATTTTTTAATTCCAATTCCAACTAGTATAAGATATAAATATTTATCCCAGGTTAAGCGTGACCCATTATATATATAGGTACTTGGGACCTGGTTTCTTGGTTAAAACGAAATTATAATAAGAACTTGGTATACCAAGTGGCTTTGACCTCTAAATAAGTTAATAAACAAAGACTTGAAATTACAACGTGGAATGATGAGGAGAATCATCATAAAAGAGGTTATGACCTCTAAATTACTGTACTATTATTTATTACAAATTCATGTTTTACAGTTGAAGGAGTAACATAATTCCATCAATTTCAGTCGTTTCAAATTTGATTTTAGTGAAGAGACTCCGTTACCACCCATGCATGTTATAAATATATTAATACATATATCTTGTATATTACTATGTATTTGTGTACATGTACGTACTGTTTTAAAATACTCTTGGAGACTAAGCAAAGTGACAAATGATATGCGTGACGCTTAAAAATATGGTAGTTAATTAATCTTATATTCCATTTTTGAATCATATAATGTATATCACAGGGGTGTTTTAACGAAACATCATCATCAGTGACGTGGTAAGGGGGTTTGTATTATTAATATTCATAGTACTGCTAAATAAAAAGAGCCAAAGAGGAACAGTGACAATCAAGTAAAATTGAAGGCCTTTCTTTCTCTTTTTACTTTTCGATCGTAATAGTTTTAACTGTAGCAGTAATTGTCACCAAAGTTTAATAAATTTAGCCAATCTGCTCCTAAATTAAAATACGTGGATTTGGTCACTTCATATGAATTTCATGCATCCAAATTAAATACCAATTTTGTTATTTGTGTAAAAGTAATTAGGGAGCAGATTTGTTTCTAATCCAAAATACGAAGATTAAAGCAAAGTGGGGAATGTGTAATGTGCACGTAAACCTAAAAACTCAATACATATTAATTAACCTCAAAATAATTATTTTAAAATTAATTCAAAATTAAAATTAAAATTAAAAAATTATATTGGTTGATACACTCTTAATCTTAATCTTAATCACAGTGTACAAGGTTCATATAAGTTTTTCGCATAATAGTAGTATTACAAAATTAGAATAATAATAATAACAATAGCCAAAAGAAAAAGTGAAGGCCTTTCTTTTTCTTTTTGTTTTCAGGGTACTAGTAGTTTTCAGGGCAATAACTTGCATCAAAATTGTCGGAATGAAATTTTTTAAAAGTTAATCATATAGTTCAAACATTAAATTATATGATTTAGTTTTGAAATTTTTCATGTTGACAAATTTGATTCATATTATAAGCCGGTCAAAATTATACGTAATTTCGTAGAATACAATTAGTTGGGAACGTTACAGCCTCATGACTACAATAAGTTGGGAACCGACCATAAATTACAAGTAGTCGATATTAATGAAAAGGACAGCCTCAGGACTACAATAAGTTGTTATTTTAGGTATGAAGTAGTATTGAATCTAGTGCTGAAAAAAAGGTTCTAATTACTTAACTCATAATTCATCTAATATTGCTTAATTGACGTAGGTTGAAAGTGTGCAAGACGTAGTGAAGGATCTTCTTCTGCAGGTCCAACTAGGTCGCGAGGTAGTTGCATTTTTTCAATATATAGAACATAGAATAGATGTCGTTGATTTTCGGCTTATTCCATTGCTGTGAGTTCTCGTTTTTTACTAAATTTTAAAGTCATACTTCATCTTTTTGGTTCAATCCCTTTGCTGTCTTACTTGTTGCAAGTTTTGTGTTTCACATGTTCCGAGAGAGATTGAGGATTTGAAAAAAAGAAAGCTCGTTACTCTAAAGTAATTTTCATTGTTACTGGTTTTGTTTCTGATGAGCCATAAAGTGTAATATGCCCAAATCCATGTAAAAATAACATTATTCGTTAAGCATGGTGTATCAGACTAAAATGTCGAGAACATAACTAATTAGGAGCCTAACAGGCCTGAAACCTGTCTGGTCTAGGCGAGGGATGAACCCACACCGTCCAGCCTATACAAGGAAGGCCCAAAAGTCGAACGGCTCGTAAGCAACCCGTCCGGCCCGTCCCGTCCGGCCACTATGGAACTCATAATATGATAGTCATAAACCACCGAATTCCCGGTCCATATAAAAACTACGTTGTTATTAACGTCAATATAAATATGGCACGGACCAGTCCAGAACGAACCCACGAAGCCCAAGACCCATCCGGCATGGCTAGAGGTAGGCCCACACAGTCAAAAATCCATCCGGCCTATAGCAGCAGCCGGATCACTTTGTAAGGGATTTGTGTCTCATATCTTGAGTACATAATATTTGGAATGGTCACTCACAAATCCATCCGGCCTATAGCAAGAGATTTGTGCCCCATATCTTGAGTACATAATGTTTGGAATAGCCAATCACATAGAGACAAGGTGGATAAGAGCAAAAATGTTGTCTCCTCATCCATGACTATATATAAGCAGTAGCTTGTAACTAAGAAAGGAGAAAAAAGGAAAAACACGAAACTAGCTGAGAGACTTGTTCAAAAGATTGTTTAGAGGGCATACTTATGCAGCCAAAAGTTATTCAATTAGTATAAATTTTTGAGTTAATTTTACACTCATCAAATGGCGCCGTCTGTGGGAAACGATAAAAAAGTTGTTCCCATAAGTTGCTGCATAAAAAAAAGCCTTGTTATAATCCCACAAGCAATATCAAAATAACGTACGGGCGAGTACGCTAGACCAACTAGACCATTAAATTTGCCATATGACCTCCAAGATTATCAATATTAACGACGACATATGTCCCAGTTTTACAACCTTGCAAGACGTCTCAACTTGGTTCGTCACACATGGATGTTCGATCAAAAAGGAGACATCGCTTCTGCAATATAAAACCTGCAATATAAAAAAGGGGTACATTTGTTTGGCACCCATCACCCCGATTGTTGACCTCACGACTCGGAAACACGTCAAATCTATTTGCCATGTTAAGTCTCACTTTTATATCATATCTCTAAGATGGTCTCCCATTAAAAAATACCACTTTTTATCAGCACAGAGTCAAATTTTCAGTGGCGGACATATCACTAACTATCAAAAAAAAATTAACTACAATAAAAAAGCAGTGAAGCAACCTTTGAGAGAGAAAGCCCATGACATCAAAAAAGAACAAACTCTTGTTACACGATTCCCTCTCGGTAGGTATCCTACTCAAGAGAACGATAAGACCATTCAGGGAAGTTGGGGATAGCATGAGAAAAGTCCACAGAGGAACATGGGCAATGATATCACCCCGTGGTCGAGAGTATTCTGGCACACTAAATTTGCCCCGAAGTTTGATAACAGATGAGCTTTGTCTTATATAAAATTCATATATAATAGCTCACCCGTGTTATAACCAGAAAGTGTACGAGTGCTACCACTCGACATAAGAGAACAGAGAAAGGAGATTGCAGATAGAGTGACCAAGAACCATCAAAAGTCTCGTATTTGACAGGACTAAAGTCTCGTATTTGACATGACTATCACCTCTCTAGACTACCCAATTGGGGGCACAATTAATCATCCTTGTTAAGTTTGGGTATCTCACGCTCAAAGGTCTGCAGTAGGACAAGAACAATCAAGTGTCCAAAATCAGACAAGAACAATCAAAGGTCCGATCGGACAAGAACAATCAAAGGCCCGAGATTGGGAAAGAACAATCAAAGGATCGAAATTGGGAAAGAACTATCAAAGGTCCATAAACGGAAAAGAACAATCAAAGGTCCGAAATCAGACAAGAACAATCAAAGGTCCGAAATCGGACAAGAACAATAAAAGGTCAGAATTCGGACAGGACAAGAACAATCAAAGCAAAGGTCCGTAATTGAACAAGAACAGTCAAAGGTCCGTAATTGGACAAGAACAGTCAAATGTCCAAAAAGAACAAGAACAATCAACATCCCAAAACGGACAAGAACTATCAAAGGTCTGACAATCGGATAAGAAAAATCAAAGAACCAAAATTGCAAATGTACAAAATCGTACAAGAACAATTAAACGTCTAAAAGTAGTCAAGAACAATCATAAGTCCAAAATCGGGCAAGAAAAATATAAGGTATGGAATCATAAAAGAATCACGAAAAGTCTTGACTTGACCAATTGAAATTCAAAGGTCCTAAATCGGACAAGAAAAAATCCAAGGTATGAAACTAGACATGAAAGGTTCAGAATCAGATGAAAATTAGAAAGGGTCATAAAAATCAACACAGAAAGAAATAATATGCATAACAAAGACAAGAGAAAAAAGTTGAAATATTAGAAACATCAAAACGAAGTTTCACAAGAAAAAGGATTGACATTCGATTTGCACATGCTTACGTGCAAAAGTCGCGATAAGAGAAGTCCAAACAATCATCGGGAAAATGAAATCTCCATTCAATATGATCCCGAAGAATCGACATGAGCAATTCTCCAAGATCAGGGAGCAGTTGATGAGCCATAAAGTGTAATATGCCCAAATCCATGTAAAAATAGCATTATTCGTTAAGCATGGTGTATCAGACTAAAATGTCGAGAACATAACTAATTAGGAGCCTAACAGGCCTGAAACCTGTCTGGTCTAGGCGAGGGATGAACCCACACCGTCCAGCCTATACAAGGAAGGCCCAAAAGTCGAACGGCTCGTAAGCAACCCGTCCGGCCCGTCCCGTCCGGCCACTATGGAACTCATAATATGATAGTCATAAACCACCGAATTCCCGGTCCATATAAAAACCACGTTGTTATTAACGTCAACATAAATATGGCACGGACCAGTCCAGAACGAACCCACGAAGCCCAAGACCCATCCGGCATGGCTAGAGGTAGGCCCACACAGTCAAAAATCCATCCGGCCTATAGCAGCAGCCGGATCACTTTGTAAGGGATTTGTGTCCCATATCTTGAGTACATAATATTTGGAATGGTCACTCACAAATCCATCCGGCCTATAGCAAGAGATTTGTGCCCCATATCTTGAGTACATAATGTTTGGAATAGCCAATCACATAGAGACAAGGTGGATAAGAGCAAAAATGTTGTCTCCTCATCCATGACTATATATAAGCAGTAGCTTGTAACTAAGAAAGGAGAAAAAAGGAAAAACACGAAACTAGCTGAGAGACTTGTTCAAAAGATTGTTTAGAGGGCATACTTATGCAGCCAAAAGTTATTCAATTAGTATAAATTTTTGAGTTAATTTTACACTCATCAGTTTCTTTGTGTTTGATTTATACTGTAAATATTTTACCATATTAGAACTTTTAGGGTGAACATGTCATTTTTAAAAATGTTATATTCCTGCTCTTTTCTGAAGTCCTTTTTTTTCTTTTGTGTTTTTTCTGGTAGATCCTGGATGAGCTACGCAGTTAAAAAAGGTCCTTGCTATGCTCCAAAGAGGAAACAGTTTGCAACTGATTCGACTCGAGAAAATCTGCAAAGGTAGTAATTAACCCTGGGAGCGACACTTTCGATCATCAATTGTGATTAAATCTTAATGTTCCATTTAACGATCGGCAAGATATACATTGAAGAAAAAAAGATGATTTCAAATATTAGCACTAAAAGTCCCAGATGGGGAAAATTCTACCACACCGCGCTTGCTGTGTATTATATGCATCTTTGTTTTGTGTCAATTAGTAGGCTGCTACATGTCCTCATAGTTATATTTTTTCCTTTTCTTCTCAGGTACCGCGCCAGCAAATGAAAACGATTTTTCTTCAGATGGGGTAAGTACTTATACACGACATGCTTTGTAGCATAAGAAATCATGTATCTTGAATCGTGAAGCAGGATGAAATTGCTTCATTTCTCTCCTTGATGTTTTAAAGTATTTCACATTCTATTCATAGTTTTCTCACTCCAAGACTCAGTAAATTTGAAATCAGACACTGGCTGATTATGTGACATACATCAGCTAAACTTGACTAAATATTGATATTACAAACTTGTAAAGACTCTAGAACGATGATTGGGAAAAAAACCCAGACAATATATATTGATAAAAAGTGCGACACTGTAACAAACTTAAAAATTATGGACAATTTTTGTTAGAGACAATCAAATTTTGTCTCAAAATGGTAATTTTTCGAGAAAAAAATAATCTTTTATACACAAAAATATATTTTTTTTGTCTCAAATTCTAATTTTTAGGCACATAATTTGAAAAAAAAATTGTATTCAAAGTCAATCTCATACTGACATAAAGAGACAATTTAATTTCGTCTCAAAAAATATTTAGAAACAAATTTTAATTGTCTACTTATGTTCGTATGAGATTGTCTTTAAAGACAAATTTTTTTTTAAATTATGTGCCCAAAAATTAGATTTGGGGACAAAAAAATTGTTTGTGTCTAAAAGATTATTTTTTTCCCAAAAAATTACAATTTGATTGTTTCTGAAAATATTATCACTAATTCTTAAGTTTGTTGCATTGAAACAATATGAAATATCATATGATTGATTGGGGTTTCATATGTCTTTGGTTTCCATCCATTTTCTTGATATCGAGGAAAACTTAGACTATAAACCAACCTTTGGGTAAGATCATGTACAGTATCTGTTTTTTTCAATTTAATATTTGGTAGGTTTGCCGATGGCTTAGCGTATAAAACCCCCACTCTAAAACTGTTTTTATAGATAGCTTGCTATTGGGAGCTTCAAGCCCGGCAAAAATCCTTCAATTTAAGGTGCAGATGTAGTTTTGTAGGTTTGTTATTTTGTTTGAAGGGCGTGGTAAAAAAAATATATCGAATAAAAAAAAATATGGTCTATTAATACAAAAATAATTTTTTTTCTATATTTAACATAACATAAAATAAATACGAACTCAAAGCCAGATGACATTGGACAATAAAATAATTTTTTATGTAATTTTTTTTGGAAAAATACAATGCATATTTAGAAAATTTGATAATTTCAAAATAAAAAAACACAAAATTTTAGAAAAAAAAAATATAACATGATTTGAACTCCTAACCCTCTACTACCTTATGGTCAAATTTTACCATTACACCTGCAACTATTTTGTTTAACTAGAAAGACCATCAATGTATATATATCAGAATTTTTTTGATTACATGTATTAAATTTATTTTAAAAAAAATAAAAATCGTCTTCCGGGGTGGTAACGGATTAACCCCAATGGTCCGCTCGTGAAGTTCATAGACTTATATTTCATTTTGGCATGAATTATAATTTCTCAATTTTCTATGAGATGGTACTAAATTAGTACTCATGAGTAATGACCAACATCATCAATGACGTGGTGGGGTTCCGTAATGTGCACTCTTATAAATAAGACATAATAGAATAACAATAATCAAGAAAATAAAGGTGAATACCCTTATTCTATTTTTTATTTTTAGGGTCTCAGTAGTTTCATTTCAACCACTGATAGTTTAAAAAATTGAACAAGTAAGACATTTCGCCCCATTTTAATTTATTTCTAGTGTCCTAATGTTTCATTTAAACTAGTGAATGTAGCCATTATTAACGTATTCTCTCAGCATAAAACCCCTGAAGTGCTCAATTAGGATGAATGATCACAAAAAGACCACTTTTAGTACTGAAGTTGAAGGCTGTTAAAAACAAGAAGGTAACAAAAACGATACAAGCTTTCTCATTTCATAATCTGCCACAAGCTTTAAATACAAGTCATACGATACAGATCATTTACACACACAACTTAATAAGACATTTTTAAAGTAACGTGAAACACGACGAAGATAGATGGAAAAGAGTATCATAGCTAAACAACGTTACAACGTGCTTTTAAATAAGAACTTAGGCTCTGGATTTAAAAGGAATGGCCCTTATAACAATCTGGTGGTACATAGCAGCAAGAGCAGCTCCAATGAAAGGTCCAACCCAGAAGATCCACTGCACCAAAAAGAAAATGTTTAAGAATTTAATCTTTACTAAAAATTATTAAGGACATAAGGTTTAAGCCTGTCTGAATTATAAGGTTTTTGCTCTTATTCTCCATATGGTGAAAAGCATAATTAGTGTCGAAAACCGTATCCCCCAGTACCTAATCCGGCACATTTTTGTTAATCAAAAGAGCCAAAGTGAGAGCAGGTACATCATTAAGTAGAATATGATAATAGTAATATTACACTTGCACCTTGTTAACAAAAACAACATAAGCTTAGGTTGTTATTTGGTTTGGCATTTACCACTTTTGCACTTTAGTTTCTAAATGAGCTAAAAAGAAGAATCAGAACCCAAACTATGGCTTGACATTTTCTTAAAGTCGTTTATAACACCATTCTGATTACAAAAAAACGTTAATTTGAGTCTCTATTATCATTCGATAGCATTAATATATAAATGGTTTGAAATCATCCTAAGCTCATTGAATTGAAAAATCTAATCCCAAACAAGAAGTAATGTTTTAGAGTCTGCTGGAACTACTTACGTGGTCATTCCAAGCATGGGACCTGTTGTAGATGATTGCAGCTCCAAGACTTCTGGCGGGATTAATACCGGTACCAGTGATTGGGATGGTAGCCAAATGAACCAAGAATACAGCAAAACCAATGGGGAGAGGAGCCAAAAGCTGAAATATCAAAAACGGAAAATTAGCCAACACAAGAAAAGGTGAGTACAAAACTAAGAACATTTGTATGTTAAGCACACAAATAGCCATGTGGACACCAAAAAAGTTTGTTAATCAATTGGGCAGGGAGGGATTCCTAAGATTATATTTAGCTAAAATGAGGATAATATCAGGATCTAGCCTAAAGCTTGAAAAGTACAAAATATGTTATTTCAACGATCTTTGCTCAGTACTATATATAGCTTAGATGTGGTCCTTGAAGCTCAGCTTGATAACTTCTTTTTTTACACTTGAAGTTGCATTTCGTAAAGGTAGGACATTACGCTTGACTGATCCTAGCGCTTTTCCTCAACCTCAAATAAGCTCAATGTTATAGAATGTGAAACCGTAGCTAGATTTATTTTTGCAAGACTTTTATTAAAGGGTAAGCATTAGAGCGTAAAATGCATAAGCTTTTGAGCTTTTCATCGAGGTGTTTTTTTCCTCAATGAGCTAAAACGAGCTTGCGAGTCTATAAGCAGGTTTTAAAAAATAGAGAATGAGCAATAACTTAATTTCTTAAATGTTGCATCCAACGAGTCGTTAAGATAATTAGACAACTACATACAGGAACATGGGAGTCTCTGGCATTTCTCTTGGCATCTGTGGCGGAAAACACGGTGTAGACAAGGACGAAAGTGCCCACGATCTCAGCACCAAGACCATCACCCTTAGTATAACCGTGTGCCACAACGTTGGCACCTCCGTTGTAGGTCTGGTATAGCTGAGGTTGGAACCCCTTGACCACACCTGCACCACATATGGCCCCTAAGCACTGCATTATCATGTAGAAAACGGCTCTTGTTAAGGACAGTTTCCTGGCAAGGAATAGGCCGAAGGTCACTGCTGGGTTGATGTGTCCTCCTGAAAAATAAAACAAAGTAAAATTATGTAGTTTATTATGGTTTCAGGAACTATTTTCTAATATGGAAAATCTGAAATCATTGGGAAGAATCCTTTTGCACACCAAAATAGTAACTTATCAAATAGCGTGGATGATTATATAATTCAATTTTGTATTTATTGTCTTTTTTTCTTCTTTGTGAATTATTTACGGGATTGGTGTGAGCTATTGATTAATGGAGACTCTCTCTTCATGAAACTAGAAACCAATTCTGCCGATTGGTCGGAAATACTTGTTGCCAGGAAATTTACATGCAAACATTTTTTAATTTCCAAAATTTCTTAACGGTTATCTACTCTTATTTTTAGCATTACACCAAAATTACATTTGATGAAAAGCTATAAATGAGCTATTGCACACACTACATCTATTTTTCCACAAAAGGGAGTAAGCAATAAATCAAGTGCGATGCAGTTACACTATTTTGCATACACAATATGGTTATTCTGTCTAGTATAGATACTAGAGTTTTACAAAATTGTGACAAACTAATGTAGATACACACAAAAATATGCATAACTTGCACTTTCCTAATGAAAATATAACTTCAAACCAAAAGCACTGATCTTTTATCCAAATTAGTGCACAAATAAGCTACAATATACTGGAGTAGGATAAAACAAAAACTTTAAGTAGAATCTGAAGCACTGGTGTACCAAAGAAGAATGAGAAAAGCTGCTATTCTTCGAATTACTACCAAGAAAAGCGAGAATATACCAAAGAGTCGGGAATACTGCTTAACTTCAAACAACTACAAGGTATTGCTACTCCTAGAATATTACTAAAAGTAAAATTAGAGACGCGGCTTTTATTCCCATTACAAATTTAAGCACATCTATCACTTTCTTTATAAATGTAACTCCAAATTTAAAACACTAATCCTTATTCAAAATGGAAGCTACAACTTTACCAAAGTGGAATCTAATATCGATTGTCTTTATGCATAGTTTATACTTGTACTGAGAAAGCGACTTCATCAAAGTAAAATCAGAAACACTAGTTTATTCAAATTAGTCCATAAGAAGCTAGAGTAAACCAAAGAAGATAATCAGCAAGACAGTACTTCTATTCAACTTACTAGCAAAAAAACAACAAAAACACCATTTATCAAGAGAATTGAGAGAAGATATCTGTCACAAACCTGAGATACCAGCAGTACAGTAAACAAGGGCAAAAATCATTCCCCCAAAAGCCCAAGCAATGCCTTGAATACCAACAGAGGCACACTTGTTTGGTGCCCTTGAAACTCCCATCACTGTCAATACAGTGATATACAGAAACAAAAAAGTGGCTATAAACTCAGCTATACCAGCCCTGTAGAAGGACCATGATGACAGCTCACCAGGCTCAAACAGTGGTGCTGGTGGTGGCTCCTTGTAGTCCTTCAATTACAAATTAAACCAGAAATCAATTAAAATTTAATTATATAAAATATAAATTACGGAAGATTTAATTTTTATTATTGCTGTGTTCAATTACATAAGGTAGTTTGGTTACATGTCATGGGGACAAAAGTAGAATTTTTTTGGAGTTGAAAACATATACATTTAGTTACTCTATATATGTAGTATTCTTTATGTAAACAAGTTGATCTTTGTTTAAGACACCAACATGGTATTATGGGGTACTTTCAATTAGGAACAAAGTTCTGTACTTATTAAGTAAACTTTAAAGAGGCCAATCTCGCCTTCGATTTTATACTTCCCTTTGTTTAATTTACCAACATATCGTTCAGGGTAGTTTCAGTTGGTTACAAGGTACTAAATTTATCTAGCAAAAACACTAAGCTGCCAATCGAAACAATACACTGCCCAATTGTATGATTAAAGTGGAATAAAGATAATTTTCTAGATTTATTTCTTTAAGTCTTGTAAATTACAGTTTTAATTACCAGTTTTCCCTACAATTTAATAAAATTAAGAAGCAACTACTAGGAATTTTCTTTAGGAACCAAACATACTGAGCTTTATAAGGGATATTTAGTTATCAAAGCTAACATTAGTTCAAGCATGATCTTCTTTCCACTTGCTTCTAACAAGATTTCACAACCAAATAACATAGAACCTGATTATAAAATTGACTATATTTCTGAAACAAGAAATAAGCCATTCTAGAAACTAGAAAACAAAATCCCAACTGTCTTTTCTGACTTTCTGTAGCATTTGCCAGTCTTCCCTACAATTTGATTAAAATTAAATAGTACCAAGTAAAAAAAGTGAAACTTCTCTTTACCAACCAAACTTGTTATAAGCTTCACTAGATTTTTTTAATAATCCAAGCTAACATCAATTCTAGTGGAAAACTTTCCTCATGCCCCTAACAAGATTTCTCAACCAATAACATATAACAAGTGTACAAAGTCTTACAGTAAGAAAAGAGACATTCTAGAAACAAGTAACAATAATACTAACAAATTTCTTATCTTATATACAAGTTACTAGAATATACCTTATCTGTTTGAGCTGATGTACCAATGGGTTGCCTCTCAGAGTACTTGTTAGCTCCTAGCTTAACATCCTCCTCCTTGCCTTCCATTCTACCTCTCTCTCACTAGCTTCTATCTCTTCAAGGAGTGTTTTTTTTTTCCTTTCTTTAGTTTCTTGAAGGTTTTGAGAAGTGATGAGAAGAGAAAGGGAGTTGAGGTTGCTTTTATATTAGAATGAGGTGATAGTGGAGTGTGCTTTAGTTCTAAGTTTGGGGAGTATTTGCAACAACACTCCTTTATTTTTCATTTTTTGAAAATATACACAAATACTTTGTTTATTTTTGGCCCTATATGTTATAACACAATAGGGGTATCAGTTAGGTTTTGAGGATTTGCTCCTTTTTTGTGTGAACATGGCTGGCAGCATATGGCTATCTAACTTAATTGAGTTATGTAGAAATTTGGCTTCAATAATTCAATCCAAATCATGTTTGGTCATCCTGATTCAAATTTAATTCTGCTGTATTAGACTAACTTTCAGTCCATATTGATGTTCGATATCAAGAAACGTGCCGATACGTTTTTTTTTTCGTTTTAAAAATGTTATCTATCCAAATTTAAAGAACTGAGGTTCAGTTCATATATAATATAAATTCATCCCTTATATTGGATTTGCATCCAACCTAGTGATGATCAGTAATGTAAGTCAGAAACTCGGGGAACTATTACCTTTTGAAACTAATGGGGACCAAATAGAACAAGTATGGAACTAGAGGATCAATAACATTAACCACTTATTCCTATTTTGATAAATAAGTTAAATTTTCTTTTTTGGTGAGATAAATAAATTAATTGTATTGTGACAGAAATGTAGAAAGTGGTACATATCAACGGAAAGAGAGAGTATGTTCTGGAATATGCAGAGGATTTTGACAGATTGTGAAATAATCAAATAATACAAAGTATAATTTTGATTTGTGTATCTTCTACAGAGTGTCTACTAAAATAAAATAGTAAGATGCGTTTGATTGGTTGTTCTGAGTCTTCTGACCCATATGATTCAACTAATCATGGATTATTCTTGCCATTTTCTTTCTAATAGTAGTAAAATTTTAAGAGTAATATTTAGTGATAATAAGTTTTAAATATTTGCAAAAAGTTAAATGACCATGCGTTGCATTTTTACTTTATTTTTTGAAAGCACAATAATGTGTGCATTGTTTTGTTCAATGGTTGTATATCCAATTTTGTGTACACTTCTTTTCATTAGTATTTTTTAGTGAATTTATATGTACTGCGTACATTGGAATATTGCCATTAACTTTGTTAGAATAAGACTTGTTCATAAGATATTAAGATGTGATATATTTATGTGTATCCGTATTCATAAATTTTTATTCTAATTTTTATAAACAGCCTTGTAGATTAATAGTAAAATCTAGCCGTTTGAATACCCTTATAAAAGTGACACGTTAGTTGTTTTGCTATGTGGCCTATAAAACAAAGAACAACTATATGACAAATCCCTTTCAAAAAAAAAAAAAAAAACTATATGACAAATTATCGAGACTTATCAAAAATGCTCTTTTACAAATTCAAAACGTATATAGAGCATCCAATTAATCATCTTTGTCTAATGGAAATTTTATATAACATGACTTCTTCCGGATTTATTTTTTCTTTGTTCAATTTTAACAACCAGGCTATATTTTTATGTGGTCTTTTACTAATTCCAAACTTGGATTAAATTTCATTTTTGTCGTATCATGGAAATTTGACACAACATGCCTTCTCCTTAAAACAGCTCTTTTATTTTAAGCAACCATAACTCAAAATAATTTTGAATAAGGTTAGAAAACCACATTTTCGACTTTCTTTTATTCCTTCAAAACACAATTATCTCAATACACCTATAGAATGTATCATAAAACGAGCCTAATCTGTTTTTTTTTTCTCATAATAATCATTGGCTTGTTTGGTTGACCTTACTTTTTATTTAATTTTACTTTTACTTATAAAAAATAAAAATATTGTTTGATGGTAATTAAAAGTATCTTACTTTTTATAAAAGTAAAATCCATCTCAGGCTACTTATAAAAGTAAAGTTTATGATAATTTTCAAAGTATTACTTTTCATTGCGTATATAAAGAGGTAGATTTATTGAGTAAATATGTACAGTACACTATTTTTTCATTCTCATTCATGGTTCAATAATTTCAAGTTTTTTATTTACATTAGAAAGAGAGATGAAGATTAGGAAAATGAGCACGCATCAATTGCTCAATTTGTAGAACAAATAAGAAGGCAAAAGAACAAAATGTTTTAATCTTTCAATTAAATGTTTTTTTCTAATTAATTATTTTGTTTTATTCTATTAATCGAAATAAACCCATTCATTTTTATTCAAAAAGTAAAAGTAAATAGATTTTACAAAACAACATTTTTAATTAAAAGTATATTTTTACGGTGTTCACCAAACAACATTTACTTACCAAAAAATAAAAAAAAAAATATAATTTTCAACCCACTTACAAAAAGTATACTTTTAAACATAAAAAAACGCGACCGAGTCCATTGTCATACCTAAGCATGCTCAAATTTAAAATAGGTAAAGGACCACAATCACATGTCACATTTTTCTCCTTTAGCATTTGTCTGGAATTTTGTGGGACCTTTGATCTCATTGTAAATTTTTAATTTTAAATTTGGTAATGGAAATTAGTGAGCGGCCAACTCAAACCTATTGGACTTTCAAGTCGAGGAGGAAAAAAAAGTGGAATTTTCATATAAATGTCTAATAGTGGCCTCAGCTTTTTAGCACGTTTGGCCCCAATGCCAACTATCGTGACTTGTATCGATAAAATAGATAACAAATCCCATTAACATTTTTCTATTTCTTAAGATAGCCCTACATACAAATATGTTATGTTGAGAGATATAAATGAAACTCTAAATGAAAAATGTTATTCATAATTTCCTTTTCAAAAGTTACAGCCATTTTTACATGCGGCAAAAGTTTATCAGAATCATATTCTTTGGACAAAAATTCAATTTGATTTCATTTCACTATCGTTACTGTGCTAGACTGTTAGTCGTAGAATAATACCATAGGCCTAATATTACTCAACCGCCCAAACCATATAGTTTAACCACTTGGCACTATCTATTCCACAAGTTTATACAAAACTTGTAACAGTCAAATATTAGTATAAAACCGACCATAAATTCTTTAGATAAAAGAATTGTTGTTCTTTGAGAAATAAATGAAATTATTTAGCCGACCATTGGTGAAAGGGACTCGTAAGAATAGCCCAATTTGCTAGGATTATTTTAAGTAACAATTGTGTTAAAAATGTGCACTATTAACCGCCAGGCCCCTTAAAATATTTTAACGGCTTCATAATAAAATGTTAAACATATATTTTTAGATTTTAAAACGCTTATTCTATATTGTTGTGTGTTATACTAGGAGTAATATACCAATGCTGGATGAAGGAAAAAAATAACAGGAAATTCCTCATAATTGAGGTGACGATGATATTCCAACAAATTTTGCTTTTCTTGGCCAAGTCACGAATTGATAGTGGTGACGATGTATTATATACTACGTATGATATGGTCTATTTGAGGCTCAAAAATTGATAGTGCATGTTTTAATTTATCCACTTATGAACTGTTTCGAATTTTTCAGGCAAGAAAATAAGAAAGGTCAAGTGCCCAGCCAAACACGCTTCCTTCTTAGTAGACGGACGAGGGCATCACTAACTAATAAACCGAAAAACCACACAAGCTGGGTTCGATAAGCTGCAGCTAAATGAAGACACGAATTCCCACACGGGAACATGAATGGTGAAACAACTGGACATGACTTTCAATTAAGAGACGAAATTATGATATTAACATTTTCATACAAATGATATACATACCAGGTCTTGGTTAGGAGGCATCACACAAACAATCTAGTAAAGTTGACTATATACCAGAATATTAGTTACTCATAACTTTGATACAACCATTGATTTAATTCTCCAGCATAGATTCCTCGGAGGACTCGAGTCTAATATGATTGCAAACTCTCTCTGGTTCCCCTCTTGTCCACAAAATCTTCAAGTCACCTCTCTTTTTACCGAGTGCCAAGAAAGTTCCTGCATATATATTTTAAAATTTTCTTTTAATCAAATGTTTTCACTGATAAATACATCACTTTTATGCCCGAAACAGTTATTTTTTTGTTATCTATACCTAGAGTGAACGGGACAATGTATAGCAAGGCTGGTTGGCCATGACCATCCATCAAATTGAGTGCCACATAGGTAATAAGAAGACCTGCAACATGTAGATTAAGATTTTTTTCAATTAGTAGCAATAAAGCCCTACAGAGGACTTGACATGGCTAATGATGTATACATGCCAATGATTGAAAGCTTATTGTCTGCAACTTCCAAATAAATAAGCTTAGCTTAATTGCAGCAAAGAGAAAAATCGGGTACACCAAGCTAAAAATATGAGGGGTTTTGAAGTAAAGACCACCATTCTAGAAAAAATGTGTGGGGTTCGAGGAATAGACAGGGTTCGAGGATTTTCTATTAAGGAAGACACACCTATCTAGAAGAAGATTAGCGACATGGAGATTTCAAAATATGAGTCCCAAACAAGAAAACACCTTTTCGCAATTTTAGATTAAAATATCAACATTCCCAAACTAGAAAACCATAACACTCGCAACGAAGCTCAACATTTCGTTTTGTTGTATGTTTTTCCATTTACTAATAATTTTTTAACAAAACAAAATTTAACTCTTACCTAATCCATAAGCAATCATAGCCCACAAGAAGTATCCAGCTCTGAGATTTTTCTTCGCTAGCCAATCATATCTGCAGGACCAATAAAGCATTACATGTTACTTGAATAGTTACGTTTACTCACTATTTATTTCATTTTTTAGATGTGAACCAAAGTTATGGGCATATAGCAAATAGAAATATGAATATACAGATTGCAATGTGAATATACAGAATGTGTATAAGGTAACGAGTGATATAGGATAAGATAGGCATGTTATTGATAGACTATTGTAATATCAAATATATTAACAAAATCTTCATCAGTGGTTTAGATTGAAAAAATTATAGATAACAAAAGGCGCAAAAATCAAACCTTAGAGAAAATGTTATCAGCAGCCCAGGTAAGAGTATATCACCAAAGCCTATAATACTATATCCACCCCACGGATCAAACATTCTTGGGATCTTCAACAGCATTGGAATTCCATCTTCTCCACTTTTGTCACCACGAGCCACCTTATCATGTAAAATTCAAGATTATGCATATGGCATTGATTCAGTAAATTTAGCATTTTCAAACAACTCAACTCAGCTACATAAAAGAAGGAAATTAGAGAATCACGTACCACAATCATCACACTCTCATGGAACAGCTTCTTGGAAAGGAACACCCAAAATATGTCGTACAAGAAGGCACAACTGAGTAGGACTGTACCCACCTAAATTAGAAAAACTGCAAAATTATTTCCTGTTTTCACGGAAATATGTTGACTACCAGACAAGAATTATTTTCCATTTCGAGAGAAATGAAAAGAAAGAAAATATATGATTCGTTAAACAGTTGCTCGAACAAAATGAAGTCCAAGATTTATTGGTGGAAACTCAACAAGTGTATTTTGTTTTATTTGGTTAACACTATTAAAGTATGAATGAAGATAGTCACCTTGAGATTAGGTACACGAACGATCTGGAGGACAGTAATAATCAATGCAATTCCCTGGTCAAGGAAGAGACAGAAGAAGATTATCATAAGATTAAGAACAATGCAATCCATTTCGCCTTTGATAGATCTAGCATGTATTGAAAGTTTGAGAGACGAATAATATTTACAAATGTCAAAAAAAATTATGAAGTGGTCTGTAAAGTCTAAATCTCACCTCATTATATTAAATTGTTAACCAAAAAATGTTGAAAACAGAACAATGGATCACGAAATAACTTTAGCAACATTTACAGTGGAGCTCAAGCTTTTTGTCATAAGCCACTTAATAGATTTTTGATTTATGTAACAAATAGGATGATTAACTATAGATTTTTTATTCAAGGAACAAATAAGATGATTAACTAGGACGTCTATGCATGTGAAATCCACATTAGCATAATTAAGGAGGAGCCTCATTTTCCTGAAAGGACATGTAAGACTTTACAGCAACAAATGCAACAACTGCAAGTGATTGACTTTTTTTCTTTTACTGTTTTCTCCGCCATAGGGACTTAAGGTATGAGAATTGAGATACAGGTTCAAAAACATAAGAAGCTTTAACATAAGAGTTAGAAATAAAGTTAAGAAAAAAACTACTTATAAGTCACAAGACTGCAAATTTAACACAATGAGTAAAGCAAATATTAATGTAAATGATTAGAAAGAGCAATATACAGTTTAAAGCAGCCGAGGAAAGTAAGTAAGCTTACAAGTATATCTTGGCCAATCCAGGCAAAGGACACATCTCTATAAACTGCCCACAGGGTAGCAAATGTTATGCAAAATGGAGAAATCGCCAAAGTAAGGTATGGGACTGGTCCAAGGTAAGGTACTTTGACAAATGATTCTGAAGCACTTCTAAACCACCTGGAAATTAAATTTTCCTCTTAGCACCAATAAGTCAAACATTGAATGCAATAAATATCATGAAAAAGGAAATATGTACATGTTCACCTAGGAATTTCGAAATTCAAAGTACCAATTTAATAAATTTGGGTTCTTTCAAGCATCATACTTTGTAAAATACTAAAATGGGAAAACTATTATAGAGATATGCATATTAAAATACAAACTATGCAACACAACATGATTCGTTTGTTTCATATTGAACTTGATAAAACAAGGTAAATTTGTAGAATGATGAAAGCACATGGCAGGTAAATTGTAAAGCAAAGGTATTATACCTTGAGAGCAAGGCAACTAAGCACGTTAGAAATCCCTGTAAAAGAAAGAGATCTTAATATCAGAATATATTAGAGCATGAAGAAAGAAGAATGCATATTAGCCAGAGTCCCTTTAAACCCTTTTATCTAAATTAGTAAATTTTTTGAAATTTAAAAATGAAAACAGGTAATTGTTAGATAAAAGATTACTTGAGACTGGAAAATGTATATATAAAGTATCTATGTAATTGGCATTACTTATACTTTTGACAGATACTATATGTTTGTCAAAACATGAACGGATTGAGATTAACAACTCACACCTCAGCACCGCCAATGGCAAAAAGGATCACCAGAAGTTCAATAAACCAAGGAGACATTAATTTGTAAAGCAAAATCAAAAAACCCGAAGCAATAATCACGAATAAAATTGCCGATAACGTGTTTATATCCACTGGGCCACCAGTACCAGTCTCTTTCTTATCCAGAAGTTCATCTGCAGCATCCTACAAGAACATTAAACGAGTTGATAATTAATTGACATATACTAGTAAATGTAAAGGTTAATTCCGTTTTTAGTCCCTAGACTGTGCTTAGTGATAAGCAGTTTCAGTCCCAAAATTTTTGAAGTATACATTAATCTTCTTAAACTTAAAGCCATTGGTTTTTTTGTCAAAAATTTGATTACTATATACTTTTACCTTTTGTAATTGTATATAAACAGTTTTAAATGGGGATTTAGATGTGAAGTTAGGGGAATCACATGAATTAATAGAAAAGTATGTATTAAAAGTATATAATACTCAAATATCTAGCGGAAAACTATAGATGTTCTGGGTGGGAGAGAAAGAAAGCACACATTTATGGTGTGTAATTTTAGTTTAGGGAATACAAATGAAAATAACCCTAAATATAACTAAAAAATAACATAAAAAAATAAAAAAAGAAACAAAATAAAGAACAAATACTAACTTTTAGTAGCTTGTCTTGTTCAATAGCTGCTTCCCTTGCACTAAATGCAGACCAATAAGAAGCACACAATATCGTACCAACAGCCATAAGCCATAAGAACACTTCCGCTATGTCAACTACAGGTCGTCGTGGAGAATATAACTGAACAGACACTGTAGAAAATTTTCAAACATAGAGTTTCGCTATTCTATAAGAGTATTTTCTACAGTTACGTTGAACTGATATGATTTATTTCATAGTAGTTTGAAAATGAGTCCACGACTGTAATACTTAAAGAAGAAAAGCAACAGGGAGAAAACTTTAAAACAATTAATCCAGATCCTCCTCGGGATGTGTCTATGTATGACCTAAACATTACCACACTGACAGCTACACTTTTGTAAACTATCCAATATGATAGTATTCCGATTAAATTATAAGATTTATTTTTACTGGATCAGAATCTGTCCTAATAAGAAACAGTGCAGCTTTAACCTAGTAAAAAGAGTGCAATACAAGTGCCCCGGCGTGCGTATGATTAGATAATTACGACCTATAAATCTTACAAAACCAAATTTATACCGAGGTTTTGAATTACATTAATTCTTCAAAAAGCAGTAATGGAGTTCCAATCAGAAACTAGTTTCGCTAAATTTACTTTTTTCCAGTATAAACTTAGATTAAAGGGGAAAATGTACCTGATGAACTGTTTAACAGCGTTTTCTCCAAACTAAAACCTGCATCTCGCGGTAGCATGACAGCAGAAATGTTTATATCTAAATCAGTTTCGTCAGGTTCACATACCATCTTGTAAAGCTCTGTATATAGAAAAAAGAAATTATAAGAGAGCTTCGAGAAGAAAAAAAACGTTTTTCATTATTAAGAAATCAATAGGCAAAAGATCTGCATATGTCGAACAAATTACACAACAAAGTAGGAAAGTAAAGAAAAAATGAAGTAATGAACACTGGTAAAGAATTTCAAGCAGTCTAAAATCACGACATTATGAATAATCGTATCAAGTAAGGGTGTGTTTGGCATAAGATTTTTTGGGGTGATTTTTGGATTTTGAAAATTCAGATTTTTTAATAGGTGTTTGGTTACTAGGATTTTTTTTATTCTTGAAATCCAGATTTTTAGTAAAAATAATCCAAAAATCCAGAATCCATCTTTTTGCTGGATTTTTTGATTTTTGGATTTTAAAAATCAGATATTTTGTCAAAAAATCTGATACCAAACGGACCCTAAGTCTATCGTCAACATTTTGAAGAAATAGATGGATTTATCTTCACATTCTACTGGTCAAGGTAGAAGATTTGTGATCTCTAATAAACTCAATAATGAAAACGCATCTTAATTTGACCGAAAAGAAAAACATCAGTCACCCAAAAATCTACCGCATTACAATTGCATCACATCACCATAACTTATCAGATGCAATGCAAGACCTCCAAAACTATTTCCAAGAAAAATTGCACCGTAGTAACAACTCTTCCAAAAATATTATAAAAAGCAATCATAAAAAAACTGTTGCAATAATGAAATTGTTACAAGGTTTCAATTTGCAGAATCTAAAAGTCCATTCTTTGTGCACAAGTGTATGCAGTAGAAAATAGAAAATAAAAAAAATAATGATTACCTTTCTCTTTATTTATTATCAAGACTGCTGATGCGCCCGCAGCTTGTGCAACATTAGCCTTGGTTGTGAATTTACACTTGCCTCTGTCCACCATGATGACATCCCCAGCAAGCTAGAATTACAAAATAATATAAAGAGCAATATACAGTCTTTATGAGAACAATAAACTCTTGGATGCTATAAATGCAAGTTTAGAACAAAGGAACACCTTATTCTTTGGTGAACTACAACAATCACGTGGATTTGAAAGCTTAAGAGGGGTCCGGTTATTTTTCTCCTTCGACTCAATTGCTCTGCCAAATCGAGCACCCACACCTACAAATTCTCTATCCTCAACTCCATCGACCCAGGTTTGAACTTTTACCTGCGAGATAGTACAAAACAATTGCTGGTGATCTTTCATAATTTTATAAATGATTTCATAAATTGGTCTAACATTTATTTGTGTGGAACTAGGCTGATTAATAATCCTCTGTATGATTCTAGATCAATAAGCAAAATTCGATCACCATTTGATAGTTTACAGAGTTTACATACTCTAGCAATAGGACCCGAACTCAAGAACCGATCTAATCTCTCTTCATCACTACTGCAACATTCACAGCTTGAAGGGACATTAACAACAAATTTACCAACTGCAGCGTCCAAAGAGACTAGTCTATTAAGAACTATCTACAGGGAATAAAGAGGAGATTTTAGTATGAATAGTTCCATTTTATCCAGTTGAATCAATTGGTTCTCCCTTGTTAGATTCCAAGGAAGTTTACAATATTTCCTTTTCCAACACGCCATATAAATATTTTTTCGGCAACACCTCCAATGGACAATAAACGGCTCATAACTCCCTAACATAATTAATCTCAACCTTAATGGGATATTCTGTCTACAAAACTCATGATCATTAGTTTCGACAACTTCATTTTTCCTGAATCCCCATCAAAGTTTGAAGGTGCGATGCTTTGATGAAACAAAGTGAATGTAGTAAACAACTTTTTCACCAGAGAGAAGATCAGAATTACAACTAGCAATTTTATCTCTTAATCAGGAAAATCATAAAACAAAGAGGGAATTTTTTCTATCTGAGAAAATGAGGAATCCAACATAAACAAAAGGATTCTTTTTGGTCATAATACCCAAAGTAGATGAGACTTCCCTAGATTTGGCCACAACTTCTTTGCTACAGCAGAAAAGAGAGCATTTCTCAAGACTTACTTCTTTCTCAGACTTAGAGGAAATTCATTATAGTTAAGCACTCTTTTAATAAATTTAATAGTTTTTTAAGCAAATATATCTATTTGTGTGTGTGTGTGGGAGTGGGTAAATGAACATGCGGGTATGTTAAGGAGTTCCGAAAGGGTGATAAGAAGCATCGAAAGATGAGTATACCAAAACTTATAAGCTAGAAGGCGAGAAAGAAAAAATGCAGACCTTACAAAATCATACAAATTTGTAATAAAATATGGTCCCACGCTGATGGATCTTTTTTTTTTATTTTAATACTGCGAAAGAAATATCAGACTGAAATCAGTAAATCACTATATTTTATGCACACATGCCAAATATTTTCAGATAACCACTTCCAGTTAAGGAAACGATAACTAAATTATGTGCATTCAACTGTAAATATAAGACTAATCTATCCTAGTTGAAAGAGTGAGACTTTTGCTGCTTGGACAAGTACATTCACCAAAATATATCATATATTTATAAATTTAGAAAATGATATGCATAAAAGAATATATGTATGCAGTTCAAAAATTCGCTAAATAGATGACATGCACACCTAATTTCGTAAATCTTGCACTATTAGAATAAAACTAATTGAGGAATGAAAATTTAGGGATTTTAAGCTCATCCATTTCATTGTATTTCTTTCAATTTGTACAGATTTTGTTTATAAGTTAGAAGTTGAGGTTTTCTCTTTTTCTGAAAAAAGCTCCTCCATTTAGAAAGAGGCCAGTTTTCACCGTAATATATCAAATAAACCAGCTTATTTGCATAAACTCGGCAACCAAAGTAGTCGCCGCTACGGTAAACCAAATGCCTAATCAACCGCATTATTTGCTACGATAATGGAACAACAAATATATAGAAGGTTTAAGCTTAATAATCTCAGTATTTCCAATACTCAATTAAGCACCTTCTTTGCAGAAAAGCTACAGTTCAACAAGTCCTTAGCACGCTTAAATAAGCTCCTAATTCATCTCAATATGAGCTACAATGTCAGAACACTATAATTCTCACAAACCCAGTTGAATAAACCACACCAATTGAAAAAGCCTAAGAAAAACTTAATAAATAGATAGAACAGGGCGAAAAAAGGGCAATCAACGGGTACCAGTAAGTTTAATCTAAATCAACCTAGTTTTTCTTATTTGAAATAGGTCAGCGTATTTGCAAAAAAATTACAACCAAACAAGTCCTTTGAACACTGAAACAAGCCCAGATTCCAACTTATTATGTGCTACGATGACAAAAGACTAAAAATTATCGCATACACCGTTTCCAAAACAACAACAATTAACAAAGGCCTTGCAAAAAACACAACGCAGAAGTAAATAAATAGATAGATGTATAGAGAGAAAGGGGCTAGCATACTAAAAAAAAACCTAATTCAGCCCATTGTGATTTGCGAGCTACAATGCAAAATACTAAATTCTCACATACCCAGATGAAAAAACAACACCAATCTAAAAAGGTTTATGCGAAATTAACTTAGGTTTTTCAATAAGCACCTTTTTTGCATAAAGTCTACGGCTTAACAAGTCCTTAGCGCACTGAAACAGGCATCTACTTCACCTCATTATGAGCTACAATGACTGAACACTAAAATTGTCACATGACCAGTTAAAGTAACAACACCGATCCATAAGGTTTAGGCCACTTAAAAGATTTTCAATTACCCAGTTATAAAAACAACACCACTTAAAAGATTTTCAATTACCCAGTTATTAAAACAACACCAAATGAAAAATTCTCACATACCCAGTTATAAAAACAACACCACTTAAATGATTCTCAATTACCCAGTTATTAAAACAACACCAAATGAAAAATTCTCACATACCCAGTTATAAAAACAACACCAAATGAATAATCCAAACAAGAACAGAACAAATAGATAGATAGATATAGAGAGAGAAAGTACCAGAATGAAGCTGTTCGAGCAACCGGGCTTCTTCGGTGCTGAATCGTCGTCGTGAACAATATCGCCACCTAAAACTAAGCTGTAATTACCGAATATTACAATAATTAGGGCTAATAAACACACAATTGAATAAGTGGGTTTATCCATGAGTGGGTTTATTCAATAAATGCTTAAAACATGTAACTGGGTTTATCCATTTTTAGATATATGTGGAGAGAGAAGTGAGGAAGGAAGTGATTAAATCAATAAATAAAATATAATTAAGAAAGAAATAATAATGTTTTATTTTCCGTGGAAAAAGATTTTATTAGTCTTATTGTTTTGTAAGAGAGTGTTGTAAATTGTACTACTGTAAGTATTTGACTAAATGAGTAAATGCAAATATGTTGAATTTTAGTATGTTTTTTAAATATTAGTAAAAAGTTTAGTATAGAGAGGAACATTCCTAAAAATAGATTGATTGGGTGATCATGGCGACTTAATTCATTCCTAATTTATTAGTGAGTAATTGCATATTTTTTGTTACTCTCCACATGCGATCGGACTTATTCAATTGTGTGTTTATTTGCCCTAATTATTGTAATATTCGGTAATTACAGCTTAGTTTTAGGTGGCGATATTGTTCACGACGACGATTCAGTACCGAAGAAGCCCGGTTGCGCAAACAGCTTCATTCTGGTACTTTCTCTCTCTATATCTATCTATCTATCTATTTGTTCTGTTCTTGTTTGGATTATTCATTTGGTGTTGTTTTTATAACTTGCTTGAATTTTAGTATGTTTTTTAAATATTAGTAAAAAGTTTAGTAAAGAGAGGAACATTCCTAAAAATAGATTTATTGAGCGATCATGGCGACTTAATTCCTAATTTATTAGTGAGTAATTGCATATTTTTTGTTACTCTCCACATGCGATCGGACTTGCTTGGACAAATTTTTTCTTTTCTATTTATATATATATATATATATATTACAAGTCAGTTTATCCTCAAAAAATACTATTTTAATTATATGATGATGATATCGAAAAATCATTTACAGTTTTTAATATAGATATAGAAAATGTAATGTAATAATTTATTAGTGTTCCAAAACAAATTACGGATGTCAAAATTTGTTAGTAATCTTAATTTATTACCAGTAGTCTTAATTTATTACTAGTATTCTATGAATTTAGAAATATAAGCCAGGCTTAAATGCTTGGACTGACCTTGAGGAATTCTTGACCCAACAATTTGCAATTTGGTATTTTTGCCATATATTGGAGTAATATTATCCGAGTTTAGTAATGACTATACCCGAGTTATTTCATTTTAATCCACATGAATTGTATTTAATCAATTACAAGTAGAAACGAGAAGTTGAAAACAGTAAATAAGTAAACTATAAATAGGACATAGGAAACAAGAAGATTTGCCTCTTATAGAGACTTTGTTCTTAATACTATAAAATAAAATTTGGAAAGGAAAAAACATTGTGATACAAGTTTCAAAGTGACCAGATGATCGATCATCTCCCATTACATTAATTGCCGAGGTCGGAACCGACCAGATCATCATGTCCTTATTTGATCAACTAATAAAACAATGGATCCGAGTTTAAGTTGAAAAGATCATAAGCTTGAACAAACTTAGAATAAGAAATAACAAAGACGGTAACGATCATGAAACTAAAATTTAATCGGTCTACTCATTGGAATTGTTACCAACATTATGTCCGAAGAAACCTTTATTTTCCCCCGGGAATCTAACACCTCCTCCATTATTTCTGAAACCGAAAGTATCGTTCTGTCGAGATAAATTCCCCGCGACTTGGCTTGGAAAAGTACCAAAACCGTTTCTTAGTCCTTGTTGAAGATTATTAATTAGAGGAAACCCTGTAGACGGGGTTTGGTTTCTCAGTTGATTAAAGTAATTCATATTATGAAATCCCATTTGAGAAATATTTTGAAGCTGTTCATGAGGTATTTGGGACCCATGATAGTACCCTTGATGAGGCATTTCATTAAGTCGGAACAAAGCATTTTCTATATTGATCGCATCTTTTGTGGCGGGTGCAATTAAGTTTGGAGCCCGTTGTTCAGAAGCAGGAGTCGGCAAATTCAAAAATGAAGATGAAAGTAACCCTTTGGAAACATTACAAATAGGTTCTTTGATTAAAGGAACATTCGATGAGTTTACTTTCTTCGTTTCTGTCGCCAAACCAGACCCATTGTTTTTACTAGAACCACCTCCATTGTCAATAATGACACAACTCTTATCAGAATCTTTTGCTTTATCGCTCTTAGAAGACCTCTTTGAAGACTCACCGATATTTTTTCGAGCCTTTTTCCCAGTTTCTACTTTGTTTTTACCTTTTTCTTTCTCAACCGCCTCCGCAAGACTATCTTTTTTCTTCTTAGGCCTTGAAATTGGTTGCACATGAGAGATTACTCGTCCCATCTCTTCATTCATATGTGCAAACATTTCTTCTCTGGCCACTTTAAGCTCATCAATTAAAGATTTTGAAAACACATTAAGACTATCCAATGAAACAAGCTTGAACTTGCCGCGAGAATTTTTCGTCTTTTTTCCTTTTTTCTTCATGTCACTCTTTGTTGGCTTTATTATTGCGAGGGTTTGTTTGTGCTTTTTGTGTTCTTTAACAGTTTTAGAAGAAGAACCATTTTTTGGAAGTACATTAGTACCCGACTGAGGTAATGAAGAATTGCTAACTTCCTTGTTTTTGTCATTTTTGGGAAGCTGAGAACTTGGAACCAACCGATGCTTTTTCAGAACAAGATCATCATGTGAACATGATCTGGAATCCTCGCTTGAAGAATCGACATCGTTTTGACCCCTTAATCCCCATCTTTGTTGAAAATTTTGGTCTCCGCTCATTTTATTTTTGTGATCACCAGCTTAGATTAAACAAACAACCGAAGTTTGGGATTATAAAGAAAGAAATCAGATCAGCAAGACGTCTATAAGATACAAACAAGAACGAAATTTTCTAACAAAAAGTCCAAATTAAATAGTTGGCAAAACTAAATACTAGCACTTCATGAAACAGTAGCCAAGACATCCTTGAATCGGTTCGTTTAATCTTCAAAAAAAAAAGTCATCCTTGAAAACTTAACTTATCAGGAAAAAAACTACAACCAAATAGCGGAGAAGGCACTCGACGCCGAAATTAATACATGAACCAACTTGTTTAAGAATTAGAAAAAGGTTGCAGTAATTCCTTATTACAAAATAGTTTTCGAGGCCGGTATAAGAGATATCATAAAAAGAGATACCTACCATATTTTAAAGTGGTCAAAAAATGCATCACAACTTTTAGCTAAAACGCAAAGGGTTGAGCCTAAAAGATATTGCGCTCAAAATTCAAATAACTTTTGAGTAAGGGAAAATGCTTACCAAGCTTTTGAGAAATATTCTGAATTTGTTGAATCGGTCAAAAAAATCCTTCTTTTCTGCTTTGTCTGTAAGAATAAGAACCAATTTGATCTGCATTTATCCTACATTTATTTCCTTTTATGGAATGAAGATATATTTTTTTGAACCTTTAACTAGCAATTAAGAGTTTCCTCTATTTGTAAAGAGTGTTTCTACAAATAGGATTTTTAGTGAGTACTATTCATTGTTTCGTGGGTGTAAGGCATATATATACGGAGTATATGATTACATTGTTACATATGCACATATATTTATATATTGAATTTCACTTATTACTCTCAGATTTATTTCCTTTTGGTTTGTTTATTATCCACAAACCATTTGTATTTTTACTTTTTAACAAGACAGTTTTTGCAACTATGTAAATTTAGGAATCTTAGTAATGGTGCTTTATGATTAATCAATGTTTTCCTCTATTTGTTGCAACACCTTTTTAGCCAATTTATAACTCATAAACCGAATAGTTCAACAATTCAGCATTCTCTGTCACGATTCCGCGAACGCTTCTCTTAATGATGAAGTCGATACTTAGCATAAAAATAAAGTGTGATTAACCCCAAAACAGAAACAAAAAGGAAAATAAAATCCTTCAATTTCACACCTGATCAAGATTCGTGCGAATACAACTCCGTACATAGATCCAAAAATGTTAACCTCAGACCCCCGATACCATTTTAGCAAAAGCAGACCACCTAGATCAATTTTTACAACTTATCTACCTCTGTGCAAATTAAGGAACAAAATCAAAATTTGTTGCTTCGATTTTGGGTTATTCCTTCATACCTGGCAAAACCACAAATACTGGATTTACTTGAATACATATAGAAAAGTAACAGCCTAACTATTAGCTCTCTTTGCAACCTACATATCTCATATTTGGATGTATGTCTATGTGTTTATGGTTATAATCTAGCCAGAGGTAAGGGGTTGCCATTGAAACCTCACAAATACAAAAATGTTCCCCTCTAGATTAGAAAGTTTTGAAATAGTTGATAAATAATGTGTTTCACAACGTAAAAAACAATATCTTGTAACCCTGTACGTAAAATTAATGTTGGCTCTCCGATTGCTTCACTGGTAAAGTTTAGCTTATTAATTACAAATTATAGATAATATAACATCCTATTTTTAGAAGAAAAAAATAAGAACGTGCTCCTTGGGTGCACGTAAAGAAAATATAGCTTGGGACCTGGGTGCACATCACCATATTAACATTAATCTAGGAACACAGTTAAGAGTTTACTGAAGGTCCAAATCTTACACCTCATATTATTTACCCCAGTTCGTGCTTCAATACCTATTTAACCCAATCTATTTGTTTAAAAAAAAAATACGATTACAATTAGACATGTGACAATACATTCCAACAATAATTATTTTGGCATGTAGACATAATTATTGGTGCAAAAACAAGCTGAGGCATCCAAATCCAATCCTTAGAGGGAAAAACGCATACACACGCACACACGTAGGTATACAACATAAACATGAACATCTATATTGAAAAGGTCTCTAATGACAGATGACCTCACCTTCTTATTGATAGCACGAATCTGTGCTTTCAAACCATCTGAGCACTCAACCCATTTTTCATAATTTTTCTCTTTATGTGCCAATACCCCCAGTAAGGATAACCGCCTTCAGCAATATTATTCCGAATTTTTTTGTTAAGCTCAACCCACTCCGACTCACATTTGTTTCTTGATAAAATCCTGTATAGGGTGTTCTCAGCTGGATCAGCATGAGGATTTGTGTCGAGGTCAAGTGGTTTGCCTTTTCCTGGCAAATTCTCAAAATACCCTTTTTCCATCGAATGCCATATTCTTTGCTCGACGATATTCACAAGATCAGTCTTGACCTGCACAAATGCGGGATCTAAATTTAAATACTCAATCCATTTTCGTAACTGGTAAGTTAAATACCGAAACAGTCCATTTAGAGACTGTTGTATTCTCCAAAACTGACACAACATAACGACAAAGGGAGAAAAGCGATAATGGACTAATAAGAGAAGTGATAAGACAATAAGGGAAACAGGTCTTTTAATTTAGGGTTACTTCTTCTGTTTTGTTGGCAAGGGAATACCAATGACTACTGCCCTTAACCACGCTATAAATTCTGAACTAAAATAAATATTGTCAAAATCTAGCATTCAGAACCGCTGTTTTGCTAAAATGATGAAACATTTTGCAAGTTTCTACCACCTTGAAGTTGGGTGTTCTACGCTTATGAGTGTCCCCATTTTCTTTTTTAAAGATATTTTTCTAGCTTATCTTAATATTTTTCTAACCAAAGCCTGAGAACTACAGTCCTTCTCTTACTATATAACTTTAGACAAGAGTATACATGTTAATTGAAACCCATACATATTAAAAAAACCTAAGTTCACATACAATGAGATTCAAGTACTTTCGTTTTACCATAAAACAAGAAAGCTAAAGACATTGACACAATATAAAACAGACTAACAAACACACAATCAATGGATTGGATCAACTTATTGCAGATAAAAGATAACTTTAGAAAATCCTAAGTCTCAATCCTAAGAAATTTTCAAAAACCCATACATCTTTAATAAAACCAAGAATTCTTTTACTCAAAACCCCAAACATTATAATGAAATCCAATACGTAGCATACTTAGGTGAAGCCCATGCATTTTTTCAATAATTAAACTGAATACGCAAGCATAATCTAAAACCTAATATCTTTGCTTTTTTTCTTAATTAAATTTACTAATCGGTCAGAAATTTAGAGATAGGTAAGCAAGAAATAAACTGAAAGACAGTAAAACTCCAGTTCTTTCTAAAATTCTTAAGTAAACAAACTTATTTTCACAAGCACTACTTCCAAACAAACCCTAATTTAACTAAAGTTACAAGTCACAAACATAATAATTAAAATTTCCTCAAATAATATCGCCAGCTGCGAAACTAAATGGAAACCATCTAGGTCACGGCGCCCCATAACTCCTACATTTATGTTTTTATAAAATATTTTTATCATGCATTTTAACTAAAATTTGTTAAAAATGATAATTTGGCACCATATGATTTATAATTTCACTTAGCATGGGCGGAACTACAGAGGGGCCAGTGGGGGCACGTGCGCTCGCTGGATTTTTGTGGTGGATTTACTATATTAATTAATTACCCGTGTTCTTTATTTATTATTACAAAATTGCCATCTGAGTATAAATAGTTCTAATTTGTTACCGGAGTATTATTCAATTTCATTTACAATAAATTTTGTCTCTCTAAATATGAACATACACATGCAATTTACCTTGTGATAAAGTTTCAATTATATTTTGTATTACTAAGGGTTCTTTATCCATTTGTAACTTTTTTAGTCATTAGTTACTCTATTTTTGCTCAAATTTTGGCTAAATCTCTTTGACGTAATAGATTTAGAACATTTAATTAGTTTTCTTTTTTCCTTGCGGTGATAATTTAGGGCTGTTGGAACAAATGATTTACGTGTTGTTAAGTAGAGAAATTTTATTGAAACTCGGGTGATATATATCCAACTAGCTGAAGCTTTTGATGGTAAGCATAAAGTATATTGGAAAACCATCCTAAACAAGCAAATGAAAAACAGCTTTGTTGAAGATGCCCTCGCAAATGTTTATGAAGAAATAGAACTTAACAAATTATCCTAAACTTAGAATAATTATCCCTTTTGTCCAATTAAAATATATTCAATGTACAGATTAATGCTATAATAAGCTGTACACATTAACACATGAGTAGTAATTTTTCCAACATAATCTACGTACAAGTGATTTATCATATCAAATGCGATGATTTTTATATGAGTATTTCTATCGAAATCAGTTGATTTAGTTAGTTATTTCTTCCGATTTTCTAAGCCTAATTTATATGAAAAAATGTTGATTCTCTTAGTTTTGGTAAAAGAGGGAGATTTATCGCGTATTTCTCATACGCTTAGTTTTGTTTGCGGATATTTATAAGCAGAAAAATGACCAAAAAGTCAAAAAATGTGTATTAACTTTTATTCTGGTGAATGTGTCTTTGGCCCACGGGAATAGCTTAGCATTTAGATACAAAATAAAATGTATTAAAAAAAAAAGTCATATGAATTGCCAACTTGGGAATGATTTTGTTTAATAAAATTGTATCCCCGTTGAATGGCAACCCCGGCTCCACCCTTGTCACTCAGCATTAGTTTTTATGCAAATTCGGCATCTGTTGTAAACATCGTGTGTCGAAAAAATAAATAAACCATTACCAATTAATGAGTGAATTAGTCAATTTTGGTGTGACGATAAAAACATATTACTATAACTTGTCGAAGAAACCTAATTTTGCAAAGCCAACTAATGGAACAAAGCTAAAACCACAAAATGGGAATCCTAATTAAAAGTACTATTCAATCCGTCCCAAAATAAATATACTATTTTGAACTTTGAAAGCTGTGATATTTAAGAATTTAAACATATTTCACTTAAATTTCAACAACAAAGTATCAAAAAATCAAAATTTTCAATCAAAAACTTCTTTTTACTTAAATTTGAGATTATAAGCGTGAATTTGATTTAACTATCAAAAAAGAGATTTTACAAAAAGCAAGAGAAAATTCACTAGAAAGTGAAATTGAGACGTACCAAAATGGAAAGCATGACACTTATTTTCGATAAGAGAAAGTATAAAAGGAGAATTACTATCAAACTAATAAATTAAATAAGTAAGTAGTAATAAAGATACCTAAAGGCGGAGGTAGCTAACGATCGTTAAACGGTGCCAATAACAACGGGTGAAAGGACGACGTTTTAAAAAAGTATACACAATAAGAAAAATGCATAAACAATCGAAAAGTATATACACAATCGAGAAAGTATATACACAATCGAGAAAAATACATACACAATTAGAAAAATGTATACACAATTCAGAAAAACAATCCAAAAAAGTGCATAAACAATCGAGAAAATGATATACACAATAAGAAAGCGCATATATAATACAAAAATATACAATTGAGAAAAATGCATACACAATCCAAAAAAAGTGCATACAAAATCCAAAAAAGTATATACACAATATAAAAAAGTGCATAAATAATTTTAAAAAACTTTAAAAAATCCAAAAAAGGTTTAAAAAGAGAGGAAAAAGCCTGAAAAAACACGAATAAAATTTTAAAGTTTTTCAACATTTTTTGGACTTTCTGATTTCGAACTTTTTTTTGTTGTTTTGGATTTTTTGGAATTTTCTTGGTTTTTTTTTTTTAATACTTTTTTTGGGTTTTTTCGTGTTCCCGACTTTTTTTAATTTTTTTTTGTATTTTTCTTGGTCTTTTTTTTAGGTTTTTTATATCATTTTTTTGGAATTTGTTTGGGTTCTTTTTGAGTTTCCGACCTTTTTAAAGGTTATTTCAACCTTTTTTTTTTGGTATTTTAGGAAATTGTTTTCTGATTTTTTTTCCTTTTTTTTTTCTCCTTTTTTCTATTTTTTTTTTATTTTTTATCGGTAGTGGAAGACTAATCTCTAATTAAGTTTTGGTGGATAACCAATTGTTAAATATTTTTGTTTCTACATACCAATAACTAATTAACTCTATATTTATTAGAGTTGTATGTTTTGGTAATAAATATTTTTCTTTATAATTTTTAAGAATATCTCATTTTGTTTTTGAGTCCCTTATTACAATTTTTTTTCTCGCTTCTCTCTACTTACAATTTTTCTATTTTTTGTGAACAAGGTGTTTAATAGTTAACAGAATTGACAAGACGTGTTGTAGCATGAGCCATTTCCGTTAGCGTGTTAATAATGAGTTTAAATCAGGACTGCTCCGACGTATTTTTAGACCTAAGACATATTTTTTTGCTCATTTTTTTAACTTTATTTAACAATTATTTTAAGTTTGCGTATGAATTGACAATATATGTCTCTGCCGTTAACGAAAATAGGTCACGTGATAGCACGTGTTATCAATTCTGTTAACCATTTAGCAATTGGTTCACAAAAAAGAGAAAAATTGTAAATAGAGTGAAGTGAAAGAAAAAAAAATGGTAGTATGAAGCTCAAAAACGAAATGATGTATTAATAGTGCAAGTTTCACCACTAAGTAAAACCACTATCTTATCAAGTAAATGAGTTTGAATTAGTTACCCGAAAAAAAAGAAAAGTAAATGGGTTGAAGACATGTAGTCTCCTAATGAGCAGAGTATTTGCATAAAATCTGCAGTCAAACAAATCCTTAGAACACTGAAACAAAGCCCTAATCCAGCGTCTTATGAGCTTTACTGATAGAACTAATTAAATATTGTCACATACTGATCAATTGCCAAAACAACAACTAATAACAAAGGCTTAACAAGAAGTTATAAATAAATAGATTACCCAGCTTATCTTTTTGTAAGTGTTTAGTAATTTGCAAGCAAATTATTAGTATCAAACAATTTATTAGTAATTATAATTTATAAGTATTCACTTACCAATTAATTAATTAGGCTTGAATGCTTTAATATTAACTTATGAATTTACAACTAATATAAACCAGACAAAAATTACTTCTCCTGAGGCATTCTTGACCCAACTTTGTATTAATGCAATTTGGTGTTTTTGCCATATTGTAATTGGGTTGTTCTCTTTTCTTTTATCCGGAATCCCGGATGATCGATGACTGTACTAGTTATTTAAGTTTTAGTCATATGAATGTATTTATGAACTATGAGTAGCGGGAGTAACTAGGTGATGACATGAAACGTGATGATGAATCCTACTGTAATAAAATTAGTCGAAGATTCTATTTGTTACAATGAATTCTAATTAAAATCTTCTCATTCTATCATCTTGGAACTTGATGTTCCATGCATCAACTTGAAAAATGAGTTTTAACTTTTGACTTCTTCCGTGAACTCATTCCGGTCCCGCAACTATAAGTAGCCATATTGCAGAAGGTAAAGAAAACTCATTTACTAGTCATGTAATTATAACTCGTGTTGAGGCGTTGATGCTTATATCGTGCACATCGATCGGTATGCTTTAATACTTATGATTAAAATACTTTCACGGTTCTCGTCACTGACCATATCATGATCATGGATTTAAATTTCGAAACTGGAACACACTAGATATTCCCATTTTAGCATCAGATCAGTTGATCCCCAGTACTCATATTTCGAAATGATTTGTAGGTAAGGACATGCTTTTTCGCGAATTTCTCGTCTAAATTAATGTCATATTTTGGAGTGAACATATTACCTTTTATAAGAGTCGAGCACTATGTTATTTTTGATAATTTCTTATAACTTCCAGAATCTTCCTGTTAGGATATATTTTAGCAATTATCAATTTGTTATAAGACTGTAATAAAGTTGTGTGATACTATACGTTATAGCTTCTCATAAAATTGAACTTGAGCAATGTCGAAGAGTGAAGGACTCAGACCTTGCTTATATGCAAATGCAACGGTACTTATTATTTGGTCTACACTAATGGCAACACTAATACTAATGGCCTATTGCTTTTGTCACCACATAGTCACATACATAGGGAAACAAGAAAATTTGTTCTTAATACTACAATATAAAATTTAGAAAGGAAAAAACATTGGAACTGCCCAGATCATCGTGTCTTTATTTCAACTAAAACAATGGATCCGAGTTTAAAAATGGAAAGATCATAGCTTGATTAAGAATAAAAAATAACAAAAACGGTAACGATCATGAAACCATAATTTAACCGGTCTTCCCATTGGAATTGTTACCAACATAATGTTCGAAGAAACTTTTATTCCCCTCTGGATATCTGGCAACTCCGCCATTATTTCTGAAACCGAAGGTATCGTTCTGTCGAGATAAATTCTCCGGGACTTGGCTTAGAAAACCAAAACCGTTTCTTAGTCCCTGTTGAAGATTATTAAGAGCAAACCCTGTAGACGGGGCCTGGTTTCTGGGTTGATTAAAGTAATTCAGATTATGAAATCCCATTTGAGAAATATTTTGAAGCTGTTCAGGAGGTATTTGGGTCCCAGGATAATACCCTTGATGAGGCATTTCATTAATTCGGAACAAATCGTTTTCTAAATTTATGGCATCTTTTGTGGCGGGTGCAATTAAGTTTGGAGCCCGTTTCTCAGAAACAGGAGTGGGCAAATTCAAAACCGGAGATGAAACCAACCCATTGACCTTACGAATAGGTTCATTGAGGGGAACCTTCGATGAGTTTACTTTCTTTGTTTCTGTAGCTAAACCAGGCCCATAATTTTTACTAGAACTAACTCCATTATCAATAATTAAACAGCTCTTATCAGAATCTTTCGCTTTATCGCTCTTGACAGACCTCTTTAAAGACTCGCCGTTATTTTTTCGAGCCCTTTTCTCACCTTCGACTTTGTTTTTACATTTTACTTTCTCAACCGTCTCCACAAGACCGTCCCTTTTCTTCCTAGGCCTTGAAATTGGTTGCACAGGAGAGATTAGTCCCATCTCTTCATTCATACGTGCAAACATTTCTTCTCTGGCCACTATAAGCTCATCAATTAAAGTTTCTGAAAACACATTAAGACTATCCAATGAAACAAGCTTGAATTTGCCGCGAGTGTTTTTCGTCTTTTTTCCTTTTTTCTTTATGTCACTCTTTGTTGGCTTCATTATTGGCAGGGTTTGTTTGTGCTTTTTGTCTACTTTGCCGGTTTTAGAAAAAGAACCATTTGTCGAAAGTACATTATTACCCGAACGAGGTAATGGAGAATTGCTAATTTCCTTATTTTTGTCATTTTTAGGAAGCTGAGAACTTGGAACCAACCTTTGCTTTTTCAGAACAAGATCATTATGTGAACATGATTTGGAATCATCGCTTGAAGAATCGACATCATCTTGACCCCTCAATCCCCATCTTTGTTGAAAATTTTGGCCTCCGTTCATTTTATTTTTGTGATCGCTATAGATTAAACAAACAACCGAAACATGGGATCAATGAAAGAAATATGATCAAACAAGACGTCTAAGAAACAATCAAGAACGGAAGTTGATAACTAAAAGTCCAAATTAGTTGGCAAAACTAAATACTGGTACTTCATAATTCATATGAAACATTAGCCAGACAGCCTTGAAACACAAAAGGGTTGAGCCTAAAAGATGAGTAAGGGAAGATGCTTACCAAGCATTTGAGAAATATTGTGAATTTGTTGAATCGGTCAAGAAAATTTAACCTTCTCTTTAACAATATGAACCAATTTTATCTGGCATTTATCCCAACATTTGTCTCCTTTTCTGGAATGAAGAGATATTTTTTCAACCAGGTTTAACTAGCAATAAAAAGTTTCCTCTATTTGTTAAAAGAGTGTTTCTACAAATGGGATTTTTTGTGAGTACTATTCATTGTTACGTGGGTCGGTGGGTCTAAAGCATATATATATATATATATATATATGATTACATTAATGTTACCTATACATATGTATATGTAGATATACATTATATATATTGATTTTCACTTATTACTTTCAGATTTATTTCCTTTTGTTTTGTTTATAATCCACGAAACATTTATGTTTTTATTTTTTTAGCCAAGATGACAGTTTTTGCAATCTAATTAATTCTACGAAATCTTAGTAATGGTGCTTTATGATAAATCAATGTTTTCCTCTGCTTGTTGCGATAACTTCTCAGTCAATTCATAACTCATAAATCAAATTGCTCTACAATTCAGCATTCTATATCACGATTTGGCGAATGCTTGCCTCTTAATAATGAAAATTATCGAGACATATATGACATAAGATGAAGTGTGAAAGTGAAACATAAAAGAGGAAATAATATTTCCCGGAAAGGTAAGATCCTCCAATGTTACACCTGAAGATTCTCATATTATTCAATTTTTTTAACTTCGGACCTCGGATACCATTTTTGCAAAAACAGATCACCTGGATCAAATTTTCCAACTTCTGTACCTATGTATATAAATCAAGGAACAATATCTAAATTTGTTGCTTTGATTTTGGTTTATTCCTATTCATACCTAATTTGGGGCTAATATATGTCAGTCCACACCTGTAACGTTTTCATGAAAACATGGTAAAAACACAGACCGGATTTACTTGAATACATATATATAGAAAATGTAACAGCCTATTAGCTCGCTTTGCAACCAACATATCTCATATTTGGATGCATATATATGTTTCTACACCTGTTTATATCGTTGTAATCTATAGCTAGTCAGTAGAAGACCATGTCTATTTGTGTACTAAAATTTTGAAGTTCTTTAACGCGACCGACTTTGGAAGTTTAGCACAAGTGACTCAAAGTGCTTCTTATAGAGGAATTTTTAAAAAAATGAGTTATGTAATAAATTTGTTTTAGGTGCGACAATTTGATGTTTTAGGTGCTCTACACTCTCAGACCGGCCCTGCTTTGGGTGCATGTAAGAAGAACTGTAATAAACATGGAAAACATAACATAGCTCTCGATAATCATTGACGTACGTAAATAATTATCTAAGTAAGACGGTCAAGAAAAAATAATTGTAACCTTAACGCGCACGTGTGTTTCTTTTTGAAAACCAACTTATAATAAATTTAGATTTTAAAACTACATCACTTTATATACTAAAATTACAATAATGATATATTATTGATTATCTTAGTATATATATTTCACTATAGAAGTAAGGTTCATGACGTACCCACTACAAAATTAAATCTTTTTAACATATTGTTGTAAGAATTTCCATCTGTTATTCATTCAATACAATCCTAATCGAAGATTGTGACGAATAAAAAAAAAATGAGTTCAACTTCATTGCAAGGTAAATGATACGTCACTCTAGGTTTTGGGATTTATTTCCATCTTAGTGTAATCATTCTAATGATTTTATTAGTCATACAAAGTTTGTAGCTAATGTATCAACTGATCTTTTGGTTGTCAATGCATGACTTATAGCTGAAAGGGCAAAAATCTTCATGTCATAGCGTTATGGTCAGGGACCTCATGGCGACATCTATAATTGTCAGAAGGGGAGAGAGGAAATCGGGAAACAAAACATATATAAAACTGCGCATATGTGAAAAATTAAAATAAAAAATCTGAAACTTACAAATGAAATAATAGGAAACGGAAAACGAAAAACAGAAAACACAATTTTTAAAAGGAAAACGAGTTTTATAGTAGATATGGCGACGTTAAAAAAATCTCTCTCACGAGCTCAACACATGAAGTAGTTATTTTTGTATTTTTACTAATTTAAACTCTCATCTCTCTTGCACCAACTTACATAATCCATATCTTTCATCCATGCATGGCGATGAAAACTCTACTATCGTGAATATTATCTCACTGAATTACCTAATTACCCCATTAGCGTGACTAGTCAAGAGCGTCCTTTATCTCGTTTGCTCAATTTAATTGGATGTTGTTGGTCGATTGGTGACCGTTTATATGTCTATAGAAGTAAGAGGTGGGACTATTGATGGCAGCGACAAGAGATTGTCAACAACTAAGTCATCTGTTTTCTGTCCAGTTGAATTAATAGTAAACATGAGGATTTGTCTGTTTGTATCATAATTAAGCTTAATTTGGAATTGGATACTGAGAAACAAAATCAAGGTCTTTTAATGCAGTATATATGTTTTTAATGTATTTGTATTATTAGGTTTTTGTCTCTACTTTTTTGCATTGAACTTGAATTTCGAACTCGTTTTGTTTTGTGGGGTACTTTTTCTCCCCGTTTTTTTCTTCTTCTTAATGTATACATAGAAAAAGTTAATTTTTTTTAGGCTGCCAAAATCACCTCAACTTCTTAAAAAAGAACCCTAAATCTTTTTCTTATTTACCCCGTTCACCCATTTGAAACCGTTTAACACTAATACAAAATACGATGATTCAGTTTTCTCTCTCCCTTTTCTTCATTTTTGTGTGTCAAAACTCAATCTCTCTCCCTCTTTCCTGCTATTACAGAACAACGATAGACGAATCCGAGATACAAAGTATTCATAGCATGTATGGTATTAATTGATTTCTCCATAGTTGATGATTGTCCGCTTTGTTTACAGATTTTGTGGCTTATCAAATTGCTACGCCGTCTTCTCTAATTTAATACGAATAGTTTCATTCTATTTCGATTTTTGTATAGGAAAAGGAACAATGATATGATTAATAGGAGGTTATGGAATTTGGAGATTAGTACGTGTGTTGCGTGTAAAACACGGTGTTACAATTTTTATGCATGTCACTACCCGTCGCGCACGTAACGCGTGACCCACCGTTACCAGTATATATATAATAAAAAGTATATTTTTTCACCATCTAGATAAAAAATAAATACACAACCCATAAAAATACAGACGCCCAAACTCTTTTTTTGGGGGTGGGGGCTCTTAAAATATAAAATTAAATAAAATTACAGTCAAAGAGTGTTGGTTTTTGTAACCAACTAGTTGTAATCATAGTTACTAACCATTAGGCTAATGGAAACAATTATAAAGAGTTGTTCTTTATTTTTAATTACAATAACAAATATTTTTTTAATGGAATTGCAGGTTTGCTCGTTTTTTTTTTACAAACATAGTTGCTTTAGACACACCCATTAAAGGCTAAACCCCATGTATCATATCATACTATTAATATAAGCCAACCCAAAAAAGTTGAGGCTGCCAAATTTTACCCAAATTTTTCAAAAATACCCTCACTCTAATATTATAATTACTTTTAAATGTCATCATTCAATTCAAATACATAAATAACTTAAATACATCTTATTTTTCACACATATTCATATTCCAAACAAAATTAGCATGTGTATTATTTTTATAAGTAAAAAATTATATTACTCTTTACATAGTTAATTTATTATATTTATTTTTTCGATATTAATTTTTTAAGAAAATATCAACTTTATTTGTCAAGATCGAATTTATACGTATCGCACCCGCAACGCGTGGGCCATGATTACTAGTATCTGTATAAGCATTTAAGGAGTATTTAATATAGTTAGTTATGTACTTGGTAGTATCGTCTCGTCAATTGATACCTTAAGGCCTCATTAAGTTGTGGGACTACTAGTTTCATAAGTAACAATCGCATCCGGATATGAGTCCGTTTGAGATGATGGTCGGATTATTAATCATGAGACTAATAATGTCATATTCTCACTCATTTTGAGTCATTGGATGGTCGGACGTCGTTTGTAGTCCCGACATGCATTGGCCGGCAGATACAGATTTTGTAGATACCGTAACATTTGATATATAATCTCAACTCCACAAAATTTGGCGACATGTATTTAATTGTACTTTGTTTAAAAGCAAAATATGTAGGGATAAAGAAGAAGAGAAAATCAATTTTTATTTTATTTCTTAAAATAAGAGACTGGACACTATTTTCATAAGATAAACTATAGAGGCTGGATTTTTCCACTGCAATTTATATGTTTCTATACTCAAATCGTAAATTTTTTTCCGAACCGTAATTTTGACTTACGAACCGTAAGTCAATTACGGTTTACACTGTGAAATTACCAAATTGCCCCTGTGTTGAAAATCTGAAAATTTTTCAGAGAGTTTGGCCGATCGATTGGCTGTGCAGTCTGATCGATCGGCCAAACCCTCTAGAAAAAATTTCAAAGGCTTGATTAACTCCAAAAAAAAATATTTACGGACCGTAATCGTGACTTATTCATTTTTTTTTTTCGATATCGTATATTGTGAAAGTATAAATTATTCGTTCAGACTCACTCCAAATTTAGTTCTGTTTCAACCGTTATGTTCGTTATTGAATCGTCTATCATTTTAAACAAATTAACCATTTTTTTTGGAGAAACTCGCTCAAACCCAAACCGAACTAATTAAATCATTAACCAAATTCTATTTTTTCTAAAATTTTGAGTAGTTTTACCTTCAAAATTCAACTACATCAACTTCACAATTAACTCTATATTTTTGGAGAAAAACACTATAAATTTTTACAAATAAAGAATAAATATAACTACTCGTCAACTAAAAATCAATGAACCAAACTTTAAACATGTGTATATTATTCCTCCAAATATGAATTTTACATTAAAATATAATGTTAAAACAGTTAATTATTGATAGAGATAATGTTTTAGAAAAACTATAAAAAGTACATAGGGCATGTTTGGCATAAACTTTTTTTGTTAGTTTTTTTAGCTTTTTGATTTTAAAAAGTTACATGCATTTGGTATTGCTATTTTTTTTATCTTTTAAAAATCTAGATTTTGAAGAAATTTAACTAGAAAAGTTAAAAGCAAAAAAGACACACATTTTAGAGATTTTGGTAGCTTTCTCACCACCATTTTAAGAAATTTAAATGAATATTGATTTTATCTCAACTAAAATTTTATTCGTATAGTTACGTGTTACTTTCTTGTTTAAATATGATATTTTAAAAATTTATCAAAAACATGTCTTATAAATTTGTTTTGATCGAAAAAACAAAAATTTACTAGCTAATCCCAAAATTAAAGATGTTGAAAGTTATTTTTTTTTTTAACTTTTTACCAAAAACTCGTGTATATTTGGGAAAGTAAGTTTTTTTTCTACTACTTTCTGAAAGTAGTTTTTTTACTAAAAAATCTCATATCAAAAAAAAATTTGTTTTAAGGAAAACAAAATTTCATACCTTCCAAAAAAAGAAATTTCAAAACAAATTGAAAATGGACTAATCAAAATTCCCCAAAAAAATTGAAAATAAAATCATGGAGAGAAATTGATGTACTCACTCCGTCCCAATATAAATGTCCTGCTTCAAAAATAAGTTATTTAACGATTTTAACCAATTTCATTTAAAATTCAATAAAAAAAAAAACCAAATATAAAAAAATCAAAATTTGATATGATTTAACAACAAAAATAGATATTTCAAAAAATAAAAAAGAGAAAATTTACTAAAACGAAAAATATATACTTATTTTGTAAGGTATCAAAATAGAATATAATACATTTATTTGGAAACGGAGGTCGATACTTGTATATGAATAAAATCAAATGCCACGTGTTGAAGTTAATAAGCGGGAAAAGAATTCGCCTAAAAATTCAAGTCGGTGGGAGAAAGAATTCCCAAAACAAGTTAAAAATGAAATATGAAAAGAACTCTGAGGAGATACAGCCACGTATGTAAACGTCACGTGTATAAGGAAATTAGCGTGAAAATGAATTACCAAAAAAATTAAAATTTGAAACGAAATCGCCAGTAAAATACAGCCACATAATAATAAACGGGAAACGAAATCCCAAAACAAAATTCAAACGGAAATCTGAATTGCAGAAAAAAAGGAAAACATAAAAGAAATTAAAGTATATAGTATTATATAATATACTGTACATTACATACATAAAACGAAAGTCACAGAAAAAATCAAAATTAAGAAATCCGAGAATCAAATAGCATTTTATACAAAAAAAAAAAAAAAAAAGCAACGAGTCACATTGGCGGAAACGTAAGACCAAAATATATTCAACTTGATGGGAAATAAAATCCTGAAAAGTTGAAATTTTGAAAATCAAGTCTCCCAATCAGAAGATGGCTTGTATATCATAGCCACTGGTTTTTGAAGCATGAACTATGGATGGGTAAGTTCAATAAATAAGCTAATAATCGTTTTGTCACTCATTTTATTAAAAACACTACTGAACCTTTAGTTTTAAATAAGACAATATTGGTTGAAAACCGCCAATGAATTGATGTGTTAAGTTGAGTTTAATACGGATGCTTCGTTGCATGAGAAGTCTAATGTTGTTAAGGTTAGTGGTGTTACGCGAGACTTTGATGAGTTTTGGATTGGATATTTTCACGCTATTATCGGCAGAGCCTTGGTTATCACGGGTGAACTATGGGCAATCTTACAGTGGGTAAATTTTCATGGCAAAAGTAATGGCGAGACGTTATAAATGGAGTGTATTCGAAAAACTCAACCAATTTAAGTACATGTTTGTTGACGCATGTTAAATGGTAGACAGAGTTGATTAGCTATTTCTTATCTTTTAACAAATAATGTCCAATAAGTCGCACTTTTAAACTTATATTCCTACAAGTTAGTTGGTAGGAGTTGGATCTCTCGTATGCATCAATTTTGGACTAAAAATACCTCATAATTTTTTATTTAGTATGCTTTCGTTTTTTTTAGAGCGAAAAAGTATTTTGTCTCATTATTGCCTGAGCTCGCTAGCTATGGAGGCTTCAGGCGATGTGGCACTGATTACATGTGACGAGCTGCTGACTACCCTCCAACTAGCTTAGACGGAGCTGAACAGAGGTGTCAGAGCCAAAGAGCCAAAGATGATTAACATGCCTTGTTTTGAAGCATTCGAAGAACCAATCTTTGTGAATTTGAATTACATAAGGATCAAATTTGAAATTTCATTTAGGTCCATGTAGTTTTTACAAATATAATAGAATTTATCAATCTCCAAATTTTTAGTGCAAAAGATACCATTTACTCATTAACAAAACAAGTTTGACCCAACAAAGTTTACCAAGACTATTGACCAATCCGGCATTGATGGACATCAATAAAGCGTTGACGGAAATCAGTAAAACAGTAAATAAACTATCCTGTAACTTGTAACTGATAAAAGTTTATTTTGAATTAGAATTTAGTATTAGTAGTGTGTAACTGTGCATTGTAAAGTATTAAGTATCAGAAAAAACATATATAAAACTAATTTCATTTTTTGTTTACGACTTCGTTAAATTTCATTCTTATATTGTAATTCAATTTGATTCAGTACAAATCAGTATCAGATCAGTTCCAATATGACTTAGAATTGATCAAAACCCACTACAAACACAACATATCCACAAATTGTATCACCAGAATTCCCTCCCACTTTAACCACAGTTTAAACAATCGATTTATTACAATAACGATTTCAAAATTCTTGAAAGGAACAAAGAAAGGTAAATGAAGAAAAAAACAAAAAAAAAAAAAGTAATCAAATGTGGCATAAATAATAATAAAAGATGCAATAGTGTATTAAGAAAAACCATCATCGCATTGGAAGAAATCCACAACTACAATATGATAATCGACTATATATAATGTCAAATAAATAACTATTGTAAATATATATGGAATCGTATTTCAATTTTTAATAGCATGGAGTTACAAAATATTGTATTTGTGATATGCATATGTAACACATACAGAATGAGCTAAAACGTTTATCAATTAAAAAGAAGTGAGCTAATTAACACGTTCATCATTAAAAAAAATCAAAAGGGGAGATTTGTAGTCACAATTTTATTGCTATTTGTATCAATGAGCCTTGCGCTACATATATTTGCTATTTGTACATTTGTATTTATGAATCACATGAATACTTGATCATTACCTTTTTAGCTTCTGTTTAAAATCTTGTTAAAGAAAGTGCATATGTATCACTTAATATAAATTGTATATGCCAAATACATGATATTTCCACCTATTTTATACTACTTATATGGACATGAACATTAAAATTTATCAAAATTTTCACTTAGCTCGTTGCATTGCCGTTACTCCCGTTGTATAATTTTTGACACGGATCTTTAATTTGTATAGAAAGTACAAATAATGTCCAATATATAACATTTTTGAATTTATATTACTCTTATCTACATTCATAAGTTCATATTCCCTATAGCTATCAATTTTTAATTATTTATTTTATTTACCAAAACGTCATACACATGTTTCATAAAAAATGGAAAAAAAACACATAAAATTATATAAAATGCGAAAAATCTCAAAATAAATGAAAAAAAACACAAAAAATTGTAAAAATTTAAAAAAATGTATTTTTATAAAAAAAATAACAAAAATTATAAAAATGAAAAAAATCAAACAAAAAAATGATTTTTTTAAAAAAAAAAAAAAAATCACAAAAATCACAAAAAAAAATAAAAAAATGAAAAAAAATATAAAAAAAATCACAAAAAACACAAAAAATCATAAAAAATTATAAAAAAATCACTTTTATTAAACTTTATGCACTTTCGACTGTACTAGATGCACTTTCGACTGAACCAAATGCACTTTTAGCTGAACTATTTGCACTTTTAGTTGAACCAGATGCACTTTTAGTTGAACCAGATAAATGTTTTATAGAACGATATGCATTTTTATTGAATTAGATGCACTTTTGTCTGAACCATATGCACTTTCAGCTGAACCAGATGCACTTTTAGCTGAACCATATGCACTTTCAGCTGAGCATATGCACTTTTAGTTGAAACAAATGCACTTTTAGTTGAATCAGATGCATTTTTAACAGAACTATATGTACTTTCGACTATACTATATTCATTTTCGACTAGACTATATACACTTTTGACTTAACTATATGTACTTTCCACTAAATTAGATGCATTTTAAGCTGAACCAGATGTACTTGCAGCTGAACCAGATGCACTTTTAGCTGAACTATATGCATACTCACTTTTATTGAACTATATTTACTTTCGACTGAATTGTATACACTTTTAACGGAACTAGATGTACTTTCAGCTGAATTGAATGCAATTTCGACTCAATTTTATGCATTTTTGACTAACTATATACATTTTAAACTGAACTATATGCATTTTTATTGAACTATATACGCTTTGGACTGAACTATATGTATTTTTGACTGAATTAGATGCACTTTCAGCTCATTTAGATTAAAAAAAAAGGGCACATTTTCATGGGAAAACCATTTTTTTGTATAAAAATTTTTATTTTTCGGTATAAAAAGTGTTATATTGATAAAAAAAATTTATATATTTTTTGTAATTTTTTAAAAAGTTTATGATTTTTTCATTTTTTTATAATTCTTTTTATTTTTGTGATTTTTGTGATTTTTTTTTCATTTTTGTGTTTTTTTGATTTTTTTAATAATTTTTTATAATTTTTTGTGATTTTTTATAAGTTTTTGTGATTTTTTGTGATTTTTTATAAGTTTTTGTGATTTTTTGTGATTTTTTATAACAAATAATGCCTCATAGGTACCACTTTTGAAATTATATTATCTCCATAATTTCATATTCCTTATAAGTACCATTTTTTAATTATTTACTTTATTTACCAAAACGCCATACACATATTTCATAAAAAATGGAAAAAAAAACACATAAAATTATATAAAATGCAAAAAATCTCAAAATAAATAAATAAAAATCACAAAAAATTGTAAAAATTAAAAAAAAATGTATTTTTATTAAAAAAAACAAAAAATCACAAAAACTCACAAAAAAATAAAAAAAACAATTACAAAAAAAAAATTATAAAAAATTAAAAAAATCATAAAATATTATAAAAAAAAATCACATAAAATTATAAAAAATGAAAAAAATCACAAAATATTATAAAAATATAAAAAAAACTACAAAAAATCACAAAAATATTATAAAAAATGAAAAAATCACAAAAAATCACAAAATTTTAAAAAAATTACAAAAAAAATTACAAAAAATTATAAAAAATGAAAAAAAATCACAAAATATTATAAAAAATGAAAAAAATCACAAAAAATTATAAAAAATTAAAAAAATCATATAAAATTAAAAAAAATGAAAAAAATCACAAAATATTATAAAAATATAAAAAAAATAAAAAATTTATAAAAAATCACAAAAATCACAAAAAAAAAATTTTAAAAATGAAAAAAATTATAAAATAAAAAAAAATAAAAAAAATCACTTTTATTGAACTTTATGCACTTTTCGACCGTACTAGATGCACTTTCGACTGAACCAGATGCACTTTTAGCTGAACTATATGCACTTTCAGCCGAACCATATGTACTTTTAGTTGAACCAGATGCAGGTTTTACAGAACGATATGCACTTTTATTGAACTAGATGCACTTTTGTCTGAACCATATACAGTTTCAGCTAACCATATACACTTTTAGCTGAACCATATGCACTTTCAGCCGAACCATATGCACTTTTAGTTGAACTAGATGCACTTTCAGCCGAACCATATGCACTTTTATTGAACTAGATGCACTTTTGTCTGAACCATATGCACTTTCAGCTGAACTAGATACACTTTTAGCTGAACCATATGCACTTTAAACTGAACCATATGCACTTTCAGTTGTACCAAATGCACTTTTAGTTGAATCAGATGCATTTTTAACAGAACTATATGCACTTTCGACTGTACTATATTCATTTCTGACTACACTATATGCACTTTTGACTTAACTATATGTACTTTTCACTAAATTAGATGCACTTTAAGCTGAACCAGATGTACTTTCAGCTGAACCAGATGCACTTTTAGCTGAACTATATGTATACTCACTTTTATTGAACTATATTTACTTTCGACTGAATTGTATGCACTTTCAACGGAACTAGATGTACTTTCAGCTGAATTGAATGCAATTTTGACTCAAATTTATGCATTTTTGACTAACTATATACAGTTTCGACTGAACTATATGCACTTTTATTGAACTATATACGCTTTTATTGAACTATATACGCTTTTGACTGAATTATATGTATTTTTGACTGAAGTAGATGCACTTTCACTTCATTCAGATTAAAAAAAAGCACATTTATCATGGAAAACCATTTTTTTGTATAAAAAAAATCACTTTTCGGTATAAAAAGTGTTATATTGACAAAAAAAAAATTATATATTTTTTTGTAAATTTTTAAAAAGTTTATGATTTTTTTATTTTTTTTATAATTCTTTTTTTTTGTGATTTTTTTTCATTTTTTATAATTTTTATATTTTTTTGTGATTTTTGTTATTTTTTATAATGTTTTGTGATTTTTTGTGATTTTTATATAATTTTTTCATTTTTTTAATTTTTTTAATTTTTTAATAATTTTTTAATAATTTTTTGTGATTTTTTATAATTATTTGTGATTTTTATATTTTTTTTTATTTTTCGGTATAAAAAGTGTTATATTGACAAAAAAAATTATATATTTTTTTTGTAATTTTTTAAAAAGTTTGTGATTTTTTGTAATTTTTTAAATTTTTTATAATTTTTATAATTTTTATAATTTTTATAATTTTTATAATTTTTATAATTTTTTTGTGATTTTTGTATTTTTTAATTTTTTTTGTGATTTTTGGTGATTTTTTATTTTTTTTTTGATTTTTTTTGATTTTTTGTGATTTTTATAAAAAAAAATTTATTTTTGTGATTTTTTATAATTTTTTTTTGATTTTTTTGATTTTTTATAATTTTTTATGTTTTTTAGTGATTTTTTTTCATTTTTTTTATGTTTTTTTTATAATTTTTTTGTGTTTTTTTTATTTTGTTGTAATTTAAAACTATTTTTTTAGGTTTGTAGAGAGATAAAATATGTATATTATATTTTGATTTGTATGACAATTAAGTAAATAAACTAAATAATTAAGAAATGTTACCTATGAGGAATGTGAAATTATCAAGATAAATAGGAGGAATATAATTTGCTATGAGATACTTATAAGGAATTACCCCTTTTTATAATTTTATAATTTTTGTGATTTTTTTCATTTTTTTTTTGTGATTTTATTTTATTTTATAAAATTTTGTTGTAATTTAAAACTATTTTTTTTAGGTTTGTAGAGAGATAAAATATATATATATATATATATTATATTTTGGTTTATATGACCATTTAGTAAATAAACTAAATAATTAAAAAGTGGTACTTATGAGAAATATGAAATTATTAAGATATTTAAAATGAATATAAGTTGATAAGAGTTACTTATATGAAATTACCCCAGGAAAGTATTATAGGTTTTCATTAACCAAGTTTTTTATTAATAAGTTTGGCTTGACAAAATAAGCTAATAGTGTGGTAAACTTAGATTTGTGGATTGATATAATAATTTGGGTATATAATTGTTCAAGGATTGAATGTTTACTATGAGGGATTATGCATAATAATGAGACAGAGAAAAATCTGTAGAATCGGCTATTTAACATCAAACGGAAGTACTATTCACATTTTTATATGTTATGTCGTCTAGCATATAGAGATCTGTAGAATCGGCTATTATCTTTCTAAATACATAGAATTACCGATCTATTTAATCCGAGGATAGATTAGAATCTTAATACTATAAGAAGTTGAAATCGACTTAAATGCAAGTCTTTTTGGGTTTTCTATTTACTATTTCTTCAATTAATCACTCAAGCATACAACAACTGATTGTCCGTTCACCTTGTGCGTATGTCGTTTTGTGAAAATTTTATGCATTTGAACTAAAACTGCTAGTTAACAAACATTGTGAATTGGTCTAATAAACAAACTTTGATCTCGGCGATGAATATGATATATAAGGATAGGGGGTATAAGAGTAAAGAGCAAGTCATCGTAAATTATTTTTGTTTTGAATAGTGAAGATTAAAAGTGTTAATTCTGTTGTTTTTTTATCATGTTCTTAGTAAAATAGGTACATTAACACTAGATGCCTTTTGAATGTAGTTCGTAATACCATCATTTCCCGTTAACGTTAGTAATGACTTTTTATCGGAAAAGTTATTATGGGGGCTTGGCTCATAAAAGAATATTTTTGCTATCTTATTAATAAAATTGACCGGATATTTATTGATTAAAAAAAAAAAAAAAAAAAAAAACTTCGGAATGACTCTGAATTGTTTATTTAGTGATTCTTATTCCTGGCACTGTGGAAGCATAAACAATGATCATCTGTTCACCTTGCGAGCATGTCGTTTATTAATTTTTATGCAACTAAAGAATTAAAACTGCTACTTAATTAATAGAAATTAAGAATCGGTCCAATTTCAAACAAGTGACCTCTTTAACACTTCCTAATAACTCTCTGAATTGCTTGTTTAATGATTCCTCTTCCTGGCACCGTGGATCCCTTGAACTGCAAATAAAAAGCAGGTCCGACAAAAAAGTTTCAAGAATTCAATCATAGCTTAGGTGAAAAAAATTAAAAGGAGAGTAAATTATACCTTAGATTGTACAGTTAGTGATAGCATCCCTTTTGTATTGTTTGATTGAACTGAGTGAGAGTCCAAACCAAGACGACTAATTTCGTCAATAATCTCCAGTAGTAGACACTCCTTCCATGGACATTTAATTTGAACTGAAACATCTTTTTCAGTCACGCAAACGTTCACATCATCATATGTTTCGACCTCTATTTCAGAAATGTCGTTATATTTTCTATAATCTAGGAAAGTCTTTTTCCGCTTACGATCAGCTTTATTGCTATCGGTGTGATTATTGCGTGTCTCCCCGCTGCTTGGAGATCTCCTTGATCTTGCTTCGACTCTTCTCTCGAGTTCTTTAATATATTCAATTGTATTGTCCAGTATAGACACTTTGTCAACCTGTTATTAACAAATCCGCAATTTTTAGTGCCAGTAAATGTAGAAATTAGTAGTTTTGGACTTTGAGAGGACTAGTGTGGCTGCAGTTCTTAAGTCCATGAGTTGGTTACTTGAAGCTTTGAATATAAATGAATTATTCTAGGATTTTCAGGTCACTCAAGCAAGCAAATGCTTTGGAATTAAGGAAGCAAAAATCTGTGTTTGCTACAGCCAAACAAGCCTTACGAGTATAGACTGATTACCTTGCTAGTAGACGGAACCAATGATTCAAGAACCGAAAACCTCTCGCTTAGTCTTTCCCTTCTTCTCCTCTCTGCTAATACATGATTCGAGTCAATGTCATTTGATTTTGATATATTTATTCCATCTTTTATTTCAATATTATCTTCTTCATACTCGAGCAAACATGCATTGTGAATTCGAGCAATATAGAAGAGCACTTTCTTTAACAAGTTTTGAGAAACTCCATTTTGAACCCTCTCAAAATCCACAAATTTGTCTTTATTCCATCTCATAAAGCTCGACTCCTTGTAACTTTCTTGAGAATGTGATCCCATCATAAATGTATCGGTGGAATTTAGAAGGGTCGAAACAACAGATTGGTATCGGGCCTCATCGCCTTCTATAGGGGTTACTTTATTTCCTTCCCTTGGCATATCATGAATAAAGCTATTCTCGTTATCTACCAAGTTTTGAGATGTACAGTCACTCGAACTCATCGAATCTTGAAAATCTTTTGTTCCATCCTCGGTCATGAGTAAGAAGCTCTGTATTTGATCAGAAGATGGCGCACCTAAGCCGTCAATCATATATGAATCCTCGGTTTGATAATAAATGTTTGCTACTTCACCAACGATGGCTTCAGAATCGGTGTGGATGGTATTTTCATTAAGTAATGCGTTTGCTGCATTGGGTGTAGAAATCAATAAAGATGTCTGTATATGTTGGATGAGACTTGCATCTTCAGGCACCTATAATCACAAAAAACAAGTAGTTTTTTAAACGAAGTTATCATCTAAGTAGACAATTCATGATAAATTCGATAGAGCTTTTCTGTTGCAGCCTTAATATAAGTCCTCTTAGCTCTTTAATACTGTTAGAGTGAGCTTATCATGGATTGACTCATGAAAAGTTAGAACGTTAAGTTGTACAGATCCAACTTTATTCTCAGACTTATACAAGTCAGATATCAGATATTTATCTTAAGACCTACAGACAAACAAGCCTATATATTTATGTAGTCTGTTTAAAATACTTAGTTACCTCCTCAGTCACGCCTAGCTCGAGGACACCGCCCGAATATGGAAAGCACGCCACAGTCTGCAAAACATTAACCCAAAAAACAAATTTTAATAAGTTATGAAGGTTACATAGAGAGAGGTGATAGAGCCTAAAAATCAAACATTAAAAAGGGGAACACGGAAAACACAAAAGAGAAAGATTGTTACCTGAATAGATGCACTCTGCATTAGAACGACACGAACCCAGCCATCGGAAACAAATAAATTGTTAGTTTGAAGATGTACAAATTGTTGAATATGAAACTTTAGTACATATAAAAAAGTACATTGAATTGCCAAAATCACCTTTGCTAAAAGAGAGCGACAAAACTGTTTGCTATCTGCCTGAGGAGCATCACATAGCCATATAGGCTGGCCACTTTCTAAGGTTCTCCCCGGCAACCTGAAAATGATATTACAAATAAATAAAAATAAAAATGGTAAAATGAGAGCTGCTGAGTTAATTTGGTAAATGAGCATTACAGTTCTCAACTACCATTATAGACTTTACAGTTCTTAAGTAACAATTACTACTAAATATTTTGAATAAAATACAATACTTGCTAACAATCTTAGTTTATAATTTTAGGTACCCAAGTTAAAACCAATAAAAAATACAAGTGGTCCAAGTACGAAGGGTAAGCATTGAATATGCTAAAATCAGATATGGCAGATAGAATAGGATCAAAACCAAAAATAAAAGTGTCTTACATGTTAGGTACATTCAGTAACCAATTCAAGTAGTGGATTGCCAAAAAAATAAAAACAAAAGGAATTCAGTCGAGATACTCAACCACAAAATTTTATGGCCCTCTTTCTTTCTCAGAAATCTTCAGAGAAGACTTTTCTTCTTACCAAAATTATTAGAAAAAAATGACAATTGTTACTGTACTTTTTTATTGCTCTAAAGAAAGTTACATTATCTTTGAACATATATGGATTCGATGATACGTGAGTACACACACAAAAAAAAAATAAAAAAAAATTTGAATGTTCCATTAAGAACGCCTTGAACACTTCAACTGTTGGGGAGGATATGAGGATGCAAGATTCAAGTTTTTCCAAAACCCTTTGCATTACACTTGTCGCGTATGTAAATTGTAATTGTATAATTTCAGATGGAAATGCAATCAATATAATAACCAGCATGTTTCAAATGTTAATGAAAAGAAGGTTTATCTTTTACTTTCTGTAAATTTATAAGTAGACTGAGGTTTTAGTGAAAATAATTACCCTTGTCCGAGGTTGAACACAAAAGACATGCACACCAAGTAGTACCATTCGGTGTCAGTTAGATCTTCGGGTGACAACGAAGCAGAAGGCCTTTTTGCTTGCTGATTGTTGTCTCCGGTAGAAAGGGAATCGTACAACTCTCTAAGTTGATCGCTCCTTTGTAATCCCAATTCGTCGTTACTAAATTCTTCGTTTGCTTGAACTGTTTTTCTTGTCTTTATATCTCCATTATAGTGCCCATCAACCCATTTCAGTACCCTGCAGATACTTTCTTTTATAGCAAATATAATCTAGCAAAGATCGTCAACATTATTCTAAACAACTTAGTGAAGAATACTGGTACTAAAAGATTCTTTGGAATGTAAAGGCAATTATTTATTTATTTTGAGTCAAATATCAAATTTTCAAATCAGCTATATATAAAAGTCAATGAAATCAACCATGTTGAAGAAAAACTTCTTTTTTACAATCCAATTACCTTTAACTTCTCTTACATTAAAATAAAACAGTTTTGATGTTTCATCATAGATAGAAAAAGGTAAGGAACAAAAAGAAAATGAGAGAGAAAGTAAATATCACATTTTTGGAAACTGAGAAAAAGAATGAAGAAAGAATTTTAAGAAATTACATAAAGCAAATAGTTATGGTTAATGAATACCCTGGATGTGTTGATGAGATGGACCAAAAAATAACATAGCTCCACTGTATGCTTCTAACAACTAAAGCAAGCTGTTTTCTTAGGTCTTCATGCAAATCCATTTTGTTAGGTAAGCTTGAAGCCATAATCTCTCCTTCACCTCACTTTCTCAATATGTATAAATATCTATTACTTAGTGTATATATATATATATATATATAGTTGTAGTACTACTTAATAAGCAATAATGAAGCATAAGTATGCTTGGAGAGTAGGAGTTGGAGGGACAATAACCAAAATATCATGAAAGACTTTGGCATATATATTTGTTTTTTTTGAAAAAATCATTCAGAGCACGAAAGAGGCTCAGATGCAGTACTTTATACTTATAGTTAGCCTTTAACTTCAGTTTTATATACCTATATGAAGAGCGCTATATTTTTTTTTCTATCAAAACTCGTTTTTCTTACCTTGTAAAGGTAGATTTTAATATTTTATTAAAGTTGTATTAGTCATGGTTCTTTCAAATAACAACCCAAACAAGTCCCGAGACTAACTTATACTCTCTGTAGTACATAGAAACATACTATAATTTCCAAAAGCTTAAATTATTAAGTGTTGTTTAAAATTTGATATATATAATGTAATATCACGTAGTATTAAAATTAAAAAGAAAGAGTAAAAACAAGTAGCACCATGTAACATATGTAGCAGCATTATAAAATATGTGTTTTAAAGTGTTTTAGGGTCGGAGTTTTTTAATAATTATATACCATATTAACTGTTTCGTCATTTTCTCAAAAATTATTTTACATTTGTAGGGACCGGGGATAAAAGTTCAAAATTATTGAAGAGTCTACTCAATTCAAGATCACAAGTAACAACAGGCTCTGAAGGCTCAAATTTCTTGTTAGACAAAAAGAAACACTACCTTTTTTGGTTTCAAACTTATAATGATTGACGTGACTAATTTTAATTATGATCGCTGAAAACAATCAAACAAACTTTTTCAGAAGTTACCCTCACAAGAAAATGGTATCTGAAATGGGTTAACCTGAATGTATGACTTAATTAGTGCAATCATGTTGCTAATCGAAATAATTTTGTCAAATTAATTTATTAATGTACATACTATGACTAAGCAGTTATAAACAAGAAAAAAAAAAGGTAGTGTTTTTGGAATTGATTATACATGTGACATGGGTAAAGAGAAAAGGTACGTAGTAAAAATATTATTGGATCGGACAATATAAAAGCATAATTCAATTACTCAGTATTCCTGCACGTACTATATATACCACTTAATTATATTATATACTTGTCTATTTTGAGGATTCAAGATTTTTTTCTTTTGTATGTACAATACTATACAAAGCTATATTACTTTTGAACTTCAGAATATAAGAATATTTCATGACGCCAGAAAAAGGAATTCTGTCATTTCCACAAAACGTTCTATATATAGTTCTGCCAGCGCTGCATTTTTTATTTTGAAATTCAACCAAATTTGACGTTAGCACCAGTCTAGCTAAAATAAGTTCCAGTACTAACTAATCAATATTCATAGTATGTTTTACGTAATGCAACACCTGAACAAAGACGGAAAAAAGGGACCCGATTTCTCTCCTTAAGTTGTTGTATAGGAAACGGAAGCATGAAGAAAAAAATCCATAGTTTATATGTAAAGCCGAAATCGAAGCAGGTATCAGGAAACCGGGAAATTGCCGTAGTGCTCAGGTTTCCAGAAAAGTCGATGTGTTAGCACACAGATAGGAGCAAATGTAGTAAGAGGCATGGTTGGCACATGCTTCCAATTTTTTTTAATTTAAATTACTATAATCCCCTATACAAATTTATCTACTATTTGTGTTTAATACTCATTTACTTACTTTTTATTGATTTGTTTCATCTAGTTTCTATAACTAATTAAATTATAATTGTGTATTTTCTTTTCTTTTTTCCACTGAAATGAATAAGATTGTTAAGAATTGTAATGTTTTCCGTAAACGGCATTTGTAACCTTTTCGGAATTAATAAATAACAAATCTATAAATTTTTATTATCTTATTGAAAAAATTATATTAGCATTGTACCCCCAAATTAAAATTTCTAAATCCCTCCTTGCACACAGAGTTCTTAGGAATTAATGCCGACTAGTAGTTAATATGAAATGTTCAATATGTCACAGACAAAAAGAATATATTTACGGAACTATTCTGTAGGAGTACCTAATTTGCTTAATTACTTCTAACAAGAAAAGCTAATGTACTTCTTTGAAAATAAAATGTGAAGAAAATTTTGAACGAACATTCTTCATAATGATTATTGTTCTGTGCATGAAATCATCAAATTAACTTGAGAAAATAAACTATAGTGTCATGTATGCGTATTTTTAGTTGGCAATTTCATGAATTAATTGTGACAGCTAAACAAAATTGATCCAAAAATTACGAAACACATTTTCAGATTTTAGAGCCTATATATACCATTTCACAGTATTAAATATTTTGATCACTCTCTCAAATCGACAGTTTGTGAAACGAAATGGTTAATATTGTATATGCTTTATTCTTATATTATTCCTTCACATGTAACATTTACATACACTAAAAAAAAGGCAAATCGCGTTCACAGGCACGTACCTAACATAACTTTATATGGAGAATAAATATTTCAAGTGCAGATATTATATTGTCATCAATAACTTTCAACATGAGCATTACTAGGGGTATATGCAAATGATTATATTTTGTGTGATTGTGGCTACATTATTGTCCCCACAAAGCCAATATCAATCTGATCAGTTAACACTTTTTTTTTTTGCTTTACATATATTGGTTTGACTAGTGCTATCTGTCGTGAAAAACTATCCTTTACATTACTATTTGCTTTACATTAATATAAAAAAAGTAAAACAAAATATTCCGTTCATGGATCAGGTCCTATGATAAACATTCAGTTTAAAATGATAATAACACATAAAAATATACACACTAGTTTCAAATAACAAATAGGTCTAAAAGAATCAGAAAAAGCAGAAAAAATACTGCATTACCAATAATTCAAATTATCCGACCTCCTAAAACTGGTTTTGCTACGATATTGCTATTTACTCCTTATTTTCCCTGTTCTTATGTCTCGCCTATATCTCCATAATCTAGGTGATCTAAAGAGCAAATTCAATAGTAAAAACCGTTTTGAGTGGTAAATTTTATTGTTAGCAAAGAGTAAAAAAAGTTTTTTCTGAGCATGCAAACAACAAATTCTTGCACAAGCATCATTAATCAAAAGACCTGAGTAAAAATTTCAACATCAGCAACATCTTCAAATTGATAAAGGCAAAGTATTCTTATGTCATGGTTGCAAACTGTCGAGTCGAAGCGCTGGACTTGAAATTATAAGGAACATAGTGATAATCTTTTTTACAACAAATATTCTTAAATCAAGCTAAACTGCAATTAATCCGAGAGCAACCAATTGAGGTAATTTACCCCAATATTTTAATTATAAGCAAAAGCTTCAGAAATGTGTGATCATTAGCTTGTAACCTGATACTCCAAAACTTACTGATATAAGTTTTACCAAGAGTTATATAAGCTAAAGAGCTTATAGAACAAAAACACTTCAGCGTAAAAGCATCATAAGTCAAAATTAGAGTTTAAAACTATCCACTCTCAAACAGTAAGTTCCATTTTGGTCAAGCAAATAAGTAGCATATGTGAGGCTTGAGAGCTCTCTATGTGAAAGGTAGTAATCATTAGAACCTTTAGCTCCATTTTTTGCTAAAACATCTGCAACTTGGTTTTGTTCTCTATAAATATGAAATAAACCACCACTAACAAAACTCATTAGATCACAAATATCCAGCCATAAAGTATCAAATTTAGGGACAGAGCTAGTACCATTACGTCACCAATAAGCAACCAGCTCAAAATCCGTTTCTATTAAAATGTTGCACAAGTTCAAACTGTAGCAAATCATTAAACCTTATTTAATGGCCATGAGTTCAGAATAAGTGTTAGTTTGAGTGTCAAAATAAAAAGGGTAAGCAAAAAGTTTATCATCTCTTAAAATGACTCCACACCCACTATTACCAGAATTAGCATATACCGACCGAGCCATCACAATTAAGTTTTAACCTATCAGAAGGAGGGCATTTCCAAGAGACCAAGAAAGCCTTTTTCATTCTACAAGCTACTAATCTAAATCTCCCAAAAAATGAGAAAAGGAACAAGGGTAGCAAGCTGTCCAACCGGGGTATTATCACACTGATCACACCAATTAAAAACATAATTTCTCCAGTTACCCGTGAAACTAGAAAAACCAAAAATAGCGCTAAAGTGGGTCGTGAAAAACTATCCTAAAATTATGAACCATTGACATTAAAATGCACAAGTTAAAATCGACATGGTCTAGCTTTGTTCTTATTGCTAATTTATTATACATAAGGTCAAGATTTTCAGTCGGACTTAAAAAAAAAGAGTTCAGATTTAAAAAGTTTGTTTCTGATAACATTTTCATTTGTGATACTCGTTAAGAAGAACATTGTCGCCTAGCTTGTGGTCTCGCACGGTGCGAAACCCGAGGTAGCTAGTCGTGGCTCAATATATGTTCTACAAATACCCGATGGTTACATGATGTCAAATGCAACGCTTAAAAAAAGAAAAGATGAAAAGAAAAAAAATTAAAAAATGCAACACTTAATTTGAAGCCCAGTCGTACTCTTGACTGGGTTTTTTCAGGAGCATAGTCTTGCTAATAGTATTGAATACTCTTATATGTATTGTATTTAATGCTACTAACATTTTTCATCTCATCTTAATGCATTAAATCCAAAACAAAAGGACAAAGGAGTACATTCAAATTTTGATGGACTGCGACTAGGGATTATATTTAGTTATTTTATAAAAGTATCTGGTCAAGCAAGCACGTAAACATGTAATTAATTAACATCGCGTTAATGCATTTTTGTTTTGCTTTTTAATTACTATAATATCATCATGTAAGAGATGACATATATATATGGATTTACCAAATCTTGTGAGGTATAACTCATATATGCACTAACCAGTCGATCAATTCGACTTGCTCGCACAATCAAGAATGATGCATTTTCCACTTTTGTCAAGATTAATGATGATTGTAAATGTTAGTGTCATAGATAAAGAGTTAGATTACTGAAGTGAAAAATGTTTGTGGCACTAATTAAACTCATTTCATAACGATAATTTTGCCAAAACGATTTAATGATGTTATGATAGATATAATTACAATCTTTTTCTTTTACCAAACTTTATTCCTTATACTCCATAAAAGACATTTCATAAAAAGAAACAAAAAGTTGTCTAAAAAAATTGTGCATGTAGGGATTTTATTAACAAAAGCTATTACAATTAAAGTGGTAGGCCTGCAATTTTCTCATTCGGAATTTTATGCAATGTACGTACACAGTTAAACCTCTCTGTGAAAAGTTTTTGTTTTGTCTTTGTAATTTTACAATTCAATTTCCACTAAAGACACACTAGCTCCTACGTTTTTTATGTAATAAAAAGCTGTCACTCGCGTGGCTCAAGAACCGCATGTTACAATATGAGATAGTCCAAAATAAAATCTAATTTGGATAGATAATTACTGCTAATAGTTAATTATTAATCATTCATAAAATGTAACTTTGAGTATATATAAAATGGCAATAGTAACAATGACAAACACTTCTTTTTTTTTTTACATATCGTGAGCTTTTACCTTATCATGGTACACTAATATACACTTCATGTGTACTAACATTCTGCCAAGCAGCAAGACATATATGCATTTTGAAAATTAAGCATCAATAAAAAAAAATGGTTTATTTGTTTACATTTATTTTTCCTGCAACACTATATTTAACGACGGCCAATTAGTATAGTTTTTCAACTTCAACATATCATGATAGAGTACTGACTGCTCGGGAAATGAATATTTACGACCTAGAGTCAAAATAAAATAAATTTGGAATATTCAGATTCCTCTTGATGATATACTGGGAATTAGGAAATGAAGATAAGTTTAATTCCAATGGTTCAATGAGTAGTAATATATATATACCGAATGATCATACTAACATCAATATATGCATGATTTCCAAATTCCCATGCATTAGCATCAATCTATCTAAATGGTATCATTTCTCTATTTTATAGAATTTTCGCAAAAAAAGGTGTTGGTGTATCAATTACCCTAATTGGTTGTCTGTGTAAATTAACTTTTGCCCATTTGGTTCCTTATTATATACACAAGAGTATAAATTCTTCTCAGATTATCCACAGTATTTGTGTTAATTTTAACAATATTATTTTTAACACATCATCATTTAATTACATATTAAATGACACATGTGTAACTTAAATTTAACATTCACATTAGTTTATTAACTTAACAAAATTATCTAATTTTAATTAAAATTAATTATTAATTAAAATCTCATTAATTAGTCATTTTGTAAACCCCACTAAAATATGAACTAAAATAGCAATAGTTGAAATAAAGTTCACGTTCAAATTAATAGTATTTTGCCACATCATCAATTAACAAAATTAAAAATACTGTTATCTTTAACAAATTTTTTAATATCTATAAAGATAACACATGATTTAACATAATTAATGGAGACAAAAACATATATTGTTAGCTAAATATTTTAATTAACAATAAAGATTCTAACCTATTTGCCTCTCTCTCCCGGTTCAATTTAATCTTGGTCAGGTTTGTTGTAGTGTATATAATTGGAGGAGGTTTGTTGTAGTGTATATAATTGGAGATCACTTTTAATTATTATTTTATGTGTTCAATTTGTATTTAAAGCTCCATTTTTTGTTGGTCTAAGATTCCTACGTGAGATATGTTAGTTTACCATCAGTGAATAATGTAATCTTTGATTATCTTTTTCTGGTTTAAAACACAAGTAAATTATTATTTTTTGGTTGTTTTATTTGATAAAACAAATAATTATGTTATGGGAAAGATAGAGAAAAATATGGAGGGAGAAAAAGGAACAATAAAATAATAAAATATATGATTTGTTGAGATGGAGATGTTAATATAGGAAAATTGGAAATTGTACTATCTTAAATGGTTATCCTCAAATTGTAAAATTGTGTTAATGTGAGTCAATTGATGCAGTTGCTAGTAATAGACAATTTAACATATCCAGGATATGTAAATATAGTTTTAGCTAAAGTTTGTTGATTGCGTCATAAAAATTATCCCATTTTCAAGCTAGATACACAGTAGCTAAACTTAATATTTTCAAAGTGACTTGTTTTTAAATTTACAAAATAATGTTTGATTTAGTGAGAGTCAAAAATTGTCACAAGCCTGTCGCTAATTTAAAAAGCTGTCACAAATCTGTCGTAAATTGACTAAACTGTCACAAATCCGTCACAAAAACCGTCGCTAATAAGCTCGTAACAAAAAATATCGTCACTAATCCCGTTGTTATTTGAGTATTTTTTTTTTTATAATGAAAGTGAAGCCCACCGGTTATAGTGAAAATGAAAATATATTTGATGAGTCATCTTATTCCATCTACTTTTTTCAAACTCTTTTCATATTATCTTTATAGGAATAAAACAAACATATTGAATGAATAAAAGTAATATTATATTTTAACATAAAATGCAATAGATAAGCTGAAATTGTAGGAATATAAAATGGCTAGTTATATTTAATAAAATGCAATATTTTTTTTTTAAAATATAGGTGATGAATTGCTTTAACATCGTAAGGCCAATAGTAACTCGCATTTATTATCTTGGAAATATTAGTACTGTTACCTAGTCTATTCCCACGTGTTATTTTGTTAATGTATCGCTACTCTCACCAACCAGTCAATATAACAACTCATTTGCAATGTCAATGTCTGCTAATTAATTAGCCAAGAATTCGTGGATAATAATACTTTCATACTAATAATCACATCTTTAATCTTATACAGAAGAAACCAAAATAGATATATAATAAATATTTTTGAATATTAAAAAATTTGTTATATTTACATTTTGACCCACTATAATTAATTTTTTTTAAGTGACACAAAAATAATATCTTAACTTTAACGCTCACATTATTTTGTTCTTCAACAAGGTTATCTACTATTTTTTGATATAAATGGTCAATTATAGTAATGGTTCAACTTATTTCGGCACATCATCCACTAAAACATTTTTTTTAAATTTAACAAATGTTCATAATGTTAAAGTTAATTACTATTATAACATAATCAATGTAAAGTTGAATTTATGCTAATCTGACATGATATATCTATCATGGATGCTCTCAAACCCTATTTTAATGACAAATTGTTCTCCAACTTAAAAAACCAAAAAGTGGACAGAATGCATAATTAAAAAAACACACATAATTATTTTGTTACCAAATAAATCTTGAGAGCAAATGTGGTTGTCCCGTGCTTGGTCCTCCTATTTTGATATTTGGATTGTTTTTGAACAAATTTATTTGTATATTGTCCCCAAAACAAATAAGGACATTATAAATAAAATTTAGGTAAATTCTGCCATCCTTGTAACTATCGTAAATCAAACATTAGTTTTTTTTCCCTTTTCTTCTTTTTTTTTTAAAAAATTAAAAATTAGGAAGTCAAACATTATCATACATACCCTGGTCTACCACTTAATTAGATTTGAACGCAACATATGAATATGTCCTAGATAACAGTATACTCCAATTATGAAAGAAAAACCGGCATAAGTCTGTTGTTTTCCATATATAATTAGATGGAAAATACTATAGACTAACGTACGCAATAGATTAATTAAGAGAAATAGCAAAAAGAAAATCTGTATTTAAAAGTTGCAAAGAAGACAGATTTTTAACTCTATACAATCAACTGATCAAGAGGTGATGTAAATTTGTATCATTTGTTAATTATTATCCTTGTTTTGTGCTCTTTATGCGTCTTAAAGAATTGATGTAAATTTGACTAATAAGACCTTATAATAAGACCTAACTCATGGAATTAAACCCACCCACGTCGTTGTTTTACCTTTTATTTTCGTACTGTTGTTATCAATTTGGTATAGTACTACCATGTACAAACAGAAGAAACTAGTCAGAACTTGTACGTACCACTTATAATTCATTTGTCTCAACATCATTTATAAACTTTCAATTACAGATAGGATTTCTATTTACTACTGTTGAAAATTGAACTTTTTTTTTTTTTTATATATCGGAAAATTTAACTTTACTATTACTCAAGATATTTTTCCTATTCTTTTTACATTACAGCATTTCGAGCAGGTCCCTAAGTTAACACGTATGATATATATATATGTTAATTAATTGATTATAAACTATAGTACATTTGGCACAGTGTTAAAATAATTAAGACTTTAACAAGTTTTTTCTCAGGTAAATTATATGTGAAAAAACTACAGCCAAACGATCAAAATCACAAAACCCGCTTGGTACAAATGAAAAAACTACTATCAAGAGTTGATCATGATCATGATCATGAGATAGTTCTGTGAGTGGAATTTGCTTTAGTACCAAAGTTTGTAAGAAACAAATATAAGATGTAACATTTGTAAGAAGGAGAACCCTATATATATCATCAAGTAATTATAACTGGAATCATTTCTCATCTTTTTCTTTTAAATGCGTGTTTAGGCCAGTAGCAAAACTTGCGCACGTTGTATGTAACTATTCAGTTTTTTCTGAATTGAGTCCCACACACACACATATATATATATATATATATATGAGCAAGTAATTATAATTTTCAAAAAAGAGCTAACTGAATTGAGTCCCACATGTATTTAACAGCTACATATCCCATTGATTTGTTGTTGAAATCTGCAATATTTATGAACTTTTATTTTGGGGAAAAAAATGTTAATTAGAGATAGCGCCGCTCGCGCTACCATTTTTAATTTTCAGACCGTCGTTGAGGTTCCTCTTTTTTGTGGGCATATGGTGATTAAGTGACCGTCTCGACAACAACAAAAAATTCGATTTTTTTTTCAAGAAAATGCATATCTATGTACGTCGTAGTGATTCCTGAAGGAAATTACGACTTTAATGCAAACAGACTTTTTGGTGTGGCTCTCAGATATAATTCTATTACCCAAATCATTGATACCTTCAATTCCATCCTCCTTTTCAACTCAAATCCATCTCGTAGACCTTATAAGGGTAGCTGTTCTCATTTAAAACTACCAATAAAATGGAGTTGTAATTATCGGTATTCCAGCTAGATAAAATGATTGGTTTCTATTCAGTTTTATGGAGATCTTAGATAAGGGTACCGCCACCATTAATGGATTACACCCAGATTTTACATCGCACACGTAAATCCGTAAATTACTTATTGATTATCAAAAGCTAAAATTTTCCTTTGTGATAAATTACATCTTCAACATGCACCTGCATTGTTGGTCTCAACCGGTGTCTATGCTAGATTTCTTGATTTATAGTAACTCAATCGACACACACTACAACACAACAGCAATACAGAGACGGATTTTTCCGTCGCTAAAATATGAAATCCGTCGCAAATTGGCTTTTTGTGACGAAAATTTTCGTCTCTGATTTCCGTAGTTAAAGTGCTTGTGGCTAAATGTTTGCTACGGAAATCTTATTCCGTAGCTATTTAGTGACATTATAGCGACGGATTTTCCGTCTCTAAGTTTTGTATTTAGTGACATTATAGCGACGGATTTTCCGTCTCTAAGTTTTGTATTTAGTGACATTATAGCGACGGATTTTTCGTCTCTAAGTTTTGATGTTGCTACAAAATTCCGTAGCAAAAGTCTCACAAAACCAATTATATAGAATAAATTACAATATAAATATAGTATAACAGTGAATAGTTACCCACGAATATACATGGCTATTCCGTCGCAATTTTTTTTATTATAATATATTTTTTATTTTGATATTTAATTTAATATATATTAGAAATTTATCAATATGACAAACCCGTGCCAATTCCGTCACACTAGTGTGATTATTTAAATAAAAAAATATTTTAATACAATTAACAGAATTAATTTTATTAATTAAATAAAAAATAATTTTATTAAGTAAACATTAATAGATATAAATAAAACTAATCCACAAGCCAAATAACATGCTATAATGATAAACAAAATTTAACTGAATTCATATTACATAACAGTACCGATACTAGCAAATATTACATGCCCAAAATATTAAAATGTCATAAAAGATTCACATACTTCCATGACCCACTAAACATCAACGGTTCCTATGCAAGTAAGATTACATGCCCAAAATACTAAAGTCATAACCTACTCAGATGTTTCACATACTACCATGACCAATTAAATATCAATGCTACCGATACTTACAAGATGTATGCACAAAACATTAGTCATAACCTACTAGGATAAGTTCACATACTACAATAACATAATAGATACTAAGCATCGTCATAAACACCAACATTACGCTCGCCACCGCTTTCAACACTTTCCCCCGCACCATTCTCACCTCCGCGGTTACCGAAATCGGATTGATCTGCTGGCGCATCTCGCGACGGTTGTGTGTTTTGACTGATACGTTGCAACAATGATTGGACCACAACCGGCATTTTCTCAGAAAAAGCCTGATTAACTAGGCGTGTCACTAGCTCCGTCATTTGGTCTGGCGTCATCGTAGTCGGAACTGATGCAGCATATGAGCAAATGGCCTCATCATTCAAAGCAGACACTACATTACCTATCCCATATACTCGACCCTTAGATACGCCTCCAAGCTCAGCCATAACTTCAAGAAAAACCCGGTTCTCGTCGATGACTACTGGCTCGCCTCTAGCCTCCATATCTGTCGCAAGTTCACCCATTCTAGCCTCAATTTTTTCCTGTATTGAAGATGTAAACCATATGCATAACAAAGAAACATCGAGCGAGTATAACAAAAAAAAAAAAGAACTAAATCGGAAAAGTTGAAAGATAAAAAGTACACAATAAATATAGCTACTAAGGTTCAACTTTTTCCTGTATTGAAGATGTAAACCATATGCATAACAAAGAAACATCCTAGCCTCAATATGTATATTTTCACCATTTTCAATAGCTACTGAGGTTCAAGTTTCCAACATTCACTTTGATTTATATTAAAACGTTTTAAGTTGTAAGTGACTTGTAACAATAAATATATTTCAAACTTGATAATTAAGTTGTATAGCTTAATTAAAACATGTAGGAGTGGCTAAGAATATTTCCAGAATGCATGCATGGTTCTCAACTTCTAGCTTTTAAAACGTTTTAAGTTGTAAGTGACTTGTAACAATAAATATATTTCAAACTTGATAATTAAGTTGTATAGCTTAATTAAAACATGTAGGAGTGGCTAAGAATATTTCCAGAATGCATGCATGGTTCTCAACTTCTAGCTTTTAAAACGATTTAAGTTGTAAGTGACTTGTAACAATAAATATATTTCAAACTTGATAATTAAGTTGTATAGCTTAATTAAAACATGTAGGAGTGGCTAAGAATATTTCCAGAATGCATGCATGGTTCTCAACTTCTAGCTTTAAACATATTTAAAAATTTAAGAAAACTAACATTGATTCGGACGGACTTTGGGTCACAGAACACTTTGTTACCATCTTTGTCCTTTCTCTGGTGCATATCTCTAAAATGCTGCCAAAGACTTGGCATCTTTCCTGTAGCTTTAAAAGCATCCCTCAAATGCTCCAAATGAGATTTTGACCCGCCAACATGTATAGATGGCGTGGTGCCTTCTTTACCACGCCTGTTAGCTGCTTTTATCAAACTCATTTCCTTCACTGTTTCCTTTTCCCAATGATCTTTCCATATATTCCAGACAACGGGGTCGCAAAATGTTGGACACTCTGTATGCAATCGGAGCTTACTAAACCAGTCCGAATAACGAGTAGACGCTATATGCTCCCAGCAAGCACGAACGATGGCAGTGGGCTGATCCCAACAAACATGCTTCTACAAATAAATGCAATAACATGATAAATTAAAGGCATTGTCCCAAAACAGATACCGAAATTGTCGTACATGTGAGACGTTTAAAAAATATGCTAAATTGGACAAGCGCGCTATATACTTCTTTTTCAAGTGTTAGCCGAAATGCAATTGGTATCAATCGTTGCATGAATACATGACAGTCGTGGCTTTTCATTCCAAATAACTTGTTTTTTCTCATATCAACACATCTTCCCATATTAGAGACACACCCATCTGGAAATTTTGTCGTCTTAATCCAATCACATATACTTTCCTTTGAGTTTTTTTCTAGAATATAATAGGCTCGATCATAAGTCCCGTCACTTTTTATTGTGAATCCTGGACGTTTGCAAATATTTGCCACATCCATTCGAGAAGCAAGGTTATCCTTTGATTTTCCCGGAACATCAAAAACGGTATTAAATATATTCTCGAAACAATTTTTCTCAATATGCATAACGTCAAGATTGTGTCTAATGAGGTTATCTTTCCAATAGGGTAAATCCCAAAAAATACTCCGCTTCTTCCAGCCATAACCTCCATCAGATTTGGTTATCTTTTCATTATGTTTCATAGCACCTTTCCTGGTCACTTTCTCTAATCCAAGAGTGGTAATCCAGTCTATTATATCCTTACCTGTTTTCACAGTAGGCGATTTCCCCTTCTCTCTCCTCCCTTTTATGAATTTTTCCTTATTCTTACGATAACGGTGGTTGTCTGGTAAAAATTTACGGTGGTTATCAAACCAAGTGATTTTACGTCCATGAGGCAAATAAAATGCATCACTATCTTCCATACAATGTGGACAAGCCAACCTCCCAGAAGTCGTCCATCCAGACAACATAGAATATGCAGGAAAATCACTAATAGTCCACATAAGTGCTGCTCGTAAATAAAAATTTGTACCCAATGAACAATCATATGTCTCGGCTCCCTGAGTCCACCCAAACTTCAATTCTGCAATCAAATGTTGCATAAACACGTCTATCATCTGTCCCGGATCTTTCGGCCCTGGAATAAGAACAGTTAGAAACATAAATTGTTCTTTCATAACCATGCCTGTCGGCAAGTTGTATGGAGTAAGTATAATTAGCCAACATGAGTATTGCTCCCCAAACATTCCAAATGGTGTAAATCCGTCAGCCATAAGTCCCAATCTCACATTACGGGTCTCCGCTGCAAAGTCTGGATGTTTTTCGTCAAAATGTCGCCAATCCTCTGAATCTGATGGATGAACCATAAAGTCTGGATCCGAATGGTGCTCAGCGTGTCATCTCATATGGCTAGCTGTGGCTTTAGATGCATATAATCGCTGCAATCTTGGTAACAATGGCAAGTAATACATAACTGATTGCGCTGTTCCATCATCTTTATATCTCGACTCCCCACATCTATTGCACCGCCTTTTGTTACTATTTACACCCCAATAAATCATACACGCATTTATGCACGCATCGATTTTTTCCACCGGAAGTCCTAGACCATGTATAACCTTTTTTGTTTGATAAAAATTACTAGGAAGTGTATTTCCCTCTGGTAAGTACTTCTTGAATATCCCAGCAACCCTGTCATATGACGTAGTTGACATATTAGTATCAGACTTTGCATTCATCATCTCAGATATGGCATCAAACATAGAGTATGTCGAACCTTCGTACAAAGGTTGCTCAGTTGCCCTCATCATATCATAAAATCCCTGAGCCTGCGGGTTAGGGGACTCAGGGGAATAATTTGGGTAAACAAACTCAGGGCCGGCAGCTGCCATTATCATCGTACATGCTGAATTGCCTAATTCTTGAGCATACCCCACATGTCCAATCGAATACATATCGCTTGAAAAAGGTTCACTCGTACCCATTTCGTAATCGGATTCAAACATACGCCCTGATGTTTCCCCGTAATTAGGCAAATAATTTGATGATCCACCATAAAATTGATGATCGCTATCAAGTGGCAGCCATGATTCCCCATGGTTGGTCCATTGGTAGTAATTAGCAACAAACCCTTTGGAATACAAGTGGAGTCGAACTTCGTCAATGTGAAAAAATTGAGTGTTTTTACACATTCTAGCAGAACATGGGCACCTAATCATATTTCCATTCAGACATTTACCATTTTTAACTGCAAAATTTATGAAATCATCTACACCTAAGCAAAAATGTTCCGAAAGGCCGCCATCAGGACCTATCCGTGCATACATCCATTGCCGAAGAATATTACTCATTTTATCCCTGAACAAATATGTATAATCTTCTTAATATACTAAGTAAAGTAAGACTAATTTAATCAAATATAGTACATTAATTAGTAAGATGATAATCATTGTATAATCATTTCACATTTTAACTTGCATTGTATATTGTATGCTTGCGTTTATTTTAAATGCTACATGATTAAAACCAATTATTTTATGCCTATTTCATTTATATTTCCTATTTATATTAAAGAAAATAATTTTATTCAATGAGAATGTTGACTTTAATTTGTTCTTTATAATCGGAGTACATAAGTAAAGAAGAAATATAAGTTTGTCCAACACCATTATTTTAATATAATATAGTAAAACTGTATTTGAAATTTTATTTTAGAAAATTACATTTGTCTAATACTGTTATTATTTAATTATATATTTAATGATGAATAATTGCAATTGACTTATGTTTATCTCAGTCCATCACTATTAAAATGGTATGTAATTAATGATTAATATTTTTCGATGTATAAGCGATACGAAATATTTAAAAAGATATGAAAATGTATAATGATTAGCATTTAACAACATTAAATTTGTTGTATTAACTATCATAATAAATGGTATAAACCGGTAATAAATTTTTTTTGGAAATAAACTTATCTAATATGAACCGTACGAATTTGTATTTGTAAAGTTTGAACAAAATTTGTCAACTATTTAAGCAATATATAATTGTGTAAGTAGACAATCACATTAAAAATTAGGTTGACACATATTTATTATAAAATACAATTAAAATAAAATAATGATTAGACAAATACCTTAATTTATGGAGAAATGGAGATATGGGAAAATGGGGAAATGGACGGTATATTGTTAAGATTGAGAGAGAGATATTTTCGTAATAAATGTGTGGATGTGAAATAATACTATATTTACAATTGAAATAGCGAGTAAATAGCTACGGATCTTGTGGACCCAATGGCCACTGATTGAAGTCATCTAAATCAATTTAAATATTTTGTTTTTCAAAATAATATGCAAAAAGAATAGCTACGAAATAGCTTGAGAACTACGAATTATTTTCAACTCCCACCGATACTCGGTCAACTCATTTATTTTCATAGTTAATCCGTCGCAAATTTGTATTAAAATTTCACAAATCAAAATCCATCGGAAATCCGTAGCAATTCCATCGTTATATACTGTGACGGAATTTCCGTAGCTAATTTCCGTCTTCGTTTAACTGTTTTTTTTTTTTTTGTAGTGACATGTTCACAATCAACATCATATATTGTTTTTGATACTAGACACCCACAACGAATTTAGGGACTAGTCTCCATTCATCTCTAATAATTCATCTTTAGGAGAATTAGTTACATTACGAAATTGTTCATACTAATAATTACATACTTAACAAAATGAATTCATAACCTATTTTTAACATTCATTCGTACTACCACAAATCTAAATTGGGCTAACTAAAACAAATTCCACGTTAGCTAGTAAACCCATGATTGTTAGATCAAAACTAAGTCAGGAGCCGTCCAAACCCATGATTGAAAACCAGATCAAAATGATCAGTTTTTTTCGTCCTCCATATTCAGTTAGCCTCCATTTGTTTCACAGTAAATGTAACGCCTAAACTTTGGAGTTTATTTTTATCGTAACGCCTAAAGTTTACGGAATTGTTGCGTGTCTTTTATTATGTATGATATTGCATATATGTGTTTACCTTAGTTGAATTTGGTAGATGTTATGGAGTTGTTGAGATAGAAGCATGTCAGATTAGTTTATTTTATTTTCTTTTATGTTGCAGCCGCTTTTTTTACATTGTTGTCTTTTATTCTGTTAGATATTGTATACAGGCGGTTACTCTTACATGTTGTGCATTATCTGAAGTTTATCTCATTTGAGTCATGGAGTTGTTACGGGTTGTGAACTCTGCATATGTTATTTCTTGAATTATGTCACGAATTGTACGTTTAAAATTTTTATGACCTTGTTTATATAAGTTTATCATTTCTGAGTATAGTTGTTTAGAGAGTAAATTTCGGGACGAAATTCTTTTAAGGAGAGTTAGTTGTAACATCCCGTATTTTTATAAGTGTTTTTAATTAGGAATTAATTGATCCAAAAACGTTTTATTCAAGTTTTACCAAAAACCGGTCATTCGACTAAATTTTAGCCAAAAACCAAAACTCTTCCAAAAAGCTTTATTTTAAAAACTTGTTACTAATTTTATCAATAAAAAGGACCCAATAGTTTTGTTTCTAAAAATTGGTTATTTTTGAGCAGTAAAGTAATATATTTGATTAAGAGTTAACTTTTAGAACTTTAGGGATCAAATAGTTCGCTTACACAAACTTACTCAAAACAGTTTTTATCTATTCAATTCAGCCCACTTTTTCAAAACAGAAACCTAAAACAAGAGAGAAAATAGAGAAAAAGAGAGAAACCAAAGCTTAGGAAGGAGAAGAAGAACCAAGTTAGCGGATTCTTACCAGAAGCATCTCCTCTACACGCTAAGGTAACGGGGGTTATCCATTGCGACTAGACGATGGTGTATGTTAGGATTAGGTTTTGCGTTTATTTTAAATTGGAAGTTTTGTCTTTTATCTCAATTATGATCTATTAAATTGTTAATTGGGTTTATTTGTTATATGTTTAATTCACTTATTTGAATTGGAGAAGTTGATGAGTTAGTTATATTAATTTCGGATTAATGAGATTATGGATGGGTTTGCATGTTTTATGCGTTGATTATGTGATTGTATAGTTGTTGATGAAATTGGGTAATTTATTGTTGATTATAGATGAATTGTAGTTTATGCATACAAGGTGTTTGTTAAAATGCCTGAATGATGTTTATGTTGTTAGACTTGTTTGGCTAGTTGTGAACCTAACACCTATGCTTATGGGTTATGTTGAATTACGTTAGAGTGACGTACGAGAATGTGTTATTTGCGTGGATTTATATTATTGGCCGAGGCCTTGTGATTTAGCTGTAGTGGCAATGGTCTCTGTCTCTTCCTAATTCCAGGGACAGAAGACGGCCGAGGGGATAGGGAATGACTCGTCTTACGGACTGGGATGAGTGGCATGAGAGGTCCTAGTATGCACTATATTTATTTTTTTACGGACTGGGACGAGTGGCATGAGAGGTCCTAGTATGCACTATATTTATTTTTATGTTAGTTATGGTCTCTGTCTCTTTCTAATTCCGGGGACAGAAGACGGCCGAGGGGATAAGGAATGACTCGTCTTACGGACTGGGACGAGTGGCATGAGAGGTCCAAGTACGCACTTTAAATCTACTTTTATGTTAGCAATGGTCTCTGTCTCTTCCTAATTTCAGGGACAGAAGACGGCCGAGTGGATAGGGAATGACCTACCTTACGGACTGGGGTAGGTGGCATGAGAGGTCCATGTTTGCTATAGAAGTTATTTAATTTATCTCGTTGTAGGATGTTATTATATTTCTTTTTATATGTTGATTATCGTAGTTCTTGTTTGTGGGTTATTGCACTTATGGGTTGGAGTGACGGTATTTTATGGTGTCGTCCCGTCTATTTATGTGCGTGGGACTCACCGTTACAATTTTGTATTTCAGGTACAACTTAGGTTGAGGCGTATGGTTAAGAGTTTTAGCAAGGCATCACATGGGTTCGGGCTTTTGCTTTCTTTTTACTTAGATTGTTTTTGAGGTTGTAGCCTACGGGCAAATTCATTCGTTCGTTATTTTTAGCTTTTATAAATCCTGTCTTGTAGCCGCGTTCGGCAAACAATTTATTTTATTCGTTTAATTGTTCCATTAACTTGCAAATGTTTTCTTTTAAAATTTCAATTTTGTACCAAACAGGTTGTTTTCCTTTTATTTAAAAAAGGTCATGTCTCGATATCCGTGTTTATGGAATTTGGGGCGTGACAGTAAAAATTTTACATGGAAAAAATATTTTCATTGGAAAGTTTTACACTGTTTTTTTTTTAATTTTCATTTACAGGCGGTTGTTACATAAAAAGTTTTTCATCTAAAATTTTATTAAAAAATCAAGTTTTTTTTATAACTTATTTTTTAAATAAATAATTGGTAAAAATCGCAACAATTTTTTTTTTTTTAAAACAAACACTCACATTTTTATATCAATCTAAACATTTTTACCATGGGACAAACCTCCATAGTAGTCTACTACACAAAAAGCGAAATACAAAGAAAATTACAAGAGCCTATATAGCTTCATTTTGGGAGTAAAAAGCCGTAAATCAAGAAAACTGAATTCTAAAGCCTATAACAAAAGAAATTGATTACAAAATTTCAGTTTTTCTCCTTATATCCTTATTTCTCCCCTTATAACCACGATCAATGTGATCAAAAGCTTAAGATTTATAATCAACTCCTCGTAGTCCTAGGACAATGGAATTTGGCTTTTGAAAAACACCAAAGGTCTCAAACAAAGCTATTAGGGGAAAAAAGAAGTAATTCAAATATAACATGTTTTTTGATCTAAACAGCTTGCAGCAGTTAGCAGACCTGAATCTAATAAAGCTAGTTAACAAAAAAGCACAACATTTTTCTCAGACCAAGTGTCTTCCTTGAAAAGTTGCTTTTTTAGAGCACAAGCAGTAGTTCAAATATATCATGTAGTGATCCAAACAGCTTCTCAGCAGCTCATCCAATCATAGTAAACCTGAATCTAATATAAAGCTAGTTAGCATAAACAAAGCACAAACTTTTCTCAGACCAAATGTCTTCCTTGAAAAGTTGTCTTTAGAGCACAAAAAGCCTCAGAAATCAATCCTCATAAGCTTTAAAGGTCTATGTTATCATATGTACCAACTGCAAAGATGACCTGGTCTTTATCCAAGTTCAAAAGAAAACTTGTTTGGTCATATCCATCTACATCTTAAAATAACTACCCCGCAGACAAGGGGTGCTTTTTTTATCCAAAAAATATGCAGCATAGATATTCTTGGGTAGTTCCATAGCCCTAAAAGTCATAAAATCCTTACCATTTGAACCCATTTTTGCCAGACCATCAGCAACTTGATTCTGTTCTCTAAAAACATGTTCAATGGTTAAACAAACATAATCCATTAAAATAGTAATATCTTCCCATAAATTTGAAAACTTAATGCCTGGAGAGGATTTACTATTCCACCATTTTACAATCATCTCAGAATCTGTTTCTACAAGCATGTTAGTCACCCCAAAAGTGTAGCAAACAAACAGACCATTTTTAAGGGCCATTAGTTCAGCATAAGTATTAGTATTTTTTCCAGTACAGCATGAAAAAGCCAGAACTAACCTACCATTATTGTCTCTTAAAATACCACCACATCCACTGGATTTATCACTGAGTGATGAACCATCTAGATTAAGTTTCAATCTACCAGAAGGTGGACAACTCCACCATACCAATTTGGCTTTTTTTCCTTTTACAAGAAATAGGCTGAACATTTAAGTTACTAAGTGTTAAGCAATGAAAATTATTAGCAGGTTTTTTAGGTTTGAGTAAAGAGTTTAGGTCTCTAAGCCACTTAATCACTTTGTTAATGATATTATCAACATTCATTTTCTCATTATCAAACCTGTTTTTAGTTTTACTTAACCAAATTTCCCATATAATAAGGAAAGGGACTAAGGAAGCCAACATATCTGTTTGAGATTGGTCACATAAGTTACACCATTTCACCATATTTTGTTTCCAGCAACTTGTTAAGCATATATTATAACCAAAAACCTTGATGAAATAGGTCCAAACCTGTTTGCTAATATCACTATGTCCAAAAAGATGGTTAGCAGAATCAAGAGCATGATTATCACAGCAAGAACACATAGAGACTAAGCAAATTCCAACTTTTTTAAGATCTTCATCCAGTTTAATAGCATCATGCCAAAGTTTCCAAGAGAAAATACTAATTTTAGTGAGCAAAATAGAATTCCAAATATTTTTGGCCATATTAAGTTTCTTATCTCTAATGAAGTTATAAGAGATTTTAGAGGTAAAAACTCCATTAAAGGAGAAAGGCCAGTATCTAACATCTTCCCCCTCTCTCAGATAAAGATTTTTTCTGGTAACTTTGAGCAGAAGTTCATTTCCCCCATGTGATACAGTATATTAGTGTCCCATCCCCCAGAATAAATGACTTGGTTTAAAAGCACATTAGGGAAAACAACATTAAAAGAGTTGCAGAGAGGACCATCACCTAACCAGTTTTCATACCAGAAACTGATTGATCCTTCATTGATATTCCATAAGCTGTTATTCACCAGAATCTTGAAAAAAGGGTTAATCATTTTCCATACACAGGAAGATTTAGCATGAACAATAGGATCACTCCAATTGAGATTATTTCTGAAATACTTTTGAAACATGAAAATAGTCCAGAGATAATCAATCTCAAGCAATCTCCAACTCATTTTAGCATGTAAAACATTCATAAATTCCTGTAAACTTCTTACCCCTATTCCCCCCTCATTCACAGGACAAGCTAATCTACCCCTCCTAAGCCAGTGATGTTTAACCTGTCCATCAGTCTTTCCCCAAAAGAAATTAGCAAAATTTTTTTCTAAATCGCAACATGTATAGGAAACTTTAGCTAAATGCATATTTTATTTCATATACCTCTCACTTATAATAACTTATAATTTCAACCTATAAACTCATAAAATTACAAGTATAGAAGATATTATTGACTTTTTTTTTAACTTTTTTAAATTTTCTTAGGTTTTTTACATTTTTCGGAATTTTTTTATTTTTTTAGATTTTTTCCTTTTTTTATTGGTTAATTAGATTTTAGCTTTTTCAAATTTTCTTGGGATTTTTAGAAATTTCGGTTTTTTTATAATTTTTTTCCCATTTTTTAAATTTTTTAGAAATTTTCCTATTTTTTACTTTTTGTATTGGTTAATTATATGAAATTTGACTAAATATTAAATAATTTTAAAATAGTAACCTATAATTAATAATAGTTATCATACTAGTATTAGAAAGTATATAGAGAGAGCCTCCGTAAACTGTTTACGACTTTATTTGTGGGGTAACCGTTTCTCCCATTTTTACTGGATATCTGAGAAAAGTTTTTCGAAAAAAAATATTTTACGGTAAAGCAATTACCCAAAAAAAAAAAAAAAATACCCGTAAAACACTCATTTTACTAAACTTATTTATTTAGCCTTAATTTTCAGATTCCGGGAAAAAAAGTGCAGATGTATTTTTTTTCCTCTTACAAGATTACCAGACCATCAAGTGCCTATAATGGCCTAGGAAGCAGCAAAAATGGAATTTTTTTTCTTGCATACACGGTGTGTGCAGTGCGGCCTGGTATCACGGAATACGTAAAACTCGAATTTTGTTTATTACTCGATAAATACAAATCAAAATAAAAATTAAATTAAATTGTAACTTCTATCTAAAATATCAAACTACTCTACCATTTGAGTTATTACAACACATTGTAAACAAATTAGTGTTTAATATTTTTATTTTAACATTCAATTATATTAAAAATATAGTCGGGTGTTACCCGTAAAAATTTTCCCAAACCAATTGTCGAAAGTCCAAATCTTACTCGACTTGTGCTTGTGCCGCCCCTGCACCGGTGCAACATCTAGGAATTTTAACGTGTGATTGCCCATTAAGTACGGAAAAGACCATATGTAGTGTAGCTCGATAAGTGTTGGTTTGATGTAGTGCCGATATTCTGTATCACTCAAAACTAATATAATTGAAAGAAAAAGCTTATATATCGAAGAATTTAATTTAACAATGGCATGGCAATTGTGGGCTGTCATTGGCGTGATTAATTATGTTTCAAAATCGCAAAATAATCATTGAAAAGCTTGATGTTCATGGGTTTATAGTCCCTACACGAATGTAATCAACTTGATAGAAGTGTGTACTCCTTTTCTACTTTTGTAAGCAATAACCAACTTTATTCAATTAAACAAGATCATAACGAAAGCAGATCTCACTAGCAACACATGCTGCTAAAGAGAAAACAACAGCCGAGTGTTCCGAGAGAATTTTCCGAAACATTGCTCACAGCAAACTTAACAGATAAACATTAGTGCAACAAATGAAATACAGCATAGAAGCTGCAAATAGCATAGCTACCCCTCGACTAGCAGTACTAACTGAACTATCATGACCATAATCTCTTGACAAACATATTATCTATACAATCATCGATTCTCAATTTAGCTACCATTAATTTGGTTTGAACTCTATAACTCCTAGTGGTCATAAAAAGCATTTTAGTGCTCAATATCCTGTCATTTTAACTCGTAGCTCCAAAATTGGAGAGCATTCCATAGTGAGCGCAAAGCTGAGAATACGCCTTTGCATTTGGCGATAGAACAGAACAAACACCACACTTCTTATATGAGCTAATCAGATTTTCTTTTAAAGCCATTGTGTTCCAACACCTTTTAACAGTCCTTCCGCTAATTGATTTTATATTAATGTAGGAGAAACACATACTGAATGTATCGATTTCTACATGCATGGTACTCTCAGATATAGCTTTTGGATGTGTACTAAACAAGTAAGAAATGAGTTTTGGTATAGCGACCATGTACATCGATATTATTTTATTCTACCATATCCGAAATAGCCGATGATTTAAGCATGATACGCCTTTCTTAAACTTCAGCATTGTCGACTTTGAATTTGGAAATATGAATGCTTAATGTTATCCTCCGGATGATTCCTTAACTTTGATTCATAAGTTATATCATTTAATTAATGTAATTTTTAATCATGCCCGTATTAATTCTCAGTAAGCATCGTACGACTTGAGCTGGCGATTATTGAAAAAATTAGTTGAAATCTTATTTCAAAAGTAATTCTGTCGTAGATAACTATTTATGGCTGTTAAACTAATTATTCACGATAACATATATCGGAATTAGATAGAAATACTAGGAAATAAGTAGTAATGTATATAACCATTGTTAAAACATTATATCACATGACTCATGAGTCACAGATTTGGAGTTGTTGAAACATAAGGACAGAAAAACGTTGTTTTTATATAAAAAAAATCAAAGTTCACCCCCCAAAAAATATTGATATATAATGCGGTGCACCGTCATCCCCACTCTTGTCCAATTTTTCAATTTGATGAAAAGAATCTGGGATTGGGAAGAAGATAATATAGATGATGCATTTTATTTTTTATGATGATAGTAATAATAATATGAGTATTATTTAATGTTGTGTATATACGAGTTAGCATAGACAGATGTGCACTATACATAAAACAACTAAGTCTCAGATTGTTATAGAGTAAATTGTATATGTTGACACAGCTGGATCACACCAAAATCCAAGATTGTTCCAGTAAACCACCTGTGGTAGTGTTATAATAACCTTACAATATTTATAAATTACAAACATACTTGATTAGGAGTAGTTATCTCAATTTTAATCTAACCTGTAAAATAAATTATGAGACGGATTGGGAGCTAATGATAAAATTTAAATCTAAATATAACTCAACCCGTTATAATTAAAACTACAATAACTCAATCCAACCAGCAAAAAAAATTGCGGGTTGGGGCTTAAATTTTATTTTTGATCTTTTATTTTTCATAGTTTGCACAATCAGGCTAAATTTTAAATAAATTGTATATTTCAAAGAGAAATAAAAATTAAAATCAATTATAATACGTTTTCATAACAAGTAATAAAACTAAAATATAATAATAACGGGATTTTGTTATATTTAAATACACAATGTATATATTTTTATTTTATATATATATATATAGCGGGTGAAACTGGTTATGACGGATTAATCCGCGATTTGATATCCCAAACCCTAACCCAACCCGCAAAATATATAACGGGTTAACTTTTTTTGACAGTAAACCCACCCCAATCCGCACAGATTGGGCTATGCATTTTTTGTCCACCCTAACAAGTAGTACTATTTGATACCACTTGCCAATTTATGAGCTTATAAAATATTTATTGATTATTTGTTATCTAATTTATAACTTGGAAACTAAATGTAATTTTATTTTTTTACAATATGATACCTAAATTTTTCTGATAAAATCTTTAAAATTTAGTCGTATAGTTCACCAATAAAAGTAAATTTCTGAATTTTAGGAATAGTAGACTTTACGAGTCAAAGATGAACTTAGTTTGTAATGATTAGTGATATATAACTATATTTGTTATTTGTAATTTTTAGTGGCGATATACTTGTTGTAGTTGTCGTATCCGTAGTTTTTAGTGGCAATATATTTGTTATTGCTTAGTGGCAATTTTTAGTTTTTTTTATGCAATAACTCTAAAAAAAAACTATGATAGACGACTACCTAAAAAAAAAAACAGGGGGATATGTGACTGTGTTCACGACTGTACCTTATCATGATTCATGACTATAAGAAAAATAATCCAATGGCAGCATAGTATGCTTTTAAATGCTTTACACTAGTCTCTTTCTCTTTTAATACTATTCCTACATTAGTTATTGTCGGTTGATTTTCATATAATTAATCAAGGTAAGTAATCTTTCTCTTTTCTGTTTGTTTCATAAGTTAGAGCAAATATCAGTAATGTCAACTCATTCATGATTTTCCATTTACTTGTATTTTGGCAATACTTCTTTCTTCATTTTCAATAAAAAAAAATTATCCACATTTGTCACGTCCCACCCAATTTCCATAGAACACAGATATCGAGGCATGACCTTTTTAAAACAAAGAAAAAAGAACCTGTTGGTACGAAATTAAAATTTTTAAAAGAAAACATTTGCAAGCTAAAGGAACAATTAACGGATAAATAAAAAGTTTGTCAAACGCGGCTACAGGACAAGATTTGTAAAAGCTAAAAGTTAACAAACGAATAAATTTGCCCGTAGGCTACAACCTCAAAAAAAGTCTAAGTAAAAATGAAATAAAAGCAACCGAAAGAAGCCCCGAACCCATGTGATGCCTTGCTAGAGCTCCTAACCAAACGTCTCAACCTGTAATGTACCTGAACAACAAAATTGTAACGGGGGTTATCCATATCGACTAGACGAGTGTGTATATTAGTATTATGTTTTACGTTTAGTATAAATTGGGGGGTTTTTGCCTTTTATCTTAATTAGTTTTATAAATTGTTAATTGGATTTAGTTGTTATATGTTTAATTCACTTATTTGTTAATTGGGTTTAGTTGATTATATGTTTAATTCACTTATTTATTAATTGAGGATTTAGTCGTGTTAATTTCGGATTAACGAGAATATGGATGAGTTTGCATGTCTTTATGTATTGATATTGTGTTATTATAATTGTTGATAAATTGGGTAATTTATTGTTGAATGAGTTTTCATGTTGATTAGACTTGTTTGGCTAGTTGCGAATCTAGCACATATGCTTTTGGGTTTTGTTGAATTACGTTAGAATGACGTAAGAGAATGTGATAAATGATTGGTTTATTATTTATTGGCCGAGGCCTTAATATTTATATGTATGAGAATGTGTTATATGAATAGTATAATATTATCGGCCGAGGCCTTAATATTGATACATTAGCAATGGTCTCTGTCTCTTCCTAATTCCGGGGACAGAAGACGGCAGTGGGGATAGGGAATGACTCGCCTTACGGACTGGGGCGAGTGGCATGAGAGGTCCTAGTGTGCACTATATTTATTTTATGTTAGCTATGGTCTCTGTCTCTTCCTAATTCCGGGGACAGTAGACGGCCGTGGGGATAGGGAATGACTCGTCTTACGGACTGGGACGAGTGGCATGAGAGGTCCAAGTGCGCACTTTAAATCTACTTTTATGTTAGCAATGGTCTCTGTCTCTTCCTAATTCCGGGGACAGAAGACGGCCGAGGGGATAGGGAATGACGTATAAAAAAAAATATAATAACATTCTATAACGGGATGAATTAAATAAATTAAATAACGTCAACACAAATCTATAACAAACATGGACCTCTCATGCCACCTACCCCAGTCCGTAAGGTAGGTCATTCCCTATCCCCTCGGCCGTCTTCTGTCCCCGGAATTAGGAAGAGACAGAGACCATTGCTAACATAAAAGTAGATTTAAAGTGCGCACTTGGACCTCTCATGCCACTCGTCCCAGTCCGTAAGACGAGTCATTCCCTATCCCCACGGCCGTCTATTGTCCCCGGAATTAGGAAGAGACAGAGACCATAGCTAACATAAAATAAATATAGTGCACACTAGGACCTCTCATGCCACTCGCCCCAGTCCGTAAGACGAGTCATTCCCTATCCCCACTGCCGTCTTCTGTCCCCGGAATTAGGAAGAAACAGAGACCATTGCTAATGTAACACATTCTCATACATATAAATATTAAGGTCTCGGCCAATAAATAATAAACCAATCATTTATCACATTCTCTTACGTCATTCTAACGTAATTCAACAAAACCCAAAAGCATATGTGCTAGATTCGCAACTAGCTAAACAAGTCTAATCAACATGAAAACTCATTCAAGCATTCTAGCAAACACCTTGTATGCATACACTACATGCATCTATATTCAACAATAAATTACCCAATTTATCAACAATTATAATAACACAATATCAATACATAAAGACATGCAAACTCATCCATATTCTCGTTAATCCGAAATTAACACGACTAAATCCTGAATTAACAAATAAGTGAATTAAACATATAATTAACTAAACCCAATTAACAAATAAGTGAATTAAACATATAACAACTAAACCCAATTAACAATTTATAAAACTAATTAAGATAAAAGATAGAAACCCCCAATTTATACTAAACGTAAAACATAATCCTAATATACACCCTCGTCTAGTCGCTATGGATAACCCCCGTTACAATTTTGTTGTTCAGGTACATTATAGGTTGAGGCGTTTGGTTAGGAGCTCTAGCAATGCATCACATGGGTTCGGGGCTTCTTTCGGTTGCTTTTATTTCATTTTTACTTAGACTTTTTTTGAGGTTGTAGCCTACGGGCAAATTCATTCGTTTGTTAACTTTTAGCTTTTACAAATCTTGTCTTGTAGCCGCGTTTGGCAAACTTTTTATTTATCCGTTAATTGTTCCTTTAGCTTGCAAATGTTTTCTTTTAAAAATTTTAATTTCGTACCAACAGATTCTCTTTTCTTTGTTTTAAAAAGGTCATGCCTCGATATCCGTGTTCTATGGAAATTGGGGCGTGACAACGTTATTTGCTAAATGCTAATATCTGTATTGAAACTACAAGTTTGTTTGGTTAAAGGGGTTAAGCTGATCTGAACTGAGGAAAAAGTGACATCAAATCAGCTTTTTTTTAGCTCTTGCCTCTTGCATGCAAAGGTAGCATAAGTAAAAAGTAATAAGAAAGCTAAGTAAAAATTTTGAGATCAAGAGCTAGACATGCATCCACCTTTCAATAGAAAGAAATGCAGGAAAAAGAAAATAATATACTAAAAATAGCAGCATCTTTTTTTCTTTTGAAAAGTTTCTAATATCTTTAGGCCCAGTGGAATATCCCACTCAACAGCTTGTTAATGGTCCACTGGTTTTAACTAGTTTTTAGTTAAAGTTGTTCTTTTAGCATTTCCAGTTTATCTCATTTGATTTTCTTTTTTTCTTCTCTTCCTCTTATACATATATAGGGACTCGTTTGTTTTGGTATATTGGAACTTTTATATCACTAATCCTGTTCTTTCTCTTGTACCAATGAAATAGATATTATTTTGAAACATATTTAGTATTGAATGTTTCTTTTCAGGCTATGAATACGATGGAGAATGGTTTTGTAGAAGGCGAAATGAAGCTACCTTCTAATAGTTATGTTAACAAGGTACTTATTAGTAGTATTAACCAGTGAGAAACATAGTTTAATGGCATGACATCAAATTGTCTGAAAGATGGTATGATAGATTGATAAATGATCGTTGGAGTCTTTGGAAATTTAATGTCATCCGAGTAATGTAGTAGTATATTATAGTTTCTCAATGTGTCTCTAACTCATAATTGTTGAAAACTTGAAATTGATAGAGAGATAGTATCTTAGTATGATATGCCTTACAAGCTGTCACTAAGTTTTCCGGCTTATCAGAAATTATTTGAACTATTGGTGCTTTATTTCATAAAGAGCTGCATATGTCTCCTTAAATCCTTACTTTTTTATTGGAACTTTAATTTTTGTTAGAAAAACGCGCAACAACCTGCTGCTGTGACGTGGCAGCGTAAACTGGACTTCGGCATGTCTGCTCCAAAAGAGTTCACTCTAAGGTTCCAAGAGAAGCTTGAATTTGTAAGACAATTGTATATGCCTAACTGGGATTTAGACACTTGTTATAAGTTTTTGAATCGTCTACTTTCGAGTTCAATCATTAAAATGCGGTTAACATACAAGTATACAACCACAATTTGAAATCATTAATTACATTGTATATATACTTTCAAATCTTTGATGTATCTATTTTTGCTTTATTCAACTTAAGAATTAAATCTGCTGTTACCCTCGATATTTGGATAGGGAATGTTGTTGCGGAGATTGATGGAGCATTGCAGCGAAGAAGCTGCTAAAGGACGGGTAGAATTTTTGACCTCAGAAATTATGTTCTATTTAAAAGAACATATATGATATGTGATTGGTTTATATTCTCAGGTTCCACTAATTGATCAATTCCAAGGGAGCATAGTCTCGTCTCATCACGGTGTTCCTCTTGGTGGTATTGGGTAGGTTTGCATTACACTGAGCAATCTTTATTAGGAAGAATCATTGATTAGTACATAAAAACATAATTTCCAAAACCCCGAATTCTCAAGTCTAAGATTTGGGTGCATATAATGTAGGATCATGTAGCATCAAAGTTAAAAACAAATAGTAAAACTAAGTAGCATCATGTAGCATACGTACTAATCAATGTGTTTTGGGGTCCGGGTTTTTGATAATTAAGTACCACTTATATGTACATTTTCATCATTTTCTCTTTTTATTATCAATCCAAATCGTTTCTATCATTGTTATAGAGAAAACTCAGAGCAAAAACTCCAGAAAAAACTGCGATATACTTATATAGGAAATGGAGGTTTAGTGTATGCCATCCTCTTTGTAGTGATGTTTTCTGATCTTTCTATACAGGTAGGGATCCGCCTAACCCCCTCCATTATGGAGTGTTTGATCAAAAAAAACTTATATAGGAAACGGAGAAATGTGAAAGATTGATGTGGTGGCAAAAACAATCACAATCGCTCAAGATAAAATATTGGAGTAGTTAGAAGAATGGAATACAACATATAACCTGCATTTCTCTCTAGGTTTCCGCAAAGGAGAACTACAATAAGAGCACTATTTGTGGGATTTTTTGAACAATAGCACTTTTTTTTCTAAAAAAATTTCACTGGCTCATATTATATAAATAGGTGTTTATAGTTTGAACAATAGCCGGTTTTATTGTACTCGTGTGTTTAAGATATTTTAGGTGTTTATAGTTTTGATCTGGGGAAACATATAAAAGAACTTCTGGTCTTGAACAACTAGAAGCCGTCAATTAGAGAACTAAAAAAAGTGGGGTTTTGGAGTTTGCTTTGTTATATAAAGTGTTGAACTTAGAAAACCTAAATAGAATTTACCTGGCAAATAAAAATTGGAATTTGAGTAATTACCCACTCGTTAATGCTCGACGTATCATTTGTCAGTGCAGGAAGCATAGGAAGAAGTTACAGAGGTGAGTTTCAAAGATTTCAACTATTTCCTGGGAAATGTGAAGATGCCACTGTTCGAGCAAACCAATTTTCGGTATGTTCTTTGTATGAAATTTTAGTCTTTTACTTTATAGTGTTTTCATGAGTTTTATTTTTCATGTGTTAGTTTTTGGGACTAAAATCCTTTTGTTGACACCATGAACCAATATCTTGGCGTTCGACAAAACTTATAGAACCTTAAAATGGGACTAAAATTTTATTAGCTCGTAGTAATCAAATTCTCACACTTCCAAATATTTACAATTAATAATAGTGTGGTTCCAACTCATGCAGGCTTTTGTTTCACGTCCAAATGGGGTCAGATATTCTACTGTCTTGTGTTCTGGTAATTCAGACAGATCGAAGTACGTCAATTTTTATTCCTATCTTGTTCTCGAGAAGATTTCTAGGTTTCTGTAGGTTGTTTCCTCAAATTGAAGACAGAAAAAACCTTTGATGTTTATTATCTTTTTCTCAAAAATATCTCTTTAGAAATTTCTTAAAAACTTCCCAGTATCGGAAACTAAGGACATGTTATCACTGATTCAATTTTGGGATATGAGAACCGGAAAACTATCAAACAAGTGAACCTTTCTTTTTATTTTATTTTAATTCCAACACAGAAAAAGTTAATGATAGTTTTCTGCTTATGCAGAAAAGCTACAGGTTCTGGTATTGAATCATGGGATTGGAACTTAGCTCTGGATAAGTGTACTTACCATGCTTTATATCCAAGAGCATGGACTGTGTATGATGGTATAAATGATTTTGTATCTTTGGGTTTAATTTATTCAGGAGATAACTTTTGTTTAAAAATCTTTTGAGCATTGGTATTAATACATTAATCCTTGTCGTAAACGCAGGTCATCCTGATCCTGAGCTCGAAATCGTTTGCCGTCAAATTTCTCCATTCATTCCTAAAAACTATAAAGAGAGCAGTCTTCCCGTTACGGCCTTTACATACACGGTAATGACGGATGGACCCAGCTTTGTTAAATTTGGTTGATGTACTGTTAGATTTCTGTTGAGATGTTGCTATTTATTTTGGGCAGCTTTCGAATTCTGGAAAATCAGATGCAGATGTAACTTTGATGTTCACCTGGGAGGTAAGTTAAGAGTATTTTTATTCAATTTATTTTTGGGGGCTTACAGGAGGTTAGACCCCAGTAAAACAATCTATTCGTTTATGTTTATTCAGAACTCGGTAGGTGGCATCTCATCCGAGTCTGGTCAGCACATTAATTCGCAGATCGAGTAAGCGTGAAATTAACCATCAACCTATCTTTCTCTATCATCAAATATTAATTTAATGTACATAGCTTTATGATGATGACGTTGGTTTCTGAGTTCCGACAAACCTGCCTCAATATTTGCTAGGTCGAAAGATGGTGTACACGGAGTACTTCTTCATCACAAGCAAGTTTCTTCGTATTTAAACTATTTATTTTTGATAACTGCCGTTTGGAAACTATTTATGCTTCTATATATCTCTGCTTTCATGCTTATATCTTAGAATCACTAACGCTATTAATTGTGTAGAACTGCTAAAGAGCATGCTCCTGTGAATTATGCGATAGTTGCCGAAGAGACAAAATATGTTCGTGTCTCAACTTGTCCCCGCTTTGTCATATCGGGTGATTCTCAAGGGATTACAGCACGAGAAATGTGGAATGGAATTAAAGAGGTACGCCTGTCTTCTCAGTTCTTTTGTTTTATTTAAATATAATCGGACTCTAATCCTTCATTTTCTGCAAGTATCTTTATGATGAAGTTTATTCGAAATGAGAATCTATTTAAATAATAATTAAATGCAATAACATTTTGAATCTTTTCCATCACATTCTTCTATGAGAAGTTTTTAAACGGACAGAGCCTTAAGTTTATTTTGGTATTTGGGAAGACTAAAAGAATAGTTCTTATCTAGTAGCTTTTATTTGAAATTTGTGTAAATTGCATAGTTATCTCCATAGTTATCTGAGAATGAGTGGCAAGGCCGAAAGAAGTCTTTTTACTGAACAATTATTTAATTTATCTTAGTTATTACCTTTCTTTTGTCTCTGTCTTTTACTTTTAGAATGGATCATTTCACGGCCTCAAATGCAATGAAGCTTCTAAACCTTCCAAACCTGGCTCATCCATTGGAGCTGCTGTGTCAGCTTCTGTCACCGTTCCCGCTGGTGGGGTCCGGACAGTTAATTTCGCACTAGCTTGGACCTGCCCAGAAGTTAGATTTGCTAGTGGAAAGACTTACCACAGGTTGATTTCCCTTCTTATTTAATACGTGATAATAAAGATGAACTCTCTGTTAGTACCTCGAATATTAACCATGTGCCATGTATTAATGTTTATCTTTACAGGCGTTATACAAAATTTTACGGCACTCAGGGGGATGCAGCAGCAGCCCTTGCTCATGATGCTATATTTGGTAACTCTTGCAGAATTATAAGTTACAGTTATTAAAAGTAAAGAAATTATCCGAGAGAGTGCTTTGTAGTTTCTTTGGTTGGAACACCTTAATATGCTATTGGAGATTTTCTGTGATATTTTATTGAGATTTTGCAAACTATGGCTGCGAAAGCCGAAACTAGTCTGATAGTGATACTTGATACTGTGTCAAAACGTAAAAGTTGAATGAATTTTCTTAGGGGATCGAATTTGAAAACTTTTTTTAGTCGTTTCTACTTTTTACTTCAACCAGAGCATGTGCAATGGGAATCGCAGATTGAAGCTTGGCAAAAACCGATTATTGAAGACATAAATCTCCCTGAGTGGTAAGTAAAGAAAGTTTTGTGCTAGCAAAGTTGTCCATGTTATTCTGTCTCCATATATTTCAAATTATCAAGTTTTTCTTCAGGTACCGGGTGACTCTTTTTAACGAGCTATATTATCTTAATGCTGGGGGCACAATCTGGACAGGTTTTTATTTATTTATCAATCATTCTCTTAAGCATTCAAATCGCTTTTTTTATAAAGCTCGTTTTGAAGCTATAAAACATGGTTCTAAGCTCAAAAATCTCAAAAGCACTTTGCGGAAAAGTTTATGCTTTTAGCAAAGCTCTTGCAGAAAGGCTTTAGCTTACTTTTTACTTCTTAAAATGTTGATTATGATCGAACTACTAACTGGTAACTCCCTAGCAGATGGGTCTCCACCAATCCAAACCCTCTCAAAAATCGGACATTCGAAATTTACCCTTGGTCATTTGAGAACAAAAATTGAAAAAACCGTACAAACTCCACATCAGAACGATACCTCATCAGAAATCCTTGGGAGAATGAGATCTGTACTGGAAACAATACATTTGCCAATCACTTCATCTTCGGCTTTTGGATCTTATCTTCTTGAAATTGGAGAAGAGAACGTTGGCCAATTCCTTTATCTCGAAGGAATCCAGTACCACATGTGGAATACTTACGATGTCCACTTCTACTCATCTTTTGCTCTACTTATGCTCTTTCCAAAACTCGAACTTAGCATCCAAAGGGACTTTGCACTCGCGGTGCTAATGCACGATCCGACGGTCACTAGGACTTTGATCGACGATAAGTGGGTCCAACGCAAGGTTCTTGGGGCTGTTCCACACGATATCGGTCTCAATGATCCTTGGTTCGAACTAAATGCTTACCCAGCTCACAACACAGACAGGTGGAAGGACCTGAACTCGAAATTCGTTCTTCAAGTTTATAGAGACGTGAAAGCCACAGGTGATAAGAACTTTGCAAAAGCTGTTTGGCCATCGGTGTATATCGCAATGGCGTTTTTGGACCAGTTTGATAAAGATGGCGATGGAATGATCGAAAACGAAGGATTCCCAGATCAGACATATGATGTATGGACGGTTACAGGCGTGAGTGCGTATTGTGGGAGTCTGTGGGTAGCAGCACTACAAGCTGCTTCGGCTCTGGCTCGCGAAGTTGGAGATATTGAATCAGCTGATTATTTTTTTGCTAAGTTTGAAAAGGCAAAGGTTGTGTACCATGACGAATTATGGAACGGTTCGTATTTCAATTATGACAACAGCGGAAGTAAAACAAGTACTTCTATACAGGCTGATCAAATGGCCGGACAGTGGTATGTACTCTTAGAATAACTATCTAGGACAGTTTCTTGTAATTTTTGTATATCTTTCTACCACCCTTCTGGATAAATCATTTAGATGATCATAAAACACATTAGTAAGAGTCACTAAATAAGTCTCTAGGTAACAGTTTGACCCTTTAAACTACTCACTTCAATTTATTTATATAAAGAAACCATAAATGAAATTTAGGAATATTAGCGGGACTAGAAATTATGTAAGTATACTTAATTTCAGTTTATATGATAGGTACGCTAGGGCCGTCGGTCTTTTACCAATAGCAGATGAAGACAAAATAAGGAGTGTACTTAAGAAAGTTTACAACTTCAACGTGTTGAAGGTAAAGGGTGGAACCCGCGGAGCCGTTAACGGAATGCTTCCCGATGGAAGAGTTGACATGTCAACTTTTGAATCAAGAGAAATATGGTCCGGCGTTACATATGCTATCGCTGCTACAATGATTCAGGAGGGTATGACAGATATGGCTTTTCAAACTGCATTTGGCATCTATGAAACAGCTTGGTCTCAGAATGGCCTTGGGTATGCATTTGCCTAAATTTTCTACAATATTCTCTTTTCGGACAATTTGATTCTCGTAGTTAAACTGATGTATTTAGAAAAAGATTCACAAAAAATATTCGTGTGCCTATTAAAAATCGTTACAGAAAATGCATCAGGAATATTGGTTCTAGAAATTTGGGTTTTAAGGATTGCAAAGAAACCAGTTATTTCAAGAGAACTGAAAAAATGTTTTCCGTAGGTTGAGGAGACAAATTCATTCGAAAAATTGGCTATCCACAGGCCACTAATAAATTCTTATAAACTAGCTAGGGGGTCCTTTTGGTCACCACATGTTCATCTAGTGCTTCTTAATATTTGCTTAGGAATTAGAATTATCATTTATCATGAGAAAACAATACAATTATGAATAGATGAGTTCATGAGGTAGAGTGCACCATCAGTCTTTCACTTGTCAATGGTTTTCTTTCTAATTTATTTTGTAGATTTTCATTTCAAACACCCGAGGCGTGGAATACCGATGACGAGTTCCGATCCTTGACGTATATGAGACCATTGGCTATTTGGGGAATGCAATGGGCTTTGACAAAGGCCAAGCTCTTCAATCAAGAGATTATTAAACTCGAACAGAACAATGGTAATGTTGTAAATCCTAGCCCACCTGAAGGTTACTCTGAAGTCGCTCGCCTGTTAAAATTGCCTGAAGAGGATCCCTCTCCTAGAAGCGTCTTAAAGTCAGTTTATGATTTCCTGAATTCTGTTGTCAAATTTGTCATTTAGCTAGTCGAAGATGGTTGACAACGAACAATAAATATTAAGTTGGGTCTATGTTTGTACTTCTTTTGTTTTTTAAAATAAGAAGAGGTAAATGGGTTACTGGCTTTGCATAACATTGTACACAAACTTATGGTTCCAAAAGTATATGTTCAAAGTTACAGAAGGGATATCATTCTATTATAATAAGCCGACCCAAGTCAAGTAAGGCTGTCTAATTTAGTCATTTTTTTTTTTCTAAAAACACCCCTATATTTTTTTTATTAATTACTATAATACCATATTCACATAAAAAATAAAAAATAAAAAAAATAAATAAATAACAACTAATAACATTACGTGTCCCTCTTTAACAACCAAACATTCTTTTAAGTCTTATAATATTTTTTTTTGTATTATCCATATATTTATATTATAAGTACACTTATTTTTTATATTTTAATTATATTGTGCGTCACACACGCAACACGTGAGGCACGATTACTAGTATTTTAATATCACTTTGAATTAATTATCCACTGTTTATTTGTCACAAACCTCGATTTTGTCCCTTAAAGTGATGCTTTCTTCATTCAGGGTTAATGTTTGTCACATCTGAAGCTATTATCAGCTTATGTATGCTCGATTTTGTCAAAAACCGATGTTTTAACACATTCAATAACAGCAATCGGCATTCTAATCCTCTCTGTGGTTATATATATGTGAAAATATCTATGGTTCAACATCTTGATTTTGGAACTCAATGAAAAAAATTAAGAATTCAGTGAAAAGAATGTATAGTGGAATTGTGTCGTGGGTCGTCCAATCCAAAATTCTGGAAAAAGTTCTCCTACACTCCGTTTCATTAAATTAGCCCTGAACCAGCAACACAAAGGCCAAATGGATTATTCCATTAATCATCCTAAATCGAATTTTACTTCAAAACTTTATGTGCTCTTTAACTGAGTTTTCTTGATTCACATCTTGATTTTGGAATAAGTCATCTGGTAATATATTCTTCCAACAAGTAAGGTAATTTTGTTATAACTTGTAGAGGCCGGCCTAATCAAAATTGAATCCAAGAACTTTTAGGTCAACTGAGAGTTGAAGACTCCGAAATTAATAACTATACTATCAAATAGTTTTTATCTGTGTAATGACTCAAAAGGCAATCTGGCTCGATCAAAGATAAATATTGCAACTCATTGTTTAGACTGTTTTTTGTCAGTGTAGCTGGCTCCATAACAAAAAAATACAGATGACTATTGTAAAACGTATACGTAGATTTCATACGGGCAATAAGAATTCCGCAATATTGCTTGAGGAATTTTCTATTAGGGATCATCACATGATGAATTACGGTAGCAGATCGAAAATAATACTTAGTCCAAATAAGGAACCATTGATTCTACTTGCTAAAAAATGGCAACTCAAAGTGATACAATTTCACAACTTTGGAAACCAATCAACTTTATTGAAACTTGAAGTCTTTAACTGTGGGTTTTTTTTTTCGTATAACTCACCTTGTAAATGTTTATTTTAAAATTCGAAGCTATCTTTGGGACTAATTATAAAAAGTTTTATTTTTTAAAATTAATTTTCAATACCGGAAGTTAATCATTGTTTAATTACCTTTATCCCGGATTCCCATGGACTATCGGTTATCTTTTCCCATAGTTTAATTACCGTATCCCATGTACTGTCCATTATCTTTTCTCATTTCAAACTAATTAACTCAAGTATATTAGTTAATGGTTTCATTTTAAATTCTTTAATAAAAGAGTTGAACATTTCACATAGGTTAATCAATAGTAAAATACACACACATTCCAATTTACCCTTATATAATACTCTCCTCCCAAAATAATAGTAAACCACATGCAAAGTTTGACCGATAAAAATTTATATCAAAATTGTTGTAATAAAATTTTTAAAAAATTAATCATATAGCAGTTCAAAAGTTAAATTACATTAAGAAATTTCATTTCGGCAATTTTAATACAAGTTCTTGGCCGATCAAACTTTATCAAAATTGTTGTAATAAAGTTTTTAAAAAATTAATCATATAGCAGTTCAAAAGTTAAATTACATTAAAAAATTTCATTTCGGCAATTTTAATACAAGTTCTTGGCCGATCAAACTTTACATGTGATTTCGTAATATACTAGTATTATTTTGGGAGGGAGGGAATATATTTTTTGTAAACTTTTTAATGGTGTTGGGAAACACCTTTGATATTTTAATTACAATTCTTCAAAAATCCTCTAATGTTACTAATTACCGTATTTAGATGAATAACGTACACACCGATCCATCATCAAAATATTAGAATACGCATTCTTCTTACCCATTTTGGAAAAAACCCATATTTGTAAACTTATGTAACAAAAATCGTTTCTATAAAAGTAGATAGATACACAACACCACAATGTTCAAGTAATTATTCGAAACATTATTTACCATTGGCATCTCCAATCTCAAATTTAATTTAGATAAAATGTCCTAATATGTATTCAAATGCCAAAAAAAAAAAAATAGTAGAAAAAAAGATTCAACTTCTCATATTTGCAAATTAAGTAAAAGTCTAAACGGATAAAAAAAAAATTGATCCTAAACTTTTGCACAACGTTCAATGAAAATAAGGCTATTTGTATTTGTCGTAAACACATAAAATTTTATTTTTTATATCTATCATATATATGCAATACATGTAACCAAGATAAAAGATCAAATAAACTACTAAAATTAATTTCAAAATATCTTCTTCTTTTTTTAAATATATTTGGACATAAACAATTTGGACCTCCTCATTGGCCATGAATATAATCAATTATCCACCATGTTTGTGTCCCCCAATAAGCACTCACGAACACGAATCATTGACCTCCTCTAGATTTCTCTGTTACTATTTTGGAGTCTAATGTTACATAATTTGTTTCAAGAAAACTCTATCAGATCTAAGTTTGAAGAATGATTTTTCTAAAATTACGACGGTCTCTTTGGAACAGTCATCTTATTTGATTGTTTATGATACAGTCGTTTTAATCACCGTTAGATTAGAAAATGGATGGTTAGATGATGTTTTTCAGTAACTAATTTATTTTTTCTATTTTCAACAAATTAGAATTTGATAAATTAAAAATAAATTGTACAACACACTAAAAATTCAAATAAAAATATAGAACCCTAGGGGGACTACCCTAAACTTAAATATTAATCAAATTTTTTTTTATCCATTTGACACTTTTTTATGCGAACGGATTGTAAATCAGTCGTATAAACTGACTGTTCCCTAGTAATTTCCAAAATTATTTCTATAGATATCAAAGAAGCATATATACATTGTTTACTTGGGTCATTGTATTGCCGTTTAATTTGGCTATTTTAGAATCATTCTAAATGATTTCGACTATTTACTTTAGAGTCGTTTGTTTCCTGTATTTTACTGATCATTTATACCGTTTTAGCATCGATTTAAATCTTTGGATTTTTTGTACATTTTTTAACTGCAGAGTTTTGTATCATTGTTAAATTGGTAGAAACTATGTGGTAAAATGTGTAATAGTTTTAAACCCATTTACTTTTAAGAAAGAAACTATGGACTAAATGAAAGTCGGGTTCTAACTCTAGGAGGTTAATGAGTAATTAATCCTATTTTTAGTACTCTATTGATATTAGTCGGCAACCAAATAGACTGAAACTTGATCATTATTGCAAAAACGGACATTTTCTTAATATTGTTTTAAAACAAGTACCATCCTGAAATTTTCCCATCAAGAAAGGAAAAAAATTATTGATTTCGTTCCACCTTATGTACTAAATCTAGGGCTATAAATGAGATAACCCGTTAGTGAAATCGTTTGTATTCGACTCGGTTAAGTTTCGGTTCATATTCGTTCATTTATAAACGAACATGATAATGAACAAGAATATACCGTTCATCTATTAATTGAACTAAACATGAACACGACTCTGTTCCTCTAAACTCGTATTCGTGTAACTATATATATAAAATTTGATAAAATTAAAAAACTAAATCTATTAATGATGTAACAAAAACTAGCTAGTATCACTACAAATTAATAAGCTTACTTATAGTACAATAATATTAATGATATGTTTGAATTATTTAAAACTTATTAAAGTAATTTATATAATCATACTATACCGATTTTAAATTGACGAAAAGAAACGTTCACGAACAACTCGTGTTCAGCTCGTCAAACGTTCGGTTCATGTTCGTCAAATGTTCGTTCGTATTTAAATGAACATGAACAAGTATTTTAGTTTATGAAACGTTTCGCTTCATTTAGAGCCCTAAGTAAATCTTAATCTTATCTAAGTTCATATCACAGAGAAAGATAACCTTGAGAAATTAGAACATATTTTTAGTTCTTGCTATATTTCACAGCACAAAAGAAAGAAATAAACATGAGACAATTTCCGTTATTTCTATATACAAATTTGCTTGAAAACAAAAGAGTGGTACAAACAACTCCCCTAACATCTATATAACTATTCTCAACAAACTATATCTATTACAGTACAAATAATTCAATTGGCAAAAAAAACTAAAACAGTAACGTATCTTAATCTAAATTCTAATCTACCTAGAATAGGCGAAACTAGTAACAGTTTCGTGTACCGCCAAAACCAGTGGCCAAAATCCCTTTATTTGGAACTCTGTTAAGAAAAACAACCAAATACGCAAAATTGGTTGATTCAAACCCGAGCCATGGGAGAAAAAGGAGGTTTGATTTTGAAAGACGGAAATATTTCTTCAATTTTCTTAACTTCAGCTATAATTTCCTCCTCAACAACAGACTCGAGTAAATCAGAAATCTCATCCTCAACAAATACTCGAAGTGAATCGCTTTTTGACAACTGATTTTCTGCTTCCTGTGTAGCATTAATTGAGACGTCTGTACAGTGCAATATAGCTACGCACATAGAAAATGCTTGTAATGTTGATAATTTTGCATGAAAATCAACTGTATATCGTTTTTCATCAATGGCAGTGATGATCAGAGCCGGTGTATTATCTTTTCCTCCCTGCATATGAGATGAACAAATAAGGTCACCTTCGGGATCAAGATAATTCAAAATATTCGCAATTTGTTATTTAAGTAATTTGCATGACTTAAATATTTTCTTATGGTGGTACAAATTAGTATCAGGAATTTGAATTCATCTACAAAACTACTATGGAGTACTTGGTATCATCTTCTTGTTTTATTTTAATTTTAAGAAAATAACATGATATAGTCTTGAAATCATCTTCTTACTTGGCCAAAGAAAAAGTCTATGTTGATCCAATAATCAATCTTAATTTTCAGTGATTCAAGACACCAAGTTCTAAGTCTTTAACAGTTAAGTTCACTAGAAACCTGCAGTAACTCTCCCTTTTCCTAAACACAAAAATAGTTTTCCTTAAAATACCGAAAGAGCCTAAGTTGGCAAACTAATACTGTAAGTCTGTAAATTATAGTGACAAGTGACAACCACAACTGAAACTTGGTTAACCATCCCAAATACCTATATGTTTTACATCTATAAATACGTAAGCAACCAAAGTAATTACGCAAGATGGTGGCTTAACAGTATGCAAGTATGCAACACAGTAAAACTCACAAAGTAATAACCTATCTGAAGACTGATTTAGCATGATCACCAAAAGCAGATGTGGTTCTGTTCTGAAAAGCATTAAGTTAGATTGTTTCAAAAATTTAAAGCAACACACTATACTGTCCTTAGACTATCTAACGTACGCACTATATTGCATAGACATAGATATAACCAAATACCTTCATTTTAAATCCCCAATCAAGCAAAGTACTCTCATAAGCTGATAGACGCTTAAGCCAAAGAACTATTCAAACCGTAAACGGAAAATTAGAATAAAACGCCTCTTAATTGGGGCGCTGAAGTACTCTCTAATCAAGCCGAAATCTTATTAAAACAAGTCGTTAAATCAAATGCGGTTTCGTTTAAACCTTTAATGAACACACCATACATCATCCAACATGTACTAGTATATTATATACATAAATAATAACCACCACCAGTATTTGTAAATCCTCAAGTAAACTAAAAACCAAAATAAAATAACTGAAATGAGAAATAACCATACCTTAACAAAAAACTCAAGCGGCTGTTGATTTTCCAAAACAAGACGATTATCAACACTTCGAATATACCGATTTCGAAAAACAGTTAAAGGGCAACCCATATCCCAACTACCACAGTCACACTCGCCTTTTGATCTCCATCGATCAAGCAATGATGAGGGGCCACAACTTTCCACATCTGCACATGGCTGACCATGAGTCCCTGCAGGAACGACAACATCTACCCTCAAATTTGAATCTCCGTTTTTTCGATCCTCAGATGCACACAAATCCAATAAGCTCGGATGAGCGTGATTCCTCCTCCGAGCCCCACCGTCGTGCTTTAAACTCTCTTTCTTCTCATACGGAACTTGTACAACACAGGCCGCTATTTCCATATATGTTTGAGCCGATAAATCGAAGTCCTTGGGTTTTGTATCGTATAAAACAAATTCAGTTATCATAGAGCTGTCTCTTTTCGTCTCTGTATTTAAGCAACGCGAAACTTGCATTTTCCCCATCATAGAAGATGCCTTTTTCAAGTCCTTCAATTCCCATTGAGTCGTCGCATTACTTTTCCTTTTACTTGGAAAAGTATGAAATGTGTATACCCAATTTAGATCTTTCTCGGTTTTCCATCTCCTTGCCACTAAAACATCATCTTGGGAGTTTAACGAAAGCTCGAAAAATGGGGACCCGTATTTTGTTTCTAATCTCAAGCATCCGCGTAAATGAGCTGGCGAACACGAAGCCAATGACTCACGAGAAACAGTTTCAGGAACTTTTGGTGGTTTCATGGAATTACTTACTAAAGATCTACGAGAGATTTCATTTTTTTTAGTAGAATCACTTGGAGCGCCTATAGTACTACGTTGAGACTTGGATTTTGTAAAAGGATCAAACATTTTTCGTAGCGGATTAAATCTCATTTTTGGGTTACTAGGCCTAGAGCTATCATTTTCCGACTGAGAGGGTGAAGTGGGAACTGCCAATTTAGCCGATAACGATTTCTGAAAACCAGTAGACGTCTCTCTAAATTTAGCATTTTGGGTTTTAGCCCTTTCTAACAATACAGCATTTTCCTTTCCAAAATCAAAAGGAAACACTTTATCGGAGCCTAATTCTGAATTTTTCGACATGACTGAGAAACGTTTCATTTCTGAGGCATCCTCATCTGAGCTACAAAGAGAATCAACTATCCCATACGAAGAAAAGATTGAATCTTTTCCGGACAATTCAATCTTTTTTCTACCTTCAAACTCTTCAATCTTTTCCATTTTTCTTCTTTCGGTTGAGCTTTGATAAACCGAACCCCGTCTTAAAACTTCATTTCGTTCAAGCCCAGATGTTCGAGGTGGGGCATTTTTACAAGATACACTTCGAAATCGGTGGAAATTAATGTCCGTAAAATCTTCTTTTAACGTGAACAGGTCATCTTTACGAATGGGGTCTATTTTAGTGCTTCTTCTTTTTTCGGTTTTTGATCTTTGACGGGGAGATGGGAGAACTGTGTTCGGGCTCCCACTTTTCAATTTACAGTATTTGTCGAAATCTAACTCCATTGTCTGATCACATTGACAAAGTTACAATCTACAAAAGGTTAGAGAAAAGGGCAAACATGTATCAAACGCTAGAGATAATTGTGAAATAGAGAAAATGGGATCAAAGTGGATATTATTTCCTGACTAAAAATCTCCTAAAAGTCTTGCAAAGATCAAATCTTTTCCACAATTGAGCCACCAGATTTAAAGGATGCAATTATAATAAAATCCAAAAAAATATCTTATAGAATTGTAAATAATTGTGTATACATATATATCTGGCAATCTTATAATCTAAAAAGATACAGAAGCAAATTAATCTCAGAATCATAAACATTCGTACACTAATTAAATCTCAAAAACTACCCACTTTTTTCAACTAAAAGAAACCTTATAAGAAAGAGGAAAAAAGATACTATCAATCATTCAATTGCATGTGTCGTTTGCAGGAAAAAATCTATACCCAAGAAAGTCTTAACTCTTACCCATATTCTCAATTAGGTCAAATCAAAAATAATGAAACTAACAAAATATAAGATTTTAGAGATCTTTATAGTTTTTTTTGTTTTTTTTTTTTTTGATAAGCTGAGATCTTTATAGTTAAGAGTTACAATACCAACCTCATGGACCCTCCAATAATAAACAAATTTGAGACCAACATATACAATTAATAATGAAAACCCAAACATGGGTACTCACTACTCAAGTACTAACGCTTGTTTGGCTTCAAGGTCTATAAAACTCAAATCTCATGACTACTTTCTTTATAGAAGAAAGTAACTAATTTTTAAGTTGACCAACAAAATGTAACCTAACCAAGCTAATATCCTTGGGGGGAAATCCGGGTTTTTTAAAAGGCGAAAACTTAACTAAAGTGTTTCTGTGCGCATAAACTATAATTTTAGCGGCTTAAAAAGCGAGCTTTTTAACCTTTTATTTTAAACTTCTATTAAAACAGAGGAAAAAACATACATATAAACACACGAATTGAAAGCTTTAAAAGCATTAATCATTTTTTTTCTAAAAAAGTAAATTAATCATTCAGGCTTGTATTGAAATCTATAAAAAAAAAACACAAATGCTTATGAAAATGAACATTACCCCACTAGATCTCTTTCAGAGGAGTAAGCCCAAAGAAATTCCCAACAAATTATTGGTAAAAACCAATCATTTTCTTAATCTCATCATCTCAATATATTCATATGAAACTTAAAAAAATCCCAATATTTATTTATTAGTACCTCTTAATAGAGATAACTCACAGAGTAAAGAATCTTTATTTTTAAAGAGAGAGAGATAGTTTCTCTATGATCAAAAGGGTATGTGTAAATTAGTATTAAAGAATCCAAAATAATAATAATGGGAAATAAAAAAAAGGGGAAAATGAAATGGAGCCCAATAATAGCAATAAAAACAAAAAGAGACAAAGCATGCGATTATAGAGAGAGAAAGTTGTGAGTGTGGATTTTATTTTTTTTCTCTTACAAGGAAAAGACAAAGAGAGAGACAGTGTCCTGCCATGTCCAATTAAAATAATAATAATGGAATTTCATTAATAATCAACATTAACATGCAATTATATTCAGTATTATTTTCGTACTTTCAAATGCAACTTAATAATACCAGTGTTTTGAAAAGTTTACATAATAGTCTCTATTTGAGGGCAATAATCTCTTGGCCTTTTTCCCTACATGTGCAGAGACAGCTTCAGACACGCATAATAGACACATTTGTATCGGCCATCCAAAATATTGTATTTAAATTAGTTCTCAAATTTTGGCCTCATTGTGAATATGTTACACATAAAATCCGTGAATTAAAAAAAAAAAAAAAACGTTTGATATTTGAAGTTTGTGTCGGGTCTCTTAAACCTTGGAGACGGCTCTCCATGTGTCCTCTAAACATAAAAAATTACATTAAAATAAGATTATAAGCCGTTTATTTATGTTTTAAAAAGTCTTTGTTTTATCCATTCGTGTATATATTTTTGGTCGACCGTATTTGAAGGATTAACCAGATGCCACTTTAAGTGTTCAAAACAAATGTCGGTATTTTAAAATCAAAGCCTATAAACCAATCTTTATGTGCTTTTAGCCGAAACTTAATTAGTATCCGGACAACTTGTCACTATAGTATCCGAATATGATTAGAACTCGTAACTAAATAACGAAATAACCGAATTAGTTTTAATGCTCGAAAATATGGGAATAAATATGTCACTTTAAAAAGATTGGGGCAGCAAGTGTTGTAAATCAAAACAAAAAGTAAATAAGAAAAATTAGTAAAGGCTTAAGGGGATAATTGATGCGATTCACCAAAGAAAAAAGGGTCCCCCATTAGGCTTTACCATGTTCAGTGTTGGAGTATGAAGCGCGGTCTGCTGATCACATATATAAAAGACTAAAAAGACCTTCATAATTTCATTGACTGATTAATTTGTAATTAAGTAAATACACAACATGATTTTAATTAATGTTACAAATATATCCCACTGGTTGTTTATATTGCAGTTACCCCCCTTTAATTTGTAAACCTCTAACCACATTGGTCTCATATATACAACAAATTTAAGTTGCTAAGTTAATAAATTAGCTGAGCTTCAAGATTTTAGCTTTTCCAAGCCACGAAACAACAAAATAAACTAGAGCGTCAAATACACTAGTGCTGATAAACGATTTCGAGTAAGTTGACTTTAATATAGCCTAATAGTCCAATACTTTTTGGGGGTTAAATTTGGCAAATGATATGACCAATGAGATTAGTCGGAGCCAACCATCTCAATAATTTGACGTATTTCGGTTACTCGAACCCGAGCAAAGGAATGGAGGTGTACTCAACTTGTAACATGTCCCAGAACCTGGGGTTGACTGTAATTGATGAAAAAACATTAGGGAGAATATTGATTTAAGAAATATATGGGTGTATCATTATAATTGACCATTATCAGACGCTAATTAAGGGTGTTTTGGGTATTTTGTTCTCAGCTAAAGACTAAAAAGAGTCTCCCAATTTATCACTTTAGGCCCACTGGTCTTTATTTGATTGTCTTATTTTTGGGGAAGTGCATGGGTATAGTTTTCTGTTTGGAAATTACTATCATTATTATAAATTATTCATTACTTTATGCCAGTATACATGTATATATACACAGATTCTCACAGTTTATTTTAATCTTATGACATTAAATGAGAGGTGATTATATTTATACAATTACAGATTCCTCGCTAAACCCTAAATCAATAATTATTTAAAATCTCTTTTCCCGCTAGAACAACCTTCACAATCTTGTTCAAATTAATGTTGTTCAAATTACATAAAGTTTATTTACTCCATAATCTGCATTTGGATTGAGAAATGTTATAGGAGTAGCTAACTATGCAAATTAATTTACAGTACATTAATTTCTTGTTAGCGTTATGCCAAAATCTAGTTCGGTAGTAGTTCTTAGAGCAACCGCAACAGCTAATTTAAAATTTTAAATGCAACTTTTTACTTGTTTTGAGAAACTAGTTAACTTTGTACAATTTATCAGCTTAGGATTTTTAACCAAATTCTATTATTTAATATTAATTTAATCTTTATTTAAAATATTTTCAACTTTCATGTGGGTCTCATTACCATTACTTAGTCCTTTATTATTGCAAATGAATGACTTTGGTTCCTTTAATACAGAGAACGGCTTTAAGGAATTGTTAGGGTATCGGTTGAAAGAGATTTTTTTTGTTGGAATCACTAAAAACTAGTGAAATGGCGTTATATGAGGCTGTTGTTTCAGTTGCTCTTATGGGAAACCAGTTCAGTGGCAAGAATGGGGGTGAAGAAATTCCAACAGAAAATAAGTAGTTGTAGATCTGTTGCTTTTAAAAAAAATTATATGCAAAATAAATGACAGTTAGTAAAGTTTTTAATAATACGGGGTGACTATATATATATAGCTTTTGTCTATCCCCTACTATAGCCAACTGAGCAACAGTGACACCAACTTATTGACACATTTAGAAAAAAAAGTACTTATAACATATTCACCATATAACAAAGTACCACTTAATTAAAAGTTAAGATTGTAAATTTATTTTGGCCACAATCAATGTGATGGCTCTGCTAGTGATTTATAATAGTTGTACAATAAGGTAAAGAGTGATTACAGGGGTAAGTATAAATATACATTACAAGTAAAGAGATTTTAGAAATTAATACAGCTAATTAATTGTACTGAGTCATGATTATGGGATTTCAGTAATTTTGGCTTCGGAAGAGATCTTGGGAGACTATAATCCAATACGTACGCTCCTGCAATCGCAACGTTAAGGCACTAACGTTGCGATCGAGAACCCTGTTTGCAAACTTTGACGCAACTAGGGGCTTCATATAACCACCGGGCAGTTGGTCTTTAGTAGACAAAAGACGTACATGAAGTAATTAATTTGGCTGCCTCACGATCAATCGAACGACGTGAAAAACTATTTCAATGTGTGTTGCTCTTGTATTGTCACAATCGAGCACAGGTGATGGTGGAATATTGATGCTCAGTTTGGTGAGAAAGAACCCAACGATCTCGGTATTGGCGTTAGTCAAGAGCCTGATATTCCGCTTTTGTACTGGACCAAAAGATTGTTTGTTGTTTCTTTGATAACCAATATATTAAATTGTCACCGAGAAATATATAATAACATGTAGTGGATCGTCGATCATCCGGACATCAGACCCAATCAGAGTCTTGAGTATAGGCTCGTATTTTGTAAATATAGTGAGAATGAGCGACGTAAAAAGAGCCCACATGGTGAATTTTGTGCTTACGAAATTGAAGAGTTCACTTGATTGCACTCCAATGGTTATCACATGGTCTATGGATAAATTGACATACCCAATTAATAGCAAAGGAAATGTCGGAACGAGTATAAGTGATAGATACAGAAGTGTGTCCACTGTGCTACGATAAAGTGACATCGCAAAATAAGTCTTTGCTAATTAAATTGGCTTATCGGTATAATCCCGTAATCACAACCGTGTCTCAGAAGTCGTGCGGATGAAAATAGATGATTATGGCTTCGGAGGAAATCTTGGAAGATTCTGTTCCAATATAACTCTGAATGAAAAAGAAATACTACAAGTTCAATCCATCATCCCTCACATATTTCAGTGTTTTTACTTTTTAGTACCTCAATATAATTTCTGGAACAGCAACCAAGCATAACTCATGTTTTGAAAATTTCAATAAAAAAAACCCAACCATAATTTGGCTAATTAAAAGCACAGTAGTGAAAACTGAAGGCTATTAGAAATATTCTACTGTATTAAAATCAGAATTTGAAGTCTGTTTTCTATAGTCTGTCTGGGCTAGCTTCAAACTTATAAAGTCTCACTACAAGAAACTGGAGTTTTGGGAATAAAACTTAGGGACAGTTTCTAAATCGGTCCCTAAATGATATTTTTAGGAATTAAAATATTTTTTTAATCCCAAAATAGATATAAATTGGTCCTTAAAAATATAAAAATTGGTCCTTAAAAACGATATGCTACCAACATTAGGGGACCATGTTATTATGTCTCTAAATATCTTTTGTGACTAAATAATTCCGTCATCTTTTGTTGGTACCGGATTGTTTTTAAGAACCAATTTTAATGTTTTTTGTTTTCAAATATAACTATTTAGGGATTAGAAAATTATTTTGGTCCCTACAAATATTATTTAGGGACCGATTTAAAAGCCGTGACTAAATTTTAGTCTTCCAAAACTTTAGTTTCTTGTAGTTACTTAATATCACTTTGTTTGTTATTTGCACATTTTGTATGGCTGTCAAAATAACACCCAATCCAGAACAAAATGTGTAAATATCACATTTTGACGCCCTAACTCCCAAATTAACACATTTTGTTCTACATTGGGTGTTATTTTAAAAGCGGGTCTTAATGAATTAGAATTTGTATTGAAAATTGATGTTCGATAAAATAAAACAAATAGTATATGGTTCAATCATTTGAAATTGATATTCTATAAATTGAGAAATCTTGTCTTGTTATTTAATGTTTTAAAACCTCATGTCTCGTGTTTCTTAAATTATAATTCGGGGTATGACACGTGCGATCAAATATAGTAAAAAAAATATTTCTTTACTTTAGCTAGCAACTCTTGTATCGGGCTGTGACAATATCTATCCTAAAATTAATTCAAAATTAAAACTAAAAAATACTAAAAAGCTAACACGTGTTAATGAAACCAAAAATATCTACTCTAAAATTTATTCAAAATTAAAACTAAAAAATATTATTGGTTGACACACTCTAAATAATAGTGTGCATGATGTTTATATAATTGTTTTTCCATATGTTAAGATAATATAAAAAAATTTCCAAATTTTTTATTGATACTCGGATGAAATTGCATTTTATCTACTCGTTTAAAAAAACATGGCAGGCTGCCCTAAAAAATTCAAGGCAAAAAAAAACCAAAAAACCAAAAATAAAACCGAAAAAAATCGGTCCGGTTCGATCCAAAAAATAAAAATACTGAAACCAAAATTCCGAACCGAAAAATATGTTCGGTTTCGGTTTTGTCAAAAACCGAACCGAACCGGACCAAAACGAGCCCCAACAATTAGGGCAGGCTGCCTTGAAAAATTCAAGGCAGCCAAAACCAATCCCAATTAAGCAACACAAAACAAAGAAAATATCAAACAGCTACATTCAAAAACATCATTTGTTCTAGAACACATAATAAAAAGCAATTAAGCAACGTAAAGAAAGACGAGTTTCTTAAAAAGGCTAGAACTTAGTATTTGTTCTTCTATATAATTGATTTTGAACGGACTAATATACAGTAACTACAACAGCTACCGATCAAATTTTGAAAAAAAATAGCAATTATTAGAGAACGGACCAACCAACACTAGACAGAAAAGCAATGGGTAGTTTTGTGTAAGCGGATGTGTGTGTGTACGTGTGTAACAGTGTAAGTGTGAATGTATGGGTGAGTGATGTGTATACATACGTGTACGCACATGCATAGACACGCACACAAATACACGTGTGTGTGTGCGCGCGTGTGTGTGCATTGCACTCACAACACACATGCAGACACGGATGCACCACTTCGTTGTGTGTTAAATACAGTATTGATGCAACCGTTTTTTATGTTGACTTTATATTATGTACCAAGAAATATATCAAAACAGTAATTTTGAATTCACCTGAGAAAGACATATTGGCCGACGGAGAATGAAGTTGTGGTATCCCAGATTTAGAAAACCACTCAATTGGCCATACAAACAATGCATCGTCATGGTTTCCAAAAACACTAGCCCATGGTATGCCCCTAGATCTCGTCGCTGAGGTGGCTAAATCCCAATACAAACTTGCATTTGCTATCGGTCTGTTGTTAGCAGTCAATACATCCCCGAGAAATATTATAAAATCTGTCAGATTATTGAGGTTTGTTAAAAAAAGAGAGAGACATATACACAGTAGCATGAATATGATCATACTAGGAGTTTATTTTTAATTACTCTTTATAAAATGAATTACTGATAGATTTACATAAACGGAAGCACTAGTTGATGAAATGTATATTACCATCTTTTTACCCTTTTACGTAGATTCGAAGCCGTATTGGGACCCGGCTAGGGAACTAGTTGATGATAAGTACACACGGATAGAGTTTCCTTTTGAACCTGTAGATGGGGTCGATCACACAGGTCCATTTGGGTTTAAGACAACGCGGTTGATCGATTTGGATGGGTTTTTTACGTATATAAAATCGTGGTCAGCATATAATACAGCAAAGGAGAAGGGAGTAGAGATGTTAGGAGATGAGGTTGTTGAGAAATTTAAACAAGCTTGGGATGAAGATGGGGAAGAAGTGAAGGTTGTGAAATTTCCAGTTCACTTAAGGATTGGAAAAGTTGGAAATAGAACAAGTTAGGCTACCAGATGGTGTCTTTTGGGCTTGTTTGGTTGCAGCTTATCAAATAAGTCAAAATATTTGATGTTAAAAAGTAATCTGGGTCTGTCTAGCTCAAAATACAATAAAAAAAATGTTTTAACTTTTCGGCTAATCAGCCATATGAAATTTCAGCCTTTTAAGCAAAATTATATAGAAGAAATACTTAAAAGCTGCAACTTGACAAGGTCTATATGGAGTATTTATTTTGCACCAAATAAGTGAAAGTGTGGATGCATATGTATGCTATCTATTTTTAGGTCTCTTTAATACTATTCTAATAATTCTTGACGAGTCGTCTCCTGTTTGCAATACTTTAACAGTCATACTTTTCGAAGATTTGTGCTTCAACACTTGTGAATTTATGGCAAGTTCAACACTTGTGAATTTATGGCAAGTTCACTCATCTGTACCCTTCTAACTTTAGACCGGACAGAAATATTACATATTCGATCTTCTAATTTATATATCTACTCACAGTAATTAGACAGTGCCTACCCATATGACTTTCGACAAAGCCATCTCTCAAATTGCTCTGTGAAAAACATGTCGCAATGAATTGATATCTAGAACACAACTGTTTAATATGACAAACATTGGGTACAAAAACTGGTTCAGAAACCAACTAGATTTCTTATGGCTTAAAGCTCTAGTATTCTGGATAATTAGCTTATATTTCATAGTTGGTGTTAAAGTAGCTTAAAGGTTTCAAAAGTTAAAGACCCTAAAACTATGATAAAAAGAACAGTCTGAAATATCCCATCTCATCGATGCTCTTAACACATCATAGGGAATCAGCACGAAGATCTCAACCTGAAGTGGCAAGAGTTGAGTGGAAAACATCTTCAAGGTACTTTTCAGCAGCAGCATACTGCCTTTTCTTATCCTCGATTGCCAGCGCAGCCAAAGCTTTGTCCTGTCCAGATCCAACAAGTCAGGACATCACGAAAATTATAGGGAGAGAAAAAGAAGAGAGAGAGAGTCGAAGATAAAAATCCGGATGTTGATCAAAATAAGGGCAATGGAAACCCGTCTCTTGAATTTAGCAAAAGTGATGCTGTTAAGCTTGTGAAAGATGCGATTGATGAGATCCTCGTACCCGATATTCAAGATGACTCCTCTGATACTGTATCTATTGCTAGTGATGTATCACTTGATCAAGATCTTTTAGAAGAGAAAAAACCAAGAAACTGGGACAAGTTGAAGAAATTGATTCTCATGAAGAGGTCAATCAAAGCGCTTGAAAAGGCAAGGAAATTGGAACCATGAGCACCACGTCATCTACCGTTAGATCCGGGACGCGAAGATGAGAAAATCGATCTGAAGCGTCGATTATTGGGTGAAAGGAAAAAAGCCGAGGAGTGGATGTTGGATTATGCGGTTCAACACGTAGTGACTAAATTGACTCCCGATAGGAAAAGATGAGTTTCTATGTTAGTTGAAGCTTTTGAAGCAGTTGTTCCTTTGCCTCAAATTTAAGGTCGCTTGTTTTATATCGCTGAGGTAAAACTCTGGTTACCCGGTTTATCTAGATTTACTTTGTTTAAATCAAAATATACTCTTTGAGGAAATTGAAAGTCAGGTTGTTTGGTCGCATATTTTAAGCTGAGATAATGGTTTTCTGACTTTTCTAGAAGTTCGTAATAAAAATTGATGTTCCTAGCCTAAATCTTTTTGTTTTACCATATGCAGCTTAAGACTTCTCCGATTTTTTCGCTCATTACGAGTTTTTTAGCTAAAATTTCGAATCTCAGTTTTTTTAACTTATTTTCTCTTAAGCTGTACTATTATAGTTGGTCTACTTGAAAGCAATTTTTTGTATTTTTGGTGAAAAAAATTGCCAGAATCTTTTAGCTGAATGGAAAAGTGCTTTTTCTCACCCTCAAATAGCCAGCTTATTGCGTAGACCTACAACCAAACAAACACCACATATTGCTGGTTTCAAATTTCGCTTTTTTTTTCCCACCAAAGTCGTGTTGTGATGACAATTGATGATCAAACAGGTTATTATATGATAAGGAAAACTGATCAAATATGTTTTTCTTTCTCATCGGTGTAGAGAATCGATGAAAAGCAGATTCAATAGAGGAACAGATGTATTCACTGCAGAAACTGCCTCACCAACAGAGCAATTCAGATATTGCATTTTTTGTTAGAATGTATTCAAGTATTTTAAAAAAGTACTGTTAGTGTTTGTCTCATGCCATTGATTGTTTAGAATGTAATTATAGTGTGGCTTGTGTTACTATGTGCTTATAAACATTACATTTATATGTTACGACATAATTTATGCCAGTTTTTTATGAATCAATTCCCCCATATTCATGAAAGTTCCTAGTACTTGCTCTTCATTGTTATGAATCAATTTCCTAATTCTAGAAGTATTTACTTGGACACTAGGAAATAATCTTCTAATTTTCTTTCATGTTCTGTATGTCAAATTCAACCAAACGTTTGAAAGTCTAACACATTATACGTAACTCACAAGTCTATTACAACTCTATTTGGCTATTTCTATCACATATATAATGGTCTCAAGAATTAAGGATATTCACAATTCACATATTTTCCAAAAAAAAAAAAAAAAAACTTTAGAATGGCAGGCCTTCAGTACTACTTCTTCCCCACCGATTTCTACTATCCACGACCAAAAAAAGCAGAAGTCGATCCAAAAAACCCCGAAGCTGTGGAAAACAATAAGCAACATTCGAAGACGGTTATTTCGCCCTAGGATTATGAATGCAATAAAGTTCCGAAGACTTTCTATTTCTTTAGTTTGGAACAGGAATATGGTTGTTGTAAAACAAGTTCCCAACTGATTCATTTTATTTAGATGTGGAATTTTATTCGTGTTTTTGTATATGAGATGGACTGGTGCGTATGAGATTTCTTGATAATCGTGTATATTTCATTATTTTACTCGGAATAAATTTAGTTCTAAATGTTTTTTATTCAAAATTTGGGAAGGAACCGTCTTTGCTAATATAAAGATTTAATCTGTGGGTGTGGTAAACATGTCATTTTGAAGCTAAACAGATACATGCTGCCACGTCACCTCCCATCCTCTCTCTCAGACCCCCCTACGAGCATCCACAATAGTTGTGTTAATTTTAACAATATTAACTTTGACACATCATCATTTAATTGCATGTTAAATGACACTTATGTAACTTAAATTTAACCTTCACATTAGTGTATTAACTTAACAAGATTATCTAATTTTAATTAAAATTAATTATTAATTAAAATCTCATTAATTAGTAATTTTGTAAACCCCCATTAATATAGGAATTAAACTAGGAGTATTTGAAATATAGCTCATGTTTTAATTAATTGTATTTTGCCACATAATTCATTAACAATATTAAAAACGTTGTTATATTTAACAACATTTTTAACATCTATAAAGATAACACATGATTTAACATAATTAATGTAGACAAAAAATGTATTGTTAGCTAAGTATTTTACTTAACAGTAGAGATAACAATATTATTGTAGATGCTTTAATCTCTTTTGGAGTCGGAGGAAGTATTATTAACCCTCATACCATTTGTACCTCACATGGAGGGAGCAATCTAGATGAACCCTGAAGTTACAAGGTATATATTCAAGCCCAATACCTGCACACGTATTCCTCATCAAAGGTTCAAAACATTTGTTGCAGCGAATGCAATCGTAAGTACATGAAATCATAGTAAGCTTGTGTTCGTGTATGTCGTTATACATCTGAGACTTTCCGTACTCGATATTTGAATCTATCCCGCTCCAGAGCATGCACCATATATGAGTGAATTGATCAGCATAGACACAATGGTAGAACCACTCTTTTGGGTTTAGCTCTTCCAGACATATTTCACATATATATTCGTCATAATGATTTTCAAGCGGAGAATATGTTAATTTGAAGGGCTCTGATTTCCCGTATGTATGCTTTATGACACGTGACATCATAGCACAACGGAAGCATAATACGAAGCTACATGTGTTGCATTTTAGGATAGAATCAGAATAAGGTTTGAGACCACATGCAGTACAGGTCATCGCTGAGTTGGCTACTGGTACAAGGTGGTGTTTGTGACCTTTGTGGTATACAGTTCCTTGTAATAAAGCACACTTGATGTCAAACCTAATGTCTAGACAATCAGAGCAATCGTAGGTAAATGAATTGCAAAATTGGTTGCAGCAATAACAACGGATGCAATCAGGTCTGTCCCGTAGGACGAGTTGGTGTTGAGGGTGCAGTGGGTGGCAAATCTGTTTGGGTAAATCGGTACAACACTTGTGTAGGAAATAATCACAGTCAACACAACCGTAGGAGGGAGCCGATATTCGTATTGCACATGCTTCACATGTCTTATCAGTTGTATACTCATCAATTGGGAACAACGGGTGCTCATGGTTAAAATGATCGATCTTATCATCTTTATCAGCATCTCCTTCAATATAATTCCTAACAAAGTGTGATATCAAATCCGTTGAATCTTGTTTCATGGGCAAACACATTAGACTTTGACCATCGGTATTTTGATCCCTATAAGTTATAACACACCAAGTTAGTAATAAAAATCAAAGAAGATATCATCTTTATCTTCATCATTTTTAAATTTGCATTATATGGAAAATACATGGGTTATACACCCCATGAGTGTTAGATTGACTAACCTTGACATTGACGGTGATTGCATGGTTTCTGATCTTGCGCAACTGACATGGGAAAACAACAGACAGCCTGCGCAAGAATAAGTGCTTTGAAACATGAAGAGTATAGCGTAACAGATGTTACATTTTTGGCTGCGCTTGTTATATTCCAATGGCAGTGACTGCAAAAATGTAAGAAGATGGGGGTGATCACTGTATTCAACTGCGTCGGGTACCAAGGTGCAGTTCTGGTGAACCCAAAAAGGGCAAACGTTACACTTGTAAGACAAACCTTCTTCCTTTTTCATACAAATATGACAGGTAAAAGCAATCGGAACCTGTAAGGAGTTTAATAGATGTGGATGACATTTATCTCGAATCATATGTGTTGCTGAAGCAAATTTCATGTCCACATATAATAAACATACGGAGCAAATATAACACATCACTCCGTACTCAATTATTTCTCTACACAAACTGCATTCTACCTGGTCATCATCATGCTTAAGGAGTGTAAGATGGTGTTGTGGATGCAGGGGGTGGTCCAATGCACTTGGTAGTTTGGCGCATACTTTATGCAAGAAGTATCGACACTCTCCGCAACAGTAGAAAAGACCTAAGATTTCTGTCCGACACCCATTGCATTTTTTTTTCACGTTTAAATGATCAATACCATCTTCAGTTTTGAGTTCAGTTTTGAGCTCATTGGCCAGGAGAGTCAAAGTATGGTTGTGGGAGAAATGTTGCAGCTTTATCACTGGATATGGATGGTCAAGATGGCTATGGTCAACCGTGTCAGCCTGCACGGTACAGTTTTGGTAAACCCAAAAGGGACAACTGTAACACTTGTAAGACAACCCTTTATCATTTTTTCGACAAATATGACAGACGAAAGCGATCGGAACCTGTAACGGAGTTAACGGATGTGGATGGCATTTATCTTTAATCTTATGTGTTGCTGAAGCACATGTCATGTCCAAAAAAAAATAACATTCGGAACAATGGTAAACAAACTGGGACCCATTTTCTCCACACGAATTGCATATATAATTATTAATAGGACAAGGAAGACACTCAAGGAGGGCAAGAGGGTGTTTCGGGTGCAAGGGATGGTCCAATTCACTCAGTAGTTCGGCGCAGACTTTATGTAAGAAGTATTGGCACTCTCCACAACTGTAGAAAGGGCCAGAAATCAGCATCAAACACCCATTGCATTTAACACCCTTAATTTTTGACTGTTCAACTTTGAGAGTCAACATATGGTTATGGAAGGAATGTTTAAACTCTTTCCCCTCTGTCTTTCTCCAGATATTTTCTAGATACCGGTTCTGCCTGTCAAGTGGCAAATTACAAATTATCATATCTATAACTTCTCGACTGATAATTGCGGAATGGGGGATTCTGAAGTCGGTAACTTCAAAAGCTTCTTGAGGTAGTTACTAAGTAATTATCAAAACACTAACATGTTAGACTTACAGGTCCTAAAGTTATCAAATTTGCTACTTTAAGTCTTAAAAGTTTAAGACTGTATGTTTAAGACGGTCAAATGTCAAGAAAATTTAGATTTAACTCGAACAACCAGCCATGTAGCTCCTGTTTGTTTGAGGTTTTTGATAATATATTTTTACTTACACGAGCATATGTGATTACTCGTGCAAATCTCAGCAGATGTAAAAAAGACCCGAAATTTGTTTACAGCACCTTCACATTAGAAATGAATAATGCACCTTGCAAGTGTTTTGAACAACCTTTAACAGCTAGAAGTTCGAAACATTATTCCAGGAAATAAGAGTTACGCATAAAGTAAAAACTAATGCACGAAAGGTACCAAATTTTAGAAGGATATCATAATAGATTGTAAAGAAATTTGGAAATTGCATTTTACAAATTTATTCTAAAAAGAGAGTAACCGAGTTCGAGCACCGCTAATGTTTCAAAATTTACAATGAAACTATGCAGGTACTTCTATCAATCAATCATAAAAGCATAACATTGGGTCAATCACGAGATAATTTAAGCCGCAACGGAACAGTTAGCATGGTCCATCCCCAACCTTGTTCTTGCAGGCATGAATAAATTGGAATTGAACAAGTCAAGAAATTAAGATAAAAGTAGTACAAAGTAAAAGGTGTGTTTAGCATAATACTCGAATTTGATCCTGTTGATTAAGATCGCCGCAGTGGTGACCTGGCTGGCAGCCTACAGGATGAATGCCTCCTGTTTCCAATATGAGATCTGGTATTTGCTTTCTCAAAAAAAATAAAAATTTCCGGTTAAATAATACTTTTGTTCACTCTCACTCAACATATATTCATCTAATTTATATTAACTACTCAATTCATGAAATGGCAATTTCATGATGGATTCTAAAGTCAAATCTCGCGCAACAGCTATTATGAGTTTACTAAAGCAACTAGCTTAATTGTGTCAGATAAGTTTACTAGTTTTTTCAAGGCTTAAACAATATTACTAGTTGAGTGGTTGTAGCTCCATGTTCTATTATTCTTTGATTCTTGTGGTCACTCAACATACATTCATCTAATTAATATTAACTACTCAATTCATGAAATGGCAATTTCATGATGGATTCTAAAGTCAAATCTCGCGCAACAGCTATTATGAGTTTACTAAAGCAACTAGCTTAATTGTGTCAGATAAGTTTACTAGTTTTTTCAAGACTCAAACAATAATACTAGTTGATTTCCAAGTCCCAATGATCATTAATAGTCTTGGTTTATTCGGTTGTTAAAATAAGCGGATGCTCATGGAAGTGATGTCATAGCTCCCCCTTCCATGTTCCCACTCAACAATAAGAAATTACACAAATACATGTGCTTAGTCTTCTATGCACCATAGAATATAGATAACCTGTCAATTGGTACTTGTTATATTTACTACCCAATTCATGAAATGGAAATTACAAGATGGGTTCTAAAGTCAAATCTCGACAGCTAATAGGATCAGTTAGACAAGCATTAGTTTACTAAAGCAACTAGCTTAATTGTGTCAGATAAGTTTACTAGTTTTTTTTTATAATCAGTTAAAAGTTTTGTTCATTCTCCTCTCAAATTCATCTTTTACCTATTGCTTCGAAATTTAACACTGTTTTACAATAAATTGCAAAAACTTTTAATAAAGAAAGCGGAAACCCACCCAATGGTCGTTTTGTACTCATCTCGCCTAGCTTTACAGTCTATCATCAACCCATTACCCAAGCAGCAGATAGGAGACGATGACTATATGTTAATCAAAAGCTAATTTGTATATTTGCAGTTTTTTCAAGGCTCAAACAATGGTGCCCTAAAAATTCCGGCATTGTATAGAATCACAACGGATATAAATCCTCAGGAACTTAACTCAAGATATGATTAAGGGCTAACCATGACATGCCAACCAATATCAATAAACAATCCCCGATTCAGAGAATTACTCCAATTTTCTAGTAACGAACAGAACTTACTAAAAAAAACACAGGAGGTAAAAAATCTAGAGAGAGTATTTGATACCTTAATAAACACAAAAGTATTAGCTTGTTCATCACGCTTGCCTTAATTACCAAAAACAAAACTCGAATATGATACACACAGTTAATTTACAAGAAAACAAACTAACCAACAATTAACAAACTAATCCATTGTATTTTTCCAAAAAAATTGCATAAAAAATTATTTTATTGTCCAATATCATTTGTCTTTGACTTCATATTTATTTTATGTTATGTTAAACATAGAAAAAAAAATTATTTTTGTATTAATAGACCCTATTTTTTTCTATTCGATATATTTTTTACACCACGGTCTCCCGAACAAAATCATAATGGTTCCGCCCCTGGCAATATTGAAGCACATTTGATGTCCATTTCAAAGCGTTTACATTCGTAAAATAAGGAATTGCTTATTTGCTCGCAGCAAATACACCCGAAGAACTTTGATACACTCAGTAGGTCGTGTTGGAATTCAGGGTTTAGTGGGTGGACAATCTGTTTGGGTAAATAGGTGTATGTATTGATAATTGATGGGATAAATCAAAATTTTACAATGTGAACAAAATGTTGATCATGATTTGTTTTCTGTACTAAACGACATATATTTTGATTCACGTTCAGTTCATTAAAAATTTAACGAATATGAACTGTACACATGGCTCGAACACGAATTTAATCGCGAACAGTTTGGAGCATTATCACCCTACTTATGTTATATAATTATTTTATCATCCATACTAAAGAAAATTAGGAAATAAGTTCAAATTAAAATTGGATTTTCAGCACACAAGTTTTTAAGTCTCAAATAATTATTTATATAAAAGCTAAACATGTCATTTTTTAGGGTTAATATCACTTTAGTGGTCTGAGTTTTGGGTCATATTTACTTCAATGACCTGACTTTCAAAAATATTGAATTGCTGACACATGTTTCACATATACTTTGATTTAGTGACCTCCTTAACTTCACAAGTTTTAAACAATTGCAATACAACCCATTTAGTTTAAAAATTAATAAAATCGACACCGATTTGTTGAAAATGACAAAATTAACTCTTCAAATTTACAATTTTTGTAAAACACACGTTTTCCAATAAGCAAACTTTTATTTATAATAAATACAATTTTAGACATAATTTTTGTTATTTTCAGAAATGTTTTAATCTGTAAAAAAATTGTTTTAATCAGTAAAAATTACACTACATCCGTAAATAATTTTTGATAATTAAATAAAAATGTAGGATTAATATTAAAGTGGCATACACAGCCTTATTTATTATTTATCACTCTATCTATTAAAGTGACTTATTGGTTATTTATGTTTATGTTTGAGTACCAAGTTGTATATTTGTTTTGTAGTAGGTATTATTTAATACTCATACCACTTTACTGTTTTATTAGGTTCTGACTATTGAGATAATGAAAGATGGGTGAGTCCCATTTTGTTTCTTTTCTCTTCTCTATTTTGGTTGGTTGTGATTGGTGTGAAATCAATCTTTGTTTACTTCCAATATTTCTACGAAACCTTTGGGTTTCATCATTACTATCTAGAGCAGGTCTTTTCTATATCTTGTGGGAGCCCTAGTTTGCGCTCCTTTTATTTCTATCAAATATGTATATATATATATATATATATATATATATATATATAATGGATGAGTCACGCTTCCTCTTGGTTGATGTAAATTACATAATCTCTCCGATTAATGTTGATATATTATATGAAATTTTCGAAATTTATGGATCGTTGAGGCGGTTACCATATCTGGAAAATTTGGGATTCGGGCGTTGATAGAATTTGAGTCGCTTCAAAGTTCCATTTTAACCAAAAATTTGTTGGAAGGAAAAAATATTATTTGATGAGGATTGTCGAATGAGTATCGAGTTTGGAGTATTGTTTTAGCCTAAATAATCACTTTGAGAAAACACAACCCTGGATATGAAACGGAAGTGAAAAACAAATGGTTATGGGATGTTTTTTGTTTATTGTCAGTGACACCGTGTGCGGCGCCTCCACCAATAGCACATCCGTCGCCGACAACATTAGCGACACTACCGCGTCCATCACCGAAAAACCAATAGAGGTGAAATCTTTTTGGTGGGTAAGCCGGCAAATAACTTTATTGATCCAATTTATTCGTATAATAAATCAATTGTTATTGGACCTATAAATTATTATATGATGCAATTATATTTGGGTGATATTTGTCAAAAATATTTCAATATAGTTGTTGCACAACAAATTGTTGTGCCAACCGTTTGGGATTATAAAAAGAGAATAAAATTTAAGAAAGTCAAAGATGTTAGTGATGTTGGGAAGAGGTTGGATGAAAATATTAAAAGAAGTTGCGATTTTGGAACAAAAGAGTTTGTTATATTCTGCTGCCATTGTTACATATATCTAGTATGCCATGATCATTTTATTGTGTTGGTGGATTTGTTGTTCGAAAACTGGCTAAATAGTGGAGTACTTGATATATGATTGTTTAACCTTTTAGAATCACCAAGATGGACTCGTATGCCATATCCTAAATTCTGGTCTAGTAGAAAATCTCGTAAAATTAATAAAATTGGCATAAAGGTTGTCCATACACTTTTTGAAATTGTAAAAGAAGTTTTGCTTTGTTTTGCTTCATGGATAATGAGATATGGATTTTTTAAGTCGACAATGCCATTCAGTTTTTTTCCTACTAGGGCAACTATACTGCTGGCCGGAAAAGTAATTCTTTTTTATAGCAAACAGACTCAGAATTGTTTGAAACTTTGTGGGTTGGTAGATTACTGGTATACGATCGTCTGGACACCAAAATCCATACATTTGGATCAATATCGACCGAGTTATGAATTTGTGAACTCTGGGTTGCAAGCAGTTTTTTATATTATGACAGATACGATGTTGTTTAGAAAACTAATTGTTTGGGTTAGCAAATGGTATCTGATTCAGTCCAAATTCAGTGGGAAGGTAGGGTACTCGTGTACGGACGTTTGCGAGCTAAATTGGCAAGATTTGGATAACCAGGGATTTATTTATGAATTCTTAAATTTTGGTGAACTGGGCTGTTCAAACATGACCTGGGCAGATTTGATGGAATGGAGAAAAAGGTTCTTGGAGCTGCTTATAAGTTTTTCGAATTTTATAAAATTTCATGAGGAGATACCTAGTACTATTAGGGAGATTTCGATATTGGATTCACTATTTTTTTATGCACCGTTAATGAGTTAGGTTTTCCGAAAATGACTCATTTTTTCCGTCCATACGATTTTAATGATTCCACTTTTATTTTTATATTATTGTGCGTTGGTAACATTGGTAACCCGTCGAGTATTTATGTCGACGCGTTTTGGGATGACCATTTTCATAGAGCTGTGGGGACGTTGGGTATACGAGTGAATGTTTGTGCGGATGTTTATGTTACTTATGATGAATTTTTAAAATATGATTGGGCCGCTCGAGTTAGTCAGTTTATTAGGGAGTGCGATTTCAAAATCTTATTATGGGGTTGTTGGTTCGGTAGAGTGCCGAAAATTCGAAAAGGGATCCAATTAACATTGTGGAATATTTTAGGCTGTTCTATTTTCAATGGGGGTCGAAGGTGCTTCCGAGGCTGGAGAGGTGTTTTTGGGTTGTCGCCGGATCGTGGAAAGCAGTAAACATGTGTTGTTTTGTTCATCCGATCTCGTGCCTACAACCTTGAGGACAAGTTTGTTCTTAGGGGAGAAGGAATGATGAGCACGCGTTATTTGGCCTACACGGCCTTATTTATTATTTGTCACTATCCATTAAAGTGACTTATTGGTTACTTATTTTTATGTATGAGGACCAAGTTGGATATTTGTTTTGTTGTAGGTATTATTTAATACTCACAGCACTTTTACAGTGCTTTATTAGTTTTTGACTATTGAGATAATGAGAGAGGGTTGAGCCCCATTTTGTTTCTTTTCTTTTCTCTATTTCGATTGCTTGTAGTTATTGATGTGAAATCAATCTCCGTTTCCTTTCTATATTTCTACGAAACCTCCGGGTTTCATTAACTAGTTGAGTGGTTGTAGCTCCATGTTCTATTATTCTTTGATTCTTGTGGTATTGTACAAAACAAAGGTAAGCAAAACACGAAGACCCAATGTAGATTTTCTAAATCAGAAAGCTAGAGGGGTCACACGGGACATCCCTCATTCCGGCATAACTAACGAAATCTCGAAGATAATAATGATAAGAAACTAAATAACGTTTTGAAGGGTTTGTCATATGTTCATTTAGGGCTGAGTACGGATCGGGTCGGTTTTTGGCAAAATCGAAACCGAGCATAAAATTCGGTTCGGTTTTTTTCGGTTTTCGTTCTTTTTGGTTTATGGACCGAACCGGTTTCTCTCGGTCCGGTTTCGGTTTTTTTTTCCTGCTTTAAATAAACCATTATTATGTTTATTTTGGTAATCTATTTATTGCGAGTCTCCTAATTTATATATGTAAAAATAGTTTAAATTTTTTTTATCAATTTGATATCTTTTATATTATTTCCAAATTAAAAGTCCCCTAATTATTCGAAAAATGAGTTAGTAAAATGATAAAATATAACTTATTTATGAGTATTTTTTAGTCAACTTGTTTTTTGACAAGATTTAAATAAGGTGAAATAGAATATTTAATAATTAAAAGTTAATATTACAATTATTTAGATAGTTATAATTTATAATAAAATTTTCTTTGATATCGTACATATGAGTTCTGAAACTGTTATAACTTATAATTATGGAAACATTAGTTTCAAATGCTAATTGTGAAAATATTAATTACTATATTTTTTTAGTTATTAAAAATTGAGACAGTTATAAATTATAATTAAATTAAATATTAACCAATTAAAATATACATAACAAAACATAATAATCGGTTATGTGTAAGTCAAATTTTCAGCTCTCAATTGATTTTTTTTAGGTTTTTTCGTTTTTTGATTTTTTCGGGTTTTTTCCCGGCTCATTTGCAGCCCCACGTGGGAGTTGCAAATTTGCTCACTTAACACTAACAAAGCCAAAAGCTAGAAGACTACGTAATCCATGACATGTTTATCCTCTAGCTTTTGCCTTTTCTTCTTGTTAATATTTGTCACATAAAGTTCCTCTAAATTGATGCTCTCCACTATATATAATCAGCTCAATCTCTTTTATAAATAGGAATAAAACATCTCCAAATTAATTCGTAGAATCTAGAGTCAGGGAAAGGGATATGGCGGATTTGTTCCACAAGCAAGCGAATAATTATGTCACAGCTCGACCAAGTTACCCAAACGAACTTTTCCAGTTCATTACGTCAAAGACCACAGATCATGACCTTGTTTGGGATGTTGGAACAGGTAGCGGCCAAGCTGCTAAACACGTAAGTTGTTATGAACCGTTGCGGATTACATAATACACTTTTTAGCATTGAAGATGATTCATTGTTTACTAAAACAATCAAGAAACTCATGCAAACTAAGGCATTGTTTGGTTACAGCTTTTGAGCTCAAGTTTTTTTTTCTTTTGTCTACTAAATTTGGTCGACGAGCGTTAAGCTAGATGATTCCAATTTTTTTCTAACAGAATCTCTAAAACCCAGCTTATTTGCTTAGAGTCTGAAACCAAACAAACTCTACAGGTTATATTTTAATTTTTTTCTCTTTTTTTGATCGATCTGAATGTTAATTAAATTGAAAGTAATAATCTCCTTGTTAAAGTATGCTTGTGTCCAAGGAGCTTAAAAGTTTAGATCAGAGCAATCTAGATTGCCGGCTTAAGCAGAAATTATAAGCTCTTTTACTTGATATACTTTGTGCATACAAAAAGTTAAAGCTTTTTTCGTAGTATTAGAATAGAAACCAGTTTTTCCTGTTATTCTTGAGTCCTTGACAGCCTGAAGAAGATTATTTAAATGTATTTGCAGTTAGCTGAGATCTTCAAGAAGGTAATAGCCACAGATACAAGCCAAGAGCAACTCGACCACGCACCCAAACTCCCAAACATAAATTACCAAATTACCCCTCCCACCATGACCACCACCGAGCTGGAATCCATGATCACAACCCAATCCACCCTCGACTTAGTAACAGTTGCCCAATCCCTGCACTGGTTTAACCTCCACACATTCTACCAACAAGTTAAACACGTACTCAAAAAACCCAACGGTGTAATAGCAGCATGGTGCTACACCATTCCGGAAGTCAACAACAAATTCGACTCCATCTTTTTACCCTTTTACGTAGATTCGAAGCCGTATTGGGACCCGGCTAGGGAACTAGTTAATGATAAGTACACACGGATAGAGTTTCCTTTTGAACCTGTAGATGGGGTCGATCACACAGGTCCATTTGGGTTTAAGACCGAGCGGTTGATGGATTTGGATGGGTTTTTTACGTACATAAAATCGTGGTCAGCGTATAATACAGCAAAGGAGAAGGGAGTAGAGATGTTAGGAGATGAGGTTGTTGAGAAATTTAAACAAGCTTGGGATGAAGATGGGGAAGAAGTGAAGGTTGTGAAATTTCCAGTTCACTTAAGGATTGGAAAAGTTGGAAATAGAACAAGTTAGGCTACCAGATGGTGTCTTTTGGGCTTGTTTGGTTGCAGCTTATTAAATAAGTCAAAATATTTGATGTTAAAAAATAATCTGGGGTTGTCTAGCTCAAAATACAATAAAGAAATGTTTTAACTTTTCAGCTAATCAGTCATATGAAATTTCAGCCTTTTAAGCAAAATTATATAGAAGAATTACTTAAAAGCTGCAACTTGACAAGGTCTATAGGAGTATTTATTTTGCACCAAATAAGTGAAAGTGTGGATGCATATGTATGCTATCTATTTTTAGGTCTCTTTAATACTATTCTAATAATTCTTGACGAGTCGTCTCCTGTTTGCAATACTTTAACAGTCATACTTTTCGAAGATTTGTGCTTCAACACTTGTGAATTTATGGCAAGTTCACTCATCTGTACCCTTCTAACTTTAGACCGGACAGAAATATTACATATTCGATCTTCTAATTTATATATCTACTCACAGTAATTAGACAGTGCCTACCCATATGACTTTCGACAAAGCCATCTCTCAAATTGCTCTGCGAAAAACATGTCGCAATGAAATGATATCTAGAACACAACTGTTTAATATGACAAACATTGGGTACAAAAACTGGTTCAGAAACCAACTAGATTTCTTATGGCTTAAAGCTCTAGTATTCTGGATAATTAGCTTATATTTCATAGTTGGTGTTAAAGTAGCTTAAAGGTTTCAAAAGTTATAGACCCTAAAACTATGATAAAAAGAACAGTCTGAAATATCCCATCTCATCGATGCTCTTAACATATCATAGGGAATCAGCACGAAGATCTCAACCTGAAGTGGCAAGAGTTGAGTGGAAAACATCTTCAAGGTACTTTTGAGTATCATTGATATGCTACAAAATAATACAAAAGAATTAAAACAAAAAAGAGCCCAATGGCCGGGGCTCGAACCCTGATATGCTCTACGCATACACCAATAATTTAAGCATCGGAGATATAAACTACATGATATTAGATAACTCAATAAAACTTATTTATATAGCTTAAAAAGGAGCAGGCACTTCCTCATCAAGCCTCATTCTCACTTTTTATATAATTAAGACGTTAATTTATGGATTTGGCTCTTAATTTTTCACAAAGTTTATGTTGAAAAGGATATAAATGTGATTTTATTTAACAAATTGTTTATATTTATGAAAATTATATTTATAAATTGAAACAACTCAAAATGTAAGCATAGACTTTTAATATATAAAAAAAGTATTAAATTGTCAACAATTCGAATCAAACTACATGGTTAATTTATTCTTCACACCAAGATAGAAATACTCTAAAACTCTATTTTCCGTCAAAATCCTTCAGGTATACTTCAACTTTGTAGCTCTCCTTTTCTTTTGGTGGTGAAATAAAATCTAGAGATTATTTCAATTTAGGATGCGCGATTTAATTGAGCTTTGTAGTCATGTTGAAAATGTCACATCGAAAGACAACCCTCGACGAACAACCAGAGAAAAACCGAAACTCTTAGGTGTACATTTCATCCACCTTAAGCACATACTTTCTTAGAGTTTAATAAATATCTTATATTGAAGGTGGTTTTGGTTTGCAGCATATAGTTTGTATTTTTATTTTTATTTTTATTTTTATTTTTATTTTTGTATGTACTCATGTATAATTTATCTGCTTATAAACAGCCGTTTCTTTGGTTTTTTTAGTTGACAAAACCTGGAACTTAGGTTAAAGCGATGCTTTAAATAGCGTTATCGCTACCGTAACGTTTTTTCGAGAGAAACGCTAAAAGCGCAAATAGCGTTGCTACATAGCGTTTTGCGGTATATTTTTTTTTTGCCTAAATACATATAAATATAGCATTAAATTCAGAATATCTAATAAAAATTAACTAAATTTATATAAAAAGTTGTAATTAATAATCACAAAATGATTGTAGTTGAGATGTCCGAGCATTTACTTTGTTTGCAAGAGTTTTGGGGTTTGATTCTCTTTAGCCTCCAATAATTTCATTAAAATTTTGACCAAAAATTAAAAAAAAAAAAAAAAACTTGGACTGCACCCGATATAGCGTAAATAGCGTTCATATAGCGCGAATTTAGCGTTTTTTCATCCAAATAGCGGTTTATCATAGTATTTTTCGGCCGAAAAACGTTATTTCGCGAACTATAACGCAATATAGCGCGATTTTTAAAACAATGAGTTAAACCACATGCCTTATTTTTTTTTAAATCTTCTAATAGTTAGTAATAAGAAAGCTGATATGCTTGAATGTGATTCCCATAAGTTAGTTTGGCGGCGGGGCCGAAGGACTTTGTGTTTGTCAGCGACTCAAAGGTGTCGACGCACGTACTGAGGGGATACGGGAAGCAATGGCGGAACTAGGACTCAACTCCTGGGAGCGGTCGTTGTGAAGAAGCTACGCCTATACTTTGATCTTTTGCAATGACTACCATGTAACTTTCCAATTCTTCAAAATCAAATTCCATACAATTTTGAAGTGATACGGTTTTGCACTATGGCCGTTTGTGTTTGAGTTCCATCTACTTCGCATGAACCACCACCACAAAAAAATTCGGAGATAGTTTGGCACTACAAAATTCCCTACACAACAATTTTTTTTCTTGTGCTCTGATTGGACCTATCACCTATACCTGTAAAAAGTCTGCTTAACTTGGTTTCTAAAAGGAAAAAAAAAAGCTAAAACCAAACCTGGGTATTCCTTATCAAGCAAAATCATCAATTTCTTCGTCCTAAATCCTACTAAGCAGTGAAAGAACCAATCTGTGACAGAAAAAGTTTATTAGTCCCATTCTGCCACATTTATCTTTTTCACCATTATTTTAATTAATCTTTTCCTTAACAGTATATCCTGGTTCCTTCTATTGACAAAATTAAAGCATACAAATTGCAGCCCGCCTCTTGTCAAGGAGTTTTTTTGCTGAAATGGCCTGTCTGGGACTGAAAAATTCCAAAATGGGCTACCTTTCTGTAATATTTCCAAAATGGTCTACTTCCAAAAAACGACCGATCGAAATGATCAAAACGACCGGTCGTTTTTATCATGAACTCTCTGGAACAATTTGGACCAAAAACGATCGGTCGTTTTGGCCATTTCGATCGGTCGTTTTTCAGACAAAAACGATCGGTCGTTTTGTCCATTTCGATCGGTCGTTTTTCAGAAATACTTTCCTATTTAAAAAAACTCATCTCTTTTCCCAGACTACTGTAAAAAAAAAAAAAAAAAGAGCTCTTAGATCATTTTAGGGCAAATCTCAGATCTCTTCCGAAAAAGGTAAAAGCTCAATATTTTGTGTTGTTGGAGTATTATTTGAGTAAAATTGATAGTTTTACCGTGTGGTTATCGAAATGAAAAATCCTACAATTATGTGTTATTGGGGAGATACGATGATGGAAACTATTAGCGAGGGGTTATCTTATAATATTTCTTATAAAAAAAAAATTAAGATATCTAGAAACACGACATACGACAAATTTTTGGAAAAATTGATTAAGGAACTTGATGTATCATCGACTTCAAATCGTTTGAGTTTAACATGTCGTTATCCATATCTGACTACACTTACTGAGTTTAAATATATGCGATTGGCTGTTGATGATAATGATTCGTTGGAAACCATTCTTGAGTTAATAGAATAAAATGGAAGAACGTTTATAGAGTTATATGTTGAAATTGAGCAAGTTTACTTTTCTGATCAAGATTACGGGTTGTATTATAATATTCTTTCCAATAATGAAATCGGTACATCAAGTAGAACACCCATTCGACAAGAGCCAATGACAGAGTTATATTCTAAGAACAACGAACCAGATTTGACACATTTGGATGCAGTGTGTCGATTGTCAGATAATATTGGTTGGTCGAACAATATAAATGAGATAGAACTTGGGGATGAACCAGATGATGAAGATCCGGACGTCAATATTAGCGAAAACGAGTCTGACGATGACGAAGAAAATGTACAAGAAGTTGACTACGAAGAATTATCATCTGAAATGGGCTTGTATATGGATGAGGATGAAAACGACCAATCAAGTGGGTCACAATGGCCGAACAATACTATTCCCGATGAAATTCCTATGCATCAACCAATGTCAAGTTTGTTTAATGAACCGTTCTACACTCAAGAAAATTATAGTAACCAGAGACGAAATTATATGATGTATCCTGGATTTTGGGATCCTCAAGTTAATGATCCTTTTATTGGTCTTTTATTTAGGGATAAAAAAATGTTGAAAAAGGGAATAAAACTTTGGTCAATCAAACGTAACATCCATTTTTGCACTAAAAGTTCGAAGGCAAAATTTTGGGAAATTCGTTGTAAACTGGCCGAAACTCAAAAATGCAAATGGAAACTACGAGCTTCACTAAGAAAGAAACATGGATTTTTTGAAGTGTCGGTGTACAACAGTCCTCATACATGCATTCATGCCGAGCTTACAACTGATCATCCACAGTTAGATTCCAATCTTGTTGCCCAAACCATTCGAAATGCCATCACAACTAATCATATGATGAAGATTTCATTAGTTAAAGAGATTGTGAATGCCCGCTTTGAAATGTCAGTTTCATACAAAAAAGCTTATTTAGGTAAACAAAAAGCAATCGCAGAGATATTTGGTAATTGGGAAGACTCGTATAAGGTTTTACCTAAATTTATGAAAGCGCTTCAAAAGTATAATCCCGGTACCGTAGTTTCTTATGAGACAACGCCAGTTTACGATGTGGTAGGAAATCCAGTGGGTAAGGTATTGAACAGATTTTTCTTCACATTTAAGGCCGTTATTGATGCATTTCAGTATTGTAGGCCAGTTATCGCTATTGATGCTACTCACTTATATGGGAAGTATAAAGGTAAGATTTTGTTGGCCATGGCATCGGATGCAGATAATCATGTTTTTCCCATTGATTGTGCATTTGTTGCTGAGGAGAGTACAATTTCGTGGAGCTATTTTTTTTGTAACATTATGCGACATGTGATTAAAGAGCACGTGAATATTTGTCTAATTTCGGATAGACATGCTGGTATTCTAAGTGCAGTGAGAGGAGTTTGGCGTGGTCAAGGTTTTGTTCATCGATATAGTTCAAATCATTTTTTGGATAATTTTAAGAAAGCTTTCAAAGGAGATCCTGACTTACACAAGTTAGTGGAGAACGCCATTTGGGAATTACAAGAAAGAAAATTGAAAAGAATCATGGAAGCAATAAAAGTGATGAATCCTCAAGCATATCAATGGTTGATAAAAGAGCTTGCGGAAAAATGGTCATATTTTCATGATAAAGGGAGGCGACATGGTAACATGACCACAAACATGACTGAAATTTTCAATAATGTTTTAAAAGCTGCTCGTAATTTACCAATCACTGCTGCCGTGCAGCTTATTTTCTATAAGTTGGTACACTATTTTTGCGAGCGGAAAAAGATAGTAATGGGGATGAGAAACAGCGGCACAAGATATGGTCCCAATATCCTCAAAATTTTAGAGAAACGTAGGTCGGACATTGATCATAACAATGTTACTTTCGATTATGAAAGAGGGGTTTATTCCGTATGTACAAGTTTAAGAAATTCCAGGGGAGGCAATACTCAAGTTGTCGACTTTTCACTTTGGCAATGAGATTGCGGTAAGTGGCAGAGTGATGGAATCCCTTGTTCACATGTGTTTTCCGTATGCGCTGCAAACCGTCTTGATTGGGAAGCTTACATAGTAAAATATTACAGTCTTGAATCATACGAAGGTACGTACTCGGCGCAATTTTGTCCTCTTCGGCATCAAGACTATTGGGATTCATGTGATAGATTATTTCTTCCGGATGTTACTCTTTTAAGAGAAAGGGGTCGTCCAAGATCTAGTCGTATTCATAATGGTATGGATCAATCGGAGAGACGAGCACTTATGAGATGTTCTAGTTGTCAAGGGCGAGGACATGATTGTCGTAAGTGTCCGTATCCAATACGTGGTCGACGCTTATGATTTTAGCTGTAGCTTCAACGAGACAATATGTATTTTGTACTATTTTTAATTTTCCGCTTGTAATTGTCTTTTTTAAGATGAAATATCTATATTTAATCTCAGTGTTTTTTCATACTGTTTTTTGAGAAGATAAACTGGTTTGTTAAGTATGAGAGTAAATAAATAAGTGCAATTAACATAAAAAGTAGAATGAACAACATAAATAAATAAGTGCAATTAACATAAATATATATATTAACATAAATAAATAAGTGCAATTTTGTTTTATTCGACGAGAGTTAGGCATGTTTGATGTGTGAAATATACATATATATATCATACTATTAATATAAGCCAATCCAACCATCTTGAGGCTGCCCAATTTTGCCTAAATTTTCCTTAAATGACGTCACTCAATTGAAATACATAAATAACTTAAAAAATATTATTTTTCACACATTTATATTCCAAACAAAATCGTTATGTATTTTTTATAAGAGTAAAACATTATGTTACTCTTTATATACGATTGTTAATTAATTATATTTAATCATTCGATATTTAAATTTTAAAAAAAATATTAAGTTTATTTGTCGGGATCATATCTATGCCACTACGTATCGCATACGCAACGCGTGGGCAACGATTACTAGTATATATATATATATTTGATTGATTTTATATATATTTCAGTATTTTTATATTTTTTTATGCCAAATCAGTGTCGTTAAAGTGTAAAAAATTCCTGTTCTGTAACCTATTTACAGTCGACCGATCGAAACATAAAAACGACTGATCGTTTTTATACAGACGACCGATCGTTCTTAAAAATGACCGATCGTTTTTTAGGTGTGCTCACTGGAACATTTTCGTTCCAAAACGACCGATCGAAACATAAAAACGACCGATCATTTCAATGTTTTTCAGTGTTTATCTTTGAAACCCTAATCAAATTTTTTAAAATCCTCAAAAATTCCACAGCCTCTCTCTCTCAAAAATTCGTCCCATTTCTTAAAATTCTTCAAAAATCCATATTCTCTATATATCTATAACCCAATTCCTCTTATTATTCGTATCATCACTATCGATTCATTCCGTTTTTCTTAAAAACCCCAATTCTTCAAAAGCCCTAATTTTTTTCTTAAAACCAACAATGGTTCGAACCAAGAAAGCGACACAACCCCACATCGTTGATGAACAAGAGGACGACTACGTGCCTCCGTCCACTCGCCCCCGTGTTCCTCGCGGTCGCCGAACCGGCTCCTCCACCGCTCCACCATCGGGCCTCGGTGTCTCTTCCGGCTCTCTTCCTCCTCTCTATCCACCAACAATAGCTACAAGAGATATATTGTCTAACTTTACCATAGACATTCCTCTATTCCTTGAACGTTTTCCCCTTCTAATGCAAGATTTACACTTCCAAAAACTTGACCTTATTCTTACTCTAAAAGAACCTTTTTTCGCTGAAAATGTCTATGAATTTTACCATAACCTAGTTCTTGATAGGGATCATGATGACGCACTCCGCTTGCGTTCATCATTTAACGGACAACCCTTCGTTTACGGTATAGACCGTTTACGAAATCTTCTACACCTCGATGCTGAGGGGGTGTACGAGCAAAGTGACGAACTTTGCGATATGCTCGATATCGTTAATTTTACCGATTTCAAAGATGAGCTATTTCATCCCACCCACAACAATCGCTCTAACAAAGCCCACGGCCTTCTCTTTCGAAATAAATTAGCCTACCACATCCTCTCTCACATCGTCCTCCCTCATACTTCAAATTTCACGGATGTTACCAATGAGTACATCTTCCTTCTAGGGTGCATCCATCGCCGAGTCAAGCTTGACTTCGCGACGCTCATATTCTTTAAGATGGATTCGCTCAAAACGAAATCTAAGAATGGGCTACCTTACGGTGCCTTGATTTCGGCCATCTTAAAAGACCTAAACCTTGTTCCCGGTGGAACCCTTTTCAAGAACAAGAATAAACACATTTGGGACACCTCTTATTTTGCCCAAATGTTAATAAAATTCAACACTACCGCCAAGACCATTACTTGGTCCGGTAAACGGGTGTCCGGCCCCGACTACACTCCTCTTTCCCCCGAAGTGGAAGAGTATATCGGCCCTAAGGCCACACCGCAAGCCGCTCGTGAGGACGTGCCTATTTCCTCCGAGTCCCTTCCCCCGTCTCACATTCCTTCCTCTTCTCGTCCCACTCGAGGTCGAGGAAAAGCTCAAGTCGGATCTTCCAACCGTCCTCCGCGCACCGAACAATTCTACGACGATCTATACATCGACCAATATCAAAATGCGCGACTCCACCGACGCATGTTTCGCTCCATGAACACAAGTCAAGAAGACTTGGACGAAATTGATAGGATAAGCGCCGAGCAACGGGCAAAGTTCTACGGGTATTTTCCCGATCTAGCCGGTCCCGACGATGAAGCCGACGAAGAGGACGACGCGACCTCCCACCGCGACTAGGCGGTTAATTTTTTTATGTTTTTGATGATGTTAAAGGGGGAGAAATACCCTCTTTTATTTTGCGTTGTATTTCCTTTGTTTTTCATTTTCTTTCGAACTACGTTGTTTTTTATGTAATAAGTAGCAAACGCTTTGCATTTATGTTATGAATCTTTTTTATGTTGCTATTTATCATTACGTGTTAAATTGTATGACGTTGTGAGATTGCGTATTTATAATTCTAGAAATGCGATTTTGATGTTATTATAACTTGTGCGTATATATATAGTTGATTGGGTTATTTGTGTTGTTTTTCATTTGTGGCGATTGACCGTTTTTAGGCAAAACTATGGCCAATTTTTCGCTTGCATTTGATCGTTCGTTTTCCTTAATCGTTTAGCTTTGTTTAACTTCGTTTTAAATCGGATGTTGTGACATTTACTTGTTTTAAATCGGATGTTTAGTAAAACGTCACCTACACATCTTGTACTAAACATATTAATTTACGACATCATTTTATGTGATAATACTAGTGCTATAAATATTTCGAAAAATCCGATCCAACACTCTCGTACTAAACATATTAATTTACGACATCATTTTTTAAGAGATCATGTTTTTATATATTTTTTGCCAAATCAGTGTCGAAAAGTGCAAAAAATTCTTGTTATGCAAATTGTTTACAGTCGATCGGTCGACTGTGAAAAACGACCGATCGTTTTTCAACATACGACCGATCATTCTGAAAAAACGACCGATCTTTTCAGATCAAATTTCTTCCAGAGAGTTCACAAGAAAAACGACCGATCGTTTTTCAGAAACGACCGATCGTTTTAGGTATGATTTCTTCCAGAGAGTTAACAATAAAACGACCGATCGTTTTTCAGACACGACCGATCATTTTTAAGAAACGACCGATCGAAATGTACAAAACGACTGATCGCTTTTGTCTGAAAAACGACCGATCGAAATGGCCAAAACGACCATCTTTTCCAATCTCCAACTAACAAAACCCAAACTATATACTTCAACAAAACCCAAAACAAGCTCAACAATGCATCAAAACTATTTCAATTACTTTCCAAACAAAAATAAATAAATTATTTTTCTATTAGCAAAAACCACACCCTGAATATTAAAAAAAAAAAACCTTAGCTAGCACCTCTTCTAATTCAGCATGTGAAATGTATACAAGCATATAGTAAATAAGCTAGAGAGAGAGAGAACTTACGAAAATGGGAAAAGTCTCTTGTTATTGTGAAAGTTTTGTTACAGAGAAAAAGAAATACTATTGGCTTATATACAAACTGATAACTGCCATTCACAGCTCAAAGTGTTAGCTAAGCTATATTTCTATTATTTACAGTAAGCTACTAGTATTTACAGAGAAACTAACAAATGAGTCCATAAGTAATTAAAACAGTATTCTCAATACGCCTCTTCAATATGGGAATGGAGAATGTAAATCAAGCATTCCCATCTTGGACAACAGAAAGTCAAATTGCACCTTGCCCAGAGCTTTAGTAAGAATGTCAGCAACTTGCAACTTGGTATTAACATGGAGAACAAGCACAGTACCAGCTTCAATAATATCTCATACAAAGTGACAGTCTACACCCACATGTTTAGTCTTTTCATGGTAGACTGGATTACCAGCCAAAGCAATAGCAGATTGGCTATCAGAAAATAGAATTGCAGGCTTAAAATGAGGGACTCCGAGATCTCTAAACAAGCTTAACAACCAAATGACTTCACAAACAGTAGCTCCCATAGATCTATACTCAGCTTCTGTTGAGCTACGTGATACCACATCTTGTTTCTTGCTTTTCCAGCTAACCAAAGAGTCACCTAGATATAAGCAATATCCAGTAATAGACCTTCTTGTGTTAAGACAGGCAGCCCAGTCTGAATCACAGTAACCTTTTAAATGTAAAGAACTTGTCCTTGGAAAGAAAAGTCCTTTGCCAGGACTAGCTTTAAGATAGTGTAAAACCCTTTCAGCAACGTGCCAATGAGATAAGCAAGGTGTAGACATATATTAGCTTAAAATGTGGACTGTATAGGACACATCAGGTATTGTAATAGTAAGCTAAATTAGCTTACCCACCAAGCTCCTGTACATACTAGGATCTTCTAACACAGGAGAATCCTTTTTGGATAATTTTAGATTAGTAGGGAGAGGAAATCCCACTGGTTTACAACCCAAATTTCCAGTACTCTCAAGCAACTCAAGTGTATATTTTCTCTGGTTCACGCAAATTCCCTTAGCTGAATGGCAACTTCTAGTCCCAAGAAATATGTCAATTCACCAAGGTCTTTAATAGAGAACTTAGAGTGCAAATATTTTTTAAGTGCTTCAGTATGTGACATGTCATTTCCAGCAACCACAATATCATCAACATATACCAAAACAGCCATAAAATAATCTGAGTTGTTAATGGTAAACAAGGAATAGTCATCTTTAGAATGTGTAAAACCATAGCTAACAAGAGATTCAGTGAGCTTATGGAACCATTGGCGACCTGACTGCTTTAAACCATAAAGTGATTTAATTAATCTGCATACTTTACCATCACCAGGTGCAGAAAACCCTTGAGGCAAAGTCATATAAACCTCCTCTGTTAAATCACCATGTAAGAACGCGTTATTTACATCAAGTTGATGTAAAAACCAGCCCTTGATAGAAGCTAAAGCAATTAAACACCTCACAGTTGTGAGTTTAGCCACATGTGCATATGTTTCTGCAAAATCTAAACCTTCAATCTGGTTATAACTCTTAGCAACTAGTCTGGATTTATACATTTCTAAGGAACCATCAGCTTTATATTTAACTTTATATACCCACTTACACCCAATAGGTTTCTTGCCTGAAGGTAATGTAACAATGCTCCAAGTATTATTCTGTCACACCCCAAAATCCGTAAAACGAACATCAAGGCGTGATCTTTTTAAACAAAAGGAAAATGAAACATGTTGATACAAAATTAAAATTTTAAAAGAAAACAGTTGCGAGCTAAATGAACAATTAAATGAATAAATATAAAGTTTGCCAAACGCGGCTACAAGACAAATGGTTTTAACAAAGTTATATAAAAAGAAATGAACAAATGTAATTTACCCGTAGCCTACAACCTCAAATAAAAACTAGTTTAAGCGAAAATAAAGCAACTGAAAAGTGCCCCGAGCCCATGCGATACTGCGCTAATGCTCTTATCCGAACGTCTCAATCTAAATTATACCTAAAAGACAAAATTGTAACGGTGAGTCCCACGTACATACATAGACGGGACGGCACCACAAAATAACGTCACTCCATCCCATAAATGCAAGAACCCACAAACAACAACTACGATAATCAACATATAAAAAGAAATATAATAACACCCTACAACGAGATAAATTAAATAACTTCATCACACATCAATAGCATACATGGACCTCTCACGCCACCTACCCCAGTCCGTAAGGTAGGTCATTTCCTATCCCTTCGGCCGTCTTATGTCCCCGGAATTAGGGAGAGACATAGACCATTGTTAACATAAAAATAGATTTATAGTGCGCACTTGGACCTCTCACGCCACTCGTTCCAGTCCGTAAGACGAGTCATTCGCTATCCCTTCGGCCGTCTTATGTCCCCGGAATTAGGAAAAGATATAGACCATTGCTAACAATAAAATAAATATAGTGCACACTGGGATCTCTCACGTCACTCGTCCCAGTCCGTAAGACGAGTCATTTCCTATCCCCTCGGCCGTCTTATGTCCCCGGAATTATGGAGAGACATAGACCATTGTCACTACAGCTAAATCACAAGGCCTCGGCCAATAATATAAAACTATTCAATTATCACATTCTCATACGTCACTTTAACGTAATTCAACAATACCCATAATCATAGGTGCTAGATTCACAACTAGCCAAACAAGTCTATCAACATAAATCTCATTCAGTCATTTTAACAAACACCTTGTATGCATAAACTACAATTCATCTTTATTCAACATAAATTCACCCAATTTCATCAACAACTATAATATCACATAATCAACTCATAAAACACGCAAACCCATCCATAATCTCATTAATTCGAAATTAATATGTCAAAAGCCTCAACTTCTATAATTCAAATAATGGAATTAAAAATATAACAACTAAACCCCAATTAACAATATAAGAACATAATTAATATAAAAGGCAAAAACCCCCAATTTATAATAAACGTAAAACCTAATCCTAACATACACTCTCGTCTAGTCGCAATGGATAACCCCCGTTACCTTAGCGCGTAGAGGAGATGCTTCCGGTATGAACCCGCTAACGGTGGTTTCTTCTTCTTCTTCCTAGGATTTGGAATCTGCCTTTTCTCTCTTTTTGTCTCTTTTCTCTCTTGATTTAGGTTACTGTTTTGAAAAAGTGGGCTGATTTGAAGATGCAAAAACTGTTTTGAGAAAGTTTGTGGAAGCGAACTATTTGGTCCCTAAAGTTTTAAAAGTTAACTCTTAATCAAATTTATTACTTTACTGCTAAAAAATAACCAATTTTTAGAAACAAAACTATTGGATCCTTTTTATTCATAAAATTAGTAACATGTTTTAAAAATAAAAAATTTCGGAAGAGTTTCGGTTTTTGGCTAAAAATTAGCCGAGTAACCGGTTTTTGGTAAAATCTGCATAAAACGTTTTTGAATAAATTAAATCATAAATAAAACCACTTATAAAAATACGGGATGTTACATATTCGCTTCCAAAGCTGCTATTTCAGCAAGACATAGCGGACTGCCAAGCTGGGTCTTTCTGTGCTTGTTTAAATGTATGGGGCTCTATGATAGTAGAAATATTACACACAAAAGTGTGATAAGTAGGGGATAGGTTATTATAGGATAAGCTCTTGGTAAGAGAATAAACACAACTAGTAGAAGGTTTATTTTTCAGGAATGGACAATGGAAGTCACTTAAGTAAGAAGGTGGATTTCCTTGTCTAGAAGGCCTTTTTGGGGGAGTTGGTACTACTATAGGTGATGTAGTACCAGGGGAAGTCATATCAGTAGAAAGAAGAGGTGAAGGAGAAGGGGAATTTGGTGGTGAAGTAGAAAAATCTTCAAAAGGTATTGTATTATCAGAATTTGGTATAGAAACTGATGAGAACTTTTTAGGATGGGGTGAAGATTGATACGGAAAAAATTGTTCATGAAAAACACAATCTCTAGAAATAAAGCATCTTTTAGATTCAAGATTAAGCACCCTGTACCCTTTTAACCCCATTAACAAAATGTATTTACAAGATGATAAAATAAATGTATTTTACACATTGGTTTATTTACAAGATGTATTTTTTTGGTATAACAAAATGTATTTACAAGATGATAAAATAAACTATCTCAAAGCAGATAGTTTGGTATAATAAATGTATTTTTTTCGTTAAATTTACAAGATGCCAAGTAAACCATCTCTAAATAACTAACAGATAGATTTATTTTACAAATAGTTGTGATTAACAACAAAAGTATCAAAATAAGCTCAATCCAATACTCTTGAGACCATGATAGGAATGAGAACTTTGAAGGCCTAAACTAAACAACACATGGGTTTTGATGATATGTACTTATGTTGTAACGATTAAAGCAATTCACAGGTGGGTTATATGAACTTAACTATTTTACTGTATTTGTATCTTTAATCAGCAAAAGTTTGAGACAAAATAAGCAGGCACATTCAGTAAGACGTCCCATTTACCCTACAAAGTCCTCCTTTTTACCAACCTTCTATCCTAAGTCAGTCTATAGGTTGTTTCCTTCGATATATCATCCCCGTCAATGGAATACACAGCATACTCTAAAATATAAAGCAACCTAAATAAATTTGATAATATAAACGCACACGATCTGGTCATACGATAGAGAGGAGACAGAGATGCCTTACTTCTCACAGATAAACAGTGACGGGTCAGGTTGGGAACCCAGTGTCTCGCTAAGAGCAGCAAATTGGTGCCCAAAAAAAGCAGTCAAGGAAATTACAGAACCTTCACCACCTGCCCACATAGCAATATTACTTATATGCTCTAGCTTAGACATAGACTTTGCGTTTATGTTGGTATTTCTCTTTCCACTCGATTCTTCTCTCAATGTCATCGAAGATAGAGACCGAACGTTGAAGTTAGCCCCTTGATAATTCAATCCTTTCTTTCCCATGGTCTTGCAAATTATTTGAATAAGAGTAAGAAGGACAATATTCGTCAAATAAATAAGCAACACTTGGTCCTGCACAATGAGCAGAATATTGGTAGAATTAACTACTCTCAATACGAGTTCAACTTTATTAAAACAGTATCTCGTAAATAAGCCAACAACATGTATATAGTACTGCTACTAGCAATTAAGAGAACCACTTCATAGAATGCTATTTGCTATAACAAAAGCAATTACTACCCTCTAAAACAGAAGATGGGGATAAGGATAAGTATGCGTGCAAGATAAAAAGAAGACGGGGAAAAGTATAGGTAGAAAGTGAAAAACGTATTGTTGTTACATTAGGAGCGGTCAAAATACGCGATAGTAGTGTAAATACTAGAGCCAGTGACATTATTAAGAAACGTGGTTACAACATTGATTATTATCTGTATAGAACGTATATCATCTGATAGTGTACTGAAAGTATAATTCAACGGAGACAATAAAAATATATGAATTCATAACACATCACAAATTGAAATACATATTCATAACGAGCTTAACAAAAAGCTTTGATACCCTCTAATGGAGAAATAAGTCACATGGACTTTGGACAGGGAAACTCGACTGAAATAATTGTTTGTAAGTCAAATTGTTCGGATTTCAACAGTATATACCTAAAAGACTGAATCTTTTTAAACATGGTAATTAAACCAAGGTGTTCCGAATGCTTCTAAGTTGTATATGACACAGTGAGTTGCCCACAAAAGAAGCTGGACTGTAAATGAGTATATAGTATCAATCCAAGTAGATATTATTTCTAGTATTGGTGAAATATTATTTGGTTTTCTAGCTAAAAAGACTAAATCTTTTGAACATGGTATAGAAAATTAGGTGTTCGGAATGACTCTAAGATGAATTCATTGGGTATCTAACAAAATAAGCTGGATTATAAGTTAGTATATATAAATGGAGGTGGAGATAATAATGAATATAAAGAAGGGTTCTTTCACTTGGCTACAATTTGACCAATTAATTTAGCAAAAACAAAAAACCCTCAATCTTTCAAAGAGAAAATACTACCAAATTTTTGACAGAATTTCATTAATTTTAAAACATTAAATCTGAATAAGTTGACAAATAGTACATACTACGTAATACAAATGCATATGCATATGCATATAGATAGAGACAGATGTTTCACTAAATTCTGAAAAAAGAAAATTAAATACTGCGAAATTGAAACTAAAGGAATGATATTAAAATGCCAGTTAAGACAGCAGGAGCTGAGGAACTCATAGTTAATTGTTGGGATGCCCAATAATCTGTGTTTATTTAAGTTTTAGTCTATGATCCAAACTTATTTAAATTATAGTACAATCTCAATACAAAACTAATAATTTTCATTTGTTTCTATATTTTTTTTTATTAAAACCTAAATAAGTTGTATTTTTTGGACTAAAACCTAAATAAGTTGTATTTTTTGGACTTATGCTTCATAAAAAAATCAAAAGCTGGATCGGCCGGAAAATTGCCGAAATTAGGCATAATTTATCAAACTTGTTGGTTTTTAGGGATTTTTTGTAACTTGTGTATTGTTTTGTGTTTCGATTACTGCCTTGTTATTTTTTAAAGTAAAGTAATAGTATAGATATATGTTTTAAATTAGTATAATGTTAATAATGTCCGTGGTGATTTTGAGTTTCCCGGGTTAATTACGCCGAAGGCCCATAAACTTGGTTTCACTTGCCATGTAGTTCAAATTGTTCGAAAACACTATCAAAAGTTGGAAATTACTTAATTGACTCGTTTTGGAGTTCATGTAAATACGAAAATCTATTAGTGTGCAAATCTAATAGTTAAAGTTAGCAGATACCAGTAGACATGTCACGAAATGATTGCGATACAAGTAACATGATCAAAACATGCGATAAGAAACATGACTAAATATGTACCACGTGGGTGCATGTAAACTTCTCTATACTTTTTCCCTCGATCTCAATATAAAACATATATATTTTAACTCCCCGTAATGCAATGGCAATTAGAAACCTAGGGGGTGACCATTTCATCCCATAGGATACAATGTTAAAGGAGAAGATAACACTTTTAAATATTCTGATAGCAATTATCTATATCATATTGGGGTAATTTATTGTTTTGATGGTTTGGAACATTATAAGAGGTTATGTCAAGAAGCAAAAGTTTGGTCGTCGCTCGAGAGAAATTCATGAAGATGGCAAGTTGCATATGTTTTTCTAGTTATAAGTTTGTGAGTTTTTGTTCTTCCAAAACAAAACAAAACAAAAATAAATCAAATTAATCTCTTATTCTCTTAGGAAAAGAAAATGAGTGTTGTCGACAGCGTTACTGAATTAGGTAAGTGCTTCTTTTCATTTAGTTGAATTGAATGAGATTCTCGTTCTACAAAAGTTAATTCAATATAAATGGATAGAAACGTCAGTTTTAAGCTCTCTTTTATTTATTTATTTTTCCAATGTAAAAAGTACACTACACCTAGTGTATCATGATTAATAAATTTGCATTATTAATAATATTGTGTTGCCTTAAAAGTGTCTGTATTAAATGACTGATTTTTTTTTATAAACACGGTAAGTATAAGTTAAAAAATATATTTTATGATGAACATAAGTTTCATATCTTTTGAAATCCTAATATTTGTGAATTCTTATTTGCAAGAAAACCAACCAGCGGTTGAGAACTCAATTGAACTGACAAGGCTCGAAAATTACAATGGTTTTTAAGATGGAGAAAGTAAATAATGCTAAACACGCAAATGTGCATAATTCGTGCACTCCACGCGAGAGTAATTCGACCGTAACAATAAGTATAAAATTCATATCACGAGTTGTATGAATTTTGTAAGAGTTCATGAGTGTTTTGGATATATAAAACCAAATTATTAGTACTGAAAAGATTGAGGACTATTGGTACAATAATAAAAAGTGAATGAAAAAAAAAAAGTAAAACATGTTTTCATCGCAAATAAAAGAATAATATTACTTGATTATAAAAAAAAAAATGAATAATATTACATACACGTGTATGCCTTGGCCGGCAATAAAAAAATTGGGCCCACACCTTCTTTATTTCTCTCTATATACCACACGTTTAATTAGTGTCTCGGTTGCATATTACTTGTTCATTTGTTGATTACGAATCTCAGTGCATTTTGTTATTTATTATTTTCGTAACTAAAATAATGATATGACAAATTTGAATTTTTTTTATTTAATTTGAGTGTATAAAAAAAAATTAATTTTTCATTTTAGCAATTTGAATACTTTTTTTCACCTCAAAATGTACCCTATTACGATTTTGTCCATTTTGGACAAGTAAATCGAAAGGGATGAACTAATGTTTATATATATGGGTACCCCCTTAGACTACGAGCCATTTGTAAATAAAGCATAGAAATTGTCAATTATTGCAATTCAACCCCATTAACTATTAACCTTTTGAAAATAACCCCGATGCCATCTTTAAAACGACATAACTTTTTTTTATTAATTTGTTCATTTTGAAAAATCATTTTTTTGATATACTTAACTTAGTTTATCATTTTATATGAATTAATATTACAATTATTGTAAACAAAATCGTTATAAGAGGCTTTATTAAAAAAAATAGTAACGGAAAAAATTATTTTTGTCTTCCCGTAAAATAAAAATACTTGACATGCATGAATATAAAATAATTAATTATAATAAATAAAAAAATCAACAAAAACAGATCATTGAGCATAAAGTTATATCATTTAAAAGATGGCATCAGGGTTATTTGCAAAAGTTTAATAGTTAATGGGAGTAATTGAAATAATTTATAGTTTATAGGGGTTATTTGAAACTAACCGATAGTTAAAGAGGGTTATTTACATTTTACCCATAAATATATATATATATAAAAACATATGGAGTACAATAATTAGAATATATATCTCTCTCTCTCTCTACAAAATTACCATCTTTTTCACCCAAATTCCTCAAATCACCGGTTAGTTCCTACTCTCTGTATATATATATATATATATATATCTATTTATTTAGCTGAAATTTGGTGGGTTTTATCTGTATATATATTTATATAAAACCCCTTTTGCTCCCTTTAGTTAAAGATTGCTAATTTGAGCTAATCAGTTGATGTTTTAGATACCCTTTTTTTAATTAACAAGCTTGGTTATGGAAATTGGATTATAGATTTTGAACAAATTTATTGCTTTAATTGAATGATTTGATTGTGGGTTAAAAAAGGGGTTGTTCTTTAATTTAGGCTATTTCTGAAACTAGGGTTTGAATATATCCCCAATTTGTCCCAGTTTGTGTGTTGTTGATTTTGGGGGTTATTTTTGAAAAAAGATCAATAATTGAATATGGTGGAATCTATTGCTACTACATCACTTTTAGGCCATGGACCGATATTAGGAAGATATGTTCCGAATTATATATCGAAGAAAAATCCAATCTTTTTTCGCGAAAATAATTTTAAGAAACTCTCTATTTCGACGAAAAGAGAAGTTTCGAGGCTTCGTGTTACTCCAACTACGGCCCAAGCTATGGAGTTGACTAAAGAAACGTATTCGTTTAAGGGGGATGAAAATCAGGTCCCTAGAGATTTTGGGTACCGTTTCGAAACAGGTTTAGATCGAAAACCAGGGTTGTGGCCTCCTGAGAACAAGGCCGATAATTCGTCGTTGAATAACCCGTTGTTGAGGCAAGAACGTTTGGGTTGTGGTTGGTTAGGCGCTATATTCGAATGGGAAGGGGTTTTGATCGAAGATAATCCGGATATTGAGAAACAGGCTTGGTTGATTCTTTCTCAAGAAGAGGGTAAATCTCCACCGCCCACTTTTACCCTCCGTAGAATCGAAGGGATGAAAAATGAACAGGCAATAAGCGAGGTTTTGTGTTGGTCGAGAGACCCTACCCAAGTTCGCCGATTAGCTAATAGAAAAGAGGATTTGTATCAAAACTTGCAGGGTGGGATTTATAGGTTTAGGTCCGGATCTCGTGAGTTTTTGAATATTTTGATAAATTATAAAATCCCAATGGCAGTTGTGTCGACCCGACCTAGGAAGATTCTAGAACACGCGATTTGTGAGATTGGTGTTGAAGAGGTATTTTCGGTTATTGTGACGTCTGAGGATGTTTATAGGGGGAAACCTGATCCGGAGATGTTTCTGTACGCATCTCAGCTGTTGGATTTTATACCGGAGAGGTGTATTATTTTTGGAAATTCTAATTTAACGATTGAGGCTGCTCAGGACGCGAGGATGAAGTGTGTTGCGGTGGCGAGTAAGCATCCGGTGTATGAGCTAGCAGCAGCTAATAGGGTGGTGAGGCAGCTTGATGAGCTGTCAATGGTGGATTTAAAGAACCTGGCAGCGGTTGAGTCGGGGGAGTTTGAACCGGAGCTAGAGATGGAAGAGGAGGAGAGAGAGGAGTATCCTTCGGTGGCGGTGGATGATGATTTCTGGTGATTGATAATCGACAGTTGTATAGTGCATTACGTGTATTTTAATTGATGGAAAGTTGCATAAAATGGGGATGATGTGTATAATATTAGTGATAAACGACGTCGAAGCGAAGGAAACGATGGTCTATAATTGTTTGACCGTCTAGTGTCATAATGTAAGTGTATTCTGTGTTCATGTATAAATTTGTATTTGGGATATGCTCGTGTATACTACTACTATCTTCATCTCAATAACTTTATGTTTTCTGTGTTTATGTATTGGTTTGTATGTGGAACATGCTCTTGTATATACTGTGCTGTTATCTAATGTTTTATATTCCAAAAGTTGGAAAGACTGTTGGTGCTTGTTTGGTTCCAGCTTATAAACATTATGGCTGAATTTTTTAGATAGGAAAAATTAGTTCGGTTCATCTTAGCTTAACTGTTCTAGGTTCTAGCTCTTTGGTTCAAAATCCAGAAAAGCTCAGTATTAAGTTGATCCGCTGAATGCACTTCAGCTTTTAATCAAAGAGCTTAGCTTATATTCTACAACCTATGAAGGCCTTAAAAGATTTCAGGTGATTGGCAGAATTGCACCATGGTGTTCTATAGATCATGGCCATTTGTTTGCTATTTATTAAATCTGTTTGTAGCTAGTCTTTTTTATAGTATATCATTTTCGGTATAATTACCATCGCTCAGTTTCTTGAATTTTGATCTTTGTTGCTTCGAATTCTTTGGAATCCCACACTAAGCTGTTGTGAAAATGGACTAGTTAAGAAGACCATTTCTTTTTCTTTGATTACTCTAAAATAGTATATGACCTCAGGGATTGTTTGACCTGAATGCAACTATAGTCGAATGCATATACTGTAGGTTGGCGAGTATGTGTTGAACTGCGAGTGTAGGATGTTTTAAGATGTTACAGTCGCAAAACATGCTGAAAGAACAACAATTTTGATGCGTTGGTTTTCTATATCTTTTAGTAGTACTATGTAATGTTTCTGTATCAAGATTTATTTTTTTGGGTGTTTGCCGACTTGCGATATGAAATTACAAGCTTAGTTGATGGATAGATTTCCCCGGTGCTTGATCTGATTCTCTATCCTTTAAAAGACATACAGTTTTTCTTCTTTTTTGAATTATTCACGTGCTAATGCCTATAATATAATCACTTCTTGGAATTTCATATTACATACTAAATTCCGTTTCTGGTCTCTCCTTGCTACCTACCTGTCCAGAATTAGGTACATAGTGCTTGTTTGGCTGCATCTATTGATCTTAGTCTTATAAGTAATTGTTTTTTTTATGAGATGTAACGAGCATAATAAATAACCTTGCTAGTGAGTTTTTAATTGATCTGGAAAGGCTTGGAATTTTAGATGAAATAAATCCAGTTTCCCCTTTAAGCCAACTTATATGCCTAATCCTGCCAAACACTTCTACATTCCTCATTAGATGCTAGGAGCCTACGACGGATAAGAACCTTAACAAATCTCCAAGTACATGTAACAGTTCTTACGATTACCCGCCTTAAAAATCTTCACTTGATGGATAAGTTGAAGTAATTTAAATCATTGGTTATATTGAGATGGAAGAAGTCGATTACATAAGAATATGACCATGTCTATATTGATGTCATGGGTCTAGGAATGCTTAGTTGTTTCATTGCTTTTCGGGTTTTTGTTTGTGTCGATTGTGGCATCGGTTAACTAAATTGATTTGTGAATAATTGAAGGCGCATTGGCCTATGTATAGAGTAAAGTACTTTTCCTATTTCTAAACGAGTGTTTGACTAGTATTTCATTTTAGGTGTGCCAAGGTTAATGTTGACTCTCCCGAATTAGTTATCAAAATAAAAATAAAAAATACCATTTTGACATCCTTCCTACGTAACATTGATGAAAATTGAAATAGTAGAAAGTTGATATAATGATTGTGAATCTGTCGTTTTACTCAAACTAGGGACGCTTATGTAATTTTAATCAACACTTTGATGTTTTCTCTTAATATTGACAAAGTCTAAATGTGACGTTTGGAAAGGTACTGACGTATATTACCAAATCCCAATTCTTATTCAAAGTATTTGTACATATTGACCGACATCAACTTAAAAATATCAGCGTAGTTGTTCTTTTTTACAAAAAAATAAAATCTTTTGACATTCGGAGATATCATCATCACCTTGTCTTTTTTACTCCTTTTGATGAAACTTGTAATTTTTAAACATTCTAACTGAGTCTATACCTAGTTCCCCCCCTCTTCAGCTCAAATAGTCGAGCAAATACGTTGTTACTCACATTAAGGTGAGTTTCATGATGACGAATACAGTTGTAATGAATACGCATAATATATAATATGTATAGTCGATCGACGGAATATGACGCTTAATATAATAAGGGGATCAGCCGATCAGGCTTAAGATCCCTTAAGAAAGTCTGTTTGGTCCATCCTGTTTTTTTTTTTGATGATTTGAATAGATCATTATATTGAGACTTTTATTTCTGTTCAGGAATTATTAGACTCACACTGGGAATAACTTTACTTGACTGATTGCATGTTTGCTCCTTTCCTTTCAAGTTATGTGGCTTGGTTGGCCACCAGTATGGCTGGTAACCGCAAGAATGATCGAGTGATACAGATATGTTTACATAGTATATTGTTGTTACTATACCGCAATAATGTAAAAAATAGTCCAGATCAATAATCGTTGTTTTTTTGTTTTTTCATTTCCGCAATAGAAGTTCATGTATCTAGTTTCCACAGGGTAAATGCATTCTCGTCTTCAACCTAAATATGCCTAAGCGCTAATGATTTATGTTTAAGTTTGTATTTGGGACGTGTTTTTATCTTCATCTCAATGCCATAAAGTATGTTTTTCTTGTGTTTATGTTTTGAGTTTTGTTTAAAACATGCTCATTTATAAACTACTATATCTTCTGCTTGTATCTAGTTCTCTGAGACCCTAAGGGCATGTTTGCTTCCAGCTATTGAGCAAAAACAGTTCGGTACATTGACTTAAAAGCTTCAATCTTTTTGGCCCCAAATCAAGAAATCTCAGTTTAAAGCAGATCGGTCAAAGGCAGTTCAGCTTTTAAGCAAAATACTTTGCTTAGAAGCTGCTGTCAAGGCCATTAAAAATTTGAAGTGCTTGGCAGAACTTCATCTAGGTGTTCTATAGACTTGGCATATCGTTTCCAAGTCCAAAATCTGTTTGTGGCAAGTTTTTTTCGTGATCGTTTTTGGGACAATTAGTATTGCTCAATATCTTTATGTTTTCGATATCCGTTGCTTCAAATGATTAGTTATCTATTCCCGAATTAAACGATTGCGAAAGAGAAAAGAAGAAATTGAGTAGACCACTTCTTTTTTATCACTCCAAAAACCGTAAATATGGTTGAACTGGCGATTATGATATTTCAGTCACAGATGCTCGAGAAGCAACTAGTTTATGAGTTTTACTTTCCTATTTCCTTGTTTATTAAACTGTTAGGACTATTATCTTTGTCGCCGTTTTGCAATACGAAGTTACAGATTTAGTTGATAAAATCAAGTACGAGTGGTGCTTGATCCGATCTTCGTCCTTTATAAGACGATAATGTCTCATCTTTTCTAAATTTTCAGTTGCTAACTCCAATATAATGACTTCTCATTGATGGTCTCTCTTTGCTCCTTGCCACAGATTGTAGCAACTCTTAATTTTACTTTTTTTATGAAAATAAGATGTAGCAAAGCATGATATACTATCTTGATCTTGAACGAGAGAGTTCTAATTTGATTACCTGAAATGCTTCAAATATATTTAAGATGAATGAACAACCTTATCATCTCATTTGTTGGCATCTTTTAAACTATTATATATATATATTAACATGACATTATTATGAATGACCGACAATGCTATATATGATTGGTGGGTTAGAAACTTGGAATTATGAGATTCATAATGTTGTGAACAGTGGGAAATCTATTTGCATTAATAACACTTGTAAATTATTATTTTCTATATGGACTTTTTATTTCTTGGTTGGGGCCACCAGCTTGGCTGGTGTTATAAAGAATGAAATTGTCAAAATACAAATATCAAATATATACATCGATCTAAAACCAACAGTAATGTTAAATATCATATGTGTGCAAATCATAATTTTTCACTCTTCTTAAAGCTTTAATTTGGTATGTGTAGTTTCAGTTTTAGTGAAAATGATTCCTCACAATTTCTAAGAAAAATCAAAGTTACTTTAGCTCTAGATTTTAGATTGGAATTAGCCTCTCGTATCAGAGTAATTCAGGTTTTATAGTTGTGGACAATTTTCCATAATGGCTAGTCAAATTCCTTCTATCTTGGCTTCTTTTTTTTCAAGAAAACAAGGCTAATAATGCTAAGGATCTTTATAAATTTAAATTCTCAAATTTAGACGATTATTATAACTAAATCACTGATAGCTACAACGATCTATTATATCGAAATAAGAGGCAACCACTATTCACCGACAGAAACTCTCATGAATTCAATTATTGTTAGAGCAACCGTATTTATTCGTATTTTTCACATATAAATTAATAAAATAATAAAAATATGAGTTGTATGGTTGTGATAGAGAAATTGATAAAAAATATGATAATTTGTATAAATCAAAATGTTTCCTTATAAGTTGTAAAAGTTTACATTTTACTTTAATTATGAGAAAACGTATAACTTATTTAATGTGTTTGCTCTAGTAAATTAATTTGAATTGAAAAAAATTGATAGAATTATATTAAAATATAGTTATATTTAGTTATGATAAGAAATTTGATAGAAAATCAGAAAAATGTATAAAATTAAACTATTACTATAAAAATGTATAAAGTTAAATATGAGTAAAAAATGTAAATAAACCCATAAGGTCCTAATAAGACTCCAACATCTTACCATATTTCATTCTATTCACACCTAACTTGATCACCAAATCTAATTATAATCTTTATTAATAGCGACTAATACATTCACAAATGAAAAAAATATTGATTGTAGAGTACACATCTATGTCATAGGCTCACGAGGGAGTGTATGAGTTGTATAAATACTATTTTTCTTACGTATTACTCGACCTATTAATCTCTCTAAATTATTCGACTCAAGTAATCATGCGTTTCGAACAACTGCTTTATTGCATTTTCGCACCCTCGATCTAGCTCTTTTATTTCTATTTCTATTAATATCATTATTATTTAGTTTTATTAAAAAAACAGCTCTAGTGCAATCCCACGTTACTACTTATAAGAGGCTTTAAAAAAAAACAGCTCAAATATATCAAGTTTTTTTTTTTTATCCGAAATGGAATGAGAAAGGAAAATGAAAACTGCGAGTTTACGAGTGGTTGCCCGTTGCTATGCATCTAGTTAGGCAAGTAGTCACATTTATTTTTAGATTAAACGGACCAACTATATTAATAAAAAGGGTAACCTCGCCCGAAGGCGAGGCAAATACAAGAGCATCATAAAACCGAGGCTAGCATCCCAAAATTTGGGGCTTAACCTCTACACAAATAACCCTATCTCGATAAGAAAAAAACCTATCTCGATATAAAACTTCACGCACAATCCAAGCAAGCCGCAATCCCGTGCACAATATTCTCCATACTTCAAGTCTGCGAAATTGGACAATCACTACCCCGTAGGACACAAGGATAACCAAAAGGAAAAAAAAAAACATGTTCATAAGAATAACCATATTCATCCTTCCAATGGTACGGAAAATAGATTTGTTTGGTTGGATAAACCAGCGGGGTTCCGTGGAGAGCCACGACGCACCAAACCCCGATCTACCGGATCTACCCTTGACAACTCCAAACCATCAAGTCGGATAAGGCAAGTTGTCACATATTCTATCATACAATGTTCTAAATCTGAAACCAAGACAAAAAAGAAAAAGAAAAAATGGTGCTTCAACTAATGTAACTATTGCGACACAGTCCAGACCAGATTTTGTATTCCCTACTTATCTTTATTGTAAGTTGTAACCATAGTAAAGACAATTTATCCAACCGAAAATTAAAGGAATCACGTATATAGATAAGAGGGTTATAAGTAAAAGGGGAATGAATTTTGAGATGATATAAGATAACACATAGTTGTCTTCGTTTCAAATCCAGGCTGTTGGGCCCTAACGTACCTTCCGAAACATAGCCACATGACCCTTATTAATCTCTATTAAATTATTCCCCATTATTTTCTATCTCGACAAGAAAGAAAAAATAAAATATCTGAGCCCTAATTATTTTCTTTCTTCACTACAAAAGGCCACCCAAAATCACATTATGTCTTGCTAGTCTTTCTATCTCTTTTTATTTTTTGTTAAGAATATTTTGAGATCAAAAAACAAAATGAGAGAAATTCTTCACATTCAAGCAGGGCAATGCGGGAACCAAATCGGTGGCAAGTTTTGGGAAGTAATGTGCGACGAACATGGCATTGATGATACCGGAAATTATGTAGGAAATTCTCATCTCCAACTTGAGAGGGTAAATGTGTATTATAACGAGGCTACTGGGGGAAGGTATGTCCCCAGGGCCGTGATGATGGACCTTGAGCCTGGTACGATGGACAGTCTTCGTACCGGACCTAATGGAAAGATTTTCCGGCCTGATAATTTTGTGTTTGGACAAAATGGGGCTGGAAATAACTGGGCCAAGGGGCATTATACGGAGGGTGCGGAGTTGATTGATTCAGTTCTTGATGTTGTGAGGAAAGAGGCTGAGAATTGCGATTGCTTACAAGGTATATTATTGATCTTGAATCAATTAAAATTGCAGGTTTTGGGATCATGATATTATTTTTGTCAAGTTAATGAGAACAATAGGAATTGCCATGTATAGCCTAAAATAAATGCTTACTAACTAATAGTAACTACTGCCAATTAACAAAATAACAAAAGAAATGGTACTATGTCTATATATGTATAAAAATTTGAAAGAAACTTACACCTACGTGATTATGATTATAATGATTAGGATCATGAACAATAAACTGGAAACTGAAGGCTATATAAGTTACTATATAGCACCTCGATTTGTGACAAAAATGTTACTTCCACCCCTTAATTCATCCGAATCTACAATTACACCCATCAATTACGCTAATCATGATCATAGGCTCTACTGTACAAAATTACTCATGAACCTAATCTTGCCGGTTTTTCTTTTACAATTTGGTTAACATATTTCCTGACTAATACGATTATGTTTTGCAGGATTTCAGATATGCCACTCACTAGGAGGAGGGACCGGATCGGGAATGGGAACCCTTCTAATTTCAAAGATAAGGGAAGAGTATCCGGACCGCATGATGCTCACTTTCTCGGTCTTCCCATCTCCCAAAGTCTCGGACACAGTGGTCGAGCCTTACAACGCCACCCTGTCGGTTCACCAGCTGGTAGAAAATGCGGACGAGTGTATGGTTCTAGATAACGAGGCGCTGTATGATATATGTTTTCGTACCCTCAAGCTCACTAACCCTAGCTGTAAGTAACTTTTTGATCACAATATGTTTTTGTACAACTGGATTTCATTAATTTGATCTTAATAATCTTTGTCATTTGAAGAAAAGCATAGGCATGTTACGTGCTGTGAAAATTAGGTTATCCGATTAGGTTTGTTAAAGGGAAAAAAATGCTACTTTTAAGTAGTTTGTTTGATCAAAAAAGTAGTTCATATATAAGCTAACAAAATGAGTTTACGGCTCATGGTATCATAGAAGTCATTTCATTTTAGAAACTTGTGTAACACAGACTACACAGTAGTATCAATTTAAGAGTTGACCAAAAAGTTGTGGACCAAAAACTTAACAGTACGATAATTAATACTTACTTAATTACTTAGTAACTAACAAAAAGTTTACTTACCAGCCATGCCTAGTTTTTGGTAATACTAAAGACAAACTATTCAAAATTTAAACGCTATTTATATAGTTATACAACTATGAAAAATAACCAAAAATACATATATGCTCACTTTTGAGTTTTGACTTGTAAGTAACATGCTAAGTTATTTACTATCGATAAACCTGATCGATGCAATACATGGAGTTAAAGTTGGGCAGATACAAACTATTTTGTACAATGGAAACCCTCCAACTAAACACATTACCTTCTTTGAAGTGAATTATTAATAGGCAAGCCCTAATATATACCTTTTTTCTCAAATTTTATAGTCGGAGATTTGAACCATTTGATCTCGTCAACGATGAGTGGCGTGACATGTTGTCTTCGTTTCCCGGGCCAGCTCAACTCCGATCTCCGCAAGCTTGCAGTGAATTTGATCCCTTTTCCTCGCCTCCACTTCTTCATGGTTGGGTTTGCACCCTTAACCTCTCGTGGATCCCAAGATTACCGAAATCTCACAATTCCTGAACTCACGCAACAAATGTGGGATGCTAAGAACATGATGTGTGCCGCTGATCCTCGCCATGGTCGATATCTCACTGCCTCCGCCATGTTCCGTGGAAAAATGAGCACTAAAGAGGTGTATTATTATTATTTTTTATAAATTTCACTCTCTAACAATAGATATTCTTGTACTAACTTAAGTTCATTTGAAGGTCGATGAGCAAATGATCAATGTACAAAACAAAAACTCTTCCTATTTTGTCGAATGGATACCAAACAACGTGAAATCAAGCGTATGTGACGTTCCCCCAACCGGGCTTTCAATGTCTTCCACTTTCATGGGAAATTCGACCTCGATACAAGAGATGTTCCGTCGTGTCTCTGAGCAGTTTACAGTCATGTTCCGTAGAAAGGCCTTTCTGCATTGGTACACTGGCGAGGGGATGGACGAGATGGAGTTCACGGAGGCCGAGAGTAACATGAATGACTTGGTGTCAGAGTATCAACAATACCAAGACGCGGTGGCTAATGATGAAGAGGAAGAGTACGGAGACGAAGAGGCGATGGGAAGTTAAGTTACGGGGTGTGTAATGTGTCTATGTTTGTGAATTTGGGGATGAATAAGTAAAGGCTTGCTCACTAGTTGTACTGTATGTGCGTGCCTTTTTGAGTGTTGGGATTGAATTGGCTTTTGAGTTATTTTTTTTTGGGTTCCATTATTGTGTATGGTGTAAATATTCATTGTATGTGATTGTGTGTAAATGTCCACTACTCCATTGTATGTGTATATTCATTGTATGTGATTGTGTGTAAATACGAAGTAATCATGTAATCAAAGGATTCATATAGTGATTCATGTCTATCTGATAATCTCTTTTCTTGGCGATGAAGTTGTGTTAGTTGCCAATTTTATCCTGTTCTTGTTAGGTTCTCAAGTTTTCCTTTGTCTAAAATTGCTAGTGTATCGTATGGAATTATTCCATTAATTTCCATTACAAAAAACCCGGTGTCAAGTAATGTATTCTTGGTAAAGACTAAAATAAATTAACCTCATAGATTATCCCTTATCAGTTACAGTTAATGGACTTTATTTTCTTAATAATTCTAAGTTCGGAGTGCTTTCAGTTCAACGAGGTGCGCTATAGTGAAGGAACTCTACGGAATCAAAACATTGAATCAATCATTTTCCTTTACTAAAGCTAAACTCGGTGAGATGTCGTATGAGATGCTTGAGTTGCAAAAGCAATTAGTTCTTATTTTCTTACAATCAGGTGTTTGAAACAAATAAATCAAGCTCATAGCTCCCATATTTTAATTTCAAAAACATATATGTATACTAACTCAAAAAAGGGAGAAATCTAATCCTATCCGGCAAGCTATGAAAAAGTCCCAGGTACTATATGGCTAGAAGTATCCTCTTAAATCAACACTGCAACTACATCTCAATGTAATACTAATAAACACTGTGTAAACCTGGTCTACTAAATTTAAGGGTCACTAAAAACTCAACACATTAATTGACCCAAAAGTAACTATCATAAAATTAATTCAAAATTAAAACTAAAAAGTTCCATTAGTTGACTTATCCACGAAAATAGTGCATCGGGTTCATATGATTGTTTTCCCTGCCCGTGTATAGTTTATGAAAGGAACTTATTTGTATTTTCAAATAGTTTTAAAAACATTTTCACATAACCTCGTGATTATTGGAGCATATTTAAGTACCCAACATGTAGCTGATTAACACTAATGCGACTTTCTAGCCCCTTTAATACGATAAAACAAAAACGAAAAACACAACATAAGCTATACGGTATAAAACGGAACGACTTCACAACACTAGAAATTTAAAAGGTACTGTACAAAGTTTACAGCATAAACAACAATTACTTGTTGTTACTATGCATGCACATTAACAGGATCCCTCTATGGACACAGTTTGACTCAAAACCATAATTAACACCATTTCCCCCAATAAACATGACGCAACCAAAATACCCAACCATTATGCTTGAAAAGATCAAATACATAAGATTCTTTTTTCGCGCATTTAAATTTATGTAACTCCCCATAAAAGACCTTTACGTCGCCTCATTTTACTGAACCATATCGACAAAGAGCACGGAAAAGGGTGAAAAGGTCATTTTCATAGCTAGGAAGCCGCCTTTCTCTTCTCTTCAAGCACCGAACCCTCTTTCAGAGCAATTTGCGCCTCGTTCTCTTTTCCTATAGCAAAAAGACTAGCAGCTTGTAAGTACGAAGCTATATGCCATATAGGAGATATTACTTGAGCTTGAATGGCATCTTTTAGAGCCTCATCTGGCATATCGTTCATAAGATAAGATAAGCTACGACGAGCAAACACTGTTGGTGAGATCATTGTTCCAACTTCAATGAACTGCAAAAAAGCATAAAATAGTCAGCTTCAAAAGAAAACAGAACTTTTACACGGCTAGTAAAAAACACAAAGATCTAATTTTCTTGTAAAGAAAATGGGAGGCAGAGTCGGAAATTCACTACAGTGGAAGTTGAAGTAGCCTATCATTGTATGCTAAATATCATAATTTTTCTTCTACTTGTGCGCTAATATGTACAGTGTCATTTTAGAAGTAATTTAGTTCTAATGGCTAGTTTGGTTGCAGGTTTTAAGCAAGTGAGCTGCATTTTATAATCAGAAAGAAAAGGTAGGTTCACCAGCTTATAGTTTCTAGGTTGTCAGTCCATAAAAACCAGAAAAGCTCAAGTTTAAAGCTGACCAACCAATTGCAGCCGAGATTTAAAGCAAAAAGATAGATCTGAGGCCGCAATCAAAGATTAAGTGCCCAAATTTGATGAGAGCAAGACGTATTCGATTACAATCCAGTTGCCATATTCTGGATATTAATTTTAAATAATCTGTTGAGAGAGCAAAAATCCAAGTGTCAAACTGCACAAAAACTTTTCTTTTGTTTGCAGGAGGTAGTTTATAGACTCAATTTTCACAATGTCCAAAGAAAAAAGGCAAATTTTTGCATGTTAACAGATACCAATACGCTAAAGATGTAAATATGGATTCATTGAAAACAAAGAGGAAAATGGGATAAAATGCAAGCAATTGTTAATCCCATTGAGGTGAATAAATAATTATTTTGTAGAGATCGGATATATTTTTACCTGGGAGTAGCAATCAACCGCAGCTCCAAATTCTTTATGTTTAAATGCAATATCACCTTTTTTCTTTGAGTTCAATGTATCTTGCATCTGATTTGTCCACATTTGAAAAGAAAGCTACAACAAAGTAAAAGCATAAACTAATAAAAACGACAAACACCGACTAAACTATAATACCCAAAAGAGGGAGATAAACAAGCACTTATATGCGCAAATATATACATGAATGTAGGACAGTAGGACTAAAGCATAAAGGGAAACTGGCAATGCATATAGAAAGGGGCGGACCCTGAGTCCAAACGAGGGGGGGCAATTAACAAAGCTTCAATTTTTTTTTTAATATGTGCTTTGTGTTGATCGGAATGTATATAGTAAAAAAATAAATTATAGTAAAAGTAATGGCTATAGTTTTGTATAAGACGTATAATGTTTTAAAAGATTTGAACCCATGACCTCTAGCACTTAAAACAAAGACTTATCCACTAGGCTAGCACTACAAGTTTAAATATATTTACATTAGATATTATATATTTAAAAGAGTTATGTATATATACTTGAAAAAACCCAAAAAAATATTTTCTAATTCTTGTTCCGGACCAACGGGGGGCGCTTGACCCCCCTTGCACATACAAGGACCCACCCCTGCATATAGATTGACACACACAGTAGACGGTAGCAAAAAATACGAACCATAAGCAACGGGTTACATTAAAAAATTATTAGATTTATGTATGTACAATCTAACCATATATGAGCAAAATTTATCCACACCTAATACTTTTTCTCGTTTTTGTACACTAAATATAAAGAATTCCATAGGCTGCGGTCTTGGGTAAGAAAATAGAGTTATAAAATGTTAGAGCAGTTAACAGTATGTAAAAATATATGACAGTAAAATATATGAATAAATAGGAGGCTGTATCTGATTACTACCCCAACCTATGATCTTTTCTCTTATTTTTAGTCTTACGTTACTAAATAGCCAGGAATTGTAAAATTAGTATACAAATTGCAAACAGTTCCTAAGTTGGCGAAGAAATTCCAAATCTAAGAGCCCAATAGTGTACAAAACTGTAATTTACCCCATAAAGCAATACAAGTAGTGGGTGCAATAAGGGGTATAGTTTGAAAACAGAGAAAAAAAATATATACAAACATGTTAAAACAAACCTCCGTAGCTGCTCCTTCGTCGTCTTTATATCCAACACTTTCTAAGACCTCATGTATGTAAGTCAAGTCCATCCTCACACAAGCTTCACCAAGAGGTGATAAGGGCAAAGCCGTAGCATTATCCGCTATTCCCATCAACACATGAGAAGGCACCTAAAAAACAAAAAACACCACCAGTTTTGCCACCATTCTAGTCAGTGCACAATGAAGAAGACTCAAATACAAGAAAATAGGATCAACAGTGCAAATATGGGAGAATGGTACAAACAGATGATTTATTTCACACCAACCTATCAGCTTATACTAAGAATAAGTACACCATATTGTTAAATGTTAAATTTCAACTCAAAAGCACTAATTATGTACATATTGTTCGACCACTGTGTACTAATCCCCAATCTACACAAATTAAAAAATAGTACACTGACACTAAACTAAAGTTTTAAAGCATTCGTAAAGATTTGATAGTTTGGTGTACGCTGTGAAGATTTTATATAGACTGACATCTATTTTCTGAAAATTGATATGTTGGTGTAGATTGGTGTTCAAAATATAAAATATGATAGTTTAGGATACTAATTGTTGAAAGCCAAGTACAAACGATATATTTCCTTTAAAGAGAATTAAAAAGCTGAGTGTACTATCAGCTCGAACTATTACCAGAAATTGGTAGCTTATAATGGCATAAGTGACTAGGTCATAGGATCCAGTCTCCGCGAAATTTATTTTAACACTACAAAGGAAATGGAAAAGGAAAAGGAAATAAAACTACCCGTACATGATCTCTCTAAAATAGGGTAGACTTAAAACGACACATATCTACATGTGACAGGAGTGTTGGAAAGTAATATAAAGCATTAAAATATCACCTACCACCGTCTCAAACTTTTAAGTAGAATTTATACCTTAACAGTGAAGAACAATAATTTAAAGCGACTTTTGCAGAGAAACAAACCTCGGTCTCTTTCTGAAGAGGAACCAAAGCTGTTACCAATGACTTGGTGAATGGTCGTTCTCTTGGCTCGTATTGTAAGCACCTTGAGGCCAAACGTACCAATTCAGTTCCTTCACCGCTAGAAAATTGGCCTTCCAAGCATGAATCTGTAAGCATCGAAATGTTCCTGTCCCGTATAAGGTCAAGAGCCTGAAAGGAAATATGTAAAAAGTAGTTTCAGAGATAAAGGATGAAAAAGCTCTGTGCCTTATAACGAAATCCTAGTGAAGAGTATGTCGATATGATAGGATCAGGTTTTTTTTATGAATAATGCTATAATCACAGATAACTTTACAGATTGAGTAACAGATGGTGAGAGTAAAAAAGATTTCAAATTCTAAAACAAAATGTTTCCCTCCAAAAGTGTATAGCAATTGCATTACAAATATGTAGCATCTGTTACTCAATCTGTTACTTTATCTGTGACAATAGCATTGCTCTTTTTTTTTTAATAAATATTAGTAAGATTGATGTCAAGCAAAAACAAATGTAACTGATGAAACTGCTTTCTGAAAAAAACATGTCATTTTTTAGTTGATTGCTATTCTCTACACTAATGAATCATTACATTTCGATTTTACAATATGACAACATATAAAAGTTAGCAATCAGTAAATCAACACTTACTGATCCTGTCGTAAAAAAGCAGTCTTTACTTTCGAACGCTACGTATAAAAGAGCCAATAGTTTGGGGACTAAAATAGGATATATATAAATAGAGTAGTCTACAAAACCATAAAAGGTAAACCTATGATGTAATTTCAATTTTGGTACAGTCGGTTGTACTAAGTTGCTGCCGGGAGATTAAGGCTGGTGAACTAATCACTAATTTTTGTAAATTGATCTTCAAAATGGAAATCAGATGATACTTTAATTTATAAAAACTGTAATTAACTCGTTATTTTTCTCCAAACGTGAAACACCAGATTGTCCGGTTTTTCCAAGATTCCATTTTTCTTACAGTTAATATCCTACATTCCTGCATAATCCAGCAAAAGGTATAACTCCGTATACCCTACTTAAGCTTCAAGTCTAGTGGCCCTATCACGGATTATTTTTGCTACCTAAAAATACTAGCAAATTACATTTAGTATAGCATGCTATGATGGGAACCATTCTAGTAAGAGAGGCTTTTGATCGAGAATTGTTATTGTAAGATGGTAGCGATGATTTAAGCGCATGCGCGTTAAAAAGATAACAAGTCAACTATTTTAATCTGCTATTATCTCTTTACACGCTTTTCCATGCCTGCCTACACTAATGATTGTTAAACAAGTGAAGCAAATTTTAGGCTTCTTTGAAAAGAGGTAAATTGAACTCGCAGTGTAACAAACATTAGCTACCTCTGTAAACTGTATCGATCATATATTGCTACTATAATATTGACCTGTAAGCTATTTTCTATAGGTCAAAACAATATCCATTTGAAGTTAAAAGTGTACAGCCCAGAAGTCCAAAAGAAGATTATTTGAAAATAATATGAATAATTCTTACGTGGCTTGGAGGAATGTGTTTTCCACTGAGAAGATCAAGCATGAGGGTACCGAAGCTATATATAACACTTTCTGGTGTCACTCTTCCTACAAGAAATAATAATCAATCATCAGCTAATTACAAAGGATCGGTGTAAAAAGAGAATAGCATATATATGCAATGTTTAACAAAGGAAAAGTTCATGAAGTAAATACATTTTCTGTCTCTAAATCTCTATTTCACGCTAGAAACATTTTTAATTTTTTTTGGCATAAATCAATACATCAAATCTGAAAACAGATCCCTATTCACATGTTTGGGTATATGCTATGAGATAGGTTACCAGAGTGTAACCAGTGCCGGCCCTAGTGCAAGCCAAAGCAGCCTTCCATCATATGCGCCGGTCAATGAATGAGCGCAAAAAAGTTTTTTTTTTGCAGAACAAAATCGTTTTTTCTCCCTATACAATACAAGAAGAACCCATTTTCTTTGATGGTCTGTTTTATGTTAACAATATTTTGTTTTATTATGACATGGTGGTGATCTTGTAATTTTTCTATGAATTTATTTGCGCACGGTATGATTTTCTTCGGACAAAGTTAAAAAGGCGTCCAGAATATTGTGCTGTTGCGCCTGCCCGGGCTTGAGTGTAACAACCCAAAAGTGTTGGACTGTTGGTTAAATGTTATAAATGATTATATATGATTAGGATAGAGATGAAAACTTGATGCATATCCCATATTAAACCAAAGAAGGCTAACAAGTATTTCATAATCAGGAAAGTGATCAGATACCAGTCCTCAGATACTCAGGAGGAGTAAATGCGAGATTGGTGCTGTAGCTTTTTCCATCTCTACTATTCTTCATCAACCCGAAACAGGATAGTCTAGGATTAGCATCCTGTGAAACATCGACATATAAGATTTCATAAGACCGAACATTTCAAAACAGTATTAGGTAAGCGTAAAGACTACTTACCTCATCAAAGACAACTCTGTAAGCATTGAGATCGTGATAAAGTCCACGGTTTTTACTTGTACAATATTCGAGAGCTTCTGCAAGATATAAAGCTACCCTTAAACGCATAGGCCACTTCATTGGGTGCTCCTCCCCTGAATTTTGAAATATTAATTTGTGGAGTATATCAACTTGGAGGATCAAATGATAATAAAAATACTACAAAATAGTTAAACACTTATAAACTTGTAAACGCAGTGAGAAAACCAGAGAGTTCAACTTATTCAAAAGGACAAAAAGACAACCACTACATTTTCTTTGATACAGTGGACTGTAAAATAAATAAGACAATGGCCAATAGTATAGCATTCCATGTGGCAAATTTGTGCAAGATCTTACATCACAGGGATCAATTGAATAATTGAAGGACCACGATTACTACAAGGCAAACGGCACAATTGAAGAAATCAGTATGTAGACATTTAATCTCAAATTAAATTTATCACGCTCCAAACTCCCCATAACACTAACAACATAAAAAGACCTTTATGAATTATGATACAGACCCATATGGAAGGTTTTCGACAAGCGACTGAAATGCTTCTACATTCATAAGAATCTCTTCAGTTTTGAGCTTGCACTAGTTTGACCAAAAACCATGTAATCTATTCCATTTCATTTCTTAGTTACCAAACCTAGTCTAAGTCATTTTAGAAAATTGCATCCCAGGCTGCTTAAGGTAACCAGTTTTTTTATCTATCAGGAAATAATAGGACAAGGTTAAAACAATCATATTTGATATAACTTGGCATTTCAGAAATTTCCAGATATATTTTAATCCGACATTTCCCTTAAATTTCTATATCATAGGTTTCACGGCACTTGTTTAGGTGGAATAAAGAAATGGCATATGCAGATTATTGCGAAAGGAAACTGGTTTAATTGGCTACATGCCTTCATGCACAGAACAATTCGTTTTTAACAAAATAAACAAAAAGATTGACATCTACCTTGATTTCCAAAATTAATTAAATTATATCACTTCATCGAAATATGAAAAATGACGAATTAATTATATGAAAAAAAGATGAAGCAGAATAGAAAATAAATAAATAAACATTTTTTTTGCGACAAACTTACAATGAAAGAGGTGTTTGGCCAGTGTCTCATTCGGCATAAATTCTGCAACCAACAACCTCTCATCACCTTCCGAACAACAACCAAGCAAATTTGCTAATCGATGGTTTCTGAGTTGACCAACGATCCTAGCTTCTTCCTGGAGTCATGACGGCAAGGAATTAATCGTACAAAAACTCAAAATTATTTCATAATAAACACAAAAAATATAATTGTTGAATTTCAGTGCAAAAATAAAAGGGACGGGCTTCAAGAACATTCTGAAGAACATATACACATGCCAAACTACAATTTTAGTGCTTGTTTGGGGTTGTTGAATTTTCAAGCCGTATTGAAATTTATACCGAAAAATACGTCTAAAATGAGGCTTAAATTATGAATTGACAACAAATTGCATCTGCAGGAACTTGTATTCATAATGACCTCCTAATTGAAAACCTAATATTCCTCCAACTAACGACAAATAATTCTTTTCAGGGTTTGATTTGATAAGTAACGAGTTTTTCCCAGTTGTCAACATGCAAAATGTATAACTTATATAGAAAGTGAACCGCAATATCCGCATTAGATTATATACCTTTTGAGATTAACTGCGAATACATCAAAAGAAGAATTCAAACAAATCTGAAATGCCGACAATTAACAAAACGACATCTTCGACATAATCATATATCAATTATGTACTGATCGTAAATGACACGGAGAATTTTTTTTACCATGAATTGGCGACCCTCTGGCCAGGCAGATTTGTTGAACCGTTTGACAGCAATTCTTTTTTGATTTTCCATTTTCCCCTTATACACCACATTTGGAGCCTTTTCCCCATGTTCAGACACAATGTTCTCAACAGCAAAACCAGATGTAGCGATTCTAAGCTGATCAAAGGTGAACTCACGAAACGTGGGAAAATCATCAGACTCATTTTTCTCCTCAGTTTCTGTAACACAAACAATGCCAAAAAGCCTTAACTTTCAATAATCACAAAAACAGCTTCAAATTGAAAAACAAAATATATTCTTGTTCTGCTTTGTTGTAGTAGCTTTTAAGCAAACTAGTTCTTTCTTATTAATTTTTTTGAATAAAGCTCAACAGTTTAAACTAAATGCAGTACAGCTTATAAAAAAAACTAGTCCATCTTAAAAACATCAACCAAACAAGCTCTTCATCGTAACATACCAACGTTAGGTCCCTCGAGAACAGCCCCATTCGGAGCCGAAGCACAACAACAAGAACTCAAGTTAGATAAACCACACCCCATCTTACTACTACTATCCCTTAAAATGTTAGTCCACAAATCTCACTCACAATAAGCTACTATTAATAATAACCTCAAAATTTCACAAATTTCCCATCAAATTAAATGGTCTCTTGGAAGATGGGAAAAATGACATAACAAGAGCAACACTATTAGTAACAATATTTGTAACAATATTGAATGTGAAGGATCGAAAAAGGCCTTTAAAGCACAGCTTTTTATAAAACCTTTTATTTTTGTCTCAGAGCTCAAAAGTTAAGCTCTTTAACCGAGTCAACACGGGTTCAAAATCTGACAAAAACAGTCAAATTTATCATTAATAAAGATTTTAAACCTTTTTCTAGTTCAAAAACCTCCAAAATATTCAACAACTTTGTTTAACTCACATATAAACAAATACCCACAAATTTTCACTAACCCAAATAAAAGTAAATACACTGTTTATAGGTACAAATATATTGTACTCCAAAAATAGTAATATATGTAAATATATACTTAAATTATGTAAAATTGTGAGATGGGAAATGGGTAGAAGGTGAAATTGGATCAGGAGATAGATATAGAGAGAGAAAGTGGGTTTAAGCATATACTACTATACATGGAGATAGATACAGTATTATTATTATTATTATTATTATTATTATAGATAGGCATGCTTTTATTTTATTTTATTTTATTTTATTTATGTTTATATGGATCCTTGCTCTCAATTGTGTACTCAATTGCTCTATTTTCCTATTTTCCCACTCACATATATTAATAATGGTAAATATACAATTTACTCATATTATTAATAGGATATTAGTAATATTTTACTTTGATACAGTTATTGTTATGTATCATTTGGTTTTTTTGACCAATTTAATTTTGAATTGGTTGTTTCGTGAGACTTTTTATTATTAATGCACGGATCGAAATCTTACGAAAAATAAATATCGTATCGTTCTGTATTTACTTTCTAAATTAATTTTTTTGATACGGATTGTGTAGAATTACATGAATGGAATCATTTTACGATACGAACAATCGAGAAAAAGGTTTGACGGTTACAAAGTTGAACGAAAACAGATATTGATTGTTAAAGACTCTTTTGATAAAATCATTATTATGTATCTTTTCATTTTTTTTGACCAATTCAATTTCGAATTAATGGTTAAAGAGTCTTTTGAGAGATTTTTTATATTTATGTGGGGATTGAAAATTTTACAAAATTAAATATGGTATATTTCTATATTTTCGTAGTAAACAAGATTTTTAGTAACCTGTAGTTTAAAAGTTACATGATTTGAATCATTTTATAATACGAACAATCAAGAAAAAGGTTTGACGGTTACAAAGTTGAACGAAGACAAATATTGATTGAAAAAAAAACGTATAACATAAAATGGTGAGTTGTAAAGTTTAAAGTAATCGACATTATATGTAACCACCTAAAAGTTTTTTTGTTTGTTTATCAATACATTAAGTAATGTTGTTTCAATTCATAAAAAAGAAAAGAGAAAGATTTGAGAAAAACACTACTAAAGCATCTTATATTTAAATATGTATGTATTGTCACCTAAACCTCCTTAATAATCAATTCTTAGTGCTAGACACACCATTTGAAATATTAACATCATTGCTTTGTTGACCATCGTTTACCAACCAAGAAAAAGGAGCTAATAATAGTTATTTATCATTGTTCAAAATTTGCTAATAATTGAATGATGTGTAATGAGTTATAGGAGTAAATTTTAATGTTAGCGGATGATGCTAGCTTTTGACTGAAAATATGAAATAAATACTTTAACCTAAACGTATTAATATAGTCGCTATAGAATATTGTAAAATGGTGCCGACATTATGTATCACATAAATTCTCAACTAGATCCTGCAGTATTTATTTTAACCTCAAAATGTATATTTGAATAAATAGAAATGAACAACATTTGGTACAATTTTACTAAGGTCTCAAACTGACACTCTAACAGACACCATACTTAATAGACCCATTATCATTTTCTACCCAGATTCCTTTAGGCTGTGTTTAAAACCAAAAAATATTACAAACAAATAAATAAAATTAATAAAAAAAGATTAATTTGAAATCATTTTATTACGATCATGCGTTTTGAATGTTGAGAAATCAATAGAAAATAAAATAAAGTGAGAGTGAGTTAGTGGAAGTAAAATAGTTTCTCTCATTCTAAACAAAAAGTTTTTACTCACTTTGTTTTATTTTGTTTTCCATTGATTTGATTCTAAACACAATAAAATGTTTTATGGGAAAATCATTTTTATTTTACAATGATTAATGAATATTTACCATTAAAGGATGTACTATACAATCAAGGTTCTATGTATAGACCATGGGAATGTACTATTTGAAATGGACCATACTATTCTATTTCAATTAAGTGGTGAACTATGAAAAGTGCATGTTTTACCGTAATTCGTGCTTCATTTCTGCAGTCCATTATACAATATATATCTAGCCCTCCGATTATATGAAGCGGTGATTTATTTGGCTTTTGTAATGTTTGGTATATTATGAATTCATGGTCATTTAATTTTTTGTTTAGTGGTCAGTCATTCAATGAATAATAAAATGTTACTACTATTATTCACTGAATGTAACAGTGTTTCACCAAAAAGGCATTGATGCAGGATTTTTTTTATTTTCTTTTTAGAATAACAAATAACAAATTATCACCCATTCACTTTGCGGATGTACACAAATATTGTTCAAAGTTGTATTGATAATAATAGGGTCTCAGTTATACCAAAATCAATAGAAAATTTTGCAGTTATGAAAATTTTGTTCCCAAATACTCATTTACGATAGGAAAACAATAAGATTTCTGGAACATATGAGATTAACATTTTTTGAAAAATTAACTTTCCAAGGACAATCTGCAAAAACAAACAAAAAACATCACGCTAGCTCAATCAGTTTCTTATTATATATATTTTTCTAAGAAATTTGTTTCGTAAACTTTATCAACCAAAAAAAGAATCATTATCTTATGATACTTGTAATCCCAAAATTGGTAAAGACATTTAAAAAAAAAAAACATTACATGGTTAATTAGATACAGTGTGCATGTTCGAAGTACACATATATAAACATATTCAGTGTTTGATTTTTTGGAAAAAAGGCAAGTAGATGCTAATTTATAGTACTAATTTAAACATGAAAAGCCGGACAATGAAACATATAGATAGTATATAGATCAACATGTTTACATTTGTGCCATAACAAGTTGTCGTATGGCTTCTTCTGTTTCAATGAATGTGAGATTTAATAAGTTAATAGTAGTAGTAGACAAGTTATTCAAGGCTAGATTTGAAAATTATTTACTTCATTTCTTTGTTCAACTAGTAATATTATTACATTATAATTTAGTCTCCACTCAAGTAGTTAAACACCAATCTTAGTTAAGTCTTTAAGAGGAGAATACAAGTTGAAGGGGTCTACGATCTATATATAAAAGCATTTGCAGGGAAACCTATTTAAAAACCGAAATTTGAGTAATTTTTTATCGTTTTTCTAATTGATTATTCTTTTTAATTAAACAGTTCACATTCATCAGTTTTCGAATTTTAATGATGATGTCAGTATCGACACATTGAAAGTTCAATCGATTTACAATCTACTGATGTTTTTGGTTACAAGTTCCTTTTATAAAGTTTCATCAAACACAGTTATAATTTAAATATGATCTGTGTTTTCTTGTTCTACTTTTCTTTATTGTGATAAATTTAGGTAAACAAAATTCAATTTCCAAAAATTAGTAATATCCTACGCAGTGACAACTGATACCCAAATCTAGTAAGCCTTTTTAGTCTTGGGCAAAAAGTAAAATGATTTTTTTAGCACAACATGCAACAAAGTAAAATACATGGTATGTTTATTACATATATATTTGTAGCTCATATGGTTACGATGCAATTCTGTTTTACCTTAATACCATAGTTGGAACTACCTCAATAACAATATACTTGTTTACTTTTCTAATATTTTGCCTTATTATCACAATTATTTTAAGCATGCTAACGATATTTTTTAGCTTAATTTTATTTTTTTATCATATAAATCATGAACTTTAACTTAAATATAAGGAGAAATGTTTTTTTTTTTGCTCGATAATTTTACTACGAGCAAACAAAAATTTTGAGTCTTTGACAAGATTTGGAATCGGACCGTCCCTGATCACACGGTTGCTCATGATGGGTGTAGGTGCAGTGTGAAATTCAATACGAGTTAAAGCGGAATATACTAGTAAATGGCAATCTCAGTTTTTGCTATTTTTTGACCCCCAAAATATAATCTTCAAAACATGCTCACCCTAAAAAGCAAACCATCAGATAAAAGTACTTAAAAGAAGAAGTAAAACTACAGTCTACATCTCAAACTAGAAACAAAAGGGTATATATGTATATTTTGCATATAACCACCACAAACTATGTGTAGTTTTTAAATATGACCATAATGAACTTTCTAACTTTTGCACTTAGCTCCCATATTCATCTTCAAAATTGTAATATTTGTATTTATTAATCCAATTTAAGAAGAAAAAAAACTGTACATAACATTGTACTTATCTTCTTATTATTCAGGGCAACACTCATCCATTTGGTTGATGTGCATAACTATCACTAAACTATGTAAATTACAATTAGAATTAAAAAAAAATCAACGAGCATATAAAGTTAACATCAAAAGTGAAATCGGTAATTACTAAAAGGAAAATGCTAACATGTGTCCCATGACACATGTTAAGGTGTATATACCTATCTAAAATATGATAATAATATTTTCTTAAGTATTAAATGATGTTAAAATATGGTAAGCAAATAGTGTTGATGCAGTAATAATCATATATCAATTGCCATATATTAACATCATAAATGTTCGTGTTATATTACAATAGTAAATAAAATGTATGTTAAAATGTGTCCGAAGGCACGTGTTAGCAAAACCGTTACGGGTTCCTTTTGTCCAAAAGATTTACCGGTACTTGTTGTTTTGTGCAATAAAGTCAGTTTAAATTGTGGTTTGGTGCCTTCTATTATGAAACTTTTTCATTGAGGAACTAAACTATCATATACTAGTATTTTTCTTCATTTTTGTCTAATTTAACAAAAAATATGATGTCACTACAGATTTTCCATCCGAACTTAGGAATGTAAATGTATTTTGGCCATTACGTTGATACGAACCCTTATTCAAATCTGAAGACCACAAAAAAATAAAAAAATCAACTAAATAGAGCAAGTTCTATTGGGTTATTTTCATAAAGTACGGGTTCTCATAAAAAAAAAATTAAAAGAATTAACATCTGAATGGTTCCTCAATTAAATATTTTGGTAATAAAGAGTATAAAATCACAATAGTTAAATTTAGTGCACCAAAATAGTAATTAAGCCCTATATATTTATTTATGAAGATTCGAAGAAATAAAAGAAAGAAAAACAGTAACTTATTAACTAACAACATAACCGAATTCAAAGCGCCCCCAAAAAACTCTCTGACCCTCAAAAAAGGTAATTTCTTGAAACCCTAGAAAATTGCAATTTTGTTGCTAACATAGCTTAATTTCTGTTTTATTACAATACCCATAAGTTTATTTATCTATTTATATATTTAACAAGCTGTTTGACAAACATGGTTTGAGTAACAATGGGGAAAGGTAGACCTAGGTCAGTTGAAAAAGGGGTATTAGGTCAAAATAGTCCTATTTCCCCATCTGGGTCATCAAAGATCTTACCTTTAGCACCTGTTTATTACCCTACCGAAGATGAATTTAAGGACCCTTTAGGCTTTATTTATAAAATTCGACCCGAGGCGGAGCCTTATGGGATTTGTAAAATTGTTCCACCCAATAGTTGGAAACCGCCTTTCGCGTTGAATTTGGATGAGTTTAGGTTTCCCACGAAGTCGCAAGCGATTCATAAGTTGCAGGTTCGGCCCCCTTCGTGTGATCCGAAGACGTTTGAGTTGGAATACGATAGGTTTTTGGAGGGGCATTGTGGGAAGAAGTTGAGGAAGAGGATTGTTTTCGAAGGGGAGGATTTGGATCTTTGTAAGTTGTTTAATGCGGTGAAGAGGTACGGTGGGTATGATAAGGTTATGAGGGAGAAGAAGTGGGGGGAGGTTTCTAGGCTTGTGAAGCCCGGTGGGAAGATTTCAGGGTGTGGAAAACACGTCCTTTCTCAGTTGTATTCTGAGCATTTATCGGATTATGAGGATTTTTGTAATGGTTTGAACGGAGATAAGAAAGCGAAGAGTTTGAAGGGGAAAGATCAAGAGGGGAGTGGTTCTTCGGGATGTAAAAGGAGAAGAAAGAATCTAGAGGGGGAAAGTGTGAAAGTGCAAAAAGTGGTCGAAGAGGTGTTTGATCAAATATGCAAGCAATGTAATAGCGGTTTACATGGGGAAGTTATGTTATTATGTGACAGGTGTAATAAAGGGTGGCATTTATATTGCCTCTCACCACCAATGAAGCAAATTCCACCTGGGAATTGGTATTGTCTAGGGTGTGTAAATTCGGATAAAGATAGTTTCGGTTTTGTGCCGGGTAAAAAATATTCGTTAGAGGGTTTCCGGCGTTTGGCGGAAAAGGAGAAAAAGAAATGGTTTGGATCAGTAAAGGTTTCGAGGGTGCAGATGGAAAAGAAGTTTTGGGAAATCGTAGAAGGTTTAGCAGGGGAAGTTGAAGTTATGTATGGCAGTGATTTAGATACGTCTGTGTATGGGAGTGGGTTTCCACGTGTTGATGATGAAAGGCCGTTATCTGTAGAAATTGAGAATTGGAATGAATACTGTGATAGTCCATGGAATTTAAATAACTTACCGAAATTACATGGATCGATGCTTCGTGCGGTTCATCAGAGCATTGCAGGCGTAATGGTTCCTTGGCTTTATATCGGAATGATGTTTTCGTCCTTTTGTTGGCATTTTGAAGACCATTGTTTCTACTCAATGAATTATCATCACTGGTATGTTTGTTTGTGTCAACTGTAGCTTGTTTCATAGTTATACTAACAACAGTATGGTAGACAAGGATTAAAAGTTGAAATGTAAGAAAATGCAAATAAGGCTCTGAGATAACTGCTTACCTGTTGTTAGTGCCACTGAACAATAAACTTGGTGCTCGTACAGACCCATACATTGCGTAAATTATAAGTCCATAGTGATTTCAAATATATTGATGTAGTTAATAACTTGGTTAACAGAATTTGTCTATCATCTTTCTCAACTGGTTTACTTCGGTAGTGATGCAGTGTTATACAATCTTAAATGTCTCGTCTTTTCTTGTTGGAAAGCTGTTTACAGTACTGATGTACACAAAATTATGGTGACCAACTAAATATTGTTTTCTAAATACGGGATTAGTCAACTGTAGAAAGTAACATAGTTTTTTCGTTTTGTTTTGTGGGAGTTTCATGAAAACTTCACCTCTGCTTCTCTTATGCTTTCAGGGGAGAACCAAAGTGCTGGTACAGTGTCCCTGGTAGTGCAGCAAGTGCTTTTGAAAAGGCAAGTTGCTGCTTATTTCAAATTTTATAATGCTTACGTTTCCATCCTTGTATTATAATTAGAGCTAATATGACACATAACTGATTTTGAATACTGTTTTGCCATTTTTTCCCACAATTTTGTCTAGTTTTTCTGCACGACTCTACATATTTTCTTTCACCGTTGTATGAAATATATTCTGCCAGCTAATGTTTTTATAAATACCATGTCGGAAATTGATAGTCCGATAGCTTTATACTGAAATATAGCTTGTTCACTTCTCTATTGTGAGTATCTTAAATCACTAGCCATTGCTTTAACCCCATAAATCGCTCAAATTCCTTTATCATACCGGGGTTGATGGCGGATCTGCTTGTACTTGTAGTGCAGGTAGCGTTTTTTGGAGGTGTTTATTGGTTTTTCTCTTTTGGTTCTGCATAGTTATTGACTTGCTATTATGCTGTTAATCACATGTAGTTCTTTGCATGAAAATGTTTCAGTTATTTTAAACCTTTGAACTTGCTCATAGTGAGATTTGCTCATGATCTTTTTCTTCTCATGTCATTATTTTTTTTGCTTGATCCTTTCACCTTGAAGGTGGATCAACACTTATTTTTTGTAGTATTGATTTGTAGCAAATACACTTTTCACATCAGTCTCTGCTTGCGAATGTTGACGGGAAAATTACACTTTATTGTCCTGTGTTTACACAAAATTCGAATTTAGTGTATTGAGGTTACGAAATCTTGATTTAGTGTACTGAGTTTACCAAATAAACTTTAGTGTACCGAGATTTCAAATTCTTGATTTAGTGTACCGAGTTTACCACCTAAACTTGATTTAGTGTACCAATTAAAGTTGATGGTAGTACTTACCCATAAAAAGTTGATGGTAGTACACGAAATCAAGTTTATTTGCTAAACTAAGTACACTCAGAATTTTGAATCATGAGTACACTAAATCGTAATTTTGTGTAAACACAGTGCACTAAAGTGCAATTTTCCCGAATGTTGACAGAATTGTTAATATTTTTTGTAGGTAATGCGCAACACACTTCCAGATTTATTTGAGGCACAGCCGGATTTGCTCTTTCAACTTGTGACAATGCTGAACCCATCGGTTTTGGTCGATAATGGTGTTCCTGTCTATAGTGTTCTCCAGGTTGACCTATTACTTTATGAAGTATTTGATTTTATTATGTATTCTACTCAAATATCTTATTCTGGAAGTTGGAGAGCTCTGTTTTTCTTTTTTGTCTGGGGATAAATCTTCTTCCAGATTGGGGGTTTCTTTCGACACAAAATACATTATGATAATAGAGTGCCTTGAAGACTTGTATGCATGTTAGCCCTTGATTTCATCTGTTACACATGTCGAGTACAATATGTGTTTGTATTTGATTGCTCTTTTGAAGGTTAGTATATATGAATAGGAACAAAATGCTTTTGAGGAAGTATATTTGTGAAAAGTAATTGCAAGTGAAAACTCTTAAAAGTGGGTTTGAATTTTTAAGGATATCTGTTTGTGAAGCTGTTTATGGAGTGCATTGACCACTTAGCTTAAAGCAATGTTTAACTGTTTTTGTTTTCAAAAGGGAGGAAGCATATGACAATCTGCTAGTAGTGTGAATAGTGAGATAAATTTTTTTGAAAGTCAAATAATTATGGAATTCTTTATAAACAGCATAGCTGCTTATCTTTGGATGTGATCATAAGCTTTAAGCTCCTCTGGATTGTGATTTATGGCATTTTAATTTAACCCTGCTATATCCCCTATTATATCATGCCCGTGTTGTGAATACTGGTACCATTTATGTAAATACGCCTTAATAAAGTGGATGTGTGTGTGTGTGTGTGTGTGTGTGTGTGTGTGGTGGTGGTGGTGGGGGGGGGGGGACCTACTTCATTACATTCTGATTCTGTTTTTTATGCTATCGATATTAGTCAATGACTTAGTAATGCTTAACTATTTCCAGGAGCCTGGTAACTTTGTGATCACCTTTCCCAGATCTTATCACGGCGGCTTCAATTTTGGTATGTGATGACCCTTCTTACTTGGGCCAAATTTTGGACAACAAGTCAAATATGAGATCTTTGTGACTATTGTTGTGCTATTTTTTTTTTTTATTATTATCTCTTACAATTGTATTTTCAGGATTAAATTGCGCAGAGGCAGTCAATTTTGCTCCAGCAGATTGGCTTCCACATGGACGTTTTGGAGCAGACTTGTACAAAAAGTATCACAAAGCCGCTGTTTTATCTCATGAGGAGCTCCTTTGTGTGGTCGTCAAGGTATTTTCCAGTTTGTTTATAACTAATCCTTTTCTATTTCAAACTGAAATAAGATGAAGGGGTAACTAATCCTTTTACATGCATAGCACTCGAGTAGTATGGTAAACAGATTGGTCATTTGTTTTGTTCAAGTTCTGTCCATGTGTTTTAAAGTTCACTTTTGCCTATGAGCTAAATAAGGATGACCCTCACCTAAAAAAAAAGGTTTCTTAATTAGGGTCTCTTCTAGTTCATTACCCAAAAGAAGAACAAATTGGGTGTACTCTGGTTTCTCCAATTGCAATTTTCCACAGTATTTAACCAAGAGACTAGAAGCTATCACTTTATTTTAGTTAACATCCCCCTTTTTTTGTTGGCATGCTAATATTCTTAAAACAACACAATCTCTCATATGTTAAATTGTGCTGAGCATTTTTAAGAGTTCAGTTCACCTCGTTTATTGTTATCATTATTATTGTTTTTGCAGAGTGACTTTGATAGCAAAGCATACCCTTACTTAAATCAGGAATTACTGAAAATATATGATGAAGAGAAATCATGTAGGGAGAGACTATGGAGAAATGGAATATTGAGGTCATCTCCTATGCCATCAAGAAAGAACCCTGAATACGTGGGCACTGAAGAGGTACATTCTTGTTGCTTCAAATTTTCTTTTCTGTCAGTTTTGAGTTTGTAACATCTTGATTAAATTATGGTAACCCGTCACTAACAATTATCTTGGGATTTGAAGGACCCTACGTGCATTATATGTCAGCAATATTTGTATATCTCAGCAGTTGTTTGCCGCTGCAGGCCGTCAACCTTCGTTTGCCTGGAGGTTATTACTTGTCTTATAGAATATTTAAATTATTTCCATCAATATTTCTTTGACATCAGCGGTCTCTGTGGTTGCTGTTCAATTTATCACCTCTAATACTTTTTTTGCCTCTTACTCGCGTGGTTCTGCTTCTTGAACTTCTAAAACTAGTAATATGTATCCACATACTACATTTCTTAACGATTTCAGTCACTTAGTGTACAAAATTAGAAAAATAACCATAGTTTGTGGGTACTAAAATAGTTACAAACTTTTTGCACTGTCTTATCTTTTTTTTATACGTTATATACACTTTTCTATCATAACCTAATTCAGTCCCCAATCTATTTTTTTTCCTGTTTCAGTCCCAATCTAGTGTTGTTATCTTATGCTAGTTCTTGTAGGGGTTGGTGTATAAAATCAAAATCTGGCAATATGTTGTTCAAAAATGTAATTTTCCCTAGTAACTTTTTCCATACGTTGTTTTATTTTCGTAAGGATTTTTGTAAATATGCTCTACAAAGAAAAGCTTTAAAAAGTCTATTTATAATTTCTGTCACCGTTGAAATATAGCCAGCTTCAAACTATATGTTTTGTGGTCTCTAAGCAAGCTTTAAACTTTATTTAATTTTCTTATTCTCAGTTTATTCATTGTGTTGGCAACTCTTCTTTTGCAGCATTGGGAACATCTTTGTGAATGCAAGCCTCACAGACATCAGTTGCTTTATCGTCACACACTTGCAGATTTAAAGGTTTTGGCGCTAATGATAGATAAGCACGATTATTCTGGAACATACCAGGACAGAAGTTTGAGAAAGCAACTTTCATCGTTAGACGATTCTGGTTCTTTAACCAAAAAGGTTCGTATTTTTTTAGGGAATTATAGATAAAATTAAGTGATATATGGCCTTCATTTTTTTTTTGCTCAGAGTTGTATGTCTAATCTTTGGTCGCGTTTCTTCACTGTTCAGATTTTAACTGGAGTCATACTTTTCGGGAAAATATTTTGTGTTAAAGCTAAGTTTTAAAAGTTAATTATAGTTTCAAATGTGACCTTTCAAATTTATATGTAAAAATTGGAATTTTTGCGATAAGTCTGTGTGAGACCATTTGACCCGTAGGTACACGTATTGGGGACAACTGGACATGTGTTGAGAACAGACCATATTGCATAGGAAGCTAGAAATAGTTTGTAATAGTGGTTTTTATTTCCCACTCTCATTTGATTAAAGACTAAACCAATAAATCCTCTCTTTAATGTTGTTATGGCGTTATGTTTTTTTCAACAATTTGACTTTTAGACCATCGATGGACCATTCGCGCGTACAATTTTAATTGACAAGTTGATTGTACACATTAGCATCTGGTTGTTTTGGTGTCTAATAATTACCATTATTTATGGAATGTGGTGTTCAGGTGAAAGGTGGTCAAGTCACTATGGCACAATTATCAGAAAAATGGATTTTGAGTTCTTCTAAGATTTTAAAGATTCCCTATTGGAAGGAAGCTTACGCTAAGGCTTCGAAGGAGGCTGAACAGTTTCTTTGGGCAGGTCCAGAAATGGATCCGGTGAGTTCTTTTATATTCTAAAACTCTTTTTTATTTTCATTACCAAGTCTGAAAAATGCATATTCATTCATTTATCTTTCTTTCGTGGTGTAGGTCCGAGAGATGTCGAAAAAATTAATCGAAGCTCAGAAATGGGCCGAAGATGTTAAAGATTCCTTTATGAAAATTGAAAATTGGTCAGCTCATCAAAGCAGCGAGGCAGAAAAAGTAAACTTAGAGCGTTTGGACAGATTATGTAGTTTCGATCCAGTACCTTGTGATGAGCCTGCGGCTATTAAAATAAAAGTTAGCATTAATTTTAGAAGTATCTTCAATTTGTATATTCTCTTATTATAAAGGTCTATCTATAATGCATTAATAAATTGCAAATCAACGTGTCGTATTAGGGTTTAACAAGATATTCCTTAGGGAATACACAATAATCAACATGGTTTCGTGAAAACTTTCCCAGAGTTTTGTGTTTCCCCTTCTTCACCACATTCTAACCTAGTTTTCTGTGCTGATCCAATCTTTTTAGAGCAGATTGGTACAACATTATATTTCTTTTTTATGGTTAATTTAACTAACCATACGCTCACCCGTTCAAAGGTGAGAATTACTTCCCATATTTTGTTTCTGACTGCCAAAGGCTTTTCCTTTATGCTTGTAGGACTATCTTAAAAAAGCAAAAGAGCTACGTCTAGAAATCTGTTCTGCTCTTTCAACGAGCTCGAAGGTCCCTGTAAGTAATCTCATTCTTGTTGCTACCTTTCTTTTTTAACTTTATGGAATATAATCAAAACTAAGAGGTGAGTCAATTGTAGGTATCCATTTTTTATTGATAGGTTTGATCAGAACTCTTTTTGGTAGTTTCGTTTAATCTGTGAGCTATTCTTTTCTATTTATTCTGCAGATTTCTGATTGGGAAAGCTTATTTGCTAGTATCTCCAGCTTACCTATATATATTGACGAGAGTGAAAAGTTGGTTCATAAACTAAATTCTGCAAAGGTATGTTGATAGGTTCAGAGTTGGTATTGATGTGCCTGCCTATTATGTTCAAGAATATTTTGCTTATTTTTAATCTCAAAAGAGTTTGTTTATTTCGTTCCTCTCATCTTTACAGATTCGACTTAAATCTCGTCTTCTTGATATTTTGGCAGCACATGCAATTTTTTGGTTATCCGATAAAATTGTTTTAACTTCAAATTTGATTTTTTTTCTGCTGCTGAGCGTATATAGACCTGGGTTGAAAATGTAAGGAAAATCATGTCAGAGAATACTCCTGCAGCAGTCGATGTGGATGTCCTCTACAAGTTAGAACACGAGGTTCTTTTATGTACTTTCTTTTCACTAAATGATTTTCTATCTTCCCCATGATCTTTATGGGCTAATATTTTGGCTTTCTTTTATTAGATGTCCGAGCTTCCTGTCCAACCCCCTGAGGTTGAAATACTTACGGATTTTTTGAAACAATTTGAAAATTGTCGGTGTAATTGCATAGAGATGTTGAACGGATCAATATGCCTAAAGGTGTTGCATTTGTGCTTTGATTTACTCATACAAGTTAATTATATGGTGTCAATGATATATAAAATTGATTTTAATGTATGTATCCACAGAAGCTCAAGGCGTTTCTTCAGGAATTGGATGATTACACCGTCAGCTTTCCAGAGTTGAAACTTTTGAGGAAGTATCACAATGATGCTATTTCTTGGATATCTCGGTATGATAATGTTCTGGTTGGAATCAGTGACAGAGAAGATCAAGAAAATGTTGTTAATGAGCTAATTTGCATTCAAAGAGATGGAGGTTGTTTGAATGTTGAAGGTCTTCACCATTTCTATTCTTTATGAGCAATGCTTTCTAGTTTTTCTGTTTCTTCTTGCTATATGGTTTTTAAAATTTTATTTTTCATGTAGTTGGTGAGATCTCTCTTCTTGAGAACGAGTTGAAGAAGGCTCGTTGCAGGGCAAAGGCTCAGAAGGTAACGTAGTTATATAGCATTTATAAAAAGTTTTACTTGATGGATAGTTCAAATTTGCTATCTATATAGAAGTTTATTCTTCATGCTCTTAAATGCATTTATATACATTTTGTTACTCCTTGTCTTAAATTTGTTTCTACATGTATCTACTTTGCAGGCTCTTTCTAATAAGATGCCTCTGGAATTTATCCAGCCATTAATTAATGAGGCGACAATGTACGTTCCACTTCCATGAAGGCTCTTAGAAGTTTTCAAGCTGATATTTTTTTTTATCTAATTAGTTTAGTTTCGCCATTTTCTAGACTGCAGATTGACAAAGAGAGGTTATTCAGTAATATTTCTGGAGTACTTGAAGCTGCTAGTAAGTGGGAAGAAAAAATAACACAAGTTCTTGCTAGCGAGGCTCCCATGTCTGTCTTCAAGGAAGCTATTAGGTATTTCATTAAGTTTTTTTCCTGTTAATCTGTTTTCATGTTGCTTTCGTTGTTGTTGTTTATCGGTATTTTTTTGTGTTTATTTCTAGGACTTCCGAGAGTATTTGTGCTATTTTACCTTCCCTTGAGACTGTTCAAAATGCGGTTGAATTGGCTGAGTCTTGGTTAAAAAAATCCGAACCATTTTTAGTATATAATTCATCTCTGCCAAAGATCTCAAGAACGCTGTTGGACATTGGAGATCTTAAGGTTTTGCTTCTTTATCACCTACCATTTTTTTTTATTTTTTTCGATTTCATTTCTTTTTGTTTATGGATCTTGTTTTGATTTTTTTTAATAATATATTACAGGAGTTGGTTTCACAGTCAAAGCTTCTAAAGATAACTATAAAAAAGAAATCAATGCTTCAAACAGTTTTAGAGGACAGTCTCAGATGGAAGCAAAATGCCCACTCCTCGCTGCTTGCTACAGCTTGCCTTTTAAGTACTGATTATATCAGTAATGAGTTGGCTAGAGATCTTTTGCTAAACATTGAGAAACAAACCAATGACACGGAATTGGTTATTAATGCTGGATTATCTTTTGGTTTGAACTTTGACGAGATTCCAAAACTTCAAGATGCTCATTCTGCCCTTAAATGGTGCTCTAAGACTCTTAATTTATGCAATGTTTTACCCCAAAATGAGGTGACTGCTTTAATTATGCAAGTTCATGTTTTGATTAAATGTGAAAGTGACGTTTCTTTTCTGTGTTCTTCAAAAGATTGGATCATCTTTTACCTTTTTAGATTCATCATAGTATTGTAGATACTCTTTTTCTGAGATTCTATTAGCAAAATAAATAATTTAACTTTATTTTATAAAGATAATATATTGCATGTAGTAGTTTTCTTTTTTGATCAACTGATTTTTTTTTTCCTCATAAATTTCAATTTAAAAAAAATTCATACTAGCTGCACATTAATAAAATTATTAGTACTATTGGAAAATTCCCTTAAATTTTATTATATATTGTAGCTCAACTTCTTTTATGGTTTATAGACATATCCCTATTATCGCAACATTGAAGCATCAGTGCTTTGAGATCTTACACTCCCCATGGCATACATTAGCAGTGACATAGTATTCATTATCCTTATCAAAGGTTCGCCGTAGACTAATTGCCAATATCTCGAGGCACCTTAATTAATTGAGATTCGGAAAGTTAGAAAGCAATTAGGCATTAGAGGAAGAACGTGACCACGTTCTCAGCAGCATGATCCCATTATTTTTATCTGCTTAAACATGATCATTCCTTTTTCATTTTTATTAACTCCACTCACCGTGTTCATTTGTGTGTCATCACTAATTGGAGACATTATGCAGAACATATATTTGCTAACTAACATTTTCCTTGAAGATTGATTTTATCCCTTTTTTACTGCGTTTGGGATTTGTCCTTTCGTAGAGACTGCCCATTATAACCTATTATTTTTCTGTATTTGTAGGATGTTGGTTTGTTGATGGAGATTGCATGTGAACCTTCTGTTACAAATACATCGACTTTGTTGTTCAGCTTATTAATTGATGGATTGAGTTGGTTGAAAAAAGGCGCAGAAATGACCGTGCCATGCAACAATAAAGTTTTTAAGAAGTCTGATGTTGAAGAAATTCTTGAGCAGGCTTCGGTATTTTTTTTACTTTTCCCTGTTTTATGTTATTACTGCTTCAGTTACTTTCAGGACCTTCTCTTTTTTTTTTCTCAATTTAGCAGTTTAATATTTATTTTGTTCTAAAAGACCATTTTGATGTTGCAGACATTGAAAGTATCCTTTCCACTGATGGTAAATCATCTGACTACTGGGCTAGAAAAACATGAGTGAGTATTACTGTATATATTCGAAACTTTCAATTTAAGTTGCTTTTCACGGTTTAATCAACTGCAAGAAAAGACTAAAAGTGATAATCTTATTGGTTGTTTTTTTGGGGTTTTCCATATCTTGGATCCTGAAAACCTGGAATTCAACTTTTGATTTCAGGTTTATGCTATTTGAGCGCCAAGGATTTGTTAGAAGGTTAATTAATGTGAAAGAAAACTCATCAAAACACATCTTGTAAAAAAAGTTAATCTTCTTGATAAAGGATATATTTTCCAAATGTAGCATATCAGTAGATAAAGTTGGCAAAAGATTCCATTTCTATTCTACGTATATTCATTTTATGAAACCATACAAAGTGGTCCTTTTTAATCTTACTGTTAGAATATACCGCCATAAAATACTGTGACAAACTTAGAATTTGAGAATTATTGTATCTCCTGTTTCAGAAATTCATTTCTTACTGCCTCTTGAGGGTCAATGTTCCAGTTCTAAGTGGTTTAGAACCTTTAATGGTGGTTCTGAACACTGCTATCCTAAACTATTATTAACTCTATCAGGTGTTTCTCTGTAACTACCCTTTTTCTCTGTATATCACAGCATGTGGTTGGATCAAGTGCATCGATTCTTTAACCAAAGGCAGATCGATCGACCATGGGACTTATTGTCTAAACTTAAGGTACTCAATGTTTTACCTGATTTTTCGAGTTTTCTTTACCCAACTGTTTCAGCTTTTAACAGCTCGAAAGATCCTTTCTTTATAGAATTATACGATGTCATGTGAAGCATGTTATTAAACTATTACTCATAAGTCATATCTAGCACACTTAAGTTCCTTAACAATCTTTAAATTTCTATGTGATGAAATCCAGTACTTGGGTTGGGTCATGCTACGTGTTTAATTTTATATTACATATAGTCTATTGCAGATTTGCAGTTGTTGACCGATATTGTATGTTTATGCTGGATAAGAAAGTTTTAACCTTTTTTACGATAATCTAAGCGCATTGCGGATTTACGAATTCTTGCTTGGTGTGAGCCAAAATTATGCGTCTTTTTACCATTTTTTATTTACTTTTTTTAGGAAGTTGGCGACACTGATGCTTTCCATTGCTCTGAGTTTGATGAGTTGCTCTCCGAAGTTGAGAAAGTTGAACAGTGGAGGAGACAGTGTGAAGAAACTGTTGGGAGTAAAGTTGGTGATGCAAAATCATTGGTCCATATTTTACTAGAGGTTTGTCTTGATCATCTTTTCAAATATTCCTTGTCATGTAGAGCTATCACCATTGATATGCCATGTACTCAAGTAGGATCTTTTATACTAAAAATTGCAGTTTGCAATGTGGTATTTATCACCTTAAATAGTGATTTTCTCCCATGGATTAAGTTAAGTAGATATATCAGTTATACCGTAGCAAGCAGATGATATTTGATTTGTGCTGAGGTTTTTTGTTTCCTTGACCGACTGTAATGTAATGGGATGGAGGGGTTTTTAATTTTTTTCGATGCGTAAAAATGTTGGAGGGGTTTGGAACTTTGGATTGTTAAAGGATGTCTTTGCAGATTTGAAAATTGCAGCCTATGATTTCGAAATTTAGAAGTCCGGTATTAGTTTTTTAGTTTATGCTCTGCTATTTGGATTTCATTTCCTTGTGTTTTTTTTTTGGGTGTACATAGTTAGGGGATGCCCTTGCAAAAACATAACCATAACAATTCTCCTAACTTTACATATTGTCGAGCAGCTCATAATAGTTCTTCACTTGAAGTTAAATTTCTTTTATGGAAACTTTGGAATTGTTACATTAATATTTTTTTTTGTGTTTCCCAGATTGAAAGTAGCCTTGAAAGGTCATTGTACATATATAGTGCATCCAAAGGTTGCAAAGAAACAGGATTTTGCAGAAACTGCTCCACTAAATTTGAGGATGTGGCATCTTTAACATGCTCAATGTGCAACGACTGGTACGGTATCAATACCCAAAATTTATTATTCGTATTGTTTCCGTCCCCTTGACGAAAATCTTATTTTCAAAAATTGACATTTGTCTGCCCGAACACATGTTTACTAACGAAGTCAGTGGAGTATATTTTATATGGGTTTAATTATTCTCTTGTACACTTATCTATCATGTTTTTTTATTAAGTACCCTTAGTGTACTAGGGAAAAAATATAGGTTTGGTACTTATTACTAATTACTAATTAGGTATAGGAATTGAAAATAATCCAATACTATATCTTGATATCTTAAAACATTTTTTCCCTATTCTATCACGTTTATTTTATTTTATTTTTAGCCCTCAATGTATGTCTTTTGCCTTTGCACTACTTAGCGATTTAGTAACTTTCTGAGCTTCTTATTGTGTGTCTGTTTTTCTAACTTTATATGCTAATTTCAATAACAGTATCCATGTAAACTGCCAAGAGGAACTGTTGGAAGTTTCAAATGGTTCCCTATACATCTGCAAGTATTGCAAGTTTTTGAGAAGTGGAAAAATCACTATTAGTGAAGGTGGCCCGTTGGTATGCATTGTATTTATCAATATGCATTTTTTCTATTTTTAGCGTTTCGGACATTTAAGTCTTTACTTGTAATCGGGTTTTGCAGAGGTTTAAAAGAAAGCCTGCTGATTTAGATAAACTTATTGAGCTTTCTTCTGCTGCTGAGGATTTCTCATTTTGGTACAATCTCTTGGCCCTTAATATGTTCAGAATTCAGATTAATTCGATGCCGTCGTTCTTGTGCACAAATTGCATTTTTTATAACCAATGTGCTAATCTGACTTGTCGTAGTAGAAAATGACGTGAATTAATGCTAACATGTTATCCTTCATTTACTAGACATTTTTTGCGTCTATATCATCTATTATCATTTAATGCACATTTCTATTGTCCATTGGTAGTATTGTAACTCTTTTATGTAGTTTTGAATGATTTGGTATATTGTTTAAGTTTTCTTTGTTTTTTGGGTAAATTTGATGATTTAAAGTAACGTATTTGCGATAGGATTGAGGAGAGAGATATTCTTCAGCAGCTTGTGGAGAAGGCTCTTGCACTGAGAGTTTGTGTAACCGAAGTTTTGGGTTTGGCTTTATCTTATGGTGGCATGGATATCAATGTAGTGGTTAAAAAATTGTCCACCGCTTTAAAGGTACCAAGGCCTATTCTGTTGCAACTTATACATAATGTAAACATTATACTTGGGTAAACTACCCCTCCTTTTGTAGCCTACTCTCATACTCGATATACAGTTGGTCGCAGTATATTATTTTAGGAACAAGTGTTGGCACCAAATATCCTTTCATGGATGAAAATTTGAAATCTAAAATTCTGTTGCATTTTCCCGTTGACAAATCCTGCTCCATACCTAGTATAAGCATTTCTTTCAAAAATCTATCTCTAAAATTACGTGGTTGGAAATTTAGTCATCATAGTCTCGTAGGATACATTTTGAAGTTCTTTTATCTTTAAATTTCTATTTAGATAGTGGAAGTTGCTGGAATTTCTGATAGTCAAGTAAATTTTGAGCTTGAACGGTCATTAGCACGAATCTCATGGAAAGTAAGAGCCAATGAACTGTTAGAAGGTCAGCAAAATTCCTCCATTCAACAGATCCAGCGACATTTGAAAGAGGTAATCATAGTCTCATAGCACACTTGTGTATATCATTTACGAAACCAGCCAAGAAGCCCATTTAGAAAGAATAACCTCCATGCAAGAATCTATCTCTACGTATCAAATTGAGGTGATACTCTTGCCACTATATCAAAATGAGGCAAATAATAAGCATGTAAGGTTTCAGTAATCACAATGAAAGCTTTTCTAGTTTTCTCGTTTGTAAGAACTGTAGAAGAGTTTGAGTTTTGACTATTGTGGATAAGTAATTTATATTGGAGGACAGGATAGTGATGATTTTACTAATTTAAAGGTTGGGTTAAATGATCCTAGTTAAATTTGCCATTTATTGATTTATTTAATAGAATGCTTTATCACAGGGCCTGGCCATATGCATACCCCCTGAAGACCACTTCTGGCAGAAGCTGTTCGGTGTTAAACAGAATTGCTTACAATGGGCTGATAAGGCCAAGAAGGTGCAAGAATTTTATTATATGTTGTCAATAGATTTACTCAAATGAAATCTTAAAAGGGCTTGTTAAAATATAAAACACAATTGTGAGTGTATGTGTATTAAGTCTGCAGTAAAAAAAATGGCAGTCATATTAATCTTATTTGCTTCCTGCTTATAAAGAAATAAGAATTTTAAATTTATACATACAAATACCAAAAAGTACATAAAGATTGGCCAACCAACCATCTTTTTCTATGCAACAGACAAGGGATTTTAGTAGACTTCTAAGTAAATAACCTAATGAAACGGATTCGTCTTTCGAATGTTTAGTTTAAAACACTGCTGTCTTGTTGTGTAGGTCTCGGTGGACTCTGGAGCACTTGGTTTGGATAAGGTTTTCGCACTCATAACAGAAGGTGAAAATCTACCTGTCCTTTTCGAGAAAGAACTCAAGGTAAAAGACTATAAAAAGACTACTTGTTTCATTTAGTAAATACAATCCCTCTAAAGTTATTAAATAACCCGTTTCTTGATATATTTGCTCTACAGTTATTAAGAAATAGAAGTATGCTCTATTGCATCTGTCGGAAACCATATGATCAGAGAGCAATGATTGCATGTGATAATTGTGATGAATGGTATCATTTCGATTGTGTTAAATTAATTTCACCGCCTAAAATCTATATATGCCCTGCATGCAAGCTTCAATCAGACGACCCGCATTCATTGTCGACAATTGCTTTAGAGCGGTAAGCATTCCATGAATAAAGTCATTACATGAAAATTAGTTTATCAATTCGTCACTTAGTAAGGTGTTATATCTTCTATAATTTTACTTTCTTAGACCTCCCTGAGACTTGCAGAGTTTCAAAAAGACGACTTCACTGATTCTTATGTGTTGAACATGATTTGAAGTAAGACTAAAATGGAATATTTTATAAAGTGTCTTTGTTTTCAGTTGCAAATCTAGTAAATTGAGAATAAGAACATAAACAAAGAAAACTGTTAAGAGATTTTACCAATGGATAACAGGCAAGCGCACTCTAGCAAATTATTCATGATGTCTTCTGATTTTTGGATTATTTTTTATTATCTGCTCAAAACCAAATGTTGAAATTACAAACAACTCAGATGATGAAAAACCGTCTGTATTATAAACCTTGTATTCTAAGTACTGAAAATTGAGGTATAAACCTTGTGTTATGTTAATTTCCTCTTATTGTTACTTTTGTCAGAGGTACTGGCATAAAATTTGAGGAACCACAAACACCTTCTCCAAGGCAAAGGGTGCGTCATTCAAAATCAAAAAAGCGCAAATCCAGCGGAAGTAAGAAATTAATATTGCCATCAACAGAAGATGTATATGACTTGAGGCATTCTAGAGGAATTGAAAGTTTATTGTGGCGAATCCGAAAGCCTTTCAAAAGAGTAACTCGAAAACGCTTGCGACTTGATTCTCTCTCCGCATTCTCTCTTACTTTATAACTTTTTATTTTAGGCCGGAAACTTAGGAGAAAATTAAAAAAAACAAAAAAAAAAACAGTAGTGATTAGCATGAATTGGGTTTTGAAATAGGTAGGTTTTTTTTTGGGAAGGTAAAATAGGTAGAGTTGTTCAATCATTATTTTGATAATTGAATAATCCATTTCAATTCAATTAGAAAGGAAGAATAAAATGTCTTTTATTCTTGGCTCTCTCTTTTCCTTCTTGATCGAGTGAGTTACTTTCAATCTTAAAATTAACATTTGTTCAAAAAGATCTAGTCTATAAATTGTGCTTATTGGGTCAGCTGCATTTTTTCTAATACAGTTGTTAATTTCTTCCTATTCATTTTAAAATAAAATAAAAATGTCTGGTCTTATGCTTACCATGATTTTAATTTACGGAACCATCCTATTCCTACCTGGTTGAAGAAGTCAAATTTTACAAAGTTTAATTCAGCTGGGTAGCCTAAATATGTGACTTAATTAATTTTGTTTGAAATTTTCTACTCCCATGTAGAGAAGGCGCTCCTATTTTCACCTTTAGTATTATTTATCTTGAATAATACTAAGAAAAGTTATTATTGTAAAATCGTAGTCGGTCTTTACAGCTCTACTAATAATATAGGCGTCCGTCCGTAAGGTCTAAAAGTAACTTAAATGTTAGTGAATGTCTAGTAGTAGATTCAGTCCTTTTTTGGATTACGTGCATTCAAAACCTGATAATCGTCGACAATCTGGTAGGCCTGAACCCAAACAGACCGTAAAGACATATTCTTGCCAGTTCTAAAAATATACATTATCCATTTAGACTAATTTTATATATTTTTATCACCTTTCCTAAGTTCTCCATTTATTATAGTAGCACGACTGGTTATAACAAAAAATCAGGAAAAGTTAACTTTAACATTTCATTGTTTATATGACTTCCCATGATATGCACATACATGAGTCATGAGGACATTTAGACCAAACCATAGGTTGTTATAATTGGAAAATACAAAAATTTAATTTCAACTTGAGACATCGGATATAACTAAATAAATGAAAGCAATATTACTTATGCCAAGTTTTACCCAGACCCCACACCACAATATTTATCGGATTTAGTGGAATTTTTTATGAATATAACCCATACATACCGAAAAATAGTAAATTAATTGACGCATTAATGGACTAATATCCTAAATTTTGGGAAATAGCAAATGTTATTAGTTTAATTTTGTCACATCAATTTTGGTTTTTCCACGTTATTTTCCAACCCTTGGGTTGATAACGTTTGGCTTGTCAACAATTGAGTTGAAGATTCCGATTACGTTACCCTTATTTTAAATATTTATCAGTTACTCTTTATTATAATTGGGGTGTGTGTGGAGGAAAATCACAATTGGTTTGGCGGTTGAAATGATTATTGAGATTTTAATCTACGATGAATCCAAAATACCGTAATTAGGATATGCATTAATTAAGTAAGGTTCTACTTTACATTAATTAAGTTTTGGATTAATGCATAAACTTCTAAGAGTTCTACTTTCAGCAAATTTTTATTTTGGACCTTTTTCTCTTAATGGACCAAATGTTCTATCGGTGAGTCACCAAGGCTAAAGAAGCATCGGCCGGAAACAGCTCCGGCGTGTGACGTTAGTGATGAAGTATTGTCGCCTCCATCCCTGTCTGTCTTTTCGGCGACTGGTCTCTCTCTCTTTTTGTCGTTACAGTGGCGATTGATCATTTTGTCTCTCTCTCCGTCGAGGTACATCTACGTTATCGAGTTATCAAAATAAATTGCACATGTTGGTACTCACTTCGACAGATCATTATAACCCTTTAATTGTTTCAAATGTTCCACTCCGTTAGTCATTGTTAAATTAAAAGAACTAGATATTGATAAGTTACAACATTGACTTGAAGTAAAGTAGATTTAAGACACATGTAGTTTTTATTCAAACTTAAAACCTGGTTTTAATTCATCAATGCCACAAAACAAGCATTATTTATATTTATCAAGTTACTACAACCAACCCAAACATGAAAAACATCAACATATTTCATGACACTTTGCATGACGATCATTTTATTTTTATTTTTCAAACAATTATAATTAAAGATAGTGGATATGACAAATTTTCAAAATTGAATAAATAAAAGAATAATCAATCACCGTAAGGAGAGATCGCCATCTACATATCATATAAGAAGAACAGACATGTCTACAAGAGTTTAAGTTAAATTATCGGTATTAGTCTTTTATAGCATACAAGTGGAGCTGTTACGATCTCATCTCGTATAAAAATATTTGTCAGTCATCCACAAACATACGGCAGAACTTATGCCTTTGACAACCAACAACAAGGGAAGAGAGAAGATATGCTGTCACATCCCGTACTCATCTATGAATTTGACATGATAAATGCTAACAACTCCGGGTAATATAAAGTTTTGTTGTTGCACGCTCCGATGCACGTTTCGTCGAGTCCTTAGAACATGCTACAATCAATATTGTGGAGGGAGTTCGGGGAACATTAAAAATAAGCGAGAACATGGCGTAAAAGATGAATGGATGATCTTAATACACATTATTGAGATTCATGTGGCGTAGAACATTAAAAATAATACTCGATAAATTAATAAACTATCTAAAATAATAATTTATTCCGGTCCCGACCTGAGCCAATGTAAAAAATCGCTAATTTCGATAAATTAATAAGATAATAAAATTTTGAAAAATTCTTATATAAATATTTGGTCCCCACAAAATAATAAATTAATAATTATTCAAAATGACAAACATTAATATGATGATGTAGTGAAATATGACTCTATAGTCGTTTTATTTTTCTTAAAATTTAAATCTATTTAGAGTTCGTTCCGAGTGTAATGTGCTATCTAATACTTATTCTTATTTTGCTATACGTTATAAAGTGTAACAAAATTTATATATTAGTCAGTGAGGTAGCGTATTTGACTTACTAATGTGTTTAATGAGTATTCTTATTAATATATAATTAGTTTTATGTTATTAACAAGTAGATTTATTGAATCGGTTTTAAACTTCTTTAAAATAATAAATTATTAATTTATCTATTAATTAATATATTTCTAAATTAATAAGTCATAAAAATATTAGTTTAGAGAGGTTTTAATGTATGTTGGTTAAAAACTGTCCAAAACTGAAATAAATTTGAAAAAAATATTTATTATCCTACTATGAATCCATCAAAACTAAATCTTAGATTCCAAAAAGACTCAAATTTGTACCACTTTCATAAGTCTTCCAAAAGAAAATTTATTGTTTTGTGTAAGATAGCAATTTATTGTTTGTGTAACTTTTAATTCAAAAAAGCCAAAAACATTTTTAATACAGCTTTGTGGTCTTTTGTCTTTTTACCTTCCCTCTCTCTCTTTCCTCTTTTTGCTCCTCACTATTTTCAAATCAAATCAAAATCAAATCAAAATCAAAATCAAATCTAGGGTTTTCAATTTCTTCACTCTATTTTCTCTACATAATGACGATTTCACCTCAGTCTTCACTATCTTCAATATTTTTCACTATATTACTTTAAATCTCACTTTGCATTTATCTTTGTCTTGTTAAAAAAACCCCTAGTCTCATTTTTTTGTGTGTGTTTTTATCTCACATTTTTCCCCTTTCTTATTTCTTCACTGAATTTTGCTCCTTTTTTTTTTGTATCACTTTGTTTGAAAAACCCATTAAGACCCATATCTTGATTTTTGTTCTAGTGTTAATCTTTTACCTCTTTTTTTCAATTTTGTAGATTTGGGGCAAAAAGTGCAAAAAAGGTTCAATTTTTTTTTTCAGTTCAGTTTTTATTTTACCTTTTTCTCTGAAAACCCAGAAAAACCCATGTCTTGATTTAAATTCTAGTCTCTGTTTTACTTACATAGCTGCTAAAATCTAGAATTTCACTTCTTCAATTAGGGCAAAAGCAAAAAAAAAAAAAAACCATATTTTTATCTGAAAAATTTCTATTAAAAAAACCCAGAAAAACCCATGTCTTGATTTTGATTCTAGTGTCTGTTTCCCTTCCAAAACTGCTATCTTTTCACTTGGAGCAAAAGCAAAAAAAAAAAAACTAGTTTTTATTTTTTATAATTGTTTTAGAAAAAAGTAAATGCATGGATGGAAGAGATAGCATTGCATTATCAGGGTCATCTCCCTCTTACTACCTTCATAGAGGTGTCAATGTTAGTGGGTCACAAATATTTAGACCTTCAACGATACCAAACCCTAGTTTCCCATACCACCATAACCCATTAAGAGATGCTAATATTAGTGATGGGTCACATTTTGATGTGCAAAACACTGTGCCTAACTTCTCACATGGTCTAGATATGACTATGGTACCGACTAGTGGTGGTCAAAGTAGCAGTGAGGGTGTTAAGAAAAAGAGGGGTAGGCCTAGGAAATACGGGCCGGGTGGCACTAATGTGGCGTTAGGGTTGTCGCCGATGTCCATGACTCTGCAGTCTGGGTCGGGGGGAACGCCCAAGGCTCGAGGGAGGCCGCGTGGGAGTGGGTGGAGGCAGAAACTAGCGCCTCTTGGTGAGTTCCTTTTTTTGTTTTTTTTGATTGGATGTTTATGTTTGTAGTGAATTTTGTGTGGTTAATTTATGTAGTATGCACTCGGTGTTGTTAAAAGGGAAATTTTAGTTAAAGCATTTTTGCAAGAGTAAACGTAAAAGGCGTAAGCTTTATTGGCGTAAAAAGCGGGAATGCGAGTTTTTCTGCTTTTTTAAGCCTTTTCACTTTGAAGTGAGCTTTTAAAACTTGTTAGTATACTTGTGGTGTTTGAGTATGTTTATTTGTCTAGTTAATGCTTGTGTGGTTACATCTTCTAAATGATGAATTGTACTTGTAGTGTATTTCAGTGTATAATTATGTTTATTTAGTTATTTAAGGCGTGTTTAACTTTGCTTTTAAGTTCAGCTATTTGCTAGTACTGAATTGCAACTTGCAGTTGATTTAGGTGGTCATTTTGTAAGATGTTGTTTGTGAACTCTATCCTGGGGTTCTATTTGTTTTTACAGAAATATTTGTGTGAAACTGTTACTTATAGTGTTTCTTATGCAATTGTTGAGTGATGTACCGTACTTTTAGTGTTATATTTGTATATGATTATGCATACTTGCACCTTTCAACCACAACTTAAGTGACGAAGTGTATTAATACTGTATTTATAGTTGTCATTATGCATTTGTGTATATTTGGATAACTAAGGATTGTTTGTTCGGAGACAGAAACTAGCACCTCTTGGTGTGTTTCTATTTATTTGTGTAGGAATATTTGTTTGGATCTTTATGTTTGCTGTTCTGTGCTTTTTCAATAAGTGGCAAGATGTATGTGTACTGTACTTTTCGTATGTATTCTGGCTTAACTAAGGTATGTTCTATAATTGCGTTGCATATTGTAAGTTCAAGTATGATAAGTTGAGTTTATCTAGAATCATTTGTTTGGCTCTCTTCATGTTTGCTTTCCTGTCATTGTGCGATTAAGTGATGACTTATGCTTGTGGTCTATATTTTAGTATATCATTACGCGTTCTTAGCTAATTAGCTCTTCTTTAGTTCCAGAATGTAGGTTCAACTTAAATCTTGTGGGATGTAACTTGTAGGATCTGATTTGTCAGCTTAGGAACTGAAATCTCCATAATCTACAAAAAAGAAAAAGGTTTTATTGTGGATGCTACCCTTTTCTCAGCCTCTAGTAAGTCGGTTAGTTTGCATAAGAGCTGCGACAAAGCAAGATTGCGCAACCTAAAAGGTTTGATTGTGGAGGAATCTGTGTTTGGGTCTTTATGTTTGTGTCCTGTATTTTTTACAATAAGTGATGTAGCGTAATTGTAGTGTACTTTTGCTATATAATTACTTTATACTTTTCTAATTCAGGCTTGTTTTGTTTCACCTACCAAATTCACCTTTGAACTGATCAAGTGCACTTGTTTAGTTTTACTGTGTTACATTTCAGTTCAACTTATTGGCTACTGATTTATACTCTTCCCATTATAAATCCTACACTATTTGGATTTTCTGCCAAAATTTAGTTTTCTGCCGAAAATTTAGTTTTCTGTTAACAAAAGATAAAATGTAAAGTAAGCCAGCTTATAATCATAATGTTAGTCTAATGCCAAAAAGATTAACTTATTCACATAAACCTGCTTATATGTTGTAATTTGACTTTCCTCTTCTTTTATGTACCTTACATGCCTGCATTACCTAACTTATAAAAAGAATATGAACTTATACCATCTAGTTTTTTCGTACTCCCTTCGTCCCATATCAATAGTCCACTTAGGGGTTTCACGCGGTTTAAAAAAATTGGTTAAGGTAGTTACAAAAGAGTGTTGTTCCAATTTTGCCCCCAATTAATTATTTAAGAAGTGGATGGACATTAATAATTGTAGTCACTTGTAACTAACAATTTTGTATCCCAATGTATACCACATTGACCATATGAGAACATTAATTGTTATTGAAAATCCATCTTTATTTTTTCCCACCGTGGGATCAATTTTTCCACCAATTTTTTCTCCTCAGTGACTAATACTTTTAAGTAGATAAATCACCAATTTTTAAACTTTTACTAATTCCTTCCACTAAAATTTTAAACTTTTACTAATTCCCTTCACCAAAAAGTTACAGCCTATATATAAGTGCATAACTACATTCATATTTTCATTACAAAGTATATAATGAATGATTCCTCACTAAATACACCTACTTACCTCAATACTTCTCCTGAAAGTTTATCAGATGATGATTTTTATTTTCATTCACCACAAATTGTTGAAAGTGATAGTGAGTATTTTTCGGATGATTATGAGGAGTTCGATAATATCACGACACCACCAGGAGTGAATGCGAGTCATGGTCCCAAAAAAAAATGCGATAAAAAGAGTCCTATTTTTCCCTGGCTTGAGCTGAAGAAATATAACCATCGTATGTCGGCGGAGCATTCAAATCAAGCAAAGGAGAATTTAAATCAACCAAAGGAGCATGTAGACCACCAGTATTCATGTTGTTTTCTACTTGTCTGCTGTTTGAAGTTTTGATTTCATTTTTTTGTTCTTTTATATTTTTAGTCATGGTGAAATTGAGTTGGTGCAATTACACATGGAGGTTTATATAGGTTAGTTACATGCGAATTTGGTCCATATTGGTCAATGAGTCAATAATTTTTAATGTTGGTAAATAAACCAAAGACCATTGTTAATTCCCAAGTTCATAAATAGGGGTAGAAAGGGAAAAATTGTGCTAAAAAAGGAAACCGGACTATTGATTTAGGACGGAGTCGAAACCCTAAGTGGACTATTGATATGGGACGGAGGGAGTATAATTTTGTCATGCTTCTCATAATGCCTGTGTACGTACTACATACTACCAAGTTTGGATAGCAGCACTTGCAGCAGTGTTCTATATGAGGCTTATTTGCTAAAATTAAGACTTGTATATGAGCCATTTAGCAACGATCGAAACACAAAAGCTAATTTGTATCAAATGTTTTAGTAATTATCGCTATCATAATTTTGGTACTACAGATACACTGTAGCCATTGTTATACAAAGAAACACTCTTTTCACCTCTGCATACAGCATGGCTGTATCATTTTTTCATCTCCTTATTTTCAGTCTCCCAGTATTTATCTCTCAGCCAAATGTGCTATAGAAAATCCAAAATCAATTCTTTTCTTAACTGCCTCTTGCCTCATTTTTACCTGCTAATAAAAATAACGCTTAATTTAGGTAAAAGTTACTTGAAACCCCATAAATTAAGTTTGTTGGGAAATACTTTGCCTATAAAGTTGTGTTTTGATTAGGTTCATACATTTACTTCTTTGCATTAGTATTTTCATAGAAGGGATATAATTGTTATAGCATTAAGCCATTATCTTAGTATTTGATTCTGCATACATAGTTTTTGTTGGAATATTTTGTCGAAAACCTGGTATTTTGGGTTGTACTTAAAAGTTAAAACGAGAGTTGCATTATTCCATGTGTTTGGAGTTGGAAACTTTGGTTGATTTGTTTTGTTTTTTAAATATAGTATTATTCAATTATTTTTTTAAATAAATGTAAGGACTTGTATTTAGATAATCTTAGTTTTAGGCGATTTGTTGCAGAGCAAAAGCTGTAATATTTGAAATCTAATTTTGTTGTTGCTGATAATCTGTTGCAAAGACACATGTTATACATAATCTTTAAAATTGAATTTAGGGGCTGTTTCTGCAAAATAAATTATCATTTTATTAAAGCTGCTGCAAACTATCTTACTTTTATTTTACTTAATCTAGATTGTTAACTTATAAGCTGAATGCAAGCAAGAATTAACTCTTCCCCCTTTCTATGAATTACCTGTTTAAGTATGAGAAGAACCATTAGTTGGCCCCTGGCCTTAGGTAATGGTGACTATTTGCTTCTGAAGGATTATTTGCCATTAGCTTGTGACGTCTCCTCCTGGTATTTTGTAAAAACATTGAAGTTTTAAGTTAGAATATTTCATTTTTACCTATATTGTAACATTGACCAGTGGATATTATTATTACTCATAACTTATAAATTTATGGGAGTGGTGAAACATTCCAAGCTTTAATAATATGCGGAGCATGCAAAGAATTATGTAGTAACTTATGCTTTCCTTGTGAAAACCCCTGCATTCATATGAGCTTTTAGGAATTCGATATTGAATTTGTGCAGAAAGGGTATCATTTCCTCTCTAGATGTAAGATGTATAGTATAGGTGCTTTAGTTGATATGGAATTCTCATTTCTTCTCTTGTTATGGAATGTCACTCCATTTGAAGGGAACGTATATGGCGTATCGAATTTTGGTAAACCCAATTATAGCCTATAATTTTTTTTTTTCTCATTCATGAAGTCCAAAGACAAATTTGTGAAGAACAATGATAACTGGTCTCCACATCCATACTCTAATTGGCCACTTGTGTAATGAACTTTCACACAATTCTGCTGAATTTGCTTGATAGTTTGACGAACTAATATTTGTTCTCAGTCTATCTTTATTTTAAAGTAACTCATCACCTCGTTTGTTGTGGGTTTTTCTTTTGTGCAGTCAATCAATTGAACGACACAAAGTCCCGTTTTTAAAAATAAATATTCAATTATTACTTTTTTTCAAATTTTGATTAATAATTAAATTTAGGGTAGTATCTACTAAGGTTCTATATTTTTATTTGGGTTTTTATTGTGTTGTAAATTTTGTTTTTAATTTATTAAATCCTAATTTGTCTAATATATAATAAAAATTGAAAAATTAAATTAATTATTGAAAAAGTATCATCTAACCCTCCATTTTTTAATCCAATGGTTGTAAAGGTGACTGGACATTTTACAATCTAACTCACTGACTGCACAAAATGGGGACCCCGTTTGTTGTACTGATTAAATGTTTTAGGATGAACTTTATGTTTACCAAAATTTTCACTCACACCCCTGTATCTCTGTATCACATTCCATAGTAAATTTTATTTGTTTATTCTCCTCACAGGAGAATGGATGAATAGTTCAGCTGGATTGGCTTTTACTCCCCATGTTATCCATGTCCCTGTTGGAGAGGTACTCGTTTCTTGCTTTTACTATCCAAAAAGTGGGAAGCCACTGTTTGTTTTAAAAATGTTCACGCTTGACAATCAGTTTGGTTACTTTCAAGTGTTCGATACAATATAAAAAAAGTTTCTGGTAATAAAAAGGTAATCTTGTTATACAGGACATTGCTGTGAAAATACTGTCATTCGCGCAACAAAGACCTAGAGCATTATGCATAATGACAGGGCATGGTGCAGTTTCTGCTGTCACACTTCGCCAACTTACACCTGGTGCAACTACTATCACATATGAGGTTGAAGCTCCATCAACCCGCTTTTCTCTCTTTCCTTATTCTATTTCATGTCGACATATTGTTCATTGGTCTCTGTGTGTTGCCTTTCTTCTATTTAGCTCTTATAGCACAAATGGCCCAATCTACGTAACAAATGAAGGATAAGTGATATTATAAAATTTGCAGTTTATGTGGATATTTACCATAACATTAGATTTGTATACAAAGTAAGAGGTTAACATGGTACCCCAATCTCACAATTTCTTTGGAGAACTAGAATAGAACATGTGTAAAAGTAGTGTGTAAAGTTTTTGGTTTCTTACCTAATTGGCACCTTGGCCCGTGTTTTTATTCTATTTGGTACAGTGAATGTACTAAGACGCAGAAAAATTTAACATAGGTGAATTGACATTTTTCTTTATGTCTTGGGGACTAAAATAGAAAAAGACTTGTCATAATAGTGCACTACAGTTTTTAATATTGTATGACGGTTTATGAAGTAGTTGTATCTTATCTAATGAGAACCCCAGCTTGTGGTTGAGCCTATTTGGTACAGTGGGTGTACTAATACTCTGGAAATGCAATATCAGTGAACTAATACTTGATGTTTGAAGGTTTCTGTTTAGTGTATAAGTTAGTGTTTGAAACTGTAATTAGCCCAGATTTATGATAAAATCCAAATAGTTGATTATGCAAAGTGATCAGAAGTTTCTACTTACTTTTACACAATTGTTCTATCTTTTGCTTGCATGGGCAAGCTTCTGCATTATGCTTAATCTGTCTCGTCATAAGCAATAAGCATTTTCTTTTCTCTTCAAATTTAAATAGGGACGATTCCAGATATTGTGTTTGTCCGGATCATACTTGGTTGCTGAAAGTGGCGTTCGTAATCGTACTGGTGGTATAAGCGTATCCCTCTGTAGCCCCGATGGACATGTCATCGGAGGTGGAGTTTCCGAGTTAATCGCAGCCAGCCCCGTCCAGGTTAATTTCCATTATACTTGAGAAAAATTGAAAATTTGCCTATGCCAGATAATGTTTTCATGTTGGCAAATATAAGACTTGTAGTCTTACACAAAAACAGACAACACCTTTTTCTAAATTTCTTCCTGCCTTGTGTCGATAAATGCCATTTAATTCCCCTTTTTTCTCATAAAACTTATATTATAGCGGAGGTATAGATGTTGTGTGAATGATTCATTTCTTTAGCTTAGTAATCCTGAGTTTTAGTAAAATACAATGGAACGAGTTTTTTTAAGATGATTTTTCTAGAAAAATCAAAGTAAGATTAGGGTATTAAGAGGGCATCTAACTTTTGATGCCTAGATTAGTTATCCATTTCACCTATACTAAATTTTAGCCTCTCTATCATACTCTTTAGTATTTATCCGTTACTATTGTTGTATTCTATGATTTCTATCGGCTATAGATACTGAATTTTTTACACCAAGAGAAGTGGGGTGGTAAAAAGTAAATACTGTTTTATTTTAGAAGAGGCCATTTGGCTCTCCTTATGAATGGGGGGGAAGTAAGTTGAAAGGGTCTTTCCAAACTAATGATAGATAGAAAGGCTGATGGAGTATGCATTTTACTGAATGCTTTCCTTTTTAAAGAAAACATGTGAACTGGAGTCTGATGTGGATACTATACTCAAAGCTACTTTACTGTATAATCACGATTCATAATTCGTGAAATTTGGTGGAAATTTGAACATAAGGCACTATCCAACTATCAGTAAACTTCAGTCTTCAGTGGGACTGGTTTTTCAAAAATGATTACTAACAAAAGAATTTAAGGTAGAGAATTACAGTAATTGGTAATATTTAAATGTGTAGTGCAGGCAGTAGTTTGCAGCTTTGTTGTAACCTGGTAGATGCAAAATTTGGTAGAATGTTGAACATAAGACTATATGGCTATCGGCAAACTTCATTGGGACTGATTATTTTAAGAAGACTATTAACAAAAGTGTAAACTAAGATAGGAAATTAACTATTAGTATGTAAAAGGCGTCGTTCAGGTAGTATTTTGCAAGTTTGTGGTAGATGCAAAATTTGATGTTTTTTGAACATAAGACACTATCTGACTATCAGTAAACTTCAATGGGACTGGTTATTCTAAGATGATTATTATCAAACGAGTAAATTTAATATCGGGAATTAATTGTTAATTTTTAAATGCATAATGCAGGTAGTCGTTTGCAGCTTTGTGTACGGTAATGGGACCAAACCGAAGAAAAAAGAAGTTGCCGAGTCTGAAATTGAAGAGAAGAAACCTATGCTTTTATCCAGTGAAATAACAGCTCTTACACCTCCAAATACTACTCTCCAAAACCCCACTCCTAATTCTTCCACCACCGCCACCTGGCCTGTTTCTCGGCCTGATACATATCCGCAGAGGGACTTTGATTTGACGCGAGGATGATAAGAGAGAGGCTCAGTACTTGTATGTACATATGCGCCCTGTATAATATTAGTAGTGTCGATTTGATGTACTACATTCTAGAGCCCACCTTTGTGTTACTGGGATTAGTTGTTTATGATTGAGATTATTGTCAAAAGGTGCTATTTTTAAGTGCTTTTTTATTGACTAGTAGGATAATTCTGCTTTCTGTAGTTTCATTTATTTGATATTTGCTAATTCTTGGCCCCTCCCCTGTCGGATTGTGTTTGTAAGTTGGAAGCATAGCTTCTTTGACTACTAACTGTTGTTTACTGTTCTCTTGTTTCGGTGTTATCAATTGGTGTTGTTTTGTTTTGTTATGATCCCAGATTCTGTTTATTATAGATTTTTGTACTAGCGTTCCGGTTTCTAGCATTACATAGTTTATCAAGATTCAAGACTGAGCATATATTCGGAAATTCGGAGAGATCATGTCTTATGTTAGATTGCAGATACACGCAAATATACTATTGAAACCAGTCTGCCCAGTTTTTACTTTTTACTAATGTTATTCCGAATGCCAGTTATACTTTCCACTTCCCGAGCACAACCTTACTAAATCTCACATAGCTCCTTTTTACGGCGTATGCATTTCCGCCTTCCCTTGTGAATCGTCCCTTGATAGAAGCAAAATTTATGTTAACTCACAATTACATACCTGTGCAATAACAAATATTCGTTTGTAGTCTTTTTATAAAAGAACAACCATTCAACTGAAAGGATTTTGTCTGATAAAATTATGCATTTTGTATATCGTAGGAACTGGATAAACATTTAAAGAAAATAATGTGCAACTATTTGGTACACATTAATATATTCACATTTTTTTGTTATAGGTTTATATTTAAAAAAAATTCAAACTAAAACGTATTATAAGGGTAGGATTCATAATATCATTTTTTGGATAATGTTGACATTTTTTTTATACATAATAATATTCAAGGGTTATTACTAACATTAATACTACTAATCATGTTTTTTATTCATGTGTACATAAGTAGGAATAATGTGACATAAACCCCCTTCCTACGTTAAAGATCTTTGTACCGCCAGATCATATCATATTGCAAGGAAACAGAGAGCGAGCGAGCTATAGATACTCATACATATAATGGCGACCCATCGCAGTTAAACATAACTTGCCCAAACACTCGTTACCCTCACCGTACTTGATGCTAGCGGAAAATCAGGTTTTGTTTTATTTTCAATGTTTGCCATGGTATACTGGTTTTTAATCATGCACTGTAGTATTTAAAGGTCGGACGCCCACAAAGAGGGTTACATCAGTTCCTCCATGTGAGGATTATTGAATCTCAACGCTAGGATGCAAAGACGGACACTTCGGTGTCCAACCGGAATGAATATATCCATGTCAATGCTTGAAACCTGCCAACTATTCTCCAGATTGATTCTTAAAAGTTATGTACATGATAAAATCATGTCCGACATAGTAAACAGTAAGAACTGACTCCGGTTTTGGCGCAGCAATCTCATATGTTTTGCTGCAAAGAGAGGACGACAACAGACTCGAGGAACAGTAGAGCCTGGAAGGGTACATTTATATGTAAAGGCAACTTATAGGAAGTATTTACAGGGCAGGCAGTTTGAGCTTGTTAAACAACCGAATTCACTAGGGCATCCGAATATGGAAAACATGATCTTCCTTATGACGGACGATCCGCTACAATCAGAAAGATTTTGTTCGATGAAAATTTGAGATTCAATGACAGACATTCCGCTACAGCCTTCCGTAATACAGTTTTTACTGCAACTTTCACTCCCGTGGATGAATAAAGAATGCGCATTAACGGGATAATAAAATGCAGAAAATCAGAAAGACCTACTTCTTTTATGTACTAGTTAAAATAAAAGCTAAAGCATCACAGTATCAATATGCACATCCTGACACAGTGACACTCATTCGGAGTTTCCATAATTTGTATCTCATCCGTGTAGTGTGAACTAACATTGCACTTACCTAACTTGATAGTAACTACATATTCTCTTATTTTAAAGTTAACACAAACATGCCATTACCATTCATTGCAGAACACCCAAAAACACATTCAACAGTCTGAAATCCCATTTAAAACTGGCACTTCAACCACACGGTCCACACCCCAACATGGGGATTAGGCTAATGTTATATTTCTTTAGCTATGTTTGAGTTCGCAGAATAATTGTTATTGCAGGGACTAAAAACAAGATTGTGTACACCCAATGTACATGAGCTTCAACATCAAGCAAAAGATTGTAATTTCAATACAAGGCTAAAGCTTAACAGTAACATCCCCGTAAGAGTGCGATTATTGCCCATATTAGGAAGAAAACCAACTCTGCAATCAAGCAACTCCCAACAACTTCTTGATCTCCTTCTGCAAGAGAAATAACGAGTTCAAGTTTATGAAAAGTGAGAATTTATACTATATAGTTAGTTGCAAGGCACACTAATTATTGTTCTTGCCTCGATGCTGAGAGGGGAAGTAGTGGGAGCATGACGACTAACGACATTTCCTTCTTTATCGACCAAGAATTTTGCGAAATTCCACTTGATACTGTCTCCGAAAAGTCCACCTTTGCTAGATTTGAGGAACTTGTAGACAGGATCAGCTGTCTCACCATTCACATCAACCTAACAATGAAAAAGGACTTCTAAGTCTTTAGCACCCAACCCAACCAATCCAAACAAGAAAACAATTGTGCGAAAATAAATACAAAATCTATAAAATATTCTACTGTGCACGCGACCATGTTAAAAGAAGAGTAGGGAGTAATTGATCTTTATAGATTGAAAATTTCCATTTAGGCATTTTTTCCTAATAAAGATACCCATTCTTTCTATCTTCAACATAAGAGGTCCGTTAAATAAGACGATCATGTACTCTTATTTGGAGAAAATAGCTGAACACTATAATTTCCATCTATGCCAAATGAAAATCTGAAAAGATTTGGACCTAAAATTGAAAGTCAAAGAAACAAAAAGGCCATCCTAAAATCAATTATTCACCAAGGACTTACCTTATCAAATATCGGGAATTCCGCTTTAAAGCGGGTGCAAGCAAACTCTACAATCTGCTCATTGTTACCAGGCTCTTGATTACCAAACTGATTGCAAGGAAATGCCAAAATTTCCAGACCTGCATTATACAAGCAACCAAATCCACCAAATTGTGAAGAAAATAACTAAGGACTGCATTAGTGCTATTACATCTGAGAACACAGTATTTTTATAACGTGGCGTACAAATTGGTGAGAATAGCAAACAATACCTTGATCTTTGTACTTCTCATATAACTGGCTCAGCTCTGGATAGTTTGAATTGGTCAGCCCACTGTTTAGGTAAATTAGGAAAAGTGTTAAAACTAGAGTTTTACAAAAAAAAATCATAGCAATAAGTATGCTCTATCTATGTTACTTCTCAAGGTCTGAGATAGATATAGTTAGGTTATTAGAAAGTAACGACTGAGCTGCAGGTTAAAAAACAGGATATTGTGCGAATCCAAAGCACGACTTGTAAACTCCCATATTCAGGGGACAAAAGGACAATTACAAAGTTCAAGATACATGAAAATAACAGTTTATGATTTATAAAGAACATTATTTTCAAGAACTTGCTACAAAGTTCGCTTTTACTCGTATAGTTAAAAAGAAAAAGAAACTATTTGCTGAAAAGCTAAAAAAGCTTAAGTTTTTTTGCTCCTTAGACGCGCTTAATGCCCTTCCTTAACATGAAGAGATTATCCTTTAGTGTAGTAGCCTTTACCAAAAAGCTCTAATCTAGAATAGTGCTAAAAGTAACTGATCCACCATCCAGGCAAATGAGAAGAGAAGGGAGACATCATAATGATTTATGTAATAATGCAAAGTCAAGGATGAAATTCGTTGATCCAAGTTAAACTAAAACGAAAACACTAGAAATAAAAATCAACAACTAAAGGGAAATGAACAATGAAAGAGAGAACAAATAAGCTACTCATGTACCATTGGGATGCGACATTTACAACAAGCAAGACCTTCCCCTTATATTTGTTAAGATCCACGTCATTCCCCTTAGCATCCTGCCATCAATCCATGTAAAATATAGAGAGATAAAGGTAAGACATGTTAGATGAGAGAGGCACTGATGCATCTGTAAGTCTCGCAGTTATTGGTTCAACTCAATATTAGTAAACATGAACAACAGCTGTTTGCTCCATATTATAAAGCAAATAGTAGTCTTAAAAGTACTATTCAAGTTTTCTTTGGCTGTAGTATGGACTTTAAAAACATCGAATATACGACTATTACAATCAACAAAAAGCTATTTATAAACGAGCCTACACCGGCAAGTTCTTGCATTTGTGGTAATAAGCTAACTAGCTAAGCCCGACCTCCTTTCGATTTGCTATAGAAGACAAGCTAAGACTTAGTCGTAGAGCTACCAAACACCAATGTGAACAAATCACTAAGCAAAACTACCAGTACTAAATGTCTTTTTTTTTCTTTTGGATTCTAAATAGGAGCCTATTTTCTGGAGCTTTGAACTTCATATCCTTTCCAATGAGAGCATTGTGTGTATAACTTCTGGCCATGATTGTTATCAAAAAATAATCAGAAAAAAGATTTAAACTTCTTTCTCCCCTAAAAAAGTATCATAAACTGACAATGTTTGAACTGCAATGGCTTTTTTAATACTAAACACCCAAATAGAAAAGATCAAACTAGCACAGCATGACAAAATCCCATATCCAAACAGGATAATGTCACACCTGCTCAATCATAAGTAAATAAAATAAATAACCAAGTCATCAATAGTTTGATTTAACCAGATCATTTACAAAAGAAACACCCATTGCATAATTTCCTACAAAAATCCCTTTTAAAATTACTGAACTAAAGAACTGTCAGGGTCGCATTTTTTTTCTTCTTATTAAGGAGGATTAATAGATTTCACACCTACCCCCTAATTAACAAGACTCGAACCCTACACCTCCTATATGATAGTGCGGGCTCTAGCCCACTAGGATATTCCTATTGGGTTGACAGAGTCACATATTATATACTCGGGTTGCATTTGGTTTCAGATTTCTTGGGCTCAAATAGGTGCTTAAAAAACAATAGGAAAAAAGCTTGTCTAATAAAAGTGTGTTGTTTGGCACCATCTTAGCTTTCTTGCTCATGAGTCACTTCTAAGTTTCTAACTTATCTTTCTCAACAAGTCAATTTTTACTTATTTTAACTTCTAAGTAGCTTGTAAATACACAAACAAAATTTATTTGAAAATTTCTAATTTGATAATTTTTAGATGAAAATTAGATGAAAAGCCTAAAAAAATCCGCAAAATCTGAGCTATTTTATTTTTTATAACCCGAAATCTAGCTTTTTAAAAGCTAACGAAGACCTGTAATTTTTAAGCAAAAAGATAAAAAAGCTACAAAAGAAACTGTTGCCAAATATTGTCCAAATGCAATATTGTCCTAAACCTTAAAAAGGTACGAAAAAAAATTGTTGCCAAATATTGTCCAAATGAAATAATTGTCCAAATATTGCCAAAAAAACCTAAGAAGAAAAGCTAATGAACCAAAAAGGCCCTTAGTTACATGATCAAGTATAAAGAAAACATTGTCCAAATGCACACTAATATAGCAATTAATACACACACACACACATATATATACATACATATTATATATATATAGAGAGAGAGATAGAAAGAGAAGGGGGTAAACCTTGACAGTGAAATCATAAAGAGATTTGGATTTCTCAGATTGGCTGGCCATTCCTCTAATCACCCTCAAATTTGGACTAAATAAACTATTTTTATTATTATGATATGATTTTTGTGTACTAGTAAATGATCTTTTTGGAGAAAAATTTAAAGGGGTTTGAGATTGAGGTATATTAAAACGTGTTACAAAATTACAAAGGATTTTATGACAGATTTTTCTTTGTGGGATTAAAACACGAACTGATGATGAACAGAGCATTTGTTATTAAAAAACAGTGTGTTTTATTTTTTGTTGTGTTTTTTGAATCTTATATTTATAATAGGGTAAAATGCAAATAACCCCATAGAACTATAGATCATTTCTAAATAGCCTCGAAAACCATCAATTCGTGCAATTAACCCCATAAACAAATAAACGATCAAACTTGCAAATAACCATAAAATTCCTCTTTAAAATGACAAATAACGTTTTATTCACTTTTCCGTTTTACAAAATAATTTGTTTGATATATGCAGTTTAATACTGCACACGAGTTAATATTACAATTATCCTACAAAAGTCATCACAAAAGGCTGTATTAAAAAAAATGAAAAAACTATTTTTTTATCTTTATGTAAAAAATTATAAGACAAGCATGAATATCAAAAAAAAATTATTATATTAAATTAAAAATAAACCAAAAAGGATCATCGATCATGATATTATATCACTTGAAAAGACGGCATCGGGGTTATTTGCAAAAGTTTGATAGTTTATGGGAATTCGTTACAAGAGTTGATAGTTTCTAGGGGTTATTTGAAAATAATCCATATATTAGGGGGTTATTTGCATTTTACCCTTCATTATAAAAGAGATGGGTATTTTGACACGTAGGTGGAGATTTGTTGTGACACGTGGCAAAGAGGTTTTGACACGTGGAGGTTAGAGAGTTATGAGAATATTACAAGGCTGAGCTCAGTCAGTTTTTATTATTATTATTAAAAGTTTACTGATAAAGACTCTTTGATGGTGTGAGTCATTATTTTGATTTAGTAAGTTTTGTTGAATTTGTAAATGTGTAATTTTGGATGAAGATTTTTAATATTAATTTGTTTGTAGTTCCATCACCCCAACACGTTTAAAGAGTTAAATGATGATACACGTTTAAAGAGTTAAATGATGAGTTCGACCATCACAAAATAAATTAAATGTCACAAAGAAAACAACTCTAATTTTATAGTATTATTGTATTGTGATGTAATTGTATCAGATAAAAAAAACATTTTGGTAAGTGTGTTATAGTGAATGAGGCTTAACATTTGAAATGAATTAATACTTATAAGTTATAATAATAACATTTCTATAACTTCAAATATATGTGGTCAAATTGATGAAATTACTCTTTGAGCATGAAGTTTCTATGATGGTGGTGTTGGTGATGCTCGATACCATATATTGATTATTTTCCTTTATTCGTGGATTAGTTATGGTATAAACACCATAATCACCAGCAGACCATATCAAAACCTTGTGTGTTTCTTAATCTTGTTTGTATATGTGACACTGTTAGTGTTCTTCATAACAATTTGTGTCTAATCTCATTGATCAGGAGACTCAAGAGTCGAGGCCATTTGTTTTGCTTTCTCACATGTTAATTAACCATCAGATGACTAATTCAATTTTTTATGAGATAATCACAGTTGCTTCGAAATGTTAACATTTTTAAATATTAATGCTGTAGTTCTTTTTTCCCGAAAAGAAATACAATTGTTACTTGAACTGATATTTTGAAATATTCATGAATCATGAGACTAGGAATTAGTCTTGTCACATGATAGGTAATTACGTAACCTATGTTACCGAAAATATCAGTTTTCCGCATTTTTTTTTTGCAAAGGTCAATAGTTGTATTTACCAAAATGTTCAAAAAGAGTACATAATTACAATAAAGGGATTGTCAACTTGTGACATCTTAGCTTAACATTTAGATTAACACAACATAGAAAATTCCCTATAAACCCTAGAGAGCAAAGGATCAATTCTCCAGGCAACGTACGTAACCGTGGCAAGCAAATCTTTAAAAACGAAACAGGGACGCTTTCGACATCGCTACGGCCTCCATAGCTAACCCTTCTGCCCAAATTTGTTACTGGCTCTCGCATCGAAGTGATATTTCATTACGTTATCACTTATCGGTTATTGTCTAAGAGTTCTGTCCATTGTCACTTTTTAGAAACTACTAATCCCTTGCTTGGTAATGTGATAACTTTTTTGTTAAGTGGACTTGATTGTACAATCCAAGCAACATAACGATGAATCATAAGCCAACCATAATAACTCAATATCGTACATTATCGTCTATTGCACTAGCGAAAGAAAGGGCGACGACGGAGAGGCCTAAAAATTGTTAGGGCAGCGCATTCTTACAATTACACCAAATTGTTAAACAAAACAAAACATAGAAGAAACAATAATACACAAATGAAAAAAAAAACGTACTATTACAATAATCACATTCTACTCACCCTCTCAAGTAAATGATTCATAGTTAAAGTAAAAGCATCTTGAAAATTCTCAAGCTTAGAGTCTAAATCTCCATATACCAAACCAGGCAACAACTCATACACAATGTACCTCCTCATATCTTGCCTATGTCTTTCCGAAACATTCATCAATATATCCACAACATTAACCTTCATATCTCTCACGTCCTCTTGATCAATGAAAACCGAGTACCTGTTATAATCGACAGGCAAATGCCATGGGTATTGATAATAAGCGGTAAATGGATCAAACAAAACCGGTATGCACCCTGATATCAATGAGTCGAAAACTGATTTCCTAGTTGGGCTATCACCAGGAGGTTGTAAGCAAAATTCGGACTCGGTGAAAAGCCCAATTACATAACTGGGCTGGTCACACCCGCCATCACTACAATTTAAAAATTTGCATTTTTCGAAATTTCTCGTGCACTGGTCGATCAGTATCGACCTAATACTAGTGGGCGCGCCAGGTCTGGCTGCGCCCGCAAAACTCACTAAATTTTTCCTACTTGAAGTCGCAATTTTTAACTGCCACGCGAGAATATCATTATCTGTTTTTGGATGAAAATGGGTCGGATGTGGTATAGCGATATCATTTAATTCCCAAGGTTGTCGCTCGATTAGTAGCTTAATCGGATTTTGCATTTCTTTTAGGTTTAATAGTCTAGTACCCCATGTAGAATTTACCCTCCTCCTAAAATCCCATGAAATCTTTCCCAAAACAAAAGCATGATCTCTACCTAAATTTTTCTCCCATGGCTTTTGTGACCCTAGCCATTTCACTAGCTCATGGCTCAAGTTGTCCTTAACCTCATTTTTCACATTTTTGAAATGCCATCTTAATATATCTAGTCCCCCATAATATGGCACGTAAAATAGTTTCGCTTCGTCTTGATTATATACTCTACAAGGATGTTTAAGTATACGCGAGTGAAAAATTGGCTCTAATGAATATTGGTGAGTTTGGTACCAACCATCTCCGAGCTCTAACAAGGGCTCGCCTAACGCTTGGTTGCTAAAATAAGCACAAAAATCGACCCAAGGTGTCATGTTATCACATTGTGCTAACAAGTCCTTATTGAACTTTGACGGTAAATCATATACGAAAACTCCTTTACCGCTACAATTACCTTGATTGTTACTAGGTCTAAATGAGCGATGAAATCTCATTTGCTCTTCGGCGCTTCTCATTGCCTCCTCCATCTCGTCGTCTTTAAATTTTGAGGTGACCTGTTTTATTTCTGCATCGACGTTGGATTGTATAGTAACACTTTCATTTAATACGGGAATCGGGATTTCGAAACTTGGTTTGGAACCAGCTGTGAGGCAATATAGATTAGTTAGCCTCCGAGAAGAGACGCATATGTGGACAATGTTACCCGATATTATAGTAGTTGAAGAGGACCATAGGCAAAGAAGAATTATAATTAGTGTTACAAAAGGGAGTCTAAATAATACCCTAGCCATTACTGAATCATAGAAGCTACGTTTTTCTCTTGATTCAAATTTTTTGGATGGTTTCGATCTCTTTTTGGAAGATAAAACAGCCATTCTTGGGGTGAATTTAGTGAGTGAGAATATTGAAGATTTGAGTTTACTTAACCTTACTATATTAAGTTTGAACATGTAAGCACGTAGTACTAATCCGTATTCGTGGGCACGTTGATTAATTTGTATCAAATTTAAATATATGCATGCATTTATGACTTCCCTGTGCCATAGTTTGATTGGTGGTTTTTAATTATTGTATCTGACCAATAAGAATGAAAAGTGGATCTTGTTAGATAGTTCATTTCACTACTTATCGGGGGTTTGCTTATCCTACTGGATGATTTATATTTCTTAACCATGTCACATGTTATATTACTTATTCAGAATTAAATTGTCACCTGATCGAGGCATACAAATTACTGTAATCTTCAAATTTTTTATCTTATTGTTTATATACATTCATTATAAAGTACATGTCGTACACAACTCTTGCATGTTTAATAGTGCACACCATTAACACATGAACAACTCATCAACCAAATCTACAATTTATTTTTAAATTCAAAAGTCAACTTCCCTTCCGATTCCATAATCCTAAATCTTGTGGGAAATCACGCCTTTTGTAAGAAGAAACGTGTAATTTATTTTCTTTTTTCTTTTTTACTCTATTTCTACTTATTTGTGACAAATAAATGACTACATGATAGGGGTGAAGACAACTGGAACCATCAGGGACTACGACGTTTCTTATAATTCCAAATTTATGCCTTTTTTCAAATTTTATCATGCAGTTTTACCAAAATTCATTAAAAACCTCTTGATTTATAATTTCACTTCACATTAGTTTTTATGCAAATTGCCAAATCCGGCACCCTTGTTTATGGTTCCGGATGGATTACAATACCAAAATCCAAGAACATAAAAACCATCTTAATACATGAATAGAATTTACCACAACAAATGTTAATGAACACAACACACCAACATTACAACATGCTACTAAACATCCAAATTTTAAAAAAATGAAATTACAGCATACTGTCGGTCCTTGCTGGCAACCTCCGGAAGAAGTTCAGAGGAACAGACGGTAACCTATGCCTGAACCTCGGGTGCCTCATCACATAAACCCCGGTGAGACCAGCAATAATCTGAAAAGACGTGATGTACAACACAATAGCACCCATGAGACAGAATGTCACGAATATTGCAGTTGCACGTGGGTCACGCCAGCTCAGCAGCGAGTGAAGTCTTTCTCCTTGGGTCGCCATGTCACCAACCACGGTTTGTATCCTTCCGGCCACACTTCTCAGCCTATCGTACCTGTTGGAAAATAGTTGGAATGATTATATTTTTCGTTGTACTAATATGGCGTGGGCTTTGGATAGAATTGCTAACGTAGGTCTTGTCTGTGTTGCAGATTTTGCTTAAAAGTGATGGTTTTTAGTTAACTAGCTCGATAACTGAGATTTCTGGTTTCTTATATAAAATAAGTTACAAATTTAGCGAAAAAAGAAAAGAAACTACAAACTTAAAGTTCCCTTGAAACTGCGCTGACTTAAAACGAGGGTGCTTATACGTGACCGGGAGTGTTAAAGAATAATGTAAACAGTTATAGTTGCGCACACTAACAGTTTCAACTCTTAATAGACTTGATAACTCATCCCTCGTTTTTGGTTGTAGCTTTGAAGCTCAATTTATTTTGCTTGAAAGCTGGACTTCACTTGATTAACTAGCTAATAATATGAACTTTTCTGGATTTTAGCCTGAACAAACTTGAAGGCCTAAGATAGAAACTAGCTTTTTTCTGAACCGCAAAAACTCAGCTTATTTGCTTAAAATTTGCATTTTAAAAAAAGCCCGTGGCCTTTGTTAATTGCAGATTTTAAGCTCACATTTAAATTAGTCACTTCATCTGGTTAAACAACCATTAAAAGTTGAGGTTTTCTGGATTTTTGCCTAAGAAGACTTGAAAAGTTTTAATTAGATATTACTCGTATAATAACAATTTTATCAATTAAAACAATCGGTAACATAACATTACCTCATACGAACCAAGTCGGGATTCCGACTTGTCGGGAAAGTGTCAAACTCCTCGTCCAGCTCATCAGGGTTAACACCGTCCGCACACGAAATCTTCGTATTCATATGCGGAGGATACCTCGGACGATATCGAAAATTCCAAATCCCTATTAAAAACATATACAAAAACATTGTCGCCAAGATAAGTTCCGGAAAAGAAACCAGCATAATAAACAGCACGTGCACAAGAGCTGTCGTAATAGGGTTCCGCCACATACATATATCTCCAAACCATTTCCCAACCGCAAATAATCCTGAAAAAACAGACATTAGTCGGAAGAAATTCGCTTTACTCCTCCTCATGGACCATAAATGTGAATCTATATCCGACATATACTCGACTATTTCTTTTCTTAGGGGCGGCTCGGCCCTGCCTAACCTTGCCGCCACTATATTCACAGCTTGGTGACGTAGCATATCTAATTGCATTACAGAAAAAGGCCTCGCGTAATGCATTTTTGGTAATAATGGACGAGAATATACGTATAGCATATTAGCAAGAGAAGTGCATGAAAACCGTATAGCCATGTGTAGCTCCCCCATTTTTTTAACTCCGCTAGGATGTAAAACAAGTAACGGGTACGAATGTGTGTATACACGACCCGTCTCGAGCGTAGATAAACGTATACGAACTTTCCCAACTTTCAAATCCTTGTTTGAATTTGATCCCTTTTCGCCCAATTGACTATTATCGAAAACGCCCACGGTTAGTACCGTGGATGGGTCGAAAACTTCCCATGTATATTGTTCGTTGTACTTAGGAAATAAGTTATCGACGATAGTACGCGTACGGACCCATTTATGACCGTATTTAGCTACACAATACGTATCCGAAGTTCCCTTTCCTTCTCTAGTTTTCATCGGGTGTAACCCAACAGCATTTAGAATCCCAAGTTCTAAAACCCCGATAGAGGGTTTCCAAAGCTGCTTGGCAGTAGGTCTGAGGTCACTACTATAGTGTGTCGATTCGTCTAAAACATGATAACCACCATCCAAACACACCCTTAAATGCAACCTCATCGAAAACTTCTCCTTTTTTAACTGATCAACATCTACTAAAACTGGTTTTTCGAGATTAAACCAACGGGAATGGATTAAACGATCATCGGCTCTTTTTTCGACTACATTTAAAGGGATTATTACCCTCCCTAGGATCTCGTCTTTTCCTGGCCCCACACGATCTTCGACAGTCAAGATTAAATGGTCTTCAAAAGGTTCTGCGGCAACGAACACAAGATCCTCGTTCCATAACGGATTGAATGAACGAGCTTGTACGTTTTTTGTTTTCAAAACTTGGTTTCCTATTTGGGCCTTCACGTATACTTCTGGGAAACGAGTTTTGTCGGCCGGAACTAGATCCTGAGCCTCCACTACATTTACACGTACGTACCTGCAGGAACCAATATGTAGCCAGTTACATATACAACACAGTATCACATTGTTCATAATATTAACTGTAAAAACACTATATTTTAAAACTACAAGACATATTAATTGCTCTTTGGCAGCAGTTTTTGAGCACTTTTGTTTTTTGGCTCAAAAGATGGACTGCATTTGTTAATTTGGTCAGTCAGCTTAAAAACTGAGCATTTATGGGTTTTTGCCCTAAAAAAGCTGGAAGCTTTGAACTCAACTTATTTTCTTTTTGTCAAACTCAAAATCCAGCCAACTTCGAAGTTTCAACCAAACAAGTCTGAACCTCCTATTTACCAAGTTCCGAATGTAATATGTATACAACATTGATATATTTTCGTTTTATCGTATATGTAAGATTACACAAGCAAAAGGAAAGAAAGTTGAAAGATCAGTTGATAACACTTTTCACGTAGTGTAAATAATTATTTTAACCAAACAAGGCTCAACCTCCTATTTATTTGGTTCTGAATTTAGCATATGCAAAATTGATATATTATCGTTGTATCGCATATGTAAGATACATAAACAAAGGGAAAGAAAGTAGAAAGATGAGTTCAAAATACTATTGACTCGAGAGTTTGATTAGTGTCATGACTATACTTTTTGCTAGTTTTGCGATCATATTTTTATTTTCAGATTAAGAAATGAAGGCGTCTGCAGTTCGTACCATAGCCTTGGAGCATGATAGACCTTGGATCGTATAAGCGTCGAAGCAGCTCCAGAGCTATCCACTGGAGCTGCTGCATCAGAATGCCAGGCATCAGGAAACGCCTCGTCTGCCTGGGTCCCGACCCACACCGCGAGCATCAACTCCCCTTTAATCTTATTATCTTTTTTATCCTCTAACCGATACCACTGCGGTGCAAGAGGACTATCCGGTGGGACCCTCAACGGAACCTCGTTCAGATCAAACCTCACTATCCCAACAAAATCGTCCTTTATCAAGTCCTTATCCTTGACCCTAACTTCCAAAACCGAGGCTTGCATACGCTCTTTCGAAAAAGCAAAAACAACGTTGTTCCATTGAGGATTTTGGTTTTTCTCGATATGCCTCGTTACACCTTTGTAGTTTCCGATTTTAACCTCAACGTAAGGATCTAGGCTACCCGTAATGTCCATCATTGGAAGATCACGGGCTTTTACTACACGTACGAATAGGAAATGCATACGTTCGACTAGGTCATATGTACACGACGCCCTATTAGTACGTATGACACGTCCTCCAACGACTTGTCCGCCTCCGAGATAGGGGCTCGTTTCTTTGAGCGCGTAATCGACAGGTTGTGCTACAGATTGTGTACGCACGATCTTTGGTGGCTCACCTTTAAAGATGAACCCAGGATTTGTTAGTAAGCATACAGAGATTCAACAGAAAACTATAACAACTATCAACAAGAAACTTATGGATTTCTGAAACTCCTACTGGAATCCGAATAATAAAATTCCATTACATACCAGAAGATTTGAATAAGTAAGAAAAGACCAAGATTAAAATTTGGTTTACACTTGATTTTACTAATCATATCACATAGTTTATTTAATAAAACGTTTATATATTTCTACAGTTCAATCATCTATCAAATCATTATTTCTCGTTTACTCTATTTTCTTAAATCACATTTCCAGTTCACCTGCTGGCAATACCAAATGCTTGTTTGGCTGCAACTTTTCAGCAAATAAGCTGGTTTTTTGAAGTAAGAAAGAATCAAAGAAAGATGGTTTCATCTAGTTTAAAACTTCTAGCTTTTTTATGGCAAAAAAACAAAAAAAGACCAGTGTTAAAGCTGATCAATCAAATGCAAGTCTTGCTTATAAGCAAAACAGTTGAGCTTATTAGCTGCAACCGAACAAAAGTTACGTGTTAAACGCTATATTTAAGTTAACTACAATAGGTGATATGCTAAACCAGGAATGGTTAATGAGATATGGAAGTTCAAGTATATTATTTAGAACGTAAATTTTTTTTGAGGTGCCAAATCATTTTTGAAATTTTTTTACTGTTGCACATTACTGTCACTATCTAGTTTTTCCTTGCTCACCTTCAGGTTTTACATGGGGTATTCCATATTTAGCCATATCCGCAGGTGGCACAACTGGAGGCGGAGCTAATGGTGGAGCATTTTGTTGTTGTGGGTTGTGAGCATTTGGCAAATGATGAAATGTGTGACGGACCTCGTTCTTTTTTCTTGAGGGTGCTTTTTGGGTATTTTCTTCGGTTGGAACGGAGGATTTTATCGACGGGTCATCAGTGATGTAGACCTTAAGCCCAAGTTCTCCTCGGACATGGGAAAAGATACCACGCTTCTCTAACGGGTAGTGGAATACAACCGAATCCAAATAGGGTACAAATGAGGAGCCGTTTATGGTGACTTTTCCAAGAAAAGAGTTTGTTTGGGTGTTTTTATTGTTGTTGTATATATAACCGTCAAGAGTGAGGTGATTAAGGGTGCTTGGGTCGGAGATGTTGAAATAAAAGCTCTCGTTCCAAACGGGCGCTAGGTCTTTTTCCTTGATTGTTGTGCGGAATTTTTGTCCGTCGAAGTGAAGTTCCACGTAGGAGCTTGAGGATCCATGGCCGTCTTTTGGGAGGAGATTATGGGCCCCGATCACGTCGACTCCTAACTTGAGGTTGATCATGCTTTATAATGAATTAAGGTACCTGAGATAGAATTTAAAAAGCAACAGCTGATAGATGGAAAAACTGCTATTAATTTGAAATAAATCATCCAAAAACAAAAGATTGCAACAATGAAAATAGATTTGAAACACTTCTGGATTATTGTAATTAACCTATGATCTTGTAGATAAATAGATAATGATAATAAGGGCTATCCTGTTGCAATTTCAGAACATGGAAACCAACGTAAAAGGAAACTATATAGAAGAGAGAACTTGTATAACAAATAACATTTTTCTGTATACAACTTTTCTTGGCAATTTAGTGGAACAAAAACAAAAAAATCTAATCTGTTTTGCTGTTTTATGCATTAATTGTAAACGTTTAGTCTAACCCTATACAAGTTTTTCTTCAAATATTCTTACAACTTAGATATGAAAGAACAAGCGAATTATAACATGTTGTCACCTTATGAATTTAAGACCTTTCGATTACACTAACCAATCACTCGCTAATAAAAAGTTGGAAGAAAATGAAAAACATACTTCGAAAGAGGAAATATCGCAAAACGCTTATTCAGAATAATGAACTCAAATGTCGATTATGCACGAGCATGAAGAGTAACGTAAGGCTCAATTGTCTATTACTTTTGTACGTATAAATGTACTTGCATTAATAAGACTATTCACTCTAAATAAAGAAACTACAATTTTTTTTTTTTTTTTTTTAAATATAATCAGTTGTAATAAGACTTATATAGTTCCAGTAACTACTGTTACGCTATAATAAATCAGCTTTTAGTTGTTTAAATGCATGAGAAAAGAAACAGTCACTGCATATCTTTTGATATTTAAAAATCTCTGAAGGAAATTACAATAAATATGGAGTATAGTAAATTTGACTTACAAGTGAGATACAATAATGCAGGCTAATTAAATCCCAAGCAGACAGAATTAGAACACACACAGATTTACTCTTAATATTTTTTAAACATATTATCAAAATAATCTTTTTTCAGATGAAGAGTGGATCGAGACAAGGGGTATATATATATAATATATATGCATATAATCAATTACCAAAAGCAGTTATTAATAAAATCAGAAAATGGAAGTGTTTTGAAGCAAGTGAAGTGAAGACTTTAATAATTAATTGAATAAAAACACCGACTATATATATATAAGATTCAGTTTAGTGTAGACTTTTTCTTAACCATAATGTACCATGTGCAACTCCACCTCGTGGCTTGTACCCCTAAAATATGTAGTATTTGAGTTTAAATATAGCATGGTACTAGAGTGTAGATGCATATTGAGTCATTGACTATTCAACAACACAAAGGAAAAAAGAGTTGTATGCATCACACTATTATCTTAATTGGAAATATTTTAAAATAATAATAATGTTTTTTTTTTGGGAATCTCATTAGAAATCATTCGCTATAAAAAAATAATAATATTTAAATAGCGATATGATTAGTAACGGTATTTTTTTTTTACGAGTTTATTAGCGACGGTTTTGTGACGGCTTTGTGACAGTTTAATCAATTTGCGACAGATTTGTGACAGTTTTTTAAATTAGCGACAGACTTGTGATAACTTTTTAAATTAGCGACAAACTTGTGACAGCTTTTGACTCTCACTAAATCAAACATTATTTTGTAGTGAACTTTTGTGATTCAAGTTGGGTTTCCACTATAAAAAAATACCGACGTGATTAGTGACGGTATTTTTTGTTACGACCTTATTAGCGACGGTTTTTGTGACGGTTTTATGGCAGTTTAGTCAATTTGTGACAGATTTGTGACAGTTTTTTAAATTAGTGACAGACTTGTGACAGTTTTTAACTCTCAATAAATTAAACATTATTTTATAGTGTTCATTGCTTGGTTTTGGAAAAATTACCACCTCCAACACTGTCCACGCCATATGTATATAGTATTTCTATATACATATCGGAATCCGTAAAATATGGTATGGTAGTAAGGGTGTTAGTATACTCAGGAGGATTAAATAAATAATCTTGATTTACATTACTAGTCACTATTCTGGATTAAATCGAGGTGACAAAACTATACAGTTAAAAAAACTGGAAATCTTTGAAAAGCTTGCAAATCTTCACATTTTTACAAAACTTTGTAAAATAGTGTGTCAACTGCAAGACATAGTCACAGAAAGAGCAGGCTTTGAACAAAAAATGGAAATTTAAAAACTATAAACTAAAAATACCTTGTTGAAATAAAGATTCTCTGAAATGATATATAACGCTCTTGATAAACTCTCAACTTTATCCCCAAGACACCAAAACTTGTGACAGAATACAAATATGGAGAAATAGTTAAGTTATAATGGGGAGAGGCAAAGAACATGTGACAAGATCACAAGAACAAAAACAAATATATGGGGAAAAAAACAGCAATGTGGTTCACAGTTTGTGTTTAATGGAAAGAGAGAAAGGCGTTTTATTTATTTATTTTTAAATGTTTGTAATGTATATGTTGATGTATGTAAAAAAATAAAAAAGAAACAGTGGAGAGTGTCATAAATGTGGATAGTGTTGAAGGATCTGAATGCGCTATTCAAAGCTCTTTCAATATTCATTGAACAGTGGGAAAATTACAGAATAAGTCCAACGAATGGGATACTTCACCATAATAACCCTGGACTTCCATTTTTGCCTTTTTTCTTGAGTACACATTTAGTCATATTAAAGACTCTTTTTTTGTAGAAAAGTCCTATTAAAGGCTAGAAACTATACTCTTCTAGTAGTTTTATAAGACTACAATTAAAAAGGGAAACCACAAACACGTCTTTTTCAGAAGAAGAAAACGAATTATCAATCCTAATGTTGGATGCTAGCTATAGTTGATGGCAAATTGTAAATAAACAACCCGTTCATTTTTATGAAAAGAGACTACTTCAAAAAAAAATTACATGGTAAGGAAAATGTATTATATCATTCTTATATATAAGGTTGTGTGTTCCAGACACGAATAAGGGAGTTTGCAAATGTAGCAATAATACGCACTCCGTAAAACTTACCAACACTATACACATATTTATTGTGTACAAAGAAGTATATACTAAATCTTATGATAGGTTTATATTCTAATAGCCTGACTAAACGTATAAAAAAAAACCCCAACAAACTACGGAAAACAATCGTAATAGAAAATAATAGAGCATCACGAACATTGCCGAAACCAGTATTTAATTCTTGTTGGTGGTTAATTTATTTATTTTTAGTATAATAATAATAAACGATATAAAAATTATAGAGTTTAAAACTTAGCTGACTTGTCAATTGACCTATAAATTTAAAACGTTGAATTTTTTTTGTTAGTACAATAACAATAAACGGTATAAAAACCCTAAAAATTCTAGAGTTAAAAACTTAGCTGACTTGTCAATTGATCTAAAAATTTAAAACGCTGAATTTTTTTTGTTAGTATAAAAACAATAAACGGTATAAAAAAAACGGAGTTTAAAACTTAGCTGACTTGTTCATTAATTTAAAAATTTCAAAATATACCGAAAAATTGACTACAAATACGAATTTATTAGTTTAATCTTTGTTGTGATATGACTATGAAACTAAACACAAACATTTATTTATAAAGCCTTGTAATAATATCTTAAATATACAATTAATTAATAGAGAAATTAAAAGTAATATAATGTTAATTAAATTAAGAGTAAAAAATAGTCATAATATTTGAACTAAGTAACTTGTGACACAAAAATTTTATGTTTATCCTTTGAACTAAGTTACTATTTGTTTATTTGTAGGGCTATTAATGTATAAAATATTAAATATCCGATTTTTTTTATATAAAAAAATATATTTTTAAATTTTTTTAGATGACAGTTACACCTCCTTGCCCCGTTGGTTCCTCCCCTAATCACCAAGCATCGAATAACAATGAAGAATAACAAAAAACAACAAGGAACATCAAATGCTATAAAAACACCCTTTTTTTTTATTTTTTATTTAATGATAGAAAAACCCCACATTTTTTATTTTATTAATTACGTAAACAAAAAATGTGGGTGAAAAACCCCACAGAAGTATTGGGCCAAAAGTGCTCCAACCCGTCAAAAAAACATCAAAATTACATTATTTAAGAACTTATAAAAACGCAAAACTTATTGAAAGATAAGCTAAAATAAATTTTTTTGAAAAATAACCAATAAAAACACCAAAAACTTAATTTCACAAAAAAAAAAACATATACTAAACATACCCAACGCCACTTACACATGACGTATTTTTATCTGTTTCAAAAAAATTGAAAAAAAAAAGATTTGAATAGCTTAGAGTATAATAATGACATTATATAGCTTTCGAATAAAAAACATAATTTATTGAACATGGAACTAAACACAGTTCAAGAATAATTAAAGTTTAGAAGGAATAAGTGAGAGAGAGATGGTATATTTTAGACGGGGTGAAGATAGTGATAATTATATGTGCAAATTATGTAGAGATAAAATAAACAGACTAAATTTGATTATATTTAGAGAGATTAATCTAAAAATGGTTTTGTATCAGTTAGCTAATTATGAGTTACCTTATATTTTTATATTAAAATTATTAAAATGCGTTCACTACAAAATAATGTTTGATTTAGTGAGAGTCAAAAGCTGTCGCAAGCATGTCGCTAATTTAAAATGCTGTCACAAATCTGTCGCAAATTGACTAAACTGTCACAAAACAGTCACAAAAACCGTCGCTAATAAGCTCGTAACAAAAAATCCCGTCACTAATTCCGTCACTATTTGAGTATTTTTTTTTGTAGTGGTTGTTGCATCCCCGTATATACAAGGTAAACCTTACTCTCTTATAAAGTATTTTTCAAATATGTGTAAATGTAAATTGATATTAAAAAAATTGATTAAAAAGATAAATCAATAAAAATTTAAAACCATACCCATAACAGTTAGCTCTTTATAAATTTATGATCCACAAGACCACGGCCATATTGTTGCAGTAACATGGCTACGGAAAAAAAAAATGCACAAAAACACAGAACAGTTGTAAAATATTGTTGGAAGATTAATTGCTTACTTGTTAGTGCCCATACAACGTTAATAATGACTTACAACAAAATACCTTGCGATCCAAATAAAACCCATACCCATAACGTTAATACAATCACAAGTTCCAGAACACGAAAAAAATATTACTATATGCATGTTTGACATTAACTTTTTTTGTTTCTTTTTTTAGCCTTTTGATTTTAAAAGGCCACGTGCATTTGGTATAACTGTTTTTTTTTACCTTTTAAAAATCTAGATTTTGAAGAAATATAAGTAGAAAAGCTAAAAACAAAAAAGTCACACATTTTGAAGATTTTGGTAGTTTTCTCGCCAGATTTTGCAGAATGAATGGGATAGAGTTCGATGATATTAAAGTCGACTTGATCAAGCGCATGCAATTAGCCCCTGAATTTGAAGGTTTTCATTATTTGCTTTGCATCTGTTTGTACAAGCTAGCTATATAGAGTCATAGTTTTCATATTTCTAAGAAAATCTCATATGTATACTTGATGAAAGATTTGAACTTGTATTAAGAACCAGAATCACAAAACAGGAAAAGAAAGGGGGCGATGATGACGAAGAACATCGATCAAGTGATTTTGTAGGGCCGGTCCGACGGTCTAAAGCACCTAAGCCGTTAATTTATAAAATAAAATATGCGCCTTTTGAAGTGTAAATCTAATATGTTAAGCAAATGATAAACAAACAACTGTAATGTAACTTGATACTCTTAATAAAACGTACATATATGACAATTCCTTGCAGAAATTAACCCTATGAAATAAGTCCCAGCCATTGTACATGGAGATTTCAAGCTGTCTGAAAGGTACTTTTGAACTTGTCGGTCTTGAAGATATTATTCATTTAGTTTACAACCAATTTCACTCTTCTTGAAATTTAATTTTTTATTTAAAGTTTCTTAAATTTAGTCTTGAAGGGTGGTGATTTATGTGGTTCTAATGATAAATATCATTTTATGCCAAACCAATTTTGTTTGTTTCAGGATTCAGCTTATATTCGCATGTGTTGATTTTGCAAGAACAGCGGTCAAAACTAGGCTAGTTTGGTTGAAGCCTTTAAACCCAATTTCCATTTTTCATCGAAGTTGCCCTAAAATTGTTTGGTCAAGTTAAAAGTCGAGCTTCTTACCTTGATCTAAAAACAGAAGTTTTTTTGCTGAAATAACCGAATTTTTTGCAGATTCGAATATATCGCCAAGTAAGGCCTTCACTACATTAGGAACGTAGCATACCTTAAGTGAATAGATGCCAAAATTTGTACTCATCAATTTTAGTTTCCTGGATGTTCTTGACATGCTTGTGACATGTGTGACTTTAATGTGCTTTTCCAGTCACGCAATTCTCCGATATCTTGCTTGTGCATTTCCTGAAGTTGCCTAGAATTGGTGAGCGTTCTCACTTATTTCACTAACCACATGTTTTTCTCTAACGTCTCTTCCCATATGTTTACTTGCCTTATATGTCTTATTCATAAATACACAAAGATTTACATGCCTTGAGGCTCAAATTTATTATATTTTGCTTTTTCTTCTTCGTCCTAAAAGGTATCCGAGTGATCTAAAGAAACGAGCCAAGGTTGACTCGCTGTTGGATTGGTATCACACGAATTTGCGTTTTGGGACAGGTGACTTGCATATTGATAAGAGCCTAGTTTCTTTATATATCTTAAGCTCAATGTATAAGCTGCAAAACATTTAGTTGACGAGTTGGACATCTGAGTTCTTTTAGTTTCTGTCAAGAAAAAGCTAGAAATTTTGAGCTGGTTGATAACAATTTTTTCTTCAACTACAAAACTTGCAAGCTTAAATACATAAACCTACATGGGCCAGATTACAATTATGCTACTTGAATATATAATATTTACTAAGCCTTTTGTTTCCTGTTTTATGGTGGCCTCAAAGATTATTATGCCTGTGCCTGTCTTACTTACCGATGTTATTTTCTAATTTTAATTTTTGTCAGTTGAGCTTCTTCTAAACACTGTCATTGCACCTGCTCTCGGATTTCCACCTAACCCAGAAATGGCTGCTAGAGGTGAGAAGGTTCTATGCGCCTCCCTTGAGAAGATCGAGAAACTCTGGCTAAACGATTCTGGACCGTTCCTTTTGGGAAATCCCCAGCCATCTCTCGTAGATCTTGTGTTTGTTTGTGAAATTATGCAACTTGAGGTAGAAAGTTTTGGTAATTATATCTCAAAGTGTTTTTTGTTCAACTTGAAGGTTCTTGTTCAGCTTTTTGGCATGAAAAGGTTGGGTCAAAAAACAACTTTTTTACCAGCCCAACTAAACTCGGCTTATTTGCTTAAAAGCTTCAGCTATATGCCCTTTATAACACATCTGTTATGGTACCTCTTAACTTTGAACACATTTTTCACTTGTGGTGCACCATCTTAGGAACTTCTGTTTGCATCATTTTCTCGCAGTATTTCCTCACTTGCCGTGATTTGATCATGTATCATGTATCTTCCTATATATAACTCTATAGAATAAGTATTCCGAATGAAAAAAACAGATACTTTCCCATTGAACTTGCCATGCTTTATTATCCCATTTAACAAAATCAGTACCTTGGTTTGGAGTTTCAAGATTATTTAGAATCATATTTTGATTTTCAGCTATTGGAGGACGACATTTGTGCTCGAATATTGGGTCCGCATGAGAAAGTTAAACAATGGATAGAAGCTACACAAAGTACCACAAGTCCTTATTTTGAGGAAATGCTTGGTGCGCTCTTTAGCGTCAAAGAGATGTTTCAAAAGCAGTATGTCGAAAGTGGTTCAAAGTAAATATTGCACATATATAAATGATACAGAATTGCACTTTAATTCAGATACTGAGAGAGATTATCATGGAGAAGTTGAAGTGTAATTTTCTCTTTGATGTAACAAAAAAGCGCCCAAGTTTGTATACTGTTGTATTTCTTACTTCTAATTTGTAATAAGGTATGTACTAGGACATATCCAAACGTTTAATGTATTAAGGCTTAAGTTTGTGCTACCATAGCACTCTGTTGAAAACTTTTCTTTATTAAGGTTGTGCTACACATTAAAACTGTTTAACAATGATTGTTTCCCTTTGCAGTTTTTGTAACTTAGTTAAGAATTTTCCGCATGATGATCTTAAAGCTGTATTTGTTTTGAATTAGCTCAAGGAAATAAGAATCATTAGAGTTGTTCCTTTACTTGTTCTTATTCTATATTTTAGAGTCTAAAGTTAAATAAGTTCTTATTTTAAGTTATTATACAATTTTGAAGGATGTTCTGGACTTCCTTGTGAAGCGCTTAAATGCCTTGTGTTTCTCTTGTAGCGAAGTAAATCTTCCCAGGGCCTTTTTCTGATTTCACCTTTTTTCAGTTCAGTTATTTTATTTCTTCTTGTTTTTGCTTGGAAGCTCGATTGCATTTGGTTGACTGGCTTGAAGTTGAGATCTTCTGGCTTTTGGAATAAAGGAAGAAGCTTCAAACCGGATGGACGTATTATTTCTCAACCTATAAAATTCCAATAGGCCTTAAAAGAATTAAATACTGCAGATAAACAAGCCCGGGCATAATACTTTTTATTTTATTTATTATTTATATGAAGCACAACGTCCCAGCTGCAGTTTTCAATGTGTTTACCAAACAAGCCCTATTATACCCGCGTTAGCTTTATGAAACCAGCAGAATCTTAAAAAACTAGGAAGTGAGGATGGCATGCTTTGCGATATTCTGCTCATACTATAATTCTTTTACTTAATTACATCTTAATTTTCTTGAGATCATATAATCAAACATCCTAATGATTATTCACTCAACAGTTATTCCTCTAATCTCAAGTTTATCAAGCCTTTTAGGCCTCTTGTAATTTTTCAACAAAAGAGAGCAACAAACGACGCTAACAGACGATGCAGCCATCGCCGCTCCAGCAAGCCAAGGCGGCAGCCGGAATCCGGTAAATGGAAAAAGCACTCCGGCTGCGATTGGGATTCCAAGGAGGTTATACCCAAGTGCCCAAATGTAATTTAACCGGATTCTTGAAAATGTTTTTCTAGAAAGGTCTATAGCAGTTATAACGTCTTCTAGGTTTGATTTCATGAGGACAATGTCTGCTGCTTCAATAGCGATATCTGTTCCTGCACCGATAGCCATTCCCACATCGGCCGCGACTAGAGCTGGGGAATCGTTTATTCCGTCTCCCACCATCGCCACCGTGTGTCCTGAAAACTGATAAAATAGGGAGGAAATGGAAAATTAATGTATATGTATTATTTAATGAGGTCGTGACGATAGTGTTTTAATTTTGAGTTGCGATTTTGTGATTGTATTTGGTCAAAGAGAAGCTGTCAACAAAGTTATGTTTAAACATAATCATCTCACTTGGACAATGGTAAAATCCTTTTCTGTAGTTTATGACTTTATGTAGGCCTTGTTTGCTTGTACTTGTACTTGTACTTTTTATTCTTGTTTTTTTGTTTATTTAAAAGCTTGGCAACATTTTGTTGATGAGCTTAGAAAGAACCTTTCTGCCTTTTGAAATATAAAAAAAAAGGCAGAAAATTTGAAACTTGTTGAGCCTCTTTTTCTATTCTGAAACTCAAAAAACCAACAGTATTTGTTTTAATGCAGTAACCAAAAGAGCTCATATTTAAAAATTCTTTTTTTCCTGTCAAGAAACTGTAACCACCCGAACACATATTAAGAACAGATGAGGATGTTATCAGATAATGTGCAGTAAATTCGATTTCGTACAGAACATTTAGGTGATATTTAGTGTATAAAGCTAAATTTTGTTCGACAAAGACACTAAAGATTTGTCTGGTTGCCGTTTTTAAGCTCAGTCTCTATTTATTTACAAGCTGTCGTCTTTGCCTTTTCGTGACAACACTTTTACTACTATCCTTGGCGATTAAAAGTTGCAATTAAACACAAAATAAAGCTTTCACTTGGTCTAAAAATGGGAGATTCAAATTTTTACCTGTAGTTCCTTTACTTTCTCAGCTTTATGCTCGGGTTTAGCTTCTGCGATTACATCGTCAATCCCAACTTCTTTAGCCACAGAATTTGCCGTTCCCCAATTATCACCCGTCACCATTATACATCTAATTTTCATACTTTTAAGAATAGATACAACTTCACGTGCCCCAGCCTTTAATGGGTCCGAAATCGAAATAACACCAACCAACTCATTTTCTATAGCTACTAAAACTCCAGTTTGAGCCATATTTTCGGCTTGTGACAATGCTTCTTCAGCATCAAGTGAAGTGGCTATGTTTTCTTTTATCATTAAACTTTTATTTCCGACTAGTATCTCTTTGTTACGTATTATGGCTTTTACTCCGTGTCCGGATATGGACTCGAAGTTTTGAGCTTCTAGCCAAACAGGCTTCTCTACGTCTTCTCTGAATTTCTTGGCATATTCGACTATAGCTTTACCCAAAGGATGCTCACTATTAACCTGTTAACCAAAGAGAGCATGTAAAAATTATTCTGTAAAAAATTGCAATTTAGTTTTTTTACAATCATAATCCTAAAAATAGTTTTACCTCTGCTGCGGCGACTAATTCATAGAATTCTCCAAGTACCATAGTTTTCATGAGCTTGGTATTAACCACCACCGGCTTGCCAATAGTTAAAGTCCCTGTCTTGTCAAAAACAATGCAGTTCACCTACAAAGGAAATGGTTATTCAAGTTTTAATTAAGGGTACTCTAATCTTACGGGTTCAAGTTCTGGAAATAACTTGTTCTCAACTTATTATTTGAGAGGTAAATCATGTCTTCACTGCAAGTCACTTCAGTTTATGTGCTAAAGTAAAGTCCTGTTTATTGTTGTATTGAACTCAGCTTAGATTTTCTTTTGTTTTTTGTTTTATTACTTAAAAGACCGAGTAGGTTACAAGCTGACAACAGATAGTTCTCTTCTTTTAGCACCAAATAAGCCAGTTTTTCTTCTTCTTAAAAGTACAGCAAAACTAAGCCTAGTCAGATGATGTTGATTTTTAATCTAAAACCTAATGTGCACTCTCGAGTGCATGACCGTCTCTGCTAACCTGTTTCTTTTATTTTACTTATGAGTTTTAATTTCTTGCCTCAATTTAACCTGTTTTCACCCTCAACTAAGCCAGAATATTTGCTTAACATCTGCAACAAATATTTGGCCTACACAAAAAAAATGATTTTTTGATTAGAAATCTAGTGTGCAGTCTCGAGCCGCCTTTGCAAACAGAGACTAGACTGCTTATCAACTGAGAACTATACCAATAAACTTTGGTCTAGTTTGGTTGCATCGTATTAAACTCCATAATTTTCTTTTATTTGCTTATTGGTTTTGCTGTTCCACCCTGAATACACTAGAAGTTTTAATTTCATAAACCTTTTTTTCTTCCTGCATCAAATAAGGAAAATTATGTGATCCAATTTGCAACCAGACAAGTAATATATATGAAAAAACAGATTATTTTTACTTTGATAAAATTTGTAAACACACCTTAATTGTTTTCAATACTGATAAGTTCTAGCGAATTTGGCGGGACGCAGCTGGCATATTAGTTTTCCGCTTAAAAAAAACTAGAAGGTACAAATTTGATTAACAACTTTTTTCTGACTCAAATAGCCAGATTATTTGCTTAAGAGTTACATTTGAACAGTAACCCGAATATTAGGAAAAAAAGTATTTCTTGAACTGACCTTATGTGCACTTTCGAGGGCGTGACCGCCTTTGATAAGAACACCCTGTGAGGCGCCGACACCTGTACCGACCATGACAGCTGTCGGCGTTGCTAAGCCTAAAGCACAAGGACATGCAATCACCATGACCGATATACCAAATTGAAGAGCTAACTGGAAACTATCCATCGAAGACGGTATCCATGATTTCGGATACGTTTGAAATTTTCCCGATAAATACCATGAAATCCATGTTGCGAATGATATAACTATAACCTGAAAAGATAAACATAGTCACAATCATTAGAAAACATTGTCACAATCAGAAAACATCGTCACAATCATTACTACGTACCAATATTTAATTATTTCAATCAAGTTTTCCTTGTGAAATCATTCTTCGAAAGGGAAAATTTCTTAGATACAATTTATTTGAATTATCTAACTATAACTCAAGAGCCTAGTTTTCTTTCCAATTTAATCATGCATACCATGAAATTGGTTTTTAAACAAAATAGCACAGATAAAAAGCAGACATAAATTTTCGCCATTGTCCTTGAAGTAGTTATAAGGGATGGTTTGGATACAATTCTAAGTAAATAAATTGGATTTTCTTGAGCGAGGAAAAAAAGTCGGTTAATGAAGCTAAAACCTTCTAGTTTTTCAAGGTCAATAAACTATAGAATTCAGCTTTTAACCGGACAACTAACTGTATAGCAACTTCTTCAGGGGAAAAGCCAAAATTCTGAGTATTTAAGTTGCAATCAAGACGAGCTTTTATGGTTAATCTACTTACTAGAGGCACGAAGATTTTGGAAATACGATCAGCAAATTTCTGTACCGGAGCTTTAGCCATTTGTGCCGCTTCAACTAATTGGACAATTTGCGATAAAGCACTCTCTGAACCAACTCTAGTCGCGTTTATATGCAAAACGCCATTTTCATTTAAAGTGCCACCTATTACAACATCGCCTTTTCTTTTCGCCACCGGTTTAGCTTCTCCAGTTATCATACTTTCATTGACGTGGCTTTGTCCCCATATAACAAACCCATCCGAAGCTACTTTAGCACCAGGAATTATTTTTAGGACATCGCTTTTTTGTATTAATCGACTATCGATTTCCTCTTCGTGTGTTACATTCCCTTCTTTATCAAGCGTTAATAGTATAGCTCTTTCTGGAGCTAAGTCGATGAGCTTGGCTATAGCGTCGGATGTTTTCCCTTTCGCTAGAATTTCCAGATATTTTCCGAGTAAAATAAATGAAATTAGCATCGAGCTGGTTTCAAAAAAATCCATACCCATAGAATTCGAAGAAGTAGCGGCTCTTAGTACTGTGTAGACAGAGTAAAAATAAGCAGTGTTTGTTCCCAATGCTATTAAAACGTCCATATTTGCAGAACCGTGAGATAACGATTTGTAAGCGCCAATATAAAATCTTTTCCCAATTATGAACTGAACAGGAGTAGATAATACCCATCTTAATATTTCCCCGAAAGTAAGCATATTCACTGTTTTCGTATCCAATACACGTTTAAATACCGGGATATACATAAACACCATTGAGGTTAGGAATACTGGAACTGTGAAAATCAAGCTCCATAAAAAGGATTTGTAGTATCTTTTAATTTCCTCTTCTCGATAAACTTCTCTTGTTCCTTTTTCATGGAAAATCGTGGCTTTGAAACGGGCTGATCCAATGGATTCGATAACATTTATAAAGTTTCTCGGTCCGGTTAAATCCGGCTTATATGAAATGGATACTTTATCCAGTTCAATATTAATGTCTATATTTTGAACTCCCGGAAGTGCTTGAAGAGAGCTCTCAATCACCGCCATTGATTTGCTATCGTGAATTCCTGCGATTCTAAGTTGTATTTTGCTCCTATCTTCGCCCGTACTTATCAATATAGCTTCGAAACCAGTATCTTCTATTATTTCTACGATCTTCTTACATGTTAAGATATTTGGATCGTATTGGACTTGGGCTTCTTCTGTTGCTAGCGCAACTTGTGCTTTTTGTACACCGGGTAAATTTTTCAATGCGTTTTCGACCGTGGATGAACAGGAAGTACATGTCATGCCCTTTATTTGTATGCGACATACATGAATGAATTTTTCGTTTGTTTCGTCTTCGATCAATGTGGCCTCAAAACCCGCATCTTCAATTGTTTCTCTGATCGTTTCCTCCTAGAGAATTATAATGAAGATTTTAAATTAAATAGCACTGATATAAAGTAGGCATAAATATCGCCATTGTTTTTGAATCAGTATAATAGCTTGTTTGGCTGAAGGTTTCAAGTTTAATTAGCTGGAATTTTGTAGTCTTAAAAGAGTGGATCCAAACAAGCTAAGTTTGATTGTAACTGGAACTTTATTCTAAATTGATTCTTTGATAGAATAGTCAATACAATTAGATTGATCAAAATGGCAATCATGGTTCCTGAGTTAAAAGGTCATTCCTCTGCCAAAAAATAATAATCCGTCAAATACCTACGCTGCATACGGTAACTAGACATAGTAGACCTCCTAATTAACCAAAATCAATCACTTCATGGCATAAAATTTGCAACTGAAAGCAGCAACTTTTGATATACTTGAAATTTCGAAGTATTTTAGTTTAATGTACTTGTACAAATTAGGGACTTTAAGCAAGAATTTTTTTCCGGTAAGAACTTTAAGAAAGAATTATTTCCATTGTAACCGAATCGGTATGGAAAGCGGTAGGTATACTATATCAAGACACGCATAAGCAGAGTAATTAGAAGTCGAAAAGATCCAACCGAACGAAGCTTAGTAGTTTTTTGTCTATAGTTCTTATAGCAAATAACCTGACTTATTCGAGACTGCAAATATCCTCCCTTACTCGAGTTTAGAACTTCTACCTCTCCAAGCAAAGGAAACCAAAAAACCTCTTCTTTCAGTTGATCAGACAATTCCACTACAACTTGTAAGCAAAAATAGAAATGAAAAGAAGTTCAGCTTAAAATCCATAACCAAAGTAAACATCTCCAGCTTAGTAGACGCCAATGGTCAAGAAAAGAAAATGATCCGTTGAGAAATAAAGCAAGAAATATAGAAAAAACAATCAGACGCAATCTCGTTTCTAGTATTAATCATATATAATTAAAAAACAATAATAAAAAAAAAGTAGCGAAACCCTTAAACACTACATAAACCCTAATCTTAAACCTGATTGATCTCCATAACAATATCCTAAATCTGCTACTGTATTTAGTATTTACTAATCAATAATAAGCAAGAAAATAACTAAATAACTACTCCTAAAATAATAATCAGGTACTGTGTATTACTTACGAAAACAAGACTTGGCCAAAACAAAACAGTAGCCATATGACTAAGAACGTCGACTGCCGCCATTTTTATTCCTGGCAACCGGTTTACGGCTTTTTCCACAGAGACCGCACAAGCGGAACAAGTCATTCCTCTCACGGAAAACGTGACTGCATTAGTTGAACCCTCACCATTTTGATATATTCCATCCATTTTGTTAGTTCTTTTGTTTTATGTTTATTGAATATGTATTCTTATTGGCTTGCTTGGCTTAAGGGAGTGGAGATGAATGAAATCATTGAAATGAATAAAAAAAACGAGTAATAACGTAATGAAGGATTCAAGTTGATGAAATCATGAAAAGGAATTACCAAAAAATATTTAATTAAAAGTTGATGAAAAGGAGAGAAAGATAGATAAAAGAAAGAGGTGGTTGAGAGGATTTTACGTTGATCAAGATCATCATGACCGTAATAAGTGCGATTTAGATTTGGTCATTGTTGTAACAAAATTTATTAAATAACAGCCTATTTATCCTACTCTCTATTTTTAACAAAAATATTGCATTTTATTAAATATAACTAGGCACATTATATTTGTACAGTTTTGAGGCTATCTATTGTATTTTATGGTAAGATATAATATTACTTTCATTCATTCAATATGTTTGTTTTCTTCAAAACCAGCTATCACATGTTGGGCCAACAAAAAAATCAAATATTAAGGGACATAAATTTTAGAAAAAAAAATACAAGAACATACTTACTATAAGGTATAATAGTGATTTGCACTTACATTTCCCCATAGCCTCCACAAAACACTCATTGACTGTGGTTTTTTTTATAAATGTTACTCAATTCAACTTGATTTTATTACATATAATTAGTTTGATATATGCTTATATTTTACTTTATAATTGTCTGAATGTCGACGTTGAAATAAATTTCATTACTTAAAAAAACATTCTTGATATTTTGATCTATTGCATTTATTTTTCCTTTATAAAAAAAAACATGTCAAAAAGGACTCAATTTTTTCCTTTTAATCAGGCCTCATGTATCTTGGAAATCGATTCTGATTTTTTTCCCAGTAGAGAGAATTTTCCCAGTAGAGAGAATATGAAAAGGTTTTGAAAAAAGTGAGTGGAAGAAGATGGCCTACAAAATAAATTTATTTTCATTAGTGAAACTCACTAGTTAAAAACAACTAGCCATTTGAAAATATTAAGTTTAGCTAGCGTGTACCTAGCCTCAAAATGGGACAATTTTTATGATGCAATCAACAAATTTTAACTAAAATTATATTTACATATCCTGGTGTGTCTGCTCTAAGAATTACACAATTAGTACATGCCATGCCACGTTAAGTAACTTGTTTTTGAGTCTTTTTACTTGGTAATCATATCATATGTTCAAACACTATTCCATGTTTTTTTTTATGTCTGGGCGAAACATGCATTTGTGTTAAAAAGTACTACTAGTATTTTACGTATTAAACAATTAGTATTTTACGTATTAAACAAACAGTTGACAAATGGGACCAAAGATTAATGATTATGAAAAGGTATAGGGTGATGTAATATTTATAATCTGACATGAATATTCCAAATGATAAGCTTAATTATCTCCGGTTGACCGTAAGTGTGGCATATTAAATAGGAAATGAAAATTACGGTTAAGCTGACTAATTACGGTTAAGCTGACTAATTACGGTTAAGCTATTAAGCATTTTATAAAAAAAGATTTAGAAAACGAAAGGTTATATCAATCATGTTATCCTAATAGATACGTTCTAAACAAGCAAAGAATCTATTAAAGTTGAGTACTCATAAAATAAAAAGTTACGTGTAAAGCAAGACCTCAGCTAAATGGTTCAGGCTAAGCTATTAATACAGTATATGTTTTTTTGAAGAAAGTAAAGTTTTCTTACATGACTAAATTATAAGTATAACTATATGGACAAAATTAATTATACATAAGTTGGTTTAAACTTTAAACTATAAACCCGACTTCATCCCGATCAATTTTTAGAATCAATTGAATTATCTAAATCAAATCACGAATTGAATGAAATCAAAAATTGAAATTATATATACTCTTGGTCCTTCCATCTTGCAATCCAGAAAAAAAGAAAAATAACTCTAATCCATAAAGATTAATAAGCAAATTAAAAAATAAAATCCCCAATTTATAAATTATTTCACCTTAACGCACAAATATAATCAAAACAAATGTTGGGTTCAGATTTTTTAGAAGCTAGGGAAAGATCAATGCAAATTAATGTATTTTTCAGTAGAAGTAAGTTGGTTATGGTCAGTGATGACAATTTCGCGGGTTTCAAACCGACCCGACCTGATCTGAGTAAAAATGTAATTTTATTCGGGTCGGGTTTAAATGGGTAAAAATGCAACGTAAAAAAGTTCAAGTTAACACTCTTCCACTTCTATATCTATTATATATATTAAATTATATCTCCAATAATAATAGAGAACATACATTTAAATGGGTAAAAATACAATTAAAAAGTGCAATTTAAATGTATAAAAGTGTAATTTAAAACTCTCTCTCTCCTCTTTCTCATATACATTAAACTCTCTTTTTTATAGTATTTTTATATTATATTTATAAATCAAATGATTTTTTACTCTATATAACATTTTTTTTTTGAAATATTTGACATTTATGAGATTTATTTTTTAAAAGTGAAAAAAAATATTTTTAAAAAACAGGTCTAATGGATCGGGTCGGATCAAATAATTAAAAATGTGATTTTATCTTCGGGTCGGATCGGGTTGAAACCCGTGAAATTGTCATTCTTAATTATGACCATTGATATGCGAAGAAATAGCATAAGGGAGACATTTAAAGGTAAGTTATGGAAAAGTGAAACTTTGTTAAATATTTTATGTAAACATTGTTAAACAAACAGGTGTACGTACGTTTTTAAATAAATAGCTATTGCCACATTTAATGGCTGTGGATTTATTCTAAAAGGTATTGTTTTTTTTGTTGTTGTTGTTGTTATAAAGTATTGGGTTATTTAGGGTTTTCACTTTCGGCGGTTGGGACCAGTATCACCACTTTCGCGGGCTTTTTCAATTGAAACGCCCATAACTTATGAAAATACTATTTACCCATCATTTAAATTAACTATTTCAAAAGAGGAAAAAAACTATATATATATATATTAAATGCTACTATTTTATGTTATTCCACGGAATGTTATTATAACAATTAACAATTAACTAATTTGTTTCCATTTTACTACAGTACTGAAAATCATGTAAACCAACCATTAGCACATTGATCAGTCATCTTTTTAATTTTGTGATACATCAATTAAAGGTGTTGTAATTTTTTGGATAACACTTTAAAATAAACACTTTTTGGATAGCAGTTTTTTTTTTCTTGGGTTCATCTTAGAAAGCAACGCAAACAGATAAAAAGAAGATATAACCATCTTTCTTCCCTGTCCTCCACTCCAAAAAAGAACTTGCGTATATATATATATATATACAAGTGCTCTAATGGTCATTTCCCAAAATAAATAGTGACATGAACTTTTGTATTAACTCTTATATTCTTAATTTATAATTTTGAATTTTACGTGTAATTTGTCATGATAGACTCTGAAGTGAAACTGGTTAAATAAAAAGACCTAAAAGTTTAAGAAAAATACTATGCTGTAAGAAAAATAAGACAAAATGAATGGGAAGTTCATCACGAAACTATTTATTTATAGTAAGTAGATAGTAGTATATGATTAATTATGATATGAACACAACTCCTTCACTTCATGTGAGTAAATTATATAAAGTTTGTTAGAAATTACATATATAATAAATAATAATATTTATTTAGTTAGAAAATACATATATTTTTTCCCCGAAATTACTCACTTGGTTTGTGCGAGTTGTATGCATAGCATCACTCTCGTTGTTAGAATAAGTTTAAATTTATATTTAGTACAAATTTATTACATGTGGCTTATTCGTTTATTATCTCACATTTTTTAGTATTATATACGAGACTTCTTTTGGAATATATCATTTTATTATAATAAGTCAACTCAAGAGAAATGAGTTTGTCCAATTTTAGCTAATTTTTTCAAAACTACCCTCAGTATGTTTTAATACTTACAAATATACCTAATATAATTAATTAACAATTTGTACTCACTATATTTTTCTAATTACAGATATAGCATAAATTAATTAACAATTCGTTTTAACTTGCATAACTATAATAGATGATAGCAAATCTGAATATTATATTCAAAATAAAATATATTACGAGATTTATGTTATTACGCGTCTCACACGCAACGCGTGGTAACTTTTACTAGTATATACATATAAGAATAAGAATGGATAGAGAAAAATAGTGATCAATATTTTGGGCTTGGTGAGCCTCTCTGACCTCTCTAAGAAGAGACCCACCAAGAAGTCGTATTAGTCCGAGAGGTTAGTGTTGTTTACATTTGAGTTTTATTTGTTACGTTTTTTCGCTTGTTTGTTAATGAGAAGATAGTTTGTTAGGTTGCAATATGATAATTTATTTGGTTGGAATATGATAGTTTGTTTGGTTGTAATAAAAGATTAATACGTTAGATTGAATTCGTATTTTGTTTATTTCGTAATTACTTGTTTATAATTGATGATTCCGCACAACAGTATATACGTTATAGCCTCATATATATAGGAGTATTGTTTTAGACTAATATCTTGATGACTCATTTTTCTGTTTCTAGTTAAATTATTTAAGGTAGAATAATCATGAATCATCCATCTTAGTACCTTAATAATTTAAGCTATCATTATATATCTCATTTCTTAATTCACACCGTGATCACACACCCCCACCTTATAATCATCAAATGCCTCTTACTATATATGCTTAAAATTAAGTTAATTTGTTGTTGATCCTTTTACTATAAGGAAGTTGAGTTTAATTCGAGAGAATGCTTGGGGTTCTTCTAGTTGTAAGTAGATAATTAAGTTGGTTTTTATTTGAGACATAAATACATAAACCTAGTTTTCGGACTGATCAAACCAAGACCATCTCAATCAATAAAGTAAAAAAAGGAAATTAACACGGTGAGCCAAAAAACATGCAAACATACAAACGAATCCTAGATTTTGAGCTTACATTGACAAATTTGGGATAAAACAAGACTCGAGCTCTATTGTTGAGCACATCAACCATCGCCTCCTTGATCCCCGATAGCCTCTTAACCGCCTTCTCGACAGACCCCGCACAAGCAGAACACGTCATCCCCATAACGGAGATCAAAACCGTTGATACTAATCCTTCGACACACTTCTCCTCATCGGACAACCCAAGTACTCTCAAGCACTTGGGCATGGATGGATAGTGTGGCCTACCGGATAAATTTCCGAAGCCACTTTCATTTATTTTCCCTACGTAAACTAGTTGCATTTTCTCTTAATTCACCTCTACCTTAGAATGTTTAAAGATATCAGTAAGGACATATAAATAAAAACAGAAAGAGAGAGTGAGAGAAAAGGGGAGGTAGCTGAGTGCGTAATTTATCATGATCAATTGATTGGTGCAATGTTTTTTTATTACCTTTTTCTGTATATCATGTCATATGTCTATGAGAATTATGTCATATGTGTCGGGCTATAGTACCTTACTACAAACTCGATTATGAAATGTTTCTTCACGTACCGCTAATTAATTATAATTAAGAAACTCAAAAAATATTGATTATAATTTACAATATTAACCAGCCTATATCTTCCATCTTAATTATAGCTCCTCTTTTTTTTAAAAAATTAAACGGACCAACTATATGAATATAAAAAGAGGGTCTCGCCCGAATGCAAAGTGATTACACGATCATGAGAAAAACCGAATTTACCTTACAACAAGTTTGGGGCTTAGTTAGGCAGAAGCTAATAATTCCATGAGAATAGGTTAAAAAAATGAAATTTTAGACTGCCAATTATTGTACTATTCTTTATGCGTGTTAGCTCCCAAAATGTCAAATATTGCTTCAACTGTAACAATTTTTAATGATTTGGATCCGGTTTGCAGCATTTGCCGTAAAAAATGTGTTTCTGATACAAATATTATAACTCCTCTTGGATTGGTTAATTTGCAAATGGATAATTGAATGACAATTTGTACTGTGATGTGTCACACCTATAACTGTGAGTCGTGTTATAAGAAGAAAAACCCTTTATGTGGCATGTAACATTACGTAATTTTCAGATTATAGAAAAATTTAAACAATCGAGTAAGTACCTAGCTAATTAAGAATGAAATTTAAATCGGTTGCATATGCTTTAATTAATTAGAAGCTCTTGTGTGTGAAGTTAGCCCATGAATAGAGTTTATTAGAGTTTTGTTGTGCTAATAGGATCTGTAAAGACTCTTTTCTTATCATTATTAGATTACTTCTTATAGGCATTTAAAAAAGAAACAAAATATTGTTGGGGCAACGTCAATGAAGGAATGATACATGCGTTAGTTTTGTGTACTCCCTCCGAGTTATTTCTCATATATCTCGTTCCTTTAGTTTCTTGGATTCAACCCATCCCGGAAAGGTTCAATCTAAACGTTGATGGTGCTCAAAGGGAAACTCGGAGCTGTCAGCAGCAGGAGACATTCTACGAGATCATGAAGGCATTGTTTTGGGGGCATTTGGCGGGTTCTTAGACCATAGACCGATCATCTACGCAGAGCTTCAGACGGCCCTTTTAGACATTCACCTAGCGATCTCTTTGGGTTTTCAACATATTGAGGTCGAGACAGATTCGACGACCGTATCATCTTGGATTTCTTCGACGACTCTTGATCCTTGTTAGCATATAGCTACACTATCTCGCGTATTCGTGGGTTGTGTTCATTTCACGATATCTTGGTTCCGTACCTCCTTAAACAGGCGAATTAGGCAGCTGAATTTATGGTCAATTGGACGTGCGTACAACATATTTCACATACTTTCTATCATATACATGTTGGTTTCAAGAGTCAGCAGATTTATAGACTTTCACTGATGAAATTAAATTACAATGATGCTATTTACCCTGACGACTCAGCCACACTTCTTACCCAAATTTTCATCAAACTTATATACAACATATTGAAAAACTAAAATCTTAATGGCTCACCTCACGCTACAATATCATAGGTGTACATCCAGTACAAACATATCATAGCAACTGAGAGGGGCAAAGAAAGAAAGGATGACAGTGGACAAAAAAATTAGGAAAATAAAAGGAAAATCAATGCATCACATAAAAAGGGTGCATTGACATGTGAAAGAGTCAAACCAATTAATATGAAGGCATAAATACTGTTATAACTTTCACCCAATTGGTTTTCTTATAAAATTTACTCATTTTCTTGTGACTTTACAATAAGTCTGGTTGAGCTAGTCTGACTCATTAGGATTATTGATTAAATTATCGTACCCTCAAAGTTGAACATACTTAAACTAGTTTTTGTCTGTATGATTTCTCCAACTTCAAGTGTCTGCCCATCAGACCATTTATTCACATTAATTATGATTTTAAATAATAAATTCCAACGTTCCCAAGCTGAACTAAAAACTTTCTATAACTAAAAAGATATACTATCTCTTCAAAATTACGTTATTCTCATTGATAGTATGGAGAAATTTGCTCCACTAACGGTCAAATATTTATGGTGGGTCCCCATTGCATTCGTAATAGTTATATACCTTCAAAAAAATCAAAAAGTGGAGACTGGAGATTTGATATTTTAGACTGGATTCAAGAAAATAAAAATTACATACAAATAACTATAAAAGGTTTTCTCCTACTTGTCGTTACAGAATGAGTACATCTCGAGAGAAAATAATGGTCAGTCTAATTATTATTTAAAATATATAAAATGTACACTTAAAGCTTGAATATAATGTATACACAAATTTTTTATCAGCATTTCAGATGATGAATGTATGTTTAATTTTTTTGGAACAACATGATATAGGTTTCTTACAAGCATACAAAATCTTCTACTATTATTTTAATGTTTGTATCTAGTAACCTAGACTGACTGAATCAAATGTGGTATAAAAAAGTGTCATAATTATAAAATTTACGCAGTTTGATTGACAGCCGATGAGGTGTTTGATGTAAAATTCAAGAGTGGTACTCTTTATTTGTTAGAAAATCATACTCGCGTAACTTTAAACGGATTTGAATATATAACTAAATTTTAAAAATAATTAAAAAAAAGTATATCATATAGTTTAACATTTAAATTATGTAGAAAATTTAATAAAAAAAATCGTTTCGGCAATTTAGTTACATATTCAAAACAATCAAACAAATTCTAGCATAGAGTTTACATGCTTTTGAAGGTAACCATGTACTACAATTTTTTCATCCGAAACATTACTCTAAGAATTCAGAAATTCCAGTTATGTTGCTACATTAAGTCTTTACTGTATTTGATTTCCAAAGAAGAAATAACTATGCACTGATTTTATTTAATTTTTTTTTTTAACTATGGCCTATATTTTAAGTATGGCCTTTCGCAGTTATTGAGAACTCTAGTTACCATGGGGATTATCTAACACGTTAGTCTTTTGAACTTGAAGTTGGGATTATCTAACACGTTTCGTATGTATCATTCCAACATGCATTTTCATTATACGATGTGGTCCCAAAATAACCATTACCCTACTTGATAGTTAAAAGGCAACACTTTTCAGATATGACACACACTTTCACCCCGTCAAATTAATAAATAAATAAATAAATAAAAATATATATATATATAGTGATTTTAGGGTGTAACAAATCATTTATGCTAATATATTAGTGATTTTAGGTTCGCCGCTGAAACTAATTAAAATGGAAAACAGCATAAGACAAAAAAAAAAGGCGGAATACCACAGGGAAGAGCGATGGGAATAATTAAGATAAACCGAAAAAATTTATTTATAAGAAATTTCCTCAGAATTTAAGTCTTGTTCTAAACAGAGTTTTGGGTAATCAAATGGTCAATATTGTCTTTGCCATTGGTCTATACGTATTCTCAATATGGGGTCAAGCGGTCCTAGTACTAACTCGCTCAAGGATTGTGCCTTTACAATCAAAATGCAAAAAAAAAAAAAAACACACACATTTAGATTGATAATAATTTCATGATAGAGAAATTTTATTAATATATTCAAAAATTAAATGCATGTTTACATTTCTCATAATTAATTTGCAAAGTATCCTTAGGAAAAATGATCGTATAGACTATAGATTGTGAAGGTTGAGACTTAATTATCAAGTTAAAAAAATTAAGATTAGGTAAACATGTTCTTTTTTTCTTTTTGTTTATCATAAATGTATAATCATGCTAGAATGAAACTTCTCAGTTCTTAAAAGAACAGATTTTTGACAATTAATTAAGTACATAACATAAGCATCTACCGATCTACGTCTAACATTAACTATATATCCAGGAAGAACGGAAATTATTTTCTAAATCAGTGCAATTATTAAGATAAGCATTACACAAAAGAGTAGTATAAAAAAATATTTTACAGTTTACACAAACCTATCATGGAAAATGTTCAATATACAAAGAGAAGGAGAAAATTTAAAGAGAGATTATGTATTTATTTTTACAGACAAAGCCTTCAAACTCTTCTTTTATAGTCATAGTCATATCACAAAGGCTCCACACAATCTTGCTTAATACATCAATATGTCCTATATACTATAGTAAATACTAAATAGTAAATACTAATTAAGGGGGAGAAATTTCTAAGATCGTTGTTGCTAAATATACAGATTCTCTCTTATCATATCTGGACAGTTATCGGACCTCTTTTTAGGGATATATTATCGTGTCTTTTGGGTATGCCGGGGGGCCAGTTGCAACTTGGTCATCGCAGATTATTATTATTAAAAATGAAGGAGATGTGTGTATATGAGTAAATTATATGAATCCCTATATTAATATAATAGTAATAAATTATCATGGGGTCTATATTTTTATGGTTGTAATATTGTTATGATTATTAAATGATAATAAACAAATAAAAGAAAATAATGTAGGATTATTATAAGAAAATTAATAAGCAAACGGTAATTTTGTATAAATGTAAACAATTTATTAAAATATATAAAATAGGTTAAGTTTGAGGGAATGGTTAATGTGGCTGTTGCGGATGGAAATAAGAAGACTTGTTTTCGATTTCAATTGTTTAGCTATGTGACTATGTCATGTGTGTGCCTAACTCTGTGGTGTGGGGTAAAAGCAAAGACCCTGTAGGCTCGAATACATCAAATAGTGACCAAGAAAAGGCATATCAACTACCAGTCGTCGATGGTACCAAATCAACCACAGTCAAAGATCATGTTGAAGTGTAGAACAAGAACAATAACTCATAGTTTTCTTTCTTCATCACTTATTACTTAATAGATCTCCAGATCCTCAATGTGGCTAAACAATTTTGATTTCCCTACTTTGACTTTTATATAAACATACTTCTATTATGGTTAGTACGACTTTTACAGTTTTCTCAATTTCATTCATGAACTATTTTAAGTCTCGTTACGACGTTACAGAAAGAGGTAGAAAAGCAACATACGACAGATACACCTTATCTGAATTCCCATAATCATATAGCATACAGAAGACTACTTACGGGATTATTAGCGTGTGTCACACCTTGTCAGTTTCTTATCGCTTGAAACAGTTTGCTACATTTTGCCAAATGCAAGATCGTTCCATTTTCAGTTGCCATCTTGATTTTAGTTTAAGTTTGCTGCAAACTGACAGAAAAGCAATTGCAGTAACATGTTGGCATCCAACACAAGAAATACAGGATTCCGTTTCCTCAAGTGAGCTTTTGATGAGAAAAGACGAACAAGTATCAAACATATTAATATTTTCATTTTAGAATAGTTAATCCAAAAAAAAAAGAAAAAAAAATGACAAAGAGCGAGTAAACAAGTAAACATTGGATTCCAATTTCATAAATCAACCAACTGCGACAGTCGAATTGGTAAGGTTGTCTCCGCAACAAATATAAAAACAGACCTTAATAAACTGATTAAACCCATTGGACATGTGCCCTAGATATCTTGATCATTCATTCTGTCCATAAATGACAAATCTTGCACTTAGGAGTAACATTTCTCTCACTTATTACTAATTTCCGTTATTCATACCTTAATGAATACAAGAGAAGCATATGAAATCTGGATCCATAATTTTAATACTTATCCGCAAGTGAATGGCCGTTTTTTATGAGGCCACACACTCCCTCGAACACCTCATTGCTTAGGACTGTTGGAAAAACATGTGAAAACATGGGTGTTTCCGAATGGTCACTGGACCAACTTCGAGTCATTATTTCGTGTAACAGCGCTGAGTTGTTTATACCGTACTCAATGTGGTTGAGCAGCCCGTGTGACGAGCTTCGTAACGGTATATCACATGACCTATTCGGAGAATGGGTGTGAATACAAAGTGGCTTCAAAGTTGGTACCTCGGAAGCTCAAATCTGGAAAATCTGGAAAACGAAATGGTTAATGAGAAAACCATTTAGAATAATCCCATATTGGAAGATTAAGAGTTAATCTTACAATATATATACCATACCAACCCATGTAGTTATTAAACTAACATGTCCACATACACCTAAGAGTATTAGTGTGTACCACACACGCGCGCTCGCTCGGGTCTCGGGCTCGGGCACGGGCACGGGCACGGGCTTGGGGATTTGGGATTTGGGATTTGGGATTTGGGGAATGTCTCGGGTCTCGGGTCCAAACCCGAATAGGGAGTTTTGTATAAATTACAAAAGCAGTCCCTAGAGTTTCCAGCAAGAGAAATGCCAGCAATAAATGGAATTGATTGCTGCGGTTTCAGAATTAAAGTGAGCGGATTCTGGGGGTGTAACTCCCAGAATTGATGACCTATATTTATGGCTGCGGTTTCAGTAGAGCCTATAAAAGGCAGCCCTCCCCCTCTCATTCAAACACACCAGAACACACAACACAGCATAAGCATCATATATAGAGAGAGAACCGCACCACCAACAGCTCGACCTGTGGTTCGGTGCCGGTTTCCATACGAGCCACTCTGAGATAGAAGTTGTACCTTGGGAACAAAGTCCCGAAACCAGAAACCTTTAAAGGTGGTTCGGGAAATATTGTTTAAGGGAAATTGCTCAGCAGTTGTCTCTTCTTTTAATTTATGTTATTTAATTTTCAGTCCTTTATTATTCTGTCCATTTAATTTCAGTACTGTTTCCTTTTTGTATTTACTTTCCAGTACCTTTAGTTTCTGTAATTTACATTTCAGTCTTTCCTATTCTGTAATTTACTTTCCTGTAATTTAATTTCCAGTATTTACATAACAGTCCGGGCAGTTTTTTATTTGTCAAAAACAGTCCGGCAGTTTTTTATTGGTTAAAACCAGTCCGGCAGTTTGTTAAAACCAGTCCGGCAGTTTCTTTTATTACAAAACAGTCCGGCAGTTTCTTAAAACCAGTCCGGCAGTTTCTTTTATTCAAAACCAGTCCGACAGTTTGTTTAAAACCAGTCCGGCAGTTTGTTAAAACCAGTCCGGCAGTTTCTGTAAAACCAGTCCGGCAGTTTCTTTGTTAAACCAGTCCGGCAGTTTCTTTATAACAGTCCGGCAGTTTCTTTATTACAGTCCAGCAGTTTTATTTATTTGTTGAGTCAGGAATTGTAATTTATATTCCAATTGTGAGAAATAAAATTGTTTATTTCCATTGCGTTCCTGTCTTCTTTATTTTATTGTCCTTTCATTTATTGTATTCGAAATAGTATCAAAACCAACAATTTTAAACAATATTATTTTTTGGTTTTTCTATTTTCGAAATAAGAAAGGACTTGTCTTTTTTATTTTATTGTTGTTGACGTCTCGGTTTTTATTCTCGCAAAATCATTGCTAGTTTACTAGAAATTGAAATTTGCACATAGAATAAATCCGAATTGGTTTTAATCTTTTTATTCTAGAATACTATAAAGAATTCTTAGTGAAATCAAAAGTAATTTGATTTTCACGCTAGAATCTCTTTCATTGGTTTTTATTCTTTTGAAGCAATCTAATTAAGTTATAATTAGTATTTGCGATAAAGAATTTAGTTTTCTTGCGAGAAACTAAACGGTTTTTATATTGTCATTTCAGATGACTAATGAGGATCAAATACCCACCGTTTCTTCGGAAAACGTGCAGGGCGCACTTGTGATTGGCAGTAGCCATAACAATGCGAGCGCTGCGAGTGGGGGGGCTCAGGCTGAGGCCGAAGCTGCTGCGGCAAAGGCTGCGGCCGACGCTGCTGCGGCAGAGGCTGATGCTATGGCTGCGGCTGCGGCCGCAGCACAGGCTGCTGCTAAGGCTGCGGCCAAGGCAGCGCTTGTGGCTGCGGCCAGGGCAAAGGGCAAGGCTCCGGCAACACCGGCGATGCCAATGTTGCCAACCTCTCAACTGGAGAGACCGGAAAAGTTTAGGGGCAACAACTTCAAACGTTGGCAGCAAAAGATGTTGTTTTATTTAACTGCCCTTAATCTGACCCGGTTTCTTAAGGAGTCTGCACCCGTCCTAAGCGAGGACGATGAGGACGTGCAGACGGTTTCGGCGGTGGAAGCGTGGAAATACGGCGACTACCTATGCCGGAACTACATCCTGTGTGCTCTGGATGACACTCTCTTCAGTGTATTCGAGCCCAAGGCTTCTGCAAAGGAGCTTTGGGAGTCTCTCGAACGAAAGTACAAAGTGAATAACGCTGGCGCAAAGAAATTTGTCGTCACGGACTTTCACGAGTACATGATGACTGATGGGAAGAGTGTTATCGAGCAGGTAGAGGAACTCCAACTCATATACCATAGGCTTGAGGTTGAAGGGTTAGTTATCAACGAACCTTTCCAAGTGGCATTAATGATTGAGAAACTGCCACCTTCTTGGAAAGAGTTTCAAAACTACCTGAAACACAAGCGAAAGGCTATGACCTTGGAGGGACTCATTGAGAGGCTCAATGTTGAGCAAAGCAACCGCCGATCCGGAAGGAAAGGCGGTGGCGGAGCAGGCAACGCGGTTGCCAAGGCCCATGTGGTTGAGGACGCTGTGTCTAAGCGGAAACGCTTTGACAGCGGAGTCGGTGCCTCTCTCAAGAAGAAATTCATGGGAGACTGCTTTGTGTGCAACAAACCGGGCCATCGTGCCACGGATTGTAAGATGCGCACCGACAAGCCCAGACACCCCCCCCCCCCCCCCCCCCCCCCCAAAAGAGGAAGTTCCAAGGGAAAGGGAGGAAGAGGGCACCTGCTCAGGCTAATGTGGCTGAGGGAGGAGATGATGCTGGACAGGACTATATGCACCTGAGTGCGGTGGTCTCGGAAGTGAACCTGGTGGGGAGCAACCCAAAGGAATGGTGGCTGGACACAGGCGCCACTAGTCACATCTGTGCCAGCAAATGGATGTTCAAGACCTATACGGCCGTGGACAATGAGAGCTGCTTCATGGGGAACTCGGCTACTTCCAGGGTGGAAGGAAAAGGAACCGTGCTGCTGAAGATGACTTCGGGAAAGGAGCTCACACTGAATGGAGTGCTCCATGTGCCGGAAATTCGCAAGAATCTGGTTTCCGGGTCTGTTATGGTGAACAAAGGGTTTAAACTTGTATTTGAATCTGCTAAAATTGTAATCACCTTAAATGGAATGTATGTAGGCCGTGGCTATATGACCAACGGCATGTTTAAATTAAATGTTGGTACTCCGGCTCCTAAAGCCGAGTCTGCTATTGTGGGTACTAAGGCTGATGCCAGTACCAAGAATAATGTAACCGTTAATGTTGCCCAAGTGGCTAATAAAACTTCGTTTGCTTATTCTTGCGATTCATTTAATTTATGGCATGGTAGATTAGGTCATGTGAATTCTAATTCTATGAAGAAATTAATATCACTGAATCTACTGCCTAATTTTGCTTTTGATAAACAAAATAAATGTGAAGTTTGTGTTGAGGCAAAATTAACCAAGTCTTCGTATCAACATATTGAACGAAGTACTGAACCTCTCGGTCTAATACACACGGATGTATGCGACTTAAAGTTTATACAAACGCGAGGAGGGAAAAAGTATTTCATCACTTTTATAGATGACTGTACTAGATACTGCTATGTCTACTTAATGAGAAGCAAAGACGAAGCGGTAGAGAAATTCGCTCTTTATAAGACCGAAGTAGAAAATCAACTCAATAAAAAGATTAAAATGTTGAGGAGTGATAGAGGCGGTGAATACGAGGCACCGTTTGCGCAAATATGCGCAGAAAGTGGCATTGTACATCAAACCACAGCCCCATACTCTCCAGAGCAGAATGGGGTTGCCGAGCGTAAGAATAGGACGCTCAAGGAAATGATGAATGCCATGTTAATAAGTTCTGGGTTACCCCAGAACATGTGGGGGGAAGCGCTGCTTTCCGCCAACTATGTATTGAACAAGCTACCGCATAAGAAGCGTGATAAACCACCTTATGAACTATGGAAAGGCCATAGGCCGAGCTATAAATTCTTAAGGGTTTGGGGTTGTCTCGCGAAGGTCCTTGTCTCGCTTCCAAAAAGGACGAGAATAGGGCCAAAGACGGTAGACTGTGTGTTCATAGGATATGCACAAAACAGTAATGCTTATCGTTTTCTCGTGCACAAGTCGGATAATCCCGATGTGCATGTAGATACTATCATCGAAGCTCGAGAAGCTTCTTTCTTCGAGGAGATCTTTCCCCGCAAGTCTTCCGTAACTGTAGAGACTGAGGAGTCAAACAGTGAGGAAAATGTGGGGGCAAGTGAACCGTTGGAGGAAGAAGAAGAAGAGCCTCGACGTAGTAAAATGGCTAGAAAGGAAACGTCTTTCGGTCCAGATTTTGTAACCTTCATGATAGAAGGCGAACCGGCGACATTCAAACAAGCAATGTCATCCCCGGAAGCCCAATATTGGGAGGAGGCGATCAACAATGAGGTTGAATCAATATTACAAAATCACACTTGGGAACTAGTGGATTTACCACCCGGGTGTAAGCCACTAGGACACAAGTGGATCTTCAAGAGGAAGAGAAAGCTCGATGGAACGATCGAGAAATACAAGGCGAGACTTGTAGTAAAAGGTTTTAGACAAACCGAAGTTGTCGACTATTTCGACACCTATGCTCCTGTCTCCAGGAAGACGTCAATCCGGATAGTCATTGCTCTCGCAGCACTGTTCGATCTGGAAATACATCAAATGGATGTTAAAACGGCGTTCTTGAATGGTGAGTTGGAAGAGGAAATTTACATGGAACAACCGGAAGGGTTTGTGGTTCCAGGTAAAGCTCACAAGGTGTGTAAACTTGTGAAGTCCTTGTATGGACTTAAACAAACACCTAAACAATGGCACGAAAAATTTGATAGAGTGATGCTATCAAACGGTTTTCGGATAAACGAATGTGACAAATGCGTCTACGTAAAAGGAAATGAAAAGGACTACGTGGTAGTCTGCCTCTACGTAGATGACATGATTATAATAGGGAGTATTGATAACATCAACTCCACTAAGAGAATGCTGTCACAAAAGTTCGAGATGAAGGACTTGGGTGTCGCTGATGTAATACTTGGTATGAAAATTACCAAGACATCAGACGGATATGCGCTATCTCAAACTCACTATGTCAAGCAGATGCTTGACAAATTTGATAAAGATAGTAGAGCTACATCCAGAACTCCGATAGAGATCTCAACCACCCTGAAAAAGAATTTTGGGGAGAGTGTGAGACAATTGGAATATTCTCGAATAATAGGCAGTCTGATGTACGTCATGAACTGTACTAGACCAGACATAGCCAACTCAGTGAGTAGACTGAGTAGGTACACCAGTAATCCCAATGAGGAACACTGGAAGGCCATCATGAGACTTCTCAGATACATGAGATACACAGCAGACCGAGGGTTGCATTATACCAGATATCCAGCTGTACTGGAAGGGTATTCTGATGCAAACTGGATCTCGGATTCCAACAGTACACGATCCACTAGCGGATATGTGTTCGTGATGGGAGGAGCATCTGTCTCATGGAGATCATCCAAGCAGACGTGCATAGCTAGATCAACTATGGAATCCGAGTTCATAGCGTTGGATCTAGCAACAGAAGAGGCTGATTGGCTGAGAAGCTTTCTGGAAGGAATTTCAATGTGGCCAAAACCTGTCCCAGCAATAAGCATGCACTGCGATAGTCAGTCGGCTATTGGACGGGCGCAGGATCATATGTATAATGGAAAGTCCCGACATATTCGTCGGAGACATAAATCCGTAAGAGAATTGTTAGCTAACGGTGTGGTGTCATTAGATTTTGTGAGATCTAAAGACAATATAGCGGATCCATTTACAAAAGGCTTGACTCAGGTAGGAGTTGAAGTTTCATCGAGGGGAATGGGGTTGAAGCCCATCAAACTGGAAACCTCCTCAGAGGCAACCCAACCCGAACTGGATTCTCCAGCCTCGGGTTCAACGGGAAAACCGAACTGTGGGGGTGACCGAACAAAGCACTCGGGAACTTAAGTTCCCAGCCCATTTCTAGGATGAAAGAGTGATAGACCTAGACTATCTTAAGGGTGAGCATGAGGCTCTTAATGAAAACAAGTATCTCGAAGGTCGAGAGGGGTGAGTCAGGACACCCTTGACTTGAAATCACCTATGACGAGTGTGTATGGCCGATACTATGTGATGAGCCATGGGCTAAATCACTAGAGCACTCGGTTGAATTTTGCCAAGGCAGTCCACGGCCAAATATGGACAACAACCAAAGGGCTTAGTAAGTGGTGTAGAGGGGACACTGTGTGCGCATTACCCTGGTATGCACAAACGCTAAAGGGTTCAAGGCTTAAAGGCTACCCAATAGTAGCATATCAGATTTTACGTCACTACGGCAGGTTCAAGGCGCGCGCTACCTGTCCTTATGCAGTGAACTCTTGCGGTTTTCTCTCGTATGCATTTAGGAGCATTTTATTTTCAGCCAATTGCATTCATGTGGGGGATTGTTGGAAAAACATGTGAAAACATGGGTGTTTCCGAATGGTCACTGGACCAACTTCGAGTCATTATTTCGTGTAACAGCGCTGAGTTTTTTATACCGTACTCAACGTGGTTGAGTAGCCCGTGTGACGAGCTTCGTAACGGTATATCACATGACCTATTCGGAGAATGGGTGTGAATACAAGGTGGCTTTAAAGTTGGTACCTCGGAAGCTCAAATCTGGAAAATCTGGAAAACGAAATGGTTAATGAGAAAACCATTTAGAATAATCTCATATTGGAAGATTAAGAGTTAATCTTACAATATATATACCATACCAACCCATGTAGTTATTAAACTAACATGTCCACATACACCTAAGAGTATTAGTGTGTACCACACACGCGCGCTCGCTCGGGTCTCGGGCTCGGGCACGGGCACGGGCACGGGCACGGGCTTGGGGATTTGGGATTTGGGATTTGGGATTTGGGATTTGGGGAATGTCTCGGGTCTCGGGTCCAAACCCGAATAGGGAGTTTTGTATAAATTACAAAAGCAGTCCCTAGAGTTTCCAGCAAGAGAAATGCCAGCAATAAATGGAATTGATTGCTGCGGTTTCAGAATTAAAGTGAGCGGATTCTGGGGGTGTAACTCCCAGAATTGATGACCTATATTTATGGCTGCGGTTTCAGTAGAGCCTATAAAAGGCAGCCCTCCCCCTCTCATTCAAACACACCAGAACACACAACACAGCATAAGCATCATATAGAGAGAGAGAACCGCACCACCAACAGCTCGACCTGTGGTTCGGTGCCGGTTTCCATACGAGCCACTCTGAGATAGAAGTTGTACCTTGGGAACAAAGTCCCGAAACCAGAAACCTTTAAAGGTGGTTCGGGAAATATTGTTTAAGGGAAATTGCTCAGCAGTTGCCTCTTCTTTTAATTTATGTTATTTAATTTTCAGTCCTTTATTATTCTGTCCATTTAATTTCAGTACTGTTTCCTTTTTGTATTTACTTTCCAGTACCTTTAGTTTCTGTAATTTACATTTCAGTCTTTCCTATTCTGTAATTTACTTTCCTGTAATTTAATTTCCAGTATTTACATAACAGTCCGGGCAGTTTATTTAATAACAGTCCGGGCAGTTTTTTATTTGTCAAAAACAGTCCGGCAGTTTTTTATTGGTTAAAACCAGTCCGGCAGTTTGTTAAAACCAGTCCGGCAGTTTCTTTTATTACAAAACAGTCCGGCAGTTTCTTAAAACCAGTCCGGCAGTTTCTTTTATTCAAAACCAGTCCGACAGTTTGTTTAAAACCAGTCCGGCAGTTTGTTAAAACCAGTCCGGCAGTTTCTGTAAAACCAGTCCGGCAGTTTCTTTGTTAAACCAGTCCGGCAGTTTCTTTATAACAGTCCGGCAGTTTCTTTATTACAGTCCAGCAGTTTTATTTATTTGTTGAGTCAGGAATTGTAATTTATATTCCAATTGTGAGAAATAAAATTGTTTATTTCCATTGCGTTCCTGTCTTCTTTATTTTATTGTCATTTCATTTATTGTATTCGAAATAGTACCAAAACCAACAAGGACCGCCCTATATGCTAACTGTTGGAAAAATTGTAGAAAAACATGTTTTTAAACATGGTTGTTCCAAGTGGTCAGGGACCATCTTTGAGTCAATTTTCGATGCGGCTACTCAGTTTTTCTGAGGCCATACTCAAAACGTTTGAGTAGCTCGTACGACGAGCTTCGCAACGGTATATCTCATGACCTATTCGGAGGAAGGGTGTGAATGATAATTGGACTCGAATGTTGGTACTCGAAATAGGCAATAAAGCCAGTGCTGGAAAATGAGAAAAGAAATGGGATTTAACCCATGAGCGTTATCCCACATTGAAAAATCATGAGTGATTTTTACAATATATATACTAAGGTATCCCATGTGGATATTAAGTAGTGTGTCCACATACACATGTGTGTATTGTGTACCACACATGCACTTGCTTGTTGAGCGGACTTGCTCGTCGGGAAAAGTGCGCCTGTTCGGGAAAAGCGTGTCTGTTGGGGAAAAGCTTCCAGCAAAGCTATAACTGTTGCAATAAATATGAATTCATTGCAATAAATAGGCAGACCTCCACATGTCAAAAAAAAGAACATTCTGAAATAAAATACAGCAGCATATATCATCTCTCAAAAAATCAGCATTACATTTTAGAACCAGAGAGAACCACCCACCAACAGCTCGACCTTGACTCGTCGCCAGTTTCTGACTCACGTTGTACCTTGGGATCGAAGCGCCAACACAACCAGAAACATCAAGGTGGTTGGGCGAATATCGGTTAAGGGCATACTGTTAACAGTAGACTCGTCTAAATTTATTTACATTCTGTTCATTTTAATTTTCGCATTTAAATTCAGTTATTTTAATTCTGTCCATTTCATTTACGCATTTCAATTCTGTCTTTTTTATTTCAGTATTTTAATTTGTTGTCCTTAGCTGTAGCTTTATATTCTGTTTGTACCTTTCTGTAATTTCTTTAAAGTTCTGTTTTTTGCTGTAATTACTATTCTGTAATTTAATTCAGTAATTAGAATAGTTTCAATTCAGTCCTGTAATTTCAATTTCAAACAGAACAGTCCGGCTGTTAAGTTTATACTTTCCAGTCCGGCAGTTTCTATTTATTGCAATTCAATACATCAGATTATTAATTAATAATAATCTGATAACGTTTGCTTTAATTAATTTTCAGTACCTACATGTTGTAATCAGTAATTTCTATTCCAATTGGAAATTAATAAAGATTACACTGGTTTTGTTTAATTATTGTTTATTCCTATAATTATTGTTAATTGTTATTTCGTACACGGAAACCAACAATCTTAACCGATATCTCTGTTGTTTCTTTCGTGTATTAGTTAATACAATTATTTATTTTATAATAGGAATAATCCTTTTTTGTTTTCAATTATAAATTATATTAGAAGTTGAATAACAAAGAAAAATTCCAAACAGTTTTAATTTTTATTTTTTGAATCTTGTTGATACCAACCGTATTGGTATTCAATAAGAATCGTTTAATCCTTTTAATATCGTATTGATATTCAAAAGGATAAAATGTTTAATTTTATTGTTTGTTTAATAATTTTTTTACAAATCCAAATATCTGTTTGTATCTGTTTGTATCTGCACGTATATGTATGCGCTTTAATGTGTTTGTATGTAAATGCGTGTATGTATATCTGTAAATAAATAAATAAACAAAAAAAACTGAAACGGTGAAAAGATAAAAATCAAGTGGGGTTCATTTATTACGGTTCATTTTTACTTTGTTTGTCGTTTTGCAATAGACATGCATTGATATATATATATATATATATATAAACAAATCAGTGTAGAAATAGTTTTTTAACAGGTATTTATAGACATGTATTTATATATATAATGAATTTTTAGAAATAGTTTCTAAAATAGACGCTGTTGCAAATCGTTTTTTAACAGGTGAATTCTTCTATAATTTGGAATTGGTTGATTTATCGCTTGTTCACCTTGATTTCATTTCTGTGGTTAGGGTTTTTTAATATTCTCTTTCTATTAGTATTTTTGGGATTAACACCTAGTACTGTACTAAAAGTCGCTACTTATCAGCGAGTACAAAGAAGAGGAGAGAGAGAAACAACGTGCGGCGCTTGTTTTGGTAGATTGATAGGTTTTGTTTTATTCCAAAACAGTCTTTGCACTGTTTAAACTTATTAAAACTTTCACTGTTTTCTAAATGTAACAGATTCTTTAAAAAAAATTTACAAAGAGACCCCTCTAAAAAAAGTGACACTTTTAGTTCAACCGACTAATTAGGATGATATGCGAATGAATGATATAATTCATGTTACATTTATCTTCTTTTGTTAACTTTCTTGAAGATCGTTTTGTATCATTTACTCTTCAATGAAATCCATAATTCAGTTTCTATCTATAGTTCATACTTGGAAGTTCCAATATAAGATTAGTACATTGGCAGTCATACTTGGTTACGGTTAAGATTAGTACTTATGAGTAGTTTTTAGCGTATGATTATATTGAATGATTGAAGATACTTGGAGGGGAATTTGACCATAAGGATTGGTGTTCAAATCCATAGATTTTAGGGTTATGTTTCCCTCAAAAAGCCACAAAAAACGACTCCCATCTTTGTATTTTATATCATAACAATTCTCAAAATTGAGTTTTTATTCCTCAATTTAAATGCTTTGTGACAATGAGGACCCAATTGAGTCAAATCAAGACCCAATTCACCAAAAAGGAAAAGGACCCAATTTGGAATCTTCTTTTCTTTGCTTTCACCTCGGTTTTCCCTTTCACCCAGAAAGAGATCACCAACAATGATCCTTGTAACAGTTGAAGTTCATGGTATAAAAAGTTTTGTGGGAGTTTTTTTTTCTAAAATTTAAATTGGAATGCCTTGAAGATTGTGCTTTGGAACGCTAGACTTGTCGGATCTCGAAAGTCTCTAATTCTGACCCTTTTCCGCAACATATTTCACAGGCAATTTACCATCCAAGTACGATAAGATAGAAACTGTTTAGATTATTACTTTTAAGTTCCAATGTCTTATATATGGCAAGGTCTTTTGGATTTGGCTACCATTTCTTTCATGGGGTCGATCGAGATATGTAGTGAGGATTTGAGGTTTCTGATGCCTGGAGGAATAGATTATATGACGAGATCCCTTGGAGTAAAATAGTAGTGAGTAATATGGTTGTTATTCGACTAGGGAACAACTTGATCGGTATTATCTAGAAGTGCTGAAGTTGCATTACCTGAATTTTTGTAGGTTACATACATCCCTTCAAGATATTAGCAATTTCATATAGTCTTCAATCATGCACTTCACTATTTACATCACCATTTTTTTAAAGACTTCTTTTCCTGAATATATTAATATTTTTTGCAGGGATCTCTCCAGTATTTCTTTACTACATTTTGTACCTCTAAAATATGGATCTACATCGAAATAAGCTAAACAGAAGCATTTCATCAACTCTTGGGAACTTATCTGAAAATATTGTCTGATTTATTCGAAAACTTTGTAACGGGGGCTATCTCCGAATCACTAGGAAATCAAAAAACTGCCCTCTATTTGATATATCTCACAACTCCCTTTCTGAGCCTATTGCGCTACGGATCCTACGTTTTGGGTTTATTCATTTTTCGACAATTTAAAACTATGCGCCGCCTTTAGATACGTTTTGTGCACAAAATGGCTATCATCGAAGAAACCCAACTTTAGTGTCTCTATCATTGTAGTTATTCTGGGTGCGTCCTTGATCTTCGTTGGCATATACATAATCACGTTGTAAGCACGAAAATAAGAATGAGGAGATTTCCGGACAGATGACGGTGATCGAGAGCACTCTATTAGCCATCTGATTCAAATGCATTTATCAGAAAATTAGTTCTTTTTAGCAAATCTCTTTCTTCAAAAGTACGAGGACTAGGAAAATGGCACGAGAGCTTTGGGAATATTTCAATCACCACCGGATAAGGTCGAGTCTTTGGGAAGAATTTAAACCAAGAAGAACACTCTAATCTTGTCGCCTTTCCAGGTAAGTATTGGTCTTGTAGTATGAAATTAGTTTTATCCGAATTTAATCCAACTGTGAATTTATACGATAGTTTTACACAGCCTCGATTATCTTGGCACTAGTACCGCCATTGCCAATTGAGAATTTCATTGGTCGGGAAGATCTAGTATTGGTTTAGGCACTGCTGATGCTCTAACGTACCTTCATTGTGATTGGAAACCTTAAATTCTTCACCTTTATCTTTAATCCCGAAATATTCTTTTGGACAAAAAACTTAGAAGCAAAAATAAACACTGCAGTTGAGTTTATTGCTCCGGAATTGGCTGAGAGTTTGTGATTGAGCTTAAAATACGATGTTTATAGTGTTAGGGGAGTTAGTTACGGGGAGAAAGCCTGTAGAGAAAACGATGTTGCAGTTTTATGTAAATATGTCAGGATGATGATTGAAAGTCACCTTTTGTTTGTTTGTCCAATTTCTAGTTTATAGATACCCTTCTCGCTTTTTATTTGCTTAATATCTGCCTAAATAAGTAGTTTTGAGTACTCATATTTTTTTAGTTGATCCGTTGAAATTACTTCACTAGCAAAAAAATTGAATTTGATAACGCTGGTATTGTGCTTACTTTCATTTAAAGCTCTACATGGAATTTCTACGTTTTATGCAAGTAAAACATTTTAAACCCAATATTTCCGAACTAAAACATTTTAGCTTTAATTGATCAAAAGCTGCAGCAAAACAAGGCATCTTCTTAAAAGTTGTACCGAATTTAGTTGATGATCATAAAATCTATGATTCTCTGTGTTCACCTGGAAAAACTAGAACCTTAAAGCTGGATTAACCTAGCTTATTAAAAAAACAGCTTATTTGAAGCTATAGACAAACAAGTCCTTAGTGTACATTTGGAAACCTAATCTGTGGTATTAAGACCCAACAAATGAAATCAAAATAACAACGGCTACATCTTATGATATTTCTTGTCATAGCAAATGTCACCGATAACCTTATGGCCAGGAAGCTCTCCACCTTCACCGGGCATGGCACCCTGCAATTATACCGGATAAAACTTAAATAATAATTAAATAACATACAATAAGCAATTCGACCACATAATTAACATACCCGGTGTCAAAGTAGGTGTCAGTTACAAGTGCAAAGACCGCTCGTAACCTGTCCACAAACATAAATTTAAAAACACGGTGAACCTCTGATCCAATTGAGAGCACATATGGATGGATGAACAAGATCGCATAATTCGCATAAATAAAAACCATTTTTAATAAGATCAGTAGTTCGATTTGAAAATTTACCTGAGCCATATTTATCTGTATTTCATCGGCATTTGTAAGGTAGTAACTTGAATCTTCCACTTGCAACCTGCTTGATAGAACTTCTTTTCGAGTTCATTTTACCGTTTAGAATAGGCTCAAATCGTGAAGGGTTCTCGCCTCCCTCACCTAGAAAGAAATGTCACCAAGGTATTTGAAGGAACGGAGGAACAAAAAAACCATATATTTGTAAGTGAAAGTTTATTACTATTGCACACATGGATGTTTCATTAGATTTCAATTTTGTACACCTGCATAGAAAAGTTGGCTCTTAGTCCCCTAACCTAGGTAACCACTCTATCTACACGACCTACTAAAAGTAATAACATGGTTTTTTCCGGTAAGTAATAAAAGACCATAGTCTGGAGATAGAAACATTTTTTTCACAGAATGGTACGCCATATAATATTTATGATATTTTTTTGGTACACTAAATGTACTTAATCGTAGAGAATTGTAAAAATAGATGATCAAATCAAGCCTCCAAGCAATAGAAACAACATGACACCTTGATTTTGAAAATTGTGTATAGCTCTGTTTCTATATCATATATACTTGAGGCTTGTTGTTTGCGGCTTTTTAAGCTAACTTTACTGGTGGTGTTTTTACTTTGGTTAATCAACTTAAGTTAAAACCTAAGCTTCTGGAGGTTTTTTGGCCTGGGAAAGAAATTCTAAGCTGGATATATCAAGTTTTATAACCACCTTCAAACATCCAGCTTATTTGCTTAAAAAGATGCAAGCAAAAATTAAATTTTGGTACTGTTGCAATTTTATTTGTTCCGCCATCCGTTATCTAACTACCTATGAATACAGAAAAGAAAATTCACTTCACTCAAAAACAATAAACTCTTTACACGCTTTAATAGGAAATGAACTTGGGACATAACAGTATCTAAGTTTTACAGCCAAATGCAATTAAAGGAAAAAGCTGAGCTTAAGAACTACAGCCTACAACCAAATAATTCCATAGCATTTAAAAGTAGAACTGAAGGAAATTTTCTCTTGAACTTGAATTTTCGAATAGACTGCACTGGACCAAAGATTTATTTCTTTTCAATCAACATGTCACCCTGATACAAGTGATCAATAAATAAGTGATAGTGTGATACATATTAGAAAGTACGAAACAAAGATGTAAAATGTTGTAACAATCCTACCTTGACATTTGAGAAGACAGTGGGCTTAATGTAATACCCATTAACATCGAATATCTCTTCCCCAGTATCAAGGGTGGCCCCGCTATCGACACCGGATCTTATGTAATTCAGAATTTTCTCAAACTGCTCAGGGTCAACCTGAGTTTTTCAACCAAAAACACCAATAAGCATGTGAGAAAAACTATTTTGCCCGTCTTATGTTTTTTTCAAAGGAAAACCTTGCCTTTTCATTTTTACGCATCTTGGAAACCATGTATATGGCACATCTAAAAAAGGGTTGGTAATACTTTTTCAAATAATGCTCAATATGTATCACTTTTGAACTTATATTACTCATAACTATCTCCATAAACTCATATTTCCTATATGTACCACTTTTTAATTATTTACTTTATTTACCAAAACGTCATACACATATTTCATAAAAAATGGAAAAAAAATAAAAAAAAATTGTAAAAATTAAAAAAAAAAATGTATTTTTACAAAAAAAATCACAAAAAATTATAAAAAATGGAAAAATCACAAAAAATCACAAAATTTTTAAAAAATTACAAAAATAAAATAAAAATAAAATAAAAAAAATGAAAAAAATGAAAAAAATCATAAAAAATTATTTAAAAAATCAAAAAAAATCACTTTTATTAAAATTTATGCACTTTCGACTGTACTAGATGCATTTTCGATTGAACCAGATGCACTTTTAGCTGAACTATATGCATTTTCAGCTGAATCAGATGCACTTTTAGTTGAACCAGATGCATGTTTTATAGACCGATATGCACTTTTATTGAACTAGATGCATTTTTGTCTGAACCATATGCACTTTCAGCTGAACCATATGTATTTTTAGCTGAACCATATGCACATTCAATTGAACCAGATGCACTTTTAGTTGAATCAGATGCATTTTTAACAGAACTATATGCACTTTCGACTGTACTATATTTATTTTCGACTAGACTATATGCACTTTTGACTTCACTATATGTACTTTCCACTAAATTAGATGCACTTTAAGCTGAACCAGATGTACTTTCAGCTGAACCAGATGCACTTTCAGCTGAACTATATGCATACTCACTTTTATTGAACTATATTTACTTTCGACTGAATTGTATGCACTTTCAACGGAACTAGATGTACTTTCAGCTGAATTGAATGCAATTTCGACTCAATTTTATGCATTTTTGACTAACTATATACACTTTCGACTGAACTACATGCACTTTTATTGAACTATATACGCTTTTGACTGAACTATATGTATTTTTTACTGAACTTGATGCACTTTCAGCTCATTTAGATTAAAAAAAAGCACATTTTCATGGAAAAACCATTTTTTTGTATAAAAAAAATTCACTTTTCGGTATAAAAAGTGTTATATTAACAAAAAAAATTTATAAATTTTTTGTAATTTTTTAAAAAGTTTATGATTTTTTCATTTTTTTTATAATTCTTTTATTTTTGTGATTTTTTTGTGATTTTTTTTTCATTTTTTTCATTTTTTGTGATTTTTGTTATTTTTTTATAATGTTTTGTGATTTTTTTTATAATTTTGGTGATTTTTTTCATTTTTTTGTGATTTTTTTTTTGGTTTTATAGAATTTTGTTGTAATTTAAAACTATTTTTTTGGGTTTGTAGAGAGATAAAGTATGTATATTATATTTTGGTTGTATGACTATTTAGTAAATAAACTAAATAATTAAAAAGTGGTAACTATAAGAAATATGAAATTATTAAGATATCTAGAAGGAATATAAGTTGGTAAGAGATACTTATATGGAATTCCCCCATACTTTTTTATACCAAATTGTTCATTGTCCTTCCCACATTCCAAAGTTGGTAACTGATCCACGGTTTCTTAAATTAGGGTACTTACGTTATTTCTGGACGAAAGTTAATCAAACATTTTTGAAGGTCTAATTGTTTCATTTTGGTATTAGTAACTTTTTTTCAGCGATCTGCGCACCCTAAACCATCTAGTTTCTCAAATTACATACAGAAAGGGTGTAATTATGCATAAAAAACGAAGTTCAAACTATTTACCTTAAGTCCTTGTTCAATACCCTCTTTAATGGATCACCAACAATTCTTTTCATGTGCTTGCTTTCGCTTTAGCTACAAACTCATCGTAAAATTGCTCAGGAAGAAACATACGAGAGTCATCACAACAGCATTGCTCTTATGAATGCTTGTACATCTACAGCAAATTTCATCCATGATCATGATTTCAGTTGCTCTCGGTCTGCTTTTGCTTGCTCCAAAGAAGCACAAAAACAAAAAAAAAACATTTAATAATTTTCTCAAAAGGAATCAAAACAACAATTACGGAAGAAAAACTGCCATTATAATACATGGAAATGAGATTACCTAGAGTGATAATTTGTTTGCAATGAACTTTGTTCCAATACGAGTAGTGAAAAAATTGGAAATAGTCTAGGGACAAGGGTATAAATCATAAATATGAATTGCCTTGCAGGTTTTATAGAGAGAGGCTCACCTAATAAAATTCTTTTCAGTATGTTTTATCCAGAAACAATCAATAATTTCACAATATCATGGAACTTCAACTTTTAAACACCTATTATATATATAATTTTTATGCTTCGGCTTTAATTGCAAAAACTGAAAATGATTAACAAATTAATGCAGATCATTAGAAGGATACCCTTTTCTCCTCCTCGATCTTGGCATTGGTAAATGAGTACATTGCCACTCCAGCAACTGCAATACAGGTTCCGATTCTAGTTTGTAATGAAATCTTGCTACCTGTAATAAACAATTTCATAACTTGTAACATGATAGACTTAGTTAAGGTTTTAATCTTAAAAATATCAATACAATTACACCCTATAATAAAGGGAACTACTATAATATTACAAAATAGTCGGTAGCAACTAGTTCACCTGGATATATCCGCAGCCTCTAATGTTTTCTCGAAACCTTCCATTTCTTGCTCTTGGTGTACCTCAAATTCTTGGGTACAAGACTTTTCCTCCGTCTCAGGCAAGCAACAATGGTGAAGGGCCGACAAGGAGAGTGTGTTAGATTATATGTCAGAGGCACAATTCTTGGGTACAAGAGGTCGAAGTCGAAACCAATACCCAAACATCTCTTTGGTTCAAATCCAAGGTGTAAACACAAATGAGAACGTGACTTGGTATTAGGGGAAACGAATTGCTTACATTTACAAAGCCAAGGTGAAGAAAGATGGATCGCACTATCTTTGCATTTGGGGAAAGGTCTCTAGGCCACATGGTAACAGTGGTGTTGTTCCAATCTATCTCCTAAAGCCATGGGCAACAGGGTTTGGGTTTTCATGTATCCCAGCAACATCTGAGTGCAAACTATAAAATGCAGCTTTTCAGTGGTGATTCCAAGAGGTTGTTTCCAGATTGAGACCATTCTGAATCGAGGCACGATTTATACTTCGGAAAATAGATCTCCTTTTCATGGACAATAGTTTGGTTTAGCTGTAATTTTGTTTCTGTGTTAATCATGTTAGGGTCGATACAGGCGAACACAAAGAAAGACAGAAAACTTAAACCGAGCACACACTCTTTGATAACGGAGTTCACCCAAATTGGCTACGTCTCCGGGCCGCTACACGTGGCACTTAGTATTATTAAGAGGATTACAATCGTAATCTAGCCTAGTTACAAGTTATGGTTCTCTCGCAAATAGAACTCTTCTCTTTATAATATAGAGGTGTTGTGTAAAGGTGTAATTAAAATACAAGATATTGGGGCATATTAATAGAACCCAACATGGGTCATATTACAATTCTAGGTGATGTGGGATAATTAGAAAACATGGCCAAATCTCATTTGGCTCCACAACTCAACAATCTCCCACTTGGAGTCAAATGTCGAGTGCTTCAAAAGAACTCTAATCATCCCCGACCACCGAACTCACTGTGCTCCACCGAGCAGAATGCTCCCATCGGTATCGTTGTATAGTAATTGATACTCTGCCGTCATCGGCGAGTTACTCATTCTTCTAGTGTAGCGGCGACCCTGAGCCTCATGCTCGGAGCCCTACTGAGGTTGCACACAGCCTCAGTTTGTCGATTGTAACAGTCTTCGTTAGCATATCGGCGGGGTTCTTAGCGCCATCAATCTTTTCTAGCGCGAAGATTCCTTCTTCTAGAACAGCCCGGATAAAATGGTAACGAATCTGTATGTGCTTTGTGCGTGAATGGAATACAGGATTCTTAGCTAGCTGAACTGCACTTTGACTATCACAGTGCAGAACTCCCTTGTCGGTTTTCTGACCGAGCTCCCTTAAGAAACCTTGCAACCAAATCATCTCTTTGCTTGCTTCCGTCATCGCGACGTACTCAGCCTCTGTGGTCGACAGTGCAACGATCTTTTGCAGCTTCGATGTCCAACTCACAGCAGTACCACCGAAGGTACAAACACATCCCGTTGTGCTCTTTCGGCTGTCCAGATCACCGGCCATGTCAGCATCCACATAGCCGTGCAGGCCTTCCGAGGTCTTTCGGAAACATAATGCCAAACTCACGGTACCCGAGAGATATCTCAATATCCACTTCACAGCTTCCCAATGGTGCTTTCCTGGGTTACTCATGTAACGACTGACAACTCCCACTGCATGGGCAATGTCCGGTCTTGTACACACCATAGCGTACATCAAGCTACCAATTGCTGAAGCGTAGGGTATGTTCGACATACGATCCTTTCCTTCCTCGTCTGAGGGTGATTGTTCCTTCGACAAGCTAAAGTGTGCGGCTAGCGGTGAGCCTACAGCTTTGGCATCACTCATGCTGAACCGTGCCAACACTTTCTTCACATACTCGGCTTGCGACAGAAACAGGGACCCATCCCTTCCTCGGGATATCCTCATACCAAGGATATGATTTGCGGCACCCAAATCCTTCATCTCGAACTGTTTCGCCAACTGTTGCTTCACCTTGTTAATCTCAACAAGGCTCGACCCGGCGAGCAACATGTCATCTACGTACAACAGTAGTATGACATAAGAAGAGTTCTCAAATCTCTTCACGAAACAGCAGTGATCGCTATCACTTCTTTCGAACCCGGTATCCGCCATGAAACTGTCAAACTTCTTATACCACTGCCGTGGTGCTTGTTTTAACCCGTACAAGCTCTTCCGCAGTTTGCAGACCAGTTTCTCTTTTCCCTTTTCGGCAAACCCTTCAGGTTGGAGCATGTAAATTTCCTCATCGAGATCTCCATGGAGAAAGGCAGTTTTCACATCTAACTGCTCGAGATGAAGATTCGCATTTACAACAATGCTCAACAATAGCCGAATAGTCGTCAACTTTACGACTGGTGAAAAGATCTCGGTGTAGTCAATTCCTGCCTTTTGCTGGAACCCTTTGACTACTAGGCGTGCCTTATACCGTTTCGTGCCGTCTTGTTCCTCCTTTAGACGGAACACCCATTTATTGCTCAGTGCCCTCTTCCCCTTGGGCAGTTCGGCTAACTGCCAAGTCACATTCTTCTCAAGTGACTTCATCTCATCCTTCATCGCGAGCTCCCACTTGCTCGAGTCTTTCAGCTCCAGAGCTTCTTCTCTACTTTCGGGCTCTCCTGCATCACTGAGCAATATGTAATGCAGGGAAGGAGAGTATCGGGCAGGAGGTCTCCTCACGCGATGACCTCGGCCCAATTCAGGTCGGGGAGTTTGGGGCAGCTCCTCGGCCTCTTCAGCATCTGCTGGTCGGTTGTCGAGCACCACTGGCTCATCTTCAATGTCATTTTCCAACATTCTTGGAAACGCATTCATGTCGACCATACCACTTTCCTCGGACGGGAGCGCATCTTCTTCCACCACTACATTTTGACGATCTTTGTACAAAATGCTTTCGTTGAAGATGACATCCTTACTGCGAATGATCCTCTTTGCTTGACCATCCCAAAAGCGATATCCGAATTCAGCTCCACCGTACCCTACAAAGTAACACACTTTGGATTTCGAGTCAAGCTTGGTACGTTCATTTATGTCGACATGGGTATATGACAGACAACCGAACACTCGCAAGTGTTCATACGAGATAGGCTCTCCTATCCACACTTCCTCGGGAATCCTCCTTTCTAGGGGCACTGAGGGTCCGCGGTTAATGAGGTAAACCGCCGTGCTTACTGCATGTGCCCACAAGGCTTTGGGCAACCCACTTTGCAGTCTCATACTCCTAGCACGCTCATTGATTGTTCTGTTCATTCGCTCGGCCACGCCATTCTGCTGTGGCGTTCTTCAGATGGTCTTCTCCATTCGAATGCCTCTCTGAGCACAGAACTCTACGAACTTCGCATCAATGTACTCTCCGCCGTTATCGGACCTCAAACACTTGAGTTTATTCCCGGTCTCTAGTTCGACCATGGCCTTCCATTCTTGAAATTTCTTAAACACCTCAGACTTGTGTTTCAAGAAGTAGACCCATGTTTTCCTCGTCGAATCATCGATGAAGGTCACATAGTACCGAGCTCCTCCCAGTGAGGTTACTGGAGATGGTCCCCATACGTCTGAGTGGACCAGTGCTACCTTCTCCTCCTTGGGAGCTTTTCCACCTTTCTGGAAGCTCACTTTCTTCTGCTTTCCGAAGATGCAACCTTCACACATATCGAGGTTGACAGACTTCAAGCCTGAAAGTTTGCTGTCCTTCGCTAACACCTTCATCCCCTTCTCACTCATGTGACCCAACCGTCGATGCCACAGTTCCGAGCAGTTCTGCGACACAGCTGTCGCAACTGTACGCTCATCATCGGTCGTCATGTACAATGTACCGACCTTGCTCCCTCGGGCTATCACCATAGCTCTTCGTGAAACTTTCCAAGCTCCACTGCTGAACGAAATGGAGTGCCTTTCGGCATCGAGTTGACCTACTGAGATCAGATTCTTGGTCAACCTCGGGACATGCCTCACTTTCGTTAGCTTCCATACCGACCCATTTGGAATGCGAATCTTCACATCGCCAGTTCCAACAACATCCAACGCTTCTCCGTCAGCTAGATACACTTTACCGAAATTACCCGCATGGTAATTTTCGAATAAATCCTTCTGAGCGGTCGTGTGAAATGATGCCCCAGAGTCTAGAATCCACGAATCTATGTCTCTCTGTACGACAAGCATTAAACAGTCATCCGAATCCTCGTCGCTCGCAACATTAGCCCCGTGATCACGGCCGGTACTCTTCTTCGGCTGCTTGCACTCATGACTGAAGTGCCCCATACCCTGGCAGTTATAGCACCGAAGATTCTTCTTACTTCGGTCGCTATCTTTACCTCCTCGGCTAAGCCCTCTTCTACCTCGGGATTGCGAACGTCCTCTAACGTCCCATACCCTGGCCTTACCCCGGTCTCTTGAACCCATGTTCAAGGCTGCTCCATCATTTGAGCATTCACCCATATCCAATCTCCTGAGTTCCTCAGCGAGTATTTGATCTCGGATGCCGTTGTAAGTCAGTTTCTCCTTTCCAATTGAGTTGCTAACAGCAGCTCGCATGAATTCCCAACTGTTCGGTAGAGATGCTAGCAGTATAAGGGCTCTCACTTCGTCTTCAAAAGTTATCTCCACCGCATCCAACTGATTTACGGTGTCGATGAACTTGTTCACGTGACTCGCGACAGGTGTCCCCTCAGCCATGCGTAGGTTGAACAACTTACGCATGAGATGTACCTTGTTGTTCGCGGATGGTTTCTCATACATGTCGGTGAGGACCTTCATCATCCCCATCGTCGTCGTCTCTCTTGCGACGTTATGTGCGACACTCCTAGATAGTGTTAGGCGGATCACTCCCAACACTTGTCGGTCTAAGAGTTTCCACGCCTCCTCGGTGGTCGTGGTCGGCCTTTCCTCAAGGAGAAGTGGCTGATGCATCTTCCTCCCGTACAGGTAGTCCTCTATTTGCATTCTCCAGAATGCGAAGTCCTTCCCGTCGAACTTCTCGATCCCGTGTGCGGTTCTGTCTTCTTTCGCCATCGATCTTCCTCAGCTCTGATACCACTTGTTAGGGTCGATACAGGCGAACACAAAAAAAGACAGAAAACTTAAACCGAGCACACACTCTTTGATAACGGAGTTCACCCAAATTGGCTACGTCTCCGGGCCGCTACACGTGGCACTTAGTATTATTAAGAGGATTACAATCGTAATCTAGCCTAGTTACAAGCTATGGTTCTCTCGCAAATAGAACTCTTCTCTTTATAATATAGAGGTGTTGTGTAAATGTGTAATTAAAATACAAGATATTGGGGCATATTAATAGAACCCAACATGGGTCATATTACAATTCTAGGTGATGTGGGATAATTAGAAAACATGGCCAAATCTCATTTGGCTCCACAACTCAACAAATCAATGTTCAACGCTTCGATTGAATTTTAATATTTGCCTTGTGGAAAAAAAAAGTGTACCTGAAATTCATTCTTCCTCGTTGTCAAATTGAGGATTACCATAAACCGACAGTGGTTGAAATTTGTTTGGACAACCGTCCAACTTGGCAATTACTTCCGAGTTTCTTGTCATTCAAATAAAACACTTGCTATAATGATTCTGTTACTGCACTGTTTCATTAACTTTTAAGACTATTAATTTTCATACGACGATAAGAAGTATCTGTTTTTTGAAGAGTCCAATCACGATTAGGCTTAGACAACCTTTAAATTAGGACAATTAAGAACTACATAAATATATATTACAATTATCGTCATTCGTATTTTATCAGACAATAATTATTTCTTTCCGATTTCGAAATTCATTTTCCACTCAAATTGATTAAGCTCTTACATTACAAGAGCAGAGGTACACAAATCTCACAAAAGAGGAAAACAAGTCTTTTATGTCCTTTTTAATACAGGAGAAAAGTAAACAATTCTCACAAATACGATACACACAGTTACAATAATATTAGACAAGATAAACAATTAACAAACTCAATTTTTTTAATTACACTATGTAGTGTTTCTCTTTCGGAGTTACTGTTGAAGAGCAAGACGATGGAGGAAAGGGGAGGGAAACCCTAAACTCGCCATGGTGGCTGCTAAGAGAAGATGACTGAGTTATCTGTATTTTATTTAATTTAATTAAGTGTTGTATTATTATTAGAATGGATGTATTGTGGCCGTAGGATTATTTTAATGTATTATTATATAGTCCGTTTGATCGTTTCCAGCAGTGATTAGGTTATTGATCAGATGATGCCACGTGTAATACATCAACGATCCAGAATAGATAAGTTATTTAAATACCAATAACTACCACTAATTTGAATTATTTCGTAATCAGTATAAATGTAGGATTGTCTGTAACAGTTTTTGAGGATATGGAGAAATAAAAACTTGTTCTATTTTCGTTTCTAAGTAATTTTTAGATCAAATTCTGATCTGATATCCTCCACACTAACATCGGCTAGACCATAATACGATACTTTATAGCTTATTGTTGTTGCTTCATACCTATACTATAATTTCCATGTCACCAAATTTACACACAATAATAGCTCAATTACATACAAATATGTGTTTGTGTGTATTCTTTGTTAAAACATATTGAAAATAACATGGTCAACTTCAGTGAAATGAGCTTATTGGAAAAAAGCTTATTAATGTTAAAATGAAACAGTGATGAGAGATAAGAAACGATTTCATCATAAATAAAACATGTATGTAAAAAAACTAATTGAAAATAAATTTATTAAAATAAAATTTACAGAAAATAAGGTTAAACTTGATCTTTAATCGGAGGTAGGAGACAATTTGAGAGAGAGAGCACGGACTGACAAATACTATATTATACAAATTGAGTTGTTTCTTTTTTCTTTTATATAAAATATACTCCTTCTCAATCAAAATATTGATATTAGAGTGCTATGTACCATTGTGAAGTTTTCTTATTAGATAAACAACTTAAATATATAATTTATTTTTGTTATAAGATTAGGGGGCCTATAGAAAGTAAGTTTTAACTTTTAAGTGACTTTAGCCTTGTGCCTATTTGATCTAGATGTGTCTACACCAAAACCCGACCCTAAACATTAGCGGTGATGAGTATGTTTTTCTAACTAGACAGAAACAGTATAATACGGAACAAGTTAAACAGATTATAAAATCAAGGGTATTATTACAATCCAATTAAAATTTTAAATATTTTGACTCTTCTTAATAAAAATTTGGAGATACAATATCTTTAAAAAAAAGATATTCAAACAAGTACATGACTCCAATATTTTTCATAAGAACTCGACAAACATATTTACTTATTTATCTAAAGACACATGATGCATAGATTGATTTCCAATTTGGTAATTTAAAATATGGTTTGTAAGTGTTGGGATGAATTGAAGGTTGGGCCGAGTTTATTTTTGTTGGTAACTTGGATTGAATCCATTTAAGTTTCCAATAGTGTTGTCATTATCCTTACGAGAATATTTGTTATCACAAGTAGAAAAGTCTCTCCATGTATTTGGTTCAAAGGCTGTGACGATCCAGATTTACCGGAAGGAATTTTTGTGTTGCGGTGTTGTGCGTCAGTCTCAAGACGTTCTTAATTGGTTTCAAATAGTACCCTGGAATGTGGATGCATAGAAAATATGGAGTATAAAAGAGAATCAGAGATGATATAAGTGAGGAATTCAAAATTAAGAGCATGCGTATCAGTTTTTCTACATTTTTTTAGAGTAACGGTTTAACTTTTATATTTTTAGAGTAACGGTTTAACTTTATACATTTTTCAGGTTTTCTATCAAATTTATTATCATAACTAAATATTATTATATTTTATTATACTTCTATTTTTTTCAACCCAAATTAATTTACTAGAACAATCACATTAAATAAGTTATAAGTTTTCTCGTATTTAAAGTAAAAAGTACACTTTTACAACTTATTATACAAATTTTCATTTTTTTTTTATCAATTTCTCTATCAAAACTATACAACTCATCTTTTTGTTATTTTATTAATTTATATTTGAAAATTACAAATAAATGAGAGAGAATAACAGAAAAGTAAGAGAGATAAATTATTATTTTAATTATAAGGAAACATCTTGATCATTTGAGATATATTTGAATTCATGTAAATTTAAGATAAATGAATCATATAAGTGAACTGATGCGCTTGCTCTAATGGACTTCCCCTAATCTTCTTTTAAAAAGTTCAATAAGAAGCTAGCACTAAACCAAGCTCACATAAATATAATCCGAGTCAGCTGGTAGACATACCAATAAAATATGTTTTATTTTTAATTATCCAAATAATAAAGGGTTAAGAACCAATCCATGTAAGATTGACAACATGCAATGAGAATAATCTCGCTAAAGGCTATAATTGTCATAACTCTTTTTCGAGAAACAAATTACTTTAGCATCTACCTTCACTTATATAATTTGGGGTAATTAAACATTGATTCATGAAAATAAAACTATTTAACCATTGCTCATCCTATAAATTTTAATTAATTATTGATCAATTATTTATAAAACTAATTAATTATTGGTCAACCATCTAATTACCCAATAAAAATAAAAATAAAATGGAAAAAATAGGGAAATCTCAAAAAATAAAATTAAAATCAGAAAAATCATAAAATTAAAAAAAAAAACTAAAATACAAAAAAAAAACTGAAAAAACCTTCAAAAAAAAAGTTGGGAACCCGAAAAAACCCAAAATTGGTAAAAAGTGAAAAAAAAAACTAAAAATAAAAATTTCCAAAATCACAAAATAAGAAAAAACGTTCAAAAAAATCGAAAACCAGAAAAAAAAAAAAAAAAAAACCTTGAAAATTGGTAAAAAATAATTTAAAAAACCAAGAAAAATCCAAAATCACAAAAAAAATGAAAAAACGTTCAAAAAAGCCGAGAATCCGAAAAAAATCCGTAAATTGGTAAAAAAAACAAGAAAAATCCAAAATCACAAAAAAAAAAAATGAAAAGACGTTCAAAAAAGTCGGTAACCGAAAAAAACCAGAAAAATGGTAAAAATTTTAAAAAAAAAATCAAGAAAAATAAAAAATTCCAAAATTACAAAAAAATGAAAAAAAGTTCAAAAAAGTCGGAAAAAGCTGGAAAGTCCAAAAAATGTTAAAAACTTTAAAATAACTTGTAATTGTTTTCAAATGACTCAAAATGACTTAAAAATGCCTCAGAATGTTTTTAAAATTTTCCGAGCTATTTTTTAAAATGACTCAAACTGTTTTTAAACTTACCGAAAAGACTCATACTGTTTCAAATGATTTAAATATGACTCATACCGTTTTTAAAATGACTCAAACTATTTTTAGAATGACTTAAACTATTTTAAAATGACTTAGACTGTTTTTTAAAATGACTCGAAATAACTCAGATTGTTTTTAAAATTACTTATATTGTTTCTAAATTACTCAGAAAGTTTTTAAAATGACTGAAAATGACTCAAATTGTTTTTAAAATGACTGGAAATGACTAAAACTATTTTTAAAATGACTCAGACTGTTTTTAAAATGACTGAAAATGACTGAAAATGACTCAGACTGTTTTTAAAATGAGTTAAAATGACTCAGACTGTTTTTAAAATGATTTAAAAACGACTCAGTCTGTTTTTAAAATTACTCAGACTGTTTTTAAAATAAATTAAAATGACTGAGACAGTTTTAAAAATGATTTAAAACGACTCAGACTGTTTTTTAAAATGACTCAGACTGTTTTTAAAATGACTTAAAACGACTCAGACTGCTTTTAAAATCACTTAAAACGACCCAGACTGTTTTTAAAATTATTTAAAACAACTCAAACTGTTTTTAAAATGACTTAAAACAACTCAGATTGTTTTTAAAATGACTTAAAATAACTAAGACTGTTTTTAAAATTACTTAAAAGGACTCATACTATTTTTCAAATTACTCAAACTGTTTTTAAAATAACTCAAAATGACTCAAACTGTTTTTAAAATGATTCAAAACGACTTAGACTATTTTTAAATGAATTGAAACGACTCAGACTGTTTTTAAAATGACTCAAAATGACTTAAATTGTTTTTAAGTGAATTGCGATGCGGACTGTTTTTAAATTTTAAAATGACTTAAAATGACTCAGACTGTTTTTAAAATGATTTAAAACGATTAAGACTGTTTTTAAAATGACTCATACTATTTATAAAATGAATTAAGACGACTCAGACTATTTTTTTTTTGTGTTTTTGGATTTTTATTGATTTTAGATTTTTTGGGATTTTTTAAATTTTATTCGTGTTTTTTCGGTGTTTTGTCTCTTTAAAGTTTTTTTTTTTTCAAATTTTTTTTTTCCTTTTGTTTTTTCCTGGATTTTTTCTTACTTTTTACATTTTTATTGGTTAGTAAGGGGAAATGGACCAATGATTAATTAGTTTTATGTACCAATTATTAATTAAGTTGTAGATAAGTTAACGATCCAAAATTTAAATTAAGATATAAACGTATACTAGAGTTTGAGAAATGTCTATATATTACAAAGATTAGACATGACCAAGTACCGTGTATGTAATCTATTATCTTACAGTCAAAGTGTGAACTAATAAATCCGATCTCCATTTAATTTGATATACATGAAATCTCCATACAATCTTGAAGGGATATTTTCCAATTAAGATGTTGATAATACTCTGCATTAAAACTTAAATACAAGGATTTTGTGAATCAAAATAAAGCCTCTACAACCCCTTATATAAACCAATTTGCAGAGAAGAAAATAGTTTAAATTGTTTCTAATAAAAGCAAAGAAAAAGGTATGATTACATGTTGAATAAGTTGAGAATTATTTTGTGCGGTACATTAAGAATTTAGGCTCTTATGTTTTTCTATCTAAATGTGTTTAACAAATATTTTATGATAAATGAATCAATGATGTGATTGTATTTTCTTTCTTTTACTAGATCAAAATGCCCACAATTTTTACAGTGCTGCTTCTGTTCATATGTCATGTCGTAATTTACAATACCAAAGTTGAAGCAAGGTCGTTGTACAACATAAGTGACGAGGATAATTTGGAGCTTGAAAAACAACTCAAGCTTTTAAATAAACCAGCAGTCAAGAGCATACAGGTAAATTTTATTATATTTAAGCATATTCTAATAAATGTAACAATCCCTAATTAAGAATATTCATAGTATACTCTTTTATTTTTCTTATGACCGTATTTTGATCGGTACACTATGGTCAGTACAGTAAGCCCAAATTAAGGAATCATTTCCCACATTTGATTCAAGTTGAAGCTTAATTAGTTTTAACTCTAGAACTTCTTCTTTCGTATTTTTATTATATTCATATTAATTTACCCTTGTTTCGTATTTGTATGTGGTTACTTTTATATACTATTAAATAATGCCTATGACGCACTCATTAGCCAAACCGATACTTGATTACAAGGAAAACTAAGGAGAGACAAAATTTCCACAACACATGGCCGAACAATGAAGAATTGCTAATATCAGCGTATCATTTTTTTTTTTATCAATTCCGTGGCTAATTTAGGTAGGAAATATTAAATATATGTATACTCTTAAAACCATATAAGTATAATTAGAAGATGTGCTAATTTAGAGAATTGTAATAACGTGATGGATTTATATGGTCATAATGTGCTATATGAATTAATGAAGAATACCTTTGGTCCAATTGATGATTAGCTGTTGACATGTTGTACAATCACGTTGGCTAAATTTGCTAATGAAATATAACACCATTGTTTCTTAAAACTTTAAAATCTTTCTAGCTGCTCTACGCATTATACTTGTAAAGTGTTTTTTACTTCCTACACATTACTAATATTTTAGCTTTATAAATCTGGTGATAAGATGAAAATTTTAATTCGGTTTTTTTTTTTTTTTTGTTGCATTATTCATGCCATTTTATCCAGAATTTGTTTTAAAAAACAAAAAAATAAAAACAAATTTGACACTTTTATCCAAGTAGCTACTTTTGTCGTGCATTACATGACCAGACTTAGAAATGCATTGTTTAATTGGCTTGTTGTAGGACTTTGAAAAATCAGCACATTGTGTCCTAAATTATATGAAAGGAGCCACGCATATATGTTTTTATTGTTTCTAACAATACTGTTATGCTAGTTGAATATTTTCCGGAGGTGTGTTTTATTTGCCTTTGATAGTAACTTTACGTACTTTGAAGTTGTCTTGTTTGAGTTTTAATCGGAAATTTGACCACTTGAACAGAAGTTCTTGCTCCGCCACTGACTGTATTCCACACAATCAATGAGTAGTATGGAATATGATTGTAAACCAATTGCAGTGAGAAATAGTTTGATTAATTGTGTAGTCCTTTAAAGTTCAACCCAATAGATTTTCCAAAAGTTCAAGCAAACTGGACTTTAAATAATAGAATCTGAACCCACCAATCGGATCCGAAATCCAATCCGATCCGATGGGTTTAGGTAAAATTGTTTACATCGCTATAAACATCGGATCACAAAATTTCTAAGAGAGGACAAAAATAGCATCGCATACTCACATATGACAATTATATTTGTACAACTCAAAGTTTCTTTTGGAGTTTATTTCAAAGTGATTTGTATTTAATATGGTTCTTCACAATTGAGATTAAGACGCCGCACTGCTCGGGAATATAATCTAAAAAAATCATTGCGTTTGTGCAGAGTGGATATGGAGATGTATATGACTGTGTAAATTTTTACCAACAACCAGCATTTGATCATCCGTTGTTGAAGGATTACAAATTCGACTATAAAGTTAGTTTCTTAAACATCTTCCAATGATTTTGGTCATAATTTAGTTGCTTATTAAATAGGTAGGAACAGCAATAAGATGAAGTACGTTGTATCTTATAAGAGTATAAAAATGTTCAGGTTTTGGATGAAATTAGAAAACCATCAAACTTTATATTAAAAGGAGGACGATGTCCAGTTGGAACAGTTCCAATTAGAAGGATTACGAAAGAAGATTTGATCCGAGAAAGACTTATTTCTGCGATAAGGCCAACAGTTGACGATGATAAACCTGGGGCTCATGTAAGTTCACATTAAACATATTGAACATTTTTGAAATGTACAATTATTCCATATAGTCTAAAAGTCTGTAATTGGTTTTGTGAAAAGTTCAATGTGATGTTAAATTTTAGCTTATGATGAAGTTATATCAATGCTATTCCAAACATGTAAACAACTTGTCAATGTTTTTTTTTTTAATAGTCTTTGTTATAGTATGCAGTATTTCGAACAAAACCTAGTGGAAAAAAGTATAATGGAGCAGGTGGGGCAATGACTCTTCATAATCCACAATGTACTGACAAACAGTATAGTGCAGCAAGAGTAAAGATACAAAATGGAAATGATAGTATCGAAGCTGGATGGAGGGTAAGTACTTTTATACATATCTTCAAGTACACTTCTCTATAAGATTAAACATGGACATTTTAACACTTTTCTAACTCAATTATTTCCCCAATCTATTTAACAAACTGCGGTTTCTATACCCATTTTGTAGGCAAATGTAGATAATACTATTCAAATGTAAATAGGTAATGCTAGGTAGCTATCCTAGTATATGGTCTAAAGTTATTGGTTTGCCAATACCTTGATTAATTTATGATGAATCTAATCCCAGCATTTTTTTCCCAATCGTGTAAACATTGGAAAAATATAATATGTTAAAATTTCCACTAAAGTAACTAGTAAGAGTCAAATTAACTACAAGATATACTCCCAAAACCATGGCTAATAGTCAAAGTTACTGTTAAAGTATTAATCGATAAAAGGTGCACTAATAAAAAGTTGTCATTATTTCCATCGATCTTCTAACATTTTTTACTTTGTCTTAGAAGTAATTGTAACAAAATGATATTATTTTTTCAATCATGTTTTTTTTCTTCATAAGGTTGATCCAAGTCTATACGGAGACAAAAGAACTCGGCTCTACATACGATTTAATGTAAGTTCATAATTAATTTACTCATTTTTTATGTCTAAACATATTTCCTATATACATTTCCGAAACTATAATTAGTTAGCATCGTCACAATAACTGCGAAAATCAGCCTAATATTCATTAGAAGGGTATATATACAGTATCGTGAACACAAAATTATTACATTTTTAAAATTTGAAAGAGGGGTTTATGCGACTAATTTCATTTAAGGGATGACTGAAACAAAATAGGTAAAAACAGGACAGATTACATGTTTAGCCGACCAAGTCTTTTACGGGGTTTCGGGATAATGTACATTATATGTTTAGAGGAAAATTTAAGTTGTTTGAGGACTGAGAGCTACTGTATATAATGTCCACTCCACTTATTTTCTCACATTCTTTTCATAAGTACATATTTCAAATCATAGATATACAGACTTTTCTCCTTTAAAACCAATGGAAAAATAGATTCCTAATCGAAGTTCTTACGACTGGTGACCAGTACTAGACTTGAGACAACTAGTTTAATTCATTCATCTAATTCACTCCGAATGAAGAATGAATTAAGTTCAAAGTCACAACAAAATCAGTATAAACTTTTCGGCTTCCCTTAGGGGGTTGATGGTCTCGATGTATATTACTTTTTTGGATGTTGAGAATAGTACTAAAGTGACTAGCAGAACAAAGTTGTGCACCGGCTAGAACAGCAACTATTCTCACCAAAATTACGCCCGTTAGACGACGGGTGCCAGTTCTTCTAAATGTACGCATTGCTAACATTTTTAGGTTTTGTAAGAAAACTTGCTTGGTTTTTTGTCATGGCCGACCGTTCACTTATTGTTTTGTATTACAATACCAGAGGGTATCTGGGTATGCGCATATTATTAATGTGCTAGTTTACAATACCAAGTGCTACACATGACCAATTGATTTACAAATAAGTTAAACGTAACTTTAACTTCGTTTTTAGATGGTTTAAAATTTTAAATTTCAAAATAATAATACTGGAGTGCCCTCTATTTCAATTTACTTTAAATCAAGCCACTGGTTGCTATTTCCAAAATCCCATATTGTTTAACGCGAGCTTCAAATAAGCTTATTTTTTTCCCTTCCATTCCGGAGTTTTGACTAAATTAGCCCGCCTAAATAAGTATACTAGTGGTTCAACTATTGAATTTTTTCTTTTGTTCAGTTAATCAATTGAACAGCACAAACTTTCGTTTTTAAAAATAAATATTTAGTTGTTATTTTTTAAAAAAAATTTGATTAATAATTAAATTTAGAATAGTATCCACTAAGTTTCTATATTTTTATTTGAGTTTTTATTGTGTTGTAAAATTTGATTTTAATTTATTAAATCATAATTTATCTAATATATAATAAAAATTGAAAAATTAAATTAGTTATTGAAAATGTATCATCTAACACTCAATTTTTTAATTTAATAGTTATAAAATCGTGTGTACATTGAACGGTGTACCTCAATAACTACGAAAATTACAACTCTGATTAATACAAATATACCGCGTTAATAAGTAGAGCGCTTTGCCTTCTCTCTAACCCCCACCTCCTTTATATTCAAACCCTAGTCGTCGTCCCTCATCTCCGCCTAGCTCTCTTTCTCTTCACCCACACACACTAAATCTTCTTCTCTCTTGATCCTACTAAAGACGATGCAGGTCTTCGGGTGGGGGAGGGGCTCTTCGCTCTCCTCCACCCCTTGGGTATCCTCGCATCCCCTCTTTTCTATTATGATTGTATTTTCCGGTTGGTCACTCATCAAAAAGGTCATACCCATTTGTGGGTAACCCTATTAAATCAATATTTTCATCCTACTTGGTAACCGTTTCATTGGTTCCGATTTGGTCGAACTCCTATTCTATGAGTTTCTCGAAATCTATTTACTTTTTTCCATTTATTTGGATCTTTGTCGATTGGGATCGGGAGATCCGTTATCTTTGGCAAAGGAGTTAATTTGGGTATCGGAGCTCCGTTAGAGTGGCTTTGCTTCTTTCGAGTTATATACCTACTTTAATGTTACTTATTATATCTAAAGGCTATAGATATATTTACGAGCCGACGCTCTAAGTTCTTGTGTCGTTGGATATTTGGTGTTTTGATTTGAATATAGGCTCATAGGACGTATCTTTAGTTTGAACCCATTTGGATTTTCTCTTGTTTTATGAAGTCCTTATTTTTTGAAGCCATTTAACATTAGTTTGGAGGTTTGAGTTTGGCTCGACCATTTGACTCCTTTCCTTTTTGGTGGGTTATGTTAGGATCTTGAATTATAAGTCTGATGGTAAAATTGGCTCTTTCAGAGCGGCGGAAATGGGGTTGAATGAGTACAATTAGGAGTTCTCTCGTTTTGACTGTTGGGTCTACAATCACTTGCCGAACTATTTGTTGTGATTGTTTCTCCGAACTTTTATGGGTTTGGAGTTAGGCTTTGGGTTGGTTGTGCCATTAGATTTGTTATCTTGAGACTTTGTTGCTGTCTTATGCTAGCGATGGAAATGGGGTTTGACGGGTTTTGGGGTATTGGCGTGAGGGAGTTGATTCATGAACTCTAACTCGGGAACTTCCGTCTTTGATTTCGTTAGAGGGAATACTTGCTTCTGATAAACCGGTTGAACTTTTGGGTTATCAAGGGTTTGTCTCACGCCGTCCAGGCTATACTCACGCCGTCCAGGGTTTTTTTCTCTTTATCTTCTGTTGATGGTGGATGTGTTGATACAGATGAGTTCTTTATAAATTTGATTAGACAAATATAGTTGGGTCCTAATCTAAAGTCTTATTATGCAACTTACTATGTTGGGTCATATTGCAGGGGTAACCCTGTTTTTATTTACCTTCATAAGCTTGCTATGTAGTTATTGCACCAACTACAACTTGTTTTGCTAGTTGTTAGTTCTTGTATCGAGAGGTAGCTGTATAGGCTAGTTACCTATTTTTTGTTGATTTAATTTGCACTCTCGTGATAGGTGAGTTGGTTCTTCCACTGCTCTTTTGGTAGTAGCTGGTTTGGTTTGCTCAGCCTATAAGCCTCATTTGTTTGGTTTGGTTATATGACATCCCATGCTAACCTTTTTAAGAAAAAATATGCTCTATTTAGACAAGAAACGTAATAACTTTTACACGTCCCTTAGGGAGCTGATGGCCTCAATGTATCTTACTTTTTTTTTATGTCGAGATTAGTACTACAATACAAAAAACTAGCATAACAAAACTATGCATCGGACAAACAGCAAATATTTTCACCAAAATTAGAACCTGATAAAACGAGGGCAGTTTACAAATGTTATGACTGTACATATTGCTCACATTTTAAAGTTAAGTAAGAGAACTTGCTTGGTTTTTTGTTATGGCCGACCCTTCACTAATTGTTTGTCTAATTATAATAGGCAGGTCAAGTTTCTTGTTTTAATACAAGGTGTCCTGGTTTCATTATCGTCGATACTGGTATACCTGTGGACAAGCCCTATGACCAGGTGTCGCAGCCTGGTGGAAAATACGAAAATGTGGGGGTCTTACTCAACCGGGTAAGAAACAATACCGAATAAATTTCATTCCACCTTCATAGAATTTTGACTCGGAAATTATATGTCCAGTTTTCACTATATTGAGTTTTAAACAAAAACTCAATATATTGAAAACACAGTTACTGATCTATATACAACATACTTCATTGTTGAAATATGTAAATCTTTACAAAAAACATTCTATTATACAACAGGATTTAATCAATGGGAATTGGTGGTTAGAACTTGGAGAAGATAACATTCAAATTGGATTCTGGCCGGCACGCATTTTTACAGGACTATCAGATTGGGCTACTTCTGCAGAATGGGGCGGAGAAGTATTTAGCCCCCCTGGGACTATTAAACCACCAATGGGCGCGGGTGAAAATATTCTTAGGGATATTAAAGTTGATGCCTACATATTCGATTGTATGTTACTAGATGGGAAACGTACCCTCAGTGCCGATAATGTAGAAGCATTTACAGACAGTAAAACATACCGAGTTGTAGATGGAGGTCGTGATCCCGGTGGGCGTTTAGTCTTTTATGGGGGTCCTTCTAGTTACTAAAAGCTCATATCTATATATATTGGGAAAACCCTTTTAGTATAAATATGTGGATAATATAAAAAAAAAGATAGTTTAAAATTTAAAAGAATGTTGGGTTGTTAAAGAGAAATAAATAGTTTATTAGTTTTTAATTTTTATATTTTTATGTGAGTATGGTATTATTATAATTAATATAAAGGTGTATGAGTACGGCTAAATTTGACAGACTCATTTGACTTGGATTGTCTTATTATAATAGAATTATATATTTTTATATATATATATATGTAGAGAGAGAGAGAGAGAGGGGGGGGGGGGGGGAATGATCTATACACATAAAAAAAAAATACACTATATTTATATAGTCATCATAACCATTCATTTAGTTTAGATATCAACTATTTTAAGTGAGTATTTTTGTTGAATAGTTAAAAGTAATCTAGGCCATTGAAAATAATCTAAATGTATGGTTAGAATGACCGTAAACATAGTGTGTTTTTTTTATTTGTGTATCTTTTCATATATATATATATAGCGTACGTGTCCACGCGATGCGTGGTGTAACACATAGATTTGTTTTATATTTCAAACATCAATCACAAAATAATATGCTTTATTAATTAGATTTAATTAGAATTATAAATGATATCAAATACCTGGAAAAAAAAAATATCGAAATGGAGAGAAAAGGGTACATCAATCATAAAATAATCCGGTTTATTAGATCTAATTGGAATTATAAATGAAATCAAATACATGTAAAAAAAATATCAAAATAGAGAGAAATGGTGCTAACCTATCTTCTCATTGTTTGATCATAGTAAAATTTTGCTCCATTTTTCAATGTTTTTCAAATTTGTACTTTGTAGAGAAAGGAGAAAGAATAAACCAACGCATATGGTATGATAATGGGATAAATGAAATTAAATAATACAATATAAATGTAGAAAGTCGGTTACATCATGGGCAGTTAGTTTTTGTATTTAAATGTCAAGTGTGAGTTTTTTTTTGTAATTAATGTTAAGAACATGGGTTATTTTGTAATTATATGTTTCAATGCTTCTTAAAACATATACACATAAACTATTAGTATAGATATATGTATATATATTTGGAAAATATACTAGTATATCGTATTATACATGCATAATATTTGAATTGTTATACCAATTTTTTTTTCTTTTAGCTTAAAACTATGTACATAATTATTTTCACATGACCAATAGTTATAATCTTATTTATAACCAACTAAATTAAGGAAATAATTTATTTATTTTTACATATGTAAACATGCCATAGAATATATCTATTCTTGACAAGAAAACAACTAAACCAAGTCAATCAAAGGAAGCGTTTTTTTTTAATCAATATCAGCAAACTTTTATTGAAACAAAGAGTAACATTGATAAAGCCATAACTTTGATGGGTTGTGTTAGGCTTCTCAACAATAATATAAAAGAGAATATATTGAACACTTCTTTATTCTTTATTATTGCTCGGTAATTGTTCTTGCTCGGATTACAATTTCTTATTGTACTTATGCTCGATATTACAATTTACTCTTAATCTCGGTCTTTCTTTATCTTCGGTGTTCGGTCTTTACTCTTGCTCGGTTTGCTTTATGATATGATAAGCTCTGACGAGTTTTTCTCTTTTGTCTCCTTCTCTCTATATTTTTTAGATAGATTTTCTGATCCCTTTTCAGTGAAGATACCTGGCTATTTATAGGCAATTATGTCTTTTAGGATGTTGACAAATGTCTCCATCTCATGGAATTTTCAGACAGGGATCCCTCGTTAAGTGGGCTTGGGCTTTTAATAATAATGGTCTGTTAAGAAAACACTATTAGACCCTTGGTTTTGGGATTCAAGCATATGATATATACCCTCTTATAATGTGTGGGTCGATTCATACCCGAATACACATATTCGGGTCTAATTTTTATGTTATATCAAACATCTTGTGAGCTAAGCCCTCACGATGACTATTCCGACCAAGTCTATCAACATTAAAAGCTAAAAAGGCACATACAAATTTTAGGCTCTAAACCTGCTTTTAAAATAGGAAATGAAGCTTTTAAAAGAGAAAACAAACTTATCAGCACAAATTCAGAAAGCATTCTCTTTAAAAACTAAACCTTCATATCTTCATAAACCATCACATAAGATTTCGAAAGAAAACAGTCAAGAGACGTATCAAAAACGATCTTTTCAAAGTCTGTTTCTTAATTAACACTAAAAGTTTTCATTCTTCTTATCATCTATTTTTCTGCAACCTGAAATATAAGAAGAACAGAAAGTCTAAAAGCCACAAAGGCTATTTGACCAAACAACTTTACAACTGTTAAAGTGGTAAAGATGTAAAATCTCCAGCCATTTCACAAAAAAATGCTATCTTAGAAGAAAAATTAAAACAAGGAAAGAGGGAAGATCACTAAGATGCAGCTTTGCAACTGTCAAACAAATAAATCAAGTTCTCCAGCTTAAGAGCCATCTTAGAAAACAAAATTGGGTCAAGTAACACTGAAAACAACCAACACAAAGTTGCTGCAAACCATTTGAAAAAAGAAACCTTATTTAAAATTCCCAAGAGAGGGTAATCACAAATAAAACCAACAGCTTTACAACTGTTCAAATTTTTTGAAATCTCCAGCCATTCACCCAGAATGCTATCTTAGAAAGCCAAAATTAAAGACACCAAAAAAGGTTATAACATTGTAGCTTTGCAACCATAAGTTTAAAAGGGAAACTTTTTTCTAGCCATACACAAAATTTGCTATTTTAGAAAAGCACTACTAATAAACTAGAAGAGTAATCACTATAGCTTTGCAATTAATTTTATAAAAAGCATCTCCAGCCATATAAAAAACATGCTATCCTAGATGCAAATTTGACAACAAATAGGTAATCACATGCAGCTTTGCAACCGACAATCAACAACTTTAGCTTCTCCAACCATTCAATAAAAAATGCTATCCTAGAACCAAAGTAGATGACAGAGGGAATCACCTAACATCAGCTTTGCAACTAATTTTAAAATTATTTTCTTTTTCAGCCATATACAAAATATGTTATCCTAGAAGTGAAAAAATAATAAACAAAAGGGGTGATCACAAAAATTTAGCTTATTAAAAACTTCCCACTCTCAAACAATACATACTTTTTTGGTCCAAAACATAAACTGCATATGTTTGATTTGTGAGCTCACTTGATGAGAAAAAATAACCAGTAGAACCAGTGACACCTTTTTTTGCTAAAGTATCTGGAAACTGATTTTGTTCCTTGTAAATATGACTTAAACCACTACTTACAAAATTCATTAGTTCACAGATATCATGACATAAATTGTCAAATTTAGGGCTAGGGTTAGTGTTTTTTTTCCCACCAATTGTCTAGTAGTTCAGAGTCAGTTTCTATTTCCACATTACACAAACCTAGACTATAACAAATAATCAAACCTTCCTTAATGGCCATCAACTCTGCATAGGTGTTACTTTGAATGTCAAAATAGAAAGAAATGGTAAAAATTAAAATGCATTTATCATCTCTTACAACACCTCCTCATCCACTATGATCATGTTGTCATATGCAGAGCTATCACAATTGAGATTTAATCTATCAGAAGTTGGGCATTTGCAAGAAACCAGAAAATACTTCTTCATTCTAAAAGGAACAGGTTTAATAAGCAAAGATTGAAGAGTTATACCTTGGAATTTTTTAATAGGGGCTTTAGTTTCATAGAATTATTAAGCTCTTTGAACCAACTATTAACTTTAAAAATAATATCAAAGATATTCATACAAACATTCTCAAATCTAAAATTATTTTTACCCAACCAAATCTCCTAAAAAATAAATAAAGGGACTAACTTAACAAATTGACCCACTTGAGTATTATCACATTGATTACACCAATTCAAAACGATTATTGCCATTAACTTTGATGGTTGTAGGTTTCAACACTAAGACCGCTTTATATGCATAGTTTAGGACGCCTAAGCCTAATTTACGAAAATCGGAATAATTTAAATATAAGCTATGGATGCTAAAAAGCAAACTTACCATATGTTGCGGAGAGTTTTCCAATTTGCACCTCCCTCCCTCTCTCTCTCTCTCTCTCTCTCCACAAACTCAATAGCAAAATGGTATATATATAATCAATCTTATAAGAGATGGGCACTTTGTCATTTGAGGCAGAGGCTTACCCTTTCTGATCTTTTCTTGATTCGCTCGTGATGATAATTTCATTAAGTATTAAGCCCAGTTTTTTGTTATCATTTAAGTCTTCGTCAACTTTGAACTGGCTTCTGTTTAAATTGTGAAACAGGTTTCAAATGATGACGAAAGCATGGAAAATCTGGGGATTCAAGGAATATTGGCTCCGAGGCTTTCGGGTACTTACTTTATCTTACTTGCGAATCAAGGTTTTTAACTTATTCAAATCTTGCGGAGTGGTCACAAGTGTTTACTCTTAAATATTGCCTTTTTACTGTCTAGTTATACAGTTAAATCCTTGGAGATGCTGCTACTACCAATGGCCAAGGATGGCTTCGATGCCCTTAGTTCCATGGGAAACAATGCCCCTTCAGCAGTTATGTCAAATAGGGAAAAATTCCTATTTGAATATTTTAACAAATGTTTGCTCAAGTTATGAACCCGCCAATCGATCCTATCCGAGAGAAAGTAGTGGAGTGCATGATCGGTCCGGAGAGGGATTTGACTGAGACCAGGGAAGAGCAATACCACCGTTTGTCAGTTAAGGGTCCACTTTTGTCCATCGAAGAAATGGAAGCCATTAATAAAATGAATTTTAGGGGCTGGCACAGTAAGGTTATTGATATTACGTATACACGGGGCCGTGGTAGAAAGGGGTTGGAGGAGACTTTGGATAGGATCTGTAAAGAAGTGCATAATGCAATTAAGGAAGGTTATACAAAGCTTGTGCTTTCTGACAGAGGTATTACTTAGACTTACTAAACCTACGATGTATTCAGACATAATGTTGATCAATGTTTAATGAGTTTGCTTTAAAAGCGGCATACATCTCATTCCCCAACGCATTTTTATGAGCATTAGGAAGTGTGTTGTTTAAATTTCAACTGTAAAATATTAGTTTCAAAATATCGTTGAATAATTTTATCGAGCTGTGTTTTATCACTTTTAAGTTTTTGAACTTAGCAAAAATATATCTGGTAATCTGAAATAGCTAGATAATTATTTTTATCGTATGAATTGATTTTTTATACAAAGTTCACGCTGAACTCTTAGAATTATTTTTGTGTCCTATAGTTTAAAGGTTGCTTTCATTCTTAAAGATTGTGTCTTTATTCATATATTCCATCTTTGGGAGGTCTAAAGTTAGTATCTTGTTTATTAGTATTGCCATAGTTAAATCAGTTTTTTTTTGGGAATTGTGCTATCCTTTTATTCGAGGTTGGTATCAGAAAAATTCCGTTTTCATTGGAAAAAGGGGAAGGGAGGAAGAAGAAGATGGGGAAAGAGGGGGGGAGATTGCTGTTGTTTCTATTGCTTGGAGGCTTGATTTCGAGAATCTTCTTTAGTTTCCTGATTTGGATTTGGTATCCTACATCAGGTACATTTAAACGACGCCCTCGCTATGGCTAGGCTGCTAGAGGTAACAGCGTTTTGGTATATAAAGAGTATACTAAGAAGATACCGGAGTTGAATAAACAATGCAATTTGCATGGTTTGTTAAAATTTAAAGATGGTGAGGTTAAGGCTGCTCTTCATGAAGTGGAACCGGTTTCCAAGATTGTGAAGCGTTTTTGTATAGGAGCTATGAGTTATGGGTATCTTTGGAGGCTCACACTACTCTTGCCATTGCTATGAACAAAATTGGAGGGAAATCAAACACAGGCATGCTAATTGATGATTATTTTCTCCATTTGTTGTGTTAAAGCGATATTTAGTACAAGTTCTTCGTCATTACCTTATCTGAATTCTTCTTAAATTTAAAATGTTGACGCTGTATGCATTTCATGACATTCATTTGCACCTCATAACTTAAAATGGGTTGATTATAGCTTTTCTACGTCAACATATCATCTATTTTAACAATTATCTACGAAGTAAGTACACTTAGTATACCAAAAATATCAAAAACATTATATGTTGGTGTGCACCATTTTGTGAAAAAAGTTTCTATCTCCAGACTATGGTCTTTTATTACTAACCAAAAAAACCATGTTGGTGTAGAAAGATTGGTTACTTTTTTTAGGTTAGGGGACTAAGAGCCAACTTTTATATGCAGGTGTACAAATTTGAAATATAATGAAACATTTGTGTGTGCAATAGTAATAAACTTTCACTTAAAAAGATATGTTTTTTTTATTTGTTCTTCCTCCACTCCTTCAAATAACCTAGTAACATGTCTTTCTAGGTGAGGGAGGCAAGAACCCTTCACTAGTGGAGCCACTCCCAAACGTAAAATGAACCCGAAAAGAGGTTCTATCAAGCAAGTTTCAAGTGGAAGATTCGGTGTTTCAAGTTACTACCTTACAAATGTCGATGAAATACAGATAAAAATGGCTCAGGTAAATTTTCAAATCGCACTACTGATCTTTATTAAAAATGGCTTTTATTTATGCAAATTATACGATCTTGTTCATCCATCCATATGTGCTTTCAATAGGTTCTGAGGTTCGCCGTGTTTATAAGTTTATGTTCGTGGACAGATTACAAGCTGCCTTTGCATTTTTAACTGACACCTACCTTGACACCGGGTGAGGTTAATTATGTGGTCGAATTGCTTATTGTATCTTATTTAATTATTATTAAGTTTTATCCGGTATAATTGCAGGGTGCCATGCCTGGTGAAGGTGGAGAGCTTCCTGGCCATAAGGTTATCGGTGACATTGCTCTGACAAGAAACTCCACTGCTGGAGTGGGACTTATCAGTCCGCCACCTCATTACGTTATTTACTCTATTCGAAGACTTTGCGCAATTGATTCATGACCTGAAGGTAAGATGTAGCCGTTGTTATTTTGATTTCATTTGTTGGGTCTTAATACCACAGATTAGGTTTTTAATTGTACACTATGAACTTGTTTGTCTATAGCTGCAAATAAGTTTTTTATTTTTTATAGGCTAGGTTAATCCAGCTTCAAGGTTCTAGTTGTTCCAGGTGAATACAGAGAATCATAGATTTTACGCTGATCAACTAAATTCGGTACAACTTTTAAGAAGATGCCCTGTCTTGCTGCAGCTTTTGAGCAATTAAAGCTAAAATGTTTTAGTTCGGAAATATTAGGTTTATCTAGTTTAAACTTACTACTCTCTCCGTTCCCATTTAATTGTCCATTACAAAACTACGTGCAATTTTGGCCGGCTTATAACTTATATCAAAATTGTCGAAATGAATTTTTTTAAATTCTAATCATAAAATTTAACATTTTAACTATATGATCAACTTTTGAAAATATTCATTCCGATAATTTTGATATAAGTTTTTGGCCGGTCAAAATTGCACGTAGTGGACAATTAAATAGGAACGGAGGGAGTAGCTTTTTTCAAACCAAGAAAACCTGAAAAATTCAGCCTTTAAGCGGATCAACCAAATGCGTTTTTAGTTATCTAAGAAAATGACCAAAATATAACATTTTGGAATAAACTTTAAAGCAGAGCTTAAATGTTGCAAGTAAACAAGGCTGAGCATAACCGCTATAACCAAACCAGGCCTAAGTTGGCCGAAAGGAGCTGAATACTAGTTTTAGTGCTTTCTACTAAAAATAAATTGTGAAACGCACCTATAGATGGCAAATTGGTTGTCTGTTTCTCATTAATAAATAATAATAACAAGATTTAAATTAAACAGCAATGAGTTTTTAATCCTTTGCTTACACGAAGACGCATTAGGTTTTCAATACTGTTACCTTTTCTTTGCAATATGTAGAATGCCAATCCAGGGGCTCGAATTAGCATGAAATTACTGTCGGAAGCTGGTGTGGGAGTGAGCGAAAGCGGAGTCGTGAAGGACCACGCCGATCACATCTTAATATTGGGTCATGATGGCGGCACAGGCACTTCCTGATGGACCAATATTAAAAGCGCGGTTCTTTGGGAACTCGGTCTTGACGAAACTCATCAAACCCTAGTCGCTAACGACCTTCGTGGTAGAACAGTCCTCCAAACCAACGGGCAACTTAATACTGGACGTGACGTGGCGATGGCAGTGCTTCTCGGTGCCGAAGAATTTGGTTTCAGCACAGCTTCTCTCATCACGATTGGTTGCATTATGATGCGAAAGTGCCATAAAAACGTGTGCCTGGTCGGGATAGCGACGCAATCCGGTACTTGGAGAGAAGTTTGCTGGAGAGCCCGAACACGTCATCAACTTATTTTTCATGTTAGCCGAAGAGGTGAAAGAGATAATGTTGGAACTCGGCTTTCAATCTTTAAAAGAAATGGTTGGTCGGTCTGATATGCTTGAAGTCGATAAAGAAGCAACGAAAACAAACGAAATGCTTAAAAACATTGATCTCTCTCTCTTACTCAGACCCGCTGCGGACATCCGGCTAGAGGCGGCTCAGTATTGTATATAGAAGCAAGATCACGGGCTAGACATGGCTTTAGATCAGAAACTTATCACACTCTTGAAAGCTGCTTTGGATAAAGCTCTACCAGTGTATATAGAATCATCCATATGTAACGGGAATCGTGATGTTGGGACGATGCTTGAAATCATGATCATGGTTGAAATTTGCTGTGGATGTACAAGTATTCAGAGTTGCAATGCTGTTGTCCTGGCTCTCGTCTGTTTCTCCATGAGTAATTTTACGATGAGTTTCTAGCTAAAGCGAAAGATAGCATGCGCCATGAAAAGAATTGTTGGTGATCCATTTAAGAGCGGTATTGAACAAGGTCTTCAGGTAAATAATTCCGACTTGATTTTATGCATAATTACACCCTTTCGGTATGTAATTGGAGAAACCAAATGGTTTTGGGTGCACAGATCGCTAAAAAAAACTTTATACTATACCAAAATGAAACAATTAGTTCTTCAAAAATGTTTGATTAACTTCCGTCCAGAAATGACGTAAGTGCCCTAATTTAAAAAAATGTGGATCAGTTACCAACTTTGAAATGTGGGAATGACAATGGACAATTTTGTATAAAAAAGCATTACCAACCCTTCTTCAGACGTGCCATATACATGGTTTCTAAGATGCATAACAAATGAAAAGGCAAGGTTTTCTTTTGAAAAAAACGTAAGAGCAAAACAGTGTTTTTTCACATGCTCATAAGTGTCTTTGGTTGAAAAACTCAGGTTGACCCTGAGCATTTTGAGAAAATCCCGAATTGCATAAGATCTGTTGTGGATAGCGGGGCCACCTTTTGAAACTGGGGAAGAGATATTCGGCGCTAATGGGTATTACATTAAGCCCACTGTCTTCTCAAATGTCTAGGTGGGATTGTTACAACATTTTTCATCTTTGGGATATAATATGTATCACTTATCTAAGTGGAATATCACTTGTATCAGGATGACAGTTGATTACAAAGGAAGAAATCTTTGGTCTAGTGCAGTCTATCCTAAAATTCAAGTAAGTTCATGAGAAATTTTCCTTTTAAATGCTATGGAATTGTTTGGTTGTAGGCTGTAGTTCATAAGCTCAGCTTTTTCCTATAATTGCATTTGGTTGTCAAGCTTAGATACTTAGATTTTGGATCTCTGTCCTGTATAAACGATGAAGTTTAGCAAAATGAACCCTTTCAGCCTCTTGTTCATTGCCTATTAAAGCGTGTAAAGAGTTGATTGTTTTTGGGTGAAGTGATCTTTCTTTTCTGTATTCATAGGTTAAAGTAGTTGGATAACAGATGGAGGAACAAATAAAGTTGCGACAATGCCAAATTATATTTTTTTCTTGCAGCTTTTTAAGCATATAAGCTGGATGTTTAAGGTTGTGATAAAACTAGATTCATCCAGCTTATAATTTCTTTCCCAGGCCAAAAAATTGCCAAAGCTTAGGTTTTAAGTTGATTAACCAAAGCAAAAATAAATAAATAGAAACAGTAAAGTTAGCTTTAAAAGCTGCAAACAAACAAGGCCTTAAGTATATATGCTATAGAAACAGAGTTATACACATTTGTCAAAATCAAGGTGTCATAAATACTATCTTAATGTATAATTTAACTTTTTGATTCAGGTGTCTTAGAGCATTCGCATGCTCAACCGCTTTTGTAAAATGTACATCTATTATACAGATTAAACCTTTTATATCTACTTTTCTTTAAAATGCAAATCTAGTTTACAGTTTTTTTATCTCCAGCAGATTACCTAAAATACAAATTTTCTAAATTAAGTTTTTTTTATCAAAATCCATAGAATAATACATGATATTTAAAAAAAAAAAATCATTACATAATCGAAATGTAAACATGACTAGGACCCCAAAAAATGCAACAAGATGACCAAAACTTTTTAATTCCTACTAAATATCAAATTTAAAATATAAAAGCTGTATCACATTATAAAATATGATTTTAATTTGTGTTTTCTCAAACTAGTATAAGCGAAAACCAAGAAGTCTTTTTATAATTACCCAAAAGACTCTAACGTTAACAAAAAATATTTAAACAGTTCACAAATTTCCCAAATAAAATAATTGAAATCTCCTTTGTCTAACCAAGTTTTAGGAACTAATTTGAATGAGATAAAGAGGAAAACCCAGGAAAAGAGTAGACTAGCTGAAAAAGATGGGGATGGAAGAATACAAAGTGAATGGTATCTTCCTAAGCAACAAAATAACTGTAGCCAAAATTTGTTAATTGTACACAATTGCTAAAATAGCAATTGGTAAAAAAAATCTGCTAAATGGATGGAGGTTATTCAGCAAGTAGATTCGGAGTCTTGATTGATTGACTCGTGTATTTTTCTTTAGATTAGCTGAATTTTTATTGGTTTAAAATCAAGGTTCTACTTTCAGATTAGTTATCTGTTTAAACTACTGGTCCGCAACCTGCTTGTAGTCATGGCCAGATTGTTGGCTCAGTTTGGGTCTGTGGTTCATTTATTTCTTTGCATGAGGCTAGGGTCAGGTGGATGCCTAGGTTTACTTAATCTGCAGTGCAACCTTCGAGTATTGTTACAAGCCGTGGCTCGTTTATAATACCACGCTTACTTTCCAGTAGGAGTAACGTAATTTAGTGTTTAGCTCTCTTTTTGACCTGTTGGATTTGGTACCCCGTTGGCTGTTCAACCGTAATTTAGTGCATAGGGAAAACTTCTTTTTAAAAAAGAGGATTCACAATGTACAATTACTAAAAGAACCCTTTACTGATAACATAAACAGTAATCCCCGAAATACTCCAGCAATAACACCATCTCTCTCTCCTCTCTCATGTATCAACAATCTCTGTTCTCCACCACCATGACGGCAACAACTCTACCCATCTCTCTCTCCTATACAATATAATCCAATCTAATATGGCGCCCAATTTCTGTAGAAGCCATCCAGAATAAAGTATGTACGGAATGTTTTTTGGTTTTTTAAAATTCTAGCGAAACAATATGTAAACGTAATCTGGTTACGAGAACAAAAACATTGTTTAGAGCTTGAGTTCATATATTCCAAAAAAAAAAAGTACACGAAATTATAATCCTCATAACTTTTTGGCTCATGAACTTTATTTGATGTGTATAAAAACAGCGATGATCAGATCGAAATTATCTCAACTAGGCTTCCAGTAAAGCAGATCTGAATAATACTTTCCCCAAGTATGTTAGTATTATTTACCTCTTCTTTATCATCAAAATTACATTTGTTTTATAGCTTATAATATTGAATATCTTTATAGGTTATGGTGTGCTCGATATGTCGATACTGTTATTGGTGAGGAAAGATTTCAAGGAACATGTCGCAGAAAAGGATTATGTTAATTTGAAATGATGGGAAACTTTCAATGACAATGAAAACTGTCACCCAGACCTATTTGTAAATCGGTTTCCTATTAAGCAATCAAGGTACAATGATCTTTTGTACAAGAGCTTCAAAAACAATCCATTTTTTCCAGATTATTGGGAAAAATGATTACGAAGATTATAAACCGAAAACCAAATCTGCAATTATCAAGGATCAGAGAACCCATTACCGGCTGTTAATTGAATTAGCTATGAAGAACTTTTGTTTTTCATATACCGGCTGTTGTGTTGAGAATTTCTATGCGAGCAGTGATGTATTGGTCATTTTACTTGCAAATACATTACTTCGATTCTTGTTAACAGCTATACATGATCCTGTGTGTTAGATAATAGCATACATGATAAAGGTCATCTGAAAATGAGTCCTAGACTCGTGTAGGCCCAATCTTAAACACTATGATGCATGTCATACTTCTCTTACAACTCCTGAATTCTTTCCTCCGCCACCCTCACCTCCTGAAAGTTGTGTTACCAAACACCCCTTTGTTCTATCCACGTAAGATCCGCTTCAGATGCTTCAACTTTGAATAAGGCTCAATATTAAGAGTGCTATGTTTATCTATAAATATTTGTAAAAGTATTGTTTTTCCAACCATAGAACAATTATACTAGTGTTCTTAACAAAACTAAAATATCTGTGAAATGTTGTTGCGCAGTTCAAAGCACTTAAAACCTAAGTCCTTGTTTTCTCTGTTTGGCCTTTCATTTCCTTATTGTATTCTCTTTACACTTCTACGCATAAAAACCTTCTCTGCCCAAATTTGAGAATACCAACTTGATTGATCAACCTACACCATTTTGCGGAAGAGGTGCCCCTGACTGTGTTTTACACAGTCAGATGCCCCTTTTCCCCATTTTGGTATTTTAAGCCAATTTTACTACCTGGACATATTAATTTGATGACACTAAACATACAAGCACAAAAAAACAGCCTAATGGCCTGTTCTCAACTTTCATGATGGCGTTGTACAGAAATGCTGGCTTGGAGCAATATTTAATCCCATATCCAGTTATATTTTTGGAGGAATATCCTGATTGGAAATTTTTGTACCAACTTTTATGGTAACTTAGCTAAAAGCTTGATGTAAAACTTTGTTACTTGATTTGTTCAATTTATCGTAAATGAAAAACTAGAAGAAAACCTAAAAACGATAAAACTAGATTTTGTGATACAGAGTTCTCTTGGCATAAGAATCTAAAATTGCAAAAGTCGATTCATGACACAACTCTAGATGGTATTGCAGGGGAGAAGTTCACTGCTTGTCAGTTCTAAAATTGAGAGGACCAATTGTTCTTCGACCACTGCAGTCTAACTCTACTTGGATTTTTTTTTTGTTTAAGAAAGAGAGCTAAGATGAAAATACTAGTTCCTTAGCTATTATACTTTGTGTGCATTGTCGAAATCCCGAAAGCCGTAGAAACTTCCACTACGGCCGTAAACATTTCACTTTTATCGAAACAGCTAAATCCTTAATTGTTAAAGCTAAGAAGAATCCTGGCCTAGTTTCATTGGTAAAAGTTTCGATTCTTAAAACTAATAAAACTAAAATGGCTAATAACTCTAAGATCCGATGTGAACAAATTTTTTAGAGATAAAGTCGGAAATTCTGATATATTAATGCAGATTGGAATGAAAATAATGAAGGATGGATGATCTTATTTATAAGATGGGAATGATGCAAAAGAAAAGATACAAGGATTTACCTAAAAGTTGCCACTTTTCAATCTAAGAGGTGCATTTAGCAACTATTCAAACTTGCAAGAACATTTCGGTGAAATGTTGCAATTGTTTAGGCGCAACAGTTAGTTTTGGGGCCGCCACATGTCAGGCACGTGCTCTGTACACGACACAACACGGCACCAATTAGGGGTGGAATTTTTGTATCGATTTGTATCAACCGATCGATTTTCGAACCGAATCAAACAAGTTGGTACCGAAAGTTCGATATACCGACTTTTCGGTACGGTACAACCGAACCAAACTTTAAAAGTTGATTTGGTTTCGGTATTCATTTCGTATGTTTGGTATAATTTCGTATTTCTCTATTTTTTTGTTTCATGTTTTAAAATAATTTTTATTTTATTAGTGTTTATTATTTTAATCAAGTCCATATAAATATAGCAAATATAAGAATAGTTGTACACATTTTATTTTTTATAAATTTTTTTACTATTTTATTGTTATCAAGAATTGTATTTTTAATAACAGTAATATTTCGATATAAAACAGAAAACCGAACTGTAAATACCAAAAAATTCAGTACCCATCTTTTTGTTTGGGATAAGGCATATGTTAAAAAAATGGATAACTACCGAAACCACCGTAGAACCGGGGGAAGAGTAGTAATTGTAGTTAATCCTGTATGTATGTAGAGACAAAGAACAAGTCAACTTGATTGCATGGGCGTGACAAGTCAACTAATTCATGTTTAGTTAATTAGATGGAGTACTTTAGTCGTATTTTTTATTAAAATTTAATGATTATGATATAAAAAGTGACATATATGTATTATTATAAATTTTTTAAATTTAATGAAAACAAAATTCATCTCATACATGAGAAATATATACAAAAAATTATTTCAAAAGTTAATCACGTAGTTTATGATTAGAACTATACGATGAAATTTTCAATTTTTTTATTTCTATGAAAATTTTGATAATCAAAGTTACATTATTTGTTTTGCTAAAATATATTATAAGGAAATTAAGAATATATTTTTAAATATTTATTTATGTTAGGGTTGAGTAATAGTGAGTTGGTGATGCTCTGAAACTAGTTAACAACAGTCTCTCTAAATAAATAATATTTATGTCGTCTCCAAACGATCAACCAGATCTACGCCGTCGCTGACTATCTCCCCTCCGCCGCTGCAAAATATCTCCACGGCGGAGGAGAGAGAAAGAGGTCCGACATGATTGAGCGACCTAGGTCCCGATCTCCGACCAGTTTTATCACTCAGGTTCTTCATCTCTTTCTCTTTCTCTCCCTCTATATTTATATTTCTTTTTTGATTCAGGGCGATGTCGTGAACCATCAACAATTTCCTAAAACTCACTGGCAGAACTCAATGTTTTCAAGTTTGGTTAAGTTTTCATGTTCTGTTTTTAAGATTTGTATTTTTGTAGCAAAAATATTCGTCTAACAAGAGGTTCATAAGTTATTTTTACAATGACATATTTGTGTTTCTTGGAATACCTTTTCTTGTTACTCGTTTCACCTTGATACACAATATCTCAATTTAGTTTTTTTATTTATTTATTATTAAATAAGAATATCCCAATTTAGTTGTTTACTTCAATTTTGATGGACACAAAAATGTTTAATTTTTCATGAGTTTTCTCTTGATCGGTATTGCTTTCCCGGTTAGGATATTTAGTATTTACTTGCAATGATGAACAGGAAATGGTAAGTATTTTGGAGGAGCGTATCAGATACGTACAAATTCACAGAAAGCATGTATCATCAAGGTCAAATTGGAGGGAAAAAATCAAGCAGATCATTGTTCATACATTTCAGAACAAGGTTTATCCCACCACTTCTTTTACTTGCTATAGAGAAAGGAGTAGTCTTAAATATATATAGAAAGTAGTGGTTGCTATTTGAATATTAAGTAGTATTATAACATCATAATTGGCCTTTTTTATAAAGACTCTAGGGACGTATTGAACATTAAATTCCCTTAATAAAATTTAGTGTTGGGCTTAAAAATATTCAGTGTCAGAAGACAAGATAGGCCATAATCACTAAAGTACAACCAAACAAACAAACAAACAAAGCGTCTTTCTGCTTGTAACTCTGGGTCTGTGATTATTTATGGGCTTGAATGCAGCAACCAAACAAAGTATTTATTAACAGAAAGTTGGTTCTTAATTTGGTTATCTAATTGGAATTTTTGATAAATGCTATTATTCTCCTGTTACATATGTATATATTATATATATACATACGTGTGGGTGTGTTTTTGTCGGATTGGACTTTGAAGTGGTTCAGAGTCGTCATTTATTTAGAAATCCCTAAATTTTGAAATATAGGGAACACTGATGACTCTGAACGATTTCGACCAGAAGAATTAAATCAACGGAATATAGAGGCTTTGGTCACCGAGAACTACTTTAGTTCTTTTCTTTCGTTCATGTCTACGAACTATAATTAAATTACACCAAATGTAGAGGACTTGGTTGCTACTTGCTATGAAATTATTTGTCCTTATAATTTGTGGACATTGATGCTTTCTGAATATTAATATCTTGTGGCAAAGTTGCCAAACCAATATTGTGGGGGTTTTTTGTGTATGAAATGATCAACTGATATAAATGACCCAATAATGTGTTACCTGGTCAGCTGGTCCACAGATTGTCTCCACTAATGACGGCGATGATGAAGATTCTAATGACGGCTCTAAGTTGAAGCAAACAACTCTTGATGCATCTGTTAGGTTCTGAGCTTCACAGAGGTTACTCTTTTTGTCTCTCTGTTTGTGTGGCTATACGTGTTCATATATTTATTTCTTAGCTGATTGAGATTCAACGGATATAGTAGCTAAAAAAAGGAATTTGTTTGTATTTTACACAGTATGCTACTAGTGAAGCAAACAATTGGGAATAAACTACAGTTTTGTACACTTACGGCATATATGAAATTATGAACCGACAAATCTTAGCCTGCACGAACATATAATTTTGAAAATTTAACTATACTTAGTGTATCAAATAAAAGAAAAATCATAGGTCTGGGTACTAAATGTTTATCCAAAAAACCATAATTGTACACTGTTCTGTCATATTATTTTATATTTTGTGCAAAACTCCATCATGCTTTTCTAATTTTGTTCATGAGCTATCATACAGTCTTTGTCTATTATAGTCCTCGGTTTATGGTTATTTTCCTATGTGATGTACTAAATCGTTGAGAAATGTTATGCTAGTGCACTTATTGCTAGTTTCTGTAGGTCTGTGTACACATTTAAGATCTGGCGATTTGTTAGTGAACAAAATTTGAGTGTTATGTTATAATTATCTGTGTGCTTCTGCAGATCTGCATCAGTTGCCGCAAAAATGACAGTTCAACGTCTTGCTGCCAAGGAGGAGGATGTAGATTCTAATTCCAGAGATGAAGCAGTTCGAATTTCATCAAATGACGTTTATGATAGATAGTTCGGTATGAATAATTTTTGATTTCTATGAAAATTACTTACATGTGAAACACTGCATTAATTAAATTGAATTCCCAGAGAACAATGAATTTAGATCAAGTGTGATTTACTCTCTTGATTTAATTCTTCTGGGCAAAGTCGTTCAGAGTCATCAATCTTGCCGATATTCAATTCATCTGGTAGAAATCGTTCAGAGCCACCAATTTAATTATTGTGTGTGTGTTCTTTTGTTTGATCGGAGTGGTAATCAAATTGGGGGTTTTGGTAAAGGGTATAACTGTGCAGTTTTTTTTTTGGTAATCAATTGTGCAGTTACATATACATACATGTTAAAATATAAGTTGGATTATATTTGAGTGCCTATCATATTGGGGTTTTGCTAATTAGATTTATGTGTGTGTGCGCTTGTTCTTTTGTTTTATGGACTGGCAATTAGATTCTGGGGTCTTGGCAATAAACACACATAGGTGTTGATTTTGATGAAGGTTATATATATTTGCAGTTACAAATACAAACATAGGTATTTTCAGTTTCATGTACGTACGAATGCATGTGTTTCTTTATTGGATTGAAATGGTAATCAAGCTGGGGTCTTGTCTTGTCTGGAAAAATGACGTAATTTCAATATATGCACTCTTTATATTTGGTCTTACACATATAATAAAAGCATCTTGGTTTCTTAGTTTTAATCCAGTAAAACTGCTCATCAAAACGGATGGATATGATTGAGATCTTTTCCTCGTTGCTTCAGAAAGATTTTCATTTTTCTTGGTATGGCACAAATAAGTTGATTTGGCACTATTTAGCAAACAAGCCCTTCTTTGAATCAGGGCGATGATGTGAACCATTAACAATTTCCTAAAGCTCATTGCTTAACTCAATGTTTGCTGTTCTGTTCTTAAGATTTGTATTTTTGTAGAGACACAATCGTATAGCTGGCAGAACTCAATGGACTTCAACTAAAACAAGTTTTGTCGAGACACAATCGTATAGCTTGCAGAACTCAATGGACTTCGACTTAAAAACAAGTTTTGTTGAGAGAGACAATCGTATAGCTGCCTTGAAAAGTTTCCCATATCAGTAAAGCTTATGAAAATAAACTTTCACCAAAAAAGCTAGGAGCAAAAATTAATTGCTGACAAAACATACTAAAGAAAATCAAAATCCTGGATATGAATGGTATTTCCTCTCAGGACCATCCGTTGCTACATGTAAAGCTTCCAATTGCCTGGAGTTGTTGGTGACTCAATCGAATAACCCTTGTTTGGTCTCTCTCTAATAGTTGGCATCTTCATAACTTTCTAGCATCCTCAGGCTCTAGTTGTTACACGAGGAAACAATTGCTCTCCAACATTTCAAGTAAGACCATTCAAAGCAATATTAGCAGCAGGATTCGTTCCCTAGAAATTCACGAAAATCAAAGCATCTGTTGTAAAGGGGAAAGCCAGATTGGGATCTATTGTAGCAGGATCTACGAAACTAAGGTGGTTGATAAATCACAGTTTTCCGTGTGAAACTTCCAATGAAGATCTCCCAGATAATAGAGGCAACATATGTGAAGATGAAGAAGAGTATGTTTCAGGAATTTGGGAGTCAAATGTGTTTAATTGACCACACGACCTCGTGGATCATGAGACTTTAGACAGTCAGGACTCAGGAGTGAGAGAAGAGAGTAAAAACCGAGAAGTTGGTATAATGTTTCCAAAGAAAGTACGACCAGAGATAAGTTATATACTGGGAGCCTAAAACCTTTTGGGGTTAAATCTGAGTGGAATTCTGATGAAATTGTTGAAAATATTGGTATATTGAGGCTCCCTAGTTTGTGTTTTGTGCTATTATATATAGTTTTACGCTCTTAGGCATATGGTTTAATTAGTGCTGAGATTTATAATTCTTATGTTGGGATGTAGTCCTATAGATGAGTACTTTTGACCAAGTATTTTGTTTGTCTTTGTAGTATTTTGAAGTTAAAAAAACTTAAACAAAATACTGTGGAGTAATTGTAATTCTAATGTCAGACAATGCGTCAATAAGATCTTCAATTATTTCTATATGTATATTGAAATTCTTCACAAAAGAATATTATTGAAGTTAAGTATAAAAACATTATTGAGTCTCGAATTTGTTTGTAATTGTAAATTTTATGGTACTTTATCTAACTACTTGATGATTTAATTGCAACGAAACATGAAGCACTGATGAAATAAATGAATTTAGTTAAATGAATTTAGTAGTAACTAATAATGTAGTGGTTAATAACTCAGTCTGCATCAGTAGGAGGAGAAGTTAGTTATTCGGTCCATTTGGAGCTTGGAGGATGTACGTACAATAGTTTGAGTGACCATATTTAATTGTATCTTTACTTAATTAACTTGGTTTCAAGTTTCAACAGTATAAAAAGTTTTTCCTTATTATTTTGCAATTATTCGGGCGTCCCATGTAATGAGAATCATTTTTATGGGCTTCGATTTAGGCTATGTACGTAGCAAATTTGGGCAAATGACGAATTCAAATTAGCAGCTTCAGAAATTGGTATCACAAATCAGTATTGGGGGAATTTCTGTATCTGCACTGGGGAAAGTAAGAGAAGTTGTTAGTGCTTTCTTTTTGGGCATTAGTAAATCCGTTTTTCATAAAGCTTGCCTATCAGAGATTAGCTTGCGAGCGAGACACTTAATCCACCGCCGAGCTTGTTGTCCTGCCATTTTAAGGAATGGTGAAGAAACTTTTAAGAGAGAATATCTCAAAGCGGTCTCATATATATGCCAATATCCCACCAGAAGAACAGGGTTGGAAAACGTGTCGTAACATTAGATACGTATATCACAGTTTGCTAACAGAACAGACACTTCTTGAGTTCTTGTAGTCTTTTGGGGTGAATGAAATGATATTTGAAACTTGATCATCCTCTGTCAATATATGTATCTACAATTACACATCTCCTTCATTTTTAATAATAATAATCTGTGATGACCAAGTTGCAACTGGCCCCCGGCATACCCAAAAGACACGATAATATATCCCGAGAACTGTCCAGACATAATAAGAGAGAATCTGTATATTTAGCAACAACGATCTTAGAAATTTCTCCCCCTTAATTAGTATTACTATTTAGTATTTACTATAGTATATAGGACATATTGATGTATTAAGCAAGATTGTGGGGAGCCTTTGTGATATGACTATGACTATACAAAGAAGAGTTTGAACGCTTTGTCTGTAAAAACAAATACATAATCTCTCTTTAAATTTTCTCCTTCTCTTTCTATATTGAACCTTTTCCATGATAGGTGTGGTGTGTGTAAACTGTAAAATATTTTTTTATACTACTCCTTTGTGTAATGCTTATCTTAATAATTGCACTGATTTAGAAAATAATTTCCGTTCTTCCTGGATATATAGTTAATGTTAGTACGTAGATCGGTAGATGCTTATGTTATGTACTTGATTAATTGTCAAAAATCTGTTCTTTAAAGAACTGAGAAGTTTCATTCTAGCATCATTATACATTTATGATAAACAAAAAGAAAAAAAAGAACATGTTTACCTAATCTTAATTTTTTTAACTTGATAATTAAGTCTCAACCTTCACAATCTATAGTCTATACGATCATTTTTCCCAAGGATACTTTGCAAATTAATTATGAGAAATGTAAACATGCATATAATTTTTGAATATATTAATAAAATTTCTCTATCATGAAATTATTATCAATCTAAATGTGTTTTTTTTTTTTTTGCATTTTGAGTGTAAAGGCACAATCCTTGAGCGAGTTAGTACTAGGACCACTTGACCCCATGTTGAGAACACGTATAGACCAATGGCAAAGACAATATTGACCATTTGATTACCCAAAACTCTGTTTAGAACAAGACTTAAATTCTGAGAAAATTTCTTATAAATAAATTTTTCCGGTTTATCTTAATTATTCTCATCGCTCTTTCCTGTGGTATTCCACAATTGGCCTTTTTTTTTCTTGTCTTATGTTGTTTTCCATTTTAATTAGTTTCAGCGGCGAACCTAAAATCACTAATATATTAGCAAAAATGATTTGTTACACCCTAAAATCAATATATATATATATATATATATATATATATTTATTTATTAATTTGACGGGGTGAAAGTGTGTCATATCTGAAAAGTGTTGCCTTTTAAGTATCATGCAGGGTAATGGTTATTTTGGGACCACATCGTATAATGAAAATGCATGTTGGAATGATACATACGAAACGTGTTAGATAATCCCAACTTCAAGTTCAGAAAACTAACGTGTTAGATAATCCCCATGGTAACTAGAGTTCTCAATAACTGCGAAAGGCCATACTTAAAATATAGTCCATAGTTAAAAAAAATTTAAAAATAAAATCAGTCCATAGTTATTTCTTCTTTGGAAATCAAATACAGTAAATACTTAATGCAGCAACATAACTGGAATTTCTGAATTCTTGGAGTAATGTTTCGGATGAAAAAATTGTAGTACATGGTTACCTTCAAAAGCCTGTAAACTCTATGCTAGAATTTGTTTGATTGTTTTGAAAATGGTGGAAATCTTCTTTTCGAAGTCTAATTCAGGTTTTTATGAACTACTCCCTCCGTTTCATTTTATAACTTTTATACGAAATTACATTTAACTTTGATCGGCTTTAAATATGTAACTAAATTGCCGAAACAATTTTTTTTATTAAATTTTCTACATAATTTAAATGTTAAGCTATATGATATACTTTTTTTTTAATCATTTTCGAAATTTAGTTATATATTCAAAGTCGTTCAAAGTTACGAGAGTATAATTTTCTAACAAATAAAGAGTACTACTCTTGAATTTTACATCAAACACCCCATCGGCTGTCAATCAAACTGCGTAAATTTTATAATTATGACACTTTTTTTATGCCACATTTGATTCGGTCAGTCTAGGTTACTAGATACAAACATTAAAATAATAGTAGAAGATTTTGTATGCTTGTAAAAACCTATATCATGTTGTTCCAAAAAAATTAAAAATACATTCATCATCTGAAATGCTGATAAAAAATTCGTGTATACATTATATCCAAGCTTTAAGTGTACATTTTATATATTTTAAATAGTAATTAGACTGACCATTATTTTCTCTCGAAATGTACTCATTCTGTAACGACAAGTAGGAGAAAACCTTTTATAGTTATCTGTATGTAATTTTTATTTTCTTGAATCTAGTCTAAAATATCAAATCTCTAGTCTCCACTTTTTAATTTTTTTGAAGGTATATAACTATTACGAATGCAATATTTGACCGTTAGTGGAGCTAATTTCTCCATACTTAATGTGAATAACGTAATTTTGAAGATATAGTATATCTTTTCAGTTATAGAAAGTTTTTAGTTCAGCTTGGGAACGTTGGAATTTATTATTTAAAATCATAATTAATGTGAATAAATGGTCTGATGGGCAGACACTTGAAGTTGGGGAAATCATACAGACAAAAACTAGTTTAAGTATGTTCAATTTTGAGGGTACGATAATTTAATCAATAATCCTAATGAGTCAGACTAGTTCAATCAGACTTACTGCGACTTTACAAGAAAATGAGTAAATTTTATAAGAAAACCAATTAGGTGAAAGTTATAATAGTGTGTATCCCTTCATATTAATTGGTTTGACTCTTTCACATGTCAATGCACCCTTTTTATGTGATGTATTGATTTTCCTTTTATTTTCCTAATTTTTTTGTCCACTTTCATCCTTTCTTTCTTTGCCCCTCTCAGTTGCTATGATATGTTTGTACTGGATGTACGTACACCTATGATATTGTAGCGTGAGGTGAGCCATTAAGATTTTAGTTTTTCAATATGTTGTATATAAGTTTGATGAAAAATTGGGTAAGAAGTGTGGCTTAGTCGTCAGGGTAAATAGCATCATTGTAATTTAATTTCATCAATGAAAGTCTATTAATCTGTTGACTCTTAAAACCAACATAGTTCGACCCATCTATCCATTTATTGTTTATCTATTTAATTCAAATATATTTGTTGTAAACATTCTGATGACCACCATGGGGGTCTTTGTCCCATAGAAGTAGAACACATTTTTTTTTTTTTTTTTGTAATAACGGCTCTATTATTATTTCCAAACAACAAAGTTTTTTATGGGATAGACTCTCATAGTGGTCCTTAAGAATAACAGCAAACTGTGATATCAATCATAGCAAAAAAAAAAAGCTAGGAATAATAGGGCCCTAATTCTGCTTTCTTAGGAAAAAGCTAACATAAGCTATTATCATAAAGCCTAATAGCCAAGAAATGAGTTCAAAAAACTCTTCCTTCTCCTTATATCCCCTAACTTTATTGCTCACACAAAACAGATCAGATGTGATCAAAAAACACATTTTTTTTTCTTTTTCTGATGAATAATATAGAGCCGTTTGTACCCAATAAATAAATAAATAAATATATTTTGTTGGTTAGAGGAGTATTAAAAGAAGAAAGGGATCGATGGTGACATATAGCAATATTTTTATTAATGAAATTTGTTTGTTTGGTTAAAAAAAAAGACATATAGCAATATTTCTATCATGTGACGCGGTCAAGACCAATATGTCACCTCCTCATGTGTATTGTGTACCCAAACCTAGTTGTAGTACACAGACCAAAAAGTTTAAAATTAAAGAGAATACGTACGAAGAAGGGGCTTAAAAATGTCACCTAAAAAGCAATCACTCAAAATCAGATAATATATTTTTGTAATGTACTATTTGTATTAATTAAGTTGTCATTTCTCTTCATCTCTCTAAACATCTCTATATCATATTTCTCTCCATCTGACCCCCAAACCCTACCCCTAGCTAAATGGACTTTTAGCCAAACTCGACATCTCCACTGAGACACACCCCTTCCTCGACTTCCAAGACCCGATCTCCGTGGATCCAGTCTCGGTGGGGAAGAGGGAAAGACCGTGAGTACAACTATAATTTCCTTCTCCACACAACTTAGTGTTAAAAGACTTTATTAGTCGTAACTTAAAAAAAACAAACATGAACTGCATTTAGTCCTACCAATTATGGTTAACAACTTTGCCTGATCCTAATTATACTGTAAACATAGTTGGTCTAATAAACACTTTGGTATTATATATTATCCTACAAAAATAAAACTTTGGTGTTATTGTCTTTTAGCTGTAAGCATATGATATGAAATATTTACAATTGTAATTAAATTAGAAAGAAATGGAAAAGAAAGATATATAGATGGTCACGTGGTTGACTGGCTGGACCTGTTCGGGGGATGGAGTACTTTAAATATTTGCTAGTTAGTTTGGAAAAAATGGACCATTCCTCCATAATTATTACCTTACCAGGACCTATTTTTGGAAATATCGTTTTCAAAAATACATATGCTTTCATTGCTTTGGGCATCTTTTCTGCCACTGAAGAGCACCTACACACGTAAGAACCATTTGAAAAAGCTCTTTACAACTTCTCTTAAGTCTTCACTTCTACGGATTTGGATCTCTTAATATAATCTTGAATTACATTTATACTATACTGTTGAAAATCAATAAATGTATCTCTTTCTATGGTACTTCATTTATTAAAAAAGTATGATCTTATATGTAGCTATAGAAACTTCATCAGGTTGTCAGTTTTTTGGTTTTTTTATATGTATTAGTAATTTTTTTTGATATTTTTTTAAAATCAACTTACTCTTTTATTTTTAAAGGGTTGTTCAAAATATCGGTAAAATTTGACATTTATATATTTTTTTATTTATAAATGTTTGTTTGACAATTTATAAGTTAGTAATATTAATAAATACTCAAAAAAAATATATATTAAAGGTCAAATTTTATCTTCTTTTTTTTTAACAAACACTTTAGAAATAAAATAATATGTTGATTTACAAAAAAACGACGAAAAAAATTACGAATACGTATAAAAAAAAATAAAAAATTTAACAAAATCTTGACGATTGGAACATGGTAAAATTTGAACTCATAGCTATAACTCTAGTCATTTTTCAGTTTGATCGGTAGTAGTAAAACTGTAGGGTCAAATGTTTGCTCTAAAAACTTGGGTACGAAATATATTAAATGTGCTTAATTTGCAGTTTAAGTTTAGTTAATAATTACAGCATCTTTCAATACACTAATCTGTCTATATAACTATATTTACATTGGTAACATGAAACCGGCCATCATGCATTCACATGTTTCTCAAGAGACAAATTTGCAACCAAGAGCCGCTTTTAGGAAATAAAGAAAAACTCACATTTTTTTTATTTTAAATCTTATTTAATAGAATCAAGGGATCTCACATTCAAAATATTATAATTGGGAGAAATGTAACTTTGGTCTATACTTTAATTTCCCCTCAGGTTAAAATAGTTGAGTGTTATATCATCTTTTTAGAAGTCTGATTATTATTGATTGAGTGCTATATCATCATTTTAGAAATTCACTCACCATGAATTAACAGATGCCCCACAACTCCAAGCAATCTTATCACCATATATTCATGTGAATAATAGGGTGCGTGGTTCATATTCTGAATATTAATAATATATTGATCGATCATTTTCTGAATATTAATAGTAAGACTTTGATTATTATTGATCGACCACACCCAAGTAGTACAGTCCATGCACGTTCTCATTAAGTGAAAATTCAGTCTAAAAAAGAATGGTTCTTGAGTGGTTTCTAAGAAGAATATAACGACTGCAGGCTAATTATTATTTATCACTTTTGTAAAAGACACCTTCTGAAGCAAGTGACTTGTTTGGACACGTTAAATATTGTTTATTGTGTCAAACAAGATGATTAGAGTTGTCATTAACTACCAACTTTGTAGCCAAGATATGTAAGAAAAATTAAACTGCATGCAGGTATCCATAATTGAGGAAAACAGCTAGCCCATTCTCAATAGTCATGTATCATATGTTTATATTAATACAAATAAAAACAAGATGACACGGAAGAAAGTAAATGGCAAAAGAATACAAGATGTCTCAATAACTATTGTTACCAAATACTGTTAAATATACACTCTGTAATATTAGACTAATTCCTTTTTTTTAAACTTCATAATAGATTTTTAAACTCAATTTTCAATTATTTTAAACGTTATTTTTTTTCAAATTATAGTAGGATTTTTTTTCTATAGCATTCCCAACATTATCATTCTAGTTCTTCCCTTACTGTATTAAATCCATATTAAACCGTCTCATTAGTTTTTTTTCAACCATTCTAAAGGGTAATTACACTGGCTAGCTATATGTATATCCTAACTAGACTAGATTATTTTAGTAGTAGTACAAAAGAGTAGTGTCACAGCATGCTAGCTAATTAAGCCCCTTGCCAAATCTAGTACTAGTGAGTTATTCTTGCTAGTTATTTTAAGCTAGCACAACAAGAAGATAGCTACATTTTTAAGAAAATGAGTTTTTTTTTTTGCTAAATATATATATGTATGAATTAATAACATGCGTGATGTGCTTACTCTTAGCCTCGTTGAGAAAGATATAATAGCAGACCATGCATGGACCACGACAAATACCAACCTTAACGTGTTCATTTAATTAATTACTCTGAACCAATATATACAACTAGTTAACATACACCATTTAATAGTCTTTCCTTGAATATCCATTCTTTCACATTTGTTAACAAATGAAAATGTAAGAAATATACCAGAGATGACATACTATATCTGTTAATTTAAATTACAATTCATTTGTCTCTCACATTATTTATGAATCTGTTAACCTTCATACTTGTACTGTGTGCACACAGTTTTTCGTAAAATATTAAAAGACGCAACTATATATAAATGCATATTCAAACGTGTAATATGATGTTGTGTTTTCATTTAATTCCCCAATGAAAACCTAGCTATCAGGCAAGCAATACCTTTTTTGTGAGTTTCTTTTACTTTTGGTTTCTGTTTGAATTGATCAATTTTGTCGTTTTCATCCGGTATTTTTTATGATTTGAATTGATTCATGTAAAATCGAACCATATGTATGCATATTCTTGTAGTAGTGAATCCACCTAATTAAATAATTCTTTCAGATCAATAAAACTTTTTCCATATTTAATGTGATGCATGATTTTGGCCACGTCACCAAGCAAATAATTGGTTATATCATTTACACGGCTGAGTAGTACACTTGCTTGTAAGCCTCATTTACAAGTGGCATCGCCTCTTTGAAGATGTCAGTTGATTGATTATCATAGTATGTTGTATGTAATGAAGGAGGATGAGTATATATACCACTCATTTATAAGAACTACTGCAATTCTATCGACGAACATACATAAAAAAAATCTAGTTTAGTTTTGCATGCTTTTCTTAAAGCATGTTAGAATGTGTTGGATATAATCATTGTTTAGCTGATAGTTTTATTAACTTAGCAGTTAGTCGGTTGTGATTAATATCGTTGCATTAGTTTCTATTAGGTTTTTTTTGTAAAACCGGGTTAGATCCCACTTTGATTAATATACATGTTGCTTTAATTAAAAAGAATAATTGATTGTATCATTTTAATTTGGGTCTTGTTGATACTACCAACGTAAACAATTCAAAAGTACGTATATAAGTTTGTGTTTTTAATTAGATATATTAATTATCAAAATGATAAAAATGGTATGAAAATGACTTTCATAATTTTATACGAATTATATTTAGTTACCAACCTATGCACTGCTACCAAATAATCACTCTCGACAACAAAAATTAATATTCTCTGGTACTTGTTATGACATTTTAGAATCTATTCTTATATAGTTTTAGAAAATACATTCTGTTGAAAGAACACGAAACTGGTTTCAGTTATATGACAAGATGAGACCGTGGAAAGAACATGAATTTAATAAATTATATGACAAGAAGAAAATGCACTTATTTCACCACTAAGAAATTTAGTCTAAATCCAATTGTTTTGCCTTATTACCATTTCTTATTTGTTAAGTGATCTCAGAACCAGAAAATTTTGGTTTTTAGCTAGATTTGATAAAGCCAGATATACAGCTTTATTTTAGTCTCGATTTATAAAGATTACTTTCCTAGAATATTTAGCTAAATATTAAATAGAACGTAGTTTAACCAGGAAACTCGTTTTCCCTAGAAAAAAAAATTGAATTTCATGTTATCCGCTTCTCGTTTTCTTCTTTCACGTTTCCAATTTCCGCTTCCCTATAGGAACTAATAAACATTAAACAAGATAGGTTTGAAAGATTTAAACTGTGTGGAAAATAACATCTACCAACTTCTAAAAATGGAACAGAAATCTTTAGATTTTCAAGGATGATTATAATTAGAAGGGCAATTAGCAAAAAAACTGGAAACTTTGACACATATTAATATGTTAATGATAAGTTAAACCCCACAAATTCCACCCACTCGTTACAAGAGGTGTTCACGTTAATAACTCTATAAATGACTTGGTGGTTTGTACCATCGTTAACCAAAATTTCCGCTTCTCATCAGTAAAATAGAAAACTGTGACACAAAAACCTACCGTGACAAAGCTTGTTTTTCCGTGTACTTTTGATATAATCGTAGCTATGAATAATTATTGACTACTATATCTTGAACTTGTTTAGTTGAGTTTTTGAGCTAAATTGACTTAAAAAGGATGATTCTCTTCCAGCCTATAACTATAATATAGGGTTTTTCATCACCAAGTTAACAAACGTGGTTATTTGCTATTCGGTCACAAGAGTTTTATATATCTGAGGAAAAATATCAAATGAAGCAAAAACGTTACCACCAGAAGCTCTTAGTTGCAATCTGATTTTATTGTAGATGATTGACGATTACTACAACATAATGTGTGATCAGATAATAAGTATTACAGATATAAATGCAATGCTACTAGAACAACTTGCTTAATTACAAGTAAAATAAAAAATTACAAAACGTAAAAAAAGAAGATTGTAGCAGTTTCTGATGCTATTTTGTAATTTACGAGAAGAAAACTAAAGGGAAAAAATGTGTAGTTTTTTTTACTGTTGTAGATGTCCTAATCAAGGAAGAGCATTTCAGTGTTAGGTGCAATATTAATTAGCTAGGTAACCATTTCTTTATCTTGTGTGCAAAATTATCTCTCTTTTCTGCTTTATTGGTGTATATATAACCCAAGGTCGTTCCTCATTTTAGCATATGTATTAAGTTTGAAAGATAAAATATAAAGAGAAAAATGGGTGACCAATTAGCCCAGGGACTCTTCACTAAAATAAAACATTACTTAGCAATAATTTTGTTGCAATTTGGATATGCTGGTATGAATATCATCACGATGGATTCGTTGAAACAAGGTATGAGCCATTTCATACTTGCGGTGTACAGACATGCAGTCGCTACCCTTGTTATCGCGCCCTTCGCTTTATTTGTTGAAAGGTAATTACTTTTTCTCCTTTTTCAAGTAACAGTTCTTCTTCTACAATTTATTGATGACGGTGCATTTTATAATCAGTGTAAATACTAAATCATTTTTGGAAGTAAATTTTACAATTAAGAACACAGTCCATCCCACCTTATATCAAAAATAAATCTCTGCTTTAAAGTTTGGTCGTTTTTGTAAAAGGAAAACTTTGTATTGGCTGTATATTAGTCTTATACATAATATGACAAATTTAGTACGTAGCAGAAGCTCCAAATATATATATACTTCCTGACTTGATTGTATAAATTCTTTTACATGAAAACAAGACCAAAGATGACTCTTTCTTTCTCAATATAATGGCACTGGGCTTTCTAGAGTAATGTCAATACTTCATAGTTCATATCAATCATTTACTATCAATCTTTATATATGCATTTAAAGCTGTAAACGTCTTTTTACAAACCATTAATTCTCAGTGAAAATGTTAACTAATTAAGTAGGGCTGAGGCAGAAAATACTAGCAATGCAACAATGAACAGCACAAGTCCACCACCAGAAAGCCAAAATCTTGATCATCATCTATCTGACGAAGCGACATTTATAATAATCGGTGGAGCATTTGTTTTAGTTATAGTTATCTGTTTAGGGGTTGGTATTTATTTATGGTGGATGAGCAGACTTTCTAGGTTGAGTATTGCTCAACTTGAGTCGTTTCCTACTATTAGGTTTCCTCCAGATGAGGGAACATTAGGATACGGAATCTTAGGTTGCGATATCTGTTTAGAGGATTTCACTGAGGGACTCGATCTGAGAGTACTACCCTCGTGTGGCCATGTTTTCCACACTGAGTGCGCTGTAAACTGGTTACACAAACGTCATGCTACCTGCCCTATTTGCAGATTCGATTATAGTGTAGCGGTTTAGTTTATTTGTAATAAAAATTAATGATATTTCTATTTTTTTTCATATTATTGTTAAATGGAGGATGAATTCATGTTGTACTATTTGAATGATATCATATTGAGTGTTGATATATCATGCCATTTAATTATTTGGTTTGTATTATTCTACTCTAAAAGTTCTATCATTTAATTTTTCGATCTTATTGTTCATTAAAGCACTCATTTATGAGGAAATTTCTTCGTATAGAGATCATTTGCTTGTTAATCTTGTTGTTATTGTCTTCTTAGTGAACATTTACTTTTCTTCTTAGTGAACTACTATTATTAACCAATTGTTTGTGTTTTAGAATCACTTAGAAGAAATAGAACCCAGAAAAATTACAAAGTGATTGCTATAGCAAACTAAAACCCTGTTACTGAAAGTTTCTTGCAACAACGTAAAGAATCGTGGCAGAATATATAGAAACTGCAACAGATTATATTGTTGCTAATTTGATCCATTATTGTTGCAAATAGAATCTATCATGTTGATAATAATCAAATCGCAAATAGATTTCTGTTGTTGCTGTAGGATTATTTCAATTTCAAATACTATTTTAAAATTACTTTATATTTGTGTTCTCACCATTTTTTATTTCTGCCAGAATTTTAGTATCATTTAAATCTAAATAATTTATTTATTAATTATGTAATTCTTTTTCTCTTTAATTAACATACGTGCCATATTCAAACCATCAATATGTCATTTGAATATTGAAAACAAGATAGTTCAACTATCACAATACTCAAGTTCAATATCATATTCTATTTTCTCCTTCCATGGGAAAGTCAATCCATGATGTTGCGAGTTGTTCATTTATTAGCATCCTCCTAGAGCAACCTGCAATTAATTGTTTCAAAATTTTAGTTTCAAATTAACTCCAAAGTTAATTATTTAACATGCGATTAAAAAAGGTTGAGCCATCAAGAACAAAATTGTGTTAGATACTTTAGGTTTAATTAACAATTCGTTTTAACCTGCATAACTATAATAAATGATAACAAATCTGAATATTATGTTCAAAATAAAATATATTACGAGATTTATGCCATTACGCGTCATACACGGAACGCGTAGTATATATATCTTTCAACACACCAGTTATACCAGTAGTAGTTGGACGAATCAATTGAGATCTCTAGCCTGGTTTTAATTCGAAAGTATTTAAATAAATAATGAAGACTAAAAAATGTAGTCATAAAACTAATGTTAAATTAATTTCGAAAGATGTCCCGTCATATTTAGACTTGTTTATTTTTTCTAAAAAAGACAATATAGGATTGTCTACTCTCTCTATATTATTTGGACATTAGTGATATTTATATATATTAACAATTTACATGTAGTGTAATTTCCAAATTATTTAAGACTTAAAAACATGTGAAAATCCAATTTTCATTTTTGAATTAAAATATTTTTTTCAAGTAATGGCAATACTTGTAAATAGTTTAAAATTTAAGGGTATTTTCGAAATGAAAGTGTATCAAGTAATCCTTTTATTCTATATAACCTTCAAACTCTAACACTTATAAACCATAAACATTGGATGAAAAGAATAATATATATATATATATATATATATATATATATATATATATATATATACACATATATACACCCTTTCAATATGCCACTCAAAAGGTTGTTCGTACACAGTCATTATAAAAAATGAAATCAAAATTTTATATTTTAACTTTCTAACATACATTAAAATTCTCACCATTAATAAGTATAATCCATAAAATTTTAATTTTATTAAGACTCATTCATAAAAAAAAAAATTATGTTAAAAAGTTTAGTATTGTTCAAATTTTATAATCAAAATGATTTACTTATTAAAAGAAAAAGAAATTGCCAACAAAATATCAATTGTCAACGACATTTTTTTGCAATGCAAACCATTCGGTCTGTAACGTCATTTGTGTTGTTGCCAAAGTTTTCTGGATTCAATAACAATATTTTCCACTTTTTGTAGATAAAATGGATTTTCAGCAACGTTTATGGCCGTTTGTTACTAATAGACCACTATTCAACAATAAAGTTGCTATTTTGTTGCCGAACACTATCTTTTCGGCAACAGATTTTTTTTATCGTTGCACGAATTTTCTTGTAGTGTTCATTTAGCATCATAATTTTTTTTCGATTATGTTGCTAAAGTGGTTGTGACTAAATTTTAGCAACAAATTATGTTGCTATTTGTTGCTAAACTGTTGCTAAAATTTAGCCACAACCAATTTAGCAATATAACCGAAAAAAAATTATGATTTTAAATAAATTTTTTATTGTAGCGAAAAACATAAAACAACCACACGTGAACGTGATTGTTTAACTTCATGCAATCCATAAACTTCACGTGACACGTAATATTGAACTTTATAACTTAATGGTAAGAGAAACACTATGATGACCCGGGTGTACCAGATGTAACCTATGCATCATCCAATAAATTAATTACACATGTTATTTTAATAATACAACTATTTGTACTGAAATACTTAATTAAAATCAAATTCAATTTTTGTTTGCACCGTACCTTTCCCACTATCCAGGGGCGGAACCAACACTTTAAATTTGGAGTTACCAAAAAAAATGACATTCAAAAATCTCAGCATCTTACTCTTAAAAAAATTTCACTATTTTGTATAGTTTAATATATATATATATATATATATATATATATATATATATATATATATATATATATATCAAACCGTCACCCCAATTGTCTCACCGTTTTGACAGCTAAAAATTACTCATTCAAAAAATATAAACTTGATTTTTTTGAAAGAAATAGATAAAATACGACCTAAAAACATAATTTAATAAAGATAACATAAAAAATCAAACTTATATTTAATACTCAAGTTCACAAAATATTTGCTCAAATTGTTAAAATTTTGATTTTTTCTTAATGAAATTTTGTCATTTATTCTTGATAAATTTCATAATTTATGTACAACATGTTAATCAAAATGTATAATTTTTAAATTTATTATTTTATTGTTTTCTCTAAATTAAAATATGAATGGTTTTATTTTGTTTAAAACCGTTGAAATATATAGCAAAATATTTAATCTTAATTTGAGATTTGTTTTTCTAATTTTCTCGAATAAAAGTTTGAATAATTTAGATAACAGATAATAAAATATGGTACATTGAAAAGGATAGAAGCATCCCGAATGGTGTTAAATTAGTGTTTGAGACACTAAGTAACCACTAATAAATAAAATATTCTTTTGTTAGTTATGCCATGTGTTATTCTAAGTTAAGTCCATACGCCCCCAATTTGAATTTTTATTTACTGCTACTATTTATAATCTTCAATCTTTTTAAAATAATATCACTATAAAAATGTACGTAATAGTATGTAAGTAAAAAAACAAAATATAATTTTAAAAGTGTTTGCCAAAAATAAAATTTAAGAGGTTGCCGAAATATTATACTTACAAATTAATTCAAAAAACAATACATAAAAAATAAAATTATTGAAAATTATGGGGTTGCCGCAGCAACCCCTGGTCATATGCATGTTCCGCCCATGCCACTACCCACGTCTTTAAAGTATATAAGTTATGCGAATTACTTATGTTACATTAGTTCTTAATAACCGAGTAACACTACCGTATAACTGGTGCACTATAATTTAGAATGCGTCATCAACTAAAAATTCAATACATATTAATAAACTCAAAAATGACTACCCGAAAATCAATTCAAAATTAAAATTAAAAATTTATATTGGTTGTCACACCTTTAATTATAATGCACCGAGTTCATATTAGTGTTTCTCGTTAATAACCATTAAAAACTCAATATATATAAGAGAACCTAAAAATAAAAATCATTATATTAATTAAAATTGTCAATTGGTTGGAACACCGTCACCATAAATATAATGTAACATTTAAGAATCACTGACAAATAAAGACAAGATAAAAACAAACATCGACAAATAAAATGTATCAGTGAAAACTCATTTAAGAATAAACAACTTGACATCATGTTTACATCAATAATAAACAACTTTACAAAACAATTTTGCCAAATTAAACGGGAATTATAATGAAAAGAAACATTGTTCTTTGGTTTTTGAGGGACTCCCTCAAGGAGCATGTTTCAATTGATGTAACAACCAATGTTTCAATTGCAGATTTTTTTTTCCATATTTGGGAACATTTTATTTCTCTAATGCAACAAATTAGTTAAAAATCAGCAACGAAATCGTAACATTTACCAACGAAAAACTAAAGGAATGACAACAACTTATTTTCATTTGGCAACAATATTATTTCGAAATTGCAACAAATTTTTTTGTTGCAAATAATTTGTTTTCAACAACGATTCTTCAATCTGTTTCCAGTTGCTTTCAGTAACGGGGCGCCCACAATGACTTACGACAATACTTTGTTGCCGGATAATTTTAACAACGGAAAATGAAATAAAGGCAACGGATTTTTTTATTACCGGAAGTGTATTTTCTTGTAGTTTGATCCGGTTGTTGCTCACTTTTGTTTGTACAGTTTCCACTTATACGATCAGAATTGCAAATTACGACATTATTTCTACTGTGGTAAAAACCTTTTTTTCTTTTAGAAAATAAAAATAAAAATTGTGTGTGCGTTTCTGAAACTTTGACAAGTCACCATCTTCGAGAATAAAACAGCAATGGTTCCCAAAGTTTGTTCTCGAAGCTTTTTGGTGCACACGTTTCACATTAAAACATCAATGGTTCTTAATATTTAAGAGGGGCCTTTTCATTGTTGTAAACATAGGCACATAGTCCCAGACCAACAACGAAATTCATCTTCGGAAACCACTTTTTTCATTTCCTATTTTTCATTTTTTTTCACGTTTTCCTTTAGTTACATCGGTAAGAATTAAGACTTCGAACATCTCAATTAATTTGTAAGTTCTCGATCTTTTCTAGTATTGATTTCCGTTTCCATATAGCAACGTGAATAGTTGAAAGACCTCTAAAAGTATAAAGTTATATAAATTAGATCGCGTTTAGGAAAATAAATATTACCTATAACTTTTCTTTACGTATAGTATCATGGCCAACCTGATAAATTAGATCGCGTTTAGTCCTAATGAGACGAAATTGTTGAACTCTTTGAAACTATCTGAAACAAACATTATGGTTAAACCTCTATAGGTTAAATTTCATGTGCCAAAATGAATACGACCCAAACTTTTAAAAATTTCATGATCAGAATACAAACATTAATTTAATTATCAAGTGCGCGAAACGAAAACGAGAAAGCTGAAAAAACAAACAAACTCAAAACGAACAATTAATTAATGATCATATTTCGGCTCATTATCACCCATGCATATATGTATATTATTAGTGTTTAAATGGAATCTATAAGTGTTATAACCAACGTTTTGAAGAAAAAAAAATGAATCTATGAGGACCAAATAAACTTTTTGCTGAACTATAAGGAAAAATAGTGTATTTCAATTTATGTACTTATTTTTTTTCACACACTCTTCCTCTTTTATCGGGAATTACTAGGAATTACTCAATAATTTCTCCAAAATTTCAATATATATCATCAATTCCGCTGGTTTTACCCTCGATTTTATTACAAGCCCTAAATTTTTAAAATTTTCCAAATTTAACTTTCCTAGATCTATATCTAAAATTCCCTCTCGGCCCCATTTCAATCTTAACCTAGATACGGAATTGATTTCATTGCTCAACCCTTAATTTTTGAATTTAGTCAATCCAAATTATGGACTTATGCTTATCGAGCCGTTTTTAAGAATAAAACGGATGCCGCTGACTGAAAAAATCAGAGCATAGATTAGGTTTATTGTTCAGATTAATACTATTTATCATTGAACTCGGCGAGATTCAAAATCAAGTTGTTCTTATGGTTAAGGCATAGGTGCCGTGAGTAAATCGGAACTTGATCACACGTCATAGTGTTCAGATACTTCGGCTTGTTTTTTTTTTTATGGCAAGATTGCGTAGTCTATATGAGACGATTTGTTGAGTCTTATTCAAAGTTAGAGTTGTTTTTTTGTCTGGTTTTGATGAGTTTTAGATGGTCTTGTGACGGAATTAGTCATGTTTTGGGGAGGAAACGTTGATTGTAGAACCTTTGCCTAAATCCGAGACTTATTGACATATGTAGTAATCAATGATTCGTAGAATTTGATGATATATAACAATGACTGGTAAATGTTTGCAATGTAACTGTATTTGGCTATGAGCTATGATAGTGTGATGTGGTTTGAATTTACTATTTGTAGAGAATGTTTCGGTTGTCAGGGACATCTAGTTGGTTTCTCTATTTTTTTTTTTTGTATTTAGTGAAGTGATTTCATTTTATATGATTTTCATCACCATTTTTATGTATTGGTTTCCTAAATTCTATATTTTTGTAAAGAATTAGAGAAATCCGACATGTATCCATCTATTCATTAATGAAGTAATTTATTACTTTGCTAATTTTTTTTTAACTAAACTGAACCTTGCAATTAGATTCAACAATCAAAAACTACGAACTTGCATTGAAATATTGAATTCTGCAAGACTTAAATATACCCTTTGTTTTGTTTCCATATATATTATGTTCCCAACTACTCATAAATAATTATAAATTAGGAATCGGTTGATATAAGTTTTGTTTTAAAATAATTCACTTAGCCACATCTCTTTTTAAGATTTGCCAGAAGAATGATCGTACAGTAATAATATAATACAGTTGGAACTATCATATAAGTCACGACAGTAAGAAATGACTCACCAGAAAACAAAACAAAAAAAATAAGCTAGAAAAAAGAGATTTTTGACCAAATTCATTAATAAAGTGTGCACTGACCCGTCTTATCAAGAAAAATAGTACCAACTACCATAATCCTTAAAATATCAAGAGCTATTATAATATGTTATTGCTGCCTCGACTAATTTTAGTATTGATGATTACAAAACGAGCCTGAGATCCTGACAGTTGCTAATCCATAAAATAACACAAATTTACCTAAAATTTTTAAATTAATTAAAGGCTCAGTGTTCTAAAAGGTGCAAGACCGAATTTAAAATATATTGACCGTCTAGCGTCTAATCACCGCATATACACCGTCTAATTTTTTTTTATCCAATTCCGCTTAATCCACCTGAACTATTATTTTTCTAGACCCCGTGTATCGTTTAAAGGCGACCTAATTTACATCTAGATGTGACTTTTATAACACTGTTAAGGCCTGACCTCTTAACTTCAAAGTCAAATATGATGTCTAATGAAAGGAAACTCGGAGGTCTATGTCCCTTAAACGCCCTCGAGGTAACAGCCTGTTAAAGGCATTCGACATCATCTTCACACAAAGTTGTGCAGAATTTAAACGATTTTTAAGTGGCATAAAAATGGTTTTTGTGCAGCACATCAAATATGCCCATAAAAAAATTGAATCGCAATGCAAACTTAAAAATTCATATATCATGAACCGTACATCCAAATGCAGCTATTCAAGTTTCAGAACGTTCCTTAATGTCCTGGGTATAAACCATGCACCCAAACAGTTCTGAAAAATAAAATTGTTAGCTACATAAAAAGATAATTTTCATGAACACCACCATGCAGTTTTTTCAGCAGTTTTCTAGAAACTTTAAAAGACCATTACCCGGTTCTCGGTGATCCAAATGCAAAGATTTTACCTCCCACGTGACCGCATACAAGTCCAATACTGACTCACGAAATTTGGAACGAGTTGGACATTGTTTGCTATGGTAAATAATTATTTTTCTACACAGCATTCGAGCAGTCAAGAAATAAAAAATCTGAGCATATACTCAAATTTAAAAATTAATAATTAATTACCCGCATGTCTGAATGGACCCATTCAAGTCCCAAAACGCACCTAAAAATCGCGGATATATTTCGTCCACGAGCTTCGAAGAAATCTTTCCGTTTGCCATCCGAAAAAATAGTTTTCAATAGCACCAAAGAACAAGCACAAAATACCGATAATAATTCGTTCAACTCTTGAAAGTTATACGTTCCCAACTTTGACGATCCAAATACAACAAATCTTAGTTGTCGTATCTCCGTAAATAAGTTTTTTATAGTTTTATCACACTTTAGGACACTTGCACAATTTATATATCTTCTTTCGCAAAAAAAGATCAATTTTTAAGTCTTGAACCCCAAAAATTATAAGACGACTTTTACCACATACAGGCCAAATAAAATATAATTCCAACTACCAATTTTAGTATCAAGAGCTATTGTAATATGTTATTGCTGCCTCGACTAATTTTAGTATTGATAACAAAACGAACCTAAGATCTTGAAGGTTGCTAATCCACAAAACAACAAAAATTAACCTAAAATTTGGACTTCCAATTACACCAAGCTATGAAGTTGCTAAAAGCCCAAAACCACATAAAAACTTGATACTATTGTGCTTAGGGAAAAGATAACCAATCCCTCCTAGGCATTGGTTAAGATTGCTTGATTTTATGTTTTTAAAGTACTGTTTCGTATAATAATTGTTTGTATTTCCTTTATATGTTAGTAGATTAAGTGCATAATTTTGATAATGTTATAATGATATGCTAGATATAACAATAAAATATTATAAAAACAAGTGTTTTTATATTAAATACAAATTAATTTTGAAAATATTTTAAATGCTTAAACAATGCCCCGGTACACTCGTTAGCAAAACCGTAATTTGCAATTACTATTTAAACTTGATTTAGATTGACAGAAATCTGAACTACACAAAGTCTAGCTTCAAAATTGAAGAATACAAGAATTCCAAAACGAAATCATCTAAAAAGATCTTAGGTTTGATCTTTGTGGTGTAGGAAGAGACGGTCTATAACAGTTGATCAAATTGGTAGTGGCTGATCACGAACTTACAAAATAGATACATGCAAAAAACTGAAACAATAACTTTTAATTTTTATCAAACTCGATTTTAGGATAAAAACAAAATCCTAAAAATTGTTTGAGAACTAAAGCATAAAAGAGCTTTAAAATAATAATATCTACAATTAAGCAACCCGAGACTGGATCTTTATGACATCGGAGATGCTGAACATGTTTATCGCACAACGTCCTGGACAATCTCAGGGGTTGATGTTTCAAATGCAAGAGGGGAGTCAAGTGCCACCCCTTGCTTTTCGTTTTTATAAAGACGAAAACACCCTTAGCCTAATATATATGTTCAAAATGTGCTTGATGCATTCATTTTATTTTATTTTTGCATTCGTATGACTATATACCCTTTGGTGGTATGTATGTAAAACTGTCCTGAATAAAATCGTTAATCATATACCAATCTATTGATTCCCTGTATCAATAGAACTACCTCTGATTTCTTTTCTTCTTCAATAGAGTTAAAGCAAGTGCATCTCCTTTCTACTCTTCTTTTTATTACTGCTGAAAAAGTTCTAATTAGGGGTACGTCTCTAGTCTTATTAATAGTGACACTTTTACCCCTTACAAAACTTCTATAAATATTGCTCCAGTATCTCACATTATTTTTGCAGATGATATGCTTATTTTTACTAATGGCAGTAAAAATAATTTAGAAATTCTAATAAATTTTATTAAATCTTATGAAAGAGCTTCCGGTAACTTTTAAACAAGAGTAAAAGTGTTTTTCTTACTCATAACATGTTATATAATAGGAAATTTATTATTGTTAGAACCACCGGCTTTGTTGAAGGTAGATTCCCTACTAAGTATTTGGGTATACCATTGCATTACTCTAGGCTAACTTCTACAATGTATTATACTCTATAGTTATATATGCACTTACTCTCTGTACTACAACCCCCTAAATTAGTTCTTGACAATATTGAGAAAGTTTTTGTTAACTTTTTCTGGGAAGAATTTGAGGGTGCTAAAAAATATCATTGGCTTAAATGGTTCAAGATGATTTGTCCTGTAGAGGAGGGTGTATAGGAATTAGAAGTTTACATGACACTATGGTAGTTTTGCATAGTAAAATGAGTTGTAAACTTTTAGATAAAGGCTCTCATTGGACTACTTTCATGTTTAAGAAGTATTTTACTAACAATTATAATTGGGGTAACATTGTCACTCTTGAGTCTTCTTCTTACTTGTGCAATAATTTCAGTTTTTATTTTAAAACTCTAGTGGAGAACAGTAGGTGCAGCATTAAAGAGGGCTATATTAATTTTTTGTATAAAAATTGGCTTGGTGATGGACCTTTATGTAATTCTTTTACTGTTATTTTTTCACATGTCTTGCTTAATCACGTGTGCAATTCTAATGAGTGTGACACTAATCTTCTTTATGTTATTGGTGGTGGTGGTGGTGGTGGTGGTGGTGGTGGTGGTGGTGGTGGGGGGGGGGGGGATGAACTTATCATTAAAATCTCAACTAGAAGTTACTCTGGTCTTTATTTGAGAGAGGATGAGAACTCTAGGTACTGGCCCCTTACAGTCAATGGTGTTTACACCTCTAAAAATGATTTTAATTTTTTTAGTGAGAAAAAACATTTTATTTCTTTACCTAAATACATCTAGAACCCTATTTTACCTCCTAAAATTATTGTTTATTTTTGGAAAACCTGGGTTTTTGCCATCAAATTTGATGAAAATTTAAAGAATTTTGGTATTTATATGGTTACTAATGTTCCTGCTGTAACATTCATGTGCTGGACTCTATCTACCATCTATACAATAATAGTGATATTTCTAAAGCTGTGTGAAATCATTTTAGTGATATTTTTGGATTTTAATTTGTATTCAAGGTTTGTTGTCGATAAGGCTAACAAATTATCATTTATGAAATCTTTGAACAGTAAAAAGAGCCTCTTCTCAGTCGAGGTCTAAACTACTGAAAACCATTATAAAGATAATAGACATATCTGACATAACTAGAAGACTTTTTTACTCCAACATACCAGTTGACATTTTCCCTAAGCGTGTTGAATTCTCTATTATGACCCAAAACACACATAGGTTAGTCCCTGTCCCAGCTGGGAAACGTGTTTGTCAAGTATGGTATATACAAGCACAACCATGATTATTGTTACGGTATGATCATTTTTCAACTTCAATGCCTCCGAAGTCGTTCCTCAACCTTGCATCTCTTCAATTTTAACTGGGGGTTGGTCCTATGCAGTTTGTTATTATGTGTCAGTGGACAAATAAGAAAAAGGTGAAGAGTGAAAATATTTACCAGTGCCATGTAGCTCGTATACCTTTCATCGCCTAGGTCTGAGTAATAGTAATTCATCAATTGGTTGGGCTTAAGTTGGCCTTTGTAGATCACAGTCCTGAAATAAAAACGAGAAAATTTATACTTGGTTATACGTGGAATCTCAACAAAGAGATATTTTCTTTAATAAATAATAGCTTATTGAACCAACCTTGATGATAGTGAACATATGTAGAACAGTAGAAGTCCTTTACACCACCCTGCTCAGCTCAAATTGCTACCATAGAAACCCTCCTTAATATATACAGCTGTCATGAAATTAGGCATATTTTGTCAAAAATCAATATTTAGATTCATAAGCGCAACTAATAATAATCCACAATCATAGCAACCATAGGAAATGCCTGTTGCTCAAAATCTGCTTTTGATCTAGTAGTGGGTGTGAGGAAAACTTGCTCGATAACAGGCTCAGTTTGCAGAGCAGACTTTCCCAACCCATAATTATCTATTGGGACGATCGCCAATGGAGAACTGTATGTCCAAGTGACTCGGCATCCTAAAATACAACCATATATCTTTTGTTAAGCATAGACACAGAAATATTGGTAAATTACAAGCTGGAATATACAGACAGCATAAGCAGATGACTGGATTGTGGTTTGTTCCAGAAATATTGGTAAATTACAAGCTGGAATATACAGACAGCATAAGCAGATGACTGGATTGTGGTTTGCAACAAACCTTTGTGAATACAATTTTATGTTGTTCTCTCCGATTATCTGACGTGGGCAAGAAGAACATTCCCACAGCATACACCCCAGGTGCTGGTAACTCAAACCCAGCTTCTTTTGCCACCTGGTCACATTTATAGACACAGAAGCACTTTTAACTATTTAATATCCAAGCTATAAATCCTTCATTGTAATGAGGATCTTTCAAAAAGAGTAACGTTTTCCACTAAATAGTCTAACATTATAATTTCATCACAAAAATAACTGTCTCTTCAGCACGATCATTAACACATACACGCTTCATAAACAAAGGTCATCATTATCATCAAACTACACCTTTATCCCAAAAAAATTTGGGGTCGGCTATATGAAAACCTTTGAGAATTTATTCACCCTCGCAACCAAAGATAGACCGAATAAATAAATAGCATCAAAACAATCGTGAACACAAAAACCAAAATAAAGATAGATCAATTTTTTATGTTATTCGAGCTATAAACCTTGCATCGCCACCTTGAATTTCTTACAACACTAAAATGTTGCGACCTACAGAACAATGATTGGCCATAGTTCCAACCCAAAAACTAGCTTTTCAAATAATGAAACTATGCATGGAGGGCTCAATAGTCAATACCATTCAAATAGCTTCAGCACAAACACACAAACAATTTTACCTTTTAATATCAAAGATACATAAATTCTTTATGGCCGTTTCAGATATTAAAAAGGGGTAGTTTTTTCCAAACAAATAAAATAATCAACGGCCTTAGTTCCTCCACCAGATTAACTGTCATCATACAGGTCAAGCAGAAGACGGCTATTTCAAAAATAAAAATAAAAAACCATACCTAATAATGACAAAAAAAAAAAAGGAAGAAGACGAAAGAAAAACAAAGTTTTACAAGTCATGAAAATAAAGAGAAATAAAAAGAAACCTGTTAGTAAGAAAATTGGCGAGGAAGAGCCACCAATATCCCAGCTCCATCACCGGTATTTGTCTCACACCCACACGCTCTCCAGTGTGTCATTCTCACCAACATTTCCACTGCATCTGTCACCTATTTTATAAATATAAAAGCACATACATCTACAATTAGCCAATGTTCTACCCCCAAAAAAGATGAAAACGCAAAAGACAAATTAAATCATAAACTACGTCTTGGGTAGTTTTCTGGGGTATATAATTAGTAAGTATTTCTCTAGAGTTAGGCCGTATACTTTTTTCTGTTAGCATTGTTTCTACATTTGAAGTTTCAAAGTCAAAACTTCAACCTCATTCCAATTTTGACAAATTATAATTCAAAGGGATAAACACTATATAATCTTATATTAACTTGTATATTGAACTTTAACTGTTAAATTAGGGTTCGGATTTGATAAACTTACATAATCTAAATTCAGTAGAAATAATTGAGCTTTGATCGCAACCGGAGAGAGAGAGAGTGATTCTAAAAAAGAAATTTGGGGGAATAACAAAAATGGAAACAAATACGTGAGTTAATTAAAAATTAGTGCCGTTAGATAATCAGCGATGGTCAATTCAATTGTGACTAACTTACTCGTGTTAGTCCCACCGTATTTGCTTAATTATAAAATATTTTCCACCAAATCTCCGCTTGCTTTGCTGTAAAATATTTCCCAGAGGAAAATATTTGCATAGAAAGTTTTGTTTACGGATCGTTTCCAGGTGATTGGTGCAAAAGAATTTTCTTATGGAAAATTGTGTAAAACATTTAATTTCTTATACAAACAATAACTAGGATATGCACCATCAGAATACCTACATAACATGATAATAGTTACTTAAAAGAGGGGCATTATACTTCGATTTCTCAACTAAGATATGCACCATCCGAATACCTACATAACATCTACATCACAAACTATCACACTATCATTCACTTCTACGATATTAAACCGATAATTTCTTCTTTTTTAAACTAAATTTTATAGACAGAGACTTGGTGTAAATAGTTAAATATAATCTTTCAAAACCAAATATCATCACAAATAAAAACCTCCATCACAAGTCTCGCAAGCTTCTTCAAGCTAAATAGAACAGTAATACATCTAAATAAAACAATAAACAACATTATACCGGATTACAGTACTTAAAAGACAACCCTTATGGTAAAAAAGTAATGGTACCTGTACTGCGTAAAGAAAGTCGAAGAGCAAATAAAGTCACAAAAAAGTCAACTCCGACTATTTCCAGTCAACGACGATTAATCGACAGCGATTAACAGGAATAAGGGATTATTTAAGTTAATTGACGGGTATATATCATAGTTAGAGGGTCAAATTACAATGTGGTGAAAGTAATTGGTCGTTAAATTATTGGAACAAAATCCCCCAAATTGATTTAGGGCTTTCAATTTGGGAATATACAGCAGGAGAGAGAGAATAGATAAATAAAGAAGAGTCTGCATTTTTGGACTGCATTTTATATTATTTCACTTTACGAACCGTCATGTTTTTTTACAAACGTAGTTTTTTTACGAACGATTTACGGTTTTACTGTCAAACATGACGTAATCGTCCATAAGTCTTAAATAAAACTATTTTTTTAGTAATATTTTGATCGGCCGAATACTTTTTTAATTTATAAAAATTAAATAAAAATAAGACATAAAATAATATAAATAAAAATATGACATAAAATGCTCAGAGGAAAATTTGAACCCGAAATATTTTCAATTGTCAAATAATTTGAGCTAGCGATAACAATCATTACACCATAAAAACATTATTAGTAATTAACTAACTTAACAAATATATATACAATTGTTAAGAACATAATTATGTCATATATTCAAAAAAGAACTTTTATAAAACATATAATAACCTATATTTATACATAACGAAAACCGAATTCGGATATGTGTAAGGTTAATTAAGATTGGTTTTTGTTGTACGATTTCTAGGGTTTTAATTTAAAATTCCAAATTAAGATACTAAAAGGTGTTTTTTTGGAAATTCGTTGATGTATAGATCTCAAAAATATAACGGGAGTAAATTTTTTTTACCTCAATTGAACATCCGAGTCAAACGTTATGAACTTTCAAAATTTTACATAAACATACAAAAATTGCATACAACCAATCGATCGGAGTTCAGAGCCGATCGATCAAGGTTCAGCCGATCGATCGGGCAATCACACTGGAAAATCTGTTAATTTTCAACGCATGGGCAATTTGGTAATTTTCCAGTAAAACCGTAATTCTGATTTACGAACCGTAAGTTTGACTTAAGTCAATAACCGTAAGTCAAAATTACGGTCCGTAATTTTTTTTTACGGTTTGAACGTGAAAAACAGTCGAAAAATCAAGGCTCGGTAACGAAAGATAGTGTGTTTACAAAGATGACGGCCCTCAAAAAGAAAAAAGAATACTGTTTTTTTCTTAGGGTAGCAACATAACCTTGTATTAAGTAGATAATAGTAATGATAACTTAGAATTCGTTTTTTTCAATTTTGAAAAAATTAAAATACAAATTATAATTTGACAAATTAAAAACTAACGATCCATCGTACTAAAAACTCAAATAAAAATATATAACTTTATTTGACATACCCTAAACTTAAATACTTATTAAAGTAAATAAGTTATTACCTCTAGTATTAATATATTACTAATATATATACTTAAATACAAATCATAATTTGATACATTAAAAACTGACGATCCAACTAATAAAAGCTCAACTAAAAATAAAAAAACTCTAGTTGGTGATACCCTAAACTCACAAAATAAATAGGAAATTACGAAGAATATACGAAGTAGTAAAAAATTAGCAATTTCATATTCAATGTAATTAATATATATTATGATAATTAATTGAGGTTGGATTTTTATACTACACTTTTTCTGAAAAAACGCACAAACCGTACATTTAATTTACGGTTTACAGAAATTACATGCAAACCGTACATTTAATGTACGGTTTGCAAAAATACATGCAAACCGTACATTTAATGTACGGTTTGCATATATTTTTGCAAACCGTACATTAAATGTACGGTTTGTATGTAATTTTTTTTTTTTTTTTGTAATTTCAATTTGTAAAATAGGAAAAATATATAAAATATGCAAATCCATAATTCACTTAGCTATATATAATTGTTTGTTGTTTGTTTATATTAATTATAGAAATTATAATAATTGTTGATATTTGTCCCATTTTTTGCAACTGTTCGGAAAGGAAGCAACTGTTCGGAAAGGAAGCAAGCAACTGTTCGGAAAGGAAGCAAGCAACTGTTCGGAAAGGAAGCAAGCAACTGTTCGGAAACGAAGCAAGCAACTGTTCGGAAAGGAAGCAACTGTTCGGGACCCCAGCCAGGGGCTCTCGCCCCTTGGACCCCGCCAGGGGCTCTGCCCCTAGGACCCCGCCAGGGGCTCTGCCCCTTGGACCCCGCCAGGGGCTCTGCCCCTTGTAACCCCGTTTCAATTATTCATATTCAATTATACGTTGGCTCGACGAGCGTGCACTCCGCACTTCCCTAACTCGTTTCCGAGTTTAACGCATTATTGCATCGGCCTATAATAAATCACATTACTACTAAAATACATTGATGATACTAAAATCACCAACAGTTTAGGGTTTGTAATTTAGGGTTTAGGGTTTGTAATTTAGGATTTAGGGTTTAGGGTTTAGTGTTTAGGATTTAGGGTTTAGGGTTTAGTGTTTAGGATTTAGGATTTAGGATTTAGGATTTAGTGTTTAGGATTTAGGGTTTAGGGTTTGTAATTTAGGGTTTTTAATTTAGTGTTTAGGGTTTAGTGTTTAGGGTTTAGGGTTTAGTAATTTCAGCAATATTGGTCCAAATCTTTCATCTGTAATATACAAACCCTAAACCCTAAATCCTAAATCCTAAACCCTAAACCCTAAACCCTAAACCCTAAACACTAAATTAAAAACCCTAAATTACAAACCCTAAACCCTAAATACTAAACACTAAACCCTAAACCCTAAATCCTAAACACTAAACACTAAACCCTAAATTAATTTGCTAACTCAGCAACTAGAAAACCTGAATATTGGGAAAGGTAAAAATATAACTGTTTTATCAGAAAACTCGGATGATATCGATCATATAAATAGTTTTGAAAAACAACTTTTAGCTATGGATACTCCAGAACAACATGCTAGTGTTAATCAAAATGTCTTTGGAAAATCCACTCATTTTGGCAGAAAATCAGTTCCAACTGCCCCTATGAAGCATTATTATTCTCGACCGAGTCCACAAGATCTTCTTTATGAAGAAGAAGGTGGTAATATTTTTACTAGTTTTAGTGCTACAACCATTTATGAATGCAATATTGATGGTATGACAGAATACCAAATTATGGTTATGTTACATAGAATGACTATGTATTCTACAGTATGTTTAGGTGCTAATAACACCGATTACCAAATTGCTGAATTCATTGTTGTTGGCTTTGCCGGTCAATTACGCGGTTGGTGGGATAATGTTTTAACCCTTGATCACCAACGCACGATATTAACAGCCACAAAAATGGTTAGGAATCCTATTAAGACTGAACAAGGTGTAGATACTAATACAGATACTGTCGCACCTAATACAGATACTAAGGTGTATATTACAGATGAAAGATTTGGACCAATATTGCTGAAATTACAAACCCTAAACCCTGAACCCTAAACCCTAAACACTAAATTAAAAACCCTAAATTACAAACCCTAAACCCTAAACCCTAAATCCTAAACACTAAACCCTAAATCCTAAACACTAAACCGTAAACCCTAAACCCTAAATTACAAACCCTAAACCCTAAACCCTAAATTACAAACCCTAAACCCTAAACCCTAATTTACAATAATGCGTTAAACTCGGAAACGAGTTAGGGAAGTGCGGAGTGCACGCTCGTCGAGCCAACGTATAATTGAATATGAATAATTGAAACGGGGTTCCAAGGGGCAGAGCCCCTGGCGGGGTCCAAGGGGCGAGAGCCCCTGGCTGGGGTCCCGAACAGTTGCTTTCTTTCCGAACAGTTGCTTGCTTCGTTTCCGAACAGTTGCTTGCTTCCTTTCCGAACAGTTGCTTGCTTCCTTTCCAAACAGTTGCTTGCTTCCTTTCCGAACAGTTGCTTCCTTTCCGAACAGTTGCAAAAAATGGGACAAATATCAACAATTATTATAATTTCTATAATTAATATAAACAAACAACAAACAATTATATATAGCTAAGTGAATTATGGATTTGCATATTTTATATATTTTTCCTATTTTACAAATTGAAATTACAAAAAAAAATAAAAAAATTACATACAAACCGTACATTTAATGTACGGTTTGCATGTAATTTCTGTAAACCGTAAATTAAATGTACGGTTTGTGCGTTTTTTCAGAAAAAGTGTAGTATAAAAATCCAACCTCTAATTAATATCATTATTTATTCACATATAGAATGCTTTTTATTTAAATTGTCATAAATGTAATAGTTAGTATGTCCTTAATCATTACCAATTTTAAGAACATTGTAATTAGCATTAGCATTAAATAACTCAAATTAAGCATTAAAGAAATCAAATGTTGACCCTTTACTTGTGTCCCGAAGCATAAGTTAGCATTTAACTTTTTCTTAATAAAATACTGTATTATGTTTTGTTTTACAACTTTTTTTTATTTACGAACCACTCCATGTATATTGAAATCTTATTCAGATCACTTCTGATATCCATAACATTATAAAAAATGTTTCAAAAACCTAACACATAACACCCGAAACCATTGGTTTTGGTGATTAGCGAATATCAATCTTAATCACAACACACAAAGCTAACGATTAACTAGTATTTATCTACTTTATTCAGATTCCAAATAGATTAGCGAAAACAATCACACGATAAAAAAGAATGGGAAAGAAACATAGAATCAAAGATTAATGAAAGTAAAACTATTGGGTTTGGTGATTAGCGAATTGCATACACTTCGTATTAAATTTCTCATTGACATACCAATCTAATAAAAATCTATCATCAATTTGCATACAAGTGCTTCATGTGCACACCATGTGTGTATTTTCATCAACATAAATTTTATATGACAGTCGCACAGTGCAATTCTCTCTCTCAACAAAATTAAAAATTTCAAAAGCAAAATGACATCTCCTTCCGCCAAATCATTGCCCTTTCTATTTTCTAGTCCTATATTCTTCATTAATATGTGTATATATAATCATATGTTTTGATTTCTAAAAATCAATTCTATATATACTACTGCATAATCAAATTAATTCATATCAATGCTTTAATTAAAGGCGTAAGATGGGGTTGAGTTCCCCTCTAGAGAAGTATTCTCCTTAGACCTCCATACCCTTCTCGATCGATATCTCGCCACGTGTCCATTTATAATCATATGGTCCGAAGTTAACTTGTTTAAAGAAATATGCATTGAAAATGTTAACTAATGCTGGGAAAAAGAATCATGGACTAGTGTCTATTTTGTTCTAAATAGTTTAACCTAAACAGGCTATAAATATGCAGCGACGACAAGATAAATGATGAAAATTGAAAAAGTATCCAATTTTTCTTATTTCAAATGTTTATTTGACATACTTCGAACACTGATACATACATGGTTCATGCATTTCTCTTAAAGTGGTGTTGTTAAATTAGTCTGATGGTCTGTGGGAGTATGTGTTGATTTCAAGGGCTGAGGCATTTGACTGTATAATAATTAATTAGGGCTTATTTTTATTTTTGATCAGGCTGTTATTAATTAAAATTTATCGAATATTCAAATTTTAGGTCTTTTTGATCATGCTGTCACAGGAGCTTTATCAGAAACTTTGTAAACTGCAACATATATGGCCAGTAAATGTATGCTACTTTTTAATTTTTAATTTTTACAGAAACTTCAATATAACATATATCATTAGAACATGAAAAAGAATTAAAGAATAAAATAACTCTTCTTAAACATGGGGCTTGAAGCTTTTTGGCGCGTACGGCTAAACCTTGGGGTGAATAAAATTTTAAGCGGATTTCGCCTAATTAAAATATAAGTCCAACTAACAACCCAACTAAATTTATTACTTCAACTAAATCTACTTGCCATGCTAAATTTTTTTTGCTTCATTTTATATACAGGTATTTACGGCCTATTTACTTACTTTCTGTGCAGCGATTGCAGAAAGTAATGACAATGACTATTTACACTTGGTTGTTCTGAACAATTGAATCATTTCATTAATCAATTTTATGATCAATTTGAACCTCTTTCAAAAAAACGGTGTTTCACTTTTTGCTTGCATCATTTTTTTTCGTCAATTTCTACGATTATTGGTAACATTACATAACTTTTTCCTGCTATAAATTACTACATAAAGTTCCATGATTTAAAACTTATCCGGGACTAGACGCATTTCTCTCGTTAATTCTAGCATTGTGTTACCGCTAATCTCACATTAATTATGACATAAAAACGTGACATAAACATGACATTAATGTCACATGATATGCACATGATGCGCACGGACATGTACATGTTAAATTACATGTTATGATTCATATGGATGTACCAGGTTTATGCAATAACCTTACGAATAGTTTTAGTTTGCTTAAGATCATAAATTTTAACAATGTTTTTATTTCTAATGTAATGCAACATTAAACAGGGAGAATTAATGTTACTAGTTTTTAGGAACCTAATTAATAAAAGACAAAAAAATTATTTAAAAAAAGAGAGAGGGGAATTAAAAAAAAACGTAAAATTCAAAGTCGTATTCATGCGAACATTGTAAGGAAAGAAAACTTTGTAGCTGACATGGCTAAATAGCGATTCATTGAAACATGAAAGAATGACTCCACAGTATCTCATCTTTTCTTCTTATACCCCATTTCTCTACGGTTATTAATAATTAACCATTTGAAGTTAATTTTTCTCTATTTCAATAACTATGTACACTTGGTTGTTCAGAGCAATTGAATCATTTCATTCATCAATTTTATGATCAATTTGAACATCTTTCAAAAAATAGTGTTTCACTTTTTGCTTGCATCATTTTTTTTCGTCAAAAATGTTTATGACCTAGGTAAAAAGATATTTTAACTTGTCTTGGTAAGTAGTAATTTGTATCTAACGAATTGAGTCGCATGTTCAATCCCCATTTTCCTCATTTTTTTAACTTAGTTGTTTTGCGTCTTACTACTTAATTACATTAATTAGTCTAAAATAATATAAATTTCATAGTTTATGTTATTTCAGAAATAAGAGCAGGGATACAAACCCGTCACTACCCTTGGTCCAGGTTCCTCCTCAAAGGGAATCATAGGCCAAGGGGAAACAAACGGTAGCATCTCTCATATGCCTTGTAGGCATGTTTTCCACAACACATGCATAACAGAGTGGCTTAAAAACACACCGGATTGCCCTCTCTGTATGCGTACCTCTCGAAGGTAGTAAACATGTATAAGTACGTTTTATATTATATAAAATTATCATTTCGTTGTCGTGACTACTGTATATGAATGATTATCACCTCTCTCGTTTATTATTCAATATTGGTTAATTTCAAATGCTAAGAAATAAAAATAGCTGCTACGGTTTTTATTAAAGGAGCCAGATACTCTTTTTTTTCTTAGGCCCCAACGTGATGAAATATTTTGAATAACATGATGATTAGCCATTGGTACATTGGCCTAACTGGAAGACGATATTTGATGTTGCGCTAAAGCCTACACGATGAAAAAAATACTAATAAGACATGATATCCCTCTTTATTGATGAGCATTTTGATGAATAATCACTGCAATAGTATCGTTTATCGGATTCGTCATGATGAGCCCTTAGAGGCGGTGGCCGTAGGAAACTAAATTACGGTGAGTTTTGTAGCCTCAGAAAAATGAATGTCACATAATATTTTTTTTAGCATGAACATCGATTAGAATGGCTGCATCTGTTTTTTTTTACAAAGTTCTAATAATCGATTGAGGGCAATCCCTACTGATAGGGAACTGGGATACAACTAGGAATGGCAAAAATGCGGGGTTTGACCCGAGCCGAATCCAAACCATATAAAACCCCAACTCGACCCGCCCGAACCGAACCCGTTTTTTTTAAAAAAATTATTTTAAATTTTCATTATATCATGATTTGGAAAAACAAAATGTATAAAAAAATCAATTTGGGTGGAGTTTTTACAAATTCATTATTTTTATTTATCTTTTCCCATGTTTACAATTGAAAAAGAAAGAAACTAATGTAATTGAATTCTTTTCATAAAAATAACTCCATAAAATATACATAATTTAGGCATAACTAGCCATGATTTAGCCATAATTTAGCCATAATTAGCCATAATTAGCCATAATTAGCTCATATTAAGAATTTGACAGGCTACCATTCATTTTGTCTCACGAAACTTCACAGACTTCACTTAAGGGAACAAAGATAGAATTAAAAATTCTGAAAAGGAAACATTAACAATTCGGGTTTGTTTAGCCAAAGATATGCACCGTTTTTTTGTTCAAAACTTGTAAGTTTGTAACCAAACAAGCAGTATAACTACAAGCACTATTCAGATTTTCGCAGCCACAATGAAAAAAATAAATTGCGAAGACTATGATCACATTTCCTTCTTGACCGTTTTAACATCCGAAAAGTACCAAATTCCAGAAAAGGCAAATTCCAGATAATATTTCCTTAAATTGCAGGATTACGATGGTATTATTCAAGTGACAATCGAGTCGGATCCAACATACTACTTAGATTTTAATCAAAAAGCAATCATAGCTCACAAATTAGAGTTAACAAAACACAAAATATTGCGGCCTTTCCGAGTATTTTTCCGTCTATTCTCTCCTTGTTTTCTCATCCAATCATCTCAATATCTTTATGATAGGCTCCGCTACTTCTACTGCTAACAAAATCAATTTATTCCGCTACTTCCTGCTTCCATTTCTTCGATAGGCTCGTCTTCTTCATCATCAACTTTTGGAAGATACTTAGCATCAATACTCGAATCCGTATCTAAAAAAAGTTACAACAAATTCAGTTTTTTGACAAATTAAATAAGTGACAACATCAAATTAAAGATTGAAAATTTGAAACATATGAACTTTAAATTGTTACATCCTTTATATCTGCCACCAATTCGCTTTTATATTTGTCACAAAATACAACTACTAATCAAATAAGCTGGTTTACTTAAATTTTTCCTTGCCAGAAACAATAAATACCTAAGTTTTAAAACCAGCCAACGAAAGCATTGGGTAAGTAATACCAGAGAACATCACCGTCACATCTGCAAAAAATTTAAGTCTCACAAATATCCTTCGCCATCCTCCAATCTTCAACCGATGGCAAACAGTCGTATAATTTAGCTTTTTGTTTAGCTTTTTGGAATACATCTTTATAAAGCAAAGCCCTAGAGAGCATATAATATGTCGAATTCCACCGAGTTTTAACATCAAGTTCAAGCCCTTTCGTATACGGGATGTGCAACTGAGCCGCCGCGGCCTCAAATTTCTCTCTTCTGGATTATGTCGCGGTCCAAAAAACACAGCTAAGCCTAATTTTTTCGATTTTATCACCAACAACTGATAATCCTTCCTTAACAATAAGATTAAGTATATGCGCACAACAAGGAACATGTAGAAATTTTCCTTCTAATAAAAGTGAATCTCTAGGAAGCTCAGTCGAAATTAGTGGTATCATAGAATCGTTTGTCATAGCATTATCAACCGTAATTGCTGAGATTTTACGGTCAATATTTCAAAAATCTATTGTATCAATAACTATGTCGGATAAAACCTTGTTGTTATGGGGAATTGGAACATAGACAAACGTGAGAAGCCGATTTTGTAAGTGCCATTTATGTTGGGTTGATACGTCGAGCACAAAGAAAGACAGAATACTAAAACCGAGCACACACATAATTTGATAACGGAGTTCACCCGAATTGGCTACGTCTCCGGGCCGCTACACGTGGCACTTAATATTATTATAATGAGGATTACAATCGTAATCTAGCTCAAACACAAGCTATGGTTCTCTCGCAAATAGAACTCTCTCAGTCAGGGGCGAAGCCAGGATGTGTAAATGGGGGGTGTCAAAATATACCAAAAAAAAAAAGCAACTTAAAATAATAATTTTTCATACTCACCCATAATCTATATACCCCATTTAAGTGTTGTTGAACAAATACCAAAGCATAAACACCAAAATTATTGCAAATAACTAACATGATACCTGATAAAATCAAAAGAAATGAACCCGACGGCTGCTCGCATTCGCAAATGCATCAATGATAGTTTCCGTGCTAAATTTTGAAGCAATATCTTTCTCAATATACATCATCATACAATGTTCAAGATAATCGGCTTCCATTTTATTACGAATACTAGTTTTGATGATATTCATAGCTGAAAATGATCTTTCTGCGGTGGCGGTAGAAACGGGAAGAGTAAGCACGAGAACCACAATTCTATAAACAAGCTGATATGTTGTAGACCATTTTGTTTCTACCAACCATTGACAAAGCTCGGAAATCGATGATAAATTCTTGTATTCAGGAAGAGAAATAACACAATTCTCGTAATGTCGAAGTTCCAATTTCAAGTTACTTTTCTCAAACTCCGTAAAGTCCTCCGGATAAAATTTGTCAACAAGTAGACAAATATCATCAATTTTGAATATTGAAGAGTGACAATTAGGATTCAAAGTAGAACTAAGAACTAACAATTCCATTACTTGCTCATCAAAACGACGATTTAGTTCTTGAATTTGAGAATCTATAGCACGATAGAAAATATCAACTCTATATCGGTCAAGTACTGAAAAGTTATCACGAGTGGGATCATACCTCGAAGAATATTTTGCATTCAAGTTTGGGATATCAATGTTGCGTGATTCACAAAAGAGTTTGACGGTAGCAACCAAATCATCGAATTCATCATCTCTAAGATTTTGAAGAAGGCTTTTAGTAGATAAAACAATTGAAATAGCCTTAAGAATGTCTTGAGTTTTAGATTGCAAAGCTAGACAAAGAGAATTCGTGATTCCTAACATTGACTTCATAAGATGAAGTATAAAGACAAATTCAAAGGAAGTTAATGCCTTATGTGTTGAACGAGCTTCTCCCTTTAGAGAAGTAGGTCCATCTTCATAAATATTAAGTAAAACAATGCAAGCAGCACTATACATTTTTATCAAGCTAGAAACAGACTTTAGGTGAGAACTCCAGCGAGTATCACCAGGTCGTTGCAGATTACCAATTTGATTTAATCCTCTTCCAGTCTCAAGCTCTTCAATGGAAATTAAGAAAGCAATATCATCGGCATGGGTAGCTTTCAACTCATCATTTCTCTTGTATGATGCACTAACAATATTCACGATCCGAAGCAATTTAGCAAAAAATCGGTCGACTGGAAGCACTTCTTTTGCTGATGCCACTAATGCTAATTGTAATCGATGTGCGAAGCAGTGAACATAATAAGCATATGGGCAATCACTTAATATCAAAGCTTGTAGTCCATGAAACTCACCCCGCATGTTACTTGCACCGTCAAATCCTTGTCCCCGAATATTCCGAATATCGAGATTGTGGTGATTGAGAACTGAGCATATGCTATCTTTTAGTGTCACTGCCATAGTGTTGGGAACATGAACAATACCAAAAAAAGGCTCCCGTAAAACACCATTTTTATCAACAAATCTTATAACTACTGCCATCTGCTCCTTTTTTGACGCATCTCGAGCTTCGTCCACTATAATGCAGAATTTAGCATGTCCAATTTCTTCTCGAATCGCCTCTTTCACTTTTATAGAAAAGATATGTAAAATTTCTTTTTGAATATCAGACGACTTGTAAGTGGCATTCTTTGGAACATTTATCAATGCTTTGGTGGCTTCTTCATTATATGATGCTAATAAATCATAAAACTCAAGGAAATTACCACGGTTGTTTGATGTTGATTTCTCATCATGCCCTCTGAAAGGCATAGCTTGAAAGGCCAATCTTCGAACCAATTCAATAGAAATTTTTAAGCGAATGCGATTGTTAAAAACTTGTTCGGCAGAAAATTTTACAATCACCCTTTCAATATTTTGAGTTGGGTTTTGTATTTCCTTCCATTTATGTTCAGCGGTTCGATGACAAGAATCGGAATTAACACCTTCATGCAAACGAAAAAAACAAGTTTTCCCGCTATTGACCTTCCTCCAACCATCAAAACCTTCAACAACAAATGCACTATGTCCTGCAAAACTAGACCCATCCGGAGGCGCAAAAAGGAAACAAGTAAAACAGAAAGCCTTGTTCTTGGCCACTGAATATTCCAACCACGAAAATAAAGCAAACCACGGAGCTTGAAATCTTCGAGGACGAGCCTTGGCGGATGCAAGAGTATACGGATATTTTTTTCCTAAATCGGAACGATTTGGACCATGTAGAGTTATGTACGCCCTACGAACTTCGTCACGCCTATTAACAGGATACTCCCAAATTTTTCTACGTAATCCAGGATCACGCTCTAGCGAATTAATATCAAATTCTACTGTGTCGATTCTTTGAATTTTTGTTGGAGGACTAGGCGTATCGATTGTCACGTGATCAACACTACTACCAACATTCTCTTCCGTCGGAGAAACATTAGCTCTCTTAAAGAACGAATTTATTTTAGGTGTCTTTTCCATTTTATACTCGATAAAAATATTAGCGATGCCAGATCTGCAGATTAAAACTCTAAGAGTTAATAGCCTATTTTTTTTTCCCTTTGAGTACTTTAATCAAACACCTACGGTGCAACATAACATCAATACATATAATAAAAAGAAGCATATTAAAGGAAAAAATAAATAGAAGAGTATACCTTGCCGAGCCAGAAGGATAGAATTGTTGATGTTTTTTTAATTAAATCTAACCCCAATCAATGCGGTGCACAGCAGCACAGAGGAGTGGAGTTTTTCTTTTTTCAACTTTGTTTTTTATTTTGATACACACGCTGACACGCACGAAGAGAAGTGTTGTTGATGTTATTTTTTTTTATTTAAATCTTAAAGAGTCCAATATCAAAGAAAAATATAATTGGGTCTTTCGGCCCAAATTTAATTATTGTGTTTTGGGTTCAAACATTAGCTATAAATATATGTACAAGTAACATATTTTTATGGGGAGTGCCAAATCTACACCTAAAAAGAAATTGTACTAAAAAAAAATTGCGTCACTTGGGATTTCTAAAATTATGGGGGGTGTCGTGGCACCCGATCGTCCCCACTTAGCTTCCCCCCTGCTCTCAGTTATAATATGTATAAGGTACTTGTGTAGGTGTAATTAAAATACAAGATATTGGGGCATATAAATATAACCCTTAGTGTGTCATATTACAATTCCAAGCGATATGAGATAATTAGAAAACATGACAAAAACTCATTTGGCTCCACAACTCAACAATCTCCCACTTAGAGTCACATGTCAAGTGCTTCAAAAGAATTCTGATTATCTCCGACCACCGAACTCACTGTGCTCCACCGAGCAGAATGCTCCCATCGGTATCCTTGTATAATAATTATTACTCTTCAGAGTTGCTCATTTTTCATGTAGCGGCGACCCTGAGCCTCAAGCTCAGAGTCCTACTGAGGTTGCACACAACCTCAGTTTGTGGATTGTAACGGTCTTCGTTAGCATATCGGCGGGGTTCTTAGCGCCCTCAATCTTTTATAGCGCGAAGATTCCATCTTCTAGAACGTCCTGGATAAAATGGTAATGAATCTGTATGTACTTTGTGCGTGAATGGAATACATGATTCTTAGCTAGCTGAACTGCACTTTGACTATCACAGTTCAGAACTCCCTTGTCGGTTTTATGACCGAGCTCCTTTAAGAAACCTTGCAACCAAATCATCTCTTTGCTTGCTTCCATCACCACGACGTACTCAGATTACTCATGTACCCGAGAGATATCTCAATATCCACTTCACAGCTTCCCAATGGTGTTTTACTGGGTTATTCATTTAACGACTGACAACTCCCACTGCATGGGCAATGTCCGGTCTTGTACACAACATAGCGTACATCAAGCTACCAATTGCTAAAGCGTAGGGTATGTTCGACATACGATCCTTTCCTTCCTCGTCTGAGGGTGATTGTTTCTTCGACAAGCTAAAGTGTGCGGCTAGCGGTGAGCCTACAGTCTTGGCATCATTCATGCTAAACCGTGCCAACACTTTCTTCACATACTCGGCTTGCGACAGAAACAGGGACTCGTCCCTTACTCGGGAAATCCTCATACCGAGGATCTGATTTGCGGCACCCAAATCTTTCATCTTAAACTGTTTTGCCAACTGTTGCTTCAGCTTGTTAATCTCCACAAGGCTTGACCCGGCGAGCAACATATCATCTACGTACAACAGTAGTATGACATACGAAGAGTTCTCAAATCTCTTCACGAAACAGCAGTGATCGCTATCACTTCTTTCGAACTCGTTATCCACCTGTCAAACTTCTTATACCACTGCCGTGGTGCTTGTTTTAGGCCGTACAAGCTCTTCCTCAGTTTGCAGACCAGTTTCTCTTTTTCCTTTTCAGCAAACCCTTCAGGTTGGAGCATGTAAATTTGTTCATCAAGATATCCATGGAGAAAGGCAGTTTTCACATCTAACTGCTCAAGATGAAGATTCGCATTTACAACAATGCTCAACAATAGCCGAATAGTCGTCAACTTTACGACTGGTGAAAAGATCTCGGTGTAGTCAATTCCTGCCTTTTGCTGGAACCCTTTGACTACTAATCGTGCCTTATACCGTTTCGAGCCATCTTGTTCCTCCTTTAGTCGGAACACCCATTTGTTGCTCAGTGCCCTTTTCCCCTTGGGCAGTTTGGCTAACTGCCAAGTCACATTCTTCTCGAGTGACTTCATCTCATCCTTCATCGCGAGCTCCCACTTGCTCGAGTCTTTTAGCTCTAGAGCTTCCTCTCTACTTCCGGGCTCACCTGCATCAGTGAGTAATATGTAATGCAGGGAAGGATAGGATCGGACAGAAGGTCTCCTCTCGCGATGACCTAGGCCCAATTCAGGTCGAGGAGTTTGGGACACCTCCTCGTCCTTTTCAGCATCTGCTGGTAGCTTGTCGAGCACCACATGTTGATCTTCAGTGTCATTTTCCAACTCCATTCTTGGAAACGCATTCATGTTGACTATACCACTTTACTCGGACGGGAGCGCATCTTCTTCCACCACTGCATTTTGTCGATCTTTGTACAAAATGCCTTCGTTGAACATGACATCCTTACTGCGAATGATCTTCTTTGTTTGACCATCACAGAAGCGATATCCGAACTCAGCTTCACCGTACCCCACAAAGTAACACACTTTGGATTTCGAGTCAAGCTTAGTACGATCACTTATGTCGACATGGATATATGACAGACAACCAAACACTCGCAAGTGTTCATACGAGATAGGCTTTCCTATCCAGACTTTCTCGGGAATTCTCTTTTCCACTGGCACTGAGGGTCCGCGGTTAATGAGGTAAACCGCCGTGCTTACTGCATGTGCCCACAAGGCTTTGGGCAACCCACTTTGCAGTCTCATACTCCTAGCACGCTCATTGATTGTTCGGTTCATTCGCTCGGCCATGCCATTCTGCTGTGGCGTTATTCGGATGGTCTTCTCCATTCGAATGCCTCTCTGAGCACAGAACCCTACGAATTTCGTATCAATGTACTCTCCGCCATTATCGGACCTCAAACATTTGAGTTTATTCCCGGTCTCTAGTTCGACCATGGCCTTCCATTCTTGAAATTTCTTAAACACCTCATACTTGTGTTTCAAGAAATAGACCCATGTTTTCCTTGTCGAATCATCGATGAAGGTCACATAGTACTGAGATCCTCCCAGTGAGGTTACTGGAGATGGTCCCCATACGTCTGAGTGGACCAGTGCTAGCTTCTCATCCTTGGGAGCTTTTCCACCTTTCCGGAAGCTCACTTTCTTCTGCTTCCCGAAGATTCAACCTTCGCACATGTCGAGGTTGACAGACTTCAAGCCTGGAAGTTTACTGTCCTTCGCTAACACCTTCATCCCCTTCTCACTCATGTGACCTAACCGTCGATGCCACAGTTCTGAGCAGTTTTGCGACACAGCTGCCGCAACGGTATACTCCTCATCGGTCGTCATGTACAGTGTACCGACCTTGATCCCTCGGGCTATCACCATAGCTCCTCGTGAAACTTTCCAAGCTCCACAGCTGAACGAAATGGAGTGCCTTTCGGCATCGAGTTAACTTACTGAGATTATATTCTTGGTCAACCTCGGAACATTCCTCATTTTCGTCAGCTTCCATACCGACCCGTTTGGAATACGAATTTTCATATCGCCCATTCCAACAACATCCAACGCTTCTCCGTCGGCTAGATACACTTTACCGAAATTACCCGCAGTGTAATCTTCGAATAAATCTTTCTGAGGGGTCGTGTGAAATGATGCCCCAGAGTCTAGAATCCATGAATCTATATCTCTTTATACGACAAGCATTAAACAGTCACCCGAATCCTCGTCGCTCGCAACATTAGCCACGTGATCACGGCCGGTACCCTTCTTCGACTGCTTACACTCATGACTGAAGTGCCACATACCCTGGCAGTTATAGTATCGAAGATTCTTCTTACTTTGATCACTATCTTTGCCGCCTCGGATTTGCCCTCTTCTACCTCGGGATTGTGAACGTCCTCTAACGTCCCATACCCTGGCCTTACCCCGGTCTCTTAAACCCACGTTCAAGGCTGCTCCATCATTTGAGCATTCACCCATGTCTAATCTCCTGAGTTCCTCAGCGAGTATTTGATCTCGAATGCCGTTGTAAGTCAGTTTCTCCTTTCCAATTGAGTTGCTAACAGCAGCTCGCATGAATTCCCAACTATTCGGTAAAGATGCTAGCAGTATAAGGGCTCTCACTTCGTATTCAAAAGTTATCTCCACCGCATCCAACTGATTTACGGTGTCGATGAACTTGTTCACGTGACTCGCGACAGGCGTTCCCTCAGCCATGCGTAGGTTGAACAACTTACGCATGAGATGTATCTTGTTGTTCGCGGATGGTTTCTCATACATGTCGGTGAGGATCTTCATCATCCCCATCGTCGTCGTCTCTCTTGCGACATTATGTGCTACACTCCTAGATAGTGTTAGGAGGATCACTCCCAACACTTGTCGGTCTAAGAGTTTCCACGCCTCCTCGGTGGTCGTGGTCGGCCTTTCCTCAAGGAGAAGTGGCTGATGCATCTTCCTCCCGTCGAGTTAGTCCTCTATTTGCATTCTCCAGAATGCGAAGTCCTTTCCGTCGAACTTCTCGATCCCGTGTGCGACTCTGTCTTCTTTTGCCATTGATCTTCCTCTCGATCTTCGACCTTAGTTCTGCGAACCTCGGGCTTTGATACCACTTGTTGGGTCGATCGGTCGAGCACAAAGAAAGACAGAATACTAGAACCGAGCACACACACAATTTGATAATAGAGTTCACCCGAATTGGCTACGTCTCCGGACCGCTACACGTGGCACTTAATATTATTATAATGAGGATTACAATCGTTATCTAGCTCAAACACAAGCTATGGTTCTCTCGCAAATAGAACTCTCTCACTTATAATATGTATAAGGTACTTGTGTAGGTGTAATTAAAATACAAGATATTGTGGTATATAAATAGAACCCTTAGTGGGTCATATTACAATTCCAAGCGATGTGGGATAATTAGAAAACATGGCCAAAACTCATTTGGCTCCACAACTCAACAATTTATTGTCAATAAAATGCGCCGTAATTGCCATAAAACCTTTCTTTGTAGGCTTGGCGGACCACATGTCAAAAGTAATCGAAACTCTACCAACACTTTCTAACACTTTATACGTTATATATTTCTCCATGTCAAAAATCTTTATGATATCTTTCTTTACTGTATTTCTGGATACCATATTGAAATCCGGTTGAAGCCCTTTGACAAACTTTCTAAACCCTACATGATCGACTATCGAAAGCGGATACTCATGCAAAATAATCATAGAGCCCAAATCATTTCGAGACTCAACCTGACTAAATTTGTGTACCGGTATTTCTTCTAATTCTTTTTCTTTTTCATTGTCCCGTTTTATCTTACACCTATCAGCATGGGTTCTCAAATGACTCGTCCCTCCTGTTGGTTTCGCTGTTAGAACCTTTTTACCAATTTTACAATGAGCCCAAACAAGGTTCTTACTTATTTCTTCTCTCGTAAAATCTAACCAAACTCTGGGCCAAAACCTTTAACTTTTATTTTTGTTTATATCAGGCGAATTAACCGTAAGAGCGGGACTTGAGAAACTATTATCATCAACTTGTTCAAACTGTGACATTGTAAATTTGTAACAAAGTTCACCTAACAACAACATAAACCAGTATTATAAAAAAAATCAACCCATAATAGATCACCTAGTAATTTAGCTCAACCCAAAATCAAGCATCTTATAAATCTTGGCTTTTTTTTCCCTTTTTGGTTTATTTGGCAAATTAACTAATAACAAAAAATAAAAATAAGCATGACCCAGAATCAAGCATCTGACAATAACTACATAATTAGATTAAGAAAGGCTAAAAACTTACTTTAAAAAAAAAATTGTTTACCTAAATTACCGATTAATAAAAAAGGAAAAAATTGAACAAAAATTAAATCTAAGGATATATACATATATATACTGATATATATAGAAATACATATAAATATATAGAAATACATATATATGTGTGTATATGCATATATATATATATATATATATATATATATATATATATATATATATATTATAGAGAGAGATACAACCTGTGTGATATGGAGAGAGAGACACAAAACTTCTTCGAATAATTGGACAAGTTTAATTTCAATTTGTTAAACTATTTGGCATATTGGTATCTCATATCTAAGAAATATTTATTGTTTTATTAGGTTATTTTCTATAGGGAGAGAGAGACAGTGTATGTGTGTCTGTGTGTGAACTGTGAAGTAATTAAGTTATTTGGGTCGGGTAGTTGTACAAAAGTGCGAATTAGACCCTACCCGAATTTAGTTGCACTTTTGCCCGACCAACGACGTGTCGGGCGGGTCGGGTTGAAACCCGCATTTAGTGTCATCCCTATATACAACCTATCTCTGTACTGAAGTTCTTCCGAAAGTTAAGGGCAATGCTCTACGCGACAAGATGAACAATCCAATCAAAAATTAATGCAACTAATATCAAACAACACTTCCAAAACTTTCAACTCTCATTTACATAGGAATTAGAAATACTGTATCTCTATTAATGACTCTATAGATAGATATTTCACCATGAACTTAATGTTCAGTACACATTAATACACTGTAATCATGCAATTTATGCACAAAGAACAAGACAAAACTTTTACAGGTAGAATTTACCTTACATATCTAGCAAATGGGTGTGAACTCTAAATTTTTAGCTGAAAGTTCATGCTCCTTAATTATGATCTTGCTTCCATAAGTTTTTTACCTTAACAATCAGGCTCCTTTTTTCTTTTGAAAGTAATCAGGCTCCTTTTTTCTTTTGAAAGTAATCAGGCTCCTTATTCCTCCTTACATAAATTATATATATATACGAGCTATTTTAGCCTCTCTCTATTGCTAGTTACTAACATACACACACTTTATGTGCTCTCCCTTTTTTTGGGGGGTCTAAATAAAAATGATATATGAATTAGTATTAAGATAAAAAAATATAGTCGCACATAAAATATATGGAGGAGGGTTAATAGAGAGCCTGAAATATCCCATAACTCTATATGGATCCTAAACTTATGTCTTTGATTGTAAACTAAAGGAGCCAGATAAATAGGAAGCCTAGAGAAATAATTTTAATAAAAAAATTACGGCATGAAGATTTTAGTACCTGAAGAAGCAGGAAGTTGGTAATGCCTTTTTAGAAAATTAGAAGTATGAGCATCCATGTCTTTTTTATGGCATAATATTCGTAATAGTGTATGAGCATCGCCCAAGCGTCTTGAACCATCTCTACTTGAATCTTGACCAGTCGAGATGTGTTCGCTTGCACTCATCAACATTTGTATTACCGATTCAGTCTGCAAAAAAAAGTACCCACCACAATAAAAAACACAATGAGAAAGTTCATTATATTAAAATAAATAAATATATATATATATATATTTAATATATATTTGCATATACACTTATATACTTAATATACATAATATAGTATATACGTATATGTATGTTTAATTTGATCAACAGAAGACAAGACCTAAAGGGAGAATAGCTCCAAGACTTGATAACAAAATCTAGCTTCCCTTCTCTACTAGTGAGCGTGGAAGTTCTTCTCCTTTGGGTATTAATAATTCCTGGAATAAAAACTTATTATACTTACATAAGGGAGCCTAAACTAACTTCATAGGGAAACGTAATTTGAAGTAATGTTTTAAAATGAAAAGCATGTCTAATTGCAAGAGTTGCACTAAAGCACTGACGCACCAAGCATGAGTTTTTAGGTTTATAGTCGAGATTAATTATAATGCATAACTCAAATTTGACAAAACTTAAAAGTAATAAAATGCATATCGATCACCTGCAAATATGAAAATATGAAATGACTTAAAGTTTATTCCTTTTGCTTTTCAGGAAAAAGTACCAATGCTTGTACTGGAACAACAAAAGGCGAATTCCAAAAAAGATATGAAGAAGAGATAAGTGTACCTTCAACATGTTAAGGTCGTCTTCCAGCATTTTGATATGTGAAATGGAAAAAGCTTGTGAAGGGCCTCCATCAAGCAACACCCAGACATACCCTTCCCATTGGGGTTTTATATGTTTAATACACAAAAATATTTGATTTTAACGATTTGGATACTCATATTTCAAAATTTTCAATTTGTCTACCACACTATAGTAACTTTCCAATTTAGGTATCACCGTCTAAATTAATCACGGAATCATGTCACGTGACATTTGACAAACGTTAATTTGAGAGGGTAATTTAACAATTTTGCACAAAAATATATTGTAATAGAAAAACGTTTTCCCCAATTTCACACATAGCAACCGCACATGTACATCGGTAGTAATTTTAGTCCGACCACGAAACTCATCCATGGAAAATTACCCCAGTGGAGCCAGACATTGTTGTAAGTATTCCTAACAAACAGCAAAAATGCACAATGTAAGTATTACTAATAATAATAATAAAATGAATAAAGAACAACAAAAACACAAGTCATCACAAATCGATACAAACATAACACAAACATAATCCATACAAACCAAAGAAAAGGGATTAACAACAACCAACGAAGATAAAAAATAAGCAACAAAATAAAGGGAAGCCTAACCATGTAACAAAAGGGGACAACACTTTGAACAAATAGGAAAACAAACCAAGAAATCGTCAGAACTATCCAAAAACCCAGTAAAAGGAACAAAAATCACCAATAATAAGATAAAATAGAAGCGTATAATAGAGTGAATGTCAAGAGCGAATGAAACCCAGCAAATAAGTTACAAAACAAGAATAATAACACATCATCAACGCATAAAAAGTATACAGAAAACACAAAAACCAATGAAATTCAGCAAAAAACATATACTAGGGAAGTGGTAAAAGTCTATAAACACTTACACCCATTATGATCATAAGGGAAAGAGAAAACAAAGTATAGCAACGACGAAGATTTAAAGAGAGAAAAAGAAACCCTAGAGAGAAAAACAGAGAAAGATAAGAAAATGAAAATATTATGAATGTATTAAGAAGATAAGAACAACAGAGTTTACTAAAGAATATATATATTAAGAAGATAAGAACAAATATTTGCTAAGAGAAGATAAAGGAATGAAAGCGCATAAACAGAAATAAAATAAGAACCGTTCTTTCGTATGACAGAGGTTACCCTCTTTTTTCAACCACACGAAAAGTCAGTAACCGCCACTCATTTTCAAAAACAACGCTCATGATCATGCCACGTGAAATGTTACATCCCACTACCCTATGATGTCACATTCTAGAACCGATATAAACGGCTGATAGACCCTACTTCAAAAAATAGGGACAAGTTCGCCGTCAATAATAAAGCAAAAGAAGACGAATAACCCCATCCCTAGGATGACCACGAAACAATCAAGGCCTCTAGCAACAGTCTACGGAGGGATAACCCCGGTGACCCATGTTGAGGAATGCCCGGTCAAGGATAAAAATCAACAGTTAAACAAAATCAAGAAATGAACTTGATCTCATCCAAACATCCAAAAATCACAAACGCCCGCCATCAACATGACTATCACATCGAGAAGAACAAAAAGAAATAGAAAAACAACAAACGAATAATAAGGAGAAAAACAAACAATTATTTTATTCATCCACCAAGGGGACAACAGACATATTACAACCGATTAAAACTCCACAAAAACAATAAAATTACAGAAACAACCCCTTTATTTGGAAATTTTAGAACTATACCCCCCCAATCCGCATTCTTCTCAGCCAAAAGCTCTTCAAGACGTTCTTTCTCCCTCAGTATGCGAGAGATACCACTCTCCGCTTGCTTCAAAGCATAAGAGAGAGATCTGCACTTCTTTTCGGCTTCATAATGATGACTTTTCTCTCTATCCCAATACTACTTCAACCTCCTACACTCAGTCTCAGAACATCGAAGTTTCAACTTCAATATTTTAATATCAATTTCGTACAACTCTGCCTGAGTCAATTCCTCCTCACCAACAGGAACGGGTAATATAAAAATGGGCTCACTTTCAAGAGCAGCGTTCTTTTTGGCAGCAGGTCTGTTAAGTAGAGTCATCTCAAAATAAAAGAAAAGAGGTTAAGAGAATAAAAAGGTAGAGTGAGAAATAATTATATAAAAAGTAAATAAAACACAACATAAGGGAGCATTTATAGAAAATCAAAAGGCATAAGAAACGAAGCGACACAACGGTCCAAATTCAAAAGAAATCACGAATTACAACAATACACGTGTACCAAATAAATAAAAATAAACAGAAACATACCAACATTTATCAAAAAAAGAAGAAGAGAAAAACACAACTAATAAATATCAAACAAAAGTCCCAAAACCCGATCAAGGGTCTTTAAGGGGGAAAAGCCGAACCCCCGACATGAGAGCAAGATCCTTGTCGGCTGAAAGATACCCTACCCATAAGTCGGTAGGAGGCATTTTCTTCAACAAGAGATTCATTCACCGAAGTAAGTACAACAAGGTCATCTTTAAGCCAAGCATTTTTAGGCATCAGACTTACGGATCCCTGAGCACCACTATCAAACTCCTCTTGGCCCTGATCCCATATCTCCTCAGTCTCATACCAAGCATTCATCTGACGCTCTCTCTCAAGTAATAGCTCGTCTAACAGATGAGCCAAATAATCGCATTCGACCCTTTTTATCTGCCATAGATCATCTGTTGAGGAAACAAATCGCCTTAGGGTCAGGGCCCCGAACTCCCTTTCAACCCTGAGCAATCGGTGACGAGTCTGAGTCAGCAACTCATCCAAATCCCTTATCTGGGCATGATTTCTCATCCGAGTATCAGCCATTTGTAAATCCACAAAATAATTTAATGTTTTCCTTCAATACAAAGAGGAATACATGTAACAAGAAGGAGAGATGAGAAGGAAGAGAGTTGGGCAAGTTATTTATAGAACATGGAAAACAAAAAGTAACTAGAAAGCACTGAAAAACGAGTAAAGGTACGAGCATCTTTGACTGATAAGTGTCATCCATGGTATAAACAAACATCACGTGGGCACACAAAAATAGGAAAAAGCAAGAAAAATATTCGATGGCCTATGTCATACAACCAAGTAAATGAAAAACAACATGTACAGAAAAACAGAGGAAGAGATAAATAGTAATTTCATTAATAAAGCTGGGTTACATAGAAACTTATTACATCATTGGAAAAGAAAAGAAAAAAATGAAAGGAAAACTAGAGTTCGACCGAGGAAGAGCGGAACCGATGAGATGGCATAGCCCCATGACCAATCTCCTGATAATTAGGATGCCCACAGAGAATATCATTCTCCTCGACTAAAGTCTGGCGGGCACGCCTGCAATACTCTAACTCGGCCCTCAACCAGGTCAACTCCCTCACCATCTCACTATGGTGGTATTGCATGATCTTCAACTTGCCTTCCGCATCTCTCAGCATCCGTTCCACATGATTATAAGAAGTCTCAAAGGCCTCCACTTGTAGGGCTAGAGCAGTTTTGATAAAAGGGGCAGCCATCATTAAAGTAGGCAGCAAAAATCTAAAGAAAAGAAGAGTATGCAGTAAGAAAGAAAGAGAATGATTAAAAGAGGTAATGAAGAAAAAAGTATGTCAGATGGGGTTATTTATATAGGGATTAAGAGAAATATGAATTAAGGAATCGGAACCGTTCGTAAATAAGTCATTAAATACGTATCAATTGAAGAGACACAATTGTTCAATGAGACTCCTGGATTCGTGCCAGTTAGAGAAACGCAACCGTTGAGAAGAGATCACTAGACACGTGTCATTTTGGGGAAGTGTAACAGTTTAAAGATATTTATTAGACAAAACGTGCTAGAATTTAAACAGTCTTTTTGAAATTCGAATAGATACATGCGCATGGTTCATAAAATCCATCCTATCATCGCACGACACGTGACGAAAATAAAGAATGCTTTATCAGAAAGGCAATCCAAAAAGAGGCTAACTACTCGTAAAAGTAAATAAGCGAACATGATAAGGATATTGAAATATATTATTTAAATTAAGAATCCGATTACAAAGAGATGCTCTATCTTTCGAATAATAAGAACAAAAATTACAACAAGTAAACTAAACAGCCGAAGGGCCGGCCTCACCACCATCGGGCCTTTTCTTGGAACGGGCATGCAAATTTTTCAAGGCAAGCTTGTAAGCCTTCTTGGATGCTTTATGCTTATCCTGAGATGACTTGAATCTTATGGTCCGGTAAGTGGCCCAATCTAAGTCAGACTGAGCCAAATTAAGGGCTGCCTCGAGGAAAGCCACCTTTCTCTCCAAAGTTGGTACCTTGCTGGCCTCTCCCACCAGAAAAGCCACCCTTCTCTCTAAGACAGACACCTTTTCGGCCTCACCCTCCAAATGAGCTTGATATTCTTGGAAGTTATCCCCGCTAGATTCATTAGGATGGGCCATAGTTGCGTATAAAAAGCAGTAACAACGACAGAGAAAGGTATGGGAATAAAAGCAGCAATGAGTCCATTTTATAATGGGCAAGTAGATGGAATGCCAAAGATCTCGTCGATAAATGATAAAATGCCCGGACTTCCCAACATTAGTTATAATAATAAACACAGGGATACAAAGGGTCTAGATCAATGAACCACCCAACTAACCTAGTAAGTTAGTTAGAAATTAGTAACAATTGCAATTGTCGAGAAAACATTTGAAATTCCAAGGTCGAGATGAATCATATACAAACCGAACAATATGACTCTCTCGTCGTGGAAACCGCAACGAGAAAGTCAGCGAGCACTTGATACAACATGAAAATAATACCAGATAAATGGTATTCAATAATGAACCGACCCGTATAATCAAAATGAGTATCTAACACATCAAACATGTGAAGCATATTCAACATAAGGCTATGATGGTCTTTTCTTTTATAAAATAGGAAATCTAATTACTCATTAGACTAACCCCAATTGATAGAAGCCTATTACACAAAAAGTCCATGATCTAACAGATGAAAACGTCACATGTCAACATCATGCGGCGCACGTACCCCTATAAATAAAGTCAAATAACAGTACAATGAGATCATCTGACTTTCCAGCAGAAAAATATATATCAGTACAGAGACTTTTCAGAGTTTATCTCACTAGAAAGTACATTTATACAAGAAGTCAAGTCGAAAACTGAAGATTTATACCGAGCATTAGATAAATTGAGACTATTGTAATAAAAGCGCATTGTTTTATTCAATCAATCAATAAAGATATCTCCTCGTTCAAAATATTATTTTCGACTATTTATATAATTATTGTTGAAAAACACGACTTGACCGAACAAATTCTATGCTTTATCAACTATTTTGCTCACCATATGTAAATTATCCTTTTTTAACTTTACTTAATACCTGCATCAATTGTTTTTGCAGGGGAACACCTCAGATTGAAGTCACCTTTGAGGTCGACGCCAACAATATTCTCATTTGCTGAGGAGGACAAAAAGGTTGACGCATGTAACAGGCTAGAGATATATGTATACAACATGAAGAACCATATCAACGGTAAGGACAAGTTAGCCGATAAATTGGAATCCAACGAGAAAGAGAAAATTGAAGTGGACGTGAAGGATGATTATGATCAGAGATTGAAGAAAGTCAAAGTTGCTTGTAACCGAATATCACCATGGTTGATCAGAGATCCGGAGGGGAGCCTCTGAGCCTGGTGTTGCTGGAGCAAAGGGGGTGGAAGACGATTATGAGTATGACGAGTTTTAGGCAGAGAGAAGAGAGGGAATGTATATTTGATGTGGTGTAAAACTTATTGTAATATCTATCTTAACAATAAATTGAATTCTGGTATTTTATATGAGCTTTGACTTTGTTCTTAAAATTGCATAGGAATTGTGTATTTAGATATTCAGTTTTCAGTAAGATCCTGCATATTGTTGTGATCTGATGATACTAGATCAAAAGTATATTTGTTTGATAGATCATAGTAGAACAGTAGAAACAAGTGACTTGCTTTTGAAATCAATTTAACAGCCGACACCAACCATAATCATTCCCAAGATTAACAGAGTTTAAGGAACACTAAATATGATATAGAAGCTTTTTTCATGTAGATGGAATTAAGTTTATGTATCCTTCACTAAAGAGTTACACTTACACCTAATTGAGCCATATGAACAACTCGTAACATTCAATTACTAGTTTCCCACGCTCTTTCCATCTGCTATCGAGGCCTTATTGAGATATCAAGGCGAAAAACACTACTCAAACATGCCATGAAAACATACCTAGGGACGCTATATATGAAGAACATACCCTAGATAGGGACTAATCTTGTTGTGTAGCAATTCATCAACAAACGGCCGCATATGCGGAAATACCCATTATACCTAGCTAGCAATGGAAACAGACTTGAAAAGCAGCTGTGTTCACGATGTCAATTCCATGAGGATAATTTCCCTATCTGTCGACATTCTCCTGAAAAGCAGCTGCCGCAGCTCTCCTGCAATTTACCTGAATTCTAAAATATCAGAAAGTTTAAGCATAAGCATAAGCATAAGCATAAGCATATAAAATAAAAATAAAATGATTTTATTAGACATACCACACTTAACATATCTCATATCTGCATGGTATATTAAGCACGATCAACATGGTGTAATTATCACGTATACACGTTTTCTTTCTTTCAAAAAGAAAAGATACAAAAATAAACTACACTCAAAACATAGATGAATACGCCCAAAAACTGTTTTACGGCTGTGCAATTCCAACCCGATTCATTGTTTTACCATATCTAATTCCACACTCTTGCATAAATCAGGTTAATTTTATTTTGGAATGTGCCGACCAATTAAGACTCGATACATATTGAATTACCCTAGTGGTAGGCTGGTAGCAACCCTAAAATCATTTAAAAAATCATATTGGTTTGAGTTTTGACGCACTAAATTTAAAGATAAATCGAGTTTATGCAATTGTTTCCCACCTTTATGTTCCAAACTTGGGCTTTTTGGTGCCCGGTCATGTTTTAAGAAATTTTTTATTTATATGTCACTATTCTCATAAGATTTTTAAGTCTAGGTCGTCTTACAAGTGATAAAAAAAGATATTATTTTCGTAACTTTTTAATATTTTTTTTTTACTTAATAATTCAAAAAAACACTAAAAAAAGCTAAAAAAACTTTTAACCTGTTTTTTTTTACACTTTAATATATTTCTCGTATAGATAATAATTTTTTTAAGCTTAAAAACAACCTTTAAGTTCTTTTTTATTAGATCAAATGATTGAAACTTAAATTAGTTTTGACCCAACACTTTGATTCGAAAAATATTATAAAATGTGAACTCTAGACTTGCAAAGACAGAAAAACATAATTTAGAGTTGAATGATCGAAAATACTTGACCACATACAAAGAATTGAAGTAACTCGTCAAAGATTTTCTATATTTAGACATTCTATAATTATTTGAGTCAGAGAGAATATATACTTGACCAAATACAAAGAATTGAAGTTACTAGTAAAATATTTTCTATATTTAAACATTTAATGCTATAATTATTTGAGTCAGTAAGTTCTTTAGAACGTCTTATTTAAGCAAGATATGTTGAGAAACCGATACACATTTCAATCCAACACATATTAAAGGTAGAATTGTGCCTATTATAATTTGTGCAGTGTATATAGACTTATTGTCTATTATACATGCCTTCCTTGTAATCATATATGCACAGGAATGAAAATGTTTAATCCTTTATGACTTATGCCTAATATGTTTTTGTTTATTTAGTCTATCTTTTCCAGATTTGTAAAATGAAGTACATAGACGCCGTGCTACTTCTCTTCATATTTCATGTGTTGGTTATCAACATGGTGGAAGCAACATTATGTTACAACATTACCGACGAAGAAGATGTTGAACTAGAAAACAAACTCAAACTCTTGAACAAACCAGCGATTAAGACTATACAGGTAATTAAATTTTAACTACTGCAGATATTTCTCATCGATATGAATGAGAAGGGTTGGGCACGGTCCGGTTTGGTCATTGGGTGAACCGAAACTGAAACTGAAAACAACTTCGGTTTTGGTTTGTTTTGGCTTTCGGTTTTGAGATTGTTTCTGTTCGGTACAAAGTTTTTTACTTTAAGATTTTCTTCAAAAGACGTGTGATCGTTCCATCCAGCTGTTAAGCACATGTGATAAACAAATGAATGACGAGAATTAATTTTCAGAGGTAAACTTAATTAAGTAAACAGGATCAATGAATTCATATAGAAATATGGAAATGTGTATAATTGTAAGTTGTAACCACCTGAATGCCATGCTATGTGTTGTAATTTTCCTAGAGAGATTATTGATATTATGACTTAGATCCCAAAATATTTACGGAATTAATCTTGAAATGCTTTAACTGAAAATTTGCATTAAAAGTCATAGTATAACCCTATAAAAATATTTATGAGATTGATTTTTGTAATTGAATATTAGTATCATAAATGATACTAGCGTCTAAATCTTCTACCCCATTTTTCTACACTCTTCCGTGCCCCCTTACTTATTTTATCTAAAAATAAATTCTAAAAAACTTGAAAAAAATTGTACAATTACTATAATACATGTATCAATTCATTCCAATAATTATTTTTAAAAGAAAATCCGCACAAAATTTATTTTGGAATAAATGTATAAATTAGTGTAAATTAAACATTGAATATTAAAAAAATTGTATAAAACAATATTATGTTCAAATGTTTTAAAATTTGAATACAATATAATATAAAAGTTTATAAAGTTGCGGTATAAGTTGTGAAAATTTAAAATTTGAGTGAAAATAAGTAAGGAGGCACGGAATTAGGTAGAGAATAGGGGGTAAAAGATTTGAACTCATGATAGTATAACCTAGCAAAAATGTTTGCAGAAATGATTCTTGTTATTAAATCTTTAATTGAATTGAATAATTGGTAACATAATTTTCACCAATTTTCTTTGCGACATAATTTTAGGAAATGATGACATTTCTTAGCGGCTAGCGCTATCATAGAAATTTTATTGATACAGATTGTTGTTGTTTTTGGCTAGGAATCCGGTTCCGATTGTTAATTTTCTACTTTAGGAACCCGGTTAATACAGTGAATATTGATATAAACAATGGTTTTAAATGGGTCCCAACATTTCACCATTTTCTATTTAGAGCCTAGATAAATTTGAATTTCTAACCATTTAAGTCAGCAAATAGTGACGGTTTATTGTTAATTATTCTACATTTAATATAGCATTTTACAAACATACTTGCAGGGTATGTATGGAGATCTATATGATTGCGTAGACTTCTACAAACAACCGGCATTTGATCATCCTTTATTGAAGGACTACAAGTTTGACTGTAAGGTTTTTTTTCTAGCATATATATTAATGATTTTCAGCATATATATATATATATATATATATATATATATATATATATATGCCAAGGTACATTATTTATTAAAATTAATATGGATAAGATACAGACTAAGCCGACATTATCACCGAAGAGTATAAATGAACAAGTTTCGGATGAAAATAGAAAACCAGCAAGCTTCAGATTTAAAGGAGGAGGTTGTCCTTTTGGAACAGTTCCAATTAGAAGGATTACAAAAGAAGACCTCATCCGAGAAAGGTGTATTTCAACTGTAAGGCCACTAGTCGATGATGATAAACCTGGGGCTTATGTAAGTTTATATTTGGACATCTATAACTAGCTTGTTCGCAATGTAGGATAAATCCATGCAGTAAATGAAATTATGAATGATTATGTTAATAAACAATTTACCTAAAAAGAAATGAGTGTTTTAAATGTAAATTTTATTGGTATATATGTTTTAAGATCCTCCCGTTGTTGTTTTCCATATTCTCATTTTAGTATGCAGTAATACGAACAAAACCTAGTGGGCAAAAGTATAATGGAGCATGCGGAGAAATTTCTCTTCACAATCCGCAATGTACAGACGCACAATACAGTGCAGCAAGGATAAAGATTCAAAATGGACCTGATAGTATCGAAGCTGGGTGGAGGGTAAGGAAATATACACAATCTTAAAGCAAACTTGTCTTTTAAAAAAATTTAATCGTACAGATCTTAAAACTTCATGAAGTCGGTTCCGCCCCAATACTCCACATACACTTTTCTTTTCCTTTTCTCCTTTGCAAACTCTCTGTGGAAGTTATGTTGTCATTACATATGCATAATGATATTACGCTAACAGGGCCGGCCCTGAGATTTTTGATGCTCGGGCCGAAAGAAAAAGGAGTTCCCAACCCGAAAACGACACGATTTTTTTATAAAAAAAAAATGTTATAAACTGTTTCAAATTTTTGTTTACCTTCTTTTTAAACACAAAATTTACAAAACTATTTTTCATACCAATCAAGAGTCCTGGGCGATGGTATTGTAAAAATAATATTATCAGACTAAGCATTTTTTTATATTTTGAATTGATTAGTTCCAATATAAAACAACAACATTTCTTTCAAGTTACTTTTTTTTAATGTTATCTTGAACATGATTTTATGTCTTAAGTTAGATAGAAAAAAATTATACATTGATATTGTCACTTTAGGATTCTAATACGAGAGGAAAAAAAAAAAAAAAACAAAGGCTAAAAGTGGATTAATCTAGCAAGTAGGAACTATTCCTCCAACTTTTAAAAAAAATGGTCCCTCTTTAGTTTTTTTTAATTAAACTGAATGGATCCAAGTACATATTTCTAAACTGAAGTGGACAACTAAGTAAGTAATAAAAGTAATAAAGTCATCATCTAAAAATGCGACCAATTTTATGCTAAACGCACAACACTCATTCTTCACAAATTTCTCTAAATTCCTTCTAAATTAGACTTATTGCAAGAAAAGACACTCTTAAATTGAATTAATTTCAATATATATAAAATCATATTGGTAAAATATATGGGAAAATTGTGATGCCCCTTTTCCGGTGAGGCATGGGGCCGTCGCCCTGACTGCCCCAAGCCAGGGACGCCACTTTACGCTAATACTTATTTGTTTTTGAATGTTTGTGCCAATAGTTGAATGTAATTTAAATTAATTTGTCCCACGCTTTTTTGTTTTTATAACTATGGCATGAGCATTCCAATAATTTCATTCTCATGGACATTCAGTGTGAAAAATTATTGCGATAAGATATAATATATACAGTCACTAATCATTCTTTCTTTTTTGTGTAAGGTGGATCCTGCTCTCTACGGGGACAAAAGAACTCGACTATATATACGATTCGATGTAAGTTTTGGCGATTTCTTGCATAACTAATAAATTCAAAATGTTACATCTGAATATACTAATATGTAGGTACCTGAAACCATAGATAAGACCATTCTCATTATTATCCTATGAATTAATGATGATATACATTTTAAGCCAATATATAATCAACATATATTGCTCTTGCAGAGCGATCTATATAGAATTTTAAAGAAATTGAGCATGAATATATGAGTATAAATTTTATTTAATACTGTTAACATCTATATCCCAAAGGGCAAACAAAGCCGGCCCCTAATTACAATTACAATTACAATTATATATCACACGCATTATCTTTAGCTTGTTGGAGCCTTGCATTCCCTCCGATATTCATCTTCTTACCACATAATTACAATTATATAGCTCAAAAAACTCACATACTCACAAATATGCATGGTACGTACAAACCAGGTCTTGGAAAGTCGAGGGGTAGTGTTCCATTTACAATGATTTGTTATTTTGTTAGGAAGCCGTGGGGCAAACTCTATTATAATCCGACATAGAGTCGGAGAAAGAGATAGTTGGTGTGTCTTGTGGCGGATATGAGATGAGCATAGAGAAATTGTATTTTTTGGAAAGCAAAACTTTGGATATGACTTTTGGGTAATAAATTTTATAAAGTGGCACTTATATGGGATTTCCTATAATTAAAAAACATTAATTAACATTACAACAAAGACAAACCTTTTAGAGACGCGAGCAAGATTTGTTATTCTTTAGGGACAAAAACTATATTTTAGAAATAAAAATAGTTTTTTTGTCTCAAATCTAACTTTTATGTATTAAAAGTAAAAAAGATTTATAAAAAGAATCTCATATCAACATAAGAAGATCAATTTAAATTTGACTCCAAATATATTTAGACAAAAGTTAGTTGTCCTCAATCTTTTGTTGGTTGGGACTTCCTTCAGAGAGATTTTTCTTTTTTGAAATTTCCGTCCTTAAAAATTAGATTTGAGGACAAATTTTTTATTCTATTCCTAAAAAATTATTTTTCGAAACAAAATTTCTCGAAATAATTTGTATATAAAATCCATTTTTCTTGTATTGTAATTTGTAAGTATGAAGAAGCGACATGTGTCAAGTACATGTCTATTTTTTGGTGGTTTCACTATTTCCCCTGAAAAAGTTATGTATTTATCGGAACACCATATATATGCTCATTAGAACTAGCATTAAAAATAGAAACCTTGAGCAAATAAACACGTAATGTAATAATATAGACAGTAGCTTTCTTTTAAAAAAGAATAATATATTTACTAATCTTTTCTTTAACTAATAATGTAATATACTAAGTTTTTATAAAAACTAGATTTTTTTTACATATTACGTTAAAAATACATAAAGAGCAAACAGATATATCGGCTTATAAAGATATTAGAATAATATTGAATTTATTAAAATAAAATGATAACAATCTCTAAACAAAGCAAATCTACAAAAGAATCCTTTGATAAATTATAAGCAAATAAACAAATGATAACAATCTCTAAACAAGTAATCAGACAGTAAATTATAAAAACAGGTATAAGGATAAATGGGTCCATTTCCTTATGATTTTTACACAAAAGAATCCTCTAAATAAAGGGGGTTGAGGAATAGAGCCTTACCCGTATATAATAAACATAGGAGTAAAATACTAGGAGGGGCAGACCAAAACCTTTGAAAATTAATGGAAAGCACATAAAATCTGCGAATAAGAAGAGAGCATGAAATGGAATAGCAAGTAAATAAATCAAAATTGTACATCAAGTCCTAAGGGAATCGGTCACTTACCTAACCCAAAATACCACCGTTGTCGCATGGTAAATACCATTTGCGGGTGAAAGTCTCTGAAGTCCGATGAATGGAGGCCCGGTTGATCACAAAGTCAGCTTCTTGTCTGTCTCTCTAAAGACGTCTCGAACCAAGTGAGCACAGTTGGCAAATGCGCGAGATAATGTAGCTGTAATCCTAGTGACCGAGAGCTGCCAAAGTATTCCATGATGAAACCGTTACCGACTCCATCTCAACCTCGATATGTTTAAAGCACAAATAAAACATGATCTGAATATCTAACATGATCATCTAAAACTCTGAAAATATAATTGGTATCTCTGGAATGAGTACTCGTCATAGGCCCCCAAAATAAAGTTAAAGATGATGACAAAAAAAATAGAAACAAAGTCATAATTAATGGTACCAAAGTATAATCAATCCAAAAACTACAGTATCACCTTGAACTTAAATAATGAAGGCCATCTTTCTAAATATTGTTAAATGTTAACAAACTCTTTCATTACATTAATTATTAATCTATCAAGAAAACTAGTTACCGATTACTTGTTTCAATTGACCTAATTACCTATTAATTTGTAAATTTCAAGGGGGTTTCTTGAAAAGGGAACTAACTTTCTTATTCACTCACTAACAACGCGTTCACCGTGGCCTTAATAGTTGATAGTTTTATTTCAAGGAGGTTTGCTACTTTTAATGTTTGAGTATTTGCTTATGTTCATGACTAGAAAACGAAATGGCCCTTTAGGTGTTTCATAACCACAAATTGATCGGGTTTAGTCTTAAACATAAACAAATAGTAATAAAAAATTCAATGCTTTTTGGGCTTTTATTTTGATAGTTGAGACTTTTTCTGTTTGTAATTTGTGTTTTTCTGGTTTTTTTTTTGTTTATGACCGGATGGAAGGATTAGAAAAGGGTCATCTTTTGTATTTTTGTTTTTCTTAGCCTTTTGAAGCTTGTTCCTGTTGGAAAAACATGTTAAAAACATGGGTGTTTCCGAATGGTCGCTGGACCAACTTCGAGTCATTTTTCATGTGACAGCGCTGAGTTGTTTATACCGTACTCAACGTATTTGAGTAGCCCATGTGACGAGCTTCTTAACGGTATATCGCATGACCTATTCGGAAAATGGGTGTGAATACAAAGTGGCTTCAAAGTTGGTGTCTCGAAAGCTCAAATCTGGAAAAACCGTTTAGGAAAACCATTTAGTATAATCCCATATTGGAAGATTAAAAGTTAATTTTACAATATATATACCATACCAACCCATGTAGTTATTAAACTAACATGTCCACATACACCTAAGAGTATTAGTGTTTACCACACACGCGCGCTCGCTCGTGTCTCGGGTAACGGGCGCGGGCTTGGGATTGGGATTGGGATTGGGTTTGGGATTTGGGATTTTGGGAATGTCTCGGGTCTTGGGTCCAAATCCGAAATGGAAGTTTTGTATAAATTACAAAAGCAGTCCCTAGAGTTTCCAGGAAGAGAAACGCCAGCAATAAATGGGATTGATTGCTGCGGTTTCAGAATTGAATTTAGCGAATTCTGGGGGTGTAACTCCCAGAATTGATGACCAACATTTATGGCTGCGGTTTCAGTAGAGCCTATAAAAGGCAGCCCTCCCCCTCTCATTTCAACACACCAGAACACACAACTCACAGCATAAGCATACATATAGAGAGAGAGAACCGCACCACCAACAGCTCGACCTGTGGTTCGGTGCCGGTTTCCATATGAGCCACTCTGAGATAGAAGTTGTACCTTGGGAACAAAGTTCCGAAACCAGAAACCTTTAAAGGTGGTTCGGGAAATATTGTTTAAGAGAAACTGCTCAGCAGTTGTCTCTTCTTTTACATTTCTGTTATTTATTTTTCAGTCATTTACATTCTGCTCATTTCATTTCAGTACCGTTTCCTTTCTGTAATTTACTTTTCTGTACTGTTTATTTTCTGTATTTACATTTCAATACTGTTTACTTTCAGTCTTTCTATTCTGTAATTTATTTTCAGTTCTGTATTTTCCAGTTTTTACAAAACCAGTCCGGCAGTTTTTTATTTGTCAAAAACCAGTCCGGCAGTTTTTTATTTGTTAAAACCAGTCCAGTTTGTTTTTTGTTTAAAACCAGTCCGACAGTTTGTTTTTTGTTCAAAACCAGTCCGGCAGTTTGTTTAAAACCAGTCCGGCAGTTTATTTAAAACCAGTCCGGCAGTTTGTTAAAACCAGTCCGGCAGTTTATTTAAAACCAGTCCGGCAGTTTATTTAAAACCAGTCCGGCAGTTTCTTTGTTAAACCAGTCCGACAGTTTCTTTATAACAGTCCAGCAGTTTGTTTATTTGTTGAGTCAGGAATTGTAATTTATATTCCAATTGTGAGAAATAAAATTGTTTATTTCCATTGCGTTCATGTCTTCTTTATTTTCAGTGTCCTTTCATTTATTGTATTCGAAATAGTACCAAAACCAACAATCTTAAACAATATCATTTTTTGGTTTTTCTATTTTCGAAATAAGAAAGGATTTTTCTTTTTATTTTATTTTGTTGAAGTCTCGGTTTTTATTCTCGCAAAATCATTGCTAGTTTACTAGAAATTGAAATTTGCACATAGAATAAATCCGAATTGGTTTTAATCTTTTTATTCTAGAATACTATAAAGAATTCTTAGTGAAATCAAAAGTGATTTGATTTTCACGCTAGAATATCTTTTTATTGTTTTATTCTTTTGAAGCAATCTAATTAAGTTATAATTAGTATTTGCGATTAAGAATTTTAGTTTTCGTGCGAGAAACTAAACGGTTTTAATTTGTCATTTCAGATGACTAATGAGGATCAAATACCCATCGTTTCTTCGGAAAACGTGCAGGGCGCACTTGTGATTGGCAGTAGCCATAACAATGCGAGCGCTGCGAGTGGGGGGGCTCAGGCTTAGGCTGAGGCCGAAGCTGCTGCAGCAAAGGCTGCGGCCGACGCCGCTGCGGCAGAGCCAGATGCTATGGCTGTGGCTGCGGCCGCAGCACAGGCTGCTGCTAAGGCCGCGGCCAAAGCAGCGCTTGTGGCTGCAGCCAGGGCAAAGGGCAAGGCTCCAGCAACGCCGTCGATGCCAATGTTGCCAACCTCTCAACTGGATAGACCGGAAAAGTTTAGGGGCAACAACTTCAAACGTTGGCAGCAAAAGATGCTGTTTTATTTAACTGCCCTTAATCTGGCCCGGTTTCTTAAGGAGTCTGCACCCGTCCTAAGCGAGGACGATGAGGACGTGCAGACGGTTTCGGCGGTGGAAGCGTGGAAACATGGCGACTACCTATGCCGAAACTACATCATGTGTGCTCTGGATGACACTCTATTCAGTGTATTCGAGCCCAATGCTTCTGCAAAGGAGCTTTGGGAGTCTCTCGAAAGAAAGTACAAAGTGAATAACGCTGGCGCAAAGAAATTTGTCGTCATGGACTTTCATGAGTACATGATGACTGATGGGAAGAGTGTTATCGAGCAGGTTGAGGAACTCCAACTCATATACCATAGGCTTGAGGTTGAGGGGCTAGTTATTAACGAACCTTTCCAAGTGGCATTAATGATTGAGAAACTGCCACCTTCGTGGAAAGAGTTTCAAAACTACCTGAAACACAAGCGAAAGGCTATGACCTTGGAGGGACTCATTGAGAGGCTCAACGTTGAGCAAAGCAAGCGCTGATCCGGAAGGAAAGGCGGTGGCGGAGCAGGCAATGCGGTTGCCAAGGCCCATGTGGTTGAGAACGCTATGTCTAAGCGGAAACGCTTTGACGGCGTAGTCGGTGCTTCTCTCCAGAAGAAATTCATGGGAGATTGCTTTGTGTGCAACAAACCGGGCCATCGTGCCGCGGATTGTAAGATGTGCATCGACAAACCCAACCCCCCCCCCCCCCCCCCCCCCCCCCAAAGAGGAAGTTCCAAGGGAAAGGGAGGAAGAGGGCACCTGCTCAGGCTAATGTGGCTGAGGGAGGAGATGATGTTGGACAGGACTATATGCACCTGAGTGCTGTGGTCTCAGAAGTGAACCTGGTGGGGAGCAAACCAAAGGAATGGTGGCTGGACACAGGCGCTACTAGTCACATCTGTGCCAGCAAATGGATGTTCAAGACCTATACGGCCGTGGACAATGAGAGCTGCTTCATGGGGAATTCGGCTACTTCCAGGGTGGAAGGAAAAGGAACCGTGCTGCTGAAGATGACATCGGGAAAGGAGCTCACACTGAATGGCGTGCTCCATGTGCCGGAAATTCACAAGAATCTGGTTTCCGGGTCTGTTATGGTGAACAAAGGATTTAAACTTGTATTTGAATCTGCTAAAATTGTAATCACCTTAAATGGAATGTATGTAGGCCGTGGCTATATGACCAACGGCATCTTTAAATTAAATGTTGGTACTCCGGCTCCTAAAGCCGAGTCTGCTATTGTGGGTACTAAGGCTGAGGCCAGTACCAAGAATACTGTAACCGTTAATGTTGCCCAAGAGGCTAATAAAACTTCTTTTGCTTATTCTTGCGATTCATTTAATTTATGGCATGGTAGATTAGGTCATGTGAATGCTAATTCTATGAAGAAATTAATATCACTGAATCTACTACCTAATTTTGTATTTGATAAACAACATAAATGTGAGGTTTGTGTTGAGGCAAAATTAACCAAGTCTTCGTATCAACATATTGAACGAAGTACTGAACCTCTCGGTCTAATACACATGGATGTATGCGACTTAAAGTTTATACAAACGCGAGGAACAAAAAAGTATTTCATCACGTTTATAGATGACTGTACTAGATACTGCTATGTCTACTTAATGAGAAGTAAAGACGAAGCGGTAGAGAAATTCGCTCTTTATAAGACCGAAGTAGAAAATCAACTCAATAAAAAGATTAAAATGTTGATGAGTGATAGAGGCGGTGAATACGAGGCACCGTTTGCGCAGATATGCGCAGAAAGTGGCATTGTACATCAAACCACAGCCCCCTACTATCCGGAGTAGAATGGGGTTGCCGAGCGTAAGAATAGAACGCTCAAGGAAATGATGAATGCTATGCTAATAACTTCTGGGCTACCCCAGAACATGTGGGGGGAAGCGCTGCTTTCCGCCAACTATGTGTTGAACAAGCTACCGCATAAGAAGCGTGATAAACCACCTTATGAACTATGGAAAGGCCATCGGCCGAGCTATAAATTCTTAAGGGTTTGGGGTTGTCTTGCGAAGGTCCTTGTCTCGCTTCCTAAAAGAACGAGAATAGGGCCAAAGACGGTAGACTGTGTGTTCATAGGATATGCACAAAACAGTAGTGCTTATCGCTTTCTCGTGCACAAGTCGGATAATCCCGATGTGCATGTAGATACTATCATCGAAGCTCGAGAAGCTTCTTTCTTTGAGGAGATTTTTCCCCGCAAGTCTTCCATAACTGTAGAGACTGAGGAGTCAAACAGTGAGGAAAATATGGGGGCAAGTGAACCGTTGGAGGAAGAAGAAAAAGAGCCTCGACGTAGTAAACGGGCTAGAAAGAAAACGACTTTCGGTCCAGATTTTTTAACCTTCATGATAGAAGGCGAACCGGCGACATTCAAACAAGCAATGTCATCCCCGGAAGCCCAATATTGGGAGGAGGCGATCAACAATGAGGTTGAATCAATATTACAAAATCACACTTGGGAACTAGTGGATTTACCACCTGGGTGTAAGCCACTAGGACACAAGTGGATCTTCAAAAGGAAGAGAAAGCTCGATGGAACGATCGAGAAATACAAGGCGATGCTTGTAGTAAAATGTTTTAGACAAACTGAAGGTGTTGACTATTTCGACACCTATGCTCCTGTCTCCAGGAAGACGTCAAACTGGATAGTCATTGCTCTCGCAGCATTGTTCGATCTGGAAATACATCAAATGGATGTTAAAACGGCGTTCTTGAATGGTGAGCTGGAAGAGGAAATTTACATGGAACAACCGGAAGGGTTTGTGGTTCCAGGTAAAGCTCACAAGGTGTGTAAACTTGTGAAGTCCTTGTATGGACTTAAACAAGCGCCTAAACAATGGCACGAAAAATTTGATAGAGTGATGCAATCAAACAGTTTTCGAATAAACGAATGTGACAAATGCGTCTATGTGAAAGGTAATGAAAATGACTACGTGGTAGTCTGCCTCTACGTAGATGACATGATAATAATAGGGAGTATTGATAACATCAACTCCACTAAGAAAATGTTGTCACAAAAATTCGAGATGAAAGACTTGGGTGTCGCTGATGTTATACTTGGTATGAAAATTACCAAGACATCAGACGGATATGCGCTATCTCAAACTCACTATGTCAGGCAGATGCTTGACAAATTTGATAAAGATAGTAGAGCTACATCCAGAACTCCGATAGAGATCTCAACCACCCTGAAAAAGAATTTTGGGGAGAGTGTGAGACAATTGGAATATTCTCGAATAATAGGCAGTCTGATGTACGTCATGAACTGTACTAGACCAGACATAGCCAACTCAGTGAGTAGACTGAGTAGGTACACCAGTAATCCCAATGAGGAACACTGGAAGGCCATCATGAGACTTCTCAGATACATGAGATACACAACAGACCGAGGGTTGCATTATACCAGATATCCAGCTGTACTGGAAGGGTATTCTGATGCAAACTGGATCTCGGATTCCAACAGTACACGATCCACTAGCGGATATGTGTTCGTGATGGGAGGAGCAGCTGTCTCATGGAGATCATCCAAGCAGACGTGCATAGCTAGATCAACTATGGAATCCGAGTTCATAGCGTTGGATCTAGCAACAGAAGAGGCTGATTGGCTGAGAAGCTTTCTGGAAGGAATTCCAATGTGACCGAAACTTGTCCCAGCAATAAGCATGCACTGCGATAGTCAGTCGGCTATTGGACGGGCGCAGGATCATATGTATAATGGAAAGTCCCGACATATTCGTCGGAGACATAAATCCGTAAGAGAATTGTTAGCTAACGGTGTGGTGTCATTAGATTTTGTGAGATCTAAAGACAATATAGCGGATCCATTTACAAAAGGCTTGACTCAGGTAGGAGTTGAAGTTTCATCGAGGTGAATGGGGTTGAAGCCCATCAAACTGGAAACCTCCTCAGAGGCAACCCAACCCGAACTGGATTCTCCAGCGTCGGGTTCAACGGGAAAACCGAACTGTGGGGGTGACCGAACAAAGCACTCGGGAACTTAAGTTCCCAACCCATTTCTAGGATGAAAGAGTGATAGACCTAGACCATCTTAAGGGTGAACATGAGGCTCTTAATGAAAACAAGTATCTCGAAGGTCGATAGGGGTGAGTCAGGAGACCCTTGACTTGACATCACCTATGACGAGTGGGTATGGCCGATACTATGTGATGAGCCATGGGCTAAATCACTAGAGCACTCGGTTGAATTTTGCCAAGGCAGTCCACGGCCAAATATGGACAACAACCAAAGGGCTTAGTAAGTGGTGTAGAGAGGACACTGTGTGCGCATTACCCTGTTATGCACAAATGCTAAAGGGTTCAAGGTTTAAAGGCTACCCAATAGTAGCATATCAGATTTTACGTCACTACGGCAGGTTCAAGGCGCGCGCTACCTGTCCTTATACAGTGAACTCTTGTGTTTCTCTCGTATGCATTTAGGAGCATTTTATTTTCAGCCAATTGCATTCATGTGGGGGATTGTTGGAAAAACATGTTAAAAACATGGGTGTTTCTGAATGGTCGCTGGACCAACTTCGAGTCATTTTTTCATGTGACAGCGCTGAGTTGTTTATACCATACTCAACGTATTTGAGTATCCCGTGTGACGAGCTTCGTAACGGTATATCGCATGACCTATTCGGAGAATGGGTGTGAATACAAAGTGGCTTCAAAATTGGTGTCTCGAAAGCTCAAATCTGGAAAAACCGAAATGGTAAAGGAAAACCATTTAGTATAATCCCATATTGGAAGATTAAGAGTTAATTTTACAATATATATACCATACCAACCCATGTAGTTATTAAACTAACATGTCCACATACACCTAAGAGTATTAGTGTGTACCACACACGCGCGCTCGCTCGTGTCTCGTGTCTCGGGTCACGGGCGCGGGCGCGGGCGCGGGCTTGGGATTTAGGATTTGGGATTTGGGGAATGTCTCGGGTCTTGGGTCTTGGGTCCAAATCCGAAATGGGAGTTTTGTATAAATTACAAAAGCAGTCCCTAGAGTTTCCAGCAAGAGAAACGCCAGCAATAAATGAGATTGATTGCTGCGGTTTCAGAATTGAATTAAGCGGATTCTGGGGGTGTAACTCCCAGAATTGATGACCAACATTTATGGCTGCGGTTTCAGTAGAGCCTATAAAAGGCAGCCCTCCCCCTCTCATTTCAACACACCAGAACACACAACTCACAGCATAAGCATACATATAGAGAGAGAGAACCGCACCACCAACAGCTCGACCTGTGGTTCGGTGCCGGTTTCCATACGAGCCACTCTGAGATAGAAGTTGTACCTTGGGAACAAAGTCCCGAAACCAGAAACCTTTAAAGGTGGTTTGGGAAATATTGTTTAAGGAAAACTGCTCAGCAGTTGCCTCTTCTTTTACATTTCTGTTATTTATTTTTCAATCATTTACATTCTGCTCATTTCATTTCAGTATCGTTTCCTTTCTGTAATTTACTTTTCTGTACTGTTTCTTTTCTGTATTTACATTTCAGTACTGTTTACTTTCAGTCTTTCTATTCTGTAATTTATTTTCAGTTCTGTATTTTTCAGTTTTTACAAAACCAGACCGGCAGTTTTTTATTTGTCAAAAACCAGTCCGGCAGTTTTTTATTTGTTAAAACCAGTCCAGTTTGTTTTTTATTTAAAACCAGTCCGGCAGTTTGTTTTTTGTTCAAAACCAGTCCGGCAGTTTGTTAAAACCAGTCCGGCAGTTTATTTAAAACCAGTCCGGCAGTTTATTTAAAACCAGTCTGGCAGTTTGTTAAAACCAGTCCGGCAGTTTATTTAAAACCAGTCCGGCAGTTTCTTTGTTAAACCAGTCCGGCAGTTTCTTTATGACAGTCCAACAGTTTGTTTATTTGTTGAGTCAAGAATTGTAATTTATATTTCAATTGTGAGAAATAAAATTGTTTATTTCCATTGCGTTCCTGTATTCTTTATTTTCATTGTATTCGAAATAGTACCAAAACCAACAGTTCCATATGCAGTGATCCGTGTATAATTTTGTTATTTTAATTAATGATAAGCACGTTACTTTGCTGATTAAAAAAAAAGTAATAAAAAATAAAAAAGTACTCCCGACAAACTACTCATTGTTGTAATACACTATTAGCTACGTATAGAGGGAGACAGAAGTAGAGAGAGGGGAGAACAGTATGATCTTATTAATGAATGAATGTGTGAATGAATGAATAAATACAAGACCCCTAGCCCTCTTTATATAGATAGAGGGTTAGGGTTACAAGCCCACCTGGGCCCATTAAGTAAAAGCCCAAGAGTCCAATAATCTTACAACACTCCCCCTTTGGACGTCTTGAATTCTTCGTCTTCATGCAGTCGATCTGAGTCGAGTTCATTCGCAGTGCTAAACACATAAAAACCTTAAGGCCGGAAAACCCAGTGTGGGACAAAACCGGTACCTAGAAGAAACTGTGTAGCCGAATGATATAGGCCGAAATATCATGTAAGTAACTAACCACAAAACAGTGTGCCTCATCAAAACCTTGTCAGAGCAAACCCAATGGGAAAATCTCTGATCGAAGGAAAAAGAGTGCAACAATGGTAGTAGTAGGGATCAACCACAAAACAGGTGCCTCATCAAAACCTTGCTAGAGTAAACCCAGTGGGAAAAAATCTCTAGTCGAAGGACAAAAAAGTACACAGTGGTAAGAAGTATACAACAGGATACTCTCCTTAATTTCGGCAATCTTAAGTGAGATATGATAGGAACGTGTCTCGCTAAAAACCTTGCCAAGGAAAACCCAATGGGAAAAAACCTTGGTCTAAGGACAAAAAGAGTACACGAGCATGCGACTGGATGCTCCCCCTCACTTGCACACGACAGGGTGCGAAGATTTTGACTAAGTAGTAATTAGTGCAATAAACATTCACCTGGATGCTCCCCCTCATTTGCACACGACTGGGTGCAAAGATTTCATATTCCAAGAAAGAGTACGAGCATTCGACTGGATGCCTCATTTACTTACATACGACTGGATGCAAGAATATCTAACGTGGAATAGAACGAGCATTCAACTGGATGCTCTTAAACTTCATTTGTGAAGATTAATTTCGGCGAGAAATGCTAAATAGCATAATGTAGTCATGTCTCTCTTGATCAATAACAACAAGTTGTCTTCTATGACAAGTGTTTTATCTGGATCGTGAGACAGAACATATGTAATTCAAATATGACTAATACTAGCTCGAAGCCATATACACTCTCTAGTCGTCTCATAGAGCACGAAATAGATCAGAGTGATTCACTTGGAGTCATTCCAAGACCTCCAAGATGTCGCCTTATTCCTAATGGTAAAGACATACCATGTTAGGAATATCCCTTATGCGGGTCTGATAAGTAACCGGCATCGGTATAACCGAAAAAGGGTTGCGTTAATTCGAGTACCGAAGGGGGTAGGTACACTCGATGACGCAAATGGGATAAACTAGCCCACTTCCAAAATTACCATAAGGTAAGGGAATGTGTCTTTAGTGCCATTTCGATGGCAGCGTGTTAGCGCGATGTTGTGTCGAGCTATACCATTCACAACAGACGAGATGTTCGTCCTAGCACATTAGACCAAGTACAATGATGTGCTTATTGTACTTAGATATGAACATTATGGTTCAATATCTCTTCATCGTCTCATCAGGGACGGACTGGGTCTATATCAATGTCTAGTGATCGAACGATCATGGGAGAATCTGACGACTTAGCGTCATGATGACTAAAACGTCATAACACCTTCTGGGTGTAGTCTGAATCATGGACTTAGATTCAATCTTTACGGGACTCAATCATCAGGTTGAGTCACTACCGTGTCTTCCCAAGATCCTTCATCTCGAAGGCAAATCCAAAAATGGATCGCGTAATAAAACACGCAAGGGCATAATACCTGTTCAAGTATCCCAAGCTAATCAAGTACTCACTTAGGCGGGTATACCACATCCGCTCGGATTATATTAATCTATATAGTGAACGTCTCATTTAATTGAGATCGTGTTCCGTGGTCAGGAACTACTTGATTCAAGCATTATGAAGTCACACAGGGACCTTCATCTATATCGCTTTGTCTAAATCCTCATAGAGATAAAACTGTGACCACATTCATGGCTGCATACTCAGTTTTTCGGAAACTACTAAACTGGTAAAGTAGGGGACTATTATAATGTCCATTTCGAGGAAATCAACCATCTCGTAATCAATTCCAAGGTGTGAGAGAAGCCTTGCGCTACTAGGCGAGCATTCTACAATCTCATTATTCTCATCAATTTTCCTTACGAATAACCAAATAAACGAACTCGTTTAACATTGGTGGTGTTGGATCTACAGGTCCGAACACACTTTCGCTAAGGAGTCTGCTTGGATTTTAAGTTTCCATTAGTACAGTCTATTCTCCGTTGACTTCAGGCAACGGTACATGGTTCTCTGTCATAATTTGCTCATATTATCAGTCGTCACCGAATATATGAATAAGTAATCAATGACAGTCTCGTTTCGCTTCAATATCGTCTAAGATATCATGATCGACAGATATTTCAAGATTCTCAGGATGAGGAGGAATCACACATCTCCTAGATCCTTTGTAATCTCATGCGACAAACGAGTTTCAGTTCACCACCTCTGGGGCTGAACGAATTAAGAACCGGTCAACTTCCTCATATATTAGGAAGGACGATAGACTGACGGCCGACGGCAGCGTCATTTGCTTGGCGGGTTCGGCCAAAGCAACGTGTTACGACAGGAACACGGCGTCCGACAGGGACGTCTATCCTTGCAAGCATTTTGCAGCAGGTATAAATGATCTCGTGACATCTCATAAAGTCATTAAATGCATCTGGCATTTAGTTAGACTTGAGGGAGTCTATGCACTTACTTATCACTAAGTGCAGTTTTGGGGATCAAGCTAAGACTGAGTGGGTTATGCCATGTTACTTCACGTCGTTCCTTATCAATGGTAACGTGCAAATCTCCCCCTAACGACGGGGAGGACAGTCTTAGCGATGTCACTTTCGCATATCATGCGGTAAAGAGATCGCTTGCCAAGGTTACTCTATCAAATGATAGGCAGGGGATTCATAATCGACTTATGTCCCCTTCAGAGGTCCATATTTTGAACGCTATAGCGGCTCAATCAAAATATTAAGCACTCAAACACGCATTCATATGAGGCATCTGGCTCATAACCAGTAACCAACTGATACGCATTTAGTGTTTTGAGTGACTATGGGCCTCAGACGGACCAATGCAGCAAAATAGCATGACCCCACACAGAAATATAAATCTTGGTGCGCAAGACCAAGAAGTGCGTGCAACCATTTGCAGTCGCATCATCAAACTTTCCGTGAGTCCATTTGGGTTTGAACATAATCAACAGGATGTTCAATTTCAATTTCCAAACTCAAGTAATTCAAATCGGAATTTCGATTCTTACTCTTCGGAATTATCAAGTCAACTAGACTTTTCAGGATAATCCGGATCATGAGCCATCAACTTAATGATAGGGCTAAAAGTTTGGGAAATGCTGCATTTCTGTGGACAACAATAATCATGTGACCTATTGTCGATGCATCAACCATAACCATTTATATTTATGGTCCGTCTTATGGTTGGATAAGTCCACAATAACTCATTCAATTCTTTACAAGAATTCTACGAGTTCATTTCGTGATCTTTACACATACTAGTCTTTCAAAGTGAGCATTAGTGGCATGAATTTCGGATTAATCACGAAATATATTCTCAGAAAGAATCCAAATACGATGCGATTATAAATCAAGCATCGTCTTTTGACCCGGGAATATCTCATCCGGTCAATGCCATAATATCAAAATGCTCTTATCAATCGACGACAGGCGAATGATAGTACAGACAATCATGTCTTAGCATCTAAATTCTTTATCATTCGACGACAGGCGAAATGATAAGGTAACTTTAAATGCTTTAAAGAATGTGGTAGCAACCACTTGAAAGACATTCCAACTCCTCTAAAATACGCTTTTGGTCGTATTGAATGGAGACTATGTAAAAAAATTTCAATTCTTTCATGAGCTATTACCAGGTAACACTGGTTTTCTCGAATATTTTATAACTCAACAAGGTACGGCAGGACCTACATGAGTATAAGACCTCATATTTGACAAATCAATTTGGTTCTACCAAATATTTTGATTTGGAACGACAGGTCCAGAATCGTTGTCACTGAGTACTCTTTTAGGCAAATAGTTGGTGAAATTATGTGGTACACTGTTACCCACTATTTCCAAAAAAAAATCAACTACCCCACAAGTATTGCCTAAAATTTCATAATTTAAAGTTTGGTCACATTTGTCAAAGAAATTTGCTCAAAACACTTTAAATTATTTCGAGAAATTTTGTAAACAGGCAAACCATAATCCAAAAGTATGTCCAAATGGAAAAATCATAATCCAAATGGAAAAACATAATCCAGATGATGAGCGAAAAAATGGCTCAATGATTTATCAAAATCAATAAAGAAATGTACCAAACTTATTTGAGCCACAAAACCGGGGGTCTCAAATGTTTCCTTTCAGTTATCTTTAACCACATTAGCATTGGTTTTTCCACTTTTATAATAGTTTTGAACTATTTAAGGAGTAACCGTGCATGACCTTTGTCTTTATAGCATAGAGTTGCCTCTTTGAGCATTATCTCTTGCTTTGTGACAATGGGTCATATTGTTCCTTTCAATTACTGTCTTGGAGCCACAGGTTCTCGATTTTGACGATTGTCTAAAATCTCGCTTGGCTAGGTGATTCATCGGGATCGCGACAGTTCAAGACATATAACACTTGTCTCGGTTCTCGATTCGTGAAAAAAAATGTACACGAAGAGCATTAATATCAGGCAAACAATTCGCCATTGACCCAATAGGATTAAAACTACTCACCGGGGTAATTTTCTTATCCAATAACAGATGGGCGATAAAGGAACATGGTGAATATAAATTCACGATACTGCTTATGGAATACAATTTCCAAGCTAGTATTTTGGTGAAAGATTGCTCCCATATGTCAATTTCAGACATTTGTTCACCATAGACGTCATCACGTCTCAAATGTGGCGGCGGAATAAAATCAACGCCTTAGCATTCATCTCGAGGGTAACAACAAACTCGTGTTTTACTCATCAAAGATGGCATCCAAAAAAAATGGGGCATCACATTTTCACACATCAGGGTGAGTAACATGTGGTGACGGATTAAAATCAACATTTAAACAGTCATTTCGCAAGTATGTTTTACGATTTTTTCATCATAGATGACATCCAACATGTGTTGGGAGTTCTGGATTATTTTTCATATAAAACGACTGGTTTATATGTTTATAGTTTGCATAAGCACAAACATTTTTTTCGAAACGACAGGTTCGAAAACATTAGTTTTGCTTCTCATGTGAATCGGTTCTCATTGATCGAACGACGGGTCGATACTGAAACACCAATTCGGCGAAACATACATCACTATATAAACACACTCGGGGAAATTATTATTTAGTCAACCCCTTTCGGTAGCTCTACTTGAAAAACGACCAGGAAAGACGGTGAGGGTGGAGGGCACGAATGCCACTTAAAACCCGACCTCATTAGGATATCGACTTCCGCCTTTATCTTTCCTAGACATCGTATCCAAATAGGTGAGCCTATTTAGGGAAGATTCATAATTTTTCCAACTTAAATGTGAATATATATGATTTCGCAATTTTATATATGGCAATAATATTAACAGTATAGAGAATATCTATCTAGATTAACCACACATATATAAACAGGCAGTAAATATATTTTAGAATCTATCTAATCATGCAGTAGATTTGGTGTTATAAACAAATCAATTTAATATTATCAATCAATCCATAAAGATTCTAACATATCAAATCAAATCAATTTAATATTATCAATCAATCCATGAAGATTCTAACATATCAAATCAAATCAATTTAAGATTATCAATCAATTCATGAAGATTCTAACATATTAAATCAAATCTATTTAAGATTATCAATCAATCCATGAAGATTCTAACATATCAAATCAAATCTATTTAAGATTAATTCATGAACATTCTAACATATCAAATCAAATCAATTTAATATTATTAATCAATCCATGAAGATTCTAACATATCAAGTCAAATCAATTTACATGCATTTTTTTTTATTCGTTTGCCTTTTAATAAAAAAAATTATATGCATGTGTGTGTATATTTACCAAATATTGTATCTTTATCAACCATATGTACTGTTTTCGTATAAGTATTATACTACAGGACCATGCCTGTAATTACAGCAAACTATATATCTATTTACAGCATTATTACATATACAGTCCAGAAATTCAGACAAGTTTCAGTTTAGTCCTTGAGTAATTTTACAGCTTTCAGAGAATTACTATTCAGTACATACGTTTCAGTTTTTTTCAGATTTAATCTGACAGATGCATATTAGTATGTTTAATAAACAAAATTATAACATAGGTCATGTTTATGTTTATACATAAGCTTTTAAACAAGGTCACAGTAAACATGCAATTCGATAACCACGAATTGTAATAATGGCAGTAGTACACATAATAACATGGCAGTAGTACACATAATAACATGGCAGTATACATAATTGAAATCATGGCAGTATACATGGCAGTAATCATGGCAAGTTTGAGTGACATAGTTGTTAGTATACATAATTCGCATACAGTTAAACAATGGTCCACATATACACATAATTTATTTGATTCGCTACTGCATGTGATTTTACTTATCATGTGGGTGTACAATAAAAAATAAATCGTATACCTTACGCACGGTATGTTGGTGAAGGTCGATATAGCAAAAACCTAATAAAACCCGGATAAACCTCAAGGTTTATTGAACCCAGAATTCGTACTCCAATCTCCGAGAGCAGTGCTGATAACGTGTTGTAATACACTATTAGCTACGTATAGAGGGAGACAGAAGTAGAGAGAGGGGAGAACAGTATGATCTTATTAATGATAAACCAGTCCGGCAGTTTGTTAAAACCAGTCCGGCAGTTTATTTAAAACCAGTCCGGCAGTTTCTTTGTTAAACCAGTCCGGCAGTTTCTTTATGACAGTCCAACAGTTTGTTTATTTGTTGAGTCAAGAATTGTAATTTATATTTCAATTGTGAGAAATAAAATTGTTTATTTCCATTGCGTTCCTGTATTCTTTATTTTCATTGTATTCGAAATAGTACCAAAACCAACAGTTCCATATGCAGTGATCCGTGTATAATTTTGTTATTTTAATTAATGATAAGCACGTTACTTTGCTGATTAAAAAAAAAGTAATAAAAAATAAAAAAGTACTCCCGACAAACTACTCATGAAATAAAATATAGAATGCAAATTATAAATAATGATCCCAAGCTGTGGTTGTGGCGGTTACAGGGGAGTGACCCGTATGTGTCTTCAACAACCATACATAGGAAACTTGAAAATTCCTACATTAGTAAGATATTTGTTGTGCTTATTGACTAGATCGTAAAGATGAGTATCTGGGGTACTCCCATCTATTTTGAATAGAAAAGAAAATAATAATCCATTTTTTTTTATTGATAGGCAGGCCAAACTCATTGTTTTAACACAAGGTGTCCTGGTTTCGTTATCGTAAACACGGAAATTCCTCTGGACATGCCCTATGATGAAGTATCCCAACCAGGGGAAGAATATTATACTGTGTTGGTCTTCCTCAACCGGGTAAGAAACAACAATTTATTAATTTCATTTTTTTGGTGGGTGGGGGATGAAAATTAATAATGTGAAGTTCAGAAAAATTCATATTTCAATTTATATTTATAAAAAGAAATCAAGTTGACAATGACCACCTTGTATCCTTTGTATTATTAGCATTATTGTAAGACGAAAATGGTCACTTGCGTAGCACAATATTTTCCTCCAAATAGTAGATCCAAGGACCAAACTGTTATTTCTACTTAAATCCAGTAATTGGAGATCAAATTCCAAAGACTAAACCAGCATAAAGAACCATGTCTCAAATTTTAATTTCATACCACTTAATCATGATGTATTTTTATGTTGAAAATGTTATTAAATCTACCATTTAGAATGTACAAAATTATATTAAGAAACATTCAATCACAGGATTTAATCAACGGGAATTGGTGGCTAGAATTTGGAGACACAGAGCTTATACAAATTGGATTCTGGCCGGCACGCATTTTTACGGGATTATCAGATTGGGCTACTTCGGTCGAGTGGGGAGGAGAAGTATTTAGTCCACCTGGAACAATTAAACCTCCAATGGGAGTGGGTGAAAATATACTAAGAGACAGTAATGTTGATGCATGGATTGCCCAGTGTGTTTTACTAGATGGAAAAAGTACTCTCAATGCAGATAATGTGGATACATTTGCAGACAGTACATACCGAGTTGCAGATGGAGGCACTGTCCATAGTCATTTTAAGCATTATGTTATGTATGGGGGTCCTTCAGGTTACTAAACATTAGATATGTTTAGGAATATAGGATGAGTTTCTTGCAAAATAGCAATGGAAAATCAGTATGATATGGTTCTATAGTATGAGAATGAAATTCGAATGGAATGTCTTTTCGGAAATATGATCACTTTCAAATACTCTAGCTAACGAGTTAAACACTCATAACCTGAAATATAGAGTTGATGCAGAGTACAAAGTTACTAGCTGATTAAACAAGAGAACATACTAAAAACACATTACAACAAGTAAGACATTGTGAATTGATAACAACACTAACAAAAGCACTGAGAGGATTTGCTAAATAAACATCAGTATAAATACGAAATCCAGTCGGAGAATGCTATTCAAGACGTGGAAATATAAATGGAAAAATCTGTAGTACATGTATACATATTGGGTAGTGTATAACTTTTCAATTATCTTTGTTAAAACTGCACTCCCATATTCTCTGAGTGTTTCAGTTTAGCTCTTCTACTTCATTAAATTTGACTAGATTTAAGCTAATTGCATATAAGCATACCGATGAGGAAAGGAGAACATAAGTTCTTAAAAGAGGACACAGTTCCAGACTTAAGATAATCTCACACAAAATCTCCACTTCTTTCATTTCATAGAAAGATGATTAATAGTAAGGATATGTCTAACATTTTACTAAAAAAATCTTAAATCTTTATACCATTTTATGATATCTATTGCTGTCATTTCCTTATGGGAACCTGCTCTTATAAGTCAGCTCCAACAGCATGGTGAAGCCTGGCGTTGTGCAACTTCGACATGAACTTGTGGTTGTGAAATTACACCAAATCCTCTTTTAATAAGAGTTGGGCTATGTTTGGTACAGATTTTTTGGTTTAAAATCAAAATTTAAAAATATATTTTGAGAATGCACTGAAAACCTATATTTTAAAATTCTGGATTTTTTAGTTTTTTCAGCATAAAAATAAGATTTCAGAAGCCGAATAATCTGACTCAATGTTTTAAATAGCGTTATCGAGAGAAACGCTAAAAGCGCAAATAACGTTGCTACATAGCGCTTTGCGGTGTAATTTTTTTTGCCTAAATACATATAAATATAATATTAAATTCAGAACATCTAATAAAAATTAACTAAATATATATAAAAAGTTGTAACTAATAATCACAAAATGATTATAGTTGAGATGTCAGAGCATTTACTTTGTTTGCAAGAATTTTGGGGTTTGATTCTCTTTAGCCTCCAATAATTTCATTAAAATTTTGACAAAAATAAAATTAAAAAATAATTTGGACTGCACCCACTATAGCGTAAATAACGTCCGCTATAGCGTCAATAGCGTTTCTATAGCGCGAATTTAGCGTTTTTTCATACAAATAGCGGTTTATCATAGCGTTTTCGGCCGAAAAACGTTATTTCGCGAACTATATCGCAATATAGCGCGTTTTTTAAAACAATGATCTGACTTACCAAACACCAACAAATTTGTAAAATCCAAAATACGAAAATCCACTTAAAAAATATGTTACCAAACAGAACTTTAGACACGATTATCTATGTATATTTGCTAATATAATTTTGTTACTAATTTTTCTAATATAAATCGGTGGGTAAACCCACTATTTTCATTAACATATAATAAATGGTCGTACCGACCTTATATATTACAGCTTAAATCAACACTAAAAACTTCGATTAAATAAAATGTTACGGTGCTAAGAAAATGTTATCCCTAATTTATAAGTACTTAGCAATATTGCTTTAAGGAAAGTTTATTCTATATCGTTTAACAGATTGACATAATGAATAAAATGGGCAAGAATGAATGTCTACGGGACTTTACTAAAAGTATACATACCGATAGAAACATGCATATGTGGACATACATTTCTTCTATAGTAATACTTTATAAACAATATTTTCTTGTTATAAAGAAATGGTAATGATAATGAAGCAACGGCAGGTGATTGAAAGTTTCCAGCGGAGAGCAATAGAAATGATAAAAATAAATTAACAAAACATACTACTTCTGAAACTAAATTAATAAAAACATATCAAAAAATTTCTAATTAACAAAAACATGACCAAAAGTTCATAAACTAATTTGTATATTTCATACCCTTATTCCAAAAGTTCATAACTTTATTTTAAAAGTTCATACCCTAATTTGTATATTTTATACCCTTATTCCAAAAGTTCATACACTTATTTCAAAAGTTAATACCATAATTTGTATTTTTCATACCCTTATTTCAAAAGTTCATACCAATTTTTCATACCCTTATTTTAAAAGTTCACCCTTATTTTCAAACTTTATACCCCAATTTACATAATTTATATACATAATTTTTAACTTAATACCCTTAATTCACGTAATTAATACACTTATTTTTCAACATTATACACTAATTAATAAATCCAACTCTTACCCGTCCTCCGATCTCGAACTATCACGTTGCCGTCGTGGGTCTCTCCTTCGACGACCGCATCTCCGTCGACATCAAGCTCGAATTTTCGATCTCGTTGTACACACTCGTCGTCAATTCCGATAGATGTGTCCGTCTCAATCTCCACGAAAAACAGAGATCGGAGAGAGATTAAAAGAAAAGGATCGAAAAAATATAGAGATAATGATGAGAGAGATCGGAAAGAGAGTGAAATGATGAAAGATCGGAGAAAGTGAGAAAGAGGATGAGAGATAAGGAGGAGAAAGAGAAGAAGTAGAGAGAGATTAGAGAGAATCAGTTTTTTTATTTTTTATTAATTATTAATTGAAATTATTTTTTTAATAATTTAACTTTTAAATTTATGTTTTTGTTAATATAATAGAGATAAGGTATGTTTATGTTAACTGCCCAAATGAAGATATCTAAAAATATAGTTTTTATTTTATTTTATTACTAAAATGTTTCCCCTTCGACATGTATTAATAGAGATGGAAACAAGGGGTGATCTTGCTTAATTACTTTGACATCTTTCTAAGATTATTCAAGAAATAACTTACAACTATAACAGAAAAACTTAAAACAAAGCCCGAACAAGAAAAGGAGGGGAACTTTATATCTGATTTGAAAGCTGAGGTGGCATGTATGACATGACGAGATAAACACTGCTATAAGGGTGAAGACAACAACACGTGTCTACTTTCTGGTCTGGGTTTTCTTGAAGATACAAACCCGAAGAACCACGCTTAATTTCCCCATTGCAAAGCGTTCCTCCCAATGGGACACCTGGAAAATTTCCCAAGAAAGGGGCACTATCAACATTTGTATCTCCAAAGAACGATTCACCGCGGCCATAGCAAGTAAAAATCAAACCTCCAAAAACTACTTTTTTATCAGCAGTAGCATTAAAATCTTGCTTTAATTTTTCTAAATCTTTAGACACGCTGCGACAATTAGATAGAGCAGACATTGAGTCTGGGTAATAGAAGCGAAAGCAATCCCCTGTTTTGATCCCACAACCGTTGATGAACAAGTAAGTTTCATCTCCGCCAGTTACATCATAGAATGCCATGGATGTTGACCATCTCGGCTTCTCTAAACCCACAAAACATTTTCTTCGTTTAGTGACCCCAATGTAAAGCTCGGGATAATCAATACCTCAAAGCTCCTCTTCTCTATCTTCTATCATAGTTTGACCATCAATATATCCGGATACATCTCCATTTGTTGCAGATAACCATATCGAAGACTCCTCACCTATCTCTTTTACAGCTGCAGCTTTAAATGTCGGACCTATTGGCGACATACCATATTGCCACATGGAATCCAATATCCCCTCTACCTTGAGGTTTATTTCTGTCATTCATGAACAGAAGGGCAACACTAGCACAACGTTCCTTCTCAGTAATATTTTCAGCATCCAATGTAGCTCTGTATAAAATTACAGCATTCTGTTGACTTGTGGAGCCAAATGTGTTTTGGCCATGTTCACTAGATTATTCCACATCATTAAAAATTATAATAAGACCCACTATGGGTTCTATATATGTCCCGCTTATCTTGTATTTTAATTATCACATATTTGAAAGAGAATATTATAGCGAGAGAGTTCTAGTTGAGAGAGAACCATAGTTTTGTGATCAAGTTAGATTACGTTTGTAATATATATATATATATATATATATATAAGTGTCATGTGTAGCGGCCTGGAGACGTAGCCATTTTGGATAAACTCCGTTATCAAATTGTGTATACGGTTTGTATTTGTTTAAGATCGCCTGATTTCCTACCACATTCATCACCCAAAATGAAGGTGTCCCGGTGCATGGCATAATCCATTTTATCAAGAACAGGCTTCATGTCAGTAGGCCTCCAAATATTATCATTCCAACAGGCGATGTGTAACCTGAGACAGAGTGTGTGTATTCCCTGATATCAATAATAAACGTGTCGATAGATGTCGTCTGAAAATCCTCTGACCATAGTAAAGGTAAAGCATCCACCTTCAACCCCGGAAAAAACCCAACGGTCAATGAGATTCCTAAAGATACATTATGAGATGCAAGACTTCTTTGAATGTCTTGATCCATCTCCCATAGTATCTCTTGAAATTCATTACTTAATGCATTCTTTCCAATTATGCCTCTGAACATGTACGTAACAATAGGAGTTTTTGAACCCAGTTTCTCTGTAATATATTCGTGAGCCAATTGCAAGTTGAATGAATGAGAAATGTAAAGGATAGCGAAATGTGAAAGAATTGGTTCCCGTAGAACTTTTTTAACAACCTCTTCCACTGCACCCTTGAGAGCAATGTTTTAAATAGCGTTATCGCTAGCATAGCCTTTTTTCGAAAAAAAGATAAAAGCGGAAATAGCGTTGCTACATACCGTTTTGCGGTGTATTTTTTTTTTGCCTAAATATGCATTAAAATTTAGAATATATAGCAATAAAAAATAAAATTGTTGAACTTAGAGTTCAATAATTGATTTTGATTATAACGTTGATTATGTTTTTAATGATTTTACGATTTCTCTATTTTCGATGATACAATGCTTGTCTTTTCCAAAAGTAGAAAATGTAAATTTCAGAATGCCAGAAAGATAGAGCACAGAAAAACGAAGCCACAGGTTCAAGCGGAACCAGAATCGGAGCTAAAACGAAGGAGTTATGAGCTTTCGAAGAAGACCGAAAAAAAACTGCCAGAAGTACAACGACCGATCGACTGGACAAAAACGACCGATCGTTTTTTGTCCAAATTCTTCCAGTGAGGACGTCGAAAAAACGACCGATCGTTTCTCAGAAAACGACCGATCGACGGTAGAAAACGACCGATCGTTTTCTCCAGATTTCGAAAACAGCTTTTCAGCTTATTTTGGAAAGTTGCTTAAAACTTTTGGATAAAAGCCTCAACCACTGTCAACGGTCATATACAGAAAAACAGACTTTGTGATTATATAAACCACCCCAATTCACTTTCCAAAGTCACCAATGACATCCATCATCAACCAATCAACCTTCAACCTCTCTTAATCCAAAAAATTCAAATTCTCCATTGTTGGCTCAAAAAGAGAGATATTGAAGAGAAAGCTACTCAAGCTCAAACCAAGCTCTAACGTCATCAAATATCACAAATTAGCTTATTTAGAAGCAATTAGATTGTGAGTGTAATTTCAATTTCAACAAAATTGTAAAGAGCAATTTATAAGCTCATTTGTGAGAGAGTGTTTGGGTAGAAGCTTTTAAGCCAAAGTGTTGGTTAAAAATTCTAGTTTAAACACTTGGGTACTCATAGATTGAGGGGGAGTCATTGACTCGTTAAACGTGTTCGCTTGCACTTGTATCAAGAGTAGGAACCTCGGGTAGAGGGTGAGCCAATCGATTGATTGAGCTCGATAGGATTTGTAAAATCGGAAAGATTATTTTTAGTGAAATACTCGGTGGTACCGAGGAGATGACGTAGGCCGTTTTGCCGAACCTCTATAAATCACGGTGTCATTTTCTTCCTTAACTTTTACTTTCCGCAAATATTTATTATTGCTTATTTTCTTGCTTGCGTTTAGTAATTCTAGCAATTCATTAACTTTTGTTAAAACGCTTAATCTTAGAATTGCATTAGTTGAGTTATTAGTTGTCATTAAGTTTTAATTAGGCAAAAAGCGCAAAAACCTTATTCAACCCCCCCCCCCCTATAAGGTTTAGCCACCCGGGGCAACAAAAATGTATAGTTATATTAGGTAGTAATAAAAAAAATCAAAAAACAAAAATTGTTGTAGGTGAGTTTCAAACTTAGGTCTGCTGGAAATTAATGCACTGTCAAAACCATCTGTACTGCACACACTTTAATGAAAATTACACAATATATATTAATTATTTATATCCATTGTTTTTTTTCCTAACTCGCTATTTACGCTTTTGGTCCAGAATTTTGTGCTTTTTGCGCTTTTGGTCCAGAATTTTGTGCTTTTTGCGCTTTTGGTCCCCTATAGCGCGATTTTAGCGCAATTCCAGCCAAATAGTGGTTTTTTGTTGCGTTTTTTCCATAAAAATCGCTATTTTGCGCTATATAGCGCGATTTTTAAAACATTGCTTGAGAGTAGGGCAAAGAGAGAGGGCGGAGGAGAGTTTGGGTAGAGAGAGAACGCGACAGGACATGGCGTTCCACGAGCGGCTACCGCAGGCCATTTTATGATTATAGATGAGTTTTCACCCAAGGCTTTGTGATAGTGTACTGCAATTTAAAAGGCTCTATGGTGCATAATTTTTCCCTCTTTTGTACTAGTAGCTTTTGGTGTTTTTTTTTTGCTTATGATTAATGCTAGTAATCTCTTTTTTTAATGCGAGAGTTGCTCTTTAACTTGCTGGTTAGATCATACTAATCAAGGAGCTATAAGGTCGAGTTATAAGGGTCGGAGTGATAAGGACTAAGGAGTAAGTCATCATAGCAACTTTTGTGTCAAACGCATGAAATTTATGGTATTAATGCTGTGTTACCTCTCAAAATGCAAATATCCAGGTTTCAGAGATGTTATGTAATAAGTTTATCTTGACACTTTGTTTTTTTATTATTGGAAATAGCTATCTTGGAAGCTTGTCCCAATAACTGAATCTTTTATTTCTGCTAATAAAGGTTACTTTGTACTGATTAAAATAAAGAAATGGTAAATTTGAAATTGACACATAATTTTACTGCTTTCTGATCAAATGCTTAGATTTCTTATACGTTCACTTATTCTCCATCCTTTTAACTGTATGTTTTCATGCTCGTAAATGCAGATCTCATAACGACTCACACAATGCAATTAGAATTATAAAAACTAATTTCATAGCACATAATATTGAGAATTCTAAAGTAGTACTCCTGGTTATTGTAACATTAACAGTTCGACCTCATGCTTTCTTTCCTTAGCTTTATCACGTTAAATCTTTCTTTTCTATAGCAGAACGGGACTTGTTCCACACTCGGTGTAATTGAGTCCATATCTCCACTCCACTTCTTCAATCTCTGCCTTTTATTTTTGTTACTTCTTTGTCACTTTAGCTTTATCAGGTTCCTCCAACTAGTGAATGAGTGATTTCCACACACAAGTAACCTCATCCCAAAGACACATTCATTTTATAATAAGGGATTCTGTTTTCGGCTGGGGAAAATGTAATTTGTTATTCTGCATCCCAAAATGTAATTGCCTTTTTACTATTTTAAACTCAGAAAAGCTTATCTCTGTATGATTTTATTATTGCTAATTTGCTATTGATATAGTCGTTTTGAGGACTTGCTTTTTTTCATTTGGCTTCAAAGTTTTATTCTTGGTTCGGCAGTAGATATAATGATTGAATAAATTAAGAGATTAATTTAGTGATCAAGGGCCAAGGTCTTGTAACCATATCAGCTGAAATTTTAAATTTTACGAACTAGCTAAGTTTTTGCACTAGAAGAATTATTGGAGTAAAAGTTAAGCGAACAATAAGCTGCGGTACTAGCCATTTCTGATACTGAGAAGAAAAATGACTTTGCAAGGTGATACGCTACTTATTAAGAGTTGAGACAGACAAGAAAATGGGTTCACCCTACTTACAAATTTGTTGCATACGTATTCCAGATAACATATTAAACTTAGATTTTAACTTAGTCAACCAATCTACCAAAGCATTCCATCATACGAGAAAAAAAAAACAAATAACCTGCATAGTCTTCGAGATTCTAATGCGGTTATTATGCACCTATAAGTCTGACTCAGTACTATAAATGTGATTTGTGTTCCTTTTAAACATTTACTTATTTAAATAGTTCCGGACCTATAATTGTGCAGTTCAGTATTTTTTTCATGGTTCCTGAGCATGTCTTTTAAAAGCTAAAGATGATCTGGATGATGAGAACGAGATGGTAATGCTGGAATATATCTTTATACAATATTTTAGTCCAGATTGTTAGCATGTTGCAAATTCACTAGGCAATACTTATTGAATTATATATATGGTTTTCAAGGAACTTAGTATCAGTTACGATATGGACAAATTAAACATTATGTTTAGTCGGTAATATGATGCATAAGAATTTGTATAAAGTTGTCAAGTTTTGAACCTTATGAAAAGCTGCTGATTATTTTTGTGTGACTGCGCCTAAAATTACTAGAGAATGGTACGTATGTTCTTTTGCTGTAGCTTTGAAGCAAATTAATTAGCTGGATTTTTGCGAGCGGAAACAAAAGCAGAAGTGCGCCCAGCTTAAAGTTTTTTTAGTCTTTTGAGGCAAAAACCATGGGAAAAAAGAGAGCTTTAAGCTGGTCAACCAAATTTAGTCTAGCTTTTTTAAGCATAAAAACAAAAACTAAGCTCAAAAACTGCAACCTAGTTAAGAGAGCACCCATTTAGGCTTGTAGTCAATGATTATTCACAAATCAGTTTATGCTAATAGCATGCACATGCTTTATTTTATTTTTCAACCTATTTGGAACTGACATCTTTATACTTTCAAGTCGAGTTAAATATTTCTACAAACATATATATTTAATTTGTTTGGGAGTTCTCAGTAACTATATAATATAAGGCCATATTGCCATGCACGTGTTAACATGTAAACACTGAACAGTTTTTTGTACTTTAATTGTGAATAGATAAGACTTATGCCTAAAGGGGCTGATAATTTTTTGTACTTTAATTGTGAATACATAAGACTTATGCCTAAAGGGGCTGATAAATGTAAATAACGACGAGACTGAAGTTGAAAATGACAACCTCTTCCTATATATTTGGGAAAGGAGTAGTTGATCAGAATTAATACACTATTTCCTCCCAAGAAAATGGATGAAATATTTTCTGGTTTACTTAACAAAAGTCGTAAGACAGAATTTTAATTGCGGTGTAAACAATCATTTAATTCAATAGAAATTTTACAACATAACAGACTATAATCATTCCCTATTTTAGATGAAAATCGGACCGTGTGGAAGGACTTTAATTAGACCGGTTAAATTTCGTCCCATCACAAAACCGTAGAGATTTATTACTTTTCTAAATTCACGGTTTCACAAACACCTAATTAACAATTCATCATTATAAATTTATAATGAGAAAGTTAAGAGAAATGTTAGCATTTATTTTGACTTTCATAGCAAAGAAGTCTAAAATCTCTTCTAGCCTCTATTTTATACCCCTCACCTCTCATGATTTTTTAATCCAAAACATTAATTTTAAAAAATAAAATAAATACTAGAATCAACGCATTCCAGTAAAAAAAATCTTCAAAAAGTCAAATATTTTTTGTAACTCACTTATTATTACTATTATGTTTTTAAAGAATAGTTCAGATGGTTATCTTTTGTTTCTCCACTTTGTCTTATAATTCTTTTGTTATGATCTCTTATTCTTCTCTATCATCCCCGAAACGTCATCAAAAACTGAAATTGGGATTGAGGATCTTATTGGACAATTCAGCATATACATGCTTACTGTACAAATGTTCTGTTTTTCATGGGCGTTGTTCAAGTGAAATCTGAGCATGCTCGTTCATTTTTGGATCACGTTAGCTATTCGAGCGAAATTTGAACATGCTCGTTTAGTCCATCCCGATTTACTCACTTGCTCACACGATAACTATATTGAAGGCGCTGAAACATAATTCTTCTTCTAACTACACAGGTCACGAGATGCATGCCGAAATGCTAAAACATGTTAAAAGTATTAAATGTAAAATATGTATTACAACTACATGTCACAACACTAATTAAGCTCATTTAGTCCATAAGATATAGGATGGGTGCTAAACAATATAACGCGGTCAGATGTTTCATTGGTACATCTTGTCATAATTTAATCAAAACCAAGTCTAACACATTAAATTAAAATTCGATAGCTGCAACATGAAAAATAATGCAACCAATTATTAAAATTTGAACGACAAAGCAAGCTAAGTTTTGGTATTGTGGGCAAGTAGAAAGACAAAACTTCTCATCTCGATCAACTATGCCCCTGCACCTGAACATCTTTTCGAAAAGTTCTTCGTGAAAAAAACTAGTCCTCTCCCATGCATCTCCTTTCCCTTCAATACTTTAATATATTTTTTTTAACCAAACAACCCCTACTATTTACAAAACAGTTTACAACAAACACATAACTGCAACACACTATCTCCGTCTAAGATTGGTAACTTTGCAAAGATCCATATTATAATCTTCATACGTATTCTTAGGTAGTCCCGACACACTCCATATGCTTGAATCAATTCCTTTTAGACCCCATTTAGCTAAAGAATCTGCAATAAAATTCTGTTCTCTCCAAATGTGAGTTAAACTTCCACCTACTTGACTAAACAAGGTCATGATATCCTCCCAGTTATTACTAAGATAAACAGGAATTTTACTCCTTTTCTCCTTCCACTCCAAAAGTATCTTACAATCCACTTCTACAAGTACATTCTCTAAACTTAGTTCATAACAAACTTGCAACCCATACAATAAAGCTTTATCTTCAGAATCTAGAGCACTTGACTTCTCAAAACAGATTATAAACACAACCAAAACACTACCATTTTCATCTCTAATGATACCTCCACCACTTTCATAATTTGATCCACTAGCATAGGCACCATCAACATTGATTTTTAACTTCCCTGAAGGAGGGGCAAGCCATTTCACCTATGTTACGGTCTTCTCTCTACATGGGATTTCTATAATATTTAGCGACTCAAGAACTGACTTCTGAAAAGTTTTAATCCTTATTGTAGCTTTAATATTTCCATTCAGCTCCAGAATCCACTTTTTCATTTTAGATATAACAGAATCAGCTTTTAAATCGTTCCCATTGTGCTTAAAGTCTACTTTAACTACGTTAACTATCCAAATTTTCCACATTATAAGAAAAAACACCATAATACCAATATAATTCATTTGAATATTTCCTCACTTTAGCACACCATTCTTTAGTAAAAATTCTCCAGCATTTGTCACCATTATATACAATTCCAAAAATATTGTAAAAATGAGACCAAACATGTTTGGCTACATCTCCAGACCAGAACAAGTGCTGACGCATATCTTCTTGAGGTTTAATACAACAGCTACATTTAGACGCCAAAGAGATACCCAAACTTTTAACATCTCCATCTAATTTGATGCTGTTTTTTCAAAGTTTCCAGTTAAAAATCGACACTTTTGTAGGCAATAAAGGATTCCATACAAACTTTGCCGTATCTCATTTTACTCATTTAACTCTAAATTTTTCATAAGCTTTCTTAGCAGAGAATATACCATCAGACGATTCAGGGCAAAACCTCTTGTCCACACCACTTCTCAGACTCATAGTGCAACTTTTAAGCTTATTAATAAAAGCTTGATCCCCAATGGAGTTCAGCAAATATTCATTCCATCCATTTTTAGTAAGGACTTGATTCAAAAGCAAATCTTTGCGAATCAGATTATGTCCCTCACTAAGCACCTCATTCCCATTCTAATTTTCATACCATAGACTTACGGCTCCTTCTTTAACAAGCCATTTACTCTCAATCACCAAAGTACGAAAATAAGAGGCATGTTTCTTCCAACAGCTAGAATGTTTAGGCAAAATCTTAGGCTCAGCCCAGTTATCAGTTTTAATAAAATACTTCCCATACATATAAGTGGTCCACATTGATTCTTCCGTAAGCAATCTCCAAATCATTTTTGCTTGTAAAGCAATAAGAACATCTTTCAATCTTCTAACACCAATCCCTCCTTCCTCTACAGGTTTGGCCATTTTCTCCCAAGAAACCCAATGCTGTTTCTCTTTATTTTCAAAAGTCTCCCAGAAAAATTTGGCGAAAATAGCTTCTATTCTATTCAAAAGCACATTTGATGGGTCCAATACTAAAAGTAGATAAACAGTCATGCTAGAGAGAACATACCTGAGAAGAGCTACCTTTACACCCCCATATAAAAGTTGCCCCTTCCAGCTTGCAGCTTTTTTTGCTATCTTTTGAATGAGATCCTCATACATAGAGCCAGAAAGTTTGGCATGGTGAAGAGGAATTCCAAGATATGGATTGGAAAAGAGCCCTCTCCAAACCCAGTAGCTTGTGCAATTATATCGTTTCTAGCCTTGATTTTATGAGTAGTGAGAAATATGCTTTTTGAGGCATTAAGCAACTATCCCGAGACTTTCTCATAACCATGAATAAAGGCCATAAGCTTATTAAGACTATTTTTGCTCCCATTTGTAAAAATGAGCACGTCATCTGCAAATAATAAGTGGGAGACATTCATGCACCTTATTGGAAGCTTATAGGGAAGAATTTTGCCCTTTGCCACCAAATTTGACAGTCCCCTACTAAAAACCTCCTTAGAGAGGATAAAGAGAAGTGGAGATAGCAGGTCGCCCTGCTTTAACCCTCTAGAAGAAGAGAAAAATCCAGTGGCACAACGATTAACACCCGCTGAATAATAAGCATTGGTGACACATCTCATAATAAGGCTAACCCAGTTTTTATCAAAACTAAATTTCAGCAAAACCTTTTCCAAGAAGCTCCAATTCACACTATCAAAAGGTTTTGCTATATGAAGTTTGAAAATGACATTACCTCCTCTGCTTTTTTCGCCAATGTGCTTAGTCAGTTCTTGAGAAAACAATATACAGTCGCTAATCAGTCTACCATTAACGAACCCATATTGTTCTTTTAAAACAATACACGGCAGAATAGTGGAAAGCCTATTAGTAAGAATCTTGGAAATTAGCTTATAAGTAACCTGGCATAGGCTTATTGGCCTAAAATGACCAAAATTATGGGGAGAAGTCACTTTAGAAATCAGGACAATAAGTGCAGAAATCCAAACTTTAGGAAAAATACCCCCATTGAAAAAATCCAAAATAGCCTCATACAAGTCATCATTTATAATATCCCAACAGACAGTGTAAAACGATGCAGAGAAACCGCCAATACCTGGTGAGTCCAAAGGAGCACTAAGCACAGCCAACTTAACTTCTTCTAAAGTTGGTATAGCCCCCAACATTTCATAATTCTCTTCTGTCACTAAAAGTTAGGGATCTTCAATACTTTAATATGTTTGTCTAATTTTATTTTTTATATAAATAAAGGATGTTTATTGAGTACCATACGTCATTTCAACACGAAAAACTGCGGTTTTTTATACCCATGCATAAGCTTATTTAAGTGCGTAAAATAAACACATTATATCTATTATCTAAAGGGTATGAAATGAACCCTTTATCTCTCAAGTCTCACTAAGGTACTGGTCGAGTTGTCACATTTTGTCTCTTGTTTAATCTTTGCTTTTTTGAACTTCAGATATTCTAGAGCAAAATCTTTACACATATTGTACATTTGCAACTTGTTCAGATTACATATCAAAGTATGATATATTGATGGTAACGGAAGCATATCATGCACATACCCTGTGATCACCTGTACATAATTAGTCATGTACTCATGTCTTAGTCCTTTTTTATTTGATGGGTAACTCGTGTAATTAATTACGACTTTATCACTCTATACAATTAAATAATTAATTAATGGTGCTTTGCTTGGATCCCTATCTAACAGAATTTATGCATGTAGCAATACAATTAAATCACGTGTATCAGCTACAAAAACTGGTAAATGGATACGCCAATTGATTATTGGTTTTTGGCTTAATCTATTTTGCTGTGAAGTACAAATCTTATACCCCTAGCTTGTACCACAATCCGTGTTATTTTAACTATTTTTGCTTAAATTTGAGTTTTTACATTTTCTTTTGTATGTTGATAAATTTTTACAACATATTCTAGACAAATTTCATAAATTAAGAAATATTATTGAGTTACATTATTTTTTGGGATTTTATATTTAATTTACACTAATTGTTATTTTTATTCCAAACCCTATGCAGGATTTAGGGATGGGCCGGAGCTAGGTGTTATCGCTAGCTAAGAGATTAATTAATACTTATATCCAAAAAACAAGATAACTTGGAAATCTCAGTGTTCACTTTTTATTACATGAGAAACGGTTTGATATATAGGTATTCGTTTTTGGGTTCTTTCGGATTCGGTGGGTTATTCGGTTGGTTGATATGTTTTGTTCGGTTCCTCCTTCCCGACTGTAATCAAAGATAGACTAGCAGAGCTCGGACCCCGTAAGACTGTTTTTACTCGAGCTCTAACATTGACAGTTATATTGTCTTTCTATTGTCTTTGCATGAGATTGTAAAATCGTTGGAAACCAAAGTTGGTTAGTGATTGGTGCATCGATAGGTTTTAGAAAGTTAGCACAAGTTATACCATATGTATTTGTTTGTATGATACAATACCCGTTTCGATTGTTGTTTTTTGAGCGGTGGTGGAGCTTGCTTTGTAAGTCCTTGTAATCGGCGATTCAATTAAGTTTATGTTTTGATTGGTGATTGCGCGGTGTGTGCGGACGGATTTGATTTTTTGGATTATACTTTTAAGTTTTTAGGCTTGTTACGCATGTTTAGATCGAGTTTAATTGTGTGTTGGCACCCCGATGGTGATTTTTGGATTGTCCCGAGTAGAATTCTGAAGAGTTTCTCGAGTTTCTTATTTATCTGCGCTTCTTACCCAGCTGCCTCTACTATTACTCGGTGTTTCGACTGATTTGATGACTCTCACGACAATATTTCATTGCTCTTAGATGATCGTCGAGATGGCTTTTATTTTTACTTACGTTTTATTTTGGTTTCTTGTGTTTACTTTATTTTGGGTGAGATAATTTAAGTGATTTTTTAGAGTTGCGGGTTAGTATGCCTATGTATATTTTGTTATCTTTATCCTTTTGGATTTTGCTCCAGAGGCAATGATGCTTGTAAAAGTTGTTATTTTGATTAATGATAAGTCCGATTACTTTGGAAAAAAAAATTTACATGAGAAACGGTATAAACTATAATATACAGTATTAATATAGTTAACTAGAAACATCAACATTGTCACACCCCAAACCGGAATGTAGACACGGCCGAGTAACCCGCACACGAGCACGTGGCACCCGTAAGCCTAAAACTTATGAGATTTCAAATATTAAGTAAACACAAAAAACCACCCACATCAACAAAGGAACATAAAACAAATTTAGATAAATCAACATGAGATATGTGAGTTACGAGCTCTTATTCAATACCAAGATGAAAATGATCCTATGATCCAACAGTCTTAAATAACGGAAACCTTACATGAAATAAAATTAAAATGACATCGAATAACATCTGAAATGTCACAACTAGTACTAAAGAAAACTTGAATTTTATTAGACTTAATTAAATAAAAAGACCTAAAGGAGGTCACGGTCTGGTCCCATATCAACTCGGTCACTTAGCTCAATCGCACACCTCAAAAGGGTTTTTAAAGAGAGATTAAGCCAAACGAGGTTAGTAAAAGATAATGAAACCTATAGAAGTAACATATGAAAAATAATAATAATAGCCTCAACTCCTTTTCAATTTTAGTCTAAGCTGCATATTAATTTAATTACCTTTTTATTTCAAAACAAAAGAATTGTTCACACACACACACACACACACACATATATATAAGCAATACATAAACACATAATCTGCAATAAAATGTACAAATACATTCAAATATTATAACATAAAGTAAGTCTCTAGCATAATACAAACTATTTAGAGACACCAGAAACAGTTCATTGCCATAAATTCATTTCTCTGTACGAAAAGCCCGTTGGATCCAACTATCGAACTCAAGTCACTTAGGTTGGCGACCTAAGGTTTTCTTTAAGTCGATCCAGTTAAGGTCACCCCACCTAAGAGGCATGTTCCAAAACCGTTGAGTAAACTAGAATCGCCCATTTAAGTAGCTTATTCTCTAACCACCAAGTTCACCCCACTTAAGAGGCCTGTTGCTTGGAATTTAAATCATTAATTCTTGCCCCTAAATAATCAACTAAAATAACATGTTCTCAAAAATATTATCAGTCATTCTGAAATCATCGAATAGTAGCTCAACCAATATAACCAGAAACTACACTTTTACATTAATATTGAAAATAAGGATACATATACAAAACAGTATTTCAAATAAGTCTGGGATCAAATCAAGTTTATATATATATATATATATATATATATATATATATATATATATATATATATATATATATGGTGGAAATCACTCACCTGGTCAACGTCCAAACAACCTGAGATACCCTTACTAGAAGAAAGCGAATGGCCTGACCACAATATAGATGCCATGAGTTATTATGTTGGAAGTACTCTTGCTAAAACCCAACGTAATTCTTATATACTACTAGTACGATAATACCGCTAACATTAACTACTACTTTTATAGTTTCTCAATAATTATAGATGGGTATCTAACAGTCACCACGCTCAAACTAATCTATTTAGGTTTAAGCGATTGATTAAAAGTATGGATTCTCGAATCAGAATAATTACCTTAAGGAAGTTGGGGTTCTGATTTGCTCTCCTTCTTGGCCACATATTCTCTCTCTCTCTATGTGGTTTTGTACGTGCGAAAAATATGAGTTTCAAAACTGTTTTGAGTTTGGATTAAGTTTAGCTGCAACTTGGGCTCTGTTTGAATAACTATAATACTTGACTCACTTATTTGCCCATGTATACTTATAGTTATAATCACTTACTAATTCACTTTTTATCACTTTTATTTGAATTACCCACCCTATAACTAAAAGTTAATGTGACTAATAACAAGAAAAATAAACTTAGACTATGTAACTAACTTTTTTGTGAAAACACTGACATGAAAAAATTATAACTATTGAGAATTATATCGGGGTTTCACAAACATTGTCTTTAACATCACATGTTTAACATACTAGAAATATAATCAAGGAGTACAAATTAGCAAATATTCTTATAGGAGTAAAAATCAGCAGTATCCCGATGTGACCACATATCAACTTCTGTATACTCCATTAATATATTGCTGTGTCATTCTACCTATGATCGATTGAGCATCCAATCCAGGCGAATCGTGGTCTTTCGGTATTGGACGATTCCAAAGTTCTATACGATTATTTTTTTATTCCTCCCATACTTCATTAGTTAGAGAGACGTAGTAATCATACTATATATAGTAATACAATCAAGGAGTACAAATTAGCAATATTCCTTTCGGAACCAGGATGATTTTTTTGAATGGGCAGGGATGTAAAAAATATGTTGAATATAAGATAAATAAATAGAGCCTAATACAAAAATAAAGAATTTTTTTTATGTTTAAGATAACATAAAATAAATATGAAGTTAAATGGTATTGGAAAATAAAATAATTTTTTTAGTAATCTTGTTTGAGAAAATAAAATGGTCATTTACGAAATTTGGTAATTTTAAGATAAAAAATAGAAAATTTTAGAAAAAAATAACTAACATGATTTGAAATCCTAATATTCCACTACCTTAAAGCCAATTTTACCATTACACTAACAAATTTTTTTGTTTAATTAGGTGGACCATCAATGTATATATCTTATAAAAATTTAAATTACACATATAAAAAAAATAAAATTGAAAATCGACGTCGGATGCCACGGCCACCCAGCCACCCCGGGTCAGCCCCTGTTTCGGAGCACAAACCAGCAGTATTCCAATGTAACCACACGTCAACAACTTCTGTATACACCATTAATATATTACATTATATCACTGTGTCATTTTACCTATTTTTAAACATTTAATCCACGCGACTCGCAGTCTTTCTATATTTGACGATTCCAAAGTACTATACAAAATTTAATTTATTTATTCCTACGAAATGACGAGAATGCACAGTGTTTTAAAAAGTAAGCGTATTCGAAGCCTAGACATCAATTAGGCGGTTGAACTCAAAAACTAACAACCTAGATGATTAAGAAGGATTAGGCGTCATTAAGCATATTAGAAAAATGATATTTCCACACAAAAAATTACCCAAAAAACCAACATGTGGTGTATTTGGTGGACTAATTATTTTTATTTTGATATTGAAAATTAACTTTTTTTTTCAATTATAAATATATAATTGGTTCCCCTATTCGGCCACACTAGAAGGTTGAGTTTTTGGGTAGAGTTTTGTGGGACTATACCAATACTTTGGAAGCGCTGGATCGTCAATTTACGCCTATAATTTTGTGACTTTTAAAACTGCATATATATTATTTGTATAAACCCTCGAGATATATACAAACGGGATACCAGGTACGTTTAGTGCAATCACAATTATTATAAATGTTAGAGTAATTATCTCACATCGACTAAAATGTGATATAGCATATGGTTTATAATGAGTTATCCCTAATTATCATTACGATACATTTTAATGTTAAAAGAATAAGAATTCTATCATGTTATCAGAGCGGACATAGCGATGTTAGTCCCACCTCCATTCATGCGGTCTATAATGAGTTATCCATCATTAGTATTACGAGACATTTTAATGATAAAATAATATGGATTTTAACTATGAATGTATCATTTTTTGTAAAAGAAATACTAACCTTATTGCATTAACAATTTCCTCTTTGTAAAGTAAAATAAACCGAATATCTTCAAGTAACTTCAGACTTTCGAACATTAGCTAGGTTATTCTTTCTTTCTTTTTTCACATGAACTTAGTTTTCTATATTAAATAAATTAATAACAAAGTAAAAAGATTACTGTTTCTCAAAATTGTAATCCAAGTCTACAATATTGATCAGCATAAACAAAGTGCACTCACAAACCCTAAAAAAAAACGTACGACATATAAACTGAAATAATGGGGTGTGTGTATATACATATAGTACACACACATATTTATCCCTCGAAGGCTATACAAGTGAAGTATGCTACATGTTCGACACGATACCAGATCCGACACTCCATAGCACGTAAGTTATTTATAATTTATTAGTTTTTATGTCATAACCGTGTCGTCTTGATCTAAAAGTTATCGTTTCGTCTTGTCATGTCGGGAACACGTATTGAGGACACTACATAGCCTAGTGCATTTCTTCAATGTACAAAAAAAAAACTTCAATTTACTTGTACGAGAAAATGACTTTGTTACTAATATCGTTCACACAATTCCCAACCACCACATATAAATATGTAACACCTTCACTCCCTTTGCCATTTACTGTAATCCGAATTTGTATGTGGCAAAAATAAATAACTGAGTATCATGTCGCCGAAAGATGAGGTGGAATTATTATATCAGTAAACACCGAGTCGACAAAGATTCCGCCAGGTTTTAGGTTCCATCCAACAGAAGAGGAGCTGTTGCTATACTACTTGACCAAGAAAATTGCCTCACGAGATAGACCTTGATGTCATCAGAGACATTGATCTTAACAATGCATGTACATGCATACATAATATTATATTCCCATCCACCATATGGAAATTAAGTGCTTAATTAAGGTTTTGATAATAATTGTAATGGAGAAAATCATGAGAGAAGGCTTGATTAGTTGCATAATTTAAGGTCTGGTTAATCTTTTCTTTTTCCCCAAAGCTAAAATTGTAAGTTGTATCAGATATATATGGTTTGATCAAATAAAAACTAATTTATTTTGCCTGAAAAGATTGAAGAAGTAAAAAGTGCCTAATTTTCATTTCTCAACATCGGAAAGAATACATTGTTCTTGCAGATACACCAAAAAAAGCTGAATATTTACAAAGTACCCAACAAACAGTATTTTAAAAGAGAGATGTTCCATACAATATCTAAGAACCATTCAACCTTAGTCTTATATTTAAAACCAATTACGTATATAATAGATGCACGCTAGCTGATTTTAGAAGAAACAAATTATTGGTCTGTATATTTATTATTTACCTGGACACGAGTGGATAAAATGTTCTCCGAGGTAGAAAAAAAGGTACACAAAATATATTTATTTTCGAGTTCATGTTGGATTTGGATCATTAATGTAAACTTACCCAGTATTCGAAAGTCGAAACCTCATTTCTGAACCTGGGTATGTATAACACACATTCATTTTTTTTAATTAATTAAAAATAAAGTGGAGGTTTTAATTTTAAAAAAAATGTGCGTTATACAGAGAAGTGCAAGATAGGATCCGGACCACAAAACGAGTGGTATTTATTCAGACACAAAGACAAAAACTAATCTGGATTAGCAAACTGTGTTGGGATAAAATCATACATGTGAAAATATCTTGTTTTATCTGAAATTTTTTCAATAAATCTCTTCCACTGGATCCTGCAATTCAAAAATTAGGAATTATGCTGTCCTATAAATGTGAATGTTGTGGAAGTAATTTGGACGAAATAGAACACTTATTCAGTGCTGGACCTATAGCTAAACAAGTGTGGAATTACTATAGTAAGTTACTGAGAGTTATAAATAATTAAGAGCAAGTAAGGGGCAAATTTATTTCTTGATGGTCTCAATTGGGTATTGTTATTTCTAAACTACAATGGAAACTCTGTAAAATCATGCATGCGTTTATTGTTTGAGAAATTTGGAAAGTAAGATGCAGTAGTAAATATAATAATAAAAAAAATGAATGGAGCAACGATTTGTAAGAAAGTCAGCAATTTGATTAAAAGGTACTCCAGCAAGGATAATTGCTTCCCTTCAAACTTTGATATTAAAATTGGGATAAATGCAATGATTAAAAAACATAAAAAGCTGAAAGTGGTAAACTTGTTATGTCCTCCTAAATAATATAATAAAATTAATATTGATGGGAGTTTTAGAAGGACCGCTAATAAAAATGGTGTTGGGGGTCTAATGCGAAATGATCATGGGAAGTTTATTTTAGGGTATTATACTTCAATAAACAGCAACTCTGGCCTTTAATCTGAGATGAAAGCACTGTTACCGGGGGTTCAAATTGTTAGGGAAAATAATATAGTTTTTGAATTGCTTAGAAGACTTCTCAGATTATTTTAAGGATTGCTTACAATTGGTGAATATTATCCAAGTGAAGAGCAATTGCCCTTGGTATTTAATCTGTCTTATGGATCTAATAAGTCAGCAATTCAAAATTCGTGAATTAAAAATTATGCATATAAAAAGAGAAGGTAACAAAAGAGCAGAACACCTGGCGAATTTAGACTGTGATGAAGACCCAATAGTTTCAAATTGCTTAGAAGACTTCTCAGATTATTTCAAGGGTGTAATCATTACTGAACCTCTGGTGATTCATTATTTACGAATCAAATGATTTTTGAAAATTTTTGAAAGAATAAGAGAGACAGTCTCTCACTAAAAGAGGAAAGTGGTGGGTTCTCATTATACGAAGAGATCAATATATCTGGAAAAGGGACGCGTGTTGCAAGTTTTAGATTTTTATTTTTAAGTTCTCAAATTTATGTCGGTTTGCAGTTTGAAGCGCTAGTTTGTAATTGCAACATTTTTTCACTTTTTGCTATTTTTTGTAGGGTTTTTCCCCATATTTCTAATAAATAAAATTGTGGGCTTTCCCCACTAATTATAAAAAAAAAAAAAAAAAAAGTACCCAACAGGGACTTGGACAAACCGCGGGACATCATCTGGGTTCTGGAAGGCCACAGGGCGTGATAAGGTGATTCGTAGTAGCTTCAAGAGGATCGGAATGAGGAAAACCCTAGTGTTCTACTAAGAACGAGCACCTCATGGCCTTAAATCGGACTGGATCATGCATGAATACAGACTAGAATTAGACGATGTTCACACTTCTCATCATCATGCCAATGTATGCACTCTACAAAACATATCACCCTATATATATATATATATATATATATTATTTTTTGTAACTACCTTTTCTTTCAATGCCTTTATATATCTTTAGGTTTACAAGTTTTAGAATTCACGCAGTTATGCAAAATATAATAGCTTCATTCAATATTGCACACTCATGAAATGAAAAAGGCTATTATTATGGACCATTATGTATATATATATATAAAAGATTAAAGTGAGTTTGATAATTTAACTCGAGTATTGGCATTTTATTTAAATTCATGTTGATTGATAAAATAATGTTTATTTCAAACTATAGAACCAGAACCAGTACCATTTGACATGGAATGCGTGTTTACTAATTTGATTCTAATCTTTATGTTCTGTTATGGATTCGGTTAATTAATATTGAAAAGTATAATTAGTTATGGTTTTTACACACAAGATATAACTATTAAATGTTTATTTTCGGGATTCTGCTATTATAAAGTGTTTGATAATTGCATGATGAATTCAGGTTATCAATCTAACGGGAGATTCTGGTTCCGAAGAAGGCTGGGTAGTATGTCGGGTTTGCAAAAAGAAAGGTAATTATCAAAAGGTCACCCTTGAATGCTCATCTTCCAAACAACTACTCGATCCAACTAGTAATGCTACATTCGATCAAATCCTTCAAAACATGGGCAAATCTTGCTGAGTGGATCACAAATATGAGACTGGTGAAAACATTACTGGAACCAATTTTCCCTCTAACGACACAACGAATCAATCTTTTCACACCAATATATTCAATATCCCAAGGTTGGATATACGAAAACTCATTCATTGAGATAAAAGCTGACAATGTTGAGCAAGCAAAAACTTATGATACAATCACATCGGATGAAAACGGTATCAGGTTAAATGACTGGGCTACCTTTGACCGGCTCATTACATCCCAACTCAATGGCCAACACTATGACACACCTTCCCATTTTTCTTGCTATGATAACGATTTGCAGGATCATGATCTATCTTGCCCAGATTGACAGTGTTTCCCATCAGTCGAAACTATATTCAAGCAAATCAAATTTTCAAGAAGATTCCCAGCTTTACAACAACAATCTTTGGAGCTATTTTACACAATCACCACCATCACCATCATCTACTGATCATTTAGGATAATCCCCTCGATATTGTAAATTCAGATTCTCATTAGTTTTGTTAAAAGTCCTGGTGAAAGATGGAGTTTTCTGGAATGGGAATATAGACTTTATTAAAAGCCTATATACGCCGGATTTTTTAGCCGATATATTTTTTTTGTTAATAAACCGTCGTTGAGGTTTGATTATTTAAGCATAGTGGCTCTAGAACAAAAAAAAAACACAATTAGGAAAATAAATTAAAACTAAAAGATAAATTTTTTTTGAAACCAAAGAAATCTTGTGTAGAAAAAACACTAAGAGAGTTTTTATAAAAAAAAAAAAATGAAGTAGCAAAATTATATGTTGAAAGATGAAGGATCTATTTTTAATGGATCAAAAAAATATAATGCACGTGCATTAATATTTTGGAGACTAGCTAAAACGGAAAATAAAAAGAAGAGAAAATTAAGGATTGCACCATACAAATAAAAGTATTTAAGAATTGGTCCGGCTATAAAATTTAATTAAGGATTGATCCAGTATTTCTGAAACTAATTAAGGATTGGTCCAATATATATAATACATGTATTCTGTTTTAATATTACAGATATCTCTCTCATATATAGATATCAGCTGGTGAATAATTGTATAGAGAGAGAAATGGAACAAAGAGAGAAAGACTGAGGCGGCAGTGGCGATAAGTCATCGGTAAGGCCTATGCTTTATCATTTTTTTAATCATCAAATCTGCAATTATCAGTACGAAAATAGGATTCTATGACGGGTACTTCATCAGAGGTGTTGTAAAAGGGTAAAAACCAAATTGACAACAATTCAATGGGTAAAACCTATGCTTCGATACTCATCGGTAAGGCCTCTACTGGTAATTTTTTTATTTATTCCGAATATAGTTTAGGTTGTTTCTATTAACAGTATTTAGGTTATATGTGTATTTATTTATGTATGTATCTATGTAATTTCTAGAAATTTGGTAACTGTATCGATGTCCTAATTTTTCTATTTCTATGAATTTTATTTAACAGTACTATTTAGATTATCAGTGTTGTATGTATGTATGTATATATCTATGTATGTATCTATGTATATAATCATTTTATGTATGCATCTGTGTAAAATGTGGTTCAGACTCTTTTTGGTTCAGACTGTTTTATAAATGACTTAAATTGGTTCAGACTGTTTTTAAAATGACTTAAAATGGTTCAGAGTGTTTTTAAAATGACTTAAAATGTTTCAGACTGTTTTTTAAAATGACTTAAAATGGTTCAGACTGTTTTTTAAAATGACTTAAAATGGTTCAGACTGTTTTTAAAAATAACTTAAAATGGTTCAGACTGTTTTTAAAAATGACTTAAATGGTTCAGACTGTTTTTAAAAATGACTTAAAATGGTTCAGACTGTTTTTTAAATGACTTAAAATGGTTTAGACTGTTTTTTAAAATGACTTAAAATGGTTCAGACTGTTTTTTAAATGACTTAAAATGGTTCAGACTGTTTTTTAAAATGATTTAAAATGGTTCAAACTGTTTTTTAAATGACTTAAAATGATTCAGACTGTTTTTTAAATGACTAAAAATGGTTCAGACTGTTTTTAAAAATGACTTAAAATGGTTCAGACTGTTTTTTAAATGACTTAAAATGGTTCACGCTGTTTTTTTGATTTTTTGATTTTTTGGGATTTTTTTAAAAAAAAATCATGTTTTTTTGGGGTTTTGCCCCTTTTAATTTTTTTTTTCATTTTTGCATTTTTATTTTCTGTAATTTTTTCATTTTTTATGATTTTTTACATTTTTAATTGTTAGTTAGGAGAAATGGACCAATTATTAATTAGTTTCAATTTCATGTACTAATAATTAATTAAGTTATACATAAGATAACAATCAAAAATTTACCGTCAAAAGAAGTATATAACTTTTAGTACTTGCTTACTTCTCTTCTGTCTTACAACCTTTTATTTCCTTTCTCTCTTTCATTTCTCTCAAAACCTACTAACCAAACAAACAGCCATTCCAAAACAATTGTGAAAGGTTTGTAGATCACTAGATCTCATCAGTATTCACTTTATCCTACCACAGGTGAACCAATTTTCCAACTATATATATAGTTACATATGCTTGAGTATTATTTCTCTAATTGTGGGTTTTGTTTAGGTTTTTAATATCATCTATCGGATCATCTGTATTTTGTTAATGGATCCTTTCTCAAGTATAATTAGCAGGGTAAGATTAGGAGAGTTGGGTGAAAAAAATTAAGTATTTTGGCTACATGTTGTATACTTTCCTTATTTGCTACTGGATCAACTGCATTAATGAACCTAAATAGTTAGTGTAGGTGCATGAAAATTTTCTAAATGTAGAAAACTTCAATCCAAGGAGATCTATCTTCCTATCTAAAAGAAATAATCCTAAAGAAATTACTAAATTACTCTCGAAACACTAAATTTGATAATTATAGAGAAATTATGCACTGTTATAATTTCCCTTGTAGGAAATGGTGTCATGGGCTCATTATGGGACGCGACAGAGTCTCGCGCTCAGGCTCGGACAACTATTTCTTTCCACGGTTGCTTTTTTGGTTTGGGAGTTTGAAGGAGGGGTCCTTTTTGACTACAAGAGTTTTACGGTCCTCTGGTAAGTGATCACATTTATTTTATTTTATTTTTTAATCAGTGATCACATATCTTGTTTTTTTCAAGATTTTAAAAAGATAGTTCTCTTCAATTTTGAGTGAAACCGAAATAAAAACCGTCAAAAGTGATCGGAACGGTTTTCATGTTTTTGAAAATGAAAACCAACCGTACAAAGAAGATCGGTTCAGTTTCCATTTTTCAATTAGAAAAAAGAAGAAATTTAAGATTTTTTTAAGAAATATATTTAAATTTAAATAAAAATATAAATAAAATTGAGAAAATCAACAACAACATAATATATCCGAGTTTGAGTACATGTTACAAAATATTCACAAACTATATAAATTATTAATATGTAAAGCAAAAAAAAAAAAACAATGAATTTTAACCTAGAAAAAGTAAATTTTATTTATACTGTGATCTTTTTGGTTTCGACCCTTTTGAATTAAAAACCCGAATTGTACTTCGGTTCCGGATGGCTTCGGGTTTTTTCACACTCCATATGTAACAGGTGTTTATAATTTGGTATCATTAACTTTTGTATATAGCATATAATACTGTATAAGCTTATATAATCATATATACAATTTCGTACATAGGGCGCCATTGAGGTCAGACAAAACCCAAGCGGCTCCTCCCTTAATGGAGCAATTTTGCTAATTAATGACTAGATTAATTTACTAGGATTAAATACTTTCTTTAACTAGGAAATATGCAAAACTATAATTTAACCTCCATGAATCGTTTTTTTTTAAATGGCTCATTCCAGGGTTTCAAGTTTCCTTGCTGGTTGCATGTTGACATATTCTTCGATCACTATGGCACTGGAGGTTTTTGTTGTTTTCTTTGCACCCGCACATCCCCCAGATCGTTTTATCGCTCTCCTCTACAGCATTACCGATGGGGTACTTAATTTTGTTTTATACTTCTGCACGCGACTGAACTTTTTATGATTATTATTATATCAGTTGTACATAATATGTGATAGTTTCTCGGTTTCTTTTATAAGGCTTATAGTATGACTTCTTATATATGCAGATTGTATCGTTTCTCCTATTTGGTGTTTCAGTTTCCTTGATAGCTGTTGCAGATTACCTCGAGCACTATAATCCCCGCTACGGGAGGTGCCTGAAGTTCATCCACATCGGTGTCTTACAGATGGTCTGCTACTTTTCAACAGCAATCATATTCCTATCCAATCTTCGATTGGTTTTTTTTCTACCGCATTAGGTTATTTAATTGGTACAAGAATATTGTTATGGCTGAATTTGTATAACTACAATATTGTTATCACATATATATATATATATATATATATATATATATATATATATATATTCTATCTTGTAATGGAAGTCGATCGTTATTTTTAACTATTGCATGTGGGTCAATTTTATTAGTTTTACATTAGTTTTTCCCTCAAAATTAAATCTGGTGTATTTTTAATATTTATTTTTCATTAAAAGGGACAGAACCCCATAATTTCCATTTCACCATAATTTAGGACCTCACCCAGTTTACAAAGCTACCATTTCTTCAACTTAAAAGCTGGCTAATATAGTACAAACAGACAACAAGACAATACTGTTTACAACTCAAAAAACACCCTCCAAAAGCAAGCTAGCATTCATTTCATTTTCTTCTAAAGCAGCTTATACCACTCTTGTTTACCGATCGAGTAGTGTCCAAAGGCATTGGATGGTAATTCTAATTCATTCATAAAGGCGCCTTACCATATTTTGCCCCCCATTTTGCTAAACAATCCGCTATGCCATTTTCAATATTTATTTAATTTCGAAAACAGGTTGATAAACAATCTAATCTCGCAATTCGATTCAAACCAACTGTGGAGGAGAAAATCGGTCCTTTTGCAACAACTTCCAAAACACTGCAATAGCACACACCAACAATATGGTGTTAGTTGAGCAAAAACACCATCACTTAGTTAAAAACGGGTTAGCTCTTCTAGCCGACTCGGAAACCCCGATTTAATGTTGGGAAGACGCATTATCGATCGGCATGTTTAATAATAAATAGATTGCGATCTCCGATTATTCAAATCTTGTCACTGTTTGAAAAATTATTTTTCGTACATCCGGACCTACTACACATTTTTACGATCTTGTGGATGGGCATGTTGGCCATATTTGTGCCATGTTATCGTTATAAAATAAATTTCGGTTCAAACTCTGTATCTACGTAGCTTATAGCGCTATTTTGCAAACTATAGTGCAATATAACGCGATTTTTAAAACAATGATTCAAACTAACTTGAATAGGCGTTTAAAGAAAAAAAGTGAAAAGTAGTAAGGTTAGCTAGGTTTAAAGGGTAGTTTAATTAGTATATATTTGGTTATTGGAATTTCCAAAGACTTGTGACACTGCTAGCTCTTTCTTATCTTAATAACAAAACAGGAGAGAATTAAAGGGTAAGTTGTACAGAGGTTTTTTTAGATGCATGGTTTTTCCGTGTGTAAAATGCTCTTCAGTGGAATACGTATTTTGAAAACGATATTTCCAAAAATAGATTCTTGGTAAGGTAAATAATCAATGAGTGGTCCATTTTTAATTTTCAAACTAGCTATAGCTAATTCCATTTAAAAGTTTTATTAAATTAATACCCCATCCCCCGCGAACAGATATTGTCCACCTAACCAACCACGTGACCGACCATTTAAAATTGTATAAAATCTAAATTTATTACGCAAAATATCCTTTTTAAAGTTCAGCTCTCTTACTAAAAAGTTAATAACTCCAAAGTTTTTTTGTTGTTGGATATTAATACCAAAGTGTTTGTTAGACTATAATTACTAATTTACTATGTTTACAGTATAATTAGGAAGCAAGGTGATTAATTTTTGGATATAATGCATGCAGTTAATGTCTAACAAAACTTCAATTAAACTGTGTGGGAAATTAGTTTTAGGGAGATAAAAAGAGTTTACATGCAGGTCTCTGGTTTGGTGTTCTTTAATTAAGGTGCCATTAGGGTTTAAATGACATCATGCTAGTTCTGATCATGACATGTTTAATTATGTCATGTATACAACTGTTTTACTTACGAATCTATTTACATTACCATCAAAAGTTGCGTCATCAATATCCAAACTGAAATCAATATATACCAATCATCCTATCAATTAATATCTCGAATAATGTTAATGAGCCAGATAGACTCAACCAAACTCTCAACACACTAGTTCTTAATGTAAATTTAAAATTTCATTTTCACCCCGAAATTTAAGAGTCTACTATTCGGCCATATATTTAATATTTTTAATTAATATTTAAGTTTAGGATGGTATCAAATAAGGTTCTATACTATTATATTTGAATTTTTATTTTGTTGAATCGTCAAATAAAATATATTAAAATCATTAAAATTTTAAATATTTTTAATTAATATTTAAGTTTAGGGTAGTCTCAAATAGAGTTATATAATATTATATTTGGGTTTTTATTTTGTTGAATCGTCAAATAAAATATATTAAAATCGTTAAAATTTTAAATATTTTTAATTAATATTTAAGTTTAGGGTAGTCTCAAATAAGGTTCTATAATATTATATTTGAGTTTTTATTTTGTTGAATCGTCAAATAAAATATATTAAAATCATTAAAATTTTAAATATTTTTAATTAATATTTAAGTTTAAGGTAGTCTCAATTAGGGTTTCATAAATATTATATTTGTGGTTTTATTTTTGTTTTGGTTGGGTGTCAAAAGAATTCTAAAAATTACATAAAGGATTATCTGGTAATCAGTCTGGTTGAGTCAGTCTAGTTCTATAGCATTACTGATTAATCTCTTCTAATTAGATCAGGTCCAAAATCAAAATGGTATCTCCTTCGGCCAAATCATTGCCCTTTGTATTTTCTAGTCCCATATTCTTCATTAAATATATGTATATATAATCATAAGTTTTGATTTCTAAAAATCAATTCTATATATATTACTGCATAATCAAATTAATTCATATCAATGCTCTAAAAAGGCGTAAGATGGGGTCTCTTAATCACCGCATAATCGCATATTCACTTAATTTACTAGTCGCATAAGGTCTACCACTAGGTTTACCCTATAATTTTTATATATGACATTTTTATAACAGTAATTCATGCACCCGCTTAATATTAGTAATTGTAGTATATATTAAGTTTTTCAAAATTCAGTCTAACACGGTTTAACAGGGAAATTGTCAATTAAATTAAGAGGGAAATTGTCAATTAAAAGTTTGTAGAGTTTTTTTGATTCAAAGATAAATGACAGACAACAAAAAAGCCCCTTCTTGAATATAGTATTAGTGACAAGCAATGGCACTCTATTTGAAAGCGATTGGTCCTAAAAAAGATCAATGAAAAAGACCATTAACGTTTATTAAGGAGAAATTCATTACAAAACGATAAGGGAAGGTTACTTCCGTACAATCATCTATTATGTAAGTTTGCAAGCTATGTGCTAGCTTTCCATAAATAAATAAAAAGAGAATAAGAAAAATGTCTTGATTTCTTAAATTTCACAAAGTAGTTATAATAAATATTTTTTTGGAAGCCCAGAAGAAAGATTATTTAAAGAGCACTTTTTGCAAATTACCAACTTAACTAGAATTCTAGATTATGGTAAATGCCTAAATGGATTGTTTTGGTGCATTAAGTGGAGTATAAGGTTTAATGCTATATAAGTCACTGCCAGCAAAAGCATATAGTAGATGAAGTTTGTATGACTTGGTATACTTAAAAAAGAATTGGGAATTCTTACACCTTTTTTGTTATTGATAAATGTGATTATAGCATAAAAAATATCCATAACTAGAACACACCTTTAAATCTGTGATATTGTTGGGATTCCATCGAACTTTTCTCCGATGAAATCGAAACATGCAACATGTTAACCTCTTTAACGAGGGCCTAATATATGTCCTTGAAACTTTTTTCTTCTTATAATTTACTCACTAAAACTGTTCATTCATACTTCGAGAGTGCTCCAATCTCTCATACATGTGTCCCAAGGGGAGAATTTACTAATAAATTAAGAGAATATAAAGAAAAATTAGAGAGATAGAGGAACATAACTTATTACTCGTATATATTATTTGCGAGATTTGAGTACAATTTTTGACACTTTTGAACTTCTAAATATCTTCCCTATATGATCGAATACATTTCTACGAGTAGCAGATGATGTATACTGTATTCAGGGGCGGATTTAGGAGGGAGGGCCACTCCGAAAATTTTAAAAACGATTTTTTTATAAGAAAATTTTCAGAAAATTAGGTTATATATATATATAGAGACCTCCGTAAAATATATAATCATGTTTAACTCATATGATAATGCTTAGCTTATGTAACTTATTCTTTTTTATTCTTTTCATGTTCATTTAGTTACATGAGTAACATTTCATTTCTTATTATTTTCAATAACATCGCTATATTTCTATCTTTTTTCTTAAAATCTACAAATACTATTCGAATACTTCATTTTGATATTAGTAAAAAATAAAAATGTTTTTTTAAATTTTTTTGTGTTTTTTACAATTAGCAACTCGTTTTTTTTAACCTTCGTAATAGACTTTTAAACTCAGTTTTCGATTATTTTAAACGTTATTTTTCTTAAAATTCTAGTAGCAATTTTTTTTTCTACGGTATTTCTAACAATATCATTCTATTTCCTTCCGCCCCTGACTGTATTAAATCCACGTTAAACCGGGTCATTAGTTTTTTTTTCAATCATTCTAACGAGCAATTACACTGGCTAGCTATATGTATATCCCAACTAGACTAGATTATTTTAGTAGTAGTACAAAAGAGTAGTGTCATATGCTAGTTAATTAAGCCCCTAGCCAAATCTAGTACTAGTGAGTTATTCTTGCTAGTTATTTTACGCTAGCACAACAAGAAGATAGCTACATTTTTAAAAAAAATGAGTTTTTTTTGCTACATTTATGGATCTTTCATCGAATAACTTATCAGGTTGGATCCCAGAGGGACTAACAAGACTTGCGAGTTTGATGTACCTGAATTTGTCGCGGAATCACTTTTCAGGTTCCATACCAGTCAACATTGGTGAAATGACATCACTCGAAAGTTTAGTCTCTTAACAAACTTTCAGGTGAACTTCCATTGAGCATGTCGAGGTTAATTTTCTTAAGTTACTTGAACCTATCCAATAACGAACTCACTGGACAAATTCCTTCAAGTAGTCAACTCCAAAGCTTAAATGAATCTAGTTTCACCGGTAACAAGCTCTGTGGGGCACCTTTTGGCAAATGCAATAAGAACAGAATAGTACCGAATGTTGTCCTTGGAGTTGAAGAAGAAAGTGATGAATATCTAGACTCGTGGTTTAGTGGCAGCATTGCAATCGGATTCATAGTTGATTTATGGGTTCTGATAGGTCCCTTGGTGCTCAGCAAATCCTGAAGAATTACTTACTTTGGAGCATTAGATAATGCTTGGTTTTTGGACCTAGATTTGAAAAGAGAATTGGAACGTTTGAAGGGAAAGACAGAGAAGAAGATATGACGCCCAAAAATCAGGCTCTATTATCTATTATTTACTACAAGATAATCAGTATATCTCGTTACAATCTGGAGTTTTTAATTTTAACCAAAGCCTCTTTGGTTTCTTTTGGCCAGTTTATGGGTGTAATAGTCGGATTATCAGTAACTAGTTTCTTTTGCTGACTTGCTTGCATGTATTGTCTAGTAGTTTGATGTGCATGTCTATAATAAGCATGCGCTTAGGTTTATTTTTGGGTAATCTTTGTTTGGCAACCAATTTTCAAGTTCGTGTGTTATTTGTAATTTGGCTTAATTGTATTTTGATTTGGCTGTAAAACTGGGTTAGATCCCACTTTATTATAAATATATTTTGTTTGTGAAAAAAAAGAAAGAAAGAATTAATAACATGCCTGATGTGCTAACTCTTGGCCTCGTTGAGAAAGATATAATAGCAGACCATGCACCATGACAAATACCAACCTTAACGTGTTCATTTAATTAATTACTCTGAAGCAATATATACAACTAGTTAACATACACCATTTAATAGTCTTTCCTTGAATATCCATTCTTTCACCTTTGTTAACAAATGAAAATGTAAGAAATATATCAGAAATGACATGCTATATCTGTTAATTTAAATTACAATTCATTTGTCTCTCACATTATTTATGAATCTGTTAACCTTCTTAATTGTGCTGTGTTCACACAGTTTTTCGTAAAATATTAAAAGACGCAACTATATATAAACGCATATTCAAACGTGTGATATGTTGTTGTGTTTTCATTTAATTCCCCAATGAAAACCTATCTAGCAGGCAAGCAATACCTTTTTTGTGAGTTTCTTTTACTTTTGGTTTCTGTTTGAATTGATCAATTTTGCAATATTTTTAATCAAGAGATATTTTGTCGTTTTCATCCGGTATTTTTTATGATTTGAATTGATTCATGTAAAATCGAACCATATGTATGCATATTCTTGTAGTAGTGAATCCACCTAATTAAATAATTCTTTCAGATCAATAAAACTTTTTCCATATTTAATGTGATGCATGCTTTTGGCCACGTCACCAAGCAAATAATTGGTTATATCATTTACACGGCTGAGTAGTACACTTGCTTGTAAGCCTCATTTACAAGTGGCATCGCCTCTTTGAAGATGTCAGTTGATTGATTATCATAGGATGTTGTATGCAAGAAAGGAGGCTGAGTATATATAACACTCATTTATAAGAACTACTGCAATTCTATCGACGAACATACATCAGAATATTGGGAAACATGAGGAAGAATTAAAATTCATCGCAAATGGCAAGTAGAAGAAACCAACGGTATATCGAGAAAGTTTAGGAACGTTTTTGAAGTGAAGCAACCATGGAACCGAGAAAGTTTTCAGAGTGTTTTGCTTTTATCTGTATTCAATTTAGAAGGAAAAAAAATCTAGTTTAGTTTTGCATGCTTTTCTGAAAGCATGTTAGAATGTCTTGTGTATAATCATTGTTTAACTAATAGTTTTACTAACTTAGCAGTTAGTCGGTTGTGATTAATATCGTTGCATTAGTTTCTATTAGCTTCTTTTATAAAACCGGGTTAGGTCCCACTTTGATTAATATATATGTCGCTTTAATTAAATTTTTGTTTGATTATATCATTTTAATTTGGGTCTTGTTGATACTACCAATGTAAACAATTCAAAAATATATAAGCTTGTGTTTCTAATTAGATATGTTAGTTATCAAAATGACAAAAAGGTATCGAACATGGCTTCCATAATTTTATACGAATTATATTTAGTTACCAACCGATACACTGCTACCAAATAATCATTCTCGACAACCAAAATTAATATGCACCGGTACTTGTTATGACATTTTAGAATTTATTCTTATATATAGTTTTACAAAATACATTATGTTGAAAGAACACGAAATTGGTTTCAGATATTATAACTATATGGCAAGATGAGACCGTGGAAATAACATGAATTTTATAAATTATATGACAAGAAGAAATTGCACTCATTTCTCCACTAAGAAATTTAGTCTAAATCCAATTGTTTTTGCCTTATTACTATTTCTTATTTGTTAAGTGGTCTCAGAACCAGAAAATTTTGGTTTTTAGCTAGATTTGATAAAGCCAGATATACACCTTTTTTTAGTCTCATTTATAAAGATTGTTTTCCTAGAATATTTAGCTAAATATTAAATAGAACGTAGTTTAACCAGGAAACTCGTTTTCCCTATAAATTTTTTTTTGAATTTCATGTTATCCGCTTCTCGTTTTCTTCTTTCACGTTTCCAATTTCCGCTTCCCTATAGGAACTAATAAACATTAAACAAGATAGGTTTGAAAGATTTAAACTGTGTGGAAAATAACATCTACCAACTTCTAAAAATGGAGCAGAAATCTTTAGATTTTCAAGGATGAATATGATTAGAAGCGCAATTAGCAAAAAAACTGGAAACTTTGACACATATTAATATGTTAATGATAAGTTAAACCCCACAAATTCCACCCACTCGTTACAAGAGGTGTCCACGTTAATAACTCTATAAATGACTTGGTGGTTTGTACCATCGTTAACCAAAATTTCCGCTTCTCATCAGTAAAATAGAAAACTGTGATACAAAAACCTACCGTGACAAAACTTGTTTTTCCCTGTATTTTTATATAATCGTAGCTGTGAATAATTATTGACTAATATATCTTGAACTTGTTTAGCTGCAGTTTTTGAGCTAAATTGACTTAAAAAGGATGATTCTCTTCCAGCTTATAACTATAATATAGGGTTTTTCATCACCAAATTAACAAACGCGGTTATTTGCTATTCGGTCACAAGAGTTTTATGTGAAGAAAGATATCAAATGAAGCAAAAATGTTACCACCAGAAGCTCTTAGTTGCAATCTGATTTTATTGTAGATGATTGACGATTACAACATAATGTGTGATCAGATAATAAGTATTACAGATATAAATGCAATGCTACTAGAACAACTTGCTTACAAGTAAAATAAAAAATTACAAAACGTAAAAAAAGAAGATTGTAGCAGTTTCATGATACTTTCAAAGTCTGACGCTATTTTGTAATTTACGAGAAGAAAACTGAAGGGAAAAAATATGTACTTTTTTTACTGTTGTAAATGTCCTAATCAAGGAAGAGCATTTCAGTGTTAGGTGCAATATTAATTAGCTAGGTAACCATTTCTTTATCTTGTGTGCAAAATTATCTCTCTTTTCTGCTTTATTGGTGTATATATAACCCAAGGTCGTTCCTCATTTTAGCATATGTATTAAGTTTGAAAGATAAAATATAAAGAGAAAAATGGGTGACCAATTAGCCCAGGGACTCTTCACTAAAATAAAACATTACTTAGCAATAATTTTGTTGCAATTTGGATATGCTGGTATGAATATCATCACGATGGATTCGTTGAAACAAGGTATGAGCCATTTCATACTTGCGGTGTACAGACATGCAGTCGCTACCCTTGTTATGGCGCCCTTCGCTTTATTTGTTGAAAGGTAATTACTTTTTCTCCTTTTTCAAGTAACAGTTCTTCTTCTACAATTTATTGATGACGGTGCATTTTATAATCAGTGTAAATACTAAATCATTTTTGGAAGTAAATTTTACAATTAAGAACACGGTCCATCCCACCTTATATCAAAAATAAATCTTTGCTTTAAAGTTTGGTCGTTTTTGTAAAAGGAAAACTTTGTACTGGCTGTATATTAGTCTTATACATAATATGACAAATTTAGTACGTAGCAGAAGCTCCAAATATATATATACTTCCTGACTTGATTGTATAAATTCCTTTACAGGAAAACAAGACCAAAGATGACTCTTTCTGTCTTTCTCAAGATAATGGCACTGGGTTTTCTAGAGTAATGTTCATACTTCATATCAATCATTTACTATCAATCTTTATATATGAATTTAAAGCTGTAAACGTCTCTTTACAAACCATTAATTCTCAGTGAAAATGTTAACTAATGCTGGGAAAAAGAATCATGGACTAGTGTCTAGTCACTCTAGAGTTATATACTTTCTCTGATTGCAGTCTTTAAGCAAATAAGCGGGTCATTTAAGGCTGAGAAAAAAACTCGGTTAATCCAGCTCAAAGCGCCTTTAGCTATGACAAGAATTAAAACGATTGTTTTTTTTTTTAAAACGCGTTTTGTAGTAAAACAGCTTGATTCAAAGCTTAAAAAGCTCACTTTTACGTTTTTTTAGGCTGCTAAAAGTTACACTTTTACACTAAGCTCTTCAAAAAAAGTTTTAGCTAAGCTTTTCTTTTTTAAAACACTGCAAAAAACCAAAAGGAACCAGTTACTCAGCAATTTCTTGGAGCATGGTTATTTTAGTTAAAAAATATATTGGGATCGAAGGGAAAACAACTCCGTATTAGAACATTCCTTATGGCCACGATTTGATGTTTTTATTAATGCATTTTTGTTTGAACATTATATAGGCCAGTGCTTGATCAGAACTTATACTACTTGGGGATGAAGTACACGTCAGCAACATTTGCATCTGCAACATCCAATGCCCTCCCTGCTCTGACATTTATTCTGGCAATAATTTTTAGGTAAACTAATTTGACATGTCTAATCGAAGCTTATAAGCAAATAAGCTGGCTCATCATCCTTAAAACTCATTCAAGAAAAACTTAAGTTCGGCTTTTAAACTGGCCAATCAAATATACTGTAGCTTTGCCATAATCAAAATAGTAAAGCTTAAAAGCTACAAAAAAATATGGCCTGTTATTCGGAAACTTTTAAGCCCTTAGTTAGATTGGTTTTTGAGAAAGAAACTAGTTAACTCAGCTTACAACTTCTAGTCCTTCTAAGTAAAAAACACACACATAGTTAATAAGACCAAACAAATGCACTACATGTTATAAGCATGAAAACATGTGTTGAGTTCAAAAGCTGAAGCCAAACAAGTAATTTTTAAGCTGCAAGTCTACAACAAGATCTAGTAACTTTGTGTCTTAGTTAATTACATTAGGTTGGAGAAAGTGAACTTGAAGCAAAAGCATGGGTTAGCAAAGGTGATTGGGACAGCAATTACCGTAACAGGAGCAATGGTGATGACAATATACAAAGGCCCTGTTGTTGATATATTGCTATCTCATGGAAGTAATTCTCATCAAGCTAGCACCTCTGCAGCTTCTGATCAGCATTGGGTCAAAGGGACCATTATGCTTCTTTCATGCACTGGCGGTTGGTCTAGCTTCTTCATATTACAGGTTGGATACATTTTATATATATATGTATATGCATGTATGTGACCACGTCTACCGTACATCTTTTTCGAAAATAATCATATCTTGATATCACACAACCTCGGAGGTGGTAGCATATAGGCAACCTAAAAAGATAGCGTATTGGATGATGTATCCCACAGGGGTATGTGCTTAAAATTTATAAATAGTCTTGTTTGCTGCACTATAAGCTTATTTTTTAATTTCTTCTTTGCTCAAAAGATAATAGACTGCATTTAGTTGACCAACCTAGCTAAAAGCTGAAGTAATCAACTTGTGCCTGAATAAGCTAGAAGACTTAAGCTGGGTGAATTTCTCTTGTCCCTGAACTTAAAATCCCTGAACTAGATGCTAAAGAATGACTATCAAGGGTCAGTAATATTAACACAAGTATGTATTTATTACAAAGTTTCAGAATTGTTCTTATCTTCCAGAGTCTGATAAAAAGTAGAAACACTGAAACACGTCTATTCTTTTTGAGTAAAAAATTCCAGAACAGTGATTGTAAAACAGAAACAAAATTCAAATAAGAACAAAGAATGAAAAAGAAAAACACCAAAACATTAACTTGCTTGCTTAAATTAATCGGCGTCCTAAACGCTTCGTCACTTGAACTTGTGATCTATATTTTCCACAACATGCACAAAGTACTACTAGCCTTCAACTTCAAAAGATCCTTGGATTTTGACTTTAATCTGTACGTTATACATGATATTGATAATGTACACTGATTCTGTTTTTTTCCTTCTGGGTTTAGTCAATTACTTTAAAGCAATATCCAGCAGAGCTTTCACTTACGGCTTTGATATGCCTAATGGGAATGATAGAAGGTGCAGTTGTTGCAGTTGTTATGGAACGAAATAGGACCGCATGGATTATCCGCTTTGACTCCAAACTTCTAGCTGCGGCTTATTCTGTCAGTAAATATTTTACTTAAGTCTCACGTTTTCTATTTTTTGTACTCCAACATGGCGACATTTACGATGTTCTTCCTTATAGTTAATTTCCGTTACTGTTTTTGATCAAAATATTAACAGGGAATAGTGTGCTCTGGAATAGCATACTACATTCAAGGGGTGGTGAGTAAGATTCGAGGTCCGGTATTTGTGACAGCATTCAGTCCGTTAAGCATGATCATCACTGCAATTCTTGGGGCTATAGTCTTAGCTGAACAAGTCCACCTTGGAAGGTATATATATCAGTGTTTTAAATAGCGTTATCGCTATCGTAGCGTTTTTTCGAGAGAAACGCTAAAAGCGCTAATAGCGTTGTTATATAGCGCTTTGCGGTGTATTTTTTTTTGCCTAAATATGCACTAAACTTTAAAATATATAACAAAAAAAAAAAATGTATAGTTATATTAGAAAGTAATAAAAAAAAATCAAAAAAAAAAATTGTTGTTGGTGAGTTTTGAACTTGGGTCTACTGAAAATTACAGCACTGTCTCAACCATCTGGACTACAAACACTTTTATGAAAATTACACAATATATATTAATTATTTAGATCCGCTGTTTTTTTTTTAACTCGCTATTTACGCTTTTGGTCCAGAATTTTGCGCTTTTTGCGCTTTTGGTCCCCTATAGCGCGATTTTAGCGCAATTCCACCCAAAATCGTGATTTTTCGTTGCGTTTTTTACCAAAAAAACACTATTTCGCGCTACGTAGCGTTATGTAGCGCGAATTTTAAAACAGAGATATATATGAATACATGTATCCCTATATTTTCCTCTCATTATGTACTCACATACACTAGTACAATACTTTTCAACAAACAGCTACACGACGTATATTTTCTTTCTTTTCAAGCTTATACAATTTTCGGTCATAGTATAACTCATCAGGTATTGACTATAAGAAAATAATCAAATATACATATAAAAATGAGAGCAAACAATTATAAATATTTACTAAGCTGGTTTACTTATAGACTGTAAGTATTTCAGTGGAATAAGAAGACTTGTTTTCTATTTCAATTATTTAGCTATGTCATGTGTGTGCCTAACTGTGTTTTGCCTTTTTTTTGTTGTGTTTCAGTTTAATTGGAGCCATCATCATAGTATTTGGTCTGTACTCTGTGGTGTGGGGTAAAAGCAAAGACCCTGTAGGCTCAAATACATCAAATAGTGACCAAGAAAAGGCATATCAACTACCAGTCGTCGATGGTACCAAATCAACCACAGTCAAAGATCATGTCGAAGTGTAGAACAAGAACAATAACTCAGAAAGTTTTCTTTCTTGATCACTTATTACTTAATAGATCTCCAGATCCTCAATGTGGCTAAACAATTTTGATTTCCCTACTTTGACTTTTATATAAACATACTTCTATCATGGTTAGTATGACTTTTACAGTTTTCTCAATTTCATTCATGAACTATTTTAAGTCTCGTTACGACGTTACAGAAAGAGGAAGAAAAGCAACATACCACAAATACACCTTATCTGAATTCCCATAATCATATAGCACACAGAAGACTACTTACGGGATTATTAGCGTGTGTCACACCTTGTCAGTTTCTTATCGATTGAAACAGTTTGCTACATTTTGCCAAATGCAAGATCGTTCCATTTTCAGTTGCCATCTTGATTTGAGTTTAACTTTGCTGCAAACTGACAGAAAAGCAATTCCAGTAACCTGTTGGCATCCAACACAAGAAATACAGGATTCCGTTTCCTCAAGTGAGCTTTTGATGAGAAAAGACGACCAAGTATCAAACATATTAATATTTTCATTTTAGAATAGTTAATCCAAAAAAATGTAAAATAAATGACAAAAAGCGAGTAAACAAGTAAACATTGGATTCCAATTTCACAAATCAACCAACTGCAACAGTCGAATTGGTAAGGTTGTCTCCGCAACAAATATAAAAACAGATCTTAATAAACTGATTAAACCCATTGGACATGTGCCCTTGATATCTTGATCATTCATTCTGTCCATAAATGACAAATCTGGCACTTAGGAGTAACATTTCTCTCACTCTTATTACTAATTTCCGTTATTCATACCTTAATGAATACAAGAGAAGCATATGAAATCTGGATCCATAATTTTAATACTTATCCGCAAGTGAATGGCCGTCTTTTATGAGGCCACACACTCCCTCGAACACCTCATTGCTTACGACCGCCCATATGCTAACTTTATATGTCATCAACATCATACACCATCAACATCTTGAAAGCTTCAAAGGCTACTTCTAGAGGATAAGGAGGCACACAAAAGTGACAAGTCACCTTCCTTTACGAAAATTAATTTGTTCATTGAATATCACAATATCCTTTCCCCATTAGTCGCTAAATTGACACGATGCAGTTGTTGTATCTATTTTTTTTTTAAAATGTACCCGCAGCTAAATAAGAGTTTTTGCCTTCATTTATATATTGAGCATCCACTAATGGGTTATTTTACTTCTTCAAATGAAACTCATTTTTGTGCAAGCTATAGGGACTGTATATACTAAGTTTTCAAATTTTCGTTTGCCTGCGGATGGAAAAAACAAAATGATGTACTGTAGCAGCTTAAATTTTCAAATTGTTAACTGATCAACAATTGCACATGCTTTCTTCCATCTAGCCATTCTTAATATTATGTATCATTCTTCTCATTCTTATTACAGTTTGACTCTAATAAATTTGGTGCTTTCAGTGTAACTGAGACCATTGCAGCTTAACAACATACACGACTATAAGAAACTATCTTCAGATTTCTTATCGATATTTTCGAGAATACACTCGAATTAAACAAAAAATCACATCCGATGTGCTGATACGATCCATAGCTCCAGGTATGTACCTAGTGATTATCAATGGACAGTTAATGCTGTCACTTTTGCTCATCCATCAATATTGATAATTTGGTGATCGATAGTTCTTCTCTCTTCCTTTTTAAAGTCACCTATGAGTTCACTGATGTGGATTCTTATAATTGTTGCTGCATGTTTTAATCGTCTATGTTAGTTCTTCACTTGACTTAATTATCTATTGATTTACCAAATATATTTTCGATCTGTGCAATTTGTTAGATTTACACACCAATGTTTAAATTAGAGTTATACCTTTGGAGTTTTAATCACTTTCCAAATTAGAAGACGGAACATAGTTAGGTGCTAAATGAACACTTGATTAGATAACCGATTCTTAAATATAAGAAAACCAGTACAGTACATTACAAGAGACAAGTAGAGACATGCATAGATATAAATAAGCTCTGAACCAAGAAAAACAGCACGCCCAATTCCTAACATGAAGTTATAGTAAGAAAGAAACTCACTGTACATCAAAAAGGTCCAAACTGGGGGGGCAATCTAGACACCCCCATACCCATCCGGCCATGCCCTTGGAACATAAACGATAGACCAAAATCATCCGTAAAATAGATAGAATTAGGAATTAACTCTGGGTACTAAATTGTATCTACTATGACCTAAAAAGATGGCTGTAGTTCCTAAACTCATCATCTCTTCATATCCATTTAGTCCAACATCAATCTCAAAAACCCAAAACTCAGTAGTCCAGTAGTAGTTGTAATCTTTCCCTTTGTACGCTATAAAAATTACAAGTAAGGAATCTGCAGATTGAACAAAATACGGCCGTCAAAATTTAACAAAGTGCTCATAAAAGTTAACTTCAATCCTTCTTATTGTAACTTGACAAAGGTCACCTAAGTTTCCAATCACTCCCCACACATCTCCTTCATAATTAAAAACATAAAATTTCCCCCTGAAACATTACAACATCTCACTATTAAAATAATAGTATATATATAGTAAAAAGCACAAAACATTTGGAAAAGAGGAACTTGCTTGGCATGTACTCTCGTATGAAGTTTTGCAAGATTGCCACGTCACAAATATAGAACATTCAGAAAATAATAAAATCACTTTATCTTGTCAGTTTATAAACTCTATTAATCATTTCTATTGTTTTGTTCAAATTTTATAGGAGAGACGGGTTGCACATTTTCTTCGTTAACAACGCAAAATACAAATGATCCCATAATTTGATTTAAATTTCTACTATTAAGAATGCTTGATTATACAAGAGATTAGAATAAATAAATAATGGAAAAAGTTGGAATATTACTTGCAAGAATCACATTTGTAGCACTTGATTATCTTAAGAGTTTTTGTAGTTTTTGCAATCCTTGTTGGAACTAATTAGGTGAATACTCAAATCATAATACGAGGAGTTTATAGCAAGATAACCGCAGCTGGGAAATGAGTTAAAAAGAAATTAGAAAACAATTCATTGCTTTTAAAACAAAAACACAGAGTCATATACTCTAATAGGGATGTCAAAAAACCCAATATCCAAAAACCGCATGAACCGACCCGTCGCATAACCATTTTTGGGTCTCCTCAACCCGACGCTGCTGCATTAATGTCACTTGCTAGATATACTATTACTACTCACCAATTATTTTTATTTTACTTACTAAATTATCCTTCTTTCTAATACATAGAAGAATGAATTTAAATAAATTGTTCTTGTTTATTACTATAACATACAAGCCATTCTGATTTCAACTTTAAACATATTCATCATTGTTAATGAAAAGGTACATTTATTTTATATCCAATCTTTTACATTATGTATTACTGATCTTTTTAAAGCCGCACAAAGTTGTCATCAAGGTCGGGTTTTTTATTTAAAGATCTCTCTGTTATGATCTCTATTACCGAACATTGCAGTAATCAAACACAGTAATTTTTCATAAACAGTTCGCTTAATTTACGACACTAAAAAGTTCAACCATACACCGATTAGAGACCGCGACAAAACTATAGAGATTAAAAGTGAAAACAACCTAATTGGTTGGTTAACTTTTAACTATAAACAGTGGTGAAAAGAATAAACACATTAAACTTCCCAAATACAAACTTTTTTATAAGAATAAGCAGGCATCGCGACAATAAGAATGCAACGCATGGACCAGGCTTTAGTAAATGTTCTGAGATTACACCCAAATTTGCATTAATTTGCTGAACATCTTATTTCAGAGCTACACCAAAAAGAGAACCTTTAAAAGAAAATAATGGAATGGAAAAATAAAAAGTTTTCCAGGATAATGAAATAATGTAGAGCAACAAATGCTTAATTTACTATTGATTAGCCAACCCAAGATGTTATAAAATTGATTAAGCAACAAATCCCAGAATCGGTAGCCAACCCAAGATGTTAAGCAACAAATACTTAATTTACAAAGACCTTGTTTGGTTGCAGCTTCTTAATCTGAACTAAATGCTGACTGAATTAAGTTAACCAGCTTAAAGCTAAAATTAACTGAATTTGGCCCAAATAAGGTCTAATCTTTAAGCTGGATAAACATGGCCTCTTTTTGAATAAAAAAACCCAACTTAATTGCTTAAAAGCTGCAGCCAAACAAGCCAACTAGGTAATCCACAGTACAGGTCTCATAAATGTAAATGTTTTTTTGAAGCCAAGTCAATGAAAAATTACTCAAAATTCTGCCAAGTTTTTTAGCGCTGATAAAATAAATAAACTCAAAACTTATTAATTTTTTATCTGAAAACCTTGAACAACACGTGGTTAACTGGTCATTTAACATGAAACCCCTTTATCGCTAGCTGTTCATCACAATTATTACATAATGCCATTAAGGTCAGAATGACATTCTAAATCACACTTTCATGCAAACACCTCGGACATGAAGCCAGCCATTAGGTAGTCCCATCAATGATAATTTCAAGTAAAGCTGGGCTAAGGAAAAGATCAAGCAAAAGGACATAATGAGTGGAAAAGGAACAAGATGACTAAACATATAGTATCCATTAATACATAATCATACATATTTACATAATGCTAACTAAGTCAGAGAAAGTAAGTTTGGAAGGCACCAAGGGAATCTAGAAAAACAAAAACCACCAGTGTTGTCACTGCTCACTAGTAGAAGGCTTTGATTACATGAGCGTGTGCACAAACTAAAGGGTAAAAGGCCATCATTTTTTCATGTAAAAGAATAAGTAGGGACTCAAATTTTGAACCTAGATGTTCTAAATTAAGCTAATAGCAACAATATCTGATTGCGCTAACACAGACTTACTACCATGCAGATGCCCATGTTGAATGGCAAAAATCCCCAACAACCGAGACATTAGTAACATTAGAACATTTCCAAATTTAGGCTAAATCTTTGCACCTAGAGCATACAGTGAGCTTTCATACATTCTATCAACATTTGAACTAGTTTCGTATAATTAAATGCCAATCAGACCTTACACTTTCATTCTCATCAACTTCCACAAAAAGATGAGCGTGGTTACCCAACTTTTGCCCCAACTTGAACATGTTAAATTCATTCATCAAATATTTCCTTACATAATACAGTAGAATGTTAAATTAAGAAAAATGTTACTACTTACTCGATATTCAATTAGGGGACTTCCCGCGGACTAACCCGATAGATGGACCTGAGGTGCTAAGTCCATTTTGTAAAACCAGATTTTAAGTTGTCCCCTCACATTTTAACTAATTTACGTTTTCCTCAATATCCTCTTTACTCTCTCTCCTACACCAAAGAGTCAACGGCTTTGACCCCCAATGACCAGCGCCACTCCAAGCTATTAGGAGGACCTGGAAGGCCTACGCTATGTCAAGAGGACCATGATTACAGGTTATCAATGTTCAGAGTGGTATGATTCTTGGATTTGAAGCCATTGAGGTTTTTCGGCCACTACATCAGCCTCAAGAGTCATGTATATCTCTGTGTATGTTTTCAAGTCTTGTCTATGTATATGAATGTGTCTAGAGTGTGCGTGTTTCAAATAAGATGTGAAAACACAAAACTGGTAACTACAAAAAAGGAGATCTACTTGTCTGACAAGTCGGCGGTAAAACCGCCTGGCTGAATAGCAGTAATCTATAACATAAAATAAAAACCTTAAACAAAGAAATAGATATTAGAAAAGTATATTAAACCAGGTGTTAAAAGTAAATATTTACCTCAGTGAATTCTTTATAAAACGAGCCTATCTGATGATTGGCCGGTTACTACCTTTGTACCCCACATAAACTGTTTATAGCACAAAGTATGTGAGTGCTAAGTGGTGAAAAGTATGCACTCAGTGAATTCTTTATAAAACGAGCCTATCTGATGATTGGTCGGTTACTACCTTTGTACCCCACATAAACTGTTAATAGCACAAAGTGCACGAGTGTTATACCCCCAGAAGAAAGGAGCGTGAGAATCCTCTGGTGCGGCAATTACTTGTAACTTAAAAAAAAACTGTTATTGTTCACCTATGTAGTACACGACTCACCCCACTGTGTCTCTAGCCTGTTCTCCCACTGGTTCTCTTCTCCCTCTCTCTTAACAACCCCCCCCCCCCCCCCCCCCCCCCACACACACACACACACACGCCCACCCCTTCTCTTCTCCCTCGCAAAGTCTCTTCGTTTACCTTTCACATCGAGTAATACTGGATTTGGGTGGTCGAAGCTGTCTGTCTAAGCATCGGTTTTTAAAACACTGCTACAATGTGGAAAATTACAAAATAAATTCCCCTTAAATGACATCGTACCGATAGCATGAAATATTTGCACAATATAAATCATAAAATCAGTACTTTCCAGCTACAATATCCAATAATAAAAGAAAATATCAAACTCCTAATGAAAAGTATGCAATTGTGCTTACATTTAATATCATGTTTATGTTTATGAACCATAAGAAACTCTTACCAAGTAACAGCAAGATAAACCATAAGATTCTTTACATCTGTTTTGTGTCTTCTTTTTTTGGAAAAAAAAAATGGTAATACCCCTAACTTATGTAACTTTCTATATGCTATTTTCTTCAAATTGATTCCGAGCAAAAACCCAATTGTTGAAGTATAAAAAAGAAGTCAGGTCGCTATTTTTGGACTAAAATCCCCTTATCGGATTTGAACCGATGACGTACATCTTACGAAGACGTTACTCTACACCTCAGAGTTAAAGGGGCCTTCAAATTTTTAAACTATGAAGAAACTGTAAGGTTCTTTTCTCAATTTATATTTTCTCGCTTACTGGCGACCGTGCTTGTAAAACAATCATCTAAACGAACAATATTTTATGGCCTTCTCTTCCAAAAACAACATATTTAAGGATAAAAAGAGGCTACATGCTAATGGCATTCTAAAACATGCAGGTCCATATTAAATGAAAGATGATATACTCTGTAAGATAAGAGAGAGAGCAACGCATCCTAACATTGTAGTATCATGATGGAGATTAAACTCTTGCCACATATTACAAATACAACTATATGAACAAGGAGAAAATTAGCTGGTATGGCAATGTCATTTTTATGCATTTAAGACACCATTCATATCACTAGGTCAGTAAAGTCAAAGTCTCAAAGCATTTCTACGCCTGGTACTTAGAACCAAGTCACTGAAGAGTATAGTCTTAAGGTTCATTCCAATCAGTTGTAAATAAGTATGTACAAAATTCTATATCCGGTATCTATATATCAGTTAATATCCTGAAGAGTACAAGAATCTCCAAATAAAAGAATATTTGATACCTTGTTCGCTTTCAGTAGTCCCAGTTCATTTTACTATGACCCGAATTAGTTGCCCTTTCCATTAAGACAATATTCAAATGTTCAAGTCTGTTGGCTAAACAAGATTAAGCCAACAACAAAGCATCATGAACAGCCTCACTTTTTAGGGTAATGCTTGTTTAAGGTCACTTAGTTTTCCAAAGAATACTACACTGATTTAGAGCAAGGTGTTCTACAAGCCTCTACTCAAGTTAAAAGAAAATTAATGTTATAACAAGAGTATACCATCCTAAAAAATAAGTTGTGTATTTCAGCCTGAAGGTACCATAATCCTGCCTCGAAAAATATGCATAACTGTTCTTGTGGTGTGCATCTCTAATGCAAAGAGAAGGGGGAAAAGGAAATAAGAATCAACAAAACTGACCACTACATACGCCGCCATCAATCCTGGGAAAAGAACTTTTCTTTCTTTGATCCACCTTCCGGACAGGTATATTCTCCAAGCAAAAAGTTCTTTTTCGCCCAATAGGCTAACAGCTATGAAATATATTCTAAAAGAAATAGCAACAAAAAGTACAATCAACAAATACATGTTTTGGATTTAATCAGGCTAGTGACACTTCAATGCCAACAATGATTTAAGGATCTGGACCAATTAAAAGCAAGGTAAAACAATGGGAAATCTTAGACCAAGTTCTGTTGAGAATAACTGGTTTTGAGTATATAAATTTGGGAATAAAAACGATGTCTGTTCTTACTAAAAAGACTTATTTGGTTAAGAATATTTGTAATAATTTTGATACTTTAAAACTGGAGATGTAATTTATAATATATTGTACACATAAATATCAATATACAAGCAAACAACAAATGATTCCCAAGACCTTGTATTCTGTGTTTGAAAACGGGCCCAAATTTTGCGCATGGCAAGCATTACCCAAGATAGGGACAGTAAGAGTCGGTGGTTAACTGTAAAAAATTGGATTAAATATATAAACTAGTAGATCATAAGTTTATCTTTTTAGTAAGGAAATAGAAGACAACCTTATTCCTGTTTGTGCAAATATTGGACTAAAACTTTGTCCGCCAACTGCAGGACCACATCTGCAACAAAAGAAAATACGTAATTATCAGAAACCGGAAGAAAGAATACAATATTCAAACTAAAAATAAGACTGAATAAAAAAACATAAAAAAGAGAACTTAATGAAGTAATTCTACAGGTGTAGGACCTTTGGATCAGCAAAAGAAATAATGGTAGCTGACACCCAAAGCTGAAAATAGAAGGTAAAGTGGTAAACTATTAACTTCTCCTAATAAACAAATCACAATACCCGCTGATATTGAACTGCTGACATTACTAATCATGCACACATAGGCAATTTGAAATTTAGATAGGATTAAAACAAAGTGATCGGTTTTCCATAAGAAAGAATTTCATACGTTAAATCATACTTGCATTCCAATTCCACCGTTATATCTTTTTATTTTCTCATGTGCAAGAATATACTCATAAGTTCTTCTCTCCATTGCATTGAAGATAAACGGGTCATAAAAATACAACCAGTATATATTTTACCGAATGAAAAGGAGTCGTATAGCAAAAATACTCGATCTTAAGCTTGATCAAAACATTACTTTTTATCAACGATAAAAGAATAGAACCAAAATACTAAAATATAGTTAAAAAAGATCTTAATGTTAAAAGATACAAAATTCCAGAATAATTACCAAGACTTCTCATGTCAGCAAATCAGATTTGAATAGGCCCAAACTTTTGAAATTCAGCAAAGAAAGTTACACAATCTTAATAAACAGTCGAGGTAGACCATGTAATAGCGGCATTTCTTACCCGAGGTAACGTTGGATGGTTTGGAAAGCTCATACCCTATCAGCTTCTTCCAGGGTAGCATCCTTTCAGAAAACAGCATCCTGCAGTTCATACTAATTTTATCCTTGATTCGTATCCACAAACCTAATTTGAATAGGACCACAACAGAAATACAGTACTAAAAGCAAATGGTCATTTATCTAAGAGTCAGTAAATGAATAAAAGAAAGGAATTATAATAACTAATAGAGTAGTTGAAGATACAACAAAAAATATATTACTCCAGCTTGGTTTCTCAACTATTGACTAGACGTTTGTAAAAAAACCTAACAGCTTCCCTCCAGATCTAGAATACAAAAAGCAGTTTTCCTGAGTTTTCAAAATTATTGGTACTTCATAATAAGAGGGGTAATTTATTACCACTTACTATAAAAATAATGCAAAAGTTCTCAAACATCCCTCTGTGAGCAGATAAGAGCATGCTAAATGGTGAAAAATCTAACCGGATTCTCATGTTCTCCTTTAGAAATTCGCACTTTTATCTTGTAGAATCAAGCACCCCAGGGGTCAAAGATGATGAATTGTTTATCTTGGAATCATATTCGGTACAAAAAAAATACAAAATATCAGCAAAAAGAGTTTTTAAACTTTGTATAAATAAAGAAACGTCGCAATTTGACATACACATGAAAGTTAAGTGGTTTATTATTTCTGACATGAAAGTTAGGTTATTTATTGTTCCTCCTAAGGAAGCCACTTGATGAAAAAGGCGACTAACAAATTTCCGCCTAACTACTTCAAACACAGAATCATAAGAAATTAGTTTAAAACTGCACTAACGGGAAAAAAAACTATTGAAAATAATAAATTAAATAGAGGGCATAAGTCAACCATAGATGCTCTTTACAAGATGCCGCTATGTAGTATGTTTGATCCCCGTTTCATCTCCATAGAGAAGCTATCATATACCCCTTCCTCCACCCATAATCCTCAGACCCAACGACTATTTTAAAAATAAAGATATAACAAAAATAATATATATATATAGATAGAAAACCCTGTACACAAGTCATCCGCATTACATCGTTTGAGGAGTATCTAAATGGCATAGATACAATAACAAATTTTACAAGGGGTATATGAATAAGCCAAAACCATGTTAAAACAAAATAGACGTATATTATGTACAAAAATATACTAGAATATATTTATAAAAGATAACCCAGAATACAAGGCTTCCACGATACGGGTTTAAGAAGGATAACACTCAGTCATAACATCCTCAACCCATATCCTCATATTTCAAGTCCTCTAAATAAAGAGATATATGAATCAGAAAACCAATTATTACAAAATAACATAAAATAGTCATCTATTAAGTACCAAAATACAAAATAAATAACGTTAATTATCCTCATATAAGGAAACAGGTAGCATCTTAGGAGACCGGTTCAAAATAGACGTATATAATGTACAAAAATATACTCAGTACTATAAAAGTATTTTAGAACATATTAATAAAAGGTAACCAAGAATACAAGGCTTCTGCGATACGGATTTGAGGAAGATAAACACACAGTCCTAACCTCCCTCAACCAATATCCTCATACTTAAAGGCTCCCCTAAATATAGAGATATATGAATCAGAAAGCCAATTATTACAAAATTAAAAGGAAAATAACATAAAATAGTCATCTATTAAGTATCAAAATACAAAATAAATAATATAAATTATCTTCATAGAAGGAAACAGATAGCGTCATAAGAGACCGGTTCAAAATATACGTATATAAAGTACAATAATATACTCAGTACTATAAAACTATATTATAACATATTTATAAAAGGTAACCTAAAATACAAGGCTTCTGCGATACGGGTTTAAGGAGGATAAACACTAAGTCCTAAACTCATCAACCAATATCCTCGTACTTCAAAGCTCCTCTAAATATAGATATATATGACTCAGAAAGATAATTATTAGAAAATAAATAGGGAAATAACATAAAATAGTCCTCTATTAAGCACCAAAATATAAAATAAATAATATAAATTATCTTCATAGAAGGAAACAGATAGCGTCATAAGAGACCGATTCAAAATAGACATACATAATGTACAGAAATATACTCAGTACTATAAAAGTATATTAGAACATATTTATAAAAAGTAACCCGGAATACAAGGCTTCTGCGATACGGGTTTAAAGAGGATAAACACTCAGTCCTAACCTCCTCAACCAATATACTCATACTTCAAGGCTACTAGAAAATAGACGTATATAATGTACAAAAATATACTCAGTACTATAAAAGTATATTAAAGCATATTTATAAAAGGTAACCCATAATACAAGCTTCTGCGATACGGGTTTGAGAAGGATAAACACTCGGTCCTAACCTCCTCAACCAATATCCTCATACTTCAAGGCTCTTAAAAAATAGACATATATAATGTACAAAAATATACTCAATACTATAAAAGTATATTAGAACATATTTATAAAATGTAACCCAGAATACAAAGCTTCTGCAATATGGTTTTGAAAATGATAAACACTCAGTTCTAACCATCTCAACCAAAATCCTCATAGTTCAAGGCTCCTCTAAAAAAAAGATACGAATCATAAAGCCAATTATTACAAAATAAAAAGGAAAATAAAATAAAATAATCATCTAGTAAGCACCAAAATACAAAATAAATAATATTAATTATCTTCATAGAAGGAAAAAGATAGTGTTATAAGAAACCGGTTCACATGGCTTGCAGATACATGTTTAACTTTGCAGCGTTGAACTAAACCACAAATGAACTATTTAACTACTAATGGATTACCAATTTATTAGTCTATGGAAAAGTAGCTGCTTTGATTTTTAATTCATTACTTTGCATTCAAAATAGATATAGTAACAAAATAGAGGTAATGTACAAAAAAAATACTCAGTACTATAAAATTATATTATAACATGTTTATAAAAGTTAACCCAGATTATAAGACTTCTGCGATACGGGTTTGAGTAGTATGAGGATACACAGTCCTAACCTCCTCAACCAATTATTTAAAAACAAAAAGGAAATTAAAAGAAAGTAGTCATCCAACAATTAACAAAATACAAAATAAAGAATATTAAATATCTTCATAGAAGGAAGACATTAGGCCATGTTTGTTTGCATCTTTTCTTTAGTGGGATAGGATTGTAAAAGATATTGGGTCCACAAAAGATGTTTGCAATTGTTTTAATTGGGGTTGGACTATTAGTGAAGACCGGGATAGAAATGATGTCAAATTGGATCTTTTATAATACTAGGGGGAGTTGGGTTTTGTTAGTCCCGGGTTTGTGAGTTCAAACATCATTTCTAATACAAGCATAGTCCGACCGGGTTTGTTAGTCCCGGGACTATCAAAGTTGCAAACAAACAAGGCCTTAGTGTCATAACAGGAGACCAGTTCACATGGCTTGTATGATACATTTTTAACTTTGCAGCGTGAAACTAAATAATTAGTCAATTGTTGTCACATCGGTTTGTCTGCAAGTTTACATTCAAGTAGTTTGTTTACCCGTATACAGCATTTTTTTCAATTAAACTTAATTAGACAATAAAAATATTTGTATTAACTTACAAAGAATCATGTCCAGCAGAGATCTGTCGCCGACAGGATATTCAAATAGGCCAGCAACAAGATTTACTCTTGCCATTGATTCCCGAAGAATTAACCCAGTCGATACAGCACATAAATATTCTGATGAAGGATCAAGAGTCAATATGTTGAAAAAACATCATTTCCAATCAACACAGCTTGTTTCGTTTAGTTTTCCTATACCAGCCACTAGGACTAGCTGATAAACTCGCAATCAATCATTTCATAATTACAAAACGGAACTATACGTAGGGTTAAACTTCATCCTTAACATGGACAAAAACTAATTTAAAAAAGTCACAATAAAACTTGCTAGATAATGAACAAATAACAAACCAAATCAAAAGTCATACAGCCAGAGTCCAATACCAGAATAAAAAAAAAAGGAAAGAAGTATGGATCTTGTTTAGTGTTCATGATCATTTCTATACATTTTACCAAATTAAATTTTATATGCAAGGAAAAAAGCACACAATCAAATTCAATACAATGGTTAGACTCTTCAAGCAACAAAATACAGCAATTGCTTCTTCAAATGCAAGGCACAAAATCTTGATAAACCAAAACGCTTGCATCTTTCTATAAGGGTAGATTATAATACAAATAAATTCATATATTTGTAATTTACCGTTACTCAAAAAGTTTTTTGATCTAATTATTTCATTAAAAATTCAATCATGGGGTAAAAACTCGGGAATATATATATATGAAAACAAAATTAAATCATTAAAACTCCTAGAGTCCAAAACATACAGTCAAAAATATGAATAAGCACATGCTCACAAAATGTAGAAACTCAAATCCAAAACGTACAATCAAAAACTCGGCAATATATATATGAAAACTAAAATAAACATCAACCAACTCAAATCAATCTGTAGAGACAGAATAAGAAATTTTTTTTAAAAATCAGAATACTTATCAGAAAAGGGTATGCATATCAAGATTAATTCAACCTACGATAGATGGACCCAAATTCAATAAAAAAAATCTTAATAAACAGACAAAATCAGTCTGTAAAAAAACTAATTAGGATTTTCAAATCTAGATCCAATAATTTGACAGACTACCCACATCGAATTTTAATCAATCAGTTATCAGTAAAAATTAACTAGGCGAAAAACGAGTACTAATTAACCAGATATAAATCAATTAAGTACCCAGACTTTCAAAAACAAATCTAAGTATTTCATTTAAAAAGGTCGTACCTAATTAAAATTTGCATTCAAAAACACAAAATCAATCAGTAAAACGTAATTAGGGTTTTCAAAACACTGAATCCAATAATTTGATAGACAATACCCAGGTCGAAATTAATTCAATCAGTTATCAGTAAAAATTAACTAGGCAAAAAACCAGATCTAATTAACCAGATATAAATCAATTCAGTACCCAAACTTTCAAAAGCAAATTTAAGTATTTCATTCACAAAGATCGAACCTAATTAAAGTTTGCAATCAAAAACCCAAAATCAATCAGTAAAACGTAATTAGGGTTTTCAGTAAAACGGATCTAATTTACTGCACATAAAAAACACAACTAATGATTGAAATTGAATCAATCGACATATAAAAACCCTAGAATATAAAACCAATACAAATAAACATCTAAACCAGATCCAAATTAATTAAAGTTTGCAATCAAAAACCCAAAATCAATCAGTAAAACGTAATTAGGGTTTTCAGTAAAACGGATCTAATTTACTGCACATAAAAAACGAAACTAAAGATTGAAATCGAATCAATCGACATAAAAAAACCCTAGAATATAAAACCAATACAAATAAACATCTAAACCAGATCCAAATTAATTAAAGTTTGCAATCAAAAACCCAAAATCAATCAGTAAAACGTAATTAAGGTTTTCAGTAAAACGGATCTAATTTACTGCACATAAAAAACACAACTAAAGATTGAAATCGAATCAATCGACATAAAAAAACCCTAGAATATAAAACCAATACAAATAAACATCTAAACCAGATCCAAATTAATTAAAGTTTGCAATCAAAAACCCAAAATCAATCAGTAAAACGTAATTAGGTTTTTCAGTAAAACGGATCTAATTTACTGCACATAAAAAACACAACTAAAGATTGAAATCGAATCAATCGACATAAAAAAACCCTAGAATATAAAGCCAATACAAATAAACATCTAAACCAGATCCAAATTAATTAAAGTTTGCAATCAAAAACCCAAAATCAATCAGTAAAACATAATTAGGGTTTTCAGTAAAACGGATCTAATTTACTGCACATAAAAAACACAACTAATGATTGAAATTGAATCAATCGACATATAAAAACCCTAGAATATAAAACCAATACAAATAAACATCTATACCAGGTCCAAATTAATTAAAGTTTGCAATCAAAAACCCAAAATCAATCAGTAAAACGTAATTAGGGTTTTCAGTAAAACGGATCTAATTTACTGCACATAAAAAACACAACTAAAGATTGAAATCGAATCAATCGACATATAAAAACCCTAGAATATAAAGCCAATACAAATAAACATCTATACCAGATCCAAATTAATTAAAGTTTGCAATCAAAAACCCAAAATCAATTAGTAAAACATAATTAGGGTTTTCAGTAAAACGGATCTAATTTACTGCACATAAAAAACACAACTAATGATTGAAATTGAATCAATCGACATATAAAAACCCTAGAATATAAAACCAATACAAATAAACATCTATACCAGGTCCAAATTAATTAAAGTTTGCAATCAAAAACCCAAAATCAATCAGTAAAACGTAATTAGGGTTTTCAGTAAAACGGATCTAATTTACTGCACATAAAAAACACAACTAAAGATTGAAATCGAATCAATCGACATATAAAAACCCTAGAATATAAAGCCAATACAAATAAACATCTATACCAGATCCAAATTAATTAAAGTTTGCAATCAAAAACCCAAAATCAATCAGTAAAACGTAATTAGGGTTTTCAGTAAAACGGATCTAATTTACTGCACATAAAAAACACAACTAAAGATTGAAATCGAATCAATCGACATAAAAAAACCCTAGAATATAAAACCAATACAAATAAACATCTAAACCATATCCAAATTAATTAAAGTTTGCAATCAAAAACCCAAAATCAATCAGTAAAACGTAATTAGGGTTTTCAGTAAAACGGATCTAATTTACTGCACATAAAAAACACAACTAAAGATTGAAATCGAATCAATCGACATAAAAAAACCCTAGAATATAAAGCCAATACAAATAAACATCTAAACCAGATCCAAATTAATTAAAGTTTGCAATCAAAAACCCAAAATCAATCAGTAAAACGTAATTAGGGTTTTCAGTAAAACGGATCTAATTTACTGCACATAAAAAACACAACTAAAGATTGAAATCGAATCAATCGACATATAAAAACCCTAGAATATAAAGCCAATACAAATAAACATCTATACCAGATCCAAATTAATTAAAGTTTGCAATCAAAAACCCAAAATCAATCAGTAAAACGTAATTAGGGTTTTCAGTAAAACGGATCTAATTTACTGCACATAAAAAACACAACTAAAGATTGAAATCGAATCAATCGACATAAAAAAACCCTAGAATATAAAACCAATACAAATAAACATCTAAACCATATCCAAATTAATTAAAGTTTGCAATCAAAAACCCAAAATCAATCAGTAAAACGTAATTAGGGTTTTCAGTAAAACGGATGTAATTTACTGCACATAAAAAACACAACTAAAGATTGAAATCGAATCAATCGACATAAAAAAACCCTAGAATATAAAGCCAATACAAATAAACATCTAAACCAGATCCAAATTAATTAAAGTTTGCAATCAAAAACCCAAAATCAATCAGTAAAACATAATTAGGGTTTTCAGTAAAACGGATCTAATTTACTGCACATAAAAAACACAACTAATGATTGAAATTGAATCAATCGACATATAAAAACCCTAGAATATAAAACCAATACAAATAAACATCTATACCAGGTCCAAATTAATTAAAGTTTGCAATCAAAAACCCAAAATCAATCAGTAAAACGTAATTAGGGTTTTCAGTAAAACGGATCTAATTTAGTGCACATAAAAAACACAACTAAAGATTGAAATCGAATCAATCGACATATAAAAACCCTAGAATATAAAGCCAATACAAATAAACATCTATACCAGATCCAAATTAATTAAAGTTTGTAATCAAAAACCCAAAATCAATCAGTAAAACGTAATTAGGGTTTTCAGTAAAACGGATCTAATTTACTGCACATAAAAAACACAACTAAAGATTGAAATCGAATCAATCGACATAAAAAAACCCTAGAATATAAAACCAATACAAATAAACATCTAAACCAGATCCAAATTAATTAAAGTTTGCAATCAAAAACCCAAAATCAATCAGTAAAACGTAATTAGGGTTTTCAGTAAAACGGATCTAATTTACTGCACATAAAAAACACAACTAAAGATTGAAATCGAATCAATCGACATAAAAAAACCCTAGAATATAAAGCCAATACAAATAAACATCTAAACCAGATCCAAATTAATTAAAGTTTGCAATCAAAAACCCAAAATCAATCAGTAAAACGTAATTAGGGTTTTCAGTAAAACGGATCTAATTTACTGCACATAAAAAACACAACTAATGATTGAAATTGAATCAATCGACATATAAAAACCCTAGAATATAAAACCAATACAAATAAACATCTATACCAGGTCCAAATTAATTAAAGTTTGCAATCAAAAACCCAAAATCAATCAGTAAAACGTAATTAGGGTTTTCAGTAAAACGGATCTAATTTACTGCACATAAAAAACACAACTAAAGATTGAAATCGAATCAATCGACATATAAAAACCCTAGAATATAAAACCAATACAAATAAACATCTATACCAGATCCAAATTAATTAAAGTTTGCAATCAAAAACCCAAAATCAATCAGTAAAACGTAATTAGGGTTTTCAGTAAAAACGGATCTAATTTACTGCACATAAAAAACACAACTAAAGATTGAAATCGAATCAATCGACATATAAAAACCCTAGAATATAAAGCCAATACAAATAAACATCTATACCAGATCCAAATTAATTAAAGTTTGCAATCAAAAACCCAAAATCAATCAGTAAAACGTAAAGTAGATCTAATTTACTTAACACAAACGGAAGATGGAAATCAAATCAATCAACATAAACAAACCCTACAATATAAAACCATAAAAATCAATCACTATATATTAATCAGGAGAGAGAGATAGATAGGGGTAAAAGAGGATTATATAACTGATTGGGTTTGTTTGTTTATGGAACAGAAAATAGACGTATTTATTTATTTATTTATAGGCAGCTATTAAAGTTACTGTTACACGGTTACTCACACAGAGCAGGGAACTAGTAAATTTAGTTCCGGAAATAAGTCGGTCGCTACTTAGATTAACCAACATGACTCGACTAATATTATTGTGCGTTTTCGTCTCAAATTTAAAATTTTGGGAAACATCGTTATATAACCATCAACTAAATTATAAAAAACTCATTTATATGTATTTTTTTACAATTAATTATATATCTCATAAAAAATAATAAAATATACAATAAAAATAAAAATAAAAAACAATTAAAAAAAGATTAAAAAATTTATACATAATATCAAACAAAATTGGACATGATTAGATAGGATTACACATACAAGATTAAACATGATTGGACAAAATTAAATAGGATCAAACATGATTTGACATACAATATTGAACATGATTAGACAGGATCACACATATTTTTTTGTATACAAATGTATTTTTTAAAAATTTAATTTTTTTTTAATTTTGATTTTTTATTTTAAATATTTTTTAATGACATATGTATCTATTTGTAAATAAGTTGACAAAATATGTACTTTTTTATAAAAGAGTTATCAAGTTCAAAACAATCAGGTTTTTTGTAAATATGTACTAAATTGATATTTTTCCAAATTTTGGAAGACTTAAAAAAACACTTCATTTACCCATTGCGTTTATATCTAATTAATTAACATTTTCTTTTCAATATTCTATCTGTTCTTTTTGCAAAATCCAAACCATGGTGTCACGAAACAAGACAGAAAATGTTGCTACGTAAATTTGACTAGTTTACTTACCAGGGTCGGCTTTTATTCCAGCCAAAACAGACAACCAACTTAGGCGTAGTCATCGGAAAGGCGTCAATTTTTAAATGCTCCAGCTATCGGGTTTAAGAGTTCAAGCCATGTAGATGATCTATTTTAAATTTATCAAAATCAAAAACAGAAAAAATAAACTACTTCAATGAATTTTGAACTTGTGACCTGTCAATTGAGAGCAAGCTTAGTTTTATCATGTATTTGCACGAAAATTATTAATATCATTGCAAGATTTGAATATATGCATTTATTTATTTAATTATTTTAAAAATGCGTCTTTTAACCGATCGGCGCCTAAGAAGATCGGTCGTTTTGTCCTGGGAAATGATTGGCCTTACAATGTTTAATACCCGTAATAAGCTAATTGCCAATATGTTAGTACAATGAGACCATAAGTTGTCGCGATACCTTTGTACATGTTCTCCTATTCAGGTTCTATTATTATACTCTACACATCAACAAAAAGTAGCCCCTTCGATTATAATCAGGTGAGACAAAACTATAAATTTAGTTCACTAAAACAGGATTGTTAAAAATTGGGTTAACAATACTAAAAGTAGTCAAAGCACATATTAACAAAACATAATTAACCTTTGACATTCAGAACTCAAGTTTTATGTTCCCTTCTATTTCTTTACAAATTTTCCATAAATTCTTGGATATGACAGTTTTTGTCCTTGCAGCATTTTCATCTGCAAACACTTGAGGGAATATAATGCATAGTAGGAAGCAGTATACTCATTCCTCCATACGAAAACTCTATTTAATGTGTGGTATTTTCTCTTTCCCATTTAACGATCTGGTGTGATGCGATGCCATAGCAATATTGGTCTAAATATCTAATATTACTGGTCATATGTAACACTGAACGGCCAAAGAGTATCAAATCGGAATTGGAGATTACTAACAAAACAAATTTCATACCGGACACTTCAAATATTTGAAAATATACATTCATAGTTAGAGTTTTTTTTTTTACAAGCCAAACGAGCAAAAATGAACCGTCTTAACAGCATACATGCATGTAGGCAGGGGCGGATACATGATTTTATATTAGGCAAGTGCGGATACATGATTTTATATTTGCGGTGCACAATTTCAATATAAATCAATCAGATAGTTAAATCGAGTAAAATATATAGTAAAAAAATAAATAAATAACATACACACACAAAAACGAACAAATCAGATAGTTAATAACATAGACACACTACATCTACAACCGCTTACAAATAAAAAGAGAATAAATTTTTTCATAATATTTTTGTTAAAATATTCATAAGTTTGATTTTTATCCCCACACATATGCTCATAGCACCAACAATATATTTATATGAAGCTTATTGTTTAGTCTCTACAAAATACTAAAAATTAGATTTTTAATTTTTTTTGAATATAAATAAAAAATTCAAACAATTGAACAATATACTTTGCACAAATAAAAAAAATAATAATATCAAAGAAAATCATCAAATTTCAGCATATTTTAAATAAAAAATTGAAAAATAAACCCTAAATTACTTAATGACGCAATAGCTCTTGAGCTAGATGGAGAGAAAAGCCGAGACGAATACATGTGGTGGGCAAAATAGGTGAGAGATAAATTTATATTAGTACTATTACTGTAACCGTTGGGAGTGTATGCTGCTTTAGAGAGAGAATACATAATAGTTTTTTTTTTTAGTTTATATACTAAAGTTTTATATTTAATTAATTATATATTACCCCATGAGCATATTCGTAATTTCACAGAGTAAAAATTTGGGGTCACGTGACCCTCCATAACCCTAGCTGTATCCGCCTCTGCATGTAGCTAGGGCTATGAATGAGGCAAAAATTTCATGAAAAATATCTTATTCGTTAATAATTTGTCTCGTTTTCGTTTATTACTAAATAAAATAAAATATACATTTCGTTTAGTAAACGAGATGATAATGATCATAGCCATGTTCGTTTCGTTAAATTTCGTTTTATCTAATATATATATATATAATGGGGTTTCCCCACCAATTATATAAATATATATATATATATATATATATTTATTTATTTATTTATTTATTTATACATATATAAATATTTACGTATATCAATAAAGATATATAGTAAAAAATATTAGTAATATGAATTAAAAACCCATTATATAAAAATATATAAGATAAGATGTAAATATGATTATGTGTAAGATATCCGTTATCGTAAGAAATTTAGAGTTACTAATTAAGTTACTTACAAACTAATAGGACTGTGAATGAGGCGAAAATTTCGTAAAAAATTTCGTGTTCGTTTCGTTTATTACTAAACGAAATAAAACAATAACGAAAAACTCAAAAACTGTTCTGACCGACATGAATTTTTCTTGACGCAGGATTCCAACTTGCATTCATTACATCAAATAACTTACTTTCCATTCCCTTACCATTATGCTAATGAAGCTTTAACAACAAATTATGAAATATAAAATATATATTTCCCTTTTCTATAAATTTGGGGGCTATAAAAAATACCGGTTTTGGAAGGCTCTAGGCCCGTGCCTATTTGACCTAACTCAAAAATCGGTCCTGCCTCTGTGGTTTCTGAATATGTTTATTACTTTACCTCAGACTTATCGGAAGTTTTTGAGAATCCATCTTTTTAAGCATTTCTGATTATTTATTTTGTTTATTTACCAAATATAAATCTTTAAATTTGATTTGCATTTTTTATGTTCTGCTTAATTCTAATGTATGCATTTATTTTTAAGTCACTTTAAAAAAAACTAGCTTGGTTAAAATTATGTACACTTTGGCCATGTTTCTTAATTTGTGATATATGATAAACATGTAATATTAGTAACATGGTATATATAGTCCAAATCATATGTACTAATAATATTATCTCTAATGTGTTATAACTAATACCCCACATCATACATATAATAGTCCAATATACATTTTAATACTAACTAACAAGTTGTCTCTCAAACAAAGTATTAAGTGTGGCCAATGAGATAATTAATCATATACCCTTTATAATAATGTAAACAAATACAGCCTTTACAAATTTCCAAATATTGTATAACATATATACCACAGTGATTAACTAATTTGGGACATTTTTTTTTTGCACATGCTGGAGTTTTTTAGATACCTGAGTACATTCTAAATTCTGAGATTCTTCGAATTTTGGGTCCTAAATGAAGTAGATGTGCATAATTATTTTTCAAGTCAAGCTAGTAAACCCGTACTTGGTGCGACCAATTCGTAACGTCGTAGTTTGGTAAATATATCACCCATGCATGTTTATTTTTTCCACGTCGTAACACACTCACGTAGTATAATATTCCCACCTTTACTATGAGGTGACTTGACCTTTACAACAATTTTATTTATTTTTGACCAAAGAATATTAGTAATTTAGTACTAATATTAATATATTATATAAACAATGGTGTATCACTCGAAATCAATATAGAATCATCTCACTACCCAAGCAGAGCAAGAAAGAAAAATAAAACCCCTTTCAGAATTTCATAATCCTTCATTTACAAATATATTATAATTATACATACACATTGTTCAAAATGGGAGGCTTCAGTATACCATTGTTTTTCAAATCTCTGGGAATAAGGAAACAAAGGCAACAAGAAAAAATCCTTAACCATTGTTTATCTGAGAACTCAAGAAGCTCTGATGGGAGTAGCAGTTCTTTTGACAACTCAGTACTTGAAGTGTTATTAAGTTCAAACTCTAGTACTAACTCTGATGATTTTCTAGAAAACTCCATTCTTATCCATCCACGAGGGAGCGATGTTTGGTTAGGCATTCGAGGCCCGCTGAAATTTAAGAAAAATGGAAAAAATATCAATTAGTACATGTTTTAAGACTTATGGTTAAAATAGTGGATGTTGTTGGCGCATTTTTTGTACTTTTTGTTTTTGTTTTGAGTAGCAACAATTTTAGTCACGAGAAATCCTCTAGATTCTTGGACATCATATTGGTTGGCAGTTTGTTCTCTTGTTTTTTTGTTCTGGTTATCAACATGGAATTTGACAAAGTACATCGATCATTTCACTTTAGTTGTTAAACAAAGAAGAACGATATGGGCAAAAGAAATACGGCATTGCTTCTATGTTTAAAAGTTTATATTCACAACTATATACGAAAAGTTCAACACGGTAAACCTAAACCATGGACACGAATGGTACAAGAAAAACCGGAATTTGCTATATTGTAGCACCATTACTTTCCTGGTTAATTTACTTTTTTGTTGTGCTCTCTAAACCACATTAGTTTCTTTTTTATTGAATATTCTCATTGCACTTTAAATGAAGGACGACAAGTATCAGGTACTACTAGCAGTATACTACCAGAATACCAGATAAATGGTTTGTCATGCTTATACCAAACATACCATTTGATGGTCCATTGTTTTAACGAAATTGACGGTGTTTAATTCTAAATTGATCACTCGGGTTTCTCCAACATGGGCAGAATTGATCAATTGAGCTTTGTCTCAGCTTAATTATATAGTTTGACATACAACCTCAATGAGTATTGCCTGAAATAGGTATGAAAAAAATAAGAGCAATAAGCAGTAGTAACAGACCATGATAGTTCACGTATAACTTGGTTCAGACCAGGGAGATATCTGTTTAACGTGGCCGTTTTCGTGATGATTTACTCAGGTTGAAATATGGTGATTAAGATGAGTTACTTGCAAACTAAAATAGTTAAAGTTGTCAAGATTTCAAATTTTCAATAAATGTTTTGTTTCCGATAGCCTTTGATCCTTTTGAATCACAATTTTTTTAAATGATCTTTTTTTTATAGGCTTTGTTTTGTAATTTCATCCTAGTGCAACTTCTTTAGTCTTTTTAATCGAACATGCATGAGCCATTTTTGTGTCTTGCTTTACTTTGAGCTATCTTGGGTTATATGTATCGCTTAACGATGATAGATAAGAGGAATCGGGATAGAGAAAATAGGTAAGGCCAATTCAGAAGACCGTGTTTTGTTGTCTAGGAGATGGTCCTGTTGTTTGTTTTTTCTTCATTAATTTAAAGCTTGTTTATTTTGGAGTACTTGTCGAGTTTTTTGGCCACTTTATATGAAATTCCTATCCGCTGTTCTAGATGCAGTTTTGCAGTAAGGTTCCAAGTGGAGTTGGAACTGCAGTTGGAACCAAGTGTATAAGGTTCCAAGTGAGGTTGGAACTGCAGTTGGAACCAAGTGTATTAATGTACAGAACTGTTTTAAAATTAAATGTACTTGGAAATAATTCACACGCACATTTAACAACGGAGTTCACCTAACTAGGCTACGTCTCCGGGGCACTTACCCAGATTATGATATTATAAAAAGCTTACAATATATGACTCAAGTCTTAATGAAAAACTTAGACTCCCTCTAGGTTTTTCTGTCTATCACTATATTGCTCCTACTCTATAACTATCACTTATAAATCAATGGCATCCCACCATTGTTTTTTTTTTAAAGCTCACGTGTATTCTCTCTAGAAAAATAAGTTATTTATAATTTAGAACACACACATTTACAAGCTTAGTTATCAACTATATAAAGAGAACAAATCAATCTTCTTTCTTCAAGATCTTTTATGATTGCTTTGACTCTATTTGATTGGCTTCAATCTTTCCAATCAATGCGTGATTCTTCAGCGTGGATTAACTTCAATCATCATTGGTTGATACCTGATTGATAACTAGCTTGATTGTAGGAATTAGTATTTGCATATGACAAGGAAACATATGAAGATAATATCCTTTAGAGATAATATCTTCCCATATATATATGAAACACTTAACTCCATATTTCATTCAATCTTTAAACAAATCATACTGAATATAGATAAGGAATAAAGATTGAAACATGTGATAAGGACAAGCATAAGAATAGAGATTTATTTTTAAAAGGAAACATAACCTTATAAACTAATCTCTTTATATCTTGTAGAAAACATCTTTCCTTAAACACATTAATATTCTCAATAAACACATATAAACGTTTAAAACTATATGAGAATATATGCTACATACTTTAAAACAAATGATTTAACATTAAACAAGTAGTAATGTAGAATAATGAAACAAGACAGAATTCTGCTTCGCAGTAGGTTGGAACTCGTGGTTGCAACTGAGGTTGCAACATTACTTGAAACCTGTCAACACAGGTTGTAACTTAGGTTGCAACTAGTACTTGAAACCTAATACTACTAACTTAGTAGGTTGTAACTGAGGTTGCAACTGGTACTTGAAACCTGTCAATCCTGTCTTAGTTCTTAATAATAGTTAGGATTTATTTAGTAAAAACCAATAGACAATTAACAATATTTAGACCAGAAATCTGGTCCTAACAATCTCCCCCTTTGTCATTGGTTTTGACAAATCAATAAAGTTTATAAATCATCCCAACCACCTGCAAATTCAATATCAGTAAGCTCCCCCTGTATTTTAGAATTGCAGGCAAATTATATAAGCACAATGTATGTGCACACAGTAAGTTTTCAGACCTGTTTCAAGTTTAAAGGCATTCATACTTCAACAAGATATCAAGATATTTTCAGAAGGAAACTGCAGAATTATTAAAGCCACACAGATTAAAGCCAAACAGGCTAAAATTGTCTTAATACAGCATAATTGAAAAACAGAATTGAAAAACAGAATAAAGTCTTGAAAACATCAAAATGAAACTAAACAACAAAACATAAACTTCACTCCCCCTATTTGTCAGCAACCATTGGAATTAGTCACTTGGAATATCACACTGTGGGGGTCTTTCTCTTAGAGGATTCTGCCTGACTACTTCTTCATCTTCTGCATTGTCATCCTCACTGCTGATTGAAAAACCATCATGACTTTGAGTGTCATTACTGTCATCATCCTCACTATCTATGAGATTCACCAGTAGCTTATTTATCTGATAGTCATCAGCATCCAGTTCAGCTCTCCTTTCTTGATTGTAGGCCAACTTCTGTTGTAAGTACCACCTTACACCTTTCTTCTTTGCTGAAGGAGCAGTTGAAGGTTCTTCTTCTTTTTCTTTCCCTTTGTCACCAGAAATGTCATTGACATGTCCTTCTTTTAGTAGTTTGGCAGAAATATAGAGAGCAGAGGGACAATCTGTGATTGGTTCATTAGTGATACTAATGGGAGAATCTCTATTCATAGAAGCAACTTGACCCAGAATTATACTAGAAATTAGGCAGGGGAATGGAAGCAGAATGGATGATGAATTATCATCACTGAAATCCCTTATAAGGTTAAAGATATGATGGCCAAAGTTTATGGGTAGAGAAGACATTATCTTATACAGAAAGATGGCCATGTCTTTGTTAACTCTAGAGGGTTGTTTGGTAGGGGTCCAGTTGAACCTAGCAATTTTGTGCAATACAGCAGCACAAAGTGTGAGAGAGGATGTTTTGATGGAAGTACCATCAAAGCTAGTGTTCTTTCCAGTTAGAACCAGAGCAATAACTTCCATATCATACTCAGCATTATCCACAGAAGGATTGGGTGTATTCAAACAGTTATTGATCAACTCAGGTGTAAAGTCTAAAGTTATTCCCCTCAGAAAGACCCTTCCAAACATAGGATTACTTTTACCAAAGACACCACTAGTCAAGTTGGCATAAAATTCTTTAACTACAGCAGGATAGTAGGAACTAGCATAAGAAATAGTGTCTCCTAATCCAACAGCAAAGAGCATTTTTTCAACATACACTTGTATGTGTGGATAACTAACCAAATTGAGCCTTCTTTCACAATGGATTTCTTTACTAGAGTAAGCCCTAAATCTCCTATAAGATTTTCTACTCCAGAATCTAGGATCAACTTCATTAAATCTAGGAACAAACTCAAACTTATCTTTAATAGGCTCATTCTCAGGATTCCTCCTAGCACGTTTTTTAGTCCTATGTTTCTTAGAAGAGGAGGACTCATTTACCTTTGCCTTAGAGCTAGGACTGGTTGGAGATTTGTTCATGAAGTCCCTTAGAGTGCAGTCATCATCAGAATTGGGGTTCGTAGACATGGTTGCAACTGGGGTTGGAACCCTACTTAGAACCTTGAAGAGTATTTTACAGAGACCTAGGTTTTAACAGTTTAGAGAGAGAGGGAGATTCTGTAAAAAAGTAGTTGATTTTGGATAGTAAAAAGAAGTTTATATAAAGAGCAATTAAGTCCATATCTTTTTGAAATAGGAAATAGATACATGCAAATCAATTAAGAAACATATTTAGGCTTAAAAATAGGAAGTATTTTATCAACAGAATTTTGAAAAATAAATCATACTAAGATTACGCAAGAAACAGTTGGCATTAAGATAAATTCAGCCAATTAAACAGATAAAACATTCCTTTTTCAAAACAGATTCATCCAAAATTTGAAAATACAAACGTTGAAGCTTATTAAGGAAATTTGACCTGATTCAAGATAAAGAACAATTAAACAGATATCTAACTTTTAGGAGAACAAAAACAAATCTAGCTATTTACTCAAGAAAAAATGTTTATCAAAGAATAACTCTAATAAAGATTAAATTTGGGGAGCGTAAATTGAGCATATCCGTTTTTATCTCTACACAAAAACTAGTTTGATGACCTCATCAAGGAAAGAGTATAAGTGATGTCAAAATTTTACAAGACTTTGTCTTGACAGCTATAATATAGACTGAGGTTTCAACTGATGTTTCAACTGAGCTTGCAACCAGTATTTTTAACACGAGGTTTCAACTGATGTTGCAACTGAACTTCCAACCAACTATTGAGAGTGTGAGGTTTCAACTGATGTTGCAACTGAACTTGCAACCATCATAAAAAAATTGCACTTTGTGCTTGCAACTCTATTACCAGAGAGGTTTTTTAAGGACAAGTTACCTCACATCTGTTTTTGAGGCACCAAAAAAGCGGCTTTTTCAAGACAAAAACATCATAGCTCAAAATAAGACTTTAACCTTAGAAATAAAACTTATTAAAGGTACTCAATACAGACATATTTAGCAAAAGTATTCAATTAGATTGATAATGACATACCCCTATGTCACTTCTTAATGATTCAAACTTGTTTGTATCAAGGGGCTTTGTGAAAATATCTGCTAATTGTCTTTCAGTTGAAACATGTTCTAAAATTAAGCTCTTTTCTTCAACTAGTTCTCTAATAAAATGATGCCTTAGATCAATATGTTTGGTTCTGGAATGTTGAACTGGATTTTTAGCTAAATCTATAGCACTTTTGTTATCACAAAACAGAGTTAATATCTCTTGTTTAACATTATAATCAGTTAACATTTGTTTCATCTAAATTAGTTGAGTACATCCACTTCCAGCTGCAACATATTCTGCCTCAGCAGTAGATAAAGATATGCAATTTTGCTTTTTACTGAACCAAGAAACAAGATTGTTTCCAAAATAAAAACAACCACCAGAAGTACTCTTTCTATCATCTATGTTTCCTGCCCAATCTGCATCACAGTAGCCACTAAGAAAATGGTTTGTATCTTTAGAATACCATAGGCCTAGATGAGGTGTTCCTTTTACATACCTTAGAATTCTTTTGACAGCTAGAAGATGAGATTCTAAAGGATTTGCTTGATATCTGGCACAAACTCCTACACTTAGACAAAGGTCTGGTCTACTAGCAGTTAAATACAGCAAACTTCCAATCATGGATCTATAAAGACTGGGACAAACACTTTTTCCTTTATCATTTTTAGACAGTTTAAGAGTAGTACTCATAGGAGTTCTCTTTTCTTTACTCTCACTTAGACCAAACTTCTTAACAAGATTGTCTGCATACTTGCTTTGACATAGAAAAATCCCTTTCTCATTCTGTTTAACTTGCAATCCTAGAAAGTAAGTCAATTCACCTCCACCACTCATTTCAAATTCATTTTTCATATCAGAAATGAATTCTTCTATCCTATTAGTAGAAGATGAGCCAAACACAATGTCATCAACATATATTTGAGCAACAATTATATCCTTTGTAGTTTTCTTTGTAAACAGAGTTTTATCAACTCCCCCTCTTTTAAAACCTTTTTCAAGCAAAAACTTGGTTAATCTATCATACCAAGCTCTAGGGGCTTGCTTAAGACCATACAAGGCCTTTTTCAGCAAATAAACATGTTCAGGAAAGTTAGGATCTTCAAATCCCTTAGGTTGACTGACATAAACCTCTTCATTAATCACACCATTAAGAAAAGCACTCTTTATGTCAAGTTGAAACAATTTAAAATCATACAGACATGCAAGAGATAGTAGCATTCTAATTGATTCAATTCTAGCTACAGGAGCAAAGGTTTCATCAAAGTCAATTCCCTCAATTTGTGTATACCCTTGAGCTACCAACCTAGCTTTATTCCTGATAATCACTCCATCCTCATCACTTTTATTTCTAAAAATCCATTTAGTCCCTATAACATTTTTATTAGAAGGTCTGGGTACTAAATTCCATACATCATTTCTCTCAAATTGGGCCAATTCATCCTGCATAGCTAAAATCCATTCACTATCTTCTAGAGTTTCTTTTATATTCTTAGGTTCTAACTGAGAGATATAACAAACAAAGTGAACAACATTATTTCTTTTACCTCTGGTTTTCATACCTGAAGTAACTTCTCCTATGACATTGTCAAGAGAATGATTTTTCTGAGTCCTTACATAGCGAGGCCTGCTAGTTGACTGAGCATGAGAACTTTCTTCTTCTTCTTCAGATTCAGCAGCATTTTGGGTTTCAACTGTGGTTTCAACCTCAGTTCCAACCTCAGTTGTAACCTCAGTTGCAACTGGACTTCCAACCACTCTGGGACTTCCAGTTTGTTGTGTTTCTTCTTTCTCTTTTTCTGTAGTCTCAGCCTGTTCATCATCACCTGTAATCTCATCAACAGTTTTTAGGTCATCAAATAACACATTATAAGATTCCATAACACAGTTTGTTCTTTGATTGAAGACTCTAAATGCTCTACTATTCTGAGCATAACCAAGAAAAATCCCTTTATCACTTTTAGAGTCAAATTTACCAAGATGCTCTCTATCTCTGAGAATATAGCAAACACATCCAAAAACTTGAAAATACTTTACATTGGGTTTTCTACCTTTCCATATTTCATAAGCTGTCATGGAAGTACCTTTAGTAATATAAACTCTATTAACTATGTGACAGGCAGTATTAACAGCTTCAGCCCAAAATCTATTGGCAAGTTTCTTAGAGTTAAGCATTACTCTAGCCATTTCCTGAATGGTTCTATTTTTCCTTTCAACTATGCCATTTTGCTGAGGAGTCTTAGGAGCAGAGAACTCATGACATATTCCTAAGCAGTTGCAGAATTCTTTAAACCTGATATTTTCAAATTCAGTTCCATGATCACTTCTAATCCTAGCAATATTACCACTAGTGGAACCTTTTTCAAGTTGCAGTTTTAAGCACAGAGTTTTGAATAGTTCAAAAGTTTCAGACTTATCCTTCAAGAACACTACCCAAGAGTATCTAGAGAAATCATCTACAACTACTAGAATGTACTTCTTACCACCTATACTAGCAGTTTGCATAGGACCCATCAAGTCAATGTGAAGAAGTTCTAAGACTCTCTTAGTGTAGATTAGACTAGTACTTTTGTGAATACTTTTGGTTTGTTTGCCTATAGCACAATCACCACAGACACTTTGAGTTTTAGCACTAAGTTTAGGAATTCCTCTTATCAATTCCTTTTTAACAAGCTTATCTAAAGTTTTGTAATTCACATGCCCAAGCCTTTTATGCCAAATATCTACATTATTAGTAATGGCTTGATTACACCTACTTTGAGGCAATTCTTTTTCAGCCTTTTCAAACACATAGCAACTGTTGGTTGATCTAACTCCAGTCATGATTAAATCATTGTTAAGATTAGTAATTAGACACCTTTCTTTGTCAAATTTAACAGTCATTTCATTATCACAAAGTTGACTGATACTAATAAGATTAGCTTTTAGACCATCTACAAGAAAAACATCCTCAATATCAGGCATTCCAGGTTTGTTTAAGGTACCTTTACCAATAATTTTACCTGTATCTCCACCTCCAAACACAACAGTGTTACCTGTAAGAATGGTGACATTTTTTAGGAGGCTTGCAGTACCTGTCATATGCTTAGAGCATCCACTGTCAAAATACCAATCATTAGAAGTAACAGCATTCAAAGAGTTAATAACAGCTTTGTTGTTAGCAACTAAAGTTGCTTTTTCTTTAACTTTCCAAACCCATTTCAAATTTTTATTGACAGAAGCCAACTAGGTTTTCTGGGAAATATACTTTCTGTTTCTTTTTAAATAACACTGGATTTCAGAATGACCAGGTTTTTTACAGAAATTACACAACTTCAACCTAAAGTTATTTTTATCCCTAAAGCTATTCAGTTTGTTCATGGTTGCAACTTTGGTTGTAACTGAGCTTCCAACCTTCTTTACATAAACCTGAGTTTTATTCCTGGTTGCAACTCTGGTTGCAACTGAGCTTCTAACCTTGTGATCAAAATCATGAGTTTTAGCTTTAGCAACAGCTTCAATAAAAGTAGTTTTTCCTGTACTCTTATCACCATAGTAACCTAGACCACTGATATCTTTGGAGCCTCTAGAATATGACAGCATGTCATCTAATTTATCTGAAGCAGAAACATTCAGCAATTTTATTATCTTTTTAGTTTCAGTAAGTTCAGCCAGTTGTAATTTAAGCTTCTCAGTAAGATTTTTAACCTCATCCTTTAGATCAACATTCAGCTTGCTTATGATCAAGGATTGTTTACTCAGACATTTATACTTTTCATACAGAACAAGGTATTGCTTAGTAATGTTTTCATCAGAAGGCTCTTCCTCATCACTGCTATATGTTTCACAGGCAGTTGTAACTGGGGTTGAAACCTGCTCACAGTCACTTTCATAAGTAGGTTCTTTTTCAGTGATTATTCCCATGAAATTAACAAAATTGGAACCATCCTCTTCATCACTGTTACTCTCAGAATCACTATCACTATGAGTGGTTATATAAGCATTTTTGTTTCTTTTTAAAGTGTTTGCACACTCAGCCTGAATATGACCAAAACCTCTACATTCTCTACACTGAATCTCTTTAGATTTGTATTCTTTATTATCCTTTTCTTTGGAATTCCACTTTCCTGTAGAGTTATTATTGAACCTAGACTCTGTCTTAAATTGGTTATCCTTTTTCTGAAAGTTTTTAGATGAACCAGTATCATCCTCCTTTTTCTTATAAAACTTCTTGTACACCTTTTTTGCAAAGAAAGCTAGTTGTTCTTCATCACTCATTTTATCACAGGCATTAGATTCAGATTTCTTAGCTTGAAATGCTATTCCCTTTTCTGGTCTTTTATGTTTGAAGAATTTCAGTTCATGAGTACTTAGATTTCCTATGAGTTCTTCAAGTTTAAGATTATCTAAGTCAGTTGATTATTCAATAGCTGTGACCTTAATTTCAAACCTTTCTGTGAGTGACCTAAGAGTTTTCTTAACAAGTTTAGCATCACTGTATTTTTCACCTAAGGTTCCAGCTTGATGAGCAATGTGGCAGATTCTACCATTAAATTGTTCAATGTTTTCATCTTCCTCCATTCTTAAGTTCTCAAATTGGGTAGTTAACTGTTGAAGTTTGAAAGCTTTTACTTTAGTGGTTCCTTCAAAAGTAACTTGCAAAATATCCCATGCTTCTTTAGCTGTTTCACAATGAGAGATATACCTGAATACGATGAGAGTTACACCAGCAAAAATCAAGTTTATGGCTGTTGAGTTGGCACTTGATTTTCTGTCTTCTTCAGCAGACCATCTGTCTTCAGGTAAGAGAATCAGTTCTCCTTCATTATCCATGGTAGTTGGAGCCTCCCATCCATACATAACAGTCTTCCATGCATGTTCATTCTGCTGTTTGATGAAAGACCTCATTCTAATTTTCCATACTCCATAGTTTACTCCTCCTTCAAGCAATGGAGGTTTGTTGAAGGCGTTTCCTTCCCTCATTAAGTCCATTGTTACTAGAACACAGGATCCACACTAAGTAAGATCTAGTGTGAAGCTCTGATACCAATTGAAATTCCTATCCGCTGTTCTAGATGCAGTTTTGCAGTAAGGTTCCAAGTGGAGTTGGAACTGCAGTTGGAACCAAGTGTATAAGGTTCCAAGTGAGGTTGGAACTGCAGTTGGAACCAAGTGTATTAATGTACAGAACTGTTTTAAAATTAAATGTACTTGGAAATAATTCACACGCACATTTAACAACGGAGTTCACCTAACTAGGCTACGTCTCCGGGGCACTTACCCAGATTATGATATTATAAAAAGCTTACAATATATGACTCAAGTCTTAATGAAAAACTTAGACTCCCTCTAGGTTTTTCTGCCTATCACTATATTGCTCCTACTCTATAACTATCACTTATAAATCAATGGCATCCCACCATTGTTTTCTTTTTAAAGCTCACGTGTATTCTCTCTAGAAAAATAAGTTCTTTATAATTTAGAACACACACATTTACAAGCTTAGTTATCAACTATATAAAGAGAACAAATCAATCTTCTTTCTTCAAGATCTTTTATGATTGTTTTGACTCTATTTGATTGGCTTCAATCTTTCCAATCAATGCGTGATTCTTCAGCGTGGATTAACTTCAATCATCATTGGTTGATACCTGATTGATAACTAGCTTGATTGTAGGAATTAGTATTTGCATATGACAAGGAAACATATGAAGATAATATCCTTTAGAGATAATATCTTCCCATATATATATGAAACACTTAACTCCATATTTCATTCAATCTTTAAACAAATCATACTGAATATAGATAAGGAATAAAGATTGAAACATGTGATAAAGACAAGCATAAGAATAGAGATTTATTTTTAAAAGGAAACATAACCTTATAAACTAATCTCTTTATATCTTGTAGAAAACATCTTTCCTTAACACATTAATATTCTCAATAAACACATATAAACGTTTAAGACTATATGAGAATATATCCTACATACTTTAAAACAAATGATTTAACATTAAACAAGTAGTAATGTAGAATAATGAAACAAGACAGAATTCTGCTTCGCAGTAGGTTGGAACTCGTGGTTGCAACTGAGGTTGCAACATTACTTGAAACCTGTCAACACAGGTTGTAACTTAGGTTGCAACTAGTACTTGAAACCTAATACTACTAATTTAGTAGGTTGTAACTGAGGTTGCAACTGGTACTTGGAACCTGTCAATCCTGTCTTAGTTCTTAATAATAGTTAGGATTTATTTAGTAAAAACCAATAGACAATTAACAATATTTAGACCAGAAATCTGGTCCTAACATTATATCTCTCCCAATTATATTTAAGAGATTATATGGTTACCACCAATTATATGTATAACTCGTCCTATAGTTTGATCACTTTGATGTATAAAACACTCGTTAACTTACAATTTTTGAAATAACTGGTCTAAAATATTAGTAGATATGAATGTCTAATTGGATATTAACTAGAATAACTCTACAAATAACCGTATTGCTTAAGTACCATCATAAACTCTCGTTTAAATCGTATGGCATAAATCGAAAGAATTGTAATAAATCAAAAGAACACTCGTACAGTTGGAATAAAGTTCAACAAGCCAAAAATTTGAACAAGCAATTGATTCAGAATTGTAATTATTGTTATGGAAAAATAAGAGAAAAAGTTGTTACAAATCCACTGTGATATTTATGGGTTGAAACCATTATAATTATTTATGACAATTAAAATCCAAAACACCCAAATTTGTTTGGAATATCTCCGGTTGCACGAAATTTAGCAGCGGTCTCCTCTATCTTAAGATAATTTTCGCTACGTTGAGACTCCAAAATTGCTTTCCTATCTTCCGCTTCCTTGTGAATTTCGGCCTTCTTGTTTTTCATCTTTTCCAAACATTCCGCCTTCTTTCTTTCATATTTTTCCTGTTTATAATTCCGAAGTAGTTATATAAACAAAACCAACTTGGACCCTTTTTTTTTTACCAATGCTAGACTTGAGGGAACTTTCATACTTCTATGACTTTAATGACATGAAAGAGTTAAGTAAATAAAATATCATACTATAAGTGAGTCAGTTTGCTCATTCATTGAATATTTTCCTCTTTTTTTCGGTTGCTTATGAATTATGATACATTTAACAACACGACATTGTATAATTTACCTCAATTTTTTTCAACTCGGCATCTACAACTGCCTTTTTACTGTCCTCCCATGCACCTATAGCAGATAGCTTTTTGTATGCTCTTCAAATTTGATAGTAAGATACAAAATGCAACTCGTCAATATAAGAAGTGTGAAACATAAAACGGGAACATACTAAAAAGAGCATTTTATCCTTACCACGATACCCATAAAATAATAATTAATTTACCCCGTTTTATCTCATGATTTTGTGGTTAAATGAAAAATTGAATAGGAGAGAAAAATTATCGGTTGAAAATCAAACTACGTTATTAGAACTCGATGCCAATTTAAAGGGTAGTTGTCTTTACTTGTTATCTGCTTTTGTTTTTTGGCTCTCTTCCCACGCTTTTACCAAAGCTAGTTTTTTTTCATTAAGGATCCGAGCGAGAAGAACATCTGCAATTACGGCCCAATCACAACACGTGAAAAAAAAGTTGTTAAAGACAATTCTATCGACCAACTAACAAATTGCCACTGTATATCAGAGGATCACTAAAAGAACAAAAAGAAAAATATGATGAGATACGTATATATCACCTCTGTCAACTGGTTCATCCGATTTCTTGTCATTCGCGGGTTCTGGAAGCTCTATTACAAACCCATAAATTATAAAAAATGAAATAAGTTGTGCAATGGTAAACAAATAATTGGTGGATAGATTTGTCTTAGTTGTCAACGTATAAGTTGCCAAAGTTGGGATGTACATAGGCTAGAACTCCATAGGTAAAAAAAACATAGAGAATGTGACACAAAGCGGATCTTTAAATAGCAGCGCAGAAATGCAACAAATAAATAAGGGAATACTTTCATGTATATAGACTAGCTAGATTAAAATTTAAAATGTTAGGACCTGAGGGACATTAAATATCTGCGTAAAAATGTCTTATATATATAACCCTAATAGCATTTTTCGGCACATTCATTGACATTTGTGCACAAAATTAAACATAAAGAAATGGGTAGAACAATTTAGAGTAAAAAAAACACGCTACAAAGTGAAATTTACTCTTTATTTTGTAGTATTTAATTTTCAGACCAGTTTTCAAATTTGGGCACAATTTATGCTCTAAGCCCTGGATAACAAAAAGGCGGCCACCGGCCCTGATAGAGTTGTTTAAGTGTCTTAATTCTAATTATGAGCAATGATGCGTAACAATTAAGTAACTAATTATATGCACATGTACATATTATATGCCATTAAAAATTCTAAAACAAACTATATATGTATGGAGAAAGAAAGAGAGATATGTATATATTACTTTCATCACCGGAAAGGGAATCAATCACCTTCTCTTCCGGGACTGGGACGAGCGCTTTCTCGGTTGGGGCATCTTTGGGTGTTTCGTCATCTGGAGGGGTATCATTGGGAATTGACCCATCGGATTCAACTTTGTTGATGATCTCAGTTCCCATAATTCCACGAAAATAAGTATATACTAGTTTGTTAGTAAATTACAACTAAACAATCATAAAAAACTAGTTATCACAACTCACAAAAAACTTGAAGAAAAGAGAATATGAATTTGAGATGGTCTTTGGTAGGTCAAATAGAAGATGGATAGTGACAAATAAGGGTCTACAAGAGAGGCATTGTATATATTGACGTATATTACTAATTACATGCCATTTGGTGTTAACTGGATTCGAAATACAGCTCATCTTTCTCATGTAGATTATTATGTGGCGCGGTGTGTTATTTTGGAATATGGTTATCTTTACTAATTTTATACCTAGTTTTATATATATCGCTGAGACATTTTCGTGACTATTTATATAAAAAATACTAATAATTTTACATACCATTATCCAGAAAATGTAAAAATTCCATTTGTTACCTTAATGAATAATAATAGACCGTAATTGCATTTCAAAAAAGATGTATATTTTTTTAATGGAACCTAAAGGGAAACATTTTCTGTAAATTTCTGTTGGAAAATGAAAAGAAATACTTTTGAAATTTTCTTACACTACACATACTTAGGGTATTTTATACAGTTATGAAACAAATCTAGGTCAGTAGGTGACATTTTAATAGTTATAATCATTATAATTAATAATCGTTATGAAACTCTTAGCTAAATAAACATAATATATCCTGTTGTTGTTTGCTATTTGTCCATGTCATCTATAATGAGCTATTGGCACAATACATTAAAACGCATCATATTGGTTTTGCCGATTGTCTCTTTTCTCTCTTGTTGTCCCTTGTTTGACCTTTTCTTTATTATGAGTTATGACATATATCCATAATCATTGTTGCACAAGAATTTGTGCATCATCATGAAGTTATAAGCCAAGTACAAGTTATAGTCCGTAGTTTATTTAGTAGCTTAATTTTGAATATCACGTCTCTAAGTCTTGTTGTGTTGAAAGTTTAATTGTTTGTGATCATATTCCGATTTAGGGACCGGCGACATACCCATTCAAGAAGGCATCTTTTAACATAACGAGAATAAAGACGATCGATATTATCAAATCAATGATAATGAGTACTCCCTTTTCAGGGCACCTGTAAGAGAGAATTGATAACTCGGAATACGCATATTTATAATAGTTAATCGATTGAAAATAAAAATATTTAAAAAAGTATTTTACGAACGGATGTAGGATTTTCGATTCAGCAGGGGCAGGGCACACTTTTTTTTTTAAATACTATCAAAAAATTATTACTATAGGCAAAACAACGATGAATTCAATATAAGGAATTCAAATATCAATTAAAATAAACCTCTACTTTCTTTTATTATATGTAATCTTTTCATAGGAACATTGTTGGATAAACTACTATAAAAGTCTTTTTTCAATATTAAGTAATAGGTATTAATCAACCACTCATTATTTACCTCGTTGAGAAGCCTACTCTTCACAATTTTAATTTCTGAAAACGTTTGCTGTACAACAGTTATAACCGGTAAAATCAAAGTGAAAGACTAAAGTTTGGAAACCAACAAGAATATTGACCAAGTCTCTTATATATTCAACCATCATCCTTGTAAGTATTCCTTATATATTCATTTTTCAACATTTGAGTACATATCCATAATGAAGTTCTCAAGTTGATTTGAAAGTGATAAAATGTTAAATATGAGGAATTCATGCTAAATCAATTTTCCTATGTCGAATGAATAGTATGAGTCATGTTGATCTAGTCATTGCACGCAAAGCATTAGCTCCGTACTTGAGTCGCTGAATCAATAATTTAGCTGTTGAAGTAGCATATCTAACACGGAATTAAACAACACACGATGATGTTGAATAATTATCATATTCTCGCCTTTACTACACATGCATATTTTCCGTACTAAGAATAGACATACTATGTTTATTTTCTAAAATAGAAAGTTTCGCCATTAAAAAGTTTCATCCGTCCGTCCCTAAAATTCTAACAACCAAAACCTGCACATTGTTTTGTATAAATTAACTCAAATTATTTTGATCGTACAAAATAACTTGCACCTTTGACCGTTAGAAACCTTGTATCTAAATTTTGAAATGAAAGATTATAAAATTTAATCATGTAGTTTAGCATTTGAATTATGTAAATAACCTTTGAATTTTTTTATTCTACCAATTCAGGCACTAGTTTTTGGTCGGTCAAAGTGACACAGATCAAATTATGTGAGTGTGAGAGTATTTTTAATTAACCGGAAGAGTAACAAATATTAAAACAAAAAAACGAAGAACGACAATATATACTAGGCCAATGTACTAAAGCGAAAAGCCGAAAAACACCAGATATTCCAAGAAAATGTGAAGATCCCAGTCGCAAAATATAGAGACCTACCTAAGCCACATTTAAATATCGCAATTTCTCCCTGATATAAAAAAATAGCTAGTTCAAACAAGATATTTTAGACCTAACAAATGAAAACGTGAAATTACCGAAAATCAGGAGTACTGATCATGATACCATGATATTCAATCTTTTGGATTGGGTTGTATCACACTTGTCCAGGCTTCTTCTTTCTGTGGCAACTAAGGCACCATGAGCAGTGGCAGAACCATAGTACGTATGAACCCGGTTGTCACTACAACCCACAATTTTCAATAATTTTATTTTTTCTATAGTGTTTTTTCGAGTAATTTGTAGATAGAGTATTCCGACAACCACTTAAATTTTATTCTCAGCAACTCCTTTCAAAATTATATATTATTTTTGCAATTACATACTACTATATTTCGTACATATCACTATATAAAAAATAACAATTATAAATCAATATCCAAACCTTATTTTCTAAATTAGTTAAATCATTATTACAAAAATTAGTCAAATTATTATTACAAAATTTACACAAGAAAATAAAACTCTCAAAATTAAGATTAAGTATTTTTGTATTTATTCCAACAATTATTTATGTAACAGAATCGTGTTTTTTTTTAATTTAGAGAAAATGATAAAGTTAAAAAAATCTATAAAAAAAAAAACTAATTTTGATCGGTATGTTGTTCATAAACTATGAAATTTGTCAAGAATAATTTATAAAATTTCGTAAATATTTTTTTTAAATCTTTACAATTTGAGAGAATATAGACAAATAATAATAATTTTGTAACTTTATGTACACGATATTTTAAAATTTAAGTATTAAATACTTTAAGTTTGACTCTTAACATTCTCTTTATTAATTATATTTTTGAGCTAGTTTTTTTTCTAGTTTATCAACAACAAAAAATAGGCTATTCTTTTTGACGGAACCGACTCGTTAGCTAACCAAAAAATCCAGTTCTAATGGTACAACATGGTACAAAAATCCAGTTCTATGTCAGATACGATTGGTCTTCAGTAAAGCCTAGGGATTTATTTCACAAATATTCCAGAATATGAAAGTATTTTTCATTTTGAACGAAAAAATAACAATACCTAAAAAGTAGAGAAGAAAGGAAATACTAATTAAACAAATGCTACTAAAATGTAAGATTGAGTAATCGCAGGTCTTTTAGCTTCCAGAGACTATATGTTACAAGAAAATCCAAAGATCTGATCAGCCACGACTCACGAGATCACGAAACAAGCCTTGTTTCCATTTTGCTTAGTCCTCATGATGTCTTTGATGACTTAATATGTACTACACAATTCATTTTTATCACTTTGCAGTTAGGTCAATAACATGTAACTAAGCAATTACCGGAAATCCGAACATACTCCTAAATAAAATATCAATCTTTTCCATTTGCAAAAGTCCTTTCAATTGTTTTAAGTAGTTTTTAATCTTATTCATGCACGATTAAGTATGTGGTACCGTAATGTATGGATCATTTAAATCATTACAAAAATAGCATATAAATTACCAGGAAAATCAATGAGAATCATATTTCTGTTGCTTCTCCACCAGAAATTTTCTTTTCCTTTCCTCTACAAACACTAGTTCCGGTCGATTTAGGAAAACAGAAATAAAACGATATGAAAACACAATAGAAATATAGAATTTCTAATCCAACCCTATTTGATCATGTCTCAGCTGTTTTCGTACTTTCTTCGGTGTTAACTGACTCGGATACCAAATTCACGAGAAAATCAAAGATATCGGTTGCCATAACAGCTGATGCCACGTCCTCTTTTTGCAAGGTCCTTCTCTTGCTTTGCATAGTCATCGCCCATGACCTTCTGGTCAATTCTTCGATGAAAATTTCACAAGCCTTCGAAAAAACAATTGGGGCTTCACCAGATATCATTTTCACATCATCGTTTGATTTCTTCATTATCTTTTTAATCCTCGCTAACGGAAGAGAATGTGGGCCTGTTTTACCGGAAATGCCCCCCGATAGGATACCTGAGTATGTCCCTGGCTGCCTCATTTGACTAAGAAGTTAGTAGTTGGAAGTATTTTGTTATATGGAAGATAAATTTTGGTGTTTATTTATGGTGACGCCGGCTTATAATTGCTACCCAAGATAAATAGTTTAATGTATCAAGGCCGGCCAGCCTGCTTGATGCCGGCTTTAAAAACTTATGCATTGACATTTCTGCTTGTTTCTGTTGATATGCAAAAAGATATAAATTAATTGGTTTATCATAATATTTGTTTGACTAGAAATATGAACTTTTAAACAATCAAAAACAGAGAAAGTTAAATGGACAATTTCGGAAAATGGTACATACTGGTCCTAATGAACTCAAATGATGATATATATTGAAATAGTTTAACACTTAGATCCATAATAACATTCCTATGTTGTTGAGTTGTGGAGCCAAATGAGCTTTGGTCATATTTTCTAATTATCCTACATCGCATGGAATTGTAATAAGACCCACTAAGTGTTCTATTTATATGTCCCAATATCTTGTATTTTAATTACACATTTACACATCACTGTGAGAATATTATAAGTGAGAGAGTTCTAGTTGCGAGAGAACCATAGCTTGCGTTGAGCTAGATTACGATTGTAATCCTCATTATAATAATATTAAGTGTCACGTGTAGCGGCCCGGAGACGTAGCCAATTTGGGTGAACTCCGTTATCAAAGTGTGTGTGCTCGGTTTAAGTTTCTGTCTTTCCTTATTTGCTCGGAGTGATTTCCTAACAAGTGGTATCAGAGCCCGAGGTTCACAGAACTAAGGTCGAAGACCAAGAGGAAGATCAATGGTAAAAGAAGACAGAGTCACACACGGGATCGAGAAGTTCGACGGGAAGGACTTCGCATTCTGGAGAATGCAAATAGAGGACTACCTTTACGGGAAGAAGATGCATCAGCCACTTCTCCTTAAGGAAAGGCCGACCACGACCACCGAGGAGGCGTGAAAACTCTTAGACCGACAAGTGTTGGGAGTGATCCGCCTAACACTATCTAGGAGTGTAACACATAACGTCGCAAGAGAGACGACGACGATGGGGATGATGAAGATCCTCACCGACATGTATGAGAAACCATCCGCGAACAACAAGCTACATCTCATGCGTAAGTTGTTCAATCTAAGCATGGCTGAGGGGACACCTGTCGCGAGTCACGTGAACAAGTTCATCGACACCGTACATCAGTTGGATGCGGTGGAGATAACTTTTGAAGACGAATTGAGAGCCTTTATACTGCTAGCATCTCTACCGAACAGTTGGGAATTCATGCGAGCTGTTGTTAGCAACTCAATTGGAAAGGAGAAACTGACCTACAACGGCATCTGAGATCAAATACTCGCTGATGAATTCAGGAGATTAGACATGGGTGAATGCTCAAATGATGGAGCAGCCTTGAACGGGGGTTCAAGAGACCGGGGTAAGGCCAGGGTATGGGACGTTAGAGGACGTTCGCATTCCGAGGTAGAAGAGGGCAAAGCCGAGGCGGCAAAGATAGCGATCGAAGTAAGAAGAATCTTCGATGCTATAACTGCCAGGGTATGGGGCACTTCAGTCATGAGTACAAGCAGCCGAAGAAGGGTACCGGCCGTGATCACGTGGCTAATATTGCGAGCGACGAGGATTCGGGTGACTGTTTAATGCTTGCCAAACAGAGAGATAAAGATTCGTGGATTCTAAACTCTGGGGCATCATTTCACACGACCGCTCAGAAGGATTTATTCGAAAATTACACTGCGGATAATTTCGGTAAAGTGTATCTAGCCGACGGAGAAGCGTTGGATGTTGTTGGAATGGGTGATGTAAAAATTCGCATTCCAAACGGGTCGGTATGGAAGCTAACGAAAGTGAGGCATGTTCCAAGGTTGGTCAAGAATCTGATCTCAGTAGGTCAACTAGATGCCGAAAGACACTCCATTTTGTTTAGCTGTGGAGCTTGGAAAGTTTCACGATGAGCTATGGTGATAGCCCGATGGAGTAAGGTCGGTACATTGTACATGACCGATGAGGTGCGTACAATTACGACAGCTGTGTCGCAAAACTGCTCGGAACTGTGGCATCGACGGTTGGGTCACATGAGTGAGAAGGGGATGAAGGTGTTAGCGAAGGACAGTAAACTTTCAGGCTTGAAGTCTGTCAACCTCGACATGTGCGAAGGTTGCATCTTCGGGAAGAAGAAGAAAGTGAGCTTCCGGAAAGGTGAAAAAGCTCCCAAGGAGGAGAAGCTAGCACTGGTCCACTCAGACGTATGGGGACCATCTCCAGTAACCTCAATGGGAGGATCTCAGTACTATGTGACCTTTATCGATGATTCGACGAGGAAAACATAGGTCTATTTCTTGAAACACAAGTCTGAGGTGTTTAAGAAATTTCAAGAATGAAAGTCCATGGTCGAACTAGAGACCGGGAATAAACTCAAGTGTTTGAGGTCCAATAACGGCGAAGAGTACATTGATGCGAAGTTCATAGAGTTCTGTGCTCAAAGAGGCATTCGAATGGAGAAGACCATCCGAAGAACGCCACAGCAAAATGGCGTGGCCGAGCGAATGAACCGAACAATCAATGAGCGTGCTAGGAGTATAAGACTGCAAAGTGGGTTGCACAAAGCCTTGTGGGCACATGCAGTAAGCACGGCGGTTTATCTCATTAACCGCGGACCCTCAGTGCCATTAGAAAGGAGAATTTCCGAAGAAGAGTGGATAGGAAAGTCTATCTCTTATAAACACTTGCGAGTGTTCGGTTATCTGTCATATATTCATGTCGACATAAGCGAGCGTACCAAGCTTGACTCGAAATCCAAAGTTTGTTACTTTGTGGGATACGGTGGAGCTGAGTTTGGATATCGCTTCTGGGATGGTCAAACAAAGAAGATCATTCGCAGTAAGGATGTCATCTTCAACGAAAGCATTTTGTATAAAGATCGACAAAATACGGTGGTGGAAGAAGATGTGCTCCCGTCCGAGGAAAGTGGTATGGTCGACATGAATGCGTTTCCAAGAATAGAGTTGGAAATGGAGACTAAAGATGAGCCAGTGGTGCTTGACAACCGACCAGCAGATGCTGAAGAGGACGAGGAGGAGCCCCAAACTCCCCGACCTGAATTGGGCCGAGGTCATCGCGAGAGAAAACCTCCTGCCCGATACTCTCCTTCCCTCCATTACATATTGCTCAATGATGCAGGCGAGCCTGAAAGTAAAGAAGAAGCTCTGGAGCTAAAAGACTCGAGCAAGTGGGAGCTCGCGATGAAGGATGAGATGAAATCACTTGAGAAGAATGTGACTTGGCAGTTAGCCGAACTGCCCAAGGGGAAAAGGGCACTGAGCAACAAATGGGTGTTCCGTCTAAACGAGAAACAAGATGGCTCGAAACGGTATAAGGCACGATTAGTAGTCAAAGGGTTCCAGCAAAAGGTAGGAATTGACTACACCGAGATCTTTTCACCAGTCGTAAAGCTGACGACTATTCGGCTATTGTTGAGCATTGTGGTAAATGCGAATCTTCATATTGAGCAGTTATATGTGAAAACTGCATTTCTCCATGGAGATCTAGAAGAAGAAATTTACATGCTCCAACCTGAAGGGTTTGCTGAAAAGGGAAAAGAGAAACTGGTCTGCAAACTGAGGAAGAGTTTGTATAGGCTAAAACAAGCACCATGGCAGTGGTATAAGAAGTTTGACAGTTTCATGGTAGATATCGGGTTCGAAAGAAGTGATAGTGATCACTGCTGTTTCGTGAAGATATTTGCGAACTCTTCGTACGTCATACTACTGTTGTACGTAGATGACATGTTGCTCGCCGGGTCGAGCCTTGTTGAGATTAACAAGGTGAAGCAACAGTTGGCGAAACAGTTTGAGATTAAAGATTTGGGTGCCGCAAATCAGATCCTCGGTATGAGGATTTCCCGAAGAAGGGATGGGTCCCTGTTTCTGTCATAAGCCGAATATGTGAAGAAAGTGTTGGCACGGTTTAGCATGAGTGATGCCAAGGCTGTAGGCTCACCGCTAGCCACACACTTTAACTTTTCGAAGAAACAATCACCCACAGACGAGGAAGGAAAGGATCGTATGTCGAACATACCCTACGCTTCAGCAATTGGTAGCTTGATGTACGCTATGGTGTGTACAAGACCGGACATTGCCCATGCAGTGGGAGTTGTCAGTCGTTACATGAGTAACCCAGGAAAGCTTCATTGGAAAGCTGTAAAGTGGATATTGAGATATCTCTCGGGTACCGTGAGTTCGGCATTATGTTTCCAAAAGATCTCGGAAGGCCTGCACGGCTATGTGGATACTAACATGGCCGGTGATCTGGACATCCGAAAGAGCACAACCGGATGTGTCTGTACCTACGGTGGTACTGCTGTGAGCTGGACATCTAAGTTGCAAAAAATTGTTGCATTGTCGACAACAGAGGTTGAGTACGTCGCGGTGACGGAAGCAAGCAAAGAGATGATTTGGTTGTAGGGTTTCTTGAAGGAGCTCGGTCAGAAAACCGACAAGGGAGTTCTGCACTGTGATAGTCAAAGTGCAGTCCAGCTAGCTAAGAATCCTGTATTCCATTCACGCACAAAGCACATACAGATTCGTTACCATTTTATCCGGGTCGTTCTAGAAGATGGAATCTTCGCGCTAGAAAAGATTGAGTGCGCTAAGAACCCCGCCGATATGCTAACGAATACTGTTACAATCGACAAACTGAGGTTGTGTGCAACCTCAGTATGACTCCGAGCTTGAGACTCAGGGGTTCGCCGCTACATGAAAAATTGAGCAACTCTGAAGAATATCAATTATTATACAAGGATACCGATGGGAGCATTTTGCTCGGTGGAGCACAGTGAGTTCGGTGGTCGGGGATAATAGGAGTTTTTTTTTAAGCACTCGACATTTGACTCCAAGTGAAAGATTGTTGAGTTGTGGAGCCAAATGAGGTTTGATCATGTTTTCTAATTATCCCACATCGCCTGAAATTGTAATAAAACCCACTAAGGGTTCTATTTATATGCCCCAATATCTTGTATTTTAATTACACATTTACACATCACTGTGAGAATATTATAAGTGAGAGAGTTCTAGTTGCGAGAGAAGCATAGTTTGTGTTGAGCTAGATTACGATTGTAATTCTCATTATAATAATGTTAAGTGTCACGTGTAGCGGCTCGGAGACGTAGCCAATTTGGGTGAACTCCGTTATCAAAGTGTGTGCTCAGTTTAAATTTCTGTCTTTCCTTATTTGCTCGGAGTGATTTCCTAACAGATGTAACTGTAGGCAATGGTGAATTGTGTCCCTATATACGTATCTTATCACTTCTACAATTTTCGTTTACTATTTAAAAGTATAGTATCGACAAATGGAAAATTTGTATACGTGATAATAATAATGTATGCTTTGATAGAACATTCATTGATTTAATATTTATATAGGACGTCTTTAGATATTACCTCGAAGTGGTACTTAAGATGAAAATTACTGTATTATGACTCCTGAAAAATGCACATGTTTCACACAAAAGCAAATGCATGTCGGGTTTTAAGCCGAGTCTAAAAGCTACAAAAACGTAGAAGTCGTACATAACCTTATTTGCTAAATCTATGTAGATCTTCGACAATATAACTTTAACACAGTTTGTTTTTACCTCGTCAAGGTACATTTCAATAAAAGCAAAGAGGTTTACTTTGCCCCTCATTATACATAAAAAAAAAGTTGTATGTTTCATTTCGTTTATCTGATACTTCATGAATTTGCTAATAGAATCTCCATGACAAATCGACGATGTCTACTCTTCTATGTTGTCTTAAGTTATTTGACTTAACATCCTATGACGAATCGACAATGAAATTTGTCATTTATTGGACGATTTAGAACCCGCAACTCTAAAAATCAATTGCAGGAACATAGATACGCTGAGTCCATCTTTGCGAGGTCTTTCAAGCTTGAGAAAATACACGTCACTGGCACCTTCTAAAGGAACAAACAATCACTTTGAACACTGAAATTCAATTGACTAACCCACAATAATGATCCAAATAATCATGTCTTCACACACCCAATTCTTCTATGGATTTATTGGTATTAGAGAAACATATGTCACTTGGTACAAAAAAAAGAAGAAGCAATTAATCTTGTTTAATTACCCTTAACCCTTCAATGACCCAAACAAAGTATGCTATTTCAACATGCAACTTTCACGTCAATTCCTTTCTCACTCTTATCATTTCATGACTCTCCAGAAAGCTACACAAGTTAGTATAGTCTCCTAAAAAAAACTCAAATAAAACAAAACAGTCCCTAAATTAGCTTACTTAAGAATTTTATTTAACAAAAAATAGTTCAGTTGACCTTAATCACCTTAGCTAATCGCGACAACCCTTCACATTAATCGAACATAAACTTGCAATCAAACCACACTGCAGACCAAATTAATTTCGTAATTGTGAGAATCTGCATTTTTTATAATTATTAAAAAGGTCCTCACAAATAAAGGTTAAAGTGAGAGTGGGTAACCCAAAAGAAACTGAAATCAAATTGCATATTTGGAGGATTCGAGAACCAGCTTTCTCAATAGTCCAATTTAGTTTTTGGCGGTCTGCAAGCAAACTTTTAGCTTATAGTACAAATTAAATACCCTAGCTATATGTATCTAAATGGTTTAAAAAATTATTGTTAGATTAGTTTTGCAACAAATCTTCGATCTTTCTAAATTCAGAATCCGAAGATCCGAATAAGATCTTTTTGATGGAAAAAAAATGAAAATTTTGTTTGCTGTGGAACTTTCACTTTTTAATAGAAACATTGTGATATGCATAGAACATAAGAAGTATTGAAATTTAAATACGGGTTGGTGTAATAAAAGTCTATTTTCTGGCTAAAAAAAATAATCCTAAGAGGTTAATATAAATAACAATAACAATCACCCAAAATTGTTCTTTTGTCATATACCATCCTGAAGAAAAAAAATTATCCATAAAATTGAATAAGGAACCAGTTGTAGAATTTACAATATAGAATCAATTGTTAAAAACTCAAAATTAGACATACGAGGGTAACTGGCAAAGCACCATATATAGACTGTATATAATTCACAACTTATTCGTTCATATATAAGGTTTCTTTTATTTACTGTACATAAACCCGAGACAAGTTTTTTTTTTGGATTATAACCATTAGGAAAAAAGATGAAGTTGTAATAAACTCATTATTCATACTAATTTTCTCTTTAATTAGTTACTATTATTCTAACAGTATTTCTCTTTAATTTTATCTTTAAATGCAACTTGAAAAAGCAATACTACTCAGGTTATACAACGTGAAATATGTAACATTTTTGGCTGGCTACCACGTGATCTTTATTTATACTGGCACGTGCAGATGTACTTAAGATATATATTTGCATCTAGTCCCGTTAATTTATATCGTTTCTAAATTTTAAATAATTCTAGAAGTTGCTTTTATGAATTAAAGAAAAAAGGCAAATCATGAAGACTAGAAAATCCTGAAGTTTATACTTCTAGTAATTAAATTAAACCTGCACCATACATTTGTGTTTAATCGTCTGCAGATTGAACTGCATTGTAACCCCGATTGATTTTTTATTTTATTTTTGCAGAAGCTACAATGCATTTGATTAATTATGAATGTTAAATACTATGATTTTTTCCTAAAAGGTTTAGAATTTTGCGTATTCTGATTCGTTTTTATCAACCTCAGGAATTAACTTATTTATTGACAAGCTTATCAATGGCATATCTTGTGTATGTTGTCTTAAAAGGGTCAACCATTATCACGTGATCACCTTTGTTTGTCTCTTTAGTTTTGGCACAAATGTTTTCATATATAAAACCATGTGGTAGTTCTCGACTTTTTTAATTTATTAAAAACAATTAATTTGCAGTTATACTTTGTGAAACTGGCCAAGTACTGTGCTCAAAATTTATGTTGTTAGTTCTCATTAGATCGAATTAGTTCTCATTATTGTTTAGTTATCTTTGATGTACTTGTTTAGTTTAGTTATCGTGTATTAAACCTAGTTGACATTGTATCCATTATGTTGAATTTTGTAGTTCGAACATCATTATAATATCTGGGTTAGGTCGCGCTTTTTTATATATACGATTACTTATTCCAAAAACAAAGTGTGCTACACACACCCAATAGTCCACACAATGAAATGACCTGTATCATGATCTCAGTTTCAAATGAATCAAATCTCTAAACCATCCAATGGATTTTCACTTACTAATTAATAAATACTTAAGACAAAGTGGAATGACAACACAACATGCAATTTAAGTTAATTAACTTATCATTATGCCACAAAGTCTCCATAAAGAAAAGGGGAAAGAATTACATGATGAGTGATCAGAATACAATCTTTATTACTCTACAAGTAATTGACCCTTTTTAAGCTTTGCATGTGAAAAAAAAAGGTAAGTGAACAATATTTCAGATAAAACAACTCATAACGTGCTCACTCGTGATTAAAAAAGAGAGAGAGAGAGAAGAATCTCTCTCCCTTACTCCCTAGGTATTACATTTTAATTAGCATTTTTTAACGTTGTGCCTAAATGGAGTAATTACAAATATACAATCCAAAAGATACCTCTTAACTGTTTCTTGTATTATTATTTATTGTATTGTACAGTTTGTCTCTACCTTACTTAGTAATTAAATTGCTCTCCATACTGCTGGAACTTGCATATCCAAGTAGCTAGTTCTTCAATTCTACATATGGCTAAATAAAATTTATTAAATGTATACCTTTCCCTTTAAGATAGAGAATGTTTAGGTTAATTAAATGCATACTCTTTAGCATATGGATGCTAACAGTACGTACACTTTGCTTTATGCCTTATTTGTTTGTTACTTTCACAATACTCCTGGGATTATCATTTCAACTTAGACTGTAAAGACTGTGGACACAACAAGATACATTGTTCAGATTTCTTAGTCCGGTGTTTGGTTTGCGAAAATGATAATTTTTCAACCATGAAATAATATTGAAAATGAGAAAGGGTACTTCTGCGCGTTCACGGTTATTTAGCGATGCTTAAATAACTCACTCGTCATACTTGTAAAGAAAAAAATCGAAGAATAAAAAAATTAGCGAATGTTTGTTGATGAGAGTATTAAGTTATCAAGCTTCAGTACATGCATGTTTTCTCTAGGATGTGTTGAACTTGAAAATATGTTTGAGCACATGCAACTTAATATAAGGGAATCCTGCACAGAGTCTAGCTAGAATATATGGTCATTCAAAATAATTGGATGTGTCACAACTAAATTTTCACAACTTAAAAGCCAAAAATAAGTACGAGTCAACCTAAATTGGTTGGTCAAAATTAGACCCAACCGATTTTCTAATGAAATTAAGCCGACCTCAACACATATTAGAGACCTCGTTGTGTGATTATCACAGCACTTAGAGACTGTTACAAAAGGGAAACTGTAAATAAATTATTCTGAACTTGACTGTTCATAGAATGAAGAGATTGGAATATAGATCTTGGTAACTTGGACAATTTCGACCGCAACCACGACTGATTCAGCGGAGGGGTGGAAATTCATTGGTGAAACTTTTTCTTAGTACGTAAACGGGGGGTCAAAATATACTAAAGATGAAGATTTAGTAAAACTACAATTTTAGAGGGTCGTACAAAATCATTGTTTTGGTTAAACGTTGTTCAAGAGAAAAGGGGCCGGAGTTATCACCCGGCATGTAACGACCTGGTCTCTGATCACCTAATTCAGGATAAACTTATACATGAGTATAAATAAGCACACACATACATAATGATTTAAAGCATCTTGTCCTGCTATCATGTTGAGGAATGGCAATGATATTAAACCAGACCTTGTGGTCCTATGACAAACGCATGCCAGCCTATGTATACATACAAATCTATGTGTGATGAAGAACATTCGATTTCATATAATTTTTCCTTTCTTTTGTTTCATTTGTATGTGTTGTGGTTTGGTGTAGTGGGGTTCGATATTAGTTGTGTTATTGTGTAAGGTTGTGAACACATATGGCCCCTTCTAAAACATTTCCAAAAATTTGTGACATACTGTAACATCCTAGAACTAAATATGATGTTACACGGCCGATTAACACGTGGCTTGACACGTGCTAGACGAAGGCCTATAACTTAAAGATAATAAAATAAATAATTTAGACTATAAAATAATAGCTTCAAACATTCGTTCTTATTTCTTAATATCTCACCAACCTAAGATAAAATTCACATATCGATAGGAACTTATTTAAAAAGGTCTTGTAATACTAAAGAAACAGGAATTGAAAATTATAAACTTGGAACTTTATTAGCAGCGGAAATAAAGCGGAATCCTATGAAGGTCTGGCTGATTCCCAACTAACTTAACTCTGACTCCTTAGAACGACTTCTTAGAACCTGTATACCTGAAAGCATTTCAAAAACGAGGGGTAAGCTAAAAGGCTTAGTGAGCGATAAACCTTGCAATACAATATAGGGTCGAAAATATATTTTAATCATTTAATCATTTTCCTTCGAAAAATCAATATTTTTAACTTTACAAAATTCCCAAAGCATAATGTAATATAATTGTAATTTTTGGTGTGATCAATACGATAATATAAATGAGAAATTAAGCTCGATTGGCCTTCCCAATCTCCTAGGTGGGTTCAGACTTCCTGATCCTCTTTTATTCGTTGGATCCAGACTTCCTGAATCTCTTTTATTCGTTGGATTCAGACTTCCTGAATCTCTTTTATTCGTTGGATTTGGACTTCCCAAATCTCTTTTATTCTATAAACTTAATGCCAAATATAAATCATAGAGATCACCAAAATAAAATAAACTTTCTTGAAAATCTCATACGCTTATCAACGCATATAAACATTTCACTTTTCTTACGTTCATCAACGTACACAAATAACCTTCCTGTTTTGAAACCTGCAACTTTGCAATGATATATACATATATAATTTTGATACTTTTCAAAATATAAATTGATCTTGCAACACTTGTTAGAAAATGCAATGGGATTTTATAATAGCAAGTAAGAAAACCACTCACACAAATACCGGATTGAAAATAGCTCGGGACACCGAAAACCTGGAAATATAATTATCAACTACTTGTCAATATACCGTACGGAACCGCTAACTATTTTAATTGCACTCTAAATAACTCGACTATTCCCAGTCTCCAGAACAATTAAGTTCTATATAAGTCGCAAGGTAATTTGTTCTGTACATAAAATAAAGGAAACTAAACATAATCAATCAGCTAAGGTATAATTAGGTTGGGTAAGATTATAAACCATGTCAATATTAAGGACACTTAAACTAAGTAACTTATCGAAGAACAATCATGCCACATACATACACATACATAGACAATAAGAATTCAATACCCGGTTTATCCCCAAATAATCATGTATTGATCAAAATGTTCTCTGTCCTTAGTTACTGTACTATCACTTAGTTTATTATACGAATCGTTTACAAAGTGATGAGACTAAGGCATGTTTGGATAAGCAAAACATTAGTAGCCGTGTGTGTTTACCTAGATTGGTTAAGAGCTTACATTTATCTTTAAAAAAAATGCAAGTAATAAGTATGATAGCATGTTCCTGGAACCAAACAAGTTTACAATTAAGGACATAAACATTAAGCTAGTCTATCTCATGCAAAATCCAGTGGTTCTGTTATTTCGACTAAGGCATGTACCGGACAATCATGGTAAAGGGGGACTTCGTCAAGGGAAGCCTAGAAAGATCACCTAGCAATTAGTGTGAGTGTGTTTGTAACTAAGACTGGATACTGGACAATATAAACTGATTTACAATTTTGATCAGTTATGAACATAACCCATTTCTTACGCTTGGTATTTCATATTGGTCATATGTGAAGTGTGAACCATGACAGTACCCAATATTTCAAAAGAGTTCCAAATGCAACAGTCCTGTTTCTCTAGCACAAACTCTTAAGAACAAGAGAAAAAAAAAATGGTTATTCACCGTGTTTTAGCCAAATATTAAACTGTAAAGCAGAGAACACTACCAGTTATTTTATTAACAAATTTCCTAATAGTTAAGAAAAACTTGCACAACAAAAATTCTTCTTCTTTCAAAGTCTTTTAAGACATTTCCTGACAATTTCAACATAACAACAAGCAGAAAATTGACTGTCCCTGTTTTGGTAATCTTCCAAATACTAGATTCTGTCTGAAATCTTAAACCAATAGTACCAAAACACCATATCCACCATTTATAAGATGTTAAGACAGAGAGAGACATAGCAACCATACTCTTATGCAACAGCCAACAATTATGGGAATCAAATAAAAAAAAGGTAAACTAAAGAATACTATACAACTGGCGATCAGTGAATTGACAAAGTCAAATAAAAACTAAAAACTCTTACTATTAAACTTCTAAAGAATTTCACACCCAAACAAACATATTGATTTCATTTATCTCAGAATTAATCCACCAATTACTCAACCTAACATGGAAAGCAAGTAATAAGCGGTATAAGTAACAAGGTTAAGCCACGATCTATCAATTAATTTATATTCATCTTTATACTATCAATTTCATAACATGGGTTAACCACTCAAGACATTAATAAATCAAAACTAATTTATGCAAAACAACAAAGAAGTACTATATGTTTATCCTAGTCTGGTTATAAGTTTGACCTAATTTTTAGATTACTAAACAAAGATTTAACAGAGGATTTGGATTGTATAAATACCTTGACGAGGAGGAAGAACACCAAAAACTAGCCCGACTTTTCTCAACTTATTGGCTTATTTCCTCTCTCTCTTCCTTTATAGATATTCACTCTCTGTTGCTATCTCACTCTTCACCTTTACAGTATTATAAATACTGATGATAGAAACGGCTTTGATAAGATGGAACCCAAACGCTTAATATATCTCTCCTTTTAATATTCGCATGTTTAGGACAATTAATACTATTTCAGTTTTTATTCATTAATACTATTAAGGAAACACAAAATCAGGCCTTAGCTTTTCCTGTTATTAATCACAACTCCTACTAGTTACCGATTGTTACCCTTTACTATCAATTCAAACTTAAGTGACCCTTTTTACTTAATAAAGTTAGAAGAAATATTTGTTGCCTCGATGAACTAAAAGAAATAAAAATAAAAATAAAAATATGGGTTTTTACACTCTCCCCCACTAAAAAGAAGTTTCGTCCTCGAAACTTACCTCAAAAGCTTCTCAAACAAGTCGAGGTCAGTTAAGGGCATTTCCCCTTTGAGCTTCTTTGTCTCCTCCTTTTCCTGTCAAGGCTAATACCTTTCCTTGCTGTCCCGGCCTCTGACCTTCGTTCCAGTTTCGGCCACGAGTCGGACTTTGTTGCTGAGCTCGAGGACCAAATCTGCACTCATGTTGCAGGTGGCCAGTTCTTCCACAGTTGAAGCATTTACGAGGGTACCCGTCACATCGATATGAATATGCGTGCACGCGATCACACTTAGGGCATGTTTTTTGGGATGGCTGTTTCGATTCCCCATGAGGTTGATCAGATAAGTTCTGAACCTTATTAGATCTCCCTCCACCAGTAGCTTCTCTATCCCTTTTGGTGCCTTGTTCTCGCAGTTTCTCAATTTCCATTCCGTCCTCTACTAGGGTGGCCTTTCTTATAGATTCGCCATAAGTTTGGGGCTCCAACATTTGCACCTTGCTTAATATTTCGGGTCGTAAACCCCTCTGGAACATAAACATCCGGTCTTCTTCCTTAGAAACCTGGTTTGGCGCAAAACGGGACAATTCGACAAATTTTGTTTCGTAATCAATCACCGACATGGTTCCTTGCTCCAGGCTGTGGAATTCCATCTGTTTCTTTCGCCGAATGTTTGCCGGATAGTACTTATCGTTGAAAAGTTCAAGGAACTTCTCCCAGGTAAGCTCATTCTCTCTCCCTTCAAATTGTCGCTTAATCATACGCCACCAATTCTCCGCAGCACCTTGCAGCTTATACTCCGCAAATTTAACCTTTTGCTCACTTGAGCAGCCGAGTATAGTAAAAATTTTCTCAATCTTATTCAACCACATATCTGCAGCCACCGAATCATTTGGGTCACTAAGTTCTAGAGGATTTCCTTTGAGAAATTTGTCGAATAAAGAACCCTTGTCTAACGATATTGCTCCTGGCTCGGAAGTAGAGGCTGATGCAGGTTGCGACATTAACCTAGCAAGAAAGTTCTGAAAGGCTTGTGCTACTCTAGCATCCATCTCAGTATTTGGCGGTCAGTTTGTAATGACTGCATCGTCCTCACCTTGTGTATTTCCAGACATCCCTAAAGCCATACCAGTAATACAAACTCAAACATAATACATGTAATCTAACTTAAATCCTATTGGACCTTGGGAACCAGACCTCATATAAATTCATTAAATTTTAATAGAAAACAGTCCTAGAACCTTCAGCTCTGATACCAAAAAAATGTAACATCCTAGAACTAAATATGATGTTACACGGCCGACTAACACGTGGCTTGACACGTGCTAGACGAAGGCCTATAACTTAAAGATAATAAAATAAATAATTTAGACTATAAAATAATAGCTTCAAACATTCGTTCTTATTTCTTAATATCTCACCAACCTAAGATAAAATTCACATATCGATAGGAACTTATTTAAAAAGGTCTTGTAATACTAAAGAAACAGGAATTGAAAATTATAAACTTGGAACTTTATTAGCAGCGGAAATAAAGCGGAATCCTATGAAGGTCTGGCTGATTCCCAACTAACTTAACTCTGACTCCTTAGAACGACTTCTTAGAACCTGTATACCTGAAAGCATTTCAAAAACGAGGGGTAAGCTAAAAGGCTTAGTGAGCGATAAACCTTGCAATACAATATAGGGTCGAAAATATATTTTAATCATTTAATCATTTTCCTTCGAAAAATCAATATTTTTAACTTTACAAAATTCCCAAAGCATAATGTAATATAATTGTAATTTTTGGTGTGATCAATACGATAATATAAATGAGAAATTAAGCTCGATTGGCCTTCCCAATCTCCTAGGTGGGTTCAGACTTCCTGATCCTCTTTTATTCGTTGGATCCAGACTTCCTGAATCTCTTTTATTCGTTGGATTCAGACTTCCTGAATCTCTTTTATTCGTTGGATTTGGACTTCCCAAATCTCTTTTATTCTATAAACTTAATGCCAAATATAAATCATAGAGATCACCAAAATAAAATAAACTTTCTTGAAAATCTCATACGCTTATCAACGCATATAAACATTTCACTTTTCTTACGTTCATCAACGTACACAAATAACCTTCCTGTTTTGAAACCTGCAACTTTGCAATGATATATACATATATAATTTTGATACTTTTCAAAATATAAATTGATCTTGCAACACTTGTTAGAAAATGCAATGGGATTTTATAATAGCAAGTAAGAAAACCACTCACACAAATACCGGATTGAAAATAGCTCGGGACACCGAAAACCTGGAAATATAATTATCAACTACTTGTCAATATACCGTACGGAACCGCTAACTATTTTAATTGCACTCTAAATAACTCGACTATTCCCAGTCTCCAGAACAATTAAGTTCTATATAAGTCGCAAGGTAATTTGTTCTGTACATAAAATAAAGGAAACTAAACATAATCAATCAGCTAAGGTATAATTAGGTTGGGTAAGATTATAAACCATGTCAATATTAAGGACACTTAAACTAAGTAACTTATCGAAGAACAATCATGCCACATACATACACATACATAGACAATAAGAATTCAATACCCGGTTTATCCCCAAATAATCATGTATTGATCAAAATGTTCTCTGTCCTTAGTTACTGTACTATCACTTAGTTTATTATACGAATCGTTTACAAAGTGATGAGACTAAGGCATGTTTGGATAAGCAAAACATTAGTAGCCGTGTGTGTTTACCTAGATTGGTTAAGAGCTTACATTTATCTTTAAAAAAAATGCAAGTAATAAGTATGATAGCATGTTCCTGGAACCAAACAAGTTTACAATTAAGGACATAAACATTAAGCTAGTCTATCTCATGCAAAATCCAGTGGTTCTGTTATTTCGACTAAGGCATGTACCGGACAATCATGGTAAAGGGGGACTTCGTCAAGGGAAGCCTAGAAAGATCACCTAGCAATTAGTGTGAGTGTGTTTGTAACTAAGACTGGATACTGGACAATATAAACTGATTTACAATTTTGATCAGTTATGAACATAACCCATTTCTTACGCTTGGTATTTCATATTGGTCATATGTGAAGTGTGAACCATGACAGTACCCAATATTTCAAAAGAGTTCCAAATGCAACAGTCCTGTTTCTCTAGCACAAACTCTTAAGAACAAGAGAAAAAAAAAATGGTTATTCACCGTGTTTTAGCCAAATATTAAACTGTAAAGCAGAGAACACTACCAGTTATTTTATTAACAAATTTCCTAATAGTTAAGAAAAACTTGCACAACAAAAATTCTTCTTCTTTCAAAGTCTTTTAAGACATTTCCTGACAATTTCAACATAACAACAAGCAGAAAATTGACTGTCCCTGTTTTGGTAATCTTCCAAATACTAGATTCTGTCTGAAATCTTAAACCAATAGTACCAAAACACCATATCCACCATTTATAAGATGTTAAGACAGAGAGAGACATAGCAACCATACTCTTATGCAACAGCCAACAATTATGGGAATCAAATAAAAAAAAGGTAAACTAAAGAATACTATACAACTGGCGATCAGTGAATTGACAAAGTCAAATAAAAACTAAAAACTCTTACTATTAAACTTCTAAAGAATTTCACACCCAAACAAACATATTGATTTCATTTATCTCAGAATTAATCCACCAATTACTCAACCTAACATGGAAAGCAAGTAATAAGCGGTATAAGTAACAAGGTTAAGCCACGATCTATCAATTAATTTATATTCATCTTTATACTATCAATTTCATAACATGGGTTAACCACTCAAGACATTAATAAATCAAAACTAATTTATGCAAAACAACAAAGAAGTACTATATGTTTATCCTAGTCTGGTTATAAGTTTGACCTAATTTTTAGATTACTAAACAAAGATTTAACAGAGGATTTGGATTGTATAAATACCTTGACGAGGAGGAAGAACACCAAAAACTAGCCCGACTTTTCTCAACTTATTGGCTTATTTCCTCTCTCTCTTCCTTTATAGATATTCACTCTCTGTTGCTATCTCACTCTTCACCTTTACAGTATTATAAATACTGATGATAGAAACGGCTTTGATAAGATGGAACCCAAACGCTTAATATATCTCTCCTTTTAATATTCGCATGTTTAGGACAATTAATACTATTTCAGTTTTTATTCATTAATACTATTAAGGAAACACAAAATCAGGCCTTAGCTTTTCCTGTTATTAATCACAACTCCTACTAGTTACCGATTGTTACCCTTTACTATCAATTCAAACTTAAGTGACCCTTTTTACTTAATAAAGTTAGAAGAAATATTTGTTGCCTCGATGAACTAAAAGAAATAAAAATAAAAATAAAAATATGGGTTTTTACACATACCTTATGTGAATATTGTAAGATAAATTAGCTGCCTCTTGTGCATATAGTTTAAATTTTGTTGAAATTTACTAGTAATGTTCTTAATAGAAACTTAAATCGGCATTTGCCTTACAACATTGCACTTTCTGTTTTACGTATAGATTGATACATTGACAGAGCTCATCAAGTGTGGAGGGAAAAAAAAATGATATATAGACTTGCACTTTAACAATTCATTTACATGAATAGTTTATAAAAAAAATAAAACTAGAAGGGTTTCAATATTAGGATTAAGCTGATTCTCGTGATGATATTACATACTATAGTATATAATTGGTGTTCCCAAAGAGGATTTGAAATTTATAATGCTTCAAACGAGACATCATGTTAAGATAATTAAAACCGGCTTATATTGTCGTTAAATTTCCAACCAATGCTACTTACGTTTTATTCTTAGCTGATTAAATTATAGCTCATGATTAAGAAGTGGATTAGGGGTCCCAATCAGAATAATTAGGTCGAATAATGGGACTTTTTTGGTGGTAGATTATCATATTTGATCTGCAAACTTAATTATCGAGATGAAGACATATACTCAAAGTTTCAATGCCAGCTCAACCAAATTCCACCGTGGCAAAAATAGTCTTAATGAAAATATATAGTATATATCACGAGCACCTTCATTTATCAATTAGTGACGTGAATAATCATTTGTTATTGATTACAAAAGCTGAATATGTCCAATTAATGATAAAGAAAATAGAAATGCTAATCCGTTTAAATAACTTTTAAATGTAAGTAATCTTAAAAAAAAAAAAAAAACTTTTAAATGTGAGCCAACGCAGATAAGACTATGATCATTGGCGAAACTAGCATTGTCTTTTTCATAATCATGGGGTGTTGAAAAGATAAAATCGATAAAAAAAAAAAAAAAGTACATGTTAAACAGTTTTTTCTCAATGTATATCAGAGTTACATTTGGCGTAGCTAATAGTACTAGTTCTTCTCCAAACGATGATCGAACCCCACCAAAATTAAGAAAGCATGCATTTGTCTCACTGTAATGAAGATCTTGAAATGAAGATCTTGATTTAATAATTAGTTGAGCAACACTACACAATTTTTATTAATATGGAGCACACACATTTAATGGTAGCTAGCTAGTATGGTGGAGATGGTCCAACCAGGGCCGGTTTTTGCGCAAGACTCGATAAACACGGGCCTAGAGTCTCAACAATCGGTTAATTTTAGACCCCAATTTTATAACAAAAGTTATATATATATAAATATACGGTTTAATAAATGTTATTAAATTTTTAGTAGCCGAGTGGTTAGTATAGAAAACAAAAGTTACGTTTTTTATTTAACAATAATAGTATTATACTATTACACTAAACATCCACATAGTTTGAAATAAAATAATTTCTGGTATAATATATTACATCTTTCAGGAAAAAAAACTTGTTTTTATAAAATATAACATATTTGATCCTAATTTCTATGGAAAAAAATTGCAAAGAAAAAAAATCCCCTATTTCTGATGGGTTAGAGCCCCCTAAACACTAGAATCGGCATGGTCCAGCCATGTGAATTTGGTTGGTAACTTGGGAACCAATTTCAAGTGAACAAACAAGACCGTAACTAGTAAATTTGGGTCCCATACGTACGTAGAAAAAATCTGTAATTTTTGAAATTTGTTTACATTTAGTATTTAGTGTGCAAGTGTGTATGAAGGACTGAGCAAGCACGGTTTGGTCACGTGGGGTGGTGACTGATAAAAATAAAAATAAAAGCGTTGGGTTCAAGCTATAGGGTATGCTCTCACGCTCCATCCATGACCAGCTTTAAAGCCAAGTAAAGGCAATTAAATTTGTTGAATATATATACAGTATCAAAATAGTAAAAGCTGAAATTGGTGAACCAAACACACCCTTCTAAGTTCAATCCCCTTGTAGTACAAGCTTAATTTAACCATTTTCATAACCACTGTATATAGTTTATACCACTTTTACCTAAGCCAACCCACATTTACTTTTATCTAGTATCCATTAATTTCACTATAAGAAAATATCAGAATGGTAATTAACATTCATATTTTTGAAACACTTTATACTGCCACATCTCTTTTTATCTAAGTGTCTATTGGTGCAGTACTATACATATCATGTTTAATTCTAAAAAATATTAACTATATTATATATATATATATATATAATTAAAATTCTTTCTTTTATTCTTTGATCACCTAAAACCAATAAGAAACGTAAGATTTTTAGACGTGTGTTAAACGCGTCAGTGGCACATAAGACTCGCGTCCGCCTCATAGGCACCGGTCACGTGTGATTTGTGAAACATGCAAAAATTATTAGTCCCAAAGTTAAGAGAACTTGACGCCTTTATTGCCCGATATTGGAGTGTAGCATGCCTAATAAGCCTTCCATTATGATGGCGGCATGCATGATGTATTTTTCGCCTTGATTGATTATGAGCGACCGTGCTCAAACGTGCTATGATATTATCTAATGATTTGGTAAATACAACAGGTAACTATACTGTAAATATGGTATTGGTATCACAATATTCTAAAGGTTACGGTTCTCTCACTTGCAACAATGAAATTTCATGCTTTCATGCATCACATGTCTTGATCTCCGCCGCCACGTCCACGGTTTCTTCTCCACTGACGTCATTCGTAGGAAGCGACCACGCCACCTTGATGGCACTTTTTAATAAATATTGTAAATACGTAATATTGGGAAGAAACCTAAAAGCTAATTATAGACAATCGATCGTAACACAAAACTACATTCATCAATAAATATGTTCTCTCATGACCTTAACATTTCAGTCTTAAATGATTTTTAATATAAAATTAGTGATGATTAGGACATAATATGAAAGGTTAAGCCTCACTTTCCAGAAATAAGTGCCGCTGGATCAAAACATAATTATATATGAGCTTTTCAAGAATAAAATAATTTCAAAAGATTACTATTAAATATTGATGATTAGGACATGAATAAAAAAGATTAAGCCCCACCAGGAAATCTTTCTTGTATTGTAATTCAACAACTAATCGATTCAATATTGCACATTAATGGAATAAATTATAGTATTTTTATTTAAATTGTTACAAAAGTGAAATAGATACTTAATTTTATGCTGTTTTCGTATACGCGTACATATGATAATTATTATTTAACTATCGGCTGGTGCAACCCATTTGTAATATAGTTTTGTCTCTGAATTTAATACTAAATTTTTTATTGTACCTTTTACTTGGTGAGGGTTGTTAAAAATCAATGGAATCAAAAAGTGTTTTTATTTGACGTAACCACAGTAGAGCTCACTTGTATTTCCCAATTAAATACATTTATTACACAGTTACTTACCTAACGTGTTTTGCTAAGAAGTAGGTGTGTCTCCTAATAATCCTAATCTAATATATTGAGCCACTGTGTACCATATATTGACATTAATATTGTATAGTGGACCTAATTTCCGTGTTATTAATCAATAATCAGATAGTGACATTGGAATCGATAGTGATCTTAGGATCCTAAGGTTGATACCCTTTTATTTATCTCATTATAATAGCAATATTGAATTAGATAACAAAATAAAGTAGCTTACTTAACCTCTAATTAAGTGCAAATTAGAGGGTCAAAAGGAATTGATGAGAAGGTTATAAGGTCCTTTTCATAATTAGGAACGACTAATCACGAAATTTTTGATAATTACTGGGGTCCCTTGTGTCGGTTAAGTTGACCGTTAACCCTTTTGGGTCTTTAAGTTTATCTTAGTATACTAATTATGTATATGCACGATTCAATGGGTATTATTAGCCAACTTGATGCAAAAAATAAAAATAAAAATAAAATATAGATTATAGACTAAAGGCACAAATTACCTATGCCATATTTCATATTTTATAAGACGAAAGAAAATAAAATCCAAGCAGAAAACATATGATAAAATGGTAGTTATACCTTTTGACCACATCAGAATTACATTGGTAAATTACATAGTGGCACAAGTGAGAAATAGACTTATTTGTAGAACAAATTTGGTTTTACATTTTGTAATTTCCTCACTTGTTTTTCTTCTACCGGCAATACGGCCGCAGTGACTTTTGTTCGATAATAGCACAAGTGTGTCATAACTTATATCTAGCCCGCTCCTCATAGAGAAATCATTAATTAAATACGATTCCACCGCCATTAGCGGCGACTATCATAATTTAATTTTCATCAAAATTTTGTCACGTAAGAAAACACAAGTATGCTTTTTTTTTTATAGTGAAAACGATATACAAATGACGTTTTTTTTTTTTATGATAAAACACGACACGAAAAATCCGCTTCAAAAATCATAAAACACATAAACGAGCAAAAAGGTCAGAAAAACGAAATAGACATCAATCCATGCGTAAAAATGAATTTACCGGTATCTAAAGACAATAAATGAACCGAAATATCATTCATGATAAAATTAGTGGAACTAATATTAAATAGGATAATAAAATTCTAAACTCATTATAATTAATACCAATCTTACTTAAGCAATATTCGATATCATATCATTCCTATAATTAATAAGGGAATTCAAGAAAAGTTGACACGTTAAATTTAGTCATTTTTTAAAAAAAATAGTCTTATATTTTTTTTTCTTAATTACCATATTAACTACTTTCATAAAAAATAAAAAAATAAAAAATAATTACTCTTTCTCCCTCTTTAACCACACAAAATCTTTTATATCATATATTTTTTTCTCTAAATATTTATATTATCATCGCAATTTATATCATTTTTTTTATATCTTATATTTATTTTTACTTTGTCCTGACTGTGAAACTAACTATTAAATACATATTTTGTCTCCCTGTCACACAGGCACTTTCTCTCACTCCACACAGATACACACAGATATAGATACAGAGAGAGAAATATATATATATATAGAGAGAGAGAGAGAGCTTCTCTAGATCTGGATTTTCTTTTGATTTCCCAAAATTCTCAAAATCCCACACTGTTGAAACTATCACATTATCCCTCTTTCTCTCTCTCTCTCTCTTTCTATAACCAGTTTGCTCAATTGTGATCAGCATTTGCGTTTATTTTTCCAAAATTTGGTGACCCTTTTAACGAAACAGTGATTATACATTACTAGCCCGAGCTCCGCGAGTATCGTTTTCCGGCAATGCTGGGGCGATCAATTAAAATGAGCTATTGTTAAGGAGTTTTATTTACATAACATATATAGTGTTATATATATAGATATATAGAGAGATAGAGGATGTTCAAGACAGGGAGATGGAGGAGTGAGAAGAACAAAATCAAAGCCATCTTTAACTTACACTTTCATGCTACTCAGGTAATTACTTTATAGTAATTTAATTCAGCAAAATTAGTATTTGTAGTATTATATTTGGGTATTTTGGTGTATGACTAATTAATAATTATTCAGTTTTTTTTTGTTTTATTGGATCTTTGAGTTGAAGTCCTTAATTAATAGTATCATTCAGTGGAAATGTTGGTTGGTAGTATTTTAGTAATTTTTAATTTAATTTGGTAATTAAGTTGATTAATGAATCACTTTTGTTAAAAGCTAGACAGTTTAAATGAGACCCGTATTTGTGTTTTTTTTAATATTTATTTGCTAAAACAATAATATTAGTATGTTTTCTTAAAATGATTGTAGAACTTGTTCAATTTTTTTCCAACTTCAACTAAATTTTAATGTATTTGCCATTTGGTTTATTTAATTACTCCAATTGAAAATTTTATTGCAAGACAAACTACCTGAATTACGCTTTTATATGACAACACCTTAGCTTCCAGCTGTGTATAATAACATAATTTTGCATAGTTGAAATGATGAGGATTAATATGAATCTATTAAGATTCATGCCATAAATCGTAATTTCATTTTGCCACTTCATTACCTAATTCATTGATTCAGACTGCAGACATCATCGATTTCATATCATTTCATTATTCAATAAAAAAAAACTCAGAATGAGTAAAGACAATTTTGACTTCATAAAATCAAATTATATTTTGGGAACTTAGAATACTGTACATAAAAACTGAATTCATAAAGGCAGAACCAGTTCACTTCTTTGTCGAAACTTCTGCTTTTCTACTGAAGAACTGCTTTTATAACTGTAACGATCCGACCCCACGGACCGAACCGTCACGCCCGTATCAACAATATTGTCCGCTTTGGCACAACTTCCCAGGGTGGTCACCCATCCTGGTACTACTCCAAGCTAAGCACGCTTAACTGTGGAGTTCCGTCCTCGCTGTTGTGCCGCACGGCTTTAAATGGCCTTGTTGATAGGAAATGGATCTTTAAGCTCATATACCACACGAGTACTCTCATATCTGGGCGATGTGGGACTGACGCACAACACCGCACCACAGAATTTCCATCCTGGAAATCTGGGTCGTCACAGAATTTCCTTCCTGGAAATCTGGGTCGTCACAATAACCATTTTTTTTTGCCTTATGACAACTTTTAATTTCATGCCTATTAACATTTCTTTTGGCATTTTCGTTTATGATTAAGTTGTCGCAAGTGGGAGGGGAAGCATTGACGGTTTCCATTATTCCATTCGATATTGGAAAACCAACATCGAAATTGGAAAAGGCGATCATTCGAGATGGGAGCTGTTACTGGGAAAACCCTGTTCAAGAAATTGTGAAGTTCTCTCAAGACTCTAAAAATGGAAAAACTAACGAAAAGATCTACAATTTCGTCGTATCAAGTGTAAGGATTGTTTAACAAATGAGCGTTAGTTAGTTTAGTCAAACAACATAAGTACAAGTTAAACATGATTTTTTCTGTTATTGTAGGGTTCGTCCAAAGCCAACTTTGTTGGAGAAGCTTCGATAGATTTTGCTATCTATGCTACATCAACCAAAACTTCCTCCGTGTCTCTCCCATTGAAGAATTCAAAGGGGGAAGCTATTTTGCATGTAAGTTCTTTCTTTACATATATACGCATATTTATTAAATAAGAGTTGCTTAATTGCAACTTTTAAGCTACACATTTTTGTTTGTAAGTTGCAATTCTTATGTATTTGATTGTCAACATGAAATTTCAAAAGTTTTTTTTTGTCCTGAAGAGAGCTGGAACTTTCAAGCTGAACCAACTCAGCTTTTATCCCAGGCTCAAACAAGCTGCAGCTTATTTTCTTTAGCCTCTGTTTGTTTGGGCGGAAAATACCAGGGACTTATTTTGCTGGAAATTGTTTTCCCTCTGTCCGTTTATTGAGTGTTTGGCGCCACTTGGATTTTCTATGGAAATTTCCGACCAAGGGCGCGTTTGGCATCGGCTTTTGTACTCAGAAAATTGCTTTCACAAATAGAAAAAAAAACTTGCTTAAAATAAGCCACTTGCACCTTTTTTTTACCTATAAAGTATTTGGCGATACTTGGACTTTCCATGAAAATCTCTTGATTAAGGGAGTGTTTGGCATCGACTTTTGTAGTCAAAAAATTGCTTTTACAATGAGATTTTTTTTGCTCAATAAGCTGCTTTTAAAATATAACGAGAAAAAACTTGTTTAAAATAAGTCACTTATAGATAATTTTTTTTACCTATGACTTATAACTTATTTTTGTTAATAAGTCATTTTTCACTTATTTTAACTTATTGATGATTTAGAAATAAACAAAATAATTTAATTGAGAAATTTTAAATTTTGTTGATTTTTATGTGTAAAAGCTAAAAAGTCCCCAAATTTCTAACTTCTCTGATTTTGAGCTTTTTTCGTGATAGTGAACTTTTGGAAACCTAAAAAAGCTAATATATCAAACATCGGTAACTTTTTTAATTAAAAAGCAAATAAAAAAACAAGATAAAAGGGATAAAATATATGTGTTCGTGAAAACGTTATGTTTTCCCTCATGCAGTAAAATGTTTTCCGCCCAATTTTGGGTTGAATCAATTTCCCTTGTTTTCCTAGAAAAATGGAAAATATTTTCCTTAGTTTCTTATTTTCCTATCAACCAATCATCCATAAAATTCATTTTCCCGGGGAAACATTTTCCTTTGCTATTTTCCCCTTAAAACAAACATGCAAGAAGAGTTTCATCGTACATTTTGTTTTTGTTTCTAATTTTTCCACGAAACAGGTGTCAATTCAAAGGTTGCAGGAAAATTTGGATCAGAGGTAAGAGCAGATGAACATTCTTCAACTTTCTCTTTCAGCCAGGGATTTAGATTATTTTTTTTTGGAGATTTTTTTTATATTCGTGCATATTAATTTTACAGAGTAGGTGAAGAAATGGAAAGAGAAAATAATGTCTATAAGGACAGAAGCCTAAAAGCTCAACTAAGCCTTACAGATGGTACAGTCTCAAGCAATTCTGCTGATGTAAGATCTTATGCCTTCTAGTTATGATGAGTTGTTTGCTTATGATGTCATATTCGTAATCATTTTGTAATTTTCTTGTTCAATCAAAGTTTTGGTGACCAGAGAAAACTACTTCTATAGCTATCTTGTTGTGAGTGTGCGGTGTTTTTTTTATATTTATTAATAAAAACAACTGCACTTTGAATTGAGTTGTATGTCCTTCTAAGAGGAAATTATAATAAATTTTGTAGTTTCTGTTCCTGGAAAGCGTTGAGAATGTTGAAGTCTTTAGCATCACTATAATTTTGCATTTACTGTTATAATGTTTGACAAAACTGTAGCATGCACAATTAATTTTTTTGCCGCTTATTTTGGCAGTACCGGAATTTAAATGTGCTGTCACATTCGTATTCATCTGTTGTCTAGGATAAGTTGAAATGTTTGCTTGTGGTGTCACATTAGTATTCATTTTGCATTTCTTTTGTTCTTGCTTGCACCATCTGGTGATTGTTTATCTATATTACTAATGTCAATGACAACTAAGGTTCGAATGAGTTTTGTGTGTCTAACAGGAATCGTCTATACAGAACTATAACGAACATCTTCATTTGCATTCTTAAAGAGCATTGAGAATGCTAAATTCTTTAGGAATAATTTTGGTGGGGAAATCCCACATTTTATTAAATGATAATAAAATAGGGATGAAAAACTCCACAAAGTGCCAGCAAATTACAAAGGCCAAGTCCAGCTTGCAAGAAATAAAAATGAATACACTTGAAACAATAAAAAGAAAATGACGCAAACACAAGTAATTTTGGACATATATTTTGGCTGTACAAAAACGACATGACTTTTTCTTCCTTACTGCAGGATGAGCCTATAAATAAGGTGAATCAACAAATCCATGGATTAGTTGGTAATCGGCGTGCATCTAGTGTTTCTGATCTTACTCTTTCAAGTTCCGGAAGTAGCTCTGAACTTCTCATTCCTAGAGACTTTGGAGCAAAAACTCAGCTCTCTTTTCACCACAAAACAGCCTCCGATGTTTCTAGAACGTCTCAAGAAGACAAGATGCGAACACAGTGGGATTGGCTCGGGGGTCCCACCCGTGAACTAAGCACAGAGGAATCTATTAGCGAGAATTGTGAAGTAAATACAAATACAATTACGGAAAAACTTCAATTAGAACTAGCAGCTCTGTTGAGACAGGTTGAATTATCTGATTTAGAGCTACAAACTCTTAGAAAACAAATTGTGAAGGAAAGTAAAAGGAGCCAGGATCTGCTAAAAGAAGTTGCGAGCCTAAAGGAGGAAAGAGATTCGTTTAAAGAGGAGTGTGAAACTTTAAAGGCGGTTCAAAAACATACGGATGAGGTTAAAGTTAAAGACAAGTTAAAGTTCGAGGGTGGTGAGTGGGACCCACTCATCCTTCTTGATGAACTAAGACAAGAACTCTATCACGAAAAAGAACTTAATGTGAATCTTCGAATACAGCTTGAGAAAACACAAGAATCAAATTCTGAGTTGATTTTGGCTGTGCGAGATTTAGATGAGATGCTAGAGCAAAAAAATGACGAAAGGTCTTTAAGTTGTGTGAATATTGAGGTTAAATCTGAAAGTGACGATGACGAACAAAAGGCATTAGATGAGCTTGTTAAGGAACACACTGACTTAAAAGATGCACATATATTGGAGACGAAAATTAGAGATCTTTGTAACGAGTTAGAGATTTATCGGAGAGATAAAGATGATCTGGAGACACAAATGGAGCAAATATCGCTTGATTACGAGATTTTAAAGCAAGAAAACCATGATATGTCGTATAAATTAGAGCAAAGCCAACTTCAAGAGCAGCTAAAAATGCAATATGAGTGTTCATCTCCTTATTCGATTATAAACGAACTCGAAAATCATGTTGAGGATTTAGAAAATCAACTCAAAATCCAATCAGATGAATTATCTGACTCTTTGGATAAGGCTAAGAGACTAGAAAACCATGTGATAGCGTTAGAGGAAGAGATGAAGAAGAGGACTAGAGGTTTCGAAGATGACTTGGAAATTATAACTACTGCGAAAGTTGAGGAGGAAAAAAGAGCGATACGAGCAGAGGAGAGTTTGAGAAAATTCAAGGGGCAAAATGGTAAAACTGCGGAAAAGCTTCAAGATGAGTTTAGAAAGCTTTCTGTGCAAATGGCTTCTACATTTGAAGAAAATGAAAAGTTGGCTTTGAAAGCTCTCGCACAAGCAGATGAACTTCGCTTGCAAAAAAGGCACTTAGAAAATATGTTAGAAAAATCCAACAAAGAATTTCAACTGGTTAAGGACCAATATGAAGAAAAAATAAGTAAGCTTTCTAATAAACTAAGCTTAAAGGTTGAGAATATAGAGAAACTCGATTATGAAAAGAAGCACAGTGAAGAAAATTTCGAGAAGAAATTGGAAAAAAGTAGAATTTTGATGCAGAAAATGGAAGCAGAAAGAATTGAGATGGAAAGTGCAATTGATCTATTGAGACAGGAGACGGAGAAGTTAAGGGAGAATTTAACAGAGTTGAGGAGGGTAAAGGACAAAAAGGAATTAACTGTCGGAATTATGGAAAAAGAATTAAAGGTTTTGAAATCGGATTGTGATGAAATGAAGAGTTCATTACTTCAAGATGAATCTGAGAAGGAGAAATTGAGGAAACAAGTTTCTCACTTAAAGGGTGAATTGAAGAAGAAGGAGGAAGCTTTGAGTACTTTAGAAAAGAAGCTTAAGGATGGAATAAAAACAATTTCAAGGAGTAATAATAATAATAATGGTGTTGCTGCTCCTCTTGGCACTAAAGAGCTGGTAAATCTCAAGGAAAAAATAAAGTTGCTCGAGGTAATATTTGTCTCTATCACTCAATGTACCATTTTAGTTCATTTTAAATAGTGTAAACATGTTCTGGCTACTGTTATATGTTCTGTAATATCCTGTAGTGACGTATATTTTGGCGTTTTTCTAGGGTCAAATAATGCTGACAGAACTTGCTTTGGAGAACTCGACAAATAAATTTACCAAGAAAGAAAAAGAGCTTTGCTCTAAAATTGAAGGGCTAGAGAGAAAACTAGAAGAAGTCGATCATAATACTTCTAGTTATTGTGATAACAATAATGTAAAGGTAAGTAAGCACATGTTGGTAATTTTATGAAGTTACGTGTCGCTGATTAAGAAATCTTAGCTGTTTTTTCAAAACAAAGGAATAACTTCTTTACTAGGCTAATTTCCTGTTGAACTTTAAAGGGCAAAAGTAAAAGGCGGTTGGTCTAATTTTCTACTTATGTTTCTTCTCAATCAACAAGTTTGTGAAACCCATCAAACTTTAACCATATTAATTATATAACTTCTCGAAGAGTGAACACTTAACTTTTCTTTTTGGTGGTGTAATGTCCTTTTTTCTTCCTCATTTATAATCAAACTTGCGTTATGTTGCCACTTTGATGCAGATGGTTGAAGCCAACGATAACAGACATGTAACGGCTGTGATAGAGAGGTAAGACTTGTCGAGTGTAAAATATATATTCGTATCATTTATTAGTCATCAGTGATGTACTCTTTAAAATTAAAGCATAGCTGAGCTAAAGATATATAATTTACATTGTATTTGCAGAAGTACTAAAATACCAACAGAAGGGAGCCTCGGCGAATTGTCTAAGGAGACGGAACTCTTAAGGGAGAGGAACAAAGCAATGGAAGGTGAATTAAAAGAAATGCAAGAGAGATATTCAGAGATAAGTCTCAAATTTGCAGAGGTAGAAGGCGAAAGGCAACAGCTTGTAATGACCCTCCGCAATCTAAAAAATGTGAAAAGAAATTAGTACAAACTGTGTGAGATTATGTTTAGGAATAATCTTGCCACGGGTAATATATTGTGTAAAGAAACGCTGATTTTTTTTGTTCTTTTATATATAGTTTTATCCATTGATTCGGTTTAGAGTACAAGATATTTAATGTGAATGAGAAGAAAGGAAAAATAGAACAAATGTCTGACGTGTAGGTAAGGTTTGTCTTAAAAGTGTTGTAATTGAGTGGTTAAAAGGTTTTTATTGTTTGTGTACCTTTTCACTGTGTTCCTCTACAGATAGTAAATTGCATTGGGTTATTTGGATTTCAAATACATAGTCAAAATTACAGAAACGGTAAGAGGATCCACTTATTTGTAAAGCCTGTGTTTGTAATCTGATATTGAGATAGTTGAGATCAGTCGGATTTCAGATTTCTTCGGATGCTGTATTTTTTTCCTCGGATTTCCAACTATGCATTCAACTAACTCAACTTTCTTCAGATTTGATAGTTGTTTATTCATCAGCTCAAAAGTGTAATGAAACGATAGATTTTTAAATGTATTTTTTATTTTATTTTTAAGTAATGATTTCATTAAACCAAATCATTGCACAATAAGGACCGAAATCGGTCAAGTACATCAAAATAGGAAAAGTTCTCATACACTACTCTAGCGTGGTTTGCTAAGCAATTTGCCGGAATATTATCTAATCTCGGGCACCAGCAACAGTGCCAATTATTACCGAGCACGAGTCTACGAATATCTATAACAAAAGCTACGATTTTTCCACGGAACTTCTTCGGTATCTTCTTTGCAACATTGTACAAGAGTTATGTTATCCGATTCAAAATCGACTTGATTCCATTTACGGTCTTTCGTTTTTTGGCATGCGATCCTTAAAACACAAGCTTCCGCACTTAATGTGGACGATGTACTAAACCCGCCACTGCACATGTCCACCAAGTCTCCGAATTCATTGCGTACGATAACTCCTCCACCTGTCTGATTGCATATGTGTTGCACTCCTCATAGGTTTAGTCCACTTTGTTTGCAACCGAGTGTTTTCATTTGTATTGCCACTTCTATTAAAGTTCTCTTTCAGGAAGTCCTTATGCAAATTCAAAGCTTGGCGAATAACATTCTTCGAACATGGACTTTTATCGTTAATAACCACCTCATTTCTGGCTTTCCAGATCTGCCAAGTAATACATTAGAACCTCCATACAAAAATAAGCTCGGAACCGGAAAAAAATATTATTATAATGAGATTATTTCTAATTAGAGGTTGATATATAAAAAAATACTTAAATAAATGTTATGCATAATAAAAGATATATGTGTATCTAATTTAACTAATTAGCACAAATATTCAATAGAGAAATATATGTATATATGTAACAAGTTAAACATATAAATTCAAAAGAGTTGGAAATTCACGAAACTAGTATATTCATGAATTTAATAAAATTTAACTAAATACATATGTATTTGAAAATTTAAATACATGTACTTAGAAATGTGAAAAGTCGTCTAAAAGTTTATCTGAAACTTTTTTTATATGTATAAATTTTACTGTAACGACATGTATATAATTTTACATATTTATGTAATTTATTACTATATTGAGACAAATTTGTTAAGGCGATACCATAAAAAATAATGAAATATTACAATATGCAGATTATTCTTATTACAATAATACAATCATAGAATATACAATATTACTATAGAGAGGTTATAACCATTTCCACATAATATTTTGATGGATTTTTGTCCAATAATTGCTCAAACCAAACTGACAAAGAAGTGATGCTTTCGGGAACAATGCATGAAATTAAAAGTTTGTTTGGCTGTAATCTCCTCATGCCTGTAAAGAATTAACAATCTATAACTACAAGTGAAAACACTAATTACAGACCATTTGGAAAGAAACTCATAGTACTTTTAATTGAAAGAAATGAAGAACATGGATTCTAAGTTTGGTCTGTTGTTTGCAGTTCTTGTGTTTGTGCTCGTTACGATGAATGAACGTGTTGAGGTGAAGATGTATAAAGTGGGAGGTACGAGGGTTGGAAAGAGCCAACGCACAGGAAGGAAGATACATTCTATAAGGATTGGGCTGCTAAGGAAACGTTCCACGCTGGCGATTCGCTCTTATTTAAGTACAATTTGGAACTATATTAACAAATTTTAAAATTTTATATTTCAACAATTTAAACACGAAATATTTGTCGGTCAAAATTGCACGTAGATAAATAGAGCCCCAATATTTTGGGACGGAATGAGCATATGAAAAAGAACTAAATTTCTTACAAAATCACAAACCGAGTTGATTCCTTTTAATTTTTGCTTCTTCAAGGTTGACTTTCAATTCAGAAATGAAGACAAACTCTATCAGATTTGTTTTTACAAAAACGAGCCCATTACTTTACTACTTGAAATTATATAAAATCCATTTAAATTAATTTGCTAATTAAACTGATGACAATATGCCAATTTGAAACCTTTAATGAAATTTTGTTATTTAGGACTCATTTGAGGCCGATATTGCCTTATATTTTTGTAAGAGTCTCTTTATGTTTATGTTTGATATGCACACAACTTGCACACGACTCGCACATTCCATATGAGTAAATTTGGAGAAATAAATGTGTTTTTTAACAAAATGAATATTACTATATAACAAAATTTGTATAATTTACTCATATAGAATATGCGAGTTGTGTGCAAGTTGTGTGCATAACATTACTCTATTATAAATTGATAAATGCATCGCCTGTATTTTTGTAATGTTGTACTCGGATAGTCTATAATGGAACCGGAAATGATCTACTTTTAAAGAGGAGCTTTAGTAAACCTTTCCGTTATATGCTGGAATCCCTTTGTAGACATTCGATAAAATAGAAAATGAATCTCTCTACAGGTTTCTTGTAAACATTTAATAGTGACACCGTCTGCAAAATTGAAACTAAAAGTAAGCGGTACATTTTTTTAGAAATTAATTCTGTATCATGCATGAAAGAGAGAATAACAATCGAGAGATTGAGAGAGAGACCTCTTTATAAATTAATATAGAAGTGAAATTACAAAGAAGCTAGTAAGCCCTGAAACACACTTAAGGGTGACAAATAAATCATGCAAAATTCAATAATTTTAGATTAAGTGCTGAGATTAATTTCCGGAAGAAGGTCCAAAAGGCAAACTCTTAAATTTAAAATTTGGCTGCTTTGTTATGGTTCCACTCTGAAAAATGATATATATGCTGAAACCTTATTGAGAAGGGGGACAAATAAAAGAAGATGTCATTATTAAAGGGGATCAATTTAATGGATTCGAACGACAAATTAATGGACCCTTTTAGCATGTGTATATACCCAAAAGGGATTTGAAAAGTAACAGAAAAGCTAGCCCGTCCCCCTTCAAATAAAGTCCATGACTTAATTTGGTCTTTACATACTTGGAAAGAATATTACGGAAAAATTAAGCTCAACTTCTGTTTCATATATAGCTCACCTCAACATCTGGAAAATTTATCATGCATGTTTAAAGGAAAATTGACACATATATATATATATATATATTGACCTTGAGAGAAATAGTACCAAAATTGAATAAAACTTGGTGTCAAAGGAGAAACGACTGGACTTGATATTATTCGAAGCAGATATTTTTTGTCATTTAAATATAATGAATTCTGCATGCACCGTTTTCATTGCCGTGATGACTTAACAAAGCAAAATAATTTTGTATGATATTGGATAATTGGACTTTTATAGGTTTGTAGACTAAAGTTTCGAAATAACTAAAGCGTATTTCTTTCATCTCAAAATAATTTGTCCAATTTTATCAAAATATACCTCACATGTATTCATGAAATTTGGCATCTGATTTAGTACGTACGGATGGAGTAAGCTAGTAAAAATAAGTGTATTATTGTTAATTCGTTAATGTCAGTTTCATATCTCACCATTTAGAAATCACCCAGAAAACAAGGTTATCTAGTACGTTAATCTAAAATTTGTGTGTACCACGTCATCGGATGAAATTGTACGTATATGTATATAATTGGATATATTTAATTTGGCCAAATAGCTAACATTTGAACTTTAGATTAATAGTGCCATCACAATATGGAGACAAATTAATACGTCCATTACTTGAAGTTAAAAAATAGATTACAGGCCCATGTAAGAAATTTTAAATCATAAATAAAATATATTTGTGTGACTATATACTATGCCAATAATCGAAGTTTTTGAACTGTTGTAAATGTGGCTTTGAATATACAGTACATTTAACAAATAAACTATCATAATAATTAATTGTCTCATTTCAAAAAAATAATAATTAATTGTCACGTTCATGATTCCATTTTTTCCTACCTAAAAGTTTGTAAAGGGGGAATCAAATATGATGCATTCCAAACACAAGAAGCTCTATCATACCTATATTAACACTAGAAGTCTTGGAGGAGGCTAATATGAGTATATAATTTATCACGAAATTAAAAATTAATTTGTGTAGGGCATATGCTCTTTTCTTTATATAATGTCACCCAATTTGTTGTATTTGCTTGGAAGCATTGTAGAGTAGGGACACTTTGTGACTAATACATCTCCTTTTCTTAGTCTTCACAATAATTAATTTTACGCTAATACTAGTGATGGAAGGTCTACAAAGACCTGATTTTAAATTAAGGAGTTGGTGGTGACATTGGACATTTTAGATAAACCACTTTGAATTTTGTGCCCATACTTCTTTATTCATGTGACATTTCGTTTTCAGTTTTGAGTCTGACTATCATCACTATTAAATAAGTATTTTAACCTTTTTATAAACATACCTAGAAATCTTATTCGTTAATATGACAGATTAGATGTATTAATAAAAATTGTTTTTCAAAATCATAAATAAAAGTATTGGTCAATCTCATCCGTCATATCAGCAGGTAAGGTTTTTGGATCAAAAATTTGGCGAGAAAAATTATTTTACTTTTTGCAATGTTATTGTTAAATTAAATGAGTTTAAAGTATATTTGGGGGGAACTATATAATTGTAACTAACCCTATATATCAAAGCGTTTAAAAAAAAGTTGGATTTCCACCAAATCAAAACTCTTAAATTCTGCAGGTTGGAGAAATCGAAAACTCAACTTCTAAATTTTTTAACCAAATACACTGCAAAATATCGATATTAACAAGTGACCGAACTACCGAATTAAGTTTCCTTTTCTATTTACCCTAAAAAAAACAAGTAAACCAAAGCTCTTTTTTTTTTAAACAGTAAAAATAATGTTGTTATATGAAATAAAAAATGTCATGTAGTATGAAACCTCACTACATACCCATTATATATATATTTTAACATTTAAGCTTTAATTTGGCATTAAGATACAAACTTATTAATTCAAGCCTTCATAATTCATGCTCTCGTTTTTGAAATCCGTACCCCACCAAATATTTGTGAATCCATTTTATGCCTAGATCTATAAAGATTCAAAATATAACCAAGTCGTGTGGTCCAAATGGAGAAACAATGCAGTAAATGGCTAAAACACTTAACTAAAATGGTCAGTAATAGATGAAACTTTTGCATCAGTGCTCTTCATTTGCAAAAGTGAAAATAAAAGTGATATAAACTCAAATTACCATACCATCCTCAAGTTTGTTAAGTCTGATAAATCCAACACATGTGCTGCATAGACTTCTCTTGTGAGTTTCAGTAAATTGAAATACGTATCAGTGTGTATCTTGAAGCCTAATTTTGCTAGTTTATGTGCCACACTATTTTTCTCCTTGTAAATATGTATCAAACGTTTTTCAACCAAATCCATAAGAGTGCAAGTATCTTTCCACATATTAGTGTAAACAATATGAGGTACCGGTTTTGCATTATGATTCCACCAATTATTGACTAATAAAGAGTAGGTTTCAATATCTATATTATAAAGATCCATAGAGTAACAAATTTGCAGACACACATAAAAAGCATTCAATTCCATATAAGTATTGTTTCTAACTCCTAAATGTAAACAAAAAGCAAATATAATATTAGCCTTACTATCGCGTAAAACTCCTCTACTTCCGGTCAGACCTGAATTTTCAAATGATGAACCATCAATATTCAATTTTAATCTTTCTATAGGAGGTAGAGTCCAACCTAGCAATAAGTTTCTTAATCTTGATTGTATTAATAGGTATATTACAAATAATAATGCAGTTAGTGAGCAGAAAATTAAGGTGTTTAAGCCATATGTAAGCACTTTCTTTAATATTATAACTATATAATTAACAACAACATTGTCATGAATATAATTATTCCTAGTGATCCAGATTTCCTAATTAATAATAAAAGAAATAAGCTTAGCTAGTTTATCTATTTGAATATTATCTTTAAAATAATTACAGCACATACTAATAATAAAATTAACTCCAATTAAACCAAAGCTCATAAATATGTAAGTGAACAAGATTGACAAAACTAATCATGCTAACCATGCACCCTAGCAAGTTGTATTTTCTGATGACGTATTCACCTAATTCGTATTTAAAGAAACAAATTAAAATTTAAAAATAGTTCGTATTCTAATGTCATGACCCATGCATGAAGATAAGTTACTATATACTCCAACTTCAATAGAGCTAGTACAATTATTAATAAGAAAAACTGATTTAATTTAACAAAAGGACTGAAGACTCACCTCAAATCATTTCCCAAAACTTGTTTCCCAAATATATTAGCTAAAACAAAAGCAGGTCATTATAATAAAAAGTTCATTTAGAATTATAATTTTTTTTTTGTTATGTTGCTAAAATGGTTGTGGCTAAATTTTAGCAACAATTTAGTAACAAATTATGTTATTTGTTACTAAACTGTTGCTAAAATTCAGGCACAACCACTTTAGCAACATAACAAATTTTTTTTTTATGATATTAAATGAACTTTTTATTGTAGCGAACTACTTTGTATTTTCTTTATAATTTGCTTTAAAACGATGTCAAAAGGTTATGTAATCCTGTAGCTATATATCCAAGCTACTATATATTTTTGTTTAGTGGGTTTTCCCTCAATTGTTTTTTATTTTTCTAATATGAATAAATGAAAAGCAGTAGGTTTTTTTCCATCTTTAATTAATATATATAGGAGTAGAGAAAAAGGTTATGTAATCCGTTTGTTTTGTTGAAAAAAGTGCATGCAAAAATGTACACCTAAATTCACTTTTGCACCCCCTTTTTGCTACAAGACAATTATTCAAACCTGCTAATACCCCCCCATAATAATCACTCTCTTATACTAATAACCCCCAGTAATTAAAACATTACATATTACCCCACATAATTTAATTTCCAACTGTATAGGGAAAAAAAAACATTCTATTTTATCACAGATCTCTCTCTAATTAGCTCCCCTGTTCTTGTTTACATTCTCTTTCCCAAATCTCTCTCTCTCTCTCTCTCTCGCTCTCTTTTAAGCATCCCTTTGACTCCAAGTTTTATACATTTTTATGATTTCTTTAAAAAAACTCTCTCACTAACAATTTACTACTGACACATTGGCACTCATTTTCCAATAGTGGGTTTCTCTTAAAATTCCATAATTTTGCTCATTTTTCACTTTTAGAAAACTGAATCTTTATTGGGTTCTCTTTCTTTATCCAAAATACCCATAATTTATTTTCCCAAAAAGATAAGTTCTTTAGAGTAAACAACTTGTGGGTTTTAGTCATTTTATTGGAATTAGACGGTTTATGGTGCTAATGATGTTTTTCTAAGTGAGAAAATTAGTGTTCTTGAGAAGATGAGACAAATTAGATTGTTTCTGGTTTTAATTGCTTTTGGGCTGTTTTTAGTGACTTGTGAAGCTTCATTAACTGAAGGCATGTTATTTTTTTTCTATTAAATGTTTGGCCTTTTCTTTTATTTTTTCCTTAAACTGTTTACATAGGATATTAAAAGTCTCGATTTTATATGCTTAGTTTTTTTTTATACTTGAAATGAATGTCTGGTTTGTATATACCTTCTTGTGAGGTTGGTATTTTTTTTTATTTGCTCAGTGTATTGATCATTGGTGCTCTATAATTTGCATCTTTTTATCAAATGAAATCTTGATTTGTTCAATCTCTCAAACTAGTTGCTGCGTAATAAGTAGAAACTCCTTTTAAATAAGTGTTTTAAAAAGCGAAAAGCATTTTTGCAAGAGCTACGGTGTAAGCGTAAAAAAGCATAAACTTTTAGCGGCCTAAAAGGCGGAAAAGCGAGCTTTTGAGCTTTTTCTAAGTTTTGAATTGAGCTTTTATTGAGCTTTGAATTGAGCCTTTTTACTACGAAATGCGCTTTTAAAAACAGTGATTTAGATTACTTGTTCAGTTTTTGAAACTGAGTTCTTGTATGTTGCAGCTTTTAAGTTCATCTTTTCCACTTTTCTGCTTTCAACTGTGTATTTGGTTGGTCAGGTTAATAGCTGATTCTTTTTCACTGCCTTAAAAAGACTAGAATAAACCAGCTTATTCGATTAGAAGATGGAGCCAAACAACTTAGAAGTTCTTTTTTGAATATATGATCTTGTTTGGTATTTTGATATAGGGGTTCTTTTTTTTTTTTTTGTCCAGTTTATGCTCTTAATTCATTTAAAGAAGCTATATATGAAGACCCAACTTTAGCTTTATCAAATTGGAATGCCCTAGAAGCAGATCCTTGTGATTGGTTTTGCATTTCTTGTTCAGCTACTAGAGATCGTGTCTTGAAGCTGTAAGTTTTTTTTTTTTTTTTCGCGTGCTTATGTTGCAAAATATAAATATTGGATCAATTTATTAGAAACCATTTCTTTGTGCAGAAATGTATCTGGGTCCTCATTGAAGGGTTTTCTTGCTCCGGAATTGGGATTGCTGACTTACTTAGAAGAACTGTATGTTGTGCTATACTTCAATTTTTCATATTTATTTCTTTTTATTCTCTTTATTTTTGTACAATTCTTGAAACTTAATTAAACTTTATAAAAAATTTATTGCAGGAATTTGCACGGGAATAATCTGATTAGTTCAATACCTAACGAAATTGGTATGCTGAAGTACCTTACAGTTTTGGATTTGGGAATGAACCAGCTATCGGGTCCGATACCTCCGGAAATTGGTGGTTTGACAAGCCTTGTAAAAATGTTAGTGGAATTTTAAATTTTTATTTTTGATCTCATAGATTCTATGGTACCATTTATTTGTGATGTTTGGGTTTTTTTTTTTAATTTTTAATAGGTATTTATTTGTTCTATTTGAATTACCTTTTAATGTTCTACAAAGGAGAACACAACTGGCTTTTCTCTACAAGGGTTTTCTCCCGTAAGTTGCTTATAAGAAGAAGTAATACGTACTTAATATCTCACCTACAGAACTTGAATTAACTTGTGGAAAACAATTATCTCACACCAAGAAATGCTAAGTAACAGATTACCCGAAAAGAAAAGGAAAAAACCTCGTAATGCCAAACCCCATTAGCTTTTCTTATTCTGCATTTGTTTTTTCTCCAACTTTTGCTAAAACTTAGTTTACCACAGGAATCTCGAATCTAACGGATTTACGGGCTATCTACCCCCCGAACTTGGCAACTTGGAAAATCTGGAAGAACTTCGGTTAGACAGGAATAAGCTTCAAGGAACAATTCCTGCTGGTAACAGCTCGGACTTATCATCCAATATTTCTGGAATGTAAGTATACAATATAAGCATTATTCATCGAAGTAAATTATAGTTTTGGTTATTGCGATGACAAAATATTTTAAATAAATGATTTTCTGATTATTCTAAAGGTAAAGTATAAAGTAAAAAAGTACAGAACAACTTCTTTTTACACTTCTCCTTCTAGCATTAGAAACTAAGAATGATTGTCGATAGGGAATCTAGTTTTTAACTTTCATATGTTATGAACAAATAATACCAATTTCAATGAGTTCGAGAACTCCGTGACTGTGTAAATAGGCAGTGTTTTAAAATCAGTACTCTTTTTCATTTTTTGATTAATTTTTTAGTCTTGCTGTTTATACGAAACATCCTGTTTTTAATGAAACTAAGTAAACATAAGGAGATATACAGATTTTAACTTCTTGTTTTAACATTAACAATTACGTACTTCCATAGGGATGATTCAAGTTGGAATATAAGTGGCTTATGTCGATTACCTCGGTTAAAAGTTGCTGATTTCTCATACAACTTCTTCATGGGGACCATACCCAAATGCCTTGAGTACCTTCCAAAGTACAACTTCTCTCCTTTTCATTTAAATACTGATTTTTCATTCGAGTACCTGGGGTATCCTTCAAGATTCTCAAATCAAAAAAATTGGGGAAAGGGAAAAAAAATAAAGACAGACATGGTCTATTTTATGCAGGTTGAGCTTTCAGGGGAACTGCCTAAATGGAGAAGATCTAAAACAGAGATCTGCGACACAATGTGGTACGCATGTTATATTACTTGGGCCTCGTTTGTTGCTTTTTTCTAATTCTTAGAGTTTTTTATTGCAAAGATGAGCATTATTAGCAAAAATACTCATTCACAAAATATGCAAGCTCGTTTTCTAGATATTCACTAAGGTAGAGCAATATGTAAGAACTTGAGTTTAAAAGAGCTGCTTTAAGCTTAATTATTTTTCTTTATTCGCTTGAAGACTTTATTTGGTTGACCAGCTTAAGACCGTAAAAAAATTGGCTTGGAAAAAGCTAGAAGCTTTAAGCTGGATTAGCACAACTTTTTTCTCAACATCAAAATTCCGAGCTGATTTTAGTCATTTGGCTTGGAAAAACTTAAAAGCTTTAAGATGGATGAAGCAACTTTTTTCTCGACCTCAAAATTTCGAGCTGATTTTAGTAAGATCTGCAGCTTAACATGCTCTAGATATATTGCATCCTCGGTAAAGAATCCACTTTTCTGCGTATAAGTCGCCACGAAACCTATCTGGAATAATTACTTTATGAGATAGGTAGAGAGTAAGGCCTGCTTTACTTTAGCTTTTAAGTTAAGTTTTTTTAATAAATTTGCTAAAAAAGTAAACTTTGTTTAACGAGCTTAAAGGTTAAAGATTCTGGGTTTTGGCTTTAAAAGACTAAAATCTTAAGTTGCATTAACCCACCTTTCTTGCCTACCTCAAAAAGTCTAGCTTATTTTCTTAATATCGGCAGCCAAACAGCCCAAGAAGTATGATAGAATCAATTTATCTTTCAAATAAGCTGCCAACCTAGCAAACCCGAAATATTTAACTCATTTGGCACTTTGTTTCGCTAGCTAGCACTCCTTCGGATAAAAACAATTCAGACGGTGTCCCGAATCAATTTCCTTCACCAGATCGGAAAAAGCACGCAGAAACTCCAACATCCACGGCAGCATCAAAATCCAGGTGGCTTTTGCCTCTGGAGATAGTGACTGGGACAGTAGCGGGATTCATTTTTTTGATTGGTCTCTTTAGTGCTTTTCGAAGGTTACAAATGAAACCTTCTATCATTATACCTTGGAAGAAATCGACAAGCAATAAAGGACTATTAGCACTACCATTAGGTGAGTTTGTTTTTTGTTTGTACTTAAGGCTTGTTTGGTTGCTGTTTTTGAGTAATAAAGATGGATTCTTTGTGGTTGAGAAAAAATCTGGATTCTTTATGGTTGAGAAAAAATCTGGATTCATATAAAGCTCATAGTTTTTTTACGGCTGACAACGGAAAAGCTTTTTTTAATCGTCTGATTAACTATCGTTTTAAGATAAAAATAAAAGGATGAGCTTAAAATTTATAACCAAACAAGGATTAATTCATTTACTTTCCCGTGAAATGCTCTACACTATTTAGCCTTGTTTGTTAGAAGCTCAGCTTATATGATTCTTAAATTTATACTACATTTGGTTGACCAGCTTAAAAGCTGGGTTTTGCTGTTCTTTGCTTTTTATTTTTTATTTTCTGCTTGAGTAATCTAGAATCTTTAAGCTAGATGAACCTACCATTTATCTCAACGTCTAAAAGTTAGCTTATTTACTTAAAATCTGCAACCATTAAGCCTGAGACATCTAATGGAAAATTTAACACTGAAACAGACGGGATTTTAAGTGTTTCTGAAGCACAACTCTGATTATAGTTAGTTTATGTTACAGATACAAATATATTAAAGGACATATCGAGATTTAACAGACAAGAGCTCGAAATCGCTTGTGAAGATTTTAGCAATATAGTTGGGTCATCTGTGGATTGTGTGATTTACAAAGGTATTATAAAAGGCGGACCCGAGATCGCTGTTATATCCCTTTGTGACAAAGAAGAGAACTGGACGGGTTATCTGGAGGTTTATTTTCAAAAAGAGGTATAGCTCTAGAAAAAGCTACCCAGTTCAATTTATTAACATTGAATTTATTATTTACTTGTATAATAATTTTTAAAAGTAATCTGATGGTACAGGTTGCTGATTTGGCGAGAATAGCTCATGAGAATACAGGAAAATTACTTGGTTATTGCAGAGAGAGCAGTCCATTTACTAGGATGTTGGTTTTCGAATATGCATCGAATGGGACTCTCTATGAGTATCTTCATTGTAAGTAAAACCTCAAGTTTTTTCTTTTGAATATATATTTAAGTTAATAAGTATTAGTTTTCAACACACGTAGACATGGAACCTCATACTGTCTTCCATTAGGTTGTCTCAATATCTGTCGTATCAGAACCTACCAGTTCAGCGAACCGGAAATGTCTTGTTTAAAGTTTTTCAGTACAGCAATCGTTCATCTGGTTCAAATATGTTCATCTAATGAAAAAATATATACTAATGAAACAGAACTTATTTTAACAATCGTGAAAGTTAAGTTTTTATATTTGGCAAGTTTGAGCATACATATGGATGGCTGTCTTAATGGGTAGTACTTTTGGCTACATACTTATAAGAAGAACTATACTATTCCCTCAAGTAAAATGCACAAAGTCATTTTTGATGTAGTTATCTTTGATCTGTAGGCTATACCACCTCACATAAGCCAAGCGGAAAAACAACCCCTTCCCCTCTCTCTTCTATGCTGGCACATATGAGCTATAGTTTAATCAACTGTTTCTGACATACGAACTATAATTTTATTTCAAATCGTTATTATTTATTAAAAAAAAACTTACATACGAGCAATTTTTCTTCCGATAGCAGCAGATGGCGAAGGATGCCAATTATCTTGGACAAGGCGGATGAAAATTGTAATTGGGATTGCTCGTGGATTAAGATACCTTCACACAGAACTCGACCCTCCTTTCATCATTTCTGAGTTGAACTCAAGTGCTGTTTATCTCACAGAAGACTTTTCTCCTAAGGTACAACTGAAAATTCTTAGGCGTATCAAGATATTGAGGTTATATGGTTGCATGCTATAAGTAGAAAATTAAACACATTTGGTGGATATGGAAAAATATTGCACTTTTTAAGGAGTGAGGATCTCTACCCCCTTGGTAGGCCCCCTTCTCGTACCACCCAAATTTTGTGTTCCAAAAAAAGGTGGTATTTGAGTTCAGATTGTTATGGTTTGATGTATATACAGTAGTATGTATAAATCATGCCTAGTTATAATTTGACCCTCGGAGAACATAGGGCGAAGAAGGCGGTGGATCAAGGGTGTAGAAGTTGACTCCTTATTTAAGTAGCTTATAAATATGTTAGTATTGTTTGGTAAACATTGAAAAATCATACTTTTAGTAAAAATAGATCATTTTTCTACAAAATTACTTTTCTATAGAAAATGACCATAGTGCATATCAAGACTTCCCTGTGTAATAATTTAGTATAAAAAAACTGTCTTTTGTTAAAACTTAAAGGTCTAAAGCTAGTTCCGTCCAAAGGAGAAAAGTGATTCAGTGACAGAAGCATACTTTTGTAGAAATAAGTATGACACTTTCTTACTTTTAGATACCACAGCAACCAAACACCAGGTTTTACTTCTATTACAATTGGCAACAAGGTATGTTTTTTGGTATCAACCAACATGCTCATTGTATAAAACCATCGTTATTTTGCATAAGTTAATAGCCTTCTTTGAGAAGCTTCCTTGTTTGGTTTTTACAAGGTAGATGATATTTGGGCGAAATTGTATCACGTTGGATCACACTGCGAATGTAATCTTTTTTCCTTTTTTTGGCAGCTAGTAGATTTTGAAAGCTGGAAGTTAATTCTCTCGAGATCGGAAAAGGATACGGGTTCTACAAGCAGCAACTCAGGTCCTATATGCCTTCTTCCAAAGTCGATAGGACGCCACCTGGACGTCCAAGAGAATATCTATGCATTTGGTGTACTTCTATTGGAAATTGTCAGTGGAAGACCTCTTTATAGTCATGAACAAGGTTGTTTGGTAGATTGGGTAAGTTTTCTTTGGAAACGACTAATAAAAAGTAGGAACTAAGTATAGGATTTAAGTACTATTTTTTACCGGGTTTTTTCATCGAATTCTAGTTTGACCTTCAAGCCTACAATCCAGTCAATCAATCCCTTGAACAAGAAGTCTGTGAACTGTGGGAGGTGAAAAATAATGGCTTTGTTTGTTTGCAGTTTTTGAGCTCAGCTTTTCTGGATTAATTTTTTTCTTGAAAAAGCTATAAAAAGAAACTGTATGCTTCCCAGCTTTACTCTCAAGCTCAAAAGTTCAGCTTATTTGCTTTGAAGCTGCAACGAAGTTAAACAATCCGGAAAATAAAACGTAGGGCGTGTTTGGGTGCATCTTTTAAACAAATAGGCTACACTGTTTGGCACTAGGAAGGTGCATGTTCATTAAACCTTGAAATTTCTAGCTTTTTCATGTGAGAAAATGAAAAAGGCTTTACTTTAAGCTGATCGACCAAATGTTCTCAGTTTATTATTACATAAGCTGGTCTTCTAAGCTGCAACTGAACCACCACTTAGATTGCTGCAATTGAAAATCAGGGGGAGGGGGATTAAGTTTCTTATTTTTTCGTTTTATCTAATTATGGTGCAGGCCAAGAACATTCTTGAGGTACCAGATACAATATCTAATTTGGTTGATCCTTTGTTGAAACATTTTCAAAATGACGACCTTAAAGTGATTTGTGAGGTGGTGAGCCTTTGCATACATTCCGATATAACGAAACGTCCGAATATGCGAGATGTATTCTCAATATTAGAGAGTAAAATCGAAGTAACTGTATCGGCTGAGCTCCGAGCTTCTTCTCTAGGGTGGGCTGAGCTGGCACTTTCATCTAACTGATTGTTGAAGCTGATTAGTTTAGGGAGTTTTGAACTAATTAAGAATGTGTATAGTGGATCTTTTTGTTTTTGATTTCTTGTATTTTACACAAATAGATAACATCATCTGTTGTAAATGTTCTAACTCTTCGATTGTGATGCATATATACATGATTGGTTTTATTTGTAGGACTGTAGTGTCGTGATTTGAAGTTGGAATAATCTTCGACAATAACAGTAAAAGTGCTATCTTTTTAACTGGTTAAAAACGGTTAGTATGGTTTTTTGTACATAATCTCTTATAATTATCAAATTTGTGTTTTTGATTTACAAATCAAAGTTGCTAGTTATGTGTTGGTCAAATACGGTTTCATTTTGCTTCTTCCATTAATATATTTAACAACTAATCAGTTAATAAATTTTTTATTATTCCAATTCACAAACGATTTTTTGTTAAGACCGAAATACTTTTAAAAATTATACGCATATTTTTAGTTCCTTAGGGATCGTACTAAAGTAAAAAAAGAATTCTTAATAAATGAATTTTTGCCCATGATACAAAGTAGTTCAATAGTATAATCTTTATGCAAGTTGAATCTTTAATTATTAAAAATATGTTGATTTATGTTTTAATTGTGCTTCCGTTGTAAAAAAATTATGGCTCCGCTCCTACAGTTACTTTTTGAAAAAAGAGATCTAGGGATTAAAAAGTGTAATTAAAAACAATGTTATAATTTGTACTAAATCTTTTTTTGTTTTTGCTTATTAGTAACAACGAGTGCAGACTGGTTCTTTGTTTCCTAAAGAGAGATATTTACTAATGGTACACTGTGACATTGACAATTAATCACACTTGTGTCAATATATATATTCACCCCGTAACTCTAGTAGGTGTACACATTAGAAAGATGTCACGTTGGCAGTTGGACCGGACCAGCTAGTCTGCCTATCAATATTTTTTTTGAAATAATATTGCCACATAATATTTTTTTGCAAACATGGACGTGCTTTAGTGTTTTGTCGAATTCAGTGTTGATGATTTAAGAAGAATTTTAGTAATACCTTCGTTCCAAAAAATAGTCCCCAACGAAATCATGGGTAAGTTTGAGGATCAAGAATTTGTATAAAAATTTCTAAAATGATTTTTTTTTAAATTTAATTATGTAATTTAACTTTTAAAGTATATGATTATTTTTTTTTTAAAAACCATTTCAACAATTTTTATACAATTTTTTGACCGGTCAAATTTACACGTAATTTTGTGGTGACTTATGTTTTTGGGACGGAGTTGTCGACAATCGACAAGACAAATGTGCGGTTTTGTCATGTGATCTGAGTACTCGAACAGTCAACAATCAACATTCCACTTAGTTAATTCTATATTTTGAGAATCTCAAATGGTCAAATGCACAAATGCATATTTTGAGAATCTCAAATTACTCCAAAGTTCAGTGAGCAAAATTTTATCGATTTTACAGAAAAGTTGTAAGAACATTCCGTATCTGATACCTCAAAACATATATTTTTTTTAAATTTGATGATTATGGTATAAAAAGTGACATGTATCAGTGAACCTTATAAATTTCCTAAATTTCAAGAAAACACAAAATTCACGGGAAATATATATGATTCCCTACATTAATATAATAGTAATAAACTATCGCGGATTTCACATTTTTGTTGTTTTAATATTGTTATGATTATTAAATAATAATAAACAAATAAAAAGAAATAATGTAGGAACTATTATAAGGAAATTAATAAGAAAGTTGGAATTTTATGTAAATGTAAACGATTTCTTGAAAGATATAAAATGTGTTATGTTTGATAAAATGGTTAATGTGTCCGGTGCAAATGCTCTAATCTGATTAAATTGGGTTTTGACCGACCCACGACGATGCCGGATTACAAACACATCAATCAACTATTAATTATATATGCATCCCAACCTGAGGTTTACAGACCATATTTCTTTTTTTTTGAAAGATAAGCTTTGTATTCACCGGTTGCAGTAACCCGGCCTATTCCACAAATCGGATTAGGCCTTAAAAATATTCAGTACGACTTGAAGCAGTTAGCTTCAAGACAATTGTAACAGTGTAATCTATTTTATTACAGTCATACACAAGCAAAATTAAATGTAACACTTCAAAGTGCCATTTTTTCTAACAGAGAAGGAAATAACACATTTATTATAACATAACAATGAAAAATTCTAAAGTGATTTTTGCGAGCCACCGGATCCTATGCTTGTTTATTTCCATAGCTGTCTTAAACTGGCCATTTCTTTTCCTATAGCATCCACTTCTTCTCCATTTTAAGTGGCTCTTAAGCCACTTATTCCTGAAAAAAAGTCTTAACACAAAGCACCGGGAGTTCTTGTGTCTCCAAGTTTTATACCCTTCAAAAACATAAGTCGTAGCAGTTAAACTTGGTTTGATCCCATAAGCCGTAGCAGCTAAACTTGGTTTCTTAGTCCTGATCTGCTCCAATAGATGTTCGATTTCTCTAAATCTTCACCGGTTTGGCGCATTGCATAATCAACATCACACCCGATTTTAGCCACTCTCTGATCGGCTTCTGCGTATATGTTATGTTTAAATAGACCAGAAATCAAATCTGTATAGCAATACACATTAGGTAAAACACCACTAACACTCATTTCATCAAACTCTCTCAAAGCAGCATCCATTTCCCCCGCCTTACAATACATACGTATCATCGTATCGTAAGTGATCGCATCGGGCTTTCCCACCATATTTTTCAAAAAGATGTTGGTTTTGGTACTATTTCGAATACAATAAATGAAAGGACAATAAAATAAAGAAGACAGGAACGTAATGGAAATAAACAATTTTATTTCTCACAATTGGAATATAAATTACAATTCCTGACTCAACAAATAAATAAAACTGCTGGACTGTAATAAAGAAACTGCCGGACTGTTATAAAGAAACTGCCGGACTGGTTTAACAAAGAAACTGCCGGACTGGTTTTACAGAAATTGCCGGACTGGTTTTAACAAACTGCCGGACTGGTTTTAAACAAACTGCCGGACTGGTTTTGAATAAAAGAAACTGCCGGACTGGTTTTAAGAAACTGCCGGACTGTTTTGTAATAAAAGAAACTGCCGGACTGTTTTGTAATAAAAGAAACTGCCGGACTGGTTTTAACCAATAAAAAACTGCCGGACTGTTTTTGACAAATAAAAAACTGCCCGGACTGTTATTAAATAAACTGCCCGGACTGTTATGTAAATACTGGAAATTAAATTACAGGAAAGTAAATTACAGAATAGGAAAGACTGAAATGTAAATTACAGAAACTAAAGGTACTGGAAAGTAAATACAAAAAGGAAACAGTACTGAAATTAAATGGACAGAATAATAAAGGACTGAAAATTAAATAACAGAAATTAAAAGAAGAGGCAACTGCTGAGCAGTTTCCCTTAAACAATATTTCCCGAACCACCTTTAAAGGTTTCTGGTTTCGGGACTTTGTTCCCAAGTTACAACTTCTATCTCAGAGTGGCTCGTATGGAAACCGGCACCGAACCACAGGTCGAGCTGTTGGTGGTGCGGTTCTCTCTCTCTATATGATGCTTATGCTGTGTTGTGTGTTCTGGTGTGTTTGAATGAGAGGGGGAGGGCTGCCTTTTATAGGCTCTACTGAAACCGCAGCCATAAATATAGGTCATCAATTCTGGGAGTTACACCCCCAGAATCCGCTCACTTTAATTCTGAAACCGCAGCAATCAATTCCATTTATTGCTGGCGTTTCTCTTGCTGGAAACTCTAGGGACTGCTTTTGTAATTTATACAAAACTCTCTATTCGGGTTTGGACCCGAGACCCGAGACATTTCCCAAATCCCAAATCCCAAATCCCAAGCCCAAGCCCACGCCCACGCCCGTGCCCGTGCCCGAGACCCGAGCGAGCGCGCGTGTGTGGTACACACTAATACTCTTAGGTGTATGTGGACATGTTAGTTTAATAACTACATGGGTTGGTATGGTATATATATTGTAAGATTAACTCTTAATCTTCCAATATGGGATTATTCTAAATGGTTTTCTCATTAACCATTTCGTTTTCCAGATTTTCCAGATTTGAGCTTCCGAGGTACCAACTTTGAAGCCACTTTGTATTCACACCCATTCTCCGAATAGGTCATGTGATATACCGTTACGAAGCTCGTCACACGGGCTACTCAACCACGTTGAGTACGGTATAAACAACTCAGCGCTGTTACACGAAATAATGACTCGAAGTTGGTCCAGTGACCATTCGGAAACACCCATGTTTTCACATGTTTTTCCAACAATCCCCCACATGAATGCAATTGGCTGAAAATAAAATGCTCCTAAATGCATACGAGAGAAAACCGCAAGAGTTCACTGCATAAGGACAGGTAGCGCGCGCCTTGAACCTGCCGTAGTGACGTAAAATCTAATATGCTACTATTGGGTAGCCTTTAAGCCTTGAACCCTTTAGCGTTTGTGCATACTAGGGTAATGCGCACACAGTGTCCCCTCTACACCACTTACTAAGCTCTTTGGTTGTTGTCCATATTTGGCCGTGGACTGCCTTGGCAAAATTCAACCGAGTGCTCTAGTGATTTAGCCCATGGCTCATCACATAGTATCGGCCATACACACTCGTCATAGGTGATTTCAAGTCAAGGGTGTCCTGACTCACCCCTCTCGACCTTCGAGATACTTGTTTTCATTAAGAGCCTCATGCTCACCCTTAAGATGGTCTAGGTCTATCACTCTTTCATCCTAGAAATGGGCTGGGAACTTAAGTTCCCGAGTGCTTTGTTCGGTCACCCCCACAGTTCGGTTTTCCCGTTGAACCCGAGGCTGGAGAATCCAGTTCGGGTTGGGTTGCCTCTGAGGAGGTTTCCAGTTTGATGGGCTTCAACCCCATTCCCTTCGATGAAACTTCAACTCCTACCTGAGTCAAGCCTTTTGTAAATGGATCCGCTATATTGTCTTTAGATCTCACAAAATCTAATGACATCACACCGTTAGCTAACAATTCTCTTACGGATTTATGTCTCCGACGAATATGTCGGGACTTTCCATTATACATATGATCATGCGCCCGTCCAATAGCCGACTGACTATCGCAGTGCATGCTTATTGCTGGGATAGGTTTTGGCCACATTGGAATTCCTTCCAGAAAGCTTCTCAGCCAATCAGCCTCTTCTGTTGCTAGATCCAACGCTATGAACTCGGATTCCATAGTTGATCTAGCTATGCACGTCTGCTTGGATGATCTCCATGAGACAGCTGCTCCTCCCATCACGAACACATATCCGCTAGTGGATCGTGTACTGTTGGAATCCGAGATCCAGTTTGCATCAGAATACCCTTCCAGTACAGCTGGATATCTGGTATAATGCAACCCTCGGTCTGCTGTGTATCTCATGTATCTGAGAAGTCTCATGATGGCCTTCCAGTGTTCCTCATTGGGATTACTGGTGTACCTACTCAGTCTACTCACTGAGTTGGCTATGTCTAGTCTAGTACAGTTCATGACGTACATCAGACTGCCTATTATTCGAGAATATTCCAATTGTCTCACACTCTCCCCAAAATTCTTTTTCAGGGTGGTTGAGATCTCTATCGGAGTTCTGGATGTAGCTCTACTATCTTTATCAAATTTGTCAAGCATCTGCTTGACATAGTGAGTTTGAGATAGCGCATATCCGTCTGATGTCTTGGTAATTTTCATACCAAGTATTACATCAGCGACACCCAAGTCCTTCATCTCGAACTTTTGTGACAACATTCTCTTAGTGGAGTTGATGTTATCAATACTCTCTATTATAATCATGTCATCTACGTAGAGGCAGACTACCACGTAGTCCTTTTCATTTCCTTTTACGTAGACGCATTTGTCACATTCGTTTATCCGAAAACCGTTTGATAGCATCACTCTATCAAATTTTTCGTGCCATTGTTTAAGTGCTTGTTTAAGTCCATACAAGGACTTCACAAGTTTACACACCTTGTGAGCTTTACCTGGAACCACAAACCCTTCCGGTTGTTCCATGTAAATTTCCTCTTCCAACTCACCATTCAAGAACGCCGTTTTAACATCCATTTGATGTATTTCCAGATCGAGCAGTGATGCGAGAGCAATGACTATCCGGATTGACGTCTTCCTGGAGACAGGAGCATAGGTGTCGAATAGTCGACACCTTCGGTTTGTCTAAAACCTTTTACTACAAGTCTCGCCTTGTATTTCTCGATCGTTCCATCGAGCTTTCTCTTCCTCTTGAAGATCCACTTGTGTCCTAGTGGCTTACACCCGGGTGGTAAATCCACTAGTTCCCAAGTGTGATTTTGTAATATTGATTCAACCTCATTGTTGATCGCCTCCTCCCAATATTGGGCTTCCGAGGATGACATTGCTTGTTTGAATGTCGCCGGTTCGCCTTCTATCATGAAGGTTACAAAATCTGGACCGAAAGACGTTTCCTTTCTAGCCCTTTTACTACGTCGAGGCTCTTCTTCTTCTTCCTCCAACGGTTCACTTGCCCCCACATTTTCCTCACTGTTTGACTCCTCAGTCTCTACAGTTACGGAAGACTTGCGGGGAAAGATCTCCTCGAAGAAAGAAGCTTCTCGAGCTTCGATGATAGTATCTACATGCACATCGGGATTATCCGACTTGTGCACGAGAAAACGATAAGCACTACTGTTTTGTGCATATCCTATGAACACACAGTCTACCGTCTTTGGCCCTATTCTCGTCCTTTTTGGAAGCGAGACAAGGACCTTCGCGAGACAACCCCAAACCCTTAAGAATTTATAGCTCGGCCTATGGCCTTTCCATAGTTCATAAGGTGGTTTATCACGCTTCTTATGCGGTAGCTTGTTCAATACATAGTTGGCGGAAAGCAGCGCTTCCCCCCACATGTTCTGGGGTAACCCAGAACTTATTAATATGGCATTCATCATTTCCTTGAGCGTCCTATTCTTACGCTCGGCAACCCCATTCTGCTCCGGAGAGTATGGGGCTGTGGTTTGATGTACAATGCCACTTTCTGCGCATATCTGCACAAACGGTGCCTCGTATTCACCGCCTCTATCACTCCTCAACATTTTAATCTTTTTATTGAGTTGATTTTCTACTTCTGTCTTATAAAGAGCGAATTTCTCTACCGCTTCGTCTTTACTTCTCATTAAGTAGACATAGCAGTATCTAGTACAGTCATCTATAAAAGTGATGAAATACTTTTTCCCTCCTCGCGTTTGTATAAACTTTAAGTCGCATACATCCGTGTGTATTAGACCGAGAGGTTCAGTACTTCGTTCAATATGTTGATACGAAGACTTGGTTAATTTTGCCTCAACACAAACTTCACATTTATGTTGTTTATCAAAAGCAAAATTAGGCAGTAGATTCAGTGATATTAATTTCTTCATAGAATTAGAATTCACATGACCTAATCTACCATCCCATAAATTAAATGAATCGCAAGAATAAGCAAACGAAGTTTTATTAGCCACTTGGGCAACATTAACGGTTACATTATTCTTGGTACTGGCCTCAGCCTTAGTACCCACAATAGCAGACTCGGCTTTAGGAGCCGGAGTACCAACATTTAATTAAACATGCCGTTGGTCATATAGCCACGGCCTACATACATTCCATTTAAGGTGATTACAATTTTAGCAGATTCAAATACAAGTTTAAACCCTTTGTTCACCATAACAGACCCGGAAACCAGATTCTTGCGAATTTCCGGCACATGGAGCACTCCATTCAGTGTGAGCTCCTTTCCCGAAGTCATCTTCAGCAGCACGGTTCCTTTTCCTTCCACCCTGGAAGTAGCCGAGTTCCCCATGAAGCAGCTCTCATTGTCCACGGCCGTATAGGTCTTGAACATCCATTTGCTGGCACAGATGTGACTAGTGGTGCCTGTGTCCAGCCACCATTCCTTTGGGTTGCTCCCCACCAGGTTCACTTCCGAGACCACCGCACTCAGGTGCATATAGTCATGTCCAGCATCATCTCCTCCCTCAGCCACATTAGCCTGAGCAGGTGCCCTCTTCCTCCCTTTCCCTTGGAACTTCCTCTTTGGGGGGGTCTGGGCTTGTCGGTGCGCATCTTACAATCCGCGGCACGATGGCCCGGTTTGTTGTACACAAAGCAGTCTCCCATGAATTTCTTCTTGAGAGAGGCACCGACTCCGCTGTCAAAGCGTTTCCGCTTAGACACAGCGTCCTCAACCACATGGGCCTTGGCAACCGCGTTGCCTGCTCCGCCACCGCCTTTCCTTCCGGATCGGCGGTTGCTTTGCTCAACATTGAGCCTCTCAATGAGTCCCTCCAAGGTCATAGCCTTTCGCTTGTGTTTCAGGTAGTTTTGAAACTCTTTCCAAGAAGGTGGCAGTTTCTCAATCATTAATGCCACTTGGAAAGGTTCATTGATAACTAACCCTTCAACCTCAAGCCTATGGTATATGAGTTGGAGTTCCTCTACCTGCTCGATAACACTCTTCCCATCAGTCATCATGTACTCGTGAAAGTCCATGACGACAAATTTCTTTGCGCCAGCGTTATTCACTTTGTACTTTCGTTCGAGAGACTCCCAAAGCTCCTTTGCAGAAGCCTTGGGCTCGAATACACTGAAGAGAGTGTCATCCAGAGCACACAGGATGTAGTTCCGGCATAGGTAGTCACCGTGTTTCCACGCTTCCACCGCCGAAACCGTCTGCACGTCCTCATCGTCCTCGCTTAGGACGGGTGCAGACTCCTTAAGAAACCGGGTCAGATTAAGGGCAGTTAAATAAAACAGCATCTTTTGCTGCCAACATTTGAAGTTGTTGCCCCTAAACTTTTCCGGTCTCTCCAGTTGAGAGGTTGGCAACATTGGCATCACCGGTGTTGCCGGATCCTTGCCCTTTGCCCTGGCCGCAGCCACAAGTGCTGCCTTGGCCGCAGCCTTAGCAGCAGCCTGTGCTGCGGCCGCAGCCGCAGCCATAGCATCAGCCTCTGCCGCAGCAGCATCGGCCGCAGCCTTTGCCGCAGCAGCTTCGGCCTCAGCCTGAGCCTGAGCCCCCCCACTCGCAGCGCTCGCATTGTTATGGCTACTGCCAATCACAAGTGCGCCCTGCACGTTTTCCGAAGAAACGGTGGGTATTTGATCCTCATTAGTCATCTGAAATGACAATATAAAAACCGTTTAGTTTCTCGCAAGAAAACTAAATTCTTTATCGCAAATACTAATTATAACTTAATTAGATTGCTTCAAAAGAATAAAAACCAATGAAAGAGATTCTAGCGTGAAAATCAAATTAATTTTGATTTCACTAAGAATTCTTTATAGTATTCTAGAATAAAAAGATTAAAACCAATTCGGATTTATTCTATGTGCAAATTTCAATTTCTAGTAAACTAGCAATGATTTTGCGAGAATAAAAACCGAGACGTCAACAACAATAAAATAAAAAAGACAAGTCCTTTCTTATTTCGAAAATAGAAAAACCAAAAAATAGTATTGTTTAACATTGTTCGTTTTGGTACTATTTCGAATACAATAAATGAAAGGACAATAAAATAAAGAAGACAGGAACGCAATGGAAATAAACAATTTTATTTCTCACAATTGGAATATAAATTACAATTCCTGACTCAACAAATAAATAAAACTGCTGGACTGTAATAAAGAAACTGCCGGACTGTTATAAAGAAACTGCCGGACTGGTTTAACAAAGAAACTGCCGGACTGGTTTTACAGAAACTGCCGGACTGGTTTTAACAAACTGCCGGACTGGTTTTAAACAAACTGCCGGACTGGTTTTGAATAAAAGAAACTGCCGGACTGGTTTTAAGAAACTGCCGGACTGTTTTGTAATAAAAGAAACTGCCGGACTGTTTTGTAATAAAAGAAACTGCCGGACTGGTTTTAACCAATAAAAAACTGCCGGACTGTTTTTGACAAATAAAAAACTGCCCGGACTGTTATTAAATAAACTGCCCGGACTGTTATGTAAATACTGGAAATTAAATTACAGGAAAGTAAATTACAGAATAGGAAAGACTGAAATGTAAATTACAGAAACTAAAGGTACTGGAAAGTAAATACAAAAAGGAAACAGTACTGAAATTAAATGGACAGAATAATAAAGGACTGAAAATTAAATAACAGAAATTAAAAGAAGAGGCAACTGCTGAGCAGTTTCCCTTAAACAATATTTCCCGAACCACCTTTAAAGGTTTCTGGTTTCGGGACTTTGTTCCCAAGGTACAACTTCTATCTCAGAGTGGCTCGTATGGAAACCGGCACCGAACCACAGGTCGAGCTGTTGGTGGTGCGGTTCTCTCTCTCTATATGATGCTTATGCTGTGTTGTGTGTTCTGGTGTGTTTGAATGAGAGGGGGAGGGCTGCCTTTTATAGGCTCTACTGAAACCGCAGCCATAAATATAGGTCATCAATTCTGGGAGTTACACCCCCAGAATCCGCTCACTTTAATTCTGAAACCGCAGCAATCAATTCCATTTATTGCTGGCGTTTCTCTTGCTGGAAACTCTAGGGACTGCTTTTGTAATTTATACAAAACTCTCTATTCGGGTTTGGACCCGAGACCCGAGACATTTCCCAAATCCCAAATCCCAAATCCCAAGCCCAAGCCCACGCCCACGCCCGTGCCCGTGCCCGAGACCCGAGCGAGCGCGCGTGTGTGGTACACACTAATACTCTTAGGTGTATGTGGACATGTTAGTTTAATAACTACATGGGTTGGTATGGTATATATATTGTAAGATTAACTCTTAATCTTCCAATATGGGATTATTCTAAATGGTTTTCTCATTAACCATTTCGTTTTCCAGATTTTCCAGATTTGAGCTTCCGAGGTACCAACTTTGAAGCCACTTTGTATTCACACCCATTCTCCGAATAGGTCATGTGATATACCGTTACGAAGCTCGTCACACGGGCTACTCAACCACGTTGAGTACGGTATAAACAACTCAGCGCTGTTACACGAAATAATGACTCGAAGTTGGTCCAGTGACCATTCGGAAACACCCATGTTTTCACATGTTTTTCCAACAATCCCCCACATGAATGCAATTGGCTGAAAATAAAATGCTCCTAAATGCATACGAGAGAAAACTGCAAGAGTTCACTGCATAAGGACAGGTAGCGCGCGCCTTGAACCTGCCGTAGTGACGTAAAATCTAATATGCTACTATTGGGTAGCCTTTAAGCCTTGAACCCTTTAGCGTTTGTGCATACTAGGGTAATGCGCACACAGTGTCCCCTCTACACCACTTACTAAGCTCTTTGGTTGTTGTCCATATTTGGCCGTGGACTGCCTTGGCAAAATTCAACCGAGTGCTCTAGTGATTTAGCCCATGGCTCATCACATAGTATCGGCCATACACACTCGTCATAGGTGATTTCAAGTCAAGGGTGTCCTGACTCACCCCTCTCGACCTTCGAGATACTTGTTTTCATTAAGAGCCTCATGCTCACCCTTAAGATGGTCTAGGTCTATCACTCTTTCATCCTAGAAATGGGCTGGGAACTTAAGTTCCCGAGTGCTTTGTTCGGTCACCCCCACAGTTCGGTTTTCCCGTTGAACCCGAGGCTGGAGAATCCAGTTCGGGTTGGGTTGCCTCTGAGGAGGTTTCCAGTTTGATGGGCTTCAACCCCATTCCCTTCGATGAAACTTCAACTCCTACCTGAGTCAAGCCTTTTGTAAATGGATCCGCTATATTGTCTTTAGATCTCACAAAATCTAATGACATCACACCGTTAGCTAACAATTCTCTTACGGATTTATGTCTCCGACGAATATGTCGGGACTTTCCATTATACATATGATCATGCGCCCGTCCAATAGCCGACTGACTATCGCAGTGCATGCTTATTGCTGGGATAGGTTTTGGCCACATTGGAATTCCTTCCAGAAAGCTTCTCAGCCAATCAGCCTCTTCTGTTGCTAGATCCAACGCTATGAACTCGGATTCCATAGTTGATCTAGCTATGCACGTCTGCTTGGATGATCTCCATGAGACAGCTGCTCCTCCCATCACGAACACATATCCGCTAGTGGATCGTGTACTGTTGGAATCCGAGATCCAGTTTGCATCAGAATACCCTTCCAGTACAGCTGGATATCTGGTATAATGCAACCCTCGGTCTGCTGTGTATCTCATGTATCTGAGAAGTCTCATGATGGCCTTCCAGTGTTCCTCATTGGGATTACTGGTGTACCTACTCAGTCTACTCACTGAGTTGGCTATGTCTAGTCTAGTACAGTTCATGACGTACATCAGACTGCCTATTATTCGAGAATATTTCAATTGTCTCACACTCTCCCCAAAATTCTTTTTCAGGGTGGTTGAGATCTCTATCGGAGTTCTGGATGTAGCTCTACTATCTTTATCAAATTTGTCAAGCATCTGCTTGACATAGTGAGTTTGAGATAGCGCATATCCGTCTGATGTCTTGGTAATTTTCATACCAAGTATTACATCAGCGACACCCAAGTCCTTCATCTTGAACTTTTGTGACAACATTCTCTTAGTGGAGTTGATGTTATCAATACTCTCTATTATAATCATGTCATCTACGTAGAGGCAGACTACCACGTAGTCCTTTTCATTTCCTTTTACGTAGACGCATTTGTCACATTCGTTTATCCGAAAACCGTTTGATAGCATCACTCTATCAAATTTTTCGTGCCATTGTTTAAGTGCTTGTTTAAGTCCATACAAGGACTTCACAAGTTTACACACCTTGTGAGCTTTACCTGGAACCACAAACCCTTCCGGTTGTTCCATGTAAATTTCCTCTTCCAACTCACCATTCAAGAACGCCGTTTTAACATCCATTTGATGTATTTCCAGATCGAGCAGTGATGCGAGAGCAATGACTATCCGGATTGACGTCTTCCTGGAGACAGGAGCATAGGTGTCGAAATAGTCGACACCTTCGGTTTGTCTAAAACCTTTTACTACAAGTCTCGCCTTGTATTTCTCGATCGTTCCATCGAGCTTTCTCTTCCTCTTGAAGATCCACTTGTGTCCTAGTGGCTTACACCCGGGTGGTAAATCCACTAGTTCCCAAGTGTGATTTTGTAATATTGATTCAACCTCATTGTTGATCGCCTCCTCCCAATATTGGGCTTCCGAGGATGACATTGCTTGTTTGAATGTCGCCGGTTCGCCTTCTATCATGAAGGTTACAAAATCTGGACCGAAAGACGTTTCCTTTCTAGCCCTTTTACTACGTCGAGGCTCTTCTTCTTCTTCCTCCAACGGTTCACTTGCCCCCACATTTTCCTCACTGTTTGACTCCTCAGTCTCTACAGTTACGGAAGACTTGCGGGGAAAGATCTCCTCGAAGAAAGAAGCTTCTCGAGCTTCGATGATAGTATCTACATGCACATCGGGATTATCCGACTTGTGCACGAGAAAACGATAAGCACTACTGTTTTGTGCATATCCTATGAACACACAGTCTACCGTCTTTGGCCCTATTCTCGTCCTTTTTGGAAGCGAGACAAGGACCTTCGCGAGACAACCCCAAACCCTTAAGAATTTATAGCTCGGCCTATGGCCTTTCCATAGTTCATAAGGTGGTTTATCACGCTTCTTATGCGGTAGCTTGTTCAATACATAGTTGGCGGAAAGCAGCGCTTCCCCCCACATGTTCTGGGGTAACCCAGAACTTATTAACATGGCATTCATCATTTCCTTGAGCGTCCTATTCTTACGCTCGGCAACCCCATTCTGCTCCGGAGAGTATGGGGCTGTGGTTTGATGTACAATGCCACTTTCTGCGCATATCTGCACAAACGGTGCCTCGTATTCACCGCCTCTATCACTCCTCAACATTTTAATCTTTTTATTGAGTTGATTTTCTACTTCTGTCTTATAAAGAGCGAATTTCTCTACCGCTTCGTCTTTACTTCTCATTAAGTAGACATAGCAGTATCTAGTACAGTCATCTATAAAAGTGATGAAATACTTTTTCCCTCCTCGCGTTTGTATAAACTTTAAGTCGCATACATCCGTGTGTATTAGACCGAGAGGTTCAGTACTTCATTCAATATGTTGATACGAAGACTTGGTTAATTTTGCCTCAACACAAACTTCACATTTATGTTGTTTATCAAAAGCAAAATTAGGCAGTAGATTCAGTGATATTAATTTCTTCATAGAATTAGAATTCACATGACCTAATCTACCATCCCATAAATTAAATGAATCGCAAGAATAAGCAAACGAAGTTTTATTAGCCACTTGGGCAACATTAACGGTTACATTATTCTTGGTACTGGCCTCAGCCTTAGTACCCACAATAGCAGACTCGGCTTTAGGAGCCGGAGTACCAACATTTAATTAAACATGCCGTTGGTCATATAGCCACGGCCTACATACATTCCATTTAAGGTGATTACAATTTTAGCAGATTCAAATACAAGTTTAAACCCTTTGTTCACCATAACAGACCCGGAAACCAGATTCTTGCGAATTTCCGGCACATGGAGCACTCCATTCAGTGTGAGCTCCTTTCCCGAAGTCATCTTCAGCAGCACGGTTCCTTTTCCTTCCACCCTGGAAGTAGCCGAGTTCCCCATGAAGCAGCTCTCATTGTCCACGGCCGTATAGGTCTTGAACATCCATTTGCTGGCACAGATGTGACTAGTGGTGCCTGTGTCCAGCCACCATTCCTTTGGGTTGCTCCCCACCAGGTTCACTTCCGAGACCACCGCACTCAGGTGCATATAGTCATGTCCAGCATCATCTCCTCCCTCAGCCACATTAGCCTGAGCAGGTGCCCTCTTCCTCCCTTTCCCTTGGAACTTCCTCTTTGGGGGGGTCTGGGCTTGTCGGTGCGCATCTTACAATCCGCGGCACGATGGCCCGGTTTGTTGTACACAAAGCAGTCTCCCATGAATTTCTTCTTGAGAGAGGCACCGACTCCGCTGTCAAAGCGTTTCCGCTTAGACACAGCGTCCTCAACCACATGGGCCTTGGCAACCGCGTTGCCTGCTCCGCCACCGCCTTTCCTTCCGGATCGGCGGTTGCTTTGCTCAACATTGAGCCTCTCAATGAGTCCCTCCAAGGTCATAGCCTTTCGCTTGTGTTTCAGGTAGTTTTGAAACTCTTTCCAAGAAGGTGGCAGTTTCTCAATCATTAATGCCACTTGGAAAGGTTCATTGATAACTAACCCTTCAACCTCAAGCCTATGGTATATGAGTTGGAGTTCCTCTACCTGCTCGATAACACTCTTCCCATCAGTCATCATGTACTCGTGAAAGTCCATGACGACAAATTTCTTTGCGCCAGCGTTATTCACTTTGTACTTTCGTTCGAGAGACTCCCAAAGCTCCTTTGCAGAAGCCTTGGGCTCGAATACACTGAAGAGAGTGTCATCCAGAGCACACAGGATGTAGTTCCGGCATAGGTAGTCACCGTGTTTCCACGCTTCCACCGCCGAAACCGTCTGCACGTCCTCATCGTCCTCGCTTAGGACGGGTGCAGACTCCTTAAGAAACCGGGTCAGATTAAGGGCAGTTAAATAAAACAGCATCTTTTGCTGCCAACATTTGAAGTTGTTGCCCCTAAACTTTTCCGGTCTCTCCAGTTGAGAGGTTGGCAACATTGGCATCACCGGTGTTGCCGGATCCTTGCCCTTTGCCCTGGCCGCAGCCACAAGTGCTGCCTTGGCCGCAGCCTTAGCAGCAGCCTGTGCTGCGGCCGCAGCCGCAGCCATAGCATCAGCCTCTGCCGCAGCAGCATCGGCCGCAGCCTTTGCCGCAGCAGCTTCGGCCTCAGCCTGAGCCTGAGCCCCCCCACTCGCAGCGCTCGCATTGTTATGGCTACTGCCAATCACAAGTGCGCCCTGCACGTTTTCCGAAGAAACGGTGGGTATTTGATCCTCATTAGTCATCTGAAATGACAATATAAAAACCGTTTAGTTTCTCGCAAGAAAACTAAATTCTTTATCGCAAATACTAATTATAACTTAATTAGATTGCTTCAAAAGAATAAAAACCAATGAAAGAGATTCTAGCGTGAAAATCAAATTAATTTTGATTTCACTAAGAATTCTTTATAGTATTCTAGAATAAAAAGATTAAAACCAATTCGGATTTATTCTATGTGCAAATTTCAATTTCTAGTAAACTAGCAATGATTTTGCGAGAATAAAAACCGAGACGTCAACAACAATAAAATAAAAAAGACAAGTCCTTTCTTATTTCGAAAATAGAAAAACCAAAAAATAGTATTGTTTAACATTGTTCGTTTTGGTACTATTTCGAATACAATAAATGAAAGGACAATAAAATAAAGAAGACAGGAACGCAATGGAAATAAACAATTTTATTTCTCACAATTGGAATATAAATTACAATTCCTGACTCAACAAATAAATAAAACTGCTGGACTGTAATAAAGAAACTGCCGGACTGTTATAAAGAAACTGCCGGACTGGTTTAACAAAGAAACTGCCGGACTGGTTTTACAGAAACTGCCGGACTGGTTTTAACAAACTGCCGGACTGGTTTTAAACAAACTGCCGGACTGGTTTTGAATAAAAGAAACTGCCGGACTGGTTTTAAGAAACTGCCGGACTGTTTTGTAATAAAAGAAACTGCCGGACTGTTTTGTAATAAAAGAAACTGCCGGACTGGTTTTAACCAATAAAAAACTGCCGGACTGTTTTTGACAAATAAAAAACTGCCCGGACTGTTATTAAATAAACTGCCCGGACTGTTATGTAAATACTGGAAATTAAATTACAGGAAAGTAAATTACAGAATAGGAAAGACTGAAATGTAAATTACAGAAACTAAAGGTACTGGAAAGTAAATACAAAAAGGAAACAGTACTGAAATTAAATGGACAGAATAATAAAGGACTGAAAATTAAATAACAGAAATTAAAAGAAGAGGCAACTGCTGAGCAGTTTCCCTTAAACAATATTTCCCGAACCACCTTTAAAGGTTTCTGGTTTCGGGACTTTGTTCCCAAGGTACAACTTCTATCTCAGAGTGGCTCGTATGGAAACCGGCACCGAACCACAGGTCGAGCTGTTGGTGGTGCGGTTCTCTCTCTCTATATGATGCTTATGCTGTGTTGTGTGTTCTGGTGTGTTTGAATGAGAGGGGGAGGGCTGCCTTTTATAGACTCTACTGAAACCGCAGTCATAAATATAGGTCATCAATTCTGGGAGTTACACCCCCAGAATCCGCTCACTTTAATTCTGAAACCGCAGCAATCAATTCCATTTATTGCTGGCGTTTCTCTTGCTGGAAACTCTAGGGACTGCTTTTGTAATTTATACAAAACTCCCTATTCGGGTTTGGACCCGAGACCCGAGACCCGAGACATTCCCCAAATCCCAAATCCCAAGCCCAAGCCCACGCCCACGCCCACGCCCGTGCCCGTACCCGTGCCCGTGCCCGAGCCCGAGCCCGAGACCCGAGCGAGCGCGCGTGTGTGGTACACACTAATACTCTTAGGTGTATGTGGACATGTTAGTTTAATAACTACATGGGTTGGTATGGTATATATATTGTAAGATTAACTCTTAATCTTCCAATATGGGATTATTCTAAATGGTTTTCTCATTAACCATTTCGTTTTCCAGATTTTCCAGATTTGAGCTTCCGAGGTACCAACTTTGAAGCCACTTTGTATTCACACCCATTCTCCGAATAGGTCATGTGATATACCGTTACGAAGCTCGTCACACGGGCTACTCAACCACGTTGAGTACGGTATAAACAACTCAGCGCTGTTACACGAAATAATGACTCGAAGTTGGTCCAGTGACCATTCGGAAACACCCATGTTTTCATATGTTTTTCCAACAAAAGATTCAACCTTTTTCGCACAAACCTTTGTTAAAATACCCGTTTACCAACGTGTTATAAGTATAGCAATCAGGCTCACACTCAGTTTTCATCATCTTGAAAAAGAGAGCATCGTGGCCGTTTTCATTTTCTTGCCTTTGCCTGTCTATAACATTCACAGGCTGCATTTGCTACTTCATTTGCTGATTTCAGACCTATAAGTTTGTGTACCTTCTTCAATAAAGTTATTTCCAAAATTATGTGTAATAGACTTTCGAAAATTCTGCTTTTGATTATTTCAGAAAATCAAAGTGGGTTTGTGAATAAGAGGGATATTATAGATAATATTCTTTTATCTCAAGAACTTATTTGTAATTTGGATAATAAAAGCAGTGGAAGTAGTCTAGCTTTAAAGCTAGATATGAAAAAAGCTTATGATAAGATTTCATGGCATTTCTTAATTTCAACTCTTAGAAAGATGGGTTTCTCAGAAACTTGGATAGATAGAGTATGGAGACTTATCTCAGAAAATGGTGTGACTGTTCTGGTTAATGGTGCAACAACAGGTTATTTTTCTCCTTCAAATGGTCTGAGGCAAGGTGATCCTCTATTTTCAAACCTCTTTATTATTTGTTCTGAAGTTCTGTCAAGAAATTTAAATGAGTTAATACTAAATAGACGGTGGAAAGGGTTTAAAGCCCCAGTTGGTAGCCCTATTATAACTCACTTAGCATTTGCAGATGATTTTATAATTTTTTCAGCTGCAAATACAAGTTCAGTCAAATGTGTGAAAAATGTTATGGAGAAGTATAATAATGACTCTGGCCAAGAAATAAGCATTGATAAGAGATTTGTCTATATCTCTAAAGGTGTAAGTCAAGTCCAGAAAGAAACAGTGAGCAATTTGTTAAGTATAAGGTGTAAAAAACCTCCTTTTACTTATTTGGGTTGCAAAATTTATTCTGGAAGGAAAAAATGTATTAATTTTCATGAATTGATATTGAAAGTCAGAAAGAAGTTGTCTGGGTGGAAAGTTCAGTATCTAAATATGGGGGGAAAGTTGATTCTTATTAAGCATGTTCTTAATTCCATTCCTATATATACATTAGCAGCTATGGATCCGCCAAAACAAGTTATAAAGGAGATTGAAAATATTATGGCAAATTTTCTATGGGGGGAAAAAGATGGGAAAAATAAGCATCACTGGGTAAAATGGAAAAATATATGCAGAAAAGAGGAAGAAAATGGTTTGGGAGTAAGAAGTATGAAAGATATTGTAGCAACTTATTCTATGAAGCTGTGGTGGAAACTAAGAACTTCTAACTCATTGTGGGCCAAGTTTATGATAGCTAAATATTGTAAAAAAGTTCATCCTATTGAGGCAAAAGCTAGAAAAGGGAATAATACATGGTCTAGAATGCTGCTAGTTAGGGAAAAGGCAGAAGAAAGTATGCAATGGCTTGTTGGAGATGGAAATATGTCTGTAAACTTAGACAATTGGTTGGGCACTGGTAAAATAAATGATGAGAGTATCCTAAATTGTCTACAGGTTAAAGATTTGATGCAAAATGGTATGTGGGATAGCCAAATTATTAATGAGCTAATTCCTTCTCATCTTAGACAGTTGTTTAAAGAAGATTTTAAAGCTAATTTGTTTGGTAAAGATGAAATTATATGGAATAAAGAGGTATTGGGGAAGTTCTCATTCAAGTCAGCTTGGGAAAATAACAGAGAAAAGTATGAAGAAAGCTGGTTTAATAAGTACAAATGGGATAAAGCTCTACCTTTGAAAATAACCTGTTTTGTGTGGAAATTGTTCAATAAATCTCTACCACTAGATTCTACAGTAAGACAATTTGGGATACAGTTAGCTTCTAAGTGTGAGTGCTGTGGTGAAAAAGAAGAAAACAGTGAGCATCTATTCAGTTCAGGAAAGATAGCAAAGGAAGTGTGGACTTTTTTTGATGGTTTGCTAGGTATTATTAATACTAATACCAGTATTAAAGGTAGATTTTTAACATGGTGGTCTATATCTAGAAAAGGAAAAAACAGTATTGATTCTTTTATGCTCAAGGTTTTACCCTCTATTATTGTGTGGGAAATTTGGAAAGCTAGGTGCAACTACAAATTCAACAATATGGAGATGACAGCAAGTTCTATTTGTTCACAAGTCACTGATATATTAAAGTTATGTTCTAAGAATAACAAAATTTTCCCAACTAATTGGAACATAACTGATAGTTTCACAAAAGAGAAGACCGTTAATCTAAAGAGGGCTACTATAGTGAAATGGCTAAATCCACCAGTGGGGTTTGTAAAGTTAAATACTGATGGGTGTTACAGACCTTCTTCGAATATTAGTGGTGTGGGTGGCTTAATAAGAGGAGTCAAAGGTAATTTTGTCTATGGATTTCAAGCTAGGGTGACCAGTAATTCAGCTATAGAAGCAGAAGCAAAGGCTATTCTATTCATGCTTCAATTAACGAATATAAAGTCAATTATCTTAGAAACTGATTCTCTACAATTGGTACATATTATAAATAATAAATTATCTGCCCCATGGCATATTAAAGTGGTTACAGAGGAGATCAAAAATATATTAAAGGGAAGAAATTACCAAGTGGATCACGTCTTTAGGGAGGCTAATGGTGCTGCAGATGCTTTAGCAAATGATGGATGCATAGATGGCTTAAAGCATTTCTACAAAAGGGATGATTTGTCTCAAAAGGTGAAGAATATCATTGATTTAGAAGCAAAAGGGCTTCCAAATATTAGAGTTTGATGGGAGAAATGGTGAGTATAAGAGATGAAGGAATGGCGAAGATGAGGAGTTTCTCTCTCCTCACTGTGACGGTTTGTTTGCTGAAGAAATGATTTGGGGGTTTTCCTACACGTATTATCTTGGCCTGTATATTTACACTGGCTAGGTTTAAATTGGTCCCTGAAGTTTTATTTAATTACAAAGTTGTTTATCTAGTTGTAATGTTAATTGATTTAATTCTCTAAGTTTCATTGTTTATCAAGTTGTAATGGTACTTGGTTTTATATTAATAAAAAAGTGAGTATTTTCCCACAACTTCATTTAAAAAAAAACATTCACAGGCTGCATACTATACAAAAATTGTACTACAAAACTCATTTATTATGATACTCAGAGTTCTTACAGTGTCTTAAAATGGCCATGTTCCTTCTGGTATGAGGAATTTGTTTCAAAGTACTCACCTTGGTGTTAATAAGAAAATTCATAAGATATTATAAAAACAAGTGTTTTTGTATTACTTGATTTTGAAAATATAATAAATGCTTTAAACCAAAATGAACATGGAAACAAGAGTCCTTAAAATATTAGAATGATATAATACTAAAAGGGTTTTCCCAATATATATAGATATGAAGTTTAATTTAGTAACCAGAAGGACCCCCATATATGACCAAACGCCCGGTACCCATATCAGGACCTCCATCTACAGCTCGGTATGTTTTACTGTCTGCAAATACTTCTACATTATCGGCACTGAGGGTACGTTTCCCATCTAATAATATACAATTGTATATGTAGGCGTCAACATTAACATCCCTAAGAATATTTTGACCCATGCCCATTGGTGGTTTAATAGTCCCAGGGGGACTAAATACTTCTCCGCCCCATTCTGCAGAAGTAGCCCAATCTGATAGTCCTGTAAAAATGCGTGCCGGCCAGAATCCAACTTGAATGTTGTCTCCTCCAAGTTCTAACCACCAATTCCCATTGATTAAATCCTGTTGTAACAGTATGTTTCTTATAAAGATTTACATATTTCAACGATGAAGTATATTGTATATAGATCAGTAACTGTGTTTTCAATATATTGACTTTTTATTTAAAATGCAATATAGTGAAAATACAGTTAACATGGACATATAATTTCCGAGTCAAAATTCTATGAAGGTGGAATGAAATTTATTCGGTATTGTTTCTTACCCGGTTGAGTAAGACCCCCATATTTTTGTAATTTGTACCACCAGGATGCGACACCTCATCATAGGGCTTGTCTAGAGGTATATCAGTATTGACGATAATGAAACCAGGACATCTTGTATTAAAACAAGAAATTTGACCTGCCTATTTTTAATTAGACAAACAATAAGTGAAGGGTCGTTCATGACAAAAACCATGCAAGTTTTCTTATTTAACTTTAAAATGTTAGCAATATCTACAGTCACAACGTTTGCGAATCGTTTTACCAGGTTCAATTTTTGGATAAAATATTTGCTATTTGTCCAATGCACAGCTTTGTTATGCCAGTCTTTTTTGGTATTTTAGTATTAATCAACTCCCTACAAAAAAATAATCAGATACATTGGGGCCATCAACTCCCTAAGGGACACGTAAAAGTTATTACGTTTCTGATTGTCTCTCTTCAATCATTAGTGTTGTCCTATTTTCCTCTAAACATATAACGAACATTATCCCGAAACCCCATAATCTTTGTACTATTTTTACCTATTCTGTTTCAGCCACCCCTTATGAAATTAATTGGCTAACCCTCTCTTTCAAATTATAAAAAAGAGTAATATTTTTTGTTCACAATACTGTATATATCCCCGCTGGTGATTATTAGACTGATTTTCGCAGCTATTGTGACCATGATGACTATTATCATTTCGGAAACGTATATAGGAAATATATTAGACATAAAAACTAAGTAAATTAATTATGAACTTACATTAAATCGTATGTAGAGCCTAGTTCTTTTGTCTCCGTATAGACTTGGATCAACCTTATGAAAAAAAGGTATGGGATTAGATTCATCATAAATTAATCAAGGTATTGGCAAACCAATAACTTTAGACCATATACTAGGATAGCTACCTAGCATTACCTATTTACATTTGAATAGTATTATCTACATTTGCCTACAAAATGGGTATAGAAACCGCAGTTTGTTAAATAGATTGGGGAAATAATTGAGTTAGAAAAGTGTTAAAATGTCCATGTTTAATCTTATAGAGAAGTTTACTTGAAGATATATATAAAAGTACTTACCCTCCATCCAGCTTCGATACTATCATTTCCATTTTGTATCTTTACTCTTGCTGCACTATACTGTTTGTCACTACATTGTGGATTATGAAGAGTTATCGCCCCACCTGCTCCATTATACTTTTTTCCGCTAGATTTTGTTCGAATTACTGCATACTATAACAAGACTATTAAAAAAAATAACATTGACAAAGTTGTTTACATGTTTAGAATAGCATTGATATAACTTCATCATAAGGTAATCAATTTAACACCACATTGAACTTTTCACAAAACCAATTAAAGACTTTTAGACTATATGGAATAATTGTACATTTCAAAAATGTTCAATATGTTTACTTGTGAACTTACATGGGCCCCAGGTTCATCATCGTCAACTGTTGGCCTTATCGCTGAATTAAGTCTTTCTCGGATCAAATCTTTTTTCGTAATCCTTCTAATCGGAACTGTTCCAACTGGACAACCTCCTCCTTTTAATATGAAGTTTGTTGGTTTTCTAATTTTATCCAAAACCTGAACATTTATACTCTTATAAGATATCCTCAACTTTATCGTATCGTTGTACGTACCTATTTAATAAATAATTAAATCATGACCAAAATTATTGGAAGATGTTTAAGAAACTAACTTTATAGTCGAATTTGTAATCCTTCAACAACGGATGATCAAATGCTGGTTGTTGGTAAAAATCTACACAGTCATATACATCTCCATATCCACTCTGCACAAACGCAATGATTTTTTAGATTATATTACCTGTGAAGACCCAGATTTCCAAGAAGGAAATTCTGTGGTGCGGTGTTTCGCGTCAGTCCCACATCGCCCAGATATGAGAGTACTCGTGTGGTATATGAGCTTAAAGATCCATTTCCTATCAATAAGGCCTTTTAAAGCCGTGCGGCACAATAGCGAGGACGAAACTCCACAGTTAAGCGTGCTTAACTTGGAGTAGTACCAGGATGGGTGACCCCCTCTGTGAAGTTGTGCCAAAGCGGACAATATTGTTGATACGGGCGTGACGGTTCGGCCCGTTTGGGCCGGGTCGTTACATTACCCGAGCAGTGCGGCGTCTTAATCTCAATTGTGAATAACCATCTTAAATACAAATCACTTTGAAATAAACTCCAAAAGAAACCTTGAGTTGTACAAATATAATTGTCATATGTGAGTATGCGATGCTATTTTTTTCCTCTCTTAGAAATTTTATGATCCGATGTTAATAGCGATGTAAACAATTTTACCTAAACCCATCGGATCGGATTGGATTTCGGATTCAATTGGTGGGTTCAGATTCTATTATTTAAAATCCAGTTTGCTTGAACCTTTGGAAAATCTATTGGGTTGAGCTTCAAAGAACTACACAATTAGTCAAACTATTTCTCAGTGCAATCGGTTTACAATCATATTGCATACTACTCATTGATTGTGTGGAATACAGTCAGTGGCGGAGCAAGAACTCCAAAATACGTAAAATTACTATCAAACGCAAATAAAACACACCTCCAGAAAATATTCAACTAGCATCACAGTATTATTATAGCATAACAGTATTTTTAGAGACAATAAAAATATATATGCATGGTTCCTTTCATATAATTTAGGACACAATGTGCTGATTTTTCAAAGTCGTACAACAAGCCAATTAAACAATGCATTTCTAAGTCTGGTTATGTAATGCACGACAAAAGTAGCTACTTGGATAAAAGTGTCAAATTTGTTTTTATTTTTTTGTTTTTTAAAACAAATTCTGGATAAAATGGCATGAATAATGCAACAAAAAAAATACGAAACAAGGGTAAATTAATATAAAGATAATAAAAATACGAAAGAAGAAGTTCTAGACTTAAAACTAATTAAGCTTCAACTTGAATCAAATGTGGGAAAGGATTCCTTAATTTGGGCTTATTGTACTGACCATAGTGTACCGATCAAAATACGGTCATAAGAAAAATAAAAGAGCATACTATGAATATTCTTAATTAGGGATTGTTACAATTATTAGAATATGCTTAAATATAATAAAATTTACCTGTATGCTCTTGACTGCTGGTTTATTTAAAAGCTTGAGTTGTTTTTCAAGCTCCAAATTATCCTCGTCACTTATGTTGTACAACGACCTTGCTTCAACTTTGGTATTGTAAATTACGACATGACATATGAACAGAAGCAGCACTGTAAAAATTGTGGGCATTTTGATCTAGTAAAAGAAAGAAAATACAATCACATCATTGATTCATTTATCATAAAATATTTGTTAAACACATTTAGATAGAAAAACATAAGAGCCTAAATTCTTAATGTACCGCACAAAATAATTCTCAACTTATTCAACATGTAATCATACCTTTTTCTTTGCTTTTATTAGAAACAATTTAAACTATTTTCTTCTCTGCAAATTGGTTTATATAAGGGGTTGTAGAGGCTTTATTTTGATTCACAAAATCCTTGTATTTAAGTTTTAATGCAGAGTATTATCAACATCTTAATTGGAAAATATCCCTTCAAGATTGTATGGAGATTTCATGTATATCAAATTAAATGGAGATCGGATTTATCAGTTTCACACTTTGACTGTAAGATAATAGATTACATACACGGTACTTGGTCATGTCTAATCTTTGTAATATATAGACATTTCTCAAACTCTATTATAGTTTATATCTTAGTTTAAATTTTGTATTGTTAACTTATCTACCACTTAATTAACGATTGATCCATGAAACTAAAAGTAATTAAGCATTGATCCATTTTTCTTAACTAACCAATAAAAATGTAAAAAGTAAGAAAAAATGAAAAAAATCCAGAAACTAAAAAAAAACTTTAAAGAGGCAAAACACCAAAAAAACACGAATAAAATTTAAAAAATCCCAAAAAATCTAAAATCAACAAAAATCCAAAAAAAAAAAAAAAACAGTCTGAGTCGTCTTAATTCATTTTAAAAACAATCTGAGTCATTTTAAGTAATTTTAAAAACAGTCTTAATCGTTTTAAGTTATTTTAAACACAGTCTTAGTCATTTTAAGTCATTTTAAAAGCAGTCTGCATCGTTTCAATTCATTTAAAAACAGTCTACGTCGTTTTGAGTTATTTTAAAAACAGTCTGAGTCGTTTCAATTCATTTAAAAATAGTCTACGTCGTTTTGAGTTATTTTAAAAACAATTTGAGTCATTTTGAGTTATTTTAAAAACAGTTTGAGTAATTTAAAAAACAGTCTGAGTCTTTTTAAGTAATTTTAAAAACAGTCTGAGTTATTTTAAGTCATTTTAAAAACAATCCGAGTTGTTTTAAGTCATTTGAAAAACAGTTTAAGTCATTTTAAGTAATTTTAAAAACAGTCTGAGTCATTTTAACTAATTTTAAAAACAGTGTGAGTTGTTTTAAGACATTTTAAAAATAGTGTGAGTCGTTTTAAGTCACTTTAAAAGTAGTATGAGTAATTTGAAAAACAATTTGAGTCGTTTTAAATTCTTTTAAAAACAGTCTGACTCGTTTTAAGTCATTTTAAAAACAGTCTGAGTCATTTTAAAAAACAGCCTGAGTCGTTTTAAATCATTTTTAAAACAGTCTGAGTCATTTTAAAAATAGACTGAGTCGTTTTTAAATCATTGTAAAAATAGTTTGAGTCATTTTTAAGTCATTTTAAATATAATCTGAGTCATTTTCAGTCATTTTAAAAACAGTATGAGTCATTTTTAGTCATTTTAAAAATAGTTTGAGTTATTTTCAGTCATTTTAAAAACAGTATTAGTCATTTTCAGTCATTTTCAAAACAGTTTAAGTCATTTTCAGACATTTTAAAAACAATCTGAGTAATTTAAAAACAATGTGAGTAATTTTAAAAACAGTCTCAGTTATTTCGAGTTATTTTAAAAAACAGTCTGAATCATTTTAAAAATAGTTAAAGTCATTCTAAAAACAGTCTGAGTCATTTTAAAAACAGTATGAGTCATATTTAAATCATTTAAAAAACAGTATGAGTCATTTTCGATAAGTTTAAAAACAGTTTGAGTCATTTTAAAAAATAGCTCGAATAATTTTAAAAACAGTCTGAGTCATTTTTAAGTCATTTTGAGTCATTTGAAAACAATTACAAGTTATTTTAAAGTTTTTAACATTTTTTGGACTTTACAGTTTTTTTCGACTTTTTCGAACTTTTTTTCATTTTTTTTTTTGATTTTGGAATTTTTGATTTTTCTTGGTTTTTTTAATTTATTTTACCATTTTTCGGATTTTTTTTAACTTTTTTTTATTTTATTTTGTGATTTTTGTTTTTTGGAATTTTCTTGGTTTTTTTAGCATTTTTTTGGTGTTTTTTCGGGTTCCCGACTTTTTTTAAACGTTTTTTTTCAGTTTTTTTATGATTTTTCTGAGTTTCTCCTTTTTATTTTTATTTTTATAGGGTAATTAGATGTTTGACCATTAGTTTTACAAATAATTGATCGATGCTTAATTAAAATTTATAGGGTGAGCAATCGTTAAATAGTTTTATTTTCATGAATCAATATTTAATTACCCCAAATTATATAAGTGAAGGTAAATGCTAAAGTAATTTGTTTCTCGAAAAAGAGTTATGACAATTATAACTTTTAGCCAGATTATTCTCATTGCATGTTGTCAATCTTACATGGATTGGTTCGCAATCTTTTATTATTTGGATAATTAAAAATAAAATATATTTTATTGATATGTCTACCAGCAGACTCGGATTATACTATGTGAGGTTGGTTATTGATCTTTTTAAAAGAAGATTAGGAAAAGTCCCTTAATTTTGAAGTCCCTTTCTTTGTCTCACGTATATATCATCTCTAAACTCTCTCTTTTATACTCCATATTTTCTATGCACCCCCAAATTCCAGGGTACTATTCGAAACCAATTAAGAGCGTCTTTGAACAAAATACATGGAGAGACTTTTCTATTTGGAATAACAAATATTCTCGTAAGGATACTGACAACATTATCTAATAAGAAAACAACTCAATTTGTTTAACTAATAAGAAAACTTCACAACGGTACATAACACTCTAATATATATATTTTAATAGGGAAGGAGTATATTTTATATATAAAAAAAAAACTCAATTTGTATAATACAGTATTTGTCAGTCCGTGTTCTCTCTCTCTCAAATCATCTCATACCTCCTACTACAAAATAATATTTGATTTAATGAGAGTCAAAATCTGTCACAAGCCTGTCGCTAATTTAAAAAGTTGTCACAAATCGTTCGCAAATTGACTAAACTGTTACAAAGCCATCACAAAAACCGTCGCTAATAAGCTCGTAACAAAAAATACCGTCACTAATCCCGTCGCTATATGAGTGTTTTTTTTGTAGTATACCTCCGATTAAAGATCAAGTTTAACCTTATTTTCTGTAAATTTTATTTTAACAAATTTATTTTCAATTAGTTTTTTTACATACATGTTTTATTTGTGATGAAATCGTTTCTTATCTCTCATCCCTGCTTCATTTTGACATTAATAAGCTTTTTTCCAATAAGCTCATTTCACTGAAGTTGACCATGTTATTTTCAATATGTTTTAACAAAGAATACACACAAACACATATTTGTATGTAATTGAGCTATTATTGTGTGTAAATTTGGTGACATGGAAATTATAGTTGATAGAACATAAAAATTAGACCCGAATATTTTATTCGGGTAATAATCAACCCACTTTATAAATGGGTATCCAACGCTTAAATGGGTCATCTCATACTTTTTATAGGAATTGAGGTGTTACTACCAAAAGCTCAAGCCCAATCAAATGGGGACCCATATCTGAAAAATCCCTGGGATGAAGACATTTGTCAATATCCTAGAAGGCGCAGTTGCCTATAAATAGCCAACTACCCCTCCTAGAAAAGGACCAGAAAATCTATCCAAAAAATATAGAGAGAAGTTAAGAAAAGAGAGAAACTAACCAAAGCATATCACTTCGAGAAATAAACCGAGAAAAGACAGCCGAGCACCAAATAAAAGGGGAGAAAGATCAAGACGAGAGATTAAATAGTCATATCGAGCACAATTGTAAAACCGAAATACTAATCCGAGCAAATGTAATAGTCCGAACAAGGACAATAATCCGAGCAATAATAAAGATCAGGAAGTGTCCTTTATTCACGGTTGATTTACCATTATATTATTGTTGAAAAGTCTAACGCGACCGACCAAAGTTATGGCTTTATCAAATGGCGCCGTCTCCGGGAATCATCTAGTTCCCAACTAGTTTAGAATTCGAATACCAATACTCTGCCAGACGAGCGACAATGGTTACCAATGTAGAGGAAACCCATCCCGAGATAATAGAAACCAATAACCAAAACACGCAAATAGCCAACAAGACCTCGATGATCTACTCGCCATCCGCGACAGATATGAAGCTATCCAATCCGGAAACCAACCAACAACCTCCTACGTCAACCAAGAACAACCGGTCGAACCACCCCGACATTTCATCGAAGGGATTGTCGACGAACACCTTTCGTCCTCGGAAGACGAACAAGACGTGCCCGTATTAAGGCATGCACGAAGACGCTTAACCGGGTCCCAAGCAAGGCCGAGCTCAAGAGTCCCTTTGCCTACAGCCTCGGTCAACTCCGGTGCTCGTTTACAAACGGACGAAGCTCATCAGTTTGGCATGCCCGAGGATCATGTACTCGGACAGTCGCCCCGACTACCGACTAATTCTCCGAGGATGATTACACCACCCACGGTGGAGGTACAACATGTTGTTCCATTAGCCGATGAAAGGAACTACGCCCAGCTACAAGCTCAGCTGGCGGCATGCATGACGGCCATGACAGCGGCCGGCATCGTATTGCCAGTTATCCAACCCGACAAGGACCCACGCCATGAAGTGGAAGATTCTGCCTACAGGGCCGCCCTGGAGGCAGCGGGTCGGCGACCCGATACAAGAGTCCCCCACCAAGGGGGCAATGTCCCAATAACTATCGTCCATCCGAACACTCATATGGAACGTGTCCACACAAACACGAAGGACAGTAGATATCCCGAATACAGGATCGGGGAAGGATATGGTCCACCACCACATCAGGGAGGATACCCTCCCCCCTACCAAGTCGCGGATGACGCGTTCCAACAGGCTTGGAACGTATGCCAAGAAACCCCGTGTGCTGAACAGATCACGCGGTACCGCAATCCTATGGGATTCGTCATCCCCGAATTCAGGCTCTATGATGGGAAGAGTTGCCTTATCGACCATCTGAGGCACTACAAGACGAAGATGGAACTGTGGAGTGATGACCATGCACTGATGTGCAAATTTTTCAAAAATAGCTTGGGTCAAGAGGCTTCGTCATGGTATCACAACTTACCACGGGGCTCCATTAGAAACTGGGCAGAATTGCTAAGAGCATACTCCACCCGATACGCTGCTCATCGAAAAAAGAAGGTTAGTATCGAAACCCTTCTTAAAATGACGATGATGCCAAATGAAAGGCTCAACGATTACTGCATACGTTTTATCGACGTAGCAAACCAGATTCCACGATATGCCAATAATATAGCCATCCAAAACTTTATCAATTCCATCCCTAATGGCTATTGGGCGAGAAGGAAGTTCATAGGCAAAAACTTCCCGACCACTGATTCCCTGCTAGCCTATTGTACCCACCTCACCGATAAAAACGACGAACTGCGTTTCCTCAACCGAACTCTACCGAGAAGAGAGTCGGTCCGCGAGGCACAGGTGGGTCGCAAAAGAGTTAGGAATAACCAGGAAGAAGCATTCCAAAAGACCAGAAAGGGCAAAGAGCCCGAGGTCCATAGCAGGGTAGAGCGACCACGAGCACTAGAGCCCAAACCGCTCCAGATCGCATACCCAACACCGACCAACGAACATAAACCGCTCCAGCTCACCTACCCGATGCCACCCAAGCCATTTCAACAAGTTCCGCCCCAAGAGAGGGAACACCGAAACACTTTCGGACCGGTCGAGCTGCGATACACTTTCAACCTATCTGCTGAAGATATCCTCAAGGATATATGCAGGGAAAGTTGGTATTCCCGACCACAACCGATCATCTCTCCCCCCAATCAGAGAGATTCCAAGCTCTTCTGCGCATATCACGAGGATCACGGCCATCTCACTGAGCATTGCCATAACCTGCGATGGAGAATGAACCAGTGGGGCGATGCAGGATACCTAGCCAAGTTCATCAAAGGAGCTGGGAATAAAGGCAAACAACTGGCCATCGAGGGATCTGACAACCGGCAAGGCAAAACGATCAACGTCGTTCATATGTCACGACCCAAGGGCCCAGGCGGGGAACGATCACGACAACGGCAGCTGGCCCACTTTGGCCAAGTAGCCAAGACATCACAGGCGTCGACCTCTAAACGACAATGCACACCACGACGACATCCGCCCATTTCTTTCTCGGATCTTGACGAAGAAGGGGTGATTTACCCCCACGGAGACGCCATTAACCTCCGTGTTCAAATCGGCCTAGACACAGTCAGCAGGGTACTTGTCGACCAAGGAGCCTCTTGTGATATCATGTATAAGGAGCTCTTCGACAAGATGGAACTCAAGCTGCAAGATCTACAGCCTACCGATGTCACAATGATCGGATTCATCTCCGAAACGACCAAACCGTTGGGTAAGATCGTCCTCAGTGTCACAACAGGGTCCATGTCGGTTCCCGTGGAGTTCTTAGTGGTCGACGACCACTCCGGGCACAACGTAATATTGGGCCGACCTTGGTTACATGCCATGAAGGCCATACCCTCGACCTATCACCAAAAGGTCAAATACCCAAATAATAGGGGAGCGATCGAGACAGCCAGAGGATGTCAAGAAGATTCAAGACGCTGCGAGGACATCACCGCGACTCTCCAAAAACAACGAAGCACTGTGGAACAACCCACCAGCACAAAGAAGCTGATCAACCAAATATCCAAAGCCGAAAGGGTTGTCGAAGAACAAGTAGGAGAGACACTCAGGAAGGTGTATATACCAGATATGGACGAGGAGCATTACTTCCTCCTCGGCGACAACCTTCCAAAACAGGAATCCGAAGAGTTGAAAGCATTCCTTCTCAGCAACACTGATAAATTCGCCTGGAGCCCTAAAGATATGCCGGGCCTAGACCCCAATACAGCATGCCACCACCTAAGTGTAAACACCGAGTACAAGCCGATAGCACAGAGGAGCAGGAAAGTGTCTGTACAGCATAGAGCAGCTATAATCGCTGAAGTACAAAAGTTATTGGAGGCTGGAGCCATAAGAGAGGTTTACTATCCAAAATGGTTGTCTAACCCGGTCGTCGTCCCTAAGAAGAACGGAAAGGAGAGAGTATGTATAGACTTCACAAACCTCAACAAAGCCTGTCCGAGGGACCACTTTCCCCTTCCAAGGATTGATCAACTGGTGGACGCAACTGCGGGGGCAGAACGGATGATCTTCCTTGACGCATATTCGGGATACCATCAAATTCCCCTCGCCCGCGAAGATCAAGAAAAGACTTCGTTTATATCACCTTTGGGAAATTATTGCTATACGGTAATGCCGTTCGGCCTACGCAATGCGGGAGCAACATACCAAAGGATGATAACAAGGGTATGTCGAGATCATATAGGGAAGACGATGGAGGTATACATAGACGACATGGTCGTCAAAAGCGAAAGAGCCACATCCCACCTTCAAGATATCAGGGACGTTTTCCGAACGCTGGGCGAGCACAAACTGAAACTCAATGCGAGCAAGTGTGCATTTGGCATCAGCAAAGGGAAATTCTTGGGGCATATGGTTAGCCGACGAGGAATAGAGGCTAATCCCGATCAAATAACGGCTCTACGAAACCTAGCAGCGCCCAAGAATAAGAGACAGGTACAAGAGCTCACGGGAATGATGGCCGCGCTGAGCAGGTTCATTAGCCGATCCGCAGATAAGGGACGGCCATTTTTCGAATCACTCAAGAAGGATAGAAAATTCGTCTGGGACCCGGAATGTGAAGCTTCATTCAACAATCTCAAAGAGTACTTGAGGACATTGCCACTGCTAGTAAGGCCGAACAGAGGAGACATTCTGGCATGCTACCTAGCAGTTTCCGCTACAGCTGTGAGCGCGGTCATCCTAAGAGAAGAACGTCGCGAATAATTTCCGATCTACTTCGTCAGCAAGACTCTGGTCGAAGCCGAAACACGTTATCTACCCTTGGAAAAGCTGTGTCTAGCATTGGTCGTCGCAACCAGAAAGTTGCCACACTATTTCATAGCTCATCAGGTCCGGGTATACACAAAATTTCATATTAAAGAGTCACTTCGACGGACGGACATTAGCGGCCGAGTTGCCGCCTGGGGGGTCGAGCTATCCCAATTTCATATCGAGTTCGCACCCCGCCATGCCATAAAGGGACAAGTCCTGGCCGATTTCGTCACAGAATTCACCGAAGGCTATGACGAGCCTTTGGCACTCTCTCCACGATCACACTGGCAGATACATGTCGACGGATCAGCCACCAAGGACGGATCAGGAGCAGGGATCGTCCTAAAGTCTAGAGAGGGAGCAATCATCGAAAAAAGCATAAAACTGGGCTTTTGAGCTACCAACAATGAGGCAGAATACGAGGCCATGATAAATGGCATGCTTATTGCCCGGTCCCTCGGATGCTCCCACTTAATTGCAAGCTCAGACTCCATGCTCATCGTCAATCAAGCCATCGGCGAGTACCAAGCGAAAGATGATAGAATGATCCTCTACCAAGAGAAATTCCAAAGCTTGATGGCCACCTTCGAACAGTGCGAGTTAGTAAGAATCAATCGCACCGAGAATGCACATGCCGATGCATTGGCCACCCTAGCCTCGACATTAACATTGACCGACACCCGGTCGATCACAGTGGAACTACTGCCGACCCCGAGCATAATAAAAAGGGTAAACCGGGTGACATCGATACAGTACGAACTAGGTTGGATGGAGGACATGACCCATTATCTGCGAAGTGGAACGCTTCCGGTCGACAAGATAAAAGCGCTGAAAATTACAAGAAAAGCTCCTCGCTTCTGGCTATCCGAGGACGATAAACTATACAAATCCAGTTACCGGGGACCACATCTTCTGTGCGTCCCGACCGAGCTACAACTGCCGGTCTTGGAGGAAATCCACGAAGGATCCTGCGGAGCACACATCAAAGGGCGATCCCTTGCAAACAAGGCAGTGACCCAAGGATATTGGTGGCCCTATATCAAGCGAGACGCCGATGCATACGTCCAACGATGCGACAAGTGCCAACGATTCGCCAAGATACCACGGCTCCCTTCATCTATGATGACCCCGGTATCAGCACCATGGCCGTTCGCTCAATGGGCAATTGATTTGGTCGGTAAACTCCCAAGAGCACCTGGGAATGTGGAATATCTGATCGTTGGGACTGATTATTTCACCAAATGGGTCGAAGCTAAACCCCTCCGAGAAATCAAAGCCAGCAACGTCAAACAATTCATTTGGGAATACATCATAACTAGGTTCGGTATACCGTACGCTATAGTCGCCGACAACGGAACCCAGTTCAAAGATGCCAATTTACAGCTATGGTACGAGGAACTCGGTATCCGAAAATTCTATTCGACGCCGACATACCCACAAGGGAACGGGCAAGCCGAAGTGTCAAACCGAACAATATTAGACGGCATCAAGACCACCCTTGAACAGGCAAAGGGGAGGTGGCCCGAGCGGCTACTCAACGTTTTATGGTCGTGCCGAACTACACCCAAGACGGGCACCAAGGAAACCCCGTTTAGCTTAGCATACGGTGTTGAGGCCATCATACCGACAGAGATCGGGCTACCCACGCTCCGAACGACGTTGGTCGAGCAGGGAAATAATGAACAAAGAATGAGAGAAGAGCTCGACATGATAGACGAGAAACGAGAGATAGCGGCCCTTACCCTAGCTAAGTACCAACAAAGCGTGAAGCAAACCTATGACAAGAGAGTAAAAGGGTCTAAAGAATTCATGGTAGGAGAACTGGTGCTGCGACGAGTGACGGTCTATACCCGCAACGAAATACATGGCAAACTAAGCCCTATCTGGGAAGGCCCATACGAAATCGTCAAGCAAACAAGTTCAGTCTCTTACAAAATCAAAAGCGTCCTGTTCGCCAACAGCCGAGGGGAAAAGAATTCTTGGAATGTGGCTAACTTAAAGAAGTACTACGTATAGGCAATGCTCCGAATACAAGTACAGGTGCTACCTTACCCTTCTTGCTTAATGGCATTATCTTTCTTCTTTTGAATGAATAAAATATATTATTATCATGTCTACTAATACTATGAAATTCCCAACATGGCCGAAGTGCCTAGGAATACTATGAAATTCCGTAAATGGCGTGTTACCGAAGGAACGTCTAGGAATACTATGAAATTCTCAACATGGCCGAAGTGCCTAGAAATACTATGAAATTCCGTAAATGGCGTGTTAACGAAGGAACGTCTAGGAATACTATGAAATTCTCAACATGGCCGAAGTGCCTAGAAATACTATGAAATTCCGTAAATGGCGTGTTAACGAAGGAACGTCTAGGAATACTATAAAATTCTCAACATGGCCGAAGTGCCTAGAAATACTATGAAATTCCGTAAATGGCGTGTTACCGAAGGAACGTCTAGGAATACTATGAAATTCTCAACATGGCCGAAGTGCCTAGAAATACTATGAAATTCCGTAAATGGCGTGTTAACGAAGGAACGTCTAGGAATACTATGAAATTCTCAACATGGCCGAAGTGCCTAGAAATACTATGAAATTCCGTAAATGGCGTGTTACCGAAGGAACGTATAGGAATACTATGAAATTCCCAACATGGCCGAAGTGCCTAGGAAGACTATGAAATTCCGTAAATGGCGTGTTACCGAAGGAACGTCTAGGAATACTATGAAATTCCCAACATGGCCGAAGTGCCTAGGAAGACTATGAAATTCCGTAAATGGCGTGTTACCGAAGGAACGTCTAGGAATACTATGAAATTCCCAACATGGCCGAAGTGCCTAGGAAGACTATGAAATTCCATAAATGGCGTGTTACCGAAGGAACGTCTAGGAATACTATGAAATTCCCAACATGGCCGAAGTGCCTAGGAATACTATGAAATTCCCAACATGGCGTGTTACCGAAAGAACGCCTAGGAATACTATGAAATTTATATGCAGGTACAATGCAAGGAATTATTCAGGTCCACATTACGGCGGCGATGCAGTATAAATTGGCTAAAACAATGAAGGAGAATCAATCTAAACAACAAAATATCAACAAGAAGCATCTCCAAAACAGGAATAACGAAATAACAAATGATTTAGCAAGGAAAAATCGATCCAATCAATTAAATAGCAATACGGCAATGGAAATGTACAAAACAGGAATAAAGAAATAACATAAATAGTCCTCGCCCGCATTACGGAGGCAACAAGAAGATCATCGACACTAAAGAGATTCATTTAAGAAGAGCTACAGCAGGAGGAGCACGACGGTAATTGACCGAGCTCAATCTCTTCGTCATCCGTCGTTGTGTACCCATCATACTCATCACCATCAAAAAGCTCCTCAGAAATGAGGGCATCAAAATTGGTCGTATGAGCCCCAACACAAGTCAGCGTCTGAAGCCGCGCGTTGAACTCGGCTTCTTTGGCGAACTCGTGAGCATCCGAGGCCGCTTTACGGCGATCATCGTCAAAGGAGAGGTTACGGCGAGCTTCGATCATAGCTGCGGAAGCATCGTATCTGGCACGGGACAAACAGAAATACTTCACCAACACGTTGGCCTTGGTCACAAGCAACTTTAATTTGCCGAAGTACTCGTCCTTTGCACGCCAATATCGATCCAAACGACGCTCCTGAACCTCAACAGCATGCTCGGCACGGCGAACGTATTCTCGAAAAGAGGCCGCCTGGGTTTTTAGCTTGGTCCGCAGTCGAGCACATTGGTCGGTCAATTTGACATTTTTGCTCATCAAAACAATGTAGGGCCACCTGTCAGGCACCTCACTAGCCGCACCAGATGAGACCTCGTCCCGGGCAGCACCAGTAGGTCCTAACCCTGGGTTAACTAGGCATGGAGAACCAGCCTGGTGCGACATAGTAGCATGTGCCTATAAAAAAATAGGGGGGGAGAAGAACGAGAAGAGATGAATATAAAAAATAAAAAAACAAAAAAAAAAATGAAGAGAGGGAAAAAAGAGAAAAAAAGAAGAAGCTACAAAAAAAAAAAAAAGAGAGAATTTTTTATACAACCTACAAAGAAAACGACAAAACAAGCTATTTTATTAATCCGACAACCACTCAACAGACGCCGAAGTCTCTACTACATCGGCAAAATGAATATCTCGCAATGAATTAATTTGCGTCCCCAAACGCTCACGAATGACCGCCTCGATTCGGTTCAAGGCAACAGTGGTTTCAGTTACCCCGGCCTTCGCATCCACCATGCGCTCTGCCCGGGACACACCACTCATTCCTTTTATATGCTCCAGCACCTCTAAGGCGCGAGCTCGGGCCCAATACGCTTTGGCAAAGGATAGCAGCAGATCCGCGTCCTCGAAAACGGCCCCAAGGACCAAGCTCAAGCTCGTCACACGACCTCGGGGTTCATCACGAGAACGTCGTAGGGCACCGAGAAGATCCTTTGCTTTACCCTTATTTGCCGTATAATGGGCGGTCTTTTTACTAAATTTCTCTCCCAAATCACGTAACCGGATCGCCAAGTTGGAAATATGAATATTCAGACCCTCGATTTCCTGATAAGCACAAGTCAATTTCGCGGTGAGGGACACGTTAGACCTTTCCAAATCCTCCATTACGTCACCTACACTACGACTAGGCGAGGACCAGACCACCATGGCAAGGGGGTTATTTGGTACCTGACAATATTTTGTTTTCATATCCTTCAAAATATGACGACCATCAAAAGAAATTAACCCAAGAAAGCCCAACAGAAAGAAACCACAGCACCTATATTATCACTTCCCCAAAAGAATCTGTTTCTAGATACACAAGAGACCCAAACAAAAACAAAAAAAAAAACAAAAAAACAAAATAAAAAAATATATCCATACTGCTAGAAAGATAGTCAAGGTTCCACCTGAGGAGATACTGGTGGGGGAACAACAGTAGCATCCGGTCGAGGAGTGGACGGGGTTGACATAGAGTGAGGACGCAGCACTGTCGAAATTGTCTGTCCCGGTAGCCGAGGAAGCTCTTCTTCACGAAGATTCGCCCAGTCCAAGGGTTTCGGCGGTGCACCATGCGGACACAGATACACCAACTCCGACCACGCCTATCCGACAAAGGAACATTCGTGAAATTGAGCGCCCGCACATGAGCGCAGTATACAGAGAAGTTGGCCATCATCGCTAACTTTGTCCGCTCCTCCGCATGTGCCGTTTTCAGGGCAGACACCTTAGCCTTTTCGGCTTCCACGTCCTCTGCCAGGAGCAAGTTCTCCTCCTCTAGTTCGCCGTACTTAACGACCATGCTCTCTTTTTCCGCCTTCAATTTCTCGACATCCTCGGTCAGGTGCAAAAAGTCCACCGACAGCTTGTCATAATTCTCGCCCAGGGTTTTCTTCTCGGCGACCAATTTCTCCTTCTCGGCCACCAGCTTCTCTTTCTCAGCCCCTAGAGCTCCCAGCTGATCCCGTAGCGCCACGGTACTCACAGCAATCTGCACTTCAACACATTAGATTCCAAATAAAATACAAGTACCAGACCTATATAGCGAAATACGAGCCCCACGTACCCTCAGCGCATCCGCGTGGGCCTGCTCTATAACCGACATTGTAGGTTGGGCATATAGTCTTTCTGCATCCTTGAACACAAGGGGTTTCAGAGCCGTATACCCCATCTTCAAGGTTCGCGGTTGCTCCAGCAGTTCACCCCTACATCGGTTAATGTAACGGGTCATTGCAACCCCGTCAACCAACACCATCTCGGATCCGTCGAGAGCCTCATCCTCGACACCCGTCACAACATCCCCGGCATTCTCTTCGCTGCCTTCCATTTCCACCCCCACGTCCTCCTCCAACTGATCAATCTCAGGGGCCCTATGCTCGATCTCTTCCTCAGTATGGAGGGGCGAGCAAACGGGCAAATCTATCGGACCCTCGGTGGGGATAGGCGAGATGACAGGCAAAGTCATTGTACCCTCTCCCATGTTCGTCAAGAGGTTCATATGTCCGAATACATCGTCGATCGACCCCTAAAACACAATAATACCCATAGACCGGGCAAGAGCGAGGGTAACCAATGGAGAAGTCAGTAGCTGAAACAAGATGACTAATAAAGCAAAGCACTAGCGAACAAAATGACAAACCAAAAGACAAGAAAATCATACTACATATACACATACCTCGCCCGGCGCAGAGGCATCCTCGGCGGTATCCCCTTCGGCGGCAGCCACCGCTCCCTCGCCCGAGCCAACGATGTCAGCCTCCTCGGTAACCGATGTATCGGTTCCCCTGGCCCTCTTCGTTACTCCACCAACAGGGTCAGACGCATGACGCTTAGACCGAACGAGCTTCTTCCCGAGCCGAGCACCACTTCGAGCCCGGACCACTTTCAAGAACTCTTCCTCGGTCTCTTTGGGGATCTCGGGCACAGGATTCCCCTTGGTCACCGACCCCATCGGGTACCCGAGCAGCATCGGGGCACTACGACGCCGGATCCGGCGTCGGTCCCGGCCCCCACCATTTCCAAAGAGCTAACAGAGCCTCTACATTGGTAGCGCCGAGGTCTGGCATAGTGGGAGCATTGGTAGCCGGCCCAGGGATCTGGTGTCCCAGACAAACCCATTCACCAGACGCAATAACAATACCAAGATTGCGCTCTTTGTTGGTATCCGGCAAACCGATGACGAGCCGGCAAAAGGAACGCAAGGTTTTCAGATACGAGCTGCGCCGCTCAAAGCTCAAACTATAGACTCCGAAGACATCCTTCAGTTCAATCGGTATTCCGGACAGCTCCGATAACCTTTGGATACCATTCAGTGTACGGTAACCATTTAGGGCCAGTTGGGCCGGAGCAATCTGGACGGCCTCAAAGAACGAAGCCACCTAGTTTGTAAAGGGCAGTCGAAGACCCCCAGTGAAGAATGCCGAAGAGCGTACAGCCACCTCGCCGGCAGGAACAAATCCCAGCACCTCCTCGTCAGAAATAGGAAGCCGGATATGTATGTTGTCAGGTATTCCGGCAAGCTCCTTAAAATCCTTTTCTACGAATGTGCCAATTTGGGCCACACTTTGGCTCAGAATTTCCTATCCAAACATCATCAAAAGTCCATCAATATACTAACCAAATACACAAACAAGAACCACATCAATATAACGAGCGCCACCCCCCCCCCCCCACACACACATTCACCAGATACATAAGAATCATCAGACATATATAGATAACCTGAACCATATACCAACGACCCACCTATGACCACAACGACAAATCAAATACAACTCCTAAAAGAGGGAAGGGGGGAGAACGAAAAAATCACTTACAGTAATCATTATGAGCAAGCAAGCGCGAACAGCAGCAAGTCTTCCAACAAAACCACGAAACCCTAGATCAAGCGGCCGAACTCTTTTCCTTTTTGGCGGGAAGAATATGCTTTAGAGAGAGAGATATTTTCTTCAGCAAATTCTGTGATAAAAATAAACAGGATTACTTGGCACAATAGAAAGGAGTGGAGTCACAAAAGGAATAAAATAATAACCGTCCTTTCGTGTAACAGAGGTTTACCTTTTTTTCCAACCATACAAAAGTCAACAACCGCTGCTCTTTTTAACATATAAACGCTCCAGATTTCGCCACGTCAGCGCGTATCCCACTACCCAAGGCAGTTCACATCATTAGACCTAAATAAACGGCCAGTGGACCCTACCACGAAAAGCTTCCCACATACGCTACCACTACTATCACACCGAGAATATCCCCCGATTAAAGTTCCTCGACTCCCAACCAATCCTTACCAAAAGGGCACACCGAACAAGGTGGACGAAGACCGTTTCTAGCTTGATGGCAGGGAGCATCAAGTCTAACAATGCTCTCCGGGGGGATAACCGGGCATATTGTTCGGTGTATGCTCAGAAACATAAAAAGAGAAGCAAACATGAAATAAAATAGGACAGAATCAAGTGCAATACAAGTTTTATTCATCCACAAAGGGGGAAACACAAACAATACAACAGAAAAAGAAAATACACCCATCCTACTTTTTCGAACTATCCCCCATAGCAACATCCCTCTTCGCCAAAAGTTCCTCCAGACGCTCCTTCTCCCTAACCAAACGAGAAATCGCCATCTCAGCCTGTTTCAAGGCGTAAGACTGAGACTCGCATTTTTGCTCGGCCTTGAAACGAGCAGTGCCCTCCTCGTCCCAATATTGTTTAAACCTCCTCGCTTCAGTCCGAGCACACATGAGATCATGTTTCAACCATGACATCTCAATTTCTTTTAGTTGAAGAGGAGTCAAATCTTCCTCCCCAAAGCCAGGGGGACGAGGTAGCAAAAAGGTAGGCTCCTCTTCCATAAGGGCTTTCTTTTTAGAGGCAGACCTAGTGATGGGAGCCATCTCACACAAAAGCAAATTATAAAACAAGAGAGAGGTAGAAATTGATAATGAGATACAGGCAATAAGGAGCATTTATAGAGAATCAAAAGGCACAAAGTACGAAGCGTTATAATGGTTCATAAGACAGGCACGAGATACGAAAAGATACAACTGATTCATCAAATACAGAAGATAAAACACAAATGGCAAAAGGGGAAATACATAAGAAAACCAGCCCAATCTAAGGATCAATGGGTGGAAAAACCGAACTGCCAGACCGAGAGAAAGCAAAACGAGCAGAACAATTCAACCGAGCTTGGTAGGAATCGTTCATGGCGACCAAATCGTCATTCTCCGAGGAGAGCCTGTTGTTTTCCGTAGTAAGAACCCTGACGCGCTCCACGAGCCGAGCATTCTTTACCATTATGCTAGCTAGGCCTTGAGGAGAGTTGTCAAACTCATCTTGAGAATGGTCCCAAATTTCCTCGGCATCATACCAGGAGTTGGCCAGATGGTTTCTCTGTAGCAACAAGTGATCGAGCTGGCGACTCAGTGCCGAGATCTCGGTCCACTTCACCGTCTCTTCGGGATAAGAGCCGAACAAGCTCAAGGCCAAAACGCCATACTCTTTCTCAAGCCTTGCCATCCGACGGCGGACCCGAGATACCTCAGTATCCAAGCCCTTCATCTGAGCATGATATCTCACCACAGGTCCAGACATTCTGGGAAATTGTTTAGTACGGAAGAAAATAAAGGGCTGAGGAAGAGAGAAGCAAAAAGAAAAAAGAGATGATAAACTACCAAAGAAAAGAGAAGTACTTATAGAACAGAGAGTATGATATTTTATGACATTACTTGGGAAATTGCATATTTCCTGACATGCTTGGGGTCATGCACATTTCCTGACATACTAGGGAGCATGCACATATGTTTGACAGTGATGGGGACATCTACTGACATCTGAGACTACAGTGCAGAAGAAATAAAGACGAGATATTCAAAGATCTAGATTCCAGACAAACAACAAACCACAAGTACAATATAAAAAGAAATGCAAAAATAAAAGGGCAAAAATACTTTTCATTAATGAAGATGGAATACATCATTGTTCATTACATCGAGGTCTGTTACATCAAGGTCTATTACATCCGAGATAAAAACCTATTACATCCGAAAAGAAAACCTATTACATCCGAAAAGAAAACCTATTACATCCGAAAAGATCTATTACATCCGAGAAGAGCTAGTACAGAAGATCAGGCAAAGGATCAACTATATCAGCTGACCAAGTGAGCAGGAGACGCCAAAAAGAAAAAGTAAGAAGAAAGAGAAAGGAAAAGCAAGAAGAGGAAAAGAAGAAAAGTGCAAGAAAAGAAGAAGTGATAAGAAAGAAGAGTCAAAAAGAAAAATGACCAACCCTAAATGTAACACAAAACCCTTTGGATCACAGGGCTGATTGTTACATCGTAGTGGTGCAAAAAAAAAAAAAAAAAAAAAAGAAAAAGAGTGATGGGAGAGAAGATGAAGAAAAAGAAAGAGGAGGCACAGAAGAAAAACAGATGAGAAGAAGATAAAGAGATGAAGGAGACAGACAACTAAAAACGAAGTCAATGAAACAAAAAAGAAAGGGGAAAAGAAAAGAATAAAAAGTACGAGAAAACAGAGTATAAAAAAAAACACAAGAGAGGAAGAGGAAGAAATGATGGAAACTGAGAAATAAAAAGAAGAAAAAGAAAGAGATGGGAAAAGATGGGGAAAAGCAGAGAAAAAGGAAAAAAAGAAGGGGGAAGGTTAGGGGGAAGTCGATCGGTATCGATGAGAGGGCCCGGCAGAGACATCCCTGTCCCTCAGTATCGGGTTCCCCCTTAGCATCTCATTCTCTTCGACTAGAGCCTGACGAGCACGTCGGCAGTAAGCCAGTTCGGATCTTAGCCAAGTTAATTCCCGAACCATCTCGGTATGGTGATAACGCATCACCTTCAATTCCTCCTCGGCATCCCTCAACAGCCTTTGTACATGGTTATAGGAGGCTTCAAAGGCCTCCACTTGCAAAGCTAATGCTGATTGGGTGAAAGGACCAGACATCTTAGGGAAATTATAAGATGAGGGTCTATATATGGGGGAAAATAATATGATGAGAAGTGTGGATGTAACCATGCTGTAAGCAGGTATTTATAGATCAATTAGATGAGGGCTGGGATTGAGAGTCGCAACCGTTCGCCAATGGGTATTCAGAAGCGATGGCACTCAAAAGAGGTGTCTGTTCAAGAAAAACGTTTGGATTCCCAAAAGACTCTAAAGAGCGTGAGTAATTAAAAGCCACTCCTGTTCAAGAAACGTTTGGATTCTTACCAATATTTAAAGGGGGTAAGTAATAATGGCAGCAAAACACGCGTCATTTTTGGGAAGGGCAGCGGTTCAAATAAATATCCCAGATCTTTTGCACAAAGCTCAAGTAATAATGGCATTGAAACACGCGTCATTTCTGGGGAAAGGCATTAGGTTCAAATAAATATCTAAGATCTTTTGCACAGAGATCAAGAAAACTCTGGTGAATAAGATTTTTATGCACAAGGCTCAAGAAATCCTACTGGTCCCTAGATATAAAGAGTAAGAAGGTCCAATGGATAAGATCAAACGCAAGGCCCAAGAAAAGCATTGATGAGGCCACAAGCGTGCGCAGTCAAAATAAATTGCATTGGGAAGGTAATTCAGATATAAACAAGAAAAAGAAATCTTTATTGATTGGTTGATACTTCGTTACAGAAGAAGCACAAAGAGGAAATACAATGAAAACAATAAAATCATTTCATAGAAGGGCCCGCTTCGTCATTCGGCTTCCTTTTCGACCGAGCATACACTTCCTTAAGGGCCAACTTGTAAGCCCTCTTGGAAGCAAGCTGCCTATCTCTGGAGGCCTCGAGCTCTTTGATCCGGGCACGAGCGCGAATACTGTCGAGCAAAGACCTCTGGTGCTCCTTCTCCAGGGCATCCAATCGCTCGTCTAGTTCGGCGGCCCGACGAGATTCCACCGACAGACGGGCAACCCTCTTCTCGAGATAACGCACCTTCTGAACTTCCTCTTCCAGACGGGCAACGTATTCAGGAAGGTTGTCACCATAGTTTTCAAGAGAAGAAGCCATTTGTTCGTTAATAAAGAATGAACTGCATAAAAAATACTGGGCAGTCCCCTTTTATAAGAAGAAACAAGGAGTAGATCAAAGGTCATCTCGAATAAATACAACCTCTTGAACTTCCCAAGAGCATTTACGGCGAATTAACCACAGTTCCAAATCCAATTAAAGTCATCCAAAAAGACATCAAGAAGATAAACAGACAAGAACAAGGAAAGGGAAATATTTTATTAATTTCAAAAACTTCGATTACAACTGAGGGGAAGACTCCCCATTCAAGAGAAATTACGACAGAAATTACAAAAGACTAATTATTTCGAGGAAGAGACTTCTTCATCGTCATCCGAACTCGGTTTAGACCGAGCATGCAACTCCTTGAAGGCAAGCTTATAGGCCCTTTTTGCTGCCTTCTGCTTAGCCAGATTAGCCTCGAGCTTCTTTATATGCTCGTAGGCCCAATCCCGATCGGTCATCGTCACATGATGATCAGAATCCATGTCAGACAACCTTTTCTTGTAGTCTGAAACCTTGGCCACGAGTTTCTTATTCGCGGTACGAGATTTCTTGATTTCCGTTTATAAATATGAAATATAATTAAAGGAGCTCTCACCAGTAGAACCAGAAGAAGCCATTATGTCACGGGCAAATTAGTAGTAAAATGCCTAAGTATGGAGGGAGCACACCCCTTTATAGGATTTTTCCTCGAAGAAAGATATTAGATAGGAAACATTAAATGTGCCCCCCTGGGAACCGTCATAAGTCTATTGCGTTTCTCGATGAAGCATTGGGAAGAACAAGACCAAAGTAACGTTATCGACAAACCAAACATGACTCCCCCGACATGGAAACCACGCCGAGGAAGTCAGGGAGCACTTGATAGAACATAAAAATTAGACCCGAATATTTTATTCGGGTAATAATCAACCCACTTTATAAATGGGTATCCAACGCTTAAATGGGTCATCTCATACTTTTTATAGGAATTGAGGTGTTACTACCAAAAGCCCAAGTCCAATCAAATGGGGACCCATGTCTGAAAAATCCCTGGGATGAAGACATTTGTCAATATCCTAGAAGGCGCAGTTGCCTATAAATAGCCAACTACCCCTCCTAGAAAAGGACCAGAAAATCTATCCAAAAAATATAGAGAGAAGTTAAGAAAAGAGAGAAACTAACCAAAGCATATCACTTCGAGAAATAAACCGAGAAAAGACAGCCGAGCACCAAATAAAAGGGGAGAAAGATCAAGACGAGAGATTAAATAGTCATATCGAGCACAATTGTAAAACCGAAATACTAATCCGAGCAAATGTAATAGTCCGAACAAGGACAATAATCCGAGCAATAATAAAGATCAGGAAGTGTCCTTTATTCACGGTTGATTTACCATTATATTATTGTTGAAAAGTCTAACGCGACCGACCAAAGTTATGGCTTTATCAATAGTATAGGTATGAAGCAACAACAATAAGCTATAAATGTAAGCACCACTGTTACCATGTGGCCTAGAGACCTTTCTCCAAATACAACGATAGTGCGATCCATCTTTCTTCACCTTGGCTTTGTAAATGTAAGCAATTCGTTTCCCCTGATACCAAGTCACGTTCTCATTTGTGTTTACACCTTGGATTTGAACCAAAGAGATGTTTGGGTATTGTTTTCGACTTTGACCTCTTGTACCCAAGAATTGTGCCAAAGAGATGTTTGGGTATTGATTTGTGTTGGTCCGTAAGTGTCTAAACCTTAGAGGGGGGTGAATAAGGTTTACGTACGATTTTCGCGGAATAAAAACTATGAGCTATTAACTAAGTTAATTAGTATAATTTTATAACTAAACACTTGTGTAAACTATTTAATGTTATTTTAAGTTATCCAAGCAAACAAAATAAGCAATAAATAAGTGCGGAAAGTAAAAGTTCAAAGGAAAAGAAATAACACAAGATGTATAGAGGTTCAGCAAAACGCGCCTACGTGCTCTCCTCGGTATTCACACTACCGAGTGTTTCACTAGAATCTTCTTCCAAGATTACACCCTAACGAGCTAATCGACCGATTAAACTCCCCCTCACTCTATAAGTATCCCGAATGAAAAGACCTAGAGCTTTTAAGCTACACTTGCTTATAAAGCATCTACCCGATCACTCGCTCACAAATGAGTTTATAAATCACTCTAACAAGTTTGAATTTAAAATGAATCACTCACCAACAAATAATATCTTGGTGTTTACAAGATTACAATAATATTACACTCAAGAATATTTATGAATAAAAGTGAGAGAATTTGTAGTATAAGCTTGTATGATCTTGAATATGATAGCTTGAATTTGTGTGTGAATTGGGGTGATCTTCACCAATGAATTTGGGTGCTATTTGAAGGAGAAATTGGCTTGTTACCGTTGTATGAAGTGTTAAGCTATTATCCAATAGTTTCAGCAGTTTCCCAATTTCCCAGAATAAGCCAAAAAACACTTTTTTTGAATTTTCCCAGAAAACGATCGGTCGTTTCTGAAAAACGATCGGTCGTTTTTATTGTGAACTCTCTGGAAGAAAATAGACTCAAAACGATCGGTCGTTTCTGTCATTACGATCGGTCGTTTTATTGATGAACTCACTGGAAGAAACTGGACCTCAAACGATCGGTCGTTTCTGCCAAAACGATCGGTCGTTTTTTCTCTGGTAATTTCTCGGTTTTCTCGTTATAGTTCGAAAGCTCGTAACTTGTTCGTTTTGAGTCCGATTGAGGTTCCGCTTGAAAGGGAAAACCGAGGTGAAAGCAAAGAAAAGAAGATTCCAAATTGGGTCCTTTTCCTTTTTGGTGAATTGGGTCTTGATTTGACTCAATTGGGTCCTCATTGTCACAAAGCATTTAAATTGAGGAATAAAAACTCAATTTTGAGAATTGTTATGATATAAAATACAAAGATGGGAGTCGTTTTTTGTGGCTTTTTGAGGGAAACATAACCCTAAAATCTATGGATTTGAACACCAATCCTTATGGTCAAATTCCCCTCCAAGTATCTTCAATCATTCAATATAATCATACGCTAAAAACTACTCATAAGTACTAATCTTAACCGTAACCAAGTATGACTGCCAATGTACTAATCTTATATTGGAACTTCCAAGTATGAACTATAGATAGAAACTGAATTATGGATTTCATTGAAGAGTAAATGATACAAAACGATCTTCAAGAAAGTTAACAAAAGAAGATAAATGTAACATGAATTATATCATTCATTCGCATATCACCCTAATTAGTCGGTTGAACTAAAAGTGTCACTTTTTTTAGGGGGGTCTCTTTGTAAATTTTTTTTAAAGAATCTGTTACATTTAGAAAACAGTGAAAGTTTTAATAAGTTTAAACAGTGCAAAGACTGTTTTGGAATAAAACAAAACCTATCAATCTACCAAAACAAGCGCCGCACGTTGTTTCTCTCTCTCCTCTTCTTTGTACTCGCTGATAAGTAGCGACTTTTAGTACAGTACTAGGTGTTAATCCCAAAAATACTAATAGAAAGAGAATATTAAAAAACCCTAACCACAGAAATGAAATCAAGGTGAACAAGCGATAAATCAACCAATTCCAAATTATAGAAGAATTCACCTGTTAAAAAACGATTTGCAACAGCGTCTATTTTAGAAACTATTTCTGAAAATTCATTATATATATAAATACATGTCTATAAATACCTGTTAAAAAACTATTTCTACACGATTTGTTTATATTTTATATATATATATATATATATATATATATCTCAATGCATGTCTATTGCAAAACGACAAACAAAGTAAAAATAAATTGACGTATATAGAAGTACAACGCACTAAAAAAAAAAAAAATACATGTAACAACAGTTTATCTGATACTATACGTATTGTTACTGAAATTCAGCAACAGTTTCAGCAATAGTATACACAAACACATTAAAACGCATACATATACGCACAGATACAAACAGATTAGAGCCGAGAGAAGAAAGAGAACTTAAGAGCATGCGCACCAGTTACCTTACACTTTTTCTCATATTTAACTTAATTAGCATCACTTTTATATTTTTAGAGTAACGATTTAACTTTATACATTTTTCAGTTTTCATATCAAATTTATTATCATAACTAAATATTACTATATTTTAATATACTTCTATCAATTTTTTTCAAGCCAAATTAATTTACTAGAACAATCACATTAAATAACTTACAAGTTTTATCGTATTTAAAGTAAAAAATACACTTTTACAACTTATAAGTAAACGTTTTTTTTTATACAAATTATCAGATTATTTTATCAATTTATCTATCAAAATTATACAACTCATCTTTTTGTTATTTTATTAATTTATATGTGAAAAGTACAAATAAATGAGAGACAATAAGAAAAAAGTAAGATAAAAAATTTATTATTTTAATTATAATGTAACATTTTGATCACTTGTATTTGAGTGATATTTGAATTCATGTAAATTTATGGTAATGGATAGAAAAACTGATGCGTGTATAATTTTAAAACAATCTCCACATATTTAAGGTAAATCAGTTATATACGGTAACTAATTACACCTTTCTCACATGAACACTATTTTCTTAAAGTTGATGAACACGGTTGTTATAAGAATTTTATGTAACAATTGAGATAATATGACTATTGTTGTAGATGCTCTGAGCATCATAAGAAAGAACAAATCATTTTAAGGAAATAGTAATAATTTCAGGTGGATAAGATGATTGTTTTCTGAGGATCAAAGGATAGCCTTCTCTCATAAGTCATAAATTCAACTCTGTAACACAATGTCCCTACTAAACCAAACCTCAAATTTCAAAACATATTTTTCTTAAAATTCATAATATATTTGTCTTCGAAATTACATTCATTAGTAACAATCTAGTTATGCAGCTTCAGCTGTTTCGCGAACAACAGCCAACTTCGCAAGCAGCCCACACAACTGGAGATATGAACCCACTCCATCACATATCCTCATATGAGCGAATCCGGTCTCCTATAAAACATGTATGAAAATGATAATAAGAAACAAATTTGCCCGAAAAGATAAGCATAGCCATGCCAGAGAAAGATGATATTGAGATGAAAAATAAAATGGACATGGACACCTAAACCTGGGTTAGTAGTCAACATACACATCTTCAAAAAACCAATTTCAAACACAGTAACGTACTAAAGTTATATAATTTCATGCTATTAAGAAAAGGATCCGTGATTATGTTAATGGGGATTAAGAATAAATCTGGTGGTGTTCGAAAAAATCTTCATTGTCCGCCTTAAGGCTTGTTGTGCCCCAGATGTCATGCTGAATTATATCAAACAGCAATTTGCATCATAAATAATACACGTAAAATAAGCTTTTACCTAAAGAAAAATACAAGGCGCAAACATTATTAGTGAGAGGAAAAAATAAACTATTGTTGTTTTTTTCTGAAGAGAGAAAAGACAAAGCTCATCGTCAGAAGGAAAAAGGTTTTATCTTCCTTATGAATCTGAAGATAAAGGAGCCAAAAACTGAGGGGTTATTTACAGTTTTGTATACTTACGTATCATCTTAACAAGATTTTGCACATCGACCTAGAAAAAGTAGAATCTGTACACTAACGTCTCATTACTCGATGGTTTAGTACACTGTGTATAAAATAGAAAACAAAATCATAGGTTACGTTTTAAATGGATACACAAACAAAAAGCTCCTTTACTAAATACATAACCTGTTTTTCATATTTTCAACAATGTACTATCACATTCATCAATTTTCTACCCTAACCTAAGTTTTTTTTTACAATGTAGTGTAGAAAATCAGAAAAAATTGTGGGTAAGGGGTATCAATTGCTACCTTTTATTAAGAGATGTACAAAATCAGAAACTGATAATAAGCTGATGACAAAAGTGTAATTACATAAAACTGAGAGAAATAAGATCATGTCTCACCTGTCTGCTTCGTCCAATATTATTATCCTGTGCCTCCCAGGAGGAAGTATGACTTTCTTCTGGCCAAACATCTTTATTTTGTTTCTAATAACATCAATTCCCCTAGAAACGAAAATCATAGCTATCATTGGCTCGTTGCATGTTTGCGTACTAGAAAAAAGAAGCATCAAAAAGTTTATGAAGGAGTTTAATACCTGTCATCTGATGCATTCAACTCCAAAACACCTTCTTTACAATTTGGTCCCAACAGCTCATGTGCAAGAGCTAATATTGTTAGGACCAGATTTCTGGTCTAAATATTGTTAATTGTCTATTGGTTTTTACTAAATAAATCCTAACTGTTATTAAGAACTAAGACAGGATTGACAGGTTCCAAGTACCAGTTGCAACCTCAGTTACAACCTACTAAGTTAGTAGTATTAGGTTTCAAGTACTGGTTGCAACCTTAGTTACAACCTGTGGTGACAGGTTTCAAGTACCAGTTGCAACCTCAGTTGCAACCACAGTTCAACCTGCTGTTAAAACAGAATTCTGTCTTGTTTCATTATTCTACATTACTAATTGTTTAATGCTAATCATTTGTTTTAAAGTATGTAGGATATATTCTCATAAGGTCTTAAACGTGTATATGTGTTTATTGAGAATATTAATGTGTTAAGGAAAGATGTTTATAAAAGATATAAAGAGATTAGTTTATAAGGTTATGTTTCCTTTTAATTTATATATCTCTATTCTTATGCTTGTCCTTATCACTTGATTCAATCTTTTGATTCTTATATTATTTAGTAAAGATATGTATAAAGATTGATTGATATGTGGAGTTAAATGTTTCATATGTTTATGAAAAGATATTATCTTTAAAAGATCATATCTTTATATGTTTCCTTTCAAAGGAAAAGATTAACTCCTACTTTCAAGTGTGTTACTAAACAGGTATTAATCAAAGATGATTAGAGTCAATCCATGCTGAAGAATCTCGTGATACTTGGAGAGATTGAAGCTAATCAACCAAGTCAAAAGCAATCAAAAGATATTGAAGATAGAAGATTGTTTTTACTTGTTTATATACTTAGTAACTTAAGCTTGTAAAGGTGTGTGTTCTAAATTATAAAGAACTTATTTTCTAGAGAGAATACACGTGAGCTTTAAAAAGAAAAACAATGGTGGGATGCCATTGATTTATAAGTGATAGTTATAGAGTAGGAGCAATATAGTGATAGGCAGAAAAACATAGAGGGAGTCTAAGTTTTTCATTAAGACTTGAGTCATATATTGTAAGCTTTTTATAATATCATAATCTGGGTAAGTGCCCCGGAGACGTAGCCTAGTTAGGTGAACTACGTTGTTAAATGTGCGTGTGAATTATTTCCAAGTACATTTAATTTTAAAACAGTTTCTGTCCATTAATACACTTGGTTCAAACTGCAGTTCCAACCTCACTTGAAACCTTATACACTTGGTTCAAACTGCAGTTCCAACCCCACTTGGAACCTTACTGCAAAACTGCATCTAGAACAACGGATAGGAATTTCAATTGGTATCAGAGCTTCACACTAGATCTTACTTAGTGTGGATCCTGTGTTCTAGTAACAATGGACTTAATGAGGGAAGGAAACGCCTTCAACAAACCTCCATTGCTTGAAGGAGGAGTAAACTATGGAGTATGGAAAATTAGAATGAGGTCCTTCATCAAACAGCAGAATGAACATGCATGGAAGACTGTTATGTATGGATGGGAGGCTCCAACTACCATGGATAATGAAGGAGAACTGATTCTCTTACCTGAAGACAGATGGTCTGCTGAAGAAGACAGAAAATCAAGTGCCAACTCAACAGCCATAAACTTGATTTTTGCTGGTGTAACTCTCAGCGTATTCAGGTATATCTCTCATTGTGAAACAGCTAAAGAAGCATGGGATATTTTGCAAGTTACTTTTGAAGGAACAACTAAAGTAAAAGCTTTCAAACTTCAACAGTTAACTACCCAATTTGAGAACTTAAGAATGGAGGAAGATGAAAACATTGAACAATTTAATGGTAGAATCTGCCACATTGCTCATCAAGCTGGAACATTAGGTGAAAAATACAGTGATGCTAAGCTTGTTAAGAAAACTCTTAGGTCACTCCCAGAAAGGTTTGAAATTAAGGTCACAGCTATTGAAGAATCAACTGACTTAGATAATCTTAAACTTGAAGAACTCATAGGAAATCTTAGTACACATGAACTGAAATTCTTCAAACATAAAAGACCAGAAAAGGGAATAGCATTTCAAGCTAAGAAATCTGAATCTAATACCTGTGATAAAATGAGTGATGAAGAACAACTAGCTTTCTTTGCAAAAAAGGTGTACAAGAAGTTTTATAAGAAAAAGGAGGATGATACTGGTTCATCTAAAAACTTTCAGAAAAAGGATAACCAGTTTAAGACAGAGTCTAGATTCAATAATAACTCTACAGGAAAGTGGAATTCCAAAGAAAAGGATAACAAAGAATACAAATCTAAAGAGATTCAGTGTAGAGAATGTAAAGGTTTTGGTCATATTCAGGCTGAGTGTGCAAACACTTTAAAAAGAAACAAAAATGCTTATATAACCACTCATAGTGATAGTGATTCTGAGAGTAACAGTGATGAAGAGGATGGTTCAAATTTTGTTAATTTCATGGGAATAATCACTGAAAAAGAACTTACTTATGAAAGTGACTGTGAGCATGTTTCAACCCCAGTTACAACTGCCTGTGAAACATATAGCAGTGATGAGGAAGAGCCCTCTGATGAAAACATTACTAAGCAATACCTTGTTCTGTATGAAAAGTATAAAAGTCTGAGTAAACAATGTTTGATCATAAGCAAGCTGAATGTTGATCTAAAGGATGAGGTCAAAAATCTTACTGAGAAGCTTAAATTACAACTGGCTGAACTTACTGAAACTAAAAAGATAATAAAATTGCTGAATGTCTCTGCTTCAGATAAATTAGATGACATGCTGTCATATTCTAGAGGATCCAAAGATATCAGTGGTCTAGGGTACTATGGTGGTAAGAGTACAGGAAAAACTACTTTTATTGAAGCTGTTGCTAAAGCTAAAACTCATGATTTTGATCACAAGGTTAGAAGCTCAGTTGCAACCAGAGTTGCAACCAGGAATAAAACGCAGGTTTATGTAAAGAAGGTTGGAAGCTCAGTTACAACCAAAGTTGCAACCATGAACAAACTGAATAACTTTAGGTTGAAATTGTGCAATTTTTGTAAAAAACCTGGTCATTCTGAAGTCCAGTGTTATTTAAAAAGGAACAGAAAGTACATTTCCCAGAAAACCTGGTTGGCTTCTGTCAATAAAAATTTGAAATGGGTTTGGAAAGTTAAAGAAAAAGCAATCTTAGTTGCTAACAACAAAGCTGTTATCAACTCTTTGAATGTTGTTACTTCTAATGATTGGTATTTTGACAGTGGATGCTCTAAGCATATGACAGGTACTGCAAGCCTCCTAAAAAATGTCACCATTCTTACAGGTAACACTGTTGTGTTTGGAGGAGGAGATACAGGTAAAATTATTGGTAAAGGTACCTTAAACAAACCTGGAATGCCTGATATTGAGGATGTTTTTCTTGTAGATGGTCTAAAAGCTAATCTAATTAGTATCAGTCAACTCTGTGATAATGAAATGACTGTTAAATTTGACAAAGAAAGGTGTCTAATTACTAATCTTAACAATGATTTAATCATGACTGAAGTTAGATCAACCAACAGTTGCTATGTGTTTGAAAAAGCTGAGAAAGAATTGCCTCAAAGCAGGTGTAATCAAGCTATTACTAATAATGCAGATATTTGGCATAAAAGGCTTGGGCATGTGAATTACAAAACTTTAGATAAGCTTGTTAAAAAAGAGTTGATAAGAGGAATTCCTAAACTCAGTGCTAAAACTCAAAGTGTCTGTGGTGATTGTGCTATAGGAAAACAAACCAAAAGTATACACAAAAGTACTAGTCTAATCTACACTAAAAGAGTCTTAGAACTTCTTCACATTGACTTGATGGGTCCTATGCAAACTGCCAGTATAGGTGGTAAGAAGTACATTCTAGTAGTTGTAGATGATTTCTCTAGATACTCTTGGGTAGTGTTCTTAAAGGATAAGTCTGAAACTTTTGAACTATTCAAAACTCTGTGCTTAAAACTGCAAGTTGAAAAAGGTTCCACTAGTGGTAATATTACTAGGATTAGAAGTGATCATGGAACTGAATTTGAAAATATCAGGTTTAAAGAATTCTGCAACTCCTTAGGAATATGTCATGAGTTCTCTGCTCCTAAGACTCCACAGCAAAATGGCATAGTTGAAAGGAAAAATAGAACCATTCAGGAAATGGCTAGAGTAATGCTTAACTCTAAGAAACTTGCCAATAGATTTTGGGCTGAAGCTGTTAATACTGCCTGTCATATAGTTAATAGAGTTTATATTACTAAAGGTACTTCCATGACAGCTTATGAAATATGGAAAGGTAGAAAACCCAATGTAAAGTATTTTCAAGTGTTTGGATGTGTTTGCTATATTCTCAGAGATAGAGAGCATCTTGGTAAATTTGACTCTAAAAGTGATAAAGGGATTTTTCTTGGTTATGCTCAGAACAGTAGAGCATTTAGAGTCTTCAATCAAAGAACAAACTGTGTTATGGAATCTTATAATGTGTTATTTGATGACCTAAAAACTGTTGATGAGATTACAGGTGATAATGAACAGGCTGAGACTACAGAAAAAGAGAAAGAAGAAACACAACAAACTGGAAGTCCCAGAGTGGTTGGAAGTCCAGTTGCAACTGAGGTTACAACTGAGGTTGGAACTGAGGTTGGAACCACAGTTGAAACCCAAAATGCTGCTGAATCTGAAGAAGAAGAAGAAGAAAGTTCTCATGCTCAGTCAACTAGCAGGCCTCGCTATGTAAGGACTCAGAAAAATCATTCTCTTGACAATGTCATAGGAGAAGTTACTTCAGGTATGAAAACCAGAGGTAAAAGAAATAATGTTGTTCACTTTGCTTGTTATATCTCTCAGTTAGAACCTAAGAATATAAAAGAAGCTCTAGAAGATAGTGAATGGATTTTAGCTATGCAGGATGAATTGGCCCAATTTGAGAGAAATGATGTATGGACTTTAGTACCCAGACCTTCTAATAAAAATGTTATAGGAACTAAATGGATTTTTAGGAATAAAAGTGATGAGGATGGAGTGATTATCAGGAATAAAGCTAGGTTGGTAGCTCAGGGTTATACACAAATTGAGGGAATTGACTTTGATGAAACCTTTGCTCCAGTAGCTAGAATTGAATCCATTAGAATGCTGCTGTCTCTTGCATGTCTGTATGATTTTAAACTGTTTCAACTTGACATAAAGAGTGCTTTTCTGAATGGTGTGATTAATGAAGAAGTTTATGTTTGTCAACCTAAGGGATTTGAGGATCCTAACTTTCCTGAACATGTCTATTTGTTGAAAAAGGCCTTGTATGGTCTAAAACAAGCTCCTAGAGCTTGGTATGATAGATTAACCAAGTACTTGATTGAAAAAGGTTTTAACAGAGGGGGAGTTGATAAAACTCTGTTTACTAAGAAAACCACAAAGGACATAATAATTGCTCAAATCTATGTTGATGACATTGTTTTTGGTTCTACTTCTAATAACAGAATAAAAGAATTCATTTCTGACATGAAGAATGAATTTGAAATGAGTGGAGGAGGTGAACTAACTTACTTTCTAGGATTGCAAGTTAAACAGAATGAGAAAGGCATTTTTTTGTGCCAAAGTAAGTATGCAGACAATCTTGTTAAAAAGTTTGGTCTGAGTGAGAGTAAAGAGAAGAGAACCCCTATGAGTACTACCCTTAAACTGTCCAAAAATGATAAAGGTAAAAATATCTGTCCCAGTCTTTATAGATCCATGATTGGAAGTTTGCTGTATTTAACTGCTAGTAGACCAGATCTTTGCTTAAGTGTAGGAGTTTGTGCCAGATATCAAGCAAATCCTTTAGAACCTCATCTTCTAGCTGTCAAAAGAATTCTAAGGTATGTAAAAGGAACACCTCATCTAGGCCTATGGTATTCTAAAGATACAAACCATTTTCTTAGTGGCTACTGTGATGCAGATTGGGCAGGAAACATAGATGACAGAAAGAGTACTTCTGGTGGTTGTTTTTATTTTGGAAATAATCTTGTTTCTTGGTTCAGTAAAAAGCAAAATTGCATATCTTTATCTACTGCTGAGGCAGAATATGTTGCAGCTGGAAGTGGATGCACTCAACTTATTTGGATGAAACAAATGTTAACTGATTACAATGTTAAACAAGAGATATTAACTCTGTTTTGTGATAACAAAAGTGCTATAGATTTAGCCAAAAATCCAGTTCAACATTCCAGAACCAAACATATTGATCTTAGGCATCATTTTATTAGAGAACTAGTTGAAGAAAAGAGCTTAATTTTAGAACATGTTTCAACTGAAAGACAACTAGCAGATATTTTCACAAAGCCCCTTGATACAAACAAGTTTGAATCATTAAGAAGTGACATAGGGGTATGTCATTATCAATCTAATTGAATACTTTTGCTAAATATGTCTGTATTGAGTATCTTTAATAAGTTTTATTTCTAAGGTTAAAGTCTTATTTTGAGCTATGATGTTTTTGTCTTGAAAAAGCCGCTTTTTTGGTGTCTCAAAAACAGATGTGAGGTAACTTGTCCTTAAAAACCTCTCTGGTAATAGAGTTGCTAGCACAAAGTGCAATTTTATATGATGGTTGCAAGTTCAGTTGCAACATCAGTTGAAACCTCACACTCTCTATAGTTGGTTGCAAGCTCAGTTGCAACATCAGTTGAAACCTTGTGTTAAAAATACTGGTTGCAAGCTCAGTTGAAACATCAGTTGAAACCTCAATCTCTGTTATAGCTGTCAAGACAAAGTCTTGTAAAATTTTGACATCACTTATACTCTTTCCTTGCTGAGGTCATCAAACTAGTTTTTGTGTAGAAATAAAAACGGATTTGCTCATTTTAAGCTCCTAAAATTTAATCTTTATTAGTGTTATTCTTTGATAAACATATTTTCGTGAGTAAATTGCTAGATTTCTTTTGTTCTCCTAAAAGCTAGATATCTGTTTAAGTTTTGTTTTTATCTTGAATCAAGTCAAATTTCCTTAAAGCTTCAATGTTTGATTTTTCAAATTTTGGATGAATATGTTTTGAAAAAGGAATGTTTATCTGTTTAATTGGCTGAAGTTATCTTATTGCCAACTGTTTCTTGCGTAATCTTAGTATGATTTTCTTTTAAAATCTGTTGTTAAAATACTTCCTATGTTTAAGCCTAAATTTGCTGCTTAATTGATTTGCATGTATCTATTTCCAATTTCAAAAAGATATGGTCTTTATTGCTATTTATACAAACATCTTTTTACTATCCAAAATCAATTACTTTTTACAGAATAACTCTCTCTCTCTCATCTCTGTAAAACCCTAGGCTTGCTGTAGAAACCCACTGCAAGGTTCTAAGTAAGGTTCTAACCCCAGTTGTAACCATGTCATCAATCCCTTCTAAAAATCCCAATTCTGATGATGATTGCACCCTCAGAGATTTTATGAATAAATCTCCATCACGTCAAGGTTCCAAATCAAAGGTAAGTGAGTCTTCCTCACCCAAAATTAAGCGCACTAAGAAGCGTGCTAGAAGGAATTTTGATAATGACCCTGTTACTGCTAAGTTTGAGTATGTTCCAACAAACAATAATGTTGATCCTCGTTTCTGGAGTAGGACAACATATAGGAGGTTTAGAGGAATGGCTAGTAAAGAAATTCTGTGTGAAAGAAGGCTTAATTTAGTTAGCTATCCTCACATACAGGTGTATGTTGAGAAATTACTCTCTGCTGTTGGATTAGCCAAAACTGTTTGTTATGCAGACTCCTATTACCCTGCTGTTGTTAAAGAATTCTATTCCAATTTAAGCAGTGGTGTCTTTGAAGAGGGTAATCCTAAGTATGGAAGAGTGTTTTTGAGAGGTGTAACTTTGGATTTCACACCTAAGTTGATTAATGACTATCTGTGTTGTCCCAGTCCTACTATAGACAACAATGCTGAACCAGATTTAGAAATTCTAGCTTTAATTCTAACTGGAAAGAACAATAGGTTTGATGGTCATTCCATCAAAACATCCTCTCTCACATTAAGTGCTGCTGTGTTGCACAAAATTGCTAGGTTTAACTGGACACCCACCAAACAATCTTCCAAAGTCAACAAAGATATGGCTATTTTTCTATACAGGATTATGTCTTCACTACCCATCAACCTTGGCCTTCATATCTTTAATCTTATAAAGGAATTTAGTGATGATAATTCACCTTCCATTCTGCTTCCTTTCCCTTGCCTCATATCTAGTATACTTCTGGGCCAAGTCTCTTCTATGCATAGAGATTCTCCCATTAGTATCACTCATGAACCAATCACAGATTGTCCCTCTGCTCTCTATATTTCTGCCAAACTACTGAAGGAAGGACATGTCAATGATATTTCTGGGGACAAAGGGAAAGAAAAGGAAGAAGAACCTTCATCTGCTCCTTCAGCAAAGAAGAAAGGAGTAAAGTGGTACTTACTCCAGAAGCTGGCTTATAATCAAGAAAGGAGAGCTGAATTGGATGCTGATGATTATCAAATCAATAAGCTGCTGGTGGACATTATTGAGAGTGAGGATGATGATGATAGTGATGGTGTCTCAATCAGCAGTGAGGATGACAATGAAGAAGATGAAGAAGTGGTAAGGCAGAATCCTCTAAGAGAAAGACCCCCACAGTGTGATATTCCAAGTGACTAATTCCAATGGTTGCTGACAAATAGGGGGAGTGAAGTTTATGCTTTTGCTTTATGTTTTGTTTCATTTTGATGTTTTCAAAACTTTAATCTGTTTTTCAATTCTGCTGTATTAAGACAAGTTTATGCCTGTTTGGCTTTAATCATTCTGCAATTTCCTTCTGCAAATATCTTGATATCTTGTTGAAGTATGAATGCCTTTAAACTTGAAACAGGTCAACAGGTCTGAAAACTAATTGTGTGCACATACATTGTGCTTATATATTTTGCCTGCAATTCTAACATACAGGGGGAGCTTACTGATATGGAATTTGCAGGTGGTTGGGATGATTTATAAACTTTATTGATTTGTCAAAACCAATGACAAAGGGGGAGATTGTTAGGACCAGATTTCTGGTCTAAATATTGTTAATTGTCTATTGGTTTTTACTAAATAAATCCTAACTGTTATTAAGAACTAAGACAGGATTGACAGGTTCCAAGTACCAGTTGCAACCTCAGTTACAACCTACTAAGTTAGTAGTATTAGGTTTCAAGTACTGGTTGCAACCTTAGTTACAACCTGTGGTGACAGGTTTCAAGTACCAGTTGCAACCTCAGTTGCAACCACAGTTCAACCTGCTGTTAAAACAGAATTCTGTCTTGTTTCATTATTCTACATTACTAATTGTTTAATGCTAATCATTTGTTTTAAAGTATGTAGGATATATTCTCATAAGGTCTTAAACGTGTATATGTGTTTATTGAGAATATTAATGTGTTAAGGAAAGATGTTTATAAAAGATATAAAGAGATTAGTTTATAAGGTTATGTTTCCTTTTAATTTATATATCTCTATTCTTATGCTTGTCCTTATCACTTGATTCAATCTTTTGATTCTTATATTATTTAGTAAAGATATGTATAAAGATTGATTGATATGTGGAGTTAAATGTTTCATATGTTTATGAAAAGATATTATCTTTAAAAGATCATATCTTTATATGTTTCCTTTCAAAGGAAAAGATTAACTCCTACTTTCAAGTGTGTTACTAAACAGGTATTAATCAAAGATGATTAGAGTCAATCCATGCTGAAGAATCTCGTGATACTTGGAGAGATTGAAGCTAATCAACCAAGTCAAAAGCAATCAAAAGATATTGAAGATAGAAGATTGTTTTTACTTGTTTATATACTTAGTAACTTAAGCTTGTAAAGGTGTGTGTTCTAAATTATAAAGAACTTATTTTCTAGAGAGAATACACGTGAGCTTTAAAAAGAAAAACAATGGTGGGATGCCATTGATTTATAAGTGATAGTTATAGAGTAGGAGCAATATAGTGATAGGCAGAAAAACATAGAGGGAGTCTAAGTTTTTCATTAAGACTTGAGTCATATATTGTAAGCTTTTTATAATATCATAATCTGGGTAAGTGCCCCGGAGACGTAGCCTAGTTAGGTGAACTACGTTGTTAAATGTGCGTGTGAATTATTTCCAAGTACATTTAATTTTAAAACAGTTTCTGTCCATTAATACACTTGGTTCAAACTGCAGTTCCAACCTCACTTGAAACCTTATACACTTGGTTCAAACTGCAGTTCCAACCCCACTTGGAACCTTACTGCAAAACTGCATCTAGAACAACGGATAGGAATTTCAAATATACTCGTGGTTTTACCGGTTCCAGGTGGACCCTGAGCGTAATATAAATAAGTACTACTTTGCAACAGTAATAGTGCAAGTAAAAGAGTATATAAGACTATAAGTTACAGTGTTTCAAAACTGGAAACAAAGTCTGTGGGAAAACCAATAGAATCTGGATTTATCATGCATTGGATCTTCAGGTATATGAGCTGTACTGGTAATGGAGTCTTTGTTATCTACCGAGTGATGTTCAAACTACAATGTCTAGCATAAAAGATAATGTACACAAAATTATGCTTTCATTTTATCATGCAAATGAAAAAGATTCAAATATGGAAATAAGACCAGAAAGAAGATTTCCCGCCTAAAGCGACAAAATAGAAAAATGCAATCTGATGTGAATCACAAATGTTTTTTTTGTAAAAGGGTAAAAGTCTGTTAAAAGTAGTCTTAGCTTCTACATGAACATTTTGAAATTTCTTGCACATACTACATACATAGATCACCACAAATCTCAGTATTTCAATGGTTAAAATATAAAATAGAAGGAAGTATCACTGTCCATATCCATGAAAAACCGGATGCATATCCTCACACATGTATATTGCATAAAATCAATATTTTAAAAATCGAGCTATATAACGCGAAATAGTGTATTTTGGAAAAAAAAATGCAACGAAAAACCACTATTTTGCTGGAATTGCGTTAAAATCGCGCTATAGTGGACCAAAAGCGCAAAAAGCGTGAAATTCTGGACCAAAAGCGTAAATAGCGAGTTAGGGAAAAAAAAAACAGCGGATATAAATAATTAATATATATTGTGTAATTTTCATGAAAGTGTGTGCAGTCAAGATGGTTGAAACAGTGCTGTAATTTTCAGCAGATCCAAGTTTGAAACTCACCTACAACAATTTTTTTTTTCGATTTTTTTTTTATTACTATCTAATATTACTATAAATTTTTTTTTTATTGTTATATATTCTAAAGTTTAGTGCATATTTAAGAGAAAAAAAATATACCGCAAAACGCTATGTAGCAACGTTATTAGCGCTTTTAGCGTTTCTCTCGAAAAAACGCTACGCTAACGATAACGCTATTTAAAACATTTGCATAAAATTACTGCACCCAAGCTCACAATTGAAGGTAAACGTCACGTTTCATTTATCAATGTTTCAATAACGGATATGCAGAGTTCATCTCGCTAATCTTTTCAAGGGGTTTAAACAACCCAAGTTCAACGAAATCAATATGCATTTCATGTACATAACATACTATCCAGGCACTGATACTACTTTTATGCAAACACAGTAAGAAACAATTTGGGAGCTATAAGTTAAGCTCGGCATCTCCTGTTACGGTAATTAAAATTTTACTAACCTTTAATTGAGAAAGTAATTCCTCGGATAGGAAATTTTAACATTCTAAATTGGTGGCAATCGCGAAAAGGGTTTCCGGTTTTACAAATAATTGCAAAGGATATACTTGCCGTACAAATATCTACGGTCGCTTCCGAGTCTACTTTTAGTACGAGCGGCAGGTTGGTTTCTACTCATCGGAGTAGATTACATCCCACCACATTACAAGCTTTGATGTGTGCTCAGAGCTGGCTATGGAACGAGTTAAAAGGTAAAAAAGAATTTTTTTTTTCTAAGAAATATTTCTAGTTTTATTTTCTAAATGGTTCCTTTTGAACTGGAGTTTTATCTTCGTTTAGACAGTCAAGAAAAAGATGTTACATTGCAGGCCCTTTTCTATTCTTTAATGTTTAACTTGTATTTCTGGGAAAGATAGAATTTGGTGCTTGATGTTGTATATTGGGATAAAAATAAAAGAAAACTGGTGTATTAAGGTTATTCTACGGTTTCTACCTTTTGCTCTTTCCTTTCCCTTTACTATTCATGTATCTAAGTGTGTACGCAGTTGGATTGGGTCTCTTTTAAACTTAGCAGGCGATTAGTCCACTTTTAAGTTGTAAGTTGTAACTTATAAGCTGAAGTTTTATATTTTTTCTTTAAGTTACAATGCTTTCGTTGGCTGGTTTTAAAACTTAGGTATTTATTGTTTCTGGCAAGGAAAAAATTAAGTAAACCAGCTTATTTGATTAGTAGTTGTATTTTGTGACAAATATAAAAGCGAATTGGTGGCAGATATAAAGGATGTAACAATTTAAAGTTCATATGTTTCAAATTTTCAATCTTTAATTTGATGTTGTCACTTATTTAATTTGTCAAAAAACTGAATTTGTTGTAACTTTTTTTAGATACGGATTCGAGTAATGATGCTAAGTATCTTCCAAAAGTTGATGATGAAGAAGACGAGCCTATCGAAGAAATGGAAGCAGGAAGTAGCGGAATAAATTGATTTTGTTAGTAGTAGAAGTAGCGGAGATATTGAGATGATTGGATGAGAAAACAAGGGGAGAATAGACGGAAGAATACTCGGAAAGACCGCAATATTTTGTGTTTTGTTAACTCTAATTTGTCAGCTATGATTGCTTTTTGATTAAAATCTAAGTAGTCTGTTGGATCCGACTCGATTGTCACTACCATCGTAATCCTGCAATTTAAGGAAATGTTATCTGGAATTTGCCTTTTCTGGAATTTGGTACTTTTCGGATGTTAAAACGGTCAAGAAGGAAATGTTATCATAGTCTTCGCAATTTATTTTTTCCATTGTGACTGTGAAAATCTGAATAGTGCTTGTAGTTATACTTCTTGTTTGGTTACAAACTTACAAGTTTTGAAGGAAAAAACGGTGCATATCTGTGGCTAAACAAACCCGAATTGTTAATGTTACCTTTTCAGAATTTTTAATTCTATCTTTTTTCCCTTAAGTGAAGTCTGTGAAGTTTCGTGGAACAAATTGAATGGTAGCCTGTCAAATTCTTAATGTTTCGTGGGACAAATTGAATGGTAGCCTGTTAAATTCTTAATATGAGCTAATTATGGCTAAATTATGGCTAATTATGGCTAAATCATGGCTAATTATGCCTAAATTATGTATATTTTATGGAGTTATTTTTATGAAAAAAATTAAATTGCATTAGTTTTTTTCTTTTTCAATTGTAAACATGGGAAAAGATAAATAAAAATAATGAATTTGTAAAAACTCCACCCAAATTGATTTTTTTATACATTTTTTTTTTCCAAATCATGATATAATGAAAATTTAAAATAAATTTTTTTAAAAAAAACGGGTTCGGTTCGGGTCAGGTCGAGTCGAGGTGGGGTTTTATATGGTTTGGATTCGGGTTGGGTCAAAACCCGTATTTTTGCCATTCCTAGCTGTATCCCAGTTCCCTATCAGTAGGGATTGCCCTCAAACGATTATTAGAACTTTGTAAAAAAAAAACAGATGCAGCCATTCTAATCGATGTTCATGCTAAAAAAAATATTATGTGACATTCATTTTTCCGAGACTACAGAACTCACCGTAATTTAGTTTCCTACGGCCACCGCCTCTGAGGGCTCATCATGACGAATCCGATAAACGATACAATTGCAGTGATTGTTTATCAAAGTGCTCATCAATAAAAAGGGATATCATGTCTTATTAGTATTTTTTTCATCGTTTAGGCTTTAACGCAACATCAAATAACGTCTTCCAGTTAGGCCAATGTGCCAATGGCTAATCATCATGTTATCCAAAATATTTCATCACGTTGGGGCCTAAGAAAAAAAAAAGTATCTGGCTCCTTTAATAAAAACCGTAGCACCTATTTTTATTTCTTAGCATTTGAAATTAACCAATATTGAATAATAAATGAGAGAGGTGATAATCATTCATATACAGTAGTCACGACAACGAAATGATAATTTTATATAATATAAAACGACTTATACATGTTTACTACATTCGAAGGTACGCCTACAGAGAGAGCAATCCTGTGTGTTTTTAAGCCACTGTTATGCATGTGTTGTGGAAAACATGCCTACAAGGTAGTGCTCTAATTGCTTCGTTAATCTCATATTCCATAAGACAGATGCTACAGTTTGTTTCCTCTTGGCCTATGATTCCTCTTTGAGGAGGAACCTGGACCAAGGGTAGTGACGGGTTTGTATCCCTGCTCTTATTTCTAAAATAACATAAACTATGAAATTTATATTATTTTAGACTAATTAATGTGATTAAGTAGTAAGACGCAAAACAACCAAGTTAAAAAAAATGAGGAAAATGGGGATTGAACATGCAACTCAATTCGTTAGATACAAATTACTACTTACCAAGACAAGTTAAAATATCTTTTTACCTAGGTCATAAACATTTTTGACGGACAAAAATGATCCAAGCAAAAAGTGAAACACTATTTTTTGAAAGAGGTTCAAATTGATTATAAAATTGATGAATGAAATGATTCAATTGCTCGGAACAACCAAGTGTACATAGTTATTGAAATAGAGAAAAATTAACTTCAAATGGTTAATTATTAATAACCGTAGAGAAATGGGGTATAAGAAGAAAAGATGAGATACCGTGGAGTCATTCTTTCATGTTTCAATGAATGGCTATTTCGCCATGTCAGCTACAAAGTTTTATTTCCTTACAATGTTCGCATGAATACGACTTTGAATTTTACGTTTTTTTTAATTCCCCTTTCTCTTTTTTTAAATAATTTTTTTGTCTTTTATTAATTAGGTTCCTAAAAACTAGTAACATTAATTCTCCCTGTTTAATGTTGCATTACATTAGAAATAAAAACATTGTTAAAATTTATGATCTTAAGCAAACTAAAACTATTCCTAAGGTTATTGCATAAACCTGGTACATCCATATGAATCATAACATGTAATTTAACATGTACATGTCCGTGCGCATCATGTGCATATCATGTGACATTAATGTCATGTTTATGTCACGTTTTTATGTCATAATTAATGTGAGATTAGCGGTAACACAATGCTAGAATTAACGAGAGAAACGCGTCTAGTCCCGGACAAGTTTTAAATCATGGAACTTTATGTAGTAATTTATAGCAGGAACAAGTTATGTAATTTATGCAGTCAACACCACTTTGTGTAACCAGTTTACAGCGCACTCAGTGTGGAAAACATGGCCACACGAGGGTAGTACTCTCAGATCGAGTCCCTCGGTGAAATCATCTTGACAGATCTCGCAAGCTGACACGCCGTATCCTAATGTTCCCTCATCCGAAGGGAATATAATAGTGGGAAACGACTCAAGTTGAGCAATACTCAACCTAGGGAGTCGGCTACTCCACCACAAATAAAATTGAACACATAAACATATGAATATAACTAAACCAGGTGCTCCACCGATTATTACGAATGTCGTCTCTTTGTCAGATAAAAGATGATAATCATGTGTATTTTTCTTTACTTGTGGTGGACTGGTGGCATTCGTACTTTAAGAGAAATGCATGAACATGTATGTATCAGTGTTCGAAGTATGTCAAATAAACATTTGAAATAAGAAAAATTAGATACTCTTTCAATTTTCATCATTTATCTTGTGGTCGCTGCATATTTATAGCCTGTTTAGGTTAAACTATTTAAAACAAAATAGACACTAGTCCATGATTCTTTTTCCCAGCCTTAGCTAACATTTTCAATGCATATTTCTTTAAACAAGTTAACTTCGGACCATATGATTATAAATGGACACGTGGCGAGATATCGATCGAGAAGGGTATGGAGGTCTAAGGAGAATACTTCTCTAGAGGGGAACTCAACCCCATAAGGAGTAAATGATAGAAACGATTAGGGGTGGGTTAGGGTCGGTCCCCGACCCGTAAACAGCCAACCCGTATCCCGACTCGATTACTTTTGCAAGTGAAAAAAAAATCCCGATCCCGACCCGACAAAAGTCGGGACCCGACTTTTTCGGGTCCCGTAAGATTGGGATAAGTTTATCCTGAATCTCCCGACATATTTTTTTATTTTACGACAACGTCATTTTTTATTAACAATTTTCATTTGATAAGTATAAACATATTAATACGAAACATAATCCTATTTTAAAAATAACATTCCTAATAAATGAAAAAAGAAATTAACATATAGTAGAAAAAATAGTGTGAAACTACAAATAATGAAGTAAATAAAAAAATTGATACGTTTTTTTATCAGATTCTTTTAGTATTTAGTTTTTATTCAAACAAACAACAATTATCATACTAAATGAGATAAATTATCATTATAATTTTTATAATAAAAAAATAATGTACATTTATATTTTTTGAAATAGTAGTATAACTTTTTTATTTAATTATAACTTTTTCATTTTAATAGTTTCATATATTCAAAACTACAAATTTATATTATACATATGTAATTATAACTAATATATGAAACAAAAAGGATTCTAGCTCATATGGTAGTGTGGTTACATTGTTAAATTAATTTATGAGAGATGGTAGAGGTACAAAGAGATCCGAACTGTATAGAAGGAGATAATGAGAATTTTTTTCTTACAAATAATAACATTTTACGGTAGACCACAAAATGGGTTTTTCAATCTTTTATTAGAGTTTTATTAATTGATATATTTTAATGTTATATATTTTTTTATTATTTAAGTCTAGGTCACACAAGCGTTTTTTAGGGTTTTAATGTTAGGATCACCTAATTTTAAATATTGATATATATATCTATGTATTATTTTGGTTTATAGTTTTTTTTTTTTTTTTTTAGCCATTAGATTAAGATGAATAAGATCAGATGGTTATTAAAAGAGAAGTATGATAACTCTCTTTCACTAAAGAAAGAAGTCTGGATTAAACAAACTAAAACTATTCCTAAGGTTATTGCATAAACCTAGTACATCCATATGAATCATAACATGTAATTTAACATGTACATGTTCATGTCCGTGCGCATCATGTGCGTATCATGTGGCATTAATGTCATGTTTATGTCACGTTTTTATGTCATAATTAATATGGGATTACCGGGAACACAATGCTAGAATTGGCAAGAGTATGTGAGACTATCTCCCCAAATTTAGTGGATGATTGATGAAAGTTATAAAAACAAATATTTAGGTGGAGTTAATAAAAACAAGAGCCTAATTAGCAAGAGTATGTGAGACTATCTACCCAAATTTAGGGCAGGTTTACAGTTCGTTATCTCACTAATCTCCCAAATATAGTTCAATTAAATGTGTAGACGTACGAAATATGATAAATTGTTAGTTGTATGCATACATGCAATAGTTCAAACTTTTAGTGGGTGTAATCAGTCGTCAAGCATCCCAAGCTATCTGAAAACTATGTAATGATTATTGGAGTGCTTTAATATATTTTATATAATATTACATTGATACAAATAATTTGAAAATAATAGATGAATCCTTTCATTACAACTAGACTAAAAGAATGTCCGTTTTTTGAAACATTAAAGTTCCGAATGAGAATTGACACACACAAAAAAGGTATAAAAAAGTGTATGGGTTTCTCTTTTAGGAAAAATTACCAAAATATACAATTATTTTAAACTAATTACCAAAAAGTTACATCTCAACACTTTATTCCCAAAACATACAACTAATTAAAATTATAAATACTAAATCATTTATATTTTTTTAACCTCTCTCTCCCTCTTTATCTATATATACGTATTTATATATCTATCTCCCTATAATTTGGAGTCAAACTCACTCGCCCTATAAACCCCATAATTAACATCTATACAAAATACTATTTTTATACACCTCCGTCAAATCATTCTATCAAACCATAAATTCGCTTTTAATTAGGCGATTTTGATCCGTATTTTTATTGTTTCGAATACTCAGTTTCTCTTCGTCGGATTTCTCTGGTTTATTGTTCGAATTAGGGTTTATTCTTCATAAATCGATTTAAATACAGAGTTATTTACGAGGTTGTTTTCGATTAGGGTTTTATTCGGATTTTATTCATCTCAAATCGTATATGAAATAGGATTACTTTTCGAAGAACTTAGTTGACGATATATCTGGGTTTGCATTGGTTATTTTCTCAATAGTTTTTCAGAAATTGGTATTTTGTTAGAATAATATGATTGATAAAGAAACAAAATAGACTCGAGATGCCGAATATTAACAGTGTTTTGTGTTTTTTTTTGTTTTTTAATAACAGTGTATTGTGTTTTTATTATCCATACACAATATATCGTTTATACATGTTATTTAATACAGGCATACACAATACACAGTTTATACATGCTATTAAATATAGACATACACAATATAGTGTTTATACATGCTCTTTAATACATGCATACACAATATATTGTTATATACGCTCTTTTATAAATCCATACGCAATACATTGTGTATCCATTGAGACTGTCTTTTTTTTGTGTTTTGTTTATTATCCATACACAAAAAAGATGTATTGTGTTTTTTATACATGTTATTTAATACATGCATACACAATATATTTTTTATACATGTTCTTTAATACAGGCATACACAATATGTTTTTTAATACAGACATACACAATACATCTTTTATACATGTTCTTTTTATACATGCATATACAATACATCTTTTATATATGTTCTTTAATACAGGCATACACAATACATCTTTTATACATGTTCTTTAATACAGGCATACACAATACATCTTTTATATATGTTTTTTAATACAGGCATACACAATACATTGTTTATCCATTTACACTTTTTGTGTGTTTTGTTTATGTTGTTTTGTAGTGCAATGGGCAGTATTTTGATGATGTGCAATCTAGATGTTGTCACGGTTGCTAGTTCTAAGATGGTTATAATTGAAATTCAGATCGATATAAGTTTTGAAAATTTGGTGGCTAAAATTTGTGATATTTGATCGCATTTGGATAAAAGTGATGTGTTGTTGACATATTCTGTTACTCGATATGAAAAATGCCGATTAAATTGTTAATATAGTGTTTATACATGCTCTTTAATACAGTCATACACAATACATATTTTATACATACTTTTTAATACATAGTTTATACATGCTTTTTTAATACGGGCATACACAATACATTATGTATACATGTTCTTTAATACAGACATACACATTACACAGTTTATACATGTTTTTTAATACGGGCATACACAATACACTATTTATACATGCTCTTTAATACAAGCATACACAATACATATTTTATACATTCTTTTTAATACAATTATACACAATACACAGTTTATACATATATTTTTTATACGGGCATACACAATACGTTATTTATACATGCTCTTTAATACAGACATACACAGTATACAGTTTATACATGTTTTTTAATACGGACATACACAATACACAATTTATACATGCTCTTTAATACAGACATACACAATACATATTTTATACATGCTTTTTAATACATGCATACACAATACATTGTTTATACACGTTTTTTAATACAGTCATACACAATACATTCTATATCCATTGACACTGTCCATTTTTTGTATTTTTCTTATTATGCATACACAATACACTTTTTATACATGCTTTTTAATACAGATATACATAATACATAGTTTATACATGTATTTTAATACGGACATACACAATACATTATTTATACATTTATTTAATACATGCATACACAACACATAATTTATACATGTTTTTTATAATACGGGAATACGCAATACAAGCATACACAATACATTGTTATACATTGCACATAAAAAGTGATGATTTCATATTTCATACACAATGTAATTTTGCAAACAATATGAAAAATCACCATTGTCTATCCAATTTAAAAAGTGCATACACAATATTAAAAAAGTGTATAACCAATAAAAAAGAGCCATACATAATAAAAAAAAATGAATACACAATCAAGAAAGTTGCATATACAATCTAAAAAAATGCATAAACGATTGAGAAAATGGCATACACAATCAAAAAAGTATATACATAATACAAAAAATTAAATACACAATACAAAAGAATGCATAAAAAATAAGAAAAATGTATACACAATCGAATTTTTCGGGCTTTTCGGGTTTTTTTCATTTTGGATTTTTATTGGTTTTTTTTTTTTACCATTTTTTTGGTTTTTTCGGGTTACCGACTTTTTTAAAAGTTTTTTCAGCATATTTTGAGTTTTTTTGGATTCTCGAATTTTTTGAACTTTTTTCATTTTTTTTTTGTAATTTTCTTGTTTTTTACCATTTTTTTCGAGTTCTCGACTTTTTTCAACTTTATTTTTATATATTTTTGTGATTTTGGATTTTTCTTGGTTTTTTTTTGCCCATTTTTTGGAGTTTTTTCCGGTTTTCAACTTTTTAAAGGTTTTTTCAGCACTTTTTTAATTTTTTCGGGTTCTCGACTTTTGTGAACTTTTTTCATTCTTTTTGTGATTTTGGATTTTTCTTTATTTCTTTACTTTTTTTAACCATTTTTTGGGTTTTTTCGGGTTCCCGACCTTTTAAAAGGGTTTTCCAGCCTTTTTTGGGTCTTTTCGGGTTCTCGACTTTTTTGAACTTTTTTCATTTTTTGTGATTTTGGATTTTTCTTGGTTTTTTTTTTTAACCATTTTTTTGGGTTTTTTTGGATTACCGACTTTTTTAAAAGTTTTTCAGCATATTTTGGCTTTTTTTGAATTCTAGACTTTTTTGAACTTTTTACATTTTATTTTTGTAATTTTGTAATTTTCTTGTTTTTTTTTGTTTTTTACCATATTTTGGGGCTTTTTTCGGGTTCTCGACTTTTTTGAACTTTATTTTTATATATTTTTGTGATTTTGTATTTTTCTTGGTTTTTTTTTTAATTTTTTGCCACTTTTTTGGAATTTTTCCGGGTTCCCGACTTTTTAAAGGTTTTTTCAGCACTTATTTAGTTTTTTCGGGTTCTCGACTTTTGTGAACTTTTTTCATTCTTTTTGTGATTTTTGATTTTTCTTTGTTTTTTTTTTTGTTTTTTAACCATTTGTTGGGCTTTTTCGGGTTCCCGACTTTTTAAAAGGTTTTTCCAGCCTTTTTTTGGCTTTTTTCGGATTCTCGACTTTTTTGAACTTTTTTTCATTTTTGGTGATTTTGAATTTTTATTGGTTTTTTTATTTTTTACCATTTATTTGGATTTTTTCGGATTCCCGACTTTTTTAAAGGTTTTTCAGCATTTTTTGGGTTTTTTCGGGTTCTCAACTTTTTTGAACTTTTTTTATTTTTTGTTGTAATTTTATTTTTTTCGGTTTAGAAGTCATTTTAACATTAAATAAGGTAGTCTTTTGTGAAAAAAAATGATGATTTAGAAAGAGAGAGCGCGAAGAGAGAGAGGGGAAAGAGAAATTTTTTGGTAGGTGAGGAGAAATTTTTTTTTTTTATTTGGATCAATTGTATGTTTTGATAATAATTTGTTTGTGATGAACCATGTTCTTCTAATCGATTGTTTTAATGATAACAAAATATGTAAAACATGATAAAAGCTCGTTTTGCGTACTAGTCATTTTATCTAGCTTGTAAAGGTTTGAAATGATAGAGTAATTAAATACGAAGCCAACATTCCGAGCGGAACCATAATCGGACTTAAAACGAAGAAGTTACGAGTATTCGAAATATAACGGGAAAACCGAGAAACTGCCAGAAAAAACGACCGATCGTTTTGGACAAAACGACCTATCGTTTTGGTCCAAAAATGACCAGAGAGGTCTTAAAAAAAACGACCGATCGAAATGCAGAAAACGACCGATCGTTTTCTGCAGAATTCAAAAAATAGCTTTTTGACTTATTCTGGAAAATTGGGAAACTGTTAAAAACCATTGGATAAATACATAACCTTCATACAACGGTAACAAGACCAATTATCATTCAAATAGCCTCCAAAATCCTTAATGAATACCACCCCAAATTCAACACACAAAATTAAGTTATTCCTTCAAGATAATCATCAAGCTTATACTTTATTTTTCTCACTTATATTCATAAATACTCTTGTGTGTAATCTTATTATAATCATATAAACACCAAGATATTATTTGTTAGTGAGTAATACATTTCAATTCAAAATTGTTGAGTGAATTATTAACTCAATTGTGAGCGAGTGATCGGGTAGATGCTTTATAAGCGAGTATTGCTTAAAAGCTCTAGGTCTCTTCATTCGGGATACTCATAGAGTAAGGGGGAGCTTAATCCGCGGATTAGCTCGTTAGGTTGTAATCTTGAGAAGAAGATTCTAGTGAAATACTCGGTAGTGTGAATACCGAGGAGAGGACTATGCACGTTTTACCGAACCTCTATACATCTTGTGTTATTTATTTTCTCTTAAACTTTTATTTTTCGCACTTATTTATTTCTTATTTTGATTGCTTACATATATTAAACTAGCAATATATAGTTAACATAATTTGGTTAGTTATAAATTCTACTATTAGCATTGTTAATAGCTCAAATATTTTATTTCGCGAAAATCGTACGTAAACCTTATTCACCCCCTCTAAGGTTTAGACACTTACGGGCCAACAGTTTGGTTTGTATGTTTTGTTAATATTTTATAACACATTGTATGTTTTGAGTATTGACCCCATTTGCCATTCTTCTGTCTTTAAACATAACATAATCAAATTTTGCAAAGCATATTTTTGCATAAGGATAGTAAACCATGCTTTACGATTTTTTTTTATAGAAGACAATTGACATCAAACAGGAGATAATTCTTACCGGTAATGATATATATATATATATATATGGAAATGTTACATGAACATCATGAAAAATACTCAAATGGACATTTTTTTTCGTAAAAACGCTCCAAATCAAGATTTGGTTAATGCAAATCTCCATGATTTCACGACGGGAACACAAATATGCGTTTTGTTTTTTTTTTCCAAGATGTATAATGACATGTTTTCAAAATTATGGTGAAATTTAAAAATTCAAAACATGTCATTATACATCTCAAAAAAAAAACAAGACGCATATTTGTGTTCCTGTCGTGAAACCGTGGAGATTTGCATTAATCAAATATTGATTTGGAGCATTTTTACAAAAAAAGTGTCCATTTATGTGTTTTTCATTGTGTTCATATATACTCCCCATATATATATATATATATATATATTTATATAGATCTCTTTTAGTATGTTGATATAAATTCTTTATTTGTATATATTTGACATATATTTGACACAGGAAGATTCACTGATGGTTAAGAATTAGAAAGCTAAAATAACCAAAAAGTCAAGGATGTTGATGGATGAGTCCATCTGCTAATTTACAGGACTAAACATCAAATTATGACTAAAAAAATAAACGGAAAATAAGAAGAGATGAGAGAAAGTGTTAATTTAATTAACTAGCATACTCTGAAGTAAAAATGGGACACTATTGTCAAATTGATTAATATGAGGCCACATCCATGACCAGAACATGATAGAATTTGAACCTCATCTTAAGGAGTCTGATACAGACCATCTAATACTAATTACATGTGTTGATTAGTTACTATCATTCACTAGTAGCCAACCATACGTCTACAGAGAGCTCTATAAATAAAGCTAGTCATATTCATCCTAGGCTTTCAATTTATTTATTTTGTTCTAGTCTGACATTCACGACTTATATACTATTGCTATTAATACGAGGTAACTGAACAAATCTTGAGTCTGTTCAATTTTATCTATTTTTTAAAAAAAATATCCCTATTTTAATTTACTAATTACTAAAATAATTTAATGCAATTTAAATAAATAAATAAATATTCTTTTTTTTCACATATCAAATCGTCTCCCAAACAAATCATCATACATGTATTTTTATATTACTATAACAATAAAACATTATGTTTTTACATTACTATAACAATAAAACATTATGTTTTTACGATATTCATCCAATTATTTTTGTAAAATTTTTGAAAATGTTAAATTTATTTGTGTCGGATCATATTTATATTTATGCAACTACGTGTCACACACGCAACGCTTCGCCTACGATTACCCGTATATACATATGACATGAGAATAAATCTATGAACTTGTCTAGCAGTGTTCAATAATATGTTACCATCAAATTAATTTTGTTCTTACCAAATGAACTTTTTTTTATCCTCTCATATCATGCCTATAAACTGATTATTATTTTTCCTAAAAAATAAGACCCAGACTCGTCTTCAAAATAACCTTCTTAAACGAAGATTTTCCTACTCCAAGATGATCATCGCTGAACAAAACAATGCCCATAAAATTTTGGTATCTAGATTCCATTTTTATGTTATTTGCTTTGAGTGTGAATTTGTCATGTGTATAATTCAAAGTTGTTTCATTGCCTTGTCCTAAATAACTAAATAATCTTTAAAGTCACGAGCAATTGCTAACCAGATAAACAACTATTTAGGATCAAAAGGAGAGTTCAATTCAAAAATAAAATAGGAACAAAATTCAAAACTGGTATTGTAGAGAGAGGATTAGTTGAAATAGCTAAATGACGGTATCAAGTATTCATGTGATTAATTTTCAATAAAAAAAGGTATTCATGTTATTGGTTTTTCTTTAAACAAGTTAACTTCGGACCATATGATTATAAATGGACACGTGGCGAGATATCGATCAAGAAGGGTATGGAGGTCTAAGGAGAATACTTCTCTCGAGGGGAACTCAACCCCATAAGAGAGTAGATGATAGAAACGACTAATTATGAGCTTGACATTGTTATTGTGATGTTAATGAGAGATAACTGCGTATCTCTCAGGTAAAAAAAAAAAAGCCAACATATGCACACTGAACAAGCAGAAAAGAAGCCTCGAGTACCTGAATCTAAGCCTCAAAGAAGCAATTGTACATTTGTACTGAAACTCCTAAACATTTTTCATTACTTTGGTGTTCCCTGCATTGATTATGTCTGTATATTTAAGTGTTTTACTACACTATTAATACCTTAGTACAGAACGGTGTTTGCTTAAGTACTAATAAACCCTAGCAAGAAACTTTTAGATAGAGGGGAAACGATCAATCTAATATTTAAGGATAAATTACTAGTTCTATCATATTATTAGAGAATTGTAAGATAGTAATAAAAAATCGTTTCGATCAAATCAAACGCACTGACACATGCACATACATAGTCTAGAAAATTTAATCAAACACCACTAACAAAAGCAAATAAAAATGTGCAAGTACACGTACATGCAAAGAGTGACGGACCCAGAAATTCAATTTCACGGGGGCCACTATAGGAAAATATAAGCGTTGTATTTTTAACTTAACACAAATGAAACTATACACCTAGATTTAAATATACAATTATTTTCTTAATTTTTCTAAAATTTCGGCTTCTTTTTCTTTACATATTTAGCGAGTCTTCCGCAAAATAAAAATAAAAAATTGAAATTAATTATAAGTGACATCATGTTTTCACCTTAAATAGGAGTAACACTAACAAACTAAGAGACCAGTGTTCTAGTACCTCCTAGAAACAAGTTTTTTGAAAAGGAAAATAAAAAACGTTTAAAATGTAAAAGTGCAAACTAGAACTCATCACCTCTTTAAATGAATGCAGAGACTTTCCCATCGCAGACAGACATAACTTTGGAATTCAGGGGGCTATTAAATTACATATACTAGTTTACAGAAAAAAGATCCTCATAAAAAAATTACTTCTAAATATTTTTGGGGTGGACGTTCTGGCACCCCCCTCTGCCCGCCCCAGCTTGTATGCTACGCATATATTAGAACTATTCTAACACCGAGAAGAGTCTTAAGTTTTTCCGCCTGCCAAGAATTTACTGGCTAATTCGTGATGGTGTGATCCTGATACACTTGGTTGCAAAGTAAGTTTAAACTCTTTATCCATCTTCAAAAAATACTTCTTTCAGCCAACATCCTAGTTCTATGATATTATTGGGCCCTACTCAAAGTTTGCAGTTTCCTGTATCTAGATCCTAGTATTAAGGACAATAGCAACTTGATTGGAAACACAGGAACAAGAACGTACCTTGTTCACTTGCAACTTATAAGCTGTGGAGTTTTTTTTCTGAAGGAGCAATGCTATCCACTCACCAAAAACATAAGCAGCAGACGAAATCTATAAGCAGTCGAGCAATAGTATTATGGAAATTCATATAAAGTTATCATATCTGGCAAAGAGGGTGAATGTTTTAACATAAAAATATAATTACGTAAGGAGAAGCATACCATCATAAGAGAGTAAACTTTGTAACACTATCTGAAACTTAATTTGCAGCAGTAGTCAGTTTCTTTACCAAGCTACTATTGAAGGTTTAAATGATACAAATGACTAATGAGCTTCACATGGTGACTATGATCCTAATTAGAGATAACTGTGTTTTCTTTCTAATATAAAAAGATAATCCACATATACACTGAAAACAGAACTATAGCAGAACAAGAAGTTGTACCGATTGAGTTTTGGTTTGTACTCAAAATCCCAGTTAAAATGACACCAAATTACATATATCTTACATTGATGGTGATGAATCCCAAAGTTGAATTTCAATATTATAGAGAATTTATCATAGTTTAGAGAAAAACAAAGATAAATTGAGAAAGAGAGTCAATATTCGGCTAGGTTAGAGACAAGAAGAGGAATAACTTTAATTGTATTTCTGTAGGAATATAATGTCACACGACTGATACCAATAATTAAAGCTAAAAAGGAAAACTACTGACTAGAAGGAAAGTAGAAACCAATAAAAGAGTCTTAGTTGGACCCCCTCCCTCCCTATGCCGCCAGCCCTATATGCATTGGCCGGTTTGGGCTTTATTGTCTACTTAGATAAAAATACTAATAAGATATCTTGAAATAGATAATGAATTAAGTAGCAAATCCGCCGAGACGCGCCGATCTTTTCTTAACCTAGCCGTCTGCCTAAGCAGGTTCTCATCAGATGGGTGAAAGTTACAAATATACACCTTTATATCTGCCTTTATAAAATCAAATTGTTTAAGGTACTGATCACATAAACCCTTTTTCAACTTCAGTCTCGTAATCCACATGATTTACTACCTGCCTTTATACAACGAATATAAAGTTTTGAGACTAGAAAAGCATAAGTCAATTCAGAATTCAAAGGAACTTTTGGTGTTTACATGGCTAGCCTATAAGGCATTATATCTATTTGTTTTCATAGAAAAATTCTTTGAAAACAAATATTCAATCTAATTAAATTACCAAGCAAATTCGCAACAATGCCCACCATCTGACAACGAGATATGATAATCCAATATCACATTTTCTTTCTCATCATCTGGATCATCTTTAGCTTTTAAGAGACATGTTAAAGAAATTTATGATACAAAAAATATTAATGAAAATGCAACAAATTTTAAGGTAGGATGAACCCGGTTTTGGTCTGTCTCATGTAAAACAGGTCATTAATTTAGAACTGTAGCCAAACAGGCCTTAAAAATCGATCATCATGCAAAGTCGTTTTATTACAATACTTCTTCTTGTTCTTAAACTTAGCTAGTTCAAAAAAAATAGAAATTTCAGCTGTAGTTATAAGGCCTTGATCACTGAACCCTCTTAGTTGAGCCAGTCATTTCTTTAATAATCAATGTGCTATCATGGCTTAGATTTATTTGGGTAACAACAACGAGAACTAAACTTTTTTCCCCAACTCAACTAACATAATAAACAAAAAATAGTTGATTTTTCACAGGAAAATTCCAAAAAAATAATTGGGCTTATTTGATCCTATAAAAGAATTGGCTTCTTTCAGCTGAAACCTTCTAACTTTTCCAGACGGGTGGGGAAAAAACTCGGAACCTGGTCATCCAAATGCTATGCAACTTGTAAAAAAAAACACAAGATGTATTTGCAGCTTTTGCTTAAAGCTGCAACAGGACGAGCCGAAGGTGCATACATTATCAACGGCCAGAAAAGTAACCGACAAAAACAAATCTCTCCCTCCCCACATGTGTACTCGAATCTTTCCCGGATGAAATGAGTTAATTACTTCTATCCTTCAATAACTAATTTGATTCCGAAACTAGGATAAAGAGGGGATCAGAATCATATTGTTGGAAAATTATTTCATAAGATCAATCGTAAACAGCAGAATACCCGCTACTTAATCAGGCAGCTAGAAAATTTTCACAATAAAGCAAAAAAGGCGAAAACGGTATCAAAAGTAGAAATTGGACATACGAACGAAAGGTATCTTAGGAAGAATGCAAAAGGGGTACAAGGTATGAGATTGAGCCAGCATTATATAACTTGTTAAAATATATATAACTTGATCATAATACGATAATATTAATAACATGATGCATATGGACCAAATGGGTGGACACTGGACATGACAAAACAAATAATAGTTAGAACTGGCCATTAACTAAGACCTAATTACTGGGTTACTCGTGCAGAAGCTGAATTTGAATTATTTAGAAGCAAATTGTAAGGTCCTTTGGTACCATCTTTTTAACCTAATTTTATACTTTATTTATATATTCTGCTAAAACTGCTCGAGAAATTTGACATTTTTTTCCATCTAAAAGAATGCTACATTTTTTGCTGGAAAACTGGGTCTCTACTTTCCTTTTCTTCTTTCCATAAATATTTGTGTTCCATTTTTAACATAGAATCTAAGACATCGTACATATTATTACAAAAAATAATACAATATCACCACAGAAATGATATCCAATCATTTAAAATATAATTTTGCTTCATAACACAGGCACTATACTGCTTCAACCGAAATTATGGGAACCAAGATAAATCAAACTAAGTATAAGAGTAATTTAATCACACTAAAGAAATTTAAAATTGTTTTGCTTCGCAACGACTAACAAAATCCCCTGGAATACTTGCATAAAACATAGAAATTCCATGTAGAGCTTTAAATGAAACTAAGTACAATGCCAGCGTTATCAAATTCAATTTTTTTGCTAGTAAAGTAATTTCAACAGATCAACTAAAAAAATATGAGTACTCAAAACTACTTATTTAGGCAGATATTAAGCAAATAAAAAGCGAGAAGGGTATCTATAAACTAGAAATTGGACAAACAAACAAAAGGTGACTTTCAATCATCATCCTGACATATTTACATAAAACTGCAACATCGTTTTCTCTACAGGCTTTCTCCCCGTAACTAACTCCCCTAACACTATAAACATCGTATTTATAGCTCAATCACAAACTCTCAGCTAATTCCGGAGCAATAAACTCAACTGCAGTGTTTATTTATGCTTCTAAGTTTTGTCCAAAAGAATATTTCGGGATTAAAGATAAAGGTGAAGAATTTAAGGTTTCCAATCACAATGAAGGTACGTTAGAGCATCAGCAGTGCCTAAACCAATACTAGATCTTCCCAACCAATGAAATTCTCAATTGGCAATGGCGGTACTAGTGCCAAGATAATCGAGGCTGTGTAAAACTATCGTATAAATTCACAGTTGGATTAAATTCGGATAAAACTAATTTCATACTACAAGACCAATACTTACCTGGAAAGGCAACAAGATTAGAGTGTTCTTCTTGGTTTAAATTCTTCCCAAAGACTCGATCTTATCCGGTGGTGATTGAAATATTCCCAAAGCTCTCGTGCCATTTTCCTAGTCCTCGTACTTTTGAAGAAAGAGATTTGCTAAAAAGAACTAATTTTCTGATAAATGCATTTGAATCAGATGGCTAATAGAGTGCTCTCGATCACCATCATCTGTCCGGAAATCTCCTCATTCTTATTTTCGTGCTTACAACGTGATTATGTATATCAAGGACGCACCCAGAATAACTACAATGATAGAGACACTAAAGTTGGGTTTCTTCGATGATAGCCATTTTGTGCACAAAACGTATCTAAAGGCGGCGCATAGTTTTAAATTGTCGAAAAATGAATAAACCCAAAACGTTGGATCCGTAGCGCAATAGGCTCAGAAAGGGAGTTGTGAGATATATCAAATAAAGTGCCGTTTTTTGATTTCCTAGTGATTCGGAGATAGCCCCCGTTACAAAGTTTTCGAATAAATCAGACAATATTTTCAGATAAGTCCTCAAGAGTTGATGAAATGCTTCTGTTTAGCTTATTTCGATGTAGATCCATATTTTAGAGGTACAAATTGTAGTAAAGAAATACTGGAGAGATCCCTGCAAAAAATATTAATATATTCAGGAAAAGAAGTCTTTAAAAAAATTATGTAAATAATGAAGTGCATGATTGAAAACTATGAAATTGCTAATATCTTGAAGGGATGTATGTAACCTACAAAAATTCAGGTAATGCAAGTTCAGCACTTCTAGATAATACCGATCAAGTTGTTCCCTAGTCGAATAACAACCATATTACTCACTACTATTTTACTCCAAGGGATCTCGTCATATAATCTATTCCTCCAGGCATCAGAAACCTCAAATCCTCACTACATATCTCGATCGACCCCATGAAAGAAATGGTAGCCAAATCCAAAAGACCTTGCCACATATAAGACATTGGAACTTAAAGTAATAATCTAAACAGCTTCTATCTTATCGTACTTGGATGGTAAAGTGCCTGTGAAATATGTTGTGGAAAAGGGTCAGAATTAGAGACTTTCGAGATCAGACAAGTCTAGCGTTCCAAAGCACAATCTTCAAGGCATTCCAATTTAATTTTAAAAAAAAAAAACTCCCACAAAACTTTTTATACCATGAACTTCAACTGTTACAAGGATCATTGTTGGTGATCTCTTTCTCGGTGAAAGGGAAAACCGAGGTGAAGCAAAAAAAAGAAGATTCCAAATTGGGTCCTTTTCATTTTTGGTGAATTGGGTCTTGATTTGACTCAATTGGGTCCTCATTGTCACAAAGCATTTAAATTGAGGAATAAAAACTCAATTTTGAGAATTGTTATGATACAAAATACAAAGATGGGAGTCGTTTTTTGTGGCTTTTTGAGGGAAACATAACCCTAAAATCTATGGATTTGAACACCAATCCTTATGGTCAAATCCCCCTCCAAGTATCTTCAATCATTCAATATAATCCTACGCTAAAAACTACTCATAAGTACTAATCTTAACTGTAACCAAGTATGAGTGCCAATGTACTAATCTTATATTGGAACTTCCAAGTATGAACTATAGATAGAAACTGAATTATGGATTTCATTGAAGAGTAAATGATACAAAACGATCTTCAAGAAAGTTAACAAAAGAAGATAAATGTAACATGAATTATATCATTCATTCGCGTATCACCGTGAGTTGGGCGTATTAATATGTTTTTCTGGGTTTAATCAACTGTTTTCCGGCATATTCATCTTGTTTTTTTTCTGGTTTATTCAACTGTTTCCAGGCAAATTAATCTAAGTTTGCAACTTAAATAAATTGAAAAGAAAAAAAGAGGATCTATCATAGATAATATGTCATTCACCAATAAAAATTTGGAAAAACAAAGTACCAAAATCAAACCAAATTTTGAATAACAATAGTCGATGATTAATCAGTGAGCTCCGACTCACTGATTTTCCGATTAGTCGCGATTAGTCCCTGATTAGTCGGTTGAACTAAAAGTGTCACTTTTTTTAGGGGGGTCTCTTTGTAGTTTTTTTTAAAGAATCTGTTACATTTAGAAACCAGTGGAAGTTTTAATAAGTTTAAACAGTGCAAAGACTGTTTTGGAATAAATCAAAACTTTAAAAAACAAAACCTATCAATCTACCAAAACAAGCTCCAATTCATTATATATATAAAATACATGTCTATAAATACCTGTTAAAAAGCTATTTCTACACGATTTGTATATATATATATAGGGAAATGTTATATGAACATCATGAAAAACACTCAAATGGACAAACAAAAAGACAAACAAAGTAAAAATGAATTGACGTATATAGAAGTACTTCAACACGCTAAAAAAAAATATCCATAACGGTTACAGTTTATCTGATACTATACGTATTGTTGCTGAAATTCAGCAACAGTATAAAAATAATTTCTGTTCCTAAGTGCTTATAATTGTTACTATACTGTTGTTGAATTTTCTGCAATAAGCCGTATAGTAACAGATTAATTGTTGCTATACGGTTAATTTTTTGTAGTAGCAGTAAATAAATAAATGAACCCCACTTGGTTTTTATCTTTTCACCGCTTTAGATTTTTTTTATTTTTTTATTTACATATATGCATACATGCATATACACACAAACACATTAACACGCATACATATACGTAAAGATACAAACAGATTAGAGGTGAGAGAAGAAAGAGAACCTAAGAGCATGCGCATCAGTTAACTTACACTTTTACTCATATTTAACTTATTTAACATCACTTTTATATTTTTAGGGTAACAGTTTAACTTTATATATTTTTCAGTTTTCATATCAAATTTATTATCATAACTAAATATTATTATATTTTAATATACCTCTATCAATTTTTTTCAAATTAAATTAATTTACTAGAACAATCACATTAAATAACTTACAAGATTTCTCGTATTTAAAGTAAAAAGTACATTTTTACAACTTATAAGTAAACGTTTTGCTTTATACAAATTATCAGCTTTTTTTTTTATCAATTTCTCTATTAAAATTATATAACTCATCTTTTTGTTATTTTATTAATTTATATGTGAAAAATACAAATAAATGAGAGAGAATAAGAGAAAAGTAATAGAGAAAAATTATTATTTTAATTATAAGGGAACATTTTGATCACTTGTATTTGAGTGATATTTGAATTCATGTAAATTTATGGTAATGGATAGAGAAATTGATGCGTGTATAATTTTAAAACAATCTCCTCATATTTAAGGTAAATGAGTTATATACGGGAACTAATTACACCTTCCTCAGATGAACCCTATTTTCTTAAAGTTAATGTATACTTTCACATAACTAAGGTAAAGGAAAACACGGTTATTATAAGATTTTTATGTAACAATCGAGTTAATATGACTGTTGTTGTAGATGCTCTGAGCATGATAAGAAAGAACAAATCATTTTAAGGAAATATAATGATTTCAGATGGATATGATGATTGTTTTCTGAGGATCAAAAGATAGCCTTCTCTCATAAGTCATAAATTCAACTCTCTAACACAATGTCCCTACTAAAACAAATCTCAAATTTCAAAACATATTTTTCTTAAAATTCATAATATATTTGTCTTCAAAATTACATTCATTAGTAACAATCTAGTTATGCAGCTTTAGCTGTTTCGCGAACAACAGCCAACTTCGCAAGCAACCCACACAACTGGAGATATGAACCTACTCCATCACATATCCTCACATGGGCGAATCCGGTCTCCTACAAAACATGTATGAAAATGATAATTAGAAACAAATTTGCCCGAAAAGATAAGCATAGCCATGCCAGAGAAAGATGATATTGAGATGAAAAATAAAATGGACATGCACACCTAAACCTGGGTTAGTAGTCAACATACACATCTTCAAAAAACCAATTTCAAACACAGTAACGTACTAAAGTTATATAATTCCATGTTACTAATTACCGCTTGCTTATTAATTTCCTTATACAAAATTACCGCTTTCTTATTAATTTACTTATAATAATCCTACATTATTTTCTTTTATTTGTTTATTATCATTTAATAATCATAACAATATTAGAAACATAAAAATATAGACCCCATGATAATTTATTACTATTATATTAATATAGGGATTCATATAATTTACTCATATACACACATCTTCTTCATTTTTAATAATAATAATCTGCAATGACCAAGTTGCAACTGGCCCCCCGGCATACCCAAAAGACACGATAATATATCCCTAAAAAGAGGTCCGATAACTGTCCAGACATGATAAGAGAGAATCTGTATATTTAGCAACAACGATCTTGGAAATTTCTCCCCCTTAATTAGTATTACTATTTAGTATTTACTATAGTATATAGGACATATTGATGTATTAAGCAAGATTGTGTGGAGCCTTTGTGATATGACTATGACTATAAAAGAAGAGTTTGAACGCTTTGTCTGTAAAAATAAATACATAATCTCTCTTTAAATTTTCTCCTTCTCTTTGTTTATTGAACCATTTCCATGATAGGTGTGTGTAAACTGTAAAATATTTTTTTATACTACTCCTCTGTGTAATGCTTATCTTAATAATTGCACTGATTTAGAAAATGATTTCCGTTCTTCCTAGATATATAGTTAATGTTAGTACGTAGATTGATAGATGCTTATGTTATGTACTTGATTAATTGTCAAAAATCTGTTCTTTTAAGAACTGAGAAGTTTCATTCTAGCATCATTATACATTTATGATAAACAAAAAGAAAAAAAGAACATGTTTACCTAATCTTAATTTTTTTAACTTGATAATTAAGTCTCAACCTTCACAATCTATAGTCTATACGATCATTTTTCGTAAGGATACTTTGCAAATTAATTATGAGAAATGTAAACATGCATTTAATTTTTGAATATATTAAAAAAATTTCTCTATCATGAAATTATTATCAATCTAAATGTGTTTTTTTTTTTTTTTGCATTTTGCATTTTGAGTGTAAAGGCACAATCCTTGAGCGAGTTAGTACTAGGACCGCTTGGCCCCATGTTGAGAACACGTATAGACCAATGGCAAAGACAATATTGACCATTTGATTATTCAAAACTCTGTTTAGAACAAGACTTAAATTCTGAGGAAATTTCTTATAAATAAAAAATTTCGGTTTATCTTAATTATTCCCATCGCTTTTCCATGTGGTATTCCACAGTTGGCCTTTTTTTTGTCTTATGTTGTTTTCCATTTTAATTAGTTTCAGCGGGCGAACCTAAAATCACTAATATATTAGCAAAAATGATTTGTTACACCCTAAAATCACTATATATATATATTAATTAATTAATTAATTAATTAATTAATTAATTTACCGGGGTGAAAGTGTGTGTCATATCTGAAAAGTGTTGCCTTTTAAGTGTAGGGTAATGGTTATTTTGGGACCACATCCTATAATGAAAATGCATGTTGGAATGATACATAAGAAACATGTTGAAGTTATGGGTACACATGAATAATTCATATGAACTACTTCCTCCGTCCCCTTTTATAACTTTTATACGAAACTACGTTTAACTTTGGTCGGTTTTGAATATGTAACTAAATTGCCGAAACGATTTTTTTTATTAAATTTTTTACATAATTTAAATGTTAAACTATATGATATACTTTTTCTTTTTAATTATTTTCGAAATTTAGTTATATATTCAAATCCGTTCAAAGTTACGCAATTATAATTTTCTAACAAATAAAGAGTACGACTCTTGAATTTTACATCAAACACCTCATCGGCTGTCAATCAAACTGCGTAAATTTTATAATTATGACACTTTTTTATGCCACATTTGATTCAGTCAGTCTAGTTTACTAGATACAAACATTAAAATAATAGTAGAAGATTTTGTATGCTTGTAAGAAACCTATATCATGTTGTTCCAAAAAAATTAAACATACATTCATCATCTGAAATGCTGATAAAAAATTCATGTATACATTATATCGAAGATTTAAGTGTACATTTTATATATTTTAAATATTAATTAGACTGACCATTATTTTCTCTCGAGATGTACTCATTCTGTAACGACAAGTAGGAGAAAACCTTTTATAGTTATCTGTATGTAATTTTTATTTTCTTGAATCCAGTCTAAAATATCAAATCTCTATAGTCTCCATTTTTTTATTTTTTTGAAGGTATATAACTATTACGAATGCAATGGGGACTCACCATAAATACTTGACCCTTAGTGGAGCAAATTTCTCCATACTATCCATGAGAATAACGTAATTTTGAAGATATAGTATATCTTTTCAGTTATAGAAAGTTTTTAGTTCAGCTTGGTAACGTTAGAATTTATTAAATAAATCATAATTAATGTGAATAAATGGTCTGATGGGCAGACACTTGAAATTGGGGAAATCATACAGACAAAAACTAGTTTAAGTATGTTCGTATGTTCAACTTTGAGGGTACGATAATTTAATCAATAATCATAATGAGTCAGACTAGCTCAACCAGACTTATTGCGAATTTACAAGAAAATGAGTAAATTGTATAAGAAAACCAATTGGGTGAAAGTTATAATAGTGTTTATGCCTTCATATTAATTGGTTTGACTCTTTCACATGTCAATGCACCCTTTTTATGTGATGCATTGATTTTCCTTTTATTTTCCTAATTTTTTTGTCCACTGTCATCCTTTCTTTCTTTGCCTTCTCAGTTGCTATGATATGTTTGTACTGGATGTACACCTATGATATTGTAGCGTGAGGTGAGCCATTAAGATTTTAGTTTTTCAATATGTTGTATGAGTTTGATGAAAAATCGGGTAAGAAGTGTGGCTGAGTCGTCAGGGTAAATAGCATCATTGTAATTTAATTTCATCAATTAAAGTCTATTAATCTGTTGACTCTTGAAACCAACATAGTTCGATCCATCTATCCATTTATTGTTTATCTATTTAATTCAAATATATTTGTTTTAAGCATTCTGATGACCACTATGAGGGTCTTTGTCACATAGAAGTAGAACACCTCTTTTTTTTCTTTTTCTGATAAATAATATAGAACCGTTTGTACCCAATAAATAAATAAATATATATATATTTGGTTGGTTATAGGAGTATTAAAAGAAGAAAGGGATCGATGTTGGTGACATATAGCAATATTTTTATGAATGAAATTTGTTTGCTTGGTTAAAAAAAAGACAGAGAGAAATATTTCTATCATGTGACGCGGTCAATATGTCACCTCCTCATGTGTATTGTGTACCCAAAAAGTTTAACAATACGTACGAAGAAGGGACTTAAAAATGTCACCTAAAAAGCAATCACTCAAAATCAGATAATATATTTTTGTAATGTACTATTTGTATTAATTAAGTTGTCACTTCTCTTCATCTCTCTAAACATCTCTATATCATATTTCTCTCCATCTGACCCCCAAACCGTACCCCTGGCTAAATGGACTTTTAGCCAAACTCGACATCTCCACTGAGACACACCCCTTCCTCGACTTCCAAGACCCGATCTCCGTGGATCCAGTCTCGGTAGGGAAGAGGGAAAGACCGTGAGTACAACTAATTTCCTTCTCCACACAGCTTAGTGTTAAAGACTTTATTAGTAATAACTTAAAAAGAAACAGACATGAACTGCATTTAGTCCTACCAATTATGGTTAACAACTTTGCCTGATCCTAATTATACTGTAAACATAGTTGGTCTAATAAACACTTTGGTATTATATATTATCCTACAAAAATAAAACTTTGGTGTTATTGTCTTTTAGCTGTAAGCATATGATATGAAATATTTACAATTGTAATTAAATTAGAAAGAAATGGAAAAGAAAGATATATAGATGGTCAAGTGGTTGACTGGCTGGACCTGTTCGGGGGATGAGGTACTTTAAATATTTGCTAGTTAGTTTGGAAAAAATGGACCATTCCTCCATAATTATTACCTTACCAGGACCTATTTTTGGAAATATCGTTTTCAAAAATACATATGCTTTTATTGCTTTGGGAATCTTTTCTGCCACTGAAGAGCACCTACACACGTAAGAACCATTTGAAAAAGCTCTTTACAACTTCTCTTAAGTCTTCACTTCTACGGATTTGGATCTCTTAATATAATCTTGAATTACATTTTTATACTATACTGTTGAAAATCAATAAATGTATCTGTTTCTATGGTACTTCATTTATTAAAAAAATATGACTTTATATGTAGCTATAGGCGTTCAAACTTTATCAGATGGTCAGTTTTTCGGTTTTTCATATGTATTAGTAATTTTTTTCGATATTTTTTTTAATTCAACTTACTCTTTTATTTTTAAAGGGTTGTTCAAAAAATCGGTAAAATTTGACATTTATATATATTTTTTATTTATAAATGTTTGTTTGACAATTTATAAGTTACCAATATTAATAAATACTCAAAAAAAAAAATTAAAGGTCAAATTTTATCGTTTTTTTTAATAAATACTTTAGAAATAAAATAATATGTTGATTTAAAAAAACGACGAAAAAAATTATGAATACATAAAAAAAAGAAGCAAAAATTTAACAAAAACTTGACAATTGTAACCTGGTAAAATTTGAACTCATAGCTATAACTCTAGTCATTTTTCAGTTTGATCGGTACTAGTAAAACTGTAGGGTCAAATGTTAGCACTAAAAACTTGGGTACGAAATATATTAAATGTGCTTAATTTGCAGTTTAAGTTTAGTTAATAATTACAGCATCTTTCAATACACTAATCTGTCTATATAACTATATTTACATTGGTAACATGAAACCGGCCATCATGCATTCACATGTTTCTCAAGAGACAAATTTGCAACCACGAGCCGCTTTAGGAAATAAAGAAAAACTCACATTTTTTTATTTTAAATCTTATTTAATAGAATCAAGGGATCTCACATTCAAAATATTATAATTGGAAGAAATGTAACTTTGTCTATACTTCAATTTCCCCCCTCAGGTTAAAATAGTTGAGTGTTATATCATCTTTTTAGAAGTCTGATTATTATTGATTGAGTGCTATATCATCATTTTATAAATTCACTCACCATGAATTAACAGATGCCCCACAACTCCAAGCAATCTTATCACCATATATTCATGTGAATAATAGGGTGCGTGGTTCATATTCTGAATATTAATAATATATTGATCGATCATTTTCTGAATATTAATAGTAAGACTTTGATTATTATTGATCGACCACACCCAAGTAGTACAGTCCATGCACGTTCTCCTTAAGTGAAAATTCAGTTTAAAAAATAATGGTTCTTGAGTGGTTTCTAAGAAGAATAGAACGACTGCAGGCTAATTATTATTTATCACTTTTGTAAAAGACACCTTCTGAAGCAAGTGACTTGTTTGGACACGTTAAATATTGTTTATTGTGTCAAACATGATGATTAGAGTTGTCATTAATTACCAACTTTGTAGCCAAGATATGTAAGAAAAATTAAACTGCATGCAGGCATCCATAATTGAGGAAAACAGCTAGCCTATTCTCAATAGTCATGTATCATATGTTTCTATTAATACAAATAAAAACAAGATGACACTGAAGAAAGTAAATGGCAAAAGAATACAAGATGTCTCAATAACTATTGTTACCAAATATTGTTAAATATACACTCTGTAATATTAGACTAATTTCGTAACTCGTTTTTTTTAACTTCAGAATAGACTTTTAAACTTAATTTTCAATTATTTTAAACGTTGTTTTTTAAACTCAATTTTCAATTATTTTAAACGTTGTTTTTCTTAAAATTATAGTAGGATTTTTTTTCTATAGCATTCCCAACCAATATCATTCTAGTTCTTCCCTTACTGTATTAAATCCATGTTAAACCGTGTCATTAGTTTTTTTTCAACCATTCTAAAGAGCAATTACACTGGCTAGCTATATGTATATCCTAACTAGACTAGATTATTTTAGTAGTAGTACAAAAGAGTAGTGTCACAGCATGCTAGCTAATTAAGCCCCTTGCCAAATCTAGTACTAGTGGTTTTTCTTTGCTAGTTATTTTAAGCTAGCACAACAAGAAGATAGCTACATTTTTAAAAAAATGAGTTTTTTTTGCTAAATATATATATATATATATATATGAATTAATAACATGCGTGATGTGCTTACTCGTAGCCTCGTTGAGAAAGATATAATAGCAGACCATGGACCATGACAAATACCAACCTTAACGTGTTCATTTAATTAATTACTCTGAAGCAATATATACAACTAGTTAACATACACCATTTAATAGTCTTTCCTTGAATATCCATTCTTTCACCTTTGTTAACAAATGAAAATGTAAGAATATACCAGAGATGACATACTATATTTGTTAATTTAAATTTCAATTCATTTGTCTCTCACATTATTTATGAATCTGTTAACCTTCATACTTGTGCTGTGTTCACACAGTTTTTCGTAAAATATTAAAAGACGCAATTATATATAAACGCATATTCAAACGTGTGATATATTGTTGTGTTTTCATTTAATTCCCCAATGGAAACCTAGCGAGCAGACAATCAATACCTTTTTTGTGAGTTTCTTTTACTTTTGGTTTCTGTTTGAATTGATCAATTTTACAATATTTTTAATCAAGAGATATTTTTTCGTTTCCATCATGTATTTTTTATGATTTGAATTGATTCATGTAAAATCGAACCATATGTATGCATATTCTTGTAATAGTGAATCCACCTAATTAAATAATTTTTTCAGATCGATAAAACTTTTTCCATATTTAATGTGATGTATGCTTTTGGCCACGTCACCAAGCAAATAATTGGTTATATCATTTACATGGCTGAGTAGTACACTTGCTTGTAAGCCTCATTTACAAGTGACATCGCCTCTTTGAAGATGCCAGTTGATTGATTATCATAGAATGTTGTATTCAAGGAAGGAGGCTGGGTATATATATACCACTCATTTGTAAGAACTACTGCAATTCTATCGGCGCACATACATCAAAAAAATGGAAAACATAAGAAAGAATTGAAATTCATCGCAAATGGCAAGTAGAAGAAACCAACAGTATATCGAGAAAGTTTAGGAACGTTTTTTAAGTGAATCAACCATGAAACTGAGAAAGCTTTCAGAGTGTTTTGCTTTTATCTGTATTCAATTTAGAGGGGAAAAAATCTAGTTTAGTTTTGCATGCTTTTCTTAAAGCATGTTAGAATGTGTTGTGTATAATCAGTGTTTAGCTGATAGTTTTACTAACTTAGCAGTTAGTCGGTTGTGATTAATATCGTTACATTAGTTTCTATTAGGTCCTTTTGTAAAACCGGGTTAGATCCCACTTTGATTAACATATATGTCGCTTTAATTAAAATAATAATTTATTGTATCATTTTAATTTGGGTCTTGTTGATACTACCAACGTAAACAATTCAAAAGTACGTATATAAGTTTGTGTTTCTAATTAGATATATTACTTATCAAAATGATAAAAATGGTATGAAAATGACTTCCATATTATATTTAGTTACCAACCTATACACTGCTACCACATAATCACTCTCGACAACAAAAATTAATATACTCCGGTACTTGTTTTGACATTTTAGAATTTATTCTTATATAGTTTTACAAAATACATTCTGTTGAAAGAACACGAAACTGGTTTCAGTTATATGACAAGATGAGACCGTGAAAAGAACATGAATTTAATAAATTATATGACAAGAAGAAAATTCACTTATTTCACCACTAAGAAATTTAGTCTAAATCCAATTGTTTTGCCTTATTACCATTTCTTATTTGTTAAGTGGTCTCAGAACCAGAAAATTTTGGTTTTTAGCTAGATTTGATAAAGTAAGATATTCAGCTTTTTTTTAGCCTCGATTTATAAAGATTGTTTTCCTAGAATATTTAGCTAAATATTAAATAGAACGTAGTTTAACCAGGAAACTCGTTTTCCCTAGAAAAAAAAATTGAATTTCATGTTTTCCGCTTCTCGTTTTCTTCTTTCACGTTTCCATTTCCGCTTCCCTATAGGAACTAATAAACATTAAACTTACAAGATAGGTTTGAAAGATTTAAACTGTGTGGAAAATAACATCTACCAACTTCTAAAAATGGAACAGAATTCTTTAGATTTTCAAGGATGAATATGATTAGAAGCGCAATTAGCAAAAAAACTGGAAACTTTGACACATATTAATATGTTAATGATAAGTTAAAACCCCACAAATTCCACCCACTCGTTACAAGAGGTGTCCACGTTAATAACTCTATAAATGACTTGGTGGTTTGTACCATCGTTAACCAAAATTTCCGCTTCTCATCAGTAAAATAGAAAACTGTGATACAAAAACCTACCGTGGCAAAGCTTGTTTTTCCCTGTATTTTTGATATAATCGTAGCTGTGAATAATTATTGACTACTATATCTTGAACTAGTTTAGCTGCAGGTTTTGAGCTAAATTGACTTAAAAAGGATGATTCTCTTCCAGCCTATAACTATAATATAGGGTTTTTCATCACCAAGATAACAAACGCGGTTATTTGCTATTCGGTCACAAGAGTTTTATGTGAGGAAAAATATCAAATAAAGCAAAAACGTTACCACCAGAAGCTCTTAGTTGCAATCTGATTTTATTGTAGATGATTGACGATTATTACAACATAATGTGTGATCAGATAATAAGTATTACAGATATAAAGGCAATGCTACTAGAACAACTTGCTTAATTACAAGTAAAATAAAAAATTACAAAACGTAAAAAAAGAAGATTGTAGCAGTTTCATGCATGATTCATGACTTTCAAAGTCTGATGCTATTTTGTAATTTACGAGAAGAAAACTAAAGGGAAAAAATATGTAATTTTTTTACTTTTGTAGATGTCCTAATCAAGGAAGAGCATTTCAGTGTTTGGTGCAATATTAATTAGCTAGGTAACCATTTCTTTATCTTGTGTGCAAAATTATCTCTCTTTTCTGCTTTATTGGTGTATATATAACCCAAGGTCGTTCCTCATTTTAGCATATCCATTAAGTTTGAAAGATAAAATATAAAGAGAAAAATGGGTGACCAATTAGCCCAGGGACTCTTCACTAAAATAAAACATTACTTAGCAATAATTTTGTTGCAATTTGGATATGCTGGTATGAATATCATCACGATGGCATCGTTGAAACAAGGAATGAGCCATTTCATACTTGTGGTGTACAGACATGCAGTCGCTACCCTTGTTATCGCGCCCTTCGCTTTATTTGTTGAAAGGTAATTACTTTTTCTCCTTTTTCATGCAACAGTTCTTCTTCTACAATTTATTGATGACGGTGCATTTTATAATCAGTGTAAATACTAAATCATTTTTGGAAGTAAATTTTACAATTAAGAACACGGTCCATCCCACCTTATATCAAAAATAAATCTTTGCTTTAAAGTTTGGTCGTTTTTGTAAAAGGAAAACTTTGTACTGGCTGTATATTAGTCTTATACATAATATGACAAATTTAGTACGTAGCAGAAGCTCCAAATATATATATATACTTCCTGACTTGATTGTATAAATTCCTTTACAGGAAAACAAGACCAAAGATGACTCTTTCTGTCTTTCTCAAGATAATGGCACTGGGCTTTCTAGAGTAATGTCAATACTTCATATCAATCATTTACTATCAATCTTTATTTATGCATTTAAAGCTGTAAACGTCTTTTTACAAACCATTAAGCGAAATTTTTGATAATCATCTATCTGACGAACAGCACAAGTCCACCACCACCAGTAAGCGAAAATTTTGATAATCATCTATCTGACGAAACGACATTTATAATCATCGGTGGAGCATTTGGTTTAGTTATAGTTATCTGTTTAGGGGTTGGTATTTATTTATGGTGGATGAGCAGACTTTCTAGGTTGAGTATTGCTCAACTTGAGTCGTTTCCTACTATTAGGTTTCCTCCAGATGAGGGAACATTAGGATACGGAATCTTAGGTTGTGATATCTGTTTAGAGGATTTCACTGAGGGACTCGATCTGAGAGTACTACCCTTGTGTGGCCATATTTTCCACACTGAGTGCGCTGTAAACTGGTTACACAAACGCCACGCTACCTGCCCTATTTGCAGATTCGATTATAGTGCAGCGGTTTAGTTTATTTGTAATAAAATTAATGATATTTCTATTTTTTTTTTCTTCATATTATTGTTAAATGGAGGATGAATTCATGTTGTACACCTGAACTATTTGAATGATATCATATTGAGTGTTGATATATCATGCCATTTAATTATTTGGTTTGTATTATTCTACTCTAAAAGTTCATCATTTAATTTTTCGATCTTATTGTTCATTAAAGCACTCATTTCTGAGGAAATTTCTTCGTATAGAGATCATTTGCTTGTTAATCTTCTTGTTATTGTCTTCTTAGTTAACATTTACTTTTCTTCTTAGTGAACTAATGAACAATAATTGGTATAGCAATCACATAATTATCCAGACTATAGTTACAAGCCTACAATACTACAAGAAAATACATTTTTAGTAACCAAAAAAAAAAACGTTGCGGATTCATTTGTCATTGCTAAAACGAATTTACAACAAAAAATTTGTTGTTGCCACGTCGTTCCAGAAACCCTGTTACTGAAAGTTTCTTGCAACAACGTAAAGAATCGTGGCAGAATATATAGAAACTGCAACAGATTATATTGTTGCTAATTTGATCCATTATTGTTGCAAATAGAATCTATCATGTTGATAATAATCAAATCGCAAATAGATTTCTGTTGTTGCTGTAGGATTATTTCAATTTCAAATACTATTTTAAAATTACTTTATATTTGTGTTCTCACCATTTTTTATTTCTGCCAGAATTTTAGTATCATTTAAATCTAAATAATTTATTTATTAATTATGTAATTCTTTTTCTCTTTAATTAACATACGTGCCATATTCAAACCATCAATATGTCATTTGAATATTGAAAACAAGATAGTTCAACTATCACAATACTCAAGTTCAATATCATATTCTATTTTCTCCTTCCATGGGAAAGTCAATCCATGATGTTGCGAGTTGTTCATTTATTAGCATCCTCCTAGAGCAACCTGCAATTAATGGTTTCAAAATTTTAGTTTCAAATTAACTCCAAAGTTAATTATTTAACATGCGATTAAAAAAGGTTGAGCCATCAAGAACAAAATTGTGTTAGATACTTTAGGTTTAATTAACAATTTGTTTTAACCTGCATAACTATAATAAATGATAACAAATCTGAATATTATGTTCAAAATAAAATATATTACGAGATTTATGCCATTACGCGTCATACACGGAACGCGTAGTATATATATCTTTCAACACACCAGTTATACCAGTAGTAGTTGGACGAATCAATTGAGATCTCTAGCCTGGTTTTAATTCGAAAGTATTTAAATAAATAATGAAGACTAAAAAATGGAGTCATAAAACTAATGTTAAATTAATTTCGAAAGATGCCCCGTCATATTTAGACTTGTTTATTTTTTCTAAAAAATACAATATAGGATTGTTTACTCTCTCTATATTATTTGGACATTAGTGATATTTATATATATTAACAATTTACATGTAGTGTAATTTCCAAATTATTTAAGACTTAAAAACATGTGAAAATCCAATTTTCATTTTTGAATTAAAATATTTTTTTCAAGTAATGGCAATACTTGTAAATAGTTTAAAATTTAAGGGTATTTTCGAAATGAAAGTGTATCAAGTAATCCTTTTATTCTATATAACCTTCAAACTCTAACACTTATAAACCATAAACATCGGATGAAAAGAATAATATATATATATATATATATATATATATATATATATATATATATATATATATATATATATATATATATATATATATATATATATATACCCTTTCAATATGCCACTCAAAAGGTTGTTCGTATACACGGTCATTATAAAAAATGAAATCAAAATTTTATATTTTAACTTTCTAACATACATTAAAATTCTCACCATTAATAAGTATAATCCATAAAATTTTAATTTTATTAAGACTCATTCATAAAAAAAAATTATGTTAAAAAGTTTAGTATTGTTCAAATTTTATAATCAAAATGATTTACTTATTAAAAGAAAAAGAAATTGCCAACAAAATATCAATTGTCAACGACATTTTTTTGCAATGCAAACCATTCGGTCTGTAACGTCATTTGTGTTGTTGTCAAAGTTTTCGGGATTCAACAACAATATTTTCCAATTTTTGCAGATAAAATGGATTTTCAGCAACGTTTATGGCCGTTTGTTACTAATAGACCACTATTCAACAATAAAATCTCGAAGGATGTTATTCAACAACAAAGTTGCTATTTTGTTGCCGAACCCTATGTTTTCGGCAACAGATTTTTTTTATCGTTGCACGGATTTTCTTGTAGCACACTACAAGAAAAAGTTCATTTAGCATCATAATTTTTTTTCGATTATGTTGTTAAAGTGGTTGTGACTAAATTTTAGCAATATAATCGGAAAAAAAAACTATGATGTTAAATGAATTTTTTATTATAGCGAAAACCATAAAACAAGCACACGTGAACGTGATTGTTTAACTTCATGCAATCCATAAAATTCACGTGACACGTAATATTGAACTTTATAAGTCTTAATGGTAAGAAAAACACTATGATGACCCGGGTGTACCACATGTAACCTATGCATCATCCAATAAATTAATTACACATGATATTTTAATAATACAACTGTTTGTACTGAAATTCTTAATTAAAATCAAATTCAATTTTTGTTTGCACCGTACCTTTCCCACTACCCAGGGATGGAACCAGCATTTTAAATTTGGAGTTACCAAAAAAATGACATTCAAAAGTCTCATCATCTTACTCTTAAAAAAATTTCACTATTTTGTATAGTTTAATATATATATATATATGTATGTATATATATATATATATCAAACCGTCACCCCAATTATCTCACCGTTTTGACAGCTAAAAATTACTCATTCAAAAAATATAAACTTGATTTTTTTGAAAGAACTAGATAAAATACGACCTAAAAACATAATTTAATAAAGATAACATAAAGAATCAAACTTATATTTAATACTCAAGTTCACAAAATATTAGCTCAAATTGTTAAAATTTTGATTTTTTCGTAATGAAATTTTGTCATTTATTCTTGATAAATTTCATAATTTATGTACAACATGTTAATCAAAATGTATAATTTTTAAATTTATTATTTTATTGTTTTCTCTAAATTAAAATATGAATGATTTTATTTTGTTTAAAACCGTTGAAATATATAGCAAAATATTTAATCTTAATTTGAGATTTGTTTTTCTAATTTTCTCGAATAAAAATTTGAATAATTTAGATAACAGATAATAAAATATGGTACATTGAAAAGGATAGAAGCATCCCGAATGGTGTTAAATTAGTGTTTGGGACACTAAGTAACCACTAATAAATAAAACATTCTTTTGTTAGTTATGTCATGTGTTATTCTAAGTTAAGTCCATACGCCCCCAATTTGAATTTTTATTTACTGCTACTATTTATAATCTTCAATCTTTTTTAAATAATATCACTGTAAAAATGTACGTAATAGTATGTAAGTAAAAAGAAAATATATAATTTTAAAAGTGTTTGTCAAAAATAAAATTTAAGAGATTGCCGAAATATTATACTTACAAATTAATTCGAAAAACAATACATAAAAAATAAAATTATTGAAAATTATGAGGTTGCCGCAGCAACCCCTGATCATATGCATGTTCCGCCCATGCCATTACCCACGTCTTTAAGGTATATAAGTTATGCGAATTACTTATGTTACATTAGTTCTTAATAACCGAGTAACACTACCGTATAACCGGTGCACTATAATTTAGGATGCGTCATCAACTAAAAATTCAACACATATTAATAAACTCAAAAATGACTACCCGAAAATCAATTCAAAATTAAAATTAAAAATTTATATTGGTTGTAACACCCTTAATTATAGTGCACCGGGTTCATATTAGTGTTTCTCGTTAATAACCATTAAAAACTCAATATATATAAGAGAACCTAAAAATAAAAATCATTATATTAATTAAAATTGTCAATTGGTTGGAACACCGTCACCATAAATATAATGTAACATTTAAGAATCACTGACAAATAAAGACAAGATAAAAACAAACATCGACAAATAAAATGTATCAGTGAAAACTCATTTAAGAATAAACAACTTGACATCATGTTTACATCAATAATAAACAACTTTACAAAACAATTTTGCCAAATTAAACGGGAATTATAATGAAAAGAAACATTGTTCTTTGGTTTTTGAGGGACTCCCTCAAGGAGCATGTTTCAATTGATATAACAACCAATGTTTCAATTGCAGATTTTTTTTTTCCATATTTGGGAACATTTTATTTCTCTAATGCAACAAATTAGTTAAAAATCAGCAACGAAATCGTAACATTTACCAATGAAAAACTAAAGGAATGACAACAACTTATTTTCATTTGGCAACAATATTATTTCGAAATTGCAACAAATTTTTCTGTTGCAAATAATTTATTTTCAACAACGATTCTTCAATCTGTTTCCAGTTGCTTTCACTAACGGGGCGTCCGCAACGACTTACGACAATAATTTGTTGCCGGATAATTTTAACAACGGAAAATGAAATAAAGGCAACGGATTTTTTCATTGCCGGAAGCGTATTTTCTTGTAGTTTGATCCGGTTGTTGCTCACTTTTGTTTGTACAGTTTCCACTTATACGATCAGAATTGCAAATTACGACATTATTTCTACTGTGGTAAAAACCTTTTTTTCTTTTAGAAAAAAATAAAAAATTGTGTGTGCGTTTCTGAAACTTTGACAAGTCACCATCTTCGAGAATAAAACAGCAATGGTTCCCAAAGTTTGTTCTCGAAGCTTTTTGGTGCACACGTTTCACATTAAAACATCAATGGTTCTTAATATTTAAGAGGGGCCTTTTCATTGTTGTAAACATAGGCACATAGTCCCAGACCGACAACGAAATTCATCTTCGGAAACCACTTTTTTCATTTCCTATTTTTCATTTTTTTTCACGTTTTCCTTTAGTTACATCGGTAAGAATTAAGACTTCGAACATCTCAATTTTGTAAGTTCTCGATCTTTTCTAGTATTGATTTCCGTTTCCATATAGCAACTTGAATAGTTGAAAGACCTCTAAAAGTATAAAGTTACCTATCACTTTTCTTTACGTATAGTATCATGGCCACCTTGATAAATTAGATCGCGTTTAGTCCTAATAAGACGAAATCGTTGAACTCTTTGAAACTATCTGAAACAAACATTATGGTTAAACCTCTATAGGTTAAATTTCATGTGCCAAAATGAATACGACCCAAACTTTTAAAAATTTCATGATCAGAATACAAACATTAATTTAATTATCAAGTGCGCGAAACGAAAACGAGAAAGCTGAAAAAACAAACAAACTCAAAATGAACAATTAATTAATGATCATATTTCGGCTCATTATCACCCATGCATATATGTATATTCTTAGTGTTTAAATGGAATCTATAAGTGTTATAACCAACGTTTTGAAGAAAAAAAATGAATCTATGAGGACCAAATAAACTTTTTGCTGAACTATAAGGAAAAATAGTGTATTTCAATTTCTGTACTTATTTTTTTGCACACACTCTTCCTCTTCATCAATTCCGCCGGTTTTACCCTCGATTTTATTACAAGCCCTAAATTTTTAAAATTTTCCAAATTAAACTTTCCTAGATCTATATCTGAAATTCCCTCTCGGCCCCATTTCAATCTTAACCTAGATACGGAATTGATTTCATTGCTCAACCCTTAATTTTTGAATTTAGTCAATCCAAATTATGGACTTATGCTTATCGAGCCGTTTTTAAGAATAAAACGGATGACGCTGACTGAAAAAATCAGAGCATAGATTAGGTTTATTGTTCAGATTAATACTATTTATCATTGAACTCGGCGAGATTCAAAATCAAGTTGTTCTTATGGTTAAGGCATAGGTGCCGTGAGTAAATCGAAACTTGATCACACGTCATAGTGTTCAGATACTTCGGCTTGTTTTTTTTTTTTATGGCAAGATTGCGTAGTCTATATGAGACGATTTGTTGAGTCTTATTCAAAGTTAGAGTTGTTTTTTTGTCTGGTTTTGATGAGTTTTGGATGGTCTTGTGACGGAATTAGTCATGTTTTGGGGAGGAAACTTGACTGTAGAACCTTTGCCTAAATCCGAGACTTATTGACATATGTAGTAATCAATGATTCGTAGAATTTGATGATATATAGCAATGACTGGTAAATGTTTGCAATGTAACTGTATTTGGCTATGAGCTATGATAGTGTGATGTGGTTTGAATTTACTATTTGTAGAGAATGTTTCGGTTGTCAGGGACATCTAGTTGGTTTCTCTATTTTTTTTTGTATTTAGTGAAGTGATTTCATTTTTTATGATTTTCATCACCATTTTTATGTATTGGTTTCCTAAATTCTATATTTTTGTAAAGAATTAGAGAAATCCGACATGTATCCATCTATTCATTAATGAAGTAATTTATTACTTTGCTAATTTTTTTTTTAACTAAACTGAACCTTTCAATTAGATTCAACAATCAAAAACTACGAACTTGCATTGAAATATTGAATTCTGTAAGACTTAAATATACCCTTTGTTTTGTTTCCATATATATTATGTTCCCAACTACTCATAAATAATTATAAATTAGGAATCGGTTGATACAAGTTTTGTTTTAAAATAATTCACTGAGCCATATCTCTTTTTAAGATTTGCCAGAAAAATGATCGTACAGTAATAATATAATACAGTTGGAGCTATCATATAAGTCACGACAGTAAGAAATGACTCACCAGAAAACAAAACAAAAAAAATAAGCTAGAAAAAAGAGATTTTTGACCAAATTCATTAATAAAGTGTGCACTGACCCGTCTTATCAAGAAAAATAGTACCAACTACCATAAACCTTAAAATATCAAGAGCTATTATAATATGTTATTGCTGCCTCGACTAATTTTAGTATTGATGATAACAAAACGAGCCTGAGATCCTGACAGTTGCTAATCCATAAAATAACACAAATTTACCTAAATTTTTTAAATTAATTAAAGGCTCAGTGTTCTAAAAGGTGCAAGACCGAATTTAAAATATATTGACCGTCTAGCGTCTAATCACCGCATATACACCGTCTAATTTTTTTTTATCCAATTCCGCTTAATCCACCTGAACTATTATTTTTACCGTTTAAAGGCGACCTAATTTACATCTAGATGTGAATTTTATAACACTGCTAAGGCCTGACCTCTTAACTTCAAAGTCAAATATGATGTCTAATGAAAGGAAACTCGCAGGTCTATGTCCCTTAAACGCCCTCGAGGTAACAGCCTGTTAAAGGCATTTGACATCATCTTCACACAAAGTTGTGCAGAATTTAAACGATTTTTAAGTGGCATAAAAATGGTTTTTGTGCAGCACATCAAATATGCCCATAAAAAAATTGAATCGCAATGCAAACTTAAAAATTCATATATCATGAACCGTACATCCAAATGCAGCTATTCAAGTTTCAGAACGTTCCTTAATGTCCTGGCTATAAACCATGCACCCAAACAGTTCTGAAAAAAAAAATTGTTTGCTACATGAAAAGATAATTTTCATGAACACCACCATGCAGTTTTTCAGCAGTTTTCTAGAAACTTTAAAAGACCATTACCCGGTTCTCGGTGATCCAAATGCAAAGATTTTACCTCCCACGCGACCGCATACAAGTCCAATACTGACTCACAAAATTTGGAACGAGTTGGACATTGTTTGCTATGGTAAATAATTATTTTTCTACACAGCATTCGAGCAGTCAAGAAATAAAAAATCTGAGCATATACTCAAATTTAAAAATTAATAATTAATTACCCGCATGTCTGAATGGACCCATTCAAGTCCCAAAACGCACCTAAAAATCGCGGATGTATTTCGTCCACGAGCTTCGAAGAAATCTTTCCGTTTGCCATCCGAAAAAATAGTTTTCAATAGCACCAAAGAACAAGCACAAAATACCGATAATAATTCGTTCAACTCTTGAAAGTTATACATTCCCAACCTTGACAATCCAAATACAACAAATCTTAGTTGTCGTATCTCCGTAAATAAGTTTTTTATAGTTTTATCACACTTTAGGACACTTGCACAATTTGTATATCTTCTTTCTCAAAAAAGATCAATTTTTAAGTCTTGAACCCCAAAAATTATAAGACGACTTTTACCACATACAGGCCAAATAAAATATAATTCCAACTACCAATTTTAGTATCAAGAGCTATTGTAATATGTTATTGCTGCCTCGACTAGTTTTAGTATTGATAACAAAACGAACCTAAGATCTTGAAGGTTGCTAATCCACAAAACAACAAAAATTAACCTAAAATTTGTACTTCCAATTACACTAAGCTATGAAGTTACTAAAAGCCCAAAACCACATAAAAACTTGATACTATTGTGCTTAGGGAAAAGCTAACCAATCCCTCCTAGCATTGGTTAAGATTGCTTGATTTTATGTTTTTAAAGTACTGTTTCGTATAATAATTGTTTGTATTTCCTTTATATGTTAGTAGATTAAGTGCATACTTTTGATAATGTTATAATGATATGCTAGATATAATAATAAAATATTATAAAAACAAGTGTTTTTATATTAAATACAACTTAATTTTGAAAATATTTTAAATGCTTAAACAATGCCCCGGTACACTTGTTAGCAAAACCGTAATTTGCAATTACTATTTAAACTTGATTTAGATTTACAGAAATCTGAACTACACAAAGTCTAGCTTCAAAATTGAAGAATACAAGAATTCCAAAACGATATCATCTAAAAAAATCTTAGGTTTGATCTTTGTGGTGTAGGAAGAGACGATCTATAACAGTTGATCAAATTGGTAGTCGCTGATCACGAACTTACAAAATAGATACATGCAAGAAACTGAAACAATAACTTTTAATTTTTATCAAACTCGATTTTAGGATAAAAACAAAATCCTAAAAATTGTTTGAGAACTAAAGCATAAAAGAGCTTTAAAATAATAATATCTACAATTAAACAAACTGTGACTGGATCTTTTTGACGTCGGAGATGCTGAACATGTTTATCGCACAACGTCCTGGACAATCTCAGGGGTTGATGCTTTCAAATGCAAGAGGGGAGTCAAGTGCCACCCCTTGCTTTTCGTTTTTATAAAGACGAAAATACCCTTAGCCTAATATATATGTTCAAAATGTGCTTGATGCATTCATTTTATTTTATTTTTGCATTCATATGACTATATACCCTTTGGTGGTATGTATGTAAAACTGTCCTGAATAAAATCGTTAATCATATACCAATCCATTGATTCCGTCTGTATCAATAGAACTACCTCTGATTTCTTTTCTTCTTCAACAGGGTTAAAGCAGGTGCATCTCCTTTCTACTCTTCTATTTATTACTGCTGAAAAAGTTCTAATTAGGGGTATGTCTCTAGTCTTATTAATAGTGGCACTCTTATCCCTTACAAAACTTCTATAAATATTGCTCCGGTGTCTCACATTATTTTTGCAGATGATGTGCTTATTTTTACTAATGGCAGTAAAAATAATTTAGAATTTTTTATAAATTTTATTAAATCTTATGAAAAAGCTTCTGGTAACTTTTAAAAAAGAGTAAAAATGTTTTTCTTACTCATAACATGTTATATAATAGGAAATTTATTATTGTTAGAACCACTGGCTTTGTTAAAGATAGATTCCCTACTAACTATTTGGGTATACCATTGCATTACTCTAGGCTAACTTCTACCATGTATTATACTCTATAGCTATATATGCACTTACTCTCTGTACTACAACCCCCTAAATTAGTTCTTGACAATATTGAGAAAGTTTTTGTTAACTTTTTCTGGGAAGAATTTGAGAGTGCTAAAAAATATCATTGGCTTAAATGGTTCAATATGATTTGTCCTGTAGAGGAGGGGTATAGGAATTAAAAGTTTACATGACACTATGGTAGTTTTGCATAGTAAAATGAGTTGTAAACTTTTAGATAAAGGCTCTCATTGGACTACTTTCATGTTTAAGAAGTATTTTGCTAACAATTATAATTGGGGTAACCCTGTCACTCTTGAGTCTCCTTTTCACTTGTGAAATAATTTTAGTTTTTATTTTAAAACTCTAGTGGAGAACACTAGGTGGAGCATTAAAGAGGGCTATATTAATTTTTGGTATAAAAATTGGCTTGGTGATGGACCTTTATTTAATTCTTTTACTGTTATTTTCCCACATGTCTTGCTTAATCAAGTGTGCAATTCTAATGAGTGTGACACTAATCTTCTTTATGCTATGGGGGGGAATGAACTTATCATTAAAATCTCAATTAGTAGTTACTCCGGTCTTTATTGGAGAGATGATAAGAACTCTAGGTACTGGCCCCTTACAGTCAATGGTGTTTACACCTCTAAAAATGATTTTAATTTTTTTAGTGAGAAAAAACATTTTATTTATTTACCTAAATACATCTAGAACCCTATTTTACCTCCTAAAATTATTGTTTATTTTTGAAAAACCTGGGTTTTTGCCATCAAATTTGATGAAAATTTAAAGAATTTTGGTATTTATATGGTTACTAATGTTCCTGCTGTAACATTCATGAGCCGGACTCTATCTACCATCTATACAATAATAGTGGTATAACAATTCAAATATTATGCATGTATAATACGATATACTACTATATTTTCAAAATATATATACATATATCTATACTAATAGTTTATGTGTAGATGTTTTATGAAGTCTTGAAACATATAATTACAAAATAACCCATGTTCTTAACATTAATTACAAAAAAAACTCACACTTGACATTTAAATACAAAAACTATCTGCCCATGATGTAACCGACTTTCTACATTTATATTGTATTATTTAATTTAATTTATCCCATTATCATACCATATGCGTTGGTTTATTCTTTCTCCTTTCTCTACAAAGTACAAATTTGAAAAACAATAACAAATGGAGTAAAATTTTACTATAATCAAACAATGAGAAGATAGGTTAGCACCCTTTGTCTCTATTTTGATATTTTTTTTACACGTATTTGATTTCATTTATAATTCAAATTAGATCTAATAAACCAGATTATTTTATGATTGATGTACCCTTTTCTCTCCATTTCGATATATTTTTTTCCCAGGTATTTGATATCATTTATAATTCTAATTAAATCTAATTAATAAAGCATATTATTTTGTGATTGATATTTTAAATATAAAACAAATCTATGTGCTACACCACGCATCGCGTGGACACGTGCGCTATATATATATATATATAGAGATATATATATATATATATATGGAAAGATACACAAATAAAAAACACACACTATGTTTACAGTCATTCTAACCATACATTTAGTTTATTTTCAATGGCCTAGATTATTTTTAACTATTCAACAAAAATACTCACTTAAAATAGTTGATATCTAAACTAAATGAATGGTTATGATGACTATATAAATATAGTGTATTTTTTTTTATATGTATAGATCATTCCTCTCTCTCTCTCTATATATATATATATATATATATATATATCATTCTATTATAATAAGACAATTCAAGTCAAATGAGCCTACCAAATTTAGCCTTTTTTTTTCAAAAAGTACCCCTACACCTTTATATTAATTACAATAATACCATACTCATATAAAAATATAAAAATTAAAAACTAATAAAACTATTTATTTATCTTTAACAACCCAACATTCTTTTAAATTTTAAACTATGTTTTTTTTATATTATCCACATATTTATATCATAACTATAGCTATTTTTTATATTTTTATTGCATTACGCGCCGCACACGCAACGCGTGAGACACGATTACTAATATATATATATATATATATATGGTGTTCAGGATCCCCTCCTGTCACAATCTGCAACACGTTGTCTCCAGAAGAGCGAAAGACTAACATAATGAGGAGAGAGACCTCCGCGACAAACACAGGGATTCACCTCCGTCGTAGCGTCGCCATAGGAGAAGATAAATTTACCTAACTTTTGTTTTTTATTCTACTCTTGTACTTTAAGAGGCCGAGAGAGAGAAATTTTAAACCAAAATGAACATGGAAACAATGGGAAACAATGGGAGTCCTTAAAATATTAGAATGATATAATACTAAAAGGGTTTTCCCAATATATATAGATATGAGCTTTTAGTAACTAGAAGGACCCCCATAAAAGACTAAACGCCCACCGGTATAACGACCTCCATCTGTAACTCGGTATGTTTTACTGTCTGCAAATACTTCTACATTATCGGCACTGAGGGTACGTTTCCCATCTAGTAATATACAATTGAATATGTAGGCATCAACTTTAATATCCCTAAGAATATTTTCACCCGCGCCCATTGGTGGTTTAATAGTTCCAGGGGGGCTAAATACTTCTGCGCCCCATTCTGCAGAAGTAGCCCAATCTGATAGTTCTGTAAAAATGCGTGCCGGCCAGAATCCAATTTGAATGTTGTCTTCTCCAAGTTCTAACCACCAATTCCCATTGATTAAATCCTGTTGTATAATAGAATGTTTCTTGTAAAGATTTACATATTTCAACAATGAAGTATATTGTATATAGATCAGTAACTGTGTTTTCAATATATTGAGTTTTTGTTTAAAACTCAATATAGTGAAAACACAGTTATCCTGTACATATAATTTCCGAGTCAAAATTCTATGAAGGTGTAATGAACTTTATTCGGTATTGTTTCTTACCCGGTTGAGTAAGACCGCCACATTTTCGTATTTTCCACCAGGCTGCGACACCTGGTCAAAGGGCCTGTCTAGAGGTACACCAGTATCGACGATAATGAAACCAGGACACCTTGTATTAAAACAAGAAACTTGACCTGCCTATTATAATTAGACAAACAATTAGTGAAGGGTCGGCCATAACAAAAAACCAAGCAAGTTCTCTTAACTTTAAAATGTGAGCAATATGTACAGGCATAACGTTTGTAAACTGCCCTCGTTTTATCAGGTTCTAATTTTGGTGAAAATATTTGCTGTTTGTCCGATGCGTAGTTTTGTTATGCTAGTCTTTTGTATTGTAGTACTAATCTCGACATAAGAAAAAAAAGTAAGATACATTGAGGCCATCAGCTCCCTAAGGAACGTGTAAAAGTTATTACGTTTCTTGTCTAAATAGAGCATATTTTTTCTTAAAAAGGTTAGCATGGGATATCATATAACCAAACCAAACAAATGAGGCTTACAGGCTGAGCAAACCAAACCAGCTACTACCAAAAGAACAGTGGAAGAACCAACTCACCTATCACGAGAGTGCAAATTAAATCAACAAAAAATAGGTAACTAGCCTATACAGCTACCTCTCGATACAAGAACTAACAACTAGCAAAACAAGTTGTAGTTGGTGCAATAACTACATAGCAAGCTTATGAAGCTAAATAAAAACAGGGTTACCCCTGTAATATGACCCAACATAGTAAGTTGCATAATAAGACTTTAGATTAGGACCCAACTATATTTGTCTAATCAAATTTATAAAAAACTCATCTGTATCAACACATCCACCATCAACAGAAGATAAAGAGAAAAAACCATGGACGGCGTGAGACAAACCCTTGATAACCCAAAAGTTCAACCGGTTTTATCAGAAGCAAGTATTCCCTCTAACAAAATCAAAGACGGAAGTTCCCGAGTTAGAGTTCATGAATCAACTCCCTCACGCCAATACCCCAAAACCCGTCAAACCCCATTTCCATCGCTAGCATAAGACAGCAACAAAGTCTCAAGATAACAAATCTAATGACACAACCAACCCAAAGCCTAACTCCAAACCCATAAAAATTCGGAGTAACAATCACAACAAATAGTTCGGCAAGTGATTGTCGACCCAACAGTCAAAACGAGAGAACTCCTAATTGTACTCATTCAACCCCATTTCCGCCGCTCAGAAAGAGCCAATTTTACCATCAGACTTATAATTCAAGATCCTAACATAACCCACCAAAAAGCAAAGGAGTCAAATGGACGAGCCAAACTCAAACCTCCAAACTAATGTTAAATGGCTTCAAAAAATAAGGACTTCATAAAACAAGAGAAAATCCAAATGAGTTCAAACTAAAGATACCTAAAATGTAACCGTCCTATGAGCCTATATTCAAATCAAAACACCAAATATCCAACGACACAAGAACTTAGAGCATCGGCCCGTAAATATATCTATAGCCCCTAGATATAATAAGTAACATTAAAGTAGGTAAATAACTCGAAAGAAGCAAAGCCACTCTAACGGAGCTCCGATACCCAAATTAACTCCTTTGCCAAAGATAACGGATCTCCCGATCCCAATCAACAAAGGTCCAAATAAATGGAAAAAAGTAAACAGATTTCGAGAAACTCATAGAATAGGGGTTCGACCAAATCGGAACCAATGAAACGGTTACTGAGTAGGATGAAAATATTTATTTAATAGGGTTACCCACAAATGGGTATGACCTTTTTTATGAGTGACAAACCGGAAAATACAATCATAATAGAAAAGAGGAGATGCGAGGATAGCCTAGGGGTGGAGGAGAGCGAAGAGCCCCTCCCCCACCCGAAGACCTACGCCGTCTTTAGTAGGATCAAGAGAGAAGAAGATTTAGTGTGTATGGGTGAAGAGAGAGAGAGCTAGGTGGAGATGAGGGGCGACGACTAGGGTTTGAATGTAAAGGAGGGAAGGCAAAGCGCTCTAGTTATTAACGCGGTATATTTGTATTAATTAGAGTCCCATTTTTGTAATTTTCATACTTATTGAGATAGACCGTACAATGTACACACAACTTTACAACCATTAGATTAAAAAATTGAGTGTTAGATGATACATTTTTAATAACTAATTTAATTTTTTAATTTTTATTATATATTAGACAAATTATGATTTAATAAATTAAATACAAATTTAAAACACAATAAAAACTCAAATAAAAATATAGAACCCTAGTGGATACTATCCTAAATTTAATTATTAATCAAATTTTGAAAAAAAAATAATAACTAAATATTTATTTTTGAAAACGGGAGTTTGTGCTGGAAAAAATTCAATAGTTAAACCACTAGTATACTTATTTTTTGTGTGACCGTGAACTTCATTTAGAATTAAATTAGATGAATGAAGTTAAGTAGTTATTTCAAGTCTATTACTTGTGACTAGGGCTGCAAATGAGGTAAAATTTTCGTGAAAATTTTCGTATTCGTTTTCTTAATAAATCGTCTCGTTTTCGTTCATTTGTAAATGAAATGATAATTAAATAAAATATACATTTCATTTAATAAACGAGATAATAATGATCATAGTCCTGTTTGTTTCATTAAATTTTGTTTTTGTCTAATATTATATACATATATACATACATACATACATATCTATACTATTATAATAAGCCAACCCAAGATTTTTTGAGCCTGCCAAATTTTACCACTTTTTTCCAAAAATACCCTTACACTTTTTTATTAATTATCACAATACCATATTCTCATAAAAAATAGAGAAAAAGTAATAACTAATAACACTTTTTATCCCTATTTAAGCTCTCAAAATTCTTTTGAGTCTTCTCATCTTATACTCTCATCTTTTTTTTATTCTCCAAATATTTGTATCATAACTACACTTATTTTTTAAATTTTATCCCATTACGCGTCTCACACGCAAAGCGTGGGGCACAATTACTAATAAAGGTATGATACAAGGTGTGGTGTAATATATAAAAACTCATTATATAAAAATATATAAGGTGTGGTGTAATAAGATGACGTGTAACCTATTGTTTAACGTAAGAAATTTAGAGTTAATAAGTTATTTACAAACTAATATGGCATTGAATTAGACGAAAATTTCGTGGAAATTTTCATGTTCGTTTAGTTAAAATCATGTCTCATTTTTGTTCATTACTAAACGAAAACGACACGATAACGAAAAACTCAAAAACTAAACTAAATGAAAACGAAATTGATCGTTTTTGCTTTATTATCAACCCTTGTAACTATTGAGAGGAATTTTCTACCAGTAGATCTCAAGTCTATTGCTTTTGAGGGTACAACTATACTCATTTATTAAAATCATATTTCCATTTAAGTATTGTGAAATGCAACATACACTTTAGTATAAAAAGAAGGAAATCGTTAAAAAGGCGGGCTAATTTAGTCAAAACTCCGGAATGGAAGGGAAAAAAATAAGCTTATTTGAAGCTCGCGTTAAACAATATGGGATTTTGGAAATAGCAACCAGTGGCTTGATTTAAACTAAATTGAAATAGAGAGCACTCCAGTATTATTATTTTGAAATTTAAAATTTTAAACCATCTAAAAACGAAGTTAAAGTTACGTTTAACTTATTTGTAAATCAATTGGTCATGTGTAGCACTTGGTATTGTAAACTAGCATATTAATAATATGCGCATACCCAGATACGCTCTGGTATTGTAATACAAAACAATAAGTGAACGGTCGGCCATGACAAAAAACCAAGCAAGTTTTCTTACAAAACCTAAAAATGTTAGCAATGCGTACATTTAGAACGTTTGAGAACTGGCACCCGTCGTCTAACGGGCGTAATTTTGGTGAGAATAGTTGCTGTTCTAGCCGGTGCACAACTTTGTTCTGCTAGTCACTTTAGTACTATTCTCAACATCCAAAAAAGTAATATACATCGAGGCCATCAACCCCCTAAGGGAAGCCGGAAAGTTATTAGAGTAAACTGATTTTGTTGTGACTTTGAACTTAATTCATTCTTCATTCGGAGTGAATTAGATGAATGAATTAAACTAGTTGTCTCAAGTCTAGTACTGGTCTCCGGTCATAAGAACTGCGATTAGGAATCTATTTTTCCATTGGTTTTAAAGGAGAAAAGTCTGTATATCTATGATTTGAAATATGTACTTATGAAATGAATGTGAGAAAATAAGTGGAGTGGGCATTATACACAGTAGCTCTCAGTCCTCACACAACTTAAATTTTCCTCTAAACATATAATGTACATTATCCCAAAACCCCATAAAAGACTTGGTCGGCTAAACATGTAATCTTTGTCCTGTTTTTACCTATTTTGTTTCAGTCATCCCTTAAATGAAATTAGTCGCATAAACCCCTCTTTCAAATTTTAAAAATGTAATAATTTTGTGTTCACGATACTGTATATATACCCTTCTAATGAATATTAGGCTGATTTTCGCAGTTATTGTGACGATGCTAACTATTTATAGTTTCGGAAATGTATATAGGAAATATGTTTAGACATAAAAAATGAGTAAATTAATTATGAACTTACATTAAATCGTATGTAGAGCCGAGTTCTTTTGTCTCCGTATAGACTTGGATCAACCTTATGAAGAAAAAAAACATGATTGAAAAAATAGTATCATTTTGTTACAATTACTTCTAAGACAAAGTAAAAAATGTTAGAAGATCGATGGAAATAATGACAACTTTTTATTAGTGCACCTTTTATCGATTAATACTTTAACAGTAACTTTGACTATTAGCCATGGTTTTGGGAGTATATCTTGTAGTTAATTTGACTCTTACTAGTTACTTTAGTGGAAATTTTAACATATTATATTTTTCCAATGTTTACACGATTGGGAAAAAAATACTGGGATTAGATTCATCATAAATTAATCAAGGTATTGGCAAACCAATAACTTTAGACCATATACTAGGATAGCTACCTAGCATTACCTATTTACATTTGAATAGTATTATCTACATTTGCCTACAAAATGGGTATAGAAACCGCAGTTTGTTAAATAGATTGGGGAAATAATTGAGTTAGAAAAGTGTTAAAATGTCCCTGTTTAATCTTATAGAGAAGTTTATTTGAAAATATGTATAAAAGTACTTACCCTCCATCCAGCTTCGATACTATCATTTCCATTTTGTATCTTTACTCTTGCTGCACTATACTGTTTGTCACTACATTGTGAATTATGAAGAGTTATCCCTCCACCTGCTCCATTATACTTTTTTCCGCTAGGCTTTGTTCGAATTACTGCATACTATAACAAGACTATTAAAAAAAATAACATTGACAAGTTGTTTACATGTTTAGAATAGCATTGATATAACTTCATCATAAGGTAATCAATTTAACACCACACTGAACTTTTCACAAAACCAATTAAAGACTTTTAGACTATATGGAATAATTGTACATTTCAAAAATGTTCAATATGTTTACTTGTGAACTTACATGGGCCCCAGGTTCATCATCGTCAACTGTTGGCCTTATCGCTGAATTAAGTCTTTCTCGGATCAAATCTTCTTTCGTAATCCTTCTAATTAGAACTGTTCCAACTGGACAACCTCCTCCTTTTAATATGAAGTTTGATGGTTTTCTAATTTCATCCAAAAACTGAACATTTATACTCTTATAAGATACCCTCAACTTTATCGTATCGTTGTACGTACCTATTTAATAAATAATTAAATCATTGGAAGATGTTTAAGAAACTAACTTTATATTCGAATTTGTAATCCTTCAACAACGGATGATCAAATGCTGGTTGTTGGTAAAAATCTACACAGTCATATACATCTCCATATCCACTCTGCACAAACGTAATGATTTTTTTAGATTATATTACCCGAGCAGTGCGGCGTCTTAATCTCAATTATGAATAACCATCTTAAATACAAATAACTTCGAAATAAACTCCAAAAGAAACCTTGAGTTGTACAAATATAATTGTCATATGTGAGTATGCGATGCTATTTTTTTCCTCTCTTAAAAATTTTATGATCCGATGTTAATAGCGATGTAAACAATTTTACCTAAACCCATCGGATCGGATCGGATCGGATTTCGGATCCGATTGGTGGGTTCAGATTCTATTATTTAAAGTCTATTTTGCTTGAACCTTTGGGAAATCTATTGGGTTGAGCTTTAAAGGACTACACAATTAGTCAAACTATTTCTCACTGCAATCGGTTTACAATCATATTCCATACTACTCACTGATTGTGTGGAATACAGTCACTGACGGAGCCAGAACTTTTGTTCAAGGAGTCAAATTTCCGACTAAAACCCAAACAAGACAACTCGAAAGTAAAGTTTCTATCAAACGCAAATAAAACACCCTACAGAAAATATTCAACTAGCATAACAGTATTGTTAGAAACAATAAAAAAATATATGCATGGTTCCTTTCATATAATTTAGGACACAATGTGCTGATTTTTCTAAGTCGTACAACAAGCCAATTAAACAATGCATTTCTAAGTCTGGTCATGTAATGCACGACAAAAGTAGCTACTTGGATAAAAGTGTCAAATTTGTTTTTCAAAATTTTCATCTTATCACCAGATTTATAAAGCTAAAATATTCGTAATGTGTAGGAAGTAAAAAACACTTTACAAGTATAATGCGTAGAGCAGCTAGAAAGATTTTAAAGTTTTAAGAAACAATGGTGTTATATTTCATTAGCAAATTTAGCCAACGTGATTGTACAACATGTCAACAGCTAAGATTATCAATTGGACCAAAGGTATTCTTCATTAATTCATATAGCACATTATGACCATATAAATCCATCACGTTATTACAATTCTCTAAATTAGCACATCTTCTAATTATACTTATATGGTTTTAAGAGTATACATATATTTAATATTTCCTACCTAAATTAGCCACGGAATTGATAAAAAAAAAAATGATACGCTGATATTAGCAATTCTTCATTGTTCGGCCATGTGTTGTGGAAATTTTGTCTCTCCTTAGTTTTCCTTGTAATCAAGTATCGGTTTGGCTAATGAGTGCGTCATAGGCATTATTTAATAGTATATAAAAGTAACCACATACAAATACGAAACAAGGGTAAATTAATATGAATATAATAAAAATACGAAAGAAGAAGTTCTAGAGTTAAAACTAATTAAGCTTCAACTTGAATCAAATGTGGGAAAGGATTCCTTAATTTGGGCTTACTGTACTGACCATAGTGTACCGATCAAAATACGGTCATAAGAAAAATAAAAGAGTATACTATGAATATTCTTAATTAGGGATTGTTACATTTATTAGAATATGCTTAAATATAATAAAATTTACCTGTATGCTCTTGACTGCTGGTTTATTTAAAAGCTTGAGTTGTTTTTCAAGCTCCAAATTATCCTCGTCACTTATGTTGTACAACGACCTTGCTTCAACTTTGGTATTGCAAATTATAACATGACATATGAACAGAAGCAGCACTGTGAAAATTGTGGGCATTTTGATCTAGTAAAAGAAAGAAAATACAATCACATAATTGATTCATTTATCATAAAATATTTGTTAACACATTTACATAGAAAAACATAAGAGCCTAAATTCTTAATGTACCGCACAAAATAATTCTCAACTTATTCAACATGTAATCATACCTTTTTCTTTGCTTTTATTAGAAACAATTTAAACTATTTTCTTCTCTGCAAATTGGTTTATATAAGGGGTTGTAGAGGCTTTATTTTGATTCACAAAATCCTTGTATTTAAGTTTTAATGCAGAGTATTATCAACATCTTAATTGGAAAATATCCCTTCAAGATTGTATGGAGATTTCATGTATATCAAATTAAATGGAGATCGGATTTATTAGTTCACACTTTGACTGTAAGATAATAGATTACATACACGGTACTTGGTCATGTCTAATCTTTGTAATATATAGACATTTCTCAAACTCTAGTATACGTTTATATCTTAATTTAAATTTTGGATCGTTAACTTATCTACAACTTAATTAATAATTGGTACATAAAACAAATTAATCATTGGTCCATTTCCCCTAACTAACCAATAAAAATGTAAAAAGTAAGAAAAAATCCAGGAAAAAACAAAAGGAAAAAAAAAATTTGAAAAAAAAAAAACTTTAAAGAGACAAAACACCGAAAAAACACGAATAAAATTTAAAAAATCCCAAAAAATCTAAAATCAATAAAAATCCAAAAACACAAAAAAAAAATAGTCTGAGTCGTCTTAATTCATTTTATAAATAGTATGAGTCATTTTAAAAGCAGTCTTAATCGTTTTAAATCATTTTAAAAACAGTCTGAGTCATTTTAAGTCATTTTAAAATTTAAAAACAGTCCGCATCGCAATTCACTTAAAAACAATTTAAGTCATTTTGAGTCATTTTAAAAAAGTGTGAGTCGTTTCAATTCATTTAAAAATAGTCTAAGTCGTTTTGAATCATTTTAAAAACAGTTTGAGTCATTTTGAGTTATTTTAAAAACAGTTTGAGTAATTTGAAAAACAGTCTGAGTCCTTTTAAGTAATTTTAAAAACAGTCTTAGTTATTTTAAGTCATTTTAAAAACAATATGAGTTGTTTTAAGTCATTTTAAAAACAGTTTGGGTTGTTTTAAATAATTTTAAAAACAGTCTGGGTCGTTTTAAGTGATTTTAAAAGCAGTCTGAGTCGTTTTAAGTCATTTTAAAAACAGTGTGAGTTGTTTTAAGTCATTTTGAAAACAGTCTGAGTCGTTTTAAGTCATTTTAAAAACAGTCTGAGTCATTTTAAAAAACAGTCTGAGTCGTTTTAAATCATTTTTAAAACTATCTCAGTCATTTTAATTTATTTTAAAAACAGTCTGAGTAATTTTAAAAACAGACTGAGTCGTTTTTAAATCATTTTAAAAACAGTCTGAGTCATTTTAACTCATTTTAAAAACAGTCTGAGTCATTTTCAGTCATTTTCAGTCATTTTAAAAACAGTCTGAGTCATTTTAAAAATAGTTTTAGTCATTTTCAGTCATTTTAAAAACAGTCTGAGTCATTTTAAAAATAGTTTTAGTCATTTCCAGTCATTTTAAAAACAATTTGAGTCATTTTCAGTCATTTTAAAAACTTTCTGAGTAATTTAGAAACAATATAAGTAATTTTAAAAACAATCTGAGTTATTTCGAGTCATTTTAAAAAACAGTCTAAGTCATTTTAAAATAGTTTAAGTCATTCTAAAAATAGTTTGAGTCATTTTAAAAACGGTATGAGTCATATTTAAATCATTTGAAACAGTATGAGTCTTTTCGGTAAGTTTAAAAACAGTTTGAGTCATTTTAAAAAATAGCTCGGAAAATTTTAAAAACATTCTGAGGCATTTTTAAGTCATTTTGAGTCATTTGAAAACAATTACAAGTTATTTTAAAGTTTTTAACATTTTTTGGACTTTCCAGCTTTTTCTGACTTTTTTGAACTTTTTTTCATTTTTTTGTAATTTTGTAATTTTTTATTTTTCTTGATTTTTTTTTAAATTTTTTACCATTTTTCTGGTTTTTTTCGGTTACCGACTTTTTTGAACGTCTTTTCATTTTTTTTTTTGTGATTTTGGATTTTTCTTGTTTTTTTTACCAATTTACGGATTTTTTTCGGATTCTCGGCTTTTTTGAACGTTTTTTCATTTTTTTTGTGATTTTGGATTTTTCTTGGTTTTTTAAATTATTTTTTACCAATTTTCAAGGTTTTCGATTTTTTTGAACGTTTTTTCTTATTTTGTGATTTTGGAAATTTTTATTTTTAGTTTTTTTTTCACTTTTTACCAATTTTGGGTTTTTTCGGGTTCCCAACTTTTTTTAAAGGTTTTTTCAGTTTTTTTTTTGTATTTTAGTTTTTTTTTTTAATTTTATGATTTTTCTGATTTTAATTTTATTTTTTGAGATTTCCCTATTTTTTCCATTTTATTTTTATTTTTATTGGGTAATTAGATGGTTGACCAATAATTAATTAGTTTTATAAATAATTGATCAATAATTAATTAAAATTTATAGGATGAGCAATGGTTAAATAGTTTTATTTTCATGAATCAATGTTTAATTACCCCAAATTATATAAGTGAAGGTAGATGCTAAAGTAATTTGTTTCTCGAAAAAGAGTTATGACAATTATAGCCTTTAGCGAGATTATTCTCATTGCATGTTGTCAATCTTACATGGATTGGTTCTTAACCCTTTATTATTTGGATAATTAAAAATAAAACATATTTTATTGGTATGTCTACCAGCTGACTCGGATTATATTTATGTGAGGTTGGTTTAGTGCTAGCTTCTTATTGAACTTTTTAAAAGAAGATTAGGGGAAGTCCATTAGAGCAAGCGCATCAGTTCACTTATATGATTCATTTATCTTAAATTTACATGAATTCAAATATATCTCAAATGATCAAGATGTTTCCTTATAATTAAAATAATAATTTATCTCTCTTACTTTTCTGTTATTCTCTCTCATTTATTTGTACTTTTCAAATATAAATTAATAAAATAACAAAAAGATGAGTTGTATAGTTTTGATAGAGAAATTGATAAAAAAAAAAATGAAAATTTGTATAATAAGTTGTAAAAGTGTACTTTTTACTTTAAATACGAGAAAACTTGTAACTTATTTAATGTGATTGTTCTAGTAAATTAATTTGGGTTGAAAAAAATAGAAGTATAATAAAATATAATAATATTTAGTTATGATAATAAATTTGATTGAGTATACATACATTTAATATTTCCTACCTAAATTAATATTTCCTACCTAAATTAAGAGTATACATACATTTAATATTTCCTACCTAAATTAGCCACGGAATTGATAAAAAAAAAAATGTTCGGCCATGTGTTGTGGAAATTTTGTCTCTCCTTAGTTTTCCTTGTAATCAAGTATCGTTTGGTTAATGAGTGCGTCAGAGGCATTGTTTAATAGTAAATAAAAGTAACCACATACAAATACGAAACAAGGGTAAATTAATATGAAGATAAAAAAAATACGAAAGAAAGAAGTTCTAGAGTTAAAACTAATTAAGCTTCAACTTGAATCAAATGTGGGAAATGATTCCTTAATTTGGGCTTACTGTACTGACCATAGTGTACCGATCAAAATACGGTCATAAGAAAAATAAAAGAGCATACTATGAATATTCTTAATTAGGGATTGTTACAATTATTAGAATATGCTTAAATATAATAAAATTTACCTGTATGCTCTTGACTGCTGGTTTATTTAAAAGCTTGAGTTGTTTTTCAAGCTCCAAATTATCCTCGTCACTTATGTTGTACAACGACCTTGCTTCAACTTTGGTATTGCAAATTACGACATGACATATGAATAGAAGCAGCACTGTGAAAATTGTGGGCATTTTGATCTTGTAAAAGAAAGAAAATTCAATCACATCATTGATTCATTTATCATAAAATATTTGTTAAACACGTTTAGATAGAAAAACATAAGAGCCTAAATTCTTAATCTACCGTACAAAATAATTCTCAACTTATTCAACATGTAATCATACCTTTTTCTTTGCTTTTATTAGAAACAATTTAAACTATTTTCTTCTCTGCAAATTGGTTTATATAAGGGGTTATAGAGGCTTTATTTTGATTCACAAAATCCTTGTATTTAAGTTTTAATGCAGAGTATTATCAACATCTTAATTGGAAAATATCCCTTCAAGATCGTACGGAGATTTCATGTATATCAAATTAAATGGAGATCGGATTTATCAGTTCATACTTTGACTGTAAGATAATAGATTACATACACGGTACTTGGTCATGTCTAATCTTTGTAATATATAGACATTTCTCAAACTGTATTATAGTTTATATCTTAGTTTAAATTTTGGATGGTTAACTTATCTACCACTTAATTAAGGATTGGTCTATCAAACTAAAAGTAATTAAGCATTGATTTATTTTTCCTAACTAACCAATAAAAATGTAAAAAGTAAGAAAAAATGAAAGAAATCCAGAAACTAAAAAAAAACTTTAAAGAGGCAAAATACCGAAAAAACACGAATAAAATTTAAAAAATCCCAAAAAATTAAAAAAAATCCCAAAAAATCTAAAATCAACAAAAATCCAAAAACACACAAAAAAAAAAAATAGTCTGAGTCATCTTAATGCATTTTAAAAATAATCTGGGTCATTTTAAGTCATTTTAAAAACAGTCTGAGTAATTTTAAAAACAGTCTAAATCGTTTTAAGTCATTTTAAACACAGTCTGAGCCATTTTAAGTCATTTTAAAAATAGTGCGCATCGTTTCAATTCATTTAAAAACAGTCTAAGTCATTTTGAGTTATTTCAAAAACAGTCTGAGTCATTTCAATTCATTTAAAAATAGTCTACGTCGTTTTGAGTCATTTTAAAAACAATTTGAGTCATTTTGAGTTATTTTAAAAACAGTTTGAGTAATTTAAAAAATAGTCTGAGTATTTTTAAGTAATTTTAAAAACAGTCTGAGTTATTTTAAGTCATTTTAAAAAAAATCTGAGTTGTTTTAGGTCATTTAAAAAACAGTCTAAGTCATTTTAAGTAATTTTAAAAACAGTCTGGGTCATTTTAACTAATTTTAAAAATAGTGTGAGTCATTTTAAGACATTTTAAAAATAGTGTGAGTCGTTTTAAGTCACTTTAAAAGTAGTATGAGTAATTTGAAAAACAATTTGAGTCGTTTTAAATCCTTTTAAAAGCAGTCTGAGTCGTTTTAAGTCATTTTAAAAATACTCTGAGTCATTTTAAAAAATAGTCTGAGTCGTTTTAAATCATTTTTAAAACAGTCTGAGTCATTTTAATTTATTTTAAAAACAGTCTGTGTCATTTTAAAAACAAACTGAATCGTTTTTAAATCATTGTAAAAACAGTTTGAGTCATTTTTAGTCATTTTAAAAATAGTTTGAGTTATTTTCAGTCATTTTAAAAATAGTCTTAGTCATTTTCAATCATTTTAAAAACAGTTTGAGTGATTTTCAGTCATTTTAAAAATAGTCTGAGTAATTTAAAAATAATGTGAGTAATTTTAAAAACAGTCTTAGTTAAATTCGAGTTATTTTAAAAAACAGTCTGAGTCATTTTAAAAATAGTTAAAGTCATTCTAAAAACAGTCTGAGTCATTTTAAAAACAGTATGAGTCATATTTAAATCATTTAAAAAACAGTATGAGTCATTTTCGGTAAGTTTAAAAACAGTTTGAGTCATTTTAAAAAATAGCTCGAATAATTTTAAAAACAGTCCGAGTCATTTTTAAGTTATTTTGAGTCATTTGAAAACAATTACAAGTTATTTTAAAGTTTTTAACATTTTTTGGACTTTACAACTTTTTCGAACTTTTTTTCATTTTTTTGTGATTTTGGAATTTTTGACTTTTTTTGGTTTTTTTTAATTTCTTTTACCATTTTTCGGATTTTTTTTAACTTTTTTTTATTTTAATTTTGTGATTTTTGTTTTTTGGAATTTTCTTGGTTTTTTTAGCATTTTTTGGGGGGTTTTTCGGGTTCCCGACTTTTTTTACACGTTTTTTCAGTTTTTTTTTTTTGTATTTTCATTTTCTTAAAAAATTTTTATGATTTTTCTGAGTTTTTCCATTTTTTTAATATTTTTATAGGGTAATTAGATGTTTGACCATTAGTTTTACAAATAATTGATCAATGCTTAATTGAAATTTATAGGGTGAGCAATCGTTAAATAGTTTTATTTTCATGAATCAATATTTAGCTACCCCAAATTATATAAGTGAAGGTAAATACTAAAGTAATTTGTTTCTCGAAAAAGAGTTATGACAATTATAATTTTTAGCCAGATTATTCTCATTGCATGTTGTCAATCTTACATGGATTGGTTCGCAACCCTTTATTATTTGGATATTTAAAAATAAAATATATTTTATTGGTATGTCTACCAGCTGACTCGGATTATACTTATGTGAGGTTGGTTTAGTGCTAGCTTCTCATTGAACTTTTTAAAAGAAGATTAGGGAGAAGTCATTAGAGCAAGCGCATCAGTTCACTTATATGATTCATTTATCTTAAATATGAGGAGATTGTTTTAAAATTATACATGCATCAGTTTATTTATCGATTATCTTAAATTTACATGAACTCAAATATATCTCAAATGATCAAGATGTTTCCTTATAATTAAAATAATAATTTATCTCTCTTACTTTTTTCTTATTCTCTCTTATTTATTTGTACTTTTCAAATATAAATTAATAAAATAACAAAAAGATGAGTTGTATAGTTTTGATAGAGAAATTGATAAAAAAAGATGATAATTTGTATAAATCAAAACGTTTAATTATAAGTTGTAAAAGTGTACTTTTTACTTTAAATACGAGAAAATTTGTAACTTATTTAATGTGATTGTTCTAGTAAATTAATTTGGGTTGAAAAAAATAGAAGTATAATAAAATATAATAATATTTAGTTATGATAATAAATTTGATAGAAAACCTGAAAAATGTATAAAGTTAAACTGTTACCCTAAAAATATAAAAGTGATACTAATTAAGTTGAATATGAGAAAAAAAATGTAAAAAACTGATACGCATGCTCTTAATTTTGAATTCCTCACTCATATCATCTCTAATTCTCTTTTATACTCCATATTTTCTATGCACCCACATTCTAGGGTACTATTTGAAACCAATTAAGAGCGCCTTTGAACCAAATACATAGAGACTTTTCTACTTGTGATAACAAATATTCTCGTAAGGATAATGACAACATTATTGGAAACTTAAATGGATTAAATCCAAGTTACCAACAAAAATAAACTCGGCCCAACCTTCAATTCATCCCAACACTTACAAACCATATTTTAAATTACCAAATTGGAAATCAATCTATGCATCATGTGTCTTTAGATAAATAAGTAATATGTTTGTCGAGTTCTTATGAAAAATATTGGAGTCATGTACTTGTTTGAATATCTTTTTTTAAAGCTATTGTATCTCCAAATTTTTATTAAGAGGAGTCAAAATATTTAAAATTTTAATTGGATTGTAATAATACCTTTGATTTTATAATCTGTTTAACTTGTTCCGTATTATACTGTCTCTGCCTATCTAGAAAAGCATACTCACCACCGCTGCTGTTTAGGGTCGAGTTTTGATGTAGACACATCTAGATCAAATAGGCACAAGGTTAAAGTCACTTAAAAGTTAAAACTTACTTTATATAGGCCCCCTAATCTTATAACAAAAATAAATTATATATTTAAGTTGTTTATCTAATAAGAAAACTTCACAATGGTACATAGCACTCTAATATCAATATTTTGATTGAGAAGGAGTATATTTTATATAAAAGAAAAAAGAAACAACTCAATTTGTATAATACAGTATTTGTCAGTCCGTGCTCTCTCTCTCAAATCGTCTCGTACCTTCGATTAAAAATCAAGTTTAACCTTATTTTCTGTAAATTTTATTTTAACAAATTTATTTTCAATTAGGTTTTTTACATACATGCTTTATTTGTGATGAAATCATTTCTTGTCTCTCATCACTGTTTCATTTTAACATTAATAAGCTTTTTTCCAATAAGCTCATTTCAATGAAGTTGACCATGTTATTTTCAATATGTTTTTACAAAGAATACACACAAACACATATTTGTATGTAATTGAGCTATTATTGTGTGTAAATTTGGTGACATGGAAATTATAGTATAGGTATGAAGCAACAACAATAAGCTATAAATGTAAGCACCACTGTTACTATGTGGCCTAGAGACCTTTCCCCAAATACAACGATAGAACAAGTTTTTATTTCTCCATATCCTCAAAAACTGTTAAAGACAATCCTACATTTATACTGATTACGAAATAATTCAATTTAGTGGTAGTTATTGGTATTTAAATAACTTATCTATTCTGGATCGTTGATATATTACACGTGGCATCATCTGATCAATAACCTAATCACTGCTGGAAACGATCAAACGGACTATATAATAATACATTAAAATAATCCTACGGCCACAATACATCCATTCTAATAATAATACAACACTTAATTAAATTAAATAAAATACAGATAACTCAGTCATCTTCTCTTAGCAGCCACCATGGCGAGTTTAGGGTTTCCCTCCCCTTTCCTCCATCGTCTTGCTCTTCAACAGTAACTCCGAAAGAGAAACACTACATAGTGTAATTAAAAAAATTGAGTTTGTTAATTGTAATATATATTTATGTAGTTCTTAATTGTCCTAATTTAGAGGTTGTCTAAGCCTAATCGTGATTGGACTCTTCAAAAAACAGATACTTCTTATCGTCGTATGAAAATTACTAGTCTTAAAAGTTAATGAAACAGTGCAGTAACAGAATCATTATAGCTGAGTTTTTCCATTTTTTTAATATTTTTATAGGGTAATTAGATGTTTGACCATTAGTTTTACAAATAATTGATCAATGCTTAATTGAAATTTATAGGGTGAGCAATCGTTAAATAGTTTTATTTTCATGAATCAATATTTAGCTACCCCAAATTATATAAGTGAAGGTAAATGCTAAAGTAATTTGTTTCTCGAAAAAGAGTTATGACAATTATAACTTTTAGCCAGATTATTCTCATTGCATGTTGTCAATCTTACATGGATTGGTTCGCAACCCTTTATTATTTGGATATTTAAAAATAAAATATATTTTATTGGTATGTCTACCAGCTGACTCGGATTATACTTATGTGAGGTTGGTTTAGTGCTAGCTTCTCATTGAACTTTTTAAAAGAAGATTAGGGAGAAGTCATTAGAGCAAGCGCATCAGTTCACTTATATGATTCATTTATCTTAAATATGAGGAGATTGTTTTAAAATTATACATGCATCAGTTTATTTATCTATTATCTTAAATTTACATGAACTCAAATATATCTCAAATGATCAAGATGTTTCCTTATAATTAAAATAATAATTTATCTCTCTTACTTTTCTCTTATTCTCTCTCATTTATTTGTACTTTTCAAATATAAATTAATAAAATAACAAAAAGATGAGTTGTATAGTTTTGATAGAGAAATTGATAAAAAAAAGATGATAATTTATATAAATCAAAACGTTTAATTATAAGTTGTAAAAGTGTACTTTTTACTTTAAATACGAGAAAATTTGTAACTTATTTAATGTGATTGTTCTAGTAAATTAATTTGGGTTGAAAAAAATAGAAGTATAATAAAATATAATAATATTTAGTTATGATAATAAATTTGATAGAAAACCTGAAAAATGTATAATATTTTGTTAATTGTTTATCTTGTCTAATATTATTGTAACTGTGTATCGTATTTGTGAGAATTGTTTACTTTTCTCCTGTATTAAAAAGGACATAAAAGACTTGTTTTCCTCTTTTGTGAGATTTGTGTACCTCTGCTCTTGTAATGTAAGAGCTTAATCAATTTGAGTGGAAAATGAATTTCGAAATCGGAAAGAAATAATTATTGTCTGATAAAATACGAATGACGATAATTGTAATATATATTTATGTAGTTCTTAATTGTCCTAATTTAAAGGTTGTCTAAGCCTAATCGTGATTGGACTCTTCAAAAAACAGATACTTCTTATCGTCATATGAAAATTACTAGTCTTAAAAGTTAATGAAACAGTGCAGTAACAGAATCATTATAGCTAGTGTTTTATTTGAATGACAAGAAACTCGGAAGTAACTGCCAAGTTGGACGGTTGTCCAAACAAATTTCAACCACTGTCGGTTTATGGTAATCCTCAATTTGACAACGAGGAAGAATGAATTTCAGGTACACTTTTTTTTTTCCACAAGGTAAATATTAAAATTCAATCGAAGCGTTGAACATTGATTAACACGGAAACAAAATTACAGCTAAACCAAACTATTGTCCATGAAAAGGAGATCTATTTTCCGAAGTATAAATCGTGCCTCGATTCAGAATGGTCTCAATCTGGAAACAACCTCTTGGAATCACCACTGAAAAGCTGTATTTTATAGTTTGCACTCAGATGTTGCCGGGATACATGAAAACCCATATAGTCTGACACACTCTCCTTGTCGGCCCTTCAACATTGTTGCTTGCCTGAGACGGAGGAAAAGTCTTGTACCCAAGAATTTGAGGTACACCAAGAGCAAGAAATGGAAGGTTTCGAGAAAACATTAGAGGCTGCGGATATATCCAGGTGAACTAGTTGCTACCGACTATTTTGTAATATTATAGTAGTTCCCTTTATTATAGGGTGTGATTGTATTGATGTTTTTAAGATTAAAACCTTAACTAAGTCTATCATGTTACAAGTTATGAAATTGTTTATTACAGGTAGCAAGATTTCATTACAAACTAGAATCGGAACCTGTATTGTAGTTGCTGGAGTGGCAATGTACTCATTTACCAATGCCAAGATCGAGGAGGAGAAAAGGGTAAGTCCTTCTAATGATCTGCATTAATTTGTTAATCATTTTCAGTTTTTGCAATTAAAGCCGAAGCATAAAAATTATATATATAATAGGTGTTTAAAAGTTGAAGTTCCATGATATTGTGAAATTATTGATTGTTTCTGGATAAAACATACTGAAAAGAATTTTATTAGGTGAGCCTCTCTCTATAAAACCTGCAAGGCAATTCATATTTATGATTTATACCCTTGTCCCTAGACTATTTCCAATTTTTTCACTACTCGTATTGGAACAAAGTTCATTGCAAGAAAATTATCACTCTAGGTAATCTCATTTCCATGTATTATAATGGCAGTTTTTCTTCCACAATTGTTGTTTTGATTCCTTTTGAGAAAATTATTAAATGTTTTTTTTTTGTTTCTGTGCTTCTTTGGAGCAAGCAAAAGCAGACCGAGAGCAACTGAAATCATGATCATGGATGAAATTTGCTGTAGATGTACAAGTATTCATAAGAGCAATGCTGTTGTGATGACTCTCGTATGTTTCTTCATGAGCAATTTTACGATGAGTTTGTAGCTAAAGCGAAAGCAAGCACATGAAAAGAATTGTTGGTGATCCATTAAAGAACGGTATTGAACAAGGTCTTCAGGTAAATAGTTTGAACTTCTATTTTTATGCATAATTACACCCTTTCTGTATGTAATTTGAGAAACTAGATGGTTTAGGGTGCGCAGATCGCTGAAAAAAAATTACTAATACCAAAATGAAGCAATTAGCCATTCAAAAATGTTTGATTAACTTTCGTCCAGAAATGACGTAAGTACCCTAATTTAAGAAACCGTGGATCAGTTACCAACTTTGAAATGTGGGAAGGACAATGAACAATTTGGTATAAAAAAGTATTACCAACCCTTTTTCAGATGTGCCATATACATGGTTTCCAAGATGCGTAAAAATGAAAAGGCAAGGTTTTCCTTTAAAAAAAACATAAGATGCGCAAATTAGTTTTTCTCACATGCTGATTGGTGTTTTTGGTTGAAAAACTCAGGTTGACCCTGAGTAGTTTGAGAAAATTCTGAATTGCATAAGATCCGGTGTCGATAGCGGGGCCACCCTTGATACTGGGGAAGAGATATTCGATATTAATGGGTATTACATTAACCCCACTGTCTTCTCAAATGTCAAGGTAGGATTGTTACAACATTTTTCATCTTTGTTTCGTACTTTCTAATATGTATCACACTATCACTTATTTATTGATCACTTGTATCAGGGTGATATGTTGATTGCAAAGGAAGAAATCTCTGGTCCAGTGCATTCTATTCGAAAATTCAAGTAAGTTCAAGAGAAAATTTCCTTCAGTTCTACTTTTAAATGCTATGGAATTGTTTGGTTGTAGGCTGTAGTTCTTACGCTCAGCTTTTTCCTTTAATTGCATTTGGCTGTAAAGCTTAGATACTGTTATGTCCCAAGTTCATTTCCTATTAAAGCGTGTAAAGAGTTTATTGTTTTTGAGTGAAGTGAATTTTCTTTTCTGTATTCATAGGTAGTTAGATAACGGATGGCGGAACAAATAAAGTTGCAACAGTACCAAAATTTAATTTTTGCTTGCATCTTTTTAAGCAAATAAGCTGGATGTTTGAAGGTTGTTATAAAACTTGATATATCCAGCTTAGAATTTCTTTCCCAGGCCAAAAAACCTCGATCTAAGTTTTGTTTGTCTTTGTAGTATTTTGAAGTTAAAAAAACTAAAACAAAATACTGTGGAGTAATTGTAATTCTAATGTCAGACAATGCGTCAATAAGATCTTCAATTATTTCTATATGTATATTGAAATTCTTCACAAAAGAATATTATTGAAGTTAAGTATAAAAACATTATTGAGTCTCGAATTTGTTTGTAATTGTAAATTTTATGGTACTTTATCTAACTACTTGATGATTTAATTGCAACGAAACATGAAGCATTGATGAAATAAATGAATATAGTAGTAACTAATAATGTAGTGGTTAATAACTCAGTCTGCATCAGTAGGAGGAGAAGTTAGTTATTCGGTCCATTTGGAGTTTGGAGGATGTACGTACAATAGTTTGAGTGACCATATTTAATTGTATCTTTACTTAATTAACTTGGTTTCAAGTTTCAACAGTATAAAAAGTTTTTCCTGATTATTTTGCAATTATTCGGGGGTCCCATGTAATGAGAATCATTTTTACGGGCTTCGATTTAGGCTTTGTACGTAGCAAATTTGGGCAAATGACGAATTCAAATTAGCAGCTTCAGAAATTGGTATCACAAATCAGTATTGGGGGAATTTCTGTATCTGCACTGGGGAAAGTAAGAGAAGTTGTTAGTGCTTTCTTTTTGGGCATTAGTAAATCCGTTTTTCATAAAGCTTGCCTATCAGAGATTAGCTTGCGAGCGAGACACTTAATCCACCGCCGAGCTTGTTGTCCTGCCATTTTAAGGAATGGTGAAGAAACTTTTAAGAGAGAATATCTCAAAGCGGTCTCATATATATGTCAATATCCCACCAGAAGAACAGGGTTGGAAAAGTGTCGTAACATTTGATACGTACAACCCAGTTTGCCAACAGAACAGACACTTCTTGAGTTCTTGCAGTCTTTTGGGGTGAATGAAATGATATTTGAAACTTGATCATCCTCTGTCTATATATGTATCTACAATTACACATCTCCTTCATTTTTAATAATAATAATCTGCGATGACCAAGTTGCAACTGGCCCCCCGGCATACCCAAAAGACACGATAATATATCCCCAGCAAGAGGTCCGAGAACTGTCCAGACATGATAAGAGAGAATCTGTATATTTAGCAACAACGATCTTGGAAATTTCTCCCCCTTAATTAGTATTACTATTTAGTTTTTACTATAGTATATAGGTGTATTAAGCAAGATTGTGTGGAGCCTTTGTGATATGACTATGACTATAAAAGAAGAGTTTGAACGCTTTGTCTGTAAAAATAAATACATAATCTCTCTTTAAATTTTCTCCTTCTCTTTGTATATTGAACATTTTCCATGATAGGTATGGTGTGTGTAAACTGTAAAATATTTTTTATACTACTCCTTTGTGTAATGCTTATCTTAATAATTGCACTGATTTAGAAAATGATTTCCGTTCTTCCTGGATATATAGTTAATGTTAGACGTAGATCGGTAGATGCTTATGTTATGTACTTAATTAATTGTCAAAAATCTGTTCTTTTAAGAACTGAGAAGTTTCATTCTAGCATCATTATACATTTATGATAAACAAAAAGAAAAAAAAAGAACATGTTTACCTAATCTTAATTTTTTTAACTTGATAATTAAGTCTCAACGTTCACAATCTATAGTCTATACGATCATTTTTCGTAAGGATACTTTGCAAATTAATTATGAGAAATGTAAACATGCATTTAGTTTTTGAATATATTAATAAAATTTCTCTATCATGAAATTATTATCAATCTAAATGTGTTTTTTTTTTTTTTGCATTTTGAGTGTAAAGGCACAATCCTTGAGCGAGTTAGTACTAGGACCGCTTGACCCCATGTTGAGAATACGTATAGACCAATGGCAAAGACAATATTGACCATTTGATCACCCAAAACTCTGTTTAGAACAAGACTTAAATTCTGAGGAAATTTCTTATAAATAAAAATTTTCGGTTTATCTTAATTATTCCCATCTCTCTTCCCTGTGGTATTCCACAATTGGCCTTTTTTTTTTGTCTTTTGCTGTTTTCCATTTTAATTAGTTTTAGCGGGCGAACCTAAAATCACTAATATATTAGCAAAAATGATTTGTTACATCCTAAAATCACTATCTATACTATTATAATAAGCCAACCCAAGATTTTTTGAGGCTGCCAAATTTTACCATTTTTTCCAAAAATACCCTTACACTTTTTTATTAATTACCACAATACCATATTCTCATAAAAAATAGAGAAAAAGTAATAATTAATAACACTTTTTATCCCTATTTAAGCTCTCAAAATTCTTTTGAGTCTTCTCATCTTATACTCTTATCTTTTTTTTATTCTCCAAATATTTGTATCATAACTACACTTATTTTCTAAATTTTATCGCATTACGCGTCTCACACGCAAAGCGTGGAGCACGACTACTAGTATATATATAGAGGGAGATATATGAACATCATGAAAAACACCCAACTAGACACTTTTTCGTAAAAACGCTCCAAATCAAGATTTGGTTAATGCAAATCTCAATGGTTTCACGACGGGAACACAAATATGCGTCTTGTTTTTTTTTTCTGAGATGTATAATGACACGTTTTGAATTTTTAAATTTTACCATAATTTCGAAAACATATCATTATACATCTCGGAAAAAAAAATACGCATATTTGTGTTCTCGTCATGAAACCATTGAGATTTGCATTAACCAAATCTTGATTTGGAGCGTTTTTACGAAAAAGTGTAGTTTGGTGTTTTTCATGATGTTCGTATAACATTTTCCATATATATATATATTTATTTATTTATTAATTTGACGGGGTGAAAGTGTGTGTCATATCTGAAATGTGTTGCCTTTTAAGTATCATGTAGGGTAATGGTTATTTTGGGACCACATCGTATAATGAAAATGCATGTTGGAATGATACATACAAAACGTGTTAGATAATCCCAACTTCAGGTTCAGAAGACTAACGTGTTAGATAATCCCTATGATAACTAGAGTTCTCAATAACTGCGAAAGGCCATACTTAAAATATAGTCCATAGTTAAAAAAAATTTAAAAATAAAATCAGTCCATAGTTATTTCTTCTTTGGAAATCAAATACAGTAAATACTTAATGTAGCAACATAACTGGAATTTCTGAATTCTTGGAGTAATGTTTCGGATGAAAAAATTGTAGTACATGCTTACCTTCAAAAGCTTGTAAACTCTATGCTAGAATTTGTTTGATTGTTTTGAAAATGGTGGAAATCTTCTTTTCGAAGTCTAGTTCCCATTACTGAAGTTGAAGTTATGGTTGCATATGAATAATTCATGTTTATATGAACTGCTCCCTCCGTCCCATTTTATAACTTTTATACGAAACTACGTTTAACTTTGATCGGCTTTGAACATTTAACTAAATTGCCGAAACGATTTTATTTATTAAATTTTCTACATAATTTAAATGTTAAACTATATGATATTTTTTTTTTTAATTATTTTCGAAATTTAGTTATATATTCAAAGTCGTTCAAAGTTACGCGACTATAATTTCTAACAAAAGTACTGCTCTTGAATTTTACATCAAACACCCCATCGGCTGTCAATCAAGCTGCGTAAATTTTATAATTATGACACTTTTTTTATGCCACATTTGATTCAGTCAGTCTAGGTTGCTAGATACAAACATTAAAATAATAGTAGAAGATTTTGTATGCTTGTAAGAAACCTATATCATGTTCCAAAAAAATTAAACATATATTCATCATGTGAAATACTGATAAAAAATCCGTGTATACATTATATCCAAGCTTTAAGTGTACATTTTATATATTTTAAATAATAATTAGACTGACCATTATTTTCTCTCGAGATGTACTCATTCTGTAACGACAAGTAGGAGAAAACCTTTTATAGTTATCTGTATTTAATTTTTATTTTCTTGAATCCAGTCTAAAATATCAAATATGTTGTAGGATATTATTGGACTATTGGGCTTGTACTTTATGGACCCAAGTGGGCTTATAACCCTACCCCTCTATCTATATAAAGAGGGTTAGGGGTCTTGTATTTTACATTCACTCATATACATTCTGATTAATAAAGACCCTGTTGTTGTCTCTCTCTATATTGTCTCTCTATATCTATATACATATATATGTGAGCTAATATGTCACACAACACGTTATCGGCACTTTGCTCGCGGAGAATAGGATATACGCTTGTGGATATTGGAGATTTTTGGTAAACGCACGGATATTGGGTATTTATAAACCTTGAGGTTTATCCGGGTTTTTTTAGGGTTTTGCTATATCGACCTTCACCAACATACCGTACGTAAGATACTGAATTCAAAACTTAATTTATTCCATATATGTGATCGTACGTATTATTTTATGGATAAATAAAACATGATAAATATACCGTAATATATAATTCACGTGTAAAAGCTAAACTGCATGTTAGGAATAAAATCTCACTACATGATAAATTATTCCTTATTGTCTAACATGATCTATCTTGCATGAATTAATCCATGTTAATACACATATGGACCGTGTGGATAGAAACAGTCTAGTAAGTTGTTTGTATGTAAAACGAAATACACCAACATATGATTATGACTTGCCACATTATTTTTTTTCTGAAAAGATGATGTTTAATAATATTACCATCTCTGAAATATTCTATTACGGAAAATCATGTGAATTTTTTTATTGATTATGAAACTTGCATGTTAAAACTACCATGTATAGAATTATTAATATGGCGATAAACATAGATAATTGATTTGATTTGATATGTTAGAATCTTTATGGATTGATTGATAATCTTAAATTGATTTGATTTGATATGTTAGAATCTTTATGGATTGATTGATAATCTTAAATTGATTTGTTTATAACATCAAATCTACTGCATGATTAGATATATCCTAAAATATATTTACTGCCTGTTTATATATATGTGGTTAATCTAGATACATATTGTCTATATTATTAATATTATTGCCATATATAAAAAGCGAAAATCGTATATATTCACATTTAAGTTGGAAAAATTATGAATCTTCCCCAAATAGGCTCACCTATTTGGATACGATGTCTAGGAAAGATAAAGGCGGAAGTCGTTCTCCTAATGAGGTCAGTTTTTAAGAGGCATTCGTGCCCACCCCCCTCACCGTCTTTCCTGGTCGTGTTCAAATAGAGCTACCGAAAGGGGTTGACTAAATAATAATTTCCCCGAGTGTGTTTATATAGTGATGTATGTTTCGCTGAATTGGTGTTTCAGTATCGACCCGTCGTTCGATCAATGAGAACCGATTCACATGAAAAGCAAAACTAATGTTTTCGAACCTGTCGTTTTCGGAAAAAAAAGTTTGTGCTTGTGCAAACCATAAACATATAAACTAGTCGTTTTATATGATAAATAATCCAGAACTCCCAACACATGTTGGATGCCATCTATGATGAGAAAAATCGTAAAACATACTTGCGAAATGACTGTATAAACGTTGATTTTAATCCGTCACCACATGTTACTCACCCTGATGTGTGAAAATGTGATGCCCAATTTTTTTTGGATGCCATCTTTGATGAGTAAAACACGAGTTTGTTGTTACCCTCGAGATGAATGCTAAGGCGTTGATTTTATTCCGTCGCCACATTTGAGACGTGATGACGTCTATGGTGAACAAATGTCTGAAATTGACATATTGGAGCTATCCTTCACCAAAATACTAGCTTGGAAATTGTATTCCATAAGCAGTATCATGAATTTATATTCACCATGTTCCTTTATCGCCCATCTGTTATTGGATAAGAAAATTACCCCGGTGAGTAGTTTTAATCCTATTGGGTCAATGGCGAATTGTTTGCCTGATATTAATGCTCTTCGTGTATATTTTTTTTCCACGAATCGAGAACCGAGACAAGTGTTATTTGTCTTGAACTATCGCGATCCCGATGAATCGCCTAGCCAAGCGAGATTTTAGACAATCGTCAAAATCGAAAACCTGTGGCTACAAGACAGTAATTGAAAGGAACAATATGGCCCATTGTCACAAAGCAAGAGATAATGCTCAAGGTGGCAACTCTATGCTATAAAGACAAAGGTCATGCACGGTTACTCCTTAAATAGTTCACAACTATTATAAAGGTGGAAAAACCGATGCTAATGTGGTTAAAGTTATTTGAAAAAAACTCTTGAGACCCCCGATTTTGTGGCTCAAATGAGTTTGATACCTTTCTTTATTGATTTTGATAAATCATTGAGCCATTTTTTCGCTCATCTGGATTATATTTTTCCATTTGGATTATGATTTTTCCATTTGGACATACTTTTGGATTATGGTTTGCCTGTTTACGAAATTTCTCGAAATAATTTAAAGTGTTTTGAGCAATTTTTTTTTGACAAATGTGACCAAACTTTAAATTATGAAATTTTAGGCAATACTTGTGGGGTAGTTGAATTTTTTGAAAATAGTGGGTAACAGTGTACCACATAATTTCACCAACTATTTGCCTAAAAGAGTACTCAGTGACAATGATTCTGGACCTGTCGTTCCAAAATCGAAATCTTTGGTAAAACCAAATTGATTTGTAAAATATGAAGTCTTATACTCATGTAGGTCCTGCCGTAACTTGTTGAGTTATAAAATATTCGAGAAAACCAGTGTTATCTGGTAATAGCTCATGAAAGAATTAAAATTTCTTTACATAGCCTCCATTCAATACGACCAAAAGCGTATTTTAGAGGAGTTGAAATGTCTTTCAAGTGGTTGCTACCACATTCTTTAAAGCATTTAAAGTTACCTTATCATTTCGCCTGTCGTCGAAATGATAAATGATTTAAATGCTAAGACATGATTGTCTGTATTATCATTCGCATGTCGTCGATTGATAAGAACACTTTGATATTGTGGCATTGACCGGATGAGATATTCCCGGGTCAAAAGACGATGCTTGATTTATAATCGCATCGCATTTGGATTCTCTCTGAGAATATATTTCGTGATTAATCCGAAATTCATGCCACTAATGCTCACTTTGAAAGACTAGTATGTGTAAAGATCACGAAAAGAACTCGTAGAATTCTTGTAAAGAATTGAAGGAGTTATTGTGGACTTATCCAACCATAAGACGGACCATAAATATAAATGGTTATGGTTGATGCATCGACAATAAGGCCACATGATTATTGTTGTCCACAGAAATGCAGCATTTCCTAAACTTCTAGCCCTATCATTAAGTTGATGGCTCATGATCCGGATTATCCTGAAAAGTCTAGTTGACTTGATAATTCCGAAGAGTAAAAAAAATCGAAATTTCGATTTGAATTACTTGAGTTTGAAAATTCAAATTGAACATCCTGTCGATTATGTTCAGACCCAAATGGACTCACGGAAAGTTTGATGATGCGACTGCAAATGATTGCACGCATTTCTTGGTCTTGCGCAGCAAGATTTATATTTCCGTGTGGGGTTATGCTATTTTGCTGCATTGGTCCGTCATGAGGCCCATAGACACTCAAACACCATATGCGTACCAGCTGGTTACTGGTTATGAGCCAGAAGTCTCATATTAACGCGTGTTTGAAGTGCTTAATTAATATTTTGATTGAGCCGCTATAGCGTTCAAAATATGGACCTCTGAAGGGGACATAAGTCGATTATGAATCCCATACCTATCATTTGATAGAGTAACCTTGGCAAGCGATCTCTTTACCGCATGATATGCGAAAGTGACATCGCTAAGACTGTTCTCCCCGTCGTTAGGGGGAGATTTGCACGTTACCGTTGATAAGAAACGACGTGAAGTAACGTAGCATAACCCACTCAGTCTTAGCTTGATCCCCAAAACTGCACTTAGTGATAAGTAAGTGCATAGACTCCCTCAAGTCCAACTAAATGCCAGACGCATTTAATGACTTTATGAGATGTCACGAGATCATTTATACCTGCTGCAAAATGCTTGCAAGGATAGACGTCCCTGTCGGACGCTGTGTTCCTGTCGTAACACGTTGCTTTGGCCGAACCCGCCAAGCAAAGGACGTTGTCGTCGGCCGTCAGTCTGTCGTCCTTCCCAAGATATGAGGAAGTTGACAGGTTCTTAATTCGTTCAGCCCCAGAGGTGGTGAACTGAAACTCGTTTGTCGCACGAGATTATAAAGGATCAAGGAGATGTGTGATTTCCTCCTCATCCTAAGAATCTTGAAATATCTGTCGATCATGATATCTTAGACGATATTGAAGCGAAACGGGACTGTCATTGATTACTTGTTCATATATTCGGTGACGACTGATAATATGAGCAAATTATGACAGAGAACCATGTACCGTTGCCTGAAGTTAACGTAGAATAGACTGGACTAATGGAGACTTGTAATCCAAGTAGACTCCTTGGCGAAAGTGTGTTCGGACCTGTAGCTTCAACACCACCAATGTTAAACGAGTTCGTTTATTTGGTTATTCGTAAGGAAAAGTGATGAGAATAATGAGATTGTAGAATGCTCGCCTAGTAGCGCAAGGCTTCTCTCACACCTTGGAATTGATTACGAGATGGTTGATTTCCTCGTAATGGACATTATAACAGTCCCCTACTTTACCAGTTTAGTAGTTTCCGAAAAACTGAGTATGCAGCCATGAATGTGGTCACGGTTTTATCTCTATGGGGATTTAGACAAAGAGATATAGATGAAGGTCCCTGTGTGACTTCATGTGCTTAAATGAAGTAGTTCCTGACCATGGAACACGATCTAAATTGACTGAAACGTTCACTATATGGATTAATATAATCCGAGCGGATGTGGTATACCGCCTAAGTGAGTACTTGATCAGCTTGGGATACTTGAACAAGTATTATGCCCTTGCGTGTTTTATTACGCGATCCATTTTTGGATTTGCCTTCGAGATGAAAGATCTTGGGAAGACACGGTAGTGACTCGGCCCGATGATCGAGTCCCATAAAGATTGAATCTAAGTCCATGATTCAGACTACATCCAGAAGGTGTTATGACGTTTTAGTCATCATGATGCTAAGTCGTCAGATTCTCCCATGATCGTTCGATCACTAGACATTGATATATACCCAGTCCGTCTCTGATGAGACGATGAAGAGATATTGAACCATCATGTTCATATCTAAGTACAATAAGCGCATCATAGTACTTGGTCTAATGTGCTATGACGAACATCTCGTATGTTGTGAATGGTATAGCTCGACACAACATTGCGCTAACACGCTGCCATCGAAATGGCATAAAAGACATTTTCCCATTACCTTAAGGTAACTGTGGATGAGGGCTTGTCTTATCCCATTTTGCGTCATCGAGTGTACCTACCCCCTTCGGTACTCGAATTAACGCAACCCTTTTTCGGTTATACCGATGCTGGTTACTTATCAGACCCGCATAAGGGATATTCCTAACATGATATGTCTTTGCCATTGGGAATAAGACGATATCTTGGAGGTCTTGGAATGACTCCAAACGAATCACTCTGATCTCGTGCTCTATGAGACGACTAGAGAGTGTATATGGCTTCGAGCTAGTAGTAGCCATATTTGAATTACATATGCTCTGTCTCACGATACAGATAAAACACTTGTCTTATTTGAGGACAACTTGTTGTTATCGATCAAGAGAGATATGACTAGATTATGCTATTTAGCATTTCTCGCCGAAATTATTCTTCACATATGAAGTTTAAGAGCATCCAGTTGAATGCTCGTTCTATTCCACGTTAGATTTTCTTGCATCCAGTCGTGTGCAAGTAAATGAAGCATCCAGTCGAATGCTCGTACTCTTTCTTGAAATATGAAATCCTTGCACCCCGTCGTGTGCAAGTGAGAGGGAGCATCCAGGTGAATGTTTATTTCACTAATTACTACTTAGTCGAAATCTTTGCACCCTATCGTGTGCAAGTGAGGGGGAGCATCCAGTCGCATGCTCGTGTATTTTTTTTGTCCTTAAACCAAGGTTTTTTCCCACTGGGTTTTCCTTGGAAAGGTTTTTAGCGAGACACGTTCCCATCTTATCTCACTTAAGATTGCCGAAATTAGGGGGAGTATCCTGTTATATACTTATTACCACTGTGTACTCTTTTGTCCTTCGACTAGAGATTTTTTCCCACTGGGTTTACTCTAGCAAGGTTTTGATGAGGCACCTGTTTTGTGGTTGATCCCCTACTACTACCACTGTTGCACTCTTTTTCCTTCGATCAGAGATTTTCTCATTGGGTTTGCTCTGTCAAGGTTTTGATGAGGCACACTGTTTTGTGGTTAGTTACTTACATGATATTTCGGCCTATATCATTCGGCTACACAGTTTCTCCTAGATACCGGTTTTGTCCCACACTGGGTTTTCCGACCCTAAGATTTTTATGTGTTTACCATTGCGAATGAACTCGACTCAGATCGACTGCATGAAGACGAAGAATTCAAGACGTCCAAAGGGGGAGTGTTGTAGGATATTATTGGACTATTGAGCTTGTATTTTATGGACCCAAGTGGACTTATAGCCCTACCCCTCTATCTATATAAAGAGGGTTAGGGGTCTTGTATTTTACATTCACTCATATACATTCTGATTAATAAAGACCATGTTGTTGTCTCTCTCTATATTGTCTCTCTATATCTATATACATATATATGTGAGCTAATATGTCACACAACAAAATCTCTATAGTCTCCACTTTTTGATTTTTTTGAAGGTATATAACTATTACGAATGCAATAGGGACTCACCATAAATATTTGACCGTTAGTGGAGCAAATTTCTCCGTACTATCAATGAGAATAACGTAATTGGTAGGACTAAATACAGTTCATGTCTGTTTCTTTTTAAATTACGACTAATAAAGTCTTTAACACTAAGCTGTGTGGAGAAGGAAATTAGTTGTACTCACGGTCTTTCCCTCTTCCCCACCGAGACTGGATCCACGGAGATCGGGTCTTGGAAGTCGAGGAAGGGGTGTGTCTCAGTGGAGATGTAGAGTTTGGCTAAAAGTCCATTTAGCTGGGGGTAGGGTTTGGGGGTCAGATGGAGAGAAATATGATATAGAGATGTTTAGAGAGATGAAGAGAAGTGACAACTTAATTAATACAAATAGTACATTACAAAAATATATTATCTGATTTTGAGTAATTGTTTTTTAGGTGACATTTTTAAGTCCCTTCTTCGTACGTATTCTCTTTAATTTTAAACTTTGGGTACACAATACACATGAGGAGGTGACATATTGGTCTTGACCGCGTCACATGATAGAAATATTGCTATATGTCTTTTTTTTAACCAAACAAACAAATTTCATTAAAATAAAAATATTGCTATATATCACCAACATCGACCCCTTTCTTCTTTTAATACTCCTATAACCAACCAAATATTTATATTTATTTATTTATTGGGTACAAACGGCTCTATATTATTCATCAGAAAAAGAAAAAAAGAGGTGCTCTACTTCTATGGGACAAAGACCCCCATAGTGGTCATCAGAATGCTTACAACAAGTATATTTGAATTAAATAGATAAACAATAAATGGATAGATGGGTCGAACTATGTTGGTTTCAAGAGTCAACAGATTAATAGACTTTCATTGATGAAATTAAATTACAATGATGCTATTTACCCGACGACTCAGCCACACTTCTTACCCAATTTTTCATCAAACTTATATACAACATATGCTTTTGGAAATATCGTTTTCAAAAATACATATGCTTTCATTGCTTTGGGCATCTTTTCTGCCACTGAAGAGCACCTACACACGTAAGAACCATTTGAAAAAGCTCTTTACAACTTCTCTTAAGTCTTCACTTCTACGGATTTGGATCTCTTAAGTCTTCATTTTTATACTATACCGTTGAAAATCAATAAATGTATCTGTTTCTATGGTACTTCATTTATTAAAAGAATATGACCTTATATGTGTAGCTATAGGGGTTCAAACTTTATCAGGTTGTCAGTTTTTCGGTTTTTCATATGTATTAGTAATTTTTTCTGATATTTTTTTAAAATCAACGTACTATTTTATTTTTAAAGGGTTGTTCAAAAAATCGGTAATATTTGACATTTATATATTTTTTTATTTATAAATGTTTGTTTGACAATTTATAAGTTAGTAATATTAATAAATACTCAAAAAAAATATATTAAAGGTCAAATTTTATCTTCTTTTTTTTTTAATAAACACTTTAGAAATAAAATAATATGTTGATTTACAAAAAAATGACAAAAAAAATTACGAATACGTATAAAAAAATCAAAAATTTAACAAAATCTTGACGATTGGAACATGGTAAAATTTGAACTCATAGCTATAACTCTAGTCATTTTTCAGTTTGATCGGTACTAGTAAAACTGTAGGGTCAAATGTTTGCTCTAAAAACTTGGGTACGAAATATATTAAATGTGCTTAATTTGCAGTTTAAGTTTAGTTAATAATTACAGCATCTTTCAATACACTAATCTGTCTATATAACTATATTTACATTGGTAACATGAAACCGGCCATCATGCATTCACATGTTTCTCAAGAGACAAATTTGTACTGGCTGTATATTAGTCTTATACATAATATGACAAATTTAGTACATAGCAGAAGCTCCAAATATATATATACTTCCTGACTTGATTGTATAAATTCCTTTACAGGAAAACAAGACCAAAGATGACTCTTTCTGTCTTTCTCAAGATAATGGCACTGGGCTTTCTAGAGTAATGTTCATACTTCATATCAATCATTTACTATCAATATTTATATATGAATTTAAAGCTGTAAACGTCTCTTTACAAACCATTAATTCTCAGTGAAAATGTTAACTAATGCTGGGAAAAAGAATCATGGACTAGTGTCTATTTTGTTCTAAATAGTTTAACCTAAACAGGCTATAAATATGCAAGGGACGACAAGATAAATGATGAAAATTGAAAGAGTATCTAATTTTTCTTATTTCAAATATTTATTTGACATACTTCGAACACTGATACATACATGGTTCATGCATTTCTCTTAAAGTACTGGCAATAGAACAACGAATGCCACCGGTCCACCACAAGAGAAAAATACACATGATCATCATCTTTTATCTGACAAAGAGACGACATTCGTAATAATCGGTGGAGCAGCTGGTTTAGTTATATTCATATGTTTATGTGTTCAATTTTATTTGTGGTGGAGTAGCCGACTCCCTAGGTTGAGTATTGCTCAACTTGAGTCGTTTCCCACTATTATATTCCCTTCGGATGAGGGAACATTAGGATACGGCGTGTCACCTTGCGAGATCTGTCAAGATGATTTCACCGAGGGACTCGATCTGAGAGTACTACCCTCGTGTGGCCATGTTTTCCACACTGAGTGCGCTGTAAACTGGTTACACAAACGCCACGCTACCTGCCCTGTTTGCAGATTCGATTATAGTGTAGCGGTTTAGTTTATTTGTAATAAAATTAATGATATTTCTATTTTTTTTCATATTATTGTTAAATGGAGGATGAATTCATGTTGTACACCTAAACTATTTGAATGATATCATATTGAGTGTTGATATATCATGCCATTTAATTATTTGGTTTGTATTATTCTACTCTAAAAGTTCATCATTTAATTTTTCGATCTTATTGTTCATTAAAGCACTCATTTCTGAGGAAATTTCTTCGTATAGAGATCATTGGCTTGTTAATCATGTTGTTATTGTCTTCTTAGTGAACGTTTACTTATTTTCTTAGTGAACTATTATTAACCAATTATCTGTGTTTTAGAATCACTAAGATTAAATAGAACCCAGGAAAATTACAAAGTGACCGCATAAAGCAAACTTAAATGCCCCTTGTATATTTCCGACGTCTGATTTGGTTTCATATCATAGATTTGACAAAATTTTCATATTAGCTGCCAAACTACCGCATCCCTCCTCTTTTATCCAGGTTTAGGACGGGCAATGTCAAAAAGACATTGAAAGTGTTTAGAGAAAAAAAGAAGACATTGTCCCTTCTTCTGTAGACATCGATATACCAAAAAAAACAGTTTTATTAAGTTTAGAAAACAATTGCACTGCCAGCTTAAAGCTTCTAACCTCAGGCTAATAAGAGCAAATGTAGTCCATCTTTTGAGTAAAGTAGCTGGCAACCAAACAACACGTTTTCAAATAAGCAATTTTTATTTTTTAAGGATATTTTTTTTCTCAAAAAAGCAGAAGTTTCTATTAAAACAAAAGTTGTGTTTTCTATAAGATTACTGATTTTTTTCTTTTCACCCATAAAATTATGCCTCAAAAATATTTTTGAAATTGTTTACCTAACAAAATTTTAATATAGAAAAAAAATTACTTTGAAGGCAATATATTTTTATTTATTATTTTAGCAAAAGTAGTGAAATATACCGATTAACTTTTTAAAAGAACTACTAGTTTTTATAAACACTACAGATAAATTTTATTCTTTTTAGGAAAGTTTTATTCTCTAAGGAATTTATTTAATATAATATTCTCTTTTAAAAATAATTCAAATTTCCTAAAAAAAGTTGGCTTTCTACAAGAAAATTATTTCTTAAAGAAAAAGATTGTTCTCAAAGTCATTTTTTTCTCTATATTGAAATTTCTCATAAGTAATTTTTTTTACCAAAATATATTGAGACATAATTTTATCAATAAAAGGGGAAAAAAATCTGTAATTTTATCAGAAAAACTTCTTTTATTTTAATAGAAACTCCCACTTTGTTGGGAAAAAGAATTATTAAAAAAATTAAAGAAAAGTTGCTTATTTGAAAGCATGTATTTAAAAAAAATTGTAATAAAGTTAATTTTATCACTTTTAACAAATCAGTGGCTATTTTATTAATTTTCAAACTATGTGGGTTATATGATAATTTTTTAGAACTTGTGAAGTTAAGTAAGTTAACAAATCATTTTTTTTAATTAACCGAGGTTACTAAATCAAAATTTTGTAACCCGGATCACTAAATCAAAAAATATATTAAGTTGAGTGTATTAAATTAATATTTTCGAAACGGGATACACTAAATCAAAAAATAAGCAAAACTCATGGCAATAAAGTGAATTTAGTCTCCAAACAAGGCCTTAATTTGTTTCTCCATGTATACCAATGAAATAGGTTCAAAATGAAACCAACCACAATATGACCTGCATTTGATTTGTAAAAATGTCGCCGGTGAGGATTTGGAGTGTCATTTTTGTGCATTCCGCAACAAGTTGTAATCTATTGAGTGCCTGATCGGTCAACAAAACTGTTAATCGTGTTGTGTAAAGTTTTATGGATTGTGTGAAGTACAACAATTATGTGCAGCAAACGAGCTTCCAACTGGGCCTATTCCAAGAAGTCTTTGCTATGTGTGATTGTTTTAAGGGTTGTAGGCTTGAAATTAAATATGGTCTGGATAAATTATGTGGTTGAAATGGGATTCCTCCTCTAGAAGTAATGTTTCAACTTTGAAATCTTTTACCGCTGCCATTTCGAATATCATAGCACTGTGTGAAGTATTTAGAAAAAATCAAAGTGAAGATACTGCTACTTAGCTAAATATTGTGGACCTGACAATTTTCCGGTGGAGGGAAGCAAACGAGAACATATAGCATTTTGATCCGGTTATTGGTCAAGAAAGTAATGTTGTGTATTCCGATACTCACGTAGATCAATGAACGCCTACTAGATTGAGCTTGTTTTGAATTCGTAATAATGTACAATTTTTAATGGAGGTTTGCAGTTTTAATGTCATCAATTTAGGAAATAAACAAGAACATATAGCATTTTAATCCGGTTGTCGCTCACTTTTGTGTGTACAGTTTCCACTTATTCGATCAGAATTGCAAATTACCAACAAGTGACATTATTTGTATGTGTATAACGATTTTTTTTTTCAAAAACCAGAATAAAGCATAAAAAAACAAAGTAATTAAATTAATAAAACCAAGCATGGCGATCTCTTACCGAACTAATACCCTTGAAGGTTAGGATTTTTTACTTTTTTGAAAATAATATTAGAGATGCGAGGAATCGAAGCTCATGCCGCTCGCATTCAAAGCGAGCGCTCTACCATGGAGCCACATCTCTCTTTTCAAGATGTGCCAGAAAAATAATAAAATACAGTTGGAGCTATCGTATAAGTCACGGCATTAGAAAGAAAAGAAAAACTAGGAAAAAAAGGTTTTTGACTAAATTCATTAAAGTGTGCACTGACCCGTTTTACAAGAAAATAATTCCAACTACCAAGTGATCCTTAAAATATCAAGAGCAATTATGTTCAGCGGTAGGCAAAAAATCCGTAAATTCGTCTCGTAACCCAACCCATATGGATTGGGACGGGTTGAGATGGGTTGAATGTCCAAAAAAAATCAATCCGCCCCGCCCCAATCCGCTATATATTTTGCGGGTTGGGTTAGGGTTAAGGTTCACAAACCGCGGGTTAATCCGTCCCACTCCGTTTCAACCCGCAATATATATATATATATATATATATATATATATATATATATATATATATATATATATGTTGAACATAGAGTTCAATAATGATTTTGATTATTACTTTGATTATGCGTTTAATGATTTTACGATTTCGATGATATAACTCTTGTCTTGTCCAAAAATAGAAAACGTATATTTCAGGTCTTTAAATGATAGAGCATTCGATAACGAAGCCATAGGTTCAAGCGGAACCAAAATCGGAGCTAAAATGAAGGAGTTATGAGCATTCGAAGATTTACGGGACCAGGATTACAGTCGACCGATCGACTGGACAAAAACGACCGATCGTTTTTGGTCCAATTTCTTCCAGTGAGTCCAGTATAAAAATGACCGATCGTTTTCAGAAAACGACCGATCGTTTTCTGTAAAACGACCGATCGACTGTAGAAAACGACCGATCGTTTTCTGCAGTTTTCGAAAACAGCTTTTCAGCTTATTCTGGAAAAGAGCTGTTATAACCTTTCAACGGTCATAACCCAGAAAAACAGACTTTGCTGTTATATAAACCACCCCAATCTCTCTCCTAAATCACCAATTACAATATCTATTAACATCCTTCAACCTCTCTCATAAAAACCCTAAAATCACCATTTTGGTGAATATATTCGAGAAAGAGGGAAATCAAAGAAAAGGAGATTCAAGCTCGATCATCATCAACAACTCACCAATTAGCTTTTTAAGAAGCAATTAGAATCGTGAGCGAAGTTACATTTTTGTAACTAAATTTGTATCGAGTGTTTTATAAACTCAATTGTGAGCGAGTGAACGGGTAGAGGCTTTGTAAGCAAGTGAAGCTTAAAAGCTCTAGGTTTTTCATTCGGGTACTCATAAAGTGAGGGGGAGTCGTAGACTCGTAGTCGTGTTCTCTTGCACTTGTATCAAGAGTAGGAACCTCGGGTAGAGGGTGAGCCAATCGGTCGATTGAGCTCGATAGGGTTTGTAAAATCCGGAAGAAACATTTTAGTGAAATACTCGGTAGTACCGAGAAGAGGACGTAGGCACGTTTGCCGAACCTCTATAAATCACGGTGTCAATTCCTTTCCCTTACTTTTACTTTACGCAACTTATTTTATTGCTTATTTTCTTGTTTGCGTTAAGTAATTCTAGCAATTCTTTAACTTTTGGTATAACGCTTAAGCTTAGAATTGCATTAGTTGGGTGTTAGTTGCTTAGAATTTTAATTAGGCGAAAATCGCCATAAACCTTATTCACCCCCCCTCTAAGATTAGCACACGGGCCAACAATTGGTATCAGAGCCGAGGCTCTTGCATATAGGAATTTAACGATTCTAGAGTTAAGATCCCGATGGCTAATCTATATAATTTTACTTCCGCTATTGCTTCATCACCCAATACTCCACCATACTTTGATGGGGTAAATTATTCATATTGGAAGGATAGGATGAGTATGTTCCTACAAAGCTATAATGTTAATCTTTGGAAGATTATTAAAGTAGGATATTCCGCTCCTAAACATGAAAATAGCGAAAACCCAATCCCCGTAGAGGACCTAGATAACGCTCAACTAGAAGCCTACTCTACTAACGCTAAAGCGATGTATGCTATTGTTTGTGCCGTTTCTCCTAACGAGTACAATAAAATTTCCGCTTGTAAAACTGCTAAGGGTATGTGGGATAAGTTAGTAGTTATGCACGAGGGCACTAACCAAGTTAAGGATTGCAAACTCCAAATTCTAGTGCACGATTACGAACTTTTTAAAATGAGCGAGGGTGAAACCATTTCCGATATGCTTGCTAGATTTACTACTATTACTAACGGATTAACATCTCTTGGTAAGCATTTATCTTGTAAGGAAATGGTCTCAAAGGTGATTCGGAGCTTGCCGAAGGAATGGGAACCAAAAGTCACCGCAATTCAAGAGGTGCACGACATGAATACTTACACTCTTGATGCATTGACGGGTTCACTTATTACTCACGAGATCACCCTCAATAGTCACAAGCCAATCTCAAAAAGGAGGGAGATAGCTTTCAAAGGAACAACTTGTGACGAAAGCGATGAGCTATCCAATGACGACGAAAATTCAATGCAAATCATTCGAATCGTCAAGGAAATACTCAAGCTAAAAGACCACCGCAAACATAAAGGTAAATCGTCAAATAATTCAATTTATTCTAACGATTTTGTTTGCTATACTTGTGGCAAGGAAGGACACATGGCGAGAGATTGCCTAAAGAATCGCAAGAGCAAAGCCAAGAAGAAGATATTCGATTCAAGCTCTAGCGATAGCTCCGACCAAGATGAAGTTGCTCACCTTGGTTGCTATATGGCCATGGAAGACAAAAATGAGCCTAACAAATCGTCTTCAAGCGAAAGCGACAACTCAAGCGAAAGTGAAGCCGATGAGGTAAATGATCTATCTTATGATGAATTACTTCATATGTGCGATATTTATTCCAAAAAATTTCCTAAGCTTGTTGAAAAGGTCGACTCTCTTAAAAGGATAAATTCTTCCCTCAATGAAGAAATAAGATCCTTGAAAAGAGATAAAATTGAAAATGAGTCTATTCCGACATCGTCATTCTCTTTACATGATATAGATGACGAAAAGGAAGACTTAAAAGATAAAAACGAGTTTTTAAAAACCGAAAATGACTCTTTGAAAAATAAAAACGATGAGCTTGTCATTGCGGTCGAAAAACTCGAGTTAACAATCTCAAGGTTTTCCAAAGGGAAAACCGTGTTGGACGAAATTTTGAGTTGTCAAAAAGATGTTAATGACAAAAGCGGTGTGGGTTTCGATTCCACCTCTATTGGCTCAAGCACAACCCGCTTTGTCAAATCTCCTAGCTTGTCTACAACTCCTATTCCGCCTATACAAAAGGTTGTTTTTACACAAGGGAGTTCTTCAAGAGTTTTGCCGAACTCTTGTAATAATAGAAGAGGTTTAGGTTTTCAAACCAAAACCGCTCATCATACTTCTAAAACTTCCTACAAAAAGTCGCATAGTTCTCGTTTTACGAAAAAGTCTATGCATTGTATACATTGTAGTAGAAATGAGCATTTTTCTTCTAAATGCCCAAATCGCTTTCATGTTAGTAGAAGCGATTTGAAATGGGTAGTAAAGACCCGAGCCACTAACAATGTCGGACCCAAAAGAAATTGGGTACCAAAGGACAAAACTTGTGTTGTAGGTATCTCCATCCAAAAGGAGAAAATCAACAAGTGGTTGGCGACACCGGAAAAAGTCGTGGAAGTCAAGAAGATCGACTCCACCATCAAGAAGGAAGTGCCATTAATCGACAAAGGTGGAAGGCATACCAACAAGTGGTACCACCTATTTGGCATCGGCAACGCTCAATGCAAATGCCATTAGCGAGCGGACTCACCATCACATATTCGGTATACTCTACTCTTTTATGTCTACATATATGTGATTAGGTGGGTATATGCTTAATAATAACATTTTTCATGTTTTGGTTTTTCTTTAAAAACCCTTCACATAACCCCATATTTTTTGATTGCATTTTGATAATGCCAAAGGGGGAGAAAAATGATATATTTCGAGGAAATGCGTTTTATTTAAATGGAGGAGATATTTTTCTTGTAAAATCATCATTAGTTTGTCATAATCAAAATGGGGGAGATTGTTGAACATAGAGTTCAATAATGATTTTGATTATTACTTTGATTATGCGTTTAATGATTTTACGATTTCGATGATATAACTCTTGTCTTGTCCAAAAATAGAAAACGTATATTTCAGGTCTTTAAATGATAGAGCATTCGATAACGAAGCCATAGGTTCAAGCGGAACCAAAATCGGAGCTAAAACGAAGGAGTTATGAGCATTCGAAGATTTACGGGACCAGGATTACAGTCGACCGATCGACTGGACAAAAACGACCGATCGTTTTTGGTCCAATTTCTTCCAGTGAGTCCAGTATAAAAACGACCGATCGTCGTTTTCTGTAAAACGACCGATCGACTGTAGAAAACGACCGATCGTTTTCTGCAGTTTTCGAAAACAGCTTTTCAGCTTATTCTGGAAAAGAGCTGTTATAACCTTTCAACGGTCATAACCCAGAAAAACAGACTTTGCTGTTATATAAACCACCCCAATCTCTCTCCTAAATCACCAATTACAATATCTATTAACATCCTTCAACCTCTCTCATAAAAACCCTAAAATCACCATTTTGGTGAATATATTCGAGAAAGAGGGAAATCAAAGAAAAGGAGATTCAAGCTCGATCATCATCAACAACTCACCAATTAGCTTTTTAAGAAGCAATTAGAATCGTGAGCGAAGTTACATTTTTGTAACTAAATTTGTATCGAGTGTTTTATAAACTCAATTGTGAGCGAGTGAACGGGTAGAGGCTTTGTAAGCAAGTGAAGCTTAAAAGCTCTAGGTTTTTCATTCGGGTACTCATAAAGTGAGGGGGAGTCGTAGACTCGTAGTCGTGTTCTCTTGCACTTGTATCAAGAGTAGGAACCTCGGGTAGAGGGTGAGCCAATCGGTCGATTGAGCTCGATAGGGTTTGTAAAATCCGGAAGAAACATTTTAGTGAAATACTCGGTAGTACCGAGAAGAGGACGTAGGCACGTTTGCCGAACCTCTATAAATCACGGTGTCAATTCCTTTCCCTTACTTTTACTTTACGCAACTTATTTTATTGCTTATTTTCTTGTTTGCGTTAAGTAATTCTAGCAATTCTTTAACTTTTGGTATAACGCTTAAGCTTAGAATTGCATTAGTTGGGTGTTAGTTGCTTAGAATTTTAATTAGGCGAAAATCGCCATAAACCTTATTCACCCCCCCCCCCCCCTCTAAGGTTAGCACACGGGCCAACAATATATATATATACACACACATTGTGTGTATTTTAAGATACCAACCTTTAATTATTGTTATATTTTAGTTTTATTACTTGTTCGTGAATGTTCTAAACGTATTTTGATTGGGTTTAATTTATATTTCTGTTTGAAATATTCAATTTATTTTAAATTTTGGGTTGATTATGCAAACTATGAAAAATAAAGGACCATAATAAAAATTTAAGAATCAATCTAAACCCAACCCGCCCAACCCGTAATTTATTTTGCGGGTTGGATTGAGTTGGGATGAGGTTTTAATTCGGTTTGGATTGAGTTGGGTTGAGATTTAAATTTTATCAATCCGCCCTAATCCGTCCCGCCATTTATTTTACAGGTTGGGTTAGGATTGAAACAAATCCGTCCAAATCCGTCCCGTGCCCATCTCTAATTATGTTATTGCTGCCTCGACCAATTTTAGTATTGAATATTGATGATAACAAAACAAACCTAAAATCTTGACGGTTGCTAATCCACAAAACAACACAAATTTACCTAAATTGTACTTCCAAATAAGTTCCAATTACACCAAAACCACATAAAAACTTGATACTGTTGTAATTAGGGAAAAACTAACCAATCTTTCCTAGGCATTGGTTAAGGATGTTTGCTTTTATGTTTTTAAAGTGTTTAGTATAATAATTCATCAATTACATTTCTATTATGTATGTAGATCAACTACATAATTTTGGTAATGTTATAAAGATATGGTAGCATATAACAATAAGATATTATAAAAACAAGTGTTTTTTTTTATTAAATGCAACTTGATTTTGAAAATATATTAAATGCTTTAAACCAAACTTGATTTTGAAAATATACTAAATGCTTTAAACCAAAATGAACATGGAAACAAGAGTTCTTCAAATATTAGAATGATATAATACTAAAAGGGTTTTCCCAATATATATAGATATGAAGTTTAATTTAGTAACCAGAAGGACCCCCATAGATGACCAAACGCCCAGTACCGATATCAGGACCTCCATCTATAACTCGGTATGTTTTACTGTCTGCAAATACTTCTACATTATCGGCACTGAGGGTACGTTTCCCGTCTAGTAATATACAATCGAATATGTAGGCATCAACTTTAACATCCCTAAGAATATTTTGACCCACGCCCATTGGTGGTTTAATAGTCCCAGGGGGACTAAATACTTCTCCGCCCCATTCTGCAGAAGTAGCCCAATCTGATAGTCCTGTAAAAATGCGTGCCGGCCAGAATCCAATTTGAATGTTGTCTTGTCCAACTTCTAACCACCAATTCCCATTGATTAAATCCTGTTGTAATAGAACGTTTCTTGTAAAGATTTACATATTTCAACAATGAAGTATATTGTATATAGATCAGTAACTGTGTTTTCAATATATTGAGTTTTTATTTAAAACTCAATATAGTGAAAACACAGTTATCATAGACATAATTTCCGAGTCAAAATTCTATGAAGGTATAATGAACTTTATTCGGTATTGTTTCTTACCCGGTTGAGTAAGACCCCCACATTTTCGTAATTTCCACCAGGGTGCGACACCTGGTCAAAGGGCATGTCTAGAGGTGTACCAGTATTGACGATAATGAAACCAGGACACCTTGTATTAAAACAAGAAATTTGACCTGCCTATTATAATTAGACAAACAATAAGTGAAGGGTCGGTCATGACAAAAAACCATGCAAGTTTTCTTACTTAACTTTAAAATGTTAGCAATATGTACAGTCACAACGTTTGCGAATCGTTTTACCAGGTTCAATTTTTGGATAAAATATTTGCTATTTGTCCAATGCACAGCTTTGTTATGCCAGTCTTTTTTGGTATTTTAGTATTAATCAACTCCCTACAAAAAAATAATCAGATACGTTTCTGATTGTCTCTCTTCAATCATTAGTGTTGTCCTATTTTCCTCTAAACATATAACGAACATTATCCCGAAACCCCATAATCTTTGTACTATTTTTACCTATTCTGTTTCAGCCACCCCTTATGAAATTAATCGGCTAACTCTCTCTTTCAAATTATAAAAAAGAGTAGTATTTTTTGTTCACAATACTGTATATATCCCCGCTGGTGAATATTAGACTGATTTTCGCAGCTATTGTGACCATGCTGACTATTATCATTTCGGAAACGTATATAGGAAATATATTAGACATAAAAACTGAGTAAATTAATTATGAACTTACATTAAATCGTATGTAGAGCCTAGTTCTTTTGTCTCCGTATAGACTTGGATCAACCTTATGAAAAAAAGGTATGGGATTAGATTCATCATAAATTAATCAAGGTATTGGCAAACCAATAACTTTAGACCATATATTAGGATAGCTACCTAGCATTACCTATTTACATTTGAATAGTATTATCTACATTTGCCTACAAAATGGGTATAGTAACCGCAGTTTGTTAAATAGATTGGGGAAATAATTGAGTTAGAAAAGTGTTCAAATGTCGATGTTTAATCTTATAGAGAAGTTTATTTGAAGATATGTATAAAAGTACTTACCCTCCATCCAGCTTCGATACTATCATGTCCATTTTGGATCTTTACTCTTCCTGCACTATACTGTTTGTCACTACATTGTGGATTATGAAGAGTTATCGCCCCACCTGCTCCATTATACTTTTTTCCGCTAGGTTTTGTTCGAAGTACTGCATACTATAACAAGACTATTAAAAAAAATAACATTGACAAGTTGTTTACATGTTTAGAATAGCATTGATATAACTTCATCATAAGGTAATCAATTTAACACCACATCGAACTTTTCACAAAACCAATTAAAGACTTTTAGACTATATGGAATAATTGTACATTTCAAAAATGTTCAATATGTTTACTTGTGAACTTAGATGGGCCCCAGGTTCATCATCGTCAACTGTTGGCCTTATCGCTGAATTAAGTCTTTCTCAGATCAAATCTTCTTTCGTAATCCTTCTAATTGGAACTGTTCCAACTGGACAACCTCCTCCTTTTAATATGAAGTTTGTTGGTTTTCTAATTTTATCCAAAACCTGAACATTTATACTCTTATAAGATACCCTCAACTTTATTGTATCGTTGTACATACCTATTTAATAAATAATTATCATGACCAAAATTATTGGAAGATGTTTAAGAAACTAACTTTATAGTCGAATTTGTAATCCTTTAACAATGGATGATCAAATGCTGGTTGTTGGTAAAAATCTACACAGTCATATACATCTCCATATCCACTCTGCACAAACGCAATGATTTTTTTAGATTATATTAACCAAGAAGTGCGGCGTCTTAATCTCAATTGTGAATAACCATCTTAAATACAAATCACTTTAAAATAAACACCAAAAGAAACCTTGAATTGTACAAATATAATTGTCATATGTGAGTATGCGATGCTATTTTTTTCCTCTCTTAGAAGTTTTGTAATCCGATATTAATAGCGATGTAAACAATTTTACCTAAACCCATCGGATCGGATTGGATTTCGGATCCGATTGGTGAGTTCAGATTCTATTATTTAAAGTCCAGTTTGCTTGAACCTTTGGGAAATCTATTGGGTTGAGCTTTAAAGGACTACACAATTAGTCAAACTATTTCTCACTGCAATCGGTTTACAATCATATTGCATACTACTCATTGATTGTGTGGAATACAGTCAGTGGCGGAGCAAGACTTTTGTTCAAATGGTCAAATTTCTGATTAAAACTCAAACAAGACAACTCCAAAATACGTAAAGTTACTATCAAACGCAAATAAAACACACCTCCATAAAATATTCAACTAGCATAACAAAATTGTTAGAGAAAATAAAAAAATATATGCATGGTTCCTTTCATATAATTTAGGACACAATGTGCTGATTTTTCAAAGTCGTACAACAAGCCAATTAAACAATGCATTTCTAAGTCTGGTCATGTAATGCACGACAAAAGTAGCTACTTGGATAAAAGTGTCAAATTTGTTTTTTTTTTTTTTTTTGTTTTTTAAAACAAATTCTGGATAAAATGGCATGAATAATGCAAAAAAAAATTAAAATTAAAATTTTCATCTTATCACCAGATTTATAAAGCTAAAATATTAGTAATGTGTAGGAAGTAAAAAACACTTTACAAGTATAATGCGTAGAGCAGCTAGAAAGATTTTAAAGTTTTAAGAAACAATGGTGTTATATTTCATTAGCAAATTTAGCCAACGTGATTGTACAACATGTCAACAGCTAAGATTATCAATTGGACCAAAGGTATTCTTCATTAATTCATATAGCACATTATGACCATATAAATCCATCACGTTATTACAATTCTCTAAATTAGCACACCTTCTAATTATACTTATATGGTTTTAAGAGTATACATACATTTAATATTTCCTACCCTGTGTTGTGGAAATTTTGTCTCTCCTTAGTTTTCCTTGTAATCAAGTATCGGTTTGGCTAATGAGTGCGTCATAGGCATTGTTTAATAGTATATAAAAGTAACCATGTACAAATACGAAACAAGGGTAAATTAATATGAATATAATAAAAATACGAAAGAAGAAGTTCTAGAGTTAAAACTAATTAAGCTTAAGCTTCAACTTGAATCAAATGTGGGAAAGGATTCCTTAATTTGGGCTTACTGTACTGACCATAGTGTACCGATCAAAATACGGTCATAAGAAAAATAAAAGAGCATACTATGAATATTCTTAATTAGGGATTTTTACAATTATTAGAATATGCATAAATATAATAAAATTTACTTGTATGCTCTTGACTGCTGGTTTATTTAAAAGGTTGAGTTGTTTTTCAAGCTCCAAATTATCCTCGTCACTTATGTTGTACAACGACCTTGCTTCAACTTTGGTATTGCAAATTACGACATGACATATGAACAGAAGCAGCAATGTGAAAATTGTGGGCATTTTGATCTAGTAAAAGAAAGAAAATACAATCACATCATTGATTCATTTATCATAAAATATTTGTTAAACACATTTAGATAGAAAAACATAAGAGTCTAAATTCTTAATGTACCGCACAAAATAATTCTTAACTTATTCAACATGTAATCATACCTTTTTCTTTGCTTTTATTAGAAACAATTTAAACTATTTCTTCTCTGCAAATTGGTTTATATAAGGGGTTGTAGAGGCTTTATTTTGATTCACAAAATCCTTGTATTTAAGTTTTAATGCAGAGTATTATTATCAACATCTTAATTGGAAAATATCTCGTATGGAGATTTCATGTATATCAAATTAAATGGACATCGGATTTATCAGTTCACACTTTGACTATAAGATAATAGATTACATGCACGGTACTTGGTCATGTCTAATCTTTGTAATATATAGACATTTCTCAAACTCTAGTATACGTTTATATCTTAGTTTAAATTTTGGATTATCTACAATTTAATTAATAATTTGTATATAAAACTAAAAATAATTAATCATTGGTCCATTACCCCTAACTAACCAATAAAAATATAAAAAGTAAGAAATAATCCAGGAAAAAAAATATCTGAAAAATAAAACTTTAAAGAGGCAAAACACCGAAAAAACACGAATAAAATTTAAAAAATCCCCAAAAATCTAAAATCAACAAAAATCCAAAAACGCAAAAAAAAAAAAAAAAAAAAAAAAAACAGCCTGAGTCGTCTTAATTCATTTTGAAAACAGTCTTAATCGTTTTAAGTCATTTTAAAAACAGTCTGAGTCATTTTAAAATTTAAAAACAGTCCACGTCGCAATTCACTTAAAAACAATCTAAGTCAGTTTGAGTCATTTTAAAAACAGTCTGAGTCGTTTCAATTCATTTAAAAATAGTCTAAGTCATTTTGAGTCATTTTAAAAACAGTTTGAGTCGTTTTGAGTTATTTTAAAAATATTTTGATTAATTTGAAAAATAGTCTGAGTCCTATTAAGTAATTTTAAAGACAATTTTAGTTATTTTAAGTCATTTTAAAAATAATCTGAGTTGTTTTAAGTCATTTTAAAAACAGTCTGAGTTGTTTTAAGTAATTTTACAAACAGTCCGGGTCGTTTTAAGTAATTTTAAAAACAGTCTGAGTCGTTTTAAGTCGTTTTAATTCATTTTTAAAACAGTGTGAGTTGTTTTAAGTCATTTTAAAAATAGTATGAGTAATTTGAAAAATAATTTGAGTCGTTTTAAGTCCTTTTAAAAACAGTCTGAGTAGTTTTAAGTCATTTTAAAAATAGTCTGGGTCATTTCAAAAAACAGTCTGAGTCGTTTTAAATCATTTTTAAAACTGTCTCAGTCATTTTAATTTATTTTAAAAACAGTCTGAGTAATTTTAAAAACAGACTGAGTCATTTTAAAATCATTTTAAAAATAGTCTAATTCATTTTAAGTCATTTTAAAAAACAGTCTGAGTCATTTTCAGTCATTTTAAAAACAGTCTGAGTCATTTTAAAAACAGCCTTAGTCATTTTAAAAACAGTTTGAGTCATTTTCAGTCATTTTAAAAACTTTCTGAGTAATTTAGAAACAATGTGAGTAATTTTAAAAACAATCTGAGTTATTTCGAGTCATTTTAAAAAACATTCTGAGTCATTTTAAAAATAGTTTAAGTCATTCTAAAAACAGTCTGGGTCATTTTAAAAACGGTATGAGTCATATTTAAATCATTTGAAACAGTATGAGTCTTTTCGGTAAGTTTAAAAACAGTTTGAGTCATTTTAAAAAATAGCTCGGATAATTTTAAAAATTTTCCGAGGCATTTTTAAGTCATTCTGAGTCAATTGAAAACAATTACAAGTTATTTTAAAGTTTTTAACATTTTTTGGACTTTCCATCTTTTTCCGACTTTTTCGAACTTTTTTTCATTTTTTTGTAATTTTGGAATTTTTGATTTTTCTTGGTTTTTTAATTTCTTTTACCATTTTTCGGATGTTTTTCGGGTTCCCGGTTTTTTTTAACGTTTTTTCATCTTTTTGTGATTTTAGATTTTTTTTAAAAATTCTTTACCATTTTTCTGGTTTTTTTCGGTTACAGACTTTTTTGAACGTTTTTTCATTTTTTTTTTTTGTAATTTTAGATTTTTCTTGATTTTTTTTAAAAATTTTTACCATTTTTCTGGGTTTTTTCGGTTACTGACTTTTTTGAACGTCTTTTCATTTTTTTGTGATTTTGGATTTTTCTTGTTTTTTTACCAATTTTCGGATTTTTTTTCAGATTTTCGGCTTTTTTGAACGTTTTTTCATTTTTTTGTAATTTTGGATTTTTCTTGGTTTTTTTTAAATTTTTTTTACCAATTTTCAAGGTTTTTTTTTTTCTGGTTTCCGACTTTTTTGAACGTTTTTTCTTTTTCTTTTGTGATTTTGGAGTGAAGTGAATTGAATTTTCTTTTTTGTATTCATAGGTAGTTAGATAACGGATGGCGGAACAAATAAAGTTGCAACAGTACCAAAATTTAATTTTTGCTTGCATCTTTTTAAGCAAATAAGTTGGATGTTTGAAGGTTGTTATAAAACTTGATATATCCAGCTTAGAATTTCTTTCCCAGGCCAAAAAACCTCCAGAAGCTTAGGTTTTAACTTAAGTTGATTAACCAAAGTAAAAACACCCCCAGTAAAGTTAGCTTAAAAAGCCGCAAACAACAAGCCTTAAGTATATATGATATAGAAACAGAGCTATACACAATTTTCAAAATCAAGGTGTCATGTTGTTTCTATTGCTTGGAGGCTTGATTTCGAGAATCTTCTTTTATTTCCTGATTTGGATTTGGTATCCTACATCAGGTACATTTAAAGACCCCCTCGCTATGGCTAGGCTGCTAGAGGTAACAGCGTTCTCTCTTATAAGGAGTATTCTAAGAGGATACAGAAGTTGAATAAACAATGCAATTTGCGTGGTTTGTTAAAATTTAAAGATGGTGGGTTTAAGGTTGCTTTTCATGAAGTGGAACCGGCTTCTGAGATTGTGAAGCGGTTTTGCACAGGCGCTATGAGTTATAGATCTATTACCTTTAGATCTAATGAAATCTAATGAAACATCCATGTGTGCAATAGTAATAAACTTTCACTTACAAATATATGGTTTTTTTGTTCCTCCATTCCTTCAAATACCTTGGTGACATTTCTTTCTAGGTGAGGGAGGCGAGAACCCAATATTTTAATTATAAGAAAATATTTTGATCACTTATATTTGAGAAATATTTGAGTTCATGTAAATTTAAGTTAATAGATAGGAAAACTGATGGTGTATAATTTTATAACAATATCGTCATATTTAAAGTAAATGAGTTATATACGGAAACTAATTACACCTTACTCACATGAACCCTATTTTACTATACTTTAACATAACTAACGTAAAAGAAAACACGGTTGTTATAAGAATTTCATGTAACAATTGAGTTAACATGACTGTTGTTGTAGATGCTCTGAGCATGATAAGAAAGAACAAATCATTTTAAGAAAATATAATAATTTCAGGTGGATAAGATGACTGTTTTCTGAGGATCAAAAGATAGCTTTCTCTCATAAGTCATAAATTCAACTCTGTAACACAATATCACTACTAAAACAAACCTCAAATTTCAAAACATATTTTTCTTAAAATTCATAATATATTTGTCTTCAAAATTACATTCATTAGTAACAATCTAGTTTATGCAGCTTTAGCTGTTTCGCGAACAACAGCCAACTTCGCAAGCAACCCACACAACTGGAGATATGAACCCACTCCATCACATATCCTCATATGAGCGAATCCGGTATCCTACAAAACATGTATGAAAATGATAATTAGAAACAAATTTGCCCCAAAAGATAAGCATAGCCATGCCAGAGAAAGATGATATTGAGATGAAAAATAAAATGGACATGGACACCTATACCTGGGTTAGTAGTCAACATACACATCTTCAAAACGCCAATTTCAAACACAGTAACGTACTAAAGTTATATAATTCCATGCTATTAAGAAAAGGATCTGTGATTATGTTAATGGGGATTAAGAATAAATCTGGTGGTGTTCGAAAAAATCTCCATTGTCCGCCTTAAGGCTTGTTGTGCCCCAGATGTCATGCTGAATTATATCAAACAACAATTTGAATTATAAATAATACACGTAAAATAAGCTTTTGCCTAAAGAAAAATACAAGGCGCAAACATTATTAGTGAGAGGAAAAAAGAAACTATTGTTGTTTTTTTCTGAAGAGAGAAAAGACAAAGCTCATCGCCAGAAGGAAAAATGTTTTATCTTCCTTATGAATCTGAAGATAAAGGAGCCAAAAACTGAGGGGTTATTTACAGTTTTGTACACTTACGTATCATCTTAACAAGATTTTGCACATCGACCTAGAAAAAGTAGAATCTGTACACTAACGTCTCATTACTTGATGGTTTAGTACAGTGTATAAAATAGAAAACAAAATCATAGGTTAGGTTTTAAATGGATACACAAACAAAAAGCTCCTTTACTAAATACATAACCTGTTTTTCATATTTTCAACAATGTACTATCACATTCATCAATTTTCTACCCTAACCTAAGTTTTTTTTTACAATGTAGTGTACAAAATCAGAAAAAATTGTGGATAAGGGGTATCAATTGCTACCTTTTATTAAGAGATGTACAAAATCAGAAACTGATAATAAGCTGATAACAGAACTGTAATTACATAAAACTGAGAGAAATAAGATCATGTCTCACCTGTCTGCTTCGTCCAATATTATTATTTTGTGCCTCCCGGGAGGAAGTGTGACTTTCTTCTGGGCAAACATCTTTATTTTGTTTCTAACAACATCAATTCTCCTAGAAACGAAAATCATAGCTATCATTGGCTCGTTCCATGTTTGCGTACTTGAAAAAAGAAGCATCAAAGAGTTTATGAAGGAGTTTAATATGTCATCTGATACATTCAACTCCAAAACACCTTCTTTACAATTTGGTCCCAACAGCTCATGTGCAAGAGCTAATTAATATACTCGTGGTTTTACCCGTTCCAGGGGGACCCTGAGCGTAATATAAATAAGGACTACTTTGCAACAGTAATAGTGCAAGTAAAAGAGTATATAAGACTATAAGTTACAGTGTTTCAAAACTGGAAACAAAGTCTGTGGGAAAACCAATAGAATCTGGATTTATCATGCATTGGATCTTCAGGTATATGAGGTGTACTGGTAATAGGGTCTTTGTTATCTACCGAGTGATGTTCAAACCACTGTTTTAAAAAGCTCGCAACGTTGCGCAACATTGTGCGATATAGTGGTTTTTGAAAGAAAAACGCAACGCTAAAACGCGTATTTGGATGGAAAACGCTAAATTCGTGCTATAGGAACGCTATTTACGCTATAGTGGACGCTATTTACGCTATAGCGGATGCAGTCAATATATATATATATATATATATATATATATATATATATATATATATATATATATATATATATATTATTTATTTATTTATTTATTTTTTATTTTTTTTGGTCAAAATTTTAATGAAATTATTGGAGTTTAAAGAGAATCAAATCTCAAAACTCTTGCAAACAAAGTAAATACTCTGGCATCTCAAGTATAATCATTTTGTGATTATTAGTTACAATTTTTTATATATATTTAGTTAATTTTTATTAGATGTTTTGAATTTAATGCTATATTTATATGTATTTAGGCAAAAAAAAAAAATACACCGCAAAGCGCTATGTAGCAACGCTATTTGCGCTTTTAGCGTTTCTCTCGAAAAAGCGCTACGGTAGCGATAACGCTATTTAAAACACTGGTTCAAACTACAATGTCTAGCATAAAAGATAATGTACACAAAATTATGCTTTCATTTTATCATGAAAATGAAAAAGATTCAAATATGGAAATAAGACCAGAAAGAAGATTTCCCGCCTAAAGCGACAAAATAGAAAAATGCAATCTGATGTGAATCACAAATGTTTTTTTTGTAAAAGGGTAAAAGTCTGTTAAAAGTAGTCTTAGCCTCTACATGAACATTTTGAAATTTCTTGCACATACTACATACATAGATCACCACAAATCTCAGTATTTCAATGGTTAAAATATAAAATAGAAGGAAGTATCACTGTCCATATCCATGAAAAACCGGATGCATATCCTCACACATGTATACACCATTGCATCAAATTACTGCACCCAAGCTCACAATTGAAGGTAAACGTCACATTTCATTTATCAATGTTTCAATAACGGATATGCAGAGTTCATCTCGCTAATCTTTTCAAGGGGTTTAAACAACCCAAGTTCAACGAAATCAATATGCATTTCATGTACATAACATACTATCCAGGCACTGATACTACTTTTATGCAAACACAGTAAGAAACAATTTGGGAGCTATAGGTTAAGCTCGGCATCTCCTATTACGGTAATTAAACTTTTACTAACCTGTGTCAAAAAGAGCAACCTTTTGTTTCATTATTTGGAAAGAACATGCACAGTTACCCGAACAATCTCTAAATCCTAGAAACTTGTTTCCCTAAAAACCAATTTCTGATATGGTAACCAACACCCGAAACTTCCTCAACGTAGCTTACTAATTTCAAGTCGGGCCATAGTATCAACATTTGATTGTTTAAAAAAATATATATAGAGAGAGAGAGTGTGTACAGCTAGGATGAGGTTGGGCATGTTTCCGTCTCTGGCGATGACTTGTAACCTGGAAACAGCGTCGTCGTTGACGACTATATCCGCCACTCTGCTCGGCCTGTACTTCTCCACCCACGGCATCTCGTACCCTTCACTCACGGTCACCGTTGATGATGAACTCGCCGCCATTTCTCACTCAACTCACCACTCGAGATGTTGATGGTGTATGATGTTGATGACGTATAAAGTTAGCATATCGGGCAGTCGTAAGCAATGAGGTATTCGAGGGAGTGTGTGGCCTCATAAAAAACGGTCATTCACTTGAGGATAAGTATTAAAATTATGGATCCAGATTTCATATGCTTCTCTTGTATTCATTAAGGTATGAATAACGGAAATTAGTAATAAGTGAGAGAAATGTTACTCCTAAGCCCCAGATTTGTCATTTATGGACAGAATGAATGATCAAGATATCTAGGGCACATGTCCAATGGGTTTAATCAGTTTATTAAGGTCTGTTTTTATATTTGTTGCGGAGACAACCTTACCAATTCGACTGTCGCAGTTGATTTGTGAAATTGGAATCCAATGTTTACTTGTTTACTCGCTCTTTGTCATTTATTTTTATTTTTTTTGGATTAACTATTCTAAAATGAAAATATTAATATGTTTGATACTTGGTCGTCTTTTCTCATCAAAAGCTCACTTGAGGAAACGGAATCCTGTATTTCTTGTGTTGGATGCCAACATGTTACTGCAATTGCTTTTCTGTCAGTTTGCAGCAAACTTAAACTAAAATCAAGATGGCAACTGAAAATGGAACGATCTTGCATTTGGCAAAATGTAGCAAACTGTTTCAAGCGATAAGAAACTGACAAGGTGTGACACACGCTAATAATCCCGTAAGTAGTCTTCTGTATGCTATATGATTATGGGAATTCAGATAAGGTGTATCTGTCGTATGTTGCTTTTCTTCCTCTTTCTGTAACGTCGTAACGAGACTTAAAATAGTTCATGAATGAAATTGAGAAAACTGTAAAAGTCGTACTAACCATAATAGAAGTATGTTTATATAAAAGTCAAAGTAGGGAAATCAAAATTGTTTAGCCACATTGAGGATCTGGAGATCTATTAAGTAATAAGTGATGAAGAAAGAAAACTATGAGTTATTGTTCTTGTTCTACACTTCGACATGATCTTTGACTGTGGTTGATTTGGTACCATCGACGACTGGTAGTTGATATGCCTTTTCTTGGTCACTATTTGATGTATTCGAGCCTACAGGGTCTTTGCTTTTACCCCACACCACAGAGTACAGACCAAATACTATGATGATGGCTCCAATTAAACTGAAACACAACAAAAAAAAGCCAAAACACAGTTAGGCACACACATGACATAGTCACATAGCTAAACAATTGAAATCAAAAACAAGTCTTCTTATTCCCATCCGCAGCAGCCACATTAACCATTCCCTCAAACTTAACCTATTTTATATCTTTTAAGAAATTGTTTACATTTATACAAAATTACCGCTTGCTTATTAATTTCCTTATAATAATCCTACATTATTTTCTTTTATTTATTTATTTATTATCATTTAATAATCATAACAATATTACAACCATAAAATAATAGACCTTATGATAGTTTATTACTATTATATTAATCTAGGGATTCATATAATTTACTCATATGCACACATCTCCTTCATTTCTAATAATAATAATTTACGATGACCAAGTTTCAACTGGTCCCCCGGCATACCCAAAAGACACGATAATATATCCCCAGCAAGAGGTCTGAAAACTGTCCAGACATGATAAGAGAGAATCTGTATATTTAGCAACAACGATCTTAGAAATTTCTCCCCCTTAATTAGTATTACTATTTAGTATTTACTATAGTATATAGGACATATTGATGTATTAAGCAAGATTGTGTGGAGCCTTTGTGATATGACTATGACTATAAAAGAAGAGTTTGAACGCTTTGTCTGTAAAAATAAATACATAATCTCTCTTTAAATTTTCTCCTTCTCTTTGTATATTGAACCTTTTCCATGATAGGTGTGTGTAAACTGTAAAATATTTTTTTATACTACTCCTTTGTGTAATGCTTATCTTAATAATTGCACCGATTTAGAAAATAATTTCCGTTCTTCCTGGATATATAGTTAATGTTAGACGTAGATCGGTAGATGCTTATGTTATGTACTTAATTAATTGTCAAAAATCTGTTCTTTTAAGAACTGAGAAGTTTCATTCTAGCATCATTATACATTTATGATAAACAAAAAGAAAAAAATAACATGTTTACCTAATCTTAATTTTTTTAACTTGATAATTAAGTCTCAACCTTCACAATCTATAGTCTATACGATCATTTTTTGTAAGGATACTTTGCAAATTAATTATGAGAAATGTAAACATGCATTTAATTTTTGAATATATTAATAAAATTTCTCTATCATGAAATTATTATCAATCTAAATGTGTTTTTTTTTTGTGCATTTTGAGTGTAAAGGCACAATCCTTGAGCGAGTTAGTACTAGGACCGCTTGACCCCATGTTGAGAACACGTATAGACCAATGGCAAAGACAATATTGACCATTTGATTACCCAAAACTCTGTTTAGAACAAGACTTAAATTCTGAGGAAATTTCTTATAAATAAATTTTTTCGGTTTATCTTAATTATTCCCATCGCTCTTCCATGTGGTATTCCACAGTTGGCCTTTTTCTTTTGAGAAAATCTCTTTTGGTGAAAAACCCGTTTCACGAAAAAACCTTTTTTATGAATATATCCACCTTTTGACAAAAATGTTTCATTTTATAATTTTTAATAGATTTGGAAAAAAAAATTGTATTTTTTTCCCATTTTTTATAATTTTCTTGATTTATTACTTTAGAATAACATTAAAATTTATTAAAAAAAGAACATTGTTGCGAGTTACAGTAGATAAAAAACAGAGCTTTATGCATTTTGCATTTCAAGATTTGAAAAATGTGTATCTTGGGCTTGCTTGCCAATAGGTTTACACCTCTAGTTGTAGCTATTACGTACCTAAGCTCTCATGGTTTTCCAAGAAAGACTGTGTTAATGTGTTTACGGCTGCCACATAAACCTAGCTGTTTGTTTACTTTTTTCTCTTACATAAAAACCCAAGGGATACATAGACTAGCTAGGTTTCCGTGGTGACGGTGTACGCATCAAGCTCCGCCAGCGTTATAAAAGCCCTTATTCTCTCTCATTTTGAGCAACACAAGTTGTTCCTTATTCTAGTTTTTTTTTATATTACTAATCATCCTTTTCTCTCCCGGTTGTCCAGAAGAGGATTTTGGCCAACCTCAACAAATAATGTCTATGTAGAGAGAAGAAACCTCTCTTTCAGGTATGTGTTTCCGATTTGCTATTTTGTTGAATTCATTATTTATTGTTGATTGCGCTTTTCCTTTCCGGTTGTAGATTTGCTATTCTTAGTTTCTCTTTTACCGATTTGGGTATTGTGATTGTTGATCTGAATCAAATTATACATGCTAGTTAAACTTAATCATATGGCGCTTCGAGAATTTTAGAATTTTTAACCTATTGCACATATTTTTAGATTTCGTGTTTTGAAAATGACATAATTTTAATGTATTCACTCTTCGTATTTGGTCTTACACATTCAATAAAAGCATATTGATTTCTTAGTTTTAATCCAGTAAAACTACTCATTAGAACTGATGGTTATGATTGAGATCTTTTCCTCATTGCTTCAGAAAGATTTTCATTGTTCTTTATATTGCACAACGAAGAAGTTGATTCGATATTATTTAGGAAACAAGCCCTTTTTTGATTCAGGGCGATGTCGTGAACCATCAACAATTTCCTAAAACTCACCGGCAGAACTCAATGTTTTCAAGTTTGGTTAAGTTTTCATGTTCTGTTTTTAAGATTTGTATTTTTGTAGGAAAAAAATTCGTCTAACAAGAGGTTCATAAGTTATTTTTACGAGGACATATTTGTGTTTCTTGGAATACCTTTTCTTGTTACTCGTTTCACCTTGATACACAATATCTCAATTTAGTTTTTTTTTATTAAATAAGAATATCCCAATTTAGTTGTTTACTTCAATTTTGATGGACACAAAAATGTTTAATTTTTCATGAGTTTTCTCTTGATCGGTATTGCTTTCCCGGTTAGGATATTTAGTATTTACTTGTGATGATGAACAGGAAATGGTAAGTATTTTGGAGAAGCGTATCAGATACGTACAAATTCACAGAAAGCATGTATCATCAAGGTCAAATCGGAGGGAAAAAATCAAGCAGATCATTGTTCGTACATTTCAGAACAAGGTTTATCCCACCACTTCTTTTACTTGCTATAGAGAAAGGAGTAGTCTTAAATATATATAGAAAGTAGTGGTTGCTATTTGAATATTGAGTAGTATTATAACATCATAATTGGCCTTTTTTATAAAGACTCTAGGGACGTATTGAACATTAAATTCCCCTGATAAAATTTAGTGTTGGGCTTAAAAATATTCAGTGTCAGAAGACAAGATAGGCCATAAGCACTAAAGTACAACCAAACAAACAAACAAAGCGTCTTTCTGCTTGTAACTCCAGGTCTGTGATTATTTATGGGCTTGAATGCAGCAACCAAAAAAAGTATTTATTAACAGAAAGTTGGTTCTTAATTTGGTTATCTAATTGGAATTTTTGATAAATGCTATAATTCTCCAGTTACATATGTATATATTATATATATACATACGTGTGGGTGTGTTTTTGTCGGATTGGACTTTGAAGTCGTTCAGAGTCATCATTTATTGAGAAATCCCTAAGTTTTGAAATATAGGGAACACTGATGACTCTGAACGACTTCGACCAAAAGAATTAAATCAACGGAATATAGAGGCTTTGGTCACCGAGAACTACTTCAGTTCTTTTCTTTCGTTTCATGTCTACGAACTATAAATAAATTACACCAAATGTAGAGGACTTGGTTGCTACTTGCTATGAAACTATTTGTCCTTATAATTTGTGGACATTGATGCTTTCTGAATATTAATATCTTGTGGCAAAGTTGCCAAACCAATATTGTGGGTTTTTTTTGTGTATGAAATAATCAACCGATATAAATGACCCAATAATGTGTTACTTGGTCAGCTGGTCCACAGATTGTCTCCACTAATGACGGCGATGATGAAGATTCTAATGACGGCTCTAAGTTGAAGCAAACAACTCTTGATACATCTGTTAGGTTCTGAGTTTCACAGAGGTTACTCTTTTTGTCTCTCTGTTTGTGTGGCTATACGTGTTCATATATTTATTTCTTAGCTGATTGAGATTCAACGGATATAGTAGCTAAAAAAAGGAATTTGTTTGTATTTTACACAGTATGCTACAAGTGAAGTAAACAATTGGGAATAAACTACAGTTTTGTACACTTACGGCGTATATGAAATTATGAACCTACAAATCTTAGCCTGCACGAACATATAATTTTGAAAATTTAACTATACTTAGTATATCAAATAGAAGAAAAATCATAGGTCTGGGTACTAAATGTTTAAAACCATAATTATACACTGTTCTGTCATATTATTTTATATTTTGTGCAAAACTCCATCATGCTTTTCTAATTTTGTTCATGATCTATCATACAGTCTTTGTCTATTATAGTCCTCGGTTTATGGTTATTTTCCTATGTGATGTACTAGATCGTTGAGAAATGTTATGCTAGTGCACTTATTGCTAGTTTCTGTAGGTCTGTGTACATATTTAAGATCTGGCGATTTGTTAGTGAACAAAATTTGAGTGTTATGTTATAATTATCTGTGTGCTTCTGCAGATCTGCATCAGTCGCCGCAAAAGTGACAGTTCAACGTCTTGCTGCCAAGGAGGAGGATGTAGATTCTGATTCCAGAGATGAAGCAGTTCGAATTTCATCAAATGACGTTTATGATAGATAGTTCGGTATGAATAATTTTCGATTTCTATGAAAATTACTTACATATGAAACACTGCATTAATTAAATTGGATTCCCAGAGAACAATGAATTTAGATTAAGTGTGATTTACTCTCTTGATTTAATTCTTCTGGGCAAAGTCGTTCAGAGTCATCAATCTTCCTGATATTCAATTCATCTGGTAGAAATCGTTCAGAGCCACCAATTTAATTATTGTATGTGTGTGTTCTTTTGTTTGATCAGAGTGGTAATCAAATTGGGGGTTTTGGTAAAGGGTATAACTGTGCAGTTTTTTTTTTTTTTTTTTGGTAATCAATTCTGCAGTTACATATACATACATATTAAAATATAAGTTGGATTATATTTGAGTGCCTATCATATTGGGGTTTTGCTAATTAGATTTATTTGTGTGTGTGCGCTTGTTCTTTTGTTTTATGGACTGGCAATTAGATTCTGGGGTCTTGGCAATAAACACACCTAGGTGTTGGTTTTGATGAAGGTTATATATATTTGCAGTTACAAATACAAACATAGGTATTTTTAGTTTCATGTACGTACGAATGCATGTGTTTGTTTATTGGATTGAAATGGTAATAAAGCTGGGGTCTTGTATTGTCTGGAAAAATGACGTAATTTCAATATATGCACTCTTTATATTTGGTCCTACACACATCTAATAAAAGCATCTTGGTTTCTTAGTTTTAATCCAGTAAAACTGCTCATCAAAACGGATGGATATGATTGAGATCTTTTCCTCGTTGCTTCAGAAAGATTTTCATTTTTCTTGGTATGGCACAAATAAGTTGATTTGGCACTATTTAGCAAACAAGCCCTTCTTTGAATCAGGGCGATGATGTGAACCATTAACAATTTCCTAAAGCTCACTGCCTTAACTCAATGTTTGCTGTTCTGTTCTTAAGATTTGTATTTTTGTAGAAACACAATCGTATAGCTGGCAGAACTCAATGGACTTCAACTAAAAAACAAGTTTTGTCGAGACACAATCGTATAGCTTGCAGAACTCAATGGACTTCGACTTAAAAACAAGTTTTGTTGAGAGAGACAATCGTATAGCTGCCTTGAAAAGTTTCCCATATCAGTAAAGCTTATGAAAATAAACTTCCACCAAAAAAGGTAGGAGCAAAAATTAATTGCTGACAAAACATACTAAAGAAAATCAAAATCCTGGATATGAATGGTATTTCCTCTCAGGACCATCCGTTGCTACATGTAAAGCTTCCAATTGCCTGGAGTTGTTGGTGACCCAATCAAATAAAAAACCCTTGTTTGGTCTATCTCTAATACTTAGCATCTTCATAACTTTCCAGCATCCTCAGGCTCAAGTTGTTACATGAGGAAACAATTGCTCTCCAACATTTCAAGTAAAACCATTCAAAGCAATATTAGCAGCAGGATTCGTTCCCTAGAAATTCACGAAAATCAAAGCATCTGTTGTAAAGTGGAAAGCCAGATTGGGATCTATTGTAGCAGAATCTACGAAACTAAGGTGGTTGATGAATCACAGTTTTCCGTGTGGAACTTCCAATGAAGATCTCCCAGATAATAGAGGCAACATATGTGAAGATGAAGAAGAGTATGTTTCAGGAATTTGGGAGTCAAATGTGTTTAATTGACCACACGAGCTCGTGGATCATGAGACTTTAAACAGTCAGGACTCAGGAGTGAGAGAAGAGAGTAAAAACCGAGAAGTTGGTATAATGTTTCCAAAGAAAGTACGACCAGAGATAAGTTATATACTGGGAGCCTAAAACCTTTTGGGGTTAAATCTGAGTGGAATTCTGATGAAATTGTTGAAAATATTGGTATATTGAGGCTCCCTAGTTTGTGTTTTGTGCTATTATATATAGTTTTACGCTCTTAGGCATATGGTTTAATTAGTGCTGAGATTTATAATTCTTATGTTGGGATGTAGTCCTATAGATGAGTACTTTTGACCAAGTATTTTGTTTGTCTTTGTAGTATTTTGAAGTTAAAAAAACTAAAACAAAATACTGTGGAGTAATTGTAATTCTAATGTCAGACAATGCGTCAATAAGATCTTCAATTATTTCTATATGTATATTGAAATTCTTCACAAAAGAATATTATTGAAGTTAAGTATAAAAACATTATTGAGTCTCGAATTTGTTTGTAATTGTAAATTTTATGGTACTTTATCTAACTACTTGATGATTTAATTGCAACGAAACATGAAGCATTGATGAAATAAATGAATATAGTAGTAACTAATAATGTAGTGGTTAATAACTCAGTCTGCATCAGTAGGAGGAGAAGTTAGTTATTCGGTCCATTTGGAGCTTGGAGGATGTACGTACAATAGTTTGAGTGACCATATTTAATTGTATCTTTACTTAATTAACTTGGTTTCAAGTTTCAACAGTATAAAAAGTTTTTCCTGATTATTTTGCAATTATTCGGGGGTCCCATGTAATGAGAATCATTTTTATGGGCTTCGATTTAGGCTATGTACGTAGCAAATTTGGGCAAATGACGAATTCAAATTAGCAGCTTCAGAAATTGGTATCACAAATCAGTATTGGGGGAATTTCTGTATCTGCACTGGGGAAAGTAAGAGAAGTTGTTAGTGCTTTCTTTTTGGGCATTAGTAAATCCGTTTTTCATAAAGCTTGCCTATCAGAGATTAGCTTGCGAGCGAGACACTTAATCCACCGCCGAGCTTGTTGTCCTGCCATTTTAAGGAATGGTGAAGAAACTTTTAAGAGAGAATATCTCAAAGCGGTCTCATATATATGCCAATATCCCACCAGAAGAACAGGGTTGGAAAACGTGTCGTAACATTAGATACGTATATCACAGTTTGCTAACAGAACAGACACTTCTTGAGTTCTTGTAGTCTTTTGGGGTGAATGAAATGATATTTGAAACTTGATCATCCTCTGTCAATATATGTATCTACAATTACACATCTCCTTCATTTTTAATAATAATAATCTGCGATTACCAAGTTGCAACTGGCCCCCGGCATACCCAAAAGACACGATAATATATCCCGAGAACTGTCCAGACATAATAAGAGAGAATCTGTATATTTAGCAACAACGATCTTAGAAATTTCTCCCCCTTAATTAGTATTACTATTTAGTATTTACTATAGTATATAGGACATATTGATGTATTAAGCAAGATTGTGGGGAGCCTTTGTGATATGACTATGACTATACAAAGAAGAGTTTGAACGCTTTGTCTGTAAAAACAAATACATAATCTCTCTTTAAATTTTCTCCTTCTCTTTCTATATTGAACCTTTTCCATGATAGGTGTGGTGTGTGTAAACTGTAAAATATTTTTTTATACTACTCCTTTGTGTAATGCTTATCTTAATAATTGCACTGATTTAGAAAATAATTTCCGTTCTTCCTGGATATATAGTTAATGTTAGTACGTAGATCGGTAGATGCTTATGTTATGTACTTGATTAATTGTCAAAAATCTGTTCTTTAAAGAACTGAGAAGTTTCATTCTAGCATCATTATACATTTATGATAAACAAAAAGAAAAAAAAGAACATGTTTACCTAATCTTAATTTTTTTAACTTGATAATTAAGTCTCAACCTTCACAATCTATAGTCTATACGATCATTTTTCCCAAGGATACTTTGCAAATTAATTATGAGAAATGTAAACATGCATATAATTTTTGAATATATTAATAAAATTTCTCTATCATGAAATTATTATCAATCTAAATGTGTTTTTTTTTTTTTTCATTTTGAGTGTAAAGGCACAATCCTTGAGCGAGTTAGTACTAGGACCACTTGACCCCATGTTGAGAACACGTATAGACCAATGGCAAAGACAATATTGACCATTTGATTACCCAAAACTCTGTTTAGAACAAGACTTAAATTCTGAGAAAATTTCTTATAAATAAATTTTTCCGGTTTATCTTAATTATTCTCATCGCTCTTTCCTGTGGTATTCCACAATTGGCCTTTTTTTTCTTGTCTTATGTTGTTTTCCATTTTAATTAGTTTCAGCGGCGAACCTAAAATCACTAATATATTAGCAAAAATGATTTGTTACACCCTAAAATCAATATATATATATATATATATATATATATATATATATATATATATATATATATATATATATTATTAATTTGACGGGGTGAAAGTGTGTCATATCTGAAAAGTGCTGCCTTTTAAGTATCATGTAGGGTAATGGTTATTTTGGGACCACATCGTATAATGAAAATGCATGTTGGAATGATACATACGAAACGTGTTAGATAATCCCAACTTCAAGTTCAGAAAACTAACGTGTTAGATAATCCCCATGGTAACTAGAGTTCTCAATAACTGCGAAAGGCCATACTTAAAATATAGTCCATAGTTAAAAAAAATTTAAAAATAAAATCAGTCCATAGTTATTTCTTCTTTGGAAATCAAATACAGTAAATACTTAACGCAGCAACATAACTGGAATTTCTGAATTCTTGGAGTAATGTTTCGGATGAAAAAATTGTAGTACATGGTTACCTTCAAAAGCCTGTAAACTCTATGCTAGAATTTGTTTGATTGTTTTGAAAATGGTGGAAATCTTCTTTTCGAAGTCTAGTTCCCATTACTGAAGTTGAAGTTATGGGTACATATGAATAATTCATGTTTATATGAACTACAACCTCCGTCCCATTTTATAACTTTTATACGAAACTACGTTTAATTTTGATCGGCTTTGAACATGTAACTAAATTGCCGAAATAATTTTTTTTATTAAATTTTCTACATAATTTAAATGTTAAACTATATGATATACTTTTTTTTAATTATTTTTGAAATTTAGTTATATATTCAAAATCGTTCAAAGTTACGGAGTATAATTTTCTAACAAATAAAGAGTACTACTCTTGAATTCTACATCAAACACCCCATCGGCTGTCAATCAAACTGCGTAAATTTTATAATTATGACACTTTTTTTATGCCACATTTGATTCAGTCAGTCTAGGTTACTAGATACAAACATTAAAATAATAGTAGAAGATTTTATATGCTTGTAAGAAACCTATATCATGTTGTTCCAAAAAAATTAAACATACGTTCATCATCTGAAATGCTGATAAAAAATTCGTGTATACATTACATCCAAGCTTTAAGTGTACATTTTATATATTTTAAATAATAATTAGACTGACCATTATTTTCTCTCGAGATTACTCATTCTGTAACGACAAGTAGGAGAAAACCTTTTATAGTTATCTGTATGTAATTTTTATTTTCTTGAATCCAGTCTAAAATATCAAATCTCTATAGTCTCCACTTTTTGATTTTTTTGAAGGTATACATATAACTATTACGAATGCAATGGGACTCACCATAAATACTTGACCGTTAGTGGAGCAAATTTCTCCATACTATCAATGAGAATAACATAATTTTGAAGATATAGTATATCTTTTTAGTTATAGAAAGTTTTTAGTTCACCTTGGGAACGTTGGAATTTATTATTTAAAATCATAATTAATGTGAATAAATGATCTGATGGGTAGACACTTGAAGTTGGAAAAATCATACAGACAAAAACTAGTTTAAATATGTTCAACTTTGAGTGTACGATAATTTAATCAATAATTCTAATGAGTCAGATTAGCTCAACCACGCTTATTGCGATTTTACAATAAAATGAGTAAATTTTATAAGAAAACCAATTGGGTGAAAGTTATAATAGTGTTTATGCCTTCATATTAATTGGTTTGACTCTTTCACATGTCAATGCACCCTTATTATGTGATGCATTGATTTTCCTTTTATTTTCCTAATTTTTTTGTCCACTTTCATCCTTTCTTTCTTTCCACCTCAGTTGCTATGATATGTTTGTACTGGATGTACGTACACCTATGATATTGTAGCGTGAGGTGAGCCATTAAGATTTTAGTTTTTCAATATGTTGTATATAAGTTTGATTAAAAATTAGGTAAGAAGTGTGGCTGAGTCGTCAGGGTAAATAGCATCATTGTAATTTAATTTCATCAATGAAAGTCTATTAATCTGTTGACTCTTGAAACCAACATAGTTCGACTCATCTATCCATTTATTGTTTATCTATTTAATTCAAATATATTTGTTGTAAGCATTCTGATGACCACTATGGGGGTCTTTGTCCCATAGAAGTAGAACACCTCTTTTTTTCTTTTTATGATGAATAATATAGAGCCGTTTGTACCCAATAAATAAATAAATATAAATATTTGGTTGGTTATAGGAGTATTAAAAGAAGAAAGGGGTCGATGTTGGTGACATATAGCAATATTTTTATTTTAATGAAATTTGTTTGTTTGGTTAAAAAAAAGACATATAGCAATATTTCTATCATGTGACGCGGTCAAGACCAATATGTCACCTTCTCATGTGTATTGTGTACCCAAACCTAGTTGTAGTACACAGACCAAAAAGTTTAAAATTAAAGAGAATACGTACGAAGAAGGGACTTAAAAATGTCACCTAAAAAGCAATTACTCAAAATCAGATAATATATTTTTGTAATGTACTATTTGTATTAATTAAGTTGTCAGTTCTCTTCATCTCTCTAAACATTTCTATATCATATTTCTCTCCATCTGACCCCCAAACCCTACCCCTAGCTAAATGGACTTTTAGCCAAACTCGACATCTCCACTGAGACACACCCCTTCCTCGACTTCCAAGACCCGATCTCCGTGGATCCAGTCTTGGTGGGGAAGAGGGAAAGACCGTGAGTACAACTATAATTTCCTTCTCCACACAACTTAGTGTTAAAAGACTTTATTAGTCGTAACTTAAAAAGAAACACACATGAACTGCATTTAGTCCTACCAATTATGGTTAACAACTTTGCCTGATCCTAATTATACTGTAAACATAGTTGGTCTAATAAACACTTTGGTATTATATATTATCCTACAAAAATAAAACTTTGGTGTTATTGTCTTTTAGCTGTAAGCATATGATATGAAATATTTACAATTGTAATTAAATTAGAAAGAAATGGAAAAGAAAGATATATAGATGGTCACGTGGTTGACTGGCTGGACCTGTTCGGGGGATGGGGTACTTTAAATATTTGCTAGTTAGTTTGGAAAAAATGGACCATTCCTCCATAATTATTAACTTACCAGGACCTATTTTTGGAAATATCGTTTTCAAAAAGTATGACCTTATATGTGTAGCTATAGGGGTTCAAACTTTATCAGGTTGTCAGTTTTTCGGTTTTTCATATGTATTAGTAATTTTTTTCGATATTTTTTTAAAATCAACTTACTCTTTATTTTTAAAGGGTTGTTCAAAAAATCGGTAAAATTTGACATTTATATATTTTTTTATTTATAAATGTTTGTTTGACAATTTATAAGTTAGTAATATTAATAAATACTCAAAAAAATATATATTAAAGGTCAAATTTTATCTTTCTTTTTTTAACAAACACTTTAGAAATAAAATAATATGTTGATTTACAAAAAAACGACGAAAAAAATTACGAATACGTATAAAAAAAAATCAAAAATTTAACAAAATCTTGACGATTGGAACATGGTAAAATTTGAACTTATAGCTATAACTCTAGTAATTTTTCAGTTTGATCGGTACTAGTAAAACTGTAGGGTCAAATGTTTGCTCTAAAAACTTGGGTACGAAATATATTAAATGTGCTTAATTTGCAGTTTAAGTTTAGTTAATAATTACAGCATCTTTCAATACACTAATCTGTCTATATAACTATATTTACATTGGTAACATGAAACCGGCCATCATGCATTCACATGTTTCTCAAGAGACAAATTTGCAACCAAGAGCCGCTTTTAGGAAATAAAGAAAAACTCACATTTTTTTTATTTTAAATCTTATTTAATAGAATCAAGGGATCTCACATTCAAAATATTATAATTGGGAGAAATGTAACTTTGGTCTATACTTTAATTTCCCCTCAGGTTAAAATAGTTGAGTATTATATCATCTTTTTAGAAGTCTGATTATTATTGATTGAGTGCTATATCATCATTTTAGAAATTCACTCACCATGAATTAACAGATGCCCCACAACTCCAAGCAATCTTATCACCATATATTCATGTGAATAATAGGGTGCGTGGTTCATATTCTGAATATTAATAATATATTGATCGATCATTTTCTGAATATTAATAGTAAGACTTTGATTATTATTGATCGACCACACCCAAGTAGTACAGTCCATGCACGTTCTCATTAAGTGAAAATTCAGTCTAAAAAAGAATGGTTCTTGAGTGGTTTCTAAGAAGAATAGAACGACTGCAGGCTAATTATTATTTATCACTTTTGTAAAAGACATCTTCTGAAGCAAGTGACTTGTTTGGACACGTTAAATATTGTTTATTGTGTCAAACATGATGATTAGAGTTGTCATTAATTACCAACTTTGTAGCCAAGATATGTAAGAAAATATAAACTGCATGCAGGTATCCATAATTGAGGAAAACAGCTAGCCCATTCTCAATAGTCATGTATCATATGTTTATATTAATACAAATAAAAACAAGATGACACAGAAGAAAGTAAATGGCAAAAGAATACAAGATGTCTCAATAACTATTATTACCAAATACTGTTAAATATACACTCTGTAATATTAGACTAATTCCGTAACTCTCTGTAATATTAGACTAATTCCGTAACTCGTTTTTTTTAAACTTCATAATAGATTTTTAAACTCAATTTTCAATTATTTTAAACGTTATTTTTTTTTAAATTATAGTAGGATTTTTTTTCTATAGCATTCCCAACAATATCATTCTAGTTCTTCCCTTACTGTATTAAATCCATGTTAAACCGTCTCATTAGTTTTTTTTCAACCATTCTAAAGGGCAATTACACTGGCTAGCTATATGTATATCCTAACTAGACTAGATTATTTTAGTAGTAGTACAAAAGAGTAGTGTCACAGCATGCTAGCTAATTAAGCCCCTTGCCAAATCTAGTACTAGTGAGTTATTCTTGCTAGTTATTTTAAGCTAGCACAACAAGAAGATAGCTACATTTTTAAGAAAATGAGTTTTTTTTTTGCTAAATATATATATGTATGAATTAATAACATGCGTGATGTGCTTACTCTTAGTCTCGTTGAGAAAGATATAATAGCAGACCATGGACAACGACAAATACCAACCTTAACATGTTCATTTAATTAATTACTCTGAAGCAATATATACAACTAGTTAACATACACCATTTAATAGTCTTTCCTTGAATATCCATTCTTTCACCTTTGTTAACAAATAAAAATGTAAGAAATATACCAGAGATGACATACTATATCTGTTAATTTAAATTACAATTCATTTGTCTCTCACATTATTTATGAATCTGTTAACCTTCATACTTAATTGTGCTGTGTGCACACAGTTTTTCGTAAAATATTAAAAGACGCAACTATATATAAACGCATATTCAAACGTGTGATATGGTGTTGTGCTTTCATTTAATTCCTCAATGGAAACCTAGCTATCAGGCAAGCAATACCTTTTTTGTGAGTTTCTTTTACTTTTGGTTTCTGTTTGAATTGATCAATTTTGCAATATTTTTAATCAAGAGATATTTTGTCGTTTCCATCCGGTATTTTTTATGATTTGAATTGATTCATGTAAAATCGAACCATATGTATGCATATTCTTGTAATAGTGAATCCACCTGATTAAATAATTCTTTCAGATCGATAAAACTTTTTCCATATTTAATGTGATGTATGATTTTGGCCACGTCACCAAGCAAATAATTGGTTATATCATTTACATGGCTGAGTAGTACACTTGCTTGTAAGCCTCATTTACAAGTGACATCGCCTCTTTGAAGATGCCAGTTGATTGATTATCATAGAATGTTGTATGCAAGGAAGGAGGCTGAGTATATATATACCACTCATTTGTAAGAACTACTGCAATTCTATCGGCGCACATACATCAAAAAAATTGGGAAACATAAGAAAGAATTGAAATTCATCGCAAATGGCAAGTAGAAGAAACCAACGGTATATCGAGAAAGTTTAGGAACATTTTTTAAGTGAAGCAACCATGGAACTGAGAAAGCTTTCAGAATGTTGTATTCAATTTAGAGGGGGAAAAAAATCTAGTTTAGTTTTGCATGCTTTTCTTAAAGCATGTTAGAATGTGTTGTGTATAATCAGTGTTTAGCTGATAGTTTTACTAACTTAGCAGTTAGTCGGTTGTGATTAATATCGTTACATTAGTTTCTATTAGGTTCTTTTGTAAAACCGGGTTAGATCCCACTTTGATTAACATATATGTCGCTTTAATTAAAAAAATAATTTATTGTATCATTTTAATTTGGGTCTTGTTGATACTAGCAACGTAAACAATTCAAAAGTACGTATATAAGTTTGTGTTTCTAATTAGATATATTAGTTATCAAAATGATAAAAATGGTATGAAAATGACTTCCATAATTTTATACGAATTATATTTAGTTACCAACCTATACACTGCTACCAAATAATTACTCTCGACAACAAAAATTAATATACTCCGGTACTTGTTTTGACATTTTAGAATTTATTCTTATATAGTTTTACAAAACACATTCTGTTGAAAGAACACGAAACTGGTTTCAGTTATATGACAAGATGAGACCGTGGAAAGAACATGAATTTAATAAATTATATGACAAGAAGAAAATTCACTTATTTCACCACTAAGAAATTTAGTCTAAATCCAATTGTTTTGCCTTATTACCATTTCTTATTTGTTAAGTGGTCTCAGAACCAGAAAATTTTGGTTTTTAGCTAGATTTGATAAAGCCAGATATACAGCTTTATTTTAGCCTCGATTTATAAAGATTACTTTCCTAGAATATTTAGCTAAATATTAAATAGAACGTAGTTTAACCAGGAAACTTGTTTTCCCTAGAAAAAAAAATTGAATTTCATGTTTTCCGCTTCTTGTTTTCTTCTTTCACGTTTCCATATCCGCTTCCCTATAGGAACTAATAAACATTAAACTTACAAGATAGGTTTGAAAGATTTAAACTGTGTGGAAAATAACATCTACCAACTTCTCATCAGGATGATTATTATTAGAAGCGCAATTAGCAAAAAAACTGGAAACTTTGACACATATTAATATGTTAACGATAAGTTAAACCCCACAAATTCCACCCACTCGTTACAAGAGGTGTCCACGTTAATAACTCTATAAATGACTTGATGGTTTGTACCATCGTTAACCAAAATTTCCGCTTCTCATCAGTAAAATAGAAAACTGTGATACAAAAACCTACCGTGACAAAGCTTGTTTTTCCCTGTATTTTTGATATAATCATAGCTATGAATAATTATTGACTACTATATCTTGAACTTGTTTAGTTGCAGTACTTTTGAGCTAAATTGAGTTAAAAAGGATGATTCTCTTCCAGCCTATAACTATAATATATGGTTTTTCATCACCAAGTTAACAAACGCGGTTATTTGCTATTCGGTCACAAGAGTTTTATATATGTGAGGAAAAATATCAAATGAAGCAAAAACGTTACCACCAGAAGCTCTTAGTTGCAATCTGATTTTATTGTAGATGATTGACGATTACTACAACATAATGTGTGATCAGATAATAAGTATTACAGATATAAATGCAATGCTACTAGAACAACTTGCTTAATTACAAGTAAAATAAAAAATTACAAAACGTAAAAAAAGAAGATTGTAGCAGTTTCATGCATGATTCATGACTTTCAAAGTCTGATGCTATTTTGTAATTTACGAGTAGAAAACTAAAGGGAAAAAATTTGTAATTTTTTTACTGTTGTAGATGTCCTAATCAAGGAAGAGCATTTCAGTGTTAGGTGCAATATTAATTAGCTAGGTAACCATTTCTTTATCTTGTGTGCAAAATTATCTCTCTTTTCTGCTTTATTGGTGTATATATAACCCAAGGTCGTTCCTCATTTTAGCATATGCATTAAGTTTGAAAGATAAAATATAAAGAGAAAAATGGGTGACCAATTAGCCCAGGGACTCTTCACTAAAATAAAACATTACTTAGCAATAATTTTGTTGCAATTTGGATATGCTGGTATGAATATCATCACGATGGTATCGTTGAAACAAGGAATGAGCCATTTCATACTTGTGGTGTACAGACATGCAGTCGCTACCCTTGTTATCGCGCCCTTCGCTTTATTTGTTGAAAGGTAATTACTTTTTCTCCTTTTTCGTGTAACAGTTCTTCTTCTACAATTTATTGATGACGGTGCATTTTATAATCAGTGTAAATACTAAATCATTTTTGGAAGTAAATTTTACAATTAAGAACACGGTCCATCCCACCTTATATCAAAAATAAATCTTTGCTTTAAAGTTTGGTCGTTTTTGTAAAAGGAAAACTTTGTACTGGCTGTATATTAGTCTTATACATAATATGACAAATTTAGTACGTAGCAGAAGCTCCAAATATATATATACTTCCTGACTTGATTGTATAAATTCTTTTACACGAAAACAAGACCAAAGATGACTCTTTCTCAAGATAATGTCACTGGGCTTTCTAGAGTAATGTTCATACTTCATATCAATCATTTACTATCAATCTTTATATCACTACATCAATTTCAGAACACCTAGTATGTGTTCCTATTAAGTCTTCCTATTGTACCTTTTAACACATTTTGGAACACCTTAAAAGTGTTTCTAAATTGGAACAAACTAGATCGCTACCGGCATGGTTAAAAGCGATCTCCTATATGTTTTTCGGGTCTTGTTAAACTTCAAAAGAATTCAAACATAAAACTCAAAGTTTTCATAATTTAACATAAGAACAAATAAAATGCTAATATAGATTAAAATAAAACCAACTTGTCCAAACTAACAATTTAACATCTTACAAAAACGAATGTGCTTCTAAGTTTGAAAATTCACGAGTGTCAAATTAAACAAATAAGAATACAAGTATTTAAAGAATACATAAATCTGAATTTTCCGAAACTAAAAGCCGGTTAAATTCATAAAATGAAAGCTTGGTAAGAGCCATCCGAAAATCTGCTATTTACTCCAATCATCAAGTTTCAAATCATGCTTCACTCACTACACAGACACGCAAAACCTGAGAGAAAGACATGGGAAAAGCAAAATTAGTTAAAACTAAATAAAAAGGTAAAAGTCGCAAAAGAGGAAATTGAACAATATGTTAGAGGCGGCATAAACTAAATAAAAAACAATAGTTATAGTGAGGAAAAAAACAAATATCACCATAAATAGGCTTTTACATAATTAATATAGCATTTTGGATATTTTATAGTCATCATATTCATTACAATTTACACAAAAAATGACATCCATATTAGTGAGACAAGAAAATTGTTCTACACACATGGTCTGTTATGTAAGTATATAATCTGTTATGTAAGTAAATCGTACTTATACGGGTAACGAGTCGGTGCTTCGGCTCTAAAAATCGAATGTGTGATTTGGGTAATGCAAGGAAACCTCTAATCTTTACTGCATATAATCACAAACAATTTCATAAAAACAAGGATTAACACATCAAACATAAAAGGGTTTTTACCGTCACAAAAAAGTACACGCAACAAGTATAAACGAGGACACGCAACAAATGAAAAGGGTTGTAAAGAAAGTTCCAAAATAAATTAAAAGCCATATAATATAAAATGGTTTAAGAAAAATAGAAGGGAAGTAACCAAATTATGCAAGTCACTGTGTATCGTATTAGTTTATAAGAAAAAAGGATAGAGGTATCTTTTTTTAAAAAAAACAAGTAACCTAGAAAAAAAAGAAATTATGTAGCAAAAATATCATTGAAACGGAAACATGGCAATGGATATAACAGAAACGCTACCAAAAATATCCAGAGGGTTTAGTACACAAGCTTGTCACAACCTGCACATAAATATCACCATAGAAAAATTACAAACAGAATTCTGCAAATTACACGCTAGCCATCATTAAAAAAGGTATAAAAAACAATAAAGTTTACAAAGTGAACCCCTTAAATTACAAAGTGACCTGTCAACATGACCGGATCAATAATAGCTTCTGGAATTCAATCAAAGAGGAGGATCGTCATCAGCTTTTGACATTCAACCCTTACCATAGCAACAGAATAGCAACAATCACAGCTTCACATGATATAAAAGTAACAATCCTTCACAGAATACTTGGTATTCATATACATATATTTGCGTGTATAACAACAATAATTATTTAACATTCTTACAGAAATTGACAACATATACATGCTTATTGTAAATATTGTGTATTTACGGAACAGCAATTCCAAAATTGTAAAAGGAGCAATCTCTAAACAGTACATAGAACTTGTAAATTATGTAGGTTCTGAAAAAAGTAGTTTTTATTTTTATTATAAAGTTGTGCACACTCCCACTCTTAAAACTGAAACAAGCAGAAAATACGAGAAATTTTAAAAGCAAAATTTAGAACCTCAGTCCTAAGAATCCAAAAATTAATTTGTATGCCAAGACTCAAGCAAAGTTCTTACAAATAAGGATCTGGCACAACAAGGGGCGGGCGGAACTAGAGCAACGCATTTTTATATAATTTAGGCAGAATTAGAACACATCAACTATTTATCATCTGAATCTAGAATAAGTTTTCACATGCAAAAGTTTGTTTTGAAACATAATTTTGATGGTACATATCTTCAAAACTTATTGACATATAATCAAACACCTTATGTGCATACACAGAAGCAACAAACTCGTATAGGATCAGTCAATCATACATAAATCCAAAACTATTTATAACTTTTCATGCATCAAATTCAAGCATGTACTAAACGAAATTATCTCATTCAACTAAATGGATTCGTATTTAATCACGAAATTGGGCAACCAAAACTCCATAGCTTCGTATATGTAACAAAGAGAAAGATACGGTTATAAAAAAAAAAAAAAAAACATCAAAAATTGAAATCCTCAATTTACAACTGACCTCTGATCAATCAAAGAGGAGATACGTCGGGTTTAATTCATAATATATGATAAGGAGTAGTGGATGTGGCCTGCATTAATTCCATATTGATAACTATGATAACGTGTTGTAGATAATTCCATATTGGGGTGGTTATGAATTATGATAACTACTGCGTGCATACCCTCTGTTATTTACTCCGTATGTATCAAAGGCTAAATACTATTATGTCATTTTATCATATGTTAGTATGTTATTCTTAAAAATACAAAGACCAAACCTATCATTTGTTTCTCCCTATAGTCCCAATAAATTAGAAAGGAGTGAGTAATAAATTTGTTATAGATTCGGGTTTATGTTGTTAAAAATGAAAATCAAACCTAGTCAAATATTAATTCGGTTTTTTTTTTTTGTTTCTCAAGGAAAATAAAGAAAGTTTAAATTTTTAGAGAAATTTACTTCTAAAAATGTTAAAATATAAAAACTTATTGATAAAATCAACAACATAATAATTCGAGTTTGAGAAAAAGCATATTACAAATTGAATTAATAATGAATATGATTAAAAAAAAAAGAGCCCCTACTAGCCTGGAAAAAAAAAGTAATGAACTATATAAATTATAATGTTCTAATTTTTTGGGTTATAAGTTGGTTTGCAAATTAGTGAACTAAAACCAAACGGGCAAACGGGATCGTATTATTTCGAGTCGGTTTGGTTATATGTGAGCATTTTAAAATTAAGAAAAATTGAACCCAAGCGAATCAAATGGTTTAGTTCCGGTACGGTTTGTGATTCCGTTCGGATTTTCGGTATTTTTCACACCCATGGTGAATATAATGAAATTAGGAACACTTGTAATTATTAATCATGTGAGTGGCACATGTTCTAGTAAAAATATTTGGAACGGTTATATTGTGTTGCGAAAAAATCTGGAACACTTTTTTCATCAGGAACACTTTTGTTGCGTTCCAAAATCTAGGAATAGAAAATAAGTGTTCCAAATTGAATTAACACCGGTGTTTCAAAATTGCTATTTTGGTGTAGCGTATATGAATTTAAAGCTGTAAACGTCTCTTTACAAACCATTATTTTTATTTTTTATTAAGTAGGGCCGAGGCAGAAAATATTAGCAATGCCACAACGAACAGCACAAGTCCACCACCAGTAAGAGAAAATCTTGATCATCATCTATCTGATGAAGCGTGGACAATTATAATAATCGGTGGAGCATTTGGTTTAGTCTGTTTCGGGGTTGGTATTTATTTATGGTGGATGAGCAGACTTTCTAGGTTGAGTATTGCTCAACTTGAGTCGTTTCCTACTATTAGGTTTCCTCCAGATGAGGGAACATTAGGATACGGAATCTTAGGTTGCGATATCTGTTTAGAGGATTTCACTGAGGGACTCGATCTGAGAGTACTACCCTCGTGTGGCCATGTTTTCCACACTGAGTGCGCTGTAAACTGGTTGCACAAACGTCACGCTACCTGCCCTGTTTGTAGATTCGATTATAGTGTAGCGGTTTAGTTTATTTGTAATAAAAATTAATGATATTTCTATTTTTTTTTTCTTCATATTATTGTTAAATGGAGGATGAATTCATGTTGTACTATTTGAATGATATCATATTGAGTGTTGATATATCATGCCATTTAATTATTTGGTTTGTATTATTCTACTCTAAAAGTTCATCATTTAATTTTTCGATCTTATTGTTCATTAAAGCACTCATTTATGAGGAAATTTCTTCGTATAGAGATCATTTGCTTGTTAATCTAGTTGTTATTGTCTTCTTAGTGAACATTTACTTTTCTTCTTAGTGAACTACTATTATTAACCAATTGTTTGTGTTTTAGAATCACTTAGAAGAAATAGAACCCAGAAAAATTACAAAGTGATTGCTATAGCAAACTAAAACCCTGTTACTGAAAGTTTCTTGCAACAACGTAAAGAATCGTGGCAGAATATATAGAAACTGCAACAGATTATATTGTTGCTAATTTGATCCATTATTGTTGCAAATAGAATCTATCATGTTGATAATAATCAAATCGCAAATAGATTTCTGTTGTTGCTGTAGGATTATTTCAATTTCAAATACTATTTTAAAATTACTTTATATTTGTGTTCTCACCATTTTTTATTTCTGCCAGAATTTTAGTATCATTTAAATCTAAATAATTTATTTATTAATTATGTAATTCTTTTTCTCTTTAATTAACATACGTGCCATATTCAAACCATCAATATGTCATTTGAATATTGAAAACAAGATAGTTCAACTATCACAATACTCAAGTTCAATATCATATTCTATTTTCTCCTTCCATGGGAAAGTCAATCCATGATGTTGCGAGTTGTTCATTTATTAGCATCCTCCTAGAGCAACCTGCAATTAATTGTTTCAAAATTTTAGTTTCAAATTAACTCCAAAGTTAATTATTTAACATGCGATTAAAAAAGGTTGAGCCATCAAGAACAAAATTGTGTTAGATACTTTAGGTTTAATTAACAATTCGTTTTAACCTGCATAACTATAATAAATGATAACAAATCTGAATATTATGTTCAAAATAAAATATATTACGAGATTTATGCCATTACGCGTCATACACGGAACGCGTAGTATATATATCTTTCAACACACCAGTTATACCAGTAGTAGTTGGACGAATCAATTGAGATCTCTAGCCTGGTTTTAATTCGAAAGTATTTAAATAAATAATGAAGACTAAAAAATGGAGTCATAAAACTAATGTTAAATTAATTTTGAAAGATGCCCCGTCATATTTAGACTTGTTTATTTTTTCTAAAAAATACAATATAGGATTGTTTACTCTCTCTATATTATTTGGACATTAGTGATATTTATATATATTAACAATTTACATGTAGTGTAATTTCCAAATTATTTAAGACTTCAAAACATGTGAAAATCCAATTTTCATTTTTGAATTAAAATATTTTTTTCAAGTAATGGCAATACTTGTAAATAGTTTAAAATTTAAGGGTATTTTCGAAATGAAAGTGTATCAAGTAATCCTTTTATTCTATATAACCTTCAAACTCTAACACTTATAAACCATAAACATCGGATGAAAAGAATAATATATATATATATATATATATACACACACACATATATACACCCTTTCAATATGCCACTCAAAAGTTTGTTCGTACACGGTCATTATAAAAAATGAAATCAAAATTTTATATTTTAACTTTCTAACATACATTAAAATTCTCACCATTAATAAGTATAATCCATAAAATTTTAATTTTATTAAGACTCATTCATAAAAAAAAATTATGTTAAAAAGTTTAGTATTGTTCAAATTTTATAATCAAAATGATTTACTTATTAAAAGAAAAAGAAATTGCCAACAAAATATCAATTGTCAACGACATTTTTTTGCAATGCAAACCATGCGGTTTGTAACGTCATTTGTGTTGTTGCCAAAGTTTTCGGGATTCAACAACAATATTTTCCACTTTTTGCAGATAAAATGGATTTTCAGCAACGTTTATGGCCGTTTGTTACTAATAGACCGCTATTCAACAATAAAATCTCGAAGGATGTTATTCAATAACGAAGTTGCTATTTTGTTGCCGAACACTATTTTTTCGGCAACAGATTTTTTTTATCGTTGCACGGATTTTCTTGTAGCACACTACAAGAAAAAGTTCATTTAGCATCATAATTTTTTTTCGATTATGTTGTTAAAGTGGTTGTGGCTAAATTTTAGCAATATAACCGGAAAAAAAAAAAATTATGAAGTTAAATGAATTTTTTTATTGTAGCGAAAACCATAAAACAAGCACACGTGAACGTGATTGTTTAACTTCATGCAATCCATAAACTTCAAGTGACATGTAATATTGAACTTTATAAGTCTTAATGGTAAGAGAAACACTATGATGACCTGGGTGTACCACATGTAACCTATGCATCATCCAATAAATTAATAATACAACTGTTTGTACTGAAATACTTAATTAAAATCAAATTCAATTTTTGTTTGCACCGTACCTTTCCCACTACCCAGAGGCGGAACCAGCATTTTAAATTTGGAGTTACCAAAAAAATGACATTCAAAAGTCTCAGCATCTTACTCTTAAAAAAATTTCACTATTTATATATATATATATATGTATATATATATATGTATATATATATATATATGTATATATATATATGTATATATATATATATCAAACCGTCACCCCAATTGTCTCACCGTTTTGACAGCTAAAAATTACTCATTCAAAAAATATAAACTTGATTTTTTTGAAAGAACTAGATAAAATACGACCTAAAAACATAATTTAATAAAGATAACATAAAGAATCAAACTTATATTTAATACTCAAGTTCACAAAATATTTGCTCAAATTGTTAAAATTTTGATTTTTTCTTAATGAAATTTTGTCATTTATTCTTGATAAATTTCATAATTTATATACAACATGTTAATCAAAATGTATAATTTTTAAATTTATTATTTTATTGTTTTCTCTAAATTAAAATATGAATGATTTTATTTTGTTTAAAACCGTTGAAATATATAGCAAAATATTTAATCTTAATTTGAGATTTGTTTTTCTAATTTTCTCGAATAAAAATTTGAATAATTTAGATAACAGATAATAAAATATGGTACATTGAAAAGGATAGAAGCATCCCGAATGGTGTTAAATTAGTGTTTGGGACACTAAGTAACCACTAATAAATAAAACATTCTTTTGTTAGTTATGTCATGTGTTATTCTAAGTTAAGTCTATACGCCCCCAATTTGAATTTTTATTTACTGCTACTATTTATAATCTTCAATCTTTTTTAAATAATATCACTATAAAAAAGTACGTAATAGTATGTAAGTAAAAAAACAAAATATAATTTTAAAAGTGTTTGTCAAAAATAAAATTTAAGAGGTTGCCGAAATATTATACTTACAAATTAATTCGAAAAACAATACATCAAAAATAAAATTATTGAAAATTATGAGGTTGCCACGGCAACCCCTGGTCATATGCATGTTCCGCCCATGCCACTACCCACGTCTTTAAAGTATATAAGTTATGTGAATTACTTATGTTACATTAGTTCTTAATAACCGAGTAACACTACCGTATAACCGGTGTACTATAATTTAGGATGCGTCATCAACTAAAAATTCAACACATATTAATAAACTCAAAAATGGCTACCCGAAAATCAATTCAAAATTAAAATTAAAAATTTTATATCGGTTGTCACATCCTTAATTATAGTGCACCGGGTTCATATTAGTGTTTCTCGTTAATAACCATTAAAAACTTAATATATATAAGAGAACCTAAAAATAAAAATCATTATATTAATTAAAATTGTCAATTGGTTGGAACACCGTCACCATAAATATAATGTAACTTTTAATAATCACTGACCAATAAAGACAAGATAAAAACAAACATCGACAAATAAAATGTATCAGTGAAAACTCATTTAAGAATAAACAACTTGACATCATGTTTACATCGATAATAAACAATTTACAAAAATAGTGTATTTCAATTTCTGTACTTATTTTTTTGCACACACTCTTCCTCTTATATCGGGAATTACTAGGAATTACTCAATAATTTCAATATATATCATCAATTCCGCCGGTTTTACCCTCGATTTTATTACAAACCCTAAATTTTTAAAATTTTCCAAATTAAACTTTCCTAGATCTATATCTGAAATTCCCTCTCGGCCCCATTTCAATCTTAACCTAGATACGGAATTGATTTCATTGCTCAGCCCTTAATTTTTGAATTTAGTCAATCCAAATTATGGACTTATGCTTATCGAGCCGTTTTTAAGAATAAAACGGATGCCGCTGACTGAAAAAATCAGAGCATAGATTAGGTTTATTGTTCAGATTAATACTATTTATCATTGAACTCGGCGAGATTCAAAATCAAGTTGTTCTTATGGTTAAGGCATAGGTGCCGTGAGTTAATCGGAACTTGATCACACGTCATAGTGTTCAGATACTTCGGCTTGTTTTTTTTTTATGGCAAGATTGCGTAGTCTATATGAGACGATTTGTTGAGTCTTATTCAAAGTTAGAGTTGTTTTTTTGTCTGGTTTTGATGAGTTTTGGATGGTCTTGTGACGGAATTAGTCATGTTTTGGGGAGGAAACGTTGATCGTAGAACCTTTGCCTAAATCGGAGACTTATTGACATATGTAATAATCAATGATTCGTAGAATTTGATGATATATAGCAATGACTGGTAAATGTTTGCAATGTAACTGTATTTGGCTATGAGCTATGATAGTGTGATGTGGTTTGAATTTACTATTTGTAGAGAATAGGGGTGGATTCCGACTTTTTTGACCATATACCAATACCGAACCGAACTTGTTTGGTTTGAAAAAAATTATACCATTACCGAACCAAAAAAGTCGGTATACCGAACTTTCGGTATACCGACTTTTTCGGTTGGTACGGTTCGGTTTTCCGTTTTATACCGAAACATTATTATTATTAAAAGATAATTCTTGATAACAATAAAATAGCAAAAAAGTTTGTAAAAAGTAAAATGTGTACAACTATTCTTATATTTGCTACATCTATTGTGAATTTGATTAAAATAGTAACACTTATAAAATAAGAATTCTTTTAAAATATTAGACAAGAAAATGGAGAAACACGAAATTATTGTATTTGACTTCGTAAATAGGAAAGTAAGTCGTAAGAAAAATTAAAATAAAGTATAAGACAATTTATTTGTAAGTTATAACTATGAGTACATTTCTATATATTTTATAATTTTAATGTTCGGTTCGGTTCGGTATTGTACCAAACATACGAAATGGATACCGAAACCGAACCGACTTTTAAAGTTTGGTTCGGTTGTACCGTACCGAAAAGTCGGTATACCGAACTTTCGGTACCAACTTGTTTGGTTCGATTCCAAAATCGGTCGGTTTGTACAAATCGGTACAAAAAGTCCATCCCTAATAGAGAATGTTTCGGTTGTCAGGGACATCTAGTTGGTTTCTCTATTTTTTTTTGTATTTAGTGAAGTGATTTCATTTTATATGATTTTCATCACCATTTTTATGTATTGGTTTCCTAAATTCTATATTTTTGTAAAGAATTAGAGAAATCCGACATGTATCCATCTATTCATTAATGAAGTAATTTATTACTTTGCTAATTTTTTTTTTAACTAAACTGAACCTTTCAATTAGATTCACAATCAAAAACTACGAACTTGCATTGAAATATTGAATTCTGCAAGACTTAAATATACCCTTTGTTTTGTTTCCATATATATTATGTTCCCAACTACTCATAAATAATTATAAATTAGGAATCGGTTGATACAAGTTTTTGTTTTAAAATAATTCACTGAGCCACATCTCTTTTTAAGATTTGCCAGAAGAATGATCGTACAGTAATAATATAATACAGTTGGAACTATCATATAAGTCACGACAGTAAGAAATGACTCACCAGAAAACAAAACAAAAAAAATAAGCTAGAAAAAAGAGGTTTTTGACCAAATTCATTAATAAAGTGTGCACTGACCCGTCTTATCAAGAAAAATAGTACCAACTGTCATAATCCTTCAAATATCAAGAGCTATTATAATATGTTATTGCTGCCTCGACTAATTTTAGTATTTATGATAACAAAACGAGCCTGAGATCCTGACAGTTGCTAATCCATAAAATAACACAAATTTACCTAAATTTTTTTAATTAATTAAAGGCTTAGTGTTTTAAAAGGTGCAAGACCGAATTTAAAATATATTGACCGTCTAGCATCTAATCACCACATATACACCGTCTAATTTTTTTTATCCAATTCCGCTTAATCCACATGAACTATTATTTTTCTAGACACCGTCTACCATTTAAACGCGACCTAATTTACATCTAGATGTGACTTTTATAACACTGCAAAGGCGTGACCTTTTAAGTTCAAAGTCAAATATGATGTCTAATGAAAGGAAACTCGCAGGTCTTTGTCCCTTAAACGCCCTCGAGGTAACAGCCTGTTAAAGGCATTCGACATCATCTTCACACAAAGTTGTGCAGAATTTAAACGATTTTTAAGTGGCATAAAAATGGTTTTTGTGCAGCACATCAAATATGCCCATAAAAAAATTGAATCGCAATGCAAACTTAAAAATTCATATATCATGAACCGTACATCCAAATGCAGCTATTCAAGTTTCAGGACGTTCCTTAATGTCCAAGCTATAAACCATGCACCCAACAGTTCTGAAAAATAAAATTGTTAGCTACATAAAAAGATAATTTTCATGAACACCGCCATGCAGTTTTTTCAGCAGTTTTCTAGAAACTTTAAAAGACCATTACCCGGTTCTCGGTGATCCAAATGCAAAGATTTTACCTCCCACGCGACCGCATACAAGTCCAATACTGACTCACAAAATTTGGAACGAGTTGGACATTGTTTGCTATGGTAAATAATTATTTTTCTACACAGCATTCGAGCAGTCAAGAAATAAAAAATCTGAGCATATACTCAAATTTAAAAATTAATAATTAATTACCCGCATGTCTGAATGGACCCATTCAAGTCCCAAAACGCACCTAAAAATCGCGGATATATTTCGTCCACGAGCTTCGAAGAAATCTTTCCGTTTGCCATCCGAAAAAATAGTTTTCAATAGCACCAAAGAACAAGCACAAAATACCGATAATAATTCGTTCAACTCTTGAAAGTTATACATTCCCAACTTTGACGATCCAAATACAACAAATCTTAGTTGTCGTATCTCCGTAAATAAGTTTTTTATAGTTTTATCACACTTTAGGACGCTTGAACAATTTATATATCTTCTTTCGCAAAAAAAGATCAATTTTTAAGTCTTGAACCCCAAAAATTATAAGACGACTTTTACCACATACAGGCCAAATAAAATATAATTCCAACTACCAATTTTAGTATCAAGAGCTATTGTAATATGTTATTGCTGCCTCGACTAGTTTTAGTATTGATAACAAAACGAACCTAAGATCTTGAAGGTTGCTAATCCACAAAACAACAAAAATTAACCTAAAATTTGTACTTCCAATTACACTAAGCTATGAAGTTACTAAAAGCCCAAAACCACATAAAAACTTGATACTATTGTGCTTAGGGAAAAGCTAACCAATCCCTCCTAGGCATTGGTTAAGATTGCTTGATTTTATGTTTTTAAAGTACTGTTTCGTATAATAATTGTTTGTATTTCCTTTATATGTTAGTAGATTAAGTGCATACTTTTGATAATGTTATAATGATATGCTAGATATAACAATAAAATATTATAAAAGCAAGTGTTTTTATATTAAATACAACTTAATTTTGAAAATATTTTAAATGCTTAAACAATGCCCCGGTACACTCGTTAGCAAAACCGTAATTTGCAATTACTATTTAAACTTGATTTAGATTGACAGAAATCTGAACTACACAAAGTCTAGCTTCAAAATTGAAGAATACAAGAATTCCAAAACGAAATCATCTAAAAAAATCTTAGGTTTGATCTTTGTGGTGTAGGAAGAGACGATCTATAACAGTTGATCAAATTGGTAGTGGCTGATCACGAACTTACAAAATAGATACATGCAAGAAACTGAAACAATAACTTTTAATTTTTATCAAACTCGATTTTAGGATAAAAACAAAATCCTAAAAATTGTTTGAGAACTAAAGCATAAAAGAGCTTTAAAATAATAATATCTACAATTAAACAACCTGAGACTGGATCTTTATGACGTCCGAGATGCTGAACATGTTTATCGCACAACGTCCTGGACAATCTCAGGGGTTGATGCTTTCAAATGCAAGAGGGGAGTCAAGTGCCACCCCTTGCTTTTCGTTTTTATAAAGACGAAAATACCCTTAGCCTAATATATATGTTCAAAATGTGCTTGATGCATTCATTTTATTTTATTTTTGCATTCATATGACTATATACCCTTTGGTGGTATGTATGTAAAACTGTCCTGAATAAAATCGTTAATCATATGCCAATCCATTGATTCCGTCTGTATCAATAGAACTACCTCTGATTTCTTTTCTTCTTCAACAGGATTAAAGCAAGTGCATCTCCTTTCTACTTCTATTTATTACTGCTGAAAAAGTTCTAATTAGGGGTGTCTCTAGTCTTATTAATAGTGGCACTCTTACCCATTACAAAACTTCTATAAATATTGCTCCAGTATCTCACATTATTTTTGCAGATGATGTGCTTATTTTTACTAATGGCAGTAAAAATAATTTAGAAATTCTTATAAATTTTATTAAATCTTATGAAAAAGCTTCCGGTAACTTTTAAACAAGAGTAAAAGTGTTTTTCTTACTCATAACATGTTATATAATAGGAAATTTATTATTGTTAGAACCACCGGCTTTGTTGAAGGTAGATTCCCTACTAAGTATTTTGGTATACCATTGCATTACTCTAGGCTAACTTCTACCATGTATTATACTCTATAGCTATATATGCACTTACTCTCTGTACTACAACCCCCTAAATTAGTTCTTGACAATATTGAGAAAGTTTTTGTTAACTTTTTCTGGGAAGAATTTGAGAGTGCTAAAAAATATCATTGGCTTAAATGGTTCAATATGATTTGTCCTGTAGAGGAGGGGTATAGGAATTAAAAGTTTACATGACACTATGGTAGTTTTGCATAGTAAAATGAGTTGTAAACTTTTAGATAAAGGCTCTCATTGGACTACTTTCATGTTTAAGAAGTATTTTGCTAACAATTATAATTGGGGTAACCCTGTCACTCTTGAGTCTTCTTCTTACTTGTGCAATAATTTCAGTTTTTATTTTAAAACTCTAGTAGAGAACAGTAGGTGGAGCATTAAAGAGGGCTATATTAATTTTTTGTATAAAAATTGGCTTGGTGATGGACCTTTATGTAATTCTTTTACTGTTATTTTTCCACATGTCTTGCTTAATAAAGTGTGCAATTCTAATGAGTGTGACACTAATCTTCTTTATGTTATGGGAGGGAATGAACTTATCATTAAAATCTCAACTAGTAGTAACTCCGGTCTTTATTTGACAGAGGATGAGAACTCTAGGTACTGGACCCTTACCGTCAATGGTGTTTACACCTCTAAAAATGATTTTAATTTTTTTAGTGAGAAAAAACATTTTATTTCTTTACCTAAATACATCTAGAACCCTATTTTACCTCCTAAAATTATTGTTTATTTTTGAAAAACCTAGGTTTTTGCCATCAAATTTGATGAAAATTTAAAAAAATTTGGTATTTATATGGTTACTAATGTTCCTGCTGTAACATTCATGAGCTGGACTCTATCTACCATCTATACAATAATTGTAACATCCCGTATTTTTATAAATGATTTTATTTATGATTTAATTTATCCAAAAACGTTTCATACAAATTTTACCAAAAACCGGTCACTCGACTAATTTTTAGCCAAAAACCGAAACTCTTCCAAAAAGCTTTATTTTAAAAACCTGTTACTAATTTTATAAATAAAAAGGACCCAATAGTTTTGTTTCTAAAGATTTGTTATTTTTGAGTAGTAAAACAATATTTTTGGATTAAGAGTTAGCTTTTAGAACTTTGGGGACCAAATAGTTCGCTTCCACAAACTATCTAAAAACAGTTTTTCTAAACCTAAAAATCAGCCCACTTTTCAATTCTTTAAACCTAAAAATCAGCCAAGAGACAAAGAGAGAAAAAGAGAGAAAAGAGAAGAAGAAGAAGAGAAACCACGTTAGCGGATTATTACCGGAATCATCTCCTCTACACGCTAAGGTGACGGGGGTTATCCATAGCGACTAGACGAGGGTGTATGTTAGGATTATGTTTTACGTGGGGGTTTTTGCCTTTTATCTTAATTAGTTTTATAAATTGTTAATTGGGTTTAGTTGTTATATGTTTAATTCACTTATTTGTTAATTGGGTTTAGTTGTTATATGTTTAATTCACTTATTTGTTAATTGGGTTTAGTTGGTTATATGTTTAATTCACTTATTTGTTAATTGGGTTTAGTTGTTATATGTTTAATTCACTTATTTGTTAATTGGGTTTAGTTGATTATATGTTTAATTCACTTATTTGTTAATTGAGGATTTAGTCGTGTTAATTTCGGATTAACGAGAATATGGATGAGTTTGCATGTCTTTATGTATTGATATTGTGTTATTATAATTGTTGATAAATTGGGTAATTTATTGTTGAATATAGATGCATTGTAGTTTATGCATACAAGGTGTTTGCTAAAATGCTTGAACGAGTTTTCATGTTGATTAGACTTGTTTGCCTAGTTGCGAATCTAGCACCTATGCTTTTGGGTTTTGTTGAATTACGTTAGAATGACGTATGAGAATGTGATAAATGATTGGTTTATTATTTATTGGCCGAGGCCTTAATATTTATATGTATGAGAATGTGTTATATGAATAGTATAATATTATTGGCCGAGGCCTTAATATTGATACATTAGCAATGGTCTCTGTCTCTTCCTAATTCCGGGGACAGAAGACGGCAGTGGGGATAGGGAATTACTCGTCTTACGGACTGGGGCGAGTGGCATGAGAGGTCCTAGTGTGCACTATATTTATTTTATGTTAGCTATGGTCTCTGTCTCTTCCTAATTCCGGGGACAGTAGACGGCCGTGGGGATAGGGAATGACTCGTCTTACGGACTGGGACGAGTGGCATGAGAGGTCCAAGTGCGCACTTTAAATCTACTTTTATGTTAGCAATGGTCTCTGTCTCTTCCTAATTCCGGGGACAGAAGACGGCCGAGGGGATAGGGAATGACCTACCTTACGAACTGGGGTAGGTGGCATGAGAGGTCCATGTTTGCTATAGATTTGTGTTGACGTTATTTAATTTATTTAATTCATCCCGTTGTAGAATGTTATTATATTCATTATTATACGTCGATTATCGTAGTTGTAGAATTTGTGAGCTCTTGCATTTATGGGATGGAGTGACGGTATTTGTGGTGCCGTCCCGTCTAGTTAGGTGCGTGGGACTCACCGTTACAATTTTGTCTTTCAGGTACCATATAGGTTGAGACGTTCGGTTATGAGCTATGGCAATACATCACATGGGCTCGGGGCTTTCTTTTCACTTTTATTATATTTTGAGGTTGTAGCCTACGGGCAAATTCTTTCATTTGTTATTTTCTTAGTTTTATAAAACTTGCCTTGTAGCCGTGTTTGGCAACACCTTTCAGTTATTGTTTAATTGTTCCTTTAAGCTCGCAAGTGTTTTCTTTTAAAAAAAATTTTAATTTCGTACCAACAGGTTTCTCTCTTTCCTTTTCTTTAAAAAGGTCATGCCTCGATATCCGTGTTCTATGGATTTTGGGGCGTGACAATAATAGTGATATTTCTAAAGCTGTGTGAAATTATTTTAGTGATATTTTTGGATTTTTTAAGTTCAATGGTAATTGGAGATCTTATGTTTTGAATTGGTGTAATCAATGTGATAATACTCAAGTGGGTCAACTTACTAAGTTAGTCCCTTTCCTTATTTTCTAGGAGATTTGGTTGGGTAAAAATAATTTTAGATTTGAGAATGTTTGTATGAATATCTCTGATATTATTCTTAAAGTTAATAGTTGGTTGAGAGAGCTTAATAATTCTATGAAACTAAAGCCCCTATTAAAAAATTCCAAGGTATAACTCTGCAATCTTTGCTTATTAAACCTGTTCATTTTAGAATGAAGAGGTCTTTTCTGGTTTCTTGCAAATGCCCACCTTCTGATAGATTAAAGCTCAATTGTGATAGCTCTGCATATGACAACCCTGATCATAGTGGATGTGGAGGTGTTGTAAAAGATGATAAATGTATTTTAATTTTTACTATTTCTTTCTATTTTGACATTCAAAGTAACACCTATGCAGAGTTGATGGCCATTAAGGAAGGTTTGATTATTTGTTATAGTCTAGGGTTGTGTAATGTGGAAATAGAAACTGACTCTGAACTACTAGACAATTGGTGAAAAAAAAACACTAACCCTAGCCCTAAATTTGACAATTTATGTCATGATATCTGTGAACTAATGAATTTTGTAAGTAGTGGTTTAAGTCATATTTACAGGGAACAAAATCAGTTTTCAGATACTTTAGCAAAAAAAAGTGCCACTGGTTCTACTGGTTATTTTTTCTCATCAAGTGAGCTCACAAATCAAACATATGCAGTTTATGTTTTGGACCAAAAAAGTATGTACTGTTTGAGAGAGGGAAGTTTTTAATAAGCTAAATTTTTGTGATAACCACTTTTGTTTATTATTTTTTCACTTCTACGATAACATATTTTGTATATGGCTGAAAAGAAAATAATTTTAAAATTAGTTGCAAAGCTGATGTTATGTGATTCGCTCTGTCATCTACTTTGGTTCTAGGATAGCATTTTTTATTGAATGGTTGGAGAAGCTAAAGTTGTTGATTGTCGGTTGCAAAGCTGCATGTGATTACCTTTTTGTTGTCAAATTTGCATCTAGGATAGCATGTTTTTTATATGGCTGGAGATGCTTTTTATAAAATTAATTGCAAAGCTATAGTGATTACCTTTCTAGTTTATTAATAGTGCTTTTCTAAGATAGCAAATTTTGTGTATGGCTAGAAAAAAGTTTCCCTTTTAAACTTATAGTTGCAAAGCTACAATGTTATAACCTTTTTTGGTGTCTTTAATTTTGGCTTTCTAAGATAGCATTCTGGGTGAATGGCCGGAGATTTCAAAAAATTTGAACAGTTGTAAAGCTGTTGGTTTTATTTATGATTACCCTCTCTTGGGAATTTTAAATAAGGTTTCTTTTTTCAAATGGTTTGCAGCAACTTTGTGTTGGTTGTTTTCAGTGTTACTTGACCCAATTTTGTCTTCTAAGATGGCTCTTAAGCTGGAGAAGTTGATTTATTTGTTTGACAGTTGCAAAGCTGCATCTTAGTGATCTTCCCTCTTTCCTTGTTTTAATTTTTCTTCTAAGATAGCATTTCTTTGTGAAATGGCTGGAGATTTTACATCTTTACCACTTTAACAGTTGTAAAGTTGTTTGGTCAAATAGCCTTTGTGGCTTTTAGACTTTCTGTTCTTCTTATATTTCAGGTTGCAGAAAAATAGAAGAATGAAAACTTTAGTGTTAATTAAGAAACAGACTTTGAAAAGATCGTTTTTGATACATCTCTTGACTGTTTTCTTTCAAAATCTTATGTGATGGTTTATGAAGATATGAAGGTTTAGTTTTTAAAGAGAATGCTTCTGAATTTGTGCTGATAAGTTTGTTTTCTCTTTTAAAAGCTTCATTTCCTATTTTAAAAACAGGTTTAGAGCCTAAAATTTGTATGTGCCTTTTTAGCTTTTAATGTTGATAGACTTGGTCGGAATAGTCATCGTTAGGGCTTAGCTCACAAGATGTTACTCTTTGTTTCAATAAAAGTTTGCTGATATTGATTAAAAAAAAATGCTTCCTTTGATTGACTTGGTTTAGTTGTTTTCTTGTCAAGAATAGATATATTCTATGGCATGTTTACAAATGTAAAAATAAATAAATTATTTCCTTAATTTAGTTGGTTATAAATAAGATTATAACTATTGGTCATGTGAATATAATTATGTACATAGTTTTAAGCTAAAAGGAAAAAAAATGGTATAACAATTCAAATATTATGCATGTATAATACGATATACTACTATATTTTCCAAATATATATACATATATCTATACTAATAGTTTATGTGTAGATGTTTTATGAAGCATTGAAATATATAATTACAAAATAACCCATGTTCTTAACATTAATTACAAAAAAAATTCACACTTGACATTTAAATACAAAAACTAACTGCCCATGATGTAACCGACTTTCTACATTTATATTGTATTATTTAATTTCATTTATCCCATTATCATACCATATGCGTTGGTTTATTCTTTCTCCTTTCTCTACAAAGTACAAATTTGAAAAACATTGAAAAATGGAGTAAAATTTTACTATGATCAAACAATGAGAAGATAAGTTAGCACCCTTTCTCTCTATTTTGATATTTTTTTTACACGTATTTGATTTCATTTATAATTCCAATTAGATCTAATAAACCAGATTATTTTATGATTGATGTACCCTTTTCTCTCCATTTCGATATATATTTTTTCCAGGTATTTGATATCATTTATAATTCTAATTAAATCTAATTAATAAAGCATATTATTTTGTGATTGATGTTTGAAATATAAAACAAATCTATGTGTTACACCACGCATCGCGTGGACACGTACGATATATATATATATGGAAAGATACACAAATAAAAAAAAACACACACACTATGTTTACAGTCATTCTAACTATGCATTTAGTTTATTTTCAATGGCCTAGATTACTTTTAACTATTCAACAAAAATAACCACTTAAAATAGTTGATATCTAAACTAAATGAATGGTTATGATGACTATATAAATATAGTGTATTTTTTTTATGTGTATAGATCATTCCTCTCTATCCCTATCTATCTCTATGTATCTCTCTCTCTCTCTCTCTCTCTCTCTCTCTCTCTCTCTCTCTATATATATATATATATATATATATATATATATATATATATATATATATATATATATATATATATATCATTCTATTATAATAAGACAATACAAGTCAAATGAACCTGCCAAATTTAGCCACTTTTTTTAAAAAATTATCCCTACACCTTTATATTAATTACAATAACACCATACTCACATAAAAATATAAAAATTAAAAAGTAATAAAACTATTTATTTCTCTTTAACAACCAAACATTCTTTTAAATTTTAAACTATATTTTTTTTATATTATCCACATATTTATATCATAACTATACCTATTTTTTATATTTTTATTGCATTACACGCCGTACACGCAACGCGTTGGACACAATTACTAGTATATATATATATATATATGCCATATGGTGTTCAGGATCCCCTCCTGTCACAATCTGCAACACGTTGTCTCCAAAAGAGCGAAAGACTAACATAATGAGGAGAGAGACCTCTGCGACGAACACAGGGATTCACCTCCGTCGTAGCGTCGCCATAAGAGAAGATAAATTTACCTAACTTTTGTTTTTTTTATTCTACTCTTGTACTTTAAGAGACCGAGAGAGAGAAATTTTAAACCAAAATGAACATGGAAACAATGGGAGTCCTTAAAATATTAGAATGATATAATACTAAAAGGGTTTTCCCAATATATATAGATATGAGCTTTTAGTAACTAGAAGGGCCCCCATAAAAGACTAAACGCCCACCGGGATCACGACCTCCATCTGCAACTCGGTATGTTTTACTGTCTGCAAATACTTCTACATTATCGGCACTGAGGGTACGTTTCCCATCTAGTAACATACAATTGAATATGTAGGCATCAACTTTAATATCCCTAAGAATATTTTCACCCGCGCCCATTGGTGGTTTAATAGTCCCAGGGGGGCTAAATACTTCTCCGCCCCATTCTGCAGAAGTAGCCCAATCTGATAGTCCTGTAAAAATGCGTGCCGGCCAGAATCCAATTTGAATGTCGTCTTCTCCAAGTTCTAACCACCAATTCCCATTGATTAAATCCTGTTGTATAATAAAATGTTTCTTGTAAAGATTTACATATTTCAATAATGAAGTATATTGTATATAGATCAGTAACTGTGTTTTCAATATATTGAATTTTTGTTTAAAACTCAATATAGTGAAAACATAGTTATCCTGGAAATATAATTTCTGAGTCAAAATTCTATGAAGGTGTAATGAACTTTATTCGGTATCGTTTCTTACCCGGTTGAGTAAGACACCCACATTATCGTATTTTCCACCAGGCTGCGACACCTGGTCAAAGGGCCTGTCGAGAGGTACACCAGTATCGACGATAATGAAACCAGGACACCTTGTATTAAAACAAGAAACTTTACCTGCCTATTATAATTAGACAAACAATTAGTGAAGGGTCGGCCATAACAAAAAACCTTCTCTTACTTAACTTTAAAATGTGAGCAATACGTACAGTCATAACGTTTGTAAACTGCCCTCGTTTTATCATGTTCTAATTTTGGTGAAAATATTTGCTGTTTGTCCGATGCGTAGTTTTGTTATGCTAGTCTTTTGTATTGTAGTACTAATCTCGACATTAAAAAAAAAGTAAGATACATTGAGGCCATCAGCTCCCTAAGGGACATGTTAAAGTAATTACGTTTCTTGTCTAAATAGAGCATATTTTTTCTTAAAAAGGTTAGCATGGGATATCATATAACCAAACCAAACAAATGAGGCTTACAGGCTGAGCAAACCAAACCAGCTACTACCAAAAGAGCAGTGGAAGAACCAACTCACCTATCACGAGAGTGCAAATTAAATCAACAAAAAATAGGTAACTAGCCTATACAGCTACCTCTCGATACAAGAACTAACAACTAGCAAAACAAGTTGTAGTTGGTGCAATAACTACATAGCAAGCTTATGAAGCTAAATAAAAACAGGGTTACCCCTGCAATATGACCCAACATAGTAAGTTGCATAATAAGACTTTAGATTAGGACCCAACTATATTTGTCTAATCAAATTTATAAAGAACTCATCTGTATCAACACATCCACCATCAAAAGAAGATAAAGAGAAAAAACCCTGGACGGCGTGAGTATAGCCTGGACGGCGTGAGACAAACCCTTGATAACCCAAAAGTTCAACCGGTTTTATCAGAAGCAAGTATTCCCTCTAACGAAATCAAAGACGGAAGTTCCCGAGTTAGAGTTCATGAATCAACTCCCTCACGCCAATACCCCAAAACCCGTCAAACCCCATTTCCATCGCTAGCATAAGACAGCAACAAAGTCTCAAGATAACAAATCTAATGGCACAACCAACCCAAAGCCTAACTCCAAACCCATAAAAGTTCGGAGAAACAATCACAACAAATAGTTCGGCAAGTGATTATAGACCCAACAGTCAAAACGAGAGAACTCCTAATTGTACTCATTCAACCCCATTTCCGCCGCTCAGAAAGAGCCAATTTTACCATCAGACTTATAATTCAAGATCCTAACATAACCCACCAAAAAGCAAAGGAGTCAAATGGTCGAGCCAAACTCAAACCTCCAAACTAATGTTAAATGGCTTCAAAAAATAAGGACTTCATAAAACAAGAGAAAATCCAAATGGGTTCAAACTAAAGATACCTAAAATGTAACCGTCCTATGAGCCTATATTCAAATCAAAACACCAAATATCCAACGACACAAGAACTTAGAGCATCGGCTCGTAAATATATCTATAGCCCCTAGATATAATAAGTAACATTAAAGTAGGTATATAACTTGAAAGAAGCAAAGCCACTCTAACGGAGCTCCGATACCCAAATTAACTCCTTTGCCAAAGATAACGGATCTCCCGATCCCAATCAACAAATGTCCAAATAAATGGAAAAAAGTAAATAGATTTCGAGAAACTCATAGAATAGGGGTTCGACCAAATCGGAACCAATGAAACGGTTACCGAGTAGGATGAAAATATTGATTTAATAGGGTTACCCACAAATGGGTATGACCTTTTTTATGAGTGACCAACCGGAAAATACAATCATAATAGAAAAGAGGGGATGCGAGGATAGCCTAGGGGTGGAGGAGAGCGAATAGCCCCTCCCCCACCCGAAGACATGCGCCGTCTTTAGTAGGATCAAGAGAGAAGAAGATTTAGTGTGTATGGGTGAAGAGAGAGAGAGAGCTAGGCGGAGATGAGGGGCGACGACTAGGGTTTGAATATAAAGGATGAGGGAAGGCAAAGCGCTCTAGTTATTAACGCGGTATATTTGTATTAATTAGAGTCCCATTTTTGTAATTTTCGTAGTTATTGAGGTAGACCGTACAATGTACACACAACTTTACAACCATTAGATTAAAAAATTGAGTGTTAGATGATACATTTTCAATAACTAATTTAATTTTTCAATTTTTATTATATATTAGACAAATTATGATTTAATAAATTAAAAACAAATTTTACAACACAATAAAAACTCAAATAAAAATATAGAACTCTAGTGCATACTATCCTAAATTTAATTATTAATCAAATTTTTTTTAAAAAAATAACAACTAAATATTTATTTTTGAAAGCGGGAGTTTGTACTGTTCAATTGATTAACTGCACAAAAGAAAAAATTCAATAGTTAAACCACTAGTATACTTATTTTTTATGTGACCGTGAACTTTATTTAGAATTAAATTAGATGAATGAAGTTAAGTAGTTATTTCAAGTCTATTACTTGTGACTATGGCTACAAATGAGGTAAAATTTTCGTGAAAATTTTCGTGCTCGTTTTCGTTCATTAGTAAATGAAATGATAATGAAATAAAATATACATTTCATTTAATAAACGAGATAATAATAATCATAGTCCTGTTTGTTTCGTTAAATTTTGTTTTTGTCTAATATTATATACATACATACATATATATGTGTTTGTATGTTTTTACTAATAAAGGTATGGTAAAAGGTATTAGTAATATGAATTTAAAACTCATTATATAAAAATATATAACGTGTGGTGTAATAGGATGACGTGTAACATATTGTTTAACGTAAGAAATTTAGAGTTAATAAGTTATTTACAAACTAATATGGCATTGAATTAGACGAAAATTTCGTGGAAATTTTCATGTCCGTTTAGTTAAAATCATGTCTCATTTTTGTTCATTACTAAACGAAAACGACACGATAACGAAAAACTCAAAAACTAAACTAAATGAAAACAAAATTGATCGTTTTCGCTTTATTATCAACCCTACTTGTAACTATTGAGAGGAATTTTCTACCAGTAGATCTCAAGGCTATTGCTTTTGAGGGTACAACTATACTCATTTATTAAAATCGTATTTCCATTTAAGTATTGTGAAATGCAACATACACCTTAGTATAAAAAGAAGGAAATCGTTAAAAAGGCGGGCTAATTTAGTCAAAACTCCGGAATGGAAGGGAAAAAAATAAGCTTATTTGAAGCTCGCGTTAAACAATATGGGATTTTGGAAATAGCAACCAGTGGCTTGATTTAAAGTAAATTGAAATAGAGAGCACTCCAGTATTATTATTTTGAAATTTAAAATTTTAAACCATCTAAAAACGAAGTTAAAGTTACGCTTAACTTATTTGTAAATCAATTGGTCATGTGTAGCACTTGGTATTGTAAACTAGCACATTAATAATATGCGCATACCCAGATACCCTCTGGTATTGTAATACAAAACAATAAGTGAACGGTCGGCCATGACAAAAAACCAAGCAAGTTTTCTTACAAAACCTAAAAATGTTAGCAATGCGTACATTTAGAAGAACTGGCACCCGTCGTCTAACGGGCGTAATTTTGGTGAGAATAGTTGCTGTTCTAGCCGGTGCACAACTTTGTTCTGCTAGTCACTTTAGTACTATTCTCAGCATCCAAAAAAGTAATATACATCGAGGCCATCAACCCCCTAAGGGAAGCCGAAAAGTTATTAGAGTATACTGATTTTGTTGTGACTTTGAACTTAATTCATTCTTCATTCGGAGTGAATTAGATGAATGAATTAAACTAGTTGTCTCAAGTCTCGTACTGGTCACCAGTCGTAAGAACTTCGATTAGGAATCTATTTTTCCATTGGTTTTAAAGGAGAAAAGTCTGTATATCTATGATTTGAAATATGTACTTATGAAAAGAATGTGAGAAAATAAGTGGAGTGGACATTATATACAGTAGCTCTCAGTCCTCAAACAACTTAAATTTTCCTCTAAACATGTAATGTACATTATCCCGAAACCCCATAAAAGACTTGGTCGGCTAAACATGTAATCTTTGTCCTGTTTTTACCTATTTTGTTTCAGTCATCCCTTAAATGAAATTAGTCGCATAAACCCCTCTTTCAAATTTTAAAAATGTAATAATTTTGTGTTCACGATACTGTATATATACCCTTCTAATGAATATTAGGCTGATTTTCGCAGTTATTGTGACGATGCTAACTATTTATAGTTTCGGAAATGTATATAGGAAATATGTTTAGACATAAAAAATGAGTAAATTAATTATGAACTTACATTAAATCGTATGTAGAGCCGAGTTCTTTTGTCTCCGTATAGACTTGGATCAACCTTATGAAGAAAAAAAACATGATTGATAAAATAGTATCATTTTGTTACAATTACTTCTAAGACAAAGTAAAAAAATGTTAGAAGATCAATGGAAATAATGACAACTTTTTATTAGTGCACCTTTTATCGATTAATACTTTAACAGTAACTTTGACTATTAGCCATGGTTTTGGGAGTATATCTTGTAGTTAATTTGACTCTTACCAGTTACTTTAGTGGAAATTTTAACATATTATATTTTTCCAATGTTTACACGATTGGGAAAAAAATGCTGGGATTAGATTCATCATAAATTAATCAAGGTATTGGCAAACCAATAACTTTAGACCATATACTAGGATAGCTACCTAGCATTACCTATTTACATTTGAATAGTATTATCTACATTTGCCTACAAAATGGGTATAGAAACCGCAGTTTGTTAAATAGATTGGGGAAATAATTGAGTTAGAAAAGTGTTAAAATGTCCATGTTTAATCTTATAGAGAAGTGTACTTGAAGATATGTATAAAAGTACTTACCCTCCATCCAGCTTCGATACTATCATTTCCATTTTGTATCTTTACTCTTGCTGCACTATACTGTTTGTCAGTACATTGTGGATTATGAAGAGTCATTGCCCCACCTGCTCCATTATACTTTTTTCCACTAGGTTTTGTTCGAAATACTGCATACTATAACAAAGACTATTAAAAAAAATAACATTGACAAGTTGTTTACATGTTTGGAATAGCATTGATATAACTTCATCATAAGCTAAAATTTAACACCACATTGAACTTTTCACAAAACCAATTACAGACTTTTAGACTATATGGAATAATTGTACATTTCAAAAATGTTCAATATGTTTAATGTGAACTTACATGAGCCCCAGGTTCATCATCGTCAACTGTTGGCCTTATCGCAGAAATAAGTCTTTCTCGGATCAAATCTTCTTTCGTAATCCTTCTAATTGGAACTGTTCCAACTGGACATCGTCCTCCTTTTAATATAAAGTTTGATGGTTTTCTAATTTCATTCAAAACCTGAACATTTTTATACTCTTATAAGATACAACGTACTTCATCTTATTGCTGTTCCTACCTATTTAATAAGCAACTAAATTATGACCAAAATCATTGAAAGATGTTTAAGAAACTAACTTTATAGTCGAATTTGTAATTCTTCAACAACGGATGATCAAATGCTGGTTGTTGGTAAAAATTTACACAGTCATATACATCTCCATATCCACTCTGCACAAACGCAATGATTTTTTTAGATTATATTCCCGAGCAGTGCGGCGTCTTAATCTCAATTGTGAAGAACCATATTAAATACAAATCACTTTGAAATAAACTCCAAAAGAAACTTTGAGTTGTACAAATATAATTGTCATATGTGTGTATGCGATGCTATTTTTGTCCTCTCTTAGAAATTTTGTGATCCGATGTTTATAGCGATGTAAACAATTTTACCTAAACCCATCGGATCGGATTGGATTTCGGATCCGATTGGTGGGTTCAGATTCTATTATTTAAAGTCCAGTTTGCTTGAATCTTTGAGAAATCTACTAGGTTGAGCTTTAAAGGACTACACAATTAGTCAAACTATTTCTCACTGCAATCGGTTTACAATCATATTCCATACTACTCATTGATTGTGTGGAATACAGTCAGTGGCGGAGCAAGAACTTCTGTTCGAGTGGTCAAATTTCCGATTAAAACTCAAACAAGACAACTCCAAAATACGTAAAGTTACTATCAAACGCAAATAAAACACACCTCCGGAAAATATTCAACTAGCATAACAGTATTGTTAGAAACAATAAAAAAATATATGCATGGTTCCTTTCATATAATTTAGGACACAATGTGCTGATTTTTCAAAGTCGTACAACAAACCAATTAAACAATGCATTTCTAAGTCTGGTCATGTAATGCACGACAAAAGTAGCTACTTGGATAAAAGTGTCAAATTTGTTTTTATTTTTTTGTTTTTTAAAACAAATTCTGGATAAAATGGCATGAATAATGCAACAAAAAAAATACGAAACAAGGGTAAATTAATATAAAGATAATAAAAATACGAAAGAAGAAGTTCTAGACTTAAAACTAATTAAGCTTCAACTTGAATCAAATGTGGGAAATGATTCCTTAATTTGGGCTTACTGTACTGACCATAGTGTACCGATCAAAATACGGTAATAAGAAAAATAAAAGAGCATACTATGAATATTCTTAATTAGGGATTGTTACAATTATTAGAATATGCTTAAATATAATAAAATTTACCTGTATGCTCTTTACTGCTGGTTTATTTAAAAGCTTGAGTTGTTTTTCAAGCTCCAAATTATCCTCGTCACTTATGTTGTACAACGACCTTGCTTCAACTTTAGTATTGCAAATTACGACATGACATATGAACAGAAGCAGCACTGTGAAAATTGTGGGCATTTTGATCTAGTAAAAGAAAGAAAATACAATCACATCATTGATTCATTTATCATAAAATATTTGTTAAACACATTTAGATAGAAAAACATAAGAGCCTAAATTCTTAATGTACCGCACAAAATAATTCTCAACTTATTCAACATGTAATCATACCTTTTTCTTTGCTTTTATTAGAAACAATTTAAACGATTTTCTTCTCTGCAAATTGGTTTATATAAGGGGTTGTAGAGGCTTTATTTTGATTCACAAAATCCTTGTATTTAAGTTTTAATGCAGAGTATTATCAACATATTAATTGGAAAATATCCATTCAAGATCGTACGGAGATTTCATGTATATCAAATTAAATGGAGATCGGATTTATCAGTTTCACACTTTGACTGTAAGATAATAGATTACATACACGGTACTTGCTCATGTCTAATCTTTGTAATATATAGACATTTCTCAAACTGTATTATAGTTTATATCTTAGTTTAAATTTTGGATTGTTAACTTATCTATCATTTAACTAAAGATTTGTCCATGAAACTAAAATTAATTAAGCATTGGTCCATTTTCCCTAACTAACCAATAAAAATGTAAAAAATAAGAAAAAATCCAGAAAAAAAAAATCTAAAAAAAAAAAACTTTAAAGAGGCAAAACACCGAAAAAACACGAATAAAATTTAAAAAATCCCAAAAAATCTAAAATCAACAAAAAAAAAAAAACGCAAAAAAAAAAACAGTCTGAGTCGTCTTAATTCATTTTAAAAACAGTGTTAATCGTTTTAATTCATTTTAAAAACAGTCTGAGTTATTTTAAATCATTTTAAAATTTAAAAACAGTCCACGTCGCAATTCACTTAAAAACAATCTAAGTCATTTTGAGTTATTTTAAAAACAGTCTGAGTCGTTTTAATTCATTTAAAAACAGTCTAAGTCATTTTAAGTCATTTTAAAAACAGTTTGAATCGTTTTGAGTTATTTTAAAAACATTTTGAGTAATTTGAAAAATAGTCTGAGTCCTTTTAAGTAATTTTAAAAACAGTTTTAGTTATTTTAAGTCATTTTAAAAACAATCCGAGTTGTTTTAAATCATTTTAAAAACAGTGTGAGTTGTTTTAAGTAATTTTACAAACAGTCCGGGTCGTTTTAAGTAATTTTAAAAACAGTCTGAGTCGTTTTAATTCATTTTAAAAACAGTGTGAGTTGTTTTAAGTCATTTTAAAAATAGTATGAGTAATTTGAAAAACAATTTGAGTCGTTTTAAGTCATTTTAAAAACAGTCTGAGTCATTTTAAGTCATTTTAAAAACAGTCTGAGTCATTTTAAAAAATAGTCTAAGTCGTTTTAAATCATTTTTAAAATTGTCTCAGTTATTTTAATTTATTTTAAAAACAGTCTGAGTAATTTTAAAAACAGACTGCGTCGTTTTTAAATCATTTTAAAAACAGTCTGAGTCATTTTAAGTCATTTTAAGTCATTTTAAAAACAGTCTGAGTCATTTTCAGTCATTTTAAAAATAGTCTGAGTCATTTTAAAAACAGTCTTAGTCATTTTCAGTCATTTTAAAAACAGTTTGAGTCATTTTCAGTCATTTTAAAAACTTTCTGAGTAATTTAGAAACAATGTGAGTAATTTTAAAAACAATCTGAGTTATTTCGAGTCATTTTAAAAAACAGTCTGAGTCATTTTAAAAATAGTTTAAGTCATTGTAAAAACAGTCCGAGTCATTTTAAAAACGGTATCAGTCATATTTAAATCATTTGAAACAGTATGAGTCTTTTCGGTAAGTTGAAAAACAGTTTGAGTCATTTTAAAAAATAGCTCGGATAATTTTAAAAACATTCTGAGACATTTTTAAGTCATTCTGAGTGAATTGATAACGGATGGCGGAACAAATAAAGTTGCAACAATACCAAAAAACCACCAGAAGCTTAGGTTTTAACTTAAGTTGATTAACCAAAGTAAAAACACCCCCAGTAAAGTTAGCTTAAAAAGCCGCAAACAACAAGCCTGAAGTATATATGATATAGAAACAGAGCTATACACAATTTTCAAAATCAAGGTGTCATGTTGTTTCTATTGCTTGGAGGCTTGATTTCGAGAATCTTCTTTAGTTTCCAGATCTGGATTTGGTATCCTACATCAGGTACATTTAAAGACCCCCTCGCTATGGTTAGGCTGCTAGAGGTAACAGCGTTCTCTCTTATGAGGAGTATTCTAAGAGGATACAGAAGTTGAATAAACAATGCAATTTGCGTGATTTGTTAAAATTTAAAGATGGTGGGTTTAAGGTTGCTTTTCATGAAGTGGAACCGGCTTCTGAGATTGTGAAGCGGTTTTGCACAGGCGCTATGAGTTATAAATCTATTACCTTTAGGGGCTCACACTACTCTTGCCATTGCTATAAACAAAATTGGAGGGAAATCAAACACAGGTATGCTAATTGATGATTATTTTCTCGACCTGTTGTGTTAAAGCAATGTTTAGTACAAGTTCTTCGTCATTACCTTATCTGAATTCTTCTGAAATTTAAAACCTTGATGCTGTATGCATTTCATGGCATTCATTTTGTTGGAAAAACATGTGAAAACATGGGTGTTTCCGAATGGTCACTGGACCAACTTCGAGTCATTATTTCGTGTAACAGCGCTGAGTTTTTTATACCGTACTCAACGTGGTTGAGTAGCCCGTGTGACGAGCTTCGTAACGGTATATCACATGACCTATTCGGAAAATGGGTGTGAATACAAAGTGGCTTCAAAGTTGGTGCCTCGAAAGCTCAAATCTGGAAAATCTGGAAAACGAAATGGTTAATGAGAAAACCATTTAGAATAATCTCATATTGGAAGATTAAGAGTTAATCTTACAATATATATACCATACCAACCCATGTAGTTATTAAACTAACATGTCCACATACACCTAAGAGTATTAGTGTGTACCACACACGCGCGCTCGCTCGGGTCTCGGGCTCGGGCACGGGCTCGGGCGTGGGCGCGGGCGCGGGATTTGGGATTTGGGGAATGTCTTGGGTCTTGGGTCCAAACCTGAATAGGGAGTTTTGTATAAATTACTAAAGCAGTCCCTAGAGTTTCCAGCAAGAGAAACACCAGCAATAAATGGAATTGATTGCTGCGGTTTCAGAATTAAAGTGAGCGGATTCTGGGGGTGTAACTCCCAGAATTGATGACCAATATTTATGGCTGCGGTTTCAGTAGAGCCTATAAAAGGCAGCCCTCCCCCTCTCATTTGGACACACCTCAAACACACAACTCACAGCATAAGCATCATATAGAGAGAGAGAACCGCACCACCTACAGCTCGACCTGTGGTTCGGTGCCAGTTTCCATACGAGCCACTCTGAGATAGAAGTTGTACCTTGGGAACAAAGTCCCGAAACCCGAAACCAGAAACCTCTAAAGGTGGTTCGGGAAATATTGTTTAAGGGAAACTGCTCAGCAGTTGCCTCCTATTTTTTATATTTCTGTTATTTATTTTTCAGTCTTTACATTCTGTACATTTCATTTCAGTACCATTTCTTTTCTGTAATTTACTTTCTGTACTGTTTCTTTTCTGTAATTTACTTTTCTGTACTGTTTACTTTCAATCTTTACTTTCTGTAATTTACTTTTCAGTTCTGTAATTTCCAGCTTTTACAAAAAACAGTCCGGCAGTTTTTTATTTGTTAAAAACCAGTCCGGCAGTTTTTTATTTGTTAAAACCAGTCCAGTTTGTTTTGTTGAAAACCAGTCCGGCAGTTTGTTAAAACCAGTCCGGCAGTTTGTTTAAAACCAGTCCGGCAGTTTCCTTTAAAACCAGTCCGGCAGTTTCTTTGTTAAACCAGTCCGGCAGTTTCTTTAAAACCAGTCCGGCAGTTTCTTCGTTAAACCAGTCCGGAAGTTTCTTTATTACAGTCCAGCAGTTTTATTTATTTGTTGAGTCAGGAATTGTAATTTATATTCCAATTGTGAGAAATAAAATTGTTTATTTCCATTGCGTTCCTGTCTCCTTTATTTTCATTGTCCTTTCGTTTATTGTATTCGAAATAGTACCAAAAACCAACAATCTTAAACAATACTATTTTTTGGTTTTACTATTTTCGAAAAGAGAAAGGACTTTTCTTTTTTATTTTATTTTTGTTGATGTCTCGGTTTTTATTCTCGCAAAATCATTGCTAGTTTACTAGAAATTGAAATTTGCACATAGAATAAATCCGAATTGGATTTAATCTTTTTTATTCTAGAATACTATAAAGAATTCTTAGTGAAATCAAAAGTGATTTGATTTTCATGATAGAATATCCTTTTATTGTTTTATTCTTTTGAAGTAATCTAATTAAGTTATAATTAGTATTTGCGATAAATAATTTTAGTTTTCTTGCGAGAAACTAAACGGTTTTAATTTGTCATTTCAGATGACTAATGAGGATCAAATACCCATCGTTTCTTCGGAAAACGTGCAGGGCGCACTTGTGATTGGCAGTAGCCATAACAATGCGAGCGCTGCGAGTGGGGGGGCTCAGGCTGAGGCTGAGGCCGAAGCTGCTGCGGCAAAGGCTGCGGCCGACGCTGCTGCGGCAGAGGCCGATGCTATGGATGCGGCTACGGCCGCAGCACAGGCTGCTGCTAAGGCTGCGGCCAAGGCAGCGCTTGTGGCTACGGCCAGGGCAAAGGGCAAGGCTCCGGCAACACCGGCGATGCCAATGTTGCCAACCTCTCAACTGGAGAGACCGGAAAAGTTAAGGGGCAACAACTTCAAACGTTGGCAGCAAAAGATGCTGTTTTATTTAACTGCCCTTAATCTGACCCGGTTTCTTAAGGAGTCTGCACCCGTCCTAAGCGAGGACGATGAGGACGTGCAGACGGTTTCGGCGGTGGAAGCGTGGAAACACGGCGACTACCTATGCCGGAACTACATCCTGTGTGCTCTGGATGACACTCTCTTCAGTGTTTTCGAGCCCAAGGCTTCTGCAAAGGAGCTTTGGGAGTCTCTCGAAAGAAAGTATAAAGTGAATAACTCTGGCGCAAAGAAATTTGTCGTCACGGACTTTCATGAGTACATGATGACTGATGGGAAGAGTGTCATCGAGCAGGTTAAGGAACTCCAACTCATATACCATAGGCTTGAGGTTGAAGGGCTAGTTATCAACGAACCTTTCCAAGTGGCATTAATGATTGAGAAACTGCCACCTTCTTGGAAAGAGTTTCAAAACTACCTGAAACACAAGCGAAAGGCTATGACCTTGGAGGGACTCATTGAGAGGCTCAATGTTGAGCAAAGCAATCGCCGATCCGGAAGGAAAGGCGGTGGCGGAGCAGGCAACGCGGTTGCCAAGGCCCATGTGGTTGAGGACGCTGTGTCTAAGCGGAAACGCTTTGACAGCGGAGTCGGTGCCTCTCTCAAGAAGAAATTCATGGGAGACTGCTTTGTGTGCAACAAACCGGGCCATCGTGCCGCGGATTGTAAGATGCACACCGACAAGCCCAAACCCCCCCCCCCCCCCCCCCCCCCAAAAAAAGGAAGTTCCAAGGGAAAGGGAGGAAGAGGGCACCTGCTCAGGCAAATGTGGCTGAGGGAGGAGATGATGCTGGACAAGACTACATGCACCTGAGTGTTGTGGTTTCTGAAGTGAACCTGGTGGGGAGCAACCCAAAGGAATGGTGGCTGGACACAGGCGCCACTAGTCACATCTGTGTCAGTAAGTGGATGTTCAAGACCTATACGGCCGTGGACAATGAGAGCTGCTTCATGGGGAACTCGGCTACTTCCAGGGTGGAAGGAAAAGGAACCGTGTTGCTGAAGATGACGTCGGGAAAGGAGCTGACACTGAACGGCGTGCTCCATGTGCCGGAAATTCGCAAGAATCTAGTCTCCGGCTCAGTGATGGTGAACAAAGGGTTTAAACTTGTATTTGAATCCGCAAAAATTGTAATCACCCTTAATGGAATGTATGTAGGCCGTGGCTATATGACCAACGGCATGTTTAAATTAAATGTTGGTACTCCGGCTCCTAAAGCCGAGTCTGCTATTGTGGGTACTAAGGCTGAGGCCAGTACCAAGAATAATGTAACTGTTAATGTTGCCCAAGTGGCCAATAAAACTTCATTTGCTTATTCTTGCGATTCATTTAATTTATGGCATGGTAGATTAGGTCATGTGAATGCTAATTCTATGAAGAAATTAATATCACTGAATCTACTACCTAATTTTGTATTTGATAAACAACATAAATGTGAGGTTTGTGTTGAAGCAAAATTAACCAAGTCTTCGTATCAACATATTGAACGAAGTACTGAACCTCTCGGTCTAATACACACGGATGTATGCGACTTAAAGTTTATACAAACGCGAGGAGGGAAAAAGTATTTCATCACATTTATAGATGACTGTACTAGATACTGCTATGTCTACTTAATGAGAAGTAAAGACGAAGCGGTAGAGAAATTCGCTCTTTATAAGACCGAAGTAGAAAATCAACTCAATAAAAAGATTAAAATGTTGAGGAGTGATAGAGGCGGTGAATACGAGGCACCGTTTGCGCAGATATGCGCAGAAAATGGTATTATACATCAAACCACAGCCCCATACTCTCCGGAGCAGAATGGGGTTGCCTAGCGTAAGAATAGGACGCTCAAGGAAATGATGAATGCCATGTTAATAAGTTCTGGGTTACCCCAGAACATGTGGGGGGAAGCGCTGCTTTCCGCCAACTATGTATTGAACAAGCTACCACATAAGAAGCGTGATAAACCACCTTATGAACTATGGAAAGGCCATAGGCCGAGCTATAAATTCTTAAGGGTGTGGGGTTGTCTCGCGAAGGTCCTTGTCTTGCTTCCGAAAAGAACGAGAATAGGGCCAAAGGCGGTAGACTGTGTGTTCATAGGATATGCACAAAACAATAGTGCTTATCGTTTTCTCGTGCACAAGTCAGATAATCCCGATGTGCATGTAGATACTATCATCGAAGCTCGAGAAGCTTCTTTCTTCGAGGAGATCTTTCCCCGCAAGTCTTCCGTAACTGTAGAGACTGAGGAGTCAAACAGTGAGGAAAATGAGGGGGCAAGTGAACCGTTGGAGGAAGAAGAAGAAGAGCCTCGACGTAGTAAAAGGGCTAGAAAGGAAACGTCTTTCGGTCCAGATTTTGTAACCTTCATGATAGAAGGCGAACCGGCGACATTCAAACAAGCAATGTCATCCCCGGAAGCCCAATATTGGGAGGAGGCGATCAACAATGAGGTTGAATCAATATTACAAAATCACACTTGGGAACTAGTGGATTTACCACCCGGGTGTAAGCCACTAGGACACAAGTGGATCTTCAAGAGGAAGAGAAAGCTCGATGGAACGATCGAGAAATACAAGGCGAGGCTTCCCCTTCGTCATTCGGCTTCCCCTTCGACCGAGCATACACTTCCTTAAGGGCCAGTTTGTAAGCCCTCTTGGAAGCAAGTTGCCTGTCTCTGGAGGCTTCGAGCTCTTTGATCCGAGCACGAGCGCGAATACTGTCGAGCAAAGACCTCTGAAGCTCCTTCTCCATGGCGTCCAATCGCTCGTCTAGTTCGACGGCCCGACGAGCTTCCACCGATAGCCGGGCAACCCTCTTCTCGAGATAACGCACCTTCTGAACTTCCTCTTCCAGACGAGCAACATATTCAGGAAGGTTGTCACCATAGTTTTCAAGAGGAGAAGCCATTTGTTCGTTAATAAAGAATGAATTGCATAAAGAATACAGGGACAGTCCCCTTTTTTAAGAAGAAACAAGGAGTAGATCAAAGGTCATCTCGAAGAAATACAACCTCTTGAACTTCCCAAGAGCATTTACGGCGAATTAACTACAGTTCCAAACCCAATTAAAGTCATCCAAAAAGATATCAAGAAGATGAACAGACAAGAACAAGGATAGGGAAATATTTTATTAATTTCAAAAACTTCGATTACAACTGAGGAGAAGACTCCCCATTCAAAAGAAATTACAACAGAAATCGCAAAAGACTAATTATTTCGAGGAAGAGCCTTCTTCATCGTCATCCGAACTCGGTTTAGACCGAGCATGCAACTCCTTGAAGGCAAGCTTATAGGCCCTTTTTGCTGCCTTCTGCTTAGCCAGATTTGCCTCGAGCTTCTTTATATGCTCGTAAGCCCAATCCCGATCGGCCATCGTCACATGATGATCAGAATCCATGTCAGACAACCTTTTCTTGTAGTCTGAAACCTTGGCCACGAGTTTCTTATTCACGGTACGAGATTTCTTGATCTCTATTTCTAAATAAGAAACATAATTAAAGGAGCTCTCACCAGTAGAACCAGAGGAAGCCATTACGTCACGAAGCAAAGTAGAAATAAAATGCCTAATTATGGAGGGGGCACTCCCCTTTATAGGAGTTTTCCTCGAAGGAAGATATTAGGGTAGAAAACATTAAATAGGCCCCCCAAGGAACCGTCATAAATCTATTACGTTTCTCGATGAAGCATTGGGAACGACGAGACCGAAGTAATATTCTCGACAGACCGAGCATGACTCCCTCGACATGAAAACCACGCCGAAAAAGTCAGGGAGCACTTGATAGAACATGAAAATTAGACCCGAATATTTTATTCGGGTGATAGTCAACCCACTTTATAAATGGGTATCCAACGCTTAACTGGGTCATCACCTGCCTTTTATGGGATAACAAGGCGTTACTACCAAAAGCCCAAGCCCACTCAACTGGGGACCCATGTCTGAAAAACCCCATGAGATGGAGACATTTGTCAACATCCTAGAAGACATAGTTGCCTATAAATAGCCAACTATCCCTCCTAGAAAAGGACCAGAAAATCTATCCAAAAAATATAGAGAGAAGTTGAGAAAAGAGAGAAACTAATCAACGCACACCACTTCAAGAAATAAACCGAGAAAAGACAAAGCCGAGCACCGAATAAAAGGGGAGAAAGATCAAGACGAGAGATTAAATAGTCATATCGAGCACAATTGTAAAACCGAAATACTAATCCGAGCAAGTGTAATAGTCCGAATAAGGATAATAATCTGAGCAATAATAAAGATCAGGAAGTGTCCATTATTCACAGTTGATTTACTATTATATCATTGTTGAAAAGCCTAACGCGACCGACTAAAGTTATGGCTTTATCAATTTCCTTCTCCACACAGCTTAGTGTTAAAGACTTTATTAGTAATAACTTAAAAAGAAACAGACATGAACTGCATTTAGTCCTACCAATTATGGTTAACAACTTTGCCTGATCCTAATTATACTGTAAACATAGTTGGTCTAATAAACACTTTGGTATTATATATTATCCTACAAAAATAAAACTTTGGTGTTATTGTCTTTTAGCTGTAAGCATATGATATGAAATATTTACAATTGTAATTAAATTAGAAAGAAATGGAAAAGAAAGATATATAGATGGTCAAGTGGTTGACTGGCTGGACCTGTTCGGGGGATGGGGTACTTTAAATATTTGCTAGTTAGTTTGGAAAAAATGGACCATTCCTCCATAATTATTACCTTACCAGGACCTATTTTTGGAAATATCGTTTTCAAAAATACATATGCTTTTATTGCTTTGGGCATCTTTTCTGCCACTGAAGAGCACCTACACACGTAAGAACCATTTGAAAAAGCTCTTTACAACTTCTCTTAAGTCTTCACTTCTACGGAGTTGGATCTCTTAATATAATCTTGAATTACATTTTTATACTATACTGTTGAAAATCAATAAATGTATCTGTTTCTATGGTACTTCATTTATTAAAAAAGTATGACCTTATATGTGTAGCTATAGAAACTTCATCGGGTTGTCAGTTTTTCGGTTTTTCATATGTATTAGTAATTTTTTTCGATATTTTTTTAAAATCAACTTACTCTTTTATTTTTAAAGGGTTGTTCAAAAAATCGGTAAAATTTGACATTTATATATTTTTTTATTTATAAATGTTTGTTTGACAATTTATAAGTTAGTAATATTAATAAATACTCAAAAAAATATATATTAAAGGTCAAATTTTATCTTTTTTTTTTAACAAACACTTTAGAAATAAAATAATATGTTGATTTACAAAAAAAACAATGAAAAAAATTACGAATACGTATAAAAAAAATCAAAAATTTAACAAAATCTTGACAATTGGAACATGGTAAAATTTGAACTCATAGCTATAACTCTAGTCATTTTTCAGTTTGATCGGTAGTAGTAAAACTGTAGGGTCAAATGTTTGCTCTAAAAACTTGGGTACGAAATATATTAAATGTGCTTAATTTGCAGTTTAAGTTTAGTTAATAATTACAGCATCTTTCAATACACTAATCTGTCTATATAACTATATTTACATTGGTAACATGAAACCGGCCATCATGCATTCACATGTTTCTCAAGAGACAAATTTGCAACCAAGAGCCGCTTTTAGGAAATAAAGAAAAACTCACATTTTTTTTATTTTAAATCTTATTTAATAGAATCAAGGGATCTCACATTCAAAATATTATAATTGGGAGAAATGTAACTTTGGTCTATACTTTAATTTCCCCTCAGGTTAAAATAGTTGAGTATTATATCATCTTTTTAGAAGTCTGATTATTATTGATTGAGTGCTATATCATCATTTTAGAAATTCACTCACCATGAATTAACAGATGCCCCACAACTCCAAGCAATCTTATCACCATATATTCATGTGAATAATAGGGTGCGTGGTTCATATTCTGAATATTAATAATATATTGATCGATCATTTTCTGAATATTAATAGTAAGACTTTGATTATTATTGATCGACCACACCCAAGTAGTACAGTCCATGCACGTTCTCATTAAGTGAAAATTCAGTCTAAAAAAGAATGGTTCTTGAGTGGTTTCTAAGAAGAATAGAACGACTGCAGGCTAATTATTATTTATCACTTTTGTAAAAGACATCTTCTGAAGCAAGTGACTTGTTTGGACACGTTAAATATTGTTTATTGTGTCAAACATGATGATTAGAGTTGTCATTAATTACCAACTTTGTAGCCAAGATATGTAAGAAAATATAAACTGCATGCAGGTATCCATAATTGAGGAAAACAGCTAGCCCATTCTCAATAGTCATGTATCATATGTTTATATTAATACAAATAAAAACAAGATGACACAGAAGAAAGTAAATGGCAAAAGAATACAAGATGTCTCAATAACTATTATTACCAAATACTGTTAAATATACACTCTGTAATATTAGACTAATTCCGTAACTCTCTGTAATATTAGACTAATTCCGTAACTCGTTTTTTTTAAACTTCATAATAGATTTTTAAACTCAATTTTCAATTATTTTAAACGTTATTTTTTTTTAAATTATAGTAGGATTTTTTTTCTATAGCATTCCCAACATTATCATTCTAGTTCTTCCCTTACTGTATTAAATCCATGTTAAACCGTCTCATTAGTTTTTTTTCAACCATTCTAAAGGGCAATTACACTGGCTAGCTATATGTATATCCTAACTAGACTAGATTATTTTAGTAGTAGTACAAAAGAGTAGTGTCACAGCATGCTAGCTAATTAAGCCCCTTGCCAAATCTAGTACTAGTGAGTTATTCTTGCTAGTTATTTTAAGCTAGCACAACAAGAAGATAGCAACATTTTTAAGAAAATGAGTTTTTTTTTTTGCTAAATATATATATGTATGAATTAATAACATGCGTGATGTGCTTACTCTTAGCCTCGTTGAGAAAGATATAATAGCAGACCATGGATCACGACAAATACCAAACTTAACGTGTTCATTTAATTAATTACTCTGAAGCAATATATACAACTAGTTAACATACACCATTTAATAGTCTTTCCTTGAATATCCATTCTTTCACCTTTGTTAACAAATGAAAATGTAAGAAATATACCAGAGATGACATACTATATCTGTTAATTTAAATTACAATTCATTTGTCTCTCACATTATTTATGAATCTGTTAACCTTCATACTTGTGCTGTGTGCACACAGTTTTTCGTAAAATATTAAAAGACGCAACTATATATAAACGCATATTCAAACGTGTGATATGGTGTTGTGTTTTCATTTAATTCCCCAATGGAAACCTAGCTATCAGGCAAGCAATACCTTTTTTGTGAGTTTCTTTTACTTTTGGTTTCTGTTTGAATTGATCAATTTTGCAACATTTTTAATCAAGAGATATTTTGTCGTTTCCATCCGGTATTTTTTATGATTTGAATTGATTCATGTAAAATCGAACCATATGTATGCATATTCTTGTAATAGTGAATCCACCTGATTAAATAATTCTTTCAGATCGATAAAACTTTTTCCATATTTAATGTGATGTATGATTTTGGCCACGTCACCAAGCAAATAATTGGTTATATCATTTACACGGCTGAGTAGTACACTTGCTTGTAAGCCTCATTTACAAGTGACATCGCCTCTTTGAAGATGCCAGTTGATTGATTATCATAGAATGTTGTATGCAAGGAAGGAGGCTGAGTATATATATACCACTCATTTGTAAGAACTACTGCAATTCTATCGGCGCACATACATCAAAAAATTGGGAAACATAAGAAAGAATTGAAATTCATCGCAAATGGCAAGTAGAAGAAACCAACGGTATATCGAGAAAGTTTAGGAACATTTTTTAAGTGAAGCAACCATGGAACTGAGAAAGCTTTCAGAATGTTGTATTCAATTTAGAGGGGGAAAAAAATCTAGTTTAGTTTTGCATGCTTTTCTTAAAGCATGTTAGAATGTGTTGTGTATAATCAGTGTTTAGCTGATAGTTTTACTAACTTAGCAGTTAGTCGGTTGTGATTAATATCGTTACATTAGTTTCTATTAGGTTCTTTTGTAAAACCGGGTTAGATCCCACTTTGATTAACATATATGTCGCTTTAATTAAAAAAATAATTTATTGTATCATTTTAATTTGGGTCTTGTTGATACTAGCAACGTAAACAATTCAAAAGTACGTATATAAGTTTGTGTTTCTAATTAGATATATTAGTTATCAAAATGATAAAAATGGTATGAAAATGACTTCCATAATTTTATACGAATTATATTTAGTTACCAACCTATACACTGCTACCAAATAATTACTCTCGACAACAAAAATTAATATACTCCGGTACTTGTTTTGACATTTTAGAATTTATTCTTATATAGTTTTACAAAACACATTCTGTTGAAAGAACACGAAACTGGTTTCAGTTATATGACAAGATGAGACCGTGGAAAGAACATGAATTTAATAAATTATATGACAAGAAGAAAATTCACTTATTTCACCACTAAGAAATTTAGTCTAAATCCAATTGTTTTGCCTTATTACCATTTCTTATTTGTTAAGTGGTCTCAGAACCAGAAAATTTTGGTTTTTAGCTAGATTTGATAAAGCCAGATATACAGCTTTATTTTAGCCTCGATTTATAAAAATTACTTTCCTAGAATATTTAGCTAAATATTAAATAGAACGTAGTTTAACCAGGAAACTCGTTTTCCCTAGAAAAAAAATTGAATTTCATGTTTTCCGCTTCTCGTTTTCTTCTTTCACGTTTCCATATCCGCTTCCCTATAGGAACTAATAAACATTAAACTTACAAGATAAGTTTGAAAGATTTAAACTGTGTGGAAAATAACATCTACCAACTTCTCATCAGGATGATTATTATTAGAAGCGCAATTAGCAAAAAAACTGGAAACTTTGACACATATTAATATGTTAACGATAAGTTAAACCCCACAAATTCCACCCACTCGTTACAAGAGGTGTCCACGTTAATAACTCTATAAATGACTTGATGGTTTGTACCATCGTTAACCAAAATTTCCACTTCTCATCAGTAAAATAGAAAACTGTGATACAAAAACCTACCGTGACAAAGCTTGTTTTTCCCTGTATTTTTGATATAATCATAGCTATGAATAATTATTGACTACTATATCTTGAACTTGTTTAGTTGCAGTACTTTTGAGCTAAATTGAGTTAAAAAGGATGATTCTCTTCCAGCCTATAACTATAATATATGGTTTTTCATCACCAAGTTAACAAACGCGGTTATTTGCTATTCGGTCACAAGAGTTTTATATATGTGAGGAAAAATATCAAATGAAGCAAAAACGTTACCACCAGAAGCTCTTAGTTGCAATCTGATTTTATTGTAGATGATTGACGATTACTACAACATAATGTGTGATCAGATAATAAGTATTACAGATATAAATGCAATGCTACTAGAACAACTTGCTTAATTACAAGTAAAATAAAAAATTACAAAACGTAAAAAAAGAAGATTGTAGCAGTTTCATGCATGATTCATGACTTTCAAAGTCTGATACTATTTTGTAATTTACGAGTAGAAAACTAAAGGGAAAAAATTTGTAATTTTTTTACTGTTGTAGATGTCCTAATCAAGGAAGAGCATTTCAGTGTTAGGTGCAATATTAATTAGCTAGGTAACCATTTCTTTATCTTGTGTGCAAAATTATCTCTCTTTTCTGCTTTATTGGTGTATATATAACCCAAGGTCGTTCCTCATTTTAGCATATGCATTAAGTTTGAAAGATAAAATATAAAGAGAAAAATGGGTGACCAATTAGCCCAGGGACTCTTCACTAAAATAAAACATTACTTAGCAATAATTTTGTTGCAATTTGGATATGCTGGTATGAATATCATCACGATGGTATCGTTGAAACAAGGAATGAGCCATTTCATACTTGTGGTGTACAGACATGCAGTCGCTACCCTTGTTATCGCGCCCTTCGCTTTATTTGTTGAAAGGTAATTACTTTTTCTCCTTTTTCGTGTAACAGTTCTTCTTCTACAATTTATTGATGACGGTGCATTTTATAATCAGTGTAAATACTAAATCATTTTTGGAAGTAAATTTTACAATTAAGAACACGGTCCATCCCACCTTATATCAAAAATAAATCTTTGCTTTAAAGTTTGGTCGTTTTTGTAAAAGGAAAACTTTGTACTGGCTGTATATTAGTCTTATACATAATATGACAAATTTAGTACGTAGCAGAAGCTCCAAATATATATATACTTCCTGACTTGATTGTATAAATTCTTTTACACGAAAACAAGACCAAAGATGACTCTTTCTCAAGATAATGTCACTGGGCTTTCTAGAGTAATGTTCATACTTCATATCAATCATTTACTATCAATCTTTATATCACTACATCAATTTCAGAACACCTAGTATGTGTTCCTATTAAGTCTTCCTATTGTACCTTTTAACACATTTTGGAACACCTTAAAAGTGTTTCTAAATTGGAACAAACTAGATCGCTACCGGCATGGTTAAAAGCGATCTCCTATATGTTTTTCGGGTCTTGTTAAACTTCAAAAGAATTCAAACATAAAACTCAAAGTTTTCATAATTTAACATAAGAACAAATAAAATGCTAATATAGATTAAAATAAAACCAACTTGTCCAAACTAACAATTTAACATCTTACAAAAACGAATGTGCTTCTAAGTTTGAAAATTCACGAGTGTCAAATTAAACAAATAAGAATACAAGTATTTAAAGAATACATAAATCTGAATTTTCCGAAACTAAAAGCCGGTTAAATTCATAAAATGAAAGCTTGGTAAGAGCCATCCGAAAATCTGCTATTTACTCCAATCATCAAGTTTCAAATCATGCTTCACTCACTACACAGACACGCAAAACCTGAGAGAAAGACATGGGAAAAGCAAAATTAGTTAAAACTAAATAAAAAGGTAAAAGTCGCAAAAGAGGAAATTGAACAATATGTTAGAGGCGGCATAAACTAAATAAAAAACAATAGTTATAGTGAGGAAAAAAACAAATATCACCATAAATAGGCTTTTACATAATTAATATAGCATTTTGGATATTTTATAGTCATCATATTCATTACAATTTACACAAAAAATGACATCCATATTAGTGAGACAAGAAAATTGTTCTACACACATGGTCTGTTATGTAAGTATATAATCTGTTATGTAAGTAAATCGTACTTATACGGGTAACGAGTCGGTGCTTCGGCTCTAAAAATCGAATGTGTGATTTGGGTAATGCAAGGAAACCTCTAATCTTTACTGCATATAATCACAAACAATTTCATAAAAACAAGGATTAACACATCAAACATAAAAGGGTTTTTACCGTCACAAAAAAGTACACGCAACAAGTATAAACGAGGACACGCAACAAATGAAAAGGGTTGTAAAGAAAGTTCCAAAATAAATTAAAAGCCATATAATATAAAATGGTTTAAGAAAAATAGAAGGGAAGTAACCAAATTATGCAAGTCACTGTGTATCGTATTAGTTTATAAGAAAAAAGGATAGAGGTATCTTTTTTTAAAAAAAACAAGTAACCTAGAAAAAAAAGAAATTATGTAGCAAAAATATCATTGAAACGGAAACATGGCAATGGATATAACAGAAACGCTACCAAAAATATCCAGAGGGTTTAGTACACAAGCTTGTCACAACCTGCACATAAATATCACCATAGAAAAATTACAAACAGAATTCTGCAAATTACACGCTAGCCATCATTAAAAAAGGTATAAAAAACAATAAAGTTTACAAAGTGAACCCCTTAAATTACAAAGTGACCTGTCAACATGACCGGATCAATAATAGCTTCTGGAATTCAATCAAAGAGGAGGATCGTCATCAGCTTTTGACATTCAACCCTTACCATAGCAACAGAATAGCAACAATCACAGCTTCACATGATATAAAAGTAACAATCCTTCACAGAATACTTGGTATTCATATACATATATTTGCGTGTATAACAACAATAATTATTTAACATTCTTACAGAAATTGACAACATATACATGCTTATTGTAAATATTGTGTATTTACGGAACAGCAATTCCAAAATTGTAAAAGGAGCAATCTCTAAACAGTACATAGAACTTGTAAATTATGTAGGTTCTGAAAAAAGTAGTTTTTATTTTTATTATAAAGTTGTGCACACTCCCACTCTTAAAACTGAAACAAGCAGAAAATACGAGAAATTTTAAAAGCAAAATTTAGAACCTCAGTCCTAAGAATCCAAAAATTAATTTGTATGCCAAGACTCAAGCAAAGTTCTTACAAATAAGGATCTGGCACAACAAGGGGCGGGCGGAACTAGAGCAACGCATTTTTATATAATTTAGGCAGAATTAGAACACATCAACTATTTATCATCTGAATCTAGAATAAGTTTTCACATGCAAAAGTTTGTTTTGAAACATAATTTTGATGGTACATATCTTCAAAACTTATTGACATATAATCAAACACCTTATGTGCATACACAGAAGCAACAAACTCGTATAGGATCAGTCAATCATACATAAATCCAAAACTATTTATAACTTTTCATGCATCAAATTCAAGCATGTACTAAACGAAATTATCTCATTCAACTAAATGGATTCGTATTTAATCACGAAATTGGGCAACCAAAACTCCATAGCTTCGTATATGTAACAAAGAGAAAGATACGGTTATAAAAAAAAAAAAAAAAACATCAAAAATTGAAATCCTCAATTTACAACTGACCTCTGATCAATCAAAGAGGAGATACGTCGGGTTTAATTCATAATATATGATAAGGAGTAGTGGATGTGGCCTGCATTAATTCCATATTGATAACTATGATAACGTGTTGTAGATAATTCCATATTGGGGTGGTTATGAATTATGATAACTACTGCGTGCATACCCTCTGTTATTTACTCCGTATGTATCAAAGGCTAAATACTATTATGTCATTTTATCATATGTTAGTATGTTATTCTTAAAAATACAAAGACCAAACCTATCATTTGTTTCTCCCTATAGTCCCAATAAATTAGAAAGGAGTGAGTAATAAATTTGTTATAGATTCGGGTTTATGTTGTTAAAAATGAAAATCAAACCTAGTCAAATATTAATTCGGTTTTTTTTTTTTGTTTCTCAAGGAAAATAAAGAAAGTTTAAATTTTTAGAGAAATTTACTTCTAAAAATGTTAAAATATAAAAACTTATTGATAAAATCAACAACATAATAATTCGAGTTTGAGAAAAAGCATATTACAAATTGAATTAATAATGAATATGATTAAAAAAAAAAGAGCCCCTACTAGCCTGGAAAAAAAAAGTAATGAACTATATAAATTATAATGTTCTAATTTTTTGGGTTATAAGTTGGTTTGCAAATTAGTGAACTAAAACCAAACGGGCAAACGGGATCGTATTATTTCGAGTCGGTTTGGTTATATGTGAGCATTTTAAAATTAAGAAAAATTGAACCCAAGCGAATCAAATGGTTTAGTTCCGGTACGGTTTGTGATTCCGTTCGGATTTTCGGTATTTTTCACACCCATGGTGAATATAATGAAATTAGGAACACTTGTAATTATTAATCATGTGAGTGGCACATGTTCTAGTAAAAATATTTGGAACGGTTATATTGTGTTGCGAAAAAATCTGGAACACTTTTTTCATCAGGAACACTTTTGTTGCGTTCCAAAATCTAGGAATAGAAAATAAGTGTTCCAAATTGAATTAACACCGGTGTTTCAAAATTGCTATTTTGGTGTAGCGTATATGAATTTAAAGCTGTAAACGTCTCTTTACAAACCATTATTTTTATTTTTTATTAAGTAGGGCCGAGGCAGAAAATATTAGCAATGCCACAACGAACAGCACAAGTCCACCACCAGTAAGAGAAAATCTTGATCATCATCTATCTGATGAAGCGTGGACAATTATAATAATCGGTGGAGCATTTGGTTTAGTCTGTTTCGGGGTTGGTATTTATTTATGGTGGATGAGCAGACTTTCTAGGTTGAGTATTGCTCAACTTGAGTCGTTTCCTACTATTAGGTTTCCTCCAGATGAGGGAACATTAGGATACGGAATCTTAGGTTGCGATATCTGTTTAGAGGATTTCACTGAGGGACTCGATCTGAGAGTACTACCCTCGTGTGGCCATGTTTTCCACACTGAGTGCGCTGTAAACTGGTTGCACAAACGTCACGCTACCTGCCCTGTTTGTAGATTCGATTATAGTGTAGCGGTTTAGTTTATTTGTAATAAAAATTAATGATATTTCTATTTTTTTTTTCTTCATATTATTGTTAAATGGAGGATGAATTCATGTTGTACTATTTGAATGATATCATATTGAGTGTTGATATATCATGCCATTTAATTATTTGGTTTGTATTATTCTACTCTAAAAGTTCATCATTTAATTTTTCGATCTTATTGTTCATTAAAGCACTCATTTATGAGGAAATTTCTTCGTATAGAGATCATTTGCTTGTTAATCTAGTTGTTATTGTCTTCTTAGTGAACATTTACTTTTCTTCTTAGTGAACTACTATTATTAACCAATTGTTTGTGTTTTAGAATCACTTAGAAGAAATAGAACCCAGAAAAATTACAAAGTGAATGCTATAGCAAACTAAAACCCTGTTACTGAAAGTTTCTTGCAACAACGTAAAGAATCGTGGCAGAATATATAGAAACTGCAACAGATTATATTGTTGCTAATTTGATCCATTATTGTTGCAAATAGAATCTATCATGTTGATAATAATCAAATCGCAAATAGATTTCTGTTGTTGCTGTAGGATTATTTCAATTTCAAATACTATTTTAAAATTACTTTATATTTGTGTTCTCACCATTTTTTATTTCTGCCAGAATTTTAGTATCATTTAAATCTAAATAATTTATTTATTAATTATGTAATTCTTTTTCTCTTTAATTAACATACGTGCCATATTCAAACCATCAATATGTCATTTGAATATTGAAAACAAGATAGTTCAACTATCACAATACTCAAGTTCAATATCATATTCTATTTTCTCCTTCCATGGGAAAGTCAATCCATGATGTTGCGAGTTGTTCATTTATTAGCATCCTCCTAGAGCAACCTGCAATTAATGGTTTCAAAATTTTAGTTTCAAATTAACTCCAAAGTTAATTATTTAACATGCGATTAAAAAAGGTTGAGCCATCAAGAACAAAATTGTGTTAGATACTTTAGGTTTAATTAACAATTCGTTTTAACCTGCATAACTATAATAAATGATAACAAATCTGAATATTATGTTCAAAATAAAATATATTACGAGATTTATGCCATTACGCGTCATACACGGAACGCGTAGTATATATATCTTTCAACACACCAGTTATACCAGTAGTAGTTGGACGAATCAATTGAGATCTCTAGCCTGGTTTTAATTCGAAAGTATTTAAATAAATAATGAAGACTAAAAAATGGAGTCATAAAACTAATGTTAAATTAATTTTGAAAGATGCCCCGTCATATTTAGACTTGTTTATTTTTTCTAAAAAATACAATATAGGATTGTTTACTCTCTCTATATTATTTGGACATTAGTGATATTTATATATATTAACAATTTACATGTAGTGTAATTTCCAAATTATTTAAGACTTCAAAACATGTGAAAATCCAATTTTCATTTTTGAATTAAAATATTTTTTTCAAGTAATGGCAATACTTGTAAATAGTTTAAAATTTAAGGGTATTTTCGAAATGAAAGTGTATCAAGTAATCCTTTTATTCTATATAACCTTCAAACTCTAACACTTATAAACCATAAACATCGGATGAAAAGAATAATATATATATATATATATATATACACACACACATATATACACCCTTTCAATATGCCACTCAAAAGTTTGTTCGTACACGGTCATTATAAAAAATGAAATCAAAATTTTATATTTTAACTTTCTAACATACATTAAAATTCTCACCATTAATAAGTATAATCCATAAAATTTTAATTTTATTAAGACTCATTCATAAAAAAAAATTATGTTAAAAAGTTTAGTATTGTTCAAATTTTATAATCAAAATGATTTACTTATTAAAAGAAAAAGAAATTGCCAACAAAATATCAATTGTCAACGACATTTTTTTGCAATGCAAACCATGCGGTTTGTAACGTCATTTGTGTTGTTGCCAAAGTTTTCGGGATTCAACAACAATATTTTCCACTTTTTGCAGATAAAATGGATTTTCAGCAACGTTTATGGCCGTTTGTTACTAATAGACCACTATTCAACAATAAAATCTCGAAGGATGTTATTCAATAACGAAGTTGCTATTTTGTTGCCGAACACTATTTTTTCGGCAACAGATTTTTTTTATCGTTGCACGGATTTTCTTGTAGCACACTACAAGAAAAAGTTCATTTAGCATCATAATTTTTTTTCGATTATGTTGTTAAAGTGGTTGTGGCTAAATTTTAGCAATATAACCGGAAAAAAAAAAATTATGAAGTTAAATGAATTTTTTTATTGTAGCGAAAACCATAAAACAAGCACACGTGAACGTGATTGTTTAACTTCATGCAATCCATAAACTTCAAGTGACATGTAATATTGAACTTTATAAGTCTTAATGGTAAGAGAAACACTATGATGACCCGGGTGTACCACATGTAACCTATGCATCATCCAATAAATTAATAATACAACTGTTTGTACTGAAATACTTAATTAAAATCAAATTCAATTTTTGTTTGCACCGTACCTTTCCCACTACCCAGGGGCGGAACCAGCATTTTAAATTTGGAGTTACCAAAAAAATGACATTCAAAAGTCTCAGCATCTTACTCTTAAAAAAATTTCACTATTTATATATATATATATATATATATATGTATATATATGTATATATATATGTATATATATATATATGTATATATATATGTATATATATATATGTATATATATATATCAAACCGTCACCCCAATTGTCTCACCGTTTTGACAGCTAAAAATTACTCATTCAAAAAATATAAACTTGATTTTTTTGAAAGAACTATATAAAATACGACCTAAAAACATAATTTAATAAAGATAACAAAAAGAATCAAACTTATATTTAATACTCAAGTTCACAAAATATTTGCTCAAATTGTTAAAATTTTGATTTTTTCTTAATGAAATTTTGTCATTTATTCTTGATAAATTTCATAATTTATATACAACATGTTAATCAAAATGTATAATTTTTAAATTTATTATTTTATTGTTTTCTCTAAATTAAAATATGAATGATTTTATTTTGTTTAAAACCGTTGAAATATATAGCAAAATATTTAATCTTAATTTGAGATTTGTTTTTCTAATTTTCTCGAATAAAAATTTGAATAATTTAGATAACAGATAATAAAATATGGTACATTGAAAAGGATAGAAGCATCCCGAATGGTGTTAAATTAGTGTTTGGGACACTAAGTAACCACTAATAAATAAAACATTCTTTTGTTAGTTATGTCATGTGTTATTCTAAGTTAAGTCTATACGCCCCCAATTTGAATTTTTATTTACTGCTACTATTTATAATCTTCAATCTTTTTTAAATAATATCACTATAAAAAAGTACGTAATAGTATGTAAGTAAAAAAACAAAATATAATTTTAAAAGTGTTTGTCAAAAATAAAATTTAAGAGGTTGCCGAAATATTATACTTACAAATTAATTCGAAAAACAATACATCAAAAATAAAATTATTGAAAATTATGAGGTTGCCACGGCAACCCCTGGTCATATGCATGTTCCGCCCATGCCACTACCCACGTCTTTAAAGTATATAAGTTATGCGAATTACTTATGTTACATTAGTTCTTAATAACCGAGTAACACTACCGTATAACCGGTGTACTATAATTTAGGATGCGTCATCAACTAAAAATTCAACACATATTAATAAACTCAAAAATGGCTACCCGAAAATCAATTCAAAATTAAAATTAAAAATTTTATATCGGTTGTCACATCCTTAATTATAGTGCACCGGGTTCATATTAGTGTTTCTCGTTAATAACCATTAAAAACTTAATATATATAAGAGAACCTAAAAATAAAAATCATTATATTAATTAAAATTGTCAATTGGTTGGAACACCGTCACCATAAATATAATGTAACTTTTAATAATCACTGACCAATAAAGACAAGATAAAAACAAACATCGACAAATAAAATGTATCAGTGAAAACTCATTTAAGAATAAACAACTTGACATCATGTTTACATCGATAATAAACAATTTACAAAAATAGTGTATTTCAATTTCTGTACTTATTTTTTTGCACACACTCTTCCTCTTATATCGGGAATTACTAGGAATTACTCAATAATTTCAATATATATCATCAATTCCGCCGGTTTTACCCTCGATTTTATTACAAACCCTAAATTTTTAAAATTTTCCAAATTAAACTTTCCTAGATCTATATCTGAAATTCCCTCTCGGCCCCATTTCAATCTTAACCTAGATACGGAATTGATTTCATTGCTCAGCCCTTAATTTTTGAATTTAGTCAATCCAAATTATGGACTTATGCTTATCGAGCCGTTTTTAAGAATAAAACGGATGCCGCTGACTGAAAAAATCAGAGCATAGATTAGGTTTATTGTTCAGATTAATACTATTTATCATTGAACTCGGCGAGATTCAAAATCAAGTTGTTCTTATGGTTAAGGCATAGGTGCCGTGAGTTAATCGGAACTTGATCACACGTCATAGTGTTCAGATACTTCGGCTTGTTTTTTTTTTATGGCAAGATTGCGTAGTCTATATGAGACGATTTGTTGAGTCTTATTCAAAGTTAGAGTTGTTTTTTTGTCTGGTTTTGATGAGTTTTGGATGGTCTTGTGACGGAATTAGTCATGTTTTGGGGAGGAAACGTTGATCGTAGAACCTTTGCCTAAATCGGAGACTTATTGACATATGTAATAATCAATGATTCGTAGAATTTGATGATATATAGCAATGACTGGTAAATGTTTGCAATGTAACTGTATTTGGCTATGAGCTATGATAGTGTGATGTGGTTTGAATTTACTATTTGTAGAGAATAGGGGTGGATTCCGACTTTTTTGACCATATACCAATACCGAACCGAACTTGTTTGGTTTGAAAAAAATTATACCATTACCGAACCAAAAAAGTCGGTATACCGAACTTTCGGTATACCGACTTTTTCGGTTGGTACGGTTCGGTTTTCCGTTTTATACCGAAACATTATTATTATTAAAAGATAATTCTTGATAACAATAAAATAGCAAAAAAGTTTGTAAAAAGTAAAATGTGTACAACTATTCTTATATTTGCTACATCTATTGTGAATTTGATTAAAATAGTAACACTTATAAAATAAGAATTCTTTTAAAATATTAGACAAGAAAATGGAGAAACACGAAATTATTGTATTTGACTTCGTAAATAGGAAAGTAAGTCGTAAGAAAAATTAAAATAAAGTATAAGACAATTTATTTGTAAGTTATAACTATGAGTACATTTCTATATATTTTATAATTTTAATGTTCGGTTCGGTTCGGTTCGGTATTGTACCAAACATACGAAATGGATACCGAAACCGAACCGACTTTTAAAGTTTGGTTCGGTTGTACCGTACCGAAAAGTCGGTATACCGAACTTTCGGTACCAACTTGTTTGGTTCGATTCCAAAATCGGTCGGTTTGTACAAATCGGTACAAAAAGTCCATCCCTAATAGAGAATGTTTCGGTTGTCAGGGACATCTAGTTGGTTTCTCTATTTTTTTTTGTATTTAGTGAAGTGATTTCATTTTATATGATTTTCATCACCATTTTTATGTATTGGTTTCCTAAATTCTATATTTTTGTAAAGAATTAGAGAAATCCGACATGTATCCATCTATTCATTAATGAAGTAATTTATTACTTTGCTAATTTTTTTTTTAACTAAACTGAACCTTTCAATTAGATTCACAATCAAAAACTACGAACTTGCATTGAAATATTGAATTCTGCAAGACTTAAATATACCCTTTGTTTTGTTTCCATATATATTATGTTCCCAACTACTCATAAATAATTATAAATTAGGAATCGGTTGATACAAGTTTTTGTTTTAAAATAATTCACTGAGCCACATCTCTTTTTAAGATTTGCCAGAAGAATGATCGTACAGTAATAATATAATACAGTTGGAACTATCATATAAGTCACGACAGTAAGAAATGACTTACCAGAAAACAAAACAAAAAAAATAAGCTAGAAAAAAGAGGTTTTTGACCAAATTCATTAATAAAGTGTGCACTGACCCGTCTTATCAAGAAAAATAGTACCAACTGTCATAATCCTTCAAATATCAAGAGCTATTATAATATGTTATTGCTGCCTCGACTAATTTTAGTATTTATGATAACAAAACGAGCCTGAGATCCTGACAGTTGCTAATCCATAAAATAACACAAATTTACCTAAATTTTTTAAATTAATTAAAGGCTTAGTGTTTTAAAAGGTGCAAGACCGAATTTAAAATATATTGACCGTCTAGCGTCTAATCACCACATATACACCGTCTAATTTTTTTTATCCAATTCCGCTTAATCCACATGAACTATTATTTTTCTAGACACCGTCTACCATTTAAACGCGACCTAATTTACATCTAGATGTGACTTTTATAACACTGCAAAGGCGTGACCTTTTAAGTTCAAAGTCAAATATGATGTCTAATGAAAGGAAACTCGCAGGTCTTTGTCCCTTAAACGCCCTCGAGGTAACAGCCTGTTAAAGGCATTCGACATCATCTTCACACAAAGTTGTGCAGAATTTAAACGATTTTTAAGTGGCATAAAAATGGTTTTTGTGCAGCACATCAAATATGCCCATAAAAAAATTGAATCGCAATGCAAACTTAAAAATTCATATATCATGAACCGTACATCCAAATGCAGCTATTCAAGTTTCAGGACGTTCCTTAATGTCCAAGCTATAAACCATGCACCCAACAGTTCTGAAAAATAAAATTGTTAGCTACATAAAAAGATAATTTTCATGAACACCGCCATGCAGTTTTTTCAGCAGTTTTCTAGAAACTTTAAAAGACCATTACCCGGTTCTCGGTGATCCAAATGCAAAGATTTTACCTCCCACGCGACCGCATACAAGTCCAATACTGACTCACAAAATTTGGAACGAGTTGGACATTGTTTGCTATGGTAAATAATTATTTTTCTACACAGCATTCGAGCAGTCAAGAAATAAAAAATCTGAGCATATACTCAAATTTAAAAATTAATAATTAATTACCCGCATGTCTGAATGGACCCATTCAAGTCCCAAAACGCACCTAAAAATCGCGGATATATTTCGTCCACGAGCTTCGAAGAAATCTTTCCGTTTGCCATCCGAAAAAATAGTTTTCAATAGCACCAAAGAACAAGCACAAAATACCGATAATAATTCGTTCAACTCTTGAAAGTTATACATTCCCAACTTTGACGATCCAAATACAACAAATCTTAGTTGTCGTATCTCCGTAAATAAGTTTTTTATAGTTTTATCACACTTTAGGACGCTTGCACAATTTATATATCTTCTTTCGCAAAAAAAGATCAATTTTTAAGTCTTGAACCCCAAAAATTATAAGACGACTTTTACCACATACAGGCCAAATAAAATATAATTCCAACTACCAATTTTAGTATCAAGAGCTATTGTAATATGTTATTGCTGCCTCGACTAGTTTTAGTATTGATAACAAAACGAACCTAAGATCTTGAAGGTTGCTAATCCACAAAACAACAAAAATTAACCTAAAATTTGTACTTCCAATTACACTAAGCTATGAAGTTACTAAAAGCCCAAAACCACATAAAAACTTGATACTATTGTGCTTAGGGAAAAGCTAACCAATCCCTCCTAGCATTGGTTAAGATTGCTTGATTTTATGTTTTTAAAGTACTGTTTCGTATAATAATTGTTTGTATTTCCTTTATATGTTAGTAGATTAAGTGCATACTTTTGATAATGTTATAATGATATGCTAGATATAACAATAAAATATTATAAAAACAAGTGTTTTTATATTAAATACAACTTAATTTTGAAAATATTTTAAATGCTTAAACAATGCCCCGGTACACTCGTTAGCAAAACCGTAATTTGCAATTACTATTTAAACTTGATTTAGATTGACAGAAATCTGAACTACACAAAGTCTAGCTTCAAAATTGAAGAATACAAGAATTCCAAAACGAAATCATCTAAAAAAATCTTAGGTTTGATCTTTGTGGTGTAGGAAGAGACGATCTATAACAGTTGATCAAATTGGTAGTGGCTGATCACGAACTTACAAAATAGATACATGCAAGAAACTGAAACAATAACTTTTAATTTTTATCAAACTCGATTTTAGGATAAAAACAAAATCCTAAAAATTGTTTGAGAACTAAAGCATAAAAGAGCTTTAAAATAATAATATCTACAATTAAACAACCTGAGACTGGATCTTTATGACGTCCGAGATGCTGAACATGTTTATCGCACAACGTCCTGGACAATCTCAGGGGTTGATGCTTTCAAATGCAAGAGGGGAGTCAAGTGCCACCCCTTGCTTTTCGTTTTTATAAAGACGAAAATACCCTTAGCCTAATATATATGTTCAAAATGTGCTTGATGCATTCATTTTATTTTATTTTTGCATTCATATGACTATATACCCTTTGGTGGTATGTATGTAAAACTGTCCTGAATAAAATCGTTAATCATATGCCAATCCATTGATTCCGTCTGTATCAATAGAACTACCTCTGATTTCTTTTCTTCTTCAACAGGATTAAAGCAAGTGCATCTCCTTTCTACTTCTATTTATTACTGCTGAAAAAGTTCTAATTAGGGGTGTCTCTAGTCTTATTAATAGTGGCACTCTTACCCATTACAAAACTTCTATAAATATTGCTCCAGTATCTCACATTATTTTTGCAGATGATGTGCTTATTTTTACTAATGGCAGTAAAAATAATTTAGAAATTCTTATAAATTTTATTAAATCTTATGAAAAAGCTTCCGGTAACTTTTAAACAAGAGTAAAAGTGTTTTTCTTACTCATAACATGTTATATAATAGGAAATTTATTATTGTTAGAACCACCGGCTTTGTTGAAGGTAGATTCCCTACTAAGTATTTTGGTATACCATTGCATTACTCTAGGCTAACTTCTACCATGTATTATACTCTATAGCTATATATGCACTTACTCTCTGTACTACAACCCCCTAAATTAGTTCTTGACAATATTGAGAAAGTTTTTGTTAACTTTTTCTGGGAAGAATTTGAGAGTGCTAAAAAATATCATTGGCTTAAATGGTTCAATATGATTTGTCCTGTAGAGGAGGGGTATAGGAATTAAAAGTTTACATGACACTATGGTAGTTTTGCATAGTAAAATGAGTTGTAAACTTTTAGATAAAGGCTCTCATTGGACTACTTTCATGTTTAAGAAGTATTTTGCTAACAATTATAATTGGGGTAACCCTGTCACTCTTGAGTCTTCTTCTTACTTGTGCAATAATTTCAGTTTTTATTTTAAAACTCTAGTAGAGAACAGTAGGTGGAGCATTAAAGAGGGCTATATTAATTTTTTGTATAAAAATTGGCTTGGTGATGGACCTTTATGTAATTCTTTTACTGTTATTTTTCCACATGTCTTGCTTAATAAAGTGTGCAATTCTAATGAGTGTGACACTAATCTTCTTTATGTTATGGGAGGGAATGAACTTATCATTAAAATCTCAACTAGTAGTAACTCCGGTCTTTATTTGACAGAGGATGAGAACTCTAGGTACTGGACCCTTACCGTCAATGGTGTTTACACCTCTAAAAATGATTTTAATTTTTTTAGTGAGAAAAAACATTTTATTTCTTTACCTAAATACATCTAGAACCCTATTTTACCTCCTAAAATTATTGTTTATTTTTGAAAAACCTAGGTTTTTGCCATCAAATTTGATGAAAATTTAAAAAAATTTGGTATTTATATGGTTACTAATGTTCCTGCTGTAACATTCATGAGCTGGACTCTATCTACCATCTATACAATAATTGTAACATCCCGTATTTTTATAAATGATTTTATTTATGATTTAATTTATCCAAAAACGTTTCATACAAATTTTACCAAAAACCGGTCACTCGACTAATTTTTAGCCAAAAACCGAAACTCTTCCAAAAAGCTTTATTTTAAAAACCTGTTACTAATTTTATAAATAAAAAGGACCCAATAGTTTTGTTTCTAAAGATTTGTTATTTTTGAGTAGTAAAACAATATTTTTGGATTAAGAGTTAGCTTTTAGAACTTTGGGGACCAAATTGTTCGCTTCCACAAACTATCTAAAAACAGTTTTTCTAAACCTAAAAATCAGCCCACTTTTCAATTCTTTAAACCTAAAAATCAGCCAAGAGACAAAGAGAGAAAAAGAGAGAAAAGAGAAGAAGAAGAAGAGAAACCACGTTAGCGGATTATTACCGGAATCATCTCCTCTACACGCTAAGGTGACGGGGGTTATCCATAGCGACTAGACGAGGGTGTATGTTAGGATTATGTTTTACGTGGGGGTTTTTGCCTTTTATCTTAATTAGTTTTATAAATTGTTAATTGGGTTTAGTTGTTATATGTTTAATTCACTTATTTGTTAATTGGGTTTAGTTGTTATATGTTTAATTCACTTATTTGTTAATTGGGTTTAGTTGGTTATATGTTTAATTCACTTATTTGTTAATTGGGTTTAGTTGTTATATGTTTAATTCACTTATTTGTTAATTGGGTTTAGTTGATTATATGTTTAATTCACTTATTTGTTAATTGAGGATTTAGTCGTGTTAATTTCGGATTAACGAGAATATGGATGAGTTTGCATGTCTTTATGTATTGATATTGTGTTATTATAATTGTTGATAAATTGGGTAATTTATTGTTGAATATAGATGCATTGTAGTTTATGCATACAAGGTGTTTGCTAAAATGCTTGAACGAGTTTTCATGTTGATTAGACTTGTTTGCCTAGTTGCGAATCTAGCACCTATGCTTTTGGGTTTTGTTGAATTACGTTAGAATGACGTATGAGAATGTGATAAATGATTGGTTTATTATTTATTGGCCGAGGCCTTAATATTTATATGTATGAGAATGTGTTATATGAATAGTATAATATTATTGGCCGAGGCCTTAATATTGATACATTAGCAATGGTCTCTGTCTCTTCCTAATTCCGGGGACAGAAGACGGCAGTGGGGATAGGGAATTACTCGTCTTACGGACTGGGGCGAGTGGCATGAGAGGTCCTAGTGTGCACTATATTTATTTTATGTTAGCTATGGTCTCTGTCTCTTCCTAATTCCGGGGACAGTAGACGGCCGTGGGGATAGGGAATGACTCGTCTTACGGACTGGGACGAGTGGCATGAGAGGTCCAAGTGCGCACTTTAAATCTACTTTTATGTTAGCAATGGTCTCTGTCTCTTCCTAATTCCGGGGACAGAAGACGGCCGAGGGGATAGGGAATGACCTACCTTACGAACTGGGGTAGGTGGCATGAGAGGTCCATGTTTGCTATAGATTTGTGTTGACGTTATTTAATTTATTTAATTCATCCCGTTGTAGAATGTTATTATATTCATTATTATACGTCGATTATCGTAGTTGTAGAATTTGTGAGCTCTTGCATTTATGGGATGGAGTGACGGTATTTGTGGTGCCGTCCCGTCTAGTTAGGTGCGTGGGACTCACCGTTACAATTTTGTCTTTCAGGTACCATATAGGTTGAGACGTTCGGTTATGAGCTATGGCAATACATCACATGGGCTCGGGGCTTTCTTTTCACTTTTATTATATTTTGAGGTTGTAGCCTACGGGCAAATTCTTTCATTTGTTATTTTCTTAGTTTTATAAAACTTGCCTTGTAGCCGTGTTTGGCAACACCTTTCAGTTATTGTTTAATTGTTCCTTTAAGCTCGCAAGTGTTTTCTTTTAAAAAAAATTTTAATTTCGTACCAACAGGTTTCTCTCTTTCCTTTTCTTTAAAAAGGTCATGCCTCGATATCCGTGTTCTATGGATTTTGGGGCGTGACAATAATAGTGATATTTCTAAAGCTGTGTGAAATTATTTTAGTGATATTTTTGGATTTTTTAAGTTCAATGGTAATTGGAGATCTTATGTTTTGAATTGGTGTAATCAATGTGATAATACTCAAGTGGGTCAACTTACTAAGTTAGTCCCTTTCCTTATTTTCTAGGAGATTTGGTTGGGTAAAAATAATTTTAGATTTGAGAATGTTTGTATGAATATCTCTGATATTATTCTTAAAGTTAATAGTTGGTTGAGAGAGCTTAATAATTCTATGAAACTAAAGCCCCTATTAAAAAATTCCAAGGTATAACTCTGCAATCTTTGCTTATTAAACCTGTTCATTTTAGAATGAAGAGGTCTTTTCTGGTTTCTTGCAAATGCCCACCTTCTGATAGATTAAAGCTCAATTGTGATAGCTCTGCATATGACAACCCTGATCATAGTGGATGTGGAGGTGTTGTAAAAGATGATAAATGTATTTTAATTTTTACTATTTCTTTCTATTTTGACATTCAAAGTAACACCTATGCAGAGTTGATGGCCATTAAGGAAGGTTTGATTATTTGTTATAGTCTAGGGTTGTGTAATGTGGAAATAGAAACTGACTCTGAACTACTAGACAATTGGTGAAAAAAAAACACTAACCCTAGCCCTAAATTTGACAATTTATGTCATGATATCTGTGAACTAATGAATTTTGTAAGTAGTGGTTTAAGTCATATTTACAGGGAACAAAATCAGTTTTCAGATACTTTAGCAAAAAAAAGTGCCACTGGTTCTACTGGTTATTTTTTCTCATCAAGTGAGCTCACAAATCAAACATATGCAGTTTATGTTTTGGACCAAAAAAGTATGTACTGTTTGAGAGAGGGAAGTTTTTAATAAGCTAAATTTTTGTGATAACCACTTTTGTTTATTATTTTTTCACTTCTACGATAACATATTTTGTATATGGCTGAAAAGAAAATAATTTTAAAATTAGTTGCAAAGCTGATGTTATGTGATTCGCTCTGTCATCTACTTTGGTTCTAGGATAGCATTTTTTATTGAATGGTTGGAGAAGCTAAAGTTGTTGATTGTCGGTTGCAAAGCTGCATGTGATTACCTTTTTGTTGTCAAATTTGCATCTAGGATAGCATGTTTTTTATATGGCTGGAGATGCTTTTTATAAAATTAATTGCAAAGCTATAGTGATTACCTTTCTAGTTTATTAATAGTGCTTTTCTAAGATAGCAAATTTTGTGTATGGCTAGAAAAAAGTTTCCCTTTTAAACTTATAGTTGCAAAGCTACAATGTTATAACCTTTTTTGGTGTCTTTAATTTTGGCTTTCTAAGATAGCATTCTGGGTGAATGGCCGGAGATTTCAAAAAATTTGAACAGTTGTAAAGCTGTTGGTTTTATTTATGATTACCCTCTCTTGGGAATTTTAAATAAGGTTTCTTTTTTCAAATGGTTTGCAGCAACTTTGTGTTGGTTGTTTTCAGTGTTACTTGACCCAATTTTGTCTTCTAAGATGGCTCTTAAGCTGGAGAAGTTGATTTATTTGTTTGACAGTTGCAAAGCTGCATCTTAGTGATCTTCCCTCTTTCCTTGTTTTAATTTTTCTTCTAAGATAGCATTTCTTTGTGAAATGGCTGGAGATTTTACATCTTTACCACTTTAACAGTTGTAAAGTTGTTTGGTCAAATAGCCTTTGTGGCTTTTAGACTTTCTGTTCTTCTTATATTTCAGGTTGCAGAAAAATAGAAGAATGAAAACTTTAGTGTTAATTAAGAAACAGACTTTGAAAAGATCGTTTTTGATACATCTCTTGACTGTTTTCTTTCAAAATCTTATGTGATGGTTTATGAAGATATGAAGGTTTAGTTTTTAAAGAGAATGCTTCTGAATTTGTGCTGATAAGTTTGTTTTCTCTTTTAAAAGCTTCATTTCCTATTTTAAAAACAGGTTTAGAGCCTAAAATTTGTATGTGCCTTTTTAGCTTTTAATGTTGATAGACTTGGTCGGAATAGTCATCGTTAGGGCTTAGCTCACAAGATGTTACTCTTTGTTTCAATAAAAGTTTGCTGATATTGATTAAAAAAAAATGCTTCCTTTGATTGACTTGGTTTAGTTGTTTTCTTGTCAAGAATAGATATATTCTATGGCATGTTTACAAATGTAAAAATAAATAAATTATTTCCTTAATTTAGTTGGTTATAAATAAGATTATAACTATTGGTCATGTGAATATAATTATGTACATAGTTTTAAGCTAAAAGGAAAAAAAATGGTATAACAATTCAAATATTATGCATGTATAATACGATATACTACTATATTTTCCAAATATATATACATATATCTATACTAATAGTTTATGTGTAGATGTTTTATGAAGCATTGAAATATATAATTACAAAATAACCCATGTTCTTAACATTAATTACAAAAAAAATTCACACTTGACATTTAAATACAAAAACTAACTGCCCATGATGTAACCGACTTTCTACATTTATATTGTATTATTTAATTTCATTTATCCCATTATCATACCATATGCGTTGGTTTATTCTTTCTCCTTTCTCTACAAAGTACAAATTTGAAAAACATTGAAAAATGGAGTAAAATTTTACTATGATCAAACAATGAGAAGATAAGTTAGCACCCTTTCTCTCTATTTTGATATTTTTTTTACACGTATTTGATTTCATTTATAATTCCAATTAGATCTAATAAACCAGATTATTTTATGATTGATGTACCCTTTTCTCTCCATTTCGATATATATTTTTTCCAGGTATTTGATATCATTTATAATTCTAATTAAATCTAATTAATAAAGCATATTATTTTGTGATTGATGTTTGAAATATAAAACAAATCTATGTGTTACACCACGCATCGCGTGGACACGTACGATATATATATATATGGAAAGATACACAAATAAAAAAAAACACACACACTATGTTTACAGTCATTCTAACTATACATTTAGTTTATTTTAAATGGCCTAGATTACTTTTAACTATTCAACAAAAATAACCACTTAAAATAGTTGATATCTAAACTAAATGAATGGTTATGATGACTATATAAATATAGTGTATTTTTTTTATGTGTATAGATCATTCCTCTCTATCCCTATCTATCTCTATGTATCTCTCTCTCTCTCTCTCTCTCTCTCTCTATATATATATATATATATATATATATATATATATATATATATATATATATATATATATATATCATTCTATTATAATAAGACAATACAAGTCAAATGAACCTGCCAAATTTAGCCACTTTTTTTAAAAAATTATCCCTACACCTTTATATTAATTACAATAACACCATACTCACATAAAAATATAAAAATTAAAAAGTAATAAAACTATTTATTTCTCTTTAACAACCAAACATTCTTTTAAATTTTAAACTATATTTTTTTTATATTATCCACATATTTATATCATAACTATACCTATTTTTTATATTTTTATTGCATTACACGCCGTACACGCAACGCGTTGGACACAATTACTAGTATATATATATATATATGCCATATGGTGTTCAGGATCCCCTCCTGTCACAATCTGCAACACGTTGTCTCCAAAAGAGCGAAAGACTAACATAATGAGGAGAGAGACCTCTGCGACGAACACAGGGATTCACCTCCGTCGTAGCGTCGCCATAAGAGAAGATAAATTTACCTAACTTTTGTTTTTTTTATTCTACTCTTGTACTTTAAGAGACCGAGAGAGAGAAATTTTAAACCAAAATGAACATGGAAACAATGGGAGTCCTTAAAATATTAGAATGATATAATACTAAAAGGGTTTTCCCAATATATATAGATATGAGCTTTTAGTAACTAGAAGGGCCCCCATAAAAGACTAAACGCCCACCGGGATCACGACCTCCATCTGCAACTCGGTATGTTTTACTGTCTGCAAATACTTCTACATTATCGGCACTGAGGGTACGTTTCCCATCTAGTAACATACAATTGAATATGTAGGCATCAACTTTAATATCCCTAAGAATATTTTCACCCGCGCCCATTGGTGGTTTAATAGTCCCAGGGGGGCTAAATACTTCTCCGCCCCATTCTGCAGAAGTAGCCCAATCTGATAGTCCTGTAAAAATGCGTGCCGGCCAGAATCCAATTTGAATGTCGTCTTCTCCAAGTTCTAACCACCAATTCCCATTGATTAAATCCTGTTGTATAATAAAATGTTTCTTGTAAAGATTTACATATTTCAATAATGAAGTATATTGTATATAGATCAGTAACTGTGTTTTCAATATATTGAATTTTTGTTTAAAACTCAATATAGTGAAAACACAGTTATCCTGGAAATATAATTTCTGAGTCAAAATTCTATGAAGGTGTAATGAACTTTATTCGGTATCGTTTCTTACCCGGTTGAGTAAGACACCCACATTATCGTATTTTCCACCAGGCTGCGACACCTGGTCAAAGGGCCTGTCGAGAGGTACACCAGTATCGACGATAATGAAACCAGGACACCTTGTATTAAAACAAGAAACTTTACCTGCCTATTATAATTAGACAAACAATTAGTGAAGGGTCGGCCATAACAAAAAACCTTCTCTTACTTAACTTTAAAATGTGAGCAATACGTACAGTCATAACGTTTGTAAACTGCCCTCGTTTTATCATGTTCTAATTTTGGTGAAAATATTTGATGTTTGTCCGATGCGTAGTTTTGTTATGCTAGTCTTTTGTATTGTAGTACTAATCTCGACATAAAAAAAAAAGTAAGATACATTGAGGCCATCAGCTCCCTAAGGGACATGTAAAAGTTATTACGTTTCTTGTCTAAATAGAGCATATTTTTTCTTAAAAAGGTTAGCATGGGATATCATATAACCAAACCAAACAAATGAGGCTTACAGGCTGAGCAAACCAAACCAGCTACTACCAAAAGAGCAGTGGAAGAACCAACTCACCTATCACGAGAGTGCAAATTAAATCAACAAAAAATAGGTAACTAGCCTATACAGCTACCTCTCGATACAAGAACTAACAACTAGCAAAACAAGTTGTAGTTGGTGCAATAACTACATAGCAAGCTTATGAAGCTAAATAAAAACAGGATTACCCCTGCAATATAACCCAACATAGTAAGTTGCATAATAAGACTTTAGATTAGGACCCAACTATATTTGTCTAATCAAATTTATAAAGAACTCATCTGTATCAACACATCCACCATCAAAAGAAGATAAAGAGAAAAAACCCTGGACGGCGTGAGTATAGCCTGGACGGCGTGAGACAAACCCTTGATAACCCAAAAGTTCAACCGGTTTTATCAGAAGCAAGTATTCCCTCTAACGAAATCAAAGACGGAAGTTCCTGAGTTAGAGTTCATGAATCAACTCCCTCACGCCAATACCCCAAAACCCGTCAAACCCCATTTCCATCGCTAGCATAAGACAGCAACAAAGTCTCAAGATAACAAATCTAATGGCACAACCAACCCAAAGCCTAACTCCAAACCCATAAAAGTTCGGAGAAACAATCACAACAAATAGTTCGGCAAGTGATTATAGACCCAACAGTCAAAACGAGAGAACTCCTAATTGTACTCATTCAACCCCATTTCCGCCGCTCAGAAAGAGCCAATTTTACCATCAGACTTATAATTCAAGATCCTAACATAACCCACCAAAAAGCAAAGGAGTCAAATGGTCGAGCCAAACTCAAACCTCCAAACTAATGTTAAATGGCTTCAAAAAATAAGGACTTCATAAAACAAGAGAAAATCCAAATGGGTTCAAACTAAAGATACCTAAAATGTAACCGTCCTATGAGCCTATATTCAAATCAAAACACCAAATATCCAACGACACAAGAACTTAGAGCATCGGCTCGTAAATATATCTATAGCCCCTAGATATAATAAGTAACATTAAAGTAGGTATATAACTTGAAAGAAGCAAAGCCACTCTAACGGAGCTCCGATACCCAAATTAACTCCTTTGCCAAAGATAACGGATCTCCCGATCCCAATCAACAAAGGTCCAAATAAATGGAAAAAAGTAAATAGATTTCGAGAAACTCATAGAATAGGGGTTCGACCAAATCGGAACCAATGAAACGGTTACCGAGTAGGATGAAAATATTGATTTAATAGGGTTACCCACAAATGGGTATGACCTTTTTTATGAGTGACCAACCGGAAAATACAATCATAATAGAAAAGAGGGGATGCGAGGATAGCCTAGGGGTGGAGGAGAGCGAATAGCCCCTCCCCCACCCGAAGACATGCGCCGTCTTTAGTAGGATCAAGAGAGAAGAAGATTTAGTGTGTATGGGTGAAGAGAGAGAGAGAGCTAGGCGGAGATGAGGGGCGACGACTAGGGTTTGAATATAAAGGATGAGGGAAGGCAAAGCGCTCTAGTTATTAACGCGGTATATTTGTATTAATTAGAGTCCCATTTTTGTAATTTTCGTAGTTATTGAGGTAGACCGTACAATGTACACACAACTTTACAACCATTAGATTAAAAAATTGAGTGTTAGATGATACATTTTCAATAACTAATTTAATTTTTCAATTTTTATTATATATTAGACAAATTATGATTTAATAAATTAAAAACAAATTTTACAACACAATAAAAACTCAAATAAAAATATAGAACTCTAGTGCATACTATCCTAAATTTAATTATTAATCAAATTTTTTTAAAAAAAATAACAACTAAATATTTATTTTTGAAAGCGGGAGTTTGTACTGTTCAATTGATTAACTGCACAAAAGAAAAAATTCAATAGTTAAACCACTAGTATACTTATTTTTTATGTGACCGTGAACTTTATTTAGAATTAAATTAGATGAATGAAGTTAAGTAGTTATTTCAAGTCTATTACTTGTGACTATGGCTACAAATGAGGTAAAATTTTCGTGAAAATTTTCGTGCTCGTTTTCGTTCATTAGTAAATGAAATGATAATGAAATAAAATATACATTTCATTTAATAAACGAGATAATAATAATCATAGTCCTGTTTGTTTCGTTAAATTTTGTTTTTGTCTAATATTATATACATACATACATATATATGTGTTTGTATGTTTTTACTAATAAAGGTATGGTAAAAGGTATTAGTAATATGAATTTAAAACTCATTATATAAAAATATATAACGTGTGGTGTAATAGGATGACGTGTAACATATTGTTTAACGTAAGAAATTTAGAGTTAATAAGTTATTTACAAACTAATATGGCATTGAATTAGACGAAAATTTCGTGGAAATTTTCATGTCCGTTTAGTTAAAATCATGTCTCATTTTTGTTCATTACTAAACGAAAACGACACGATAACGAAAAACTCAAAAACTAAACTAAATGAAAACAAAATTGATCGTTTTCGCTTTATTATCAACCCTACTTGTAACTATTGAGAGGAATTTTCTACCAGTAGATCTCAAGGCTATTGCTTTTGAGGGTACAACTATACTCATTTATTAAAATCGTATTTCCATTTAAGTATTGTGAAATGCAACATACACCTTAGTATAAAAAGAAGGAAATCGTTAAAAAGGCGGGCTAATTTAGTCAAAACTCCGGAATGGAAGGGAAAAAAATAAGCTTATTTGAAGCTCGCGTTAAACAATATGGGATTTTGGAAATAGCAACCAGTGGCTTGATTTAAAGTAAATTGAAATAGAGAGCACTCCAGTATTATTATTTTGAAATTTAAAATTTTAAACCATCTAAAAACGAAGTTAAAGTTACGCTTAACTTATTTGTAAATCAATTGGTCATGTGTAGCACTTGGTATTGTAAACTAGCACATTAATAATATGCGCATACCCAGATACCCTCTGGTATTGTAATACAAAACAATAAGTGAACGGTCGGCCATGACAAAAAACCAAGCAAGTTTTCTTACAAAACCTAAAAATGTTAGCAATGCGTACATTTAGAAGAACTGGCACCCGTCGTCTAACGGGCGTAATTTTGGTGAGAATAGTTGCTGTTCTAGCCGGTGCACAACTTTGTTCTGCTAGTCACTTTAGTACTATTCTCAGCATCCAAAAAAGTAATATACATCGAGGCCATCAACCCCCTAAGGGAAGCCGAAAAGTTATTAGAGTATACTGATTTTGTTGTGACTTTGAACTTAATTCATTCTTCATTCGGAGTGAATTAGATGAATGAATTAAACTAGTTGTCTCAAGTCTCGTACTGGTCACCAGTCGTAAGAACTTCGATTAGGAATCTATTTTTCCATTGGTTTTAAAGGAGAAAAGTCTGTATATCTATGATTTGAAATATGTACTTATGAAAAGAATGTGAGAAAATAAGTGGAGTGGACATTATATACAGTAGCTCTCAGTCCTCAAACAACTTAAATTTTCCTCTAAACATGTAATGTACATTATCCCGAAACCCCATAAAAGACTTGGTCGGCTAAACATGTAATCTTTGTCCTGTTTTTACCTATTTTGTTTCAGTCATCCCTTAAATGAAATTAGTCGCATAAACCCCTCTTTCAAATTTTAAAAATGTAATAATTTTGTGTTCACGATACTGTATATATACCCTTCTAATGAATATTAGGCTGATTTTCGCAGTTATTGTGACGATGCTAACTATTTATAGTTTCGGAAATGTATATAGGAAATATGTTTAGACATAAAAAATGAGTAAATTAATTATGAACTTACATTAAATCGTATGTAGAGCCGAGTTCTTTTGTCTCCGTATAGACTTGGATCAACCTTATGAAGAAAAAAAACATGATTGATAAAATAGTATCATTTTGTTACAATTACTTCTAAGACAAAGTAAAAAAATGTTAGAAGATCAATGGAAATAATGACAACTTTTTATTAGTGCACCTTTTATCGATTAATACTTTAACAGTAACTTTGACTATTAGCCATGGTTTTGGGAGTATATCTTGTAGTTAATTTGACTCTTACTAGTTACTTTAGTGGAAATTTTAACATATTATATTTTTCCAATGTTTACACGATTGGGAAAAAAATGCTGGGATTAGATTCATCATAAATTAATCAAGGTATTGGCAAACCAATAACTTTAGACCATATACTAGGATAGCTACCTAGCATTACCTATTTACATTTGAATAGTATTATCTACATTTGCCTACAAAATGGGTATAGAAACCGCAGTTTGTTAAATAGATTGGGGAAATAATTGAGTTAGAAAAGTGTTAAAATGTCCATGTTTAATCTTATAGAGAAGTGTACTTGAAGATATGTATAAAAGTACTTATCCTCCATCCAGCTTCGATACTATCATTTCCATTTTGTATCTTTACTCTTGCTGCACTATACTGTTTGTCAGTACATTGTGGATTATGAAGAGTCATTGCCCCACCTGCTCCATTATACTTTTTTCCACTAGGTTTTGTTCGAAATACTGCATACTATAACAAAGACTATTAAAAAAAATAACATTGACAAGTTGTTTACATGTTTGGAATAGCATTGATATAACTTCATCATAAGCTAAAATTTAACACCACATTGAACTTTTCACAAAACCAATTACAGACTTTTAGACTATATGGAATAATTGTACATTTCAAAAATGTTCAATATGTTTAATGTGAACTTACATGAGCCCCAGGTTCATCATCGTCAACTGTTGGCCTTATCGCAGAAATAAGTCTTTCTCGGATCAAATCTTCTTTCGTAATCCTTCTAATTGGAACTGTTCCAACTGGACATCGTCCTCCTTTTAATATAAAGTTTGATGGTTTTCTAATTTCATTCAAAACCTGAACATTTTTATACTCTTATAAGATACAACGTACTTCATCTTATTGCTGTTCCTACCTATTTAATAAGCAACTAAATTATGACCAAAATCATTGAAAGATGTTTAAGAAACTAACTTTATAGTCGAATTTGTAATTCTTCAACAACGGATGATCAAATGCTGGTTGTTGGTAAAAATTTACACAGTCATATACATCTCCATATCCACTCTGCACAAACGCAATGATTTTTTTAGATTATATTCCCGAGCAGTGCGGCGTCTTAATCTCAATTGTGAAGAACCATATTAAATACAAATCACTTTGAAATAAACTCCAAAAGAAACTTTGAGTTGTACAAATATAATTGTCATATGTGTGTATGCGATGCTATTTTTGTCCTCTCTTAGAAATTTTGTGATCCGATGTTTATAGCGATGTAAACAATTTTACCTAAACCCATCGGATCGGATTGGATTTCGGATCCGATTGGTGGGTTCAGATTCTATTATTTAAAGTCCAGTTTGCTTGAATCTTTGAGAAATCTACTAGGTTGAGCTTTAAAGGACTACACAATTAGTCAAACTATTTCTCACTGCAATCGGTTTACAATCATATTCCATACTACTCATTGATTGTGTGGAATACAGTCAGTGGCGGAGCAAGAACTTCTGTTCGAGTGGTCAAATTTCCGATTAAAACTCAAACAAGACAACTCCAAAATACGTAAAGTTACTATCAAACGCAAATAAAACACACCTCCGGAAAATATTCAACTAGCATAACAGTATTGTTAGAAACAATAAAAAAATATATGCATGGTTCCTTTCATATAATTTAGGACACAATGTGCTGATTTTTCAAAGTCGTACAACAAACCAATTAAACAATGCATTTCTAAGTCTGGTCATGTAATGCACGACAAAAGTAGCTACTTGGATAAAAGTGTCAAATTTGTTTTTATTTTTTTGTTTTTTAAAACAAATTCTGGATAAAATGGCATGAATAATGCAACAAAAAAAATACGAAACAAGGGTAAATTAATATAAAGATAATAAAAATACGAAAGAAGAAGTTCTAGACTTAAAACTAATTAAGCTTCAACTTGAATCAAATGTGGGAAATGATTCCTTAATTTGGGCTTACTGTACTGACCATAGTGTACCGATCAAAATACGGTAATAAGAAAAATAAAAGAGCATACTATGAATATTCTTAATTAGGGATTGTTACAATTATTAGAATATGCTTAAATATAATAAAATTTACCTGTATGCTCTTTACTGCTGGTTTATTTAAAAGCTTGAGTTGTTTTTCAAGCTCCAAATTATCCTCGTCACTTATGTTGTACAACGACCTTGCTTCAACTTTAGTATTGCAAATTACGACATGACATATGAACAGAAGCAGCACTGTGAAAATTGTGGGCATTTTGATCTAGTAAAAGAAAGAAAATACAATCACATCATTGATTCATTTATCATAAAATATTTGTTAAACACATTTAGATAGAAAAACATAAGAGCCTAAATTCTTAATGTACCGCACAAAATAATTCTCAACTTATTCAACATGTAATCATACCTTTTTCTTTGCTTTTATTAGAAACAATTTAAACGATTTTCTTCTCTGCAAATTGGTTTATATAAGGGGTTGTAGAGGCTTTATTTTGATTCACAAAATCCTTGTATTTAAGTTTTAATGCAGAGTATTATCAACATATTAATTGGAAAATATCCATTCAAGATCGTACGGAGATTTCATGTATATCAAATTAAATGGAGATCGGATTTATCAGTTTCACACTTTGACTGTAAGATAATAGATTACATACACGGTACTTGCTCATGTCTAATCTTTGTAATATATAGACATTTCTCAAACTGTATTATAGTTTATATCTTAGTTTAAATTTTGGATTGTTAACTTATCTATCATTTAACTAAAGATTTGTCCATGAAACTAAAATTAATTAAGCATTGGTCCATTTTCCCTAACTAACCAATAAAAATGTAAAAAATAAGAAAAAATCCAGGAAAAAAAAAATCTAAAAAAAAAAAAAACTTTAAAGAGGCAAAACACCGAAAAAACACGAATAAAATTTAAAAAATCCCAAAAAATCTAAAATCAACAAAAATAAAAAAACGCAAAAAAAAAACAGTCTGAGTCGTCTTAATTCATTTTAAAAACAGTGTTAATCGTTTTAATTCATTTTAAAAACAGTCTGAGTTATTTTAAATCATTTTAAAATTTAAAAACAGTCCACGTCGCAATTCACTTAAAAACAATCTAAGTCATTTTGAGTTATTTTAAAAACAGTCTGAGTCGTTTTAATTCATTTAAAAACAGTCTAAGTCATTTTAAGTCATTTTAAGTCATTTTAAAAACAGTTTGAGTCGTTTTGAGTTATTTTAAAAACATTTTGAGTAATTTGAAAAATAGTCTGAGTCCTTTTAAGTAATTTTAAAAACAGTTTTAGTTATTTTAAGTCATTTTAAAAACAATCCGAGTTGTTTTAAATCATTTTAAAAACAGTGTGAGTTGTTTTAAGTAATTTTACAAACAGTCCGGGTCGTTTTAAGTAATTTTAAAAACAGTCTGAGTCGTTTTAATTCATTTTAAAAACAGTGTGAGTTGTTTTAAGTCATTTTAAAAATAGTATGAGTAATTTGAAAAACAATTTGAGTCGTTTTAAGTCATTTTAAAAACAGTCTGAGTCATTTTAAGTCATTTTAAAAACAGTCTGAGTCATTTTAAAAAACAGTCTAAGTCGTTTTAAATCATTTTTAAAATTGTCTCAGTTATTTTAATTTATTTTAAAAACAGTCTGAGTAATTTTAAAAACAGACTGAGTCGTTTTTAAATCATTTTAAAAACAGTCTGAGTCATTTTAAGTCATTTTAAAAACAGTCTGAGTCATTTTCAGTCATTTTAAAAATAGTCTGAGTCATTTTAAAAACAGTCTTAGTCATTTTCAGTCATTTTAAAAACAGTTTGAGTCATTTTCAGTCATTTTAAAAACTTTCTGAGTAATTTAGAAACAATGTGAGTAATTTTAAAAACAATCTGAGTTATTTCGAGTCATTTTAAAAAACAGTCTGAGTCATTTTAAAAATAGTTTAAGTCATTGTAAAAACAGTCCGAGTCATTTTAAAAACGGTATCAGTCATATTTAAATCATTTGAAACAGTATGAGTCTTTTCGGTAAGTTGAAAAACAGTTTGAGTCATTTTAAAAAATAGCTCGGATAATTTTAAAAACATTCTGAGACATTTTTAAGTCATTCTGAGTGAATTGATAACGGATGGCGGAACAAATAAAGTTGCAACAATACCAAAAAACCACCAGAAGCTTAGGTTTTAACTTAAGTTGATTAACCAAAGTAAAAACACCCCCAGTAAAGTTAGCTTAAAAAGCCGCAAACAACAAGCCTGAAGTATATATGATATAGAAACAGAGCTATACACAATTTTCAAAATCAAGGTGTCATGTTGTTTCTATTGCTTGGAGGCTTGATTTCGAGAATCTTCTTTAGTTTCCAGATCTGGATTTGGTATCCTACATCAGGTACATTTAAAGACCCCCTCGCTATGGTTAGGCTGCTAGAGGTAACAGCGTTCTCTCTTATGAGGAGTATTCTAAGAGGATACAGAAGTTGAATAAACAATGCAATTTGCGTGATTTGTTAAAATTTAAAGATGGTGGGTTTAAGGTTGCTTTTCATGAAGTGGAACCGGCTTCTGAGATTGTGAAGCGGTTTTGCACAGGCGCTATGAGTTATAAATCTATTACCTTTAGGGGCTCACACTACTCTTGCCATTGCTATAAACAAAATTGGAGGGAAATCAAACACAGGTATGCTAATTGATGATTATTTTCTCGACCTGTTGTGTTAAAGCAATGTTTAGTACAAGTTCTTCGTCATTACCTTATCTGAATTCTTCTGAAATTTAAAACCTTGATGCTGTATGCATTTCATGGCATTCATTTTGTTGGAAAAACATGTGAAAACATGGGTGTTTCCGAATGGTCACTGGACCAACTTCGAGTCATTATTTCGTGTAACAGCGCTGAGTTTTTTATACCGTACTCAACGTGGTTGAGTATCCCGTGTGACGAGCTTCGTAACGGTATATCACATGACCTATTCGGAGAATGGGTGTGAATACAAAGTGGCTTCAAAGTTGGTGTCTCGAAAGCTCAAATCTGGAAAATCTGGAAAACGAAATGGTTAATGAGAAAACCATTTAGAATAATCTCATATTGGAAGATTAAGAGTTAATCTTACAATATATATACCATACCAACCCATGTAGTTATTAAACTAACATGTCCACATACACCTAAGAGTATTAGTGTGTACCACACACGCGCGCTCGCTCGGGTCTCGGGCTCGGGCACGGGCTCGGGCGTGGGCGCGGGCGCGGGATTTGGGATTTGGGGAATGTCTTGGGTCTTGGGTCCAAACCTGAATAGGGAGTTTTGTATAAATTACTAAAGCAGTCCCTAGAGTTTCCAGCAAGAGAAACACCAGCAATAAATGGAATTGATTGCTGCGGTTTCAGAATTAAAGTGAGCGGATTCTGGGGGTGTAACTCCCAGAATTGATGACCAATATTTATGGCTGCGGTTTCAGTAGAGCCTATAAAAGGCAGCCCTCCCCCTCTCATTTGGACACACCTCAAACACACAACTCACAGCATAAGCATCATATAGAGAGAGAGAACCGCACCACCTACAGCTCGACCTGTGGTTCGGTGCCAGTTTCCATACGAGCCACTCTGAGATAGAAGTTGTACCTTGGGAACAAAGTCCCGAAACCCAAAACCAGAAACCTCTAAAGGTGGTTCGGGAAATATTGTTTAAGGGAAACTGCTCAGCAGTTGCCTCCTATTTTTTATATTTCTGTTATTTATTTTTCAGTCTTTACATTCTGTACATTTCATTTCAGTACCATTTCTTTTCTGTAATTTACTTTCTGTACTGTTTCTTTTCTGTAATTTACTTTTCTGTACTGTTTACTTTCAATCTTTACTTTCTGTAATTTACTTTTCAGTTCTGTAATTTCCATCTTTTACAAAAAACAGTCCGACAGTTTTTTATTTGTTAAAAACCAGTCCGGCAGTTTTTTATTTGTTAAAACCAGTCCAGTTTGTTTTGTTGAAAACCAGTCCGGCAGTTTGTTAAAACCAGTCCGGCAGTTTGTTTAAAACCAGTCCGGCAGTTTCCTTTAAAACCAGTCCGGCAGTTTCTTTGTTAAACCAGTCCGGCAGTTTCTTTAAAACCAGTCCGGCAGTTTCTTCGTTAAACCAGTCCGGAAGTTTCTTTATTACAGTCCAGCAGTTTTATTTATTTGTTGAGTCAGGAATTGTAATTTATATTCCAATTGTGAGAAATAAAATTGTTTATTTCCATTGCGTTCCTGTCTCCTTTATTTTCATTGTCCTTTCGTTTATTGTATTCGAAATAGTACCAAAAACCAACAATCTTAAACAATACTATTTTTTTGTTTTACTATTTTCGAAAAGAGAAAGGACTTTTCTTTTTTATTTTATTTTTGTTGATGTCTCGGTTTTTATTCTCGCAAAATCATTGCTAGTTTACTAGAAATTGAAATTTGCACATAGAATAAATCCGAATTGGATTTAATCTTTTTTATTCTAGAATACTATAAAGAATTCTTAGTGAAATCAAAAGTGATTTGATTTTCATGATAGAATATCCTTTTATTGTTTTATTCTTTTGAAGTAATCTAATTAAGTTATAATTAGTATTTGCGATAAATAATTTTAGTTTTCTTGCGAGAAACTAGACGGTTTTAATTTGTCATTTCAGATGACTAATGAGGATCAAATACCCATCGTTTCTTCGGAAAACGTGCAGGGCGCACTTGTGATTGGCAGTAGCCATAACAATGCGAGCGCTGCGAGTGGGGGGGCTCAGGCTCAGGCTGAGGCCGAAGCTGCTGCGGCAAAGGCTGCGGCCGACGCTGCTGCGGCAGAGGCCGATGCTATGGATGCGGCTACGGCCGCAGCACAGGCTGCTGCTAAGGCTGCGGCCAAGGCAGCGCTTGTGGCTACGGCCAGGGCAAAGGGCAAGGCTCCGGCAACACCGGCGATGCCAATGTTGCCAACCTCTCAACTGGAGAGACCGGAAAAGTTAAGGGGCAACAACTTCAAACGTTGGCAGCAAAAGATGCTGTTTTATTTAACTGCCCTTAATCTGACCCGGTTTCTTAAGGAGTCTGCACCCGTCCTAAGCGAGGACGATGAGGACGTGCAGACGGTTTCGGCGGTGGAAGCGTGGAAACACGGCGACTACCTATGTCGGAACTACATCCTGTGTGCTCTGGATGACACTCTCTTCAGTGTTTTCGAGCCCAAGGCTTCTGCAAAGGAGCTTTGGGAGTCTCTCGAAAGAAAGTATAAAGTGAATAACTCTGGCGCAAAGATATTTGTCGTCACGGACTTTCATGAGTACATGATGACTGATGGGAAGAGTGTCATCGAGCAGGTTAAGGAACTCCAACTCATATACCATAGGCTTGAGGTTGAAGGGCTAGTTATCAACGAACCTTTCCAAGTGGCATTAATGATTGAGAAACTGCCACCTTCTTGGAAAGAGTTTCAAAACTACCTGAAACACAAGCGAAAGGCTATGACCTTGGAGGGACTCATTGAGAGGCTCAATGTTGAGCAAAGCAATCGCCGATCCGGAAGGAAAGGCGGTGGCGGAGCAGGCAACGCGGTTGCCAAGGCCCATGTGGTTGAGGACGCTGTGTCTAAGCGGAAACGCTTTGACAGCGGAGTCGGTGCCTCTCTCAAGAAGAAATTCATGGGAGACTGCTTTGTGTGCAACAAACCGGGCCATCGTGCCGCGGATTGTAAGATGCACACCGACAAGCCCAAACCCCCCCCCCCCCCCCCCCCAAAGAGGAAGTTCCAAGGGAAAGGGAGGAAGAGGGCACCTGCTCAGGCAAATGTGGCTGAGGGAGGAGATGATGCTGGACAAGACTACATGCACCTGAGTGTTGTGGTTTCTGAAGTGAACCTGGTGGGGAGCAACCCAAAGGAATGGTGGCTGGACACAGGCGCCACTAGTCACATCTGTGTCAGTAAGTGGATGTTCAAGACCTATACGGCCGTGGACAATGAGAGCTGCTTCATGGGGAACTCGGCTACTTCCAGGGTGGAAGGAAAAGGAACCGTGTTGCTGAAGATGACGTCGGGAAAGGAGCTGACACTGAACGGCGTGCTCCATGTGCCGGAAATTCGCAAGAATCTAGTCTCCGGCTCAGTGATGGTGAACAAAGGGTTTAAACTTGTATTTGAATCCGCAAAAATTGTAATCACCCTTAATGGAATGTATGTAGGCCGTGGCTATATGACCAACGGCATGTTTAAATTAAATGTTGGTACTCCGGCTCCTAAAGCCGAGTCTGCTATTGTGGGTACTAAGGCTGAGGCCAGTACCAAGAATAATGTAACTGTTAATGTTGCCCAAGTGGCCAATAAAACTTCATTTGCTTATTCTTGCGATTCATTTAATTTATGGCATGGTAGATTAGGTCATGTGAATGCTAATTCTATGAAGAAATTAATATCACTGAATCTACTACCTAATTTTGTATTTGATAAACAACATAAATGTGAGGTTTGTGTTGAAGCAAAATTAACCAAGTCTTCGTATCAACATATTGAACGAAGTACTGAACCTCTCGGTCTAATACACACGGATGTATGCGACTTAAAGTTTATACAAACGCGAGGAGGGAAAAAGTATTTCATCACATTTATAGATGACTGTACTAGATACTGCTATGTCTACTTAATGAGAAGTAAAGATGAAGCGGTAGAGAAATTCGCTCTTTATAAGACCGAAGTAGAAAATCAACTCAATAAAAAGATTAAAATGTTGAGGAGTGATAGAGGCGGTGAATACGAGGCACCATTTGCGCAGATATGCGCAGAAAATGGTATTATACATCAAACCACAGCCCCATACTCTCCGGAGCAGAATGGGGTTGCCTAGCGTAAGAATAGGACGCTCAAGGAAATGATGAATGCCATGTTAATAAGTTCTGGGTTACCCCAGAACATGTGGGGGGAAGCGCTGCTTTCCGCCAACTATGTATTGAACAAGCTACCGCATAAGAAGCGTGATAAACCACCTTATGAACTATGGAAAGGCCATAGGCCGAGCTATAAATTCTTAAGGGTGTGGGGTTGTCTCGCGAAGGTCCTTGTCTTGCTTCCGAAAAGAACGAGAATAGGGCCAAAGACGGTAGACTGTGTGTTCATAGGATATGCACAAAACAATAGTGCTTATCGTTTTCTCGTGCACAAGTCAGATAATCCCGATGTGCATGTAGATACTATCATCGAAGCTCGAGAAGCTTCTTTCTTCGAGGAGATCTTTCCCCGCAAGTCTTCCGTAACTGTAGAGACTGAGGAGTCAAACAGTGAGAAAAATGAGGGGGCAAGTGAACCGTTGGAGGAAGAAGAAGAAGAGCCTCGACGTAGTAAAAGGGCTAGAAAAGAAACGTCTTTCGGTCCAGATTTTGTAACCTTCATGATAGAAGGCGAACCGGCGACATTCAAACAAGCAATGTCATCCCCGGAAGCCCAATATTGGGAGGAGGCGATCAACAATGAGGTTGAATCAATATTACAAAATCACACTTGGGAACTAGTGGATTTACCACCCGGGTGTAAGCCACTAGGACACAAGTGGATCTTCAAGAGGAAGAGAAAGCTCGATGGAACGATCGAGAAATACAAGGCGAGGCTTGTAGTAAAAGGTTTTAGACAAACCGAAGGTGTCGACTATTTCGACACCTATGCTCCTGTCTCCAGGAAGACGTCAATCCGGATAGTTATTGCTCTCGCAGCACTGTTCGATCTGGAAATACATCAAATGGATGTTAAAACAGCGTTCTTGAATGGTGAGTTGGAAGAGGAAATTTACATGGAACAACCGGAAGGGTTTGTGGTTCCAAGTAAAGCTCACAAGGTGTGTAAACTTGTGAAGTCCTTGTATGGACTTAAACAAGCACCTAAACAATGGCACGAAAAATTTGATAGAGTGATGCTATCAAACGGTTTTCGGATAAACGAATGTGACAAATGCGTCTACGTAAAAGGAAATGAAAAGGACTACGTGGTAGTCTGCCTCTACGTAGATGACATGATTATAATAGGGAGTATTGATAACATCAACTCCACTAAGAGAATGCTGTCACAAAAGTTCGAGATGAAGGACTTGGGTGTCGCTGATGTAATACTTGGTATGAAAATTACCAAGACATCAGACGGATATGCGCTATCTCAAACTCACTATGTCAAGTAGATGCTTGACAAATTTGATAAAGATAGTAGAGCTACATCCAGAACTCCGATAGAGATCTCAACCAACCTGAAAAAGAATTTTGGGGAGAGTGTGAGACAATTGGAATATTCTTGAATAATAGGCAGTCTGATGTACGTCATGAACTGTACTAGACCAGACATAGCCAACTCAGTGAGTAGGCTGAGTAGGTACACCAGTAATCCCAATGAGGAACACTGGAAGGCCATCATGAGACTTCTCAGATACATGAGATACACAGCAGACCGAGGTTTGCATTATACCAGATATCCAGCTGTACTTGAAGAGTATTCTGATGCAAACTGGATCTCGGATTCCAATAGTACACGATCCACTAGCGGATATGTGTTCGTGATGGGAGGAGCAGCTGTCTCATGGAGATCATCCAAGCAGACGTGCATAGCTAGATCAACTATGGAATCCGAGTTCATAGCGTTGGATCTAGCAACAGAAGAGGCTGATTGACTGAGAAGCTTTCTGGAAGGAATTCCAATGTGGCCGAAACCTGTCCCTGCAATAAGCATGCACTGCGATAGTCAGTCGGCTATTGGGCGGGTGCAGGATCATATGTATAATGGAAAGTCCCGACATATTCGTCGGAGACATAAATCCGTAAGAGAATTGTTAGCTAACGGTGTGGTGTCATTAGATTTTGTGAGATCTAAAGACAATATAGCGGATCCATTTACAAAAGGCTTGACTCAGGTAGGAGTTGAAGTTTCATCGAGGGGAATGGGGTTGAAGCCCATCAAACTGGAAACCTCCTCAGAGGCAACCCAACCCGAACTGGATTCTCCAGCCTCGGGTTCAACGGGAAAACCGAACTGTGGGGGTGACCGAACAAAGCACTCGGGAACTTAAGTTCCCAGCCCATTTCTAGGATGAAAGAGTGATAGACCTAGACCATCTTAAGGGTGAGCATGAGGCTCTTAATGAAAACAAGTATCTCGAAGGTCGAGAGGGGTGAGTCAGGACACCCTTGACTTGAAATCACCTATGACGAGTGTGTATGGCCGATACTATGTGATGAGCCATGGGCTAAATCACAAGAGCACTTGGTTGAACTTTGCCAAGGCAGTCCACGGCCAAATATGGACAACAACCAAAGGGCTTAGTAAGTGGTGTAGAGAGGACACTGTGTGCGCATTACCCTGGTATGCACAAACGCTAAAGGGTTCAAGACTTAAAGGCTACCCAATAGTAGCATATCAGATTTTACGTCACTACGGCAGGTTCAAGGCGCGCGCTACCTGTCCTTATGCAGTGAACTCTTGCGGTTTTCTCTCATATGCATTTAGGAGCATTTTTATTTTCAGCCAATTGCATTCATGTGGGGGATTGTTGGAAAAACATGTGAAAACATGGGTGTTTCCGAATGGTCACTGGACCAACTTCGAGTCATTATTTCGTGTAACAGCGCTGAGTTGTTTATACCGTACTCAACATGGTTGAGTAGCCCGTGTGACGAGCTTCGTAACGGTATATCACATGACCTATTCGGAGAATAGGTGTAAATACAAAGTGGCTTCAAAGTTGGTGCCTCGAAAGCTCAAATCTGGAAAATCTGAAAAACGAAATGGTTAATGAGAAAACCATTTAGAATAATCCCATATTGGAAGATTAAGAGTTAATCTTACAATATATATACCATACCAACCCATGTAGTTATTAAACTAACATGTCCACATACACCTAAGAGTATTAGTGTGTACCACACACGCGCGCTCGCTCGTGTCTCGTGTCTCGGGTCTCGGGCTCGGGCACGGGCACGGGCGTGGGCTTGGGCGTGGGCTTGGGCTTGGGCTTGGGATTGGGATTGGGATTTGGGATTTGGGATTTGGGGAATGTCTCGGGTCTCGGGTCTCGGGTCTTGGGTCTTGGGTCTTGGGTCTTGGGTCCAAACCCGAATAGGGAGTTTTGTATAAATTACTAAAGTAGTCCCTAGAGTTTCCAGCAAGAGAAACGCCAGCAATAAATGGAATTGATTGCTGCGGTTTCAGAATTAAAGTGAGCGGATTCTGGGGGTGTAACTCCCAGAATTGATGACCAATATTTATGGCTGCGGTTTCAGTAGAGCCTATAAAAGGCAGCCCTCCCCCTCTCATTTGGACACACCTCAAACACACAACTCACAGCATAAGCATCATATAGAGAGAGAGAACCGCACCACCTACAGCTCGACCTGTGGTTCGGTGCCGGTTTCCATACGAGCCACTCTGATATAGAAGTTGTACCTTGGGAACAAAGTCCCGAAACCAGAAACCTCTAAAGGTGGTTCGGGAAATATTGTTTAAGGGAAACTGCTCAGCAGTTGCCTCTTATTTTTTATATTTCTGTTATTTATTTTTCAGTCTTTACATTCTGTACATTTCATTTCAGTACCATTTCTTTTCTGTAATTTACTTTCTGTACTGTTTCTTTTCTGTAATTTACTTTTCTGTACTGTTAACTTTCAGTCTTTACTTTCTGTAATTTACTTTTCAGTTCTGTAATTTCCAGCTTTTACAAAAAACAGTACGGCAGTTTTTTATTTGTTAAAAACCAGTCCGGTAGTTTTTTATTTGTTAAAACCAGTCCAGTTTGTTTTGTTGAAAACCAGTCCGGCAGTTTGTTCAAAACCAGTCCGGCAGTTTGTTAAAACCAGTCCGGCAGTTTGTTTAAAACCAGTCCGGCAGTTTCCTTTAAAACCAGTCCGGCAGTTTCTTTGTTAAACCAGTCCGGCAGTTTCTTTAAAACCAGTCCGGCAGTTTCTTCGTTAAACCAGTCCGGCAGTTTCTTTATTACAGTCCAGCAGTTTTATTTATTTGTTGAGTCAGGAATTGTAATTTATATTCCAATTGTGAGAAATAAAATTGTTTATTTCCATTGCGTTCCTGTCTCCTTTATTTTCATTGTCCTTTCGTTTATTGTATTCGAAATAGTACCAAAAACCAACACATTTTGCACCTCATAACTTAAACCGGGTTGATTCTAGCTTTTGTACGTCCACATATCATCTATTTTTACAATTCTCTACGATTAAGTACATTTAGTGTACCAAAAAAAATATCATAAATATTATATGTTGGTGTGCACCATTCTGTGAAAAAAATGTTTCTTCTTTTATTACTTACCGGAAAAAACCATGTTATTACTTTTAGTAGGTCGTGTAGATAGAGTGGTTACGTAGGTTAGGGGACTAAGAGCCAACTTTTCTATGCAGGTGTACAAAATTGAAATCTAATGAAACATCCATGTGTGCAATAGTAATAAACTTTCACTTACAAATATATGGTTTTTTTGTTCCTTCATTCCTTCAAATACCTTGGTGACATTTCTTTCTAGGTGAGGGAGGCGAGAACCCTTCAGGATTTGAGCCTATTCTAAACGGTAAAATGAACTCGAAAAGAAGTTCTTTCAAGCAGATTGCAAGTGGAAGATTCAAGTTACTACCTTACAAATGCCGATGAAATACAGATAAATATGGCTCAGGTAAATTTTCAAATCGCACTACTGATCTTATTAAAAATGGTTTTTATTTATGCGAATTATGCGATCTTGTTCATCCATCCATATGTGCTCTCAATTGGATCAGAGGTTCACCGTGTTTTTAAATTTATGTTTGTGGACAGGTTACGAGCGGTCTTTGCACTTGTAACTGACACCTACTTTGACACCGGGTGAGATTAATTATGTGGTCGAATTGCTTATTGTATGTTATTTAATTATTATTTTAAGTTTTATCCGGTATAATTGCAGGGTGCCATGCCCGGTGAAGGTGGAGAGCTTCCTGGCCATAAGGTTATCGGTGACATTTGCTCTGACAAGAAATTCCACTGCTGGAGTGGGACTTATCAATCCGCCACCTCATTACGATGTTTATTCTATTGAAGACCTTGCGCAATTGGTTCATGACCTGAAGGTAAGATGTAGCCGTGGTTATTTTGATTTCATTTGTTGGGTCTTAATACCACAGATTAGGTTTCCAATTGTACACTAAGGACTTGTTTGTCTATAGCTTCAAATAAGCTGTTTTTTTAATAAGCTAGGTTAATCCAGCTTTAAGGTTCTAGTTTTTCCAGGTAAACACAGAGAATCATAGATTTTATGATCATCAACTAAATTCGGTACAACTTTTAAGAAGATGCCTTGTTTTGCTGCAGCTTTTGATCAATTAAAGCTAAAATGTTTTAGTTCGGAAATATTGGGTTTAAAATGTTTTACTTGCATAAAACGTAGAAATTCCATGTAGAGCTTTAAATGAAAGTAAGTACAATACCAGCGTTATCAAATTCAATTTTTTTGCTTGTGAAGTAATTTCAACGAATCAACTAAAAAAATGAGTACTCAAAACTACTTATTTAGGCAGATATTAAGCAAATAAAAAGCGAGAAGGGTATCTATAAACTAGAAATTGGACAAACAAACAAAAGGTGACTTTCAATCATCATCCTGACATATTTACATAAAACTGCAACATCGTTTTCTCTACAGGCTTTCTCCCCGTAACTAACTCCCCTAACACTATAAACATCGTATTTATAGCTCAATCACAAACTCTCAGCCAATTCGGGAGCAATAAACTCAACTGCAGTGTTTATTTATGCTTCTAAGTTTTGTCCAAAAGAATATTTCGGGATTAAAGATAAAGGTGAAGAATTTAAGGTTTCCAATCACAATGAAGGTACGTTAGAGCATCAGCAGTGCCTAAACCAATACTAGATCTTCCCGACCAATGAAATTCTCAATTGGCAATGGCGGTACTAGTGCCAAGATAATCGAGGCTGTGTAAAACTATCGTATAAATTCACAGTTGGATTAAATTCTGATAAAACTAATTTCATACTACAAGACCAATACTTTACCTGGAAAGGCGACAAGATTAGAGTGTTCTTCTTGGTTTAAATTCTTCCCAAAGACTCGATCTTATTCGGTGGTGATTGAAATATTCCCAAAGCTCTCATGCCATTTTCCTAGTCCTCGTACTTTTGAAGAAAGAGATTTGCTAAAAAGAACTAATTTTCTGATAAATGCATTTGAATCAGATGGCTAATAGAGTGCTCTCGATCACCGTCATCTGTCCGGAAATCTCCTCATTCTTATTTTCGTGCTTACAACGTGATTATGTATATGCCAACGAAGATCAAGGACGCACCCAGAATAACTACAATGATAGAGACACTAAAGTTGGGTTTCTTCGATGATACCCATTTTGTGCACAAAACGTATCTAAAGGCGGCGCATAGTTTTAAATTGTCGAAAAATGAATAAACCCAAAACGTTGGATCCGTAGCGCAATAGGCTCAGAAAGGGAGTTGTGAGATATATCAAATAGAGTGCCGTTTTTTGACTTCCTAGTGATTCGGAGATAGCCCCCGTTACAAAGTTTTCGAATAAATCAGACAATATTTTCAGATAAGTTCCCAAGAGTTGATGAAATGCTTCTGTTTAGCTTATTTCGATGTAGATCCATATTTTCGAGGTACAAAATGTAGTAAAGAAATACTGGAGAGATCCCTGCAAAAAATATTAATATATTCAGGAAAAGAAGTCTTTAAAAAAATGGTGATGTAAATAATGAAGTGCATGATTGAAGACTATGAAATTGCTAATATCTTGAAGGGATGTATGTAACCTACAAAAATTCAGGTAATGCAAGTTCAGCACTTCTAGATAATACCGATCAAGTTGTTCCCTAGTCGAATAACAACCATATTACTCACTACTATTTTTCTCCAAGGGATCTCGTCATATAATCTATTCCTCCAGGCATCAGAAACCTCAAATCCTCACTACATATCTCGATCGACCCCATGAAAGAAATGGTAGCCAAATCCAAAAGACCTTGCCACATATAAGACATTGGAACTTAAAGTAATAATCTAAACAGTTTCTATCTTATCGTACTTGGATGGTAAATTGCCTGTGAAATATGTTGCGGAAAAGGGTCAGAATTAGAGACTTTCGAGATCCAACAAGTCTAGCGTTCCAAAGCACAATCTTCAAGGCATTCCAATTTAAATTTTAAAAAAAAAACTCCCACAAAACTTTTTATACCATGAACATTTTAAGTATAAGGGAACATTTTGATCACTTTTATTTAAGGAATATTTGAGTTCATGTAAATTTAAGGTAATGGATATGAAAACTGATGCGTGTATAATTTTAGAACAATCTCCTCATATTTAAAGTAAATGAGTTATATACGAAAACTAATTACACCTTGCTCACATGAACCCTACTTTCTTAAAGTTAATATATACTTTAACATAACTAATGTAAAAGAAAACACGGTTGTTATAAGAATTTTATGTAACAATTGAGTTAATATGACTGTTGTTGTAGATGTTCTGAGCATGATAAGAAAGAACAAATCATTTTAAGAAAATATAATAATTTCAGGTGGATAAGATGATTGTTTTCTGAGGATCAAAATATAGCTTTCTCTCATAAGTCATAAATTCAACTCTGTAACACAATGTCCCTACTAAAACAAACCTCAAATTTCAAAACATATTTTTCTTAAAATTCATAATATATTTGTCTTCAAAATTACATTCATTAGTAACAATCTAGTTATGCAGCTTTAGCTGTTTCGCGAACAACAGCCAACTTCGCAAGCAACCCACACAACTGGAGATATGAACCCACTCCATCACATATCCTCATATGAGCGAATCCGGTCTCCTACAAAACATGTACGAAAATGATAATAAGAAACAAATTTGCCCGAAAAGATAAGCATAACCATGCCAGAGAAAGATGATATTGAGATGAAAAATAAAATGGACATGGACACCTAAACCTGGGTTAGTAGTCAACATACACATCTTCAAAAAACCAATTTCAAACACAGTAACGTACTAAAGTTATATAATTCCATGTTATTAAGAAAAGGATCCGTGATTATGTTAATGGGGATTGAGAACAAATAGAAACCATAAGTCAACTATATGGCCATATAAAACTATTATAAATAACAGAGATAAATAAATAAATAAATAAATAAATAAAATATAAATTATCTGGGCAATCTCATCAAAAACACTTTACAAATGTAGAGTAAAAAAAAATATAGGATATAAGAAGAAAAAAATATGATATAAATTGTGATGATGAACCAAATAATTCGAGAAAAAAAATATAGGATATAAGAAATTTGGTATGGTTAAAGAGAGATAAAGAGTGTAATTAGTTTTTATTTTTTAGGAAAGTAGTTAATATGGTAATTAATAAAAAAAAGTATTTGGGGTATTTTTGGAAAAAAGTGGCTAAATTGGGCAGCATCATTTGACTTGGGTTGAATTATTATAATAGAATGAAGAATGATGATTATGATAATTAGGCTAAGGTCTTTTGCCAAAAAAATATTTAGAAAATAAGCTATGGTCAGCACACACACCTTCATAAACTCAAGTTTCAAGTACTCAGCCATGTCATAGTTTTTAATTATTCGGAAAAGAGTGGTGATGATGTCGGTAGGGGAATAGCCTAAGTCATAAAGCTGCTTTAGACCACCACAAGCATCGTCGAACTTTCCTTCAATTACATTTCGCACCATGTTCTTCACGTGTAAAGGATGGGGCTGGTCACAAACCTAAACAACAGTAAAAGAACATATTCAAATACAAGTGATTTCAAGTAGTTTACAAAAATTATATAACGAAAAATCTAAATTTTGCAAACCTTAAATACATTTGCTTGATTAACAAAACGAAAACCAGTGTATGTAGCTTGCGTGTTGTTTAGCGCTTGTCTCATATCACCATCAGCTGTGAAAATGATTGCTTCCAGGCCTTCTTCCACATACGGGACCTTCAATAGTTTTATTATGAACCATTAAGAATCTATTAATACAAGATAATATTACAAATATGTTAACAGTGTCATGGTAAATTACAAAAATCTACTTTTAAGTTTCAGGATAGAACTAGAACCAGTATTGAAATAAGCAACAATTGTTGTTCAAAGAGAAATAGCCATTCGTTTAGGAAAATAAGTCACCAGATACAACGACAAATATACAAATTAGTTGAACCTTTTCTGCATTGATAACCACCATCAGACGCCCGAGAATTTCTTGATCAGAAAGTCTAGTAAAGCGAACTAAGGCACATCTACTCTGAATGGGCTCAATAATTTTAGAAGAAGTATTGCAAGCAAGAGCAAATCTGGTGGTGTTCGAATAAATCTCCATTGTCCGCCTTAAGGCTTGTTGTGCCCCAGATGTCATGCTGAATTATATCAAACAGCAATTTGCATTATAAATAATACACTAAAATAAGCTTTTGCCTAAAGAAAAATACAAGGAGCAAACATTATTAGTGATAGGAAAAAAGAAACTACTGTTGTTTTTTTCTGAAGAGAGAAAAGACAAAGCTCATCGTCAGAAGGAAAAAAGTTTTATCTTCCTTATGAATCTGAAGGTAAAGGAGCCAAAAACTGAGGGGTTATTTACAGTTTTGTACACTTACGTATCATCTTAACAAGATTTTGCACATCGACCTAGAAAAAGTAGAATCTGTACACTAACGTCTCATTACTCGATGGTTTAGTACAGTGTATAAAATAGAAAACAAAATCATAGGTTGGGTTTTAAATGGATACACAAACAAAAAGTTCCTTTACTAAATACATAACCTGTTTTTCATATTTTCAACAATGTACTATAACATTCATCAATTTTCTACCCTAACCTAAGTTTTTTTTTACAATGTAGTGTACAAAATCAGAAAAAATTGTGGGCTAGGTTGGGGTATCAATTGCTACCTTTTATTAAGAGATGTACAAAATCAGAAACTGATAATGAGCTGATGACAGAACTGTAATTAACATAAAACTGAGAGAAATAAGATCATGTCTCACCTGTCTGCTTCGTCCAATATTATTATCTTGTGCCTCCCAGGAGGAAGTGTGACTTTCTTCTGGGCAAACATCTTTATTTTGTTTCTAACAACATCAATTCCCCTAGAAACGAAAATCATAGCTATCATTGGCTCGTTCCATGTTTGCGTACTAGAAAAAAGAAGCATCAAAGAGTTTATGAAGGAGTTTAATACCTGTCATCTGATGCATTCAACTCCAAAACACCTTCTTTACAATTTGGTCCCAACAGCTCATGTGCAAGAGCTAATATACTCGTGGTTTTACCCGTTCCAGGTGGACCCTGAGCATAATATAAATAAGTACTACTTTGCAACAGTAATAGTGCAAGTAAAAGAGCATATAAGACTATAAGTTACAGCGTTTCAAAACCGGAAACAAAGTCTTGTGGGAAAACCAATAGAATCTGGATTTATCATGCATTGGATCTTCAGGTATATGAGCTGTACTGGTAATGGAGTCTTTGTTATCTACCGAGTGATGTTCAAACTACAATGTCTAGCATAAAAGATAATGTACACAAAATTATGCTTTCATTTTATCATGAAAAGGATTCAAATATGGAAATAAGACTAGAAAGAAGATTTCCTGCCTAAAGCGACAAAATAGAAAAATGCCATCTGATGTGAATCACAAATGTTTTTTTTGTAAAAGGGTAAAAGTCTGTTAAAAGTCTTAGCTTCTGCATGAACATTTTGAAATTTCTTGCACATACTACATACATAAATCACCACAAATCGCAGTATTTCAATGGTTAAAATATAAAATACAAGGAAGTATCACCGTCCATATCCATGAAAAACCGGATGCATATCCTCGCACATGTATACACCATTGCATAAAATTACTGCACCCAAGCTCACAATTGAAGGTAAACGTCACGTTTCCTTTATCAATGTTCCAATAATTACATTTTTTTTACCCTCATCTGCAAAGTAATAACAGATATGCAGAGTTCATCTCGCTAATCCTTTCAAGGGGTTTAAACAGCCCAAGTTCAACGAAATCAATATGCATTTCATGTACATAACATACTATCCAGGCACTGATACTACTTTTATGCAAACACAGTAAGAAACAATTTAGGAGCTATAGGTTAAGCTCGGCATCTCCTGTTACGGTAATTAAAATTTCACTAACCTGTGTTAAAAAGATCAATCTTTTGTTTCATTATTTGGAAAGAACATGCACAGTTACCAGAACAATCTCTAAATCCTAGAAACTTGTTTCCCTAAAAACCAATTTCTGATATGGTAACCAAAACCCGAAAGTAGCTTACTAATTTCAAGTTGGGTCATAGTATCAATATTTGATTGTTTAAAAATATTCCGCTTGTCGTTTTCCACAAATTTTAAAGGCTACAGCTCCCATTTCTAGTTTCCGTACACCACACACCTCCGCTTCTAAAAACAGCAGAAACGGGGATACCACTCATGGCAACTCTATACTTAATTTACTCACCAATCGATATTTTAATAAAACATGCAATCATTGGTCAGGCTGCAATTCCAATGCTATCCGTTAAAATACTTGTATTGAATTCGGCAAAGTAGTATTCTCCTATAACGATTCTAAATTGCTCAAGACAAAGCATACATATAGTTACATTATACATAAATAAATATGTATATATATATATATATACAATACATATATATATATACATACATGAATAGATACATACAGATACACAAAACACCTATAGAGTTTTAAAACCAAAAAACTAACAATAAGCTCAGAAAATGTTTTGCCACACGGAGCCTAAGGTACAATTAACCGTTCTATATTACGATTATTATTTGCAATCATTGGTTCGACTGCATTTCCAAATTCCAATTCTATCCGCTAAACACTTGTATTGAATTCAGTAAAAGGACTCTTCTCCCAAAACGAATCTATCCTGCTCAAAACAAAGCACACACACACACACATATACATACATACATATATACACATATATCTTACTATTAAGTATCAATATATGTGTAGACCCCCTTATGAAGCCGGCAAAGTTATTTGCAAAAAAAAAAAAAAAAAAAAACCTAAAACAAACAGAAATTACAAAATAAGTAAAAATATCTGCTCCCCTCCCCATTCCACATTATTTTTCCATATCTCTTCCCCCCTCCCACTCTCTCTCTCTCTTTATTTTCCTATTCAATTAAAAAAGCAACCAGGTATTTTTATTTTTAGTAATTTAAGAAAGAGTTGCTACATTTAGAGTTTTTCTTGGTAGATCATTTTTTTCGGTGAATTAGAGGGAAAACGGGGGATTAGGGTTTTAGGATGATATATATCTGACTTACAAAGGAGTCCATGTGGGTTTTTTAATGTTAGATTACAGTCCATGTGGTTTTTCTATTTAGTAATTTCCCCTGCTTGAATTTTGGGGTAAAATAATATGGGGAAAAACACTTTTTAGTGTATTGTACTACCAATGGTTAACAAATTAGGTGCTAGTTACCCTTTTTAAAAATTAAGGTACTAATCTAACAATTTTCACCCAATTAAGGACCTAACACCATAAATTGATGAAGTTGTGGTCATTACGTCTCACATATCAGGATATATTTTTGACGTACGTTGACATAATTACACTCACAGGGAGCCAAAGTACAATGATCCATTCTCGCCAATCGGTTTCTATAGCGATTCTAAATTGCCAACACAAAGCATACATATATACATACATATATATATATAGAGAGAGAGAGAGAGTGTACAGCTAGGATGAGGTTGGGCATGTTTCCGTCTCTAGCGATGACTTGTAACCTGGAAACAGCATCGTCGTTGCCGACTATATCCGCCACTCTGCTCGGCCTGTACTTCTCCACCCACGGCATCTCGTACCCTTCACTCACGGTCACAGTTGATGATGAACTCGCCGCCATTTCTCACTCAACTCACCACTTGGTTCTCTCTCTCTCTCAGTATTTTTGGTGAATTGGAGGGAAAATGGGGAATTAGGGTTTTAGGGAGAGATGGGAGTGTATATCTAAAACAAAATAATTCCTGTGGGATTTTTAATGTTTGATTACAGTCCATGTAATTTCTTTATTTGCTAATGTATACGGTTGTTGAATTTTTTGACCGGATAATTAACTCGACATTCGTAAAGGATACTTGACGATTAAAATGTTTAAAAGAACAAAAAGATTCAAATTTTGTCAAATAAGAGATTCGAATTTTGGGATGTCATAGTCATCGGATTTTGTCTGATAACTCAACTGACTTTCATCTCTTATGGTTTTATTTGACTTTAATCAATTTGTGTTTTGAGTATGGGAAATGTTATGTATTAAACGTATATTATTATGTTATTATTTGATGGTTAATTTGTAACAGTGACAAAACTTGACTTACTAATGGAGTGGGATTTTTCTTAGATAATGGGATGATGTTATTGGTACGCAATTAGGATTGGCGATGTGAAATTTTGATAATTTCTCACTAATAAAGTTATAATTAATGACTAAAATTGGGAACACATGATTGGTGCAATCAGGGAAAATACTAATAATATATTAAAAGTGACTTTAACATCTCACCAATTTTAATCTCTCAACACCTCTAAAAATTAAGGAAAAAAACATGTCTAATTACGCTCCATCATTACCTCATACGTAATGCTAATTAAGAAACGAAACAAATTGGGGGGGGAAAAGTGTGAAGTGATACTAGTCAGAAACTAAAAGGTGTAGAAAAGTAAATAAACAGGTACAGTAAAATCTGCCGGAGTGCTTTTTGTCGTGACCCACTTTTGACCCGTTCGCTCTCCTCTTAAAAATAAACAAAACACAAACCCTTATTACTACTATTATTATTATTATTATTATTTCTTCCATAATATAAAAATACACATATTATTATTACCTCTCTCTCTCTCTCTAAATATGGAGCGGTACCGCCGCGATCGTCGACTTCTCCTTAGCTTTATATTATCTTCCGATTTGGTGACCGAGGTTAGAGGGACACGTGGCACCTCGACCATCTCCGGTGACGATTTAGACGCCCTCAGCGCCGATTATGTTATCGAGAGCGTTAAATCAGGTTGCTCTTTTTATTTTTATTCCGTTTTAAATTAGAAATTGGAAGTACAAAGTGGCTATTTAGGAGTATAAATTATACAAATGTTACGTTTGTGTGTGTGTATATACATATCATGTATGTATATGTATATGTTAGCGAGAGTGTTAAATCAGGTTACTATTTATTTTTATTTTGGTTTAAATTAGGAATTAGAAACACTTAGGTAGATAATAATACAAAGGTTACGTATATGTATATATTATATATGATAGCAATGCCAGCTAAATTATTTCGGTATACAGTTAGATTTATCTTTGAGCTTTGATTATGTTATCGAGAGTGTAAAATCAGATTACTCTTTTATTTTTATTCCGATTTAAATTAGAACTTATAAGCTCGGAGTGGCGATTTAGTTATTTAATTATACAAATGTTACGTGTATATTTATATATGTGTGTGTGTTAGGAATGTCAGGTAAATTATTTAGGTATATCTTTGTGCTCTGATTATGTTATTGAGGTTTGAAATCAGGTTACTATTTAGTTTTTATTCCGTTTTAATTAAGAAATTAGGAAGCTCAAAAGTGGCTATTTAGTATTTAGTTATATTATTATGCTAATGTTGTGTGTATATGTTAGCAATGTGATCTAAAGTTGTAAACTATTTAGGTATACAGTTAGGTTAATCTTTTAGCTCTGATTATGTTATTGCAACGTAAAATCAGGTTACTCTTTAGTTTATTTGGTTTTATGTATGTGTATGTAGCGATGTATAAATGAAATATATGCAAATTGAAAGCATTTCCATGCACCTTGTTAGGGCTTTTTGGATCAAACCATTATAAGCAAATGTCACTAAATATTAAGTGATATATGTTATGTATGTATATATTGATATTAAAATTACAGCTAAGTAGAAGAATCTTTGTTATGCCTTAGCTGATTTTTTTTTGGTTAGGGAAAAGGCTGAGTTAAGCTTTGATATGTATTAGCTTTTTAGTACGATTAGCTTTCAAGACGGAGTTGTTACAAATTATTAACGAGAGCGCAAATTTAGGATCTGAATGTGGTAAATATATTTACACGAATTTTGTATGTGCATGTAGTGATTTAGTGATGAAGGCCATGTGATTTGAGAGAATTTTCATGCACAAATCGTTGTTAGGGATTTTTAATTCAACTATTAAGCTCGCCTATGTTAGAAGAAGAAAAGGCTGACTTGAGCTTTATAATGCTTGGGTATTTTAGGACGAACAATCAACCAAACCATTACAACATGTAGTTAAACATGCATGCTAGACAACAAGACCTATTTAAACAACACGACCTATTTAATAGCTTTCGTTCTTTCCGATGGGAAGTTGGTGTTTGAAAGTCGTAGTTTGGTATACATATACTATGTATGTAAATGACGATGTAAGAATGACAGCTTCGTGATTTGACAATATTCATGCCCGCTTTTATTTCTTAGGGCTTAATAAGACCACATATGAGGAAATAAGCTAAGTAATTTGAGGTTGAGGAAAGAGCTAAGTTCATCTTAAACTTCTTGGCTTTTTCAGGACAGAATCAAAATATCAGCTTCTAAGCTGCTCAATCATATCCTTACAACTAATTACCTAAGGTGCAAATGAAAAACCAAGAGTTTTAGGGTTGTAGAAACAAATCCTAATAGACGGAATGACTACTTTACAACTTGATTATGTACGTACATAATTATGTATTCATGAGTATTCAATCTGGTTTAGACGTAGTAGCAGACTGGCAGGGGTACAATATACCTTGTGAATTACTTCGTGACAGACCACTTTATTCTCTATTTAAAATATGTGCCAAGTGATACTCTAAATCAATGGAGTCAATAAAAGGAAACATACGCATGTTTTAAATAATTAATGGCATTATGATTTTTAACTCGTATGTTTATGCTTGAGAGAATTATTGCTGTGTTTTCATTTGCATTGTTGTTTAACTGCAAATTTGATGTCCGTATATTCTGGTCAGGTGGGATCCTTGATGTGACGACCGCAATGAGAAAGTACCATGATGAATCTTCATATCCAATTTTGGTACGGTTTCATGTTTACTATAGCAGTGAATTGTAAAAAAGAAATGGGTACAGACTACGGAGTTTATGAATGTTTGAATAAATACACTGAGTTACCGTTTATCTATACGAAGCAGCACACTTTAAATGGAATGGTTTCGAATATTTTTGTAGTAAACATACTTGAGCAAGTTTACACCCCTACGATTGTTATGTGGCTTTCTTATATCTTGTCAAACCACTACTTGCACACGGCTTTTTGCAATATCTATGCAACTAATTTGCATAGCTATGCACTACAGGGTTTGTTTTACATTCGTGGTTTTGCTTCTCCTTCATCACACACATTTTCTATTATCAGTCTTTAATGAAAACATTTGAAAACCCAAAATTACAACCTACACGGCAAACCTTGTCCGGAGTTTCTTAAATATATCTACATAACCTAAAAGTTTAGATTGAGTGCTATTCAATTTTGCTTCTATATATGCTATTTTCTTACTGGTCTTGTTTAGTAGTCTTTTACACTGTACCCTATTTGACTGCTATGGCCTCTTAAAAAGACTCTTTACTTTGCGAAAGATGTTGAATACTGGTATGGTATGAAACTGGACATATAGACAACACTTTTTTTTTCTTTTCAACCACTTGAGATGCTAATATTACGGGTTTTTCTAGACAGCCCTTGTGATTGTGAATTTGGTTGTTTTTTCAGATGCAAAAAAAGATGGGAGATACTTTTTTTCTTGTTTCCGATCCTGAAAATGCTGGATCTCCTCCTCGTCAGGCGCCCCCTTCCGTTAATAGAAAAAAGACAGAAAATGTTGCATATTCATCTAACTTTTTGGGGGCCACCACGAATCAAAATATACCTCGAGATGTAAAATATGCGAGTATTAGAACAGCCACTTCAAACCCTTCGAAAAGTGTCTCTGTTCCTTTGTTAGGACTACCATCTTTAATTACAGGTATCAATTAGTTTGTTTCTAGAAATTGTTATGTTTTGTCCTTGTAGTTTGTGATTACGTGGTTTCTGTTCTTTGCCTTCAATAGCCTTGTTTGGTTGTATCTTTTAAGTTAAAAAACGTAGTTTTTAGTTGAGGTGAAAAAATATATTTTTAATGATACTTTTAAGTTTGTGTTTGGTAACTGAAAAGATACTGTTTTCATCTTGGGAGTAGTGAAAACCAGTTTAAAATCTGATGAAAAGCGTACTTCTACAAGATAAATATAGCATTTTCCCTCAAAAAACCTATTTCTTGGTACACCAAACTCCCATTTTGCTGAAAAGTTAAAACAAAAGAGTATACTAAGGGTATACTCATATGTTTTACCAAACAAGCCCATTTAATATGAAGGTTTAGGAAAGCTAAGAGTTTTATTTTTGGGTGTACTGATACGTATTCTTAGAATTCGTAAAGGATTATCTGATGATGATTTGAGAGAATCTTCATACGAGATACTGCTGGCATCTATGACTTTTTCTGGGTATTCTCTCTCTCTCTCTTTGGCCCAATTACTTACTGGTCAGTTTCCTTCTTATCTTTTCATCTCAATATATGTTGTCTTATTTTTTCATGTGGTCATGATCAGACTTGACATTAATGCCATTGAGGAGAAAGGGAAAGAAAGGGGTCCAAAATTCCTCTCGAGGTTAACGAGTAAAAGACAAACCGAGCCTTTACAGGTCCAGTTTCCTGAAAGACATTTGGTACTCGCGGACATTATTCGTGCTCAAATGCAGGTCAGCAACTTTTTTCGGCAGCAAATGATTTTGATTTTCAGTTTTCACTTGAAGTTTGTTAACTAATTAAGTTCCCCAATATATGGTTTTCATCACTTTTGTACACTGAATATCAACTTCTAACAATTAATGTACCATTACCAATCTATTAAGTTTCACAATTTAGATACCAATCTATTCCAAATCGAACAACTAGTGCGCTACCGTTGACAATATACTTAAAATCAATAATTATGTACTAATTTTTGGGAGTGCCTCGGTGGACTAGAGCACCATTACCATAAGGTAACGGCAAAATCCGGTGCTAGAGCACCCGTTATACGCGGCTGCTTCCACGGATCGAATATTTTTGCAATTTGATAGGTTGTGCTGATTGTTCGGTTTTGTAGCTTTGGTCTAAATTGTGAAATTTAGGTAGGTTGGAGTTAATTGTTTGATATTTTGTAAATGATGACTCAATTGTGATCTTTAATTGTGTGGTGTACTAACTTTGTACAAAATGTAAAATTATTAATATTGTATTCCTAGTAAGAAGTTTTAATACAGTTGGTTTACTAGATTTCAGGAGCTCTAGACATGTGTACCAGGCGAAGGCTGATGCAATTGGCTTCAATAAAGACGAGTGAAAGAGTTGATATCCCTCAGATATCTTTAGGACTTTTAAATGGCATATCCAAGTTTGATTTTTCTACTGAAAAGGCATATGCTCAATGGAATATAAGACAAGTAAATGATCACCGTCATGCTTATTTTTTATGAATGGGTTATACTTTTGTTAAATTTTAACTAAAGTCTGTGATAAAAGGCTCAAGTTCCTCCTTAATGGGCTAAGTAGTTGTTAGTAATACAGCTAATGAATTACAATAATCATTCTCATACTTTGGAAGACATTTCGTCTTGGTCCCCATACTTTCAGTTGCAATGCAATTTGTCCTCTTAATTTGAGTAAGCTAAACAGTTAGGTCCTGTAATTTCAGTAAGTTATACCGTGATCCCTTTCCTATCAGACTAATAGTGTTATACATGGGGACCGTTGTTGAAACCTATTCAAAACATGGGAATCATTTGTGTAACTTATACATTTTACAGGATTTATATTGAAACTATGAGGACAAATAGAAATTCAAACCCAAAGTATGGGAACCATTCTGAATTTTAATCCTTAGTATAGGACCATTCCCATAATTTGCGATAATTTTAAGTGTAGACATTTTCATGATAGGCAAATATGTGTACAGGACGTATTACCTTTTTTTTGCCCATCTATGTAGTAACTCTAGCTGTTCTAGGACTAACATGACATATAATACGATATAAGTGGTGAAGCTCGGATTGTCTAAGAAAATTGCACCAGGCGTATCATGTTTATTTAAAGAATTCTTAGATTATATTAATTAGCAGGTTGACATGCCTATGGTAATTCATAGAGGAAATATACAATAAATTTCACTTTGCCATTCGTTATCAGTATATCAATAACATGTATAAGAGGACGTTTTTCTGCAATTGAATGTAAATTTATGTTGATCCGCATTTTTTTCAGTCTAAAACATTGAACCAGTTTTTTAAAGGTGCCTTCTTCAGTAGAATCCTCGTATATATGTTCTTAAGCACTTAATTCAGAAAACATTTATGTTGCCTCAAGTTTAACTAGTTTGTTTTTGAATTTAGGCCAATATTCTAGAAGAACTCCTATGCCATGCTAATCATAGAACAAGCGGAGATAAGAAAGTTCGAAGCTCGCTAGCAAGAGTAAAGGCATCTGAGGTAGAATTCATGTCATTTTGGGTTTGTCATGATTAAGGCCTTATTTGGTGTCAGCTTTTTATCATAAGCTGGAGTACATTTGGTTTGTAAGCTTAAATGCTGGACGTTTTCAATTTCTTTCGCTTAAAAAAGTCATAATGCTTGGTGACCGCTTATTTTATTATGGCCAAAATATCCAGCTTATTTATCTTAATAGCTGCAGCCAAACAAGTCTAAACTTCAGTAGTTTGGATTATTCCCTTTCAGTTTTTTATTGAGATCTCCTTTACAGTTTCGTGGACGTAATGCAACCTCTATTTTTCTTTTCATCTACAAGTAAGATGATGTTAAGCACTTAAACTCAACTCTTTTTTAGTGAATCTGGTTTCTGAATTTCTGCTTTAGGATTGGGGTTTATTGCTCCCTTCTCAGCGAGCTGAAGTCCTATCAGCAATTAAAGAGAGCGTGTATGCTCGGTCAAATGCTTCTCCACCAATTGGTATTCATAACGAGACTTATTATTGGACTGCTAGCTATCACTTGAACATAAGGCTTTACGAGAAACTATTATTTAGTGTATTTGATATTCTGGAAGATGGGCAACTTGTGGAGGTGATGTATTTGGCTCTTCAGTTTACAGGCTATTACTGTTGACTACCCCTGAGATTTGGTCTGTTAACAGTAAACACCCACTTTTTTCGACCTCGGTCAATTAGGTAGCTGAACATTCGACAAATTATCATTTAGCAATGAGCATCACTATGTAATGCCAGTTGGCAATTTTTAAAGAAAAGACAAAATTACCCTTAATTAAGAAAACTGTGACTTCCGAATAATCTTATTAATATTTTTTGTTATTTCGTATGGAAAACTGTATATCCTTACTCAAGACGAATTAAGTTTCATGTGAACCCTTGCACTATAAATGTATAAAAAATAATAATTTTTTTGATCTTTTTTTTTGTTTTTGTTTCTATATTTCATTTTTAGTATGAAAATGTCTAAATCGACCTCAATTAAAACAAAAATAACTAATTAGTTGAAACTGAAATTAATGGGTGTTTATTGATAATAAGCCAATCTTCAGGGATAATAACTGATGATAGCCCTCAGTTAAATCTGTTTACATGTGCCAGATGATTCAAAAGCTAAATTTGTCTTCTTTTTATAGGAAACTGATGAAATCCTAAAGTTGATCAAGTTGACTTGGCCTGTGTTAGGAATTAATCAGAGACTGCATAATGCTTTATTTGGATGGGTTCTGTTTAAACAGGTACAGATTTAATTGAGACAGTTTTTTATGTTAGATAGATTGATTTAATGGCTTTGACCTTATATTCTAAAGTGGTATCAGTTTAAATAGTTATTCAATTACCCTTCGTAAGAAGATGTGAATAATTAAATTATTTTGTTGACCATGTAACTTTCATCAAATGAGTTGTCTAATTTAAAAGGAGATTTAAGTTAAATTTATGTATCGTATATCAGCATCATACGCATCAGATCCTCATCGCTGGTCTCTACCTAGATGCATTTACATCAATTAGAGATAACTATGCTGTCTTTCTGTAATTAACTAAATTCTTGTTCCTTCATGGCAGTTTGTCGGGACAAATGAGGGTATTCTTCTAGATGGTGCAATTTCGGAAATTCAGAAGGTTATATGCGATGACAAAAATGATGAAATGGAGGAGCGATATATGAATATTTTATCATGTTCAACTGTGTATAATGGCAGAGAAATGAAGTTAAGTTTGCCACAGGCTCTGTTTTTGTCATTGAGCATCTGGTGTGAGAATAAATTGCAAGACTATCACCAGTATTTTCATCAGGTATTTGCCACTATCATATTTTTTCCTATGTTGCATAACATTTTCTTACAAGGTTCACTATAATTCGCATGCCATCTTGATCCTTTTCATTTATTGGCCCTTAGTATTCTATTTCAATAGTTTTGTGGAGTGTCATCAGGTTTTGGTTTCAATATTCCAAGCACCTAGTTTTTTATTTCTGCATTATGATATATGTGCTAATAATAATCTTTTGTTTCAGAAACCTTGCTTCTTCAGAGAGGTAGTGACCCTCGCATTAGCAGTATGGGATTATGCTTTTGATGAATCTGGTGAAATCAAGGTTTGTTGGTCTTTGATGTACAATTGTCTTTACACTTTTGTGTAGTCATCTGCAGCTGCTTAATAGTGGCCAGAGATCATATGGAACTGTTGTGCATTTTGTTTTCTGTTGTGTATGATAATTGGTTAAGAATTAGAAAAGCACCACGGTAGTGTTGGTTTATCAAGTCAATAATTGTGGTCGTGAATCCGAATGATTTAAAGGAATGAGCACATTGTCTTTCTGTGAAACCCAGCTCACTATATTCATCTATTCTAAATATGTATAGTTATATATGTAAGACATTGTGATTACTTGAAAAAAGACTATATAATGGTATCTAGGTACAGCACATATAAACCTTTAATCGGGTATGGCAAAGATATATGTGCTGATATGACCTGATTTTGGCAACAGATTATACACGATTTAATGAGGATGTGGTAACAAAAGAATAAGAAAACCCCTAATTGAATTTTCCATCCAATGTGTTCGTTCACAAACTCTTTGCTTGCAGTTTAGAGGATCCAATGCTTCAGTTGAAGGAACGAATAGGAGGCTCAAAACATTCGTTGTCATGTCAATAAAATCAGCATTTTGGCAGGTTAGAATGTTCACAACCACATATTGTGTTTTTTTTCTGTATGATCTATTAATGGATGGTTTACGTTCTGTTTGATAAATATCAGGCTGCTAATGGCATAGAGCTGAAATCTAGTGTGGAAAAGAAACATCCTTTGGCTTTGCTAGCCAATGAGCTAAAGTTAGTTGTTGAGAGGGAGCTGAATGTGTTTTGCCCTGTTCTTTGCAAATATTATCCAGAAGCTGGGATGGTTTCAGCTATGTTACTACACAGTTCTTATGGTGAAAACTTGGTTAGCTCTCATTCACTTTACTTATTATCAGGCTTAAAGGCTAATGACACCCACATACTATCTTACTTTTGTGAAAATCTTCATGACCAATTTTAGAATAACTTAACTTTGTGTATGCTTTACCATTTTGGATAGATTTTTTGTTAAAGGTCCTATTAAAATATTTAATTTGCAAGCAACAGAATGTAGACTGACATCCATTGCGGACAAATATACACCGAAATTATACCCCTTGCGATATTGATCGTACATGATATCTGCAGTATTTTTCTTATGTAAGTAAGATATCTGCACTAAGTAGATAGTGCATTTGTGGTTAATTGGAAAATTTCGAAGAACAAGGGGGTTATTTGCTCAACAACCATAGTAGATGGCGTTAGGTTGTTTGCACACTACCCCAAAAATCACTCTCTTTGCTCCTCGTGATGGCACGCTGTTTTTGTGCTAACTTTTGACATCTATTTGTAATTTTTTTTGGTAGAAACCATTTATGGAAGGAGTGTCTTGCCTTACCGAAGATGTTAAGCCAGTGCTTTCTGCAGCTAATAATTTGGAACAAGAATTAAGGAGGCTTTATTTTGCATGCGAAAACATCGGGTTGCGTTCTTCTTACAGCTTACATGTTGATCATTACCAGGTTAGATAACTTTGGAATATAGTGATGCATGTTAATTGGCTTCAGATTGGACCTTTTTTATGTTATTATTTACCATTTTCTTGGTCATGGTGGAGAGAATGAATACTACTTTCTCCAAAACCAAAAGTATCCTTTATTGCTTACTTGTTAAGAACAGCTATCCTATCGCTGCTTACTTACTTATATTTCATTCAGTTGAACCTGCCATTCTGTCCAAAGATTCTTTCTTTCATGAAGGAACGACTTACAAAATAAATTCATTTCTTTTTATTTCTAGTGATAATTGCTTTAGTCAAAGGTGTTCTAAACTTTTATGTTTCTCACAGTTCTCTTGGATTTTATTATTATCCTTTTCCTCTGCATTTGCTCAGATTGGAGAAGTGTCTGGGCCTATAATTCTTGAATGGATAATTGCTCAGCACGAGCGCATTCTGGACTGGACTACACGTGTTTTTGATCTGGAGGTTTGGCACAGCCTCTCTAAAAAACTCTTTAGATTTAATTTTTTTTTCACTACAAGATTCTTATTAATACAATTTGACATATTTAATGGCAAGTCTTTTGGACAAGTGTAAATGTTGGGGATGGTAAAGTACGTGCGATAGGCAGATCTTTATGAAACTCATAGGGCCCATTTACCCTTTCAACATTATTTTATTTGCAATTTTTCTAGATATACCCCTCTCTGTTTGATCAATATTTTGGAAAGGTATTTTTTTTGTTTCCAAATCTTTTACTTGTTAAAATGCTGGAAAATTTTGTCATTCATCTTCCTTCCAGATTCTGATATATATTTCACAGTTGAAGACTTATATAAGAAATTAATACTCGTATGGTACAAGATGTGTTTTTGTCATTGTGTAATATATAATTGTTTTTTTCTCACTTGCTCCTCAGCATCCATGTTTTCCTGTCTGCCTCAGGAGTTGAAGTGTTAATTTTGTTGTCACATGTCTAATGGTCAACATTACTCGCATACAAAAACTAAAATTTAACCCCTTTTTGTGTTGTTTGCATATAAGCATTTGGAAGGGCTAACTATTGGTTAGCATTTTGTAGCTTTGCTTATTCTTTTTCCAAGTGTTTTTGGTAAAGCAGTCTGAGTATGATTGCTACTAATGTAGGAATGGGAGCCGGTATCAAGTCAGAAGAAGCAAGCAACATCAGCAATTGAAGTCTTTAGGATCTTAGAGGAGGTATATCAAAGATAGTCAAAACTCCATACTGTAACTGTGTAACAACCCTCTTTTTGGTCATACAGTTTTCGAATTCCTCATGTTGCTTATGACCTGCATATTATCACTTGTCTTGTTGTCTTTGTACTTTGTATTCATGCAATTCAATGTTCATTGGTTTTGTTAATTCTATATTTTACTCTTATATTGCAGACTGTAGACCAATTTTTTGGACTGAATCTACCAATGGACGTTGGTCATTTACGTGCTCTGCTATCTATACTGTTCCATACCTTGGATGGATATGTGCTGAAAGTGGCCAATCAAATAGGTAAAAATTATTCCCAATTTCCCTTTATTGTTAAATTTAAAAGAGGAGAAAGTATTATAGTACCACCTGTTCATGGTAGTAAAGTTAAAAAATACATACATGTTTTGAAAGTATAATTGAATAGTTCTTTTACTGAGGGAGTCCTTTAAATTCTACCAAAACATGGGATTGAGGCAGCCATCTCAATGGCCTTAGTCCTTACCAATTCGCTGGCCTACTAGCATGTGTAGCAGCATTAGCTGATAAATCTATGGGTTGATTTCTTTTTTAGTCCGTAAGCTATGATTTCTTTTTTCCCATTACTGTTGTACTGAGCACTGAGCAGTAAACTTGGGAGATTCTGCATTTTCCATTCCTACACCTAATGCCATTAGTTTTCCGTTGAATACTATATACTTTAAAACTTTTTTATTTCTATTTAATCAACTTAGAGGAGGAATTTTATAAGAAGTTGGAGGGAAATTTTTTATTGCAGACAATGCTAAATGTTACCAGACTACATAAAAACATATAGTTTATGTAAAAAAACTAACAGGGTTAGGTTTAAGGACCAAAAATCCACAATTTGTAAAGTGCAGGAGCAGGACTGAATACAAAAGTATAGGGACAAAAATGGGACAGGGACCAAAGTGTAGGGACCGAAAACCAAACAAACCCTAAAACTGTTTCTGTATAGGTTGAGTAAACATTTGCAATCTGCTCAAGTATGCTCGTAAATTTTACTCTTCTAGTGTTTTGTTAATTTATACTTTTTAGTTTATTAAAAGCGGTGTTTTGATTAGTACAGTCCAGAAGCGGCACTTGTATCCTTGTGTTCCTTCTTTAACTCGTTATGAGGAGGCAACTTTTGCTGTTATGAAAAAAAAGATGGGTAATTGTTCAATTCTTGAAGAGGGAATGCAACACAAGTTGAGTACATTAACAACATCTACACTTTGTATCAGATTAAACACTCTACAAGTGAGTCCCGTTCTCTTTAAACTGCTACCAATTTGACGTAATTAGCTAGTAATTAGTTATGTTTATGTTCTGTTGCTAGCACATTGTCATACAAATTAGATATTTTCTATGACATTATCGTACATTTCCATACTGTGTTTTGAAATGTAACGTGCATGTTTAGGGAAGTATGCAAGACATGTATATGGCTCAATGCGATTTGTAGTTAGTTTTTCTACTTTATGTTCTCTTTTTAATTTTGTTTCTTGTAATGTTATTTTGTAAATGTGTGTAATCATAACGTTGAAGTTATTCTAAGATAGACAGTAGTGGAAGTATAGGCTAGATAGTAGTAAGTTTTTTGACAATACTGATTGGGATTTAAGGGGATCTACTTCACACATTAGTTTCTACTTTGTATGTGTAAACCTAGGGGTGTAAATATTTTTAATTTATTGAATGAAAAGTTAAATACCTTTACACTTTAGCAACGTGGTCTTTCGAGTACCACAAACTCAGAACTTTTAATGCTCATTATATTACCTGTGAGAAAAGAAGTTACAATTTGCGGATAGTGATAGCCTAGGTGTTGAGACATAAGGTTATGGCTGAGCTACGTAAAATAATTGGTTGTTGCTGCTTGTGCAAAGAAGACATAATTTTAATTGTTTGTGGAATTAATATATATTGCTTATTGTACATTTATTTTGCTTATGTCATTAGTTTTGAATATTTTTGCATATATCTTTTCATTGTAATGCAGTATATTCAGAAACAAGTTGATGGCTTAGAGGATGGTATTAGGAAATCGTGGGCAATTGTTAGACCATCAGGAAATCAGACATGGTGTAAGTTATGCTCAGTTTCCTCTTTAAGCTCATTCTTTTAGAATTTTCGGGTCCTCTTAATTTGAAACTACAACATCATGATTTTGCTGAACACATAAATATTTACTGAGAACATTTATACTTGTGTAACAAGGCAGTTGCTTGCTTCTTTAGTCTTGTGAACTGCTTATATACATATCTAGCCTCTTCAGCATCGCAGGTAAATGCCATTATCCGTCTTTGAAAACAAAGATCTGTAGAATACCAGAATTAGGTCGAGGAAAAAAGAACCATACTATCAAAAAATCTAAAATGCGAAAAAACTGTTCAAGTAAAATGTGACCCTCTGGGAATGATAATTGTAACATCATATTGCTTTCTTTTATCAAGGAACTCCTACAGAAAACAATACAATTAAAAAAAGATTTCATCTCCATTCTTGTTGGTAAGTTCCTTTGCAGATGTGACAGTACTTCACCATAACTCATTGTTGCGAATTTAGAGTTATATTTTTTTATTTTTAGAATTGTCGAATAATTATGTTTCCTCGTGTTATACCAGTTAAAGAAAGTCATTCAGAGATTACAGAAGACTCTGACCATGCAACAGCTGATTCAGTTGATGAGCTATTTACTGCTACATTTGACAGTGTAAAGGAAACGACTTCTGGTGCTATCAGAAAATTATGTGAATTTACTGGTCAGAGAGTAACTCTTTTCTTTTCTATTTTTGCTTATGAAATTGTACTCATTTTGTACCCATAATCATCTCTTTTGTATGCATAGGTATGCAAGTTTTTATCAATTTTGCTAACTTATTCAATGACAGTGTGCTGCTTTCTTGATGGAGCTTTTATATTAAAGTATTGCGTTGCTAGTATTACAATTATTTGTCCGTAATCTGGGTCCATAACCATGTTTGCATGTATATATAGTACTTTAAGTTTCCAAGTATTTAACATATGATAGCGCTTTTTTTACGGGAAGGCTAGGATCCGCTAATAGTTTGTGTACTTGATTCATCAAAATTGTTGATACAATTGTAAGATTTTAGTACCAAATAAATTAAATACGGATAGCGACCAAGTGATTTTCGAATGGTAGATTTTCATTAGGAAGTTACTATTTGTGTTAAAAGTAAACATCTGGTTTTTTGCATTGCAGTTTGCAGAATGTAAGATATCTGCATTTCTTTGGTATTCTTTTTCTGTTTACAAATGACCCACATAACCAGAAACATGATGGGTGTTAAAATGTTTGAATGAACGATCAAGAGTTACTCTCGAAGGCCCCTTTTAGTTTAGGATCTCTCGTGACTGATATTTTATTGGTCTTCTCAACTAATTTTTACTTCATATCACTAATTATAGCCTTATGGGTTAACATGACACCGCTTATGAAAACTTATTTGAGAATGGAACTGAAAAGAACACTCAGTATTTTACAAAATCGTTTCACTTTATTTGATGTATGGAGCTTGTAATTGGATTCTTCAATGCCAGACAAATGTTTTATCTAGAACCATGAGTTGGCACTTGGAATTGGATGTGTAAGGCAGCAGACTTTAGGAATGGACATGATCTTTTATTTATAAAATTATTGTTAGTGACCTTACAATTGACAATTTTAGGAACCAATTTCTAATGCTTTCTATTCTAAATCTAATTTGATAATATTTTTAGGAGCAAGAGTTGCGTTCTGGGATTTGAGAGACTCTTTCATGTTTCATTTATATCGTGGTAGTGTTGAAGGTGCTCGTTTGGACAATGTTCTCCCATATTTTGATTCTGTAAGATCTCTAATCACTTATTTCCCTTGAAGAACATTTCTTTTAGTTGTTAAATTTAGTATGTCTTGTCAATTATATCTGGAAAAGGCAATTAATGATCTTGATCTCTGATGTAGGTGCTCAAGAATATATGCGATATCATCGATGAGAGTCTCAGGGATATTTTAGTGTCCAGCATCTGCAGAGCATCTATGGTATGCCCTGTTTTTTCTCATATGTTCTGGCCTATTTTTGTCTTTCAACAACTTCTGTAATAATGATATAGGAAGGCTATGTCTGGGTGTTGCTTGATGGAGGCCCTTCACGAGCTTTTTCCATTTCAGATATCAAAATGCTAGAAGATGACCTTAACATGTTGAAGGTACACTTATTTCTTCTTCATCTCTTTTTAGAATTCGCCTTTTGTTGTTCAAGTACAAGTTTTGGTATTTTTTCCCGAAAAGCAATAGGAAAATGCTTACGCGCAGTCCTTTTTCTCCAGAGCATAAAAACGTTTGTTCTTTTCTCAAAAAACATAAACATAAACTTACTGAATTTTGCTATAAATAATAAAATAATGATTATTATAAAGCTTGTGTTATGCATTTTATTACCTTTAAGTTTTGTCAAATATAAATTATGCATTATAGTTAATCTCAGCTATTAACCCAGAAATGCGTCAGTGTTTTGCAATTAGACGTGCTTTTGCATATTAAAACGTTGCTTCAAATTGCGTTTCCCTATGAAGTTAGTTTTGGCTCCCTTATGTAAGTATAATATTTTTTTATTCCAGGAATTGTTTATAGCCGAAGGAGAAGGACTTCCACGTTCACTAGTAGAGAGGGAAGCTAGTTTTTGTCATAAAGTCTTGGAGCTATTTTCCCTTCAGGTCTTGTCTTCTGTTGATCAAATTAAACATACATATATTATGTATATGCAAATATATGAATATTAAATATGTGTATATGCAAAATATATGTATATTAATTATATTTATATATATTTATTTTAATATAATGAACTTCCTCATTAGTGTTTTTTATTGTGGTGGGTACTTTTTTTTCCAGACTGAATCAATAATACAAATGTTGATGAGTGCAAGCGAACACATCTCGACTGGTCAAGATTTAAGTAGGGATGGTTCTAGACGCTTGGACGATGCTCATACATTATTACGAATATTATGCCATAAAAAAGACAGGGATGCTTCTAATTTTCTAAAAAGGCATTACCAACTTCCTGCTTCTTCAGGTACTAAAATCTTCATGCCTAATTTTTTAATTAAAATTTATTATCTAATTTAGCTTCCTGTTTATCTAGCTCCTTCAGTTTACAATCAAATACTATATGTTTCGGATCCATTTTATGGGATATTTCAGCCTTTCTATAACCCTCCGTATATTTTATGTGCGACTATTTTTTACCTTAATACTAATTCACTTATCATTTTTGCAATAGTAAACGTATAGCTTTCTTACCTGAGAACTTGTATTAATTTTTACACATTGCACTATTGCCAAGTGCTTTTAAATTATAGCCGTTTAAGCATGACGATTTTAAACCATCGAAATTAATATTGTGACATTGGTGGTTGTAGAATATGATGATGTTCTGGCGAGGGCCTCAGATTCGAGATCACCTTTGTTAACTGATCTTTTAATGCGTAGCACTTCAGTGCGATGGTCTGAAAATGGAAACAGCACATTTCAATCAATAAAGAAAAAACTTTTGGAAGCAACGTCATAAATCAGAAGCATGAAGTTTCAGCTCAAAAATTTTGGAGTTCACAACCATTAGCTCAATATGTATGGTACAATGTACCTGTAATAGTTTTGTCCTCTTCTTTGTGCATAAATTGCATGATTGTAATATATTGTGTACTGAACATTAATTTCATGATGAATCTATAGAGTAGTCAAATGACATTTATTTCTAATTCCCAAGTAAATGAGAGTTGGAAGTTTTGTTATTTGATCAGTATTAGCATTTATGACCCGATTGTTAATCTTGAGGCATAGAGCATAAACCTTAACTTTCGGAAGAACTTCAGTACAGAGATAGGTTATATCCCAGTTCCCTGTCGGTAGGGGTCGCCCCGCCCACAAACGATTGTTATAACTTTGTAAAAAGCAGGTGCTGTCATTCTACTCCATGTTCATGCTTAAAAACAGATTGTGTGATGTTCATATTTATTTATTACTTATATTACTTTCTTTTGGCGGTCACTTTGGGACTTCAGAACTCGCCGTAATTTAGTTTCCTGCAGTCACCGCCTCTAAAGGCTCGTCACTAGGAATCAGATAAAAGATACCGTTGTAGTGATTATTCATCAAAATGCTCAAAAATAATGAGGAATATTGTCTTACTAGTTTTTTTCATCTTTTAGGCTTTAGCACAACATCAAATAACATCTTTCAGTAAGGCCAGCGAAACAATGACTGGTCATCATGTTATCCAAAATATTTTATCACCTGGGGGCTGGGGGCCTAATAAAAAAAGAAATTCCTGGCTCCTTCAATAGATACCGTATCAGCTATTTTTTTTTTCTTAACATTTTAAATCAACCAAAATTGAAGAATAAAGGGTAGGTGCTAATCATTCACATGGTCATGACAATGAGATGATCATTTTAACATACACGTGCCTATGTTTACTGTGTACTAAAAAAGAATAACGACTTGGTCCTTTGCAAATAAATAAAGACACTAGCTTTTACAGTGGTAATTTTTCTTCCAAGTTCGGATGTCTTACAAGTTGCCACTTATTTTCAAGATATTTGAGTACAATACGAGAAGATTGTTTTTATCTGAAGTAACACAACATAAACATGTGAAGAATTGCAACACAAACATTGATCGACAAAAAAGCAGCTAAAATAGATCAATTATCATTAACTTTTTGGTCTCTCAGTTTCTTTAAATCTTCAATCAAGATGGTCAAATTCTTATGTGAAGAACCCCCTTCTTGAACAGCACTCCTACCCTTCTCCTCAAGCTCTTTCGCTTTCCTCCTCATCTTCACCACCCCCGAGTTCCCTCCGTCCATTAACTTTCTCACTCCGTGCTCTATCTTCTCTCTCCTGATCAGCTCCTTTCCGGCATCAACCCACAAATTCCAATCTGTTTTCCCTACTTCAACTCCGATCCCCAACACTTGTATCACCAATCTCTCATTATAAAAATGCTCTGCGTATAATGGCCATGTCAGCATAGGAACACCAGCACTCACAGCTTCTATCACCGAGTTCCAACCACAATGAGTCCAAAATCAAAACCTGTGGGGCCCAGCCCCTTATAATCATCCCTCTATCTTTTGTTCTCTCTTCGAACCCTTTCGGGAGCCACTTATCTTTGTCGGCTTCTTTCTCGTTATCCTTTTCGAAAACTACCCAGATGAAACTTTGCTCCGATGCTTCTAGCCCACAAGCTAATTCCATGAGCTGATCATCGGGGAAAATACAACCGCTACCAAAACATACATACACAACAGAGCTTGGTTTTTTCGAATCAAGAAATTTTAGGCATTCGTTTTCTCCGACGATGGTTTTGTGGCCTCTGTCGACCTTGTCGTCGGAGTTTCGATGGATTAGAGCAGCTGGTCCTATGTGGCATATTATGTGGCCCATTATTTTCTGATAATGTTCTGTGTAAGCTGGGTCTAATTCATAGAAGTTGTTAACTAATATACCATAGCTCTTCTTTTCTGCTTCTTTGAACTCTTCCATCAGTTGTGTATACCCGTTTGGTGTGCGCACATAATCAGGTAGCATGGATCTGTATTATTTTCAAAATAATTTTATGGTGTGGAATATAAGGAGTATAGCTAATGCTATGTCCCTTGCTCAGCTGACAAAATATATAAAATTCTATAAGTTGAGCTTTGTAGTCCTTTTGGAGCCTATGATAAAATCTGATAAAGCTAAAGACGTTTTGAAGAGATTAGGTATGGATAATTTCCTTACTAATGTGAATGATATGGGAAAAATTTGGCTAATATATAAAGATTTCTTGAGATTTGATCTAGTTGCCGATTCTGGACAAATGATCACAGTGAAGGGGTATTATAATAATATGTGTGTACAGTTCTCTTTTGTTTATGCAAAGTGTACATACATAGAGAGAAGATTGTTATGGAGTGATCTTTGCTCTAATTGCACTGTCTTCACCTTGGATGGTGGTAGGAGATTTTAATACTATTAGAGCTAATAGTGAAAAGTTAGGTGGGAAAGAGAGGTCAGATATTGATAAAACTGACTTCAACAATTTTATACAACAAGCTAGTTTGATGGATCTGCCTTTTGAAGGCTCTCAATTTACTTGGTTTTGTCAAAGAAAATGTATGATCCAGATGGAGCATTTGGATAGAGCATTGGTAAATTCTGATTGGCTCAATAGCATGAACGATTGGGGTCTCACTCACTTAGAGAGGACTGTTTCAGATCATGCACCACTAGTCTTTCAAAGAAAAATTTGTAAATTGAGAGGGCCATCTTCTTTTAAATTTCAGAGGATGTGGTGTCTTCACAAAGAGTTCGAGTCTGTTGTTGAAGGAAATTGGAGCCAAAGCTGTCATTTTCAAGGTCTAGAAAGGGTGGCCATAAACTGAAAAGATTGAAGTGTTGCTTGAAGAAGTGGAATTATAATAAATTTGGAAATATTTTTCAGTCACTTTCTGAGGTCAAGGATAAGCTAATATATGCTGAGAAAATTTTGGAGGGCGATGTGAATGAGAACTTAAAGGTATATAATGAAAGCTTGGCATCTTATAATGATCTTTTACTCAAAGAAGAAATATTCTATAAACAAAAAGTAAGGATTGACTGGTTAAAAGAAGGTGACAAAAATACGAAATTTTTTCACCAAACCATGAAAGCAAAAAGGTCGAGGAATTCTATTAAGCAGATTAAGAATGATATGGGTATCATGGTTGAAGATGAAAAATGTATTCAAGAAGAAGCTGTGAAGTTTTTTGAAAAGATGTTTGAAGAGATTGAAACCGATGAACCTGGTGAAAGTCCGGAGATCATTCCTTCTATGGTAACTCAAGCTGATAATGATATGTTAAGAAAAGTTCATGAGCTTGATGAAATTAAAAATGCAGTTTTCAGTATTCCCCTCGATTCTGCTCCTGGACCAGATGGTTTTAGCTCTTGTTTCTTCATAAAATGTTGTGATATAATACAAAATGACATTCTCATAGCAGTGCAAGACTTCTACAAAGGGGGTAACCTTCCTTTATCTTTCATATCTGCTCTAATTGTACTAATACCTAAAACAGAAGCCCCTTTATATTTTATGCAGTTTAGGCCAATAAGCCTATGTCAGGTAATGTATAAGATCATTTCAAAAATCATGGCAAATAGACTTGCAAAAATTTTGCCTAGAATTATTTCTGTTCAACAATGTGCATTTGTTGAAGGCAGATTAATTAGTGATTGCATTTTGCTTTCTCAAGAATTGACAAAGCATGTGGGAGACAATTGTAGAGGGGGAAATGTAATGCTAAACTTGGACATGGCCAAACCCTTTGATCATGTTAATTGGGGTTTTTTGAGAAAAGTAATGGAGAAGTTTGGCTTTTGTGAAAATTGGATTTGTCTGGTTATGAAATGTGTTATGCAGGCTAGATACTCGGTCTGTGTAAATAGAACTAGTGTTGGTTTTTTTGCATCCTCTAGAGGGTTAAAACAAGGAGACCCCCTTTCACCTTTGTTGTTTATACTCTCGGAAGAAGTTTTAAGCAGGGGTATAACTGATTTAATGAGAAAACGAGAAATTATACCGTATAAAGTGCGAAGTAGATGTGTGGAAATTTCTCATTTGCTGTTTGCTGATGATATTTTGATATTTACAAATGGTAGTAAGCCTAGTTTTGACAAGCTGATGGTTCTGTTAAGGAAATATGAGAAAGTGTCAGGTCAATTGATAAGCGTGAGTAAAAGCTCATTTCTTACTCATGGAAGTATGAAACCTGCAAGGAAGCAAATTATTAAAGCATGTACATGTTTTGTAGAAGAGAGCTTCCCAACTACTTATTTGGGAGTCCCGTTGCACACTGGAAGAATATCTGTTGGTATGTTTGAGGATCTAGTAGCAAAAATTCAAAAGAGAATTGCTAGCTGGAAAGGAAATTTACTTGATGCTGGAGGTAAAATGGTGCTAGTTAAGTATGTTTTGAATTCTATACCTGTCCATTTGCTTTTAGTTATCAACCCACCTAAAAGTATTATTGATAGAATTCATAAGCTCCTTTCTGATTTCTTTTGGGGGAGTAATGATGGAAAATTGAATCACCATTGGGTCTCATGGGAAAATATGGCCAAACCCGAGGAGGAAGGGGGAATTGGTGTGAGAAGTCTTTTCGATATTCAACTGGCTTTGCAAACAAAACTTGTATGGAGGTTGTTAACAGCGGATACTCTCTGGACTAATTTTATGTGTCAAAAATATTTTTTGACAAATGTTAATTGGGGAGATCCAAAGTACATGTGCCTAGTTCTAATACGTGGAAAAGTGTAGCTAAATTTTTCCCTTTGCTTGTGGGGAAAAGTAATTGGGTTGTTAATGAAGGATCGGTTAGTTTCTGGAATGAAAATTGGTCTAATGAAGGGGTTTTGGCAATAAACAATGAAGTAAGAAAACCTGAGCTCATTTTGAATCAAGTTTGCTCTAAATATGGTTGGGATTTGGAAGCTCTGAGAATTATAGTGGATGAAGATTTTAAAAAGAAAATAATGAGGTGTTGTCCTGATACTAAGAGGGGAATAGACATAAGGTTTTGGCCAGGCTCTACTAACGGATTTTTTACTGCAAAAATTGCATATAATGAGATGAGGAGAAAGGGCAAAAGTGGGAGCCTCGCGAGTTTATTTGGAAGAAATATTTGCCTTATAAAATTGGCTTGTACTGCTGGAAAATTTGGAGAAGTTCTATTAAGTTGGATGAAGATGTGAAGAAATATGGGATTCAACTTGCCTCTAAGTGCAGTTGTAAAAAACATAATTTAGACTCTATTAATTACTTGTTATGGGAGGGAGAATTAGCTGAGGCTGTATGGACTCATTTTTCAAATATCTTTGGTTTCAAGTATGCTAAGAATCTGGGTTGGAAGATACTGAGTGGATTTTGGCTATACAAGATGAACTGTTTCAAATTGAGAGGAATAATGTTTGGACATTAGTAACTAGACCTAAGAGTAAAAATATTATAGGTACAAAATAGATATTTAGGAATAAAAGTAATGAAGATGGAATCATTGTTAGGAATAAAGCTAGACTTGTAGCTCAATGATACACTCAAATAGAAGGAATAGACTTTGATGAAACTTTTACTCTTGTAGCAAGAATAAAATCTATTAGAATGCTCCTCTCACTTGCTTGCTTGCTTATATGACTTTAAGTTGTTTTAACTTAATATTAAAAGTGGCTTCTTAAATGGTAACATTCAAGAAGAAGTTTATGTTAGTCAAACCAAAGGATTTGAAAATCCAAAATTCCATGAACATGTTTATTTACTGAAAAAAGTTTTGTATGGTTTAAAGTAAGCTCCTAGAGCTTGGTATGAAAGGTTAACTAAGTTATTAATTGAAAAAGGTTTTAACAGATGGGGAGTTGATGAAACTCTATTAACTAAGAAAACTACTAAGGATATTATCGTTGCTCAAATTTATGTTGATGACATAGTGTTTGGATCTACATCTGATAATAAAATTGTTGAATTTATCTCTGATATGAAGCATGAATTTGAAATGAGTGGCGGAGGAGAATTAAATTACTTACTAGGATTGCAAGTTAAACAATATGAAAATGACATTTTCCTATGCCAAAGTAAGAATGTTGATAATCTTGTTAAGAAATTTGGTTTAAGTGATAGTAAAGAGAAAAGAACTCATATGAGTACTACTTTAAAATTGTCTAAAAATGATAAACGTAAGAGTGTTTGTCTTAGTCTCTATAGATCTATGATTAGAAGTTTCTCTATTTAACTGCTAGTAGACCAGATCTTTACTTAAGTGTAGAAGTATGTGCCATATATCATGTAAATCCTCTAGAATCTCACCTTCTGGCTGTCAAAAGTATTTTAAGATATATAAAATGCACCATTCACCTTGGTCTATGGTATTCTAAATATACAAACCACTTTCTAGTTGGTTACTGTGATGCAGATTGGGCTGGTAATATAGATGACAGAAAAAGTATTTCTGGTAGTTGTTTTTAGTTTGGGAATAATCTTGTTTCATGGTTTAGTAAAAAACAAAACTGCATTTCTTTATCAACTGCTAAGGCAGAATACATTGCAGCTGGAAGTGGATGCACTCAACTTATATGGATGAAACAAATGTTAAATGATTATAATATTAAACAAGAAGTGTTAACTCTGTTTTGTGATAACAAAAGTGCTATAGATTTGGCAAAGAATCCAGTACAACATTTCAGAACTAAACATATTGATATAAGACACTATTTTATCAGAGAATTAGTTGAAAAAAAAAGCTTAATTTTAGAACATGTTTCAACTAAAAGACAATTAGCAGATATCTTCACAAAACACTTAATACAAATAAGTTTGAATCTTTAAGAAGTGATATAGGGGTATGTCAATATAGATCTAATTAAATACTCTTGCTATGTATGTCTGCTTTGAGTAACTTTAATACATTTTATATCTAAGGTAAGTCTTGATTGAGCTATGAATTTTTTGTCTTGAAAGCCGCTAATTGATGTATCAAAAACAGATGTGGGATAACTTGTCCTAAAATCTCTCTGGTAATAGAGTTGCAACCACAAAGTGCAAATTTTATAAGTATGTTGCAAGCTCAGTTGCAACCCCAGTTGAAATCTCAATCTGAAATACAGACAGATCAGTGATTATCTAAAGATTATCATACTGCCTATGATAATAATCATAGTGAACAAAACAAATGAAAAAACAAGACAAAGTCTTGATATTTTTGGCATCACTTATATTCTTTCCTTGATGAGATCATCAATCTAGTTTTTGTGTAGAGGAAAAACATATTTGCTCAATATAGCTCCTACACTTAGTTTTTATTATGGATATATCTTCTTGAGTAAATGGCTAGAATTTTTTTTCAATATTCTATATCTATATATTATTGTTATCTTTATCTTGAAACAAGTCAAAATTATCTTCAAAAATTCAACTCCTTAAAATTCGAAAAATTGGATAGATCTGTTTAACATTGGAATGTAAATCTAAATTGTTTGCTGAATTTAGCTTAATAAAAACAGTATCCTTCTTGATTTATTCGAATTTCAAAATTTCCATATTTGTTACAAGGTAAGTTTCTATTTTTCAGGAAAATTGTATTTGGGCTTAATTGCTATTTATGCTAACACTTTTACTATCCCAAAATACAAATACAATCAGAAATTACTCTATCCCTCTATTGAAATTAAAAACCCTGTTTTTCTGAAAAACCTCCGTTCTCTGCGTGTTCCAACTATAGTTCCAACCTCAGATCCAACCATGTCTTCTTCTTCTTAAAGTCAATCCAATCTCAACTATGATGATGACAGCACTCTCAGAGACTTTGTGAATCGATCCAAAACTCGTAGAGGTTCTAAGGCAAAGCTAAGTGAAACCTCTTCTACCCAACCTAAGAAACGTTCTCGTAGAGACCAACAGAGAGATCCTATATTTACTAAATATGTTTATGACACTCTTTATAATGAGGTTGATCTTAGGTTTTGGAATGGAATTATGTCAGACAGGTTTGGTGAACTGAGTCATAGGGAGATTCATGCTGAAAGACAGTTAAATTTGTCTAGTTATAAGAACATTCAGGTGCATGTTAAAAAATTGTTGAAGGATGTTGGTTTAGACAAGACTATTAGTTACCCTGATTCTTATTTTCCTGAATTAGTTAAGGAGTTCTATGCTAATTTAAATGATGGTGAGTTTGATGAGGGTGATACAGCTATGGAAGAGTGTATGTAAGGGGTGTTACTCTATATTTTACTCCTGACTTGATCAATAGGTTTCTAGGTTCTCCTAGTAATTCTGAGGGTGATCTTGATTATGACATTCATGATGTAGCTCTTGCAATTACAGGCAAGGAAAATCAGTTTGATGGAAATTCAATTAAAACATCTTCTCTTACTCTTAGTGCTGTTGTTTTGCATAGAATTTCTAAGTTTAATTGGAATCCAACCAAACAAACATCAAAGCTTACCAAGGAGATGGCAGTTTTTACCTATAGGATTATGTCAAAAATACCTATTAATTTTGGTGATCATGTGTTTAACCTAATCAAAGACTTCTGTGATGTCAAAGCTCTCTCAATACTGCTTCCATTTTCTTGTTTAATCACTGAAATTCTTCTTTCTCAAGTGAATGTTGTACCCTCATCTTCTATTTCATCCTATCTGAGTTAGCAGGAGAACACTTTGTAATTTTCTCAAAAGAGCCACTTGAGAAAGAAGAATTTCAGTGATTAAACAAGGGAAGCAGTATTGAGGGAGCTTTGACATCACAGAAGTAGGTTAAACACATGATCACCAAAGTTAATAGGTATTTTTGACATAATCCTATAGATAAAAACTGAAATCTCCTTGGTAAGCTTTGATGGTTGTTTGGTTACTGTCGCCAAAAGTGTTTGGGCTGATGCAAATGGACAAGTTGGGTTTTGTCTATTTTAGAATAAAATAAATGGCCATTGGGAAGAAAGATTAATGGGTTACTGTTTGAGTTCAATGCGTGCCTCACTGCATGTATTTCATGTTAGTGAAAATCGAACTTTGCCAATTTGGCAAATAAGGAGTGTTGATTTTTTTAAAGCAAAAGATTTTTCCGACCTATATTTACCTCTATTTCTTCTTTCAAATTCATGCGTTGAAAAATGAGGTAAATATGCTAAAAGTTGAATCAATTCAAGATTGAACAAGAGCATTAAAAGGATGGTGGTGTGTCTTTTGGGTACATATTAGTTGCCTAAGCTGAAAAGTTGGAATGTCTTCTTTTGCTTCTCCGCTATTTTTTTCTGTAACTTTTAAGTCTTGTTTGGCTGAAAACTAAGGCATGTCTAGTGTCTGTAATTAGTTTGCTTTTTCTATAACCTGTTTTAGTTTGGTCTATGATTTCATTGTAATCTGGGTAAGGCCCCAATCTTTTAATACAATCTAAGACGGGGGAGTATCGCTCCTTTGAATTAAAATAAAATAAAATAAGGTTCTGAATCATGACTTGATTATATAGCTTTGAACTCCGTAGCTTCAAAGTTTATTTTGTTGTATGCATGCCTTTTCAAATTTGACAAGTATATCTCATCTTATTGAGTCATCTAAATGTTCTGAGTTTTGTAGTATGTGTTTACTTGATAGATGATAAAGATTAATAAAGACTGAGAATGAGATACATATCTGTTAAATCATTACTACTTTTTTTTTCTAGTTCTGTTTGGCATTAGTTCTTGAGTATTAAGAATTAAGATTGCTGATAACATTTCATTGGATAACAGTATAACACCACCCTGGGACTTCCACGCAGTGCCGCCCGATATATCAGAATGCCAAATGCTCGATTTTATTTTATTTTGCTCGATAAATACGGATGAAAATAAAAATAAAAATAAATTGTAACTTACAAATTTCGAACTCATGATCTTCTATCTTAAATATCAAACTACTCTACACATTGTAAACCGATTGGTGTTTAATATTTTTATTTTAACTACCCAATATATTATAAATATAATCGGGTGTTGCTCGTAAATTTTTTCCGGATCAATTGCCCAACTTTCAAGTATTACTCGACTTGGCCTGGGTTTCCGAAGCTAACCGTATCACTCTGCTTTTTTATTCCCGGAACTTATATTACGTTAATGTCTGAAGATAAATGATTATTGTAGCTAAAAAAGATCAATTCTCATTAACCCTTTGGTCTCTCAGTTTCTTCAAATCTTCGATCAAGACACTCAAATTCTTATGTGAAGAACCCCCTTCTTGAACAGCACTCCTAGCCTTCTCCCCAAGCTCTTTCGCCTTCTTCCTCATCGTCACCACCCCAGAATTCCCTCCATCCATTAACTTTCTAACTCCTCCCTCTATCTTCTCTCTGCCGATCACCTCCTTACCGGCATCCACCCACAAATTCCAATCCGTTTTCCCTACTTCAACTCCGATCCCTAACACTTGTATAGCCAATCTCTCGTTATAGAAATGCTCTGCGTATAATGGCCATGTCAGCATAGGAACACCAGCACTCACAGCTTCTATCACCGAGTTCCAACCACAATGAGTTAAAAATCCTCCGATAGAAGGATGGTCCAAAATCAAAACCTGTGGGGCCCACCCTCTTATAATCATCCCTCTATCTTTTGTTCTCTCTTCGAACCCTTTCGGGAGCCACTTATCTTTATCGGCTTCTTTCTCGTTATCCTTTTCGAAAACTACCCAGATGAAACTTTGCTCCGATGCTTCTAGCCCACAAGCTAATTCCATGAGCTGATCATCGGGGAAAATACAACCGCTACCAAAACATACGTACATAACAGAGCTTGGTTTTTTGGAATCAAGAAATTTTAGGCATTCGTTTTCTCCGATGACGGTTTTGTGGCCTCTGTCGACCTTGTCGCCGGAGTTTCGATGAATTAGAGCAGCTGGTCCTACGTGGCATATTTTGTGGCCCATTATCTTCTGATAATGTTCTGTATAAGCTGGGTCTAATTCGTAGAAGTTGTTAACTAATATACCATAGCTCTTCTTTTCTGCTTCTTTGAACTCTTCCATCAGTTGTGTATACCCGTTTGGTGTGCGCACATAGTCAGGTAGCATGGATCTGCAGGCAAAATTTTCATTGTATTATTTTGAAAATTGCTATATTTAAACAAATTCTTTTACACTGAATGTTGATGTTGAGATGATAGAATCCCATGCTGTACTGAACTCAAGACGTTCTTTACTTAATTATTATTGATGAATGCGGATAATTATTAAGTATATATCACAGGGTTAGATTTTTGCTACGGGAACAACGTAACTCTCATGTACTTTACATACCAAGCTAAAAGAATCGTTTGGATAGATTTTTTTTTACTCCATTTCACTTGCTTTTCTTTGGAAAAGATGATGTTAGATCGCGGGGAGGATGTGGCAACTGAACAGATAAAGATTTCTGCTATTTAGGAGCTAGATTCTTAATAAATTGTTGTACAATGTTAATTTGAGCAGTTTGCACTAATGGTACATTTGTACTGTGGCATCTACTTAGTTTCGAATTTCGATCCCATGACTGCCGCTTCTAAGCAAAATAAGGTGACATTTCTATACAGCTTAAAGCTCCACACTTTTAGGCCAAGCAAGTCTTGAACTTGATACTTTTATCAATAATTAAAAAATATATATATCTATCATAATACCTAGTCATAGTGATGGGATCAGGCAAATCGGGGAACACAAAAGGCTCATTATCGGATTTCACCATTAGGTGAGGCGAGTCTGGCTGCCTGACTGCCTCTTTTAATGACTGTGCCAGCATACAGACTCCTTGGAACACGAGTCTCGGGATCCCAAGCCTCAGGCACACGTCAGTAGTCCACGGGTGGAACATATCAGAGATTATACAATCCGGCGGATTATTATTGATAAACTCTTCCATCCTTTCCCTCAACATCGTCATACCTGCTCCAGCGGACTCATGAATTATTAATCGGATGCATAAATTCAACTAAAAAATAATAATGCCAATTGCCAAGTATAAAAAAAGTATGACTATGAAGTTCCCAAAATAACAATTTTAGGCAAATTATACTCGACGTCAAGAGCAGCACTGGAGCTAGGTAAACAAGCGAAGAATCTAGGTCGACAACCCACTGGTTATGTTTCTTTTCTTTGTGATTCTCTTTGACATCTTCTAGCTGCTTTTTGGTTTTGTTTATTCAATATAGTGTGTAATATTGGTTTTATGAGCTGTTTCGACACCTTTAAGGTAGAAAAGGTTCTAGAGGCTCTTAACTCTTAATCCATTACCTTGTTGAGGGGGCACAAAACTAGGTAGAGGCCATGTTCGGTTAAAGGGTGTGAAAATTCAAAAGGGTAAATAAAGCGAAGTAAAAAATATTAATGTCGGTGTGTGGATCATATTCAAAACAAATTTACCAAAACCAAAGACGAAAAACAACTTCGTTACAACTAAGTGGATGCTTTGACACCCCAACTGTCACTAAATATTTATTAGGAGAATCATTGATTAATACATAAAAACGTACTTAATTTATAAAAACTTTCATTCTCATGTTTTGTTTAAGATTTAGTAAATATAAGGGTAAATTAGTCTTTAGTGACCTGGGTTTTGGCCTATTTTAGGATAAGTGACCTAAGTTTTTTTAATTTCGGTTTTGTGACATAAGTTTAACTTTGTTAGCATTTAGTGACCTGCCATCCTATTTTTAAAAAAAAAAACATATTTTTTGCTAAAAGGACTAAAATACCCACAGATTATGGAGGAAAATTTCAGTTTAATGAGGGTATTTTAGTCCTTTTAGCAAGAAATATATTTTTTTTTTTGAAAAATAGGATGGCAGGTCACTAAATGCTAACAAAGTTAAACTTAGGTCACAAAACCGAAATTAAAAAAACTTAGGTCACTTATCATAAAATAGACCAAAAACCAGGTCATTAAAAACTAATTTAATTCTAAATATAATGTTGGATTAATGAACATCAAAGTTAAATAATAAAGAACAAAAAGAGATAGCATCATGTGTAATAATATCATGTAACACATATACTAATATTTAAAACTCATTTAGAATGTGAGTTTTTTTTTTAATTAATTATCAATAGTATGTACCAATTCATCAATTTTCCTTTTTCTTTTCATACCTGTATGGAGCTTCTGAGCTGTTTCAAGGTCTTTGACGGAGAAAAAGTTTTCGAGACCCTCAGGTAGGCCGACCTCTTTGTAGGGGAACTGGACTAGGTGGAGGGCCATGTTTGGCTTGGCCTTGAGGTCTTTATTTATCGAGTTTTCTAATAGGGTGGCGTTTGAAGGGGTTGTGATAACAGTCACATGTTCTCCTCTAGAGGCAAATAGACGAGCCATCTCGGTGAGAGGGATCATGTGACCCGGAGAAAGGAAAGGTATGAAGTAGAGCTTTAGAGGACGGAATGGCGATACGGTGTCCATTACTAGAGGGGGAAAGAGAATGTGGAAAGGTTACAGTGAAATCTTATGAATGAATTGATTTTAGATAAAAAGGCAATGCATAAATACTGTGACGATTGCCTCATGTACCCACGTTGCCGCATGGAAAGCGTGCAAAATCATCATTGTTCTAATCATTTTAGTATCAACTCTTTTTCTATCTAATTTTCTATTACGAAACTACGTGTAATTTTAACCGGCTAATAACTTATATCAAAATTATCGGAATAATTTTTTTTAAAAATAGGTCATATAGTTCAAATGTTAAATTTTATGATTAGATTTTAAAAATAATCATTTCGACAATTTTAATACAAGTTATAAAGCGATCAAAATTGCACGTAGTTTCATAATAAACAATTAAATAAGAATCGAAGAAATACTAATTTTTTTTTTAGATGAATTCGACTAATGTTTCCAGAATTAATGATATTTATGCATTCATATTTCCTGTAATCATTTTGGGAACCAGTTAAATGTCACATGAGTTCTATTTTCAAAATAAAAAGAAGAATATTGATGAATGGCTAGTTTAAATATATATTTTTTAATTTACGGAACAACTCTAGATATTTATTGATAAAGTGTGAAAAAGCCTCACGTGGCTTTTACAAAAAAAAAATGTTGTAGATGTAATCATGTAATTATTGGAATTACAAAAAATCTTCAAATACATAACACTATGAAGCTTTTAAAAGAAAGATAAAAATTTACAAAAATCTAAACCTATATCTACCTAAACATGTAAGAAACATGAGCTAGAAAATTATATGTATATTAGGTAAAAGTTCATGCAGTAAATAACAGATATCAAAATATTCAGTAAAAGCAAAGCCAACAAAACCCAGAAAACCAACATTAGATGAAAACAAGTTCAAGAAAAGCAAATTCGGGCCAACATTTGATCTATGTGACGGTTGGAAAAACATGGTTATTTAACATTTGGCTTTTGATGCCATACTCAACATGGTTGAGTAGTTCGTGTAACGAGCTTCGTGACGTATGTCACATCACTTATTTGGAGAATGAGTGTGTTAGGACCAGATTTCTGGTCTAAATATTGTTTATTGTCTATTGGTTTTACTAGATAAATCCTAACTGTTATTAAGAACTAAGACAGTATTGACAGGTTTCAAGTACCAGTTGCAACCTCAGTTACAACCTACTAAGACAGTAGTGTTAGGTTTCAAGTACCAGTTGTAACCTCAGTTACAACCTGATTAGACAGTGTTGGTGGTTTCAAGTAGCAGTTGCAACCTCAGTTGCAACCACAGTTCCAACCTGCTGTTCTGCAGAATTCTGTCTTGTTCTGTAAATCTGCATAACTGTTCTTTATTGATTATTATTTGTTCTACAGTATGCAGGATATATTCTCATATGATCTTAAAGGTTTAATATGCGTAAATTGAGAATATCAAAGTGGTAAGGAAAGATGTTTCCTAAAAGATATAAGGAGATTAGTTTATAAAGATATGTTTCCTTTTAAATCTATATCTCTATTTTTATGCAAATCTTTATCACTTGTTTCAATCTTTGTTCCTTATCATATTCAGTAAAGATAAGTTTAAAGATTGAATGTAATATGGGGTTAGGTGTTTCATATATATATGGAAAGATATTATCTCTAAAAGATATTATCTTTATATGTTTCATAGTTATAGGAAAAGACTAACTCCTACTTTCAAGCTAGTTATTTTAACAGGTATTAATTTATGAAGATTGATGTCAATCCTACAAAAGGCAGACGTGCAATATGGAGAGATTGAAGCCAATCAAAACAAGTCAAAGCAATCATAAAAGATCTTGAAGCAAGAAGATTGTTTTACTTGTATAAATAGTTGATAACCTAGCTTGTAAAATGTGTGTGTTCTAAATTATAAAGAACTTATTTTCTAGAGAGAATACACGTGAGCTTCAAAAAGAAAACAATGGTGGGATGCCATTGATTTATAAGTGATAGTTATAGAGTAGGAGCAATATAGTGATAGGCAGAAAAACCTAGAGGGAGTCTAAGTTTTTCATTAAGACTTGAGTCATATATTGTAAGCTTTTTATAATATCATAATCTGGGTAAGTGCCCCGGAGACGTAGCCTAGTTAGGTGAACTCCGTTGTTAAATGTGCGTGTGAATTATTTTCAAGTACATTTAATTTTAAAACAGTTCTGTCCATTAATACACTTGGTTCCAACTGCAGTTCCAACATTACTTGGAACCTTATACACTTGGTTCCAACTGCAGTTCCAACCCCACTTGGAACCTTACTGCAAAACTGCATCTAGAACAGCGGATAGGAATTTCAATTGGTATCAGAGCTTCACACTAGATCTTACTTAGTGTGGATCCTGTGTTCTAGTAACAATGGACTTAATGAGGGAAGGAAACGCCTTCAACAAACCTCCATTGCTTGAAGGAGGAGTAAACTATGGAGTATGGAAAATTAGAATGAGGTCCTTCATCAAACAGCAGAATGAACATGCATGGAAGACTGTTATGTATGGATGGGAGGCTCCAACTACCATGGATAATGAAGGAGAACTTATTCTCTTACCTGAAGACAGATGGTCTGCTGAAGAAGACAGAAAATCAAGTGCCAACTCAACAGCCATAAACTTGATTTTTGCTGGTGTAACTCTCAGCGTATTCAGGTATATCTCTCATTGTGAAACAGCTAAAGAAGCATGGGATATTTTGCAAGTTACTTTTGAAGGAACCACTAAAGTAAAAGCTTTCAAACTTCAACAGTTAACTACCCAATTTGAGAACTTAAGAATGGAGGAAGATGAAAATATTGAACAATTTAATGGTAGAATCTGCCACATTGCTCATCAAGCTGGAACCTTAGGTGAAAAATACAGTGATGCTAAACTTGTTAAGAAAACTCTTAGGTCACTCCCAGAAAGGTTTGAAATCAAAGTTACAGCTATTGAAGAATCCACAGACTTAGATAATCTTAAACTTGAAGAACTTATAGGAAATCTAAGCACTCATGAGCTGAAATTCTTTAAACATAAAAGACCAGAAAAGGAAATAGCATTTCAGGCTAAGAAATCTGAACCTAATGTCTGTGATAAAATGAGTGATGAAGAACAGCTGGCTTTCTTTGCTAAAAAGGTTTTTAAAAAGTTTTATAAGAGAAAAGAGGATGATACTGGTTCTTCTAAAAATTTTCAGAAAAGGGATAACCATCTTAAAACAGAATCCAGGTTCAATAATAACTCTACAGGAAAGTGGAATTCTAAAGAAAAGGATAATAAAGACTATAAGCCTAAAGAGATTCAGTGTAGAGAATGTAGAGGGTTTGGTCATATTCAGGCTGAGTGTGCAAATACCTTAAAAAGGAACAAAAATGCTTATATAACCACTCATAGTGATAGTGATTCTGAGAGCAACAGTGATGAAGAGGATGATTCTAATTTTGTTAATTTTATGGGAATAATCACTGAAAAAGAACCTACTTATGAAAGTGACTGTGAACATGTTTCAACCATAGTTACAACTGCTCCTGAAATCTATAGCAGTGATGAGGAAGAACCTTCTGATGAAGACATTTCTCAGCAATATCTTGTTCTTTATGAAAAGTATAAATGTCTGAGTAAACAATCCTTGATCATAAGCAAACTTAATGTTAATCTAAAGGATGAGGTTAAAAGTCTTACTGAGAAGCTTAAACTACAACTGGCTGAACTTACTGAAACTAAAAAGATAATAAAACTGATGAATGTTTCTGCCTCAGAAAAATTAGATGACATGTTGTCATATTCTAGAGGCTCTAAAGATATCAGTGGTCTAGGGTACTATGGTGGTAAAAGTACAGGAAAAACCACCTTTATTGAAGCTGTTGCTAAAGCTAAAACTCATAATTTTGAAAACAAGGTTAGAAGCTCAGTTGCAACCAGAGTTGCAACCAGGAATAAAACTCAGGTTTTTGTAAAGAAGGTTGGAAGCTCAGTTATAACCAAAGTTGCAACCATGAATAAACTGAATAGCTTTAGGGATAAAAATAACTTTAGGTTGAAGTTGTGTAATTTCTGTAAAAAACCTGGTCATTCTGAAATCCAATGTTATTTAAAAAGAAACAGAAAGTATATTTTCCAGAAAACCTGATTGGCTTCTGTCAATAAAAATTTGAAATGGGTCTGGAAAGTTAAAGAAAAAGCAACTTTAATTGCTAACAACAAAGCTGTTATTAACTCTTTGAATGCTGTTACTTCTAATGATTGGTATTTTGACAGTGGATGCTCTAAGCATATGACAGGTACTGCAAGTCTCCTAAAAAATATCACCATTCTTACAGGTAACACTGTTGTGTTTGGAGGTGGAGATACAGGTAAAATTGTTGGTAAAGGTACATTAAGCAAACCTGGAATGCCTAATATTGATGATGTTTTTCTTGTAGATGGACTAAAAGCTAATCTTATTAGTATTAGTCAACTATGTGACAACAAGATGATTGTTAAATTCAACAAAAATAGGTGTCTAATTACTGATCTTAACAATGATTTGGTCATGACTGGAGTCAGATCAACAAACAGCTGCTATGTGTTTGAAAAAGCTGAAAAAGAATTGCCTCAGAATAGTAGAGCTTTTAGAGTCTTTAATCAAAGAACAAACTGTGTTATGGAATCTTATAATGTGTTATTTGATGACCTAAAAACTGTTGATGAGAATACAGGTGATGATGAACAATCTGAGATTGCAGAAAAAGAGAAAGCAGAAGTTCAGCAAACAAGCAGTCCCATAGAGGTTGGAAGTCCAGTTAAAACTGAAGTTACAACCGAGATTGTTACAGAGGTTGGAACTGAGGTTGAAACCGAGGTTCAAACCCAGAATTCAATAGAATCTGAAGAAGAAGGATCTGCTATGCCAACTACAAGCAAGCCATGCTATGTAAGGACTCAGAAAAATCACTCTCTTGACAATGTCAAAGGAGAAGTTACTTCAGGTATGAAAACCAGAGGTAAAAGAAAGAATGTTGTTCACTTTGCTTGTTATATTTCTCATTTAGAACCTAAGAATATAAAAGAAGCTTTAGAAGACAGTGAATGGATTTTAGCTATGCAAGATGAGTTGCATCAATTTAAGAGAACCCCTATGAGTACCACCCTTAAACTGTCCAAAAATGATAAAGGTAAAAGTGTCTGTCCCAGTCTATACAGGTCCATGATTGGAAGCTTGCTTTATTTAACTGCTAGTAGACCAGACCTGTGCTTAAGTGTAGGTGGTTGTGCCAGATATCAGGCAAATCCTTTAGAACCTCATCTTCTTGCTGTTAAAAGAATTTTAAGGTATGTAAAAGGAACAATTCACCTAGGCCTATGGTATTCTAAAGATACAAACCATTTTCTTAGTGGCTACTGTGATGCAGATTGGGCAGGAAACATAGATGATAGAAAGAGTACTTCTGGTGGTTGTTTTTATTTTGGAAACAACCTTGTTTCATGGTTTAGTAAAAAGCAAAATTGCATTTCTTTATCTACTGCTGAGGCAGAATATATTGCAGCTGGAAGTGGATGCACTCAACTTAGTTGGATGAAACAGATGTTAACTGATTATAATGTCAAACAAGAAATATTAACTTTGTTTTGTGATAACAAAAGTGCTATAGATTTAGCTAAAAATCCAGTTCAATATTCCAGAACTAAACACATTGATCTAAGGCATCATTTTATTAGAGAACTAGTTGAAGAAAAGAGCTTAATTTTAGAACATGTTTCAACTGAAAGACAACTAGCAGATATTTTCACAAAGCCCCTTGATACAAACAAGTTTGAATCATTAAGAAGTGACATAGGGGTATGTCATTATCAATCTAATTGAATACTTTTGCTAAATATGTCTGTGTTGAGTACCTTTAATAAGTTTTATTTCTAAGGTTAAAGTCTTATTTTGAGCTATGATGTTTTTGTCTTGAAAAAGCCGCTTTTTGGTGTCTCAAAAACAGACGTGAGGTAACTTGTCCTTAAAAACCTCTCTGGTAATAGAGTTGCAAGCACAAAGTGCAAATTTTTTATGATGGTTGCAAGTTCAGTTGAAACATCAGTTGAAACCTCACACTCTCAATTGTTGGTTGGAAGTTCAGTTGCAACTCCAGTTGAAACCTCGTGTTAAAAATACTGGTTGCAAGCTCAGTTGAAACATCAGTTGAAACCTCAGTCTACATTATAACTGTCAAGACAAAGTCTTATTTTTTTTGACATCACTTATACTCTTTCCTTGCTGAGGTCATCAAACAAGTTTTTGTGTAGAGATAAAAACGGATTTGCTCAATATAAGCTCCTAAAATCTAATCTTTATTAGAGTTATTCAATGATAAACATATTTTCTTGGGTAAATTGCTAGATTTTCGTTTTTTTTTAAACTTAAATATCTTTCTAATTGCTATCTTTATCTTGAATCAATTCAAATTTCCTTCAAAGCTTCAACTCTTGTTTTTTCAAATTTGGATAAGTCTGTTTACAAAGGAATGTTTATCTGTGTTAACTGCTTGATTTATCTTCAATGCCAACTGTTTTATTCGTTATTTAAGAGTTATTAATTTTTCAAAAGCCTTGTTGATAAGAAACTTCCTAATTTTTTGGCTAAATCTGTTTCATAATTGATTTGCATGTATCTCTTTCCAATTACAAAAAGATATGGTCTTTACTACCATTTATACAAAATCTTTTTACTATTTCAAATCAATCACAATTATCAGATTTATTCTCTCTCTCTTTCTACTTATCAAAGAAACCCTAAGCTTTCTGGAAACCCACACAGCGAAGTTCTAAGTGTAGTTCCAACCGTAGTTGAAACCATGTCTTTAGACATACCTCGTGACTAGTTTGTCTGGCTTATGACAAATAGGGGGAGATGAGTTTATTGTTCAGTTTAATGCTTTAATTTCAAGACTTAATATTGCTGTCTTTAAAGTTGAATTTATGAATGGATACATTCTGTGCTTATTTAGTGCCTGCAATTCTAACATACAGGGGGAGCTTAAACAGATGACTCTTAAATATTGTTATGAGATATACAATTTAAGACTGTGCTGATATTGAATTTGCAGGTGGTTGGGATGATTTATAAACTTAATTGATTTGTCAAAACCAATGACAAAGGGGGAGATTGTTAGGACCAGATTTCTGGTCTAAATATTGTTTATTGTCTATTGGTTTTTACTAGATAAATCCTAACTGTTATTAAGAACTAAGACAGTATTGACAGGTTTCAAGTACCAGTTGCAACCTCAGTTACAACCTACTAAGACAGTAGTGTTAGGTTTCAAGTACCAGTTGTAACCTCAGTTACAACCTGATTAGACAGTGTTGGTGGTTTCAAGTAGCAGTTGCAACCTCAGTTGCAACCACAGTTCCAACCTGCTGTTCTGCAGAATTCTGTCTTGTTCTGTAAATCTGCATAACTGTTCTTTATTGATTATTATTTGTTCTACAGTATGCAGGATATATTCTCATATGATCTTAAAGGTTTAATATGCGTAAATTGAGAATATCAAAGTGGTAAGGAAAGATGTTTCCTAAAAGATATAAGGAGATTAGTTTATAAAGATATGTTTCCTTTTAAATCTATATCTCTATTTTTATGCAAATCTTTATCACTTGTTTCAATCTTTGTTCCTTATCATATTCAGTAAAGATAAGTTTAAAGATTGAATGTAATATGGGGTTAGGTGTTTCATATATATATGGAAAGATATTATCTCTAAAAGATATTATCTTTATATGTTTCATAGTTATAGGAAAAGACTAACTCCTACTTTCAAGCTAGTTATTTTAACAGGTATTAATTTATGAAGATTGATGTCAATCCTACAAAAGGCAGACGTGCAATATGGAGAGATTGAAGCCAATCAAAACAAGTCAAAGCAATCATAAAAGATCTTGAAGCAAGAAGATTGTTTTACTTGTATAAATAGTTGATAACCTAGCTTGTAAAATGTGTGTGTTCTAAATTATAAAGAACTTATTTTCTAGAGAGAATACACGTGAGCTTCAAAAAGAAAACAATGGTGGGATGCCATTGATTTATAAGTGATAGTTATAGAGTAGGAGCAATATAGTGATAGGCAGAAAAACCTAGAGGGAGTCTAAGTTTTTCATTAAGACTTGAGTCATATATTGTAAGCTTTTTATAATATCATAATCTGGGTAAGTGCCCCGGAGACGTAGCCTAGTTAGGTGAACTCCGTTGTTAAATGTGCGTGTGAATTATTTTCAAGTACATTTAATTTTAAAACAGTTCTGTCCATTAATACACTTGGTTCCAACTGCAGTTCCAACATTACTTGGAACCTTATACACTTGGTTCCAACTGCAGTTCCAACCCCACTTGGAACCTTACTGCAAAACTGCATCTAGAACAGCGGATAGGAATTTCAGAGTGTGAATGAAAATTGGATTCAAATATTGAATCTCGGATGAGACAAAATCCGAAATGCTGAAAAATGATGGGAAGTAGATTAAATGGGGTTTCACTATTTTAATCATACCACATTAGAAAAATATGATAACATTTTCCAAGCTAAGTTTATAAATAAGCACCCCCAACCCCCACATCATTTTACACAATACATGATCTCTCAAAAATCATTATATTTTAATAAAAGAGAGGCACCCACCAACAGCTCGACATTGACTTGTCGTCAGTTTTCGATAAGTCATCCGAGATGTTATACATTGAGATCGAAACATCAACACGACCAGAAACCTTAAAGGTGGTCGGACGAATATCGGTTAAAAACAGACTGTTTAACAGTCGCCTCGTCTGTTTTTTAAATTTTGTTCTCATTTCAGGTTTTTATTTATTTATTTAATTTCAGTACCTTTTCTTTTCTGCAATTTAATTTCAGTATTTTTTTTTTGTATTTTAATCCCAGCAATTTACTTTCTGTAATTTCAATTATGTTTTTCATTTTTGTAATTCTTATTTTGTTCTGTAATTTATTTTCCAGTTCTGTAATTTTTTTTATTTACAGAAACAGTCCATCAGTTTAGTAATTATACTATTTTGTATGGCAGTTTCTTTTAATTAACAAACAGTCCAGCAGTTTAGTTTTATACTATTCTGTATGACAGTTTCGTTTAATTACAAATCAGTTCAGCAGTTTAATAACTTATATTATTCTGTCTGAAATTTTATTTAATTGCATTTACATTCTGTAAGTGTCGGAATATTGTAATAGAATCACATTCCGTTTAATAGAAATAAAATTGTTTATTTATTTTTAGTCATTGTATTTTAAATTATTACTTTTATGTATACCAAAACCAACTATTATGACCAAATTTTAGCATAGCTCAATTTTTACGGTCATTATTCTTCATTTGACTCTTTCTTCTCTTGCAACTCCAGCTGCTTTGAGCTTTACAAAATGCCAAAATTCAAAAATAAACTTTCTAAAAACCTTCTCTTCTTAATACAATTTCTCAATACATTCCGCAATAATATGTTCTCCAAAATTCCAAGCTAATTCAAAACCTTTTAAACCAAATAGTAAACATTTAAAAAGCAACTCATATATGATCGATATTTGCAATGTGAATGCATCTAGTTCTTGGTCTGTCTCCATAGAGATTCAAGTTGAATTTTAAAACGAGTAAATATTTGCCTCAGATTATCCCAAGTGAGACAATACTCTAAACTAGCCTACATGAGACATATTAGCAATTTGTTTACAAATTGACGAAGTTTGATATTACGTTTTCCCTTGTTAACTGGCAAATCGGCTATCGATATTTGCAAAGAAGAATTTCTGACAATCCATGTAATTGGAAGTTCTAAACACACAACTCGACATCTTTTAATCATGCAAACAACACAGGCATCTTTTAATCATGTAGTAAATGTTACTGCACACCAACAATTAATTAATAATATGAGGTATAGAAAATCTAATAAGCTATATATTACAGTTATCTGAATAATATCGATCAGACACCCGCAAGGTATCTAAGCAAGTTTGGAAATGTTCAAAATGTCACTTGATCAAATTTAAATAAGGAAGATGTTCCCTTGACTGTAAAACTGTGTTTAGATCTATACCGTCCGATCGACGGTCAAGATCTAAACACAATTTTTCTAACCGTATTTTACACGGTCAGATGCCCCTATCCCTTTAAATAAATATTCAAAAAGCAATAACAAACTGTAGTAAAAGGATAAGACTTTCACATATACTTCTGATTGGAACAATGAATCAAGTTCCTACATAACATCCTGGCTACGTAACATGCCCCGATTTAATTTTGATTGGACCAGTAACATTAGATAGACATGTTAAATTATTTCAAGGTGACTTTAAGGTGACGAGATATGTATTTTTACAATGTTATTTATTATACTGGGAGGCAAATTTTTAGAGGTAGGACCCTCTCACCCCTCTTTCAATTTTATCAGATTATACACGAGTAACAAAACAATATATAATGGAATTGAAAATTTTCACCCAAGTCGGAATTTCATATCATTAATGTGGTCTTTTAATTTGCACAAAAAATCATTTTCTTTGTGTAAATCAATCGGTCAAAATATGGATACCAAAGTAAGAGAGCCAACACATTTGGCGGTACATCCCTTTACGAATTTTACCGGTTAATAATTTTTATTAAAATTATCGAAATAAAAACTTTTAAAAATTAATCATATAGTTCAAAAATTAAATTATATGATTTAATTTTGAAAATTTTCATTTCGACAGTTTTAATACATGTTATAAGCCGATCAAAATTACACGTAATTTCGTAAAACACAATTAATTGAGAACGGATATGGTACATTAGTACCCACATAAATTACCTTATATATATGTTTTTTTAAATTTTAAAATTGGAAGTCCACTTTTTAAATTTTAACTAGTTATTTACATTTTCGTGACCAACGACCGATAGTATGCAATTCGTTACATTCCGTGTGCACCTCACTAATATATATACATTTGTGTCGTACCTCTGACGACCATGTCCTAGATTCGTCGGATCACCTCAATGGTGATCGACATCGACGATCGACGAGTCAGGCAAAATCTAGTCAGGCAAAATCTCGTGGGTTGACATTGTTTTGTAAAAAATTGTAATAGATTGGTGCGGTTTGAGGTTATCTAGTTATAGTTTAGAGAGCGACATTTTTGAAGAAAAATTATAAGTATCATTTTATTTTTATATAATATAGCAAGGAGAAATTTTAGTTTGTTGCTATATATAGACTTAATATCGTAAAACTCAAATTTGAGTTTCTTTTAATGATATTTAATCCGTACATTTAAAATTTGATTGGTACTAAAATACCCATAATTTTAACATTTTATTTTTAAATTTCCTTTTAGTAAAATAATATATATATATATATATATATATATATATATATATATATATAGAAAAGAGTTTCTGGGTAGCAAAAATCTCACAGGTCAGTGCGCTCTCTCTCTCTCTCTCTCTCTCATTTTTCAGGTCACTTAAATTGATCAACTAATTTACATTATTTCGTATCTGTCTAAGTTCATTTGTTTGCCATAGTATATATTATTCATATATTGTGTTGTTATCCTTCTAATACTTAATCAGCTACAAAGCTTCTGTAAATTCAAATTGTAGTTGTGTTATAAATTTATCTCAGCAATTCGATATGGGTATGTTTAAAAACTTTAAAAAAATTGTTTTTTTTTTAGAATTTAATTCGTGTGCTTTAACTGTTTGAGAAAATGCCTCACTGGACAGGACTTGGTTTCAGTGCTTATATTATTATATTTATGCCTTCTTTTTTGTACTTAGTAAAATTATATACAGTGAGAATTTGCCTGTGTGGTTGTAATCTTGTTTTATACAATTACTAGTAAACGATACCCACGTGTTTCGTGTGAGACGCTATAAGTTGTGATGATGATACAAATATTTGGAGGAAAAAAATATATAGGATATAAGAAAAAAAGATTATATAAATTGTGATGATGATACAAATATTTGGAGGGAAAAAAAATATAGGATATAAGAAAAAAAGATTATATAAATTGTGATGATGATACATATATTTAGAAAAAAAAGATATAGGATATAAGAAATTGTGTATGGTTAAAAGGGAGAAATAGTGTAATAGTTTTTATTTTTCTATTTTTTATGAAAGTAGGTAATATGGTAATTAAGAAAAAAGTGTAGGGGTATTTTTGGAAAAAAATGGCTAAATTTGGCATCCTCAACTTTTCTTGAGTTCACTTATATTAATAGTATGATATGATATGATACTAGCCGGATATTAGACATATAGCACCTCGTACTTTAAAAAAATTATGTGATTTAATACCAATCATACGTACATGCATGATCGTATAGAAACTCGAATAATAGAACTTATAAGCCTCTTTTGGAAATGGGTAATTATACGAATAGAGACTTTTCGACACATGCTCGTGGAGGACCATTTGATCAATGTATATCGGGATATATCAATGGACCTTAGTGAGTCTATGCAATAATGTGTGTCAAAAATTCTTTATCCATATCATCAACCTTCGGAAATAAATGTGTAGAAAAAATTGCAACTTAGAAGTTAAGAGTGTTTTATGAGCTACACTTTTTAAGTATTTCCTTTCAGGAAAGGTCTCATCTTTTCAAGTTCTGACACACTACAGTGTGACATTATATAGAGAAATTGATTTGATAAAATACCACAATTGGATGTCATCTTAGCGTGGATTACGACAACATTTATGCCAGATTTTTCACTTTTACGGGTTAATTTTTGTTATTTTTTATTCGATATCGATTCATACACCTTGTTTTTCAATTTGGTTTTTTCACTTGTTTGGTTCACTTTCTACGATGAGCTACAGTTAATAACTTGTATTCATTTTTGTAGTTCTGGGAGTACTTTCAAAGATGCCAACGCTGGTTTCCACCCGTTTCCTTTTCCTTGTCGGCGATGTTTTACCTTTCAAAAGATTGCCTCGTTTTTCGAAGAGGTCCCCGTTTTACAGAAATTTACAATCTTTGTCCCGTTCTGATTGTAACAAGGGGGGTCCACTCTCCCTAGCAAGCCTAGGACTAAAAAATGAACTGGAATCAACCGAAAACATCACTGATCCTGTTATAGATGATACTTTCAAAGAGTCCTTAAATAGAACAAAGGCAACTAAAAGTAAACCATTGGGGATTAAGAAACCACTCGAATTTGAGGCACCCCCTTTTGCTGCAAAGTCGTTTGCCGAGCTCGGCCTTCCCCCTTTAGTATTAGAAAGATTAGAGAAAGAGGGTTTTGCCACTCCTACCGACGTTCAGTCAACTGCAATCCCAGTCATATTAAAAAACCACGACGTTGTGATACAATCATACACTGGTTCAGGTAAAACATTGGCTTATCTCCTCCCCATTTTATCAGAAGTGGGCCCGCTTAAGCATGCCTCTTCTGATAATAAAATTGCTAGTGGTAAAAAAGCTGAGATAGAAGCTGTAATCATAGCTCCTTCGAGAGAGCTAGGTATGCAAATTGTACGTGAATTCGAAAAATTGTTGGGACCTGAGAAAAGATTTGTTCAGCAGCTTGTTGGAGGTGCAAATCGATCTAGGCAAGAAGAGGCTTTGAAGAAAAATAAACCCGCCATTGTCGTGGGGACACCTGGCAGAATTGCGGAAATAAGTGCTTCTGGGAAATTACACACTCATGGGTGTCGTTTCCTCGTTCTAGATGAGGTGGACGAGCTTTTATCTTTTAATTTTCGCCAAGATATGCAGAGAATATTAGAACATGTGGGAAGAAAAAAATCCAGTGGTGCTGAGGCTCGTGGGATAAAATCTCTTGATCGACAGACTATTATGGTATCGGCAACTGTGCCTTTTTCTGTTATAAGAGCAGCTAAAAGCTGGGGACAAGACCCATATCTTGTACAAGCGAAAAAAGTTTCTCTGATTGACTCAGTTTCTCCCTCTGGACCGGTTGTTTTGCCAGGTGGCAATTCTCTCTCCAGTTCATCGTCGAATATGCAATCCCAAGCTGCTGTAGAGAGCCTTCCACCCTCTCTAAAGCACTATTATTGCCTCTCGAGGGTTCAACACAAGGTCGATATGCTAAGGAGGTGCGTATACGCGTTAGATGCGAACTCTGTTATTGCCTTTATGAACCATACGAGGCAATTAAAAGACGCGGTTCACAAATTAGAGGCTCGTGGGATGAGTTGTGCGGAGTTTCATGGGGATTTAGGTAAATTGGGTAGAGAGACGGTCCTAAAGAAATTTAAGAAAGGGGAGATTAGGGTTTTGGTGACGAATGAGCTTTCAGCTAGGGGGTTAGATGTAGCGGAATGTGATTTAGTGGTTAATATCGAATTACCGACAGATTCAGTACATTACGCACATAGAGCTGGGAGGACGGGGAGGCTCGGGAGGAGAGGTAATGTGGTGAGTATATGCGAAGAGAGTGAGGTTTTTGTCATGAAGAAGATGCAGAAGCAACTTGGGGTGCCGATACGAGGGTGCGAGTTTAATGAGGGTAGACTTGTATTATCTGAAGAAGAAGCAAAGAAAGGTGAAACAGCGTAAAATATGTTTGGGATATATTTCTCATGTTATTTGGTTTTCACCTTGGGTTTTTCTCAAGAGTAGGTTCTGAATCTTGTTTTGATTATAGCTTTGAACTCTGCTTCAAAGTTTATTTTGGTGTATGCCTATTCGAATTTGACGTGTATGCCTAGTCAGATTTTACGTGTATATCTCATCTTATTGAGGTATCTAAATGGTCTGGGTTTTGTAGCATGTGTCTACTTGATAAATGATAGTAAAAGACTGAGAATGAGATGTGTGTGTGAACTTATAGTACTTTATCTAGTTCTGTTTGGCAATGGTCCTGGAGTATAAGATTGCTGATAACATTGTAGTATATGATTACAGTATAACACCACTCCGGGACTTCTACATGATTGTTTCTGAAGCTTACCGTATCACTCTGCTTATTTATTCCCAAAACTGATATTTGAACTCAATATTTTACGCTAATGTCTGGAGATAAATAATTCTTGTACTGCTATTTTCATCAATATGGTATAGCGAGGGCCTGCATTTAAGCCTCTAATTAATTTGAGTAGGGGCCTACATTCTTGCTCTTATGCATAAAAGAGCAACTCGTATAAAATAAGTTTAAAGTAGAGGCAATATAAATTTTTTAATGTAAGGTCATTATCAACATCTCACAACTTTATTAAACATTTCAGAAGCCAAAAAACTGTACCAAAACATTTAGACTCCGTAGACAACTCCTTTACAAGCAAACTTGATAAGCCTACACCAAACCAGAGTTCAGAGTTTGTAAGAACTCCTTTATTAAGAAGTGCTGCTTGCTGTCAAAACCTTATTAACAATCAGTTCAGACATTGTTATGTCGATGCATCATTACAATAGACCCCTCATTAGGCACTCGCAACCTGCTTATATTTGCTTATCTCAACCAAAAAAATAAAAAAGGAGAAGCTTGATTGTAGCTTGTGTGGAACTCGGTGTTTCCATCCAAATTTCGGATGATTAATCAATTTTTCTATGTGCAAATATAGTTTTCTCTGCAAGGATAGAAAAATCTATTTCTTGTGATTCGTCTCGTATCCCATGGGATTCTGAGATGCCCATCTCCACTGGTCCACACACATTTGTTCAATCCCACGCTTTGCTCTGAAAGACAAGTAAAAGGGAAAATCAAATTAGCAAAAAGCAAGTTTAATTACAAACAGACAGACCAAATTATGAAATACCATAAAGTTATCCAAGTGTCTCTCTTACTCGAGATATATTTATTATCCGTATGGTGAAACCTCTTAATTTAGTATTGAGGTAATTATGGTGAACGAGATTTGTCTGTCAATAGTACATGATTTCAATTTTATTGCGTTGCTGTGAGATAGCAGTAGTCTACTCGAAGGTAAATTTTAACTTTTATAGAAAGAGTGATATATGAGGAAAGATATAACAAAAGCAAGGAACTTACTTCCAACCAAGTTCTTTCTCAGCTTTCTCTGTACCACCATAAACAGCAGTTGCATCTCCAGGTCTTCTTGGACAAATTTTAATAGGGATTTTCTGAAAAAATAAGAAAAAAATGAAAATACAGTAGTGGACTGTCTTCGTTTTTTTCGAAATAAAGTGGTGGATTGTCTTCTTTTTTTTCGAAATAAAGTAGTGGACTGTCTATAGTTCGCAATTTCTTGTGATGGACATTTTATTCGACCTGCTATAACTCGACATGCTCTTATTTAAGTTGTAAATTTCCTAACATTTCACAAGGCTAGTAAATTATTACCTCTGGACCGCTGGTGGGCCACTTTGAGAAATCCCCATCTTTGTTGGGATAAAATATATCCTCTTAGATCCTCAGAGCTTTTTTGTTTTATTACCTCTTGTTTCCTCTGTTTTTATATAGTATACATCCTGTTTGCCTAATGTTAAATCTAGTATGTATTCGAAGTTTCTTCAAGTTTCTGAAAATTTCAACTGGTATATGTAACTTTTGAACCTTTCTTTTACTCTGATTTACTAGGATCCTCAATCCATTCTAAATGCACAAGGCCGATTCACAATTCCAGGTAAATCTCAATCTTATAGACAACTGTGTGTATACAGATGTACTTAAAGAGTGTGTACGCATATAAATAGAGAGAGAGAGAGAGGTGGTCACCTTGCCACACGCCTTCTCAAACGCAGCAACTAACTCAAGCACAGAGGTACCTCGGCCAGTTCCCAAGTTATACTCGGTGCAACCTGAACAGAAATATAACTAACATTTTAAGGTAATGATAAATGACCCTTACGAGAAAGTCTCGGAAGGTCAAACTAATCTAATTCAATTGAATATAAGCTACTAATTGCACCATTTTTCTTCATATCAAAGCCATTACCTGTATAACCCTTTTCATAAAGTTTCCGAAGTGCAGCAATGTGACCATCTGCCAGATCCATTATGTGGATATAATCCCGTATCTGTTAACATGTAATCACATAAACATGTTACCAATAAAAGACACAAAGAAAAAAATGCCAAAAACAATGTTGCTTTTAACGTACCGCAGTACCGTCAGGAGTTGGATAATCAGTACCAAAAACACTTAATTCAGATAATCTTCCGACAGCTACTTGTGTAATGTAAGGCATTAGACAGTTGGGTATTCCCCTTGGATTTTCACCAAGTTTTCCACTTTCATGAGCACCAATCGGATTAAAATACCTTAGCTGAATAATTTTCCATTCAGGATCTGCCATCTGGAGATCTCGAGCGATTTCTTCCAGATACAACTAGTTGGATATCAAAAAACGTTTTGTTATATTGACAATACTTAATTGTAGATGAAGTTATAGTTTGAGGTATTAAAGCAAGTACCTTTGTTCGCCCATATGGGCTCACTGCTAGTATGCGCATTCCTTCGACACATGGAACTTTTTCTGGATGTCCATAAACGGTACAAGAAGAGGAGAAAACCAACTGGAGAAAAATGACAAGGAAATTTGTGTCAAAAAAATAAATAATAAAAATAACCAGGAAAGCTGTCTTCATTCTTTTGGAACTTTTTTCAGGATGGAGATGGGCAGTATTAAAAAGGAGAAAACCAACTGGACAAGGGTGATCAAACAAATCTCTGTGTTAAGAGAAACCAGCTGGATAAACATGATCTGATGATCAACCAAATATTTGTTACAAAATCGAAAAACTATATTCATTCTAATACATAAAATGGTGTTTACGACTACCCTCCAATTGGTATTGTTTAGCATGCATGAATTGTAATGTCTTTCAAATATAACATTTTGCTATCTAATTTGACTAGGAATTGGCTTTTTCGTAGGAAGCCAATAATCCACTCAGAAAGAAAAATTCTTCGTTTGGATATTTCAAAGCACAACTATTTACTATAGTTTTTTTTTAAACTGTTTCCTCTACTTCCTAACTCTTTCGAAATCCTGAACCAAGTAGTAATATGTAACTCAGATTGTATTCTTGGAATTGTTTTTGGTTTCGCTAGGCTAAGCACAGCAAAGGAAAACAACATACAGAACATTCAAATAAGTAGTAAAACATGCTTCTCATCATTTAAATAGAATTTTTAAAGAAAAATGCAGGTCTAAATCAAAGAGTTTCCCTTTAGTCCACGCAGATAATTTCGTATAAATCATTCAGAAGAAAATAATCAAATGAACACACCTTCTTACAGTTATATTTTTCCATGGTCTTGTATAGATTGATTGTGCCAACCAAATTGTTATCAAAGTAGCGCATTGGATATTGCACACTCTCACCCACGGCTTTCTTCCCAGCAAAGTGGATAACACCGTCAAACCTTTTTAAATCAATCAAAAAAGAAATTTGATTTTTGTAAAAATAGAATCTACGAATATATTAAAAAAAAAAAAACTTAATTAGATGGTATCGAGATCACATACTTAGTCTTGGAAAATAACTTTTCACAGTCTTCCAGGTTCCGTAGATCGCCCTACAATGACACAAAAAAATCTGTCACGCAATTGTGAAGTTCACATTGGAGGAAAACCAAAAATATATCAGATGCACAAGATTTAGGATAGATTATATTGTGTTAGATTACTGCAATTTGGATCATTTGGAAACGTGAAGATCGAAATGAAAGAATTTTGAATCTTTAGGATTCTATTTTTTGAAATGAATGATACAAGACAACCATGAATCGAAATTCATAGGAATTTGGATCGCACTGAGGTTCCTACCATTACCAATATGAGATTCTGAAATGAGATTCTTCATTTCTTAAGAAATCTCTGATTCCTTGATTTAATTAAAAATGAGTCCTCTTATTTGCACGACAATATTTTCCCGAGATGCATATGGATGACACAAAATGCCGCTTTGACATCATCAATTACTATATAAAAGAGGTGTATTTACAGAACTATTTCTGCTTCAAATAAATTGTGAAAAGCAAAAGCAATCCTTCATTTTCTGAAATAAACGAACAAAGATCATGAACAATATAGCGTAGCCTAGAACGTCGGTTCGATGCTAGATCCAAAAAGCAGTAGTTGGTACCATCGTTAACATTACTTTTTTGATATAAGTAATAACTAATTTAACATTAATTTTCATGGTAAAAGTACACAAAAAGTTGCAAATCAAGAGATAATTGATATTAAATTGTACTTCCATTAGCTCATAGTGCTTTCATATTGTACATCACAAATAAGATACTTTCTTATCAATTCTTTTTTTCATTTTGATCCACCTATCATTTTCTTACAAACTCCTCCACTCATCCAAAACTCCCACATAAAAAACTGTTATCATTTATGAATATATATATATATGAAAAACATGTATATATATTTCTATCTTAAACAAAAAACAATAGATACATGACCGCTCCAAATCTATTGTAGATACCTTTAATAATAAGTAAAAGAAAATTATCATAACTGCCCATTTTGATTAAAAAATGAGAGAAAACAAAAAATAACTTTTACTTTGTACTAATCAAAAGTACTAAAAATTATAGTTTTAGGACCAACAAGGCAAAATAATAATTAAAAAAAAAAACAATTGCATTTGTCTTTTAACACACACCCATGAAACACCTTAAAACTAAATTCCAGAATGCATTTACAACAAAAGAAATGAAATTTAGCAATAGTAATAAAGTAATACCTGAAATGAGAGGTTTAAATTATAAAAAGGGTTTAAAGGAAACAAAAGATAAAAACATACATAGAAAAAGTGGATGTAATTAGATAAATCGGGTCCAGCAATGTGTCGAACCCGGTTCAAAGCTTCTTCAACAGAATTATCAAAGTTATCAATAATATAAACTCTAAAACCTTCAATTAATAGCTGTAACACCGTGTGTGTTCCTATATACCCTGCTCCCCCTGTTACAAGAATCGTCTTCTCTACCACCATCTTTTCTTTCTTTTTATTTCTTTAACCCCAATTATATATATATATATATATATATAATAGAAGTGTGTGTGTATGTATGTATATATATATATATATATAGAGAGAGAGAGAGAGAGAGTATTTAGCAAATCAATGTAAAAGATCAGATTATGTTTTGTTCTGTTTTGTTTTGTTTTGTTTTTGGATAGAGTTTTAGAGTGATGAAAGTTGAGGGCGTGGCGGGTATTATTTATTATAAATAAATACATATATATATACTATTATTAAATGAAATGAAAATGCTATGTTTGGTTTTTTTTTTTTATAGAGATTTAATTTAATACTGATGTGGAGTTATTATCATTGACTACTGTTTTTTTTTTTAAATATTTTTAGCCTGTTATCGGATAAGAAAGTGTTTGTTTTGTTCTGATCAATTGGGTTTGTGGACTATTTAATGTCTTATCAATAAAAAGTAAAAACCATCTGTTATTTAATTAGTAATAGTATATTGGAAAAATATGGATAAACCCATTTTTATTGATGATAAGCTTGCCTAGGGTTTTTATTTATTTTATTACATGAAATGTGTTTATGAAATATTGTATTATTCCCTTTTATTAAGTTTTTCCAATATTCTACAGTAATATCTAAAATAGCCTCAATTGAGCAAGAAGGGTTATAAAATGGTTCTTAATGATGATTTATTGAAAGTTTGTATGGTAATTAATAGAAACTGAAATAAGTGGGTGTTGATTGGAAAAAATCAAAACTTTAGGGGTAGTCATTGATAATAATTTTTTTATATTTATTTATAGGATATGAATGTTTCTGAATAGAGAGTTGTGCGGTGTGTTGTTATATATATATACGTATAATAAGGCCAATAATTTGTTAGAATCTGTTACGTTTTTGGAATTGGCAATGAGTCTCTTCCGGTTTATCTACTTAAAATACACTCTAATTTTAGGCTTTGGGTAACCCTTTTTTGTAAGATACGAAGCCATATAAATGTTTATGGTCATTTTTTATAGTTATGATGACCACTTGAAACTCCAATTCAATTTAGAAAATTTTACCCCCAATCTTGTAAGATATAATGTGATCATAGCTAAATGAAATGTTCATTTACTTACAAACTTGGTACCACCAATTTTATAAGATATAAATACATTAAAAAAATTATTGTTAGATTTTGAGAGCGATTTTAGCCAACTGAAACTTCATAAGTTATGACGATTGAATGTCATATAAGTTATGACAATGTTGACCAACTCTGATATTGACTCGTAGAAGAAAAAGTTAATTTTGCATAATTTTGCTTAATTATTTTTGTACAGTAACATTCTGGTCTCTTATTATCGATAAATTAACAATCAATCACGTTTTCTTCAATGTTAATACGCCCTTAAATTGGTTTTGTACCTCAATATATGCAATATTTGTGTAGTACATAACACCGAATGACGAAATTAGTAATACAAATTATTCTTTAATCTTTGCTAGTAATGAATATTGTAAGAAAAAGTACCATAATATGAAAACAAAGAGAGGGGTAGAGTAGTTTAAAGTTACTACAGATATAGAGTGAAAATTTAATATATATATATATATATATTTGAAAGCTCCAAAATTATTAGTCTAGAGTGTCGAGTTTTCATTTTTGAAAATGAACATAATAATGCAAAAACTAGAACAGTAAGGACAGACAAAAAATGGTTCACCATGCATCATCACGTGTGAGATCACGATATAGAAAAGTGGTAACGAGACTATATTAATTATTTTCTTCTAATAAAATATTATTTCTGAAACGTTCTTTTAATACATTTATTGATGATAAAATTGCTCCAGTTATGGGGAACGTATGGAAACAACTGTATAATAAGCTGATCAATTCCTGTTGCATAAGCAATAATAACTTAAATGATAAGAAAAATAAAAACAATATGACATGGTACTTTATTGTTTTGTCTAATGCACCGAATACTGTAAACGAAAACCTTGTATACGCAACTTGTTCAATTATTTGGTAAAAATTGATAATGTTTACATTTATAAAAAAGAAACAATATCGTATAGTATAATAGCAGTTGGAAAACATGTTTTAAACATGGGTGTTCCGAATGTTTATAAGACCAACTTCGAGTCGATATTACATGTGTGATAACACTGAGTTGTTAATGTCGTACTCAAACCGTTTGAGTAGCTCGTGTGACGAGTTTCGCAACGGTATATCGCATGATCTATTCGGATAATGGGGTGTGAATATTAATCGGATTCAAAATTGAATTCTTCAAAGAAATGAAAACTTTAATACCGTAAAATGCAATGAATAAAAGGAAAATTATTGAGTGATATTCCATATTGAAGAATTAAGAGTTAATTTTTTAATATATATACAAGTCCAACCCATGTAATTGTTAAACTATTATGTCCACATCACACTCACTCGGGCCTTGGGCCTTGGGTGCGGCCTTGGGCTTTGAGACTTTGGTCAAATCTGAAAAGAGAGTTTTGTATAAAATAAAAAAGAAATTTCCTAGAGTTGTCGGCAAATTGAAACACACTATTCAATGAGAATAAATTGCAGATTGAGTGCTGCAGTTTCAGAAATTGAATGGACGGATTCTGGGGGTGTAACTCACAGAATTAAATTGACCATTATGGTTGCGGTTTCTAGACCTGTGGTTCGGTGCTGTTTCCACGTGAGCCACTGAGTGACAGAAGTTGTACATTGGGAACAAAGTCTCGAGAATCAGAAACCTATAAGGTGGTTCGGGAAATATTGTTTAAGAAAAACTGCTTGCAGTTGCCTCTTCTTTTTCATTTCAGTACTTTACATTCTGTTTATTTTATTTCAGTACTTTACATTCTGTTTATTTCATTTCAGTAATATTTAAATTCTGTAATTTACTTTCCAATCTTTTACATTCTGTAATTTACATTTACAGTACTGTTTAATTTTCAGTATTTATATTCTGTAATTTACATTTCAGTTACGTATTTTCTTTTATTACAGAAACATTCCAGAAGTTTAGTAATTATACTATTCTGTCTGTCAGTTTCTTTTAATTGACAAACAGTCCAGCAATATAGTCTTTATACTATTCTGTTAGACAGTTTCGTACAATCACAATTCAGTCCAGCAGTTTAATAATTTATATTATATCTGTCTGGAATTTATTTATTGCAATTTAAATTCTGTACGAGTCATAAACTTGTAATCGAGTTATATTCCTTTCAAAGTGAAATAAAATTCTTTATTTTCGTTTCAGTCTTTGCCTTTTATATTATTGTTTTTCGATATAGTAAAAATCAACAATAGTTTGTCCTGACTCCTAGTGAGATATATAGTTTGATATGGAGCATCTATTTTAGGATGATAAATGTTCCGGTTCCGATGCTGATCGCAAACTTAAACTCTTTCTTTGGTTTCAAAACAAATAAAACTCTTAGCTACAAAAATTAAATCGGTTTTACGTTTTGAAAATAAACCATAGCAATAGCTAATTAGGTCCAACTGATTTGACTCGTTTTACGTACACACCTTTTCTTTAGGCTTCCCCAGTAAATCCAGAGTAAATCTATCAATAATTAGCACTTCATTGAGCTAAATGAATACCACATTATTCATGCCAAACTTTTAGTAGTTTTCTATTTTTTTTTGTTGGCTTGTTGCTATCATAAGACAACCCATAACTTTATGAGTACCAACCTTTTGTTGCTTGATAGAAAAGGATTGCTACATTCACCAAAACTTAACTTATAGGTTGCCTATTTGCTACGAAATACTCTAGTAAAGTAGCATATACTTGAATAATCAATTTGAATATTACTCTTTATGAGAAAAACAAAAATGATTGGTTCTCCTTTGAAGACAAGAATCAAAGGACACCGTTATCTTTGTCGTATGTTCCGCTATTTTTATTATTTTTAAACAACGTCCAAGTAAGATCAATATCATGCGACTCATGTCACCTCAAAATTTAAAAGAATGTCACACCTTAAGAATTCAATTTAATTGAGTTACTCTGAAAAATAAACAGGCTAGGTACACCAAAATCTTTTATATTTTCAACGAGAATCATGCCATATTGCGCCATTGCCAAATTCATAAGAATGCTACACTAAAAATTTTCTGATGATTTAAGAATACAGGTAACAACAATAATTATGATTTTGACAATAATGAAATATGTCATACAAAGATTAAACCTTATCAGATGAAAAAATTGGTGATCTCATATAATGGCTTCCTGTCTTGCAAATTTTTTTGGTCAGTTTGTTGCTTAAGTTATGTAGGCATGAAATTAGTTGATCGGCTTAAAAACAGACTTACTGGTTTTGACTTAACCGAAACCCAATAATTCCTCAAGAGTAAAAAGAACAGTGTATTTGTTTAAAGGCTGGAACCTAACAAGTCCTAGACACAATGGTCAGATTAGCCGTTAACAATTAAACAGTCTTCGCCTGAACTAAGATGTATATCTGTTGATCACGATGTATATCTGTTGATCACCCCCTGTACAAGAAAAGCGTTGGCTAAAAAATATACCATTCTTCCCCTGAACTAAGATGTATATCTGTTGATCACCCCCTGTACAAGAAAAGCCTTTGCTAACAAATATACCATGATATTGATCCTGATAACGATTAAAGCCAATGATTTTATGCTAAATCAAACTCGCTTTCGCTATCTCACATCAAACTCGTTGGTAATTGGTATATCCAAAATTTAATCCATGGTTCCAAAATTTCTATAAGTTTCAACGAAGTACGCTCATATCAGAAAAGTTTCCCGATTTAGTTGCATACTGACATTACAGAGAACGGTTTAACCAAAGTAGAAAATGTTACACAACAAAGAAGGCCATTTTCTGGCTTCTCTTCAAAACTTGAGGAAAGAGAAAAAACTGAACCACGAGTTCCATTATTCACTACACCATCTCAGAGGGCTCTGCTACTCCTTTCCTCTTATTTTATTCTGTCTTTGATATTGAATATTTTGTATATTTGATTGCAACAACTTGTTGGCCATTACCTGAAGAAAAATCAAAGTGTAATTGGTTGGTGACACAGGCATCGGAAAGGGGAGAACCACTGGACTTTATGAATTGACAACAAAGCAATGAAAAAAGACTCCCAAGTGTTTGGGGGCATTGTTTGGTGTAGTAGCTCTTTAGCTCAACTACTTAAGTTTTTTATTGTTAGCTGCAGTGCATTTGGTTTCCAGCTCGAAAGCTCTGATTTACTTTTTTAAAGGGGCATAGAAAAGCCAGAAGTTTATAAACATATAAAACCATTAGTGTTTTCAGATCTTATATGAACCAACTTATGTGCTTTTAAACCTGTAGCAAAACAAACCCCCAAGACCAAAATATAATAATAAGGCAATGGTACCTTTTGCTGGCTTAAAGTCACTATAAGATATACAGGGTGTAAGTCCTGCACAGAAAAGGAAGTTTTATTGATCTTTACACAAAAGCAACTCTTGTGATATACTAAGAAGTACGAAGAAAGTGCTCAACAAAAAGGAAAATACCTAATATCTTGGAAAACCGACTCATACAACAAAAAGACTGATGATATATCATTGCCTACTTATATTGTACGTATGAGGCTCTTTACTTTCACAAATAGCATCCAAGTGATCTATATTCATGCATATAGGCTAATTAGTAGAAGTTTAAGCTTCTTCCTGTGCTTTCAAGTTTCATCCCTTTTACTCATAGACAGGGCTGATAAAAAATAATCGAATCTGATTGGAATCCAACACCAAAATTCCGATACGGATACGATCGAAACCAATCTAATCTCAACCTCATGGTTATCATTTGGTTTTGGTTTTCCATATTAAATCCGTGAATACGACCAGAAAACTGAGCCGGAAAATCGAAATTTATAGCTCAAAAAATTCTGAAAACAAACCGAAAGTATATTAGCTTTTAGTTTTAGAGTACAGATTGATGCATGTCACATTTCACATACATATATAATAAAGATTAAAATTTACAGTATAAAAAGTAAGCGCATTTTTTTTATAACCTATAGTATATTCATAGGTATTCTTTATTACCAAAAATGCTTGCTAAATAGTACTGTTAATTGTAAGTAATTGATAGAAATGATAATTAACATTTTAAACTTGAAACACTTAAAATTAACATTAAAAATTTTAAATAAAAACCTCATTACATATGTTGGTACTTGGTACCAACATAACAACCTATTATTAAATGATTTATATAATGTAAAGAAAGGTTATATATGGATTAGTTCCACACCTAACAGCTTAACATATCTATAGTTAAAATTCGGCTTAAAACCGATCGACTAGGGCCGGGTATGGTTCTGGCTTTGATTTGAAAAAGAAATCCAATCCGGAAAAGTAAACACGTGGGTAATCTGAAACCCGAAATACGACGGAATGGTCAGGTTTTTTTTAACAGACCTGGTCGTTGGTGACACGGGCTTGAGCCAGAGTTGCAGTAAACAATTACTAATACTTTTCCCAAAAAGTTCAGCTATAAAAAATCAATCCTATCTCATAACTGTAGAAGATAAAGGATATAAAAATTGTAAGCGAATAAAAGTTATATATAGAAATCAACCAACTTGTTACAATGAATACTCCTCAACCACTATTTCATAATTTCTATAACTGAGGGACCAAGGTTATCGTTTTTAATTAAGGTTGGTTAATAACTACATCAATCTTTTAAAAGCACAATATTTTCCATCCACCAATTATGGAATTACTTCTAATTTAACTTTACTCAAAGGAAACTGATTGACCTGACAAACATTCATCATATGTATCAAGAACAGATAGGAGGAAGAGAAATATTGCCTTACCCAATTTAAGGGGTTAAAAGCATTTTTGAACCAAGATTCAGACTGCGAGATGACGTGGTGGAAACCGGAATGCAACACCTGGCAGTTGTCTGATCCCATTCCATGTTGAAGTCAGATTCTAAACGTCTTCCCAGAGATCGATCAACAACTTGAAAACCATCCTTGACGTCTATTTTACCTCTATGTAAAACAACCTCTGATGATCCGTCTTTATTAGTACTAGTAATGCGTTTTCTTATAATTGATGGTGTATTCATGTAACTCTTTGCTGAGTTCCTTAACATCGACTCTGGGGTGCTACTATTGACGGATATACTCAGTGCAAGGTCAGGAGAGCTAACCTTATGGGAATGGCCATAATACCTCTCATCTGGAGAAATTGGTTCATTTGTTTTGTTCTTTTTACAAACTTGGGTACAATATTCACTAGATCCAAATTTTGACAAACTTAAGTCCGAATCTGTAATACTCATATCAGAAAGTCTGTGCCTTTTACGAGATATAGATGTGTTTTCCGTATTGATGGGAAGAACATTAAGATGTATTTCACTTGTTATTGTAGAGGCTAACAAGGAGCTATATGTGTCAGGGGTATTTATGTCATCTGTTTTATAGAACTGAATGCTATTAATGGGACTTGGTTGGTAATCCAGATCTGTAGAATGAGTTTCCACTTTATGATTTTTACCCCTAGCAAGATCAAGAGAAACTTCACTGGCATGTTTTGCTTGTATTTGAGTATCAGACACATCAGACCATGCAGATCCCTCAAAATCTATTATGGGGCTAGGAGGCAAATTTAAGTCAAATTTCTTTCTCACTGAGCAGTTCCAATGATTTTTTATAGCGTTGTCAGTCCTGAAAATAGCAAAAATGGAGCTAAAGTTAATATCAAATCCAACAGAGATTGCACTATATGATCTTGTTTAATTGCAGCTTATAAGCTCTGTTTTTTTGCTTCCCCCCCCCCCCCCCCTAAAAGCTAGCTCCATTTGGCTGACGGTGACCAACATAAGAACTGAGGTTTTCTGGTTCTTTTGCCGGAGTAAGCTAGATGCTTTAAGCTGGATGATCCTGATTTTATTTTACCCGAACCTCGAGTATCTGGCTTTTTGAAACCTAACGAGCCCAAATTTCTAATGGTTCACCAGTACAAGTTTAGTCGAAAAGTAATACGGACATGGATATATATATTGTCGCCTATCTGATAAGAGTGTTTGTAAAAATTACAAAGTTGAACAAACAAGCACAAATAAGCAAAAACAAAAGCTAGATATAGCAGTTCAAATAAGCTAGCTTTTCAGATGTATACCTTCCAGGTAGAAACCGAGCAAGTTCAGCCCATTTGTTGCCATAAATGTGGTGATAATGGGCAAGAATAGTATCTTCCTCTTGGGTCCATGCTTCTTTTTTTATTTCTGGATTCAAATGGTTATGCCACCTAATATTATAACAAATTGGACTTGAGATGTTAGTTAAGAGCTACTTAACTAATTATCTACATGAACATTTTCCACTGGCACAGGTATACAGTAGACTCCATTTTTATCAAGCTCAATATAGCTAATTTACTCAGATAATCAATCAGGCTTTTGCGAATACAGCACAGTCTTCTTACCATACTACAATCACCAACGCCTATTTATTTTCCATCAAAACGACTAGGGACTTAGGTGTTAGTTGCACTTGAAAGCTACACCTTCCTTTGTTTATGTGAGCAAAGATATGGAATGCATTTAGCTGATTGGTGTTAAACTAATATTATCTTGGTCTTTTAGGCCTTAAAAAGCTAAAAGCACGAATCAACCCATCTTTATTGTCAACCTAAAAGAATCCAGCTTATTCGCTTAAAATAAGGAACCAAGCAAGCCCTAAGTCTATGGTCTTGAGTGAGAACTGACGCACACGATTAGTTTTTGAACGAAAAAATTGAACTTTCAATAGTGATAAGAGGATATACGTAAGTATCACTAAAGCAATCAATCATAACTCAGTGCTTACCTTTCTCGGCATTGCTTGCCTATACGACCTGGCAAGAACTTAGCAATAGCAGACCATTTTCTGCAGCCATATTTCTTAACTAATTCGATCATACGATCATCCTCCTATACGTTCAATTTATAACCACAAGAGATCAATGATTCATAAAAAATACAATAGAAGACTGTCTTAGCAGGAAAAAATAACTATCAAAATAACTGCACCTCCTTTAACCAAGTTCCTTTGATAAGTTCGGGATTTAGAACTTTTTGCCACCTATGCAAGCATTGGACATCAGTTCGTCCAGGTATACATTCAGCTGCAAGCGGAAAATAGCAAAAATATCAAAATTATGGGAAATTGTGAGCGACTAAGCAGTTCTAAAAAATGCAGATGTTAAAAACTATGTACAAACAGATAACAGAAAATGATCAGTTCTTAAACATGTAAGAGATCTCTTATTCCAACCCTTCATAATTAATCTTATAAATAAAGAGTGGGGATTTTATAACTACTTATTCATATGCCCAAAATGGGTAAGTTGGGTGAACTGAGACATTTAAGAGAAGTTACACTCACCAACTTTTTTCCAGCTTTTCCCATTATACTTTTTGACAACTTCACACAGTATATTATCCTGTACGAAAAGGTTAGAGAAATTGAAATAAATAGTTAGCGCTTTAGGGATATCCCTAATATATCAATTCACTATTTATAAAATGTTTAGCCTAAAATTATATCCACTTGCTGTTAGTAAACTTTACACAGAAGAACACAATATAAAAACTAAGCAATAGTTTGCTAATTCCTTTTCTTAACTCAATCACAAGAAATTTATTGAACTCAAGAATCTAGAAGGATATATAAATCAACTTTTCAGTACATAAGACCCCTGATTAGAAAAATTACAGCTTGCTTGTTTCTCACACATAGTCAGAGAGCCTCAAATTGACCTGTTGATATGTGTTTAAAATGTCAAAATGGAAATGTGAACTTAAAATTTCAAAACTGGAAAGTTTACATTTAATTACAAAACTGATTAGTAACTTTGCTAAATAATAATTAATAAGTTTGCACTTAAATAAGTCTCCAGCTACTGACCTCTTCCTCGGTCCAGCCTGCCTGTGAAGAACGTTTAGTTGACCGTCTTTTCCTGCAATCGCAAACGATTTGTCAAAAAGTAAAATACTAATTGTCTATATCATCAGCAAAAGCTCATGAGCACCATGATGTAATCTTTTACCAGTATCTATCATGAACTAACAAATTGCTCAGTCAAACATTCAAATTGATTACAGTTCCAATATAATGCAGTATGAATAAAATTCCAAACCTATTAAGACTACAGGAGAGTATTTCTGTTTTACTATATTTTGAGTTCATGAACTCAACTTTGTTTTTCATTTTTCAGCCTTTCAGCACCAAAACCACTGAAAATTTGAAAACTTCTTCCAATTTTTACATCATCCATCTTTTGAACAAATTAATTTAAGATGTGAATCAAACAAAAATAATACCATGTAGTCCCTACAACTACGCTTTATTCACCATGATTTCAAAAGTAGGAAATCATCCCATGTAGGCCTTTGTTGGTGTTTCTGTTTTCGGAACAAAATACAGTTCAAGAAGCAGAACCAATCACAGACTAGAGATGCTAAATTATCATGAAGGTGCAGATATTACGACTTCATACAAACCATGAGTATCTATACTATATTGAAAAGAAGACTAATTTAAATTTCGCAGATAAAAAAATTCCATAAATATCTCACCCATAAGCAGATGAAGAAGTTGGTGCATTGATGGTTTCGAAACTTCTTTCACATATCGAAGAAGACGGAGAAAATACAACCACCTTATTATTTAAGTCCACAATATCTTCCTCCTCTTTCTTAACCTCTATCATGATTTCTACGATCAACTCAGCTTCTCTATTAACAGAAAAAGGTGATATATAAGTAGCTCAATAACACAAACGAGTTAACACGTTGTGAATCTTTTCGTTCATGGTGCTCAATCAAACAAATTAAAACAAAGAAACATATACATTCAGGGGTATAATCTGATAGTGCAGGCACATTTTCCCACCAAAAAAGATACTCAACTTACGGGGATCAATTAGTCAACGACTCAACAGACATTCATTACACCCTACATTGATTCAATTTGATGAATCTGCTAAATGGTCAGTACGACAAGTAACTTATACCACGTAATTTCTTCGAAATCCTCAAATTTTATTCAAAAGGCTAAATTAACCAAGCACTGAATCACGTTATTTACAGAAGCTAATATTAGACCTTACACAATTCAGTTTTTATCTACTACTAAATCCCAGTAATGGTCAATGAAACAAAAAGCAAGTCTCCAAACTATGCAATCTCTATTCATCAAGGCTCGATCCAACAAATTAATACCACAAAGTTTCAATCCATTCTCTCAATTTTACATATATAGTAAGCCACATAAACGCGTATGCATTCAAGACAATCAATTGGTAGAATAAATTTATTTCTCCTTTCCTAAAAAATCAAATATCTAGAATTAGATTTTCTTTTCCACATTTTCCCATAAAACAAACATAAAACTAATCACTTTAAAATCACAGCAAAATCAATTTCATCACAACTGAATCAATCCAATTTCTTTCCCTACGTTTCATTAATCACAGCAAACACGAAATCACATTTAAACATAAATGTGCTCGGATCTCAAATGAGCACAAACAAATACTACTTTTTCACAAAGCAATCTAGAAATTTGATCCATCTTCCCACATTCACCGATCAAAGAAACATATACTCGATCATCTCAATATCACAATAAAAATCAATTATTTCAAAAAAATCAGAACTTTATTCGTTTTAAGAACCTTATAGCTCAAATTTATGGCCAGTGAGAAGCTCCCTTGAACATATAACCATCAATTCAACCATTAATATGTGTGTGTGTGTGTGTGTGTGTGCGTGTGTGATTTGGGGAATTTCTTTTCCACGTTATTTTATCAGCCAAATAAAAAATTATCACTTCAAAATCACACAAAAGCCATTTTTTAACGAAACTAAATTAATCCAATTTCCTTCCCCGCTTTTCACCCATCAAATCAAACACAGAATCATACTTGCAGTCTAAAAAAGCTCAAACCTCAGATAATTTCAAAAAACAACCATATATAAAATTCACACAGATCTAAATCAAAACTTAAAGAACTAATTTCATTTTCACACATTCACCGACCAAATAAACAGAAAATCAATCGTCTAAAAACCTCAACAATCAATCAATAAATAAAAATCAGAACTTTATTCTTTCTGATTCCTCAGAAAACAGAAAACCAATCACATTAATTTCTCACAAAACCAAATCAAAACTCCATATTCACCCAAAACAAAGGCTTAATCATCTAATCAACACAAAAAATCAATATATAAATACAAAAATCGGAGCTTTAATAACAGAAAACCAATCACTTTAATTTCTCACAAAACCAAATCAAAACCTATTTCTACATTCACCCAAAACAAAATCCCAATCATCTAATCAACACGAAAAATCAATACTAAAAAAAAAGAATCAGAACTTTATTCCTTCTAATTCCTCACAAAACAGAAAAACAAACACTTAATTTCTCACAAAACCAAATCAAAACCTATCTCCACAAAGCTCAATTATCTAATCAACACGAAAAATCAATAAACAAATTCAAAAATCGGAACTTTATTCCTTCTAGTTCCTCAAAAAACATAAAACCAATCACTCTAATTTCTCACAAAACCAAATCAAAACTAAGAAAACAAATCTTTTCCTTCCACATTCACCCAAAAACAAAAGCTCAATCATGTAATCATTACAGAAAAAATCAATCAATAAACAAAAAAATCAAAACATTAATTTTATTTATTTTAATTCCCTTATAGCTCAAATCTATTAATCTAAGGCGATTTCGAACCTCTTTTAAATCTGTAACCGTCAAGAGAATGAAAAAGGGACAAAAGCAGCAAGTAAGATAAAATGGATAATAAGTATATATATATATATACATAACATATAGCTACAAAGTTTAATTAAATAAAAGATAAAACTAACCGATAAAAAGAAAGAAAGAGAGAGAGAGATTTGATTAGGGTTTAAAGAGATTCCATGTCAAAGAAAGAAAAAAAGAAAGAGAGAGAGAGAGAGTAGCGGGAAACTGAAAGACTGACTGAAGACATGTAAATGTATATATTTATATAATATAAATATATATAATATATATTACATACATACATACAAACAAACGTTTGTTTATATAGACGGTGGTGAAATAAGTGTGTAACCGAGTTTAATTAAAACTTATTTAAGTATTAGTCCTTTTTTTTTCACTTAATTTATATATGGTATTCATACTTTTATTTAGTTATTGGTAGCTAGTCTTCATGTGTCCCTATGTTTTTTTTATTATCTCTCTTTTATTTTAGAATTATGATTGTGGTGATCATAAGGGCTAACTTTGAATCGTATGGAAATACTAAATAAGGAAGGGACATTGTGGTTGATTGGCCGTGTTGACCTTAAATTTATTGTACTAGTTCATAGTTGTCAGAAAGGAAACTGTAAGTTGAAAATGTCAATGTATACGTTTAACATAAACATGAAACGTGACAAATAATTTAAGATTTACACGTGAATTATAAGATACTTAAAATAAAAGGCAGGAAACCGAAAACGAAAAAAGAAAAAGGATTTTGAAAGGGAAAACGAGTTTACTCGCAACTATAGTTGATATGTTATGCATCTTTTTAAAAGGCTATATGAAGATATTAGCTTGCAAATTTTGTGTGACAACTTTTTTTAACCAAAGAAGTACTTGACTACCTGACAAAATAAAGTCCAATACTCTTATTTTTATTAAGCAAATCAAAAAAATTGTTTGAGGTGATAATGGGTACCATTTTTTTTTTAATATAAAAAAGAGTATCAACATATATTAATTTTGGAACGAAACAATAATAGTAAAACTTGTTTGTTGATTATACATAGGATGTGACTCATGTTAATACCGAACATTATCGTTTAACATTTTCTTCATTAATTGATTACTTATTTTAGTTTATGTAATTTTGTCATTAACTACAATGTTGTTGTTTTGATATATATATATATATTGATAGTTTTACTTGACTAAAAGCAATCACATCACATGTCTTAAAAAAAATCCTAAATTTAAATTAATTGACAAGTTTTTATAGTTTTTAAGGAATCATTTAACTTTATACAATTTGTCAGCTTACTTATTTATTTTCCCTATCATACGCAAAATATTACTCGTAATAATTTAGTCTTCATCCAAATAATTTATTAATTTTCTTGTGAGTCTGACCAAATATTTTGCATTGAGAAATGGAAAAATTATTTTTTTATATAGTTGATGAGGAATGGGTAATACGATCCAAAAGAGAAATAAGTGATATAGGGTCAATGATACAAATGTTCTAAAGGATATGATGTTTTATAGTATCATTGACTTTCCCATCCAATATGGTTTTGATAAAAAAAAAATGCCAGTTAATTTGTATGACATTTTGACAATTAAAGATGGCAATATTTGTAACTTTAACAAATACCAATACCATGGTCCACGGACATAGAATATTAAAGTAATAGAACCAATTTAGTTTTTATTTAAACTTTGGGTAGCATATCCCAAATTAGTAGTAATTCATGTTTAAACGGCTACCGAGAAGCTTACGTTAGAAACCCAAAGATGAGATTTAACGGATGGATCCATGTGGGACCCGCCTTCTTTAATAGTAGTGATATTTAGGAGTAATAAAAATATCCAATTAATTACTATTGTACTGTTTATTTATAATAAAATTAACAGTCATCAATGATATTCAAATTATTCAATAATAAAAAGTTGCAAGTCGGATTTTAGGCAGAAATATGTTAGGCACATAGGCTTCGGCTACTTTCCTTCTAAACTCGGTTTTTCAGAACACTGATATCAATAATATTATGAATTTATTAGCCGTTTTACCTTTTAAGGGAATTGGAGTTTAAATAATTTAGTCAACAAACATTTATATAAAATTACTTTTGAAGGAAATAGTGATATAATTCGGATTGATTATATGGATTACTGGTACTTAGTCAACATACATTTATCAAAACTTAGAACAATTTTTTTTCCGAAATTGCAATTAATGATTTAATAGGGTAAAATTACATGGCTATTACTGCTATTGGATCGAATCAGTTTTGCTGTGTTTTTTCGTTCTTCTTAATGCATTTGTGGCTTACGGTCCCCAAAGTGCATATTTTCATTATTCACTGATATCTTCAAGTTGCACAATACATAATAATTAAATCAAAGACTTTATGTAAATCATTTAGTTGTGATTAATGAATATAGGTTAACACTGACCGGATTTTGAGTTGCATGAATGCGCACATACGACATACATTGAGTACTACAAAAGGCATAAAGTTACGGTGAGCGGTTTGTCGTGTTCATAGAATAAAAAAAAACATACGTATTATTTGTGAATAGGTCATGCAATATTTGGACTTATACCATTCTACTTAGCACCTTAATTAATCAACTTAAATTACTATTCACTCTGGATAAGAAATTAATGATAACAGATAAAATATAGTCATGCTGCCATTTTCGAAATTGAAATGTGAAAGTGGTAGATTTTGCAGTTACAGAATCACAAGTGTGTAGTACTTCCATGGATGCTTATTTCATTCATGGTGTAACTATTGATAGAATCTCCATATTCTAACTTAACTTAGATGATATAACCCTGAAACGGACTAATTAGTTTAATATCCAATAACTGTGAGTCTAAAAGAGTGCTTAATTGAGATATTAATGTAATTTAGGCCAGGTTTATGGCGCCATATATATAAGTTTATATATTAGCCACATGTGATCGCGTGTCTTATGTGCATAAGTACCTTAAATAGCCGAATCTCTTCAGACCTTTTAGATTTTAACAGACGAAGTATTAAAAAATCTAATCATAATAAAGTGTCAATAAAAAAGGAATAGTCAACACAAAGGTACAGTTTTGTATGGTCTATGCTTTGTGAACTCGTGAGACGGAATTTCGAGAGACTTTACATTGCTAAAAATGTTGCAATAACTTGTTTGTTAATTTTCGTGAAAATTAAAAGAAGCTACACTGCAATACGATTAGGTTTTGCCTATTTATTAATATAGTATCTTTAGTAATGAGCTGCTACTATTTTGCCCTGTTATAATTTGGTGAAGTAAACCAAAAATAAACAGTTGCACAGCTTAAAATGGCCAATATGAGTTGATTTAGAAATAACCAGCTTTGCCAACTTTCATTTGGGCTGTTTTGATGACGCCAAACACAACACATTAAGTTGCAAATCGATTCAATCAAGTTAAACACAATAAATTTCCAAGTCCTCATATCTCTAGAAAGCGAGTACAGCCCATTAAGGGCATAAAAGAGAAGAAATTTTGGAAAACTTAATTACATTTCTCAAACTCAACATGGCAACCATCTTCATCACCGCTACAAATCACTGTTATATTACATCAGAAATTCCATACTGAATAAAGCCAAATGTCTAGAATGCTGCAATTTAGGTGCTGGACAGGAAAATCTGACTTGAAAAAAGCGGCCTAAGCACAAGTTATCCACTAGTTTCTTACATAAATCAAACCACTTGCAATTCCAGTGCCAGCAGCTAATTTCAAGGCAAAGAAATAGAGCGTAGTTATCTAAGGTGAGTTCACCTTCTTCATTCTTCTTGTTTTCAACTTGCTTGGTGTAGCTTTACTACCACTTGGCAAGGTGCAATTCATATCAGGTAGAAATATGGGATATGTCGTTGATTGTGTTACAGGTTCGAACTCAGTCGGACCCTCGGAACCACTCCGACCACCAAAATTGCTGACGTTTTGATCGTTAGGTTCATCAAAATCCAACAGTTTAGAGCAATCATAATCTGTTTTGAGTGTCTCAATTGTATAGTCTAGGTTAGACCAAGTCTCCTCCCCAAATTGTTGGAAGGATCGATCTTGTTCAGTTATAACAGCACTACCAGAGGGTCTTCTTTGTCTTTTCTTCACGGACAAATGGCAAATATTCAAAAGCAGTCAGATTAGTTTGCTTATAATCGAAGAGACTCTATAACACAAGGATGGTATAGAATATGCAAAAGTAAATCAAAGAGATGCAACATTTACATGGTACTTATGTAATAAATGAAAGGAGAGACCAATAACTGGTCTCTGGTATTCTGAAAGAAATGACTTAGAAAACATCGTAGGATGTTAAAAGAGTTGAATTAGGAGTGGGCAAAAACCCCAAGAAACCCGGTCTGAAACCCAACTCTTTGTTAAGTTCAAGTTTGTTAGTTGAAAGAGATTGATTAATTTTTCAGTCAGGGTTTTGGTTCTAAATAAACTCAACACGACAAACCCCAACCCCAACCCCAACCCAAATTCGAGTACCTGACAAACAGGTAAACTTTTACCAACATGATATAATTACCCTCAAATCTATTTAAAGTTGTCAAGCTTAGTTAGCTACTTAGCTCAGTAAATTTTGGGCGCTCAAGTGAGCCAAATCTTTCACATTTGCAGCCAAGTCATCAACGATGATGTGTTTAACTGTGGCACCATTCTCATTTTACACATACTTAGTGGGTTAAATGATAAACAAATAATTAAAAAACATGATTTATTGTGTAAATAACTATGAGGATGCTGCTTTTTTGAGTAGTGTGGTGCTCTCTTGAGTTGATGAGCCATACCTCTTATCGCTAAGATTCCGTCAAGGTATTAGCATATGAGGATGTTCTACTATTCATAGTCCAGGTTTATGTAAATAACAATGGCTAGGAATGCTGAATATATACGTAGGATTCGCAGTTGTCGACCCGAATCTCATTTACCTAGTATACATTGTTTAGCGACAGATTCTGTCATAACTGTAAGAATGATATTTTGTATATTTATTCTGATTACAAGTGTACATATATATAGCAGTCTTATTCTGCGGTTACAGGGTAGTTGATTAAATAAGCAATCACCTAATAAATGCTATTTACAAACATATCAAAACTGAAGCATATAATTCTAGCTAATTCAAATTCAAACAGACTCCTTTACTGAAGGAGATTGATTTTCTCTAACAATAACAAAATAAAACAATCGCTGTGCAAACAGGACTACATACTTTTTTCCTAGTCTCGTCTCTCATTACTTCTATCATCAGCATTATGTGCATTAAACAAGGACTTAATATTCTTATAATTGAAAAAAAGCACCTACCATACTCCTTTTAGTAGTGAGTCTAATTTCTCCCCTTTTCTTTGGTTTTTTCACGCATTTACTGATGTTCCCAGCTTCTATAAAGCGCCAAGCATCTCTCAGCGTGGTGAATACATATCCACTGACAGGATCAATATATTGCTACAATGAATAACAATCAGCAAGAGGGGGAAAAGGTTAGATTGGTATTTTATTTCAAAGAATATCATGCTCTTATGAAGATAGATTGAAATGAATGTATACTGAATGTATTAAACAACTATTGACAATTAAGTCCTTCTAAAACAATCAATTAAATTTTGTTTTATTATGGACTCAGAGAATTTTTCTTATCTAAAAAGGCAAACATAGAAATGAATATGAACAATTTAACGTCTATCAAGGCCTACTCTAACTAATTTGGAAGGTAAAAGAAAGAGTTTTTCTGGTACCTTGTCGCTGCCACGAGAACCAAATTTTCGAGGTTTCTTCTTTGTGATCCATCCATCAGGTAATGTTTTCAAATTGTCCATTGTCTTCATAGGTAAATGAGATTATGTAAGATGAGCAGAACTCGTATCGGTTAATACTTAAAAGTTAGGGAAAGAGAGCCTTTAAATTAGAGGACAATGATCTATGTAATAAAGATGCTGATGAGAATTAGGAGAGTAGTACTTCAAACTCTGAAGCATTTTATCACTTTCTGGGGAATAGTCCACTTTCTTAAAAAAGGAACTGCTTGGCAGAAAATTAAAATAATCGTATTAAAACTTCATCCGTCGAGATGATAATCCTTTAAGCCTAGGAGTAAATTCATGTAGCGATTGCTCTAGAAGCAGGAATTAAATGTTCATCGGTAAACCAAACTAATCAAGTAATCTGCACCCTACCTGCCATCTTTTCCCATCGTCTTCATCGAGTTTACTCCTATCAAGTTATAATCTGAACTAAAATGATACCCAAATAAGGTATTCCTTTCTATTTTTTTGGCAGGTAGATAGATGTTCTAAAACATGGATCACTTCTAAAATTATGATATGGTTTCCTTGAAAATAATTACTAGACAAATTGGCAGAAATCAGTTCTAGACTGCATTTAGTGAACCCCCTTAAAAACGGCGCTTTTTTGAGGTTTTTTTGGCCTGAATAAGCTAGAAGCCTAGAAGTTTTAAGCTGAATGAACCTAGCTCTTTTCTCAAACTCAAAGAATCCAGCTTATATTCTTCCTAAAGATAGCGGCTCAAGCCTAACAGAGTATGAGATAATATGCCAGCCAACACACCAGAAAGAGACTCTTTCAAATCTTAGTTGTGACCTCGTGGTCCTAATACCTGATCTTTCTTTTGTAAATTTGATTACATTCTTGACGAAATAATAATTTAGATGACAAACAAGCATTAGAGGGGTATTTTACCAGTCAAAAATTACTAAATATAGTAGCATCATTAGAAGAAATATGGGACACAATAAATATCATACTCTTATTAGTTTGAACTTTGAGAACAACTCTGGACCATTCTTTCCATCATTGACATTAAATAGCAAATTACAAAAGTATAGTTTCATAATTGAAAAAAACAAAAAGTAAACGGTTATATCACGACTAAAAAAAGCACTTACTGAACTCTGTTCAGTTGCAAGTCCGGTTTCTCCCCATTTCATTGGTTTTTTCACACATTTACTGATATCCCCAGTTTCTATGTAGCGCCAAGCATCTGTTAGCGTGGTGAATACATATCTACTCACAGGATCGATATATTTCTACAAACATAAAGAAATAATCATGCATTTTTTTCTCCTAAATCAGATTTCATAAAATGTAAGCTACATATCTAAAAATGACTTTTTAAAAAAAAGTTCTTTTTCCGAACAGAACAATCATATTGATGTATCTTTGGCTCAGGAATTTATTCTTCAACCAGAAGACAAATATATAAATGAATATGAACCCCTTACGCCTCGCTAGTCTTAGCATAACCCAAAGGAACAAAAATACAAGGGAACAAACTTAGCCAGAGAGTATCGTTCAAAGCCGAATGAAAACTTGCCAATAAAAAAAAATCGAGTCTTCTGATACCTTATCAGGGGCACGAGAACCAAATTTCCGAGGTTTTGATTCTATGATCCATCCATCAGGTAATGGTTTAGGACTATCCTTTGTCTCTGTAGGTAACTGCTATTAAAGGTACAATGTAAGAAAGGGAAAGAGAGTGGGTATGAGAGGACAATGATCTCGGTTAATACAGGTGATGATGATGATGAGAACCAGACTATCAGAAGAGTAGTGAATCAGTCTAGTATTTTAAGCATCATGCTACTATCTTAATAAAGAAAAAAACCAGCACAAAATTATTGTAAGATATTAAAGCAGATTGTTTGAAGGGAACAATTTCTTTCTGTAAAGATGATAATTTCTTAAGCAAAGGAGTATATCCATTAGGAGATTGCTCTAGTAGGTAGAAGTTATTAATGGTAAAACAATGTAAATATAGCAATCTGCTAGTCCAACACCAGGAAAAGAGCTTTAATGAGGTTTACCAAATGAGGATTATATCTTTTGTTTTCTTTTTCATTTCGAGTTGCAGGAAAATATATGTTCAAAAAGCACGTAACACCTTAAATTTTTTATGTACCAGTGATGATAATGTATATTCTCGAAAATTATTCGACTCGTATCAATCAGACAACATGCTTTTTACTTCCGTTTAGTTGAACTTTGAAAACAGGTTTGGACCATTTCAGTCATTTCTCGTAACTTCTGCTTAACCTTGGTATTCGTTTAACCAAAACATACTGTTATGATAAAAAAAAAAAGTACTCACCGAAACCAATCCTGTTTCTCCCTTTTTCTTTGGTCTTTTCATACATTTATTAATGTCCCCAGATTCAAAATAGCGCCAAGCATCTTTCGCCGAAGTAAATACATATCCACTCGCAGGATCAATAAAATACTGCAAAAGAAATATAAAAACATATAATTTTAAAAAAAGGCTCAACTGCTTGCAAGCATCAGCTAATATACCCATCTATCCCTCTTAAAGTGTCACATCTGGGACTAGCACCTTTTAGAGGTTTACGATTAATTGTTGTGCTGTCAAAGTTGCAATTTTCCGAACACATGAGCCATAGCAACATGTACCAACTATGCGTGTCATCGCTTAAAAAGAAGTAGTAGCAAGAATAACTTTACTAACATTTTACACAAGATATTATTACTTGTGACAATTCTTGTTTTTTTTAAAATTAAAATACTTTAATGCCACACATTCTTAACTGTTCAAAACTTAATCCTTTCAATTTTCACATACACTGAAGCTATGTTTTGTGCTTCTTCTATTGACATTTTAAAGATATGGAAATACTGTTAAGTTAGTTCTTCAGTAAAATTCTGTGTTTTGAATATCCTAGGTTCTCGGATTGGCATGTTCACAATAAACTATAAATGCAGGTGAGGTAGCACAAGGGTCTCCGTACTTGTTTGATTATTTAGTTGACTTTTTAGATCTAGCCAATTTTAAAGAGAGTAATTAAATCATTTATCGTTACTAAAGAAAGAATCTGAACACTTAGAAAGGGAAGTCCAAAATAGATTAGTGGACAGTTAAAAAGAGACGGAGGTAGGAAATTTTTACCGAAACATTTCTTCTCTTATGGGCAAATTTCTGACTTTTGATTTCTTTTATCCATCCAGGAGGTAGCCCTTCAGGTGACAGCTGTTCCATTCTAATCTAAATTCCATGAAAATAAAGGCCACACGTGATTTAAATGAGCTTTAGAGTAAGATACGAAACTCAAATTAAACTGACTGTGTAAAAGAGCAAACCTTTTTTTTAGGCTGCTCACTAACATTTATTTCTTCCGATATAATTGAATGATCTGTTTCATTGAACCTTTCCACGTTTTGAGGTTCCACCAGATGTGGCTGATAAGTTTCACCACCACATTCATTAACGTCAATCTTGAAAGAAAAACGAATAATAATATATAATTCACTATACAATATTCACAATATTTCTAGAAATACCCATGAAATAATGAGGATTGTGTAAAAAAAAAAAACAGACCTCTCCTCTAAGTCTCATTCTACAACTTCTTTCTTTAGTTTTGGATGAATTAAAGCCATTGTCAAGTGCTTTCACATTTTGAGAGTTCCCTATTTGCGGCGGAGGGGTTACACCTTTGGTTTTATCCACATTAAGCTAAGAAAAAGAAAAGGCAAGGGTGACATTATATTTAATATCAGATAAAAAGCATTCATGAATCACTATTTTTTTTCAAATTAAAATATTTAAGTTTATCAAATATTCTTAGGCCTTGTTTGATTCCAGCTTCTAAGCTCGTTTTATTACTTTGTTGCTTCAAAGATGAACTAGATTAGGTTGCCCAGATTTTAAGCTGAGTTTTTCTAGTTTTCGTCCTGGGAAAGCTAGAATCTGGATTAACCCAGCTTTTTTCTCAATCAAAAAAATCAGCTCATATGCTTAAATGCCGCAGCCAAACAATTCCTTAGTAGCACCGTAATAAGTTATGTTAGGAGCATAGGCAAAAAAACCGGTTTTCTCCACACCCTTATTGAAATGATCAGATATGGTTTTTACTTTTTAGGGGTGGAATTAGATATAAGGATGTCAAATTAACCTCCTACACATGCAAATGACAGATCAGTTCTAAAAATTGAGCGTACATCAATATTGCTAACATAGTCAAGGACCTTTTTCTTCTGTTGTGATGTGCTATTACTGGGGTTAACAATTCCCAGATATTCAAACACCTTCTGCTTGGATTTGAATTTACGCCCCGTCACTGGATCAATATATATCTGCAATTAATTAAAAATCAGCAAGTGGGAAAATATCAGATTGCAAAAATTATTTCTCATTCTTTTTTTCCCATGAAATGTCCATACCTTGTCGAGATAACCAGCACGAGTACCAGAATCACGAGGTTTCGTCTCTATGATCCATCCATCTGGTAATGGTTTAGTAATATCCATTTTCTTAATAGGTAACTGCCATATAAAATAACACGTATGATAATCGATTTTCATAACAATTATCTAGAGGAAAAGGAGTCCGCATATGAAAGGAAAATCATCTAGTTAATACAACGATAATGGGAATCAGTCGAGCAGTAAGTCGGTAGAACTTTAGTACTCCTATTGCGTAACAATTTGTTTCTCTAAAAAGGTTATATATATATACAATTTATGACAAGTTACGAAAGTGTCTTCTGGTTTCAAAATTATGACATTACAAAGGAATTGAAGTCCCGTCTGCCGTCTGATTTTGATTAGTTTCATTAAATAAAACACTTGAGGATTGACGAATATAAGAAACATTTCATTATCTTCATGTACGAATATATGAACAATTGATGCCAGAAATACAAAGGCCAAGGCAAGCATCAACTAAACCACAAAATTATAAAGTTCACAATACAATTCAAGTCTTTTGTCACCTTTTAACTTTCCCTAGCTAGGAAACTATTTTCTAGAAATTCCAACTCTTTGATCCTTCCATGAGATAATAAAGGGGAAAAAAGCGGAAATAAGCAGCGATAAAGTAAAAGTTAGGAGTATTTTGGTTACCTTACTATGGGAACCATTCTTTGAAGGGGAAACCAGTGTTTCTGGATTGCCATTTGTCTTTTCTAGTAGCTGTAAATAAGGGTATAAAGTTAAAAAAAAACGAGAGGAGCTCTATGTTAATTTTCTTAACAGATACTATAATTTTATTGTAAGCATCAACTGATTCCTGTCATGCACATAACAAGTTGAAGATCAACTTTATGTAAATCAATCTTTAGAAAAGCAAACATAATTGATGGAAAAAGAAACATTATCTGGAAGAGATTTCAAAAATTACATTGCTTTCATTAATAACGTTCGGTATCTCTTTTTGGGAAGTGCAGCCATTGTTTGTTAGAGCTCCGATATATTCTAACACCTGTGGCTTCGAACTGAATCTGTGTCCCCACAATGGATCAACATAGTTCTGCATTAAAAAGATTTCTATAAAAAAGAATAACAAAGGGTCACTCACGCATATTAAATTTAGAAGGGCAATCTTAGTAAATTATATATTATTATTGGTATGTAATTCAATTTTATTATTAATTATTAAATGGTAAAAGTTGAGAGCATGGAGTGAAAAAGCTTTGTCATTTACTAGCGGTAATACTCCATAGCTCATATTTGCATTCTAATAGAGAAAGGCTACATAAAATTAGAAACGTGATAGTAAAATGTTGTTGTTCCACTTCAAAAGCTAACAATAGTGAACTTTACATAAGGGATTCTTAAATTGAACTACATAAAGCATGTTCAAGCAAATAGATGAAGAAAAGCATTGGTTAACACCAGAACCCTGCAAATCGAAATTGGCTCAACATTCAAATTACCTTGACAGTTTGACCATCCTTTACTTTTACATCCTCGGTCCAGCTAGCAGGTAGCCAATCTGCCGAACTTTCAGCTTCCATTTCATCGGAAGCTCCAATCTGGAGAAATAACAAATCTTGGAAGTAATTTGTTTAATTTTGGCCGAATACATAAATTCAAGAATTGTTCACTCAATAAATATTTGGGTATTCTAATACCTCATGACTTTTGCCTCTGTGGAAACCATTTTCTTGAAGATCAGATCCAGCAGTTCCATTTGAGTTTTTTAATAACTGTAAGGACAGGTAGAAAAAGAATTTTAGACTGTACTTTAAATTATAACTGTATTCATAAAAAAACATAATATGTATTTAGCATATTGTGATTCAGTTATTATTATGCATATATAGCGCACTAGATATGGATACATATGTCAATAAAGAAACTTTAGCTGCTGATAATGATGTACGTTGATATCGGAAGAACTTTCAACCTTCTCTTTTTGGGGACTCAAATTATCTTTTTTTCCAGTTCTGAGATATTCCAACACCTTTGGCTTAGAGTAAAATGTGCATCCTGTTTGATCATGAATGTAGGCCTGCAATGAAAGATATCAAGAAGAGACGAAAAACAGTACTTTGCATCAGATATGTTACTACTTACTGGGATAGAAAATAAAACCTCATGTAGAACAGAAGTAATTTGTTCACTTAAATATAAATTTTCTAATCATTGTAATAATTGAAATAAGAAAGATTTTTCTCAACTCAATTAACAGCCCTGACCAGTAATTTGAATTTGACAGTAAAGAGAAGATAAAAATATGATTAAATTGGGAAAAATAGAAGCTATCAACTGATGAAAGACATGCTTTATATTACAGTCACCACCTTACATAATTGATATTCGGTTACTCAAAGAAGAAACGCAAATAATTTTCATGACATTTATAATTATCCCCTTATGAAACAACTATTAAGCGATACGGAATTGTGATATGTAATATTTATTTAGTTGAAAGGATGTTTTCAACCCACTCGCCGTAAGCATCTAAATATACATTACACCACGTTAATATCTTATGTTAAATCACAGATATACAAAAAGAAATATACACACAAAATAATACTCAAAAGTTATATTTGAAATTTTGAACAATGTCATCCGTGACCACAGATATCAAAAAATCAGTTTACAAAGAGCCATCTACAATTTACTTTGACACCATTGACAAAAAAGGTTCCCTTTGTTTTTGAAATTTTAATCTTCCCAAAATAGCTATGGAAAAAGTTGATTTTCAACATTTAGGTGCTTAGGTGACCACATCATATATCTTTCCGAACCACTTATCATTTCCCTAAATTCCCAGTATGGCTGTATTTATTAATACAAAAGCATTACACAGTCCTAGAACCTTTATGACTTTAGCGTAAAAATATTATCAAACGAGAAAAAGTTGGACTATATGAAAACCACAAATAAATTTTTAGGTGGGTAGCACTTGTAAACTTGCTAAAATGTGTTTCCATCTATTAAGCTAAATAGCACTGTTGTTCAGCTTATAAGCCTAGGACTGTTTCATCAGGTCCAAAAAACTGGAAGTTTAAGCTAGATTCATCTAGCCTTTTCTCAGCTCATATTGGAATTTTTTTTTAAATATACACACAAAAAAACGAGTAGCCAAAGAAGCACCAATTATTCACACTTTGTTCAAAACTAAAATCAGTATACCGCGCTAACAGATAATATATTTGAATCATTGAGATTTCCATATACGAATGGCTTGTTATTTGCTTTCTTGTAGGGCTTGTTTGGCTGCAATTTTCATGCAAATAAAATACCTTATGTGGCGCAGTGGCGCTAAGGCCTAAGCTATAAATTGGGTCTGCTCAGAACTTCTAGCATTCTAGACAAGAAGGATAAAAAAAGCTAAGCTTTTAAGCTATGCAACCAAAAGCAATCTAATGCAGCAAAATTTATGAAGAAGGAAAAAAGAAGAAGAAAGCTCCAAAATAAGACTGTAGCTTTTCTATGTAGTTTTGTATTTACATAACTAGTTTAAATGAAAATAGGGGTTTGGAACCATAGGGGATTGAAACCTTGAATGATGTTATGCGACTAGGTGTTCTGGGGTGTGTGTGTGTGTGTGTGTTCGGTGATGAATATTAAATAAAAGAAAGATATTATTTTATTCGTTCACTGTCTTAACAAAGCAGAGCTAAAGGTATTCTGGGTTCCAATTAACATAGAGTAACAACCTTACTTCGTCAAAGCTAAACAGAGTGTTATTAAACGAACATTGGGATAAAGAGTTCCTTGTCAGGAGCTATAGTTACTGACAAATCATCTCTATATCACTGTGCAATGGTCATCAAATTGGGTGGTAGTGTTTCCTTCTATGCTAAACCCTTTAGGTATTACAAACCCTGAGCTTAGCATACTTCTTTTTTGAAAGTTGTTGAAGATACTTGGAGAACTCCGTTATATGAAATCACTAAGAATCTGAAGAGTTATTAAATACCGAAAAGAAATCTATAGGATTCATTGCCTAATTAATAAGGATCCATAAAATGGCAACTACAAACGAGGCTTTGCAAGAAAAAATGTAGAGAAACTTGGCTTAACTTGGGGCACCCAACAACTAATTCCTTCAGTTATGTCACAAAACGGAAGAACTTAAAGAACAAAATTGTTGCCCTGGATTCGGGCTGTAATGTATTTTCGTTATACTATTTCTGACCAACCAAAATAACGATTAAGGAGCACATGTTTTTTTTCCTAACAAGCTGTGTTGCATTTATTAATGAACTTGTTTGGCGCCCTTAAGGTCGGAATACATATAAATTGTGTATCCAGTGTTAACGGAACTAAGCCATTGAAGAACCTTCAACTACCAAAATCACTCAATTTAATACACTGTCCGTCATGCTTAACAGAAGGTGACGTGGCAATGGCCTCATCACCGCAAAGTCACCAGCATTTAAACAGTTTAATACCCTTCATAATAGTGTTTTTTTTTCAATTTCGTACTTTTTACTACGGAAAATCCAATTTAGTACCTTCAGTTACCAAAATCACTCAATGTAGCACCCTCTCCGTCAATTGCTTACCAGAAAGTGATGTGGCAATGACATCATCACCGCCATGTCACCGAGATTTAAACAACAATACACTTTTTTCAATTCAGTACCTTCAATTACCAAATCTACTCATTTTCGCTTGGTTAAGCAATTGACGGGTCGGTATTAAATTGAGTGATTTTGGCAGTAGAGGGTATTACATTGGATTTTTCGTAGTAGAAAATACTAAATTTTAAAAAGCCTATTGTACAGTGTATTAAATTGTTTAAATCCCAAGCAAAAGTATCATCCAAATAAAAACAATCTTTCATCACAGATCATAGCTCAATTATTCGATCATCAATCGTAGATACACACATAAACATGATCGTCACCTAGATCAAACCCTATAATTAAATATTCTATTTTCCTTAAATATTGTATAGCTTAAAAACTAATACTACCTTTGACATATACAACAAAGGATACAATTAACGCTTAAACCATAATTCATAACCAAGTTTATCGAAGACGAATCATATAAACAAGATAATCAGCTGATTTAAAGGTTAAACCCTAAAAACTGAACAAAATTAAGTGAAACTGGGAATATATATAAATAATAATAATATTTACCTTGATATTTCTTCCGTTTTTGGATTTAATTTCCATAGTCCAGTTGGCTGGGAGCCAAACCGGCGACATAATCGCCGGATTTTCACCGGAATTTGACATCTCCGGCGGTCTCTCTCTCTCTAACTTCGAGTGATCAAAGTTGTTACTATCTATAATAGTGTACTTTAGTTTGACTTTATTGCTTTATTTAACTTTCCGTATTTTTAGTTGTAACAGTTTTGTCACTTTTTTTCTTTTTTGCTACATCGGAAAAACTTACACTAACAATGCCCTAAACCCGGATTTACAATTATTTATTTAGGTGTCATTTATTTTTAACCTGACACTTATTAATAAATTAAAATAAAATTAATTTAAAATTAAAATATATTATTGGTTGTTACACAGTTTATCGGATTCATTCGTATAATTGTTTTTCCCTCAACATGCTCTGTTTTAACAAGTTTATTATAGTAGTTTATTACTATTTATTTTCTAATAGTGTACTTTAGTTTGACTTTAATTGCTTCTATTTTATTCCCATAGTTTTAGTTGTAACCGTTTTGTCATAGCCCGTTTGCGAAAAATGTTTTTCTTATGTAAAAGTAAATCTGAACATAAATGTAACGCTTCACCGTTCCTTCAATTGTTTTATTTCGATCGTTAGTATTATAATACTACGGTGAAAGTAAAATTAACCAATGTCCTCGTAATGATATTGTATTTGTTTTAATATGTTTACGATTACAATACCTGTAACAATATTTGTAATAAATGCAAATAGAATTTGGAAAGCTAGTTAATGATTAAACATTTCCCGAGATTTTTCAACACGATAAAATCTTAAAAACTAACGTTATATGAGAAATTTCCGCATACAAACCATGTTTAAAAAGAAAGATCTTCATTTAATTATAATGGAACTAAAAAAGTTGAAGATTTTGACGCATGCGTTAACTACTTATGAATATTGATGTTGTGGCAATTATATATATTTCGAGTCTAATCTTAATTCTTAAGATTTATGTTGTTAACGAACCATTCGTGAACAAGTCGTGGTTCGCTCGTCAAGCGTTCGCTTCGTGTTCGTTTCGTATATAGACGATTCACTAACATGAACAAACATTCTAAGTTAACAAACGAACATAATAAAGATGGTGTTCGGTTTGTTCGACTCATTTACATTCCTCTCCTTTCATGCATTGGGAAAAAAATTGTTTTTTTTTACCATTTTAATAGTCAAACTTTAAGATTTATCAATCCATGTCCAACTTACCAATTTTATTCAATTATGGGTGAAATGATAAAATTGCAGTCGTATATCTCACTTTTCAAGATGTATTTTCACGTATGTTGACGGAAATGCTCTAACTATACTATAAGTGAGAGCACTTGACTACACTTCCGTATTTTTCTTAACACTGCCCTTAATTAATTATGGATAAATAAATAAAAACTCCAGTTTTTCGGGCAGAATTTTAGCTAATTTGAACGGGGAAAAACTGACTGTCAAGTATTTAAATAATAATTTAATAACTTTTTTTTGGTTAACGGGACCCATATCATTGACTAGATAAAAGAAATACTTATTAAATAAAGGTACCAACCTGCAACTTATAATCCAGTACTTCGGTAATTTTTAGGCGCCAGTTATTTGTTTTTTCATATCCACCCATTTGCGCCATATATCCCACGCTAATATTATCATTACATATATATTAGATAAAATAAGGGCTTCATACGATCACAAGTTAATAAAATGCTGATTCAAACTTGTACCTTTTGTCCCTCTATCATTCTTCCTAAGTCATCTTTTGCTTGTTAGTCCAATTTCTAATTTTTATATACTTTCCTCTTTTTGTTTATTTATTTGCCTAAATAAAGTTACATTTCTCTACCGTTGTTTTTTTGTTCTTGATAACCTGTTGAAACTGGTTTGTGGACGTAACTTTTCCTTATAAAATGACTGATATTTTATTTATTTTTTAGTTTCCAGCTCAAATTCGCTGTTCCGTAAATGGAAGAAAAGAAGGGCAGTAAGTTCATCTTCATTAAAGCAAGACTCAAGCGGAGTTTCCGGAAAGAAAAGGTTCACATTTTACCATGATGTTAATTTTCTTGAGCTGGGAAATAAATTTAATTTTCTTTGATATTTTTCAAATCATATCAAGCCATGATATAATTATTTCTATTTTTAGAAGAAATTGAATCAATGATCAAGGCAGTTTAACTGTATCAGACATTTTAAACTTTTAGCTCATATGAATAAGCTATATTGCAATAGAGAAAGGATTATAGTACCAAACCACTTTATAGGCGTATGAATCGCCAGCTGATTAATTATTAGGGCTTGCTTGAATGCAGGTTTAAGCAACTAAACTGTTTTATTTGAGAGTGATACTGAGAAAATTGTAATACTATTAAATTTCTAGCCTAATCATACCAGAATCCGAGCTTAGGAACTTCAACAAAAGACTCATCTTATTTCTATTACCGCAAATCTTAAAAAGTCTACTTCGGTATACATATGGGTTTTGTTCCATTTCAGCATTTTCTAGTTTATATAGACTGAAATCTTTAACTTTTGTCTTTTAACAATATGTTCACTGATGTTTGTATCTCAGAAAGGTTGTTGAACATATATGTTTGTTGAAAGCTAAAGATGATCTAGATGAGGAGAGTGAGAATTTGATGTTGGATTATCTTTATACAACTCAGTATCAAATGGGAGGCATTGTCGCGGTTTCACTAGGTAAAGTTAATCACATCAATGGTTCAATTTTAAACAAATTTAAACATAATGGTTTCTATATGGAATTATGGATAACACCTGCTAATATTTTGGTAATATGATACATAAAAGTTGGTTGTTATTGTGTGACTGGCCCTAACATTACAAGAGGATAGTATGTTTAGACTTCTTTGGCTGCAGATTTAAGCAAATAAGTTGGATTTTCTTAGGTCGAGAAAAAAGCTGAGTGCATCCAGCTTTAAGCTTTGAGCCTTTTCAGCCTAAAGATCCAGAAAAAACAGATGAGCATTCAAATTTTATCTGCCAAACGCAGTCTTTCTTTTAAGCAGAAAAGCAAAAAAACTAAGTTCAAAAGTAGCAACCGAACAAAGTGTTATATGGTATGTAGGCATGTAGCAAAGTCAGCAATCATAGTTCGGTTTTAGTTGAAGTACCTGTTTTATATTTTATCAAACCTATATTTTACAACCTTTATTCATACTTTTAGGTCGAGTTTCTGATCAAAATCCGGAAAACTACACTCATGCTTTCTACATGCGTTTCCAGAGTAAACAAGACCTTGAAAAATTCTATGGAAATACTTTCTATTTGGGGGTTCTCAAGGACTATGTAATGCCATATTGCCATGTACGCGTTAACAAGTAAACACCAAAAAAGTTCTTTTGGACTACATGGGGTATAAGGTTTTGATTTTTAAGGTGCAATCACTTATATTCGCTGCATATATATATAGGCACTTATAAATGTGGATTACGAGACTGAAGTTGAAGATGATATCCTTTCTCTCTTCCGCAAAGGAGAGGTTGAGAATAATAATATTTCCTCACATGTCAATTATTAGATACATAAATTTTGCATATAATTTCTGGCTAACTAAATATAAGTTGTAAAACAGGACTTTAATTTCGGTGTAGAGCTCATAATTCTTATCGAATTTCTTGAAAGCGCAATGGGTAAGCCTGTGGAAGACGGACTGGCCTCTTTTATATTTCTGACTGAAATTTTTTCGACCTTAATCGTCCAAGCTACCCAAGGTAATTTCTATTAACAAAAGATATGTTTCTTTAAAATAAAACATATACAAATTTTAGGTCCTTTATGAAACGCAGAGTTCTATGTATGTGCACACAGATAGCTATATTTGTATCTTGCTAGTTAAGCTGCCAAAGTGATTTTGAATTATATATAACATGAGGATTTCTACAGTCATTTATGTTAAGCCACTGTAAATGTGTCCAAATTCGTGAATGACCTGCAAACTATACATTTGTAGTGCATAAACATGGAATCGGTCGTATTTTATCTTTTGACTGTTTTTTAGGTTCAAATTTCAACCCAACAAGTAAAGAATATACACATGGACTGATGATAAAGTTCCGTTCACGTAAGGCTCTCTTTTGCTTTGTGATGTAGATTGGTACTTTCTTTTGGCTGAGTAGTATAGAACGGTACGTGTTAGTTCCTACCTAACAGGTTTCATTTCACAGTTGAGGCTTTTAAAATATTCATGGGAAGTTCAGAGTATAACGATGTAAGGATCCATTTCCATATCTCTTTTATACTATGTGCATGATATAATCCTTGTGTTTTGGCAATTACAACCAGACCAACTGCAATTATACAAATTACTTTATTTGGCTACAAATTTTAAGCAAATAGCGACTAGCTTATAAACAACTCAAAAATTCGCCATCAGATATAGGAATACCCTTCAGAAACCATACGGATACTATATTGTCTACTTATATGATCACATATCTAAAAGAATAGGTTTTGTCAAGCAGATATGGAGGTCTAAATTTCAACCTATCACCCGAAAAATACTTTCGGTTCATTTCTGTGTTAACCCGGTGGGAACTGAGCTTATGTAAGGTGTTCTTGCTGGTCCAATGCCATGTGATCATCTAGTGCCATCAATCTGGAATTTGAGTTCAAACCAAAACTTAATTGGTACAGTTTTATTTCTGATACATTTTAGTTCTTGTTGATTCGATTATGCAAATGTGGACTACCTTTTGACTTGTAAAAGAGACGGTTAAGCTCATTCCAATCATTTTAGTATTTAGGAATAGCCATTAATTTTGTAAAAGGAACTCAATATTGCATCAGTTGAGTTTTATAAGGTTACACCTTCCTTGTTTGTTACCAACTTTTTCTCTTATAGAGTTATGAATGTTTCCCCTGATGTAACCAAATCGTTTTACGATAGAAGATCAATTATTGGAAAATGGAGAAATTTTAATATTGTATAGACCATGCCAAGCTTAGTTACATTTCTTGTATGATTACCTAGAATCAGGAAAGAAATTATTTTAACTCGATATGCATGATTGACACATTCATCACAGTTACATATATACACATGTTCGTAATTTTCCTATGTTTTCTTTATGGTTGGTGAAAGTTACACTTAAAGTCCCCATAATTTTGGATGCTAAGAGAAAATGAAAGTATCGAAACAGATAGCCTGCCTGATCCTTTTTTGGTATCAGGTTTTTATTTTTTTGCTTTAAAGTTGGACCGAATTTGGTTGATCAACTTAGAAGCTGAGTTTTCCTAATATTTGGCCTGAAAAGTCGAGAAGCTTTAAATTGCATGCTATGTCGACTTAAAAAAGTCCAGCTTGGTTGCTTAAATCTGCAGCTAAACAAGCCCTAACCTCTGTTTGGTTATGTTTCTGAATGATTGTTTTTTCGGTTTTCAAAAACATAACTTTTGTTGGTTAAGCGTTTGCCAGACTGATTCTTTGGAACAGATCTCACAATATTATGCTACAGCTTCAGGGGCCTAATATATTGTTTTTTTTCCTATTTCTTTGTTATTAGAAGTCTGGTTCAACACCTTGTTAGCGCAATACAGGAAATATATTATCCGAAAGGCTTTCAAGATGTTAAGTTACTAAACTATACTAGCAATAGTTGTTCACGATTACTCAAATCGGCATTTTCTGAAGTCCATTAAAGTTACTGTCTTATGCTCAAATGACTCTTTTTCCATCTGCAGATTTTTTTTTGTAGCAATTAATTATCCACAAAGTAACTAAATTAATTTTCTCCTTTTTATTTTCCTGATAATTTTAACCTTGATGCAGGTTTATTGGTTTCACTGCCATGCTTGTGATGCCCCCATTTTTCTCAAAAATTAAACTACGATAATATGCACTATATTCGACCTCTCAAACTAATGTATCGGTGTACACTGGAGGACGCTGAGAACTTAAATTTTAATTTTCCATACTCATTCACGATCTTCTCTTGTCAGATGTTCTACTCATTCACGATCTTCTCTTGTCAGATGAGAACAGGGACAACTTTTGAGTAAAATGGACAAGTGTAATAAAAATGAACAGCTTATGAAAGCAGTGATGTTGTGAATAAACATTTATTGTTGGTTTATTTTTTATTTTATTTTGTAGAAAATAATCAAAATTCAAAAGAGCTGCATGATGAAATACTACAAAAAGAAGTAAAAAACTGAAAAAAATTAAAAATGACAACAAGAAAAAGGGACAGAAGTTGGCTTAAAGGACAATATGGCATAAAAATTGTTGTCATGTTAACAGGTTCATTGTTTTTTTATACTAGTTAAGTTCAGTCGGCTTTATTTTATGCAATATGCATACGGAAAAAGGCAACCCTAATAGTAAGCTGAACCAACTTACACAACGGACGGCGCATAAGAGGTTGCCAACTTGCTGGAACAATACCGGTTCACACATTTAATCAGATCTCCAGATGAAAATAGCATTTGACATATTATACTTTACACACCACTAAGGTTGTTTTGTGCAACATTTTTTTTTTATAAACACTGGACCAATTTATATTAGAAACTGAAAATGTCTTACAAGAGAAAACCATTAACCAGGCAAAGAAATTACAAATAAAACCTGAGAAAGCAAAACCTTTTATCGAAACTTTATTTTGAGTAAGTTTCCTAATGCAACCCTCACCTCTTATCATGTTTAGTAAACAAAATGAATGCCGATATGAGAGGTTCGTCAAGATTTAAACTTGCCAAAGCAGAGGTGTCTTGCGACACTTCTCAAATCACCAACCCGGTTGGTATGCACATTTACCAAAACAGAGGAAACGCAAGGGGATTATTCCAGTAAAAACTCAAAAGTAAGATCAATAAGAGTGCCAGTCAGTAAAGAAAACAAAGGCTAAAGCCTTTCATAAAGAGAAAACTGCCCAAAAGCTATAACAAAAGCTAAATCCTTCCATCAAAAAACAAAAAAAGAAAATGTGTCTTCAATGCTTCAATGCTTCAACTGTAGACTTCCGAAAGTAGATAGGTGATCAAGCTTTTTAAGCTAGTAACTAGTAAAGACCCCAAAGAATGGGGGTTAATATGCAAAAGCTTCAGAAAAAATTCATCATTAGCAGTAAAGGAAACTAAGAATCCGAAATCTTAGTAAAGGGGCAAAAAGCAATTCGTTAGCTTCAGCAAATGCATCATTAGCTCAATATTAGTAGACAAAAACACCCCCTCTGAGGCAAGGTGTTTACTTCTGGTCCAGCCAATAGACTGCATATGTGTCCTTTGAAAGTTCTCTAGGGGAAAGAAAGGTCTCATTCTGCCCTTGAGCGCCTTTTTTTGCAAGGCTATCTGCCACTTGATTTTGTTCTCTGTATACATGACAAATATTGATGCCAACAAAACTCATTAGTGATAAAATATCATGCCAAATGTAATCAAATTTGGGGCCAGGAGATGTATTTTTTTTCCACCAATTAACCATTATATCAGAGTCAGTTTCAATAAGAACATTAAAATAGCCCAAACTGTAGCAAATGAACAGTCCATTTCTCAAGGCCATGAGCTCTGCAAAATTATTAGTGTGATTGCCTAAGTTATAAGAGAAAGCAAAGAGCATAATGCCTTTATCATTTCTCAAAATACCTCCACAACCACTAGGACCAGGATTGCCATATGCAGAACCATCACAGCTAAGTTTAAGCTTGCCTGAGGGGGGGCAAAGCCAAGAGACCAGCTTTGGTCTCTTCATTCTACAGCTTATATTATTAACATGTAAAGCATTAATAGTCAGAGCTTGAAAATTGACAGTGGGGGATTTAGGTTTGATGAGCATGTTAAGTTCCCTTAACCACTTGTTAACCTTATTAATGATCTTATCAGAGCTCATATTTTCATTATCAAACCTGTAGTTGTTTTTGCTAAGCCAAATTTCCCAGCTTATTAAGAAAGGTACTAATGCAGCCAGCAAACCAACCTGTGTATTGTCACAGCTATTACACCAGTTTACCACAAAACTTTTCCACATACCTTTCACATACTTAGGGTAGCCAAAATTTTTGGCAAAATGGTTCCAGACCTCAAAAGCAATATCACTATGGCTCATGAGATGTGCAATGGAATCTGTAGAATGAGAAAAACAACAGCAACATTTAGTAGCAATGATAATGCCATATTTTTTAACATCCTCATCCAGTTTAATAGCATTACACCAAAGTTTCCAGAAAAATATGCTGATTTTGGAAGATAAAGTCTGGTTCCAAATATGTTTAGCCATAGGGAGAATATCTTTTTTGGTTCTGAAAAAATCAAAAGCATTTTTAGTAGTGAAAACACCATTAAGAGTATTAGGCCAGTATCTAGTGTCATCTCCCTTTGTGAAAAGGAAAACAAATTTAGACACCTTAGCAATAAGGTCATCACCCCCCATAGTGTGAAGTAGGTCATAGTCCCACCCACCTGCTTTATAAACCTGATTAAGAAGGACATGAGGGTAAATGACAGTAAAATTATTAAAAAGAGGGCCCTCCCCCATCCAGTTCTCAAACCAAAAACTAATAGCACCATCTTTTAAATTCCATCTGCTGTTTGCCATTAAAACTTTAAAGCTTGAGCTAAAAATCTTCCAAGCAGTGGAATGTGAGTGATGTACCACAGGGTTACCCCAATTAGCAGAATTAATAAAATATTTTTGAAACATGAAGGTTGTCCAAGGTGTAATAGTATCAATTAACCTCCAGCTCATCTTGCTATGCAGTGCTTTCATGGTGTCATTCAAACTCTTAATGCCTAAACCCCCTTCAGCTACAGGGCAAGCTAATTTAGACCATTTGAGCCAGTGATGCTTATTTCTACCCTCATGCTCCCCCCAAAATTTTTTAGCAAAAGCTATTTCAATTTTATCAATGACAAGTTGGGGAGGTTGAAGAACAGCCAGTAAATGCATAGGAATAGAGGACAGCACATGTTTAATTAAAGTAACCTTAGCCCCAGGAGATAATAACCCACTTTTCCAACATGCAGCTTTTTTACAAATTTTCTCAATTAAAGGTTCATACATAGTAGCAGTTAATTTAGCATAGTGTAAAGGAATCCCTAAGTAGTTAGTAGGGAAAAAACCCTCATTGAAACCAGTAACAGTAGCAATAATATTCTTCCTACTATGCAGAGTATTCCTATGAGTAAGAAAAACACTCTTACTCCTATTAAGGAGTTGACCAGAAGCAAGCTCATAAGCATTAATAAAATTCATAAGAATATTAAGATTTTTCTTGCACCCATTAGCAAAAATAAGAACATCATCAGCAAAAAGGATGTGTGAGACAGGGGCAGCATTATTAAAGGTTTTATAGGGTATAAGCTTATTAGTACCAATAAGATTATTTAAACCTCTACTTAGAACCTCCTCAGCAATAATGAAAAGAATGGGTGATAAGGGATCTCCTTGCTTTAAACCTCTACTAGAGGAGAAAAACCCAGAAGTAACACCATTAAGGCAGATAGAATATCTAGCATGAGTAACACAATTAAGAATAAACTCAATCCAATCATCATGAAAACCAAAAGCACTAAGTACTTTTCCCAAAAACCCCCAATTTATTCTGTCAAAAGCTTTAGCCATGTCCAGTTTAAAAACTACATTTCCTCCTCTCACACTTTCATCAATATGCTTAAGAAGCTCTTGAGAAAGTAAGATTGCATCAGAAATAGACCTACCCTCAACAAAACCACTTTGTTGGGGGGAGATTATTCTGGGAAGAATTGTAGCCAACCTGGCAGTGGTAATTTTAGAAATAATTTTATAAATCACTTGACAGAGACTAATGGGTCTGAATTGAGAAAAATCCAAAGGGTCTTTGACTTTAGGAATAAGAACAAGCATGGCAGAAATAACAACATTAGGGAAAGCTCCCCCTGTAAATATATCATGTATAGCCAAAATTAAATCCTCCTTAATAATATCCCAACAGTCCACAAAAAAACTAGAAGAAAAACCATCAGGTCCTGGAGCAGAGTAAATGGGAATGGTAAAAGTAGCTAATTTAATCTCATCCATAGTAGGTAACCTTTTGAGCATATTATTATCAGAAATAGTAACCAAAGAAGGTATGCAATCCAAAAGAGCAGGGTCACAAAAGGTGCCATTATCAGTAAATTGGGCTTTGAAAAAATTCTCAGCTTCTTTTTGTATATCCTCAAAATTATTAAGAAGAGAGCCATCAGCTTTCTGAATGCAAGTGATGTTGCACTTTGATCTCTTATTTTTCAGCATGCTGTGAAAAAATTTGGCGTTCCTATCACCTTCTTTGAGCCATCTAATCCTAGCTTTTTGCTTAACAAAAATCTCCTCATGTAACATGGCCTCATTGTACTCCTTAAGAGCTTTATTATAATGTAAGATAAAAGAGTCTCCTAATGATACTAACTGGTCCTCAGCAAAGACAAGCTTATCCTGAGTTATTGCCAGTTTGCTAAAAACATTACCAAATTCATTCCTGTTCCAGCTTTTAAGAAAAAACTTAAGTCTTTTAATCTTATAGGCAAAGGAGGCAATACCATGAAGATGGCAAAAAGAATTCCAATTACTACGAACTATATTAAAGAAGTTATCATGCTTGACCCACATTCTTTGAAACTTAAAACAAGTGGGACCAAAATTAGGGACATTAGCAGTGGAAAAAATAAGGGGAGAATGATCAGACACAGTTCTTTCTGTAGCTGTAAGCTTTGTAGTGGGGAAATTACTATCCCACATAGTATTGATGAGGGCCCTGTCAAGCTGTTCAAACTGAACCCTACCCTTCATCTGTTTAGACCAAGTAAAAGAAGAGCCATCCTGTGGCATAGTAAATAAATTATTAAGAGAAATGAAATCTCTAAAATCCTCTTTATCCTTAGAGGTTCTAGGTCTACCACCTAACTTTTCAGTATCCAAACAGATAGTATTAAAATCACCCACCACTTGCCAAGCAAAATTATTAGTGTTAATGGCAGTGAGATCATTCCAAAGTATTCTCCTAGAAATATAATCACATTTAGCATAAACCAGTGTTAAAACAAAATCCCTACCATTCCTAAATTTCAAAGTAAGGGATTGGGAGGTCATGCCAACTATATCTATAAAGATGTTAGTATCATAAATGAACCAAATTTTACCACCTTCTTTTTCATTAGAGATAGCAGCATTCATACCAAGCTTCCTAATAATAGCAGTACTTTTATTAAAACTGATCATAGGTTCCAAAATGGCCACAAAATTTAACTTATATCTCTTAACATATCTAAATAACTGAGCTTGAGAAATGGCATTAGCAATTCCTCTAATATTCCATACCATGTAATTATACATTGGAAGAGAGAGAAGAGACCTTCTTGGTACCTATACCAGAAGGAGAATACCTTTTAGGAGGATTGCCGACCCTTTTGTCCTGTTTAAAACCATGTTTGCCTATTACAGGCCTATCAAAATCATAGTGAACACTAGAATCAATGTTCATTGCTTTCAAGAAATGTTCACTGGAGTGATGGATGTTAATCTCATCCTCATAAACTGAGGAGGTATCCTCCAAATCCCTCTGCTTTTGCTGAGCCAAAAGAGCCCTTTTTGCTTTTTGAGTAGCCTTTTTCTTAGCATGTTTGGTAAGTGTGAAAAGAAACTCCTCATTACCAGATTTTTCATTAGTATTGGATTGGTCAGAGGTAGTGTTGCTCACATTAAGTGAGCCCTCTCATACTCTCTGATTTTCCTTGTCAAAAACACCCATATTGCTAGCTGTTTTGTCAAGTTCAGTAACCTTGGGGTTACTCACAGCAAGAGAGTCCTCCAAGATATTGGAGGTTGACTTGCCAGCCTCTTTTTCCATGTGGTTACTCACAAAAGGTGAGTCATCCTCCACAGTAAAAGGAACAGCAGTATCATTCTCCTTAACTTTGGGGTTACTCAACTGCGAGTCCTCCACCAAAGGTTGAGGTGTGTTGTTAAAGATCTCTTCATCAAGTTTCTCAGGAAAAGTGCCACTTGGTAAGTAAATCACCTTATCAGAGGTGCCATTTAAAGTCACCTTTGCCAATTCTAGAACAGGGGATTCATTAGCAATACCCTTGCCCTTTCTAAGTCTTTCCATATCTATATTCTTATTGTTATCCTCAGGGGGTTTAGGGATCCATATTTTATCATCTTTTTTATTGTAAAAGTTAATTTTACTAGCTATTGGTTTACCAAAAACACCCTTATCCCCAATAAGTTCACTAGCAACATTATTACTAGGCCCAACAGTATGTTTTCCAGTAAAATTAGGTTGAGCTCCTGTATCAGTGGTGTTAATAGAAGCCTTTTTGCAACTTTTGAAATCATGCCCCTGTAAAAAAACAATTGGTGCAGTATTTGGGAAAATTATCATATTCAATTCTTTGCCAAAAACCTTCTTCATTATTAGTGGAAGTTCCTATCCATACAAGATCCTCTCTATTCTTAAGTAAATCCATCTCCACACAAACCCTAGCATACATAGGTCTAGCATGAGTGAGAGTAGCCAGGTCAGCATCTAAAAATTTATATCCCAGAGCATGAACAATAGCTTTTAGGTAAGATAAATAGCAAAAATTCATAGGTAACTGAGGTAGCCTAAGCCACACAGGTGCAATAGCAGATTCTGTTTTAAAAGAAAAGTCACTTGACCATTTAAACAGTCTAAATAAAGCCCCCTCAATTTCATGGTTAGTTCTAGTCCATACTTTATTAAAATCCCCAACATTTCTCAATTTTATAAAGATATGTCTATTATCCATAAGTCCTATTATAGGCATTTCAGTAAGACCCCAGCTATTCAGTATAGTATCTCTAACATTTTCCATCTTAGGTCTACCCCTACTAAATTTAGCAATAATAGCATGTTGAAGGGGAGCTTCAGCTCTTTGAATTTCTAAAGAGGAAAAAATCATAGCAGGTTTGGAGTTTTTAACATGTGCCTGGCGCAGAGGCAATAGAATATCATTGATCTCTATGGATTCTAGATCTAGCTTGTTACATAACAAATTTTCATTTGTAGATGTGTTACCTGTAAGAGCCGCCACATATGATATTGGCTTAGAAGCTTTGTCCCCTTTGGATGCATCTACACTGGTTTCCTTGTTAGATTCCATCTACTAGATTTATAGAGGCTATTGTCTTAGAGAGTAATATCAAAAGAAAGAGGGGAGAAAATTATCAATGGATCTGTAGTTTTATTAACTAAGAGAGAGAGGGAGAGGGAGGGAGACGAAACCCTAGAAAGGAACCGTCATATCGCCATTGGGAACTATATCGTCATAGAGAGAGAAAGCTCAATTTTATTATATCCATTTTTTAATCTGTTTTGTGCAACATTTAATTAAATAAACTATAGCTTATTTGAGACTGAGAAAATAGACAACAATTTAAACATTGGGATTTATTTTCACAGCGAACTATTAAAAAATGGTGACATGGATAAGAAAAAGGCAAAATAAGACAAAAAAAAAAAAAAAGGTCCGAAAATATTAAAAGATACAACAAGAAACAAGGGGATGAAAAGTTGGCTTGTCCATTAATTGTCGTGTAATGGCAATGACACAACTGTGACTATGGGTTTTGCTTTGTATTGACTACATTTATATTGATATAGTATCTCATTCGTATCAGACTTGAATGATTACCAATATCAATGTAGATCGATGAATATAATTAGGGAAGATAAGGCGGATTAGAAGAAGTGTATTTTTTATCTTTAGTACTACTATAATTATTCTAGGCATCAATTAGAAGCATCACTTAAATGAAATAAATTCAGTTTCTTTATTAGTGGATTTGATGTCACATTTATATACATATCATTTTGATAATTTACCTATAAATGACTCTATATATGGCCCATTAATTCATGTTTTCCTTCCTAAAGAACTTGTTCAGAGCTCTTGCAACAGTATAGTATCTCATGGCTTTACATGTTTTCTTGATTTCCTTTCTCTGTTGTTTCTTTTTATGCCAAAATTCAGCTGTAGGAGATAGCTGGAAATTATCTAAAGAAGAAGATTTGGAGTTGGTGAGACAATTAAAACTTTTGAACAAGCCACCGATCAAGACCATTCATGTATCTAACATGCAGTATTACCTTTTATCATTTGTATTCGTTATGACGATCTTGTATTTGCTCTATTTTGTATCTTCGGAACACACATTTTTACATAATTTAATTGACGTTTACAGACTGATGATGGAACAATATATCATTGTATAGACTTCTATCAACAGCCTGCTTTCGATCACCCTCTTTTGAAGAATCACAACTATAGTGTTGAGGTTTGCTTTCGATATATTATGTTTATTCATAAATTACAGAATTGTAAGTCAAAATTACGGAACTGCATGTACATCTGTATTTACAATCATAAATTTGAGATAGTCAAAATTTAGTATACATGGTAATGATGGTGTATGTGTAGTTGTGTACCAATCCCCACTTAATTTTATTTTATTTGCAGATTGAAGCAACCTTGAACGAAGCAGAAGATCGAGAAGGCCCGGATTTAGGTGTAGATTTTGGTCTAAAGGGTGAAGAATGCCCACGTGGAACGGTTATTATCAAAAGACTCTCCAAAGAAGATCTCATTAGAGCAAAAATTGCTTCGAATAAAAGAGCGACTGCAAATGGCAACATACATGTTAGCTCTTATATTTTTATTTTAACTAATTAAATGTCAGGCTTTGAGATTATTTTCAAAATAAAAATGAGAACTACATTGAAGACATTGACTTAGCTCACTATACTCTCGAATATTGATATATACATACTGATTCTATCTCTCATTTAATATGAATAGTACCACTACCTATTTTAATTGTGACACCACTTAACCCTTTGCATATAGTGATTGTTAAAATTTAGATACAATATTCAGCAATCTATATATTTGTAATAATTTTTACGTGTTTGGTTGACAGTACGCACTAGCAAGGACAAAAATTGGCGCAAAAGGATATGCCGGTGCCGGAGGTAGAATCGGGATTTATAATCCATATGTGAATGGTAAACAGTACAGTGCAGCGAGAGTGGTGATTCACAATGGGCTTTTTGATAGGATCGAAGTTGGTTGGAGGGTAATTATTTTTTTTATTGATTGAATAAGCCACATTTCAAATTTTATTACCACCACAATAGCGGGTTTTATGACAAAATATACTCTCTTTTTAAGTTAATCATTCATTTATAGATCTATGATACTCCTTGCCGCTTATGATTTTTCGTAGTCGGATTCATCTTGTTTCTTTGGTTGTGAGAGATGTACAATATCTTAGCTTGGCTTACAAATGACTTGGTTTTGTTCCAATTGTTTTGCACTAGGTGGATCCATATCTATACCATGATAATATGACTCGCTTTTATATCCGTACAGATGTAAGTAACTATGCCTTCTCGTATCATTCTAGTTTTTGGCTTGAGTTTATATAGTTTTTAAGCTCAAGTACTTTGGTATACATCTATGTTAAATCTTATCAGTCAATTGGCTTACAAACAGGTTGGGGTGCCTGGTGGTCCATTAACTCATTGCTTCGACACACAATGCCCTGGATTTGTGGTTACTTCAACAAAGTATCCACTCGGAGCGCGGTTTAGAAGAATCAGCCTCAGAGGAGGACCACGCTATGTGTTACAAGTTGATATTCGTCGGGTGAGTTGGTTATAGTTATTACCATTAATTTATCAAATTGTCAATTCAGAGTTTTTTTTTTTTTTTTAAATGATATCAAATTCCAAATTTAACTATCATATTCGTGGCAGGATGAAAATGGAGACTGGAGACTGAGAGTTGGCGACTATGACAAGATACATGTCGGATTTTGGCCGAAAAGTATATTTTCCCGAACCGGAGGATTACGCGACTTGGCTAATTATATAGATTGGGGTGGGGAAGTTTTAAGTACCCCGGAGGATGGTCCTAGACCTCAAATGGGGATCGGTAGCTTTCCAAGTAACGACACTCTCCTGACTTCCTACATTTCTAGAGTCACATACCGAAATCGATACACTCAAAAAATTAACGCTCAGGGTTTGGAAACGTATGCTGATATTCCTAACGAATATAAAGTCTTCGATGTGCCTTATTCTAGGAGTGACTTTAAACATATAATCTTGTATGGGGGCCCTGGTGGATTAATTTAGAATTAAAAATCAATATTTTCACTGGCATCGTCTGTCCTATATATTGATGAGTTCATATTTGTGATTTGTGAGTTGGTTTCTGAGTAATATGAAAGATTTGAAGTGAATTATTCCAGTGTTGTTTTATGTGATTGGCATACCAACAGCAACCGTATAATGTATTACTATATATCTTGTGCAAAATTGCATTAGAATGTTAAAATTTAATTTCTTTTGTTGTTGCGAATTTTGTTGTTTCGGATTATTCCAGTGGTGTTTGATGTAATCGATCAGTAGTTTTAATTATGTCGTTTTTCCTATTTCTTTGTTATTGGAAGTCTGGTTCAACACCTTTTTAGCACAATACATGATCCGAAAGGCTTTCAAGATGTTAAGTTACTAAACTATACAAGCTATAGTTTCACCGATGACTCAAAACAGTATTTTTCTTAAGTCCAATATTAAAGTTACCGTCTTCTGCTCATATGACTCTTTTCCCATCTGCAGATCTCTTTTGAATTTTTCTACTTTTTTTTTGAAACGAGAATTTTTTTACTTAGTTATCCACAAAGTAACAAAATTTATATTTCTGCTTATTTATTTTCCTGATAATTATAATCTTGATGCAGGTTGATGGTTTCACTGTCATGCTAAAAAAATATGAGGTTTTCATGAGGTTGTTAATTATAATCTAGGCAGCCTAATAAATTATTTCCCTTATTATAATAGAATATATATATATACACATAAAAATATAAGGTTTTCATTAGTGTTCAGTTTAATCATTAGAGCGGTCCAGGAGTGAATCAGACTGCGCATCTCACCCCAGAAAATATCCGAAAAAATTAAGAATTATATTTTTTTTGAGGTTTTATTTAAATGGATAAAACAAATCTTTACCATGGCCACTGGTCAACACATTAAAAATATTTTTTTTTGGCTGATTAATCATCTCTGCGTATTGTTCTCGTATGAGTCGTATTTGACTTATGAGGGACATTTCTGAAAGTGAAAAACACAACCTGCTGTACAATTCCAAGACACGGTCGGACCCTTCTGATTCGAATTTGTAACGTGTCCTACACTCGTATGGCCTCGTGTCCGACATGCATCATAAAGGGGCAAACCAATTTAATATGTTCCGTGCAACTATTCCACTACTACAAAACACAAAATCTTTCCTATAGTCGTGTACAAAATTGATATATATATGCTTCATCATTGACCTAGTACAACGATTGAGTGTAAATTTTGAATCCAAAAGGGAGGAGAAAATGGAAAACTATGCATACACTGAATCGTTGATACTTATTTATCACGATTTATGCATTAGCATTTAAGATATTTTTGTATTTTCTTAAAGTAGGATTGTATGAGTATAAAAATAATATGAAATATTATTATTTTGTGCACCAAACTATCATCGGTTAATGATTGTCACATCCCCTATCATGTTTAATAATTTCGATACCAAACTATTGGTAGCTGATTAATCACCGTACCACCGTTAACTTTTTACTAACAGAAGTTACACATGTGCAATACATGTGCTGTTTTTAGGGACATTAAGGTCATTGACTCATTTTTTTATTTATAAAATAATTATACACATTTGCTTATACATATATCATACTATTATTTATGTGAAGATGACATATGAACCCTTTAAACAATTATTTATAAAAAAAATCCTATTAATTTATAAAATTACAAAATAGTAGTAAACACTTTTACACGAATTAAAAGAAAAATAAATGTCATCAAATTCTCGCTCTCTCTCCCTCAATCATAATTGTCCCTTATTTCACGAATATTCTACCATAACGGATTACAGATTTTTTATTGGATTTACACTGGGCATGTCAAATGAGTCTGTCAACTTTAGCATTTTTTTTTTCAAAAATATCACTGCACATTTATATTAATTACAATTATATCATACTCTGATAAAAATATAAAAAGTAAAAACTAATAAAACTATTTATCCCTCTTTATATAACAATCAAAAATTCTTTTAAATCTTAAAATATGGTTTTTTTTTGTATTATCCACATATTTATATCATAATTATACATATTTTATATATTTTTATTACATTACGCGCCGCACACGCAACGCGTATGGCACGATCATTATCATTATATTATAATAAGCCAATATAAACCAAATGAGTGTTCTCAATTTAACCATTTTTTTCCAAAAATACCACTACACATTTATATTAATTACAATAATATCATACTTTCATAAAAATATAAAAACTAAAAACTAATAAAACTATTTATCCATCTTTAACAACTAAACATTTTTTTAAATATTAAACTATATATTTTTTATTATCCACATATTTATATCATGAATATACTTATTTTTATATTTTTATTGTATTACGCATCGCACACGCAATGCGTAAGACACGATTAATAGTGTGTATATATATATCATTCTAAGTCAACTCAAGAGAAACGAGTCTGCCCAAATTTACCCTTTTTCTAAAAATACCCTCACTATATTTTAAAAATTACCAATATACTTAATCTAATTAATTAACAATTTATACTCACTATATTTTCATAATTACGGATCTAGACTAAATTAATTAACAATTCGTTCTAACCGGCATAACTACAATAAATAATACCAAATCTGAATATCATGTTCAAAATAAAATATATTACGAGATTTATGCCGCGTCTCACACGCAACGCGTGGATAACTTTTTTACTAGTATATATATAAGTCAACCCAAGAAAAAGTGATACTGCCAAATTTTGGCATTTTTTTTCCAAAAATGCCCCCACTATTTTTTACTAATTACTTATCTACATTTATTCAATTCAAAATATAAAAAAACACACAAAAACCATTATCATTTCAAAACAATTATAATTCTATAACAAACAAATTTGTTTTACGTGTATTTTGTATAACAAAAATATTATATTATTCACAATTTCTAATTTAATATATTCATTCAATCAATATGCTTATATATATATATATATATATATATATATATATATATATATATATATATATATATATATATATATATATATATAAAGTAAACCCCAATAAAAAGTGGGACTGCCAAATTTTGGACATTTTTAGAAAAAATGTCCTCAATCTTTTTTACTATTTATTCATTTACATTTATTCAATTCAAAATATAAAAAACACACAAAAATTATTATCATTTCAAAACAATTATAATTCTATATCAAACAAAATTGTTTTATGTACATTGTGTTTAACAAAAATATTATATTATTCACAATTTCTAATTTAATATATTCATTCAATCAATATATTTTTTTAAAAATTTATTTATTCGGATCATATACATATATATATACGGAGAGGATATATTGATATCATAAAAAACACTCAAATTGACATTTTTTTTTTGTAAAAACGCTTTAAATCACTGTTTGATTAATGCAAATCTACACGGTTTCACGACGGCAACACAAATATGCGTTTTTTTTCTGAGATGTATAATGACATGTTTTGAATTTTTAAATTTTACCATAATTTCGAAAACATGTCATTATACATTTCGGAAAAAAAAAGCAAGACGTATATTTGTGTTGCCGTCATGAAACCATTGAGATTTGCATTAACCAAATCTTGATTTGGAACGTTTTTACGAAAAAGTGTCCAAATTGATATGTAACTTGATGTGCAACTTCATATAACCTGTGTATATATATATATATATATACGGAGAGGTTATATATACATATGCAACAAATATATACTTCCAGCCAATATAAACATACGTATCGAATACGGATTCAGCCTCTATGGGCTCCGACAGACCGAGAAGGAGAGAGTGAAGGCGAGGTGGGTGTGAGCTTGTGCCCTAATTTGGAGACGAAAAAGAACATCACTGTACTTTTCGTTCTAACGGTGGTCGCAAGAGAGACAAGACACATACAGCGGCTAATGGTATGTAGAGGCGGCGACGGTTTTGGGTTATGAAACCCTAGTTCTTGGTTTATACACCCACAGACTATAATTTGTAAATTTACATAAATTATAGACTTATCTTGATATTCTATTAAGCTTGTTGTTATTCCAGATTGGTCTTATGTAGTTAACTTGTTGTATTTGACCTTACGCTTTTAATAAAAACATGTTTGATCCGAGTACTTTTTGTAATTACATTTTTGACCTATACAGTTGGATTTTGACAGAATCACGATTCCAGTTTATACTTAATCTGAAAATCTGAATGTTAATAAATTAATAACTATTTAGATTTAATTAACTTTGTTATTGATTAATAATAGTTTAACTTAAAATTAATTAGAAACTATTTAGATGTAGTTGGTAAATTTAGTTTAATTTTAAGCTATATAGTGTTTTTTTAAATTATTTTTAAATTTATAGTGAAAAAATACTTGTATTTAACTAGAATGGAAATGTGAGCGGTGATCTGACGTTGTAAATAAAAAGAAAATGCGAGGGTAATTTTATCATTCATCCATTTCACTTCTTTTTTTTAACGGTAGTATGTTGATTGGATGATATTTGTAAGTTGTGTATGCAAATTGTTAATCATGAAAGGTGGATATGAATTTTCTTAAACATCAATATATGTCGGTGTAATAAACAATAATTTTCTCAAAATAAAATATGATAGATCGGAACATTATCGGTTACTCCTATATATATATACACGTACTATTTGGAGGTCTCAACGAAAAACCACAAATTAAATACATTTTTCGGATTGAAACGGAAGTGAACTAAAGGAAACATTTAACTGGCAATTGGTATTTTTGGTAACAATTATTAAATTCGTAAATTGATTCGCTCAGACCCATAATTGTATTATTAATATTTCCTCTTCTTGACCAATGCAATATTTCAACATTAAAGTACATTATCATATAACGCCTCTATATTAATTAGCCCAAGTATGTACATATAAGCACCAAAACATGATCCTTTGTACTCCTAAAAATTTCGTCTCAAAAGTCAAAATCATGTTCTTCCTCGTCTTATTGGTTTTGTTTGCATATTCTTCTTTGTCAATCCAAAATGGGGTAGTAGCTAGAGAATGGAACTTATCAAAAAGTGAAGATTTGCATTTAGAGAGGCAGTTGAATCGTTTGAACAAGCCATCGATCAAGTCGATAATCGTACGTACGTACATACTTTTACTTTGCAAATTAGAATGTCTTTCGTGCTACTTTTCTCATGCTCCACACCTGAAAATTATGTAAATTTGAAAATGTGTATACAATTAACAAATAATTTGATATATGCGCAGACTGAGCATGGCGATGTATACGACTGTGTAGATTTTTACCAGCAACCAGCATTTGATCATCCTCGACTAAAGAACCACACCTATCATTTTAAGGTAATTTTGAGATAAAAAATGTTTTATATAGCCTATCGGATTATTTATTCATTTATTTTATTTCAGGAAGAAACCACATTTCTGCACAATGCAACGGAAAATCAAGTCCTATCGGACTTGATACAAAATCTCGGTCTAAATGGTGAAGAATGCCCACTCGGAACAGTTATTATCAAAAGAGTGACCAAAAAAGATCTTATTCGCAAGAGGCTTATTTCTCACAGAAAATTTGGTGACCCAACTTCTGTGGTAATTATACTCTTGTGTTTCAAGTAATTATACTTCCGTCGTGAATCATTCACCCTTTATTCATATATTGTGTATTAATTGATGTTGTAAAATGTTTGTAATTAATACAGACCACCGTAGCTCGCACATTGTTTACGTTGGATACATACACTGGAGCATCAGCTCATATTGGTATTTATAATCCACCTGTAATAGGTAACCAATATAGTACAGCAAGGGTTTTGGTTCAAAGAGGCATTGACATTATTCAAGTGGGCTGGAGGGTAATTATACTTTTAAGAATTGAGCTAAATCTAACATTTACATTACATAACCGTGTAATTATATCAACATTTTTGTCTAATTACTGTTGCATTAGGTGGATCCAGTCGTAAATGGCGATTTAAAAACTCACATATACATACACACGGATGTAAGTACTTCTACTATGGTCCTTTTTTTTTCCTCTTAAAGATTATATTAAGCGACAAATAATTATTTCCAATTACTTGTTTCCATAACAGGCTGGTGGATCCGAGTCTCATTGTTTCGGTACGGATTGCCCCGGTTTTGTGCTGACCTCAAGAAAAGTTAGCATACATGGATATTTCAGTAGAACAGTCAGTCGAAAGGGTGGAGAAACCTATTATTTTGAAGTCGAGATTTCTCGGGTAATGAAATTTCATGGACTTCTTATCTTTTTACTTGTAATATATACTAGCTAATATATAGTGAGGTCAAATGTTGAAGTTCCGTTGCCAAAAGTGTTAAAAATACTACTTATTGTTGTCTTTTAATTACTCTTATTATTTCAATCATTTGCTACTACAATTCTCTCAAAATAATTCTTATCAACCACCACTGGCGCATACACTGAATCTCTTAATAAATTTTGCCTGTTCTACCCCTCAAAATAAACACCACAGGCAAAATTGCGAGTAAAATGAGTTTTGAAGATTTTTCAAGCTAATATAATCTGTATGTCCAAGAGCCCTATGTGGCTATGTTATAGTGCAATAAGTTTGAAGATAATAGGCAATGTGGTATTTTTTGTAATGTAAACTATAAAATTAGATTTCTACCATATACACAACAAATACCTAATTTTCAAAAAACAACTTATAGAATACTTTTGAAACTCATATTTAAGTTGCTCAACCAAATACATTTTTTTTTTAAAAAGACCCCCTGCTTATAAGCTGCAAGCAGGCAAGGCCTAAGATGAGCTTTTTGGTACTAGCTGTAATATTTCTTTTCTAGTGTTTAGATTGAGTTACTATCATGATCAACAGGATAAAGCTACAGGAAACTGGAAACTTCAAATTGGTGCGAATAATGAAAAAATAGACATCGGATATTGGCCCAAAGAAATATTTGATGAAAGCGGATTAACGGATTTAGCTTCCTATATTGAATGGGGTGCAGAGGTTTTCTCTTCGAAAGATTTTCCAAATACTGTTATGGGCTACGGGGAAAATCCTACGGAGAACATTCGGGAAACTGCTTACATCGAAAAGATTGCTTACCAAGATCCCAATTATGTGAAGAAAGATACGGAGACAGAATTATTCTCAGATGGCCAGAAGTACAAAATTATGGAGTTTAGGTATAAGAATGACAATGGACATACCTTATACTACGGGGGACCTATATTCAAGTAAAAAAAGCTTGAGTTGAAACTTATTTTGTAGAAAAAAACTATTTTGTTCATCTAAATCAATGAAAGTCTGTATTGAAATCTGAAATTACTATCTGTTGTTCTAGTTGCAGTTTTACAGTAAGATTTCAAGTGAAGTTGCAACCACAGTTGCAAGCTAAGTATATTGATGGACAGAACTTGTAAAATTAAATATACTTAAAATAAATCACACCCACATTTAACAACGGAGTTGACCTAACTAGACTACGTCTCCGGGGCACTCACCCAGATTATGATATTATAAAAGTTTACAATATAGTATTCAAGTCTTAATGAAAAAATCTCAGACTCCATCTAGATTTTTATGCCTATCTCTATATTGCTCCTACTTTATAGCTATCACTTAAAAATCAATGGGATCCCACCATTGTTTTCTTTTAAAACTTATTGTATATTCTCTCAAGAATGAGTTCTTTATAATTTAGAACACACACATTTTTACAAGCTAGTTATCAACTATTTATACAAGTAAAAACAATCTTCTTTCTTCAAGATCTTGATGATTGCTTTTGACTCTTTTAATTGGCTTCAATCTTTCCATATATCACGATATACTTCAGCGTAGAATTGACCTCAATATTCATAAGATAGTACATGTTAATAACTAGTTTGGAAATAGGAGTTAATCTATTCCTTAAAAAATGAACATATAAGATAGTATCTTTTAGAGATAAAATATTTCTAAATAAATATATTAAACATTAACATTATATTTTATTCAATCTTAAACGTATTATACTGATTTTGATAAATAACAAAGATGGAAACAAGTGATAAAGATTTGTATAACAATAGAGATATAGATTGCCTAGTTTAAAGTAAACATATCTTTAAAAACTAATCCCCTTATATCTTTTAGGAAACATCTTTATTATCACTTTAATATTCTCAATATACATAGACCAAATCTTTAATAACATATGAGAATATATACTGCAATACTTTAAAACAACTAATCATCATTTAAAGAATAGTAATGCAGAATAAAAGAACTAAACATAATCCTGCAGAACGCCAGGTTGGAACTGTGGTTGCAACTGAGTTTGCAACCTTACTTGAAACCAAGAGACTGTTTCAATTCTTAACAAACAACTAGAGTTATTTAGTTCAAACCAATAGACAACAAACAGTATAAGGTACAGAAATCTGGTCCTAACAAAATCAGAAATAATTTGGTGCCTTTTTTGATGAATTTCCGGAATCCGTATCATTAATTTGTGTAGGTTTGATCTGGCAAGAGCACTTATATATTGTTTTTTTTTTTTTTAATAAAGGATCATTGTTATTAGAATAGAACAATAACAGTAGTTTTAACATGAGTCAGGCCCCCGTGTTGGCCATCCGGCTAAAGTCCGGTAAAAAAACGAATACATAATGCACAAACTGAATTACATCAGAATAGGCTCATCCACTACTATAAGAGGAGAAGAGAGGCTAAACAAAATCTTTAACCTTGAACTCTAAAGAGCAAAATTTGCATCCATTTTAAACACTTTTTTCTCCTTATATCTCCACACCTTATATCACCCCTTACAACACCTAATCAAAGTGATCAAAAGAGCGATAAAATGACTACCAAAATTTGCTCAAAAGAGACATAGTATAAGACCTTGCTTAGCAACAAGAACCTTAATAACAGGAATAAATATCAATCAAACTAAATACAACCAAGTGTTATAAAAACCACTTCAGAAACATTAATAATTGTTATTGTATAATCACAAACTTACTGGTTTAGACAGTGTAGGAAAGGAAAATTGCATGGCTCATTACCAATTAAGTTTCAACTCATATTATCGCTTTGTAACTCTATAAATATATATACCAGTAATCGTTGTCTACGCGTTGCGTATGCGATACGTAGTGACATAGATATGATCCCGATAAATAAAATTAATAATTTTTTTTAAAATTTAAATATCGAATGATTAAATATAATTAATTAACAATCGTATATAAAGAGTAAAATAATGTTTTACTATTATAAAAAATACACAACGATTTTGTTTGGAATATAAATGTGTGAAAAATAACATTTTTTTAATTTATTTATGTATTTGAATTGAGTGATGACATTTAAGAGTAATTACAATATTAAAGTGAAGACATTTTTGGAAAATTTGGGCAAAATTAGGAAGTCTCAAAATGCTTGGGTTGACTTATATTAATAGTAGGATATACATGGAAATGTTTGGTAATGAAGAATATTTAAAAAAACAAAAAGAATAATATGAGTTGAAACTCAAAACTACACATGATATAACTCATATTATCTCTTTGTAGCTCTATATGCTGTATATGCAGTGCCAGAATTTTTGTTTGGAGGAGCTAAAATTTATGTAGATTTATTTATTGTTATTATGTGATGTGATGAAATGCTAAAATATGTAAAATTTGTTATTAACTACCTAAAATTAAACTCGGATTACCTTTACAGAGGATGTTGAAGTCCCCTTCACACCCTATTACAAGCTTTATCATATGTTTATATATTTGTAATGTATTAAAGACACATCTTCTGTGTATAAATTAATTTGCATTTATATGTTGGGGTTTTTCATAAAAAAGTATTTGAACAAATTCGGAATATGTTGAGTAAATTTTTTGAAACTGTTACATAGCAGTAGTGAGGTCTATGTTTCTCTGTTACAAGTTACAACAAATGGTCTTTCTAAATACGATAAATAATCCAAAAGGGTCGTCTGATTTGGATACGAAACTTGGTAAGGGGTGTATCCATACCATAGCACGGCAAAATAGATAGACAATACGAAACAAGTAATCAAAATAGCACAATCGCTATTTTAATAAAATCATGTACTAGTAGTTTATGGCATAGTCAAACATGACATTATCTCAAAGAGAAGCTCCTGATCGCATTCTGGAGGGGTATTAGTCACGTTGTAAAAGTAAGTCAAGCTATAACAACAATATGATCATCGGAATAAAACGGATATAAATATCAAATAAAGTACAAAATGATATCAAATAAAAGTGTGATCAGATGAAATCTTTTAAGTTACCTAATTAAGGCCAGAATACTATGTCCTTCCTTTCGTATAACTTATAAAACCCCGAATATGTATTTGATGCTATTTTTCTTCTCTAAACATGAGTGAGCTCACTGGCATCCATGGGAGTAAGTAATGTGGTACCAAATGTAACGAATTGTATGTATACAAAATTATACGTGCAACCAACTATAAATGTTAAAATTACAAGCGCGTTTTCAAGTTAAAATTGAGGTCATAACGAGATATAATTAACACCTACTGCTGCTATGCTAGAACCAAATGTTGGTTAGTATTTATAAATTATAAGTGCCCCCTTTCTTGATACACTATACAGAGTTACGTTCCTTGTGATTAATTTAATTACCAGCACCCTTTATTCATACTACAAATTTATGGTTTCAGATATTTACATTCCCATTTTCCGATGACTTATAAATTGATCCCTTTATTTAGTTTCTGGGTAGTAAATCTATTTCGATGTTCTAAATCGGAATTTTTATGACTGGTTAAAGATCGAATATTCGCTCAAACGTCTATCCAAAATCCAAGGATTGATTTTAATATGTTTCGGTCATTCCGTGAACCACAACATAATACGTCGAGGTACGTTATTATCTTTATCACGAGTTTTTTTTCTTTTTTGATAACTAATTAAATAGTATTCCTCGATCTATTTCCCTTTGTATTCTCATTGCCTAAGTTGTCTCAGCAATTGAAAGGCAACATGCATGCATAAGTACTAATACAAATTTAGAAGATAAAAGAACAATTAATAGCCGTTATGTATTTATCTTTCCTTGTAGATATGGCCCATTCAAGAATAATATTTATGGTAAATAACTACACAATATCTTTCGAAAAAAAAAACTACACAATATCATTGACTGCCTAATTGAGACCATGTGTAATCTGTATTAAATAATGATTAATAGGATTTTTTAAATTCCACGTATCGGCCCATGTTCTAAACTTATATATAAATCACAAGGACGGAGAACCAAAAAAAACGTGTTTTGTATTCACCTTTCCAACATTAATTTCTTGGGTTCATAACCTTGTAAAATCATGACTATCATCGATTTTCTTCCAATATTCATTATTTGCACATTTCTTATCTTCCACGACATGGTGGAAGGAAATTGGATGCCGTCTTTCAACGAAGATTTCGAGTTAGAGCAACAATTGCAGCTCCTTAACAAACCTTTTGTCAAGAGTATACATGTAAGATTTGCCCTTTAGACTTATTTTACAGAAGTTGAAGTCCAAGGATTGTAAGATATGAAAGAGTAATTATCTAATCATAAGAATATATTTTTTGCAGGCTCCAAACGGACATATATACGATTGCGTAGATTTTTATAAACAACCAGCGTTTGATCACCCTGCATTGAAGGATCACAATTTTGATCATGAACTGGTATGTCATACTTACACATTTCTCGCCTCCCTTATAAATACTCATTTTATTAACTTATTACTTTGGACTTGTAGGAGCATCCTGATCCAATACATTACACGAAGAATTATTTCTTCTCAGAACCAATTACAAATGTAAAATTAGAAGGCGATGAATGCCCACATGGGACAGTTCGTATCAAAAGAATCACTAAAAGTGATTTGTTGGAGCAGAAACTTGTTGGTCAGAATCCGGATTCTCGTGTAAGTCCTCTTCACATATCCAACATTTCTTAGCACTTGCACTCTACTTCAACTACTTTGTAACTTTTCATATAATTTATCCAGTTTTCGTAGTTTATAATCGTGTTTTATTTTAGTATGCTGTCGTAAGGACAAGATCTGGACCGCAAAGATATGGAGGAGCAGGAGGGTCTCTTTCTATTTATAAACCGGATGTTTCTCAAACACAGTTTAGTGCAGCAAGATTATTACTTAAAAATGGTGGAGATAGTATCGAAGTCGGTTGGAGGGTACGTAATTCTTCAAATCTTTGTCAGTGCACTAGTTTTAAACGCACGACTAGTCGGAACTTGGAGATGAGCTTAATTTTGCAGACAAAAAGCATAATGAATTCACATAATCAACATTGTAATGTCAAAAGATGGTCACTATTAAAAGATAAGATGACGTGTTTGGTACTTGATTAATCTCTCGCATTACTCGAACTAGTACCCAAGCTGGTAATCATTATTCGACTCTACCATGCTAGGCTAATCTTTCCATTAGAAATGCAACAAAATCACTATCTTAAGAAATAATCTAGGACCATTTATTTTATCAAAAAGACAATTTCATACTATATAATAATTTAGTAACTGGGGATCCCTAGTAATTGCCTGTTTTATTACTTGTTCTCTCTATTAATGTTGTCTGATTAGGTTTCCATACCGGTTCATACCGGTTCAATCTAAATAAGTCGTGACTTATTTGAAAGTTCACATTCAATATTATTTCACAAATAATCCATTAACGTCTACTATAATTCAAAATTTAATGTCGATCATATTATAACCAGGTGGACCCAAGAATATTTCATGAACATCATTGCCACTTCTACATACGCTCCGTAGTAAGCCCCTTTCCATCTATGATCTATCTATGTACTATTTTAGAAACTAGTGAGCGAAATAATAATCAAATTCTTATTTTGACATTTTCCATTCAATAAAGATTAACAAGACAGAATGCTTCGGAGTACGATGCCCAGGATTTGTCATAACGAATCCGAAGGAAGAAGTTGAAAAGGATTTGACTCCAGTAATTTCCACGAGAGGTGGACAAATATATGTGTACAGATTCGATATATCACAGGTAAATGCGCTTGAACATCTCCCCCTTTTGTGTATTTATTTTGTTAAAAAATACATTGAAGTAAAAATTTCTTTTGTTGAAAGATTAGTGTAAATATTTAGTTGTTGTTTTTAATTACAAAAATAAATTAAAAATTAGTTGCTGTTTTGAATCTCACTAGATTTAATCTATGACAAGAAACTCTCATGTCCTAACAGCGATAATAAAAAACGTGGTTATAATTTTTTTTCAAATAAAAAACAATAGGAGATTAGTTATCAATATGGACTACCAACTTAGCCAATTGATAGGTTTATTATTCTCAAAGAGGATCTATATATGCGTGTGATTACAAGTTAGAAGTGTTTCTTTTCCATCAACTTATTTCTTCATTAATATAAGCTACTACCTTTCTAATTAACCAACACTTCTCTGGCATTTATATATGGAAAATTAATATTCAGGATCTCAAACAAAACCAAGTAGAAGGTGGGCATGAAACTAATTTTCTGTTTTCGCGCTAAGTATAGTATATACTAGCGAAATTGCCAACGCGATGCGTTGGTCTAACGTAACCTATATTCATAAATACTAATTAAATCGAATATAAACTTGACAACCATAAAATTGAAATCACATAAATTAATAACAATAATATTATTAGAAGAAAAAAAAAAGTTTTATACCTGGAATAGTAAAAAAATTGGAGAGATAGGGAGAGAAGAGGACAGAGAAACCTAAAATAGACAAATGAATTTAAAAGTGTGATGACAGTTAACGTAACATAGCAGTTTTATTTAGTATTTATTTTATTTGCAATTTGTGTAATTGAATGAGTTTTTTTGTAAATACTTGTTTCAAGACTTTATAAGAGGCGTAGTAATAGTATAGATGACAAAAACATGTTTATAGTGACTGTACCTAAAATAATAAGCTTGTTACTGAATCTCAGCTTTCAAGCCTTTTGTAGTTGGATGATTTCAATCTTAATGTTCTCTCATACCTTTTGTAGATTACACGTAATGTTAAAAAACGTGCACGTCTTCTAGTATGTAACGGCCGTCAAGTTCTGAATGCCATTGCAATCCTTATAAATTTAATATAAATACTGCTTTTAAATTGGTGATAATGTATGTTAGCGATCTCTCCAAAACTGATTTCCTACTTGGCAACCTCAATGTTAATGTTGTGTCAGGATACGAATGGAAACTGGGTAGTCTCAGGTGGGCCAAACAAAACAGTGGTTGGGTATTGGCCGAAAAGTATATTCACGGAAACTGGACTTACCCAACTTGCTTCTTATGCCGAATGGGGTGGAGAAGTAGCAAGCGACAAGGGTACCCCTAAACCTCCTATGGGTAGCGGGTTTTTTCCAGTTGGTAGTGCTACCCTCGATTGCATTTACTTTAATATGACGCTGGTGTCTGAAACTGGTCAAGTGGTAGCTGCCGATAATGTGGAACCATATTCGAATAGTGCGGGCTATAAGGTCATGGATTTGGGAAATCCAGATCCTTCTATTGGTCATACGATCGTTTTTGGCGGCCCTAATGGCGGTATCTAAATTTAAAAATTAAAACGCTCGCTTGTCGTACTTGATTATGAAAAGCTGAAAATATGTTGAGTTAAAATTGCTGTGGTATGGTTTTTGATGAAATTTCTTTCTGTTTGTTTCTTTTCTGAAGTCAATCCAAATTCCAACCCCTTAATTCATGCGCATCTCAAATTGGTAATTAACTTGGTACACATGCCATTATATATGTTAGAGCAATACACTATTACAACAGAGCGCTATTATATCAACCGTATTATTTGGCCAAACCTCTAATGGTCAATTCTAAAATTAAACACCATTTCTTTTTCTTTTTTTATAATCAAATTAAACACCATTTCTATTAGGCCATGACATCGATCGTCCTTTTTTAAACATAATTGATGTTAAAGCTTTTTGTACATCATAGATTAAAGTACTGCCTAACTAACTTCAGTTGCTTGCTACTCTCGTTGGATGTTCTTTATGTTGTATGTTTCCTAAAACAAAAAACAAAAACAAAACATCAAGTCCGGCGATCTTCCACTGTTGCCGATTTAGACATATCCAGGACCCTAGCGAAAACGAATAAAAAAGAAAACAAGAACAAAAAGGTTACAGATTATATCGAGCAACAAAATAAGTTTTATTATAAACAAACTTATTCATCCAGAGGTTTCCGATGCAACTGTAAAGCTTTATTGCAATCAAGAGAAAATTTACCATAACCGAGTCCCTTTTTCACTCATCGGAAGTTCTCTCTCTCTCTCTCACACACACAGTCACAGACACACTTGCTAATTGCTATATTGTTCGATCGGGTGTTCCTAAGTCCTATCAAAATAAAAAGCCTTGCTCTTGCACTTTTTTTTTAGTATTCATATTTTTTGTGGCCAAAATACACCAAAAGACTCAAATTTAAACTGCTCAACCACAAACAGTCGAAGTTTCATAAAGAAAAAGAACTTATAAGGCACTTTATATCATTTCAAATGCAGGACTATACATATATATATATATATATATATATATATATATATATATATATATATATCAGTCTATTATAATAAGTCAACCCAAGTCAAATGAGACTGTCTAATTTAGCCATTTTTTTCTCAAAAATACCCCTATACATTTATATTAATTACAATAACACCATACTCCCATAAAAATATAAAAACTAATAAAATTATTTATCCATCTTTAACAACCAAACATTCTTTTAAATCTTAAATTATGTTTTTTTTTTGTATTATTCACATATTTATATCATAACTAAACCTATTTTCTATATTTTTATTGCATTACGTACCACACGTAATTGAGCATACTATTTATAGTAAATTAAGACCTTCATCCACTATTGTCGAAATGAATAATCCACGTTCTGGTGGACTAGATAGGTTGATCGTATTGCGATCAAACCTTACTGTGTTTCTATATATATATATATATTGAGAGAATAGCTAGAGAGAGAGAGAAAAATATCTTTTTATTAAACCAACTTAAAAGCAATTGTTTACAGCTGAGATATATATATACATTTGACAAACTTCAAATCAGTCCTAAGAGTTCCAGAACCGTCTCTAACAGTTCTTTACAATCAAGTACATCATTTTACTGAACCTTCAATTTAGTCATAAGAGAACTGTTTCTAACAGTTCTTTACAATATACTATAATCAATAACTATTATAAATTGACTTGGTGCTGAACTGGTGATGGATAATCATAACAGTATTTTAGAATGTTGTTTGTTTGACATTTTTCACATTATTAATTTCTACTGGAATTATAACAAATTTAACAAGTGTTTCATGTAATGCGCTTGCAGTTTCAAATAATCTCCAAGTGCATTATAGAAAATAAACTTTTCCAATGTCAGTGTCACTCTAAAATGCATTGAGGCATCAACATGCAATTGCGCTTGGTGGAAATTATCTTTTATGTTTTGCAACTATATACAGGAACTACTAACAAATTATCTTTGTGTGTTTGGCTAATAATCGAAATTGACATGTAACAATCAAAAGTAGCCACTTTAATGTAACCTAACTTGAGCTGGAACGTTTCTAGGTCAAAGTTTTTCTGTGAGCTTTGAGTTTGAGGTAGCTAAAGTTTACCTCAGCTTAACTTGTTTATTACTTTATTGTCGTATTGTAGTATATAAAACTAAATAGATGGACTTGTTTGCTGCTGGTTATTTTTAGCAGCTAAGGTGACTGTATCCAAATCTTATACCTCTAATCTCTATCTCATTCCGTATCCATTTAGTTATTTTTGTTCAAATTTTAAATTTTTATAACATTTTTTTTATGTTTATAAATCGTAACAACATATTCTATACATATTTTATAATATTGGGACATCTTGTTGAGTTACATTTTGTTTTTGAATTTTATAATTAATTTACACTATTTTTTATTTTAATTCCAAAATGTAACATTTTTGAATTTTTTGTAAGAAAAAAATTATCGGAATGTATTAAGACATGTCTAATCGTAATTATAGTACTTTTTAATTTTTTTAAATAACTATTTTGAGTTAAAAAATCAATGGGACACATAAAGGTAGAGATTATGGATAGAATATTTGTACTCCTAAAATAGCTATAAGAGTTATATTAGACAAGAAATATTGATGAAATGGAAAATGTGCTAATATATCCAGTCATCCAGAGAGGGAAACACAATTTGTATGTATAAATTAATATCCTAAATCCGAATACAAATGACAAAAAGTCATCTAAGTCATCTTTGGAAAATCATAAAGATAAATGGAAATGTGAGAAAAATAAGGTTAGATAGTAGAGAGAAATAAGTCATATGGTAAGCTAATTAGAGTGGCCCTTGATTAAGAAAAGAATAAACCTTAATTAGACTATACACTGGAATATTTGAGACTGGATAGTTTTCATGGGATCATATTTAGCTCCCTCTCATGCACTGAATCGTAATACATATGCGCGCATAATTATGTTTACTTATTAGCAAAATTTTACTCGTAATAAGAAAAAAATACTTACCTTTACAGGTTAATAAGATTCTATATATTTATAAGAAAATTAGAGCTGTTTCTGGTTTGATTGCATTTATTTTGTTATCTTTTTTTTAAAAGTGGATATTAAATCACATTTACATATTCACGATTCACAAGTGAAGCATATATACGCAAGTATGTAGTATATATGTATATGTTGTTATAACTTCTTAATCTTCTTCTCTTTATTTGATTTTCATGATATAAGAAATCCTCACATAAGGGTTTGATTAGCCAGGTCCAATATGAATTCGCATATTTTATTGATTTTCTCTTTAATCTCTCTCGTCCTAAGTCCAAACCGATCTGTTGAAGGAAATAGCTGGAAATTATCAAAAGAAGAAGATCTAGAAGTGGAGCGAGAACTTAAAATTTTAAACAAGCAACCGATCAAAACAATTCAAGTAACACTACTAAATTAGCTCTTGTTAATTTTCAAATAGTTATAGTTTTCATGAAACTATAGACATTTATTTTAAATGTTATCATGACTAATTAATTAAATGATTTTGATGACTGAAGACCAGATATGGAGCAATTTACGACTGCGTAGATTTCTACCAACAACCCGCGTTTGATCACCCTAAACTGAAGGATATTCGTTATCGATTCAAGGTAAGGAAGGACTCAAAAGGTATTCCCTTTTCTTATAGTTGATACTATTTTTTGACATACTTGTTAAATTGGAAATGGCAGTTGGAACCAATATTATCTAAACCTAATGACACATGGGATCAAGTTTCCTCAGAGGGCTTTCCTAAAGTTGAAGCGTGCCCAAATGGAACGGTTCTTATTCGAAGACACACAAAAGATGATCTTATTCGACAAAGACTAGCAATGAAATACACATCTTATGCAGCGAATTACGACTTTTATTATGTAAGTTTTATTATATACAGTATACATTTCATCAACTACAAACTACTATCACAAAGAGATACAGTAAAATAAACGAGTGCAGCGTCCACAATATAATTCATCAATAATACGATATACTAAAACCAAAAAAAAATCACTAAAGTCATTGACAAAGAGGCGCATATAGTAGTGTTCACTATTAAATTCACCCCTTCGGTGACACCAAGAAATGTTGACGTCGTCGCAAAAAATAAAGAATACCTTTTCGATCACGAAAATATAAGTAAAATATATGGAAGACCAACATCTTTATTCATATACATCAACTAATCTTTGTTACCAACTATAGTCTTCTATAATAGCAATTCTGAATTAGTGATCCCGAATGTTTTTCCATGTATGGTTCTTTCTGAACGTCAATAAATTTAATTAGAAATTTCAAGTTTGGCAGATTACTCATTTTTAAGAACTGATGTGTATCAATGCTAATCAATCATTCAGTATGCAATCGCTCGCACAAAGTCTAAACCAGATAGATATTCGGGTGCCAGTGTCACGCTTGACGTTTGCAATCCAAAAGTGTATGAGAGGGATTATAGTTCAGCGCGGGTTTTACTTCGAAACGGTCCCGATAGTATAGAGGCTGGATGGAAGGTAACCAATTTATCATTAAAGATAGAAATAATTTCATCAGACTTATTATTAACAACAATCAGATTCAAACTTCTCATCTTTTAATGAATCGTTGTCGCATTAGGTGGATCCATATCTAAATGGCGATAACTGGCCTTACTTTTATCACCGTACAACAGTAAGTTTCTGTAAATTGTCGACACACACAAAGTTCTATCTATAGAAAAAAAATTAAGAAAAATACTAAAAAGTTTTATGTCCAACAAATTACAGGCAGCTCGAGGTGCACATTGTTACAAATCATTGTGCAGTGGATTTATTGTTACCACAACAACAGTAGCTGCTGATGCGAGAGTTACAAAATTCTCCCAGAGGGGAGGACAACATTATTCACAACAAGTGGATATTGCTCGAGTATATATTTAGCTTCTACTTTTGTTGCGAACGTTATTTATTGTTTATTTACCAACAATTTACTTTTTGAAAACTGTTGGTAAAATGAGTGTCTTTAGGAACACAATAGCAACTAATTTTGTTGCTAAACTGTTGATAAAATTTAGCGACGCTCTCTTTATGAATATTTTTCAAAAAGTAAATTGTGTTGGTAAATAATTTTTTTTTTTGTAGTAGTGTTTGGTACCCTTAGTAAGATTTATTGTTTCAGTTTTTTTTAGCCTAGATAACGAGACTCACCTTAACACAAGTGATCTTGAGTTGCGGTAGATATGGAAGGAAGTATATGGTGACATTTTGATCAAAATATTCAAAAATTAGCGTTCCCCCAGTACGGCAAAAAAACCATATAAGGTATCAGAAAAAACTATAGAATGTCGGGTGAAAATCTCACGTGTCAAACGTATCTTAAGTGCGGTTGTTGGGATCAACTAGGTCGTATATTTGAGTGTCAATAATGCTAAACGCATAATTGCCAGAGTTTGATTTTATATCTTTTAGTTTTCTATATATTTGATTTCGTGATATTCCGTGACACAGGAGCCAAATGGAGACTGGAAGCTACGCTTTGGACCTAACGATAAAAACGAAATCGGATTTTGGCCTAAAGAAATATTTGCGGATGATGGATTAGCTCAAATGGCTTCTTATGTAGACTATGGAGGGGAGGTTTTTAGTGAACCGTATACCCCGATGCCTGCTATGGGAATTGCCTATTTCCCAAATACCAACCTCGTAGAATCTTCTTTAGTTTCTAAATTGACATACCGAAATGAATCAGGTGTCAAAATTGACGCGAGTGATTTAGAACTTTTTTCGAATTCGGATGCAGATTATAAGATCATGGATGTACCGAATGAACATGCCTTCACATATGGGGGTCCTGGTGGGGGAATAAATACTCTTATTTGAAAAACAACATTAACGACATGAGATCGTTGTTTGAGATATAGCAAATTGTTTGATATGTCACAAATTGTTTGATGACATTTGCTATTGATGAATTTTTTTTTGCTGATGATTTACTTGAAAAAATAACAATAATTGTTTAAAATAATGGAGATGCTACTGAAATGGAATTTAGACTTTTGGTGACTGTTAATAGTACTACAACCTTTGTTATATTATACTACTATACAATGAAAACCTTGCACGTATATATATTCCACGTTAGAAGACTAAATCGTCATTTAAGTTTAAAATAAATCCTTCCTAATATTCAAATTTCTTCAAATCGTATTTTCATGTCTTTGAGATTTGACTCTGTCTTGCCTCCATTTCATAACTCTGATCTCATGATCTCATTTTGAGATTCTTGCATGTTTAAAATGAACTAGTCATTGATTGCCTTGATGACCGTTTCTTTGCTACTAGTACAGAATCCTCACTTCAGTCTCATTAGGCATTTGCAACCAAAAGTGCAACTGTTAAGAAAACTTACTTAAAACCATTAAACGCACCATGATAAAACTCAATATAAATAAAGATCATATTATGGTTTGCCACAATGACAATTATAGAGTTAATTCAGTCTTATCGTATATATAGCTACTAAGATGATACTAGATGCTCAGATGTAGTCTACCAGGTTCTCAACGTGACAATGGGAATTCGGAGTATTATTGTTTTTTATTTCGCCTAATGGAATAGTTTCCTCTGATGTTAGCATGGGTTGGGGTGAGTACGAGTCTATACTAATCTGTAGAGATCGGATCGTGACATCTGCTGGTAATAGGTTTGCTCTTGATTTCGTTTGATGGAGTAGCTACTTTCAATATATACACTTGGAATCGAGCCACCACATGCTTATTTGCTTTGATCGTTTATCTGTATTACACTCAAATTAGATACAAAAAAATTTAAGATAAGTAAAATTAGTAATCTGTTTGTAATTGACTGTGCAGTTTTTTTAATTGGGATATGCATTTATGTGATAACACTGCAACTTACATTGTACTGAAATTAGTTGTTAGACAAATAATCGAGAAGGAGTTTAGTTTTGGTTAGTTCGCTTGACATATGTGTTCTCGGTAGTAATTTGTGCTATCGGAGCTTCCAATAGTATTTCGTTTTATGTATACCATCTCAATTTCGAGAAAGAAAAAAAGAAACTAATAGAAGGAACAGTAGTTAAATTTATAACTTCGAACCCACTGAAAGAATTCACTTGGTATTGAACTGACGTAATAGTAGAAAACTTTTTTTTTTTTTCGTTAACATTTCTCAAGTTAAGGCTATTTGAAGTCAGGGGCGGAGTAAGGACGAACGTTTTGGGGTTGCAAATTGCAGTGTTATTTTGTGCTTTGAAAAACATATTGTTTGCGATTGCACCCCTTTGTTACTTAGCTCCGCATGGAAATATAATAAATATTTTCCAAATGTTTTAATCTTGCATATTAAAACAAAAAATTATGTCGGAAAATAAACTTTTGTGAATGTGTCACTATTTGCATTGAGGAAAAAAAAAACTGTGCTTGGTGGAATTTATCGGCAATATTTTGGAATTATAGTAATTACAGACCGGAACCACCAATGTGTCTTTGGCTAGTAAGCACAATTGACATGTAAAAGTCAAAAGTAGCCCTTCAAGATAATATGGTACTAATAGTAATCGTGTCTCACGTGTGTGTGGTATGTAATACAATAAAAACATATAAAATATGTATAGCTATGATATAAATATGTTGGTAATACAAAAAATATATATTTTAAGATTTAAAAAAATGTTTGGTCGTTAAAAAGGGATAAATAGTTTTATTAGTTTTTATTTTTTATATTTTTATGAGAGTATGATATTATTGTAATTAATATAAAGGTGTAGGAGTATTTTTGAAAAAAAATGACTAAATTGGACAAACTCATTTGACTTATTATAATACAATGATTATAAAAAATTATATATATATTGACCACTCTCAAAGAGATCATTTGATTACCATATGAGCATTTAGACTAAATTTCTTTAAACGTCATTACCACTCTCAAATGATCCGTTTGTAAAGAGTGGTCAATATATAAAGAAATATTGACCACTCCACAGGACAAAGTGCATGCACGCAGCTTAATTAGACTAAATTTCTTTAAATGTTATTTAAGCCGTTTATGAAGTAGAATTTTGTCCTATTATGATTTAATTACCATATGAGCATTTCCTACCCCGTATGTTTCTGCACATGTAAAGAATATTTAGGTAATTGCTAAAGATTTCATGAGTGAAAATGCAGTGCACCATGCACATATCCGTTTTTATCACAACGTTACCTCATTAATTCATCATTATTTCGATTCTTTCTTTTATAAGTGACAGTACTTAATTAGTGTGTAAACTCTGAGTTAATTTTTCCCAATCTTGGTAGAATATATACCCACCCGTGTGTGTATAAAAGATCTCCAATTGCAAGGCAAGCATTTCGGTTTCTTTTCAGTAATGAAGTGCGCTTTTATAATATCCATTGCAATGTGGTTGAAATATTTGTAGATTCCGAGTTTCGGTTTGACTTGGGTGTTTGACATTCGCTTTTTGTTTGTATCTTACCCGTCTTGTTTTTGTACTTTTTAGTATATCAGTTTTATCCATTGTCGTCATCAGTTGGCCTTAAAACATGAAAATGCATGTTACAATTTTAGCTATCTTTTTATCAACCATCTTTCTATGTCACGATAAAGTTGTGGGAAGTAGATGGAGTTTATCGGAAGATGAGGATTTTGAGATCGAGAGACAATTAAAGCTGCTGAACAAGCCAGCAAAGAAGACCATCCAGGTAATATCTGAATTTTACATTTATCTTTGTAAAATGATATTTAATAGACAAAACAGTAAGATAAATCTCTTATCTGTACAAAAATTATTGAGATCCAAATTCGTGACTATATTAATGTAAACTTCAACAAATATACTTGTAGTCGAAGTTTGGAGATGAATATGATTGCGTGGATTTCTACGATCAGCCTGCATTCGACCATCCTTTGCTCAAGAACGAAACCTTCCATTTACAGGTTAGACTTAAACATATCCAGTATTCCCTTTTAGTCTATGGCTAACTAAGAAATTCATCTTCTTCCATCTGAGATTGTATTTTCTTTCTCTTTTTTCTTGACATAAAAAAGTCAGTTTATAATTTGTTAAATATCCAAATAATTCGTAGGTGGAATCTATTTCATCAAATAACATGAAAAATGATCAATTTTTCTCTGAGGATGTGCCCAGTTTTGGACTACAAGGTGAAGAGTGCCCAGTCGGAACAGTCCCAATTAAAAGAATCACGAAACAAGATCTCATAAGAGAGAAAATTGCACTAAAAGATAGAGTTAATGGTCCGGAGTATGACGATGTTTATACGCATGTAAGTTTCCTTTCTTGTATTTGTTACTTGTTTATATACATGTAAGTTGCTTTTCTTGTTTAAGTTACTTGTTGTTTTGAGTTCTCATTCTAATCAATCATTAGGGTAACCTCTATGATAATGACACCATAATAGTTGCTTTTGGAATATGGAGTATATATATGATACTCTAGTGATAGAAGGGAGTTAAACTGAACTTTATTTTGACGTATTGGTTACTAATTGTAGATTCATTGCGAAATTAGAAAAGTATAAGGGAGACGTGCATGATTAATTTTCTTGAACAAGTAAAGGAACTAAACTTTTTTGCTTATGTTAATTACTTAATTCTTACCCAGTTAATAGAACCATCTAAAAAAAAGGATTTAAGTTTTATATTTTCGTTCATGACTCGTTACATCTCGTTTGCTCTCACAGACTTTCCTTTCATGTTCTTTCTTCAACTAAGTACATTAATGAAGAAAAATATTCCACTTGAAACAGGGGCTTTCTACAAACTTAGAGTCTTTTCCATACAGATCTAGGTTTATTGATATTTATATATGAATACAATTCAAATATGTTACTCAAATCTAGTAATCTTTATAAGTATTGGTATTAATGTTGTAACTATACACTAGCTAAATCAATACATTGTATCTGATTATGCGACACATATTCGATTTATATATAGGTTGCTGTGGCTAAGACAATATTTAATACACACAAGTACTCTGGAGCTGGGGGCATTCTATCGATTCATAACCCAAATGCAACTGGTCCACAATATTCCGGATGCAGAATCTTAATTCAAAGTGACACCGATGTTATTCAAGTTGGTTGGAGGGTATAACTATAACTATAACTCGTCATTATATAAAAAAAGTCGTTAGCCAATTCATCCTAAATGATAAACTGGTTTCCTCGTAATCGTAACATGTTACAACTGTTTTTTATGTCATTATAGGTCGACCCATTCCTTTATGGTGATAGCAAAACGCGCCTCTTCATACGCACAGATGTAAGTTTTTACAAATCTTACGAATTACCATGTTGCTTTAGGATGTAACACAAATTATATTCAACTTTTGTTCGTCTCTTACATGAACCTATGGCCAACTTTGGTGTTCTTGAAAATTTTAAGGAGAGGAAATGAATATTCATCGTTTCTTTCTATCTATTATTATAACTAATTAAGTACTGTATTAATAAATTAATCTCATATAACTGTTGGAAATATTATTTGTATAATGTTTTAAAACAGACTGGCAACTCTCACTGTTTCGGCCTTCGTTGTTCTACATTTGTACATACAAATCAGCGAATACCTATCGACGGAATTTTCCAATTTATCAGCTCCCCGGGAGGATCAATCTTTGAAATTCAGCTTGACATCAAGATGGTAAAAGAATCACCTTTTCCATAATTAGTTGTTTTATTCCAGTAATATTATATTCCCTGTCTTTTGTTTAATAATGTTCCCCATGCAAATCAAAAAAAGAATTAAGTTCCTTTTACAATTATTCACATATTTAACTTATTAATTAAAAAATCTTAAAGAAGTGACATAATCTCTAGCTAATATGGATGGACAAGGATTTAAATTGTTCATTATATATTTCACTGTTTTTTTTAGTTGCTACTGCTACTTTAACCATGATAAATTTTCAATCTTAAGAAAAGTACGTATGCATGCAATTACCCAATCTAGCAGTACTGTTATTAAAGAATACGTGAAGTCTATATATCGTTTTACCAATGTTTAGAATCTACTCCATTTATTACTTTGTGGTTTCTCGAATGCATTTCATCACGTATCTATTTCCGCCTTGATATATCTCTACCATGTTACGAAAACATAAATATCAGGACTCATCCGGAAACTGGAGACTTAGCATGGGACCTTATGACAGAATTGAGATCGGGTTTTGGCCACAAAATATATTTAAAGACAAGGGGCTAAAACAATTGGCTAATCACATCGAATGGGGCGGAGAAGTTTACAGCCCACCACCGGTACCAAAACCGCCTATGGGAAACGGGGCTTTACCTACTACTTTCAGGTTTGGACAAGATTCATACATAAGACAAACCACTTTTCGTAATGAACAAGGGAGTCTCAAGGTTAATGCCGTTGATGCACAAGCTTATGGAGATAATATTGACTATTTGGTTTTTGATTTACCATATCCTAGTGTAGCTATGGATTATTGGGGACATGTGGTCTTGTATGGTGGCCCTGGTGGGGGTATAACTTGATTTGGTTGGACTACATTGATGTTCTTAGTTTGTAACAAAATAAAATTCCGAATAATTTTATACTTTTCTGATTTCCTATTATGTCTCTTTCCGACCTGTTATAATTAGACCTAGTTACATTCCTGTTTTCATTATAAGAAATAAAGAAGTAACTATGACTTCAACAAACTTTTGAATAAAAAGAATGTTGGAAGATTTTTTTAGGTCAGTGAAAGGAGAAGTTATTAAGTTTTCTTCGATAGCAAAACTAAATAAGTTGGTCGACAAGTTGCTTTGCTGCATAAGTGACAAGTTTGTCGACAAACTGATCGATCTATCTCTTAGAAGGAAAATGTTGCATTGATCGATATTCCAATAAAATACTATCTAAGAAATGTTACTGCATATATAGAATACATATAGCAGCCAATAAATATTTCTTATTGGAACTTTGATCATTAATATAAATGTGTAATTTTAAGTAAAGAGTACTGACTGAAGATAGCATGACCCGGAGCTTTAGTCATATATGTTTATGAAATATCTAAGAAATGTTCTAATCTAAATATGAGAAAAAGCACATTAAGTGGTTTAAAGTTGCTAGACTTTTGCAATTTAAAGTTGCATGTAGTTCCATTAATATAAATATGTAGTTCCATAATACTCGATTATCTTGAGGCCTAGGAAATGTATAAGTACAGTACTAGTATAGACATATATATCACTACAAAATAATGTTTGATTTAGTGAGAATCAAAAGCTGTCACAAGCCCGTCGCAAAAACGTCACAAAAACCGTCGTTAATAAGCTCGTAACAAAAAATACCGTCAATAATCCCGTCGCTATTTGAGTATTTTTTTGTAGTGTATATAGAGTAACAGAGACTTCCTCATATAGTCATCCAGCAAGAGCACTCACATCATCTTCTATTATCAATTTATCTTAAATATGATAACATTGTTCTAAAATTGTATACGTATCAGTTTATTTATCCATTACCTTAAATATACATAAACTTAAATATAAGGAATCAATATATTCTTTTGTAATTAAAATAATAATTTATTTCTCTTACTTTTTTCTTATTCTCTCTCATTTTATTTTTAATTTTCATATATAAATTAATAAAATAACAAAAAGATGAGTTGTAAAGTTGTGATAGAGAAATTTATAAAAAATATGATAATTTATATAAACCAAAACGTTTTCTTATAAGTTGTAAAAGTATACTTTTTACTTTAAATACGAGAAAATTTGTAATTTATTTAATGTGCTTTTTCTATTAAATTAATTTGGGTTGAAAAAAATTGATAAAAATATATTAAAATATAGTAATATATAGTTATGATAATAAATTTGATAGAAAAACTCAAAAATGTATAAAGTTAAATTGTTACCATAAAAATATAAAGGTGATGCTAATTATCTTAAATATGAAGCAAAATATAAGGAAACTGGTGCGTTTTCAATACCCTATTCCATAACGTGGCTAAAATTGTATGGATTAATGATTTCGGACCTTTTGGCAAATACGGGGTGCCAATATTTTTTTATCATGAAAAAAAAAAAAAACAATTGTAAGGCATTAAAACTAATGTAAAGTTGCCATTAAATTAAGTCCTGAAATTGTATTATATACAATTAAATTCATAGTTGGTATTTGGTAAAGACAACCCATTTGTTTTAACATTTTACAACTTACATAATTAGTCAACTGGAGGTCATGACATAGCTTTAGACCTTATCCGATCCGGTGTATTGTCAATTTTTTCGAGACTTTGCCATCTTTAAAGATTTAGCGCCAACTACCCGGAATACAATACCGTCCTCATCACGGCTTCCGCCTACACCTCCATTTACAACGCCAACTACTGTTAAATCAAAATTTTATTTTTAATGCATGAATCAAAATATGTGTATATCTATGTATTTAATATATGTTTGTATGCGAATTCAAAATCGACCAGCAGCATGATCAAGTCTAGATATCCAAATTGACTCGATTACATTTTATAAATTAAAAAGGACTCGAATCTTGATTTCAATCACAGACGAATTGGGATGTCGCTGGAGGCCCGGAGAAAATCGACTATTACAGAGTGTTTCACACAAAATTTCACAACGTGCTGAAAACAGGAAAAATGAATGCGAATCCAAGTAAATTTTATTTATCAATTAATTTGCGGGTACAATTTCTGATAATTTCTAAAAAAAAATATAGAAATGAAAGTCATTTGATTTTCCTTTTCGAACAATTTGTGATGGCTTAAAATGTTGTTGTATACTCTTTTATAAATTTTGTTGAATTTGCTTAACTTGAGTAGAATTATTCGGATTTGATAAAGAAGTTTGTAGTTTTATTGATTTCGTCAGTACGACTCAGGTCGTCAATGACTTTAATGGCGGTGAAAGAGTTGTTCGTAAAAGCGGTGACCAGTGTTTTAAAGAGCGGGTAATCAATTGAAAAAAATCCTTAAATAATACTCTTGAGTTCTTTTTATAAGCAAATATCAAATTTCAAAAACTTGGATTTTAATTAATTTAAAAGCAAATCCCGCAATGCGTGTTAAATTAACATCTAACCTAATTTCAATCCTAACTTGTAGTAGTAAGTTGTGTAAGTAAGTAACCTCCAATTTAAATGGTAGATATCGACAAGTAGAATTAACCTTTATTTTAGTCTAAACCAGTTTTTTTTTATTTATAAAAGCATATCTAGGCAACCTAATCTTGTACACATGTTAGCCTGCCACAAGTCGTATTCATGCAAACATTGCAAGGAAGGAAAACTTTGTAGTTGTCAATGGCAAGCATAGCTTCCAAGTGGCAAATTGTTTTTTTCTTGATTATGGTATGGTACCTGTAAAATAAATATGGAATCAAACAAACGCGTTTTAATATTTTACCTCGTTTCGTAGTGGCGTAAATGTGGCAAAACTTTGTATGGGAGCATAAATTAGGAAATAAAGGACGTGCCAATTTCTTTTACGCGGTAACAAAAAAATAGATTTATTATTAAGTCATGGATTTAATATAAGGTTGCAGTATAAGTATACTGATATTATTAGTAGTATTTTACAACCAAAGCTACAGTAGTAGTGACACAACACTTTGTATAAACATTCTAACTTACATAATTAGTCAACTGATACAACTTTAACATATACAGTATAATTTAAAATTGATCTAATGTACTGTAATTGATTTTACCATCTTTAAATATCTAACTTATGTTTATAAATGAAGAACATAGGGTGAATCTTGTCCAATCGTAATGTCAGAGTCTTATTTAATTCCGACCAGTCTCATACCTAACCAAACGAGACGCTATAATCATAATAAAAAACTTCGAATTTTGTAGACACCCAAATTTAGCCTATTCTTTTTAAAAAAAAAACGTAACTACTTTTCTAAAATTTCCAAAAGAATCTTAAAAATTTAAAAAGAAAATTCCCCAAAAAAGTATCCCATTTTATTTCAAAAGGTCTCAAATAAAATAACTAGCAACTTATATAAAGAGGTTTGATTTGTTGATACATATCAAAATTGAAGGTTCATAACAAAAATTAAGATTAAGAGACAAAGAAGAAGATGACCAAAACCCCTTAAAAAGATCTCTTTCATTGCAGTTACTTGTCTCTCTCTCTCTCTCTCTCTCTCTCTCTACCACACCTACCAAACCACCTTCCCAGCACTTTCTCTCTCTGTATCTATTCTATCTCTCTCTCTACATCTCTATTCTTGCTACCAATCCAAGACTCTACCTTTATCTAACTTACAAGCCAATTTCTTTCCAAACCCTCAAAACCCATTTCCCTTAACCAAAAACCCATATCAAATATCTCACTCCCAACTCAATTCCTAGAGAGAGAAGAGAAATAATAAATATGGCAGGTGGAGATCTTGAAAATGGTGGGAACAGCAAGAACAGGACGGCGTATGTGTTGGACTCGCACGAGACGATGTGGACGGCTTGGTTGGTGCCGATGATAGTGGTGGCGAATGTGGGGATGTTTATTGTGATTATGTATGTGAATAACTGTCCCAAAAACAATCAAGGTGGGGATGGCAAGTGTGTTGCTTCTTTCTTGGGAAAGATCTCTTTTGAGCCTCTTAAGGAGAATCCTCTTTTTGGTCCCTCTTCTTTGACGTAATGCTCTTTTTCTTTTTTTTACTCTATTGTTTATTGTGGTGCTCTTTGTTACTTTCTTTTTATCTTCTTTTTTTATGCTTTTAATTGTGGCTTGAAAAAGATTCTGGCTTGAAATGTAAAAGCAAGTGCTTTTTTTTAGTCTATTGTTGATTGTTCTTATTATAGGGATTGAGGAGCTCTTGGTTACTTGCTTTTCCCCTTCTTTTTATGGTTTGTTATGTTTTTAATTATGGCATGAAAAAGATTCAGGATGAACCACTTTATAAGCCTGAAAAAGCCCAACTTATTTGCTCCTTGTATGTGTGTGTGTGTGTGAGCAAGTGTCCTTTTTTGTTTTTTTAAGCTAGAATTGATTGTTCTTGTAGGGATTGTGCAGTTCTTGGTTACTTGCTTTTTATCTTCTTTCTATGATTTGTTGTGTTTGTAATTAAGTCTTGAACTGAATGAACCACTTTATAAGCCTGAAAAAGCCCAACTTATTTGCTCCTTAGTTTTGATTTTAGAGATTTAGTATAATAAAAAATAATTATTGTTTTCATTGGATTGTTCATTTGTTTGGTAGCAGATTTTAATCTAAGTTATTGTTTAATGGAAAGCGTGTGGCTAATTCTTTCGTTTGGGCCCTCATCTAGCAAGTTTGGTTTTTACAAAACTTTCTTTTGTTGATTCTTGTATGTTGTGGTATCAGGTTAGAGTGTCTTCCATTGTAATAGTTGTAACTACATTGTATTTCTAGTCGAAAGGACTTAATTTTGTTTGCTTCTAATTTGACCTTGAGTTGTTTAGTTGTTGATGGCTTCATTGTAAGAAATGTATAGTTTGTTTGACTTCGATCTGTGCTGCCTTGCTATTTCTTCTGTGCTTGATTACTAGTCCGTAGTTTTTTATAAAACCCGTTGTGGAGTTTTTTATTTATTTTATCTATGCTGTTTGACATATGGCGTTGACATGCTTACACATTTTGTGATCGTTTCGGTTCTCTGTTCAAAATGTGACTCATTTTTTGTTAGGTTCAAATTTGGTCTGATTATCGAAAGGTTCATAGACAAATTCATAAAATTGTTATTTTTGTTGTTGTTTTTTATTTGAGGGTAAAGTGAACGTGTTCTTTTCTCACATCTTCAGTATGTAACTCGTTTTTTTCCCTCTTGTTTTAAATTGATTGTTCATAGTTATGTGAACTTCAATTTCGGAATTTCTTCACTTTGATAATGCCTTTGAGTTTGACTTAGCGTTCGTAGTTTCGTGATGGGTTGAGATTTTGTTTTCATTGTCTTAACTAGTTACCGTCGATTAGTTTCTCGTGGTTTTTTTTCAGAGTAATAAGAAGTCTTCATTCAGTGTACTGTTTAATTATGTAAATTAGATACTTCTTCAGGGGCTCTAAACAATAGACGTGGTATCCATGAACTTGTGATGGTGTCATTGGTGACTTGAAGATTTTTTTTTTTGAACTTACTTTTCTCCAAAAAGGTTTTTATAGATGCATGAGAATGTTATTTAACACAATACCTTGTCTTCTTCGTAGGAATCTTTTACATTGGTTACTTATCTTTAGGGTGAATTATGTTAGCTGTGATGATTTATTTACATAACCAAAGAATTCAGGAAAGATGGGCTCTGGACAAATTTGATTTCTATTTGATTTTAGGATTGTAGAATGTTTATTTGATATATGTATTCTAATCTTTTACAGATTGAAAAAGTTAGGAGCGTTAGATTACGACAAAGTGGTGAACCATCGTGAAGCATGGAGATTGATGTCATCAATATGGTTACATGCTGGTGTTATTCATTTGCTAGCAAACATGTTGAGCTTGATTTTCATCGGAATTCGTTTAGAACAACAGTTTGGCTTCAGTATGTAGACTTTCTTTTTCTATGTTGCTATACTATTTCAGCATTTTGAAAAAATATTCTGATTTTCTTACGGGTAATTTAAAGAAGCTAGATTTTTTAGGTTAAAAAAACCTAGGTTTATTCTGCTTAAAACTTCTCAACTTTAAAACATCTAGAAAAGCCCTGCTTTTACGCGAGTCAACCAAATGCAGTTCTTTTTTTTAGCCAAAAAGCAAAAATGTGGGATTAAAAGCTTTGACCAAACATGATCTTGGTGTCATACTTTACAAGGATGTAATCCTTTTCATGCTTTAAGTTAAGTCAATATTTATATAATTGCACCTTGTACGAGTCTCCTCTGTCGTGCCAGTTACTTCTTTCTGATTTGTCAAGATTAAAATTTCATGAACCAAACTAGTGTCTAGTTGTCACCAGTTTGACCATTGAAGCTGTCAAATCCGTGTTTAATTACAATTTTACAATCTATGCATGTTTCTATGGCTTATCTGATACTCGATATAGTAAGTTATATTTATTCACATTTCTAAACTTGAAATGCGTAATGTTTGTTGGTATTGCATTTTCAAGGGCTTAACATTTTTTAAGCTATGTGCATCACTTTTAAGAGGTCTGTCTGGCTGATCTGATAAGCTTATTAATAAGCTGACTAATTTGAGAATGAGATAAATATGATTTCTTTCAGCTTAATGATTCTAGACTTTTTAGGAACTGAAAACAACAACGCCTAGCTTTTAATCTGGATCTTGGGCACTTTATATAATACTCTTTTTTCATGTATCAGTCCGAGTTGGAGTAATATATCTACTTTCGGGTATCGGCGGAAGCGTACTCTCTTCACTTTTTCTCCAAGGTCCCATTTCTGTCGGGGCTTCAGGTGCTCTCTTTGGACTACTTGGTGCAATGCTATCTGAGCTTCTTACCAATTGGACAATTTATACCAATAAGGTGCAAGTTCCTAAATTTTTGCTATTTTTCAGTGTTTATATATTTTTTCACCTCATCAAAGCAGTGAAACAATCTGTGAGACTAATTATCATCACTGTCAGTTCATGAGATTAAGGGTGCGACAGTTTAGTTGCTAGTTCAGTAGTTCTGAACATATATACTAGTGTATGTGGAAAAATGTATTTGACGATCTTTGTCCCATGCTCAAATTTTATAGATTAAATTTTTAATACCATAGTTTTGGAATCAGATGAATAGTTTCTTACTGTGCTTTAGAGGTTGATGTTGTACACATTTTATAAAGTAACGATATTTACAAGAACTCCCTTGTTAACAGGGGTCGGTGTGAAATCCACTCATCCCCTTTAATAAGATTTTTTTTAAAAGGAATCCCTTGTTTTAATTGGTTCCGTAATTAGTGCGTGTCTTGAAAATCTTAAAATTTTAGTCACACAAAGGCATAGTGTCTAGGGGACTAACACCAAAAAAGGAAAAGGAAAAGAAAAATAAAGCTCTAGCGGATGACAATGAAAATATGTCTCTTCTCCTACTAAAAACGAGCTACTAGAACAGTTTTGAACAAAATCCACGGATTATTTGTTTCTAAAATTATTCCTTAAACATAAAAAATTATAAGCCTTTGTAATGTAGTTTTGGGATCAGATAAGGTGTTATTTTGTCGTCTTCCAGAGGTTACTTCTGTACTGAAATTAGCCTTGCGTGGAAAAAGAATGGCGAATTTAAGATATATATAATCTTGGTTGGTACCAAAATCAGCGAACATGTCAAAGGGCATTTAAATGGTCCAGAAACACAAACGAGTATACTGTAGATCTTTAGGTGGGCGTACTGAACTATCATTTGCACATAGGGAGAAATTTTAATTTGGTCACCATATTTTCAATTGCAACACTATTGGTCCTTATGGTTCCGTAAGTTTCCGTAAGATATACCCATATCCCTTCGTATGGGGACTAAATAATGTCAACCTGGGGACCATTTATGTAACATCTTCAACAAATGAGGAGTATTATTGTAAATATATCAAATTAAGGACCAATAGTTATCCATTCACAACTAAGGTTGCCAAATAGAAATTCTATCTTGTGTATGGGGACCATTAGTGTTGCAGTTAAAACTATGGAGACCAAATGAAAGTTTGATCCGCAGCAGCATGGCGGCTAAATTTATATTTCACACAATTACTTATTTCAAACTGTTTGTGATTCTAGAACTTACCTCACTTTAGGAAAAATCTGACCCATGTGTGGTACCCTTTGCTAATTCGCTTTTGTGTATATTGATAGGCTGCTGCCCTGATCACCCTTGTAATCATAATTGTGATCAATTTAGCCCTTGGTATTCTCCCACATGTTGATAATTTTGCTCATATCGGAGGCTTCTTATCTGGTTTTCTCCTCGGATTTGTATTTTTAATCCGTCCTCAATTCGGCTGGGCTGAGCGTCGAAATTTGCCAGCTGGTGCTCGTGCCAAATCCAAATACACAGCTTATCAGTACGGATTTTGGGTGATTGCTCTTGTCATATTTATTGCTGGGTAAGCTTACTGCATAATTCAGTAATATTTATCTATGTTACACAGCTAAAAGGAAATCCTTTTTACAGGGGAGACACGCGTATATGCCATAACATGTTTTTTGTATTATTCTCAGCTTTGGGAATGTAAATATTGAATTTGCATAAAATTTGCAGCGTGGTAACAAATAAATTTGTATCTTTAATTTGGAATACTATACACTTTAGCAGGTAAAAAATTATTAGCTGAAATCCGGTTGTACGCTTTGAACCTTGTGTACAATGGTTAACTGTCAAGTTTGTTATCTTTGTTCATTTAATTTTGTTGCTTATAAGCCAGCAAGCCATTAGGTTGGCCTAACTTCAAAACTGAGATTTGTTTTTACCTGTCCTTTAAATAGCCAGTTTATTTGCTGAAAAAACAACAGCCAAACCAACTTGTAATTATTCTAACAAGTTTTTGTAAACTATAATATCAAATGCAGATTCACAGGGGGGTTGGTATCCTTGTTCAAAGGAGTGAAAGGAAATGATCACTGCGATTGGTGCCACTACCTCAGTTGTGTGCCTACATCAAAATGGAATTGCGACAAGTGAATACTATTACTGCTTCATTATTTTTCTCGATACTGCATTTCTACGTAATTCCAACTTGAGATAAACATATATTGGGAGGATGAATTATTTCTTCACTTCATATTAGTGCTATACTTTTTGTACATTCATCTCCTTCTCTTGTTTGTTGATGTATAGACATATTGCTATCTAACGAGTACGGATGATATTATCTTTATTTAATTGTGTTCTTGGTATGAAATATATTTTCCCTTCGTATGAAATTATCTTCTTCAGTTTAATATTAGCTTTCTGTTCTGTTGGAGCTGATTACTTAATCCATAACACCCTGCAAAAAGTTTATTTTAATCACAAGCAGCCATGTTTACAAAAGCTTCAAGAACTAGCATTCTTGATCAATATTCTCCTGAAGTACCGTGTCATAATTATTCTTCGTGTGGCCTAAATTTATTGAATTAGCAAATCTGTATGCTAAGATAGCAAATCGATCCATTGCTACTCTATGGAAAACAGTAGACAAAAAAAAAACGTTTAAAAAAAAACAACAAATAACAAGGAGATAGTTAAACATCATTAATATTTAATATGTATAGACCTATTCCATTTTAAAAAAATAACCAAATTATGGCTTTTAGGTTTTATGGGTGCGCAATGTAAGAAGAAAATCAGACGTCTTTTTGAGACTGGACAAAAATCTATTGAGCTTAAATTTTAATAATTTTCATGGCAGAAAATGATGTCCTTCGTTTATTAGGCTGGCTAACAAAATGCAGTGAAAAAACAAGCATAATAACTGAGGTGAAGAGATGCAACCAAAATATTGGGTTGAGGAAACACTTTCAAATCATTTTTGAATGGTTGTAGTCATATCGTTTCCTAACTAGTTGTATTATACTAAATGCTCTTAACCCAGTGAACGTACATTTGTACAGTAATTAACTAGAATTGCGAATGTTAGTATGATTTTTAATTGACGTGTGGGATTAAATATGTAAACGCTAAAACTAAAGGTTCCACAATACGCTCTTACTTGACAATTACTTATTTTTAATTTACATTTGATACATACATTGCTTTTAAAAAAGTTCAATAAGGTATAACAAAACTATATGAATAAATCAACCAATTTTTAGTGTGGAGAGGCCATCTTGTAAATAAACTAGAGATTTGTAAATATATGAAGATTTAGTGCCAAGGAAAATTATGAAGGAGCTTATAAGAAAAAAATTCCGATAAAAGAGAAATCATTCATTGAGATATTTTATTTAAATTTCATGATCATATGAAGTTTTTAAAATGACAATTTAGTACATATTCAAAAAATTATTTACAAAAAATCCGGTTGTTTTGAACTTGATGACTCATTTACAAAAATGTACATATTTTATGAACCTATTTAAAAATAGGTACATATGACATTAAAAAAAAATTTAAAAAATTTAAAAATTAAAAACTAAAATTTTAAAAAAGATATTTTTTATACAAAAAATATGTGTGATTCTGCATAATCTTGTTCAATCGTGTATGTATAATACTGTTTGATCATGTAAAATTTTATGTGTCTTATACTTGTGTCATATTACTCAATAATACACCAAACATGGGTGTCTGTACTTGAATTTATGTATCATGATATCCATATAATATATTTGTTGGATAGTCCTTTTTATGAATTACATTTGCACTGATGAGTGTAATTATGACATTTAGATCATTGGCCATTTAGATCATAACAACTTATTAGTTCGGACCTTAACATAGTTATGATCTAAATATATATATATACTAGCGGGTGTGCCCACGCGATGTGTGATGTAACGTATGAGTTATTGATAATCGTTTATAAAATCAACATTTAAAAAACTCACAATTAATACTGTAAAAAATTTACATAATACTAAAAAAATCAGAATACCTGTGATAGAGAGAGTAAAATTACTGGCATAACCAATTAAGTGTTAGTAAAAGATTAAAAACATGTAGACCCAAATAATATACCTGGAGAAGAAGATAAAACGCTGATAAAAAGGTTGGAGAAGAAGAGAAAACACAAATAGAGTGGTTGGTTTAGTATCTGGAGAGAGAGAGGGAGGTTAAACTTTGTGGGTGTTATTTTGTAATTTATGTGAACTTGCAAGGTTGTTTGACAAATAGTAGGTGTTCACATAAAGTAATAGTAAGATATACTAGTAATAGTAGCTCATGCGTTGCGTGTGTGACACATAGTTGCATAAATATAAATATGATCCGGCACAAATAAATTTAACATTTTAAAAAATTTTACAAAAATAATTGGATGAATATCGTAAAAATATAATGTTTTATTGTTATAATAATATAAAAATACATGTATGATGATTTGTTTAATTAGTAAATTAGAATATGAGCATTTTTGAAAAAAATGGGTAAAATTGGACGGGCTTAATATTTCTTGAGTTTTATTATATTAATAGTATATATATATATATATATATATATATATATATATATATATATATATATATATATATATATATATATTTAGATGATATATACGTGTACTTGAACTATTACGTTATTATTTTTCATAAAGATTGCCGTCCAATGTGATGAATTTAGAGTTATTATATCAATAAACGAGTTGCCATAACTATTATTTTTATCATTGTTACACATCTCACTCGTTTTAATTAAAAGTAAACAATATTAAAAATGCATTTAGAAAAAAATAAAATTGAAACTTTTGGTAAGTTTTTTCTTTTGTGCGAAGAACTTCAAAACTTATCAAAATTTATTAGTGTTTGGTTTTTAGAAAAACAAATATTGTAAAAAAACACGTTATTCAGCTTATATACATTTTAAGAAGTAATTGCTAAAGATTTCGTGAAAAAACACAATAATATTAGTCTGAGTCATATTCGTTAATCAGAGATTTAATATAGGTAGCGACCGACTTATTTTCCAGAACTAAAATTACTTGGCCCCTAATCTATTAAGTTCCGCGTAACGGTAACTTTAATTGCTGCTATAAATAAATAAAGATAAATACGTATGTTATCCTTCTATTTCTCTCTATTATATTTAATATATATGTTAGATATATCACTTTTCGGTGGAGATCCATCCTTTGTAGGTTAACTACTCGCCTAATTAATATATATATATACTGATTGATTTTGTAGGTTACTGTTTTATTTGTATTGGTTTTATGTTTTAGGGCTTTTACAGGTTGATTGATTTGATTTCAATATCTGGTTACTTTTTTTATGTGCTGTAAATTATATCTATTTTACTGAAAGCCCTAGTTACTTTTTACTGATTGATTTTGGGTTTTTTATTGCAACTTTATTTACGTTCGAGTTCGACCTTTTTCAGTAAAGTAATTAGATCTGATTTTTGTACTTGTTAATTTTTACGGATTGATTTTGGTTTCTCAGCTTGCTATTTAAATTAATTTCGATCTGGGTGTGTTGTCTGTGAAAACCCTAACTAGTTTATACAAGATTAATTTTGGGTATTTAACTGTAACTTTAATTAAATTCTACCTTTTTAGTTAAGTTCTTAGATTTCGTTTTTGAAAATCCGAATTAATTTCTATAGACTAGTTTTGGGTACTTCATTGCAAATTGAATTGATTTTTACCGATTCGTTTGTTTTTTCTGTGAATTAATTTTGATCTGATGTTTTGAAAACCCTAATTAGTTTATACTAGATTGATTTTCGGGTATTTAATTGCAACATGAATTGATTTCAATCTGGTTAATGTTTTCTATGATGTAAATTAGATCTGTATTTGGAAACCCTAATTAGTTTTTACAGATTGGTTTTGGGTTATTAATCGCAACTTGAAATAATTTCGATTTGTTTATCCACTCTTTGAAAAGCATGACCAGTTTCTACAGATTGAATCTCGGTCCATCTATTGCAGATTGAATTAATCTTGACATGCTTACCTTTTTCTGTGAAGTATTTTTTTTAGATCCATTTTTTTTTAAAGTTTCTAATTAGTCTCTGCAGATTGATTTGGGTATTTAATTTCAACTCACCTGTCTCTATTATGTGTTGGTTATTTTAGTACATTCATGATTTTGATGTATGTTTTGGACTCTAGAAATTTCAATGATTTGAATTGGTTTTCATTTAGTTTACTCCTATAGCTTCTTATTGCTGTTTTAATGAAATAATTAGACCAGGTTTCTTAAATCCTTGAGAACTTTTTGAGTGGGGGTAAATTTCAAATATCTGAAATTTATTTTTACTATAATCTACCCTTTTAGAAAAGTGCAAGCGTTTTGGTATATCAAGATCTCGTGTCTCAAATTTGAAGAAGCAATTGTTGTATTATGTTGTTTTAAGAGTCTACTCATTGTATTGATGAGTGTATGCATTTTTTTCTTATGTATAAATTTAATTTGGTAAAATGCGAATTGATTTAGTTTGCTAATTTGGAGCTACGGATATAAATGGCTGAGATAGTATTAACCAATGCAAGTGCTTGAAGTTTTGATTACTTATTTTTTTAAGTTAGATAAATTTGACATATCAACTTTAAATCTGGATGTTTAAATGCTATGAAATGAACCAAAATTTTCAGAATGCAGTTTGCGTCCTAGTTCCTGATGGATGTAAAGATCAAGGTGTGCAATTGAGTTTGCTCGACTCTCTATAAAAAAATTGTAAGTGCATTATCAGGCTTTTGTCTGAAAACATGCATAAGTTTTACTTCTAATTATTTAGGTTTTTGATTGGATAGTGGCGAAAGCACTATTGTTGATAGAAGATATCCGGTCCTCATTTTCTTGCCAGATGTGCTCACTTTCTTTGGCAACTTTTTTCTCTGGAGGTAAATATCCATATTCATTGTTTGTAACCTTGTATATCTTACAGCTTATTTGATAAGAAAATTGTTTCAGGATCGTAGTCGCAGCAACGCTAAACTGTAAAAGATTTATTTGCTCTATATTTTATTTAAATTTTATTGCATAAAGTATATTTTTTCCTTGGGACGTATGGTAAACATATTTAATTACTTACTCTTTGTCTCACAAAGGTGAAAGCTTAATTGCTGATTAATTGTTTTTCACGTGCCTAAGTTTTTATAAGATCTCTACTTTTGCATGAAGTGCATTTCTTTATGGTAATTTGTTGTAGCCCCATCATTGTAGATATATTTAAGCATAATTTTTAATCGAGTGTTTTCTCCGGCTAGATTTAATAATTATATTTGGTCAAACTGAGATCCAATTTTACCCCTTTTTGCTAAGTTTGGTCAAATTTTAGTGATTGTTTGTAGTCTTGTATTTTTAATTCTAATATAATAAGTGCAACATATGTATTTTTGTAAGGGGTAAACGTGTTCTAAAAAAGTCTCTATGGAGGACGAAGCAAGCAGATAAGCATGTTCATATCCCTATCTACTAATGCTTTAATCAAATTTCTGGTTATTTTCTGCATTTTGTACAAGAAAGACTTGCAAGAAATTGTACGTTGTATAATCGTTCTCGTGTATTCATATATATTTTTCTTTTCTTTTTAAGGATCTGGCCAAAGATACAATTTGATCAAAATCTAGAGGGAATCAAATGATACAACGGGTGTTCTTGTAAGTTTGAACCCATATGCTTTAAACAAATTTCTAATTTATTTTGTACTTTTTACATTAAAACTTATACATACTCCATAAGATTCTGTACATTCTGTAGCTGGTAGTCCAAATGATCTTCATTTGTCTAATTTATTTAGTGTTCTTAAATCCCTGAATACTTTCCGAATAGCTGTAAATTGCAAATATCTGAATTTGTTTTTATTATAATCTACTCTTTTAGAAAGATGCAAGCGTTTTGGTTTATCAAGATCTTATGCCTTAATTTGAAGAAGCAGTTGCTGTATTATGTTGTTTGAAGAGTCTAGCCATTGTATTGATTGTGTGAATTTTTTCTTACCTATAAAATTGAATTTAGTATAATGCATAGAAACTATCATAAAACACTAAACAACATCCATACTTCTTTCCTTTTTTTATTCTGGTATTGGACTCTTGACTGTATGACTTGTGATTTTGTTTATAATTTGTTCATTATCTAGCAATTTTTATTGTGACTTTCTTAAATTAGTTTTATCCCCTGTACTACGTGTATTTCTGTGTTGTAATTATGGAATGATTGATTGCGAGTATATCAGCTAGTCCTAGTGGTTGGTATCATGTTTTCTTTTGAATATAAAAGAACTCTTATCATTTTAATTGTTCAATTTATGGAATAGGTGCAGTAGATTGGTATATAAAAACAAAACAAAACAAGCTGTGTTGATCGGAAGGCATGCTTTTCAACATACTGACTCTTGATCCTTCGTCAGTATAATTATGTGCTGTATGGCAATTAATGGCAAGAGTAAAACTTGTTGCTGGCCCATTTGAATATCCCATCGGCGATAGATCTCTGTTGGACATGGTTCGTTGTAAGGTAATACAAATGTTTTTATAGTCTAATTAAATTTAATTGAAAAATTTGCTGTATACAGGTAAACAAACTACTTAAATGTAAACTTTCAGGCAAACCGATGTGACAACAAATGATTAATTATTTAGTTTCACGCTGCAAAGTTATAAATGTATCATGCAAGCCATGTGAACCGGTCTCCTCTTAAGACACTAATGTCTTCCTTCTATGAAGATGTTTAATATTTTTTATTTTGTATTTTGGTACTTGTTGGATGACTACTTTCTGATTCATATACCTTTGTTTTAGAGGAGCCTTGAAGTATAAGTTATATATGCCTTTGGTTGAGGAGGTTAGGACTGACTATCCCCATTCTCCTCAAACCCGTACCGCAGAAGCCGTGTGTTCTGAGTTACCTTTTAAAAATATGTTCTAATATAGTTATATAGTACTGAGTATATTTTTGTACATAATATACGTCTATATTGTTAATACATCGATTTTGTTGTGACAGCAATTCACTAATCAGTGAACGGAAAGCAATGAATTAAACCAAAACAGCTACTTTTCCATAAACTAATAAATTGTGACACGTTAGTAATTAATTAGTTCATTTTTTTTGTTTAGTTCAACGCTGCAAAGTGAAACACGTATTTGCAAGTCATGTGAACGGTCTCTTATGACGCTATCTGTTTCCTTCTATGAAGATAATTAATATTAATTATGTTGTATTAATATTATTTATGTTCAATATGTGTGAGCCTTGTCAAAATCTTGTTAGTCTGTGCCTTTTCCTTTACCTTTTCCTGTGATTCTTAAATATTTTTTTTACTCGAGAGCTTCTAACGATTTGAATAGTATATGTTTTTGTTGGACTTTAATTGGTTGAAGGCGGATAAAAACAATTGTAGACGTGTTTATTATGCCTGCTTTTGGTACTTTTGCCTTGTTACATGAAGGGTGTATTTTAAAACTATAACGTAATGTCTGTAACAACACATCCATACGTCTATTTTAACTTTTGGTTTTGGACTTCTCCTGTATGATTTGCGATTTCGATTGCTGTTTGTTATTTATCAAACAATGGTTGATGGCCTTCTGGGCTTTTGGTCCCTGTTAGCGCTATAGGTTGTGAAGTCTTTTATTTTCATTTGTTATATTGTAACGATGAATTGCAATTTATCAACCAGGTTGATCCCCGGTAGTGATTTATTTAAATGGCATTGTTTTTTGCTTTGAATTAAAAGGAATTTTAATAATTGTACTTGTTTAATTTATGGAATATGTGCAGAAGATTGATTTAGGAAAAAAAGTGGCACTGATGAAAGATATATATGTTCCACAAAATGGCGTCGGCTTCTTTGTGACTTTAGCTGTGCTGTATCTGATGGCACGGATTGATGATGCTGTTGAAAGAATTCTTAAGAGTAAAATTTGTTGCTGGCCTATTTCAATATGCCTGGCTGATAGATCTTACATAGTTAGTTGTAAGGTAATGATACAAATCCTTCTTTTGTCTAACCAAGTTTAATTGAAATATTGGCTTATGAGCAATCTTAGGCAAATAGACTATTTAGACGTAAACTTGCAAACAGACTGAAGTAACAGCAATACACTGATCACTGAACCATAGCAATGAACATGTTGCTTGTCCATAGACTAATTAAATGCTTACACATTAGTTTGTTTGGGTTGTTCATTGTTTGGTTTATTCAATTCTGTTAATTAAAACTGTAATGTGCTAGCCTTATTGACTGCACATTAGTTTCTGATACTCAACACTACTGTATTTTGATTATGTATTTTGGCATTTGATAGACAACTACATTGTTTTAGATTCTAATTTGTTTTTTAGTTATTGGCTTGCTTATACATATTCCTCTTTTCTTAGAAGAGCTTTTTGGACTATGAGAATTATGGGTTAAGGAAGGTAAGTAGGACGTGTACCCAGGTCCTCCTAAAACAGCGTAAGCCTTGAATACCGGGTTTCCTTTTATCTAACTACCAATCTACTTTTGTTGTGTATTTCGGTACTTGATAGATATTTTTACTTTGTTCTACTATCCATTTATAAGTTATTGGCTTTCTATACACCCCTTTATATAGTGGCCTTGAAGCATGAGTATTAAGGGTTGAAGGGGTACATCTGATTGTTTAGATCCGCTCATATATTCCCTTACTTGCATACTTTGATACTTATTCATTTATCTGGTAGATGATTACTTTGTTATAGTTTCTTCTCATGTTTTGGGCACATATACCTATATTTAGAATAGCCGCGAGTATTGAGGATTATCAGTGAAGTGGGGGTTGGCTGAGTACTTGGATCATTCCAAACCCCGTAATGCGTAAGCCGTTCACCAATTGCCCTTTATCAGTATATTCTCAGATACTTTGATTACGTATTTGGAAGCTATTTCTATCGGGATGTATTTAAATCTTGAATTAATTTCTTATTATATTTTTGCTGAGAATAAAGGAAGTATGATTCTTACACTCTCCCCTGCTGTTTATAAGCGTTGGTCGTCATGTGTATTTTTATACAATAAACAGACAAATAGTATATTTTTATACAATAAACAGACAAATATGCGTTGGTCGTCATGTGTCTCTGTACTTCTGTTCTGTATTATCATTCACATATTTGTTCTCATAATAACTTTTCTCATTTATTGTGCATTCTACCTGTACTGGAAGTGGAAGGAGAGCAAGTAATACTTTTGAGCTTATTAGCGTAAGTTGCTATGCGGTGGTATCTTTATCTGTAATGTTTATCATGGTTGAGGCAAATTGGTCTATTTTTTTTTTTTTTTTTGTTTTTGTTTTCATGCGTTTAGCAGGCAAAGCATATGCAGTGTAGTATACAGGAACTTAAAAATATTCGGTTTCTACTCCCTCAGGTACTTGTTATTTTGCCTTCTTGTATGGAATAGATTGAAATAGTTGACTCTAGTATTTGTGTATTTCCATTAGTAAATTCCATCTGAAGTATTATTATTGCTTAAAATTGGCGCCCTTGTTGTAAGATCGTAGTGTACCTCTTGAGTTGACCTTATTGAACAGATTAAACTAGTGCCTTTAAAATTCAAAAAAAATTCCTGCGTTTGGAAGGTGATCTAAGAAATATTGTCAAATTCCGGTTGAAGGAAAAAGGGTTGATAACTGAAACTTTCTTCATTGTTCTAGATTATACTCCTTTTTCCCCCTGCAGCTTGTTCTGTTTTCTACACAGTTCTTGTGGTCTTCATACATGGAGGTTAGATTTGTTAACTTTCAGGAATTAGTTATTCGGTTCAGACTGTGATAACTCATTCACAGAGAGGCTAGGAATTAGGATACTCATGTTGCTTGTTTAGGACGTGAGTGAAAAAAATGGAGAAAGAAATTTTAAGATTACCCTTTCTTTGCAAAAGTTCTTATGTTGTCTAAAGCTTAATTTCTCATAATCTTACATTTATATTTTCACCAGAATCTACTCTACGCCTCTTCTCGTTCTTCTTATCTGTTCGATCTTCTTGTGAAACTTTATCTATCCCTTGTAAATGCCTTTTCACTGACTCTCATCTCTATTACTGCTCTTCTCTAGGTTGAGGACCTTATTGCATATAACTGTCCGATATTTATTGATTAAGCTCTTCTTTCCATATTTCACCAGTTCCCAATGCTAATCAGGTTGACTAATCAACTTGGTATATTGTTATTCTTTAAATTATAGACCGAAGAATGTATTGATTATGTTTTCCAGGTAAACAAGTTGGGAAACAAGTATACCTGTCATAAATAGCTTATTATACTTTACTCCAATATATACTGGTGGGTTAGTATGCTAGCTTGCCTCGTATGTTCACAATGTTATGCAGTACACGATATACTCGGTAGTCATTTTTCCCTTTGAAAAATAAATAAATAAAAATATTCATTTACTTTAACCAAGTTGGAACTTTTTTTAAGGATGAATTCTTCACTGACTGAGAAGTTAGTTGCTGCCGCTAGTTTACTTCATTTTAAAGTACTAACAAAACCAAATTTGTTACAGTTTGGTAAATGAAGAATCCATCCTTCACTTCATTTTAACGGATGGATTCTTCATTGACTGAGAAGTTAGTTCCTGCTCTTAGTTTATTTCATTTTAAAGTACCAACAAAACCAAATTTGTTACAGTTTGGTCAAAATGGAATGATTCATTTTTCCTTTGGGAAATAAAAGAAAGATTTATTGACTTTAAAGGAAGAATCGCTCCTCATTGACTTTAAGAAATTAGTTGGCTACTTCATGTATAAGAACCAACAATGCATTACGAACAGTTTTTTAGAATCAAAACAACACATTTTAACAAATCTTGAAGTGACAATAAATTGAAAAGAGAAGTCGAAATAGAAATAACGGTGTGATTGATGATCGTAAACTTGTATTATCCAAGATTTAATGTTTTCTTCACAACCATAATATATATGTATATGTACATAATATATATACATATATGTTATGTACATACATATATATGTATATATGTATGTACATAACATATATATATATATATATATATATATATATATATATATATGTATGTATGTACATAACATATATATATATGTGTATGTACATAACATATATATATATATGTGTGTGTGTGTGTATTCTCTAAGGGTTAGATAATCGGTGGCCTCATAAGCCGGCGGTTAGCCTTTTTAGTCAACCTCATCTTAAGCACTGGTAATGTCAAATATGTTATAGGTTAATTGATGAAATGGAAACGACAGACTTGGACAAATCAATAGTTGATAATGAAGAGGAGAGATGAAAACACGCGGATTTTCATGTCGCAATTACAATGGCCACACACCAGCTGTTCATGCTTCTCTTCCCTTTGCCCTTGCTTCTCTCGGTAATTATTTTTCAAAAAAATCCTTGGCTGCGCCAATAATTATAAAATAAAAATAGTGATTACAAATAAAAAATGGTGTAGTAAGGAAAGAATTGTAGTTGTGTGCTACATGAGTCTGTTGGGATTTTGAGTAATCAATTCGCTCCATAGAAGAAAGTCTGTATGTTCCCATATGTCATTAGATTTGTCTTTTTCACGCATGTCTTTTACTACTATATATGTGACACTGAAATAATTACGGTGGTTATCTTTGTAGAAGTGGTGTGTTTAGTACATAGCGGGATCTTTGTGAAGAACATATACGGTTAAACTAATGCCCTATCTAATTCATTATTTGCAGCAGTTTTTTTCTGTTAGTACAGTTTTAAACTAATTTCTTATGATCTTATGTGTTTGAAGTAGTTAGGCGGAAATTGGTTAGTTGCCTTTTTTCATCAAGTGGCTTCCTTAAGCAATAATATTGCCATTTATATTGCCTGTTTGAACAAGCTTTAAGCCATATCTGTTACACTCTATAATATGTAGAACTTTATATTGAAGAGAACCGCCATTTTTTGTCCGTTTTTAACAATTTCAGGATTTACACAAATATTACCATAAAGATGACACCTTAACCTTACAACACTTCATCATTTTCTGTGGGATCTTTGAGCTATTTCTTTCTCATACTCCCAGACAATTACTCATTGAGATGGGTACATGCATTGAGTTCGTAAAATTTGACTTTGTAAAATTTGAAACTTAGTTTCTAACTTTTACAACCAAGTTTTATAGATTGACTATTTTTTTTTAACTTTTTATGAAAAGTCAAAAGATTCTTTTTTAACTCTGGTCAAACTCGTAACCCAGTTACGACTTACAACTGGGAGTTATGACTTTAATTTGGATTCATATTTTAGGGCCTGGAAAAAGATGCACTCATAGGCAGAACAGAGTTTCCATTGAGAAAGAAGCATGTTCTATTAAGTTAAAATCTGGAAATTTTTTTTGAACTTATCTTCATATGGCGAAACCTGGCTGCATATTTATTACTCATTTACCTTCACTGGCAATTGAGAGAAGAACAAATAGGTAGATTATTCTATATGAGCAATGAATAAATTTATTAACTGTTTGATTGTATATTGTTTCTATCTGCAATCCTTAAGGTTAACTGGGTAGTACTTCTGAATAGAGCTCAACTTTGTTGCAATCCTGAAATTCTGACTTGCCTATGTGTGCCGCTTGTGTGTTCGTATGTTAATTAATGTTCAGGAAATGGCAACAGCAGGAATTTGGGTTTATTGTAAAATAGAAATCAGCTAGAGTTTACACTTGGTGTAATATGATTTATTTATCTTTAAGTGTTTGATTACTAGAAGCTAAAGGATTTTCTCCTTTGCTTCAACATTATGCAATCCTTTTTATCCAACTTATTACTCTCCTTATTAGTTTGTATACTCTACTATTTCTTCTGGAAAATGTGATAATTTATTTGGTTTTCGTTCCAGATGTTGTCCTGCAATTGGCGGTCTGGTTTTGGTCTAAGTGTTTGAGCATACCGGAACCAGGTGGTTTTCTTCTTCCCCACCAAGAAGGTAAACAAACATTAGATCATATCTATTTATAGTTCATAATTCATTATTATTAAACAATATTTATTTTTAATCCATTAGTCCACAGACTACTGCGTGACACTCGTAACATGCACTAATTTTGGGCCCATTCTTTTATTTGGTCTCTTTCCCTACATCACTCTTGGGAAGTGTCCATTATTAGTATGATCAAACTGGCTTGTCTTAAAATATGCAGTTGTGGACTGTAGATTTTTATGCTATATAACTCCTAGTATAAATACTTCAAGGCCCTTTTAACTCAGTGGTAGAGTAACGCCGATGTAAGGCGCAAGTCATCGGTTCAAATCCGGTAAAGGGCTTTTGGTCCAGAAAAAGTAATCTCGCCTTTTCTTTATACCTCACTACTTCTGATTCTCTGGTTTCACAAGTATTCTTAGATAAGGACACATGCAATAAAAAAAAGATCCCCAGAAAAGCTTTATGAAGGAAAATGATACCTAAAGGGCTTCAAGTTGTTCCTGGTCTTTTAGTTTATAAATTCAGCAGCTGAGATAAACATAACAGTTTTAGAATGCGATTTCAAAAAGTTTACTTCATAAAATGCAATAACTATTTACAACTTAAAATCATAGTTCAAATGCATATCATTTGCCCAATATATACTTTTTGTTGTTAGAGTTTTTGTCCTGATATGATTGTATCATACATACATACATATATATATATATGCATACATATATATATATATACATATATATATATATATATATATATACATACATATATATATATATAATTTCGAGCAGATCAGGTAAAACTTCAGACGTTAGACTGCTACACTTCTTGAAAAGCATTGTTCTTACCATGAGGGGGAATTCTTAGAAGGGGAGTTCATTCGCACATCCTTTTCGTACAAGGTTGTCCTTTTTTATCCTTTACCCGATTTAGTTTGTGTTTTGTTGTTGTTTACTTTTTAAACTTAATTAATACTTTTACGGGGTAAAAAAAGACTAAACTCATGAGGTTTAAATTAGTGTCTTTCGCTCCAAGTTCCAAATTTAAAACCAGAGGTTTTTGAGCTTAATTCATCTACAGTCCTATACCAAATTTTAAACTAAATCCATAATCAATTATAATTCACTTATTTGAAACCTTACATATGCTTTACTTCATAGACACGAGTAAGTTTCAGCACAATCTGTTCCCGACAGGCTAGTGACTTGACATGGGGATTCAACATAACGAAATTGTGGTTGCTGCATAAAGTGCTCAGTATCAGAAGTTTGACTGGACATTAATTACATCCTTAGATTTGGTTACTTTTGTAGTATCTTATGAAAAAATAATTATAGACACCTCAGTTTTAGAATGTGGGCCATGTGGCGACTGTTGGTGTTATTATTGGAAGGTTCAAGGACAATTAATGATTTTTTTTTTGAGATTATGGTGACTAAATCTGCCACTGAGCTTTTTTCCTTAAAAAAAATAGTACCACCTGCTAGGACCATCTAGGATCAAAAGTTACACCGACAAACCTCAACAGATAGTATTATAATGATAAAAGAACTAGAAAGAAGGCTAGTGATGAATTCAAAAGTCTCAATTCATAATAAAATATTTTGTAGATCCATGAGTGAAGGCACGCTGCCATTCGGCTACACTTTCTTGGAGCCAAATTGCATTCCCTGTCCTTGTGCTCTCCTCTAAAACACTGCCGTGAATGGTGCCAGGGGCAAAGTCTGCAGGAATTGTGGCACCACTTACCACAACATTCTTCCCCTCCCAAAGCATGGCAACAACCGCAGCAGAGACGATATAATCAAGAAGCTCGTTAAAGAAAAACTTCGCATTTCAGAGCCAAATCTTTCTTCTCAAAATTGTCAATAATCTTTCTTCGCATCATGCTTAATTCATGATTAAGGTTTGCTCCATTTTCGCTCTGTTGAGCTTACTGTTTTCTGGTCTGTAGTCTATTTAAGCTTTAAATCACTTTGATAACTTCTTTTCGAGGGATTTCTTCGGGGTTTTATTTGCAAAAGAAGACGGACCTTAACGTTCAAAGCCTCTTTGCTTATTTATAGGGTTTCTGTACATAACCTGAGCTATCAAACATTAGGGTCGATCACAGCTAAACTTTCCATTTTGAGCAATCCCAAGCAAAGTATTGTTTGGCTAGCTAACCCAAAAAGTTCCACTCCCTGTAGCATACGCAGCCTGACATGTCTGAAACCAAAACATTCTAGTATCGTATGGACTTGAATCCAATTGACGGGTTAAACCTTGTTTTTACGCACATAAAAGAGAATAAGTGGTAAATGCGCTCTTTAGATTAAACGTTTTGATCATCTGATAGTCAAATTACAAATCTCTTAACAGATCCGATAGTGGTCCTCAGCATTTGTTGATAGACAATGAGGTTCTTTCTTTCGGAAAAAAAAAATGATAAAAGACAAAAGAACCTTGTTGTTTTCTCTTCAATTTAGTGTTGAATCTTCACCACTTGGCAACATTGTTTGTACTTTACAGTACCAACCATGTGATAACTGTAGGCGGCCAAATTATCAATTGTTATTAATTAAAAACACAATTGCAAATAGAAAAACTTAACTGAAAAAGTCAAACTTCTTATTACTCATTAGAGTTGTCTATATGCGGTCTCTCAAAACTTACATAAACATTGCTTAATAAATCAAAATTTTCACTAGACCGAACAATCTCCAGCAATGGAAAATCCTGTATCTAATCGTTCTAATTTCGAAATATTTCCAAAGGATTATATATTTCCACCAGATCAAAGACCCGGCAATGAAACTATTCCTCTGTGCAACACGGTTTCGGTGATTGACTTTGCCAAAGGCGATGATCGAATACATGTAATCCCAGAAATTTTTAAGGCTAGCCAGGAGTTCGGATTTTTCCAGGTAAACTTGTTAAAATGCCATATATACTAATTTAGAAGTTCGCTGAAGTTTATGTTCTCACATTTGGGTGTTAGGTGATTAATCATGGTATTTTGAAAACTTTGATCGACGGGACTATGGATCTGTGCAATGAGTTTTTTGACATGCCAAACGAGAATAAGGCGAGTTATTACTCTGAGGATCCTAGGCGGAGCTGTAGACTATACTCAAGCAGCTACAACTATGCTAATGAATCTGTTCATTTTTGGAGAGACAATCTCACCCATCATTGTCATCCTTTGGAACAATACAAGCAATTATGGCCTTACAAAACCAACTAGATACAGGTACTTGTTTCTTCTAATCCAAGGACTACATACTGTTGTTAATGTTAAACTGAGGAGTTGCTGGCACGCTCAAAGGCTGTTTCAGTGGTCTGAAATTCTAAATACTCTTAAGGGGTGGAGGACACATACCCGATCGAAGCCTTTGAGGATAAAACATTTTTTTAACACATCACAAATTATATTACTTTGGTAAAATCTTTGCCAATTTTCTTTTTATTTATGTACTTGATCTTTTCTTATTGTTTGTCCAAAGGGAGCTGATGGGTAGATATTCAGCTGAAGTGAGAAAGCTATCATTGAGGATTTTGAATCTGATTAGCGAAGGCTTAGGACTAGAATAAGGATATTCATCATGTCCTCACCCGAGCCTAACCCTGGGGTTGCACAGGTACGGGGACCCAAACCTATTCTTCAACAAGGCAATGTTTACGGTCTTCAAGTTTTCAAAGATGACCACTGAATTGGTATTGGGCCAATTGCCAACGCCTTTGTTGTCAACATTAGCTATCAACTACAAGTACACATTTCTCTTGGCTCTCTCCCTTTTTTCCAATAGTTCATACTGTTTTTGATAATTAGGTGCACCAATATTGACATGAGGGAGTGGTTGTGTGGTTATGTATATTTTCACTTCAGTTATTTACTGAAGAAGAGGGGTTGAATTGCAATATGCATGTCTCCTTCCAAAATGAGTACACTTCTTTCGGTGCATTTATCATTGCTGTTTGGAAAAGAAAATGCTTACTGTATCGAAAGATGTGCACTTTTTTTTATAAGAGTAGTTGTAAAATTAAGTAGATTGCACTTTATGCTTTGTTTCTGAAGGGGAATGAGTTCCAATACCCTTGCTTTTTTCATTACATCCAATCCTCACATCAGATCCCTTTGGAAATTGATTATCATACTATATGTATAAGTACAATAAATTACTTCTTTAAGAAAAATAACTGATTGCGGATTTTTCCCCCTTTATTTTTTGGTTTGGCGTTCTCCGTCTCCTTATACTTGTTTGCAACATCTACAAATTTTCTTTTATTGGTTATAAGCAATGGGAAACTAAAAAGTGCGGAACACAGAGCAGTGACGAATGCGGACTGTGCTAGGACCACTGTGGTCACTTTTATTCTTCCAGGTTTTGAAAGCACCATTGAGCCGGCAAAAGCGCTAATTACTGAAAGTAGTCCCTCAATTTACAAGCCTTTCAAGTCCAAGGACTTTCTTGCAAATTATAGATCAAAAGATTCCGAGGCGAAATCTATATTAGAGCCTTATCAAGTCTGATGACTCACTGCAAGCAAGCTTCAAGTGCTTCGGTTGAATTACCAAGCTTTTGTTTTGTTCGCGGGCTTCCCTTTCTCTGCAATTTGTTTTTGTCAATTTAAGTTGATGTCGTGTTTAATAAAAACACTGAAGAAAACCCTTAATTAACACAAATGTTCAGTTATGACCATGACATACGTAATAATCCATATAAGATGTGATTTGTTGATACTTGATACTCTGAAAACTATTCCGAACAATCAGTGTGCATTGTAAATCTAGCGGCAATTTTTTTAGTCTTGGCAGAAAATGTGCAAGTCACTCAATGACAGTTAAAAAAATATGGCCGAGTATTTGAATGCGGCTGAGTATTCGAATACGGTTAAAAACTGTGTACGTCATTCTAAAATTAATAATATGTTAAAAGAAGACATAATAAGCCAAGAATATGGTTATTTGAATGCCAGTGAGTAAATTTCCTTGTAAGAGAATTTGCACTTCAAACAAAACAAAGGCTCCCTAAGAGTAAATATGCGCTAAAGAATTCGTTTAGACTCTAAGAAATTGTATCTACGGTTTCAAAACCCCATGAAAGATTTTAGCACTTAGTGAACGAATGATACCGAAAATCTATAAGAAAAGACAGTTAACCAATGAAATTTACATGAATATCAAATTGCTCTTGTTCAAATGAAGAACCCAAATTGCACTATGAAAGTACAAAAGGCCAAGTCTCATAATGCATAGAAAGCGAGAGATCTATTAAAGATACCCCCACTCTAAGGTGCCTAATTGCTCGTGGTCCCAAAAAAATAGTTCTTGTTATGAAAACTAAAAGTGACAATTAGTGTTTTTTAAGCCAAGTTGTATATGAGTAAAAAAAGTACACAAGTAAAATGTATTTATTCTCCCTACAAAATTACCAAAACTCAGCACACAAGAAAATGGATATTCTTCTTTCAAGCTGGTGTAAAGATGTTAAGTCCTTGCCTGAAAATTACAGATTTCCACCTCATCAAAGACCTCAAGAGCTTAATGCTCCGTCATTTTCCAACCTCATAATCGATCTCCTGAAATCTACAAATAAAGAAAAATAGGAGACCATTAATCAAATTCTAGAAACGGGCGAGGGGTTTGGTTTTTTTCAGGTGTCCTATTTTATCACTTTTACAGTTCTGGTAAATATATAAATATGTATCAGGGGATGATATATTTCTTCTTTTGTATCTTGTATGTTTTTCAGTATATATTAAAAATCAAATTTAAGTGAACAAATCCGTTGTAGTCAATATATATATAGAATTTTATCCGTTGTACTTCCTGAATTAGGAGTAGTTGATTAAGAACCATTTTTTGCGTGTCATCGTAGTAATTGTGGAGTAATAAGTCCTCATACTGTTGTAACAACTAATAATTAAATAGTTAATAACTTGGAAAGCTAAAAGCTCGACCTTTTGTTATTTACTAGATTCGGCAAATGAATTACTTTAACCTCCAACCTTGTATACCATCCTGATAAAAGCCGGAATACGAGGATTGATTTTTCAAAGTTTTACTGCTTTTTGCAAATTAAGGATCAATCTATGACTGTTTCAGGAAGTTTGAAAAATTCGTCTGTCACCCGGGGGATGAATGGATTGTGGGTTCAACTATTACTAGAATGTTTCCATCAAAACATAAGAGAAAAACAAGTCGACTTATTTTCACTATGATACAAGATGGTCACCACTCCACACCTTTCTTTTCTGAGCAAGAACTCATATATTTCGATGTGTGTTTATATGTCTGTTGATATACAGTAGTCAAGAGAAAGGGTTCCCTGGGTGCAGATTGAATGTGAGTAAACACATTCGAAATGATTCATGTACTCTTTCAAATTGTAAACTATATTAAATTATACTATTTTTTTTTTGTTAAATCGTATACTGTGTTACTAATTACTATCATACTATGTGAAATAGAAATTATAGAACACAATATATGAAAACATACTTTGTTTTCAACTATCCATCGAAACATACTGAAAAAATACCGGGCTTGAAATGTTTAATAGAAAATACAAGTTCTATACTGCTCATTTTCAGTAGAATAGTTTTTACTTCCTGAATGCAGATTACACATTTCAGCTTTACATATGTTCAGAAGAGTTGCTCTAGTTTTAATTCTACAGTGGGATCAATGATGTTACAAAGGCGGCGACTATATTTCCGTTATTTTTCTTTTTAATCCATAACCCTCGTTTTGACATGACAGGGGATTGAATGAGAGGGATAGACAAGGAACCACTAGAGCAACTCAATTACTCAGTAAGTATGGTATGTGAATGACTAGGAACCTGTAAAAACATAGGCAAGAGAATATCCGACTGTCCTATTCGAAGGATCATATATTCATGTGTTGTGTTTATTTTAGTACGACGTTGTTGAGAAACTTGAAGATGAAAGACTGAATTAGCAAGTCCCTAACACACGTTTGCATCAATGTACTGCTCTTTTATTATTTGATTACCTAATTTCCTACCCCTTCAAGTTCACACACGTTTGCAACGAGAAAGAAAGGATTGGCATCTAATAGACGTGAATAAGTCCCATTTGTTCGCTTTTACTGGTGTCCAGATTTCCTTAAAAATACTGTAACTTAATCAAGAGAGAGTGAATTTAAGGGTGTAAATCTTGCGGAATCATCAACTTCCTCAACTGCACGCTCCAGTCCACATTTATCCAAGATGTACACTCATATCTCATTAGAAGAAATTCAACACAGTATATGCTTCTTGTATGTGCGTTTGGCTTACACTTTTTTACCACTGGACAATTCGTAACTGGGTATACAGAGTCATAGACGAGCATATGTGCGACTTGACAAACAGAAATATAAACCAGACAAAAGGGGGGTTTTAAGGTTTAGTAAACCTTTCTTACACTATTTTCTGATCTTCGTAGAATATTCTTTCAATATCTTGTTTGAACATTAACCTGTTATTTTCCGCAAATAAGCACACTGCCGTCTAAATTGACACATAACGACTAAAGAGTCCTGAACGGTGGGGAAGGTAAAGACAAAAGATTAAATAGACTTCGAGTTTTGGCTTGTTCAATTTTATTTATTTTTAATGCTACAACTTAAGAGAACTAAGTAGTACGTACAGATATATCTCAAAACTCGTTTCCGCTATCAAAATCACCTTTTTCGATTTTCACTCCCTGTTTCTAGTTTCCTGTGTTCTTAACGAGAGCTTTCTTGCATTTTCCTTTTCAACTGTTTGGTGCAAAATTCGGACATGTTGAGTTATTGGTAATTTTGTATATTTAAAAGTTGTTTCTTGTACTTGTTAATTATCAAATAGGTCTAATGTGATTTTTTCTAATGATCTTCTAACATGCTTATTTATATCACTGTTTCAAAAAGCATGCTTCAAAGTGAAAAAATTCGATCCAAAGCTTAAAAAACTCGCTTTTTCGTTTTTTAGGCCGCTACAAGCTTACGCTTTTAGCATATCTCTTGCAAAAGCGCTTTATAAGATTTCGCTTTTTTGAACACTGATTTATATACATAAATGGGAAAATGGCATATGCAATAATTATTTATCCACGAGTAAAATCACACAAGGATAATAATATATTACACTTTCTTAGTTGAGGACACTAAATTAATTTTCGATAGTGGTAGGATGCACTCCTATAGTCCTATGTCACTTCTATCCAATTGGAACTTGCATAACATTGGGATGATGATGATACCAAGATCATAGTTTTTAAAAAAAACTGGTGATTTTAATGTGCATTACTAGACGCATTCACTGGCCTTACAAAAACGCGACGCAACCTGCAAACTGATTGTCTGCATATACTACATACTCTTAAGTATAAATACACATATTTACGTGTTGAATTCTAGGGATAAAAATGATTAAAACGGAGAAATTCATTGTCATGGCCTTGTGTTTTAAGAGACAAATAATTTGAACTCCAAATGGTCATGACAATTGCAAACTTTGAGTCCTTACTTAAAAGTTCCTAATAATTAGTTGATCCCGAATAAACATAATACATAAGTTAGCAATTTTGGTAAACATGCTACACTCATATCCCCCACTTTCTAATAACTAGCACTTAATTAGTACCCATTTAAGCAGACACTATTCATCACAGGCACACCTAGCCTATCCAATCTACCCGAACCTGGATAAGCCTTGTTCACGAAACTGTCACGAATTCCATTAACCCTTTGAGTACTTATTTTCGATTCTTCATAGTTGTTATAAACCAAATACCTCCGTACCGAGCCTGACCTCTCCATATGAGTCCTCTGTCTAGGGGCACTAACCGACCTTGTTTTAGCCTTCGACGATTCAGTACAAGCCATGTAGTTAGGGTGATCCATATACCCACTTAAATAGCTGTTTGCACCGTCACTTTTAGTGGGCGTAAACAGGCTTCTCTTAGAGTTTCTGGAAGAAGCTGAGAAGAACTGTGGGCTGTTATGAGCTGTGCAAAAGGGGCTTTCCTCTAAGTCTCGAGGAAAAGCCATCGATGGGCTAGGGAGTGTTTGGTGAGTTGTCGAATCTTTTGAAGTAGTAAAGCTTTGACTGTATTGGTCTGAAGATAAGTTGAGGTGGGCCGAGTGGAAAAGGTTTTTTCTGTTCGGTGTAAGATGTGATCTAACAGTGTCGATTCTGACAATTTGATCACTATTTTCTTGGTCAGCATAACCATTATTTTCCAAACTGCGGTTTATATGGCCCGACCAATACCAGCTGTTTTGCTGCTTCTCTTGATCATTCATCATCCGACTACTCGATCGAGAACTGTTTCTCTGCATGTAGGAAAAAGATACTGAATTAGATTCAGAAAAGAAAAGTTCATCTGTCTTAAGAGCGCATTTTCAGTAAAAAGAAACAAACTGAAAAACTCATCGCATGTGCTGGTCAACCAAATGCTATCTATGGATTAACTAGTAAGCAAAATAGTTGAGTTCAAAAGTTGTAACCGAACAATTCCTAAGAATTCCGAAATGGTTCTACCAATCTTGGATTATTGCTTTTTCATGCTCAGGATGCAGCCTAATTTCAAAGGAAAAAAATGCCCTTGAAAGCTGTAAATCAAACAAGCTCTAAGAGTGATAATGCTACAAATTTTGAAATATTCTAAATATGGACCTTTAGGGGCGAGTGATCACGTCTTGCACTGTTTGATCGGATGATGTTTTCAAATTTCTCAGGAGTCACCGGTCCCTAAAACCAATAATATATCATAAAACATTAGCATATTATAGTAGTAAAGGAGCAACGTGGTGCATTATTAAAAATTTAATCCAACCAGATTATTTTAAAAATTGTTTCCCATAAAGTCTGCACGACTGCACTTGATTCTATTTAAAAGAGTCACATGCAAAAAGTTAACATCTTTAGTAAAAGTGGCAAGAACATTCATACAAAAGAAACTGAAATTCAAAAATTTGAAAAATAGAGGGGAAAATTGCTTACAGGGTGGCAAAATTGGGATGACTTGGCACTTGAACTAGGAGAGTCGGAAATTTGGGACCGTCCAGCACGGGCTCGTGCCTGGACCCGTAACAAGGAATGCATTCGGTGTAGCGTTTGTTTCCTCATTATGTGACCACGTACTAGTGCTTGTAATTTCACCAATGATTTTAGAGCTCGCAACGCTCTCCTCGCCTTTTAATTTACACAGATCAAACCTTAAATGGAGTATAAGCCGATGGAATAAAATATAGCCTATGATACAAGCAACTACTCAAACTGATAATCCCTATGAATGATACAAGCAGATGTTATAAAATATGGCCTAAGATAGCAGCAAGACTCGGGCAAAGGGCAAAAGAAAAGGCCTGTTGAGTGATAAATAATGCTTTTTTCTTTTGTAATCTGGCCAAATACTTAGGACATATGCTTGTACTTGTGTTTTGTAAACAATCAAATTTCCTAAGGATCAAAATTTTGATCCTTAGGAGGACATATGCTTGTACTTATGTTTTGTAAACAATCAAAATTTCCTAAGGATACAAAATTTTGATCCTTAGGAGGACATATGCTTGTACTTATGTTTTGTAAACAATCAAAATTAGCAACAATGTATAATCACGTTTCTCCATTCGACCTAACAACATAAATCTTACTCATATTCCTAGCCCATATTAATTAGCAAGTAGATGATTTAATTAGTTCTAGCCCAATTGTTAGTTCAAAATCTAAAAATTGCTAAAAGAAGTACCAAATATGGCAACTCTAATAAAATGACTCAAATTTGATAATGGCGCCAAAAGATAAGCTTTTATAGCCAAACACATGGTTCATAGAAAGTCATTGGCACATTGAAAATTTCAACTAATATTCCCCTCACATTCCTCGAGAATCTGACAAATGAGAAGATAGATTTAGACTTATCATCTGCCAAACTGAAAAGAGAGAGGGGTAAAAGACTAAAAGTCATTAGTGAACTCTAATACACACAAATCTCATAACATTGGATTGCCCAAATTTCTGTTTTTTACCAAAAATATATATTAAAAAAAGTACAAATATCAAATCGAAACACAACTTTATGCTGGCATATAGGTTGGACCCTTGTGACTTGTGAGTTCTAAAAATAACTTACTGGACTAGTAGTACTTCCAAAGAAAATAAATTGGACAAGTTTGTACTAGTAGTATCTACTATTGGCCACAACTCAAGTTAGTAATCAAGCTCTATGATTAAGCGCATTCAATATACATCTAAGTTGCAGTCTTAGAAAAACTCACTCAAAAAACATTAAAAACATACTCGAACAAAATAGAACCTAGGGAATGTGAACAATTGGTTTGAGGAAAAACTGGCAAGCGACATAAGATGCTTATTTTTAGAATCACTGGTTCATTATTTGTGAGAAATTTAATTTTCACTTAGTGTGCTCTCGAAATAAACTTTCTAAGAATCATAATGCCTAAAGTCGAAAAAACTACACTTGAGAAATTTGCTACTACTAATTATACTGTAAAATCTAAGCTTGCTCATTTTCTAACAAAATAGACCTCGAGCTAGATTTACCATACCACTTAGTAGACCAATCGAATGTTAAATTTTAGAAACACTTTGCATCATTTTTAAAGTGTATACACATATTGAGCCACAAAATTTTATATATTTTTTAGTCAGATAACAAAAGGGAGCATGCTAATCAATTAATGTAATAATGTCCATGAACCATGCCAACAAGAGTTGTATTGCTTTTGATTTTTGAATAATAACAAAGGAGTAGGTCTTCAAAAGTACACTACTCCTGCTATGTAATTTCAAGGATAGTGGTACTTGACTTAAAAATTAAATTATCAAGTCACTCAAGTGAAAATCAATATACTCTGCAAAAGTGAGGTAAAATCTTTTTAAGGCTATATTCGCTTTCCTCATGTGGTATTTTTCAAAGACAAAGTAAGATACTTGGTACATTTATCTTGTAGTACATTAAAAAAAAAAGTAAGTGAAAACAAACTACTAAAAAACAAAAGGGGCAGAATAGTAATATGCCAAATGCAAGAAGCTGTCAACACACAGTGAATTTTGGGTATTCTGTTTTTGGCTCAGACGAGAACAAACATGGACCCGTTACTGTATTAGTGTAACATAATAAATCAGATACACCGCCCAAAAACAATTGACAAAAATGAGTATTGAAATAAAAGTATATATATATCAGTGGATATCAAGTTTCATGGACAATTACACAAAAGTACACTTGAGACCATATAATCTCACAGCTACTAACTATGTTATCGTATCCAAATATAGGACAATGAGGTCCACGCGTTTTCAAACTAATTCAATGCACCGCCCAAGTCCGTGACCCAAAAAAAGCAGCAGCCATTTTACATTATTTTTGTAAATAATTCCCGGTTAAATTTCTGAATAATGCCAGAACAAACAAGCTTTTAACACAACTTTTTACATATGGCCCTATGGGAGGAGACAGTGTAAATAAGTGGACCAGTTTAAACATTAAGCTATTTTTGTCTAATGACTTAAAGGGAGAGAGGAAATTAGGGGGATGAGTTAGATTTTTTTTTCTCAATCTCTGAAAAAGCAATACTAAATAAATTAATTGAATATAACACCCATATTAATCAAATGAATCTATTATGCATCACATTGTTTTAGTCAATAAACTCTAGATTATTAAAACAACTTTTCCTTTTTACCACCCAAAACAAGTGCTAGTTCTTTCATTATAAATAAGTCACTTTTGTACAAATTATAGATGGACATGCCATAAATTAAAAGGGCAAAAAGGAGAACTTGTCTATCATTACTACCTAAGAGCAAGCACGCAGGTTCCAATAATTTTATCTAGATTTAAGGGAAAATAACTATTTTTTGAGTTTTACATATCATTTTACACTTGTATAAAAAAATCAGGTTTCCCTTACCAACTTCCCTACTCTATTTTAGATTATTTTTCTTTATTACAAAATAATACTTTCATGTTGAATTCATATATTTCAACTATGTGATAAGGAGGAGCCCACCATAATCTAATGTAAAAAATTATAAGGAAAGGTATTTGGTTCTTTTAATATTTTAATATGAGGGACATTTTGACCACATCTAAATTATGGGGATTGGACCATTTTTTGTGTGTGCCAAAAAGTGATATTTTTTCAAAATAAATGTAACTCGGTTAATTGAGGCACTGGTTGCTCTAATAAATACAATTTATTAAGCAAACACTTATAACTTGTCTATCAATGGTTAGTAAAACGTCTATATCTAATAAACTCGATGTCATAATCAACAAAAGAAAACTAGCGCATACAAACAACATGTTTCAACAGAACCACATGTGATGCATTTATTACAATCCAGGAAAATTCTAAATTCCTACAATGGAACCACCAAATCCTCCTTTTCTTTTTCAGAAACGTAAATTTTTCAAGAGATCAAAAAATAAACAAAATGATGCCACTTACCAGTATTACTAATTCTCCTACATAGTCATAGATTATTTATTTATTTATTTTGAGAAATAAATGCAAAGCAAGAAAGTACCAGTACCTTCATTTAATCTTTTTCATAAAATGAATAAATAAAAATGAAATTTTCTCAAAAATATAATGCATGAAGATTATGGAAACTACAGACTACTGTTCTATCAAGATTTTTCATAAAACTACAGACAATACATCAATTTTACCTTATCGAAAACTTAAAGTGTGCACTACAAATATTGAAGCACAATAAACCCAGACATGCATTAGATACTAGCCCAAGATGGAAAATAAAACCATTGCATTTCCTAAAATATCTAAATTACTTTAGCCCAGGATTAAAAAAACAAAAAACTATTTAAAACCGACAGTCAGTGTGTTAACTAAAGCTGTTACTCCTTACTAACAAAAACTACCAGAACAATAAATAATACATTCATTATATCACTTACAAGTTAAACGTAACATAAGTTATATATATACTTGCTTATAAAAAAAAATTATATATATATATACATATATAGTTATACATATTAAAATACATTAATACATATATAAATAAATCATTGCATTTCCAAAATAAAACTACGTATACCATGATTAAGAAAAACTAAAACCGACAGTGAGTGAATAAAAAACTAAGAGAGAAATAAATAATACATTCATTGAACCATTTACCATAACTTGAAAGTAACATAAGTTATATATATACATAGTCACATATATAAAATAGATAATGTATAAACTCCATCGGTTATTATTTAATTATACATTGAAACTTCATGAAATTTTGACAGGACAATAACTTGTATTAAAATTATCGGAATGAAAATTTTCAAAAGTTGGAACATATAGTTTAAATGTTAAATTTTATAATTAGATTTAAAAAAAATTCATTTCGATAATTTTGATTCAAGTTATAAGTCGATCAAAATTGCACGTAGTTTCGTAGTGGACAATTAAACGAGAACGGTGGAAGTATATTATAAAATAAGTAAAATACAGACCAGGTAGCTCCGGAAGTAGGACTGAATAATAACCGCGGCTATTTCCTCCTTAACGTGCGCGCGAGCTGCCTTAACATACACCCTCTCCCTGCTAAAATGCGCCTTCGAAGTTTCCACATTACGCCTCTCTCCGGACTCCGCTGCCGTGCTCTTCTTCTGTGCCGGCGCTAAGGGTATCTCCGGCGCCGGAGCAGGGTGGTGAGTCGGTTTGGGGAAGCAACAAAACCACCGTGAGACTTTGCACATTTTGTTAATAATGCTTCCTAATGGAAAAAGAGAGTTAAATATATAAATGTGTGTATTTGTATTAATATATGTGTGTATATATAGAGGGAAAGTGGGGTGAGACGGGGTTTTGGGAAGTGAGTTTATAAGTAACGTCTTATGGAAGAGACCATTGTTTCAATATAATGTTATTAGGCATATATACTTTCAATAGTAGTAGTAGTGTTATTAGGTACAAATGTTAAATGTACAATTTACTTTCAATTAGTCTATAATGCTTATGCTCTATAAGTGGAAAGATTATGTGGTGTACTTTAATAGGAGGTGGAGGTCTAACATCTTTTTTTTTCCATATGTTTTTATGGTCTCGCTTGTGTGTGTAATAAAATATACTAATAAACATGAAATATACTAATAAAATATACTAACATCTTTTTTTTCCATATGTTTTTTTTCCATATGTTTTTATGGTCTCGCTTGGAGGTGAAGATTTTTCATGAAATACAGAATCTTACTATAGGTAAAGTATCGAATTCACCTGATAGAACATAAAAATTAGACCCGAATATTCTATTCGGATAATAATCAACCCACTTTATAAATGGGTATCCAACGCTTAAATGGGTCGTCTCATACTTTTTATAGGAATTGAGGTGTTACTATCAAAAGCCCAACCCCAATCAAATGGGGACCCATGTCTGAAAAACCCCTGGGATGAAGACATTTGTCAACATCCTAGAAGGCATAGTTGCCTATAAATAGCCAACTACCCCTCCTAGAAAAAGGACCAGAAAATCTATCCAAAAAATATAGAGAGAAGTTGAGAAAAGAGAGAAACTAATCAACACACACCACTTCAAGAAATAAACCGAGAAAAGACAAAGCCGAGCACCGAATAAAAGGGGAGAAAGATCAAGACGAGAGATTAAATAGTCATATCGAGCACAATTGTAAAACCGAAATACTAATCCGAGCAAGTGTAATAGTCCGAATAAGGATAATAATCCGAGCAATAATAAAGATCAGGAAGTGTCCATTATTCACAGTTGATTTACTATTATATCATTGTTGAAAAGCCTAACGCGACCGACCAAAGTTATGGCTTTATCAAATGGCGCCGTCTCCGGGAATCATCTAGTTCCCAACTAGTTTAGAATTCGAATACCAATACTCTGCCAGACGAGCGACAATGGTGACCAATGTAGAGGAAAACCATCCCGAGATAGTAGAAACCAATAACCAAAACGCGCAAATTAGCCAACAAGACCTCGACGATCTACTCGCCATCCGTGACAGATATGAAGCTATCCAATCCGGAAACCAACCAACAACCTCCTACGTCAACCAAGAACAACCGATCGAACCACCCCAACATTTCATTGAAGGGATTGTCGACGAACACCCTTCGTCCTCGGATGACGAACAAGACGTGCCCGTATTAAGGCGTGCACGAAGACGCTTACCCGGGTCCCAGGCAGGGCCGAGCTCAAGAGTCCCTTTGCCTACAGCCTCGGTCAACTCGGGTGCTCGTTTACAAACGAACGAATCTCATCAGTTTGGCATGCCCGAGGATCATATACTCGGACAGTCGCCCCGACTACCAACTAATCCTCCGAGGATGATTACACCACCCACGGTGGAAGTGCAACACGTTGTTCCGTTAGCCGATGAAAGGAACTACGCCCAGCTACAAGCTCAACTGGCGGCATGCATGACGGCCATGACAGCGGCCGGCATCGTATTGCCAGTTATCCAACCCGACAAAGACCCACGCCACGAAGTGGAAGACTCTGCCTACAGGGCCGCCCTGGAGGCAGCGGGTAGGCGACCCGATACAAGAGTGCCCCACCAAGGGGGCAATGTCCCAATAACTATCGTCCATCCAAACACTCATATGGAACGTGTCCACACAAACACGAAGGACGGTAGATATCCCGAATACAGGATCGGGGAAGGATATGGCCCACCACCACATCAGGGAGGATACCCTCCCCCCTACCAAGTCACGGATGACGCGTTCCAACAGGCTTGGAACGTATGCCAAGAAACCCCATGTACCGAACAGATCACGCGGTACCGCAATTCTATGGGATTCGTCATCCCCGAATTCAGGCTCTATGATGGGAAGAGTTGCCCTATCGACCATCTGAGGCACTACAAGACGAAGATGGAACTGTGGAGTGATGACCATGCACTAATGTGCAAATTTTTCAAAAACAGCTTGGGTCAAGATGCTTCGTCATGGTATCACAACTTACCACGGGGCTCCATTAGAGACTGGGCAGAACTGCTAAGAGCGTACTCCACCCGATACGCTGCTCATCGGAAAAAGAAGGTTAGTATCGAAACCCTTCTGAAAATGACGATGATGCCAAATGAACGGCTCAACGATTATTGCATACGTTTTATCGACGTAGCAAACCAGATTCCATGATATGCCAATAATATAGCCATCCAGAACTTTATCAACTCCATCCCTAATGGCTATTGGGCGAGAAGGAAGTTCATAGGCAAAAACTTCCCGACTACTGATTCCCTGCTAGCCTATTGTACCCACCTCACCGATAAAAATGACGAACTGCGTTTCCTCAACCGAACTCTACCCAGAAGAGAGTCGGTCCGCGAGGCACAGGTGGGTCGCAAAAGAATTAGGAGTAACCAGGGAGAAGCATTCCAACCAACCAGCAAGGGCAAAGGTCCCGAGGTCCATAGCAGGGTAGAGCGACCACGAGCACCAGAGCCCAAACCGCTCCAGATCGCATACCCAACACTGATCAACGAGCATAAACCGCTCCAGCTCACCTACCCGATGCCACCCAAGCCGTTTCAACAAGGTCGGCCCCAAGAAAGGGAACACCGAAATACTTTCGGATCGGTCGAGCTGCGATACACTTTCAACCTATCTGCTGAAGATATCCTCAAGGATATATGCAGGGAAAGTTGGTATTTCCGACCGCAACCGATCAACACTCCCCCCAGTCAGAGAGATTCCAAGCTCTTCTGCGCATATCATGAGGATCACGGCCATCTCACTGAGCATTACCGTAACCTGCGATGGAGAATGAACCAGTGGGGCGATGCAGGATACCTAGCCAAGTTCATCAAAGGAGCTGGGAATAAAGGCAAACAATTGGCCATCGAGGGATTCGACAACCGGCAAGGCAAAACGATCAACGTCGTTCATATGACAAGACCCAAGGGCCCAGGCGGGGAACGATCGCGACAACGGCAGCTGGCCCACTTTGACCAAGTAGCCAAGGCATCACAGGCGTCGACCTCTAAACGACACTGCACACAACGACGACATCCGCCCATTTCTTTCTCGGATCTTGACGAAGAAGGGGTGATTTACCCCCATGGAGACGCCATTAACCTCCGAGTTCAAATTGGCCTAGACACGGTCAGCAGGGTACTTGTCGACCAAGGAGCCTCTTGTGATATCATGTACAGGGAGCTCTTCGACAAAATGGAACTCAAGCTGCAAGATCTACAGCCTACTGACGTCACACTGATCGGATTCATCTCCGAAACGACTAAACCGTTGGGTAAGATCGTCCTCAGTGTCACAACCGGGTCCGTATCGGTTCCCGTGGAGTTCTTAGTGGTCAATGACCACTCCGGTCACAATGCAATATTGGGCCGACCTTGGTTACATGCCATGAAGGCCATACCCTCGACCTATCACCAAAAGGTCAAATACCCAAATGACAGGGGAGAGATCGAGACAGCCAGAGGATGTCAAGAGGATTCAGGATGCTACGAGAACATCACCGCGACTCTCCAAAAACAACGAAGCATGGTGGAACAACCCACCAGCACCAAGAAGCTGATCAACCAAATATCCAAAGCCGAAAGGGTTGTCGAAGAACAAGTAGGAGAGACACTCAGGAAGGTGTATATACCAGATATGGACGAGGAGCATTACTTCCTCCTCGGCGACAACCTTCCAAAACAAGAATCCGAGGAGTTGAAAGCATTCCTTCTCAACAACACTGATAAATTCGCCTGGAGTCCTAAAGATATGCCGGGCCTAGACCCCAATACAGCATGCCACCACCTAAGTGTAAACACCGAGTACAAGCCGATAGCACAGAGGAGCAGGAAAGTGTCTGTACAGCACAGAGCAGCTATAATCGTTGAAGTACAAAAGTTATTGGAGGCTGGAGCCATAAGAGAGGTTTACTATCCAAAATGGTTGTCCAACCCGGTCGTCGTCCCTAAGAAGAACGGGAAGGAGAGAGTATGTATAGACTTCACCAACCTCAACAAAGCCTGCCCGAGGGACCACTTTCCCCTTCCAAGGATTGATCAACTGGTGGACGCTACTGCGGGGGCAGAACGGATGACCTTCCTTGATGCATATTCAGGATACCATCAAATTGCCCTCGCCCGCGAAGATCAAGAAAAGACTTCATTTATATCGCCTTTGGGAAATTATTGCTATACGGTAATGCCGTTCGGCCTACGCAATGCGGGAGCAACATACCAAAGGATGATAACAATGGTATGTCGAGATCATATAGGGAAGACGATGGAGGTATACATAGACGACATGGTCGTCAAGAGCGAAAGAGCCACATCCCACCTTCAAGATATCTGGGACGTTTTCCGAACGCTGGGCGAGCACAAACTGAAACTCAATGCGAGTAAGTGTGCATTTGGCATCAGCAAAGGGAAATTCTTGGGGCATATGGTTAGCCGACGAGGAATAGAGGCTAATCCCGATCAAATAACGGCTCTACGAAACCTAGCTGCGCCCAAGAATAAGAAATAGGTACAAGAGCTCACGGGAATGATGGCCGCGCTGAGCAGGTTCATTAGCCGATCCGCAGATAAGGGACGTCCATTTTTTGAATCACTCAAGAAGGATAGAAAATTCGTCTGGGACCCGGAATGTGAAGCTTCATTCAACAATCTCAAAGAGTACATGAGGACACTGCCACTACTGGTAAGGCCGAACAAAGGAGACATTCTGGAATGCTACCTAGCAGTTTCCACTACAGCTGTGAGCGCAGTTATCTTAAGAGAAGAAGGTTGCGAACAGTTTCCGATCTACTTTGTCAGCAAGACTCTGGTCGAAGCCGAAACACGTTATCTACCCTTGGAAAAGTTGTGTCTGGCATTGGTCGTCGCAACCAGAAAATTGCCACTATTTCATAGCTCATCAGGTCCGGGTATACACGAAATTTCATATCAAAGAGTCACTTCGATGGACGGACATTAGCGGTCGAGTTGCCGCCTGGGGGGTCGAGCTATCCCAATTTCATATCGAGTTCGCACCCCGCCAGGCCATAAAGGGACAAGTCCTGGCCGATTTCGTCGCGGAGTTCACCCAAGGCTATAACGAGCCTTTGGCACTCTCTCCACAATCACACTGGCAGATACATGTCGACGGATCAGCCACCAAGGACGGATCTGGAGCGGGGATCGTCCTAAAGTCTCGAGAGGGAGCAATAATCGAAAAAAGCATAAAATTGGGCTTCCGAGCTACCAACAATGAGGCAGAATACGAGGCCATGATAAATGGCATGCTCATTGCCCGGTCCCTCGGATGCTCCCACTTAATTGCAAGCTCAGACTCCATGCTCATCGTCAATCAAGCCATCGGCGAGTTTCAAGCCAAAGATGACAGAATGATCCTCTACCAAGAGAAAGTCCAAAGCTTGATGGCAACTTTCGAACAGTGCGAGTTAATAAGAATTAATCGCACCGAAAATGCACACGCCGACGCTTTGGCCACCCTAGCCTCGACATTAACAATGACTGACACCCGGTCGATCACAGTGGAACTACTGCCAACACTGAGCATAATTAAAAGAGTAGACCGAGTGACATCAATACAATACGAACAAGGTTGGATGGAGGACATGATCCATTATCTGCGAAATGAGACGCTTCCGGCCGACAAGATAAAAGCGCTAAAAATTACAAGAAAAGCTCCTCGTTTCTGGCTATTCGAGGACGACAAACTATACAAATCCAGTTACCGGGGACCCCACCTACTATGCGTCCTGACCGAGCTACAACTGCAAACAAGGCAGTGACCCAAGGATATTGGTGGCCCTATATCAAGCGAGACGCCGATGCGTATGTCCAACGTTGCGACAAGTGCCAACGATTCGCCAAGATACCACCGCTCCCATCATCTATGATGACCCCGGTGTCGGCACCATGGCCGTTCGCTCAATGGGCAATTGATTTGGTCGGTAAACTCCCAAGAGCACATGGGAGTGTGGAATATCTGATCGTCGCGACGGATTATTTCACCAAATGGGTCGAAGCTAAACCCCTCCGAGAAATCAAAGCCAGCAACGTCAAACAATTCATTTGGGAATACATCATAACTAGGTTCGGTATACCGTACGCTATCATCGCCGACAACGGAACCCAGTTCAAAGATGCCAATTTACAGCTGTGGTACGAGGAACTCGGTATCCGAAAATTCTATTCGATGCCGACATACCCACAGGGAAACGGGCAAGCCGAAGTGTCAAACCGAACAATATTAGACGGCATCAAGACCACCCTTGAACAAGCAAAGGGGAGGTGGCCCGAGCGGCTACTCAACGTTTTATGGTCGTGCCGAACTACACCCAAGACGGGCACCAAGGAAACCCCGTTTAGCTTAGCATACGGTGTTGAGGCCATCATACCGACAGAGATCGGGCTACCCACGCTCCGAACGACGTTGGTCGAGCAGGGAAACAATGAACAAAGAATGAGAGAAGAGCTCGACATGATAGACGAGAAACGAGAGATAGCAGCCCTTACCCTAGCTAAGTACCAACAAAGCGTGAAGCAAACCTATGACAAGAGAGTAAAAGGGTCTAAAGAATTCATGGTAGGAGAACTGGTGCTGCGACGAGTGACGGTCTATACCCACAACGAAATACATGGCAAACTAAGCCCTACCTGGGAAGGCCCATACGAAATCATCAAGCAAACAAGTCCAGTCTCTTACAAAATCAAAAGCGTCCTGTTCGCCAACAGCCGAGGGGAAAAGAATTCTTGGAATGTGGCTAACCTAAAGAAGTACTACGTATAGGCAATCCTCCGAATACAAGTACAGGTGCTACCTTACCCTTCTTGCTTAATGGCATTATCTTTCGTCTTTTGAATGAATAAAATATATTATCATGCTGTCTACTAATACTATGAAATTCCCAACATGGCCGAAGTGCCTAGGAATACTATGAAATTCCGTAAATGGCGTGTTACCGAAGGAACGCCTAGGAATACTATGAAATTCCCAACATGGCCGAAGTGCCTAGGAATACTATGAAATTCCCAACATGGCCGAAGTGCCTAGGAATACTATAAAATTCCGTAAATGGCGTGTTACCGAAGGAACGCCTAGGAATACTATGAAATTCCCAACATGGCCGAAGTGCCTAGGAATACTATGAAATTCCCTAAATGGCGTGTTTTCAAAGGAACGCCTAGGAATACTATGAAATTCATATGCAGGTACAATGCAAGGAATTATTCAGGTCCACATTACGGCGGTGATACAATACAAATTGGCTAAAACAACGAAGGAGAATCAATCTAAACAACGAAATATCAACAAGAAGCATCTCCAAAACAGGAATAACGAAATAACAAATGATTTAGCAAGGAAAAATCGATCCAATCAATCAAATAGCAATACGGCAATGGAAAGGTACAAAACAGGAATAAAGAAATAACATAAATAGTCCTCGCCCGCATTACGGAGGCAACAAGAAGATCATCGACACTAAAGAGATTCATTTAAGAGGTACTGTAGGAGGAGCACGACGGTAATTGACCGAGCTCAATCTCTTCGTCATCCGTCGTTGTGTACCCATCAGACTCATCACCATCAAAACGCTCCTCAGAAATGAGGGCATCAAAATTGGTCGTATGAGCTGCAACACAAGTCAGCGTCTGAAGCCCGCGTTGAACTCGGCTTCTTTCGCGAACTCGTGAGTATCCGAGGCCGCTTTATGGCGATCATCGTCAAAGGAGAGATTACGGCGAGCTTCGATCATAGCTGCGGAAGCATCGTATCTGGCACGGGACAAACGGAAATACTTCACCAACACGTTGGCCTTGGTCACAAGCAACTTTAATTTGCCAAAGTACTTGTCCTTTGCACGCCAATATCGATCCAAACGACGCTCCTGAACCTCAACAGTATGCTCGGCACGGCGAACGTATTCTCGAAAAGAGGCCGCCTGGGTTTTCAGCTTGGTCCGCAGTCGAGCACATTGGTCGGTCAATTTGACATTTTTGCCCATCAAAACAATGTAGGGCCACTTGTCAGGCACCTCACTAGCCGCACCAGATGAGACCTCGTCCCGGGCAGCACCAGTAGGTCCTAACCCCGGGTTAACTCGGCATGGAGAACCAGCCTGGTGCGACATAGTAGCATGTGCCTATAAAAAAAAAGAGGGGGGGGGGGGGGGGGGGGAGAAGAACGAGAAGAGTTGAATATACAAAAAAAAAAAAAAAATGAATACAAGCTACAAATAAAATGACAAAACAAGCTACTCTATTATTAATCCGACAACCCCTCAACACACGCCGAGGTCTCTACTACATCGGCAAAATGAATATCTCGCAATGAATTAATTTGCGTCCCCAAACGCTCACGAATGACCGCCTCGATTCGGTTCAAGGCAACAGTGGTTTCAGTTACCCCGGCCTTCGCATCAACCATGCGCTCTGCCCGGGACACACCATTCATTCCTTTTATATGCTCCAGCACCTCTAAAGCGCGAGCTCGGGCCCAATACGCTTTGGCAAAGGATAGCAGCAGGTCCGCGTCCTCGAAAACGGCCCCAAGGACCAAGTTCAAGCTCGTCACACGACCTCGGGCTTCATCACGAGAACGTCGTAGGGCACCGAGAAGTTCCTTCGCTTTACCCTTATTTGCCGTATAATGGGCGGTCTTTTTACTAAATTTCTCTCCCAAATCACGTAACCGAATCGCCAAGTTGGAAATATGAATATTCAGACCCTCGATTTCCTGATAAGCACAAGTCAATTTCGCGGTAAGGGACGCCTTAGATCTTTCCAAATCTTCTATTACGTCACCTACACTACGACTAGGCGAGGTCCAGACCACCATGGCAAGGGGGTTATTTGGTACCTGACAATATTTTGTTTTCACATCCTTCAAAATATGACGACCTTCAAAAGAAATTAACCCAAGAAAGCCCAACAGAAAGAAAACACAACACCTATATTATCACTTCCCCAAAAGAATCTGTTTCTAGATACACAAGAGACTAAACAAAAAAAAAAACAAAAAAAAACAAAAACAACAAAAATATACTATACATACTGCTAGAAAGATAGTCAAGGTTCCACCTGAGGAGATACTGGTGGGGGAACAACAGTAGCATCCGGTCGAGGAGTGGATGGGGCCGACATAGAGTGAGGACGCAGCGCTGTCGAAATTGTCTGTCCCGGCAGCCGAGGAAGCTCCTCTTCACGAAGATTCGCCCAGTCTAAGGGTTTCGGCGGTGCACCATGCGGACACGGATACACCAACTCCGACCACGCCCTATCCGACAAAGGAACATTCGCGAAATTGAGCACCCGCACATGAGCACAGTATACAGAGAAGTTGGCCATCATTGCTAACTTTGTCCGCTCCTCCGCGTGTGCCGTTTTCAGGGCAGTCACCTTAGCCCTTTCGGCTTCCACGTCCTCTGCCAGGAGCAAGTTCTCCTCCTCTAGTTCGCCGTACTTAACGACCATGCTCTCTTGTTCCGCCTTCAATTTATCGACATCCTCGGTCAGGTGCAGAAAGTCCACCGACAGCTTGTCATAATTCTCGCCTAGGGTTTTATTCTCGGCGACCAATTTCTCTTTCTCGACCTCAAAAGCCGCAAGCAGATCCTTTATCTTCTTCTCATTCTCCTCCACTACGGCGTTCTTCTCGGCCACCAGCTTCTCTTTCTCAGCCCCTAGAGCTCCCAGCTGATCCCGTAGCGCCACGGTACTCAAGGCAATATGCACTTCAACACATTAGATTTCAAACAGAATACAAGTACCAGACCTATATAACGAAATACGAGCATCATGGTATATATTACGAAATAAGCGCCCCACATACCCTCAGCGCATCCGCGTGGGCCTGCTCTATAACCGACATTGTAGGTTGAGCATCTAGTCTTTCTGCATCCTTGAACGCAAGGGGTTTCAGAGCCGTATACCCCATCTTCAAAGTTCGCGGTTGCTCCAGCAGCTCACCCCCACATCGGTCGATGTAACGGGTCATTGCAACCCCGTCAACCAACACCTTCTCGGATCCGTCGAGAGCCTCATCCTCGACACCCGTCACAACATCCACGACACTCTCCTTGCCAACCTCCATTTTCACCCCCACGTCCTCCTCCAACTGATCAATCTCAGGGGCCCTATGCTCGATCTCTTCCTCAGTACGGAGGGGCGAGCAAACGGGCAGATCTATCGGATCCTCGGAAGGGATAGGCGAGATGACAGGCAAAGTCATCGTACCCTCTCCCATGTTAGTCAAGAGGTTCATATGTCCGAATACATCGTCGATCGACCCCTGAAACACAATAATACCCATAGACCGGGCAAGAGCGAGGGTAACCAATGGAGAAGTCAGTAGCTGAAACAAGATGACTAATAAAGCAAAGCACTAGCGAACAAAATGACAACAATCAAAAGACAAGAAAATCAAAATACATGTACACATACATCGCCCGGCGCAGAGGCATCCTCGGTGGTATCCCCTTGGGAAGCAGCAAACACCCCCTCGCCCGAGCCAACGTTCGCATCCTCCTCGGTAACCGATGTATCGGTTCCCCTAGCCCTCTTCGTTGTTTCAACGACAGGGTCAGATGCACGACGCTTAGAACGAACGGCCTTCTTCCCTAGCCGAGCAGCACTTCGAGCCCGGACCACTTTCAAGAATTCCTCCGTGGGCTCTTTGGGGATCTCGGGTGCGGGATTCCCCTTGGTCACCGACCCCATAGGGTACCCGAGCAGCATGGGAGCAGTACGACTCGCAGGATCCGGCGTCGGTCCAGGCCCCCACCATTTCCAAAGAGCTAACAGAGCCTCTACATTGGGAGCGCCGAGGTCTGGCATAGTGGGAGCATTGGTAGCCGGCCCAGGAATCTGGTGTCCCGGACAAGCCCATTCACCAGACGCAATAACAATACCAAGATTGCGCTCTTTGTTGGTATCCGGCAAACCGATAACAAGCCGGCAATAGGTACGCTGGGTTTTCAGATACGAGCTGCGACGCTCAAAGCTCAGACTGTAGACTCCGAAGACGTTCTTCAATTCAATCGGTATTCCGGCCAACTCCGATAACCTTTGAATACCGTTCAGAGTACGGTAACCATTTAAGGCCAGTTGGGCTGGAGCAATCTGGACGGCCTCAAAGAACGAAGCCACCCAGTTTGTAAAAGGAAGTCGAAGACCCCCAGTGAAGAATGCCGAAGAGCGCACAGCTACCTCGCCGGCAGGAACAAATCCCAGCACCTCCTCGTCAGAAATAGGAAGCCGAATGTGTATGTTGTCAGGTATTCCGGCAAGCTCCTTAAAATCCTTTTCTACGAATGTGCCAACTTGGGCCACACTTTGGCTCAGAATTTCCTATCCAAACATCATCAAAAGTCCATCAATATACTAACCAAATACACAAACAAGAACCACATCAATATAACGAGCGCCACCCCCCCCCCACTCACATTAACCAGATACATAAGAATCATCAGACATATATAGATAACCTGAACCATATACCAACGCCACACCTATGACCACAACGACAAATCAAATACAACTCCTAAAAAAGGGAAGGGGGGAGAACGAAAAATCACTTACAGTAATCATTATGAGCAAGCAAGCGCGAACAGCAGCAAGTCTTCTAACAAAACCACGAAACCCTAGATCAAGCGGCCGAACTCTTTTCCTTTTTGGCGGGAAGAATATGCTTTAGAGAGAGAGATATTTTCTTCAGCAAATTCTGTGATAAAAATAAAAAAGGATTACTTGGCACAGTAGAAAGGAGTGGAGTCACAAAAAGAATAAAATAATAACCGTCCTTTCGTGTAACAGAGGTTTACCTTTAGAGAGAGAGATATTTTCTTCAGCAAATTCTGAGAGACATCAAATGATATCAACATAAAAGAGTGAAGCAAACAAGAAATAAAATAGGACAGAATCAAGTGCAAGACAAGTTTTATTCATCCACAAAGGGGGAAACACAAACAATACAACAGAAAAAGAAAAATGTTACAAGAAAATACACCCATCCTACTTTTTCGAACTATCCCCCATAGCAACATCCCTCTTCGCCAAAAGTTCCTCCAGATGCTCCTTCTCCCTAATCAAACGAGAAATCGCCATCTCAGCCTGTTTCAAGGCGTAAGACTGAGACTCGCATTTTTGCTCGGCTTTGAAACGAGCAGTGCCCTCCCCGTCCCACTATTGTTTAAACCTCCTCACTTCAGTCCGATCACACATGAGATCATGTTTCAGCCATGACATCTCAATTTCTTTTAGTTGAAGAGGAGTCAAATCCTCCTCCCCAAAACCAGGGGGACGAGGTAGCAGAAAAGTAGTCTCCTCTTCCATAATGGCTTTCTTTTTGGAGGCAGACCTAGTGATGGGAGCCATCTCACGCAAAAGCAAGTTAGAAGAAGCAAATTATAAAATAAGAGGGAGGAAGAATGGGTAATGAGATACATGCAATAAGGAGCATTTATAGAGAATCAAAAGGCACAAAGTACGAAGCGTTACAATGGTTCACAAGACAGGCACGAGATACGAGAAGATACAACTGATTCATCAAATACAGAAAACAAAACACAAATTGAAAAAGGGGAAATACATAAGAAAACCAGCCCAATCTAAGGATCAATGGGTGGAAAAATCGAACTGCAAGACCGAGAGAAGGCAGAACGAGCTGAACAACTCAACCGAGCTTGGTAGGAGTCATTCATGGCGACCAAATTGTCATTCTCCGAGGAGAGCTCGCTGTTCTCCGTGGTAAGAGCCCTGACGCGTTCCTCAAGCCGAGCATTCTTTACCATTATGCTAGCAAGTCCTTGAGGAGAGTTATCAAAATCATCTTGGGCATGGTCCCAAATCTCCTCGGCATCATACCAGGAGTTGGCCATATGATTTCTCTGTGACAACAAGTGATCGAGCTGACGACTCAGTGCCGAAATCTCGGTCCATTTCACCGTCTCTTCGGGATAAGAGCCGAACAAGCTCAAGGCCAAAACGTCGTACTCTTTCTCAAGCCTTGCCATCCGACGGCGGACCCGAGATACCTCAGTGTCCAAGCCCTTCATCTGAGCATGATATCTCACCACAGGTCCAGACATTCTGGGAAATTGTTATAGTACGGAAGAAAATAAAGGGCTGAGGGAGAGAGAAGCAAAAAGAAAAATGAGAGATGATAAACTACCAAAGAAAAGAGAAGTACTTATAGAACGAAGATAGCATGCATATTCCTGACCTACTAGGGAGCATGCGTATTCCTGACCTACTAGGGAGCATGCACCTATATTCGACAGTGATGGGGACATCTACTGACATCTGATACAACAGTACAGAAGGAAATAAAGACGAGATATTCAAAGATCTAACTTCCCGACAAACAACAAACCACAGGTGCAATATAAAAAGAAGTGCAAAAATAAAGGGGCAAAAATATTTTTCATTAATAAAGATGGGATATATCATTATTCATTACATCCGAAAAGAAAATCTGTTACATCCGAAAAGAAGATCTGTTACATCCGAAAAGAAGATCTATTACATCCGAGAAGAGCTAGTACAGAAGATCAGGCAAAGGATCAACTATATCAGCTGACCAAGTGAGCAGGAGACGCCAAAAAGAAAAAGTAAGAAGAAAGAGAAAGGAAAAGCAAGAAGAGGAAAAGAAGAAGAGTGCAAGAAAAGAAGAAGTGATAAGAAAGAAGAGTCGAAAAGAAAAATGACAAAAACCCTAGATGTAACACAAAACCCTTAGGATCACAGGGCTGATTGTTACATCATAGTGGTGCAAAAAAGAAGAAAAAAGAAAAAGAGTGATGGGAGAGAAGATAAAGAAATGAAGGAAACAGACAAATAAAAAGGAAGTCAATGAAACAAAAAAGAAAGGGGAAAAGAAAAGAATGAAAAGTAGAGAGAACAGAGTATAAAAAAAAAAAAAAGAGGAAGAGGAAGAAATGAGGGAAATTGAGAAATAAAAAGAAGAAAAAGAAAGAGATGGGAAAAGATGGGAAAAAACAGAGAAAAATAAAAAAAAAAGAAGGGGGAAGGTTAGGGGGAAGTCGATCGGTATCGATGAGAGGGCCCGGCAGAGACATCCCTGTCCCTCAGTGTCGGGTTCCCCCTTAGCATCTCATTCTCTTCGACTAGAGCCTGACGAGCACGTCGGCTATAAGCCAGTTCGGATCTTAGCCAAGTTAATTCCCGAACCATCTCGGTATGGTGATAACGCATCACCTTCAGTTCCTCCTCGGCATCCCTCAACAGCCTTTGTACATGGCTATAAGAGGTTTTAAAAGCCTCGACTTGCAAAGCTAATGTTGATGGGGTGAAAGGACCAGACATCTTAGGGAAATTATAAGATGAGGGTCTATATATGGGGGAAAATAATATGATGAGAATTGTGGATGTAACCATGCTGTAAGCAGATATTTATAGATCAATTAGATGAGGGCTGGTATTGAGAGTCGCAACCGTTCGCCAATGGGTACTAAGAAGCGATGGCAATTAAAAGATGTGTCTGTTCAAGAAAGAACGTTTGGATTCCCCAAAGTTTCTAAAAAGGCGTGAGTAATTAACAGCCACTCTTGTTCACAAAACGCTTGGATTCTTACCAATATTTAAAGAGGGCAAGTAATAATGGCATTGAAACACGCGTCATTTCTGGGGAAAGGCATTAGGTTCAAATAAATATCTAAGATCTTTTGCATAGAGATCAAGAAAACTCTGGTGAATAAGATTTTTATGCACAAGGCTCAAGAAATCCTATTGGTCCCCAGATATAAAGAGTAAGAAGGTCCAATGGATAAGGTCAAACGCTAGGCCCAAGAAAAAGCATTGATGAGGCCACAAGCGTGCGCAGTCATAAGAAGTTGCATTGGGAAAGTAATTCAGATATAAATAAGAGAAAGAAGTCTTTATTGATTAATTGATACTTCGTTACAGAAGAACCAATAAAAGGAAATACAATAAAAAAAAAAAACGATAAAATCATTTCGTAGAAGGGCCCGCTTCGTCATTTGGCTTCCTTTTCGACCGAGCATACACTTCCTTAAGGGCCAGTTTGTAAGCCCTCTTGGAAGCAAGTTGCCTATCTCTGGAGGCCTCGAGCTCTTTGATCCGAGCACGAGCGCGAAAACTGTCGAGCAAAGACCTCTGGTGCTCCTTCTCCAGGGCATCCAATCGCTCGTCTAGTTCGGCGGCCCGACGAGCTTCCACCGATAGCCGGGCAACCCTCTTCTCGAGATAACGCACCTTCTGAACTTTCTCTTCCAGACGAGCAACATATTCAGGAAGGTTGTCACCATAGTTTTCAAGAGGAGAAGCCATTTGTTCGTTAATAAAGAATGAATTGCATAAAGAATACAGGGACAGTCCCCTTTTATAAGAAGAAACAAGGAGTAGATCAAAGGTCATCTCGAAGAAATACAACCTCTTGAACTTCCCAAGAGCATTTACGGCGAATTAACTACAGTTTCAAACCCAATTAAAGTCATCCAAAAAGATATCAAGAAGATGAACAGACAAGAACAAGGATAGGGAAATATTTTATTAATTTCAAAAACTTCGATTACAACTGAGGAGAAGACTCCCCATTCAAAAGAAATTACAACAGAAATCGCAAAAAACTAATTATTTCGAGGAAGAGCCTTCTTCATCGTCATCCGAACTCGGTTTAGACCGAGCATGCAACTCCTTGAAGGCAAGCTTATAGGCCCTTTTTGCTGCCTTCTGCTTAGCCAGATTAGCCTCGAGCTTCTTTATATGCTTGTAAGCCCAATCCCGATCGGCCATCGTCACATGATGATCAGAATCCATGTCAGACAACATTTTCTTGTAGTCTGAAACCTTGGCCACGAGTTTCTTATTCGCGGTACGAGATTTCTTGATTTCCATTTCTAAATATGAAATATAATTAAAGGAGCTCTCACCAGTAGAACCTGAAGAAGCCATTATGTCACGAGCAAATTAGTAGTAAAATGCCTAATTATGGAGGGAGCACACCCCTTTATAGGAGTTTTCCTCGAAGAAAGATATTAGGATAGGAAACATTAAATGTGCCCCCCAGGGAACCGTCATGAGTCTATTGCGTTTCTCGATGAAGCATTGGGAAAGACAAGACCGAAGTAACGTTCTCGACAAACCGAACATGACTCCCCCGACATGGAAACCACGCCGAGGAAGTCAGGGAGCACTTGATAGAACATAAAAATTAGACCCGAATATTCTATTCGGGTAATAATCAACCCACTTTATAAATGGGTATCCAACGCTTAAATGGGTCGTCTCATACTTTTTATAGGAATTGAGGTGTTACTATCAAAAGCCCAAGCCCAATCAAATGGGGACCCATGTCTGAAAAACCCCTGGGATGAAGACATTTGTCAACATCCTAGAAGGCATAGTTGCCTATAAATAGCCAACTACCCTCCTAGAAAAGAGACCAGAAAATCTATCCAAAAAATATAGAGAGAAGTTGAGAAAAGAGAGAAACTAATCAACACACACCACTTCAAGAAATAAACCGAGAAAAGACAAAGCCGAGCACCGAATAAAAGGGGAGAAAGATCAAGACGAGAGATTAAATAGTCATATCGAGCACAATTGTAAAACCGAAATACTAATCCGAGCAAGTGTAATAGTCCGAATAAGGATAATAATCCGAGCAATAATAAAGATCAGGAAGTGTCCATTATTCACAGTTGATTTACTATTATATCATTGTTGAAAAGCCTAACGCGACCGACCAAAGTTATGGTTTTATCATCACCATTTCTAGATGGGTTTTACTTGCTTTGTAAGTAGCTTTTAGTGGATCGAATTTACCAGATACGTATTGACTTGTTGCTTACTGTATGTATTGGCTTTAGGAAAAATGTGGATCAAATAGGTGATGTAGTTTCATGGTCTAAAGCCAAAAATGTGGACCACTAATGTAACACAGTACTCCCTAAGTATACTAATGTGTACTTCTGTAGATTTGCTTGCGTAGTGTGTGCTGGAATCTATTCAAGACAAAACATATTAATACTAAAAAAGTTGTGTTAAATCTGGTAATTAGGACTAAAATTGACTCGTAATACTAGAAACAACTCAACAAGTACTCCTATATTCAGCTTAATTAGTTTCACTCAATATGCTTGAATTTTTGGTAGCTTGTAAATGTATAATTGTCTTTACAAAATATGACGTATTTCGCATAATTTCAAATGAACATTTTCAAAATCGTAGTTCTGCTGGTCGGTCATTTATCCATTGATTCTATCCATACTGCATTGTGGCTCGGTTCGGTCCGGTCCGGTCCGGTTCGATTTTTGGCAAAACCGAAACCGAAACCAAGTGTATTTTTCGGTTCGGTTTTTTTCGGTTTCGGTCTTTTTAATTTTTGGACCGAACCAGTTTTTTCGGTCCAGTTTCGTTATTTTTCGGTTTTATTTTTTATTTTTCGGTTTTTTTCGATTTTTTTCAGTCTTTTTCGGGTTTTTTCGGTCTTTTTCGGTTTTGGTCTTACTGAAAACCGAAACCGACCCGAAATTTTTTCGGCTTTTCGGTTTCGGTTTTTTTCGGTTCGGCTATGGATTCGGTTTTTCCGATTTTTTCCCTGAGCACTACCGCATTGGTTCATCCCTTTGCTTATCTCACACAGGCAAACCTATTTGAAAGTTATATATGACTTTCTCATTTGTCAATATGCTGTTATATTACAAAGCAATATAATTCCGTTGACGGCCGGCTACAGAAAAAAGGGGGTAAATAATTATCAAATTCTGTTACAGTAATAGATGTTAAAAAAATATTTTAGTTTTGTATAAATAGTTTTACAGTTCTCTAAGTAAGAACAACATGCATGTGTCTCCAGTGCATGTCCGCTCACCTTTTGTTGTCTAATCTGTTTTTCCGGAAGGTAAATATGTAAAACAAACATGAAGTGAAGATTTTCGTTTGCTAGCACAAGCTGCAAGCTAATGAAATCAAACAACTGAAACAACTTAAAAGCTAGTGGCAACCTCAGTCGTAAAGAAGAATAAACCAAACAAAAAATGATACAATCAGAGCTTAGGGACGACCGGGCAACCTATTACATAAGCGATTAACTTGAGGTTAGCGGAATAACTTGTTAGGCTAAAATCCTCATCTACAAGTGATTCACATTTTAGTTTCATCGTTCAAGCATGTAGATTGTAGGGTATCTTTTGATTCCCGTAATTGTTCTTGCAAAAGAGTATATGTTACCCATATTGTCAATATCATCGTTATGTCATTGCCAAATTGAATGAAAGTTAACCATATATAACTAACTAAAATAATACGGTTTTATTAGCAAACATTGATGCTTGGTTAATTATATCCAGTAATACTCATGCGAATTCATCATCTATCTTTAGAAAGGAGTAAAAGTACATGATAGTGGTACCAAGAATGTACATATGGAATATGGACATTCATATCATTATCACCCTTACAGAAATTAAATAAAAAAGAGCAGACATATATAGTGGCAAAAAGGTGGGGACCCGTAAACATGTAATATTGTAGCCGAAAAGGATTGACTAAGACTGAGAAACTAACCCCCCTATGGACCCCCCATAAAATCTCAACAAAGATTCAATAAACATACCAGTACTTGTATTTATTCAGTACATAGTAGACTTTGGTCTGTTCTCACTGATCAAGAATACTGATACACGACCAAATAATGGTTTTCACACTATTGCAAATAGTTAGACCAATCGTGCCGCATAATATTCCAGAAGAAAGTTATCATTTATTTTTAGAGTTTTGCATTTCATTTTCTCCATTTACAAATCATCATCTTTATTATAATTTTTTCATATGTTCGTGCGTATTTGATATTTATTTATTTATATTATTTAAATGTTAAGTCATATATTTTAATTATATAAGACCACATAGATTCACCAAAAGTATTATAAAAAATTATGATGAACATTTTTTATTCCTTATATTTAATAAACATTTTGATTACATGTAAAATTTGGAGATTAATTAGTGAAGCCGATATGTGATGTTTTTTTTGTTAAAAATTGTTTTTGTTCCTCATAATATAGGTAAGTGATTCAAACATGGCTTATATAATGCTTGGTCTTAAAATTAAGGAAGGCAATGTAATAAGAGCTAATTCTATTTTATTTATCATTTGTAGGCAAAAATCGTGTTTTTCTTAATAGTTAACGCCCCTAAGAGAAAGGGCCGGCTCTGAGATTTTTATTTGATAAACGATTTATCAACACATGTTGTGCACAACATAGCCAGCAGTGACTAAGTGCCTACGAATTTGTGTTAATATCTGCAAAATTAACATATAGCTTTTCCTTTTAAGGTTAAAATACACGCTAAGTATTCAGTTATCTTATGTATCCATATACTTTTGATTAGACTTTTTATTTTGTTTCCTTTTAAGTATTATCTTTCTGTAGCCTATATAAAGGCATGGTTTGTATAATAACAATTACTTCTTTTTCTCATCAATTTACATGGTACCAGAGCACTTACGATCCTAAATTATTATTTTTACTTCCCTTATATTTTTCTTCTTCTTCTGGTATACGCAGCCTCACCCTTGCTGCATCCTTTATTCCTTATTCTATATTTTTTCAATTCTTCCATACCTCAATATCATGGAGAATAGTATCGTGGCTGACTCAAGTCCGATTGATTCAACTAATCCGTTTTTTCTCCATCACTCGGATAATCCGGGTCTCGTTCTTGTTACGAAAATACTTACCGGAGACAATTACGCCTCGTGGGTGAGATCAATGTCAAAATCACTCAACGCCAAGAATAAACTTGGTTTCGTTAACGGGAATATCAAAGCTCCGTCTCAAACCGATAGTCCCGATGATTATGCATTGTGGTCACGCTGCAACGATATGATCCATTCTTGGATCGTCAATTCACTAGCTTCAGATATCGCAGACAGTGTTGTCTATTATGCAACTGCTCGAGAAGTATGGGAGGATCTTCGGGAGCGTTTTTCACAAAGTAATGCTCCCCGTATTTATGAAATTCAGCGAGATATTGCTTATCTTCGACAGGATCAATTGTCGGTCGCCGCATATTATACAAAACTTAAAGGATTTTGGGATGAACTTTCATCTTATAACGAAGCATGTCAGTGTGGGGTACAACAAGATCGACAAAAACTAATGCAATTTTTGATGGGTTTAAACGATTCTTATAGTGCTGTACGTGGACAAGTTTTGCTCATGAATCCGCTTCCATCTGTGCGACAAGCCTACTCGTATATATCTCAAGAAGAAAGACAAAGGGCATTGTCCCAAACCTCTATTCAATCCACCGATGTCGCAGCTGCTATGATAGTCCATACCAAACATCGAGATCAAGGCAACGACAGTGAAAAACGAGCTGCTCGAGCAGATGCTTCGCGCTACGATGATCAGTTCAAGCACAAAAGCGATCAATCTAACCGTTTTATCCAACGCGATCGCGGAAACATGCGTTCTGGCAGACCGCATTGTACACACTGTAATGTTCCAGGTCACTATATTGAGACATGTTATCAAATACATGGGTTTCCTCCCAATCATCACAGGAATAAGGAGCGTCGATCTCGCTATGGCAGTGGTCGCAATTCTGCAGCAAATAATGTCGTGGATGACAGAGAAGCACCTCCCCATGTTTCTTCCTTTTCTGATTTTCAACTTCAACAGATTGCACACATGTTGAAGCACAATGGCAATGAGGCAAATACATCGCAAGCAAATGTGGCTAGTGTCCCAGGTTTTAATAATTCTCATTCCCGATGCTGGATAATTGATAGTGGTGCCACAAATCATATAGTATCCTCACCAAAGGGACTTGTGCAGTATGATAAATATTTGGCCCGGCCTCCAGTTTTATTACCAAACGGGGAAAAGGCCCCAATTAATTCTATAGGCACTCTCTTTTTAAATTCAAATTACAGCTTGAATAATGTTCTATGTGTACCTAAATTCAAAGTCGACTTGATGTCAGTCAGCAAAATTACGAGTAATTTGGGTTGTTCAGTAACGTTTTATCCTTCTTACTGCGTCTTACAGAATCTGGCTACGAGGAGGACGATTGGTTTGGGTAGACAGCATGATGGTCTATATTTCTTGGATGGACTGGCAACGAAATCAACCAAAGTTTCCCCTTACCAATGCAACCTTACGACAACTACTACCGAACTTTGGCACCGCAGATTAGAGCACGTTTCTCCTTCCCGTTTAAGTTTTATTGGCAAGAATTTTCTTAAAATTCCTTTTGTTTTAAATAAGCATTGCGAAATTTGTCCATTAGCAAAGCAGACTCGTTTACCTTTTAATGCAAGCACTATTTCATCTATTAAATGTTTTGAGCTTATTCATTGTGATATTTGGGGTTCTTATCGACATCCATCTATTTATGGTTCCTATTACTTTCTCACTATAGTTGATGATTACTCTCGTTTTACATGGGTTTTTTTGATGCGACACAAACATGAAACACAATCCTTGCTAAAACAATTTTTTGCCTATGCTTCTAACCAATTTGGATTACCTGTTAAAATCATTCGTAATGATAACGGTGGTGAGTTTCTTTCTCTACAAAGGTTTTTCGATGATAACGGAATTCTTTTTCAGACTTCTTGCGTTGACACCCCTCAATAAAATGGGGTTGTAGAACGAAAACATCGTCATCTTTTAAATGTTGCTAGGTCATTATTATTTAGTGTTCATCTTCCTATAAAATTTTGGGGAGAATGCATTTTAACCGCTGCGCATTTGATTAACCGATTACCAACACCGACTTTGTCTTTCAAAACTCCTTTTGAACGACTTTATTCAAAACCGCCATCTTTCTCCCACCTTCGTGTTTTCGGGTGTTTGGCATATGCTAAGAATGCTCATATTTCTCATAAATTTACGCCTCGTGCTATTGGGTGTGTTTTCTTAGGATATCCGGTTGGTAAAAAGGCATATAAGTTATATGATCTTACGACACATAAAATTTTTACAAGTAGGGATGTTATTTTCCATGAAGACAATTTTCCATATTCCTTAGACCATCAACAGAACCAAGAAAATACCACTATTAATTCTAGTAATCAACTTAGAGACCCTTTCGGCTATGTAAGCCCACTAAGCTCACAGCAACAAGTGCAAACTGAACTACCAGCGCAAATCGACCCGCCCTCACCTGATCAACATGTTCAACAATCAAGTATGCCCAATTCCTCCTCCCATCAGCATGTTACTATCCCTTTAACTCCTTTACCTATAATTTCTTCACCGCTGCCAGTTACGAGCCCAAATGTCAACTTTCATCATAATTCAACGTCCGATCCACCAGACCCACACACCACTACATCAATTGAACCCTCTCTTCGACACTCGCAACGTTCATCAATTCCACCGGCTCACCTCCAAGATTATAGTTGGCGACCAATCGCATGGTCAGCCTCGGCTATTTTGTCTTCTCCGTCTCCAGATTCCATCAAAGGTACAAGGTATCCAATGTCCAATTATATGTCATATCATCGTTTATTGCCTTTACATAAATCGTTTGCCGTTAAACTTGATCATGATATGGAGCCTCGAAGTTATGCAGAAGCTATTAATAAACCTGAGTGGCAAAATGCTATGAATATAGAGCTAAAAGCACTTGAGGAAAATAATACTTGGTCACTCACACCACTTCCTGCCGGTAAAAGGCCAATTGATTGTAGGTGGGTATATAAAATCAAACGACATTCGAATGGTAAAATTGAGAGGTACAAAGCGAGATTAGTGGCTAAAGGGTTTAGACAAATGGAAGGTGTTGACTATCATGATACTTTCTCTCATACTGCTAAAATAATTACAGTTCGATGTTTGTTAGCTTTAGCTGCAGCTAGTCAGTGGCCTATTCACCAATTAGATGTTAATAATGCGTTTTTACACGGTGATTTAGAGGAGGAAATATATATGAATCCTCCTCCTGGTCTTCGGCGACAGGGGGAGAATGTTGTGTGTCGCCTTCATAAATCTCTCTACGGCTTAAAGCAAGCTTCTCGTCAATGGTTTGCAAAATTTTCTACTGCTATTCGCTCCGCAGGATATACACAGTCCAAGGCAGACTATTCCTTATTTACTCGGAAGCAAGGAGAATCTTTTACTGCTCTCTTAATATATGTCGATGATATTCTTATAACTGGTAATGATCTTGCTACTATATCTACACTTAAAAGGTTTCTTCATAATTCTTTTCGAATAAAAGATCTTGGGGATTTGAAATACTTTCTTGGGATAGAAGTTTTACGATCTAAAAATGGTATTTTTATTTCACAACGAAAATATGCCTTGGAAATCATCGATGATGTAGGATTGTCTGGGGCAGCTCCCGTTGATCACCCTATGGAGACTAGACTCAAGTTGTCTGATAAAGGAGACTTGCTCAAAGACCCTTCACGTTATCGAAGGTTGGTTGGAAGACTAATTTATTTGACCATATCTAGACCAGATATAACATATTCAGTACATGTGTTGAGTAGATTTATGCATGACCCTAGAAAGCCTCATATGGACGCTGCGTATCGCGTTATATGTTATCTTAAAAGTGCACCAGGGAAAGGTCTTTTCTTTTCATCACTTAGCGATTTTAAGCTCCGGGCATATTGTGACTCTGATTGGGGAGGATGTCCGATAACTAGAAGGTCTACCACAGGTTATTGCGTTTTTCTTGGCTCTTCTTTAGTTTCATGGAGATCAAAAAGACAAAAAACGGTTTCACTTTCTTCAGCCGAAGCTGAGTACCGAGCTATGGCTGGTGCATGTTGTGAATTAACTTGGTTACATTTTCTTATTGAGGATTTAGGAGTTAAACAATCACAACCAGCTTTATTATATTGTGACAATAAGGCGGCATTACATATTTCTGCAAATCCGGTTTTTCATGAAAGAACAAGACATATCGAAATGGATTGTCACTTTATTAGAGATAAAATTCAACAAGGATCAATTATCACTAAATATGTGAGTTCAACGAATCAATTGGCGGACGTTCTCACGAAAGCATTAGGAAAGGATCCATTTTATTATATGGTACGCAAGTTGGGAGTTCGTGATGTTTACTCTCCAACTTGAGGGGGAGTGTTAGAAATAATCATATATTCTATATAGGAAATAGTTGGTTTGATTTAGTTACCTTATGTATCCATATACTTTTGATTAGACTTTTTATTTTGTTTCCTTTTAAGTATTATCTTTCTGTAGCCTATATAAAGGCATGGTTTGTATAATAACAATTACTTCTTTTCCTCATCAATTTACAACCTAATTCTCCCATTTCCTATATATGCAGTGTGTGCACAATTACAGTTTAGGGGTCTGTGACATTTTCATCGAAATTGATTCTGAACTTATTGTTAATTGCTGCTGTAAAAGTATATCTATTGGACCTAAATTTAGCATTATTTGACTTGATATTCTTGTGGTAACGAGTTTAGTGAGTTATGGTATATGACAAAACAATGAGCTAATGGCATCAATACTACTTATCTCAATCCTTGTGAATTTGACAAGGATTTACATGTTTATTGGTTGGAAAAAATTGAAACCCCTTGTATTAGGAATGGAAAAATTAATATTTGATATTAGCTAGTGAGATTTTTTTTTTCAAACTTAGTGCCTTAGATTTATTTGCTAAATTGCCTTTGGCAATTTGGGCTTTCTCACTTTTATAAAGTTTATGATAATGTTTATGTGAAGCTTTGCATCAAAATATATACCGTTTGTTTGTTTAGTACTTTGTAGGTTTATCCTTAACAAGTTTATTCAAGATGTGCTCAGTTAAATATTCTAAAGATGTCGTTGTGGGTGTACTTAGATGACTTGAATTTGAGTGCAAGTGATTCTCTCTTCTGTAATAAAGTTGTAAATTACCTTGGTGGTTTTTTGCTAATTCTAATGCTAGTAATCTCGATTTTTAGTTTTATTTTGGTCTAAAAGTTAATCTCTTAGATCACACTGATTTTGGAGGTACAGAAGAAGTTATAAGTTTTGAAGTGATAAGCAGTTAGAGGTTAAATCATCATAGCAAAATCTTTCTAACTTTTTTGAGATTTATAGTATTAGATTTTAAGCTTTTTTGACATATTGGTCTTGTTGTTTTAACAGATTGTATTTCTTATATACAATTTGTTTATATCGTTTCTTCAAACGGATTTAGCGATCATGGGGCTTGACCCATAAACATGATTAATGCAATGGCCTGGTACTGATTAAAAAAAATGCAGTGTTACGGTGGTTGTGTATTGGCTGCTTATCATAACGACGAGGGTGATATTAAATGGTAAATTTTATTTTCCAGGTCATGATTTTAGTTTTGCCAGAGTAACTAGATGTTTTCTTTAATTTTATTTGCAATAATTTTTTAACTACTTACTTAACACTCTAACGAATACCGGACATGCGATATTCTTGTGTGTGTTTTTCATAATAAAACCAATAGAAAAGAAAACAAAAGAAAGTGAGGAAAAACTGTGTGTAAAATGAGAGAAACTATTTTAATTCAAAAGATGCTAGGAAAATGAAAACAAATGAGAAAATAGTGATTAGCTCCCTCTATCTTCTCTTTGTTTCTTTTATTTTCTATTGATTTTTCAATCTTTCAAACACATGACCGGAAAATAATTTCAATTTAATTTTATTTTGTTTTTCTTTTATTTTATTTTATTTTTTCGTGTCATTTTGTTGATTTTAAAACACACACCAAGTGTAACTGGCTTTTCTTTTTCTCGGTAACAACTGACAATGAGACTGTCGTATAAATAACCTATGAAAGTTGATGAACATTAGTCATGTACTACGCGTTACTTCTTCCATTCTCTAAATAACTTTTGCAATGGACAATTTAATACAAAATTCAGTACTTTGGAGCAGTTATTGTATCCCTAAGAATAAGCTTAATAAAGAATAAAAGTCAAAATAGTTGCCGGGTCAACAAAATTGTCTAAGCAGCAATTTCTATTATAATTTCTAAGACAAATTAAGCACACGTGCTTAGCACCGACACTGGCTATTCACACTTCTCTTCCACCCATGGAAATAATATCTTAAGAATTACTTGATCACAAATAGATAAGAAATTTAAATAACACTTAAATTTTCCACCTTTGTTGAGTTCTAATTTCTCTATTTCACCTTGACTGTACATGTATTATGTATTGTTGCATTAATCATTTATGGAACTCGAAATGAACCTAAAATATATGGTTCAACTAAAAGTACAAGTCTGATATAGCTCGAGCTAGGTGACTTATTTCGTACCAGGTTGGTCTTTATCATTTTTGAGAACTTGGGTTTATAACGCCACGTGGTACGTTCTTCGAAAATAATTAACAAACAAAATAACTTGAGACGGTCTTTTCACAACCGTAATATGGGTTTACATAAGGCTTTAAATTAGGCAACTAGCTAGTCGTCGCAATAGCAAACTGCATTATTTTACATTTTCGGCCACCCATTTACCAACCAAGGAAGAAAGATAAAAGAGACCCCGACACCAAAAACCCAATTCGTACAGCCCCTATTGTTTAACTCATTGGATGGGAATGGAAGGCCGAGATTGTGCATTGCAGTCGCATTGCAACTCGTCCTCTATTTGAAAACACAAACCAGTGTAGCACTTCTTGGCACACTTTATCTGAGGGAATGGTAAAAGATGCAAACGAATGAAAAACAAACCTCCCACTTGGGAATGGGAAGAAAAGGAGCGGGGTTGTCACGGTAACATTTCGCGGTTTTTATACGACGGTGAAAAACTTTTCGAATCTGAAAAATCAATTAGTAACCTCTAGACTGTTCATATTACTCAAATGGATATCATTAATAGTCTAGCACTATCACACTAGTAGGTAGAAATAAGCATAACATACCTGGGTTTCTGTCAAACACTTCGTAAACAAAGAAACATAACATAATAAAAGAGAGCTACTTTTCCAAATTTCTAGAACTATTTAAAATGTGAACACCCACATTTATATAATTATCTGGAATCCTAACTCCTCCGAGCTGATGCTGTATTTTTCTGGATCAAATCCGTCATTCTGACAATTAGGTCTTTGAACGATGGACGATTTTGAGGTTCACTGTTTTGTTGAATAAGGAACTAGTCAGTATCACAATAGAACTTCTAGATATACAAAGCTACAAATTTTTAATAGTTACACAATTGAGTATCTCATATCATACCTTTGTAAAAAATGACGAGTCAATGCTGATGTTTCTGTTTTCAATTACTCGCTTTTCAGATACCTTAGTACCTTACAAGTACTTGAAATAAAAAGAAAAACCGCTTTTAGTTTGAAAAGCCCTTTGTAATCCTCCTTTTCAATCATCATCAGTGTTTTTATTAGCTAAAATTTGACATAAAGCGTTTACAAAAGCTATGCTAAAAGTATAAGCTTTATCGGCGTAAAAAGCGGTAAAACAAGCTTTTTCTGTTTTTTTTTAGTATGAACTGAGCTCTTTTGTTTCTAAGCAAGTGATTGTAAATTTATAATCAACTAGTGCGACTTATAAAAAAAAACAGATTTGAAAGTGCTGTAAGAAGTTGAATGTCACAATATATTTGCCTTAAAATGTCAAAGTAATGGGAGAAAATACACACTCCAACCATACCATACCTTTGCCAACATTCACAGATTATTGACTTTATTTCGGTATCAGTGTTTTCAGGTATATCCAACCTCCGGTCCATGAAACCGACAACTCCAACAACCTACATAAATAAATGGTGAAAATAACCTGTCACCGTAAGCTGGATTTTATGATAGAAAAAACTTGTTTGATTCCCCATACTAAGCAAATAAGCTTAAATTTTTGGAGGTTAAGAGAAAAGCTGAGTCTTTCCAGCCAGGGACGACCCTTGGGTAAGGCAAAACATACATTCATCCAAAGTAACCCTAGCAAATTTGTACAAAAGGATAACCATAACTATTTTTTTAAGAGAACAAAATGCCAAAAATAGTTAGTTTTGAGTTTGATCAAGACATCCCAGAAAAATTGGCTTCCGAAAAGACTTCGCATTATTGCTGATCATCCAAAGGCAGCCCAAATTTTAAGCAAAATGAGATAAAACATAAGCTGAGCTTAAAATCTGCAACCAAACAAGGACACAGAGAGTGAGAAAGAGAGACCTGTAAGGGATTCAAGTTGTTCCAGGGGATAGATTTAGTCACGAGTTCCCACAAGATGACACCAAAACTGAAGATATCAGACCTGTGATATGTGCAACATAAAACTTTAGTTAAAGATTGAAACTTTAATTTCTACCACAATCATAGCGTATGATGAAAGGTGCTGATAGTTATGTAGTAATATCCATCTCAGGGGCCTACCATGGAAAGGATAATTTTAATCAAAAGGAGCACAATGAACATATAGATGGCTACTATTAGTTAATATAAACTTTTAGATCAATTAGACTGCAAAACTTATTTTGTTACCAGAAAACACTCAGTTTGGTGAATAAATTAAGTAACCGGTCAAGAAAACAATGTTGAATCATTGACTTATATTAAACACAACACATTCTATATACATCCAATTATATAATTGCTTAACGAAACAATCGAGCAAAAGTTGAGTGAGTACTTCTCATTTGAAGGTTCGTTCCTAAGAACTTCAGGTGCCATCCACTGAGGCTGCATCAAGCAAAATGATATTTATTATTAATTCTGATTTATAGACCTTTCCATAAGGGAAATGAAATAGTACTCAGTACTTACTGTTCCTCTCCCGGATCTTGCTGTTAAGAAGGTTGCATGCTTCAATTTTGATAAGCCGAAATCTCCAACCTGATAGATACATGAACAGAACATCTAATGACTTAACTGGATACCAAGACTTATCTTGAAGATTTACTCAAGTAAGTTGAAAACCTTTACGGTCCAGTTTTTGTCAACAAGTAGGTTCGAAGACTTCAGGTCTCTATGTACTATCGGAGGGCTCCTGTGATGCAAATAGTTCATACCCCTAGCCTGCAACGAGGATAATCTATGCTTTAAACAGTGTTTCTAAAACTATTTTATATTTTTAGTCCAAAGTCGGATATGTTGCTGGAAACACATTTGCCTGAAATGTAATGAAAATTGCTTTTGAGGATTGTTCGGAAGTAAATTATGTTAAGACTTCTTTGCAACTGAGCATCAAACTTCTGGCTCTATCAGGCCAGGTAAAAAAAAACCACGCTTAATATCTACCAGCCAAAAACACTGCAAATTATAAGCTAAAAAGTCACACAAAAAATCATTTAAAGTTCCTATCAGACAGTCCTCGGGGAGTATCCTATTTTTGAGACTTGAATAGAGTTGTTTTGACTTGTACGAAAAAGTTGATAAGACAAAATCATGATATTACAAAAAAAAAAAGTTTAAATAATTCAGTAGTTGCTTTTATAAGCCAAAAAGATGTACACCAAAAAAACTGAGCTTAAAGTGCAAGTTAACATGCACATGCCCTAACTTTGAGCCAAGAATGTTTCTAAATTCATACCAAGAAGTTAGTGAACCAAACCAGAAAGACAATGAAAATAAAGAAATTAAAAGTTCACTTCCTTAAATTATAATTGAAGCACAAGATAAGAGCACTGGTGGGGGATATGACTTACAACATCAAGAGCCATTCTTAAACGCCGTCTAATATCCAACGATTGATTATTCTTGTGAAGAGTTCTGAAGAGACTTCCCCTGATAATAAAGATAATCAAGTTGACAATTTCTGCATTAACGCTTGTAGGGATAATTGAGATGACAAGGGAAGTTAAGGTCTTTAAATCACTTCAGAAAGAAAACTTAGCTCAACTTCACATTTTCGAAAACAGAAATCAGGCGAGTCCTAAGCAAATGGGATTTCCTACGAGAAATGGAATTTTAGAAAATAAAAATACCCAAATGTAAAATATCCCAAACCAACCTCACCTGGGTAGAATCTCAGTAACTATGGCTAGCTTTTCATTTTCCTTTGAAAAAACAGCACCCATGAACAACAACACATTTGGATGCCTGAGTCTCCTCATTATATCAATCTGAAATGATAAAGGAATTGAGAGATTCTAATCAGATCTTTATGTGAATATGGAAATCATAGCGTGTTTCAAAAAAGCAAAAAACTTAGCTAAAGTGTTTTTGCAAGAGCTACGCTAAAAGCACATAAAGCGTAAGCTTTTAGAGGCCTAAAAGACGCAAAAGCGATCTTTTAAAGCTTTTGAAGTTTTGAATCGAGATTGCTTTACCAAGAAGACAGCTTTTTAAAACAGTTTATCATACACAATTGCAGTCTATCAGAGAATTATGTACCTCCTTTTTATAGTCGAGTAAAGTTTGTTCACTATAGTCATTTCCAAAATAAACTTTTACTGCTACATCCTGACGAGAGCAAGCAAACATGTTATTAGCAATATTTATATAGTAATATTACTGGTCAATTACAAGAACTATGAATTGAATTTATATACCGATCCGTTCCACAATCCACGGTAGACAGCAGCGAATGAACCTGAAAGAAATAATCAACATATCTAGAAAGATAATAATAATTCATGAAAAGGTCACTCGCATTCTTTTTTAAAACCTATAGGTATGAAAAAGGGAGATAATGTAACTGTTACAACCCCGTTTACCCTATTTTTAAAAGGAGGGTAACTCTATAAACAACACTAAATCAAAATATTATCGATAAGGGATTATTAGCAACCACAGATAAAAATAATATACAAGCACCGTGTGACAATGTACAAACCTAACATAACAAGGCACTACAAGGACTAATACTAAAAAACTTCGCAGCTCCGCAAAAATTAGTTTGAGATTAAATAGGTATACTTCTACATAAGCAGAATCTAGTCTATTGGCCACTTGCAACAAATCCAATGTGTAAAAATAATCATTAGAAAAATTAACAATACCTTGGCCAATCTCCTCACCCAAATCCAAGTCTTCCCAGTGGATGTTATAATCTACCACCGTATTTGGGTTGTTATTGCCTTTACTTGAGAAACTTCTATGGTTGTTACTTGTGTATTCGTTTGAGCATTCAAAACCAGTGTTTATGTGATACTCATTTTTCGCATTGAATGGGAAATCCTTTTTTCGGGGAATTTCGACCTCGAAATCTTCGTCAATGGTACATTTATATGTTGTTGTTGCCGCTGAATTTCTTTGATTTGGTCGGATTATTTCTTTATAATTCGGAGACGCATCTTTTTCTTGGTTGCTAATTTCCCCGATATGAAGTTTCGATAAAAAATTTGCTGCCTAAGATCATCCATAATAACATTTGAAAAACAAACATGACTACATTAGATGCACAACCAAACCAAGAAATATGAAAAAAAAGAAGTAAAGGTATAGTAATTCAAACTTTGTTTTCAATATCTTGACGTCATCTCGTCGGGTTAAATACAGCTTTGTACGCTAATATCCACCATATTTTTATTTCTTACTCTGACCTACAAAAAATTCCTTTATACACTATTCTCTCATCTTTTAAATTTGTAAACTATTCTATCACGATTCCTATTTTAGCATCAAATTGTGGATTTATATTGTTTTTGTGTCTGCTATAGGTTTTTTCCCCTGTGTGATGTACTAGTCCGTCAAGAATTGTGAGGTTAGAGCACTAACTGCCAAGTTTAAAGTCAAAATGTGACGATATGCCAAACATTATAGTTTCCCCATTTTTCTTCTTATCCTTTCTTACTTGAACCAATTTTATTTACATCACTATTTTACCATCAAATTCATGATAGTCTTACGCACAATTTTCGAGGGTTGAGCGTATTCAAATGTTGATTCATCTCTCCTTGCCTCGGTTGCTCCCGCGTTGACATGTAATCTTAATCCAGACTTCCCTATCTGGAAAATAACGCAATTTATTACGTTTCACTAGCTAAGGTTACCAAGGGCAAGTAGATTTATCAACACAACGAAAAATTTACCGAAACTTTAGGTGAATTTCCTAGTTTTCTGTCTTCACTGTCAATTACGTCTTTGTCCTCAGAAAAAGAGAATGAGTTTTGTGGATCCTCCGTTTGTCTCCTCGATAGAACTTTTGAGGTCTGATAACGAAAACGGGAAAAAGTCATTCAAATTTTCCATGAAACCAAAATAAAACAAAATCAAATTGTAAAGAAGAACGTGGAAGCACCAGATTGGAAATGGATGCCGCAATCTGTGGCTGGGGGTGCCACTGAATCTTTTTCAAGTTTATTCCACATAGTTTTTGCTGTAACCCATGAGCGCGGTCTATGCATCTACTCGTATTAGGTTTATTAAGTATCGCTGCATCACTTGAAACGGTGATCACACCAACAAGCTCACCTTCCTCGAATAGTAGGCTTTTTGTTACCAACGCCAAAAATATTATGCCAGATTTCTTCTTGAGAGGCAATTGACCTGACCATGATTGCCCCTGTCTCAAATTTTCAGTGGATTCTTTAGTAGATAAATAATAATCTTCATCTATAAGGACATCATCTGTCTGTCCACAAATTTCGTAATCTTTATAACCGTAGAGTTTTTCTGCAGGAGGACTCCTGATGATAATAATCTTTGAGATCAAACATCTATGAAGTACTTTAATAAGAAAGTATTCTATACAGCATAATTTATCAGCGGAATTATTGCTCAAAGTTACTTAAGAGGATTTGGTCCAAGACTCAGCAGTGGGAATTCTAGAAAGTTTACCAAGGGAAGGCAAAATGCGTATATACCATTTTTTTTTAAAATTCTGCGTAGTATATGAAAATTACAATATATTCAATTCTGGTGTATTAAGTTAACAGGTCAAATTAAAGACCTAAAAAATAGCAAGAACCGGCCTGTCACATAATCGTTTTTTGGTCTATCCAACCCGATCTCGCTGGTTCTTGGGACGAGTATGGTTCTCAACTTTATACCGTGGACCCGACCCGCGGAACCGACCTGCATACCCGAATTATAGAACCGCAATATATACCCATATTTTAAAAATATCTATACATATTATGCATGTGTAATGAAAATTGGATGAATGCACGAGAAAGAACAAACGGCGAGTGAAGAAATATGAAACATTTTGTAATATGTGTGAAGACACGATTGAAGATTTAACATTAAATAATTAGTTTTTATGATATTTTTGTACTTGTTTAATTTTTTATTAGTTGACGCTCATTTATTTTTTTTCTTTTATGTCTTGTGGGGTTTTTTTTCCTCATTTTTATATGTTTATCATTAATAATATAAAAATATGGGGTTTTTCCATCATTTAATAAAAAAATAGTTGTTAATCTTTGTTGTAATTCAAAGTTTTACTATTTATTTTTAATTCAGTCTATCTTTCTTAATAATTTAGGGAAATCATTAACAATGGTTAATTAAGAAAATAAAAAATGGAACCATTAGTTTGTAATGTTTAAGTGACTGTGTAATGTTTACGTGATTCAGTAATCAATCAAACACATTGTTGACCAATATGAAATAAAAATTTGATAGTTACTCATTAATTTGTTTATTTGTTTATTTTTAATAAGTAAGTTAAGAAATAACTTGGAAAAATATATTAATTATCAATATGTAAAAATACCATTTAGAAAAGAACATCTAGAAAAGTAGAATAAATTTTACGAATTTTGGGTAAATAACCGCACCGAGAACCGTTATACACATTACAAATACGGGTATGAGTCGGATAAAATAAATAAATAAAGTTATATAGACCCGATCCGATCCGTAGATAATGGGAGAACCACTAAAACCGTTATCCGAATACACAAAAACCGTTAGCTCGGAGCGGGTCGGGCCGAGTCGGGTAAAATTGACTCTCCTAGTATTAACTATCACTTCTCGTCTAATTTTATTTTCAAAAACTTTGATTTACTCAATTAAAAAGAAAAATAGATCGAAGTAGTAAGATTCTAAAAAGAATATTGTTATCACTCAAACAAATAGATTGATTTTCAAAATCAAGTTAAAAGTCTGATGTTTTTTTTTCACTAAAGGATCTAGTATAAAAAATGGTAAACAATTTTGAATGAATTTCACAAATAAATCCTATAGAACCAAGAGCTTTAAAAGTCAATCGCATAGATGCATACGATTAAGCCAATCTTAAGTTGAAACATTATTTACACTATAAGATATATAGTTCGTATAGCAAAAAAAAAAAAAACCAAATTTTGTTGCTAATCAGCAACATAAACGAACAAAACAGCAACATGATTTATTGGAAACAGTTAGCAACAAAATTAATTACCAACTGTTTAGCATTTTAAAATTAGCAACACCATATTTTGTTACCAACAGAGTTGCCGAATTTTTACGTATGGAATTAGTAACAAAATTTCCATCAATTTAGCAACAGAACTCTACCATAAAGTTAGCAACATTAAATTATGTTACTATTATCAAATATTTGTCTTTAATTGCTAATATGGGATCAAGTTATATGCAGTTTATTTTGTTAATGAACACAATTTACACAATTGAAAGTACGGACCTCGTAAAATAACATCAAATAGCGGGTGTTTGTATTAAGGATTTCACCCACTTATTTGAACAATTATCATCAAACGACTATTACGGTACTATAAATGACATGCTTGAATTGCAGTACCTATTGACTTGTAACTTTTTTAAGTGTTTATAATATGTTATTAGTTTTACGGTTTTACCCATGTTTGGTACTCGTCTCCTAGCTCGTCCCGGTTTTGATAAAGTCATTAATAAAATCAATTTAATTATGTTAGTTTTATAAAATTACTGAAATAATTTCCAAAACTTTGGACGGTGAAACAAAAATTTGAACGGTCAAATGAAAATTTGGGCCAAATTAAAAATTAACCCCTCCTATCACTTTTATCTCTTGTGTGGCGCCGATCATCTCCGTCTTCTTTCGTTACCGGCAATAAAAATATAAAAAATAAATATAGTTATGATATAAATACGTGGATAATAAAAAAAACATAGTTTAATATTTAAAACAATGTTTGGTTGTTAAGTAGTGATAAATAGTTTTATTACTTTTAATTTTTATATTTTTATGTGAGTATGGTATTATTGTAATTAATATAAATGTGTATGAGTATTTTTGAAAAAAAATGGGTAAATTGGACAGAGTCATTTGACTTTGGTTGACTTATTATAACAGAATGATATATTTTATGTGTTAAAATTTTATATTTACAAGTACGCAGGCCTTTTATTCATTCCTTAGCCTCTTTCTCTAGATGATTGGTAAGATTATAAGTGTGAAAAGAGTTATAATCCTTACAATGAACTTGTTTTGTATGTTCAATTATTTTGGGTTAGTTGTTTAATGTGTGGTGTTAAAGGCTTTTTTTGTGTAGTTATGCCAACCATTTGTTTGATGAAATGCTTGTTCTTCATTTACTTATCTGTTTTTTGGGCTTGTTTAGATTCATCTTTAAACAAATAAGCTGGTTTATTAGAGGCATCAGACATGCATAAACTAATTGGTTTAGTCTAGCTTAAAACTTATAATTTTCAGAAGAAAACCCCCCTTAGATACGAGGCTTAAAAGCTGATCATCTGAAGTCCGTTGTGACCAATAATAATGAAAGCAAAATAAACCCAAGATGATGAAACTTTAAGTTTGATATAATTAAGAAAGCGAAAAAAATGTTATTATGCCACTTTAAGTTTGATATACCTTGTTGTTTACTTAACTTAAAAATCTAAGTGACTGTGAAGAAGTGAAACTGAACAAAACCCATATGTTTTCCATACCTTGAATCTGATTCTAATGTAACTAATGGTCTAATAAATGTTAATTTGCTCTAATTATTGCAGTTATACAACGTAGTTTTAGTTTTTCCAATTTCAAACCATGTATATGTGTATCAAAGGTACGTGTTATATCAAATTAAGTGTAAGTGTGTATGACTGTAACCTTTTCCTTTAGATTTCTTATTTTAGGTGGTGTGTTCTTTTATATCTAAAGTCTTTACCTTACCCCCAAATTATAAAATCTTGGGTTATTAGATCTAGCAGTGTACTAAACTTAAAAATCCATGAGAAATTGTCTTTATACCGTAAATAAAATGTGATTCTGCAACTTTTAAGTTTGATACATACATTTAAGTGTTAACTAAACTAAAAAAATCCAAGTGACTTTGTGAAAAGCTGAAACTAAAGTGTTGATTTTTGTTTTGTTGAAGTGTAAATTATCAAAAAAAAAATAAACCGTACATACCCTTTATTTTGTCAAAGGTTCACGTGAAACTTAAAAATCCATCTTATTGTTGATCTGTTTCTTTGTAAGCATTCAAATTCTTAAATTGTTGATTTGTTTATAAGCAAATGGGAAGAGTACATTCAACTAGTACATTCAGTTGATGATGGTTCCCGTAAGCAGATGGGAAGAGTACTATTGGCAATAATTTAAGGTATCTCGTTATGTTTTAGACTTCAATACGTGTAAATTTATGTTTTTGGTTTCAAGGTTAATATTATTGCTTGTAAAGTTTCACATGTAATCGGTTTCAGTTGAGTACCCAATGATGTGCAATTAGTTGTATTATATATTTATATTACAGGTTAAAATTATAGTTGTATTTGTGGTGTGCTTGACTTTCTGGTTTTCTTCTGTGGTGTGGGGAGTGTGTTGTGAACTTAGATTTTATGTGTGTTTATCTTATTAAATGGTTTTATGATTTGTATATGTTTTAAAATTAGATAAAATTATTAAAACCGTAGTTTGGGAATATCTCATGTATTTTTTTGATATGATCAACCAACCTACAACAAGTTGTTTGAGATCACACATAGGAGGAAGGACGAGTCTATTCTAGACAAGAAGTCGTCTACCATCAATGTAAAATTAAACTATTTCGCTGAATTTTTCTTAGTTTACTTAATTTCAAGTTAGTAACAGGATATCTAGAACAATATTACAATGGTAAATTAGTGATTTAATTAGTAACTTGTAGTTGAACAGAAAAGTCTGATCAATTCTACCAATTTGGATATTCTCCCTATATGAAATATTATAAAAGAAATAATATTGTAGTTGAAGATTTCTATATGCTTCATCAATACTATGATTTCACCGTTTGACGTGTTTGTAAAAACATTTAGGGTCTGGTTATATTTTCCACATTTACTTCGTTTTGATTTCAATTAAGTGAAATATTTGGTAGTGAGCAACAATTTGCTAAACACACTTGTATTATTAGCCTGACATTTAGAGTTGTGTCGGTAACTTTTATGGAATGTTTGTTTTGTTGTTGACTTATATATACTATTTAAGTTAAATGTGTCAGTAAAATCTTGGTTTTACTGTCTGTGTGCGTGTTAGTAGGATACTTTCGTTGTGTTAGTGTATTTGCTAGTCACGGTGAAATTTATGCAATATGACAAACTTAATTACTACTTCATTCAGTCATTCTTGAATGTGGAAAACCATTATGTTATGTCGTTTTTTTTCATGTGACACTGTGTATAAATATTTAATTATTACGGCATATGAACACTAAACATACTAAACACAGCAACTGTTTTTCGGTTTACAGTAGTGTTTTCCTTGAATTGTAGTAGTAGTTTATTGTTTCATGTGATTAGTTCGTATGCAATATATCCCAAATCCATTGTTGTTAAATAGCTTGGTTTTGTTAGGCATTGATGTTTTTTATGCTCGAGATTCTGTTTTCAGTTTGATTTTTTTTCAATTGTAGGCGGTAGGGGTGGGCAAAAAATCCGTAAACCCGCCTCGTAACCCAATCCGTGCGGATTGGGGCGGATTGGGACGGGTTGGGTGTCAAAAAAAGTTAAATCCGCCCCGCCCCAATCCGTAAAAAAATTCGTGGGTTGGGTTAGGGTTGGGGTTTCCAAACCGCGGGTTAATCCACCCCAACCTATTTCAATCCGCATATATATATATATATATATATATATATATATATATATATATATATATATATATATATATATATATATATAAATCAAAATATAAATATAAATATAAATCAGTCGAGGCATTGTTATATCTTCAAGACTAGATCAAGGGCGACCATATCACAACATATATAAAAGATGAACCATCCATCGAATCATACACGTTTTACGAGCAATGTGAAGAAGGTAGAACGAATTTCATCTTTAAATTTGGTCTCTCAAAATTCTTATTTTATATAGTAACTATTTGTTTGTCATTAAATGTAGAAATATCATTTGTGGAGAGTTGTACAAACAAACTTTCTTAGGAGATAACAAAACGAGATGCAAAAGGTAATAAATTGATGTAAACTCTTAATAGAATTTCAATATGTTGTCACATACCAATTCAACATTTCATTGTAAATTTTTGCAGTTCAAAGATGTCACTACCCTCAAGCCTTAAACAATTGATCGACACTGCCTAAATAATCCCGGTTGATGGTCATACTCAGTGGATTATTAATTTTGATTTAAATTGTTATGTAGTTTTCTGATTTTGATTATGTTGATGAAGAACAATTTGTTTTGTTTTGTTTTGTTTTAGCTTTGTTACTTGTTCCGAACATTTTAAACGTATTTTGGTTGGCTTAGTTTATATTTCTATTTGAAAGATTTTTTTTTTATAAATATTTAGGTAAATTATGCGAAATAATGAAAAATTAATGACTAAAATGAAAATTCAAGAAACAACCCGCACCCAAACCGCCCCGCTTGATAATGGGTTGGGTTGGGTTAGGTTGGGGTTTTAATTATAATGAGTTGGGTTGGGTTGGGTTGGGTTGGGATTTGAATTTCACTAATCCGCCCCAATCCGTCCCGTCATTTATTTTACGTGACGGGTTAGAATTGAGACCAATCCGTCCCGTGCCCACCCGTAGCAGGCGGTGTTCAGGACAAACAATAAGCCAACCCTATTTGTTGGTTGAGGATCTAATAGACATGTCTCTTGTTGTGTTAGGAATTTCATTCATGTTTTATTAAACGCAAACTTCAATCTTAATGAATTATAGCTCTCCCACAACCAGAACTTGAGGATTAGTTCATGTAATATGTTTTGAGAATAAGTAGTTTTGTAAAACTTTGGAAATATTTGCTTGTGTAGTTGTCCTACTTGATAGATGGATTTATTTTGTTATGGTATATCAGAATCCTTGTATATGGGCTTTTGTTAGTTAATCCCATTGTAAATGCTACACTTATAAATGGCTTTGTTAAATCACATATTTTCTGTGTTTTGATTCATTTTTTTTTTTAAATGGTATTATTTTCTATAGCAATAGAAAAAAATTCCTGCATACAATTATAATAATAAAAAAACTGCTACGGTAGAAGCATTAAATATATTTGGTTTAGTTTAATAATTAAAAATTGTAACAAATTTGCTTCAAAAATATTTATGTTACAAATGTGTTGCCTTTTTTATAAAAAAGAACTCTCCATGTAGCAACATAAAATATATGTTACTGATATAGCAACATAAAACTATGTTATAATTGTGTTACTAAGGAAAATCATGTGTTGCTAATTTAGTTGCGAAAATATGCAAAAAGGTAAACAATAACATACTTCCTCCGTTTCTATTTAATTGTCTACTACGAAATTACGTGCAATTTTGACCGGCCAAGAACTTGTATCAAAATTGTCGGAATGAAAATTTTCAAAAGTTGATTATATAGTTCAAATGTTAAATTTTATGATTAGATTTAAAAAAAAAATTATTTCGACAATTTTAATATAAGTTATAAGACGGTCAAAATTGCAACTAGTTTCGTAGTGGACAATTAAATGAAAACAGAGAGAGTACCAATTTTTGTTGCTAAATTGTTGCTAATCGTAGTTAACAACATAAATAGCTTAAATAGCATTAAAAAAAACTATTGTTGTATGAATATTTTATTGTAGTGTTATTGCAAAAAAGGTACTACTAAACTTAAAAATAAAAACCAAAAGGACTCTGATGGTAAAGATGAATTAGCTTTAACAAATAACAAATATACTAGCAAAATTGTGCATTTCATGCTATTAAAAATATTAATTTGTTCTTTAATGACTAAAAAAAAGTAAGGGAAGGCAAATGCACCCCCTTGCCTTACTATAGCTAGATTCGCCAATGGTCGAAGCGAGTGTGTAGGCAAACAAGGACACCATAATTATATATGTAAGAAAATACAACTCAGCCTCTCGTAACTGTGCAAAAATTCAGCAATATCAAAAAGTTTCTTGATTGAGCTTTTCTACAAATGAAAAAGTACAGACTGTAGCTTAAAGTTGTGTTTGTATAAATTAAGTATGAACAAATAACAAAATCCCTTAACGCTGTTTCTATATATCATTATTAACTTAAAGAAAGAAAAAAGCTGTTTACGTTGTGTTTTAGTTTAGTTTGCTCAAGAACTACCAATGACACATGGCCGGGGGTTCAAAATTTTGGTGAGCAAAATCTGCTGCTGTTTCATATTCGGGATTTTTAGTATCAATAAGTTATAATTTTAGTCTAGATTACGAGGACAGCCATGTGATTCTTGAAATAAAATCGCAATAACTTAGTTACTCGCAAAAAAAATAAAATATCACGATGCTTACTTACCCAAAAAAGAAGAAAAAATATCAAGCAGAAAAGAAAATATATACCAAGATCGCTAAACCAAAAAAGTAAAAGCTTTAATCACGAGAACGGTAAATATCGGAATTTTCACTACGCAGGGTTCTCAATAATAACACGTTTTTCTTTACTAAGATTGTATAATTTCCTGAACTTAAATTTGCTCCTGTAGTAATTAAATTAAGTTTACCAGTAAATGATCTCTCCGGTATGCGGTGTGGTCAAATGAACAGCGTGTCCCATGCAATCCACAACACTCCTATGCAAACTCTCTTCGGAAAAAAATCCAGGGATGTACCGCCAGCCCGAACATGACGTCACCCTTTCGGAACCTAACGTCACATACTTCTGTTTAACCCTCCTTTCCCCCACTAGCACCTCGAACTGCTCTTGAAGCTTCTCGTTACTCGCTTCGAGGCTCTGTATGCGGTGGAGCAGATCAGCGTACAAGGACTCCTGTGAATGGTCCATTGCGTAGGTGTACTACCAAATAATGTTCGATTTAGAGACGTCAAAATTTGTCATAAAACTGTTACAAATTATGAAAGTTGTTACTAATTGTCACGGTCACAAAGTCGTTGCTAAATAACTCGTGATAAGAAAAAACTGTCACTGTTGATTTCTGGTACTATTAAGACATCATTTTTGTAGTGTCGACGGGTGGTAAAAGGCGCGGGTGTCGGTGTTTATTATGGCATTTTTGTTTTCTTGTACTGTAGATATATAATAGGATTATGAGGATTATTTAATAAGATTTAAAAAAAAATAGGATTACGAGGAAAACAAGTTGGACTCAAAATTAAATAAATGGTTTTTTGGCAGTGTGATATAGCCATATAGGGTTTAGACTTGAGTGGTGGACGCGTGTAAAATTACATGCATAAAAGCAATGGGAGGTGTACAGGTAAGCTTCCTTTGGGTTTATAAAAGGGTAAAAGGACAGAGATTTAATTCAAACAAAAATTAATATTTTACATAGTTTTCCAGAACTGGGTTAAATACTTTTCAGAAGTTATTGAGAAAATTATGTTAAATACTAGATACGTGAACGTCCACATGGCCACATCCTGACGCTGCTCTATTCCAAATTTGTATGATAATCTTCATCACTGTGTAACATGGACTGGAGTACATATGTATTTGTTTATTATTGTGTATCGATTACAAAATAGCGTAAGAGAGTAAATCTACATTAGGCATTTAACTTGGGAAAGTTTCATTTTAATTTTTTAAAATACAATAAATTTCAATTAATTAATGGCATAAGAATTATAGTATATAACTATCATCGAGCCCACACCAATACAATTTATTTTAAAAAATGTTTGCGAAGGAAGACCCTTAAAGTCCGCTGCAAAACCAGAATATACAATTTTTTGTATTTTTTTTTTAATTATGCGGGATGCTAAAATGCTAATTCAAAAAAACATCAAAATCAGTTTGTATCTGAGAGCATCAGGCTCCAGATGAAATGAAGATCTTTAATTAAATGCTTGAGAAGGCGAACCCAGCTACTCTCTTTTGATGGTTTTTAAGCTTATTAAAACATGAAATGGATATAGAACTCTTTATTCCCTTTTAGTGTCACAGCATATCATATGCAGGACTCATATACACAATCAGAGTTCATTGAAGTGAATGTTCATAAAAAATAAAATTATTCTATTAGGAACAAGTTACTTTCGTATGACTAAACGGGAATTAGTACTTTAGCAAACATTCAATTTGGTGTTTCAAGTTTACCTGTGGGTCATTATTATCAAGTTTCATAGGTGATTCATTCATTAGTAGAAAAGCTATGAATAAAAAAATGGTCTTACCTTGCCACAAAAAGATCGTACACAATCTTAACTAATAATTTGTACACAATCTGAATCAGTTCACATGCATAAATATTGGTATCATCATCAATTTACATAATGCAAGTTCATGATATGAGTTTCAAGTACACCAATTCCTTACACCATATGAGTTTCAATTACCTGATGTCCTCGAAAGTCAAATCTAACACCCTGAATCTTTGAAATTTCTTGTGAGTGCCAATAAAAAATATATAAGTTATTTTTTTTAATCTAAACGAGTGAAGTACTTCCCAGCCCCAAGACGAAATCAATGATGCTGTAGAAACATCTAAAATAAATAATTATGTTAGTCAATGTGTAAGGCTATATAATTATGTTAGTGAATGTTAGGCGATATACCGAACTTTCGATATCAACTTGTTTGGTTTGGTTTGAAAATCGGTCGGTTGGTACAAATCGGTACAAAAAGTCCACCCCTAATGACAATGGTTGCTTAATCTTTGCATTTAGTACTTATCTTGACAATCAAACTAACACTTATGGAGAATTCATGGCTATTAGATATGACTTGCTTATATGTTACATGTTAAATATTAGTAGTATTTTCATAAAAACGGACTCTGAACTAATTGTCAATTGGTGAAAAAAATGCATAAAACCTTGGCCTAAATTTGATACTTTATGGTTGGATTTAGTTGAACTAATGGGTCTTGTGAGTTGTGATTTATGTTATATATATAGGGAACAGAATCAGGTGACAGATGCTTTAGCAAAACAAAGAGCGCACGGCTCCAACAAGACTTTTTTTTCACCTATGGAGTTCACAAATCTCACTCATGCTGCATATGTTTTGGACCAGAGCGAAACCCGTTGTGTAAGAGAAAATACATACAAAATTCAAAATGTACCAGTATGGAATTTTTCTTCAATAAGTTTGTCTAAGTGAGATGAGAGTTTTTTAGCTTTCTTCTTAATTCGTACTAAACCGGTGATTCAGTTGATATTGCATAATTTGTACTGGTTTTTGCATTAAATTAACATGACTAATCTTCTTTTTAAGTAAAAGATTTGCTCTTAAACTTGTTGTTTAGATCACTTTGATCACGGCGATGTATAGGAGATATAACGATATGAGGCATAAGGAGTAAATAACAAATTATCGTAGATTATATTTGCTTTGAAAAGTGGAGATTAAAAGTGTTAATTCTGTTATTTTTTAACCATTTACTTAGTAAAATAGGTTCATTAGCACTAAATGACTTTTGAATGTAGGTCGTAATGCCATCATTTTCCGTTAATGTTTATTTTTTTTATCGGAAAAGGTATCATGGAGGCTTGACTCATGAAAGAATATTTTTGCTATTTTATCAATAAAATGGACCGGATATTGATTAAAATAAAAATTGTGAGTGAAATACGACTAAACATAAAAAGAACTTGTGGCAATCAAACAATAAACCTTGGTACTTGAAGAATTTTGTTGTATATACTTTGCGAAAACTACTTTAGTCGATTAGAACCCCTACGTGCTCATGCATGCTTTCGGATTCTAACTAATTAATAGCTACAAATACAAAGTAATTAATAGCTACAAATACAATGTGACCCTTTGCATTTTAAACTCACAGCCAATATTATAATTTTTCTTTTCAATGTGATTCAGTACCGGATTTTATAAATTGAGTAGCATCTGCAACCAACACTAAGGAGATCGAATGTGTTATATAAAACTAGTGATGCTATAGAAACCTATAAAACTCAATCGAAAAGTTAATCCGATGACATGAAACAATCCTAATCAATTTTTTTGAATACGTGTCAAAAAAATGATACTATTACTAAGAAAAAAGAGTCATGTCATTCTCAACACTAATTAATATATTAATATATTAATTCTTCTACTTATTCATTTATACATATCGTTTATTTGTATTTCTATTAAAAAACTTGTGGTCAAATTTTGACATTTTGAATAAAAAAAATTAGAAGATGGTATAGTAAAAGTCATGTCACGTAATAAAAACCAAACTACTAAAAACTCAAATAAAAATATACTAGAACCTTAGTTGATTCTACCATAAATTTAAATAATAATTAAAAAATAATTTTTTTTATTTAATCTAAAAATACAAACCACTAAAAACTCAAATAAAAATATAATAGAACCATAGTTGAATCTATCCTAAATTTAAATATTAATTAATTTTTTATTATTAAATGTAATATTAATAAAAATCAAAATTTTCATGAGTTGAATAAGTGTGGGTTGATTATGTGGGTATAAAAAATGCTTGAGAAAAAACAGTTTCCATATAAAAACCAAAGATCATTGATAAAAGTCAACTGCTTGTGAACTTTGTTTTCATATGTACAGTTGTGGTATGCCAAAAATAGAGCTTGAAAAGTAACACTGTAAAAGATACATCAAAATTCATAATCAATTAGCCAAAAATTAAGAGGCTTATGCACAGTTTCTAATATAATAATAGGAATAGAAATATAATCACCAATGATAGATTTACACTTCATACTTCAAATTGGAGATAATTTGAGCTAAAAACCTGTGTTTATCATATTTCAACTCGATTGTTTGGAATGGAAAATCTGCAAGTTTTTAGCTTTAATCATAAAATGAATTCAAATTTTTTAGAGTTCATAATGCACTCAAATCATCTAAAATTTCATCTAACAGATGAAATTAAAACAATTCAATGGTCTAGATTTATGCGTGAGTTTTGTAATTTTCTTTTTATATAATTTTAATATATAAAATAAAAATTATGATTTTGTAAATTAAAATTTAACTTTAAAAAATAATAAAAACCCAAACAAAATTATAGAAACCTAGTTGATGTTATCCTAAATTTAAGTATTATTTAAAAAAAAAAAAAATCAATGATTTTAATATATCTTATTTTATATATTAAAATTATATAAAAAGAAAATTACAAAACTCACGCATAAATCTAGATCATTGGATTGTTTTAATTTAATCTGTTAGATAAAACTCTAAAGGATATGAATGCATTATGAACTTAATTTAAAGAATTTGAATATGAAATATGGGATAACATGAACAAAATTAAAAAAGATTGAGGTTACAATACACAGACTGAAAAATTTTTATGAGAAAAAATACACTATCCACCGTGATGTAAAGATCTACACAAATAGATTAAATCAAATAAGTAAAACACAAAAACAACTTCTTGGTTAACTATTCCCAAACCTGATCGAGTGCTAATAGATATCTGCAAGTTTATATTAATCATCAACTTAATTAACTCAATACCCTCGATTTATACAAAAAATGTAAAAAAAACTATATAAGTGCTATATTTGAGCATAATAAAGCTTTTTACTCTTTAAATTGTCGAATCTTCAAATCTTATTCATCGTTAGGGCTTCAGAGTGATAAAGAGAAGCGAATTAAGAAAGAGAAATGATGAACGCAAAACTTTAATTAATTAAATTATTTATAACATGTAATAAGGCATAGTGTTCAACTTCGTCACCAAAATCAACAATTTCTTGTAGTAATTATAGGACTCCATATATAATAGATTTTCCCATCAATAATGTGTTGCATCACTAAACCTAGGGCTGAAAACTATTCCATTGAATAAAATGTAGTATATATATAAACAGAATATAAAACATAAGAGACAAAACATATAAATACATAAATGACAAAATAAAACAATATGGGAGATCTTCCACGTACGTCCAAGTTGATATATTAGAAGAAAAGATAATGAAATTTGATAGTAGTTAGTCATGATAAATTCCTTAAAAAAAACTCTTAAAGACATTTTTCATCTATCTTCATTCATTTTTCCAGTTCGCAACTTTCACAAACCTAGAGTTATCATAAGACAGAGAAACACCTCCGTCGTCCATCTTAAAGTACAAATTTTTATTTCCACCATCTCTTTTCGGGTCATATCCCTTAAAGTTTGCGTATTCGGTCCAATAAACGGCTTTGCAATCGTAAGTTTTACTAGGTGAGACCGAAGGCCCCACAGAAGATTGTCCGGCGTCAATAAAAGCTCTATAAGTTGTACCCGTACATGTTACAATTATATTACTTTCTGGATCTGGTCTTAAGTTGTTGTGAAACTGAATAGTTGGTGCATTGATGCTAAAGACGGTTCCGATGAAGAGGCAACATACAGCAACAAAAAGGAGTGAGAAGAGAGTGGTCGTAGTAGCCATTTTCTAACTAATATAAATATTTTTTTGTTTTATGATATTTGTCATTGTTTTCCACCGGGTATATGTAGGCAGTGAGGTGATTTTTTTTGGAAAATTGTAATTAAAGGAAGATATTATTGAGATACTATAATCAACAAATTATTTACCTTTTGATTTCTTTTACCATACATAGATTAATTGATTTGATTCTTTTTGGAGAAAACTAAAGTTTATTTAGCAAATATACCAAACTTTTGATTTCTTTCCATAAACACGATCCTGTGATTACGCGCTTTGATTATTTTTACACTTAAAATTTTATGCAGATAAAATGACACTTACAATTAATGACGTTGAGTGTTTAATGAGAGCGAATTAAAATCAACAAAATTTCTCTTCTTTTACAATCAAGTTATTTTTGGAGTCCAAATCTTCTATCATATTTTTCTATCCCCTTCCGTGCCTCATTACTTATTTTATCCAAAAAAAAATCTAAGAAACTTGAAAAAAATTATACAATTATTATAATACATATATCAATACATTCCAATAATTATTTTTAAAAGAAAATCCAAACAAAATTTATTTTGGAATAAATTTATAAATTAGTGTAAATTAAACATTGAATATTAAAAAAATTGTCTAGAACAGTTCAAATGTTTTAAAATTTGAATACAATATAATATAAAGTTTATAAAGTTGCGATATAAGTTGTGAAAATTTAAAATTTGAGTAAAAATAAGCAATGATGCACGGAAGAGGATAGAAAATAGAGGGTAAAAGATTTGGACCTTTTTTTTTTTTTTTTTTTTTTGTAGTTCTACTATTTAGTACATCAACTATAAAAGCTATTGTGGATAAATTATTGAGAACTCTTAGACAACACACTCAATATGCATATAATTTTTTTTCCTATGTATAGGCGGGACTCGCATAATATGCGATAGTATAAGTGTTAAATGATGTATTCTTGGAAAACTAAATAATCTCTCGGTATTGTGACAGTAGGGCCAAAACTTAAGTATTTTCTACGACCTGTTAAGGCACTAACGGGCTAGTTGGTTGTATTGATCCTACTTTTTACGAGGATGTAGAATGGTACTTGATTGTGTTGGAATTTTGCAATTAATATAAGTCCATGAGGGAGATGGAATTTTGTAAAATATTTAGGATTAAAAAAAATTACACGCACCACTGTTTGGTATCCATAAACGTGGAAACAAATTTGTGACATTTAAATACATGATTGATTCGTAAAAAAAATTTGTTACTCAATGGTGAATCTTGATCACATTAACATTAATAAAATATCCATATTAAGTCCTTCTTAAATAGGTGTTCACTATTTCATATTTATTTGTCTCAAAATAAGTGTGTCAATCTTTCAAATTTATCAATGAAAAAATTATAAAATTACTATAATGTTCTTAAATATTGCAATGAATACATTTCAAAATTTGACAATAATAATAATTTAATTTAAAATAGGACTATATTTGTAACTTTTAAATGCAATTAATGATATATATTAATATTTGCAAAAATACAATTATTTCATTTAGGGAGGGGGAGTATATTTTTTTTATTTTTTTTTATAAAGAAAACATCAATTGAAGATCGAGTGAAAGCACCTCATTCGTGTTATGTACAAAGCGAATCGGAGATATTATTAGAGAAATATTTTGAAAACATAATGCGAACAACTACTACATGTGAATAAAAACAAAAAATTATAGCAAAATCACTTATAGCTTTGTTCATGCAGCGAGAATCAGCTCGCAGTAAATGACTTCAGAAAATCAGCTTCTAATTCATTTGCATTTATACCAAAAGTTGAAGCTTTAAGGACTAAATATACACATGAAACAATACACAAAACCTACCATTTGGTTTTCACTCTATAGCCCCTAGTAACCATTATCTTGCATTTATCTTTATTCATAGCTGTGTTTTTGAGGGGGGAGTATAAATATGTCATATCTGTGTTAAATTTAGGATCATGATTCTTGATTTCCCTTTTCTGATTTCTTGATTTCCCTTTCTGATAGGAACAAATATCACACGCATGCATATGCATATGCATTTATTAATACAATAAAGTTTGATAAATATCAAGAATGACCGCAAATACGATCTTTGACATTTCCTTATTTTATGAGTGATTACAAAGTGCACGACTAAAATGCAACATCCTCCTCTGACTTTTTTGTAATCATGTTTTAATTTATATTGTTTTAGTTGAGCTCTAATCAAGTCCTTTCATCAACGACATTATTATTATTATTATTATTATCTTAGCAACTTATTTGGGTTCAAATTCACTCATTTTTACCACATTTCTCTTTATTAGTTATTACTTTTTAATATGCTCTTGTATCTTCTTTTCGACTCTAACTCAATTATAGCGTCGTTGATTATTCAATCATTAAGAAAAATTCTTAGCGAAGTTTCATATATACATTTCATTTTTAATGAATTTTTTTACTCTGTTCAAGAGTAATACAGTTAACTACCCTATTCTCTCTCTGTTACACTTATCATCTCATTCAGTTACAAACTAGTCCATTAGTACAGAAAACTAACAGATCAAGGACAGAACAGAAACCAAAAATATCATCATAATTTCTTCAAAGTGATTGCGATTTTATCCTTTTTGTACACCAAGCTATTACAGTTTGTCAGTTTTGTAATGCTTCATTATATTCTGATTCAAATGTGGTATTTTTACATGGGGCATATTGGGTGTTAGGAGTATTTTTTAAATTTAGATTAAAATCGCTTGTTTATAACATTTTTTGTAGCTATGCAATCGAGTAATTATAATTTATAAAGATCACTCTACTAAGACGATGTGATAATTTATGAAAATGAGAGAGCAAAGACATATTAATTGAAGCAATGGTGTTCACTGTTCATGTAGTTATCGGTTATCATTGTACCATCACATAATTGATTTGACTTGCTTCCGTTAGCGAGTACCATCACATAGTTGTTCCTTTTTGGTGTGTATGAAATGACTTATTATGCAATGACTACCAACTGTTTGTTAAGATGTCATGAGAGTTGTAACACTCACACAGATGAGCCTCACTCGGAATAATACTCATTCCTCGTTAGTTGATTGCTCAAGTTAAGTAGTTTGTATTGGATAATATCTCCATTCTTGTGATTATTAAACTTTACTAACATAAACAGGTATTGCTTGGGTTGCTGACAAAGGTTGGGTTTTGATTCTAGCATGAACAACACAATATGGATTGGATAGAAACTTAAAAGACACAACACCGCAAAAATTCTGAAACATTTACAATTATGTTACAGGAGATCCCTCTTCTGAAACTTCACTTTCTTTTCCTAAACATCAGTAAGAGAACTTTAAACCTATATCTCATTTGGAGGATTGGGTCTTGTTTATCTGTCCTGATAATAAACGATTTGAATATGTATCAATTTTATCCACTTGACCTGCTGGTATCGAGAATAAAGCTATTGCTGCGTTCTTCTGTCAATTTCATCTTTTGCGGAGATCTTAGCATGAAAACCATTTGGAAATTGCAGCCCTGGGGTTCTAACTATATCTCCTCCTTTGATCGCTTGCCACCTGGAATATACAAATGTTTTGTTTTTGTTATCAGAAATATTCAGCTTTTGTTCCTATTAGAAGTAATTTTTATATTAGTTTAGGTCTTGAATATGTTTAAACTTTCAAGAACTCTACTGTTATGTGCCACGGACCAAAATAAAATGTAACTGGTGGAAATAATTTTATGTAAGATTCTGATACTACCGTCTATTCTGGACTATTTTTTTAAAAACTGACAATCCTCACCTATATTTTGTGACTAAACAGTGGAGAAATACGGCCATTTGGACTTTGGTAAAATCTGTCCCGACACAAAACCTCATCCCACCTCCAAAAGCCATAAAATGCTTTGAAGCCCCATTAGTTTTCATTCCCTGCATGCCATTATTTGTTTAAAATATGGTTAGAAAATTGTGGTAATATTCAATCGAATAAATAAAAATCTTTTGAATTACAACTTACATCCCATCTACTTGGATTAAATTCTAGAGGGTTTTTGTACTTTGCAGGGTTCAAATGTACAGCCGGAGGACAAACCACAACTGCCCAACCAGCTGGAATGGTATAGCCTGCAATTGCCGAATTTTATACAAAGGTAAGTCAAGATAGAAGTAAATTTTAATATCTGGAAAATATTAATTGCAATCACATTTACCGTCAAAATGGATGTCTGTAAGCGTCTTTCTGAAAATTGTTGGAACTATATTTGCAAGCCTGACTGTCTCATTGATAAACTGCAACATTTCTAAAATTTAGCTTTGATGAAAAATTATGTAATTAGAGAAAATAAAAAATTAAAACCCCACCTTGAATGTATATGTCATCGATTTGTATTCTTTCCATGAAAGTCCTGAATTTGGATGTTCCCTTCTACTAATTATCGCTTCATGTTCTTCCTGTGAGGTTTTACTCATGGTCAACTAAAGAATGGAGGAAAGTATGTAATGTGTGAAAACATATACATTTTCTGTCGAAAATAAAATGTTTGAACTAACCGTTAATTCTCTTAGAACCAAAGGATTGTCTGAAAGAAACTTTGTGGCCATTGTTAGAGCCTGGGATGTTGTTTCGAAGCTTGCAAATAGTAACACGAACATTAAATCCAAAGCAATGTCTTCTGTTAGAACTGTATCTTTTTTATCAAGCTCTTCAAGTACATAGTCAAAAAAATCTGTTTGTTGGGTCCTAGGATTTGCACGCCTTTCCTGTAACATGTTCTTCAGCATTGTCATTGCTCTTTTCCTTCCCTGAAATTTTAAAAAAAAAATTCAAAATCTATATACTTCATTTGAAGGATAATCATTAGTTCATTTAAATCGGAAAAATTTACTGCTGGATATATCATAAGTCATAAGAGTGGTTCTATTGAGTGTGTGTCTTGTGGGGGGGTTGTTTGGCCCATAGTTGCCAGAAATGGAAACATAAGCGGGAAGCGAATGGGGAAACAGAAACGTTAAAATTATTTTGAAAAAAAATGAAATTTACACGTTAAATAATGAGAAACGGGTAACAGGAAACAGGGTTTTTGAAAGAGGAAACGAGTTTTCTGATAAGTGTAACTATGGACTTTAGCCAATGTTTGTTGTCCAGTTATTGTTCTTTCTGGGGAAACTTTTATGATAAATACCAATGACCCACCTTCATCTATGTATGCATATGAACTGCATCTGTGCATCTTGTGCATTATTGATATTACATGATTTCATACTCGTAAACTTGTTGAAACTTTTGTCCATGTAGGCATTAATATCTAACAGTTGTATACTTTCCTTTTTCTGTTTGTTTGTTCTCTTACCTTCAAGTTCAACACTTCTTCTCGGACGTATTAGAAATGAATTGACAAATTAATTAACCCAAGAAGGAAAGACATACAGTTTCTGTTTCGGAGCCATTCAAAACTAAGCATATATAGAACAAATAACTTGATTGTTACGACGAAAAAAAGTGAAATATACCAAGAACTTATTTTCTTGATATAAGTAAATTTTATTACAATGTTTTTTATAATGGAAGTGTCATATACCTGTAGACATTTGTGATAAGCAGTTCCAGGTATGTCCAAAGGGAAGGAGATCAGTCCTTGAATGAAAGCAACAAAATTCTCTCTCAGATTCTCCGACGAGTTAACGGGATCATAATCGATTAGTTTTTTTGCTGTCAGATCGAATATAAGCTGTATGCACCAAATCAATATTAAAGATATAAAATTTATGCACAAGTTTAGGACTCAAGCTTCAAGAGAACTTACACTAGCTGTAGCATCTTTTAATTCAACTGACTCTTGATTTGACCAATCATTTAAACTTTTACAGGCCGCTTGTTCAACCTCGAGAAGCATTTTTTTTAGGCTCTGGGGACCAAAGAGATTTAGCACCATGTGCTTAAGGTACTTATACATAAACCCGTGTAATGAGCCCACATTTTGTTTTCCAAATATCTCTGTGAATGTATCTGGGTACCAGCTTTTGAACAATATCCCCTCTTGTTGGAAAATGAAGTGACTAAAATCAGGATCCGTTGATATAATAACTGGGCGCCCGACCAAACTTGTTCTGAATATTGGACCATGTCTGAAAAGTGGAAAATTTATTTGAATTGAACCGTTTAATACATATTATCAAAGTTATTGGGAAGAGTTTTAAGAAAGAGAAAGCAAGTGTACCATCAGTGCGTTAAGTGTTAGCTTCGCAAAATGTACTCATAATTCATAAATACAATAGTTTAGCTAGAAAATGTTTATTTAACTTCATAACAAATAAGTTATAAAGAAAACACATAATTGATGCTAATCCCAAAATAGATGAAGTCTAAGGTTTTAAAGTAATAAAAAAGAACAGCAAAACTGTGCAACAAGACTTAATTTTAAAAATGTGGTCTGCGTGGTTTTCAGCAAAACAGGCAATTTTTCCGAATCCCATGACAAAATACTCGCTGAAGCGTGTTTAAAAAATGATACAACCAAGTCCTGTTTTTCTTTTCATGAAGATTCTTCAAAACTCACTCAGGTTCAGATTTCTGTAAAATGTTTAACTAATTATCAAACAGCTTACTATAGTTGCTATGCGAAAAGGACAATTCTTTAAAAATAATATAACGAAAAAGAGACTGAGCCTTTACCTCTCCATCCTTTTTTTAATGAAAGGGGAAATGTCGTAACTAGTATTACGTCCAAAAAACTGTAGAGTTTCACCTAGAAGTGGAAATCCCATCGAACCGGGTGGTAATTTTCCACAACATTTCGGGTTTCTCCATCTATATATCCAATGTGTTATGCTAATAGTAACCAAAGCTACTATACACAAAGCCACTGGACCCATAGAAAAATAACTGAGTTGGAAATGTTAGAAAGGGAGAGCAATGCAGAGAAAGTGTTGGCAAGTGTGTAAGTTTACATGTGATGGACACTTTTATAGCCAATTCAGAATATACAAATGAGTTAACCACTTAAAATATTATTCTTGGGCGGTCTTTGTTATTGTGAAGTTGGTTGCTCAAAAAGCTGTACTGGTAGTTGGAGATAAGAATAGAAATGAATAGCTTTTAGAATATTGTGTGTCTGGAGATCACTCTTTCATTTTTCTGCAAAAAACATTTTTTAAATAATGGAGTAGTAATTAAAAGTTTGCTAAGATGATGAAGCTTACAGGATCCTTCCTTAGTATGTTAAGTTTCTTTGAAATTTGAATAGTTAAGTAGTTTTTGGAGAAACTGAAAGCATTTTCCTAGATTCTAGAAGAGCAAAGAATCTTTATGGCTCAACTATATATGAAACCTATCTCACATTATTCATGTGTTCTAAAATCTACTAATATTAACTACTTATTCTTTTGTTATCTCTTGTTAACTCTGTAGTAGTAGTATATATATACTACTGATGTCAATGCCACAAAAGGGTCAGGCAGGTTGATCAGTCCATTTTTTTAGATTTTGTGTGTTTCTTTTTTCCATTATTAGATCTCTTTTTAGATCCTGTTAGCTGTATACTTCTCCTCATCTCTTAATTATCTGATTTTAGAATCTCCCCTTACATCACTGTAATCTTCAAGTATGATGTTCTTGTTATGCTCTGCAACTACTGTATTATTTATATATATGCTTTGTGTTTTTTTTGGAATTAAATTAGCCCCTAAAAAGAGCAGCTTTGGGGAAACATAAAGTTTTTTGAAATACGGCAACATTTTACAATAGATGTGACTTTGTACATTATTGTTCCTAAGAATTGTAGACAATTATCATCTTTTACCGTTTCCACAACATTTCGAGCCACGGGATTATTGTACTATACTATCAAATATAAGTGTTTAATCCAGGTAGGTTACTGTGTTTTGACTGGTTAAACAGTTCTAACCAATTATTTGCATCACTTAATTAAATCATTTTGTACATTATCTGTGAATTTTTGCTTATAGTCAGTAGAAGGAATGAGTTACCAATTGTTAAGGTAAAAAACATAAACCTTGGGACTCAAAATTTTGTCTGATTGTAGTTAATATGACTCCTTTTTAACTCCTCGTGTGCAGATAATTAATGAAGTCAAAAGGGAATATTTTTGAAGTTAAGGCCTTAAAGATAAGCCATTGCTTCCCTGAAGTGTTTTCTTTAATCTCATTAATTTATTCTAACAATTCTTTCCTTGTCTATTGGTACTACTGTAAAGGAAGTAAGCTTTGCTGGAGTTAGAAACTTTGGGTTGAACTCCTTTTTTGTATTTTAATATCTCAAATACTTAATTTATTTCAACATATAAATTCTGATCTAAAATACCAATGTAGCAAACTAACAGTGGAATAGTCAATTGTTTACATGCAAGTTTGATTCCTAATAATTTTCAGTTTTGGAAGTAATTGCGATCCTCGACCCCGATAATGGCGATTATGTAAAAGATTCAATTGCTACGAAACTGAAAGCTGGTCACTGCATTGTTAGGGTGCAAATTATAATTAGAAAATGTTAGTAAGAAGATGACTTGGTTGCTACCGTTGCTTCACTAATATTGCGGCTAAACGGGCTTTGGTCTTTGGAAGATATATAGATTAGAGACTCCTTTGAGAGTGTAACACTCCCTGCAATGACAGGTCAGTTGGACTTTATTATACATAATTTTACCTTCATTATACTTTTAATCTTGCTTCAAGTTCATTGAACATAAAACAGACTTGCGAGTATTCCCTTTTTTAAAATATAAAGAGATATGTGTATATTATACAAGTATTTTATTTTAGTACCTCGGAATTTTTTTAATGGCTGATGGCTCTACCTGTCTTCATATATTGGAGTGTACCAAAATTAACAAACTAATGGGTGTTTATTTCCGATGATATTATGATAGTATGAGATTAAAAATACTTTCGGGTCTTTAGGTGTATAAATACTGTGTTTGGTACGAAAAGTGAAGTCGGGACTATTAGTAACATGTAATTAGAAATGATGAGAAATGTGAGTATTTGGAATAACAGAGGAGTGTGATATTGAGAAATTGAGGTATTTAGAGTAAAATGAGATGTGATATATATATATATATATATATATATATATATTAAAATCATATATATATATATATATATATATATATATATATATATATATATATATATATGTAAATTTGTAAAATAGTCCAACCCCAATAAAAATCAAACAAACACTTAATTGATATTTCATATATATACTATTAATCTAATATTCATTTGTTATCTCGTCATAGTTCGAAGGTATTATTACTACTAATACTGCAACCAAACGAGCCATAAAAGTAACGCTTCAGTTGAGTTTTTCTAGTTCAGACTTTAGATAAACCAAGCATAAGGGAATTTGTTACAATATTTACTACTCCCTTTCCAAATTATTGTTCCGTTTTGAAAATCACTCATATTAATGAGACAAAATAATGACACAATTTTTTAATATTTCTTTCAATATTTATCCTTATAAAACAAACATTTAATTATAAAATATGCTTGGATAATTGGTATATGTGTAATTGTAAAATATTAGACTTACTAATTATGGAAATTGGACAATAATTTTGTAACTTCCTATAAAGGAATAATTGACCATTAAAAAGAAACGAATGGAGTATGTGTAACCATAATATCACCACTCGCAGAGATTAAATGTGGACCGTTAGATCAATGTATTTTGCAGGGCTTGTTGAAAATGACTTACAAATTATATGATTTTGTTTATAAAATAAGGTAATATCATTTTTTTTTCACAATTATATTACAAGAAGTTGGAATAACAGATTAGGGAATGTATGTAAACAATTCAAACTTTGTGACTATTAGTTTTGCTACTAGACTATGGGGACATTTTTTCTGCTATACAATCAGTTCTATTTTTCTTTAAAGAAAGCTCGCTCACTTTTGGGCTGCATTTGGGGGAATTGTTATGTTTGACCAGTCTGGTCACTTGTATCAACTATGCTTACTGCTTAGTGATAGTGCTAGATATTATTATTTTCCCTCGAGACACATGAAACTAAAGCAAGCAGTAATTGTTAAACATCAAATAACCCCTTTATGTGGTTTTAGTTTCCAAGCTCACATTATTTGCGTTTTTGTATATACTATGGCATAACACGATAGTTTTGTCTATTGGAATGGAGGTTGTAACGAACACACATTTAAGTATTTTTTTCTATAATCCATGTTACTATTGTTAAACTTGGTGATTGTCTTTTGAAACAATTACTAGTCATAGACTTTTGCTGTTTCATAATACCAAGTGAATCATTCCTAAGCCTCCAAGTGACAAAGCTTGAGTACTTGTCGCGACTTATTGTCTTAGATTTTAAGTTTTGTCCAAATTTGATCGAGTAACGAGACACTTACTAAATCATGTAGCCATTTAGGTCCTAGTCTGATTTAGTTTATGATCCTGTTTAGATTCAATAATTTATTAGAAATTGAAGCTTCCGGAAAATGTTTCATGTGTACGTTAAAAAAAGGTCTTTCTTTCTGACATAACCTTGTAGGTGGCATCATAATTAAGAAATACTATTTGTGATCGGACGACCTTTTATAGAGTTCTTTAGCTTTCGATGAACAAAAACACAACCATAATGTCAAAATCTTCCTTTCCTCTCCTTCTTTTGCTGAACATTGGCAAAGGAAAATTGGAACTGTTATTAGTGCATTTCGCTAGTCATCAGCTTAAAAGCTATATAAACTTGCTGAATTTTTTCATGCATGAGAAAGCTATAATTCTCACATAAGCTAGTTAATTGAGTAAAACTCGCTGTTAGTTGAAGATAATTAACAGTAATAAGCTCATCGAGTTGATCCCAAATAACTGGAAAGAATCTAGCTTCGACACCTAACCACTTGCTTATTGGGATTAGTACCTAATCAGGGTATTGTAATTGCATATATTAGTTCTAACATTGGAACTTCGATTTTTTTTAACGATTTTATTTATTTTTTAAAAAAACGAACCCCCAAAAGGTAATGGAACTTTGATTTTAAATATCTTTCACTTGACCGAGTTTTCATCAGGAGTTGGTATTAATTATGTGTTTGAACTGTTTTCATTTTTTTAATAATGTGTTATAATAACGTGAGATCCAGTCTTCAATATAATAGCTGTCTACCAATTTTGCAACAACTTTCAGCAATGAGCAGAATGCTTTGTGATTACTTTAAATTATCTGCTCTGGCCTCTCTTTTACTCCGTGTTTAAACTTGTTATAATTAGTGTTTCTTTCAATTTAATTAATTCTTGTAAATACGTTTGATTTTAATGTTATGAAATACTGCCTAGAACAGAATATAGCTGTATGGTAATTAAGTTTTGTAGCACTAATGGGATGGTAAAAATATTTTTTAATAAAACAAGAAGGTTAGTTGTTACTGAAGTTATTATATAGGCGTACGTACAATATGTGCCTGGGAAATAGGGCTTGATGCTAACTCAAACATGTTATGCCAAAATTTAATTCCTCGAAATGTAATTTATGGGATTCTAAAAAATATGTAAACTAATGGATGGTGTATACCTGAAGCGTTGGCAAAATTCATGCTGCACATGATTTTTAATAGTTCAAAACTTGAAATAGACATAGCAAATCACATGTACGTATCAGCTAATACTTGGTTGCACTTGTACAATCTCAGATAAGTTGGCCAATAAGTTAGGTATCGAAAGTGGAAAATCAAATAAGCAGAGAATTTAAGTTACAGTTAAACAAGCACTTGGTGCAAAACTTAAGAAAACTGAAGCAAAATTGTCCTGACCAAGAAAAATGTTATTGTTTGACATAATAGGGATGTTGGGATACCACATTGGGATAACGAATAGTATCCAACTTTTCAAAACTTCTTCAGTTTCACTTTCTGGACAAATTTATATACACAGAAGTATCTAATTTCCCAAGGCTTATATACAATCATGACAAATCGCAAAGAGACAAAAGAATATCGAAGCTCATCAGAATTAAACCCAAAAAACTAGCCTACTTTTAGAAGATTTTTTTTGCAAACTAATTGATATTTATTAAACACAAATTTATGGATTCTACACACACAATGAATTCAATTTACAGTACTCATAAATTAGAAAGACTCTTTTTGCACAAATCGATCGACGGAGAGTAAATTATTTCGTACTTCTGCAACTAAAAGAGCCATATTTCTCCTTTCTAAACCATGTATTTTGATTTTTTTTTGTAAAGTGATGTATCTGATCTTGAACCCGTAGAAATGACATGATTTCAAACAGATTTGACCAGAGCATCAAATACATCATATACCAAATGATAAAATCCTCATTCTCACCAACCAGAACTAAATGAACGAAATCATTAATAATTACGTATGTAGATTTGGACAAAGCATAAGAAAGTACTCATCAATAATAAAATTCTCAGCCCTTGGGAGAGTTTATCGCTAAAAAAGGGTCGCATAAATTTCAGCAGAATCAGAGAAAGTACTATTTATGAAAGATGAAGTCCGATGTGGTCTTGACAATAGACCAAAATTGTAGGAACTAATTAGTGTTGGTTTTGGTATACGTAAAATCAATAATTAAAAGTGCAAGGACCGAAAAGAAATATACAATTTTATTTTTATAATGGAATATGACTCTATTACAAAATTCCGACACTTGCAGAATGTAAATGCAATTAATTAAAATTGCAGACAGAATAATATAAGTTATTAAACTGCTGGATTAGTTTGTAATTAAACGAAACTGTCAGACAGAATAGTATAAAACTAAACTGCTGGACTGTTTGTTAATAAAAAGAAACTGCCAAACAGAATAGTATAATTACTAAACTGCCAGACTGTTTCTGTAAATAAATTATAGGGCTGAAATGAAACTAATCTAATTACATAATTAAATTACAGAATTGAAACAGTACTTTAAATAAATTACAGAAAGATAAAACAGAATTTAAAAGTTACAGCTAAGGACAGGAAATTGAAATACTGAAATTAAATTACAGAAATAAAATGAAATAAAAAAGACAGAAAATAAATAGACGAGACTACTGTTTAACAGTATGCCCTTAACCGATATTCGCCTAACCACCTTTGAGCTTTCTGGTTATGTTTGGCGCTTCGATCCCAAGGTACAACGTCTCGGATGACTCACCGGAAACTGACGACGAGTCAAGGTCGAGCTGTTGGTGGGTGGCTCTCTCGGATTAAAATGTAATGCTGATTTGGAGAGATAATATATGCTTCTTTTGTTTGATTTCAGAATGTTGTGTTTTTGACATGGGGGGGGTTGGGGGGGGGGGGGGGGGGGGGTCTGCCTATTTATATGCTTGCTGAGTATCTCAGCCATTAAAGTCACTTTACTACTGTCAGTTTTCAAAATTCAAAATTGCAGTATTAACTTTGCAATGAATTCATATTTATTGCAACAGTTACAACTTTGCTGGAATTTTTTTCCGAACATGCACGCTTTTTCCGAACAGGCACGTTTTTCCCGAACATGCGCACTTTTCCCGATGAGCTGCACCCGACGAGCTCCGCGTCGGACGAGCTCCGTGTCCGACGAGTTGCGCGCCACATGGGATACCTTAGTATATATATATATATATATATATATATATATATATATATATATTGTAAAATGACTTCATTTTCCAATGTGAGACAATTCCCAATGAGTTATTCTCATTAAACCAATTTTTTCAGCATTAAGAGTTTTCCTCTTTCTCAACCCTAAACTTTGACGCCAATTTTCATTCACTCCCATTATCTGAATAGGTCATGCCACATACCGTTACGAACCTTGTCATACCATCTACTCAACCGTCTTGAATATGGTGTCAAAAGACAACGGCTGTCACTTGAAATCTTGACTTAAAGATGGTCTCGTGACCATTTAGAAACTAGCATGTTAAACATGGTTTTTGTAACGACTTGGAAATTTCGGTTTTATTATTGATTTGTATTGTTTTTTTTTTTTAAGTAATATTAATGTATGGTGTAAGTGAATACATGTGAAATAAACAATGTAGTAATGTATATGTAACAATAATGTTGGGTTATATTTGTAATTAGTAATAACTATGTGGGCTAAGGTGGTTATTTAAATAAAATTTAAAACCTAATACATATATATATATATTTATACAGCAAAGGATACATACATACATATACATATATACAGCCGCATATTTACATACATATACACATAGATAAATACTGCCGAGAGAGGGAGGGAGAGAAGGAAGGGCCGACAGAGAAGAGTCGCCGGAGACGTGGTCAGGCCGGTGAGAAACCAGCGAGACGTGGTCAGGCCGGAGGGTAGTTGGGTGTTTTTTTTTTGGTTTCTTCGTGGTCGCTTTGGAGGCTGATATCGAGGTCTTCGGGTGTCCGTTTTTCGCAATCAAATACATTTTCTTAATCTACTCGTCGATATCTATCTACCTGTGTAAGCCTGCTTCTCCGATTTTCACTTTTATAAAAAACCCAATTTTTAATATTTTATTAATAATCCGAAATTAGTCTTTTATATTGATTCGTGCCTTATTTTAATTACATAATAGGGGCTGTTAAGGACTGTCGCTAGGCTGTCCAGATTTTATTAGGTGGTACGGCTCGAGTTTGGGAGTTTTTTTACAAACGAGCTCTCGTTTGTTTCGGTAAGGAGGAAAAATATGATTTCGCTTTAAAAGCGGGATTTATGTGCTACTTGTTGCATGTTAATTTAGGTTCGGATATTGATATATGTTGTTATAACAAATATGGTGGTGCAGTTGTAGTATAATAACTAATGATTTTGTATTTACTATGCTTAGCATATAATTTGTGAAAATATGATATAAATTAAACCTTTGATAAATGTGAAGGTGGGGACAGTGTATGTGCTTTTGTGGTAGTCCTGTGATGAAAATGATGTGTTTCGAGTGACATTCGATAACTAATTAACTATAACAATATCAAAGTGTGGTGTATTATTTTTGGTGTGTGAACTTTACTGTTTTTTCGCCCATTTGGAGCTTATATATATATATATATATATATATTTTCTGGGATTGTAGTACCAAGGTGTGTGGGGTACCATTGTATGATGGGTCCCTGAGCAGTGGTTCTAAAGGTGGGTACATTTATACCATTGTGGATTTAAGGATGAGCCCCGGAGGCTTACGGTGAGAGCCCGAAAACTTGCGCAAGTATTAGGTGTATCGGTACCATAGGGGTAGTGCCCTTAAAGCCGGCCCCATATCTCTAGTCACATACGGTAGTGTCAGCGTGTGGGTGGGGGTACCATTGTATTATGGGTCCTTGAGCAGTGGCTCTAAAGGTGGGTACGTATGTGAGCAATCCCGACTTGGTTTTCGTTGAGTTTTATTTTTATTATCATAATCTATTTATTTAAACCTTGTTTATCTGTTCATTTATTGTGAATGTGTAAGTTGCTGAGGTAGTTACGTTTCCCATAAAATTGTCTTGTCATTATTTATCATGATAATATACTTGCCATGTTAAGATTGTGTGTGCATGCTTAGTAGCATGCGCCGCTTTTACGCGAGATTGTTTTCTTACCTCCTTTTTTTGTTTTCTGTACGTTTTGTTTTAAATCGACGTACAGGTGTCAACGTAAGCCGTGACGAAGCTTTGAGTGATTGCTAGTGGCTCAGTTATCGGATTACACTTGATTGCGTGCACGTTAGACTTTTATTCACGTTGGAACTATTTATTTAGTTGAGCCTAATTAGTTGTTTATCGCGAGTTTGTTCGTTATTTGCATACAAATACTTTATTTGTAGCTTATTTATTTTGACTATATGTTTTGGATATTGATGTTTAGCTGGATTGGATGTGACATTTTATTGTTGGATTGGTTTTTAGAAATATCGCGATTGGCGAGTTTTAATTATCTATATCATGTTGTTTGAACAGGTTGATTTTTTTGTGGAAACAAATAGATACGTAAAGGTTATGCCGAAATTTCTATAAATCATTTTATTAAAATTGCTTTCTTTTCGTATCGTCACATTTGAGCGTTGTTGGCTACCCTTAGACCAATAGTGACTCAAATATGACTATCGGCATGTCCTGAAGGATCCGTTTGGTTTTTATTTATTGTGTTATCGAATGCTTCCGCATATTTTGTTATTTAAACCTTTTTCTTTTAAATAATATTCACTATTCGGGTTTATCCAAATCCGGGGCGTGACAGTTTTCCCAACAATTAGTCATTAAAGTATGTTGCCTCTACCACATGCTTTAGAGTTGCTTTTTCGTTCGATCAGTATTGGACCATGGTACAGTTTTGGACCATGAGGAATTTAGTTCAACTAATACCAGAATACTCAAACATCGACAACTGACTATCGTTTTCGTTATATCATTTATTTGTTCGGCTTAAAACTTGCATCCGTTCCAATACCAAACTCAAAGCTACTAAGATGTGATATGTTAGAATATAACTCATTGTTCTTCATTGATTCAATAAGAATTTGAACTTCAAAACATAACTTAAAATACCAATAGAAAGAATACATATAAATCAAGCTAAGCATAATTTCACTCCAACCACTAACATAATAAATATCTCGAAAATATGAATATCCCAATAAGACAACAGATAACGCAATAACCTGCAATACACTGATTTTCTGAAGATGAAGCTTCTTGGTCACCACCGCAAAGCGGGCACAATATGAGCAACAGAATATATGCACTTCGAAATCGACACCATTCACCTATAGCATTTGCTATGAAGAATATGTCTTAGTATGCTATTCCACAAGAAAAAAAGGATTTTATTTTTATTTTTATGATTTGTACAGATTCCCACAGACTTATTTAGTAAAACGTCATAGTGTCTTAATTCACTATTTCATCGGTCATAGTCCATGTGTCAAAAGATGCAAATTACCAGTAATATCTCAAAAAATCAACAAAACTAAACTAAAAAAATCGTCTCCCCCACATCTTATCAAAATAAAAAAACCTGCCACCACCATCTCTTTTGGTTGCGTTTATAACTCTCTCAATGGTTATCCCTATAAAAAGACCATTAGAAAACGCAATATACTACACGATTAGAAAGACCATTAAAAACGCTATTGGAAAAAATTAGGTTTAGTACATCAAAGTATGTTGTCATTAACGATTTAGATACACAACTTTCAATTTTCCCAATTTTGATACCACACTATAATAAACTGTCCAATTTAGGTATAACTGTCTAAATAAATCACGGAATAATGTCATATGACAGCACACGCTTGATAAACTTGAACGTGAGAGGATAATTTTGTTATTCTGCACCAAAATATATCATGCTAGAGCAATGTTTTCCACCAAATTTGGATTATGGGCTGATTTTTGTTATGTTTGAAATTAGAGTAAAACGTTTTTTTTATGATAATATATTTTGGTGTATAATAACAAAATTAAGCTCTCACGTTAACATTTGTCAAGTACGTGTTGTCATGTGACATGATTCTGTAATTAATTGATACTTAAATTAAAAAGTTCCTTATAGTGTATTAATTGAAAAATTTATTATAGTGTGATACCAAAATTAAGAAAATTGAAAGATAAATATTTAAATTGTTAAAATCATATATTTTGGTGTATCAAACCTGTAAAATCAACTAGCCAGAGAAAACTTAAAACTTTTGCAGTTACATGCATGCAGGTGTTGTTTTGGCCTTTACCATTGTGTAACAGACCAGTCTACTAAAAGGCAGTATATATTACTATCAAAGAGGATATTAATTAAAAAGCATACCATTTTGAAGGACAATACCATTTAGCATGTGCATGCCCTTATTGCTTCGGCCTTAACATAACAGTTTAGACCATTATAAAAAGCAGTATATCATTTGAGTTGAAGAAACAAATTCTATAATTAAATCGAAAGAGCGTGTATATATATATATATATATATATATATATATATATATATATATATATATATATATATATATATATATATATTGTTAGGACCAGATTTCTGATCTATATACTATTTGTTGTCTATTGGTTTGCACTAAATAATCCTAACTGTTTGTTAAGAACTAAGACAGTGTTGTTAGGTTTCAAGCAATGTTGCAACCTCGGTTACAACCTACTAAGACATTGTTGTTAGATTTCAAGCGATGTTGCAACCTCAGTTACAACCTACTAAGACAGCGTTGTTGGTTTCAATTAATGTTGCAACCTCAGTTGCAACCACAGTTCCAACCTGCTGTTCTGTAGGATTTTGTCTAGTTCTGTAATTCTGCATTACTATTCTTTAATGTCAATTATTTGTTTTAAAGAATGCAGAATATATTCTCATATGCTCTTAAAGGTTTAGTTCGTTTATTTTAAGAATATTAAAGTGGTAAGTAAAGATGTTTCCTAAAATATATAATGAGATTAGTTTATAAAGATATGTTTCCTTTAGATATGTAAATCTATATCTCTATTCTTATAATCTTTATCACTTGTTTCAATCTTTGTTTCATATCAAATTCAGTATGATTCGTTTTAAGATTGAATGAAATATGGAGTTAATGTTTCATATGTATATTTAAAGATATTATCTCTAAAAAGATATTATCTTATATGTTTCCTTGTTAAAGGAAAAGACTAACTCCTATTTTCAAGCTAGTTATTAAACAGGTTTTATTCTATGAAGTTTGGAGTCAATCCTACGCTGAAGAGTCTTGTGTTACATGGAAAGATTGAAGACAATCAAAAGAGTCAAAGCAATCATAAAAGATCTTGAAGACAAGAAGATTGTTTTTACTTATATAAATAGTTGATAACCTAGCCTGTAAAAAGGTGTGTGTTCTAAATTATAAAGAACTCATTCTTGAGAGAATACACAGTGAGCTTTAAAAGAAAACAATGGTGGGATGCCATTGATTTATAATTAATAGTTATAAGGTAGGAGCAATATATAGATAGACAAAAAAACCTAGAGGGAATCTGAGAGTTTTTCATTAAGACTTGAATCCTATATTGTAAGCTTTTATAATATCATAATCTGGGTGAGTGCCCCGAAGACGTAGCCTAGTTGGGTGAACTCTGTTGTTAAATGTGCATGTGATTTACTTCAAGTACATTTAACTATTCTGTTATGTCCATTAATACACTTGGTTTCAACTGTGGTTGCAACATCACTTGGAACCTAACTGCAAAACTGCAACTAGAACAGCGGATAGGAATTTCAATTGGTATCAGAGCTTCATACTAGAACTTACTTAGTGTGGATCCTGTGCTCTGGTAAAAATGGACTTAATGAGGGAAGGAAACGCATTCAACAAACCACCATTGCTTGAAGGAGGAGTCAACTATGGAGTTTGGAAAATCAGAATGAGGTCTTTCATTAAACAGCAAAATGAACATGCTTGGAAAACAGTACTATATGGTTGGGAGGTTCCAACTGTTACTGATGGTGAAGATGATCTAGTTTATGTACCTGAATACAGATGGTCTGCTGATGAGGATAGAAAATCAAGTGCAAATTCAACAACAATAAACTTGATCTTTGCTGGTATCACTCTCAGTGTGTTCAGGTATATCTCTCATTGTGAAACTGCCAAAGAGGCATGGGATATTTTGCAAGTAACTTTTGAAGGAACTGTTAAAGTAAAAGCCTTTAAACTCCAACAGTTAACTACTCAATTTGAAAATTTAAGAATGGAGGAAGATGAAACCATTGAACAATTTAATGGTAGAATTTGTCATATTGCCCATCAAGCTGGAACCTTAGGTGAAAAATACAGTGATGCTAAATTTGTTAAGAAAACTCTAAGGTCACTTCCAAAAAGGTTTGAAATTAAAGTTACAGCTATTGAAGAGTCAACGGACTTAGATAATCTTAAACTTGAAGAACTTATAAGAAATCTAAGCACTCATGAGCTAAAATTCTTCCAACATAAGAAACCAGAAAAGGGAACAGCCTTTCAGGCTAAGAAATTTGACACTAATGTTTGTGAAAAAATAGTGATGAAGAACAGCTAGCCTTCTTTACTAAAAAGTTTTACAAAAAAATTTATAAGAAAAAACAAGATGATACTGTAACATTCAAAAACTTTCAGAAAAGGGATAATCAATTTAAGTCATAATCTAGGTTTAATAATAATTCTACAGGAAAGTGGAATCCTAAAGAGAAGGATAACAAAGATTACAAGCCTAAAGAAATTCAATGCAGAGAATGTAGAGATTTTGGTCACATTCAGTCTGAGTGTGCAAACACTTTAAAAAGAAACAAAAATGGTTATATAACCACTCACAGTGATAGTGATTCTGAGAGCAACATTGATGAAGAGGATGATTCTAACTTTGTTAATTTTATGGGAATAATCACTGAAAAAGAACTTACTTATGAAAGTGACTGTGAGTCTGTTTCAACCATAGTTACAACTGTTCTTAAAACCTACAGCAGTGATGAGGAAGAACCCTCTGATGAAAACATTACTCAGCAATATCTTGTCCTTTATGAAAAGTATCAATGTCTGAGTAAGCAATCCTTGATCATAAACAAACTTAATGTTAATCTAAAGGATGAGGTTAAAAGTCTTACTGAGCAACTTAACACACAACTGGCTGAACTTACTGAAACCAAAAAGAAAATAAAACTGCTGAATATTTCTGCTTCAGAAAAATTAGATGACATGCTGTCCTATTCTAGAGGATCTAGATATAACAGTGGTCTAGGTTATTATGGTTATGAAAACACTGGAAAAACTAACTTTGTTAAAGCTCTTGCTAAAGCTGAAACTCATGTTGTTGTCAATAAGGTTAGAAGTATAGTTGCAACCACAGTTACAACCAAGAAAAAACTGAATAACTTTGAGGTTAAATCTACTTTTAGGACTAAATTGTGTAACTTCTGTAAAAGACCTGGTCATTTAGAAATCCAATGTTATTTAAAGAGGAACATGAAGTATATTCCTCAGAAAAACTGGTTGTCTTCTTTCAATAAAAAGATGAACTGGGTCTGGCAAGTTAAGAAAAGATCTACCTCAATTGCTAATAACAAAGTTGTTATCACTTCTTTAAATGCTATTACTTCTAATGATTGGTATTTTGACAGTGGTTGTTCCAAGCACATGACAGGTACTGCAAGTTTCCTAAAAAATGTCACTAATCTTACAAGAAACACTGTTGTGTTTGGAGGTGGAGAGACAGGTAAAATTGTTGGAAAATGAACCTTAAACAAACCTGGAATGCTTGTTATTACTGATGTTTTTCTTGTAGATGGTCTAAAAGCCAATCTTATTAGCATTAGTCAATCGTGTGACAACAAGATGATTGTTAAGTTTAACAAAGATAAGTGTCTTATTACTTATCTTAATAATGATTTGGTCATGACTGGAGTTAGGTTAGCAAACAGCTGCTATGTTTTTGAAAAAGCTGAAAAAGAATTGCCTCAGAATAGGTGTAATCAAGCTATTACTAACAATATTGATATTTGACATAAAAGGCTTGGTCATGTGAATTATAAAACATTGGATAAGCTTGTTAAGGGAGAATTGATAAGAGGTATTCCTAAGCTGAGTTCTAAAACTCAAAGTGTGTGTGCTGATTGTGCAATAGGCAAGCAAACAAATAGTATTCACAAAAGTACTAGTCAAATCTACACTAAGAGAGTCCTAGAACTCCTTCATATTGACTTAATGGGTTCTATGCAAACTGCTAGTATATGTAGTAAGAAGTACATTTTGGTAGTTGTAGATGATTTCTCTAGATACTCTTGGGTAGTGTTTTTAAAAGATAAATCTGAAACTTTTGAACTCTTTAAAATTCTGTGCTTAAAACTGCAAATTGAAAAAGGTTCCACCAATAGAAAAATTGCTAGGGTCAGAAGTAATCATGGAACTGAGTTTGAAAACAGCAAGTTTAGAGATTTTTGCAACTCCTTAGGTATAAGTCATGAGTTCTCTGCACCAAAGACTCCACAGCAAAATGGCATAGTTGAAAGAAAGAATAGAACCATTCAGGAAATGGCTAGAGTTATGCTCAATTCTAAGAAACTTGTCAACAGATTTTGGGCTGAAGCTGTTAACACTGCTTGTCATATTGTTAATAGAGTATACATTACTAAAGGCACTACCATGACTGCTTATGAAATATGGAAAGATGGAAAACCCAATGTTAAGTATTTTCAAGTTTTTGGGTGTGTATGTTACATTCTTAGAGATAGAGAACATCTAGGTAAATTTGACTGTAAGAGTGATAAAGGGATCTTTCTTGGCTATGCTCAAAATAGTAGAGCCTTTAGAGTCTTTAATCAAAGAACAAACTGTGTTATGGAATCTTATAATGTGTTATTTGATGACTTAAAAGATGTGGATGAGACTACAGGTGATGATGAAGAGTCAGAAATGACAGGAAAAGAAACTGAAGAAAGTAAGCAGACAAGCAGTCCAACAATGGTTGGAAGTCCAGTTGCAACTGAGGTTGAAACCCAGAATACTGCTGAGTCTAAAGAAGAAGAAGAAAGTTCTCATATTCAATCAACTAGCAAGTCTCACTATGTAAGGACTCAGAAAAATCATTCTCTTGAAAATGTCATAGGAGAAGTTGCTTCAGGTATGAAAACCAGAGGTAAAAGAAATAATGTTGTTCACTTTGCTTGTTATATTTCTCAGTTAGAACTTAAGAATATAAAAGAAGCTTTAGAAGATAGTGAATGGATTTTAGCTATGCAAGATGAACTGTCTCAATTTGAGAGAAATGATGTATGGACTTTAGTACCCAAACCTTCTAATAAAAATATTATAGAGACTAAATGGATCTTTAGAAATAAAAGTAATGAAAATGGAGTAATTATCAGGAATAAAGCCAGGTTGGTAGCTCAGGGTTAAACACAAATTGAGGGAATTGATTTTGATGAAACCTTTGCTCCTGTAGCTAGAATTGAATCTATTAGAATGCTACTCTCTCTTGCATGTCTGTACGATTTTAAACTGTTTCAACTTGACATTAAGAGTGCTTTTCTGAATGGTGTGATTAATGAAGAAGTTTATGTTTGTCAACCTAAGTGATTAGAAGATCCTAAATTCCCTGAACATGTCTATTTAATGAAAAAGGCCTTGTATGGTTTAAAGTAAGCTCCTAGAGCTTGGTATGATAGATTAACCAAGTTCTTAATTAAGAAAGGTTTCAACAGAGGGGGAGTTGACAAAACTCTGTTCACTAAGAAAACTACAAGGGATATTATCATTGCTCAAATCTATGTTGATGACATAGTGCTAGGACCAGATTTCTGGTCTATATATTATTTGTTGTCTATTGGTTTGCACTAAATAATCCTAACTGTTTGTTAAGAACTAAGACAGTGTTGTTAGGTTTCAAGCAATGTTGCAACCTCAGTTACAACCTACTAAGACATTGTTGTTATGTTTCAAGCAATGTTGCAACCTCAGTTACAACCTACTAAGACAGCGTTGTTGGTTTCAAGTAATGTTGCAACCTCAGTTGCAACCACAGTTCCAACCTGCTGTTCTGCAGGATTCTGTCTAGTTCTGTAATTCTGCATTACTATTCTTTAATGTCAACTAGAACAGCGGATAGGAATTTCATATATAAATCTTGAAATCCTACAACCAAAAGCAGCTAGAAAAAAAGAGAAGAAACAATCAATATTCTAGCTAGAAACTACAAGATATTTCCTAAAAGATATAAGGAGATTAGTTTATAAAGATATGTTTCCTTTAGATATGTAAATCTATATCTCTATTCTTATAATCTTTATCACTTGTTTCAATCTTTGTTTCTTATCAAATTCAGTATGATTCGTTTTAAAATTGAATGAAATATGGAGTTAATGTTTTATATGTATATTTAAAGATATTATCTCTAAAAAGATATTATCTTATATGTTTCCTTGTTAAAGGAAAAGACTAACTCCTATTTTCAAGCTAGTTATTAAACAGGTTTTATCCTATGAAGATTGGAGTCAATCCTACGCTGAAGAGTCTTGTGTTACATGGAAATATTGAAGCCAATCAAAAGAGTCAAAGCAATCATAAAAGATCTTGAAGATAAGAAGATTGTTTTTACTTATATAAATAGTTGATAACCTAACTTGTAAAAAAGTGTGTTTTAAATTATAAATAACTCATTCTTGAGAGAATACACAGTGAGCTTTAAAAGGAAACAATGGTGGGATGTCATTGATTTATAATTTATAGTTATAAGGTATGAGCAATATAGAGATAGACAGAAAAATCAAGAGGGAGTCTGAAAGTTTTTTATTAAGACTTGAATCCTATATTGTAAGCTTTTATAATATCATAATCTGGGTGAGTGCCCCGGAGTCGTAGCCTAGTTGGGTGAATTCCGTAGTTAAATGTGCGTGTGATTTACTTCAAGTACATTTAACTATTCTGTTATGTCCATTAATACACTTGGTTCCAACTGTGGTTGCAACATCACTTGGAACCTAACTGCAAAACTGCAACTAGAACCGCGGATAGGAATTTCATATATAAATCTTGAAATCCTACAACCAAAAGCAGCTAGAAAAAAAGAGAAGAAACAATCAATATTCTAGCTAGAAACTACATGATATGGAGAAAGAGTACTTTTGGCTAATATACAAAGACAATCACTATCAAGTTACTTGCGCTAGTCAGTGATTTGGAGGGAGGATGTCAGTTTTTATAACATGGGTAGTTTTTGTACATTTTAAAAAATACAACAAAATTGATGAAGTTTAAATTTTAAAGTTACAACTCTACCAATTAGTCTAACTAAATAACTCATGCTAGTGATTTAACATATTAATTAATGGGCATTTAGGGGGGGAGGGGGTGTTATATCGAGTAACATGGTCCAACTCGGCTTGCGATTTATTTTGCGAGTTGGATTGTGTCGAGATTTAAATTTTATCAACCGGCCGTCCAAATCCGTCCCGTAATTTATTTTGCCCGTTGGCTTAGGATTGAGCACAATCCATCGCAACCCGTCCCGTACCCACACATAATTATCAAAGTCTAATTCCCAACAAATTTGTACCTATAACTTATTTCCCATAGAAGCGACACTATTAAATCAAGTATGAAATCAAAATCTAGATCATAAAATTAACATGACAAAATACTGATTAAACCACAGAGGGAATTTTTTTTATATGTAAGTCTCATATAAAAATCTATTATATATGGTAAAGTTTAGAAAGAAAATAAAGTTGCAGCAAATGAAAATTAAGGAACTCCTAATTTTTTTTAATATAACTGGTGGGAAAAACCAACTTTTTTATTAATATAAAAATATGAGTGAAAAACCTCACAAAAAATAAAAAATAAAGTGGAATAATGTTGCAATTACAAAGTAAAGTTTTAAACTGCAACCCGACAAAAACTTAAGAACTAAAACATAAATAACAGAAATAAAGTCCACGTGTCCCTTCAAAACTTCAGGTGCGACCACCCCTTCGTTTAAAACATAATAACATTTCCTTTCCTGTTTTAGTGAGAGACTGTCTCTCTTCTTCTTCTAAAAATTTTCAAAATTTATTTGATTCGTAAATAAGGAATCGTCATCTCTTCAGTGATGATTACACCCTTTAGATCATCGGAGAATTCTTCTAAACAAGACGAAATTAATGGATATTCATCACACCCCAGATTCACCCGGTAATCTGCTCTTATATTACATTCTCTTTCTATATGCGTAATTCTTAAATCACGAGTTTTGAATTGATGAGTAATTAGATCAATGATATAGATTAGATCCCAAGGGCAACTGACCTTGCCTTGAATAATATTCACTAATTGTAGGCGATCTGACTCACAAATTATGTTATTTTCTTCAATAATTTGAACACCTATAAAAAGAGTTTTCATCTCAAATTCAAGGATAGATTTGTTGTTAATCGTAGTGTAATACCCTAAAATAAGCTTGCCTTGATAATCTATCATGACACCCCCAACACCACTTTGATTAGTGTTTAATCTAAATCTTCCATCAACATTGAGTTTATTATAACCTTTAGAATGACAAAACCACTTTACCCCTTTAACCTTTTTAGCTTTTTTACTCATAACATTTATCCCATCTTTAATATCAAAATTTCGAGGAAAACATTTATCATTTCCTGAGTGAAGTTTAATCAACTTACTGACTTACTCACAAATCTTAGCACCATACATTTTCTTGTTATCATATTTACTTTTGCATCTTTCTTTTCAAATTTCTCACACAATAAAAACTAAATGATTTTGTAAAGTTTCCAATGAGTTTTAGAGTTAGTAATAACTGATTGAGACCACCAATAAATAAATTAACCCCTTATTTTATTTGAATTATTTGAAACTCCCATAAGATTACAATAATATTTCCAAACTTCTTTAGCTATAGGCCAATTGATGAATAAATGTTCAATTCCTTCTACATTATTTCCACAACATTCACATTTTGAAGTCAACGTAATTCCCAATCTTTGAATTGGAGAATCCAAAGGAATAGGTTTGTTGAAATTTTTTTCAGATAAAACAAGAGATCTTCACAGGTATAATTTTATCACAACACAATTTACTTATCCAATTTGTAGAGTAGTTGTTTCTCATAATCTCTCATGCTGAATTAATAGTGAAGTTACCTTTCTTGTTATCTTTCCAAATGGATGCATCTTCTATTAGCATATTAATGTTGATATCACTAGAAAAAATATGTCTCGAATTTGAAGGAATAATGTTATTGATTTTATGTCTGTCCCACTCCCCATTAGTGATGATATCTTTAGCCATAACATTATTATTCAAGTTAGGATCATTCAAGTGACCATCAACAAGCCGGTTATCTTGATTGACTGAGATATTTCCATCACCTAGGAGTCAAACAATTTGATTTTCAGCTTTACTTCTAATTTTTAACATTGTTATCCAAGTATTACCACCTTTCTCATTAATAGCACAATTAGAATGGTTATTTCTGCAGAATTTAGTTTTCAAGAAAGTAGACCACAAACTATTTTTTGTTCTGAAATTTCATCACAATTTAACTGCAAATAACTTAGAAATATCATTAAAACTTCTTAAATCAAGAGCTCATTCATCCACTGAAGAACAATTTTTTTCCATTTAACCCACTTATCTTTCTTATTTTGATCATTTGATCCCCTAAATAAATTAATAAAACACAAAAAAAACAATAACATCAGACAAGGCAAAGAATTAGACACACCAGCGAGAACTAAAGCATATCGGGCTATACATGATCCGACCATTAAGAAATTCCAGATTCTTATCAATTGAAAAGGATTGGCACTAGTAGCAGTCCAGTATCGGAATGTCTAATGCTCGAATTTTGTTTGTTGCTCGATAAATACAAATTAAAATAAAAATTAAATTAAATTAAATTATAATTAAAGAGTTTTAAACTTGTGATTTTATATCTAAAATACAAAATTAGTGTACTGAGTGGTAGTACAACACCAGTCATTATCACCTACACTTTACAATTGGCATAGAAATACCCACGTTCAAAATAGTCATGAGTCATGACTAACAAATGATATGACAATTGGACGTGTGATGTATTCAAATATTTTTCAAATAACCACCCACCATTATTACCCACGGCATCGTACTATTATTTATATGAAAAACGCTTATAAATCATTGAAACAATTATTTTAATAAAATCTTTATAGTTTAAAAAACTACACATCAAGAAAAAAAAAACATTAGAAATTCTAAAAGTAGTGAAACTGTCCATATCCGTCATGTACATATTTTCATTCTCTTTATTTTAAAACTTTATAACTTTTTATTTGTTCTGCTTATCTGTTTCAGAGGTACAATCCTTATTTTTATTCTATTTTTTGATTTTAAATGCTTATTAATTTAAAAATATATACATGTTTGTTCATCATGTACCTCATATTATTCCTAGATCATCTCTCTCTTAGAATACTCTGTTATCGAAAAGGAAACCGAATCGTATTCAAAACCCTTTTATGGAACATAAAAGAAACAATCCCAACATTCATCTCCTTAAAAAATCCACCTGATTGGTTAAGCAAGTACTAGGTAATATTTAATTTGATTCTTAGATTTAAGGTAATGTTCTCCAATTCGTCATTGATTATTTTTTAATTTCAAAAAATTTGTCCATTACTCGTGAATTGAGAGAGGATGACTATTATGTAATTTTGAAAATTTTGAAGTTTTAGGTATTTGACAATTTAACCTATTTAATTGTAAAAGATAGCAAATATCCAACATATTTAGTTTCAAAATGTTATACATTTAGCCATATAAACTTTCATTAGATTGTCTATTAATACTGTTCGTTCGGTATAGGTATACTGTTAGTTAATGTATATGTTATACAAAGCATTGCACTCTTTATTAGGAGTAATACTGGCGTACATCCGGTGCATTATAATTGAGGATACCACATCCATTAAAAACCAAACACATATTAATAAACCCAAAAATAACTAACCTAAAATTAATTTAAAATTAAAACTATTTTTTTTTTATTGATTGACACACATTTAATTATAGTGCACCGGGTTCATATTAATGTTTCTTGTTTATTAGAGTGTTCAATAAACCTTCTATTAGTGTATTAAGCTACTCATTAGTGTATTGGACTTTCTATTAGGTTTTCCAATAGAATGTTCATTTGTGTATAGATTGCCACTCTCATTAGTGTATCACATTGTTCATTGAATTGTCGTTAAAATATTATTCTGTCCATTAGTATAATATTTTTAAAAAATGTAAATCATTTTTATTATATGTATTTTTAGTCAACTTCCGGTAAACGGTAGAGTCCCTACACTCGTCAACACCGAAGTTTGACAATTAACGTCGAAGACCGGTTAATGCGCCTAGTCAAATTTTTTTTGTCATAAAAATTAGTTTGTTTAAAGAGCCACTTCTTAATTAGGAATGTTAAAAAGGTAACATCCTAAAAATTACCCTTATTGGTCTAGTGATTGTGTGTTTTACAAAATTTCTTTTGAATAGAATAGATGAAATTTATTAAAAACAATGGAAGTATCCTTTTTAAAATATGTTTTACGTTTTAGTACCACTATATTTATAAATTTAAATAACCCTTCGAAAAACTTAAGAATAAAATAATTTAACCTTTATAATACCAAATGTTTCACGTGACTCATGAGAGATTTTGATCAAATATTAGTGAGTCATTGTTGACCTTTTAGATTATTACAATTTTGACAATTTTATCTTGAGATTGTGTATTGTTGGTCAAACTTTAAACTGTCCGTTACAAAAATATGACTTGTTTTGATTTTTATGAACATTAATAAAAATCAATTCGAATAATTAATAAACTTGAAGTTTTATTAATTTAAACTTTGACTAATATTGATTATATTGGTTTGTCTTGTCTCACTGGTTCATAATGACGAACGGATATAGTTTAACCAACGATATATACTCTGAAGACTCATTTAAAGTTGTCAAATGATATTATCTAAATTGTTGACCCACAATAAATTGGTCAAAATCCTCATGAGTCATGCGGAGCATTTGGGTAGTACAACGGTAAAATCATTTTATTTCTTAAGATGAAATATTTACTTGTTTAAAATATATTCGAGGCTGGATTTTTATACTATATTTTTTTATGAAAAAAAATACAAACCGTACATTTTTTGTATGAACTGTACATTTAATCTACGGATTGGGCTGAATTGCAATTTTTTTGAATTTCAGGGACTGAAATGTAATTTCTATAAACTTCAGGCAAACCGTACATTTAATCTACGGTTTGGACTGAATTGAAATTTTTACAAAATGCAGGGACTGAAATGTAATTTCTACAAACTTCAGCCAAACCGTACATTTAATCTCTGGTTTGGCTGAAATTTGCAGAAATTACATTTTAGTCCCTGAATTTTGAAAAAATTGCAAATTAGTCCAATTTTTTTTTGAAATTAAACATGAATTTTTTTTTAATGGAAAAAAATAAATTCTCTATTCGTATATTTAAAATAAAAAAGGAACTTTTTATAAAAATTATAAATCTTTTAATCATGACTTTTTTATAAAAATATTTTAAACATGATTTTTTTTTATATAAAATTGGTCAATTCTAACAATCTATCAAAATAAACACAAAAATAGACTTACACAAATATAGATAAAAAAAAGTTTAATTTCAAAAAAAATTAAAAAAGTTTAATTTCATGTTTTTTTTGACTAATTTACAATTTTTTTGAAATTCAGGGACTGAAATGTAATTTCTACAAACTTCAGCCAAACCAGAGATTAAATGTACGGTTTGGCAGAAGTTTGCAGAAATTATATTTCAGTCCCTGCATTTTGTAAAAATTGCAATTCAGTCCAAACCGTAGATGAAATGTACGGTTTGCCTGAAGTTTACAGAACTTACATTTCAGTCCCTGAAATTCGAAAAAATTGCAATTCAACCCAAACCGTAGATTAAATGTACGGTTCGTACAAAAAATGTACGGTTTATGTGTTTTTTCAGAAAAAAATATAGTATAAAAATACGGCCTCAATAAAAATATCCTCATGATTTCTGAACATTGATCGAGAGAATTGTAAATCTAAACCAATTACGTTTTTCAATTATAAATTTCATGTACACTATTTGTTTTGTGAAAGAAATTTCTACTATATATGTATGAGTAACAAATTAAAATCGACTTTTATTTTGATTTTTTCCGTTTCAAAATTACAGTCCTCAAGATAACTCGGAAATTTTATTCAAAGTATTTTCAAGTAGTAACAAAATTATGATGTACGATATTTTATGAGGATATAATATTTTTTTAACCACCACCAAAATACAATAAATTATAACTCCTAAACATTACTCAGTCAAACCAAATAACTACACAGTCAAACACTAGTACGAACAAAAAAAATATTTTAGTAGCTGGTAATGAATATGTAACCATATTAGTCAAAAAGCATGATATCTTAAAATTTATTACAAAGATAACAAAAAGTAATTTTTTCAGGCTATATAAATAAGTCTTTAATTCTTATCCCATTGATCCATCACATTATTTTCTAGAGAGTTTTTTTTTGCAATTTCCATCTTTGACTTGAGTGTTTTTTTGTAAGCAATGGAAAATGTCATAAGATATGATCATTCAAAGATCTATAGAAAGGAAACAAATATTCTAGTGCTTGATCATAATCAGGAAATGGTAGCTTCTTTGGCAAAAATTTTAATGGTTTTTGCTTATACAGGTAATTATTGTTTATTTGAATTCGAATCGGCTCAAAATAGAACTATTATTTCAATTCATGATCATCATGATTTTTTCTCTTCATTTATTCATGTTATTTTAAATTAACGCGGGACACAAAAAAGTTAGATTTCATCTTATATACGACACCGAAACATATAATTGGTTGCTTTCCGAATAATTTTACTTAACTCACGAACCGACAAAATTAGATTCCAGTTTAGATTCGATATCTCAAATGTTATTTATCGTCCATGTGAGACCGAATCAAAAATATTATTAGTATCATTCAATATTTTTTTTTTTATAACATGAGTAACGTATTACTAGCTTTTCTTATTCCAACAAACGACAAACTTGTGTTTGTGATTTTAGATTCAAAATATCAGAACGTGTTTTTTCTCTTCGGAGCATTCATGACTCTAGCTAATAATACCAAGCAAATACTTAACATGCATTGAATTGAGATGGATGAATACAATATATAGTTACGTTCATCGAAAACTTTTATTTATAAGGACACCAATAATTTTATATACGTTATGATATAGAATTCTAAATTACCATTAATTAACCACTAAGTCCATTGAGTCAACTAACCAGTACTAGAGATCTAAACGGGCTTTTGTTTTTATCTCTCCACTAGAAATCCCTTCATATCTATTTTCAATTTACCCGCCGTTAAAGATAAACGTGAGTATGCCACATTATTTATGATTTGTTTCGTTCCTTTAATGTAACATATGTTTTTTAACATTTATTTTTCTTGATGTTCAGTTTTCGTGGCTCAATCGGAAGATGTGGCTTTCTTGATACTGTCAGATGATACCAAAAAAATTGATCTCGTTCTTATGGATGCTGGATTAGCTAATGGCAATGGGTCTTTCCTTTTCAGCAAGATCAAAACAAAAATACCGACAATACGTAAGTCGTAAATTATCATTAACAGGTTTACTAGTTATAGTGTATCATTATGGGAGGACACATGTTCTTATATCGCCTTAATGAATGATGATATAGACACAATTACGTTTTCTTCTGAAAAATTACCGGACACTAACGATATATCTGTAATTTAGATGCTATTTATTGTTGGGGAAACAAAACTACAAACAAGAAATCAACTCATTTATATAGGAATTTATATAAACATGTCTGTAGAGCTTAAAGGTGAATTATTTGTATCTTTAGAGTCTTTAAGTTTTTTTATGGGACCTTAGAGTACCATGCGATTATTTTGAGAAAAAGTAGCAGTGGATCCATGCAATGAACGGTTGTGATTAAAATGAAATCGACAAAACTACAGTGTCTTACATGTTTTGTATAAGTATAAGCTTGTTTGGTAAACAAAAAAATTAAGACTAAAGACAATATCTCTTTTCTTTTTTATTTCACTTATAGAAGGACTATTTTAAACCATTTTAATACGTTTTATTATCTCTACATTTGACCTAAAAACAGTGATGTCGAGTGACTATGGCTTTATGGATGCAAAAGAGGCCCTCAACAATGGTGCATATTTCTATATGAGAAAACCTATTGGTTTGTACAATATAATAAACCTATGGCAACATGCCATGTCAGCTAAGTTTCAACTCAACCCTAATATGAAATACAATGGTAAGAGAGTAGAAATAATCGGTCTTGAAGAAAATAATGAAACTGAAAGATTTGAAAACAACAAGGCAGCAAAACTGAAGAAGAGAGCAGCAAAAAAGACAATTTGCCGGAATGGAACCGATGAATCTGTGAGAAAGAGGAGAATTAAGGCTCATGGCACTTCGAAAGCATATCAAGTTGGATATAATATTGGTATGCAACTTAGTGATAAACTTCTTTCATTATTATTTATTACCCACACTTATCAAAAAAGTCACAGAAAAAAACGAAAGTCAAGAACGTATCATTTTTACCCTTTTTAGTTTAAGGGAAGGCTGGATGTGTTGATGAAACGTTCGATGTTATAAACAATGTGGTATGCAATATTAGTTTGATAAAAACTAGTCGTGCTGTTTATTTTGTGCATATGAAGTCATCTATGTCAAATGCCTAACATGTGTTTGATTTATGCGGTTTTGGGTTAAATCAAAACCCAGCGAAAAGCCTCGAGACGATGAATGTTGAGCCTAGCATAACTCAAACGCAAGTAGCTGGTTCCGTCCAGGTTTGTGCTCCTTTTTCTTTTCGGGTACATAATATAGATCCTTCATTTTTTTAACTCCTCAAGTATATAAAGTTTGTGAGAAAATTCTCATAGATATCAAATTTAAATACATAACACTGTGTAACTGTGTTTTAATATTTCCATATATAGTTGCAGATAAAGAATATACTCTTAAATTACAAGAAGTGGATAGTTAAGTGGCACTTTGGGATTATTTGGATCCGATGAGTAAACTTTGGGCAATTTTTATTTGCAACTAAAAGTGTGTTTGGTGCAAAGTAGTGCACGAATTAACACATTTAAAGTAGTACTACAGTATTTTCCAAGGAAAAAAGTATATGTCTGATATTAAGGTACTAGAATCCAAATTAGGAATACGATATTCACTACTCCCTAAACAAATTATGTATCCTTTTTTTTTTTTTATCAGAGGAGAACTATCATAATTGTAAGTATTTCAAAATCGTATATATAGTTATGTATGTAATAGTACTGGATACACCCAAAAGAGCCTTCAAGTTTTAAGTACAATCTTTTTGAAGTTGTACCTTTGTTACTATGATTTCACTTCCTTGATGAATTGGAAATTACATGTCTAAATCGGTTGTTTTTTCTTCCTTAGGCCCGCCATTGGGGACCAGGGAGATATGGAAGAATGCCAATGATGTGCATGCCCGTAAACTCCCCTCAACAACCTTCGCTTCAAGGAACAGAGGTGAATCTCTGGGAACACCACATGGCCTTAATCGAGAACAATGTGAATAGTGATGCTATACTGGGAAGCTTTTCTGGAAAAAATAATTATTTTGGGGGTTTTCCCGAAAACATGGCGCCGATATCGACGAATTTGATAGAAGTTGACGATTCTCAACCATCATCATCTAAACACAAAGAGGGACCGCTCGAAGAGCCCTTGGTTCCATTATTTCTGAACAATTCCCAGAATGATAGTGGTTTCGATCTTTTTCTTGATAACGTTTTTAGGACTATTGATGATTTTATTGATTTTTTGGATAGCCTTGAACCATTTTTAACAAACTCCGGCACCAATGCTGCATTCGAGATGGAGGACTTTAACAATTTCATCTTTTCAAATTTCATTGAAACAACTCCTAACCCCCATGAAGTAGACGATCAAATGCTGTCAGCGGAGGACATTGAGAGTTTCCCTTATGGGGACTACTTTCTCATGTTTGACGAGGTTTGTTTTCTTCTGATCATATTTTTTGCTTAAATGAGTTTAAATATTCAGTAGTCGACTCCCCCCAACTATATAGTTTGATAATTTAGTTCATTCACGGTCTTATAATTGTACTTGACCTTATTTGCTTCTTTCACTCGAGAGAGAGGACTCCCTTGTTTGGTTACACCTTTTAAGCTATTATTTTTATACTTAGAAATTGGTTGCATTTGGTTGCTAAATTAAAAGTTGTGCTCTTGTGGTTTTTTAGCTTGAAAATCCAGAACATTCGATGAACTCTTGACCGCAAATCCAATTCAAATATCTACTTAAAAGCTGCAACTAAACAACCGCATAAATGAACATAAGTATTGTAACTGTGTGTGTGTTTCTATATAAGAAAAGATGACATTATTGTCAAATTTTAGTAATATTAAAACTTTAAAATTGGCTGGGTTGTAGATAGGTTTCTTAGTGAAATTGTAAAGGTGTAGTTGTCAAAGATGTCGCTTGGGCAAGATTGCTGACATACGAATTCAGCCTTCTAATTAAGTTCTAATTGTAACGTTACATTTGATACTTCATACGTACTAAATAATAACGATGTTGACGTTATTTATCTTGCAGGCTGGGGAGAATTAACATTGAAGAAAAGCAATAGTATAAGATGGTCCAAGGCCATATGGCAATCCTGTCAACTTTCTTTTGAAAGTTTAAATATGTAATCAAATATAAATAAAAACCGTCGACTTTATCATGATGCAAATTTCAAGTTTGAGCTGTAATTGTGATGCCCATGTTCAGTTATATCATCAGACGTTAAGTTCAAGTGCAAGTTGTTTTTGAAATTTGATTAAACATGTGAATGCTAGTCGCTAGATAAAATATATTACGAGATTTATGTTATTACGTGGATCACACGCAACGTGTGAGTAATATTACTAGTATATATATACACACACACTTTATGCTTACTTTTTTATGGTTGTAAAAAAATAAAAAAGTACTCGCCATTGTTTAACGATATTTAGTCGACGTTATTAAGATAATAAATGGTTAATATGAGTATGTTGCATATAATAAATTGAGAATATCCTAATTTTTTTTTTATGAAAAGACAATGCTAATAACCACCAAGGCTCTAAAGTTTCATGCGACCTTGATATCAAAAGAACAAGGCAGTGGAAAGTAATAGCTTTTGGATCCAAAAAACTTCTAAGTTTACTCCATGTATATTGTATTTAGAAAAAATATATTGTATCTAAGCATTGTAAAAATATGAGCAAATTAAATCAGTTTTCTCAAGAATTTGGACTTAAACAAGATTAGTATATATATTAGGAATTCATAAACTCATTACGTCTCTAAATTTCCACTATGATGTTTCAAAATGGGAGTTTATATATTTAAATTAGCAATGCAAAAATGATAAAAAAAAAAAATTACTGTATTCTATAACAATTTTTTATATCATTAACGTACCAAATGTTTTATATACCGTAAATTCGTTACGATAATGATAGCACACTATCTTACCAACATCTTAAAACATAAACAAAAACTGTATTATTTCACTAAGATGTCTAAACTCTAACATCAGAAAATTAATTGTACGAGTCCAGACACATTTCTACTATCTAGCTAAACTCTAAGATCAGAAAATTAATTTACGAGTATCTACACATTTATACTACAATAAGTATGTACAAAGTATATTTAATGTATAACTATGATCCATAAATATGTTTATATAATCGTTTTTTTATATGAAATTTAATAAATCTTAGAAATGTGAAATTTAGTTAGAAATGTTATCGTTTTTTTTTTATATGTAATCGTAATTTTTTTATTGGTTTTGACAATTTATAAGATAATAATATTAATAAATTTATTATTTGTTTTGACAATTTATAACATAGTAATATTAATAAATTTATTATTTGTTTTGACAATTTATAAGATAGTAATATTAATAAATTTATTATTTGTTTTGACAATTTATAAGATAGTAATATTAATAAATACCCAAAAAATAAATATAAAAATCGATGGGAAGGATTTTTTTGAATAAAAAAATTATAAATACATGCAAAAAAAGACAATAACATAATCAATCAAATTAACATGATCAAAATTCAAATGCAGTCCCATTTTTATTAGTTTTTGGCACTACAATTACTCAGTTCGTTGTCCTCTACGAAATTACATACAATTTTAATCGATTTATATCATATATTAAAATTATCGAAATAAAAACTAAATCATATAATTTAATATTTAAATGATATGATTAACTGTTAACAAAATTTATTAGAAAAAGTGAGGGACCAAAATTGCAAGTCATTTATATAGTGTGAGTGATTAGATAGAAGGGGAGAGTAAAATAGTGTGAGGGACCAAAATTGCAAGTCATTTATATATAAAATAGTGATTTATATACTGATTTGCTATTTAATACTAGTCCATTATAGTAAGTTACAACTCTCTAGTTTCTTCCCCCTCATTTTATCATACGCGTAATAAGCACAGCTTGGTTCAGATAAAAACAACACTCTTATCTCTATCTCTCTCTCTAGAATTATTGTTAGGGTTTGGTACTTTGTTTTTAATTATTTATTTCTGAGTGGTTTTTGAACCTTAAGTTATTATTCGGCTTTGATACTCTGTATATATTCATATTTACATATACATATACATATATATATATATATATATATATATATATATGTATATATGTATGTGTGTGTGTATTTATGAGATTTTGGATTGGTTCAATGTGGAATTATGTTGTTATTAGGGTTTGATCCACAGTTTTTAATTAATCATTAAGTTTTTAGATTCTATTCTGTATTACGTATGTACATATGTATGCATGTATATATGGAATTATATTCTTGTTAGGGTTTGACATTTTGATTTTAATTATTCATTTCCGAACCTTACTTGTTGTTTTATTCGGCATTTCTATGTATATATACATATTTACATACATAAACATATATATATATATATATATGTATGTATTTTTATGTGATTTTTGATTGATTCAATGTGAATTAGATTGTGAGTAGTTTCTGTACGTTAAGTTGTTATATTCGGATTTGATATTCTGTATTACATATGTATGTATATGTCTGTTTTTGTATGTGATATTGTGATATTTTATCTAATTGATTGTGAAATGAGATTCTTGATAGGGTTAGTGCCACTTTTCAGTATTTATTTATGAGCTTTAATTGTTACAAATTATAGAATATTTATTTGTATGTGGTTTTTAATTGATTGAGGAAATTAGATTCTTGTTAGTTAACAACTATTCATTTCTGAGTTTTCGTTTTTATATTAAATTTCAGGAATCTAGGTTATGTGTTTATTTATAGACTATAATTAATATAATGTGGTAATAGATTCGCGTTAGGGTTAGTTAAAAGTGATTGTATTGTTTCGAACTCTAGCAGAGTTGATTTTGGGAAATAATTAGACAATGTTAGTACAACGGTAGAAAGAATATGATCTTTTTTTTCCAGAAACTGATCGATTTAGAAGGAGTCCATTTATTCAAGATCTGACTAATATTTCTTGTTATGAAATTAGTTTAGTTCTTGATTGTGAAATTGGATGTTCGTTAACCTAACTAGTCACTATTAGTGTTTTAAAGTGAAATGAAGTTTTTATTTTACCATTAATAGATACAGGAGAAGAAATTATCGAAATGTAAAATATTCTTTTGTAATGATTGATTTAAGGGGAGATATCTTATCTACTTGGCGGTCTGTTTTTTGAAATTAGTTTAACTCTCGATTGTGGGACTAAACAATTTAAAATAAAAGGAATGATCGTTAAGGTAATTAAAAATAAAAGAAATGATCAACAAGGTAAGAAAAATACAAGAAATGATCAATAAGGGCTGCTTAAAACTTCCGACTAAAATGTTAAAATTTCTGATCGTGGAATTGGATTTTTGTTTAATAATGATCAATGAGGTAGAAGAAACTTGCTGTCGAATCTGTTGAGTGAGGTTAATGTACATTATACAGTACAATGCATTGAACAAAGCATCAGAATAGTCTAATAATATTTTGATCGATTCCACTAACTTCTTTTTACATTCAAGAGGTGTTGATTTTTTCCAATAGGAAAGGGATACGATAGAAACGATTGTAAATATGATCAGAAAAATAAAAATTTCAAATATGTCATAATTGATCAGGAAAGGAATACGGTAGAAACGATTATAAATTCAAGGAAAGTTTGACAACCCTCAATTTGTTAACCAACATACACCATAAGTAAGATAATAGATGAGTTGCATGTTGGGTCGAAACGACCACTCACTCACATAAAATGACAACGCAAAATATAGAGAGGAAAGAACTCTTATAATATCAAACTCAAACTAAATTTTGGTGTACTTACAAATGAAAGTAAATCACCTATTTATACTAAATTCAAAAAAATATCAAAGGTCTTGAGTTATCAACATTTATTCTAGAAAATCAAAATACATAACTTATTCATGCATCCATATCAAAAATCTATGCATGTATCCGAAAGGTTCATGACATTAAAGCAAACATTGTACCAAACAATTTATTATTTCAACACTCCCCCTTAAACTTGTTTGGCAACGCTTCTTCAACGCCGATCGGTTCACAACCCGCAAAGAGACAAAAGAGAGTAACGTTGTCGTCGATTCTTTCGGTCACTTCGTATAAGTCTTGTAAGGTTCGAAAACGTTTGGGCCTTTCGCTTGAACTTTCATCGCTCGCGGATCCTACTTCGCCATGCGAAGGAGGTGATGGTGGTGGCGTCGTGGGCTCCTCTTCTACTTGAACTTTCTCGTCTTCCTCATCGCTATAATAAGGAAAGAAATTATAGTCGTCCTCCATTTTGTCGAAATTCCACGTTCCTTCTTCGTCGAACTCAACGTCTCGGCTCACAACAAATTTTCCGTTCTCCGGATTGTATAGCTTGTAACCTTTTGCCCTCAGGTTGTAGCCAATGAATATAAACTTCTCGCTTTTAGCATCCAATTTGGACCTTTTTTGGTCCGGAACATGAGCATATGCGATGCTCCCAAAAACTCTTAAATGCGCTATTCCCGGCTTTCTTCCACTCCACGCTTCTTCGGGAGTTTTACCCCAAACACTTCGAGATGGGGATCGGTTCGACAAATAAACCGCACTATCAACGGCCTCGGCCCAAAATTCTTTTGGAATATTTTTGCTTTTCAACATACTACGAGCCATATTTAAAAGAGATCGATTTTTTCTTTCAACAACGCTGTTTTGTTGTGGGGTATAGGCAACCGTCAAAGGACGAAAAATGTCATTTTCTTCACAATATTTTTCAAAATTATTCGAAGTAAATTCTCCTCCTCGATATGATCTCATAGAATTTATTTTGTGACCACTTTCATTTTCAACATGAGCTTTAAATTTTTTGAAAGCATCAAAAACATCGGATTTTTGCTTCAAAAAATAAACCCAAGTCTTTCGACTAAAATCATCAATAAAAAGAGCAAAATAATTGCTTTTTCCAAGAGAACTTGGTTTAATAGGACCACAAATATCTGTATGAACAAGTTACAACTGTTTTTTAGCTCTTGTAGTCGCTTGTTTTGGAAAACTTGTTCTCGGTTGTTTTCCAAACAAACATGCCTCGCAAAGTTCATCAACATGATCAATAAGAGGTAAACCTTTCACCATATTTTTACTACTCAACAATTTCAAACCACCAAAATTAAGATGCCCAAATCTCAAATGCCAAAGCCATGATTTTTCTTTAAAACACGCTTTGAAACATTTAGCCCCAACATTTTGAATATCCAAAGAAAACATTTTATTTTTCGACATAGTCACTTGCGCAACCAAATTTCCATTTTTATCTTTTAAAACAAGGCTAAGGTTTTTCGAATACACATTATAGTCTTTTTTCAAGAGTTGTCACAAACTCAAAATATTAGATTTCATATTAGGGACATAATAAACATTCGAGATAAAATCATTTTCTCCATTTTTCAATTGGATTAAGACTTTTCCCTTCCCTTTCACCGGAATTTTAGATTCATCACCAAAATAAATATCTCCATTTGCCGTTTCATCAATTTCGGTAAACATATTTTTATTACCACACATATGGTTGCTAGCCCCTGTATCTAAATACCACGTAGTAATTTCTCTGCTTTTATTTTCATTATGCGCAAATAAAAGTGTAGAACGTTCTTCATTTTCTCTAGCAAAATTAACCATTTTCTCAAATTTATCATTACTCAATCTACACTCGGAAGCGTAATGCCCAAATTTTTGACAATTATAACATTTAATTTGGGACTTATCATACCTCAGTTTTTCATTATAATTTCCTCCTCTTCCACGGCCTCTTCTCGGATAAGAGTTTTGTCTCCTCTCTTCTTTTTTGAAAAGTTGTAACCACCACGACCATAATTTTGACCTCGATCTCTTTCTTGTTGGCTTTTCGAGTTACCAAAACTTTTCTCGTTCATGCTAAATTTCGTTTGAAGAGCTTGCTCGAGCTTCATAACTCTTTTGTTGAGTTTTTCTTCATGAGCTTGGAGCGAGCCCAAAAGTTGATCCACCGTCATAGATTCTACGTCTTTAGATTCCTCGATAGCCACAACAATTTAATCACATTTGGAATCTAAAGAACGTAAAAAAATTTCGACAACACGGGTGTCGTCCAATTTTTCTCTACATCTTTTCATTTGATTGACGACCTTTTGAACTCGTGAAAAATAGTCGTCAACCGATTCGGAGACTTTCATACATAAAGCCTCAAAATCACCACGTAAGATTTGGAGTCAAAACTTTTTTACCTTGTCAACTCCTTTGAATGAATTCTCCAAAATATCCCAAGCTTATTTGCTCGTGATAGCACAAGCCACCTTTTCGAACATAGTTTTATCCAAAGCTTAATGGATGATCTTAAGAGCCTTTCGATCCTTCTTCTTTAAGTTCTTCATTTGAGCCTGAGTTACGTCAGCGTCTTTTTCATTAAACCCGGTCTCTACGATTTTCCACACATTTCGGGAACCGAGAAGCACTTTCATTCTTATGCTCCAATTATCGTAGAAATCTTTCTTAAGCATGGGGATAAAAGAGGTCATTCCACCGGCCATTTTGGGACCGTTGGCTCTGATACCACTGTTGGATCGAAACGACCACTCACTCACATAAAATGACAACGCAAAATATAGAGAGGGAAAGAACTCTTATAATATCAAACTCAAACTAAATTTTGGTGTACTTACAAATGGAAGTAAAGCACTTATTTATACTAAACATAAGAGAACATCAAAGGTCTTGAGTTATCAACATTTATTCTAGAAAATCAAAAGACATAACTTATTCATGCATCCATATCAAAAATCTATGCATGTATCCGAAAGGTTCATGACATTAAAGCAAATATTGTACCAAACAATTTATTATTTCAACATTGCCAAGTCTCTAATATAAACAGAATTAACAGTAAGTTCATGTTAAAGAGACTAAATATATATAAATCTGACATTGTTTAATCATTGCTGTTCAGATTTTCCATTAGTTTGTTCTGATTTTTTTTGGAAATTAGTTTGTTCTGATTTATCATTGCTGTTCGGAGCAGAGTTTATTGCAGTAGATTTTCTTAAATGAACCTAAGTGTTTGTTGTACTCATCTTTGAAATTCCATACCACGTATGTGTTTTTGTATGTGATCTTTTATTGATTGATTGTAAATTTGTGTTACTGCAATTTTTTTGGGTAAATGTTACTGCAATTTTGATAGGATTAGTTACGTGCAATTTGTATTCAGTTTCACTTCTGCACTTTAATTGATACATTTGATTTTCAGAAGTCTAGATTGTTTATGTATATGCTTTTAGGTGGTTTTGGACTGGTTCGCTGAGGTGGATTAAATAAATGTTAGGGTTAGTTGGAAGTGATTTTATTTTCTTGACCAGTAATGAAATTGAATTTTGGTTAGTTAATTATATAGTGTTAAGTTTACAATAAGAATGTGGTACACTTACAAAAGACAAGTAAGCGACAAAAGAATATAAACTATAAAGTCACTGATCGATGCAGATACATTTTTTATTCAATATTTAATTAGTATTTTTTGTTTGATGAACTGTTTATTTTACGAGCACTAGATACAGAAGACAGTGGACAAATATCGAAAGCATATTCTTATTTGAAAGTGATTTATTTAAGGGGGTTTCTTTCTCTACTTGGAGATCTTTTTGATATTTCTGATGGTGACATTAATTTAACTCTTGGTTGCAGAACTGAAAATGATCACGTAAGATAGAAAAAACTTCCGGTCTTGTAGCTATTGACTGAAAAAGTGCTTTTTTAAATTGAGGTCTGCTTAATAGTTCTTATTGTGGAATGTTGAAGTTTCATTTGTGGAATTAGATTTTTGTTAACTTTCTGCAGAATCTATCGAGTTAGATTAACGTTTCATAAAACAACTATACAAAACAACGATGTTCTACAATATACAATTAAAAAATATTGGATACACAATCAAACTAGGCAGATAAATGTTGTAATACTATTTTAATTGTCATGGTCTATTGATTTTTGCGATTGTGGACTTTATACAATTCTCAATTCTGGAACTGGTTTTTGGTTGACATTCTTAATGAGTGTGTCGAGTCATAAAATACTTTTGCTCAATAGAAAAGAGTGGTATAATAGAAATGATGGTAGAACTTGATCAAAGAAATAAAAGAAACTTTTCAAACATGTCATATTTGATCAGGAGAGTTGCTTGATTTAATTCAAGGAACATTTAACCATTTGCCAAAAGTAAGAGTACAAGACAATTGATGAGTTGTCAACTCTCTCTATTTTAAGCCGTGTTTGTAAAACTTCCATCAATACGAATTGAGATCTAACAGGGTAAACAACAAGTTCTCCGAGCTTCGTGTTAGAGAGACTGAATTTATATAAATCTGACATTTGTCTAATATTGGTAACTTTAGTTTATTTTGATGTATCATTGATTCATTTCTGTTCGGAGCAGAGTTTATGCTGTAGCTTATTCAAAATTAATGAAATCAAACTAAAAGAAAAGGTGACTGTTCAATTTTTGTTCCTAAAGTAGTTGCATATCAATCAAGATGTATCTATAACTTGTATTATAAAAATTGCATTCTGGTCATTAAGCCTAATCTGACATTATCGATAGCTTCATATAAGTGCAATTGAAATCAGTAAAACTATAATTTGAATCAGAAATCAGAAAAGCCAACTTTTTAAGTAGTACGGCTCTCTGTCGGTCGACTTTCAAACACTCCAGGTATATATATACATTTATTATATACATATCTATAAATTTACATTCATACATATATGCACATATTTGTATGTTCGTATGCAATTTGGATTGATTCAATGAGGCATTCGATTCTTGTTAGGGTTTGGCTCTCAAGTAAAATTATTGATTTCTGACAATAGTTAAATTCGACTTTGGAATTCTATATTATCTATGTATATGTTTTGTATGTGATTTTTTGTTGATGGACTGTGATATTTGATTCTTGGTAGGCTTAGTTTATTTTTTGGAAAATCGAGTACAAGGACAATTTTCTGTGACTAATTACGTTTTAGTGATCTAGGTTTCGAATATTAGCTTTTAGTTTTAAGTATTTGTCTTTGGTATTCATTTGGATTATGTGTGTATTTGTATGTGATTTTGGATTAGTTCATTCTGGTATTAGTTTCATATTAGGGTTAGTTGAAAGTGATTGTATCGCTCCAAGTTTCCTTCCAACCAGTGGTGGATTAGATTTTGGTTAGTTAATTATAAAAATTTAGACTGCAAAGAAGAATGCGATATGCTTAAGAAAGATAAGTAGGCAAGAAAAGAATATGAAGAGTTTACCAGTAACTGATAGATTTATAAAGAGTTTTTCTCTTCAAGTTCTTACAAAAATACCTTGTTATGAAATTAGTTTACTTACTGATTGTGCAATTGGATATTAGTTAACCTATATAGTCAACTATTAGCTTTTAGACCTGAGTTATATGAAGTGATTGTTTTACAAATAGTAGATACAGAAGACGAGCAAACAAAATAGACAGCATTATCTAATTTTTTTTTTATTGATTTAAGAGTTTCCTTTTCTACTTTTGAGTGTTTGTGGAAATGAAAATGTCCATTCGGCGGTAAAAAAAAAGAGATTAAAAAAAATAATACAAGAAATAATCACTTAAGATATAAATAACTTTCCAGTTTTGCGGCTATTGATTTAGAAAGAGCTATTCTAATTCGAGGGCTGCTAAATATATCCAAATATGGAATGTTAAATTTGCGTTTGTTGAATTAGATTGCTGTTAACCTGCTGTAGAATCTATTGGATGAGATTATGTGCTTAATACAATTCAATGTTGTTTCACAGCATGCCTCAAATTATTCATTAAACAATTAAACAAAACAGAAAATATAATAATACTGTTGTGAATAATTCCATGAGTATTTTATTAAATTTCCAAAGTTGTAATTTTTTCTGACTGTGGAATATTTATCATTTTTGGAATTGGATTTGTGTTGAAATTCTTAGCAAATATTTCAAGTGAATTTGAGGTTTCGAGTTTAAAATACATTTTTCAACTCACGGACCGTTTGACAACCCTATATTCCTCTATTTGAAGCAGAAGCAAAAGAAAGCTTAGTGATTTCTCATTTCTTATACGAATGGTTGTTCTAAGCCAGGATAGAATTCTCTACACATTTTGTTAGGGTTTCACTTTTTGTTGTTAGTTACTTCTTTCTTTGTTTTTTGAAGTATTTTACAGTGCAACCAAAAGTTTGGTGTAGCTGGTAGGTTTAAGAGCTAACAGGATCAACAACAAGTTCTTGAGTTTTGTATTAAAGAGACTAAATATTTATAAATCTGACATTTGTTTAATCATGGTATCTTTTGTTTGTGGTGATTTATTCTGTTCTGAGCAGAATTAATTGTCGTAGGTTTTTTGAAATGAACAAAAATGACAAAATGACTGTTAATTATTTGTTCCTATAAGTAATTTCATCATAATCATGTATGTATCATAAAATGTAATGCAAAATGTACAAATTACATTTTGGCCCCTAAGAATAATTTGAGGTTATCTATAGCTTCATATGAGTGCAATTGTGCAAATGAAACTAGTAAATAGTAACGCGATTTGGAAATCAGAAAGGACAACTTTATGATTTGAGATGATAGTTTTGATTGGGGTTTTATGTTCCAGTTTTATCCGTTCTTAACTGTCCTGCTCATAGAAACTTTTATTCTGTATTCGGAAAATATCCCTGTAAATAACTTCTAACCGTTATCTTCTAATCACTTTTTTTGTGCTGTTTCTTGTTAGGCACATAATGGAGATCTCTATCAAGCTGTTGATGCATATTTCAGCAAAAGAGTTGAAAATTCGTGAGTGTTTTCTTTTCTTTCCTTTTTATTAATGTTTACCTTTGTAGTTACGTTTTTTCTTTAATTGCTTTTATAATTCCCTCTATAGTCTGATTAATTCTGACTGTTTTTAATGGGCAGTATATGTGTAGCGCCTACTTCTGTTGCTCATCTAAATGACGACATAGACACTGATACGAGTATTCCTGTTGGGACCCGACCGTCTCGTTATTCACTTTTTCCGCCTGCTGAAGATTTAAGCCCATTCCCTTTCCTCGATCCTGGCATTCGGAGCAGGTTTTTCGATAGTGGTCCTGATTTTGGTAGCTCCACCCCCTTCGTCTCTCATCCGAAAGAAGTGAGAGAAATCCCGATTGAGGTCAAGGATAGTGGAGAAAAGTCGGGTCATTCTGGTCATTTGCCTAAGATCGAGGATGTCACTGGAACTGTAGAACAAGGTCCAGAAACTCATGGGCAGGTGACAATGGAAGATGATGATGAAGTGGTTCCAGATGCCCCAAGATTTGATGATCTACAAGATAATAATCTAAGTCCCCCTAGATTTGATGATCTACCAAATTATTATAATGCAAGTTCCCCTAGATATGATGATCTACTAGATGATAATGATGACATTGAAGAAGAAATGGTTCGAGCTGCCATTGAGGCTTCTAAATTGGAGGTAACTGAAGTTTGCAAATCTCTAGAGGCACACTTCGCTATATCTATTAATTTATACGTAATTGAGTTTTTCTAATTACTTGTGAAGGAAATGAGAGCTACTGATACTCAGCCAGAGTCGGACCTAGATGACCCTGACCTCGCACATGCAGTATTGTTGTCATTGAAGGTGTGTCCTTTTGAATAACATGTTTTGTTCATTAATTACTTGTTATAATGCCACGTGGACGGACAAAGCACCTCACTTGACCATATGTTCCTTTCAATTTGAAGACAGCAGAGCAAGAGAAGGCTTTACGTGAACTTGGAGGATCATTGGAAGCGGAAGTGCACAAGTCAGCAGAGATGAGGGATGCAGGCAAAAGGGCATTCTTGGATGAAAGGTATATATTATATATATTATATATCTATATATATATATATATGTAAATTTATTGTTATCATATGCTTATATGTAGGCATGGAAGAGGGTTTGAAATTTTAAAATCAGACCCGACCCGAATTTATCTTTAAATAAAACCCGACCTGTTTTTTTGTTGTGTTTTTCTTTTTCTTTTTTTACGAAAAACTAGCAAAATTCACACAATATGCAAAAAATTGTAATAAAAAAACAGACCAACACCCACGAAATTTATGATCTCAAATCATAACATTAAGCTTAAAAGCTGCAATCAAACAGCTGGATAACAGGGCATGGTGGTTAGCTGGATAACTTCTTTTTGTATGTTTATCATCTTACTTTATGGATTTGCTAATGTGTCTGCTTGGATGGATAACTTTGTCGTGTATGTTGTATGAATGTGTGTACGTTAACGGCTTTATATATACATATATATTTATAAATGAACTATTTTCTTTGTCCGGACACTTATCTTGAGATAATCCAGGCTGGAAGTCGGAAGCTCATATGTCCAGGACGAATCTAAGGACGTGGAGGGGCAAAAACACCCGCAACAGATTGGCAGTGATTTTCCCGAGGTTATCTTTTTTCTGTATCTTTTTTTTTGCCTTTAGTTCTTAGTACGAGTTAACTTGGAAGTATTAGTGTTCAGCCAATTATAAAGAAATATAGGTGTATAAAGTATGGTCTTGAACTTGATGTTGTTAAATTTTTACAATTATATCTGGTCTTTTGAGATCTCATAAATGATGTTCTATTTGATATCTTTGTTATGATGTAGGATATGCAGATGCAACTAGCGGCCAAAGCTTCTCTCCCACCAGAACCAAACATGGGTGATGAGAATGTTGTAAACATTTTAGTGAGGATGCCAAATGGCAACCTTCTTGGACGGAGATTTCTGAAATCTGACAAACTGCAGGTAATTAGTTTGAAAAACAAACCTTCTCTATATACACAAAAACTGAGTTTATGAAAGAACTATTATGTTGTATCATCTTATGGATCAAGTTATATGTTTTGCAGCATCTTTTTGACTTTATTGATGCCGGTAGAGTTGTGGAGCGTGGCATTTATAAATTGGTAAATTTCGTTCCTTTGTCCCTTGATTTATCAGTTAATAGGAAATTAGAATCCACCAGTGTTTTAAATAGCGTTATCGCTATCGTAGCGTTTTTTCGAGAGAAACGCTAAAAGCGCTAATAGCGTTGCTATATAGCGCTTTGCGGTGTATTTTTTTTTGCCTAAATATGCACTAAACTTTAGAATATATAACAAAAAAAAAATAAAAAAAATATAGTTATATTAGATAGTAATAAAAAAAAATCAAAAAAAATTTGTTGTTGATGAGTTTCGAACCCCAGTCTTAACCATCTGGACTATAGACACTTTTATGAAAATTGCACAATATATATTTATTATTTAGATCCGCTGTTTTTTTCTTAACTCGCTATTTACGCTTTTGGTCCAGAATTTCGCGATTTTAGCGCTTTTGGTCCCCTATAGCGCGATTTTAGCGCAATTCCACCCAAAATAGTGATTTTTCGTTGCGTTTTTTACCAAAAAAGCGCTATTTCGCGCTACATAGCGCTATGTAGCGCGAATTTTAAAACAGAGGAATCCACCACTACCTTGTGGTGTACTGTCATTCTAGATAAATTGTTGTCTTAGTTCAAGATGAATATTATTTACCTAGTAGAGTCCCCAGTACAAACACCGATTTTAAGGTGGCTTAAGACTTCAGAGTAACAAATATTAATATGATGAAACTATGAGGCGTCATATAAATGAGTTTGAGATTATCACTTATCAGTTAAAAAAAGGAATGGTGGCATTCTATAATTCCATTTAGGTGTGTCTAGTGTCTACTGATAAAACTATGACTTCCCATAAAGTAACTTTATCAACAAGGAAGAGATGATCAGATGAAACATACCTTATCAATACTTTAACTGCATCAGTGTTCTTAATAAAGTTAAACCCATTACAGTTCAATGCAGTTGTGCTGGTTTTATCTTGATCCTTATTATTGTGTTTTTGCAACATACAAATTTTGTCGTTCAGTCTGAAGTCTGAACAGCAACTCCTTTAAGTACTGTTTACATAAAAAAATTCGTTTTTACTTGCCTGTATTTTGCTGGCTTTATGTTATCTAGCCCTTGGTTTAGAGTTAAACGATCATAGTTATGGTGCAACACTTATGTTTCTGTAGTATTACTGGTTTTGATAAGGAGCTAGCTGTTACAGAGTTGTGGCTTAATGTAAACTACTACGGCCAATTCTAGCATGGAAATATCTGCTTTAGTGCTTTAATTTTTATAATTAGGCCATTAGGGATATTGTCCCCTAATTACACATCCCTGTTTTGCTTGTGCTCCGGGCTTCTAAAACTATGCAAGCATTTCTTTGAACCTAAAGTGGGATAGAGCCTAGAGGAAGAAATGAAGAATTGTATTCATCACAAGCTTTGCAATATTAAAATTTGTCTTCTTTATTTTGTTCTGTAGGTGAAGTCATACCCTCCTCGTGTTTTCAGTCTTGAAGAGAGCAACTTGAGTCTGGAAGAAGCAGGACTGATCAGTAAGCAAGAAGTTTTACTCCTGCAAAAAATATAGGCCATCATATTAAAAAAATTAGTCAATTTGCGTATACAGAAAAGGCGTAGTTTGTGGTGACTGACAATATTGTGCTGGAAGTACAGTTGAGTGTTGGGTTTTTCTGTATGTTTTGATTTAGAAGAAATGCATCTAGTTAATCATAGATTCTGTTGTTGATTTTGGGCGAGAGTAGTAAAGGACTGTATTTGCCCTTCGTAAGCAAATAGATTGACTTAGCTGAGGCTAAGGAATAGTTGGGGCTCATTCAGCTAGAAGTTCTGGCTTCTTTGATCGGGAATGTTATAAGAACATATAAAAAGGCAAAGATAAGGGTTTATTTTAAGAAACCCCAATATTAAACAAAGAAGGAATAATGTCTATTAGATTTTGCATATACGCTTGTATTCTTAAGTTTTTGCTTACAGGCTTGTTTGTACCTGCAAAAGGGTACTGCTATCCATGATGATATTACAACTAGTCAACTAGTGCATCAAATGATATAAACTTGAAATGTTGATTCTGGTAGATATAGTAGTTATTTCGAACAACAATGTATATTCATAAACACAGATGCATTTGTTTATCCAATGAATGATACAGTCCAAACAGTCAATGTGCGTCTGTCGACCTTCCTATTGTATTTCAACGATTGTGGTTTGTAAATGTTGCAAAAAAAAATTGTTCTCGGTCAATGCCGATCTGGGTTATCGGATTATATGATGAAAGCCTTTTTTATCTAGATTGAGAAATACTGGTAATCAGATTGCATTTCACATTTTTCCTATCACCAAATTAAGGAGAAACACGTCATCACGGTTAAACATGACATAACAACAATCTGATTTTTCAACTCATTTCTCATTTTAATTTGATTAATTTTCTGTAATTTATGTGTATTGCAATCTGCAAAAGGAATATAATTGGTAAAATAGTGAGATTCTTTATGATAGACTCAAAATTTAACGGTAAGGACAAAATAAACGAATATCAGGAGATAATCACGTAAGATTCAACGGCCCAAAAAGTAAACCCGGTTCCAAAAAATCAATAATACTAATGGTAAAAAAATAAAATTGCTCACATGTCAGTTGTCACGTGCCTTTTATGACCAAAATTTGAAGAAAAAAAACTTCTTAAAGCCACATATGACATGTTAATAACGACAACCTGATTATGAACTCAATCCTGAAATTAATTTGATTAATGTCTTGTGATATATGTACTATATATGGCAAACCCAAAAATTTATTGGTAAGCGAGAAAACGAACGTTTATTAGGAGACAATAATAATATAATTTGTTATTGTAATTATTGATGTAATGTTATCAAAAATAAATAAATCGCGTGACATTCCTCGTTCTAAGTTCGAACAGTAGAAAAAGATCCAGAAAAAATAAATAAAAAAGCAAAACCATGAAAAAAAAGGAAGAAAAAAAACAATCTACTGTTACGTACACACACAACGGTCCAATTCCACATTTTCACCTGACAATACTCAACGGTCACTTTACCTTCTTAAATTAATCTCATCCGTTAGATCATCATCTCACGGCTCACAATAATCCTAATCTAAAAAGGCTCCTCGAGTTCATTTCTTTTCCACCTCATCATTATTCTCTCTTTAAATTAAAAAAAAAAAAGAATACCATGCAAGACTATATAATATAGATAGATTTAATAGTATAAATACAGGCCTAGTTTAAGTTTGTCTTTTTGGATAGTTTGCTTTTTATTATTATTTTTGACTTATCAGTAGATTTCTCACTCACTTTTAGCTATGTCTTAATGGTTTTCAATATTAGGCCTTTTGTGAGTTATTTGTGTGTATGGGTTTTTGAAGATTAAGGTTTCAAGTGTTTTTATGGTATAGATTTGTGGTTTTGTCTGTGATAGTTATGGTAAGTGATCCAAATACGCATACGAGTTGCTCGATTATTCATCAATTTGAGCTAACAATGACTTTGGATCTACATTTTTTCTCAAAGAAAATCGGAATCCGATGTTTTCGGCTTTGGTAAGTGCTTATATTTGTCTTTCAATTCTTTGATTCTTTATTGGCTTGTTATTAGATATTTTTTTATTTTTTTATTAACTGTATACATCATTTTTTATATAGAAGACATTTTAATTCTTTATAGGGTGCTTGATATTTGGTACAATTCTTTGATTGTTATTTTGTAACCATCAGATATATGACATGGTTTGAGTGATTCTTTTGAAGGGTGTTTGCTATTTGATTCAATTATTTGGTTTTGTTAATTATCACCATTTTAATTCTTTATAGGGTGTTTATATGTGATAACATTCTTTGGTTATGAATCATAAATACAGAGATTGATTGTTTAAAGGGTGTTTGCTATTTGATTCAATTCTTTGATTGTTTAGAGGGTGTGCTATTTGATTAAATTCTTTGATTGGAACCATCATATATTCGGAATACATTTCGATAGATTGTTTAGAGGTGTTTGCTAACTGATTAAATTCTTTAATTGTAAATCATCACATATATAGGGAACAGACTGATTCTTTGTAGGCTGTTCGATTCAATTCTTTGATTGCTCAAAGGGTGTTTATATTTGATTTTTATACTACATTTTTTCTGAAAAAACGCACAAACCGTAAAAAAAACTACAGTTTACAGTGTTTTTATGCAAACCGTACATTTAAATGTACGGTTTGCATGTATTTTGTGCAAACCGTACATTAAATGTACGGTTTGCATGTATTTTTTTTTTTTTTTGTAATTTCAATTTGTAAAATAGGAAAAAATATATAAAATATGCAAATTCATAATTCACTTACCTATATATAATTGTTTGTTGTTTGTTTATATTAATTATATAAATTATAATAATTGTTGATATTTGCCCCATTTAATAAAAAAATTAGGGTTTTTATTCAAATTTGTGTTATTTAGATATTTATTACTAATGGTTTGGTTATGATTTTACATGTTTATGATGGTTATTTGTTTTGATTGAGAAAAATAAAAAATGTTACGCTTTATTAATATTTACCCGTTTTGAAAATTATGAGTTTTATAAAATTATGTTTTTTAATTAGTTTGTTTGCCCAAATCACCAATAAAAATTGGGGTTGTTGATATTTTATCCGTTTTATAAAAAAATTGAGTTATCATTATTTGGTTATCATTAAATGTGTTTGGTTATCATTAAAAAATTGAGTTATCATTGTTTGGTTATAATTAAAAAATTGAGTTATCATTGTTTGATTATTATTGAGTTATCATTGTTTGGTTATTATTAATTGGTTATCATTGAGTTATCATTATTTAGTTATCATTAATTGGTTATCATTGAGTTATCATTAATTTTACTGATTATTAGAATATGTAAACAAGAGTTTAAAAATACTAGTAATAAAATTCTGCGAACATAAGACCAATACAAACATATACAACATATAATACGTAAGTTGCATGTAGAAAATAAGAAAGTTAAAATTTACATGTTCATGCGACATATTGTCAAACTGGTCACGTATGTGGACCACATTATGTCCGTAGACATATGACTTAAGATTAGTTTGCCTCCAAATCTTCCATCTGTAATATACAAACAAAACCCGATAAACAATAAATATAAATAAGATAAGTAAATGATAAATGACACAATAAAAAAAAACACAAATCCAATACAAAAACTAAATAATATCATACCTGTAACCGAGGGGGAACCTAGGCCAGCCCTCAGGTGGATCGATATCTTCCGGCAGCTCTTCACATGGTCTAACCGGCAGTAGTCTGGTCATCGCCCACATATCGAGAAACATCACCGCCCCGCTTACTCCGTTTGCCTTAACACGTACCAACTTGCATAGATTAGCCTCTAACCAGGCCAGAAGAGCTGATCCCCAACTATACTCAACACATGTGTCAAAATCCTCCAGAAATGGCAGAGGCCAGAGTGGAATCTGATCACTGCTCTTATCTGAAAACACATGTGTCCCTAGTAATAATAACATGGCAGCCCTAGACTGATATAGCAAACGGTCTTCACTAGGATTGGGGGATAATTCACCAAAGGTGTGTAATATCCAATCAAGTCTAACTGTCAAACAGTTTGTATCCACTTGATTGTCAGCCGGTCTAACACCCAACAAACTCTTTATCATATCTAACATGCTCGCCCTGTTATCATTCCGCTCCGATCGGGTAACAGCAAGACCATCCACCCTGAGACCAAGCATAATCTCTACATCCTGTAAAGATATCTCCAACTCTCCACCGACAAAATGGAACGTGTGTGTCTCATCACGCCAACTATCAACTAAAGCTGTAAGCAAGCCTCGGTCTACGCTATAATTACCTATAGTGTGAATACCATAAAAACCAGCCCTAATCATATTTTGAACTACTCTGTCAGGCGTCGGTATCTGCCAACTATAATTATAAACCCTAATCTTATGGGCATCTCCTCTACCCGCTTTTCTTCCAGATTAAAGCCAGATCCACAGATTAAAGGCAGGTTGGGCATTTTACGACAGACCGGTCATATTTCTAATCAGACTTGGGATGCTGCAAGAGAAGCGGGTAGAGGAGATGCCCATAAGATTAGGGTTTATAATTATAGTTGACAGATACCGACGCCTGACAGAGTAGTTCAAAATATGATTAGGGCTGTTTTTTATGGTATTCACACTATAGGTAATTATAGCATAGACCGAGGCTTGCTTACAGCCTTAGTTGATAGGTGGCGTGATGAGACGCACACGTTCCATTTTGTCGGTGGAGAGTTGGGGATATCTTTACAGGATGTAAAGATTATGCTTGGTCTCAGGGTGGATGGTCTTGCTGTTACCCGATCGGAGCGGAATGATAACAGGGCGAGCAGGTTAGATATGATAGAGAGTTTGTTGGGTGTTAGACCGGCTGACAATCAAGTGGATACAAACTGTTTGACAGTTAGACTTGATTGGATGTTACACACCTTTGGTGAATTACCCCCAACCCTAGTGAGGACCGTTTGCTATATAAGTCTAGGGCTGCCATGTTATTATTACTGGGGGCACATGTGTTTTCAGATAAGAGCAGTGATCAGATTCCACTCTGGCCTCTGCCATTTCTGGAGGATTTTGACACATGTGCTGAGTATAGTTGGGGATCAGCTCTTCTGGCCTGGTTAGAGGCTAATCTATGCAAGTTGGTACGTGTTAAGGCAAACGGAGTAAGCGGGGCGGTGATGTTTCTTGATATGTGGGCGATGACCAGACTACTGCCGGTTAGACCATGTGAAGAGCTACCGGAAGATATCGATCCACCTGAGGGCTGGCCTAGGTTCCCCCTCGGTTACAGGTATGATATTATTTAGTTTTTGTATTGGATTTGTGTTTTTTTTATTGTGTCATCTATCATTTACTTATCTTATTTATATTTATTGTTTATCGGGTTTTGTTTGTATATTACAGATGGAAGATTTGGAGGCAAACTAACCTTAAGTCATATGTCTACGGACATAATGTGGTCCACATACGTGACCAGTTTGACAATATGTCGCATGAACATGTAAATTTTAACTTTCTTATTTCCTACATGCAACTTACGTATTATATGTTGTATATGTTTGCATTGGTCTTATGTTCGCAGAATTTTATTGCTAGTATTTTTAAACTCTTGTTTACATATTCTAATAATCAGCAAAATTAATGATAACTCAATGATAACCAATTAATGATAACTAAATAATGATAACTCAATGATAACCAATTAATAATAACCAAACAATGATAACTCAATTATAATCAAACAATGATAACTCAATTTTTTAATCATAACCAAACAATGATAACTCAATTTTTTAATCATAACCAAACACATTTAATGATAACCAAATGATAACTCAATTTTTTTATAAAACGGATAAAATATCAACAATCCCAATTTTTATTGGTGATTTGGGCAAACAAACTAATTAAAAAACATAATTTTATAAAACCCATAATTTTCAAAACGGGTAAATATTAATAAAGCGTAACAATTTTTAATTTTCTCAATCAAAACAAATAACCATCATAAACATGTAGCATCATAACCAAACCATTAGTAATAAATATCTAAATAACACAAATTTGAATAAAAACCCTAATTTTTTTTATTAAATGAGACAAATATCAACAATTATTATAATTTCTATAATTAATATAAACAAACAACAAACAATTATATATAGCTAAGTGAATTATGTATTTGCATATTTTATATATTTTTTCCTATTTTACAAATTGAAATTACACACACAAAAAAAAAATACATGCAAACCGTACATTAAATGTACGGTTTGCATAAAAACACTGTAAACTGTAGATTTTTTTTACGGTTTGTGTGTTTTTTCAGAAAAAATGTAGTATACAAATCCAAACTCTATTTAAAATTCGATATATTGTGTAAAGATGTTTCTATTTGATAGAATTCTTTGATTGTGATTATCATACATAGGGCGCAAAAGACCATGGTGTTGTTTTGGCCTTTACCATGGTGTAAAAGACCAGTCTACTGTCTCAAAAGACCGTGCTTAAGGAAAAAACTCATTACAGTTTGAAAAGGCAGTATGTATTACTATCAAAGAGGATATTAATTAAAAAGCATACCATTTTGAAGGACAATACCATTTAGCATTTGCATGCCCTTATTGCTTCGGCTTTAAGATAACTGAAATTCATATCTGTTATTCTAGTTGCAGTTTTACAGTTAAGTTTCAACTGATTTTGCAACCACAGTTGGAACCAAGTGTATTAATGGACAGAACAGTTTATTTAAATGTACTTGAAATAAATCACACGTACATTTAACAATAGAGTTCACCCCACTGGGCTACGTCTACGGGGTATTTACCCAGATTATGATATTATAAAAGCTTACAATATACGATTCAAGTCTTAATGAAAAACTCTCACTCCCTCTAGGTTTTTCTGTCTATCTCTATACTGCTCATACCTTATAACTATCAATTATAAAATCAATGGCATCCCACCATTATTTTCTTTTAAAGCTCACTGTGTATTCTCTCAAGAATGAGTTCTTTATAATTTAGAACACACACCTTTTACAAGCTAAGTTATCAACTATTTATACAAGTAAAAACAATCTTCTTGCTTCACGATCTTTTATGATTGCTTTGACTCTTTTGATTGGCTTCATTCTTTCCATGTATCACAAGACTCTTCAGCGTAGGATTGACTCCAATCTTCATAAGTTAAAACCTGTTAAATAACTAGGTTGGAAATAGGAGTTAGTCTTTTCCTACAACAAGAAAACATATAAGATAATATTTTTAAATATACATATGAAACATTAACTCCATATTTCACTCAATCTTAAACGAATCATACTGAATTTGATAAGGAACAAAGATTGAAACAAGTGATAAAGATTTTGCATAAGCATGGCGATATAGATTTACCTATCTAAAGGAAACATATCTTTATAAACTAATCTCCTTATATCTTTTAGGAAACATCTTTCCTTATCACTTTAATATTCTCAATATAAACGAACTAAACCTTTAAGAGCATATGAGAATATATCATGCATACTTTAAAACAAATAATTATCATTAAAGAATAGTAATGCAAAATTACAGAATTAGACAGAATCATGCAGAACAGCAGGTTGGAACTGTGGTTGCAACTGAGGTTGCAACATTACTTGAAACCAACAACGTTGTCGTAGTAGGTTGTAACTGAGGTTGCAACATTACTTGAAACCAACAACGCTATCTTTAGTAGGTTGTAACTGAGGTTGCAACATTGCTTGAAACCAACAACATTGTCTAAGTTCTTAACAAACAAGTAGGATTATTTAGTGCAAACCAATAGACAACAGATAGTATTTAAACCAGAAATCTGGTCCTAACAATCTCCCCTTTTGTCATTGGTTTTGACAAATCATCTAAGTTTATAAAAACATCAATCCACCTGCAAAATACAATTTTCAACACAGTCTTTTACTGTATATCATTTATCAGTGCTTTTGTGACAACTATTTAAGCTCCCCCTGCAAGTTAGAATAGCAAGCAACATATAAGCACAAAATATATATCCATTCACCAGAGTTTCAGAATGTATTCAATTTTAAAGACGGTCACAATTCAAAAGGAAATTGCAGAAAATTTAAGGCCAAAAAATGATGGCACAACATAGTCTTAACATAGCAATTGAAATTGAAATTTAAAAACATAAACATGAAGTCTTGGAATTGAAATTGAAACTTGAAACTTAAAAACATAAACTTCTTCATCTCCCCCTATTTGTCATAATCTAGACAAACTAGTTAAGAGGCCTGTCTGAATGAGGTGCCCTTTCCCTTAGAGGTTCATCTCTGACAATATCCTCCTCTTCTTCTTCACTACTTATTGAGAAGCCATCATCATTGTCACTATCATCCTCACTTTTTGTGAGATTCTCCAGTAGCTTCTTGATCTGATAGTCATCTGTATCTAGGTCAGCTCTTCTTTCTTGATTCCAAGACAGTTTTTGTTGAAGATACCACCTCACACCTTTCTTTTTTGAAGGAGCACTAGATGTCTCCTTTTATTTTCCTTTTTCTCCAGAGATATCATTGACATGCACTTCCTTTAGTAGTTTTGCAGAAATATATAGGGCAAGAGGACAACTTATAGTTGGTTCAGAGGAGATTCTAATAGGATGTGTACCAGATATTTTACAGGCTTGAGACAGAATTATCCCAGTGATTAGGCAAGGAAAAGCTAGCAGAATGGAGGGTGATTTAGAATCACTGAAATCTTTGATGAGATTAAACATATGATTACCAAAGTTAATTTGTAATGAGGACATGATCTTATAGAGAAATACAGCCATATCTTTGTTCACTTTAGAGGGTTGTTTAGTAGGAGTCCAATTAAACCTAGTATTTTTGTGTAGCACAGCAGCACACAGAGTGAGTGAGGATGTCTTGATGGAAGTGCCATCAAATCTATTATTCTTCCCAGTAAGAACAAGAGCTATAACTTCCATATCATAATCAAGACTATTCTCAGAAGGACTAGGAGAACTGAGATAATCATTGATCAATTTAGGGGTAAAATCAAAAGTTAGACCCCTCAAAAATACTCTGCCATAGGCAGGGTTACCCTCATCAAAGACAATCCTACTTAAATTAGCATAAAATTCCTTAACAACAACAGGATAATAGGAGTCAGGATAGCAAATAGTTCTATCTAAGCCAACATCAGACAGTAATTTCTTAACATGCACCTGTATGTGCTGATAACTAACCAAATTTAATCTCCTTTCAGAGTGAATTTTCCTACTAGCAAAAGACTTGAACCTCCTAAATATTTTCCTATTCCAGAATCTAGGATCAACCTCATTGAATTTAGGATCATAAGTAAAACCAACAGAGATAGGATCATCCTCTAGATTTCTCCTAGCACGTATTTTAGACCTCTGTTTCTTAGAAGAGGAAGACTCACTTACCTTGGCCTTAGAGCCTGGACTGGTTTGGGATTGATTAATGAAGTCCCTAAGAGTACTATCATTTTTATAGCTGAGATTGGGGTTCTTAGGAGAATTGGAAGACATGGTTTCAACCTAGGTTGTAACTGCACTTAGAACTTCGCTGCGTGGGTTTTACAGTTAACCTAGGGATTTTAATAGAAAGAGAAAGAGAGAGAGAAATTCTGATTTTGTTAATGAATTGGGATAGTAAAAGAGATTAGTATAAATATCAATTAAGCCCAAATCTTTTTACAATTTGAAAAAGATACACTCAAATCAATTTTGAAACAGATTTTGCTAGAATTAAGGAAGTTTCTTTGCAACAGAAATTTAAAAATTAAATCACAATGAAATCACGAAGGAAACAGTTTTCAGTAAGATAAATCCAGCAAATTATATAGATAAACATTCCTTGTAAACAGATTTATCCAAAATTTGAATATTCAAGAGTTGAAGTTTTTGAAGGAAATTTGACTTGTTTAAAAAAAAAATATAGCAGTTGTATAAGATATAGAACTTTGAAAATTCAAGAATCTAGCCATTTACTCAAGAAGATATATTTATCATTGAATAACTTGAATAAAAATTAAATCTTAGGAGCTTATATTGAGCAAATCCATTTTTTTCTCTACACAAAAACTAGATTAATGACCTCAGTAAGGAAAAAGTATAAGTGATGTCAAAAATCACAAGACTTTGTCTTGGCTTTTTCATTAGATTTCATCACCATGATTAGTTATCATAGACATTATGACAATTATTATGAAAACACAGATATGTTCTGTACTGAAAGAACATGATTTCAACTAGGGTTGCAACTGAGCTTGCAACCAGCTTATCAAAAAAAAAGTGCACTTTGTGCTTGCAACTCTATTACCATAGAGGTTTTTGAGACACCAAATAGCGGCTTTTTCAAGATAAAAACTTCGAAGCTCAATTAAGACTTACCTTAGAGATAAAATATATTGAAGGTACCCAAAACAGACATATTTAGCAAGAGTATACAATTAGATCTATAGTGACATACCCCTATATCACTTCTTAATGATTCAAACTTGTTTGTATCAAGGGGCTTTGTGAAAATATCTGCTAATTGTCTTTCAGTTGAAATATTTTCCAAAATTAAGCTCTTTTCTTCAACCAGTTCTCTAATAAAATGGTGCCTTAGATCAATATGTTTAGTTCTGGAATGTTGAACTGGATTCTTTGCCAAATTTATACCACTTTTGTTATCACAAAACAAAGTTAATATTTCTTGTTTAACATTATAATCATTTAACATTTGTTTCATCCAAATAAGTTGAGTGCATCCACTTGCAGCTGCAATATATTCTGCCTCAGCAGTAGATAAACAAATGCAGTTTTGCTTTTTACTAAACCATGAAACAAGGTTGTTACCAAAATAAAAACAACCACCATAAGTACTTTTTCTATCATTTATATTACCAGCCCAGTCTGCATCACAGTAACCCACAAGAAAGTGGTTTGTGTCTTTAGAATACCATAGACCTAAGTGAATTATGCCTTTTACATACCTTAAAATCCTTTTAACAGCTAGAAGGTGAGGTTCTAAAGGGTTTGCTTGACACCTGACACATACTCCTACACTTAAGCAAAGATCTGGTCTACTAGCAGTTAAATAGAGAAGACTCTCAATCATAGATCTGTACAAGCTAGGACAGATACTCTTACCTTTATCATTCTTGGACAGTTTTAAAGTGGTACTTATAGGAGTTCTTTTCTCTTTGCTATCACTTAAGCCAAATTTCTTGACAAGGTTGTCAGCATACTTACTTTGGCAAAGAAAAATGCCCTTTTCACTTTGTTTAACTTGCAATCTTAGGAAATAAGTTAATTCTCCTCCACGACTCATTTCAAACTCATTTTTCATATCAGAAATGAATTCATCTATCCTATTATCAGAAGTAGAACCAAACACAATGTCATCAACATAGATTTGAGCAATGATTATATCCTTTGTAGTTTTCTTAGTGAACAGAGTTTTATCAACTCCCCCTCTGTTGAAACCTTTTTCAATTAAGAATTTGGTTAATCTATCATACCAAGCTCTAAGAGCTTGCTTTAAACCATACAAGGCCTTTTCAGCAAATAGACATGTTCAGGGAATTTAGGATCTTCAAATCCCTTAGGTTGACAAACATAAAATTCTTTATTAATCACACCATTCAGAAAAGCACTCTTAATGTCAAGTTGAAATAGTTTAAAATCATACAGACATGCAAGAGAGAGGAGCATTCTAATAGATTCAATTCTAGCTACAGGAGCAAAGGTTTTATCAAAGTCACTTTCCTCAATTTGTGTATAACCCTGAGCTACTAACCTGACTTTATTCCTAATAATGACTCCATCTTCATTACTTTTATTTCTAAAGATCCATTTAGTCTCTATAACATTTTTATTAGAAGGTTTGTGTACTAAAGTCCACACATCATTTCTCTCAAATTGATACGGTTCATCTTGCATAGCTAAAATCCATTCATTATCTTTTAAAGCTTCTTTTATATTCTTAGGTTCTAACTGAGGAATGTAACAAGCAAAGTGAACAACATTATTTCTTTTACCTCTGGTTTTCATACCTGAAGTAACTTCTCCTATGACATTGTCAACAGAATGATTTTTCTGAGTCCTTACATAGCGAGGCTTGCTAATAGATTGAATATGAGAACTTTCTTCTTCTTCTTCAGACTCAGCAGTATTCTGGGTTTCAACTTCGGTTTCAACCTCAGTTATGTAATTTTTGTCCATTACTTTCTAAAGTTTAATTTCAATTTTTTTGACTAATTTGCAATTTTTTCGAAATTCAGTGACTGAAATGTAATTTCTGCAAACTTCAGCCAAACCAGAGATTAAATGTACGGTTTGGCTGAAGTTTGCAGAAATTACATTTCAGTCCCTGCATTTTGTAAAAATTGCAATTCAGTCCAAACCGTAGATTAAATGTACGGTTTGCCTGAAGTTTACAGAAATTACATTTCAGTCCCTGAAATTCACTACCGTACACCCGGTGCATTATAATTGAGGGTACCACATCCACTAAAAACCAAACACATATTAATAAACCTAAAAATAACTAATCTAAAATTAATTTAAAATCAAAAATAAATTTTTTTATTGGTTGACACACCTTTAATTATAGTGCATCGGGTTCATATTAATGTTTCTCGTTTATTAGAGTGTTCAATAAACCTTCTATTACTCTATTAAGCTACTCATTAGTGTATTGGACTTTCTATTAGGTTTTCCAATAGAATGTTCATTTGTGTATAGATTGCCACTCTCATTAGTGTATCACATTGTTCATTGAATTGTAGTTAAAATATTATTCTGTCCATTAATATAATATTTTTTAAAAATGTAAATCATTTTTATTTTATTATATGTATTTTTAGTCAACTTCCGGTAAACGGTAGAGTCCCTACACTCGTCAACACCGAAGTTCGACAATTAACGTCGAAGACCGGTTAATGCGTCTGGTCAAATTTTTTTGGTCATAAAAATTAGTTTGTTTAAAGAGCCACTTCTTAATTAGGAATGTTAAAAAGGTAACATCCTAAAAATTACCCTTATTGGTCTAGTGATTGTGTGTTTTACAAAATTTCTTTTGAATAGAATAGATGAAATTTATTAAAAACAATGGAAGTATCCTTTTAAAAATATTTTTTTACTTTTTAGTACCACTGTATTTATAAATTTAAATAACTCTTCGAAAAACTTAAGAATAAAATAATTTCACCTTTATAATACCAAATGTTTCACGTGACTCATGAGAGATTTTGATCAAATATTAGTGGGTCATTGTTGAGCTTTTAGATTATTACAATTTTGACAATTTTATCTTGAGATTGTGTATTGTTGGTCAAACTTCAAACTGTCCGTTACAAAAATATGACTTGTTTTGATTTTTATGAACATTAATAAAAATCAATTCGAATAATTAATAAACTTGAAGTTTTATTAATTTAAACTTTGACTAATATTGATTATATTGGTTTGTCTTGTCTCACTGGTTCATAATGACGAACGGATATAGTTTAACCAACGATATATACTCTGAAGACTCATTTAAAGTTGTCAAATGATATTTATCTAAATTGTTGACCCACAATAAATTGGTCAAAATCCTCATGAGTCATGCGGAGCATTTGGGTAGTACAAGGGTAAAATCATTTTATTTCTTAAGATGAAATATTTACTTTTTTTAAATAAAAACGAGGCTGGATTTTTATACTATATTTTTTTCTGAAAAAAAATACAAACCGTATATTTTTTGTACGAACTGTACATTTAATCTACGAATTGGGCTGAATTGCAATTTTTTTGAATTTCAGGGACTGAAATGTAATTTCTGTAAACTTTAGGCAAACCGTACATTTAATCTACGGTTTGGACTGAATTGAAATTTTTACAAAATGCAGGGACTGAAATGTAATTTCTGCAAACTTCAGCTAAACCGTACATTTAATCTCTGGTTTGGCTGAAATTTGCAGAAATTACATTTTAGTCACTGAATTTCGAAAAAATTACAAATTAGTCCAAATTTTTTTTGAAATTAAACTTGAATTTTTTTTAATGGAAAAAACTAAATTCCCTATTCGTATATTTAAAATAAAAAGGGACTTTTTATAAAAATTATAAATCTTTTAATCATGACTTTTTTATAAAAATATTTTAAACATGATTTTTTTTATATAAAATTGGTCAATTCTAACAATCTCTCCAAATAAACACAAACATAGACTTACACAAATATAGATAAAAAAAGTTTAATTTCAAAAAAAATTCAAAAAAGTTTAATTTCATGTTTAATTTCAAATTTTTTTTGACTAATTTACAATTTTTTCGAAATTCAGGGACTGAAATGTAATTTCTACAAACTTCAGCCAAACCAGAGATTAAATGTACGGTTTGGCAGAAGTTTGCAGAAATTATATTTTAGTCCCTGCATTTTGTAAAAATTGCAATTCAGTCCAAACCGTAGATTAAATGTACGGTTTGCCTGAAGTTTACAGAACTTACATTTCAGTCCCTGAAATTCGAAAAAATTGCAATTCAACCCAAACCGTAGATTAAATGTACGGTTCGTAAAAAAAATATACGGTTTATGTGTTTTTTCAGAAAAAAATGTAGTATAAAAATCCGGCCTTAATAAAAATAGCCTCATGATTTCTGAACATTGATCGAGAGAATTGTAAATCTAAACCAATTACGTTTTTCAATTATAAATTTCATGTACACTATTTGTTTTGTGAAAGAAATTTCTACCGCTATATATGTATGAGTAACAAATTAAAATCGACTTTTATTTTGATTTTTTCCGTTTCAAAATTACAGTCCTCAAGATAACTCGGAAATTTTATTCAAAGTATTTTCCAGTAGTAACAAAGTATGATGTACGATATTTTATGAAGATATAATATTTTTTTAACCACCACCAAAATACAATAAATTATAACTCCTAAACATTACTCAGTCAAACCAAATAACTACACAGTCAAACACTAGTACGAACAAAAAAAATATTTTAGTAGCTGGTTATGAATATGTAACCATATTAGTCAAAAAGCATGATATCTTAAAATTTATTACAAAGATAACAAAAAGTAATTTTTTCAGGCTATATAAATAAGTCTTTCTTATCCCATTGATCCATCACATTATTTTCTAGAGAGTTTTTTTTTGCAATTTCCAACTTTGACTTGAGTGTTTTTTTGTAAGCAATGGAAAATGTCATAAGATATGATCATTCAAAGATCTATAGAAAGGAAACAAATATTCTGGTGCTTGATCATAATCAGGAAATGGTAGCTTCGTTGGCAAAATTTTTAATGGTTTTTGCTTATACAGGTAATTATTGTTTATTTGAATTCGAATCAGCTCAAAATAGAACTATTATTTCAATTCATGATCATCATGATTTTTTCTCTTCATTTATTCATGTTATTTTAAATTAACGCGGGACACAAAAAAGTTAGATTTCATCTTATATACGACACCGAAACATATAATTGGTTGCTTTCCGAATAATTTTACTTAACTCACGAACCGACAAAATTAGATTCCAGTTTAGATTCGATATCTCAAATGTTATTTATCGTCCATGTGAGACCGAATCAAAAATATTATCTGTATCATTCAATATTTTTTTTATATAACATGAGTAACGTATTACTAGCTTTTCTTATTCCAACAAACGACAAACTTGTGTTTGTGATTTTAGATTCAAAATATCAGAACGTGTTTTTTCTCTTCGGAGCATTCATGACTCTAGCTAATAATACCAAGCAAATACTTAACATGCATTGAATTGAGATGGATGAATACAATATATAGTTACGTTCATCGAAAACTTTTATGTATAAGGACACCAATAATTTTATATACGTTATGATATAGAATTCTAAATTACCATTAATTAACCACCACGTAATAAGTCCATTGAGTCAACTAACCAGTACTAGAGATCTAAACGGGCTTTTGTTTTTATCTCTCGACTTGAAATCTCTTCATATCTATGTTCAATTTACACGCCGTTAAAGATAAACGTGAGTATGCCACATTATTTATGATTTGTTTCGTTCCTTTAATGTAAGATATGTTTTTTAACTTTTATTTTTCTTGATGTTCAGTTTTCGTGGCTCAATCGGAAGATGTGGCTTTCTTGATACTGTCAGATGATACCAAAAAAATTGATCTCGTTCTTATGGATGCTGAATTAGCTAATGGCAATGGGTCTTTCCTTTTCAGCAAGATCAAAACAAAAATACCGACAATACGTAAGTTGTAAATTATCATTAACAGGTTTACTAGTTATAGTGTATCATTATGGGAGGACACATGTTCTTATATCGCCTTAATGAATGATGATATAGACACAATTACGTTTTCTTCTGAAAAATTACCGGACACTAACGATATATCTGTAATTTAGATGCTATTTATTGTTGGGGAAAAAAAGCTACAAACAAGAAATCAACTCATTTATATAGGAATTTATATAAACATGTCTGTAGAGCTTAAAGGTGAATTATTTGTATCTTTAGAGTCTTTAAGTTTTTTTATGGGACCTTAGAGTACCATGCGATTATTTTGAGAAAAAGTAGCAGGGGATCCATGCAATGAACGGTTGTGATTAAAATGAAATCGACAAAACTACAGTGTCTTACATGTTTTGTATAAGTATAAGCTTGTTTGGTAAAAAAAAAAAAAATTAAGACTAAAGACAATATCTCTTTTCTTTTTTATTTCACTTATAGAAGGACTATTTTAAACCATTTTAATACGTTTTATTTTCTCTACATTTGACCTAAAAACAGTGATGTCGAGTGACTATGGCTTTATGGATGCAAAAGAGGCCCTCAACAATGGTGCATATTTCTATATGAGAAAACCTATTGGTTTGTACAATATAATAAACCTATGGCAACATGCCATGTCAGCTAAGTTTCAGCTCAAACCTAATATGAAATACAATGGTAAGAGAGTAGAAATAATCGGTCTTGAAGAAAATAATGAAACTGAAAGATTTGAAAACAACAAGGCAGCAAAACTGAAGAAGAGAGCAGCAAAAAAGACAATTTGCCGGAATGGAACCGATGAATCTGTGAGAAAGAGGAGAATGAAGGCTCATGGCACTTCGAAAGCATATCAAGTTGGCTATAATATTGGTATGCAACTTGGTGATAAACTTGTTTCATTATTATTTATTACCCACACTTATCAAAAAAGTCACAGAAAAAAACGAAAGCCAAGAACGTATCATTTTTACCCTTTTTAGTTTAAGGGAAGGCTGGATGTGTTGATGAAACGTTCGATGTTATAAACAAGGTGGTATGCAATATTAGTTTGATAAAAACTAGTCGTGCTGTTTATTTTGTGCATATGAAGTCATCTATGTCAAATGCCTAACATGTGTTTGATTTATGCGGTTTTGGGTTAGATCAAAACCCAGCGAAAAGCCTCGAGATGATGAATGTTGAGCCTAGCATAACTCAAACGCAAGTAGCTGGTTCCGTCCAGGTTTGTGCTCCTTTTTCTTTTCGGGTACATAATATAGATCCTTCATTTTTTTAACTCCTCAAGTATATAAAGTTTGTGAGAAAATTCTCATAGATATCAAATTTAAATACATAACACTGTGTAACTGTGTTTTAATATTTCCATATATAGTTGCAGATAAAGAATATACTCTTAAATTACAAGAAGTGGATAGTTAAGTGGCACTTTGGGATTATTTGGATCCGATGAGTAAACTTTGGGCAATTTTTATTTGCAACTAAAAGTGTGTTTGGTGCAAAGTAGTGCACGAATTAACACATTTAAAGTAGTACTACAGTATTTTCCAAGGAAAAAAGTATATGTCTGATATTAAGGTACTAGAATCCAAATTAGGAATACGATATTCACTACTCCCTAAACAAATTATGTATCCTTTTTTTTTTTTAATCAGAGGAGAACTATCATAATTGCAAGTATTTCAAAATCGTATATATAGTTATGTATGTAATAGTACTGGATACACCCAAAAGAGCCTTCAAGTTTTAAGTACAATCTTTTTGAAGTTGTACCTTTGTTACTATGATTTCACTTCCTTGATGAATTGGAAATTACATGTCTAAATCGGTTGTTTTTTCTTCCTTAGGCCCGCCATTGGGGACCAGGGAGATATGGAAGAATGCCAATGATGTGCATGCCCGTAAACTCCCCCCAACAACCTTCGCTTCAAGGAACAGAGGTGAATCTCTGGGAACACCACATGGCCTTAATCGAGAACAATGTGAATAGTGATGCTATACTGGGAAGCTTTTCTGGAAAAAATAATTATTTTGGGGGTTTTCCCGAAAACATGGCGCCGATATCGACGAATTTGATAGAAGTTGACGATTCTCAACCATCATCATCTAAACACAAAGAGGGACCGCTCGAAGAGCCCTTGGTTCCATTATTTGTGAACAATTCCCAGAATGATAGTGGTTTCGATCTTTTTCTTGATAACGTTTTTAGGAATATTGATGATTTTATTGATTTTTTGGATAGCCTTGAACCATTTTTAACAAACTCCGGCACCAATGCTGCATTCGAGATGGAGGACTTTAACAATTTCATCTTTTCAAATGTCATTGAAACAACTCCTAACCCCCATGAAGTAGACGATCAAATGCTGTCAGCGGAGGATTTTGAGAGTTTCCCTTATGGGGACTACTTTCTCATGTTTGACGAGGTTTGTTTTCTTCTGATCATATTTTTTGCTTAAATGAGTTTAAATATTCAATAGTCGACTCCCCCCAACTATATAGTTTGATAATTTAGTTCATTCACGGTCTTATAATTGTACTTGACCTTATTTGCTTCTTTCACTCGAGAGAGAGGACTCCCTTGTTTGGTTACACCTTTTAAGCTATTATTTTTATACTTAGAAATTGGTTGCATTTGGTTGCTAAATTAAAAGTTGTGCTCTTGTGGTTTTTTAGCTTGAAAATCCAGAACATTCGATGAACTCTTGACCGCAAAACCAACTCAAATATCTACTTAAAAGCTGCAACCAAACAACCGCATAAATGAACATAAGTATAGTAACTGTGTGTGTGTTTTTATATAAGAAAAGATGACATTATTGTCAAATTTTAGTAATATTAAAACTTTAAAATTGGCTGGGTTGTAGATAGGTTTCTTGGTGAAATTGTAAAGGTGTAGTTGTCAAAGATGTAGCTTGGGCAAGATTGCTGACATTCGAATTCAGCCTTCTAATTAAGTTCTAACTGTAACGTTACATTTGATACTTTATACGTACTAAATAATAACGATGTTGACGTTATTTATCTTGCAGGCTGAGGAGAATTAACATTGAAGAAAAACAATAGTATAAGATGGTCCAAGGCCATATAGCAATCCTGTCAACTTTCTTTTGAAAGTTTAAATATGTAATCAAATATAAATAAAAACCGTCGACTTTATCATGATGCAAATTTCAAGTTTGAGCTGTAATTGTGAGCAACTGTGATGCCCATGTTCACTTATATCATCAGACGTTAAGTTCAAGTGCAAGTTGTTTTTGAAATTTGATTAAACATGTGAATTCTAGTCGCTAGATACACATATTATCCTTTATGGTTGTAAAAAAAAAAAAAAACTCGCAATTATTTAACGATATTTGGTCGACGTTATTAAGACAATAAATGGTTAATATGAGTATGTTGCATATAATAAATTGAGAATATCCTAAAGTTTTTTATGAAAAGGCAATGCTAATAATAACCACCAAGGCTCTAAAGTTTCATGCGACCTTGATATCAAAAGAACAAGGCAGTGGAAAGTAATAGCTTTTGGATTCAAAAAACTTCTAAGTTTACTCCATGTATATTGTATTTAGAAAAAATATATTGTAGCTAAGCATTGTAAAAATATGAGCAAATTAAATCAGTTTTCTCAAGAATTTGGACTTAAACAAGATTAGTATATATATTAGGAATTCATAAACTCATTACATCTCTAAATTTCCACTATGATGTTTCAAAATGGGAGTTTATATATTTAAATTAGCAATGCAAAAATGATAAAAAGAAATTACTGTATTCTATAACAATTTTTTATATCATTAACGTACCAAATGTTTTATATACCGTAAATTCGTTACGATAATGATAGCACACTATCTTACCAACATCTTAAAACACAATCAAAAACTATATTATTTCACTAAGATGTCTAAACTCTAACATCAGAAAATTAATTGTACGAGTCCAGACACATTTCTACTATCTAGCTAAACTCTAAGATCAGAAAATTAATATACGAGTATCTACACATTTATACTACAGTAAGTATGTACAAAGTATATTTAATGTATAACTATGATCCATAAATATGTTTATATAATCGTTTTTTTATATGAAATTTAATAAATATTAGAAATGTGAAATTTAGTTAGAAATGTTATCGTTTTTTTTAATATGTAATCGTAATTTTTTATTGGTTTTGACAATTTATAAGATAATAATATTAATAAATTTATTATTTGTTTTGACAATTTATAAAATAGTAATATTAATAAATACCCAAAAAATAAATATAAAAGTCGATGGTAAGGATTTTTTTGAATAAAAAAATTATAAATACATAAAAAAAAAAGAAGACAATAACATAACAAATCTAATTAACATGATCAAAATTCAAATGTAGTCCCACTTTTATTAGATTTGGCACTACAATTACTCACTTCGTTGTACTTTACAAAATTACGTACAATTTTAATTGATTTATAACATATATTAAAATTATCAAAATAAAAACTAAATAATATAATTTAATATTTAAATGATATGATTAAGTGTTAACAAAATTTAGTAGAAAAAGTGAGGGACCAAAATTGGAAGTCATTTATATAGTGTGAGTGATTAGATAGAAGGGGAGAGTAAAATAGTGACTAATACTGATTAGCTATTTAATACTAGTCCATTATAGTAAAGGTACAACTCTCTAGTTTCTTCCCCCTCATTTTATCATACGCGTAATAAGCACAGTTTGGTTCAGATAAAAACAACACTCTTATCTCTATATCTCTATATCTCTCTCTAGAATGGCGGCGATTGGTGATGAAGAAGCGATCGATACCTTCGTCACCGTCACCGGCGCATCTCACTCCATCGCCCTTCAAACCCTACAGGTATGTATTTGTGTGATTTTGGAATTATATTCTTGTTAGGGTTTGCGACTTTGTTTTTAATTATTCATTTCTGAGATTATAGTTTATGTACCTTAAAGTTGTTATTCGGCTTTGATACTCTGTATATATTCATATTTACATATTTACATACATATACATACATACATATATATGTATGTGTGTGTGTATTTATGAGATTTGGGATTGGTTTAATGTGGAATTATGTTGTTATTAGAGTTTGATCCACAGTTTTTAATTAATCATTAAGTTGTTAGATTCTATTCTGTATTACGTATGTACATATGTATGCATGTATATATGGAATTAGATTCTTGTTAGGGTTTGGTATTTTGTTTTTAATTATTCATTTCCGAACCTTACTTGTTGTTTTATTCGACATTGCTATGTATATATACATATTTACATACATAAACATATATATATATATGTGTGTGTGTGTGTGTATTTTTATGTGATTTTTGATTGATTCAATGTGGAATTAGATTCTTGTTAAGGTTTGATACGCCGTTTTTAATTATTCATTTGTGAGTAGTTTCTGTACCTTAGGTTGTTATATTCGGATTTGATATTCTGTATTACATATGTATGTATATGTCTGTTTTTGTATGTGATATTGTAATATTTTATCTAATTGATTGTGAAATGAGATTCTTGATAGGGTTAGTGACACTTTTCAGTATTTATTTATGAGCTTTAATTGTTTAATTTCAGTTTACAAATTATAGAATATTTATTTGTATGTGGTTTTTAATTGATTGAGGAAATTAGATTCTTGTTAGTTAACAACTATTCATTTCTGAGTTTTCGTTTTTATATTAAATTTCAGGAATCTAGGTTATGTGTTTATTTATAGACTATAATTAATATAATGTGGTAATAGATTCGCGTTAGGGTTAGTTAAAAGTGATTGTATTGTTTCGAACACTAGCGGAGTTGATTTTGGGAAATAATTAGACAATGTTAGTACAACGGTAGAAAGAATATGATTTTTTTTCCAGAAACTGATCGATTTAGAAGGAGTTCCTTTATTCAAGAGCTGACTAATATTTCTTGTTATGAAATTAGTTTAGTTCTTGATTGTGAAATTGGATGTTCGTTAACCTGTCTAGTCACTATTAGTGTTTTAAAGTGAAATGAAGTTTTTATTTTACCATTAGTAGATACAGAAGAAGAAATTATCGAAATGTAAAATATTCTTTTGTAATGATTGATTTAAGGGGAGATATCTTATCTACTTGGCGGTCTGTTTTTTGGAATTAGTTTAACTCTCGATTGTGGGACTAAACAATTTAAAATAAAAGGAATGATCGCTAAGGTAATTAAAAATACAAGAAATGATCAATAAGGTAAGAAAAATACAAGAAATGATCAATAAGGTCTGCTTAAAACTTCCGACTAGAATGTTAAAATTTCTGATCGTGGAATTGGATTTTTGTTTAATAATGATCAATGAGATAGAAGAAACTTGCTGTCGAATCTGTTGAGTGAGGTTAATGTACATTATACAGTACAATGCATTGAACAAAGCATCAGAATAGTTTAATAATATTTTGATCGATTCCACTAACTTCTTTTTACATTCAAGAGGTGTTGATTTTTTCCAATAGGAAAGGGATACGATAGAAACGATTGTAAATATGATCAGAAAAATAAAAATTTCAAATATGTCATAATTGATCAGGAAAGGAATACGGTAGAAACGAATATAAATTCAAGGAAAGTTTGACAACACTCAATTTGTTAACCACCATACACCATAAGTAAGATAATAGATGAGTTGCCAAGTCTCTAATATAAACAGAATGAACAGTAAGTTCATGTTAAAGAGACTAAATATATATAAATCTGACATTGTTTAATCATTGCTGTTCAGATTTTCCATTAGTTTGTTCTGATTTTTTTTGGAAATTAGTTTGTTCTGATTTATCATTGCTGTTCGGAGCAGAGTTTATTGCAGTAGATTTTCTTAAATGAACCTAAGTGTTTGTTGTACTCATCTTTGAAATTCCATACCACGTAATTTGCAGTAGATTTTCTTAAATGAACCTAAGTGTTTTTTTGGGTAAATGTTACTACAATTTTGATAGGATTAGTTACGTGCAATTTGTATTCAGTTTCACTTCTGCGCTTTAATTGATACATTTGATTTTCAGAAGTCTAGATTGTTTATGCATATGCTTTTAGGTGGTTTTGGACTGGTTCGCTGAGGTGGATTAAATAAATGTTAGGGTTAGTTGGAAGTGATTTTATTTTGTTGACCAGTAATGGAATTGAATTTTGGCTAGTTAATTATATAGTGTTAAGTTTACAATAAGAATGTGGCACACTTACAAAAGACAAGTAAGTGACAAAAGAATATAAACTATAAAGTCACTGATCGATGCAGATACATTTTTTATTCAATATTTAATTAGTATTTTTTGTTTGATGAACTGTTTATTTTACGAGCACTAGATACATAAGACAATGGACAAATATCGAAAGCATATTCTTATTTGAAAGTGATTTATTTAAGGGGGTTTCTTTCTCTACTTGGAGATCTTTTTGATATTTCTGATGGTGACATTAATTTAACTCTTGGTTGAAAATGATCACGTAAGATAGAAAAAACTTCCGGTCTTGTATCTATTGACTGAAAAAGTGTTTTTTTAAATTGAGGTCTGCTTAGTAGTTCTTATTGTGGAATGTTGAAGTTTCATTTGTGGAATTAGATTTTTGTTAACTTTCTGCAGAATCTATCGAGTTAGATTAACGTTACATAAAACAACTATATAAAACAACGATGTTCTACAATATACAATTAAAAAATATTGGATACACAATCAAACTAGGCAGATAAATGTTGTAATACTATTTTAATTGTCATGGTCTATTGATTTTTGCGATTGTGGACTTTATACAATTCTCAATTCTGGAACTGGTTTTTGGTTGACATTCTTAATGAGTGTGTCGAGTCATAAAATACTTTTGCTCAATAGAAAAGAGTGATATAATAGAAATGATGGTAGAACTTGATCAAAGAAATAAAAGAAACTTTTCAAACATGTCATATTTGATCAGGAGAGTTGCTTGATTTAATTCAAGGAACATTTAACCATTTGCCAAAAGTAAAGAGTACAAGACAATTGATGAGTTGTCAACTCTCTCTATTTTAAGCCGTGTTTGTAAAACTTCCATCAATATGTAGAAGTCTGACACAGGCATAATCTCATTCGAAAGGTTGGTTCTGTACAGATTGATTACATGTGTTAATTTTTGTTGTTAGTTACTTCTTTCCCTGCTTTTTGGCATACGAATTGAGATCTAACAGGGTAAACAACAAGTTCTCCGAGCTTCGTATTAGAGAGACTGAATTTATATAAATCTGACATTTGTCTAATATTGGTAACTTTAGTTTATTTTGATGTATCATTGATTCATTTCTGTTTGGAGCAAAGTTCATGCTGTAGCTTATTCAAAATTAATGAAATCAAACTAAAAGAAAAGGTGACTGTTCAATTTTTGTTCCTAAAGTAGTTACATATCAATCAAGATGTATCTATAACTTGTATTATGAAAATTGCACTCTGGTCATTAAGCCTAATCTGACATTATCGATAGCTTCATATAAGTGCAATTGAAATCAGTAAAACTATAATTTGAATCAGAAATCAGAAAAGCCAACTTTTTAAGTAGTACGGCTCTCAGTCGGTCGACTTTCAAACACTCCAGGTATATATATACATTTATTATATACATATCTATAAATTTACATTCATACATATATGCACATATTTGTATGTTCGTATGCAATTTGGATTGATTCAATGAGGCATTCGATTCTTGTTAGGGTTTGGCTCTCAATTAAAATTATTGATTTCTGACAATAGTTAAATTCGACTTTGGAATTCTATATTATCTATGTATATGTTTTGTATGTGATTTTTTGTTGATGGACTGTGATATTTGATTCTTGGTAGGCTTAGTTTATTTTTTGAAAATCGAGTACAAGGACAATTTTCTGTGACTAATTACGTTTTAGTGATCTAGGTTTCGAATATTAGCTTTTAGTTTTAAGTATTTGTCTCGGGTATTCATTTGGATTATGTGTGTATTTGTATGTGATTTTGGATTAGTTCATTCTGGTATTAGTTTCATGTTATTGTTAGTTGAAAGTGATTGTATCGCTCCAAGTTTCCTTCCATCCAGTGGTGGATTAGATTTTGGTTAGTTAATTATAAAAATTTCGACTGTAAAGAAGAATGCGATATGCTTAAGAAAGATAAGTAGGCAAGAAAAGAATATGAAGAGTTTACCAGTAACTGATAGATTTATAAAGAGTTTTTCTCTTCAAGTTCTTACAAAAATACCTTGTTATGAAATTAGTTTACTTACTGATTGTGCAATTGGATATTAGTTAACCTATATAGTCACTATTAGCATTTAGACCTGAGTTATATGAAGTGATTGTTTTACAAATAGTAGATACAGGAGACGAGCAAACAAAATAGACAGCATTATCTAAACAGACACACAATGCATTCAATTTACAGTACTCATAAATTAGAAAGACTCTTTTTGCACAAATCGATCGACGGAGAGTAAATTATTTCGTACTTTTGCAGTTAAAAGAGCCATATTTCTCTTTTCTAAACCATATATTTTGATTTTTTTTTTTTGTAAAGTGATGTATTTGATCTTGAACCCGTAGAAATGACATGATTTCAAACAGATTTGACCAGAGCATCAAATACATCATATACCAAATGATAAAATCCTCATTCTCACTAACCAGAACTAAATGGACGAAATCATTAATAATTACGTATGTAGATTTGGACAAAGCATAAGAAAGTACTCATCAATAATAAAATTCTCAGCCCTTGGGAGAGTTTATCGCTAAAAAAGGGTCGCATAAATTTCAGCAGAATCAGAGAAAGTACTATTTATGAAAGATGAAGTCCGATCTGGTCCTTGACACTAGACCAAAATTGTAGGAAGTAATTAGTCATTAAAGTATGTTGCCTCTACCACATGCTTTAGAGTTGCTTTTTCGTTCGATCAGTATTGGACCATGGTACAGTTTTGGACCATGAGGAATTTAGTTCAACTAATACCAGAATACTCAAACATGACAACTGACTATCGTTTTCGTTATATCATTTATTTGTTCGGCTTAAAACTTACATCCGTTCCAATACCAAACTCAAAGCTACTAAGATGCGATATGTTAGAAATTAATATAACTCATTGTTCTTCATTGATTCAATAAGAATTTGAACTTCAAAACATAACTTAAAATACCAATAGAAAGAAGAACAAATATAAATCAAGCTAAGCATAATTTCACTCCAACCACTAACACAATAAATATCTCGAAAATATGAATATCCCAATAAGATAACAGATAACGCAATAACCTGCAATACACTGATTTTCTGAAGATGAAGCTTCTTGGTCACCACCCGTAAAGCGGGCACAATATGAGCAACAGAATATGCACTTCGAAATCGACACCATTCACCTGTAGCATTTGCTAGGAAGAATATGTCTTAGTATGCTATTCCACAAGAAAAAAAGGATTTTATTTTTATTTTTATGATTTGTACAGATTGCCACAGGCTTATTTAGTAATAGGTCATAATGTCTTAATTCACTATTTCATCGGTCATAGTCCGTGTGTCAAAAGATACAAATTACCAGTAATATCTAAAAAAATCAACAAAACTCAAAAAAATAAAATAAATAAAATAAAAATCGTCTCCCCCACATCTTATCAAAATAAAAAATCTGCCACCACCATCTCTTTTGGTTGCGTTTATAACTCTATGAATGGTTATCCCTATAAAAAGACCATTAGAAAACGCAATATACTACACTATTAGAAAGACCATTAAAAACGCCATTATATAAGGGGGAAAAATACGTTTATTACATTAAAATATATTGTCATTAACGATTTAACTATCCAACTTTCAATTTTTTCAATTTTAGTATTACACTATAAGAAACTGTCCAATTTAGGTATCAATGTCTAAATAAATCACGGAATCATGTCACATGATAGCATGTGCTTGATAAACTTGAACGTGAGAGGATAATTTTGTTATTCTGCACCAAAATATATCATGTTAGGATAATGTTTTCCACCAAATTTGTATTATGTGCTGATTTTTGTTATATTTGAAATTTGAGATAAATGTTTTTCTATGATGATATATTTTGGTGCATAATAACAAAATTAAGCTCTCACGTGAACGTTTATCAATCACGTGTTGTCACGTGACATGATTCTGTAATTAATAGGTACTTAAATTAGAAAGTTTCTTATAGTGTGTTAATTGGAAAGTTTATTATAATGTGATACCAAAATTAAGAAAATTAAAAGATAAATACTCAAATTATTAAAATCATATATTTTGATGTATCAAACCTATAAAATCAACTGGCTAGAGAAAACTTGAAACTTTTGCACTTGCATGCAGGTGTTGTTTTGGTCTTTACCATTGTGTAACAGACCAGTCTACTGTCTCAAAAGACCGTGCTTAAGGAAAAAACTCATTACAGTTTGAAAAGGCAGTATATATTACTATCAAAGAGGATATTAATTAAAAAGCATACCATTTTGAAGGACAATACCATTTAGCATTTGCATGCCCTTATTGCTTCGGCCTTAACATAACAGTTTAGACCATTATAAAAAGCAGTATATCATTTGAGTTGAAGAAAAAAATTCTATAATTAAATCGAAAGAGCGTATATATATATATATCTATATATAAATCTTGAAATCCTACAACCAAAAACAGCTATAAAAAAAGAGAAGAAACAATCAATATTCTAGCTAGAAACTACATGATATGGAGAAAGATGAGTACTTTTGGCTAATATACAAAGACAATCACTATCAAGTTAGTTGCGCTAGTCAGTGATTTGGAGGGAGGATGTCAGTTTTTATAACATGGGTAGTTTTTGTACATTTTAAAAAATACAACAAAATTGATGAAGTTTAAATTTTAAGGTCACAATTAATTAATGGGCATGCCAGTGATTTAACGTATTAATTAATGGGCATGTAGGTTATTAAACAGGTTTTATCCTATGAAGATTGGAGTCAATCCTACGCTGAAGAGTCTTGTGTTACATGGAAATATTGAAGCCAATCAAAAGAGTCAAAGCAATCATAAAAGATCTTGAAGATAAGAAGATTGTTTTTACTTATATAAATAGTTGATAACCTAACTTGTAAAAAAGTGTGTTTTAAATTATAAATAACTCATTCTTGAGAGAATACACAGTGAGCTTTAAAAGGAAACAATGGTGGGATGTCATTGATTTATAATTTATAGTTATAAGGTATGAGCAATATAGAGATAGACAGAAAAATCAAGAGCGAGTCTGAAAGTTTTTTATTAAGACTTGAATCCTATATTGTAAGCTTTTATAATATCATAATCTGGGTGAGTGCCCCGGAGTCGTAGCCTAGTTGGGTGAATTCCGTAGTTAAATGTGCGTGTGATTTACTTCAAGTACATTTAACTATTCTGTTATGTCCATTAATACACTTGGTTCCAACTGTGGTTGCAACATCACTTGGAACCTAACTGCAAAACTGCAACTAGAACCGCGGATAGGAATTTCATATATAAATCTTGAAATCCTACAACCAAAAGCAGCTAGAAAAAAAGAGAAGAAACAATCAATATTCTAGCTAGAAACTACATGATATGGAGAAAGAGTACTTTTGGCTAATATACAAAGACAATCACTATCAAGTTACTTGCGCTAGTCAGTGATTTGGAGGGAGGATGTCAGTTTTTATAACATGGGTAGTTTTTGTACATTTTAAAAAATACAACAAAATTGATGAAGTTTAAATTTTAAGGTCACAAGTCTACTAAGTCTAACTAAATGACTCATGCCAGTGATTTAACGTATTAATTAATGGGCATGTAGGGGGGAGGGGGTGTTATATCGAGTAACATGGTCCAACTCGGCTCGCGATTTATTTTGCGAGTTGGATTGTGTCGAGATTTAAATTTTATCAACCGGTCGTCCAAATCCGTCCCGTAATTTATTTTGCCCGTTGGCTTAGAATTGAGCACAATCTATCGCAACCCGTCCCGTACCCACACATAATTATCAAAGTCTAATTTCCAACAAATTTGTACCTATAACTTATTTCCCATAGAAGCGACACTATTAAATCAAGTATGAAATCAAAATCTAGATCATAAAATTAACATGACAAAATACTGATTAAACCACAGAGGGCATTTTTTTTATATGTAAGTCTCATAAAAAAATCTATTATATATGGTAAAGTTTAAAAAGAAAATAAAGTTGCAGCAAATGAAAATTAAGGAACTCCTATTTTTTTTTATATATAACTAGTGGGAAAAACCAACATTTTTATTAATATAAAAATATGGGTGAAAAACCTCACAAAAAACAAAAAATAAAGTGGAATAATGTTGCAATTACAAAGTAATTTTTTAAACTGCAACCCGACAAAAACTTAAGGACTAAAACATAAATAACAGAAATGAAGTCCACGTGTCCTTTCAAAACTTCAGGTGCGACCACCCCTTCATTTAAAGCATAAGAACATTTCCTTTTCTGTTTTTGTGAGAGACCGTCTCTCTTCTTATTCCAAAAATCTTCAAAATTTATTTGATTCGTAAATAAGGAATCGTTATCTCTTCAGTGATGATTACAACCTTTAGATAATCGAAGAATTCTTCTAAACAAGACGAAATTAATGGATATTCATCACACCCCAGATTCACCCGGTAATCTGCTCTTATATTACTTTCTCTTTCTATATGCGTAATTCTTAAATCACGAGTTTTGAATTGATGAGTAATTAGTGTTGGAAAAAAAACCGTAACGGTTTTAAGTTGTGAATGCAATTTAATATTGTAACTTATTTTCCCCCATTTATGTTATTGAAGACATGTAACTTATGACTTGTTTTTTATATAAAAAACATGCATGTATCTAACTTTTCTAAGACAAAAAAATAAAAAGAAACATACATGGCATATACACACATTCACACACATACACATGCATACATATAGAGAGAGAGTACCGCACCACCAACGGTCCGACCGTGGCTCGGTGCTGTTTCCGCCGAGTCACATGTGATAGACGTTGTACCTTGGGAACGAAGTGCCCCATGTAGCCAGAAGCAGAGGTGGCGGGGCAAATATCGTTTAAGGGAAACTGCTTGCAGTTACCTCGTCTCGGACTTTAGTCCATTTCGGTATCATTTACATTATTTTACGTTAATTCTTGTAATTGATATTTATATATTTGAGGAAACCATTTTCTGTTTATTTATCCATTTCTTTTCCGTAGAAATTATTGTATTTATTTACAACGTACCCAACAATCTTAAACGATATTTCTTATATTTCGTACGTTAATACAATAATTTTGGTGTTTGGATAAACAGAAAATTATTTCCGTGGCTAAGGCAGTTTTTGGAAAATCAATTTTTAACAAAATTTGGTTTTAAGAAATTGGTGTTTACGTGTTTGTTTGCGATTTGAGATTATGATTGAGTTATAACTATAATTTTTAGTTTCAGTGAAATTTCATGATTGTAGTAAACATTCCTAAGGTTGTTTACTTAGACAATGTTTGGCATGCCTCTGAAATTTGTTTAGAAAAATATTTTTAGAAACATTTACAGTGTAATAAGTTTGGTGTTCATTCATCCTTGTTAACTGTTAAGTTATTCTATTTCTTTTTTATATATTTATTGCAAACAGGCGAACGCACGCGGTTTACAAAATTCGTTATTAGGAATTGTTCTTTTGCTTGTAAAGAAATATAACTCTTTCTTGCTGAAAAAACTCTGAAGAATACTTTATTATAAATTCCACCATGTCAATGTGGACCATACACTACATGGCGTTTGGTATTATGGTGGTGTGGTAATTTTACATTTGATGTAACCTACTATTTAGTAATAATTTACTGGAAAGGAGATTAATCCAACACATTTCTATATCAGTTTTTTAAGCTAGGTTCTGTACAATTAGTTTATGTTGTAAGCATAGAACTTTGTGGAGTTAGAAATGATAGTTTCTGTAACCTTATAATTCCAGATTTCCGAAGGCATTTTTATGTGTTACATGTATTAAGTATTAATACACGTTTAGTTTGAGTACTACTTAATTATGAGTTATTTCGTAGTAAAAACTGAAACGGGTAATTAAATGCTCTATAAGTTACATTCTGTTATTGTGGTATTTAAAACGCATGGGCTAGAATTTTAATTCAATGTGCTTGATTATTAGTATAATGAGTTATGTGGATTATATTATAGTGAAACATTTTTCCTATATTAGATTTTATGAGTAATCTGATTAAAGACTACATTATATTGTTAGTGTATTTATACATGTTTAATATTTTCATAAATGACTAACAATTTCCAATGAGTATTTGTGTATACAAGGATCTCTACCATGGAATTGGAGGATTGGTGATTATTCGAAACAGTTATAGTAAAAGCCATTAAATTGGGGATTACGACAGAACTGATTTCGAAATAGTTCTTGTAAAACTATTTTCTGATTTTTCAGAATTTGGGGCTTACGACAGAACTGGTTGAATTCTGAGATTGTTCGGTGTAAAATCAGATTTATCTGGTGTTTACGGCTGAATAAATCTTTCAGAATTTGATAATCTTTTTCGAAAATGAACTAGAATACTCTTGCAAAATCAGTTTCTTGAAACCATGCGTGGTTATAGAAATTTGGTATTTGCGAAGGAGGAGTTTTAGTTTCATTTTTCGAAACTAGATTGTGTGTGTTTGTTATTTGAGATAACAAACAGTTTCTACGGAAAATGTCCGGAACACAGTGGGTGCTGGAACTGACCAGAACATTGTGGGTGCCGGTGTAACTCCTATTAATTTTGCATAAGTGCATATTAATGACGGAGGTTACAAATTCGAAATCACCATTATTAAAAACACTAATGTGGTGATATAATGGTTGGTATCCTTATTAATTGTGATTTATTGCAATTTAATTTGGAGGGTTATAAAATTTATAACGGTAATCATTAATGAGATTAATGACGAGTATTTATAACTTCTTATTAATTGTGATTAATTGCAATTTAATTTGAAGAGTTATAAATTATTGTAACGACAGTTATTGTTGACATTTATGAAGAGATTTATTAATAAACTACGAATTGCAATGACGAGTCGGTTACTTATTTGGATGAAAGGTTATTTAATAACCAACTTTGTTCATCCAAGAGCAAATAATTTGATGATTAAACAAATTATAAATGGCCGTTGAGTTTTATTTTAATAATAAACAAATATCGACTAATTTATTATTTGTTGAAATATTATCTTATTAATTTGCTGAAAGAACATTTAATAATTTGTTGAAATTAACATCTTATTTATTTGTTGGAAAAACATTTAATAATTTGTTGAAATAACATATTATTAATTTGTTAGTAAAACATATTGTGAATATGTTGAGCTTGCTATTATTGAGAATAGTAATTTAGTAATATTATATTACTATTATTGGGGGAGAACCCTAAGGGTCCCACAAATGTGGGGGGTAACCCGTTAATCCTGTAAATCAAGAATCTAAACGTACCCCATAACGTCTGCGGGCGAGTGGGAGAATATCTAACGGTTTATTGGTATGGATTTTAAACGTCTAAAATAAATGATATTGTTCATTTACCATCTTGAAACCGATTAAGTTTCTCTATAACAGTGTGCATGTTCTGAGTGAGGACAAAGGGAATGTACGAACTGTGGGGGCGTTAATGTGTGGAAACGTTTGGAAATCCACTAACAAGTGCAAGCATACAAATCTGAATCATGACTAGTGGTTTTGAAACCTAAAGGGCAGTAACCTTTCGGTAGCCAAAACACTATGATCAAATTGTGATAACCTTGCTTGTTTGTGGCAATACATGAGTGACTATTTGTTCAAAATGAGCATTTTAGTCGATACTCTTGTGGTCAATAATGACATGTTGAATTATTCAACCAAGTCACTGATTTGACATGATATAGTAGGTGATGAAAATATAAAAGTTTAAATATTTTATTTTTCTAAATCTATTATTTAAATTGAAACACAAATATGAGTTTGTGTTTGAAGCAATGTATTGCTAAGTCTTCAGTTCGAAGTTTTCGAACGGAGTACATAACCAAATGGTTCGATGCATTTGAGATGAGTGCAAAACCAAGAAGGGTTTAAAAGATATTTTCTCAATTTATTGATGGATGTATTAAACACTGATATGTCTACTTGATGAGAAATAAAGATAAATCAGTCGAGATATTCATTCAAGTAAGAATGAATGCGTGAATTCTATTGTTGAGGATTAAGGCTTGCCAGAAAACATGTTTAATCATGGGTGTTCTATTATGCTAATCTACCAACTTTAATCCAATGATTAAGTGTTAATCATTAAATGATAGACTATTTTTGGAAGTGTTAGATATTGTCTAACTAGTTCCGAAATGGTATATTCACATGGATATGAATACATGATCAGTGTGATTGAAACGGTGAATATGAGACACCGTTCACATAATTGTGTTGATGGAATGACACCAATCGTTAAAGAACGACTTATTATGCTCTCGAGCAGAATGTAGTTCTTAAACGATGATTATCATGTTGATAAGTTCAGGATTAAACTCTGAATTACGGGAAGTGAGCTTTCCGCAAGGTATGTGTTGAACAAACTATCGCTTAGGAAGTTGGACCAAACAGTCAGAATTATAGAAGGCATGGTGCCTGACTATAAGTTCGTGAAAGTTTGGTGCTACCTAAGAAAGGTCTCAATCTTGTTCCTTGAAGGATTTGGATAGGATCGAAAACGGTAGATTGTGTGTTCATCGGATAAGCACAAAATATAGTGCTGATCGGTTTCTAGTGCATAAGTTAGATGACTTTAAGGTGCATATAGAGTTCTATGTCCGAGAAGCATATTTTCTAAAAAATAAGCTTTCCCGTAAAAACTCTAACGCCTGACGAGTGTGATCAATACGTTGAGGGTTCAAAGCATTACGCTACCCAAGACAAGTGAACACTCAAACGGTGCTGGAAAAATGGGGAAAGTGAATCTTTTAAGTAAGATGAAGTTCATCGGCATGGTAAAAGGGTAAGTAATGAAACTTCCTTTGTCCCTTGACCTTCATGAGTGAAGGTGAATCGACGATATTGAAATAATCAATGTTATCCATATAATGTGTATATGGGAGATGCCATCAACAATGAGGTTGATAGGCACGTGAGAAATAAAATCAATTACTTTAATTAAATCTGACGGTTTTGATAATTTTAATGTCTATACTCTAATCTCTATAAAAAAAAAAAAAGGACGCATCATTAATTAATGAGAACATGTGTTTTATAAATGGAGATCTAGAGAATTAGGAACAACCCATTGGGTCGTGGTTCCGTGTAAAGTAAGCCAAGGTGCGAAAACTTGTTAAGTAGTTATATGGACTAAAACAAACACCTAACTTATCATAGGTAGTCTCTTGTGCGTCAAGAACTGCACTAGACCAGTTATAGCCAATTCAGTGAGCAGACTCAGTAGGTTTGCCAATGAGGCTTCTCAGATACATGAGGTATACTGCCAATCATGAACTGCGTTATACGAGATGTCCAAAATGTTTGGAGGGTATTTAGATACCAAGTGTATCTCGAACTTTAATAGTACAAGGTCCATTAGTGGATATGTTTGTACTTAAAGAGGTTGCAGTCTTATGGAGGTCTGTAAAATAGACCTGCATAGTTGGAGAAACTGTAGAGTTAGAATTCATAACGTTGAATCAAGCTATAGAAGAGGCAGATTCGCTGAGAAGTCTTGGGAGGTATTCCAAGTGGCCAAAATCTGTTCCCGCAATAAACGTGTACTGCTGCAGTCAGTCAGTTATTAAACGAGATCAGAATAATTTGTATAATGGAAAGTCCCGACAAAGTCATGACATATTCGTCGGAGACACAAATCCGTAAGAGGAATTGCTAGCAAAAATTATGGTATTCCTAGACTTTGCAAGGTCTAAGGATAATAATGCGGATCCATATACAAAATGCTTGACTCGTGGAGGAGTTGGAGCATCATCGAGGGAAATGGGGTTTGAAGCCCAATAAATTGGAAACCTTCGCATAGGTAACCCAACCTGAACTGGAAACTTCAGTCTCGGGTTCAATGGGAAACTGAATTGTGCGGGTAACCGAACAAAGCACTCGAGAACATAAGTTCTCAACCCATTTCTATGATGAAAGAGTGATAGACCTGTACCATTTTAAGGGTGAGCATGAGACTCTTAATGAATCAAGTATCTCGAAGGTCGACTGGGGTGAGTCAGGACACCCTTGACTTGAAAATCACCTATAACGAGTGTGTATGGCCGATACTATGTGATGATCTAGGGCTAAATCACTAGAGCACTCGGTTGAATTTGTCAAGGCAGTCCAGGGCCAAATATGGACAACAACCAAAGGGCTTAGTAAGTGGTGTAGAGAGGACACTGTGTGAGTATTACCCTTGTATGCACAAACGCTAAAGGGTTCAAGGCTTTAAGGCTACCCAATAGTACTATATCAGATTTTACATCACTATGACAGGTTCAAGGCGCGCGCTACCTGTCCTTATGCAGTGAATTCTCGTGGTTCTCTCGATTGCATTTAGGATGCATGTTGCATGTCATTTGATTGCATTCATGTGGGGGATTGTTGGAAAAAAAAACCGTAACGGTTTTAAGTTGTGAATGCAATTTAATATTGTAACTTATTTTCCCCCATTTATGTTATTGAAGACATGTAACTTATGACTTGTTTTTTATATAAAAAACATGCATGTATCTAACTTTTCTAAGACAAAAAAATAAAAAGAAACATACATGGCATATACACACATTCACACACATACACATGCATACATATAGAGAGAGAGTACCGCACCACCAACGGTCCGACCGTGGCTCGGTGCTGTTTCCGTCGAGTCACATGTGATAGACGTTGTACCTTGGGAACGAAGTGCCCCATGTAGCCAGAAGCAGAGGTGGCGGGGCAAATATCGTTTAAGGGAAACTGCTTGCAGTTACCCCGTCTCGGACTTTAGTCCATTTCGGTATCATTTACATTATTTTACGTTAATTCTTGTAATTGATATTTATATATCTGAGGAAACCATTTTCTGTTTATTTATCCATTTCTTTTCTGTAGAAATTATTGTATTTATTTACAACGTACCAACAATTAGATCAATGATATAGATTAGATCCCAAGGGCAACTAACCTTTCTTTGAATAATATTTACTGATTGTAGGCGATCTGACTCAAAAATTATGTTATTTTCTTCAATAATTTGAACACCCATAAAAAGAGTTTTCATATCAAATTCAAGGATAAATTTGTTGTTAATCGAAGTGTAATACCCTAAAATAAGTTTGCCTTGATAATTTATCATGACACCCCCAACACCACTTTGATTAGTGTTCAATCTAAATCTTCCATCAATATTGAGTTTATTATAACCTTTAGAATGACACAACCATTTTACCCCTTTAACCTTTTTAGCTTTTTTACTCATAACATTTATCTCATCTTTAATATCAAAATTTGGAGGAAAACATTTATCATTTCCTGAGTGAAGTTTAATCAGCTTAGTGACTTACTCACAAATCTTAGCACCATACATTTTCTTGTTATCATATTTACTGTTGCATCTTTCTTTTCAAATTTCCCACATAATAAAAACATATATGATTTTGCAAAGTTTCCAATGAATTTTAGAGTTAGTAATACCTTATTGAGACTACCAAAAAATAAATTTACCTCTTATTTTACTGAATTATTTGAAACTCCCATAAGATTACAATAATATTTCCAAACTTCTTTAGCTATAGGCCAATTGATGAATAAATGTTCCATTCCTTCTACATTATTTTCACAACATTCACATTTTGAAGTCAACGTAATTACCAATCTTTGAATTGCAAAATCCAAAGAAATAGGTTTGTTGAAATTTTTTCCAGATAAAATAAGAGATCTTCACAGTTATAATTTTATCTCAACACAATTTACTTATCCAATTTGTAGAGTAGTTGTTTCTCATAATCTCTCATGCTGAATTAATAGTGAAGTTACCTTTCTTGTTATCTTTCCAAATGGATGCATCTTCTATTAGCATATTAATGTTGATATCACTAGAAAAAATGTCTCAAATTTGAAGGAATAATGTTATTGATTTTATGTCTGTCCCACTCCCCATTAGTGATGATATCTTTAGCCATAATATTATTATTCAAGTTAGGATCATTCAAGTGACCATCAACAAGCCAGTTATCTTGATTGACTGAGATATTTCCATCACCTAGGAGTCAAACAATTTGATTTTCAGCTTTACTTCTAATTTTTAACATTGTTATCCAAGTATTATCACATTTCTCATTAGTAGTGCAATTAGAATGGTTATTTGTGCAGAATTTAGTTTTCAAGAAAGTAGACCACAAACTATTTTTTGTTCTGAAATTCCACCACAATTTAACTGCAAATGACTTAAAAATATCATTAAAACTTCTTAAATCAAGAGCTCATTCATCCATTGAAGAACAAATTTTTTACATTTAACCTACTTATCTTTCTTATTTTGATCATTTGATCCCCTAAATAAATTAATAAAACATAAAAAAGAACAGTAACATCAGACAAGGCAAAGAATTAGACACACCGGCGAGAACTAAAGCATATCGGGCTATACATGATCCGACCATTAAGAAATTCCATATTCTTATCAATTGAAAAGGATTGGCACTAGTAGCGGTCCAGTATCGGAATGTCTAATGCTTGGATTTTGTTTGTTGCTCGATAAATAGAAATTAAAATAAAATAAAATAAAATTATAATTAAAAAGTTTTAAACTTATAATTTTCTATCTAAAATACAAAATTACTCTACTATGCTATTACAACGCCGGTCATTATCTCCTTCACTTTACAATTGGCATAGAAATACCCACGTTCAAAATAGTCATGAGTCATGACTAACAAATGATATGACAATTGAACGTGTTATGTATTCAAATATTTTTAAAATAACCACCCATCATGCTATTATTTATATGAAAAACGCTTATGAATGATTGAAACAAAACCTTAATAGTTTAAAAAACTACACATCAAGGAAAAAGAATAAATAAAATAAAATATTTGAAATTTAAAATTTGAAATTCTAAAAGTAGTGTAACTGTTCATATCCGTCCAATACATATTTCCATTCTCTTTATTTTAAAACTTTAAAACTTTTTATTTATTCTCCTTATCTGTTTCACAGGTACAATCCTTATTTTTATTCTATTTTTCTATTTTAAATGCTTATTAATTTAAAAACATATACATGTTTGTTCATCATGTACCTCATATTATTCCTAGATCCTCTCTCTCTTAGAATACTCTGTTATCGGAAAGGAAACCGAATCGTATTCAAAACCCTTTTATGCAAAGAAACAATCCCAACATTCCTCTCCTTAAAAAATCCACCTGATTGGTTAAGCAAGTACTAGGTAATATTTAATTTGATTCTTAGATTTAAGATAATGTTCTCCAATTCGTCATTGATTATTTTTTAATTTCAAAAAATTTGTCCATTACTCGTGAATTGAGAGAGAGGATGACTATTATGTAATTTTGAAAATTTTGAAGTTTTAGGTATTTGACAATTTAACCTATTTAATTGTAAAAGATAGCAAATATCCAACATATTTAGTTTCAAAATGTTATACATTTGGCCATATAAACTTCATTAGATTGTCTATTAATACTGTTCGTTCGGTATAGGTATACTGTTAGTTAATGTATATGTTATACAAAGCATTACACTGTTTATTAAGATTAACACTACCGTACACCCGGTGCATTATAATTGAGGGTACCACATCCACTAAAAACCAAACACATATTAATAAACCTAAAAATAACTAATCTAAAATTAATTTAAAATTAAAAATAAATTTTTTTATTGGTTGACACACCTTTAATTATAGTGCATCGGGTTCATATTAATGTTTCTCGTTTATTAGAGTGTTCAATAAACCTTCTATTACTCTATTAAGCTACTCATTAGTGTATTGGACTTTCTATTAGGTTTTCCAATAGAATGTTCATTTGTGTATAGATTGCCACTCTCATTAGTGTATCACATTGTTCATTGAATTGTAGTTAAAATATTATTCTGTCCATTAATATAATATTTTTTAAAAATGTAAATCATTTTTATTTTATTATATGTATTTTTAGTCAACTTCCGGTAAACGGTAGAGTCCCTACACTCGTCAACACCGAAGTTCGACAATTAACGTCGAAGACCGGTTAATGCGTCTGGTCAAATTTTTTTGGTCATAAAAATTAGTTTGTTTAAAGAGCCACTTCTTAATTAGGAATGTTAAAAAGGTAACATCCTAAAAATTACCCTTATTGGTCTAGTGATTGTGTGTTTTACAAAATTTCTTTTGAATAGAATAGATGAAATTTATTAAAAACAATGGAAGTATCCTTTTAAAAATATTTTTTTACTTTTTAGTACCACTGTATTTATAAATTTAAATAACTCTTCGAAAAACTTAAGAATAAAATAATTTCACCTTTATAATACCAAATGTTTCACGTGACTCATGAGAGATTTTGATCAAATATTAGTGGGTCATTGTTGAGCTTTTAGATTATTACAATTTTGACAATTTTATCTTGAGATTGTGTATTGTTGGTCAAACTTCAAACTGTCCGTTACAAAAATATGACTTGTTTTGATTTTTATGAACATTAATAAAAATCAATTCGAATAATTAATAAACTTGAAGTTTTATTAATTTAAACTTTGACTAATATTGATTATATTGGTTTGTCTTGTCTCACTGGTTCATAATGACGAACGGATATAGTTTAACCAACGATATATACTCTGAAGACTCATTTAAAGTTGTCAAATGATATTTATCTAAATTGTTGACCCACAATAAATTGGTCAAAATCCTCATGAGTCATGCGGAGCATTTGGGTAGTACAAGGGTAAAATCATTTTATTTCTTAAGATGAAATATTTACTTTTTTTAAATAAAAACGAGGCTGGATTTTTATACTATATTTTTTTCTGAAAAAAAATACAAACCGTATATTTTTTGTACGAACTGTACATTTAATCTACGAATTGGGCTGAATTGCAATTTTTTTGAATTTCAGGGACTGAAATGTAATTTCTGTAAAGTTTAGGCAAACCGTACATTTAATCTACGGTTTGGACTGAATTGAAATTTTTACAAAATGCAGGGACTGAAATGTAATTTCTGCAAACTTCAGCTAAACCGTACATTTAATCTCTGGTTTGGCTGAAATTTGCAGAAATTACATTTTAGTCACTGAATTTCGAAAAAATTACAAATTAGTCCAAATTTTTTTTGAAATTAAACTTGAATTTTTTTTAATGGAAAAAACTAAATTCCCTATTCGTATATTTAAAATAAAAAGGGACTTTTTATAAAAATTATAAATCTTTTAATCATGACTTTTTTATAAAAATATTTTAAACATGATTTTTTATATATAAAATTGGTCAATTCTAACAATCTCTCCAAATAAACACAAACATAGACTTACACAAATATAGATAAAAAAAGTTTAATTTCAAAAAAAAATCAAAAAAGTTTAATTTCATGTTTAATTTCAAAAAAATTTTGACTAATTTACAATTTTTTCGAAATTCAGGGACTGAAATGTAATTTCTACAAACTTCAGCCAAACCAGAGATTAAATGTACGGTTTGGCAGAAGTTTGCAGAAATTATATTTCAGTCCCTGCATTTTGTAAAAATTGCAATTCAGTCCAAACCATAGATTAAATGTACGGTTTGCCTGAAGTTTACAGAACTTACATTTCAGTCCCTGAAATTCAAAAAAATTGCAATTCAACCCAAACCGTAGATTAAATGTACGGTTCGTAAAAAAAATATACGATTTATGTGTTTTTTCAGAAAAAAATGTAGTATAAAAATCCGGCCTCAATAAAAATAGCCTCATGATTTCTGAACATTGATAGAGAGAATTGTAAATCTAAACCAATTACGTTTTTCAATTATAAATTTCATGTACACTATTTGTTTTGTGAAAGAAATTTCTACCGCTATATATGTATGAGTAACAAATTAAAATCGACTTTTATTTTGATTTTTTCCGTTTCAAAATTACAGTCCTCAAGATAACTCGGAAATTTTATTCAAAGTATTTTCCAGTAGTAACAAAGTATGATGTACGATATTTTATGAAGATATAATATTTTTTTAACCACCACCAAAATACAATAAATTATAACTCCTAAACATTACTCAGTCAAACCAAATAACTACACAGTCAAACACTAGTACGAACAAAAAAAATATTTTAGTAGCTGGTTATGAATATGTAACCATATTAGTCAAAAAGCATGATATCTTAAAATTTATTACAAAGATAACAAAAAGTAATTTTTTCAGGCTATATAAATAAGTCTTTCTTATCCCCTTGATCCATCACATTATTTTCTAGAGAGTTTTTTTTTTGCAATTTCCATCTTTGACTTGAGTGTTTTTTTGTAAGCAATGGAAAATCTCATAAGATATGATCATTCAAAGATCTATAGAAAGGAAACAAATATTCTAGTGCTTGATCATAATCAGGAAATGGTAGCTTCGTTGGCAAAAATTTTAATGGTTTTTGCTTATACATGTAATTATTGTTTATTTGAATTCGAATCGGCTCAAAATAGAACTATTATTTCAATTCATGATCATCATGATTTTTTCTCTTCATTTATTCATGTTATTTTAAATTAACGCGGGACACAAAAAAGTTAGATTTCATCTTATATACGACACCGAAACATATAATTGGTTGCTTTCCGAATAATTTTACTTAACTCACGAACCGACAAAATTAGATTCCAGTTTAGATTCGATATCTCAAATGTTATTTATCGTCCATGTGAGATCGAATCAAAAATATTATCTGTATCATTCAATATTTTTTTTTTTATAACATGAGTAACGTATTACTAGCTTTTCTTATTCCAACAAACGACAAACTTGTGTTTGTGATTTTAGATTCAAAATATCAGAACGTGTTTTTTCTCTTTGGAGCATTCATGACTCTAGCTAATAATACCAAGCAAATACTTAACATGCATTGAATTGAGATGGATGAATACAATATATAGTTACGTTCATCGAAAACTTTTATTTATAAGGACACCAATAATTTTATATGCGTTATGATATAGAATTGTAAATTACCATTAATTAACCACCACGTATTAAGTCCATTGAGTCAACTAACCAGTACTAGAGATCTAAACGGGCTTTTGTTTTTATCTCTCCACTAGAAATCCCTTCATATCTATTTTCAATTTACCCGCCGTTAAAGATAAACGTGAGTATGCCACATTATTTATGATTTGTTTCGTTCCTTTAATGTAACATATGTTTTTTAACATTTATTTTTCTTGATGTTCAGTTTTCGTGGCTCAATCGGAAGATGTGGCTTTCTTGATACTGTCAGATGATACCAAAAAAATTGATCTCGTTCTTATGGATGCTGGATTAGCTAATGGCAATGGGTCTTTCCTTTTCAGCAAGATCAAAACAAAAATACCGACAATACGTAAGTCGTAAATTATCATTAACAGGTTTACTAGTTATAGTGTATCATTATGGGAGGACACATGTTCTTATATCGCCTTAATGAATGATGATATAGACACAATTACGTTTTCTTCTGAAAAATTACCGGACACTAACGATATATCTGTAATTTAGATGCTATTTATTGTTGGGGAAACAAAACTACAAACAAGAAATCAACTCATTTATATAGGAATTTATATAAACATGTCTGTAGAGCTTAAAGGTGAATTATTTGTATCTTTAGAGTCTTTAAGTTTTTTTATGGGACCTTAGAGTACCATGCGATTATTTTGAGAAAAAGTAGCAGTGGATCCATGCAATGAACGGTTGTGATTAAAATGAAATCGACAAAACTACAGTGTCTTACATGTTTTGTATAAGTATAAGCTTGTTTGGTAAACAAAAAAATTAAGACTAAAGACAATATCTCTTTTCTTTTTTATTTCACTTATAGAAGGACTATTTTAAACCATTTTAATACGTTTTATTATCTCTACATTTGACCTAAAAACAGTGATGTCGAGTGACTATGGCTTTATGGATGCAAAAGAGGCCCTCAACAATGGTGCATATTTCTATATGAGAAAACCTATTGGTTTGTACAATATAATAAACCTATGGCAACATGCCATGTCAGCTAAGTTTCAACTCAACCCTAATATGAAATACAATGGTAAGAGAGTAGAAATAATCGGTCTTGAAGAAAATAATGAAACTGAAAGATTTGAAAACAACAAGGCAGCAAAACTGAAGAAGAGAGCAGCAAAAAAGACAATTTGCCGGAATGGAACCGATGAATCTGTGAGAAAGAGGAGAATTAAGGCTCATGGCACTTCGAAAGCATATCAAGTTGGATATAATATTGGTATGCAACTTAGTGATAAACTTGTTTCATTATTATTTATTACCCACACTTATCAAAAAAGTCACAGAAAAAACGAAAGTCAAGAACGTATCATTTTTACCCTTTTTAGTTTAAGGGAAGGCTGGATGTGTTGATGAAACGTTCGATGTTATAAACAATGTGGTATGCAATATTAGTTTGATAAAAACTAGTCGTGCTGTTTATTTTGTGCATATGAAGTCATCTATGTCAAATGCCTAACATGTGTTTGATTTATGCGGTTTTGGGTTAAATCAAAACCCAGCGAAAAGCCTCGAGTCGATGAATGTTGAGCCTAGCATAACTCAAACGCAAGTAGCTGGTTCCGTCCAGGTTTGTGCTCCTTTTTCTTTTCGGGTACATAATATAGATCCTTCATTTTTTTAACTCCTCAAGTATATAAAGTTTGTGAGAAAATTCTCATAGATATCAAATTTAAATACATAACACTGTGTAACTGTGTTTTAATATTTCCATATATAGTTGCAGATAAAGAATATACTCTTAAATTACAAGAAGTGGATAGTTAAGTGGCACTTTGGGATTATTTGGATCCGATGAGTAAACTTTGGGCAATTTTTATTTGCAACTAAAAGTGTGTTTGGTGCAAAGTAGTGCACGAATTAACACATTTAAAGTAGTACTACAGTATTTTCCAAGGAAAAAAGTATATGTCTGATATTAAGGTACTAGAATCCAAATTAGGAATACGATATTCACTACTCCCTAAACAAATTATGTATCCTTTTTTTTTTTTATCAGAGGAGAACTATCATAATTGTAAGTATTTCAAAATCGTATATATAGTTATGTATGTAATAGTACTGGATACACCCAAAAGAGCCTTCAAGTTTTAAGTACAATCTTTTTGAAGTTGTACCTTTGTTACTATGATTTCACTTCCTTGATGAATTGGAAATTACATGTCTAAATCGGTTGTTTTTTCTTCCTTAGGCCCGCCATTGGGGACCAGGGAGATATGGAAGAATGCCAATGATGTGCATGCCCGTAAACTCCCCCCAACAACCTTCGCTTCAAGGAACAGAGGTGAATCTCTGGGAACACCACATGGCCTTAATCGAGAACAATGTGAATAGTGATGCTATACTGGGAAGCTTTTCTGGAAAAAATAATTATTTTGGGGGTTTTCCCGAAAACATGGCGCCGATATCGACGAATTTGATAGAAGTTGACGATTCTCAACCATCATCATCTAAACACAAAGAGGGACCGCTCGAAGAGCCCTTGGTTCCATTATTTCTGAACAATTCCCAGAATGATAGTGGTTTCGATCTTTTTCTTGATAATGTTTTTAGGACTATTGATGATTTTATTGATTTTTTGGATAGCCTTGAACCATTTTTAACAAACTCCGGCACCAATGCTGCATTCGAGATGGAGGACTTTAACAATTTCATCTTTTCAAATTTCATTGAAACAACTCCTAACCCCCATGAAGTAGACGATCAAATGCTGTCAGCGGAGGACATTGAGAGTTTCCCTTATGGGGACTACTTTCTCATGTTTGACGAGGTTTGTTTTCTTCTGATCATATTTTTTGCTTAAATGAGTTTAAATATTCAGTAGTCGACTCCCCCCAACTATATAGTTTGATAATTTAGTTCATTCACGGTCTTATAATTGTACTTGACCTTATTTGCTTCTTTCACTCGAGAGAGAGGACTCCCTTGTTTGGTTACACCTTTTAAACTATTATTTTTATACTTAGAAATTGGTTGCATTTGGTTGCTAAATTAAAAGTTGTGCTCTTGTGGTTTTTTAGCTTGAAAATCCAGAACATTCGATGAACTCTTGACCGCAAATCCAATTCAAATATCTACTTAAAAGCTGCAACCAAACAACCGCATAAATGAACATAAGACTGTGTGTGTGTTTCTATATAAGAAAAGATGACATTATTGTCAAATTTTAGTAATATTAAAACTTTAAAATTGGTTGGGTTGTAGATAGGTTTCTTAGTGAAATTGTAAAGGTGTAGTTGTCAAAGATGTCGCTTGGGCAAGATTGCTGACATACGAATTCAGCCTTCTAATTAAGTTCTAATTGTAACGTTACATTTGATACTTCATACGTACTAAATAATAACGATGTTGACGTTATTTATCTTGCAGGCTGGGGAGAATTAACATTGAAGAAAAGCAATAGTATAAGATGGTCCAAGGCCATATGGCAATCCTGTCAACTTTCTTTTGAAAGTTTAAATATGTAATCAAATATAAATAAAAACCGTCGACTTTATCATGATGCAAATTTCAAGTTTGAGCTGTAATTGTGAGCAACTGTGATGCCCATGTTCACTTATATCATCAGACGTTAAGTTCAAGTGCAAGTTGTTTTTGAAATTTGATTAAAACATGTGAATGCTAGTCGCTAGATAAAATATATTACGAGATTTATGTCATTACGTGGATCACACGCAACGTGTGAGTAATTTTACTAGTATATATATACACACACACTTTATGCTTACTTTTTTATGGTTGTAAAAAAATAAAAAAGTACTCGCCATTGTTTAACGATATTTAGTCGACGCTATTAAGATAATAAATGGTTAATATGAGTATGTTGCATATAATAAATTGAGAATATCCTAATTTTTTTTTATGAAAAGACAATGCTAATAACCACCAAGGCTCTAAAATTTCATGCGACCTTGATATCAAAAGAACAAGGCAGTGGAAAGTAATAGCTTTTGGATCCAAAAAACTTCTAAGTTTACTCCATGTATATTGTATTTAGAAAAAATATATTGTATCTAAGCATTGTAAAAATATGAGCAAATTAAATCAGTTTTCTCAAGAATTTGGACTTAAACAAGATTAGTATATATATTAGGAATTCATAAACTCATTACGTCTCTAAATTTCCACTATGATGTTTCAAAATGGGAGTTTATATATTTAAATTAGCAATGCAAAAATGATAAAAAAAAATTACTGTATTCTATAACAATTTTTTATATCATTAACGTACCAAATGTTTTATATACCGTAAATTCGTTACGATAATGATAGCACACTATCTTACCAACATCTTAAAACATAAACAAAAACTGTATTATTTCACTAAGATGTCTAAACTCTAACATCAGAAAATTAATTGTACGAGTCCAGACACATTTCTACTATCTAGCTAAACTCTAAGATCAGAAAATTAATTTACGAGTATCTACACATTTATACTACAATAAGTATGTACAAAGTATATTTAATGTATAACTATGATCCATAAATATGTTTATATAATCGTTTTTTTATATGAAATTTAATAAATCTTAGAAATGTGAAATTTAGTTAGAAATGTTATCGTTTTTTTTTTATATGTAATCGTAATTTTTTTATTGGTTTTAACAATTTATAAGATAATAATATTAATAAATTTATTATTTGTTTTGACAATTTATAAGATAGTAATATTAATAAATTTATTATTTGTTTTGACAATTTATAAGATAGTAATATTAATAAATTTATTATTTGTTTTGACAATTTATAAGATAGTAATATTAATAAATACCCAAAAAATAAATATAAAAATCGATGGTAAGGATTTTTTTGAATAAAAAAATTATAAATACATGCAAAAAAAGACAATAACATAATCAATCAAATTAACATGATCAAAATTCAAATGCAGTCCCATTTTTATTAGTTTCGGCACTACAATTACTCAGTTCGTTGTCCTCTACGAAATTACATACAATTTTAATCGATTTATATCATATATTAAAATTATCGAAATAAAAACTAAATCATATAATTTAATATTTAAATGATATGATTAACTGTTAACAAAATTTATTAGAAAAAGTGAGGGACCAAAATTGCAAGTCATTTATATAGTGTGAGTGATTAGATAGAAGGGGAGAGTAAAATAGTGTGAGGGACCAAAATTGCAAGTCATTTATATATAAAATAGTGATTTATATACTGATTTGCTATTTAATACTAGTCCATTATAGTAAGTTACAACTCTCTAGTTTCTTCCCCCTCATTTTATCATACGCGTAATAAGCACAGCTTGGTTCAGATAAAAACAACACTCTTATCTCTATCTCTATCTCTCTCTCTCTCTAGAATTATTGTTAGGGTTTGGTACTTTGTTTTTAATTATTTATTTCTGAGTGGTTTTTGAACCTTAAGTTATTATTCGGCTTTGATACTCTGTATATATTCATATTTACACATACATATATATATATATATATATATATATATATATATATATATATGTATGTATATATGTATGTGTGTGTATTTATGAGATTTTGGATTGGTTCAATGTGGAATTATGTTGTTTTTTTTTTTTTTTTTTTAAATAAGGTAGTGGGAAAATACCCACTTATTTATTGATAAATAACAAATACCTTTACATGTGCTGACCCTAAAATTAAAATAAATGAACCTTCGAATACTAATTAACTTAACTTTGCAACTTGATAAACTGCTATGTAATTAAAAGAAAACTTCAAGGACCAACTTAACACTGCCCTATGTAAATACTCAGTCCAAATATACGTGTAAGAAAAGCCCCAATTCATTTCTTAGAATAGTGACCGTCTCAGTGAGGAGAGATGAAGTCCTCTTCTTCGCCAGTCCATCTTCTCATATTCTTCCCTTATCTCCCATCATAATCTGAGGTTTGGAAGCCCTTTTGCTTCCAAATCAATGATGTTCTTCAATGTTTGTGTCAATTCTTCCCTTTTATAGTATTCTTTGAACCCTTCCTTGCATCCTGTATTTGCTAGAGCATCAGCAGCACCATTGGCCTCTCTAACAACGTGTTTCACAAGGTAATTTCTTCCCTTTAATATGCTTTTAATTTCATCCATAACAGCTTTTATATGTCAAGGAGCAGATAATTTGTTTGTGATAATGTTAACCAATTGAAGAGAATCAGTTTCTAGGATAATAGACCTCATATTATTTAATTGTAGCATCAGTAAAATAGCCTTTGCTTCTGCTTCTATTGCTGATTTGCAGGACACCCTAGCTTGAAATCCATAGACAAAATTACCTTTTAATCCTCTTATTAATCCACCCACACCACCATTATTCGAAGAAGCTTTATAACACCCATCAGTGTTAATTTTTTCATACCCAACTGGAGGATTTAACCATCTCACTATAGTAGCCTTCTTTAGTTTTACAGCCTTCTCTTTTAAAAATATATCATTTATATTCCAAGGTTGTGGGAAAGCTTTGTTATTTTTGGAACATAAATTTAGTATCTCAGTAACTTTAGAGCAAATAACAGTAGCAATCATCTCCTTATTGTTGAATCTATAGATGCACCTAGCTTTCCAAATCTCCCAAACAATAATAGAGGGTAGCACCTTGAGCATAAAAGAATTAATTCTGTTTTTTCCTTCTCTTGATGTAGACCACCATGTTAAAAATCTTCCTTTAATACTGATATTAGTATTAATTATTCCCATCAAGCCATCAAAATAATTCCACACTTCATTTGCTATTCTCCCTGAACTGAATAAATGCTCACTATTTTCTTCTTTTTCACCACAGCATTCACATTTAGAAGCTAGTTGTATACCAAATTTTCTAACTGTAGAGTCTAGGGGTAATGATTTGTTGAAAAGTTTCCACACAAAACAGCTTATTTTCAAAGGTAAAGCTTTGTCCCATTTATACTTATTGAACCAATTTTCTTCATACTTTACTCTTGTATTTTCCCAAGCTGACTTAAAAGAAAAATTTCCCAGTACTTCTTTGTTCCATATTATTTCATCTTTTCCAAACCTGTTAGCTTTGAAGTCTTCTTTAAACAAATGTCTAAGCTGGTAAGGAATTACCTCATATATAATTTGGTTATCCCACATACCATTTAGCAGCAAATCTTTAACCTGTAGACAATTTAGAATATTTTTATCATTTATTTTACCTATACCCAGCCAATTGTCTAGGTTTACAGAAATTTTCCCTTCTCCAACAATCCATTGCATACTTTCTTCTGTCTTTTCTCTAACTAGCAACATTCTTGACCATGTATTATTCCCTTTTCTAGCTTTGGCCTCAACAGGATGTATCTTTTTACAATATTTTGCTTTCATAAAATTAGCCCACAAGGAATTAGAAGTTCTAAGTTTCCACCACAGCTTCATAGAATAAGTAGAAACAATGTCTTTCATACTTCTTATTCCCAATCCATCTTCTTCTTCTTTTCTGCATATATTTTTCCATTTTACCCAGTGATGCTTGTTTTTTCCATCTTTTTCTCCCCACAGAAAGTTTGCCATAATTTTTTCTATCTCTTTTATAACCTGTTTTGGAGGATCCATAGCTGCTAATGTATATATAGGAATGGAATTTAGCACATGCTTAATAAGAATCAGCTTGCCCCCCATATTTAGATACTGTACTTTCCACCCAGATAGTTTCTTTCTGACTTTCAGTATCAATTCATGAAAATTGATACATTTTTTCCTTCCAGAATATATGTTGCAACCCAGATAATTAAAAGGAGGTTTTTTGCACCTTATACTTAACAACTTGCACACTGTCTCTTTTTGAACTTTACTCACACCTTTAGAAATATAGACAAAGCTCTTATCAATACTAATTTCTTGGCCAGAATCATTATTATACATATCCAACACACTTTTGACACTTTTAACTGAACTTGTGTTTGCTGCTGAAAAGATAATAAAATCATCTGCAAATGCTAAATGAGTAATAATAGGGCTACCAACTGGAGCTTTGAACCCTTTCCATCTTCTATTGTGTACTAACTCATTTAAATTTCTTGACAGAACTTCAGAACAAATAATAAAAAGGCTCGAAGATAGAGGGTCACCTTGTCTCAGACCATTTGTTGGTGAAAAATAACCTGTTGTTGCACCATTCACCAGAATTGTCACACCATTTTCAGAGATAAGTCTCCAAACTCTATCAATCCATATTTCTGAGAAACCCATTTTTCTAAGAGTAGAAATTAAAAAATGCCATGAAATCTTATCATAGGCTTTTTTCATATCCAGCTTTAAAGCTAGACTGCTTCCACTTCTTTTATTATCCAAGTTACAGATTAGTTCTTGAGATAGAAGAATATTATCTATTATATCCCTTTTCTTCACAAACCCACTTTGATTTTCTGAAATAATAATAGGCAGAATGTCTGAAAGTCTGGAACACATGATTTTTGAAATAACTTTGTTGAAAAAAGTACACAGACTTATAGGTCTGAAATCAGCAAATGAAGTAGGATTATTATTCTTGGGGATCAGGACTATAACTGTGGTAGACATAGCTTTAGGCAAAGTTGCACCTGAGAAGAATTGTAATACAGCTTGGTATAAATCTTTACAAATAATGTCCCAGCAAAAAGTGAAAAAATGCCCATTGAAACCATCAATGCCTGGAGCACTATTTTTATTTAACTCCCAAATAGCACTTTTTACTTCTTCAAAAGTAGGATCTTTTGTGAGATTATCATTATCTTCATCATTAATAACCCTAGTTACACACTCTAAGCTTTTGTAATTGTAACTATTAGGGATATAATTAGCAGCAAGAAGGCTTTTGAAAAAACTTACTGCTTCTTCTTGAATATCTTTTTTTTCAGTCAGTAAATCTCCTTGAGAATTTGAAATAGAGGTAATTATACTTTTATATCTTCTTTTTTTAACAACTCCATGAAAAAACTTTGTATTGGCATCTCCTTCTTTAGCCCATCTAAGATTGGCTTTTTGGGCCCAGAAATCTTCTTCTATTTTCACCCTGTAATTTAACTGTGCATTAGCTTTCATTAACACTTCTCTATTTGCAGGGCTTGGATCATCTTCAAATAACCTTTCCACTTTTAAAGCCTCATCTTCAGCTTCTATCACCTCTTGGAAAATATTCCCAAAGGTAATTTTATTCCATTCTATTAGTGCTTTTTTCAGTAACTTTAGATTATTAACCAAAGAATATAGAGCATTCCCTTTTTCAAACACTTTCCAATTATTTCTGACTACATTAAGGAAGTCTTGATGTTTAGTCCAAAACTTTTGAAAAATGTACCTTCTGGGATTCTTATCAACCTCTGTTTTCATCGTAAGTAGAAGAGGACTATGATCAGAATTTGTTTTACTCAAACGCTCTAAAGAAACAGAACTGAATAAATTAACACCAGCAATATTGAGGCATACTTTATCAATTTTCTCAAAAATAGTACCATCTCCACTTCTTTTGTTCCACCAAGTAAATTTAGAACCTCTAGCCTTTAGTTCTGACACCCCAATTTCATCCATACAATTAAGAAAATCATTAGCAGCTCTGATATTAATAGGTAACCCTCCTACTTTATCTTCAACTTTAGAAACTGTATTGAAATCCCCTGTAACAAACCATGGACTTAGGGTGACATTCTGTCTCAAAAAGTTCCACAAAGCAACCCTTTCTCCCATTGTACACTTGGCATATACTAGAGATAGAAAAATAGACCTATTTTGCCATTGAATTTCCAGATGCATACATTGATCCATTTGCCTCACTATTTTCATCTCCATTTCTTCATTGTAGAATAGCCAGATTTTATTATCCTCATGCCCAGTAGCATTATCAAATCCAAACTTTATTCTGTACCTTTCCATCTTTTCACAACCAATCATTGGTTCTATACAAATTAGAATCTTAATTTTATTAACCAAACACAATTTTTTAATTCTTCTAGTAGTAGCACCATTACCTAACCCTCTAACATTCCATATTAAGGATGTAATCATTTATTATACCTTTTTCTGTCCCCCACATTAGAGGATGATCTTAGGCTCATCTGTTTTTGCTGTTTTATTATAGCACTTTTTTTATTTTTAAGCTTCTTTTTCTGACTTTTGGATAGAATTTCTTCCCAAATTTCTTCTTCTTCATTATTTACCATTGTAGATACTATGCTGCTTTCCACTCTTTCTTCTACTGTCTCATCAATTTCAGTTATTCCCAGAATTGTACTTAGCAATTGTATGCTTTTTGCCTTATAAACTACCATATGTTGCTCTTTCTCAAGTACTTTATAACCATTCTTTTTCATTGTGGTATTTTCACCTTCCTCTTTTTCTTCTACTATTCCTTCTTTCTTCTGTATACTGTCACATATTATCTCTTCATCTATTGCTTCTTCCCTATCTTCTTCTTCACAGATAACCACAATCTCTTTTGTAGGAGCTACAGGTAGATGATTTGCTGCCTTTGGATCTTCATTGCCTTTGTTAAAAGTTCTGGCCACCCAATCTTTGGTACTTTCTTTCTTTCTGGCTTTAGTGTTGTATATTTTGATACTTGGTTGCTTTCTTCTTTGCTCCAGAACATTTTTTTCCTTTACTTCTTCTTCAGTAATTTCTTTTTTTGCATTCTTAAACTTGCATAAATTTATTTTGTGTCCTTGCTTATAACAATAGCTACAGTAACTAGGTAAATCTTCATATTCACAGTATTGCCAAAACCCCATATCACTGTCTTCTCCATAACCAATACGTACCCTCTGTATTAGCACTTCACTTAGGTCTACTTCCACACAGATTCTTGCTAAGCTTGGTCTAGTTAATTTAGATGTTGGCTCATCTACTCTTAATGGATTACCAAAAGCTCTAGCAATAGAAAAAATACTAGAATTATTATATAAGTGTATAGGCAGTTTCGGTAGATTTATCCAAACAGGTGCGACAGGGGTCTCAAACTCAGGATCAAAGTCATATGTCCACTTAAAAACACGCATTGGATAGTGTTCTATATACCAGATTTTTTTAAGCCAAATTCTTGTAAAATCTTCCTCATGAAAACATCGAATCAGTATATGTTTGTGGTCTAACACACCAATATTGTAATTTGATTTTAGGTCTAACTTTCCGAACACTTTTCTTATACCTTCCACGTCTGGTCTTCCATGAGTAAACTTCCCTACTAGTGTATACTTAAAAGGTTCTGATAATTGTTTAACGTCTTCCATAGAGAATTTGATTAGAGGTTCACCTTTATAATTTCCTACTTCTTTCAACTTTATTGTTGGTTTTTTTAGTTGAGACCCGACTATAGCTGCGAAAGACTTCGTTGGTGCTGGATCTGGTGACATGCATTGGGGATTACGTTTGTTGGTTGTGGATTTCCCTCTCTCCGGCGATGCAGAGGTTAGATCATTCATAATTGCGGCGGCTAGGGTTTTTCACCCTAGTCGTCTCTCTCTTTCTCTCTCTAGGTTTATTTTTTTATCTCTCTCTCATACATCCATGCTGGTGGAATTATGTTGTTATTAGGGTTTGATCCACAGTTTTTAATTAATCATTAAGTTTTTAGATTCTATTCTGTATTACGTATGTACATATGTATGCATGTATATATGGAATTATATTCTTGTTAGGGTTTGATATTTTGATTTTAATTATTCATTTCCGAACCTTACTTGTTGTTTTATTCGGCATTTCTATGTATATATACATAATTACATACATAAACATATATATATATATATGTATGTATTTTTATGTGATTTTTGATTGATTCAATGTGAATTAGATTGTGAGTAGTTTCTGTACGTTAAGTTGTTATATTCGGATTTGATATTCTGTATTACATATGTATGTATATGTCTGTTTTTGTATGTGATATTGTGATATTTTATCTAATTGATTGTGAAATGAGATTCTTGATAGGGTTAGTGCCACTTTTCAGTATTTATTTATGAGCTTTAATTGTTACAAATTATAGAATATTTATTTGTATGTGGTTTTTAATTGATTGAGGAAATTAGATTCTTGTTAGTTAACAACTATTCATTTCTGAGTTTTCGTTTTTATATTAAATTTCAGGAATCTAGGTTATGTGTTTATTTATAGACTATAATTAATATAATGTGGTAATAGATTCGCGTTAGGGTTAGTTAAAAGTGATTGTATTGTTTCGAACTCTAGCGGAGTTGATTTTGGGAAATAATTAGACAATGTTAGTACAACGGTAGAAAGAATATGATTTTTTTTTCCAGAAACTGATCGATTTAGAAGGAGTCCATTTATTCAAGATCTGACTAATATTTCTTGTTATGAAATTAGTTTAGTTCTTGATTGTGAAATTGGATGTTCGTTAACCTATCTAGTCACTATTAGTGTTTTAAAGTGAAATGAAGTTTTTATTTTACCATTAATAGATACAGGAGAAGAAATTATCGAAATGTAAAATATTCTTTTGTAATGATTGATTTAAGGGGAGATAACTTATCTACTTGGCGGTCTGTTTTTTGGAATTAGTTTAACTCTCGATTGTGGGACTAAACAATTTAAAATAAAAGGAATGATCGTTAAGGTAATTAAAAATAAAAGAAATGATCAACAAGGTAAGAAAAATACAAGAAATGATCAATAAGGGCTGCTTAAAACTTCCGACTAAAATGTTAAAATTTCTGATCGTGGAATTGGATTTTTGTTTAATAATGATCAATGAGGTAGAAGAAACTTGCTGTCGAATCTGTTGAGTGAGGTTAATGTACATTATACAGTACAATGCATTGAACAAAGCATCAGAATAGTCTAATAATATTTTGATCGATTCCACTAACTTCTTTTTACATTCAAGAGGTGTTGATTTTTTCCAATAGGAAAGGGATACGATAGAAACGATTGTAAATATGATCAGAAAAATAAAAATTTCAAATATGTCATAATTGATCAGGAAAGGAATACGGTAGAAACGATTATAAATTCAAGGAAAGTTTGACAACCCTCAATTTGTTAACCAACATACACCATAAGTAAGATAATAGATGAGTTGCATGTTGGGTCGAAACGACCACTCACTCACATAAAATGACAACGCAAAATATAGAGAGGGAAAGAACTCTTATAATATCAAACTCAAACTAAATTTTGGTGTACTTACAAATGAAAGTAAATCACCTATTTATACTAAATTCAAAAGAATATCAAAGGTATTGAGTTATCAACATTTATTCTAGAAAATCAAAATACATAACTTATTCATGCATCCATATCAAAAATCTATGCATGTATCCGAAAGGTTCATGACATTAAAGCAAACATTGTACCAAACAATTTATTATTTCAACACTCCCCCTTAAACTTGTTTGGCAACGCTTCTTCAACGCCGATCGGTTCACAACCCGCAAAGAGACAAAAGAGAGTAACGTTGTCGTCGATTCTTTCGGTCACTTCGTATAAGTCTTGTAAGGTTCGAAAACGTTTGGGCCTTTCGCTTGAACTTTCATCGCTCACGGATCCTACTTCGCCATGCGAAGGAGGTGATGGTGGTGGCGTCGTGGGCTCCTCTTCTACTTGAACTTTCTCGTCTTCCTCATCGCTATAATAAGGAAAGAAATTATAGTCGTCCTCCATTTTCTCGAAATTCCACGTTCCTTCTTCGTCGAACTCAACGTCTCGGCTCACAACAAATTTTTCGTTCTCCGGATTGTATAGCTTGTAACCTTTTGCCCTCAGGTTGTAGCCAATGAATATAAACTTCTCGCTTTTAGCATCCAATTTGGACCTTTTTTGGTCCGGAACATGAGCATATGCGATGCTCCCAAAAACTCTTAAATGCGCTATTCCCGGCTGTCTTCCACTCCACGCTTCTTCGGGAGTTTTACCCCAAACACTTCGAGATGGGGATCGGTTCGACAAATAAACCGCACTATCAACGGCCTCGGCCCAAAATTCTTTTGGAATATTTTTGCTTTTCAACATACTACGAGCCATATTTAAAAGAGATCGATTTTTTCTTTCAACAACGCTGTTTTGTTGTGGGGTATAGGCAACCGTCAAAGGACGAAAAATGTCATTTTCTTCACAATATTTTTCAAAATTATTCGAAGTAAATTCTCCTCCTCGATCTGATCTCATAGAATTTATTTTGTGACCACTTTCATTTTCAACATGAGCTTTAAATTTTTTGAAAGCATCAAAAACATCGGATTTTTGCTTCAAAAAATAAACCCAAGTCTTTCGACTAAAATCATCAATAAAAAGAGCAAAATAATTGCTTTTTCCAAGAGAACTTGGTTTAATAGTACCACAAATATCTGTATGAACAAGTTACAACTGTTTTTTAGCTCTTGTAGTCGCTTGTTTTGGAAAACTTGTTCTCGGTTGTTTTCCAAACAAACATGCCTCGCAAAGTTCATCAACATGATCAATAAGAGGTAAACCTTTCACCATATTTTTACTACTCAACAATTTCAAACCACCAAAATTAAGATGCCCAAATCTCAAATGCCAAAGCCATGATTTTTCTTTAAAACACGCTTTGAAACATTTAACCCCAACATTTTGAATATCCAAAGAAAACATTTTATTTTTCGACATAGTCACTTGCGCAACCAAATTTCCATTTTTATCTTTTAAAACAAGGCTAAAGTTTTCCGAATACACATTATAGTCTTTTTTCAAGAGTTGTCACAAACTCAAAATATTAGATTTCATATTAGGGACATAATAAACATTCGAGATAAAATCATTTTCTCCATTTTTCAATTGGATTAAGACTTTTCCCTTCCCTTTCACCGGAATTTTAGATTCATCACCAAAATAAATATCTCCATTTGCCGTTTCATCAATTTCGGTAAACATATTTTTATTACCACACATATGGTTGCTAGCCCCTGTATCTAAATACCACGTAGTAATTTCTCTGCTTTTATTTTCATTATGCGCAAATAAAAGTGTAGAACGTTCTTCATTTTCTCTAGCAAAATTAACCATTTTCTCAAATTTATTATTACTCAATCTACACTCGGAAGCGTAATGCCCAAATTTTTGACAATTATAACATTTAATTTGGGACTTATCATACCTCAGTTTTTCATTATAATTTCCTCCTCTTCCACGGCCTCTTCTCGGATAAGAGTTTTGTCTCCTCTCTTCTTTTTTGAAAAGTTGTAACCACCACGACCATAATTTTGACCTCGATCTCTTTCTTGTTGGCTTTTCGAGTTACCAAAACTTTTCTCATTCATGCTAAATTTCGTTTGAAGAGCTTGCTCGAGCTTCATAACTCTTTTGTTGAGTTTTTCTTCATGAGCTTGGAGCGAGCCCAAAAGTTGATCCACCGTCATAGATTCTACGTCTTTAGATTCCTCGATAGCCACAACAATTTAATCACATTTGGAATCTAAAGAACGTAAAAAAATTTCGACAACACGGGTGTCGTTCAATTTTTCTCCGCATCTTTTCATTTGATTGACGACCTTTTGAACTCGTGAAAAATAGTCGTCAACCGATTCGGAGACTTTCATACATAAAGCCTCAAAATCACCACGTAAGATTTGGAGTCAAAACTTTTTTACCTTGTCAACTCCTTTGAATGAATTCTCCAAAATATCCCAAGCTTCTTTGCTCGTGATAGCACAAGCCACCTTTTCGAACATAGTTTTATCCAAAGCTTAATGGATGATCTTAAGAGCCTTTTGATCCTTCTTCTTTAAGTTCTTCATTTGAGCCTGAGTTACGTCAGCGTCTTTTTCATTAAACCCGGTCTCTACGATTTTCCACACATTTCGGGAACCGAGAAGCACTTTCATTCTTATGCTCCAATTATCGTAGAAATCTTTCTTAAGCATGGGGATAAAAGAGGTCATTCCACCGGCCATTTTGGGACCGTTGGCTCTGATACCACTGTTGGATCGAAACGACCACTCACTCACATAAAATGACAACGCAAAATATAGAGAGGGAAAGAACTCTTATAATATCAAACTCAAACTAAATTTTGGTGTACTTACAAATGGAAGTAAAGCACTTATTTATACTAAACACAAGAGAACATCAAAGGTCTTGAGTTATCAACATTTATTCTAGAAAATCAAAAGACATAACTTATTCACGCATCCATATCAAAAATCTATGCATGTATCCGAAAGGTTCATGACATTAAAGCAAATATTGTACCAAACAATTTATTATTTCAACATTGCCAAGTCTCTAATATAAACAGAATTAACAGTAAGTTCATGTTAAAGAGACTAAATATATATAAATCTGACATTGTTTAATCATTGCTGTTCAGATTTTCCATTAGTTTGTTCTGATTTTTTTTGGAAATTAGTTTGTTCTGATTTATCATTGTTGTTCGGAGCAGAGTTTATTGCAGTAGATTTTCTTAAATGAACCTAAGTGTTTGTTGTACTCATCTTTGAAATTCCATACCACGTTTGTGTTTTTGTATGTGATCTTTTATTGATTGATTGTAAATTTGTGTTACTGCAATTTTTTTGGGTAAATGTTACTGCAATTTTGATAGGATTAGTTACGTGCAATTTGTATTCAGTTTCACTTCTGCACTTTAATTGATACATTTGATTTTCAGAAGTCTAGATTGTTTATGTATATGCTTTTAGGTGGTTTTGGACTGGTTCGCTGAGGTGGATTAAATAAATGTTAGGGTTAGTTGGAAGTGATTTTATTCTCTTGACCAGTAATGGAATTGAATTTTGGTTAGTTAATTATATAGTGTTAAGTTTACAATAAGAATGTGGTACACTTACAAAAGACAAGTAAGCGACAAAAGAATATAAACTATAAAGTCACTGATCGATGCAGATACATTTTTTATTCAATATTTAATTAGTATTTTTTGTTTGATGAACTGTTTATTTTACGAGCACTAGATACAGAAGACAGTGGACAAATATCGAAAGCATATTCTTATTTGAAAGTGATTTATTTAAGGGGGTTTCTTTCTCTACTTGGAGATCTTTTTGATATTTCTGATGGTGACATTAATTTAACTCTTGGTTGCAGAACTGAAAATGATCACGTAAGATAGAAAAAACTTCCGGTCTTGTAGCTATTGACTGAAAAAGTGCTTTTTTAAATTGAGATCTGCTTAATAGTTCTTATTGTGGAATGTTGAAGTTTCATTTGTGGAATTAGATTTTTGTTAACTTTCTGCAGAATCTATCGAGTTAGATTAACGTTACATAAAACAACTATACAAAACAACGATGTTCTACAATATACAATTAAAAAATATTGGATACACAATCAAACTAGGCAGATAAATGTTGTAATACTATTTTAATTGTCATGGTCTATTGATTTTTGCGATTGTGGACTTTATACAATTCTCAATTCTGGAACTGGTTTTTGGTTGACATTCTTAATGAGTGTGTCGAGTCATAAAATACTTTTGCTCAATAGAAAAGAGTGGTATAATAGAAATGATGGTAGAACTTGATCAAAGAAATAAAAGAAACTTTTCAAACATGTCATATTTGATCAGGAGAGTTGCTTGATTTAATTCAAGGAACATTTAACCATTTGCCAAAAGTAAGAGTACAAGACAATTGATGAGTTGTCAACTCTCTCTATTTTAAGCCGTGTTTGTAAAACTTCCATCAATACGAATTGAGATCTAACAGGGTAAACAACAAGTTCTCCGAGCTTCGTGTTAGAGAGACTGAATTTATATAAATCTGACATTTGTCTAATATTGGTAACTTTAGTTTATTTTGATGTATCATTGATTCATTTCTGTTCGGAGCAGAGTTTATGCTGTAGCTTATTCAAAATTAATGAAATCAAACTAAAAGAAAAGGTGACTGTTCAATTTTTGTTCCTAAAGTAGTTGCATATCAATCAAGATGTATCTATAACTTGTATTATAAAAATTGCATTCTGGTCATTAAGCCTAATCTGACATTATCGATAGCTTCATATAAGTGCAATTGAAATCAGTAAAACTATAATTTGAATCAGAAATCAGAAAAGCCAACTTTTTAAGTAGTACGGCTCTCTGTCGGTCGACTTTCAAACACTCCAGGTATATATATACATTTATTATATACATATCTATAAATTTACATTCATACATATATGCACATATTTGTATGTTCGTATGCAATTTGGATTGATTCAATGAGGCATTCGATTCTTGTTAGGGTTTGGCTCTCAACTAAAATTATTGATTTCTGACAATAGTTAAATTCGACTTTGGAATTCTATATTATCTATGTATATGTTTTGTATGTGATTTTTTGTTGATGGACTGTGATATTTGATTCTTGGTAGGCTTAGTTTATTTTTTGGAAAATCGAGTACAAGGACAATTTTCTGTGACTAATTACGTTTTAGTGATCTAGGTTTCGAATATTAGCTTTTAGTTTTAAGTATTTGTCTTTGGTATTCATTTGGATTATGTGTGTATTTGTATGTGATTTTGGATTAGTTCATTCTGGTATTAGTTTCATATTAGGGTTAGTTGAAAGTGATTGTATCGCTCCAAGTTTCCTTCCAACCAGTGGTGGATTAGATTTTGGTTAGTTAATTATAAAAATTTAGACTGCAAAGAAGAATGCGATATGCTTAAGAAAGATAAGTAGGCAAGAAAAGAATATGAAGAGTTTACCAGTAACTGATAGATTTATAAAGAGTTTTTCTCTTCAAGTTCTTACAAAAATACCTTGTTATGAAATTAGTTTACTTACTGATTGTGCAATTGGATATTAGTTAACCTATATAGTCAACTATTAGCTTTTAGACCTGAGTTATATGAAGTGATTGTTTTACAAATAGTAGATACAGAAGACGAGCAAACAAAATAGACAGCATTATCTAATTTTTTTTTTATTGATTTAAGAGTTTCTTTTTCTACTTTTGAGTGTTTGTGGAAATGAAAATGTCCATTCGGCGGTAAAAAAAAAGAGATTAAAAAAAATAATACAAGAAATAATCACTTAAGATATAAATAACTTTCCAGTTTTGTGGCTATTGATTTAGAAAGAGCTATTCTAATTCGAGGGCTGCTAAATATATCCAAATATGGAATGTTAAATTTGCGTTTGTTGAATTAGGTTGCTGTTAACCTGCTGTAGAATCTATTGGATGAGATTATGTGCTTAATACAATTCAATGTTGTTTCACAGCATGCCTCAAATTATTCATTAAACAATTAAACAAAACAGAAAATATAATAATACTGTTGTGAATAATTCCATGAGTATTTTATTAAATTTCCAAAGTTGTAATTTTTTCTGACTGTGGAATATTTATCATTTTTGGAATTGGATTTGTGTTGAAATTCTTAGCAAATATTTCAAGTGAATTTGAGGTTTCGAGTTTAAAATACATTTTTCAACTCACGGACCGTTTGACAACCCTATATTCCTCTATTTGAAGCAGAAGCAAAAGAAAGCTTAGTGATTTCTCATTTCTTATACGAATGGTTGTTCTAAGCCAGGATAGAATTCTCTACACATTTTGTTAGGGTTTCACTTTTTGTTGTTAGTTACTTCTTTCTTTGTTTTTTGAAGTATTTTACAGTGCAACCAAAAGTTTGGTGTAGCTGGTAGGTTTAAGAGCTAACAGGATCAACAACAAGTTCTTGAGTTTTGTATTAAAGAGACTAAATATTTATAAATCTGACATTTGTTTAATCATGGTATCTTTTGTTTGTGGTGATTTATTCTGTTCTGAGCAGAATTAATTGTCGTAGGTTTTTTGAAATGAACAAAAATGACAAAATGACTGTTAATTATTTGTTCCTATAAGTAATTTCATCATAATCATGTATGTATCATAAAATGTAATGCAAAATGTACAAATTACATTTTGGCCCCTAAGAATAATTTGAGGTTATCTATAGCTTCATATGAGTGCAATTGTGCAAATGAAACTAGTAAATAGTAACGCGATTTGGAAATCAGAAAGGACAACTTTATGATTTGAGATGATAGTTTTGATTGGGGTTTTATGTTCCAGTTTTATCCGTTCTTAACTGTCCTGCTCATAGAAATTTTTATTCTGTATTCGGAAAATATCCCTGTAAATAACTTCTAACCGTTATCTTCTAATCACTTTTTTTGTGCTGTTTCTTGTTAGGCACATAATGGAGATCTCTATCAAGCTGTTGATGCATATTTCAGCAAAAGAGTTGAAAATTCGTGAGTGTTTTCTTTTCTTTCCTTTTTATTAATGTTTACCTTTGTAGTTACGTTTTTTCTTTAATTGCTTTTATAATTCCCTCTATAGGCTGATTAATTCTGACTGTTTTTAATGGTCAGTACACATGTAGCGCCTACTTCTGTTGCTCATCTAAATGACGACATAGACACTGATACGAGTATTCCTGTTGGGACCCGACCGTCTCGTTATTCACTTTTTCCGCCTGCTGAAGATTTAAGCCCATTCCCTTTCCTCGATCCTGGCATTCGGAGCAGGTTTTTCGATAGTGGTCCTGATTTTGGTAGCTCCACCCCCTTCGTCTCTCATCCGAAAGAAGTGAGAGAAAACCCGATTGAGGTCAAGGATAGTGGAGAAAAGTCGGGTCATTCTGGTCATTTGCCTAAGATCGAGGATGTCACTGGAACTGTAGAACAAGGTCCAGAAACTCATGGGCAGGTGACAATGGAAGATGATGATGAAGTGGTTCCAGATGCCCCAAGATTTGATGATCTACAAGATAATAATCTAAGTCCCCCTAGATTTGATGATCTACCAAATTATTATAATGCAAGTTCCCCTAGATATGATGATCTACTAGATGATAATGATGACATTGAAGAAGAAATGGTTCGAGCTGCCATTGAGGCTTCTAAATTGGAGGTAACTGAAGTTTGCAAATCTCTAGAGGCACACTTCGCTATATCTATTAATTTATACGTAATTGAGTTTTTCTAATTACTTGTGAAGGAAATGAGAGCTACTGATACTCAGCCAGAGTCGGACCTAGATGACCCTGACCTCGCACATGCAGTATTGTTGTCATTGAAGGTGTGTCCTTTTGAATAACATGTTTTGTTCATTAATTACTTGTTATAATGCCACGTGGACGGACAAAGCACCTCACTTGACCATATGTTCCTTTCAATTTGAAGACAGCAGAGCAAGAGAAGGCTTTACGTGAACTTGGAGGATCATTGGAAGCGGAAGTGCACAAGTCAGCAGAGATGAGGGATGCAGGCAAAAGGGCATTCTTGGATGAAAGGTATATATTATATATATTATATATCTATATATATATATATATATATATATATATATATATATATATATATATATATATATATATATATATATATGTAAATTTATTGTTATCATATGCTTATATGTAGGCATGGAAGAGGGTTTGAAATTTTAAAATCAGACCCGACCCGAATTTATCTTTAAATAAAACCCGACCTGTTTTTTTGTTGTGTTTTTCTTTTTCTTTTTTTACGAAAAACTAGCAAAATTCACACAATATGCAAAAAATTGTAATAAAAAAACAGACCAACACCCACGAAATTTATGATCTCAAATCATAACATTAAGCTTAAAAGCTGCAATCAAACAGCTGGATAACAGGGCATGGTGGTTAGCTGGATAACTTCTTTTTGTATGTTTATCATCTTACTTTATGGATTTGCTAATGTGTCTGCTTGGATGGATAACTTTGTCGTGTATGTTGTATGAATGTGTGTACGTTAACGGCTTTATATATACATATATATTTATAAATGAACTATTTTCTTTGTCCGGACACTTATCTTGAGATAATCCAGGCTGGAAGTCGGAAGCTCATATGTCCAGGACGAATCTAAGGACGTGGAGGGGCAAAAACACCCGCAACAGATTGGCAGTGATTTTCCCGAGGTTATCTTTTTTCTGTATCTTTTTTTTTGCCTTTAGTTCTTAGTACGAGTTAACTTGGCAGTATTAGTGTTCAGCCAATTATAAAGAAATATAGGTGTATAAAGTATGGTCTTGAACTTGATGTTGTTAAATTTTTACAATTATATCTGGTCTTTTGAGATCTCATAAATGATGTTCTATTTGATATCTTTGTTATGATGTAGGATATGCAGATGCAACTAGCGGCCAAAGCTTCTCTCCCACCAGAACCAAACATGGGTGATGAGAATGTTGTAAGCATTTTAGTGAGGATGCCAAATGGCAACCTTCTTGGACGGAGATTTCTGAAATCTGACAAACTGCAGGTAATTAGTTTGAAAAACAAACCTTCTCTATATACACAAAAACTGAGTTTATGAAAGAACTATTATGTTGTATCATCTTATGGATCAAGTTATATGTTTTGCAGCATCTTTTTGACTTTATTGATGCCGGTAGAGTTGTGGAGCGTGGCATTTATAAATTGGTAAATTTCGTTCCTTTGTCCCTTGATTTATCAGTTAATAGGAAATTAGAATCCACCAGTGTTTTAAATAGCGTTATCGCTATCGTAGCGTTTTTTCGAGAGAAACGCTAAAAGCGCTAATAGCGTTGCTATATAGCGCTTTGCGGTGTATTTTTTTTTGCTTAAATATGCACTAAACTTTAGAATATATAACAAAAAAAAAATAAAAAAATATAGTTATATTAGATAGTAATAAAAAAATATCAAAAAAAAAATTGTTGTTGATGAGTTTCGAACCCCAGTCTTAACCATCTGGACTATAGACACTTTTATGAAAATTGCACAATATATATTTATTATTTAGATCCGCTGTTTTTTTCTTATCTCGCTATTTACGCTTTTGGTCCAGAATTTCACGATTTTTGCGCTTTTGGTCCCCTATAGCGCGATTTTAGCGTAATTCCACCCAAAATCGTGATTTTTCGTTGCGTTTTTTACCAAAAAAGCGCTATTTCGCGCTACATAGCGCTATGTAGCGCGAATTTTAAAACAGAGGAATCCACCACTACCTTGTGGTGTACTGTCATTCTAGATAAATTGTTGTCTTAGTTCAAGATGAATATTATTTAGCTAGTAGAGTCCCCAGTACAAACACCGATTTTAAGGTGGCTTAAGACTTCAGAGTAACAAATATTAATATGATGAAACTATGAGGCGTCATATAAATGAGTTTGAGATTATCACTTATCAGTTAAAAAAAGGAATGGTGGCATTCTATAATTCCATTTAGGTGTGTCTAGTGTCTACTGATAAAACTATGACTTCCCATAAAGTAACTTTATCAACAAGGAAGAGATGATCAGATGAAACATACCTTATCAATACTTTAACTGCATCAGTGTTCTTAATAAAGTTAAACCCATTACAGTTCAATGCAGTTGTGCTGGTTTTATCTTGATCCTTATTATTGTGTTTTTGCAACATACAAATTTTGTTAGTACTGTTTACATAAAAAAATTCGTTTTTACTTGCCTGTATTTTGCTGGCTTTATGTTATCTAGCCCTTGGTTTAGAGTTAAACGATCATAGTTATGGTGCAACACTTATGTTTCTGTAGTATTACTGGTTTTGATTAGGAACTAGCTGTTACAGAGTTGTGGCTTAATGTAAACTACTACGGCCAATTCTAGCATGGAAATATCTGCTTTAGTGCTTTAATTTTTATAATTAGGCCATTAGGGATATTGTCCCCTAATTACACATCCCTGTTTTGCTTGTGCTCCGGGCTTCTAAAACTATGCAAGCATTTCTTTGAACCTAAAGTGGGATAGAGCCTAGAGGAAGAAGTGAAGAATTGTATTCATCACAAGCTTTGCAATATTAAAATTTGTCTTCTTTATTTTGTTCTGTAGGTGAAGTCATACCCTCCTCGTGTTTTCAGTCTTGAAGAGAGCAACTTGAGTCTGGAAGAAGCAGGACTGATCAGTAAGCAAGAAGTTTTACTCCTGCAAAAAATATAGGCCATCATATTAAAAAAATTAGTCAATTTGCGTATACAGAAAAGGCGTAGTTTGTGGTGACTGACAATATTGTGCTGGAAGTACAGTTGAGTGTTGGGTTTTTCTGTATGTTTTGATTTAGAAGAAATGCATCTAGTTAATCATAGATTCTGTTGTTGATTTTGGGCGAGAGTAGTAAAGGACTGTATTTGCCCTTCGTAAGCAAATAGATTGATTTAGCTGAGGCTAAGGAATAGTTGGGGCTCATTCAGCTAGAAGTTCTGGCTTCTTTGATCGGGAATGTTATAAGAACATATAAAAAGGCAAAGATAAGGGTTTATTTTAAGAAACCCCAATATTAAACAAAGAAGGAATAATGTCTATTAGATTTTGCATATACGCTTGTATTCTTAAGTTTTTGCTTACAGGCTTGTTTGTACCTGCAAAAGGGTACTGCTATCCATGATGATATTACAACTAGTCAACTAGTGCATCAAATGATATAAACTTGAAATGTTGAAATCTTATGGGCATCTCCTCTACCCGCTTTTCTTCCAGATTAAAGCCAGGTCCACAGATTAAAGGCAGGTTGGGCATTTTACGACAGACCGGTCATATTTCTAATCAGACTTGGGATGCTGCAAGAGAAGCGGGTAGAGGAGATGCCCATAAGATTAGGGTTTATAATTATAGTTGACAGATACCGACGCCTGACAGAGTAGTTCAAAATATGATTAGGGCTGGTTTTTATGGTATTCACACTATAGGTAATTATAGCGTAGACCGAGGCTTGCTTACAGGCTTAGTTGATAGGTGGCGTGATGAGACGCACACGTTACATTTTGTCGGTGGAGAGTTGGGGATATCTTTACAGAATGTAAAGATTATGCTTGGTCTCAGGGTGGATGGTCTTGTTGTTACCCGATCGGAGCGGAATGATAACAGGGCGAGCAGGTTAGATATGATAGAGAGTTTGTTGGGTGTTAGACCGGCTGACAATCAAGTGGATACAAACTGTTTGACAGTTAGACTTGATTGGATGTTGCACACCTTTGGTGAATTACCCCCAACCCTAGTGAGGACCGTTTGCTATATCAGTCTAGGGCTGCCATGTTATTATTACTGGGGGCACATGTGTTTTCAGATAAGAGCAGTGATCAGATTCCACTCTGGCCTCTGCCATTTCTGGAGGATTTTGACACATGTGCTGAGTATAGTTGGGGATCAGCTCTTCTGGCCTGGTTAGAGGCTAATCTATGCAAGTTGGTACGTGTTAAGGCAAACGGAGTAAGCGGGGCGGTGATGTTTCTTGATATGTGGGCGATGACCAGACTACTGCCGGTTAGACCATGTGAAGAGCTACCGGAAGATATCGATCCACCTGAGGGCTGGCCTAGGTTCCCCCTCGGTTACAGGTATGATATTATTTAGTTTTTGTATTGGATTTGTGTTTTTTTTATTGTGTCATCTATCATTTACTTATCTTATTTATATTTATTGTTTATCGGGTTTTGTTTGTATATTACAGATGGAAGATTTGGAGGCAAACTAACCTTAAGTCATATGTCTACGGACATAATGTGGTCCACATACGTGACCAGTTTGACAATATGTCGCATGAACATGTAAATTTTAATTTTCTTATTTCCTACATGCAACTTACGTATTATATGTTGTATATGTTTGCATTGGTCTTATGTTCGCAGAATTTTATTACTAGTATTTTTAAACTCTTGTTTACATATTCTAATAATCAGCAAAATTAATGATAACTCAATGATAACCAATTAATGATAACTAAATAATGATAAATCAATGATAACCAATTAATAATAACCAAACAATGATAACTCAATTATAATCAAACAATGATAACTCAATTTTTTAATCATAACCAAACAATGATAACTCAATTTTTTAATCATAACCAAACACATTTAATGATAACCAAATGATAACTCAATTTTTTTATAAAACGGATAAAATATCAACAATCCCAATTTTTATTGGTGATTTGGGCAAACAAACTAATTAAAAAACATAATTTTATAAAACCCATAATTTTCAAAACGGGTAAATATTAATAAAGCGTAACAATTTTTAATTTTCTCAATCAAAACAAATAACCATCATAAACATGTAGCATCATAACCAAACCATTAGTAATAAATATCTAAATAACACAAATTTGAATAAAAACCCTAATTTTTTTATTAAATGAGACAAATATCAACAATTATTATAATTTCTATAATTAATATAAACAAACAACAAACAATTATATATAGCTAAGTGAATTATGTATTTGCATATTTTATATATTTTTTCCTATTTTACAAATTGAAATTACACACACAAAAAAAAAATACATGCAAACCGTACATTAAATGTACGGTTTGCATAAAAACACTGTAAACTGTAGATTTTTTTTACGGTTTGTGTGTTTTTTCAGAAAAAATGTAGTATAAAAATCCAAACTCTATTTAAAATTCGATATATTGTGTAAAAGATGTTTCTATTTGATAGAATTCTTTGATTGTGATTATCATACATAGGCGCAAAAGACCATGGTGTTGTTTTGGCCTTTACCATGGTGTAAAAGACCAGTCTACTGTCTCAAAAGACCGTGCTTAAGGAAAAAACTCATTACAGTTTGAAAAGGCAGTATGTATTACTATCAAAGAGGATATTAATTAAAAAGCATACCATTTTGAAGGACAATACCATTTAGCATTTGCATGCCCTTATTGCTTCGGCCTTAAGATAACTGAAATTCATATCCGTTATTCTAGTTGCAGTTTTGCAGTTAAGTTTCAACTGATTTTGCAACCACAGTTGGAACCAAGTGTATTAATGGACAGAACAGTTTATTTAAATGTACTTGAAATAAATCACACGTACATTTAACAATGGAGTTCACCCCACTGGGCTACGTCTACGGGGTATTTACCCAGATTATGATATTATAAAAGCTTACAATATAGGATTCAAGTCTTAATGAAAAACTCTCACTCCCTCTAGGTTTTTCTGTCTATCTCTATACTGCTCATAACTTATAACTATCAATTATAAAATCAATGGCATCCCACCATTGTTTTCTTTTAAAGCTCACTGTGTATTCTCTCAAGAATGAGTTCTTTATAATTTAGAACACACACCTTTTACAAACTAAGTTATCAACTATTTATACAAGTAAAAACAATCTTCTTGCTTCACGATCTTTTATGATTGCTTTGACTCTTTTGATTGGCTTCATTCTTTCCATGTATCACAAGACTTTTCAGCGTAGGATTGACTCCAATTTTCATAAGTTAAAACCTGTTAAATAACTAGCCTGGAAATAGGAGTTAGTCTTTTCCTACAACAAGAAAACATATAAGATAATATTTTTTAGAGATAATATTTTTAAATATACATATGAAACATTAACTCCATATTTCACTCAATCTTAAACGAATCATACTGAATTTGATAAGGAACAAAGATTGAAACAAGTGATAAAGATTTTGCATAAGCATGGCGATATAGATTTACCTATCTAAAGGAAACATATCTTTATAAACTAATCTCTTTATATCTTTTAGGAAACATCTTTCCTTATCACTTTAATATTCTCAATATAAACGAACTAAACCTTTAAGAGCATATGAGAATATATCATGCATACTTTAAAACAAATAATTATCATTAAAGAATAGTAATGCAAAATTACAGAACTAGACAGAATCATGCAGAACAGCAGGTTGGAACTGTGGTTGCAACTGAGGTTGCAACATTATTTGAAACCAACAACGTTGTCGTAGTAGGTTGTAACTGAGGTTGCAACATTGCTTGAAACCAACAACGCTATCTTTAGTAGGTTGTAACTGAGGTTGCAACATTGCTTGAAACCAACAACATTGTATAAGTTCTTAACAAACAAGTAGGATTATTTAGTGCAAACCAATAGACAACAGATAGTATTTAAACCAGAAATCTGGTCCTAACAATCTCCCCTTTTGTCATTGGTTTTGACAAATCATCTAAGTTTATAAAAACATTAATCCACCTGCAAAATACAATTTTCAACACAGTCTTTTACTGTATATCATTTATCAGTGCTTTTGTGACAACTATTTAAGCTCCCCCTGCAAGTTAGAATAGCAAGCAACATATAAGCACAAAATATATATTCATTCACCAGAGTTTCAGAATGTATTCAATTTTAAAGACAATCACAATTCAAAAGGAAATTGCAGAAATTTTAAGGTCAAAAAATGATGGCACAACATAGTCTTAACACAGCAATTGAAATTGAAATTTAAAAACATAAACATGAAGTCTTGGAATTGAAATTGAAACTTGAAACTTAAAAACATAAACTTCTTCATCTCCCCCTATTTGTCATAATCCAGACAAACTAGTTAAGAGGCCTGTCTGAATGAGGTGCCCTTTCCCTTAGAGGTTCATCTCTGACAATATCTTCCTCTTCTTCTTCACTACTTATTGAGAAGCCATCATCACTGTCACTATCATCCTCACTTTTTGTGAGATTCTCCAGTAGCTTCTTGATCTGATAGTCATCTGTATCTAGGTCAGCTCTTCTTTCTTGATTGCAAGACAGTTTTTGTTGAAGATACCACCTCACACCTTTCTTTTTTGAAGGAGCACTAGATGTCTCCTTTTATTTTCCTTTTTCTCCAGAGATATCATTGACATGCACTTCCTTTAGTAGTTTTGCAGAAATATATAGGGCAAGAGGACAACTTATAGTTGGTTCAGAGGAGATTCTAATAGGATGTGTACCAGATATTTTACAGGCTTGAGACAGAATTATCCCAGTGATTAGGCAAGGAAAAGCTAGCAGAATGGAGGGTGATTTAGAATCACTGAAATCTTTGATGAGATTAAACACATGATTACCAAAGTTAATTTGTAATGAGGACATGATCTTATAGAGAAATACAGCCATATCTTTGTTCACTTTAGAGGGTTGTTTAGTAGGAGTCCAATTAAACCTAGTATTTTTGTGTAGCACAGCAGCACACAGAGTGAGTGAGGATGTCTTGATGGAAGTGCCATCAAATCTATTATTCTTCCCAGTAAGAACAAGAGCTATAACTTCCATATCATAATCAAGACTATTCTCAGAAGGACTAGGAGAACTGAGATAATCATTGATCAATTTAGGGGTAAAATCAAAAGTTAGACCCCTCAAAAATACTCTGCCATAGGCAGGGTTACCCTCATCAAAGACAATCCTACTTAAATTAGCATAAAATTCCTTAACAACAACAGGATAATAGGAGTCAGGATAGCAAATAGTTCTATCTAAGCCAACATCAGAGAGTAATTTCTCAACATGCACCTGTATGTGCTGATAACTAACCAAATTTAATCTCCTTTCAGAGTGAATTTTCCTACTAGCAAAAGACCTGAACCTCCTAAATATTTTCCTATTCCAGAATCTAGGATCAACCTCATTGAATTTAGGATCATAAGTAAAACCAACAAAGATAGGATCATCCTCTAGATTTCTCCTAGCACGTATTTTAGACCTCTGTTTCTTAGAAAAGGAAGACTCACTTACCTTGGCCTTAGAGCCTGGACTGGTTTGGGATTGATTAATGAAGTCCCTAAGAGTACTATCATTTTTATAGCTGAGATTGGGGTTCTTAGGAGAATTGGAAGACATGGTTTCAACCTAGGTTGTAACTGCACTTAGAACTTCGCTGCGTGGGTTTTACAGTTAACCTAGGGATTTTAATAGAAAGAGAAAGAGAGAGAGAAATTCTGATTTTGTTAATGAATTGGGATAGTAAAAGAGATTAGTATAAATAGCAATTAAGCCCAAATCTTTTTACAATTTGAAAAAGATACACTCAAATCAATTTTGAAACAGATTTTGCTAGAATTAAGGAAGTTTCTTTGCAACAGAAATTTAAAAATTAAATCACAATGAAATCACGAAGGAAACAGTTTTCAGTAAGATAAATCCAGCAAATTATATAGATAAACATTCCTTGTAAACAGATTTATCCAAAATTTGAATATTCAAGAGTTGAAATTTTTGAAGGAAATTTGACTTGTTTAAAAAAAAATATAGCAGTTGTATAAGATATAGAACTTTGAAAATTCAAGAATCTAGCCATTTACTCAAGAAAATATATTTATCATTGAATAACTTGAATAAAAATTAAATCTTAGGAGCTTATATTGAGCAAATCCATTTTTTTCTCTACACAAAAACTAGATTAATGACCTCAGTAAGGAAAAAGTATAAGTGATGTCAAAAATCACAAGACTTTGTCTTGGCTTTTTCATTAGATTTCATCACCATGATTAGTTATCATAGACATTATGACAATTATTATGAAAACACAGATATGTTCTGTACTGAAAGAACATGATTTCAACTAGGGTTGCAACTGAGCTTGCAACCAGCTTATCAAAAAAAAGTACACTTTGTGCTTGCAACTCTATTACCAGAGAGGTTTTTGAGACACCAAATAGCGGCTTTTTCAAGATAAAAACTTCGAAGCTCAATTAAGACTTACCTTAGAGATAAAATATATTGAAAGTACCCAAAACAGACATATTTAGCAAGAGTATACAATTAGATCTATAGTGACATACCCCTATATCACTTCTTAATGATTCAAACTTGTTTGTATCAAGGGGCTTTGTGAAAATATCTGCTAATTGTCTTTCAGTTGAAACATTTTCCAAAATTAAGCTCTTTTCTTCAACCAGTTCTCTAATAAAATGGTGCCTTAGATCAATATGTTTAGTTCTGGAATGTTGAACTGGATTCTTTGCCAAATCTATAGCACTTTTGTTATCACAAAACAAAGTTAATATTTCTTGTTTAACATTATAATCATTTAACATTTGTTTCATCCAAATAAGTTGAGTGCATCCACTTCCAGCTGCAATATATTCTGCCTCAGCAGTAGATAAACAAATGCAGTTTTGCTTTTTACTAAACCATGAAACAAGGTTGTTACCAAAATAAAAACAACCACCATAAGTACTTTTTCTATCATTTATATTACCAGCCCAGTCTGCATCACAGTAACCCACAAGAAAGTGGTTTGTGTCTTTAGAATACCATAGACCTAAGTGAATTATGCCTTTTACATACCTTAACATCCTTTTAACAGCTAGAAGGTGAGGTTCTAAAGGGTTTGCTTGACACCTGACACATACTCCTACACTTAAGCAAAGATCTGGTCTACTAGCAGTTAAATAGAGAAGACTCTCAATCATAGATCTGTACAAGCTAGGACAGATACTCTTACCTTTATCATTCTTGGACAGTTTTAAAGTGGTACTTATAGGAGTTCTTTTCTCTTTGCTATCACTTAAGCCAAATTTCTTGACAAGGTTGTCAGCATACTTACTTTGGCAAAGAAAAATGCCCTTTTCACTTTGTTTAACTTGCAATCTTAGGAAATAAGTTAATTCTCCTCCACGACTCATTTCAAACTCATTTTTCATATCAGAAATGAATTCATCTATCCTATTATCAGAAGTGGAACCAAACACAATGTCATCAACATAGATTTGAGCAATGATTATATCCTTTGTAGTTTTCTTAGTGAACAGAGTTTTATCAACTCCCCCTCTGTTGAAACCTTTTTCAATTAAGAACTTGGTTAATCTATCATACCAAGCTCTAAGAGCTTACTTTAAACCATACAAGGCCTTTTCAGCAAATAGACATGTTCAGGGAATTTAGGATCTTCAAATCCCTTAGGTTGACAAACATAAAATTCTTTATTAATCACACCATTCAGAAAAGCACTCTTAATGTCAAGTTGAAATAGTTTAAAATCATACAGACATGCAAGAGAGAGTAACATTCTAATAGATTCAATTCTAGCTACAGGAGCAAAGGTTTTATCAAAGTCAATTTCCTCAATTTGTGTATAACCCTGAGCTACCAACCTGACTTTATTCCTAATAATGACTCCATCTTCATTACTTTTATTTCTAAAGATCCATTTAGTCTCTATAACATTTTTATTAGAAGGTCTGGGTACTAAAGTCCACACATCATTTCTCTCAAATTGATACGGTTCATCTTGCATAGCTAAAATCCATTCACTATCTTTTAAAGCTTCTTTTATATTCTTAGGTTCTAACTGAGGAATGTAACAAGCAAAGTGAACAACATTATTTCTTTTACCTCTGGTTTTCATACCTGAAGTAACTTCTCCTATGACATTGTCAAGAGAATGATTTTTCTGAGTCCTTACATAGCGAGGCTTGCTAATAGATTGAATATGAGAACTTTCTTCTTCTTCTTCAGACTCAGCAGTATTCTGGGTTTCAACTTCGGTTTCAACCTCAGTTATGTAATTTTTGTCCATTACTTTCTAAAGTTTAATTTCAATTTTTTTGACTAATTTGCAATTTTTTCGAAATTCAGTGACTGAAATGTAATTTCTGCAAACTTCAGCCAAACCAGAGATTAAATGTACGGTTTGGCTGAAGTTTGCAGAAATTACATTTCAGTCCCTGCATTTTGTAAAAATTGCAATTCAGTCCAAACCGTAGATTAAATGTACGGTTTGCCTGAAGTTTACAGAAATTACATTTCAGTCCCTGAAATTTGAAAAAATTGCAATTTAGCCCAAACCGTAGATTAAATGTACGGTTCGTACAAAAAATGTAAGGTTTGTGCGTTTTTTCAGAAAAAATATAGTATAAAAATCCGGCCTCAATAAAAATAGCCTCATGATTTCTGAACATTGATAGAGAGAATTGTAAATCTAAACCAATTACGTTTTTAATTATAAATTTCATGTACACTATTTGTTTTGTGAAAGAAATTTCTACCGCTATATATGTATGAGTAACAAATTAAAATCGACTTTTATTTTGATTTTTTCTGTTTCAAAATTATAGTCCTCAAGATAACTCGGAAATTTTATTCAAAGTATTTTCCAGTAGTAACAAAAGTATGATGTACGATATTTTATGAAGATATAATATTTTTTTAACCACCACCAAAATACAATAAATTATAACTCCTAAACATTACTCAGTCAAACCAAATAACTACACAGTCAAACACTAGTACGAACAAAAAAAATATTTTAGTAGCTGGTTATGAATATGTAACCATATTAGTCAAAAAGCATGATATCTTAAAATTTATTACAAAGATAACAAAAAGTAATTTTTTCAGGCTATATAAATAAGTCTTTCTTATCCCATTGATCCATCACATTATTTTCTAGAGAGTTTTTTTTGCAATTTCCAACTTTGACTTGAGTTTTTTTTTGTAAGCAATGGAAAATGTCATAAGATATGATCATTCAAAGATCTATAGAAAGGAAACAAATATTCTGGTGCTTGATCATAATCAGGAAATGGTAGCTTCGTTGGCAAAAATTTTAATGGTTTTTGTTTATACAGGTAATTATTGTTTATTTGAATTCGAATCACCTCAAAATAGAACTATTATTTCAATTCATGATCATCATGATTTTTTCTCTTCATTTATTCATGTTATTTTAAATTAACGCGGGACACAAAAAAGTTAGATTTCATCTTATATACGACACCGAAACATATAATTGGTTGCTTTCCGAATAATTTTACTTAACTCACGAACCGACAAAATTAGATTCCAGTTTAGATTCGATATCTCAAATGTTATTTATCGTCCATGTGAGACCGAATCAAAAATATTATTTGTATCATTCAATATTTTTTTTATATAACATGAGTAACGTATTACTAGCTTTTCTTATTCCAACAAACGACAAACTTGTGTTTGTGATTTTAGATTCAAAATATCAGAACGTGTTTTTTCTCTTCGGAGCATTCATGACTCTAGCTAATAATACCAAGCAAATACTTAACATGCATTGAATTGAGATGGATGAATACAATATATAGTTACGTTCATCGAAAACTTTTATGTATAAGGACACCAATAATTTTATATACGTTATGATATAGAATTCTAAATTACCATTAATTAACCACCACGTAATAAGTCCATTGAGTCAACTAATCAGTACTAGAGATCTAAACGGGCTTTTGTTTTTATCTCTCGACTTGAAATCTCTTCATATCTATGTTCAATTTACACGCCGTTAAAGATAAACGTGAGTATGCCACATTATTTATGATTTGTTTCGTTCCTTTAATGTAACATATGTTTTTTAACTTTTATTTTTCTTGATGTTCAGTTTTCGTGGCTCAATCGGAAGATGTGGCTTTCTTGATACTGTCAGATGATACCAAAAAAATTGATCTCGTTCTTATGGATACTGGATTAGCTAATGGCAATGGGTCTTTCCTTTTCAGCAAGATCAAAACAAAAATACCGACAATACGTAAGTCGTAAATTATCATTAACAGGTTTACTAGTTATAGTGTATCATTATGGGAGGACACATGTTCTTATATCGCCTTAATGAATGATGATATAGACACAATTACGTTTTCTTCTGAAAAATTACCGGACACTAACGATATATCTGTAATTTAGATGCTATTTATTGTTGGGGAAACAAAACTACAAACAAGAAATCAACTCATTTATATAGGAATTTATATAAACATGTCTGTAGAGCTTAAACATGTCTGTAGATCCATGCAATGAACGGTTGTGATTAAAATGAAATCGACAAAACTACAGTGTCTTACATGTTTTGTATAAGTATAAGCTTGTTTGGTAAAAAAAAAAAAATTAAGACTAAAGACAATATCTCTTTTCTTTTTTATTTCACTTATAGAAGGACTATTTTAAACCATTTTAATACGTTTTATTTTCTCTACATTTGACCTAAAAACAGTGATGTCGAGTGACTATGGCTTTATGGATGCAAAAGAGGCCCTCAACAATGGTGCATATTTCTATATGAGAAAACCTATTGGTTTGTACAATATAATAAACCTATGGCAACATGCCATGTCAGCTAAGTTTCAGCTCAAACCTAATATGAAATACAATGGTAAGAGAGTAGAAATAATCGGTCTTGAAGAAAATAATGAAACTGAAAGATTTGAAAACAACAAGGCAGCAAAACTGAAGAAGAGAGCAGCAAAAAAGACAATTTGCCGGAATGGAACCGATGAATCTGTGAGAAAGAGGAGAATGAAGGCTCATGGCACTTCGAAAGCATATCAAGTTGGGTATAATATTGGTATGCAACTTAGTGATAAACTTGTTTCATTATTATTTATTACCCACACTTATCAAAAAAGTCACAGAAAAAAACAAAAGCCAAGAACGTATCATTTTTACCCTTTTTAGTTTAAGGGAAGGCTGGATGTGTTGATGAAACGTTCGATGTTATAAACAATGTGGTATGCAATATTAGTTTGATAAAAACTAGTCGTGCTGTTTATTTTGTGCATATGAAGTCATCTATGTCAAATGCCTAACATGTGTTTGATTTATGCGGTTTTGGGTTAGATCAAAACCCAGCGAAAAGCCTCGAGATGATGAATGTTGAGCCTAGCATAACTCAAACGCAAGTAGCTGGTTCCGTCCAGGTTTGTGCTCCTTTTTCTTTTCGGGTACATAATATAGATCCTTCATTTTTTTAACTCCTCAAGTATATAAAGTTTGTGAGAAAATTCTCATAGATATCAAATTTAAATACATAACACTGTGTAACTGTGTTTTAATATTTCCATATATAGTTGCAGATAAAGAATATACTCTTAAATTACAAGAAGTGGATAGTTAAGTGGCACTTTGGGATTATTTGGATCGGATGAGTAAACTTTGGGCAATTTTTATTTGCAACTAAAAGTGTGTTTGGTGCAAAGTAGTGCACGAATTAACACATTTAAAGTAGTACTACAGTATTTTCCAAGGAAAAAAGTATATGTCTGATATTAAGGTACTAGAATCCAAATAAGGAATACGATATTCACTACTCCCTAAACAAATTATGTATCCTTTTTTTTTTATCAGAGGAGAACTATCATAATTGTAAGTATTTCAAAATCGTATATATAGTTATGTATGTAATAGTACTGGATACACCCAAAAGAGCCTTCAAGTTTTAAGTACAATCTTTTTGAAGTTGTACCTTTGTTACGATGATTTCACTTCCTTGATGAATTGGAAATTACATGTCTAAATCGGTTGTTTTTTCTTCCTTAGGCCCGCCATCGGGGACCAGGGAGATATGGAAGAATGCCAATGATGTGCATGCCCGTAAACTCCCCCCAACAATCTTCGCTCCAAGGAACAGAGGTGAATCTCTGGGAACACCACATGGCCTTAATCGAGAACAATGTGAATAGTGATGCTATACTGGGAAGCTTTTCTGGAAAAAATAATTATTTTGGGGGTTTTCCCGAAAACATGGCGCCGATATCGACGAATTTGATAGAAGTTGACGATTCTCAACCATCATCATCTAAACACAAAGAGGGACCGCTCGAAGAGCCCTTGGTTCCATTATTTGTGAACAATTCCCAGAATGATAGTGGTTTCGATCTTTTTCTTGATAACGTTTTTAGGAATATTGATGATTTTATTGATTTTTTGGATAGCCTTGAACCATTTTTAACAAACTCCGGCACCAATGCTGCATTCGAGATGGAGGACTTTAACAATTTCATCTTTTCAAATGTCATTGAAACAACTCCTAACCCCCATGAAGTAGACGATCAAATGCTGTCAGCGGAGGATTTTGAGAGTTTCCCTTATGGGGACTACTTTCTCATGTTTGACGAGGTTTGTTTTCTTCTGATCATATTTTTTGCTTAAATGAGTTTAAATATTCAATAGTCGACTCCCCCCAACTATATAGTTTGATAATTTAGTTCATTCACGGTCTTATAATTGTACTTGACCTTATTTGCTTCTTTCACTCGAGAGAGAGGACTCCCTTGTTTGGTTACACCTTTTAAGCTATTATTTTTATACTTAGAAATTGGTTGCATTTGGTTGCTAAATTAAAAGTTTTGCTCTTGTGGTTTTTTAGCTTGAAAATCCAGAACATTCGATGAACTCTTGACCGCAAAACCAACTCAAATATCTACTTAAAAGCTGCAACCAAACAACCGCATAAATGAACATAAGTATAGTAACTGTGTGTGTGTTTCTATATAAGAAAAGATGACATTATTGTCAAATTTTAGTAATATTAAAACTTTAAAATTGGCTGGGTTGTAGATAGGTTTCTTGGTGAAATTGTAAAGGTGTAGTTGTCAAAGATGTAGCTTGGGCAAGATTGCTGACATTCGAATTCAGCCTTCTAATTAAGTTCTAACTGTAACGTTACATTTGATACTTTATACGTACTAAATAATAACGATGTTGACGTTATTTATCTTGCAGGCTGAGGAGAATTGACATTGAAGAAAAGCAATAGTATAAGATGGTCCAAGGCCATATAGCAATCCTGTCAACTTTCTTTTGAAAGTTTAAATATGTAATCATATATAAATAAAAAACCGTCGACTTTATCATGATGCAAATTTCAAGTTTGAGCTGTAATTGTGATGCCCATGTTCAGTTATATCATCAGACGTTAAGTTCAACTGCAAGTTGTTTTTGAAATTTGATTAAACTTGTGAATGCTAGTCGCTAGATACATATTATCCTTTATGGTTGTAAAAAAAAAAAAAACTCTCAATTATTTAACAATATTTGGTCGACGTTATTAAGACAATAAATGGTTAATATGAGTATGTTGCATATAATAAATTGAGAATATCCTAAAGTTTTTTATGAAAAGGCAATGCTAATAATCACCACCAAGGCTCTAAAGTTTCATGCGACCTTGATATCAAAAGAAGAAGGCAGTGGAAAGTAATAGCTTTTGGATCCAAAAAACTTCTAAGTTTACTCCATGTATATTGTATTTAGAAAAAATATATTGTATCTAAGCATTGTAAAAATATGAGCAAATTAAATCAGTTTTCTCAAGAATTTGGACTTAAACAAGATTAGTATATATATTAGGAATTCATAAACTCATTACGTCTCTAAATTTCCACTATGATGTTTCAAAATGGGAGTTTATATATTTAAATTAGCAATGCAAAAATGATAAAAAGAAATTACTGTATTCTATAACAATTTTTTATATCATTAACGTACCAAATGTTTTATATACCGTAAATTCGTTACGATAATGATAGCACACTATCTTACCAACATCTTAAAACACAATCAAAAACTATATTATTTCACTAAGATGTCTAAACTCTAACATCAGAAAATTAATTGTACGAGTCCAGACACATTTCTACTATCTAGCTAAACTCTAAGATCAGAAAATTAATATACGAGTATCTACACATTTATACTACAGTAAGTATGTACAAAGTATATTTAATGTATAACTATGATCCATAAATATGTTTATATAATCGTTTTTTTATATGAAATTTAATAAATCTTAGAAATGTGAAATTTAGTTAGAAATGTTATCGTTTTTTTTTATATGTAATCGTAATTTTTTGTTGGTTTTGACAATTTATAAGATAATAATATTAATAAATTTATTATTTTTTTTGAAAATTTATAAAATAGTAATATTAATAAATACCCAAAAAATAAATATAAAAGTCGATGGTAAGGATTTTTTTGAATAAAAAAATTATAAATACATAAAAAAAAAAAAAGACAATAACATAACCAATCTAATTAACATGATCAAAATTCAAATGTAGTCCCACTTTTATTAGATTTGGCACTACAATTACTCACTTCGTTGTACTTTACAAAATTACGTATAATTTTAATCGATTTATAATATATATTAAAATTATCAAAATAAAAACTAAATAATATAATTTAATATTTAAATGATATGATTAAGTGTTAACAAAATTTATTAGAAAAAGTGAGGGACCAAAATTGGAAGTCATTTATATAGTGTGAGTGATTAGATAGAAGGGGAGAGTAAAATAGTGACTAATACTGATTAGCTATTTAATACTAGTCCATTATAGTAAAGGTACAACTCTCTAGTTTCTTCCCCCTCATTTTATCATACGCGTAATAAGCACAGTTTGGTTCAGATAAAAACAACACTCTTATCTCTATATCTCTATATCTCTCTCTAGAATGGCGGCGATTGGTGATGAAGAAGCGATCGATACCTTCGTCACCGTCACCGGCGCATCTCACTCCATCGCCCTTCAAACCCTACAGGTATGTATTTGTGTGATTTTGGAATTATATTTTTGTTAGGGTTTGCGACTTTGTTTTTAATTATTCATTTCTGAGATTATAGTTTATGTACCTTAAAGTTATTATTCGGCTTTGATACTCTGTATATATTCATATTTACATATTTACATATTTACATACATATACATACATACATATATATGTATGTGTGTGTGTATTTATGAGATTTGGGATTGGTTTAATGTGGAATTATGTTGTTATTAGAGTTTGATACGCAGTTTTTAATTAATCATTAACTTGTTAGATTCGGCTTTGATATTCTGTATTACTTATGTATGCATGTCTGTTTATATATGTATGTATGTATTTGTGCGATTTTGGATTAATTCAATGTGGAATTAGATTCTTGTTAGGGTTTGGTACTTTGTTTTTAATTATTTATTTCTGAGTGGTTTTTGAACCTTAAGTTGATATTCGGCTTTGATACTCTGTATATATTCATATTTACATATACATACATATATATATATATATGTATGTGTGTGTGTGTGTGTGTGTGTATTTATGAGATTTTGGATTGGTTCAATGTGGAATTATGTTGTTATTAGGGTTTGATCCACAGTTTTTAATTAATCATTAAGTTGTTAGATTCTATTCTGTATTACGTATGTACATATGTATGCATGTATATATGGAATTAGATTCTTGTTAGGGTTTGGTATTTTGTTTTTAATTATTCATTTCCGAACCTTACTTGTTGTTTTATTCGACATTGCTATGTATATATACATATTTACATACATAAACATATATATATATGTGTGTGTGTGTGTGTGTATTTTTATGTGTTTTTTGATTGATTCAATGTGGAATTAGATTCTTGTTAAGGTTTGATACGCCGTTTTTAATTATTCATTTGTGAGTAGTTTCTGTACCTTAGGTTGTTATATTCGGATTTGATATTCTGTATTACATATGTATGTATATGTCTGTTTTTGTATGTGATATTGTAATATTTTATCTAATTGATTGTGAAATGAGATTCTTGATAGGGTTAGTGACACTTTTCAGTATTTATTTATGAGCTTTAATTGTTTAATTTCAGTTTACAAATTATAGAATATTTATTTGTATGTGGTTTTTAATTGATTGAGGAAATTAGATTCTTGTTAGTTAACAACTATTCATTTCTGAGTTTTCGTTTTTATATTAAATTTCAGGAATCTAGGTTATGTGTTTATTTATAGACTATAATTAATATAATGTGGTAATAGATTCGCGTTAGGGTTAGTTAAAAGTGATTGTATTGTTTCGAACACTAGCGGAGTTGATTTTGGGAAATAATTAGACAATGTTAGTACAACGGTAGAAAGAATATGATTTTTTTTCCAGAAACTGATCGATTTAGAAGGAGTTCCTTTATTCAAGAGCTGACTAATATTTCTTGTTATGAAATTAGTTTAGTTCTTGATTGTGAAATTGGATGTTCGTTAACCTGTCTAGTCACTATTAGTGTTTTAAAGTGAAATGAAGTTTTTATTTTACCATTAGTAGATACAGAAGAAGAAATTATCGAAATGTAAAATATTCTTTTGTAATGATTGATTTAAGGGGAGATATCTTATCTACTTGGCGGTCTGTTTTTTGGAATTAGTTTAACTCTCGATTGTGGGACTAAACAATTTAAAATAAAAGGAATGATCGCTAAGGTAATTAAAAATACAAGAAATGATCAATAAGGTAAGAAAAATACAAGAAATGATCAATAAGGTCTGCTTAAAACTTCCGACTAGAATGTTAAAATTTCTGATCGTGGAATTGGATTTTTGTTTAATAATGATCAATGAGATAGAAGAAACTTGCTGTCGAATCTGTTGAGTGAGGTTAATGTACATTATACAGTACAATGCATTGAACAAAGCATCAGAATAGTTTAATAATATTTTGATCGATTCCACTAACTTCTTTTTACATTCAAGAGGTGTTGATTTTTTCCAATAGGAAAGGGATACGATAGAAACGATTGTAAATATGATCAGAAAAATAAAAATTTCAAATATGTCATAATTGATCAGGAAAGGAATACGGTAGAAACGAATATAAATTCAAGGAAAGTTTGACAACACTCAATTTGTTAACCACCATACACCATAAGTAAGATAATAGATGAGTTGCCAAGTCTTTAATATAAACAGAATGAACAGTAAGTTCATGTTAAAGAGACTAAATATATATAAATCTGACATTGTTTAATCATTGCTGTTCAGATTTTCCATTAGTTTGTTCTGATTTTTTTTGGAAATTAGTTTGTTCTGATTTATCATTGCTGTTCGGAGCAGAGTTTATTGCAGTAGATTTTCTTAAATGAACCTAAGTGTTTGTTGTACTCATCTTTGAAATTCCATACCACGTAATTTGCAGTAGATTTTCTTAAATGAACCTAAGTGTTTTTTTGGGTAAATGTTACTACAATTTTGATAGGATTAGTTACGTGCAATTTGTATTCAGTTTCACTTCTGCGCTTTAATTGATACATTTGATTTTCAGAAGTCTAGATTGTTTATGCATATGCTTTTAGGTGGTTTTGGACTGGTTCGCTGAGGTGGATTAAATAAATGTTAGGGTTAGTTGGAAGTGATTTTATTTTCTTGACCAGTAATGGAATTGAATTTTGGTTAGTTAATTATATAGTGTTAAGTTTACAATAAGAATGTGGCACACTTACAAACGACAAGTAAGCGACAAAAGAATATAAACTATAAAGTCACTGATCGATGCAGATACATTTTTTATTCAATATTTAATTAGTATTTTTTGTTTGATGAACTGTTTGTTTTACGAGCACTAGATACATAAGACAATGGACAAATATCGAAAGCATATTCTTATTTGAAAGTGATTTATTTAAGGGGGTTTCTTTCTCTACTTGGAGATCTTTTTGATATTTCTGATGGTGACATTAATTTAACTCTTGGTTGAAAATGATCACGTAAGATAAAAAAAACTTCCGGTCTTGTATCTATTGACTGAAAAAGTGTTTTAAATTGAGGTCTGCTTAATAGTTCTTATTGTGGAATGTTGAAGTTTCATTTGTGGAATTAGATTTTTGTTAACTTTCTGCAGAATCTATCGAGTTAGATTAACGTTACATAAAACAACTATACAAAACAACGATGTTCTACAATATACAATTAAAAAATATTGGATACACAATCAAACTAGGCAGATAAATGTTGTAATACTATTTTAATTGTCATGGTCTATTGATTTTTGCGATTGTGGACTTTATACAATTCTCAATTCTGGAACTGGTTTTTGGTTGACATTCTTAATGAGTGTGTCGAGTCATAAAATACTTTTGCTCAATAGAAAAGAGTGGTATAATAGAAATGATGGTAGAACTTGATCAAAGAAATAAAAGAAACTTTTCAAACATGTCATATTTGATCAGGAGAGTTGCTTGATTTAATTCAAGGAACATTTAACCATTTGCCAAAAGTAAAGAGTACAAGACAATTGATGAGTTGTCAACTCTCTCTATTTTAAGCCGTGTTTGTAAAACTTCCATCAATATGTAGAAGTCTGACACAGGCATAATCTCATTCGAAAGGTTGGTTCTGTACAGATTGATTACATGTGTTAATTTTTGTTGTCAGTTACTTCTTTCCCTGCTTTTTGGCATACGAATTGAGATCTAACAGGGTAAACAACAAGTTCTCCGAGCTTCGTATTAGAGAGACTGAATTTATATAAATCTGACATTTGTCTAATATTGGTAACTTTAGTTTATTTTGATGTATCATTGATTCATTTCTGTTCGGAGCAGAGTTCATGCTGTAGCTTATTCAAAATTAATGAAATCAAACTAAAAGAAAAGGTGACTGTTCAATTTTTGTTCCTAAAGTAGTTACATATCAATCAAGATGTATCTATAACTTGTATTATAAAAATTGCACTCTGGTCATTAAGCCTAATCTGACATTATCGATAGCTTCATATAAGTGCAATTGAAATCAGTAAAACTATAATTTGAATCAGAAATCAGAAAAGCCAACTTTTTAAGTAGTACGGCTCTCAGTCGGTCGACTTTCAAACACTCCAGGTATATATATACATTTATTATATACATATCTATAAATTTACATTCATACATATATGCACATATTTGTATGTTCGTATGCAATTTGGATTGATTCAATGAGGCATTCGATTCTTGTTAGGGTTTGGCTCTCAACTAAAATTATTGATTTCTGACAATAGTTAAATTCGACTTTGGAATTCTATATTATCTATGTATATGTTTTGTATGTGATTTTTTGTTGATGGACTGTGATATTTGATTCTTGGTAGGCTTAGTTTATTTTTTGAAAATCGAGTACAAGGACAATTTTCTGTGACTAATTACGTTTTAGTGATCTAGGTTTCGAATATTAGCTTTTAGTTTTAAGTATTTGTCTCGGGTATTCATTTGGATTATGTGTGTATTTGTATGTGATTTTGGATTAGTTCATTCTGGTATTAGTTTCATGTTAGGGTTAGTTGAAAGTGATTGTATCACTCCAAGTTTCCTTCCAACCAGTGGTGGATTAGATTTTGGTTAGTTAATTATAAAAATTTCGACTGTAAAGAAGAATGCGATATGCTTAAGAAAGATAAGTAGGCAAGAAAAGAATATGAAGAGTTTACCAGTAACTGATAGATTTATAAAGAGTTTTTCTCTTCAAGTTCTTACAAAAATACCTTGTTATGAAATTAGTTTACTTACTGATTGTGCAATTGGATATTAGTTAACCTATATAGTCACTATTAGCATTTAGACCTGAGTTATATGAAGTGATTGTTTTACAAATAGTAGATACAGGAGACGAGCAAACAAAATAGACAGCATTATCTAAACAGACACACAATGCATTCAATTTACAGTACTCATAAATTAGAAAGACTCTTTTTGCACAAATCGATCGACGGAGAGTAAATTATTTCGTACTTTTGCAACTAAAAGAGCCATATTTCTCCTTTCTAAACCATATATTTTGATTTTTTTTTTGTAAAGTGATGTATTTGATCTTGAACCCGTAGAAATGACATGATTTCAAACAGATTTGACCAGAGCATCAAATACATCATATACCAAATGATAAAATCCTCATTCTCACTAACCAGAACTAAATGGACGAAATCATTAATAATTACGTATGTAGATTTGGACAAAGCATAAGAAAGTACTCATCAATAATAAAATTCTCAGCCCTTGGGAGAGTTTATCGCTAAAAAAGGGTCGCATAAATTTCAGCAGAATCAGAGAAAGTACTATTTATGAAAGATGAAGTCCGATCTGGTCCTTGACACTAGACCAAAATTGTAGGAAGTAATTAGTCATTAAAGTATGTTGCCTCTACCACATGCTTTAGAGTTGCTTTTTCGTTCGATCAGTATTGGACCATGGTACAGTTTTGGACCATGAGGAATTTAGTTCAACTAATACCAGAATACTCAAACATCGACAACTGACTATCGTTTTCGTTATATCATTTATTTGTTCGGCTTAAAACTTGCATCCGTTCCAATACCAAACTCAAAGCTACTAAGATGCGATATGTTAGAAATTAATATAACTCATTGTTCTTCATTGATTCAATAAGAATTTGAACTTCAAAACATAACTTAAAATACCAATAGAAAGAAGAACAAATATAAATCAAGCTAAGCATAATTTCACTCCAACCACTAACACAATAAATATCTCGAAAATATGAATATCCCAATAAGATAACAGATAACGCAATAACCTGCAATACACTGATTTTCTGAAGATGAAGCTTCTTGGTCACCACCCGTAAAGCGGGCACAATATGAGCAACAGAATATGCACTTCGAAATCGACACCATTCACCTGTAGCATTTGCTAGGAAGAATATGTCTTAGTATGCTATTCCACAAGAAAAAAAGGATTTTATTTTTATTTTTATGATTTGTACAGATTGCCACAGGCTTATTTAGTAATAGGTCATAATGTCTTAATTCACTATTTCATCGGTCATAGTCCGTGTGTCAAAAGATACAAATTACCAGTAATATCTAAAAAAATCAACAAAACTCAAAAAAATAAAAAAATAAAATAAAAATCGTCTCCCCCACATCTTATCAAAATAAAAAATCTGCCACCACCATCTCTTTTGGTTGCGTTTATAACTCTATGAATGGTTATCCCTATAAAAAGACCATTAGAAAACGCAATATACTACACTATTAGAAAGACCATTAAAAACGCCATTATATATATAAGGGGGAAAAAATACGTTTATTACATTAAAATATATTGTCATTAACGATTTAGCTATCCAACTTTCAATTTTTTCAATTTTAGTATTACACTATAAGAAACTGTCCAATTTAGGTATCAATGTCTAAATAAATCACGGAATCATGTCACATGATAGCACGTGCTTGATAAACTTGAACGTGAGAGGATAATTTTGTTATTCTGCACCAAAATATATCATGCTAGGATAATGTTTTCTACCAAATTTGTATTATGTGCTGATTTTTGTTATATTTGAAATTTGAGATAAATGTTTTTCTATGATGATATATTTTGGTGCATAATAACAAAATTAAGCTCTCACGTGAACGTTTATCAAGCACGTGTTGTCACGTGACATGATTCTGTAATTAATAGGTACTTAAATTAGAAAGTTTCTTATAGTGTGTTAATTGGAAAGTTTATTATAATGTGATACCAAAATTAAGAAAATTAAAAGATAAATACTCAAATTATTAAAATCATATATTTTGATGTATCAAACCTATAAAATCAACTGGCTAGAGAAAACTTGAAACTTTTGCACTTGCATGCAGGTGTTGTTTTGGTCTTTACCATTGTGTAACAGACCAGTCTACTGTCTCAAAAGACCGTGCTTAAGGAAAAAACTCATTACAGTTTGAAAAGGCAGTATATATTACTATCAAAGAGGATATTAATTAAAAAGCATACCATTTTGAATGACAATACCATTTAGCATTTGCATGCCCTTATTGCTTCGGCCTTAACATAACAGTTTAGACCATTATAAAAAGCAGTATATCATTTGAGTTGAAGAAAAAAATTCTATAATTAAATCGAAAGAGCGTATATATATATATATCTATATATAAATCTTGAAATCCTACAACCAAAAACAGCTATAAAAAAAGAGAAGAAACAATCAATATTCTAGCTAGAAACTACATGATATGGAGAAAGATGAGTACTTTTGGCTAATATACAAAGACAATCACTATCAAGTTAGTTGCGCTAGTCAGTGATTTGGAGGGAGGATGTCAGTTTTTATAACATGGGTAGTTTTTGTACATTTTAAAAAATACAACAAAATTGATGAAGTTTAAATTTTAAGGTCACAATTAATTAATGGGCATGCCAGTGATTTAACGTATTAATTAATGGGCATGTAGGGGGGAGGGGGTGTTATATCGAGTAACATGGTCCAACTCGGCTCGCGATTTATTTTGCGAGTTGGATTGTGTCGAGATTTAAATTTTATCAACCGGTCGTCCAAATCCGTCCCGTAATTTATTTTGCCCGTTGGCTTAGAATTGAGCACAATCTATCGCAACCCGTCCCGTACCCACACATAATTATCAAAGTCTAATTTCCAACAAATTTGTACCTATAACTTATTTCCCATAGAAGCGACACTATTAAATCAAGTATGAAATCAAAATCTAGATCATAAAATTAACATGACAAAATACTGATTAAACCACAGAGGGAATTTTTTTTATATGTAAGTCTCATAAAAAAATCTATTATATATGGTAAAGTTTAAAAAGAAAATAAAGTTGCAGCAAATGAAAATTAAGGAACTCCTATTTTTTTTTTATATATAACTAGTGGGAAAAACCAACATTTTTATTAATATAAAAATATGGGTGAAAAACCTCACAAAAAACAAAAAATAAAGTGGAATAATGTTGCAATTACAAAGTAATTTTTTAAACTGCAACCCGACAAAAACTTAAGGACTAAAACATAAATAACAGAAATGAAGTCCACGTGTCCTTTCAAAACTTCAGGTGCGACCACCCCTTCATTTAAAACATAAGAACATTTCCTTTTCTGTTTTGTGAGAGACCGTCTCTCTTCTTCTTCCAAAAATCTTCAAAATTTATTTGATTCGTAAATAAGGAATCGTTATCTCTTCAGTGATGATTACAACCTTTAGATAATCGAAGAATTCTTCTAAACAAGACGAAATTAATGGATATTCATCACACCCCAGATTCACCCGGTAATCTGCTCTTATATTACTTTCTCTTTCTATATGCGTAATTCTTAAATCACGAGTTTTGAATTGATGAGTAATTAGTGTTGGAAAAAAAACCGTAACGGTTTTAAGTTGTGAATGCAATTTAATATTGTAACTTATTTTCCCCCATTTATGTTATTGAAGACATGTAACTTATGACTTGTTTTTTATATAAAAAACATGCATGTATCTAACTTTTCTAAGACAAAAAAATAAAAAGAAACATACATGGCATATACACACATTCACACACATACACATGCATACATATAGAGAGAGAGTACCGCACCACCAACGGTCCGACCGTGGCTCGGTGCTGTTTTCGCCGAGTCACATGTGATAGACGTTGTACCTTGGGAACGAAGTGCCCCATGTAGCCAGAAGCAGAGGTGGCGGGGCAAATATCGTTTAAGGGAAACTGCTTGCAGTTACCTCGTCTCGGACTTTAGTCCATTTCGGTATCATTTACATTATTTTACGTTAATTCTTGTAATTGATATTTATATATTTGAGGAAACCATTTTCTGTTTATTTGTCCATTTCTTTTCCGTAGAAATTATTGTATTTATTTACAACGTACCCAACAATCTTAAACGATATTTCTTATGTTTCGTACGTTAATACAATAATTTTGGTGTTTGGATAAACAGAAAATTATTTCCGTGGCTAAGGCAGTTTTTGGAAAATCAATTTTTAACAAAATTTGGTTTTAAGAAATTGGTGTTTACGTGTTTGTTTGCGATTTGAGATTATGATTGAGTTATAACTATAATTTTTAGTTTCAGTGAAATTTCATGATTGTAGTAAACATTCCTAAGGTTGTTTACTTAGACAATGTTTGGCATGCCTCTGAAATTTGTTTAGAAAAATATTTTTAGAAACATTTACAGTGTAATAAGTTTGGTGTTCATTCATCCTTGTTAACTGTTAAGTTATTCTATTTCTTTTTTATATATTTATTGCAAACAGGCGAACGCACGCGGTTTACAAAATTCGTTATTAGGAATTGTTCTTTTGCTTGTAAAGAAATATAACTCTTTCTTGCTGAAAAAACTCTGAAGAATACTTTATTATAAATTCCACCATGTCAATGTGGACCGTACACTACATGGCGTTTGGTATTATGGTGGTGTGGTAATTTTACATTTGATGTAACCTACTATTTAGTAATAATTTACTGGAAAGGAGATTAATCCAACACATTTCTATATCAGTTTTTTAAGCTAGGTTCTGTACAATTAGTTTATGTTATAAGCATAGAACTTTGTGGAGTTAGAAATGATAGTTTCTGTAACCTTATAATTCCAGATTTCCGAAGGCATTTTTATGTGTTACATGTATTAAGTATTAATACACGTTTAGTTTGAGTACTACTTAATTATGAGTTATTTCGTAGTAAAAACTGAAACGGGTAATTAAATGCTCTATAAGTTACATTCTGTTATTGTGGTATTTAAAACGCATGGGCTAGAATTTTAATTCAATGTGCTTGATTATTAGTATAATGAGATATGTGGATTATATTATAGTGAAACATTTTTCCTATATTAGATTTTATGAGTAATCTGATTAAAGACTACATTATATTGTTAGTGTATTTATACATGTTTAATATTTTCATAAATGACTAACAATTTCCAATGAGTATTTGTGTATACAAGGATCTCTACCATGGAATTGGAGGATTGGTGATTATTCGAAACAGTTATAGTAAAAGCCATTAAATTGGGGATTACGACAGAACTGGTTTCGAAATAGTTCTTGTAAAACTATTTTCTGATTTTTCAGAATTTGGGGCTTACGACAGAACTGGTTGAATTCTGAGATTGTTCGGTGTAAAATCAGATTTATCTGGTGTTTACGGCTGAATAAATCTTTCAGAATTTGATAATCTTTTTCGGAAATGAACTAGAATACTCTTGCAAAATCAGTTTCTTGAAACCATGCGTGGTTATAGAAATTTGGTGTTTGCGAAGGAGGAGTTTTAGTTTCATTTTTCGAAACTAGATTGTGTGTGTTTGTTATTTGAGATAACAAACAGTTTCTACGGGAAATGTCCGGAACACAGTGGGTGCTGGAACTGACCAGAACATTGTGGGTGCCGGTGTAACTCCTATTAATTTTGCATAAGTGCATATTAATGACGGAGGTTACAAATTCGAAATCACCATTATTAAAAACACTAATGTGGTGATATAATGGTTGGTATCCTTATTAATTGTGATTTATTGCAATTTAATTTGGAGGGTTATAAAATTTATAACGGTAATCATTAATGAGATTAATGACGAGTATTTATAACTTCTTATTAATTGTGATTAATTGCAATTTAATTTGGAGAGTTATAAATTATTGTAACGACAGTTATTGTTGACATTTATGAAGAGATTTATTAATAAACTACGAATTGCAATGACGAGTCGGTTACTTATTTGGATGAAAGGTTATTTAATAACCAACTTTGTTCATCCAAGAGCAAATAATTTGATGATTAAACAAATTATAAATGGCCGTTGAGTTTTATTTTAATAATAAACAAATATCGACTAATTTATTATTTGTTGAAATATTATCTTATTAATTTGCTGAAAGAACATTTAATAATTTGTTGAAATTAACATCTTATTTATTTGTTGGAAAAACATTTAATAATTTGTTGAAATAACATATTATTAATTTATTAGTAAAACATATTGTGAATATGTTGAGCTTGCTATTATTGAGAATAGTAATTTAGTAATATTATATTACTATTATTGGGGGAGAACCCTAAGGGTCCCACAAATGTGGGGGGTAACCCGTTAATCCTGTAAATCAAGAATCTAAACGTACCCCATAACGTCTGCGGGCGAGTGGGAGAATATCTAACGGTTTATTGGTATGGATTTTAAACGTCTAAAATAAATGATATTGTTCATTTACCATCTTGAAACCGATTAAGTTTCTCTATAACAGTGTGCATGTTCTGAGTGAGGACAAAGGGAATGTACGAACTGTGGGGGCGTTAATGTGTGGAAACGTTTGGAAATCCACTAACAAGTGCAAGCATACAAATCTGAATCATGACTAGTGGTTTTGAAACCTAAAGGGCAGTAGCCTTTCGGTAGCCAAAACACTAGGATCAAATTGTGATAACCTTGCTTGTTTGTGGCAATACATGAGTGACTATTTGTTCAAAATGAGCATTTTAGTCGATACTCTTGTGTTCAATAATGACATGTTGAATTATTCAACCAAGTCACTGATTTGACATGATATAGTAGGTGATGAAAATATAAAAGCTTAAATATTTTATTTTTCTAAATCTATTATTTAAATTGAAACACAAATATGAGTTTGTGTTTGAAGCAATGTATTGCTAAGTCTTCAGTTCGAAGTTTTCGAACGGAGTACATAACCAAATGGTTCGATGCATTTGAGATGAGTGCAAAACCAAGAAGGGTTTAAAAGATATTTCCTCAATTTATTGATGGATGTATTAAACACTGATATGTCTACTTGATGAGAAATAAAGATAAATCAGTCGAGATATTCATTCAAGTAAGAATGAATGCGTGAATTCTATTGTTGAGGATTAAGGCTTGCCAGAAAACATGTTTAATCATGGGTGTTCTATTGTGCTAATCTACCAACTTTAATCCAATGATTAAGTGTTAATCATTAAATGATAGACTATTTTTGGAAGTGTTAGATATTGTCTAACTAGTTCCGAAATGGTATATTCACATGGATATGAATACATGATCAGTGTGATTGAAACGGTGAATATGAGACACCGTTCACATAATTGTGTTGATGGAATGACACCAATCGTTAAAGAACGACTTATTATGCTCTCGAGCAGAATGTAGTTCTTAAACGATGATTATCATGTTGATAAGTTCAGGATTAAACTCTGAATTTGTACGGGAAGTGAGCTTTCCGCAAGGTATGTGTTGAACAAACTATCGCTTAGGAAGTTGGACCAAACAGTCAGAATTATAGAAGGCATGGTGCCTGACTATAAGTTCGTGAAAGTTTGGTGCTACCTAAGAAAGGTCTCAATCTTGTTCCTTGAAGGATTTGGATAGGATCGAAAACGGTAGATTGTGTGTTCATCGGATAAGCACAAAATATAGTGCTGATCGGTTTCTAGTGCATAAGTCAGATGACTTTAAGGTGCATATAGAGTTCTATGTCCGAGAAGCATATTTTTTAAAAAAGAAGCTTTCCCGTAAAAACTCTAACGCCTGACGAGTGTGATCAATACGTTGAGGGTTCAAAGCATTACGCTACCCAAGACAATTGAACACTCAAACGGTGCTGGAAAAATGGGGAAAGTGAATCTTTTAAGTAAGATGAAGTTCATCGGCATGGTAAAAGGGTAAGTAATGAAACTTCCTTTGTCCCTTGACCTTCATGAGTGAAGGTGAATCGACGATATTGAAATAATCAATGTTATCCATATAATGTGTATATGGGAGATGCCATCAACAATGAGGTTGGTAGGCACGTGAGAAATAAAATCAATTACTTTAAGTAAATCTGACGGTTTTGATAATTTTAATGTCTATACTCTAATCTCTATAAAAAAAAAAGGACGCATCATTAATTAATGAGAACATGTGTTTTATAAATGGAGATCTAGAAAAATTAGGAACAATCCATTGGGTCGTGGTTCCGTGTAAAGTAAGCCAAGGTGCGAAAACTTGTTAAGTAGTTATATGGACTAAAACAAACACCTAACTTATCATAGGTAGTCTCTTGTGCGTCAAGAACTGCACTAGACCAGTTATAGCCAATTCAGTGAGCAGACTCAGTAGGTTTGCCAATGAGGCTTCTCAGATACATGAGGAATACTGCCAATCATGAACTGCGTTATACGAAATGTCCAAAATGTTTGGAGGGTATTTAGATACCAAGTGTATCTCGAACTTTAATAGTACAAGGTCCATTAGTGGATATGTTTGTACTTAAAGAGGTTGCAGTCTTATGGAGGTCTGTAAAATAGACCTGCATAGTTGGAGAAACTGTAGAGTTAGAATTCATAACGTTGAATCAAGTTATAGAAGAGGCAGATTCGCTGAGAAGTCTTGGGAGGTATTCCAAGTGGCCAAAATCTGTTCCCGCAATAAACGTGTACTGCTGCAGTCAGTCAGTTATTAAACGAGATCAGAATAATTTGTATAATGGAAAGTCCCGACAAAGTCATGACATATTCGTCGGAGACACAAATCCGTAAGAGGAATTGCTAGCAAAAATTATGGTATTCCTAGACTTTGCAAGGTCTAAGGATAATAATGCGGATCCATATACAAAATGCTTGACTCGTGGAGGAGTTGGAGCATCATCGAGGGAAATGGGGTTTGAAGCCCAATAAATTGGAAACCTTCGCATAGGTAACCCAACCTGAACTGGAAACTTCAGTCTCGGGTTCAATGGGAAACTGAATTGTGCGGGTAACCGAACAAAGCACTCGAGAACATAAGTTCTCAACCCATTTCTATGATGAAAGAGTGATAGACCTGTACCATTTTAAGGGTGAGCATGAGACTCTTAATGAATCAAGTATCTCGAAGGTCGAGTGGGGTGAGTCAGGACACCCTTGACTTGAAAATCACCTATAACGAGTGTGTATGGCCGATACTATGTGATGATCTAGGGCTAAATCACTAGAGCACTCGGTTGAATTTGCCAAGGCAGTCCAGGGCCAAATATGGACAACAACCAAAGGGCTTAGTAAGTGGTGTAGAGAGGACACTGTGTGAGTATTACCCTGGTATGCACAAACGCTAAAGGGTTCAAGGCTTTAAGGCTACCCAATAGTACTATATCAGATTTTACATCACTATGGCAGGTTCAAGGCGCGCGCTACCTGTCCTTATGCAGTGAATTCTCGTGGTTCTCTCGATTGCATTTAGGATGCATGTTGCATGTCATTTGATTGCATTCATGTGGGGGATTGTTGGAAAAAAAACCGTAACGGTTTTAAGTTGTGAATGCAATTTAATATTGTAACTTATTTTCCCCCATTTATGTTATTGAAGACATTTAACTTATGACTTGTTTTTTATATAAAAAACATGCATGTATCTAACTTTTCTAAGACAAAAAAATAAAAAGAAACATACATGGCATATACACACATTCACACACATACACATGCATACATATAGAGAGAGAGTACCGCACCACCAACGGTCCGACCGTGGCTCGGTGCTGTTTCCGCCGAGTCACATGTGATAGACGTTGTACCTTGGGAACGAAGTGCCCCATGTAGCCAGAAGCAGAGGTGGCGGGACAAATATCGTTTAAGGGAAACTGCTTGCAGTTACCTCGTCTCGGATTTTAGTCCATTTCGGTATCATTTACATTATTTTACGTTAATTCTTGTAATTGATATTTATATATCTAAGGAAACCATTTTCTTTTTATTTGTCCATTTCTTTTCCGTAGAAATTATTGTATTTATTTACAACGTACCCAACAATTAGATCAATGATATAGATTAGATCCCAAGGGCAACTAACCTTTCTTTGAATAATATTTACTGATTGTAGGCGATCTGACTCAAAAATTATGTTATTTTCTTCAATAATTTGAACACCCATAAAAAGAGTTTTCATATCAAATTCAAGGATAAATTTGTTGTTAATCGAAGTGTAATACCCTAAAATAAGTTTGCCTTGATAATTTATCATGACACCCCCAACACCACTTTGATTAGTGTTCAATCTAAATCTTCCATCAATATTGAGTTTATTATAACCTTTAGAATGACACAACCATTTTACCCCTTTAACCTTTTTAGCTTTTTTACTCATAACATTTATCTCATCTTTAATATCAAAATTTGGAGGAAAACATTTATCATTTCCTGAGTGAAGTTTAATCAGCTTAGTGACTTACTCACAAATCTTAGCACCATACATTTTCTTGTTATCATATTTACTGTTGCATCTTTCTTTTCAAATTTCCCACACAATAAAAACATATATGATTTTGCAAAGTTTCCAATGAATTTTAGAGTTAGTAATACCTTATTGAGACTACCAAAAAATAAATTTACCTCTTATTTTACTGAATTATTTGAAACTCCCATAAGATTACAATAATATTTCCAAACTTCTTTAGCTATAGGCCAATTGATGAATAAATGTTCCATTCCTTCTACATTATTTTCACAACATTCACATTTTGAAGTCAACGTAATTACCAATCTTTGAATTGCAAAATCCAAAGAAATAGGTTTGTTGAAATTTTTTCCAGATAAAATAAGAGATCTTCACAGTTATAATTTTATCTGAACACAATTTACTTATCCAATTTGTAGAGTAGTTGTTTCTCATAATCTCTCATGCTGAATTAATAGTGAAGTTACCTTTCTTGTTATCTTTCCAAATGGATGCATCTTCTATTAGCATGTTAATGTTGATATCACTAGAAAAAATGTCTCAAATTTGAAGGAATAATGTTATTGATTTTATGTCTGTCCCACTCCCCATTAGTGATGATATCTTTAGCCATAATATTATTATTCAAGTTAGGATCATTCAAGTGACCATCAACAAGCCAGTTATCTTGATTGACTGAGATATTTCCATCACCTAGGAGTCAAACAATTTGATTTTCAGCTTTACTTCTAATTTTTAACATTGTTATCCAAGTATTATCACATTTCTCATTAGTAGTGCAATTAGAATGGTTATTTCTGCAGAATTTAGTTTTCAAGAAAGTAGACCACAAATTATTTTTTGTTCTGAAATTCCACCACAATTTAACTGCAAATGACTTAAAAATATCATTAAAACTTCTTAAATCAAGAGCTCATTCATCCATTGAAGAACAAATTTTTTACATTTAACCTACTTATCTTTCTTATTTTGATCATTTGATCCCCTAAATAAATTAATAAAACATAAAAAAGAACAGTAACATCAGACAAGGCAAAGAATTAGACACACCAGCGAGAACTAAAGCATATCGGGCTATACATGATCCGACCATTAAGAAATTCCATATTCTTATCAATTGAAAAGGATTGGCACTAGTAGCGGTCCAGTATCGGAATGTCTAATGCTTGGATTTTGTTTGTTGCTCGATAAATAGAAATTAAAATAAAATAAAATTATAATTAAAAAGTTTTAAACTTATAATTTTCTATCTAAAATACAAAATTACTCTACTATGCTATTACAACGCCGGTCATTATCTCCTTCACTTTACAATTGGCATAGAAATACCCACGTTCAAAATAGTCATGAGTCATGACGAACAAATGATATGACAATTGAACGTGTTATGTATTCAAATATTTTTAAAATAACCACCCATCATGCTATTATTTATATGAAAAACGCTTATGAATGATTGAAACAAAACCTTAATAGTTTAAAAAACTACACATCAAGGAAAAAGAATAAATAAAATAAAATATTTGAAATTTAAAATTTGAAATTCTAAAAGTAGTATAACTGTTCATATCCGTCCAATACATATTTCCATTCTCTTTATTTTAAAACTTTAAAACTTTTTATTTATTCTCCTTATCTGTTTCACAGGTACAATCCTTATTTTTATTCTATTTTTCTATTTTAAATGCTTATTAATTTAAAAACATATACATGTTTGTTCATCATGTACCTCATATTATTCCTAGATCCTCTCTCTCTTAGAATACTCTGTTATCGGAAAGGAAACCGAATCGTATTCAAAACCCTTTTATGCAAAGAAACAATCCCAACATTCCTCTCCTTAAAAAATCCACCTGATTGGTTAAGCAAGTACTAGGTAATATTTAATTTGATTCTTAGATTTAAGATAATGTTCTCCAATTCGTCATTGATTATTTTTTAATTTCAAAAAATTTGTCCATTACTCGTGAATTGAGAGAGAGGATGACTATTATGTAATTTTGAAAATTTTGAAGTTTTAGGTATTTGACAATTTAACCTATTTAATTGTAAAAGATAGCAAATATCCAACATATTTAGTTTCAAAATGTTATACATTTGGCCATATAAACTTCATTAGATTGTCTATTAATACTGTTCGTTCGGTATAGGTATACTGTTAGTTAATGTATATGTTATACAAAGCATTACAGTGTTTATTAGGATTAACACTACCGTACACCCGGTGCATTATAATTGAGGGTACCACATCCACTAAAAACCAAACACATATTAATAAACCTAAAAATAACTAATCTAAAATTAATTTAAAATTAAAAATAAATTTTTTTATTGGTTGACACACCTTTAATTATAGTGCATCGGGTTCATATTAATGTTTCTCGTTTATTAGAGTGTTCAATAAACCTTCTATTACTCTATTAAGCTACTCATTAGTGTATTGGACTTTCTATTAGGTTTTCCAATAGAATGTTCATTTGTGTATAGATTGCCACTCTCATTAGTGTATCACATTGTTCATTGAATTGTAGTTAAAATATTATTCTGTCCATTAATATAATATTTTTTTAAAATGTAAATCATTTTTATTTTATTATATGTATTTTTAGTCAACTTCCGGTAAACGGTAGAGTCCCTACACTCGTCAACACCGAAGTTCGACAATTAACGTCGAAGACCGGTTAATGCGTCTGGTCAAATTTTTTTGGTCATAAAAATTAGTTTGTTTAAAGAGCCACTTCTTAATTAGGAATGTTAAAAAGGTAACATCCTAAAAATTACCCTTATTGGTCTAGTGATTGTGTGTTTTACAAAATTTCTTTTGAATAGAATAGATGAAATTTATTAAAAACAATGGAAGTATCCTTTTTAAAATATTTTTTTACTTTTTAGTACCACTGTATTTATAAATTTAAATAACTCTTCGAAAAACTTAAGAATAAAATAATTTCACCTTTATAATACCAAATGTTTCACGTGACTCATGAGAGATTTTGATCAAATATTAGTGGGTCATTGTTGAGCTTTTAGATTATTACAATTTTGACAATTTTATCTTGAGATTGTGTATTGTTGGTCAAACTTCAAACTGTCCGTTACAAAAATATGACTTGTTTTGATTTTTATCAACATTAATAAAAATCAATTCGAATAATTAATAAACTTGAAGTTTTATTAATTTAAACTTTGACTAATATTGATTATATTGGTTTGTCTTGTCTCACTGGTTCATAATGACGAACGGATATAGTTTAACCAACGATATATACTCTGAAGACTCATTTAAAGTTGTCAAATGATATTTATCTAAATTGTTGACCCACAATAAATTGGTCAAAATCCTCATGAGTCATGCGGAGCATTTGGGTAGTACAAGGGTAAAATCATTTTATTTCTTAAGATGAAATATTTACTTTTTTTAAATAAAAACGAGGCTGGATTTTTATACTATATTTTTTTCTGAAAAAAATACAAACCGTATATTTTTTGTACGAACTGTACATTTAATCTACGAATTGGGCTGAATTGCAATTTTTTTGAATTTCAGGGACTGAAATGTAATTTCTGTAAACTTTAGGCAAACCGTACATTTAATCTACGGTTTGGACTGAATTGAAATTTTTACAAAATGCAGGGACTGAAATGTAATTTCTGCAAACTTCAGCTAAACCGTACATTTAATCTCTGGTTTGGCTGAAATTTGCAGAAATTACATTTTAGTCACTGAATTTCGAAAAAATTACAAATTAGTCCAAAAATTTTTTGAAATTAAACTTGAATTTTTTTTAATGGAAAAAACTAAATTCCCTATTCGTATATTTAAAATAAAAAGGGACTTTTTATAAAAATTATAAATCTTTTAATCATGACTTTTTTATAAAAATATTTTAAACATGATTTTTTTTATATAAAATTGGTCAATTCTAACAATCTCTCAAAATAAACACAAACATAGACTTACACAAATATAGATAAAAAAAAGTTTAATTTCAAAAAAAATTCAAAAAAGTTTAATTTCATGTTTAATTTCAAATTTTTTTTGACTAATTTACAATTTTTTCGAAATTCAAGGACTGAAATGTAATTTCTACAAACTTCAGCCAAACCAGAGATTAAATGTACGGTTTGGCTGAAGTTTGCAGAAATTATATTTCAGTCCCTGCATTTTGTAAAAATTGCAATTCAGTCCAAACCGTAGATTAAATGTACGGTTTGCCTGAAGTTTACAGAACTTATATTTCAGTCCCTGAAATTCAAAAAAATTGCAATTCAACCCAAACCGTAGATTAAATGTACGGTTCGTAAAAAAAATATACGGTTTACGTGTTTTTTCAGAAAAAAAATGTAGTATAAAAATCCGGCCTCAATAAAAATAGCCTCATGATTTCTGAACATTGATCGAGAGAATTGTAAATCTAAACCAATTACGTTTTTCAATTATAAATTTCATGTACACTATTTGTTTTGTGAAAGAAATTTCTACCGCTATATATGTATGAGTAACAAATTAAAATCGACTTTTATTTTGATTTTTTCTGTTTCAAAATTATAGTCCTCAAGATAACTCGGAAATTTTATTCAAAGTATTTTCCAGTAGTAACAAAAGTATGATGTACGATATTTTATGAAGATATAATATTTTTTTAACCACCACCAAAATACAATAAATTATAACTCCTAAACATTACTCAGTCAAACCAAATAACTACACAGTCAAACACTAGTACGAACAAAAAAAATATTTTAGTAGCTGGTTATGAATATGTAACCATATTAGTCAAAAAGCATGATATCTTAAAATTTATTACAAAGATAACAAAAAGTAATTTTTTCAGGCTATATAAATAAGTCTTTCTTATCCCCTTGATCCATCACATTATTTTCTAGAGAGTTTTTTTTTTTGCAATTTCCATCTTTGACTTGAGTGTTTTTTTGTAAGCAATGGAAAATCTCATAAGATATGATCATTCAAAGATCTATAGAAAGGAAACAAATATTCTAGTGCTTGATCATAATCAGGAAATGGTAGCTTCGTTGGCAAAATTTTTAATGGTTTTTGCTTATACATGTAATTATTGTTTATTTGAATTCGAATCGGCTCAAAATAGAACTATTATTTCAATTCATGATCATCATGATTTTTTCTCTTCATTTATTCATGTTATTTTAAATTAACGCGGGACAAAAAAAAGTTAGATTTCATCTTATATACGACACCGAAACATATAATTGGTTGCTTTCCGAATAATTTTACTTAACTCACGAACCGACAAAATTAGATTCCAGTTTAGATTCGATATCTCAAATGTTATTTATCGTCCATGTGAGATCGAATCAAAAATATTATCTGTATCATTCAATATTTTTTTTTTTATAACATGAGTAACGTATTACTAGCTTTTCTTATTCCAACAAACGACAAACTTGTGTTTGTGATTTTAGATTCAAAATATCAGAACGTGTTTTTTCTCTTTGGAGCATTCATGACTCTAGCTAATAATACCAAGCAAATACTTAACATGCATTGAATTGAGATGGATGAATACAATATATAGTTACGTTCATCGAAAACTTTTATTTATAAGGACACCAATAATTTTATATGCGTTATGATATAGAATTGTAAATTACCATTAATTAACCACCACGTATTAAGTTCATTGAGTCAACTAACCAGTACTAGAGATCTAAACGGGCTTTTGTTTTTATCTCTCGACTAGAAATCTCTTAATATCTATGTTCAATTTACACGCCGTTAAAGATAAACGTGAGTATGCCACATTATTTATGATTTGTTTCGTTCCTTTAATGTAACATATGTTTTTTAACTTTTATTTTTCTTGATGTTCAGTTTTCGTGGCTCAATCGGAAGATGTGGCTTTCTTGATACTGTCAGATGATACCAAAAAAATTGATCTCGTTCTTATGGATGCTGGATTAGCTAATGGCAATGGGTCTTTCCTTTTCAGCAAGATCAAAACAAAAATACCGACAATACGTAAGTCGTAAATTATCATTAACAGGTTTACTAGTTATAGTGTATCATTATGGGAGGACACATGTTCTTATATCGCCTTAATGAATTATGATATAGACACAATTACGTTTTCTTCTGAAAAATTACCGGACACTAACGATATATCTGTAATTTAGATGCTATTTATTGTTGGGGAAACAAAACTACAAACAAGAAATCAACTCATTTATATAGGAATTTATATAAACATGTCTGTAGAGCTTAAAGGTGAATTATTTGTATCTTTAGAGTCTTTAAGTTTTTTTATGGGACCTTAGAGTACCATGCGATTATTTTGAGAAAAAGTAGCAGTGGATCCATGCAATGAACGGTTGTGATTAAAATGAAATCGACAAAACTACAGTGTCTTACATGTTTTGTATAAGTATCAGCTTGTTTGGTAAACAAAAAAATTAAAACTAAAGACAATATCTCTTTTCTTTTTTATTTCACTTATAGAAGGACTATTTTAAACCATTTTAATACGTTTTATTTTCTCTACATTTGACCTAAAAACAGTGATGTCGAGTGACTATGGCTTTATGGATGCAAAAGAGGCCCTCAACAATGGTGCATATTTCTATATGAGAAAACCTATTGGTTTATACAATATAATAAACCTATGGCAACATGCCATGTCAGCTAAGTTTCAACTCAACCCTAATATGAAATACAATGGTAAGAGAGTAGAAATAATCGGTCTTGAAGAAAATAATGAAACTGAAAGATTTGAAAACAACAAGGCAGCAAAACTGAAGAAGAGAGCAGCAAAAAAGACAATTTGCCGGAATGGAACCGATGAATCTGTGAGAAAGAGGAGAATGAAGGCTCATGGCACTTCGAAAGCATATCAAGTTGGCTATAATATTGGTATATATGCAACTTGGTGATAAACTTGTTTCATTATTATTTATTACCCACACTTATCAAAAAAGTCACAGAAAAAAACGAAACTCAAGAACGTATCATTTTTACCCTTTTTAGTTTAAGGGAAGGCTGGATGTGTTGATGAAACGTTCGATGTTATAAACAATGTGGTATGCAATATTAGTTTGATAAAAACTAGTCGTGCTGTTTATTTTGTGCATATGAAGTCATCTATGTCAAATGCCTAACATGTGTTTGATTTATGCGGTTTTGGGTTAAATCAAAACCCAGCGAAAAGCCTCGAGACGATGAATGTTAAGCCTAGCATAACTCAAACGCAACTAGCTGGTTCCGTCCAGGTTTGTGCTCCTTTTTCTTTTCGGGTACATAATATAGATCCTTCATTTTTTTAACTCCTCAAGTATATAAAGTTTGTGAGAAAATTCTCATAGATATCAAATTTAAATACATAACACTGTGTAACTGTGTTTTAATATTTCCATATATAGTTGCAGATAAAGAATATACTCTTAAATTACAAGAAGTGGATAGTTAAGTGGCACTTTGGGATTATTTGGATCCGATGAGTAAACTTTGGGCAATTTTTATTTGCAACTAAGTGTGTTTGGTGCAAAGTAGTGCACGAATTAACACATTTAAAGTAGTACTACAGTATTTTCCAAGGAAAAAAGTATATGCCTGATATTAAGGTACTAGAATCCAAATAAGGAATACGATATTCACTACTCCCTAAACAAATTATGTATCCTTTTTTTTTTTTATCAGAGGAGAACTATCATAATTGTAAGTATTTCAAAATCGTATATATAGTTATGTATGTAATAGTACTGGATACACCCAAAAGAGCCTTCAAGTTTTAAGTACAATCTTTTTGAAGTTGTACGTACCTTTGTTACGATGATTTCACTTCCTTGATGAATTGAAAATTACATGTCTAAATCGGTTGTTTTTTCTTCCTTAGGCCCGCCATCGGGGACCAGGGAGATATGGAAGAATGCCAATGATGTGCATGCCCGTAAACTCCCCCCAACAACCTTCGCTTCAAGGAACAGAGGTGAATCTCTGGGAACACCACATGGCCTTAATCGAGAACAATGTGAATAGTGATGCTATACTGGGAAGCTTTTCTGGAAAAAATAATTATTTTGGGGGTTTTCCCGAAAACATGGCGCCGATATCGACGAATTTGATAGAAGTTGACGATTCTCAACCATCATCATCTAAACACAAAGAGGGACCGCTCGAAGAGCCCTTGGTTCCATTATTTCTGAACAATTCCCAGAATGATAGTGGTTTCGATCTTTTTCTTGATAACATTTTTAGGACTATTGATGATTTTATTGATTTTTTGGATAGCCTTGAACCATTTTTAACAAACTCCGGCACCAATGCTGCATTCGAGATGGAGGACTTTAACAATTTCATCTTTTCAAATTTCATTGAAACAACTCCTAACCCCCATGAAGTAGACGATCAAATGCTGTCAGCGGAGGACTTTGAGAGTTTCCCTTATGGGGACTACTTTCTCATGTTTGACGAGGTTTGTTTTCTTCTGATCATATTTTTTGCTTAAATGAGTTTAAATATTCAGTAGTCGACTCCCCCCAACTATATAGTTTGATAATTTAGTTCATTCACGGTCTTATAATTGTACTTGACCTTATTTGCTTCTTTCACTCGAGAGAGGGGACTCCCTTGTTTGGTTACACCTTTTAAACTATTATTTTTATACTTAGAAATTGGTTGCATTTGGTTGCTAAATTAAAAGTTGTGCTCTTGTGGTTTTTTAGCTTGAAAATCCAGAACATTCGATGAACTCTTGACCGCAAATCCAATTCAAATATCTACTTAAAAGCTGCAACCAAACAACCGCATAAATGAACATAAGTATAGTAACTGTGTGTGTGTTTCTATATAAGAAAAGATGACATTATTGTCAAATTTTAGTAATATTAAAACTTTAAAATTGGCTGGGTTGTAGATAGGTTTCTTGGTGAAATTGTAAAGGTGTAGTTGTCAAAGATGTAGCTTGGGCAAGATTGCTGACATTCGAATTCAGCCTTCTAATTAAGTTCTAACTGTAACGTTACATTTGATACTTTATACGTACTAAATAATAACGATGTTGACGTTATTTATATTGCAGGCTGGGGAGAATTGACATTGAATAAAAGCAATAATATAAGATGGTCCAAGGCCATATAGCAATCCTGTCAACTTTCTTTTGAAAGTTTAAATATGTAATCATATATAAATAAAAACCGTCGACTTTATCATGATGCAAATTTCAAGTTTGAGCTGTAATTGTGAGCAACTGTGAATGCCCATGTTCACTTATATCATCAGACGTCAACTTGCTAGTTGTTTTTGAAATTATATATATATATATATATATATATATATATATATATATACTATTAATATGATTAAACTTAACAGAAGTTGAGTGTGTTAAATTTTATTTAGTTTATTTAAAAATACTCTCACTTTATTTTAATAATTACTAATGTATCTAATCTAATCAATTAACAATTTGTCATATATATTTTCCTAATATCGGATATAGCCTAAATTAATTAACAATTCGTTTTAACATGCATAATGATACCAAATCTGAATATTATGTTCAAAATAAAATATATTACGAGATTTATGTCATTACGTCGATCACACGCTGAGTAATTTTACTAGTATATATATACACACACTAGTATATATATAATACTCGCCATTGTTTAACGATATTTGGTCGATGTTATTAAGATAATAAATGGTTAATATGAGTATGTTGCATATAATAAATTGAGAATATCCTAATTTTTTTTTTTATGAAAAGACAATGCTAATAACCACCAAGGATCTAAAGTTTCATGCGACCTTGATATAAAAAGAACAAGACAGTGGAAAGTAATAGCTTTTGGATCCAAAAAAAATCTAAGTTTACTCCATGTGTATTGTATTTACAACATTAGTATATTGTATTTAGAAAAAATATATTGTATTTAGAAAAAATATATTGTATCTAAGCATTGTAAAAATATGAGCAAATTAAATCAGTTTACTCAAGAATTTGGACTTAAACAAGATTAGTATATATATTAGGAATTCATAAACTCATTACGTCTCTAATTTCCACTATGATGTTTCAAAATGGGAGTTTATATATTTAAATTAGCAATGCAAAAATGATTAAAAAAAATTACTGTATTCTATAACAATTTTTTTATATCATTAACGTATCAAATGTTTTATATACCGTAAATTCGTTACGATAATGATAGTACACTATCTTACCAACATCTTAAAACATAAACAAAAACTGTATTATTTCACTAAGATGTCTAAACTCTAACATCAAAAAATTAATTGTACGAGTCCAGACACAATTCTACTATCTAGCTAAACTCTAAGATCAGAAAATTAATATACGAGTATCTACACATTTATACTACAGTAAGTATGTACAAAGTATATTTAATGTATAACTATGATCCATAAATATGTTTATATAATCGTTTTTTTATATGAAATTTAATAAATCTTAGAAATGTGAAATTTAGTAGAAAAAGTGAGGGACCAAAATTGGAAGTCATTTATATAGTGTGAGTGATTAGATAGAAGGGGAGAGTAAAATAGTGACTAATACTGATTAGCTATTTAATACTAGTCCATTATAGTAAAGGTACAACTCTCTAGTTTCTTCCCCCTCATTTTATCATACGCGTAATAAGCACAGTTTGGTTCAGATAAAAACAACACTCTTATCTCTATATCTCTATATCTCTCTCTAGAATGGCGGCGATTGGTGATGAAGAAGCGATCGATACCTTCGTCACCGTCACCGGCGCATCTCACTCCATCGCCCTTCAAACCCTACAGGTATGTATTTGTGTGATTTTGGAATTATATTTTTGTTAGGGTTTGCGACTTTGTTTTTAATTATTCATTTCTGAGATTATAGTTTATGTACCTTAAAGTTATTATTCGGCTTTGATACTCTGTATATATTCATATTTACATATTTACATATTTACATACATATACATACATATATATATGTATGTGTGTGTGTATTTATGAGATTTGGGATTGGTTTAATGTGGAATTATGTTGTTATTAGAGTTTGATACGCAGTTTTTAATTAATCATTAACTTGTTAGATTCGGCTTTGATATTCTGTATTACTTATGTATGCATGTCTGTTTATATATGTATGTATGTATTTGTGCGATTTTGGATTAATTCAATGTGGAATTAGATTCTTGTTAGGGTTTGGTACTTTGTTTTTAATTATTTATTTCTGAGTGGTTTTTGAACCTTAAGTTGATATTCGGCTTTGATACTCTGTATATATTCATATTTACATATACATACATACATATATATATATATATATATATATATGTATGTGTGTGTGTGTGTATTTATGAGATTTTGGATTGGTTCAATGTGGAATTATGTTGTTATTAGGGTTTGATCCACAGTTTTTAATTAATCATTAAGTTGTTAGATTCTATTCTGTATTACGTATGTACATATGTATGCATGTATATAAGGAATTAGATTCTTGTTAGGGTTTGGTATTTTGTTTTTAATTATTCATTTCCGAACCTTACTTGTTGTTTTATTCGACATTGCTATGTATATATACATATTTACATACATAAACATATATATATATATATGTGTGTGTGTGTGTATTTTTATGTGATTTTTGATTGATTCAATGTGGAATTAGATTCTTGTTAAGGTTTGATACGCCGTTTTTAATTATTCATTTGTGAGTAGTTTCTGTACCTTAGGTTGTTATATTCGGATTTGATATTCTGTATTACATATGTATGTATATGTCTGTTTTTGTATGTGATATTGTAATATTTTATCTAATTGATTGTGAAATGAGATTCTTGATAGGGTTAGTGACACTTTTCAGTATTTATTTATGAGCTTTAATTGTTTAATTTCAGTTTACAAATTATAGAATATTTATTTGTATGTGGTTTTTAATTGATTGAGGAAATTAGATTCTTGTTAGTTAACAACTATTCATTTCTGAGTTTTCGTTTTTATATTAAATTTCAGGAATCTAGGTTATGTGTTTATTTATAGACTATAATTAATATAATGTGGTAATAGATTCGCGTTAGGGTTAGTTAAAAGTGATTGTATTGTTTCGAACACTAGCGGAGTTGATTTTGGGAAATAATTAGACAATGTTAGTACAACGGTAGAAAGAATATGATTTTTTTTCCAGAAACTGATCGATTTAGAAGGAGTTCCTTTATTCAAGAGCTGACTAATATTTCTTGTTATGAAATTAGTTTAGTTCTTGATTGTGAAATTGGATGTTCGTTAACCTGTCTAGTCACTATTAGTGTTTTAAAGTGAAATGAAGTTTTTATTTTACCATTAGTAGATACAGAAGAAGAAATTATCGAAATGTAAAATATTCTTTTGTAATGATTGATTTAAGGGGAGATATCTTATCTACTTGGCGGTCTGTTTTTTGGAATTAGTTTAACTCTCGATTGTGGGACTAAACAATTTAAAATAAAAGGAATGATCGCTAAGGTAATTAAAAATACAAGAAATGATCAATAAGGTAAGAAAAATACAAGAAATGATCAATAAGGTCTGCTTAAAACTTCCGACTAGAATGTTAAAATTTCTGATCGTGGAATTGGATTTTTGTTTAATAATGATCAATGAGATAGAAGAAACTTGCTGTCGAATCTGTTGAGTGAGGTTAATGTACATTATACAGTACAATGCATTGAACAAAGCATCAGAATAGTTTAATAATATTTTGATCGATTCCACTAACTTCTTTTTACATTCAAGAGGTGTTGATTTTTTCCAATAGGAAAGGGATACGATAGAAACGATTGTAAATATGATCAGAAAAATAAAAATTTCAAATATGTCATAATTGATCAGGAAAGGAATACGGTAGAAACGAATATAAATTCAAGGAAAGTTTGACAACACTCAATTTGTTAACCACCATACACCATAAGTAAGATAATAGATGAGTTGCCAAGTCTCTAATATAAACAGAATGAACAGTAAGTTCATGTTAAAGAGACTAAATATATATAAATCTGACATTGTTTAATCATTGCTGTTCAGATTTTCCATTAGTTTGTTCTGATTTTTTTTGGAAATTAGTTTGTTCTGATTTATCATTGTTGTTCGGAGCAGAGTTTATTGCAGTAGATTTTCTTAAATGAACCTAAGTGTTTGTTGTACTCATCTTTGAAATTCCATACCACGTATGTGTTTTTGTATGTGATCTTTTATTGATTGATTGTAAATTTGTGTTACTGCAATTTTTTTGGGTAAATGTTACTACAATTTTGATAGGATTAGTTACGTGCAATTTGTATTCAGTTTCACTTCTGCGCTTTAATTGATACATTTGATTTTCAGAAGTCTAGATTGTTTATGTATATGCTTTTAGATGGTTTTTGACTGGTTCGCTGAGGTGGATTAAATAAATGTTAGGGTTAGTTGGAAGTGATTTTATTTTCTTGACCAGTAATGGAATTGAATTTTGGTTAGTTAATTATATAGTGTTAAGTTTACAATAAGAATGTGGTACACTTACAAAAGACAAGTAAGCGACAAAAGAATATAAACTATAAAGTCACTGATCGATACAGATACAATTTTTATTCAATATTTAATTAGTATTTTTTGTTTGATGAACTGTTTATTTTACGAGCACTAGATACAGAAGACAATGGACAAATATCGAAAGCATATTCTTATTTGAAAGTGATTTATTTAAGGGGGTTTCTTTCTCTACTTGGAGATCTTTTTGATATTTCTGATGGTGACATTAATTTAACTCTTGGTTGCAGAACTGAAAATGATCACGTAAGATAGAAAAAACTTCCGGTCTTGTAGCTATTGACTGAAAAAGTGCTTTTTTAAATTGAGGTCTGCTTAATAGTTCTTATTGTGGAATGTTGAAGTTTCATTTGTGGAATTAGATTTTTGTTAACTTTCTGCAGAATCTATCGAGTTAGATTAACGTTACATAAAACAACTATACAAAACAACGATGTTCTACAATATACAATTAAAAAATATTGGATACACAATCAAACTAGGCAGATAAATGTTGTAATACTATTTTAATTGTCATGGTCTATTGATTTTTGCGATTGTGGACTTTATACAATTCTCAATTCTGGAACTGGTTTTTGGTTGACATTCTTAATGAGTGTGTCGAGTCATAAAATACTTTTGCTCAATAGAAAAGAGTGGTATAATAGAAATGATGGTAGAACTTGATCAAAGAAATAAAAGAAACTTTTCAAACATGTCATATTTGATCAGGAGAGTTGCTTGATTTAATTCAAGGAACATTTAACCATTTGCCAAAAGTAAGAGTACAAGACAATTGATGAGTTGTCAACTCTCTCTATTTTAAGCCGTGTTTGTAAAACTTCCATCAATATGTAGAAGTCTGACACAGGCATAATCTCATTCGAAAGGTTGGTTCTGTACAGATTGATTGCATGTGTTAATTTTTGTTGTCAGTTACTTCTTTCCCTGCTTTTTGGCATACGAATTGAGATCTAACAGGGTAAACAACAAGTTCTCCGAGCTTCGTATTAGAGAGACTGAATTTATATAAATCTGACATTTGTCTAATATTGGTAACTTTAGTTTATTTTGATGTATCATTGATTCATTTCTGTTCGGAGCAGAGTTCATGCTGTAGCTTATTCAAAATTAATGAAATCAAACTAAAAGAAAAGGTGACTGTTCAATTTTTGTTCCTAAAGTAGTTACATATCAATCAAGATGTATCTATAACTTGTATTATAAAAATTGCATTCTGGTCATTAAGCCTAATCTGACATTATCGATAGCTTCATATAAGTGCAATTGAAATCAGTAAAACTATAATTTGAATCAGAAATCAGAAAAAGCCAACTTTTTAAGTAGTACGGCTCTCAGTCGGTCGACTTTCAAACACTCCAGGTATATATATACATTTATTATATGCATATCTATAAATTTACATTCATACATATATGCACATATTTGTATGTTCGTATGCAATTTGGATTGATTCAATGAGGCATTCGATTCTTGTTAGGGTTTGGCTCTCAAGTAAAATTATTGATTTCTGACAATAGTTAAATTCGACTTTGGAATTCTATATTATCTATGTATATGTTTTGTATGTGATTTTTTGTTGATGGACTGTGATATTTGATTCTTGGTAGGCTTAGTTTATTTTTTGGAAAATCGAGTACAAGGACAATTTTCTGTGACTAATTACGTTTTAGTGATCTAGGTTTCGAATATTAGCTTTTAGTTTTAAGTATTTGTCTTTGGTATTCATTTGGATTATGTGTGTATTTGTATGTGATTTTGGATTTAGTTCATTCTGGTATTAGTTTCATGTTAGGGTTAGTTGAAAGTGATTGTATCGCTCCAAGTTTCCTTCCAACCAGTGGTGGATTAGATTTTGGTTAGTTAATTATAAAAATTTAGACTGTAAAGAAGAATGCGATATGCTTAAGAAAGATAAGTAGGCAAGAAAAGAATATAAAGAGTTTACCAGTAACTGATAGATTTATAAAGAGTTTTTCTCTTCAAGTTCTTACAAAAATACCTTGTTTTGAAATTAGTTTACTTACTGATTGTGCAATTGGATATTAGTTAACCTATATAGTCACTATTAGCATTTAGACCTGATTTATATGAAGTGATTGTTTTACAAATAGTAGATACAGGAGACGAGCAAACAAAATAGACAGCATTATCTAAATTTTTTTTATTGATTTAAGAGTTTCCTTTTCTACTTTTGAGGGTTTGTGGAAATGAAAATGTCCATTCGGTGGTAAAAAAAAAGAAATTAAAAAAAATAATACAAGAAATAATCACTTAAGATATAAATAACTTTCCAGTTTTGCGACTATTGATTTAGAAAGAGCTATTCTAATTCGAGGGCTGCTAAATATATCCAAATATGGAATGTTAAATTTGCGTTTGTTGAATTAGGTTGCTGTTAACCTGCTGTAGAATCTATTGGATGAGATTATGTGCTTAATACAATTCAATGTTGTTTCACAGCATGCCTCAAATTATTCATTAAACAATTAAATAAAACAGAAAATATAATAATACTGTTGTGAATAATTCCACGAGTATTTTATTAAATTTCCAAAGTTGTAATTTTTTCTGACTGTGGAATATTTATCATTTTTGGAATTGGATTTGTGTTGAAATTCTTAGCAAATATTTCAAGTGAATTTGAGGTTTCGAGTTTAAAATACATTTTTCAACTCACGGACCGTTTGACAACCCTATATTCCTCTATTTGAAGCAGAAGCAAAAGAAAGCTTAGTGATTTCTCATTTCTTATACGAATGGTTGTTCTAAGCCAGGATAGAATTCTCTACACCTTTTGTTAGGGTTTCACTTTTTGTTGTTAGTTACTTCTTTCTTTGTTTTGAAGTATTTTACAGTGCAACCGAAAGTTTGGTGTAGCTGGTAGGTTTAAGAGCTAACAGGATCAACAACAAGTTCTTGAGTTTTGTATTAAAGAGACTAAATATTTATAAATCTGACATTTGTTTAATCATGGTATCTTGTTTGTGGTGATTTATTCTGTTCTGAGCAGAATTAATTGTCGTAGCTTTTTTGAAATGAACAAAAGGGACAAAATGACTGTTAATAATTATTTGTTCCTATAAATAATTTCATAATAATCATGTATGTATCATAAAATGTAATGCAAAATGTACAAATTACATTTTGGCCCCTAAGAATAATTTGAGGTTATCTATAGCTTCATATGAGTGCAATTGTGCAAATGAAACTAGTAAATAGTAACGCGGTTTGGAAATCAGAAAGGACAACTTTATGATATGAGATGATAGTTTTCATTGGGGTTTTATGTTCCAGTTTTATCCGCTCTTCTGAATTTCTTTTGTGCATTTAACTGTCCTGCTCATAGAAACTTTTATTCTGTATTCGGAAAATATCCCTGTAAATAACTTCTAACCGTTATCTTCTAATCACTTTTTTTGTGCTGTTTCTTGTTAGGCACATAATGGAGATCTCTATCAAGCTGTTGATGCATATTTCAGCAAAAGAGTTGAAAATTCGTGAGTGTTTTCTTTTCTTTCCTTTTTATTAATGTTTACCTTTGTAGTTACGTTTTTTCTTTAATTGCTTTTATAATTCCCTCTATAGGCTGATTAATTCTGACTGTTTTTAATGGTCAGTACACATGTAGCGCCTACTTCTGTTGCTCATCTAAATGACGACATAGACACTGATACGAGTATTCCTGTTGGGACCCGACCGTCTCGTTATTCACTTTTTCCGTCTGCTGAAGATTTAAGCCCATTCCCTTTCCTCGATCCTGGCATTCGGAGCAGGTTTTTCGATAGTGGTCCTGATTTTGGTAGCTCCACCCCCTTCGTCTCTCATCCGAAAGAAGTGAGAGAAATCCCGATTGAGGTCAAGGATAGTGGAGAAAAGTCGGGTCATTCTGGTCATTTGCCTAAGATCGAGGATGTCACTGGAACTGTAGAACAAGGTCCAGAAACTCATGGGCAGGTGACAATGGAAGATGATGATGAAGTGGTTCCAGATGCCCCAAGATTTGATGATCTACAAGATAATAATCTAAGTCCCCCTAGATTTGATGATCTACCAAATTATTATAATGCAAGTTCCCCTAGATATGATGATCTACTAGATGATAATGATGACATTGAAGAAGAAATGGTTCGAGCTGCCATTGAGGCTTCTAAATTGGAGGTAACTGAAGTTTGCAAATCTCTAGAGGCACACTTCGCTATATCTATTAATTTATACGTAATTGAGTTTTTCTAATTACTTGTGAAGGAAATGAGAGCTACTGATACTCAGCCAGAGTCGGACCTAGATGACCCTGACCTCGCACATGCAGTATTGTTGTCATTGAAGGTGTGTCCTTTTGAATAACATGTTTTGTTCATTAATTACTTGTTATAATGCCACGTGGACGGACAAAGCACCTCACTTGACCATATGTTCCTTTCAATTTGAAGACAGCAGAGCAAGAGAAGGCTTTACGTGAACTTGGAGGATCATTGGAAGCGGAAGTGCACAAGTCAGCAGAGATGAGGGATGCAGGCAAAAGGGCATTCTTGGATGAAAGGTATATATTATATATATTATATATCTATATATATATCTATATCTATATATATATATATATATATATATATATATATATATATATATATATATATATATATATATATGTATGTAAATTTATTGTTATCATATGCTTATATGTAGGCATGGAAGAGGTTTTGAAATTTTAAAATCAGACCCGACCCGAATTTATCTTTAAATAAAACCCGACCTGTTTTTTTGTTGTGTTTTTCTTTTTCTTTTTTTACGAAAAACTAGCAAAATTCACACAATATGCAAAAAATTGTAATAAAAAAACAGACCAACACCCACGAAATTTATGATCTCAAATCATAACATTAAGCTTAAAGGCTGCAACCAAACAGCTGGATAACAGGGCATGGTGGTTAGCTAGATAACTTCTTTTTGTATGTTTATCATCTTACTTTATGGATTTGCTAATGTGTCTGCTTGGATGGATAACTTTGTCGTGTATGTTGTATGAATGTGTGTACGTTAACGGCTTTATATATACATATATATTTATATATATTTATAAATGAACTATTTTCTTTGTCCGGACACTTATCTTGAGATAATCCAGGCTGGAAGTCGGAAGCTCATATGTCCAGGACGAATCTAAGGACGTGGAGGGGCAAAAACACCCGCAACAGATTGGCAGTGATTTTCCCGAGGTTATCTTTTTTCTGCATCTTTTTTTTTTTGCCTTTAGTTCTTAGTACGAGTTAACTTGGCAGTATTAGTGTTCAGCCAATTATAAAGAAATATAGGTGTATAAAGTATGGTCTTGAACTTGATGTAGTTAAATTTTTACAATTATATCTGGTCTTTTGAGATCTCATAAATGATGTTCTATTTGATATCTTTGTTATGATGTAGGATATGCAGATGCAACTAGCGGCCAAAGCTTCTCTCCCACCAGAACCAAACATGGGTGATGAGAATGTTGTAAACATTTTAGTGAGGATGCCAAATGGCAACCTTCTTGGACGGAGATTTCTGAAATCTGACAAACTGCAGGTAATTAGTTTGAAAAACAAACCTTCTCTATATACACAAAAACTGAGTTTATGAAAGAACTATTATGTTGTATCATCTTATGGATCAAGTTATATGTTTTGCAGCATCTTTTTGACTTTATTGATGCCGGTAGAGTTGTGGAGCGTGGCATTTATAAATTGGTAAATTTCGTTCCTTTGTCCCTTGATTTATCAGTTAATAGGAAATTAGAATCCACCACTACCTTGTGGTGTACTGTCATTCTAGATAAATTGTTGTCTTAGTTCAAGATGAATATTATTTACCTAGTAGAGTCCCTAGTACAAACACCGATTTTAAGGTGGCTTAAGACTTCAGAGTAACAAATATTAATATGATGAAAATACGAGGCGTCATATAAATGAGTTTGAGATTATCACTTATCAGTTAAAAAAAGGAATGGTGGCATTCTATAATTCCATTTAGGTGTGTCTAGTGTCTACTGATAAAACTATGACTTCCCATAAAGTAACTTTATCAACAAGGAAGAGATGATCAGATGAAACATACCTTATCAATACTTTAACTGCATCAGTGTTCTTAATAAAGTTAAACCCATTACAGTTCAATGCAGTTGTGCTGGTTTTATCTTGATCCTTATTATTGTGTTTTTGCAACATACAAATTTTGTTAGTACTGTTTACATAAAAAAATTCGCCTGTATTTTGCTGGCTTTATGTTATCTAGCCCTTGGTTTAGAGTTAAACGATCATAGTTATGGTGCAACACTTATGTTTCTGTAGTATTACTGGTTTTGATTAGGAACTAGCTGTTACAGAGTTGTGGCTTAATGTAAACTACTACGGCCAATTCTAGCATGGAAATATCTGCTTTAGTGCTTTAATTTTTATAATTAGGCCATTAGGGATATTGTCCCCTAATTACACATCCCTGTTTTGCTTGTGCTCCGGGCTTCTAAAACTATGCAAGCATTTCTTTGAACCTAAAGTGGGATAGAGCCTAGAGGAAGAAATGAAGAATTGTATTCATCACAAGCTTTGCAATATTAAAATTTGTCTTCTTTATTTTGTTCTGTAGGTGAAGTCATACCCTCCTCGTGTTTTCAGTCTCGAAGAGAGCAACTTGAGTCTGGAAGAAGCAGGACTGATCAGTAAGCAAGAAGTTTTACTCCTGCAAAAAATATAGGCCATCATATTAAAAAAAATAGTCAATTTGCGTATACAGAAAAGGCGTAGTTTGTGGTGACTGACAATATTGTGCTGGAAGTACAGTTGAGTGTTGGGTTTTTCTGTATGTTTTGATTTAGAAGAAATGCATCTAGTTAATCATAGATTCTGTTGTTGATTTTGGGCGAGAGTAGTAAAGGACTGTATTTGCCCTTCGTAAGCAAATAGATTGATTTAGCTGAGGCTAAGGAATAGTTGGGGCTCATTCAGCTAGAAGTTCTGGCTTCTTTGATCGGGAATGTTATAAGAACATATAAAAAGGCAAAGATAAGGGTTTATTTTAAGAAACCCCAATATTAAACAAAGAAGGAATAATGTCTATTAGATTTTGCATATACGCTTGTATTCTTAAGTTTTTGCTTACAGGCTTGTTTGTACCTGCAAAAGGGTACTGCTATCCATGATGATATTACAACTAGTCAACTAGTGCATCAAATGATATAAACTTGAAATGTTGATTCTGGTAGATATAGTAGTTATTTCGAACAACAATGTATATTCATAAACACAGATGCATTTGTTTATCCAATGAATGATACAGTCCAAACAGTCAATGTGCGTCTGTCGACCTTCCTATTGTATTTCAACGATTGTGGTTTGTAAATGTTGCAAAAAAAATTGTTCTCGGTCAATGCCGATCTGGGTTATCGGATTATATGATGAAAGCCTTTTTTATCTAGATTGAGAAATACTGGTAATCAGATTGCATTTCACATTTTTCCTATCACCAAATTAAGGAGAAACACGTCATCACGGTTAAACATGACATAACAACAATCTGATTTTTCAACTCATTTCTCATTTTAATTTGATTAATTTTCTGTAATTTATGTGTATTGCAATCTGCAAAAGAAATATAATTGGTAAAATAGTGAGATTCTTTATGATAGACTCAAAATTTAACGGTAAGGACAAAATAAACGAATATCAGGAGATAATCACGTAAGATTCAACGGCCCAAAAAGTAAACCCGGTTCCAAAAAATCAATAATACTAATAGTAAAAAAATAAAATTGCTCACATGTCAGTTGTCACGTGCCTTTTATGACCAAAATTTGAAGAAAAAAAACTTCTTAAAGCCACATATGACATGTTAATAACGATAACCTGATTCTGAACTCAATCCTGAAATTATTTTGATTAATGTCTTGTGATGTATGTACTATATAATGGCAAACCCAAAAATTTATTGGTAAGTGAGAAAACGAACGTTTATTAGGAGACAATAATAATATAATTTGTTATTGTAATTATTGATGTAGTGTTATCAAAAATAAATAAATCACGTGACATTCCTCGTTCTAAGTTCGAACAGTAGAAAAAGATCCAGAAAAAATAAATAAAAAAGCAAAACCATGAAAAAAAAGGAAGAAAAAAAACAATCTACTGTTACGTACACACACAACGGTCCAATTCCACATTTTCACCTGACAATACTCAACGGTCACTTTACCTTCTTAAATTAATCTCATCCGTTAGATCATCATCTCACGGCTCACAATAATCCTAATCTAAAAAGGCTCCTCGAGTTCATTTCTTTTCCACCTCATCATTATTTTCCCCCCAAAAATTCTCTCTTTAATTAAAAAAAAAAGAGTACCATGCAAGACTATAATATAGATAGATTTAATAGTATAAATACAGGCCTAGTTTAAGTTTGTCTTTTTGGATAGTTTGCTTTTTATTATTATTTTTGACTTATCAGTAGATTTCTCACTCACTTTTAGCTATGTCTCAATGGTTTTCAATATTAGGCCTTTTGTGAGTTATTTGTGTGTATGGGTTTTTGAAGATTAAGGTTTCAAGTGTTTTTATGGTATAGATTTGTGGTTTTGTCTGTGATAGTTATGGTAAGTGATCCGAATACGCATACGAGTTGCTCGATTATTCATCAATTTGAGCTAACAATGACTTTGGATCTACATTTTTTCTCAAAGAAAATCGGAATCCGATGTTTTCGGCTTTGGTAAGTGCTTATATTTGTCTTTCAATTCTTTGATTCTTTATTGGCTTGTTATTAGATTTTTTTTTTAATTTATTAACTGTATACATCATTTTTTATATAAAAGACATTTTGATTCTTTATAGGGTGCTTGATATTTGGTTACAATTCTTTGATTGTTATTTTGTAACCATCAGATATATGACACGGTTTGAGTGATTCTTTTGAAGGGTGTTTGCTATTTGATTCAATTCTTTGGTCTTGTTAATTATCACCATTTTAATTCTTTATAGGGTGTTTATATGTGATAACATTCTTTGGTTATGAATCATAAATACAGAGATTGATTGTTTAAAAGGGTGTTTGCTATTTGATTCAATTCTTTGATTGTTTAGAGGGTGTTAGCTATTTGATTCAATTCTTTGATTGGAACCATCATATATTCGGAATACATTTCGATAGATTGTTTAGAGGTGTTTGCTAACTGATTAAATTCTTTAATTGTAAATCATCACATATATAGGGAACAGACTGATTCTTTGTAGGGTGTTCAATTCAATTCTTTGATTGCTTAAAGGGTGTTTATATTTAAAGTTCGATATATTGTGTAAAAGGTGTTTCTATTTGATAGAATTTTTTGATTGTGATTATCATACATAGGGCGCATATTGATCTTTATAGGGTGTTGCTTACTTGATTAAATCCTTTGGTTAGTTATCATCACATATACAGCTACACGAAACACTTTGAATTTCATCTATATCAGTTGTTTTCTTCATCGGATTCCTGTTTATAAAATTCACACTCAGTTTATTATACACATACATAAAAAATATATATATATACGAGAAAAGGTGTGTGTGAGTTAAGGCTACGGAAAAGATAGGACTTTGGGAGGAGATAGATAATGCTGGCAGGTTGTTCATTTTCATCATTAGCATTGTACAATTTCCCTTCAATGAGCACACAAAGACTCGATTTGCCATGTAATTTCACCCGAAAAGACACCTCGAAACCAAAACCTGTTAGACCCATAGGCGTATCTATCGAAAAAACCATCAATACGAAGACCAGCAGCTGCTCTTTGACGACCCAAGACCGTTTCTGCGAAAAAGGTAAGAGCTTGAAGAGGTTCGGGAAAGAACAAGACGAGTCCCAGTTAAGGGCTAAGAGGAAAAGGCGGATTTCGAAATCGGATGATTGTTTTCAATATGGGGAGAATCTGAGTTTATCCCAATATGGTAGTGGTAATTTGACTAATTTCTGGTTTCAGCATAGTTTAGAGGTTCCGAAATCGTTTTCGTTGATCTCAGGCCTAGACACCCCTCAAGTCCCTTTTTCAATCTCACCCAGACAAGTTGATGATGACAAAGATAAAGTATTTAACACATGGGCTGTAACCAAAAAAACCAAATTAGGCAAGAAAAATACAGAGGATAGTTATACGTATTCGGTACAAGAGCCATCGGAATCCAGTTCTTCATCAGATAGACATAGCCACAGTTTCTCTCTCAAGCTCAATGACGACCCTTTAGTAGGACGAGCGGTAGGTCAAGAAGAAGGGTCTGAACTCATAGTAGGCCTTTTAGTGTCTTGTGTTGAAGCTATTAGGATGAAAAACATCACGGGTATTAATCATTTTATAGCTAAGTTGGGTGATTTAGTTTCTATTAGGGGATCCTCAGTTAGTCGGCTCATGGCTTATTTCACTGAAGCTTTAGCATTGAGGGTCACGAGGATTTGGCCTCATGTTTTTCACCTCGCGCCACCTCATGAGTTTGAGAGAGAGAAAGTTGGAGGAGGTGGAGAGGCGCTGAGGCTACTAAACCAAATTAGCCCAATTCCTAGATTTATCCAGTTCACATCTAACGAGATTATTTTAAGGGCGTTTGAGGGAAAAGATAGGGTACACATCATCGATTTCGATGTGAAACAAGGCCTCCAATGGCCTAGCTTGTTCCAAAGTTTAGCTACGAGGGATAATCCCCCGTCCCATGTTAGGATAACGGGTATTGGCGAATCCAAAAAAGACCTTATGGAGACTGGTTATCGATTATCTGAATTTGCAGAGGGTTTAGATCTCCCCTTCGAGTTCCATCCAGTTGTCGATCGCTTAGAGGATGTGAGGCTATGGATGCTTCATGTTAAGGAGGGAGAAACAGTGGCTGTGAATTGCGTTTTACAGCTTCATAAGCTTTTATACGACGAAAATGGAGGGGCTTTAATGGACTTTCTTGGGCTAGTTAAAAGCACAAACCCAAGTATCTTGGTTTTGGCTGAGCAAGAGGCGGAGCACAATGAGGGTAATCTAGAAATGAGGCTCTTTAATTCGTTGAGATATTATTCGGCTATTTTCGATTCAATTAATACGAGCATTCTTTGTTTGGATAGTCAGGTTAGGATGAAGATCGAGGAGGGGTTTGGGCAAGAAATAAGGAATATTATCGCTTGTGAGGGTACGGATAGGGTCGAAAGGCATGAAAAGTTTGAGAAATGGAGTAGATTCATGGAACAAGGAGGGTTTCGAGGGGTCGGGATTGATGAGAGAGATGTGACTCAGAGCAAGATGATTTTGAAAATGTTTTGTTTCGAAAGTTTTCGGGTCGAAAAAAGAGGGGGAAATGAAGATGGGATCACTATGTGTTGGTTGGATCAGCCTTTGTATACAGTCTCAGCTTGGAAACCTGTCAGATAATTCTGGGGAAAGTTTTTCATCATTTTTCCACTTAGGCTAAAATATTGATTTATTCAATTTTCTAGATTTAGCATACAATTAAAAGGTAGAAGATTCTTTGTAGGTACGTAGTCTTTTGATCTCTTTCTTTAAATTCTTTTGATGCAGATAAATTTTCAATGATTATAGATTTTGTACTTGGATTATAGATTATTTGTACTTGGATATCGTTTTGTGCTTTATTCTTTGATTATTTTCTGTATTCAGTATTCATGTATGCATTCATGGAGATCAATATTTTTTCTTGATGCATAATACATTTTATTTTTAAAAAAATTCTTAAGTTCATTTTATATTTTATCAATATGTCCACATTTATTCGCATATCCATGCAGTTCAGTTAACTAGACAAAAGATCGTCAATGTTTATTACGAATAAGAGAAAATTTAATTAAAAGCTCGGAGCCAAACAGAACCCACTACCTAGAAAACAGAACACAATCCTCTTTGGTCCACATAGTTTTTAATTAGTAAAAGCCTTAGAACCTACGATATTGATACTGAAGTAGTGAAGTTTAACTCACTGACTTTTAAAAAACACCAGGAATTAGGTGTTTTGTAGCAACTAGCAACCACATGTATTGTATTGTTGTTAATGCATCTTTGGGCATTAAGATTTTGTTTAAACTTTAACCTCATCAACATTTTGTACACTTCTCAAGGCAGCTGGAAAAAACCAAAAACTCTGCATTAGTTAAACATTTATGTCGCCTTTTGGATTTGAGAAATTCGAAAATTTGCCATAAACTTAAATAACATAAGGTCGGAAATCCCAACCACAAACTCTTGAACTATGAATTGTGAGTGAGAGGAGATAGGCAGATGCAAGCTTGGCTACCTCAGTTTCCATGTTGCCGTTCTTTATAGAACCCTGGCCCCAACTAGAAGGCAAAATCTTTTGTTTAGAAACTTTGGATAAAACGATGATAAGAGAATAAGTCAGCTGTGTTAGGAAATCAGATGTACTTAAATAAAGACGGTAATATAAATCGCACACACACTTTGATAACGGAGTTCATCCAAAATGGCTACGTATCAGGACCGCTACACGTGGCCCTTATATATATTATAGGGAGGATTACAACGTAATCTACCTCGATCACAAAATATATGGTTCTCTTTCAATTATAACTCTCTCTATTTAATATTTTCTCGAATATGTGATTATTTAATATAAAATATTAGCGGGGCATATATATAGAACTCATAATGGGCTTATTACAATTTTTAGTGATTTGGAATAATTAGTGAAAATAACCAAAAGGCATTTGGCTCACAACTCAACAATCTCCCACTTGTAGTTAAATGTCGAGTACTTCAAAAAAAAAATTGATTATAGCCGACTACCAAACTCACTGTGCTCCTCCGAGCAGAATGCTTCTATCGGTATCCTTGTATAGTAATTAGGACTTCCATCATCTTCAAGTTACTCATAATTCACTGCACCGGCGATCCTGAGTCTCAATCTCGGAGTGCTACTGAGGTCGCACATAACCTCAGTTTGTCGATTGTAACAATCTTCGTTAGCATGTCGGCGGGGTTCATGGCGCCCTCAATCTTTTCTAGCGCGAAGATTCCATCTTCTAGAACAACCCGAATAAAATGGTAACAGATCTGTATGTGCTTGGTGCGTGAATGGAGTACAAGATTCTTAGCTAGCTGAACTACACTTTGACTATTACATTGCAGAACTCACTCGTCGGTTTTCTGACCGAACTCCTCTAAGAAACCTTTCAACCAAATCATCTATTTGCTTGCTTCCGTCACCGCGACGTACTCAGCCTATGTGGTTGACAGTGTAATAATCTTTTGCAGCTTAGATGGCAAACTCACAGCACTACCACCGTAGGTACAAATACATCCTGTTGTGTTCTTTCGGCTATCCAGATCACCAGCCATGTCAACATCAACATAACCGTGCAGGCCTTCCGAGATCTTTCAAAAACATAGGCCGAATTCACTATACCCGAGAGATATCTCAATGGTTCTTACCCTGATTACTCATGTAACGACTGACAACTCCCACTGCATGGGCAATGTCCGGTCTTGTACACACCATAGCGTACATCAAGTTACCAATTGCTGAGGCGTAGGGTATGTTCGACATGCGATCATTTCCTTCCTCGTCCGAGGGTGATTGGTCTTTCGACAAGTTAAAGTGTGCGGCTACTGGTGTGTCTATAGCCTTGGCATCACTCATACTGAAATTAGGCAACACTTTTTTCCCATAATCGGCTTGTGACATAAACAAAGACCCATCCCTTCATCGGTAGATCCTCATACCAATGATCTGATTTGCGGCTCCCAAATCTTTCATCTCAAAATGTTTCGCCAACTATTGCTTTACCATGTTAATTTCTACAAGGCTCGACCCGGCGAGCAACATGTCATCTACGTACAGAAGTAGTATGACGTACGAAGAGTTTTGGAATCTCTTCACGAAACAGCAGTGATCACTATCACTTCTCTCAAGCCAGGTATCCACCATAAAACTGTCAAACTTTTTGTACCACTGCTGTGGTGCTTGTTTTAGTCCGTACAAGCTCTTATTTAGTTTGCAGACCAGTCTCTCATTTCCCTTTTCGGCAAATTCTTCAGGTTGTAGCATGTAAATCTCTTCTTCATGATCTCCGTAGAGAAAAAGTAGTTTTCACATCTAACTGCTCAAGATGAAGATTCTCATTGACAACAATGCTCAACAATAATCGAACAGTCGTCAATTTTACGACTGGAGAAAATATCTCAGTGTAGTCAATTCATTCCTTTTGCTGGAACCCTTTGACTACTAATCATGCCTTGTACCGTTTTGAATCATCTTGTTCCTCCTTTAGTCGGAACACCCATTTGTTGCTCAGTGCCTTTTTCTTCTTGGGCAGTTTGGCTAACTGCCTAGTCACATTTTTCTTTAGTGATTTCATCTCATCTTTAATAGCGAGCTCCCACTTGTTCGAGTCTTTCAACTCTAGAGCTGCCCCTCTACTCTCGGGCTCGCCTGCATCATTGAGTAGTATGTAATGCATGGATACTGTCTGTTTCTAAGTACAATGAGGTTGATCCTCGTTTTTGGAGTAGGAAAATGTATAGGAGGTTTAGGGCTTTGGTTAGTAGGGAAATTCACTGTGAGAGGAGGCTTAATTTAGTCAGTTATCCACATATACAGGTGCATATTGAAAAATTGATGTCTGCTGTTGGCTTAGATAAAACTATTTGCTATGCTGATTCCTTTTACCCTGCTGTTGTTAGGGAGTTCTATGCTAATCTAAGTAGTACTGTTTTTTATGAGGGTAATCCTGCTTATGGAAGAATATTTTTGAGGGGAGTAACTCTAGATTTTACCCCTAAGTTAATCAATGAATTTCTTAGTGCACCCAATCCTTCTGTGGATAATGGTAATTATGACATGGAAGTCATTGCCTTGGTTCTCACTGGAAAGAACAACAGATTTGATGGCACTTCCATCAAAACATCCTCCCTTACATTGTGTGCTGCTGTGCTATACAAAATTGCAAGATTTAACTGGACCCCTACCAAACAACCCTCCAAAGTAAACAAATAAATGGCCATCTTTCTCTATAAAATCATGTATTCTCTGCCAATTAACTTTGGTCATCATGTTTTCAATCTTATGAGAGATTTCAGTGATACTAGTTCATCCTCTGTTCTTCTACCCTTTCCCTGTTTAATCACTAGAGTGATTCTGTCTCAAGTCTCACATCTATCTGGAACTTCTCCTATTAGAATCTCCACTGAACCAATCACAGATTGTCCTTCTGCCCTATATATCTCTGCAAAATTGCTAAAGGAAGGGCATGTCAATGATATTTCTGGAGAAAAGGGAAAAGAAAAGGAGACATCTAGTGCTCCTTCAGAGAAGAAGAAAGGTATTAGGTGGTATTTGCAACAAAAGTTGGCTTATAATGAAGAAAGAAGAGCTGAACTGGATGCTGATGATTATCAAATCAAGAAGCTATTGGTGAATCTCATAGAGAGTGAGGATGATAGTGATGGTGATGCTACTCACAATGATGATGGCCTCTCAATAAGCAGTGAGGAAGAAGATGAAGAAGTTGTCAGAGACACACCCCTAAGAGAAAGACCACCTCAGTCAGACATACCTCGTGACTAGTTTGTATGGGTTGTGACAAATAGGGGGAGATAAAGAAAGTTTATGTGTTTATGTGTTTATGCTTCAGTTTAAATGTTTTCAATTTCAAGTTTTTAATTTCAATTACAATTGTTGTACTAAGACAATGTTGTGCCTGTTTGGCCTTAATATTTCTGCAATTTCTTTCTGAAATTTCTTGTTAAAGTGTAACTGTCTTTAACCTTGAATCAGGTCTGAAAACTCACTGAATGGATATATTTTGTGCTTATATGATGCTTGCAATTCTAACTTGCAGGGGGAGTTTAAACAGATACCTCAAAAGTATTGAAACTGTGCTGAAATTGGATTTGCAGGTGGTTGGTTGTTTTATAAACTTAGTAGATTTGTCAAAACCAATGACAAAGGGGGAGATTGTTAGGACCAGATTTCTGATCTAAATATTAATTGTTGTCTATTGGTTTTCACTAAATAATCCTAACTGTTTGTTAAGTACTAAGACAGTGTTGATAGATTTCAAGCAATGTTGCAACCTCAGTTACAACTTACTAAGACAGTAGTGTTAGGTTTCAAGCAATGTTGCAACCTCAGTTACAACCTGCTAAGACAGCGTTTGTGGTTTCAATTAAATGTTGCAACCTCAGTTGCAACCACAGGTTCCAACCAGCTGTTTTGCAGAATTCTGTCTAGTTCTGTAAATCTGCATAGCTATTCTTTAATGATAATTATTTGTGTTAAAGTATGCAGGATATATTCTCATATGTTCTTAAAAGTTTAGCTCGTTAATATTGAGAATATTAAGTGGTAAGGAAAGATGTTTCCAAAAAGATGTAAGGAGATTAATCTTTAAAGAAGTGTTTCCTTTTGTTAGGAAAACTTATATCTCTACTCTTATGCAAATCATTACCACAAGTTTCAATCTTTGTTCCTTATCAAAATCAGTATGTTACGCTTAAAGATTGAATGATATTTGGAGTTAATGTTTATTATGTATATTTAAAGATATTATCTCTAAAAGATATTGTCTTATATGTTTCCTTATTAAAGGAAAAGTCTAACTCCTATTTCCAAGCTAATGATCAACAGGTTTTATCTTTAGAAGATTGAGGTAAATCTCACGTTGAACAGTCTCATGATATATGGAAAGATTGAAGCCAATCAAAAAGAGTCAAAAGCAATCACCTTGAAGAAAGAAGATTGTTTTTACTTGTTTATATAGTTGATAACTTAGCTTGTAAAAGGTTGTGTGTTCTAAATTATAAAGAACTCATTCTAGAGAGAATACACAAAGAGCTTTCAAAAGAAAAACAATGGTGGGATGCCATTGATTTATTAAGTGATAGTTATAAGGTAGGAGCAATATAGAGATAGGCAGAAAAACCTAGAGTGAGTCTGAGAGTTTTTCATTAAGACTTGAATCCTATATTGTAAGCTTTTATAATATCATAATCTGGTTAAGTGCCCCGGAGACGTAGCCTAGTTAGGTGAACTCCGTTGTTAAATGTGCGTGTGATTTATTTCAAGTATATTTAACTTTACACAGTTCTGTCCATTAATACACTTGGTTCCAACTGTGGTTGCAACCTCACTTGGAACCTGACTGCAAAACTGCAACTAGAACTGCGGATAAGAACTTCAGTTGTTCTAATGGGAAACAGAAGAATAGTGTTGCCAGATCTACCAAGAAGAGGAAACCAAGATATTAAAAGTGTGACTATGTTTATCAAAAGGTTCTATGGTAATTTATAAGTTTGGTTTGCATGGAAGGTTAAAAGCCAGTTCCTAAGTTCTTTTATTTTATTTTATGTGCGGGTTAGCTTTTGCTGATCTTGAAAGTTCTTTGTTTGTTTGTTTTAATTAAGTTAAAACCATGTTCCTGTTTACATGAAGTTTAATATTTGGATTTTACTCTATGGTTGATAAATATTTTTATTAAAACAAGTGTTTGTTCACTACAAGAAAAAATCCAAATAACAAAAAAAAAAATTGTTGCTATTTATGTTACAAAATGAGATTGGTAACAGTTTAACAACAAAAAAATGTATGTTATTGTTTGTCTTATTGCAGATGATAGCAACTGAATTTGTAACACACAAATATCCTTTGTAACAAAACAGTAACATACTTTTTATGTTGCTATTTTTGTAACATAATTGTATCATATTTTGTATGTTGCCAGTTGATGGATTTTTTGAATGTGAAACGCAACAATTTTGTAACACGTTTGTTTTGTTACAAATTGTCCATCAATCTCATCTAATATTTTGGAAATTGTAGCTATCATGGATTGCATTATGTTACTATTTATATTATTTATTTACTAAAAAGTTTATAATATGTTACTATTTTGTTACTAAAGTGTGTTACAATACATTGTCCACTGAATAAAAAAAACCTAGAATGATGTTACAATTCAGCTGCTGTGCTGGTAATTTTCATATATATATATTGAAACAATGTAAAACATAATATGAAAATTACTAATCAATAAGTTAACCAAAATATTACAAATTAATATCATCCGACTTACCATCCGAAAACAATCCAAGATTCTAGCCTACAAGTTAAGCCACTGTCATAACATACAAAATCAACATTAGCCATTGTCTTTTACTTACTACTACGGTGCTACATCACAAAATTACATAAGTATTAAATGCTGGCACCTAACAAAATTCATACATAAATGTGTCCCAAAATACTAATCATCGTAGCCACCATTCCTAATCTATTAGTCGTTGAGATCATCTTCTCTCATGTTCTCATCTTCGTCCTCTAATTCTTCATCGGAATGCACTGCTTTTCCAGTAACTTGAGTTGTGAGTTGTCCTTGCAAGCCACTTGTCATAGATGCTAGAAGATTTTGAATTTGGAGAAGTGAGCTTTCAAACGGACTCATCTGAGACTCAACAGCTTTTCCGATACGTCTTTCCATGTTCTCATTTTGAAGCCCAAAATCATTTAGCGCTTGTTGAACAAAGTCTTGCATCATGGCAATAGACACTTGTTGAGGAAGTGTAGAACTTGACGAACCTAAAGTCGAGTTTTTACAACTAACTGAGGAGCTTTGTGAACCCAACCCATAGACACCACCTCCCTTGTTTGGGCCACCGACAACCTCCAAAAAGATTTCATCTTCGTCGACAACAATGGCAGACTTGTCAGATTGTTGGGATAGTGCCAACTTTTTTGCATTGAATGCCGCCTACAAAAAACATGTCCAGACCCAATAACCAAAATATTATAATATATTTCAAATCTCTAAGTTTTTTTAAGTAAACCACCAATCTCATTATAAAATTAGGGATCAAACCCAGCCTATTACGACCAAGAGGATATCAAAAACATCCGGAAACAATTTTTTTTTACAGAAACTGAAACAGTGCAAGCTAACAACATAAAGTCATTTTTCAGAACTACTTGCTATAGCATCCGTAACTGAGTACCCCATAAATTATGCAAACAACCCAAAGCTCCCAAATTTGCTAGCACATCCGCAACTGAGTTCTGTTCCCTCTATACATGAGCAAAACTAAACCCAACTATTTCCAACAAACACAAAACATCGCCCCAAAATGTTCTGAAACATAAGAGGGACTTTAACTTTATTATATTTCCAATTCACCATAGCTAGATAATCAGTTTCAATTAACACATTACTCAGACAAAAAAGCATAGCATAGATTTAAGTCATATAACAAAGCATGAATTTTTTCTTCATCTCTAAGTTACCCTAATATATATCAAAAATCCGTATACTAATTTAATTTATGGAAACTAAGCATGACTGATTTTTTCTTACATTGATTGGAGCCGATTTCTCATCGACAAAAGTCTTGTCCTTCCTCCTATGCGTGATCTCAAACAACTCATTGCAAGTCGGCTTTCTTTTATTTTTCATTTCAAAACGAATGGCATGTTCAGAAGCAGTAATTGATCCTCCGGTGTGCTTTGAACACTGTCCGTTACGGCCCAAACGTGCCAGCCTTTTCTTCCTTGATAACTCTAATGCCTCAGGGGTGTTCCATTCCGCTTTCCACTTATTCCAAACAGCTTCCGAAATATAGTCCCTTCGCACCGCCTCCTTCTTTCAATCATTAATAAAATCCCGATAGCGTCTCCCGGCTGTTTTCTTCCAACACTGTTTAACCGCTTCTTCTGCCCCTCTAGCCCAAATGAAGTGTTTCTACAAAATATCAAACCGAATATCATAAACTTTAATTGTAAACAAACAACTAAATGCAAATTCAAAACATGAAATTATTAGATGCAAAACAACCCAACTTATACATTAGCAACTTTCACATTAGCAACTTTCACTTTCACTCCAACTCAACGTAACTCCTATGACAAAAAGTGAAGAAAATATATATAGAAAATACACTTTTACATTCCCAGACTAAGATTTCATTAATGTTCTCCAGTTTTGCTGGATAAATAAAGCTAGGTTCACAACTCATACATTCATTCCATACATTGTTAAACTATTAGATAAGGTTTGCTGGATAAATAAAGCTAGGATCACAACTTTGAAACCCTCGATACTTAAAACGTATTGAAATCCTAAATAAATCGATATACCTTAAATTCTTCCCAATAGTTATCTTTCATCTCAGGTGTGACTTTTGACCAATTCGACCCCTCTTCTTGTACTTTATTTTTGAATATCTGGTTCATTTTTGTAGCTATCGATGGTTGAAACCTATTAAAAAGTAAAAAAAATTTGTTGAAAAAGAATGTAGACATTGCAAAAACTAATAAAACAAGTGTGTAAATATGAATCTAATTACCGAGTAATTCTTCCGGGAGCCACACCGATCAATATCTTATTGGCGTTTGGGTACTCATCATGCACTGCTTCATTCTCAAGAGCCTGTGCCGCAGCCGCAGCCGCCTGAGCCGCCACAGCAGCCACTTGTGCCTCAGTGGCAGCAGCTACACCTGCACCTGCAGCAGCAGCGGCTGCAATCTCAGCTGCAGCAGTGGCGTTTGCACGAGCATTAGCCGCACACACCTCAGCAGCTGCAGCCTCTACAGCTAGAGTTGCACTTAAAGAGGCGCTAGATGACCTGCTCCTTTCTACTAAAGGCAGATTGTTCGGGGTTGAAGTCCCCACGTTGTCGATGCTTTCAGGAGTGTTCAGCGTATCACCTAGTTGATACGTTATCGGAACTACCGATGATGTACCAGAACCGTGCACACCAGAACCATGACCGGACCCGTGCCCACATCCACCAGAACCACGCCCAGGCCCACGCACATGTCTACCAAAACCGCGCGCACCAGAATCACAATCAAATGAAGGTATTTTTCCCATAACCTTACAAACAAACCAAAAGACCAAAAAATTTAGGATTTAATTTCTTACAAAATTAACACATGTAAGGGTTTTGATGAGTTTGAGGTTTTCATATTTTTTCTTAAGAGCCGGACTCATTCAGCTAGGAGTATTTTGGGAAATGGCTAGTCCAGATGCTAATTCTGGTGTTGGAAAAGTTTTTATCTTTAATGATTACAATGAATGTATCTTTAAGTCTAGTTTGAATACTTTCGATGTTCAAATAGTTTGAATTCCTATCTTCTCTGCTTTTGAGCTTCTTCTGCTTTTTTCACTCAAAAGCTAGCTTTTTAAAAGCTAGAAAAGGTAACAAACATGCACATAATAATATATATATATATATATAGACATACATAAAGTCTGTAATGAGGACCCAAGTAATTAGGAAACAAACAAACCCAGCTAAAGTTGTCACTTACACACAACTATACAAGTAAAATGGGAAAGAACCCACCTTATATCACTGTCTAATTACGTATATTAAACTGATATGTAATTAAATGAATAATAATATTATTATTATTATTAAGATAAACAGTTAACTAATACAATTAATCAAGAATTCAAGAAGAACCATCATAGTTGTATAAAAAGAGTGTAATCCTGCCCGATTGGAATAATAATAAAAGCAATAAATAGAAGAGAGATAACAATGCCTTTTGATGATAACAATGCCTCTAAACAGAAACAAACAAACCCAGCTACAGTTCTCACTTATTCGTTCTGGACTGCAATGACTTCCGAGTAAAAACACAAATGAAAGTAACGAAATTGATTATATTAATATCTGATGTCCTTCTTTGATACATTCCACTTAGTTAAGTACTAAAAAAGAAGGCAGTTAGTGGGCAGTTTTTAAACTGCTCTATCCCTACCCTAGATCTCGCCACGTGGCATGATCCTGTCTAACTAGATTAAGTAGATCCTATGGTCCTAATTAATACACACTTATACATATTAAAAATAAAGCATAAATACATATAGATAAAAGAAACAAATAAACAGATAAAAAAGAAACAAATAAACACAGCTGCGTCTCTCTCTCTTCTCTTTAGGGTTTGCAGCAACAGCTGCCTCATCTCTTCATCCATGAACCTCATCCCAATCCTTCATAGCCTTTGTTATTAGTAGTCTCTTAGACATGGATTCACTGCAAATTCCCTCTCCCTTAAGCTTTATCTTGCCCACAAGATCACTGAATTGATACAGTATCCTCCTCAAATTTTCCCAAGTTGCCTCTTTCTCTAATTGGCCACTCCACTGTACCAAAATTTCATCCCAAACCCTATTTCCTCTTTTTTGTTGGCGTAAGTCCAAAAATCTTATTGGTAATGGTCGAAGGCGTCCTTGCATATCTTGCTGAGGTAATTCTGGCATTAATTGATCTTCCTTTTTTACCCTTAATTTCAATTGTGACACATGAAAAACTGGGTGTATTGAGCTTCCTTGTGGGAGGTCTAATCTATAAGCTACTGAGCCAATTTTTGCTATTATTTTGTAGGGGCCAAAAAATCTGGGTGCTAGTTTTTGGTTTTTTCTTTTGACCACTGAGACTTGTCTATAAGGTTGCAATTTCAGGTACACAAATTCCCCAATCTCAAAACTCTTGTCCACCCTCTTTAGGTCTGTATTTTGTTTCATTCTGTTCTGGGCTTGTAGGTAATTTTGTTTTAGAGTTTGGAGAATTTCATTCTTAGTGGTTAAAAGTTCTTGGACATCTGGTCTATGATCACTGTCAATAAGGTAGTGACATAATTTAGGGGGATCATAACCATAAAGGGCTCTAAAGGGTGGCATTTTGATTGCTGCATGATAGGAAGTATTATACCAATATTCAGCTAAGTAAATCCAGAGAGACCATTTTTTTGGGAAGTCAGAAGAGTAGCATCTCAAGTAAGTTTCTAGGGTTTTGTTAACAACTTCTGTTTGGCCATCAGTCTGTGGGTGAAAAGCTGTACTTAAAAGTAGTTTTGGTCCCAATAGCTTAAATAGTTCTCTCCAAAAGTCACTGGTAAAGACAGTATCTCTATCAGAAACAATTTTCTTAGGAAGCCCATGTAACTTGAAAACCTCCTTTAAGTAAATTTTTGCTAGTTCTGCAGCCACAAAAGGGTGTTTCAAAGGTATAAAGTGTGAATACTTTGTTAACCTATCCACAATCACCCAAATGCAATTGTACCCATTTGAAGTTGGTAGTCCATTTATGAAATCCATACTGATCTCTGACCATTCTTGTTCTGGCATAGGTAGGGGTTGAAGTAAACCAAAAGATTTGGTTTTTCCATATTTGCACCTCTGGCACACCTCACAAGTTGAGATAAAATTTTCAAAATCTTTTTTGAGTCCAGGCCAAAAAACTTCTTTATAAGCAAGGTTTAAACTTTTTGTTAATCCACTATGGCCAGAAGTGGGGTCTTCATGAAGAAGTTCCATCATTTTCAATTTCATTTTAGAGTCATTAGGAATATACAACCTGTTTTTGTAAAAAAGCAGTCCATTCACCCATTTATAACTTAAAGATGACAAAACCTCATTCTCCATTTCTTCTGTTATTTTCTGTACCCTTGGGTCAACCAGGTAAGCTTGTTTTATTGTTTCTGCTAATTCAGTATTAGGACTAATTACCATTAAAGAAAAACACATTCCTAGACTCTCATTTTGCCTAGATAAAGCATCAGCAGCTTTGTTTTGAATACCTTGCTTGTATAGAATTTTAAAATTATAACCCAATAATTTAGAAAGCCATTTCTGCTGAGTTGGAGTGCCAATTTTTTGTTCTAATAAATATTTTAAGCTTTGGTGGTCAGTTCTAACCAAAAATTCCTGACCAAAAAGGTAGGGCCTCCATTTTTGAATAGCTTGTACTAGAGCATACAACTCTTTCTCATAAGTAGATAGGCTAAGTAGCCTTCCTTTCAATCCCTTACTAAAGTAAGCAATTGGCTTTTTCTCTTGTTGCAGGACAGCTCCAATTCCAGTGCCAGATGCATCACATTCAATCTCAAAGGATTTGGTAAAATCAGGTAAGGTAAGGACTGGTGGGGTAGTAACAGCAATTTTGAGATTATTAAAGGATTTTTCTGCCATTTCATTCCAAACAAAAGCATTTTTCTTTAATAAATCAGTCAGTGGGCTTGCAATTCCACCATAATTTTTTATAAACCTTCTGTAGTAACCTGTTAAACCCAGAAAACCCCTCAACCCTTTTATACTTTTTGGAATTGGCCAATCAATCATAGCTTTTATTTTTTGAGGGTCTGCACTTACACCTTCTTGAGAGATTATGTGTCCTAAGTAATCTATTTCTTGTTGAAAGAATTTACACTTAGATTGCTTAGCAAAAAACTGGTGTTTACTCATGGTTTCTAGAGTTAATTTTAAATGCTGTTCATGCTCTTCTCTAGACTTGCTATAAACTAGGATGTCATCAAAGAAGACCAACACAAATTTCCTTAAATAGGGTTTAAAAACAGCATTCATTGTACTCTGAAATGTTGCTGGTGCATTAGTTAATCCAAAAGGCATCACTAAAAACTCATACTGACCTTCATGAGTCCTAAATGCAGTCTTAGGGATATCATTTTCTGCCATTCTGATTTGATGATAACCTGACCTAAGGTCCAGTTTAGAGAACATACATGCACCCTTTAATTCATCTAATAATTCATCAACAACTGGAATAGGAAATTTATCTTTAATAGTAGCTTGATTTAAAGCCCTATAATCTACACACATTCTCCATGTCCCATCAGCTTTTTTCACTAAAATTACTGGTGATGAATAAGGTGATTGGCTAGGTCTTATAAATCCATTTTCCATCAGGTCAGCTATTATCTTTTCAATTTCATTCTTTTGAAAGTAAGGGTACCTATAAGGTCTTACTGAAATTGGACTTGTACCTGCCACTAATTCAATTTTGTGTTCATGTTGCCTTTCAGGTGGTAACCCTTTTGGCTCAGAAAAAATTTCTGGAAAATCTCTCAAAAGGGTTTCAATTTTGGAAATCTCAAGAGAGGCATCTTGTTGCACAAGAGTTGAATATAGTTGCAAGATAAGTCCCTGCCCTTTTATCTCTTTTCCCTCTAAATAGTTAAATTCAGTGATTCCAGTGGAGTGGTTATTATTTCCCTTTAATTTGATTTGTGATCCTTCATATATGAAAGCCATTGTTAATTTTTTAAAGTCACAAATAATTTCCCCTAAGGAACTAAGCCACTGGATCCCTAAAACCATATCATAACCCACTAAAGGAAGTACCAAACAGTCCAATTTAAAAGAATTTCCCTGAATATTAACTCTAAGTTTTTCACACAGTCCCATACTTTGCAAGGTTTCACCATTTGCCACCTTCACACTAACTTTATTATGTTCAGTGCTAGGTAATTTTAACTTAGTAACCCACCTAGGGTCAATAAAGTTGTGTGTGCTCTCTGAATCTACCAGAATTCCCACTTTTTGCCCCAGTATTTTACCCACAAACCTAATTGAATTAGAATTAGTGCTTCCAGTGATTGTTTGTAAAGTGATCTCAGGCTGTTCATTTAAATTTTCCTCCTCTGGAACACTTATACTATCCTCCTTTTCAGTTTCCTCATCACTCACTAATTCATTATGAAGTAGATAAAGTTTTGGTTTAACACATACATGACCTCTAACCCACTTTTCATCACAGTTGTAACATAAGTTCTTACTCCTTCTTTCTTCTAGTTCAGTTGGTGTTAACCTTTTGATTGGTAATTTAACAGTCCCATTAGTGCTGTGCACCCTTGTATAATTTGAGTGTGTATTAGGGGTATTAAACTTAGAATTATTATTAAGAGCCTTGAACTGATACTTTTTCTCTATCATTAATTTCTCTTCTTGATATGTGGCTATAGAAAAAGCAGTTTCAACATCCTTAGGAAAGAGCATTTTTACACTTAGGCCAATTAATTCCTTAAGACCACTAATAAAATACACCAACCTATGGCTCTCAGACAAATTCTTAACTCTGTTAGAAACAGACTCAAACTCACTCTTATACTCCTTAACAGTACCAGTTTGCCTTATTTTAATTAAGAGATCTAAAGGATCCTCATTAAGGTTAGAAGAAAACCTCCTAATAAGTTGCTCAGTAAATTCTTCCCATGTAGTTATTAACCCAGCATTTTCTTGATTTTGATACCAAATAAGTGCTTGATCCTCAAAATGCATATTTGCTATGGTAATCTTTTGATTTTCAGGGGTATTATATAATTTAAAAAACTGATTGGCCTTGTATACCCACTCAACACTTTTTTTCCCCAAAAAACTTTGGAAATTCAAGCCTGACTGATTTAAAATTAATTTGGTTTGGATCATGTACCAGATTGTTGCACCCTTCATTGACAAAAGAATGCCCTTTTTGCTGGAGTGGGGATGAAGATGAACCATGGTAATCCCTTTCTGTATTCTTTCCTTTGTCCTGAGATAGAGAAATTTGCTGTAATTGTTGGTTCATCTGTGCCAATTGCTGTTCCATACTCTTTTTATCTTCCAGACTAGCCAGTAAAAGTGCTTGTAATTGATCCAGTTTCTGGTCAGTAGTGACAGAGTTTGAATTTTCTGGTTGAATCAAAGGTTGATTTGTTTGTGAAAAAGGTTGTTCTGGGGGTTGAACTCCCTTTAGCGATGACTGGGATCTCTTTCCGGTCATCAGAAAGACTGCTCTGATACCAGTTTTGCAATGACTTCCGAGTAAAAACACAAATGAAAGTAACGAAATTGATTATATTAATATCTGATGTCCTTCTTTGATACATTCCACTTAGTTAAGTACTAAAAAAGAAGGCAGTTATAACTTGAGGCAGTTAGTGGGCAGTTTTTAAACTGCTCTATCCCTACCCTAGATCTCGCCACGTGGCATGATCCTGTCTAACTAGATTAAGTAGATCCTATGGTCCTAATTAATACACACTTATACATATTAAAAATAAAGCATAAATACATATAGATAAAAGAAACAAATAAACAGATAAAAAAGAAACAAATAAACACAGCTGCGTCTTTCTCTCTTCTCTTTAGGGTTTGCAGCAGCAGCTGCCTCATCTCTTCATCCATGAACCTCATCCCAATCCTTCATAGCCTTTGTTATTAGTAGTCTCTTAGACATGGATTCACTGCATGGACACATGTGAAATGGGTAATTTTAAATAAGATGGAGAAATTATTGTTAAGATTTAATATTATTATAAGAATTTATCCTGGCAATTGAAATAATAAAAGCAATACATAAAAAAGAGATAGATAGATAGATAGATTAAAAAATCGCACATTCCTACCTTCTCAGCTTTTAAGCCTTTTGACCTAAATGCTAGTGTTTTAAAAGCTAAAAAAGCTAACATACCAAACACCCATAGATTTTTTTAATCAAAAAGCAACGAAAAAAAGCCCGTTGCCAAACAAGCAAATAATATATATATATATATATATATATACACATAAAGGCATACATAAAGTTGGTACCGAGGGCCTAACTTGTTTGAAATAAGCCAGCTTATTGAAGGGAAAACCCAACTAATTTGGAAACAAACAAACCCAGCTAAAGTTGTCACTTATACACAACTATACAAGTAAAAGGGGGAAGAAACCACCTAATTTCACCGTTCAATTACATATATTCAACTGATATGTAATTAAATGAATAATAATAATTATAATATTATAATTAAGATGGACAGTTAATCAAGATGAACCGTCATAGTTGTATAAAAAAAGTCTAATCCTTGCGATTGGAATAATAATAAAAGCAATAGATGCAAAAGAGATAGATAAAAACACCCAATTACTTTAAAAATTCTTAACCAATATAAAACTGTTCCTTTAGAATCAATAAAAAAAAAAACACTCATTTGATTTGAATTACTAACCCAGGTAGACGTGTTTTAAGTCAATAGAAAAAAAGAAAGAGAGAGACCTGTGAGTGAGGGAGTGGGTTAGTGAGCGGCTAGGGTTTTTTTTTTTGGGGTGAGAGAGAGTGATATATGTCTTATTTTATATACTGATAAAGTGTTAATGAAAAAAGAATAAGGGGGAAAATTGGTCAAAAACCAAAATAAGTGCGGGAATATGAAAAATTGACGAAAAATAAGTGTGGGAGATATGAAAAATTAAAGAGGGAAACAAATTTATTTTCCAAATTTTTCAAAGTGTATCAAAATATTTTTATTAGCCATAAAATGTCTAATATGAAAGCATAATTTTATTTATTATAAAACATAGAATTTTTCAAAGTGTACCGGAACAGTTTTCGTGTTCTTCTCGTTAATTATCGTGTTCATCATCATCGCTCGAATTCGATAAGCTCGCTAATAAAATTCTTTTTTCATCACTTTCTGCTATATGGATTTGGTATCCCGGCTCAGGATCGGTAGCGTTCAATGGCACAGGACCAAACTCCGGGTTTGTAATCCGATGTCCAAGACTTTCATCATCTTGAAATGCCTCCGTGTCTTCCGATTCAACATTAGGATGTTGAATAATTATCGGTCTAGCTTTAACCTTGCATACAGCCCACCATTCCTTTTCCCCCTTTTTTGTTTTCTTTTTCCTCATTCCCATATCATTATTTTCCCTTATCGACCGTCTTGGATAAGGAATGTAACACACTTGTGTTGCTTGCATAGCCAAGATAAATGGATCAAATTTTGGATATTTTGACTTTATGTTAACATCGACAAGATTGTATCGCTTATGTACTTTCTTCCATTTCCGACTAGGATCAAACCATTGGCAGTTAAACAAAACTGTCTTTTTTATAGGCTGTCTTGGATACTCCAATTCAAGGATGTCAGTTAGAACACCGTAATAGTCGTTTGATGCTGACTTATTAGCAAAATCGGTGAAACCTTTAATGCAAACACCGCTATTTGAGGTTATTTTTCCGCGTCCGTACTTTAAAGTGTGAAACTTGTATCCATTGACAAAATAAACCGCATAGGACTTGACCCTTCTTAACGGACCTAACGAAAGTGAATAAATGAACTCATTGTTATTTATATTCGATGGAGTCTTTGCCTATAAAAATTATCCAATAATGGGATTGTTAGTATCAGTTTTGACAAAATAAAATGCTTGCGATAAAATAAAAATTAATTAAAAAATGCAGCTGACAACTACTACTTACATAGTTTTCAAACCATTCAGGTAAGTACTCGTCAACTTTGTCTGAAACATCATCACTTGTGTAAGCTAAGCCATTCTCTTGCAAGTATTGAAAGAAAATCCAGTCACATAAATAAATAAAAATTATTTAGAAAAACTCATGGTTCCATCATTTTGAAGGTTTACCCAAATTAAAAATATTATCTTTCCACATATATATTTTTTATACTGTAAGTTCAGATAAGTTTCTACTCTATTAGTGCTTAGTTAACAATTTTCACGTTTTAAAAGCATGGGACTTATTTTGTTAAAATTAATTAATGAAATGGTTGTTAATGTATTAAAGTGAACAATACAAACCAGAGAGGATTTTTTTATACTTTTCAGAGGGACCACTGAAAAAATTAAATATTTATCTTTTCACCCCCTTTTTTTTCCCACCGCTCCCCCAAGTTGAGTTATGTGTCTGTACCTTCCCTCCTTTTATTTCTAAGCATACAACATAGAAATATAAAAAATGGGCACCACAATATTGAAACGCCCAAAGCTGCTTCTCGATAAAATAAATAAAGTATAAAAAGTATTACAGAGGCTAAAATAATATACTTACGACAAGTATGGCTCAATCTCCTTGCAATTTTGTAGAATATACGACCTTGCCTTTTTGTATTCCTCATCGTTAAGTGTCCTTTCGGTACCTTTACTCGTCCCTCTACCAGGATAGGTAAATATAGAAAGATTTCCATGAATAAGTACTTTTTCGCCTCCGTCATCATTACGACGCACTTTTCTTCGCCTCGTGGGCACGTGTGGTTCAAAATAGAGTGAAGAAAAATTAGAAAACTCATCGGCTATGTAAGCATTGCCAATTGACCCCTCCACCTTAGCTTTATTTCTAACCGTTTTTTTCAAGTGCTTAAGGTACCTCTCAAACGGGTTCATCCATCGATATTGTACTGGTCCCGCAATTTTGGCTTCATAAGGAAGATGCACAGGAAGGTGCTCCATCGAGTTAAAAAAGCTAGGAGGAAATATTTGTTCTAACTTACACAAAATCATTGGAATTTCTTTTTCGAGTCTTATCATATCTTCAACACGAAGAGTAGTACACGTAAGTTCTTTGAAAAACAAGGAAAACTCGGTTAGTGCTTCCCAAATAGGTTCAGGAAGTAGTTCCCGAAACGCAATTGGTATTAATCGTTGCATGAAAACATGACAGTCATGGCTTTTCATCCCCGGCGCGCGATATCTATTCTTTTCAACACAACGACTCATATTTGAAACATACCCGTCCGGAAATTTAAGTCCTTTTAACCACTCACACAGTGTTCTCACTCCATTTTTCTTAAGGATGTAATTAGCCTATGGATATACCCCATTCTCATCCAAGTCAAGCTCTGGCCGGTTACAAATAAGTGGTAAGTCTTTTCTTGAGTTGTCGTTATCCTTCGTCTTTCCCTTGATATCCATTACCGTGTTGAATACATTTTCAAAACAATTTTTCTCAATTTGCATAACATCCAAGTTGTGACGAATTAAGTTAGCACTCCAGTAGGGCAAATCCCAAAATATGCTGCGTTTTTTCCACCCACAGTCACTTGTAGTTTGTATCCACTCATTATTCTCATCACTACCAACTTCAGTCACTCTCATCAATCCCAACTCATCTATCCAGTTCAATATTTGCGCTCCAGTTTCCAACGGAGGTGCCTTTTCGGTCAAGACTCTGTCTTTCGTAAAGTGATTTGTATCTTGCCTGAAAGAGTGCCTCCTAGGTAGAAATTTACGGTGGTTGTCGAACCATGATTGCTTTCCACCATTACGGAGAGTAAATGCGTCGGTGTTTTCTCTACAATAAGGACATGCCAATCTTCCTGAAGTAGGCCATCCGGATAACATAGAAAATGCAGGAAAATCACCAATAGTCCACATAAGAGCTGTACGTAGTGTAAAGTTTTGTTTTCGAGAAGAGTCATATGTCTGAACACCAACTTCCCACAACTGAATCAGTTCCGCAATCAAAGGCTGTAGAAATACGTCTATCTTCTGTTTTGGATCACTTGGACCAGGAACAATTGCTGTCAAGAACATAAATTTCTCTTTCATACACATCCCTGGCGGCAAGTTGTACGGTGTGACAATCACTGGCCATGACGAGTATTGTTTGCTGTATTGACCAAACGGCATAAACCCATCCGTACATAATCCTAGTCTAATATTTCGAGACTCGCTTGCAAATTCTGGATAAGTATCGTCGAAATGTCTCCATGCCTCGGCATCTGAAGGATGAGTCATGGTCTCAGGGTCTTTAGGATGTTTGGCATGCCATCTCATATGTTTGGCAGTGGCATCCGAAACGTATAGTCTCTGTAGTCTGTCTTTTAAGGGAAAGTACCACATGACTGAGTGTGATGCACCTTTATTCTCTGAATCGAATCTATTATGATCGCAAAATTTACATTTTATGCAATCAATGTCATCACCTCAAAATATCATACACCCATTTTTACATGCATCAATCTTTTCTACAGGGAGTCCCAATTTATGAACAAATTTTTTCGTATCGTAGAAAGTGTCAGGCAAACAGTTGTCTGGATTAATGTCATTTATTAAACTACATAAATCATCGAAACATGCTTCAGGCAAGTTATATTGCGACTTGAGACTCATCAACCTGGAGACACCACCGAACAAAGATACATCACAACCATCAAACAACGGAACTTCTGTTGTTTTCATCGTATCATAAAACGCCTGAGCTTGTGGGTTGGGGATTTCTGTCTCATGTGTAGGATACTCAAAGTTATGACCATATGCGTCCATCACCATTGTTTGATATTTGTTATTTATACTCGGTCCAGCTTGATCTTCTTCTTCTTCTTCCACACCCGACCCAAAAACTATATCATCCGCATACTCTTGATTTTCGTACATCTCCGTTGTGAACGTTTCCCCGTGACTAGACCAACAAAAATAATTCTCCAAAAACCCTCTTCGCTTTAAATGATACTTCACATCATCTGGTTCCAAAAACTTTCGATTTTTACAATCCCTACATGGACACCTAATTTTACTCCCGTCCATACACATTGGTTGACTGGTCGTGAAGACAATAAAATCATCTAGCCCATTCATAAACTCATTGGTCAAATAAATCCCATCCGTATTTAATCGTCGATACATCCAACTTTTGGATGTGTTCATTTTATTCTGCATAGTACATTGTTATTTATTTAGCATAGTTTTATAAGAAAGAATGCAATTTTAATGAATTTAAAATAAAGAAGTTTCCCCATAATAACAGTAATTAACAAATAAAGTAATGTTAAGTTCAAATAAAACACGATAGTTTGTGTTGTTTTGTAGAATTACAAAGGCCACAACTATTAAAATTTCAAAGACCTTACTGAGAGAGTATTCATATTTCTTGAAAATTGCAGTTTAGACAGTTTTTTATTCAAATAATTGGGGTTGGGGCTAAGTTTCGATTCCAGGACCAACAAGAATAAACACACAGTTTCTACCACTAAGCTAACACTACTATACTAAAATATAGCCAACAGAGAATTATCTATTTCTTTAAATTTTACCACTATATATAGGCGAGCCCTACCATTTCTAATTTTTTAATTAAATTCAATATAAGACAAGCAATTAAAATTTATGAAACATAAAATTTAACAACTAAATATTACAACTACTAATTTAATAACTAAATATTACAACTACTAATTTAACAACTAAATATTACAACTAAGTAATGATCTTTCAATTTGAACTAACAAATCAGCAATAAACAATTTACAAATTAACAATATATACAAAAGAACTTTTGTATGGTAACTAAACGGAAGCGAAAACATACTTTTATAAACCGTGCGAGGACCAATAAATATTGAGAAGCTTTCTAACAAATTTTGTAATTTAGAAAATTTGAGATTCAAAAGGAGATATTTTGTGAGTACAAATATGATCAAGAAATACAATTATGAAATTGAGAAGTTAGAAGTGAAAGCGATAAAATGTTAGTCGGAATATGAGAAGTAATTTAAGGCAAAAAAATGTTTCGCAGGGGACAGTAATACTAAATTGATCAGGAGTAAATGCAACCCACCCAACCACATTGATTAATGCACCAAAGTCATTACAAATTGAGAAAAGTAGTGAAATGAATTACTTGATATTTAATTAAACGTTTCCTTTAATTCGGTGCATTCACAATTTTCAATTAATTCTACAAATTGCCACGAAAAACTTTTGTACAACCCAAAATTTATTATACATATATTGCATAATTTATTATCAAAGATTTAATGTACACAAAAAGAAGAACAACACACTTAAGTATGATTTGATACTTTATAAAAATAGGTAAAAAAAATTTATCTTTTAGTAAGTCTTAATATGGATTTTGGCTTATTTAAAATTTATTGTCCGAAAAAAAATGTATAAGTAACATATCAGCACATTTTAACTTAAAGAAACTTATCCTACAAGCTATTTGCAATTAAAAATAAATACTTAACTATAGTAACATATTTTTATGTTGTCAATTTTTTGGGGAGGATGTGTTGCTAAATTGATGGTAATTTTGTTGCTGATTTCGTTCTAAAAACTTGGCAACTCTTTTAGTAACAAATCACGGTGTTGCTAAATTTCAGTTGCGAAAAAAATGTTGATTCTGTTGCTAAATATTTTCTACAATTTATGTTGCTGTTTTGTTTGTATTATGTTACTAATCAGTAACATAATTTTGCTCCTTCTTTTTTTTTTTTTGTTGCCATTGGTCTTTTTTCTTGTAGTAGTTTAAGGTCTTGCTTGTTAGATTGTCTTGAGGATTTATATTTTGACATGGTTGAACGATTAATGTTGAGATTTCAGTGTATTGCTTTGATTTAATCCGAGAACTATATGAATTGTAGTACTTGTTTCATGAGTGAAATGAATTTTAATGGTACTTTCATTAAACACCACAAAAAAATCCTGCCCCTTTGGCTCGTTTGGCGGATGTCAATTTGTTAATGTCATTTAACAACGATATGCCCGTCTTAAGGCACGAGTCTGCAATTTAAGTTTTTAATTATGCGAATTATAAGCAGTAGTTGCACCATTATTCAGTCTTTTTAAATTTTAATTTCTTATATATATATATATATGGGTGATGCTATACACGCAACTTGCACACAAACTCTCACACTCCCTAGTTAATGAAAGACATATGTATCTCTCCAAATGTACATAAAACACAATCTATAATTTGATAAATCAAAATATAAATATTCAACATAATAAAAACTCAACCTACTAAAAACTCAAATAAAAATATAGTAGAACCCTAGTTGAGCCTACCCTAAATTTAAATATTAATTAAAAATAAGAAAAATTATTAAATCTGGTATTACTAATATATATATATATATAACTTATATTTGGAGGGATAAAAATGTATTTTTTAACAAAAATATATTATTATACATGTAAGAAAGTGTGCAATACATGTAAGGCAGTGTGGGAGTTGTGTGCAAGTTGTGTGAATATATTTTTAATATATATATATATCAACTGTTAATCCTAAAACACTTCGTGTAAACTTGCGGTAATAACTATTATGAAAAGGTAAGTACATCACTTCTGTCTAAAATGAAACAAATATGTAGAACAAATATATATATATATGTATATATATATAAATAAGAAATGAGAAAATCCCAATTAGATATAGTATAAATATAAAAGATAATCACAGAACCAATTGAGCAAACACCCACTGTTAGCGTCATAATTAAATGAAAATGCCGGGGAAGTTTTTAGATACTGTATGCTTATATGTACATGAAGAGTACGACAAAAACATTCACTGAATAAGAAACATCAAGCCTCAAAAACATTTATCATTCATAGAGTAAAATCGACATATTAAACTTCAAATTATCATGAACTTGGCTTTAACTTAAAACAAACAAACAAACAAAAATAGTCTTTCAGAATCATATAATTAAGTTTAGAAATTAATATGTCAAACGTCAAGTATGCATGCATGCCTTATACCTTTTTTTACCACTCCATAACCGAAACAAATTAGAGAAGGAAACAAAACAAAGGGCTTGTTTCGGTTGTGGTTACTAATCCAAACAAGACATATGTTTGCTAGGCGAGGACAACAACGACAACAACAAATTAATTCATGGTGTGACAATCCATCCTATTTTATTTCATTAAAATAAAAGAATATATAACTTCCACTATTTGATTTAAAACCGTTTGTGAACTTGTATATATATGTTTACATTTCGCTACTTATTCGTCATTAATAAGAACGGGTAAAACAGTACAGCAATGCAACACCATGAAAACGGATTAATAGCCTATTGAACTATTTCAAGACCAATTAATGTATATGGGAGAATTTTTTTCCCAGAGCAAAAAAAATAGAATACAGTGTAAAATAGTAACTTAGAGTTAGAAACCGAAACCGAAACCGTAACTCTGATTTATGAGTTTGCCATTGACTTTTCTTCTATTTTTTTCAAAAACAAATCGAAAAAAATACTGTTTTGGCATCGTTTGCTATACGTGAACAATTTGATAGGACTGGGCTCATAAGCCATTTGGGTCCAGATGTTCATTGTTTGATAAGCAAAAGTAACATTCGACATCAAATAATGGTACAAGGCATCATTTGCTATACGTGGGACGGGGGTATTGAATTACTACTCCATTTGAGACTAAAATTTATTTGACCAAAATGGCATTTCCTTATTCTACTATTCATAGCAAAAGTAATTATGTGTAAATTGATAACTACCGAGCAGTAGTACTTACGGACTAGAAAAACAAACAAATAAGGCATTAGACTAATTATTAGGACTAATACTCACACCATAATTCCGAAGGGACGAGGCCTTAGGGTGAGGACTGAGGCACACATGTGAAAAAAATAAAGGTATTTTTCAACTTAGAAAATGGATTCTAATATCCTACATTGAGTGGTACGCGAAATAGGAAACACAAATAATTGTTTTTATGTGATATGGGAAATAATGTAATAGTTAAAACTTTTGAATAAAATACATGTGAAACTTTATGGAACTTTCATGAATTTTTGAATTCCACAATAATAATAATGTGATCAAATACTAAGTAACTTATAAACATGTAATGTAATGAAATATTTTATTATATGTTCTCTTTTAGTAAATTGATTTCACCATGTTGTAATGATTTTTTCCACTTATATAACAAAAAAAAATATCACAAAAGTTTGCTTAAATTTGTAATAAAGTTTATCTTTCATATTATGAGATTATTATAAAGCAATATTTAAGATATTCGGGGGCTTCGGCTTATCAGTGCGTTTTTTGTCATAACAGTCCGCGGCACGATGGCCGGTCCTGTTACACACAAAGCATGTTCCCGATTTTTTTTTGCAGCAACAGCACCGCCTCCGTTGTCAGAGCGTTTACGCTTGACATTGGAGCTCTTGACCACCTTGAAATTTTCCATCGAGCTACTAGTAGCACCGCCTTTCTTTATGCTAGCAGCCCCTCCAGCTTCATTTACTTCCTTTTATGCTTCAGGTAGTTTTAAAAGTATTTCCAATATGGTGGCAGTTTCTCAATCATGAGTGCCACCTGGAAAGACTCATTAATCCCTAACTTTTCAGTTTCAATGCGATGGTAAATGAGCTGAAACTCCTCAACTTGCTCTATGACACCCCTGCTGTTAGTCATACGATATTCGTGAAAGTCCGTCACGACAAATCTCTTTGTGCCAGCGTTATTCACTTTGTACTTGTTCTCGAGAGTTTCCCACAACTCATTTGCAGTAGCTTCAGTGCTCGAAAACACTGAACAACGTGTCATCTAGAGAAAACATGATATAGTCGTACAGATCGTCTTCGCTTAGGACGGGAGCAGTCTCCTTAAGAAGCCGGGTCATATTAAGGGTTGTCAGGTAAAACAGCATCTTTTGCTGTTAACGTTTGAAGTTGTCACTCTTAAAATTTTCCGGTTTCTCCAGATGAGAAGTCAGCAAAGTAGACATAGCTGAATGCATCGGTGCCTTGCACTTGGCCGTAGTCGCTGCCTCGGCCACAGTCTCGGCTTTGGCCGTAGCATCGGCCTTAGCCGCAGCCGCGACGGCCTCAGCCGCCACAACTATGTCCTCGACGTTAGCCATTCGCATCGCCCTTAGTGTTATGGACATTCCCACTAACCACTAAGCCATGCTCACTTCCGAAAGATACATCGTTGGGTGAAGTATTCGTCATCTGAAACGACAATCCAAAACGTATGAAATACGTGTACAATTAATTTTATAAACAAAATACAAAAACTGAAAATTGAGTTTGTAAAAAAAATTTAAATGACAGAATATTAAATGGTTTCTCCCTAAATACCAATACAGTTGGTATCAAAAATATTATTAAATGGTTCTCCTTGAATACCAATACGGTTAGTACCAAAGAGATATTTTTAAGAAAAACAATATTGTTTGCAATTTTCCTTTGCAAATCAGATTTGTTGGCCCGTACGGCTAAATTTTAGAGCGGGATGAATAAGCTTTTAGGCTTTTTTTGCGGAATTAAAATTATAATCGCAACTAACAACCCAACTAGCTCAATATATATTTGCGACAGTAAATATGCGATGATAATCTATGAATAAATTGAAACGTGCGTACAATCACAAATAATATAAGTTACGGAAAATAAAGAGTAAGGAAAGAAATTTGACACCACGATATACAGATGTTCGGCAAACCCGCCTAGTCCTCTCCTCGGTATTCACGCTAGTGATTATTTCACTATAATCTTCTTTCCAAGATTACAAATCCTACCTAACTAATCAACCGATTTGCTCACACTCTACCCGATGATACAATCTTGATACAAGTGCAAGAGTACACAAAAGGCGAGTCAACGACTCCCCCTCAATCTATGAGTAGCCAAGTGTTTAATCTATAAATTTTAACCAACATTTTGGCTTAAAATCTTCTATCCAAACACTCACTCACAATTGAGCTTATAAGTTTGCTCTTTACAATTTTATTACAACATTGTAACCACACTCACTATTTTATTGTTTCTAAATAAGCTAATTGGTGAGTTTTTGATATTGTTTAAACTTGATCACTTTTCTTCTCGTTTTTCCCTTTTTGAGCTTTTTGTTCAACAAATGAGTTTTTTATGTTTAACATAGAGAAAGATTGAGTGATGATATTTTTTATGTTTTGGAGAGGGATTGGGATGTATTTGAAGAGCCAAAATACCCATTGGTCCATAGATGACCGTTTAGAGTTGTTGGGTGTATTAGGGGTGGGCACGGGGCGAATTGGGGCGGATTGGTCTCAATCCTAACCCGTCCCGTAAAATAAATAGCGGGACGAATTGGGGCGGATTAGTGAAATTCAAATCCCAACCCAATCCAACCCAACCCATTATAATTAAAACCTCAACCCAACCCAACCCAACCCATTATCAGGCGGGGCGGATTGGGTGCGGGTTGTTTCTTGAATTTTCATTTTAGTCATTAATTTTTTATTATTTCGCATAATTTACCTAAATATTTTAAAAAAAAAAAAAAATTCAAAATATAAATATAAACTAAAAGCCAACCAAAATACGTTTAGAATGTTCGGAACAAGTAACAAAACTAAAACAAAACAAAACAAAACAAAACAAAACAAATTGTTATTCATCAACATAATCAAAATAAAGTTCAATAGCTAATTGAATCCACAAGTTCAATAGCTACAGATTTCGTAATAACTTTATATAACTTCATATTTGGCTATATTTCAATTACAAATAAAGTTTTTAAAAATAAATTAACCACTCATACTACTTAGACCCATATTAAAAATTCCTTCTTTTTGTAAGTACGAGATAATACATTGAATTTATAAGACAATATATCAATCGAATCATTAAGCTTAAGTTTGGACAATGCAAATTTTTTTTGTCTATATATATAATTTTTCTTAAATCAATACTATTATAATATATAAACTCTTATTAAAAAAGATCTTGAGAAAATTTATATTTATATATATATATATATATGCGGATTGAAACGGGTTGAAGTGGATTAACCCGCGGTTTGGAAACCTCAACCCTAACCCAACCCACGAATTTTTTTACGGATTGGGGCGGGGCGGATTTAACTTTTTTTGACACGCAAACCGCCCCAATCCGCCCCAATCCGCACGGATTGGGTTACGGGGCGGGTTTGCGGATTTTTTGCCCACCCCTAGGGTGTATTATACAATGGGTAATGACTTATTTCCAAAAAAGCAAAATTCAACTTTTTTGAAACGGATTCAATCTCGATCGATCAGACTCAATCTCGATCGATCAAGATTTCTGGAGAACTTTGTACTTTCTATAGTTTCGATCGATCGGACTGTATCTCGATGGATCGAGATTCAATGGAACTTTTTGAACCATTTTTGATCGATCGGGCTTTATCTCGATCGATCGAGATTTCTTAACTGATTTTTTCTACTTTTTGAAACACTCGTAATTTGCTCGTTCGCACTCCGAATCGACGTCCGTTTGAACCGTTGGCTTTATTATTGAGTGTTCTATCATTTTAAATCCTGAAATATACATTTTCTCTTTTTGGAAAAAATCAAACATTATATCATCGAATTGTAAAATCATTAAATCATAATCACACGTATAATCAAAATAAATTATTGAATCCATGGTCCAACAAGATTATAATATGATTTAGAATTGAAAGCAAAAAAGAATTATTCCTTATATATTAAATAAAATAAATTATACTAAATAGTACACGAAAGAAACAACAGAATATCGATTAAGATTGTTAGTTTCCGAAATAACAATAAATAAATACTCCATCCGTTTCTATTTAATTGTCCACTACGAAACTACGTGCAATTTTGACCGGCCAAGAACTTGTATCAAAATTATCGGAATGAAAATTTCAAAAATAGATAATATAGTTCAAATGTTAAATTTTATAATTAGATTTTAAGAAAATTCATTTCGACAATTTTGATACAAGTTATAAGCCGGTCAAAATTGCACGTAGCTTCGTAGTTGACAATTAAATGGGAATGGAGGGAGTAATACAATGACTGAAAAGAATAAATAACAAACAATTTAATCTTTTATTAATTCAGAATGGGTACTGAAATTACAGATTAGAAACTGTACAGTCTGACTAGTAATTAAAACAAATTGTTAGTCAGATTATTATTAATTAATAATCCGACGTATTGGAAAGTAGAAACTTAACAGCCGGACTGTTCTGATTGGAAAGAGAAATTACATGACTGAAATGAAACTATACTAAATTACAGAAATGGAAACAATATTTTAAATAAATTACAGAAAAGGAAAGGCAGAATTGAAATATTACATCTAGGTACAGAAAATTAAAATACATAAATGAAATTACATAATTAAAATTACTGAAATGAAATGACATAATGTAATTGCTGAAATAAAAAGACAGGAAAAGAAAAAGACGAGGCGATTGTTAAACAGACTGTCCTTAACCGATATTCGTCCAACCATCTTAATGTTTCTGTTTGCATTGGCGCTTCGATCGCAAGGTATAACGTTTCGGATAACTCGCCGGAAACTGACGACGAGTCAAGGTCGAGCTGTTGGTGGGTGGTTCTCTCTCTTTCTAAATGCTATGCATGCAGTATTTCGGAATGTAAAATGTTCTATATGAGAGTGGGGGAGGGGTTGCCTATTTATAGGTTGGGCTGAAATCTCAGTCATAAATATGATATAAGAAAAATATTTAATATAAATTATGATAATGATACAAATATAGAGTAAAAAAAAGATATAAAAAAAATATAATATAAATTGTGATAATGATACAAATATTTAGAGAAAAAAAATATAGGATATAAGAAATTTTGTGTGGTTAAAGAGAGAGAAAAAGTGTAATTAATTTTTATGAAACTAGTTAATATGGTAATTAATAAAAAAAAATATAGTGATATTTTTGAAAAAAAATGATTAAATTATACAGTATCATTTGACTTGTGTTGAGTTTCTGTAATAGAATGAATATAGCAATACATAATTTCTTTCAAACTTCCTTACCATCAAAACTAGATATAAGCCGGTGAACTTCCATTATTTATATTGTTTAGCCTGGAAGAGAGTTTAAAGTAAGAAATGCCATCTCAACTAACCTAGTAGCGTAAGTGCTTAATAACACTGCCTTGTATTTATATGGGAACTTAATTAAAGTATGAAATTGCCATCTTCTCAGCTAACCTAGTAGATCACTGATTTTTTAGTTAAAACTCTGATCTTAAAATCATGAGGATGTCTTTTTCCATTAAAAAAACATATTTTTTTCATACCATAACTAACTTTGACTTATGTTTTGACTATTTTTTGTTGTTGAAAAAAAACATAAAAAATCGTAAATGTATAAAACTTGGTTATACTCGTTAAAATCTGATCTTACAAATTTACAAAGTCATTTTCTTAATTTTTAATTATTTCCCTAAATTCTAGTTCATCTAATGCCATGTTTGGCTAAATACTTGTTTGAATCTAAGAATTTTCATTCCTCTCCTCGTGTAAGTCGCATTTTGATGTTTCCATAAAAATGTGATTCTTGCGGGAGGACAAGGCTTGCGATACCCACGGTTTCCAATCTATCCGAAAACAAAATTGATGATTTTTTTTAATGAAAACACCTCCAAACCCGAAGTATTTTCGCCAAAAACCTTGTAAAAAGAAAACAGAAAAACAAGCTGAAAAAAGGAAAGGTCTAAGAGCATTCCCAACAGTCTATTTACAAATTATGTACATATTCTCAATACTAGCACATTTACTAAGGAAATGAGTGTATATTTCAAAGTGGTACACAACAGTCAAGCCTAAAATGCTACAATCTTCATTAAACTATTAATATGTTTATTAATTTATACTCCAGTTTTGGAAAAGCATTCCCCCAACTACACCACCACCACGCCACATTTAAGTCATCTTCTTCTCACTAAATCTGTTCCCGATCATCATTTATGACTATCCGTAAGACAAAGTGAGAAAAGAGAGGACTTATATCTAAAGAAAAAGGGGAAAACAAATTTGGTCGGATCGAGATCTGACCTGCGGAGAGATCATCGTTGTTATCGTCTCCGACCAAAAAAAGATCTCCCCTCTGACCTCTAAACAAAATTGGACAATATTGGGGTGTATATGCAAAGGGTGGAGGAAACGTCAATGGTGATATAAGAATTGAGATGTACATTACAGAAAAACGAGAAAACAAATGACAAATGAAATGAAAAACAAGAAGGAAATGGTTTTGTTTATCAATAAAATAATATTAAACCATTCTGTATATGTCTACAGATTGTGGAAAAACAGAGAGCCTTTTATTTTTAGATTTTCATATTCTTAGCTCGGAATGCGTTCACATTTAGGAAAAGCATAAACCCTTTTATTTATTTTGATGTTCTGTTTTTAGAATTAGACTTGGGTCTATTTGACAACATATTTTTTAACTGATTTTTGAATTTTAGATTTTAAAACTATACGAGCATTTAGACAGTAAGATTATTCAACTTTTAAAAAGCAAATATTTAGCCTAAAAAGCTAAAAATATCCAAATTTCAAAAATATGGATTTTGATTGAATTTTAAAAACATATTTTTACGATATAATTAACTATGGTGGGATCTACTCACTCACATGGTATACGGAAAAGTAGAATCAACGGTCCAAACTAAAAATAATTTCTTCAACATTATCAACGGCTGAGATCATCCCATATCAACTTCACTTAGATCAAAAACACAAACCACAGAAAAAAGTTATTTTCAAAAAAAAAAGGAAATAAAAAAGAAAGCCCTAACTTTTCATTCTATTCCGCCGAATTGTGAAAAAAAGAGGGATTTGTTTTTAATCAGAAAAAAGATTTGGTTTTTATTTCTGGGTTTTAATTATATTTAATTAATTAAATGATGGCTGGAAAAAGACGGCTCTCTAGCTCTGAATCAGCTCCTGACTCTAATGATTCTACTGTTAGTTTCTCTCACTTTTTTTTTTATTATTTAATATTTATATATCATTTGTTTAATTTAAAACTTTTATCTGTTCAGTTATGTAAAGATATTGTCTTATTTATTTTTCTGGGTAATTGAAAATTGGCTTTTTTATATATTTTTCATGCTCTTTGCTTAAAACTAAAGCTTTTCTCTGTTGAATGTGTAATGATTGGCTTCTTTATTTTTTTTAAGTATTTGAAATTTACCATTTATATAGTCTCATTATATATATATATGTATATGTATAACATGTGTGTAGATAAAATAGTAGTCGTGCTCATGCTCAAATTAAAGCTTTTATCTATTGATATGTACAGATTGGCTTCTTTATTCTTCTGGGTACTTGAAATTTAGCATTTTTATATACTTGTATGTATTGTGTGTGTAGTTATAATATAAATTGTGCTCATGCTCAAGTTAAAGATTTTTTCTGTTAATATGTAAAATTTGGCTTATTTCCTTTTCTGGGTAGTTGAAATTTACTGTGGCATTTTTGTAGAGGTTATATGCTTTATTTGTGTGTAGTTGAAGTAGTTATCTTTTTAGCTTTGTTAGATGCATATTTTTTTAAATAATGAGCTTACAAATTGGATTCATCGATCTTATGATTTTAGCTTTTCATATCAAATAGGAGTAATAGCTTTTGTTGTCCAATATATGATATTTGTGTAGATAAGATATAATTCGTGCTCATGGTTGTGTCTGTTGAATATGAATAATTTGGGTTCTTTAGTTTTCTGGGTCATTTTCTTAGAGGTTTTATGTTTTGTTTTTGTGTACTTTAAGTAGTTGTTTTTATAGCTTGCTTTGGTGCATATTTTTATAGAAAATGAACTTATTTGAGACCGCGGACAAGTCAGATTCATCAAGCATATGTTTACAGATTTTCATAGCGAATAGGAGTATTAGTTTTTGTTGTCCAATTTATGTGATATGTGTGTAGAACTGATGTGATTCTTGCTGATGCTTCAATATTATCAGATTGTAGCTTCTTTCCTGGTGAATATATAAATTTCAGCTTGTTTATTTATCTGGGTAATTCAGATTTAGCTTTTCTCTAGAAGTTTTATGCTTGATTTCTGAGTAGTTGCGAGGGCATTTTCATGCATTTTTCTTTTAAGTAATCTGGCTTATTCGGAATAGAGAAGAAATTGGATTCATAGAGCTTATAATTTTATCTTTTCGTAGCAAATGATAGCTTTTGTTGTCCAATGTATGAAATTTAGATTCTTTATTTTGCTAGCTTATTGAAACTTCGCTGTTTTCTAGAAGTATTATGCTTTGTTTGTGTGTACCTGTAGTTGTTTTTTTAGTATGTAACAATTGTATACTCGGCATTTGATTAGTAGCTGCTAGGGCTTGTTTGGATGTATCTATTAAGGATAAAGCTGGCTTATTTGAGACTGCACACAAATCGGATTCACCAAGCTCATAATTTTAGCTTTTTCATAGCAAATAAAATCTTTTGTCTGTCGATTACATGAATTAGCTTTTGTATTTTGGGGGTTAATTGAAAACTAGCTTTTATCTATAAGTTTATGTCTGGTTTGTGTGTAGTGAACATTAAGTAGTTTTTTGGAGTATGTAACTACGGCATATGCGGCTTAAGTTAGTAGCTGCTAGGACTTGCTTTGATTTATCTTTTAAAGATATAAGCTGGCTTATTGAGACTAAAAAAATTGGATTCGTTGAGCTTATAATTTTAGCTTTTCACTGCAATAATAGCTTGGATCTGTCCATTTCATGGAATCTAGCTTCTTTATTTGTTGGGTTAATAGAAATTCAGCTTTTTTAGAAGTATTATGCTCTATTTGTGTATAGCTGGAGTAGTCTTTTAATTGTGTAATTATGGTATATGTAGCATCAGATTAGAGGCAGCAAGGGCATGATTTGATGCATTTTTTAAGGAGATAAGCTTGCTTATTTGAGTCTGTGAACAAATTGGATTCATCGAGCTTATATATTTTAGATTTTAATTGCAAATAATAGTTTTCTTTGGTCTTATTAGATGTAGTTTATTTATTTGTCTGGGCATTATAAGTTAGCTTTCTTCAATAGTTTTTATGTTTTTGTGTATCTGAACTCTGAAGTAGATGTTTCTAGTATGAAACTATGGTCTATGCGGTATAGAATTAGTAGCTCTGCTACGTCTTAATTTGATACACCATTGAAAGAAATAAACTGGCTTATTTGACACTGCCAATTTTTTTGGATTCATCAAGCTTATAAGTTACAATCTTAGCTTTTCTAGGCCATAAAACCAACAAACTCTGCTTTTTAAGCTGGCCAACTGCACCTGCCAAGTGAATACTCAAATAAGCTGCAACCTGGATGAGGTTATGTCGTGTTTGGTTTAATTATTGAATTATCTTACGCACGATTACTTACTATGTAAAGGGTTAGAACTTATAATTTGTTTGCTTGAGAGACGATCGGCTTATTCTTTAGAAATGGAATTTCAGAGATGCACAGTTTTGTTGGTGGTGTTGTGGAATAGAGAAATACAGCATGTGTTGTAAATTAAGAAATCTGGAAGTAGATATATTTTTATTGTTTTTAATATGTTTTTCGTGAGAGCTTTAGCCTTTACCTCATCTTTCTAGGGATGGAGTGCAGAGATCCTATAACGCTTCCGAATAATTTTCATTTTTTTTACGAGAAGTGGCTAAGAAGATACTTTTCTTATTTCTATGTCCGCTGCTAATTCTTAAATGTATGGTCACGGCACTTGAAGAAGTCCAAAAATTAGGAAGAGGGGTGTCTTGACTATTTTTTTAATATAGTTAAGATAACTGGCTTTTGTTTGAGCCCTTAGATCTTAATAGAATCCCACGGTTATAACCAAAGAAGGCCTTGTAAAATAAAAAAACTACCGAATAATACTCTCTCCCCTTCTAAATCCTCTCTCATGGCCCATCTCATATTTTCATTCTCATTAGTTTATAGCGGAGTATAAAATTTCTGATAATAAACAAGTTACGTTTTTAGGAAATTTCCAGATCTCAAATAACAAATAAGCTTTGTACACCTTTGACTTTTTTTTCCCAATGGTTTAACTTTGATTATAGCAAAGTTTTGATGTAAAAGGAAGGACGACTTTCACTAATTCGTGGACTTGAAGAAAAATCAGAAGAAGAAAAAACCTGAAGATGTTAGAAGAAAGAATTATGGAGTAGATTTTAGTTTGGGGAGATGAAAATGGCGGTGAAGATAGGAGAAAGAAGATATTTTCAGTTTTTTCAACCTTATTTTCTCATCCCTAGATTTAAAACTAAACAATCAAGCAGTATAAAACAAATAGTTATCCTGATTGTTAAGGCTTAAGATTGCAGTCAGACCCCTCTCTTCCCAAAAATTATTAGTATTCCAGTTTGTTGTTTGTCCCAGTAACTATATATTGTTAACAGTTATACTTGTATTCATAATTGGGTCTTTATGCAAAGATGTATATATTCTCATATGGTATCACTCGGCTATTTTTATTGTGCTTTTGACTTGTAGACCCATAAGTAGTGAAGGGGGAGTGTTAAGAGTGTCCCAGATCAATTATTTATTCATATGCCTGTTATTCAATAAAGAGCTACCTCTCTTTTTCTTTATATTCCTATAAGAAGGTATATGGGCGCTGACTGGATTTTGCAAAATGTTCATATTTTTGTATATCCAGTAAGCCTATTTAATTACTGCCCGCATATCCAGTAGTTACTATTTACTTACCTCGTGTTTGGTGCATGTGTGTTCACAAGACTCATAATTTTCTTACTGTTGAATAAAAGCACACATGTGTTCATATGTTTTAGTAATATTTTTCTAAATGGCTTTCTTAAATTGATGTTGAACATGGTTGAGGAATTAACACTTACTTTTTTTTTTCGTTTCCCCTCCTTTATGCAGTTTCAAAGCAAAAGAATTTTTGAAGGATCATCTTTTGATGTTCACCGGGCTCAACAGTCTCAGTTCCAATCCGTTAGTACGCCACCATTAGATAATCACCGAGCCGAATTATCTAGGCAGCATGTTAAAGCTCTAAATACCCAATTTGCAAGGTTCATTTTCCCCTTTTCCTGTGGTTATTTTATCTGAAAGATTTTGTTGATAATGGCAGCTCATATATCTTTTTATACTCTTATTGTTTTTAAGATGATTTTGTATATCCATGATGAAGATATATGCATAAAAACTGTTTAATTTATTGTTTTCCGACAATTTAACTTATGCCACTGTTGTTCTTTATCTGGTGATTACAGCTGGGTCCAATCTCAGTTACAAAATCACCCAGATGAACTATGGGAAGACGGAGTCCAAGATTACTTAGATCATGCTAAGCATATAAAGGTCATTTTCATAGCTCGAATTTAGGCTTTATTTAGTTGCATTTTTAAGCTCATATTTTTTTTCTTAAAGCCTGGACTTAGTTGGTTTTGACCGGATTAGAAGCTTAGTTTTTCTAGATTTCTGGCCTCATAAAGTTAGAAGCTTTAATCTGGATGAAACCAGCTCTTTTCTGAAACTAAAAAATTTCCAGCTTATTTGTTTAAAAATTTCCACTAAACAAGCTATTACTTTTTTAAGGTCAACAGTATTTACTATTTCTAAACTAGTTTCACAAACTTCAATTTTACAGGAGAAATTTAACGATATGTATCTACTAATTCTAAACTAGTTTCACATCAATTTTACAGGAGAAATTTAGTGATATCGTTAATTGGCTAAAAACAAATGCTTCAAAAGGAGAAAGTTTGTTTGGGTTAAGTTCTCAAGGTGCTCCAAAGAAGTTGTTTGAAATTAAGGACAACCCAATTAAGTTAAGTAAAGACCAAAATTCTTTTGGTATCAAGGAGAAAAATATATTTGGTATTAAAGATAATGCTTTGAAAGGTGAAAGCGTGTTTGGATTTGGTTCTCAAGATGCTCCAAAAAAGTCGTCGTTTGAAATTAAGGACAACCCAATTAAGTTAAGTAAAGACCAAAATTCTTTTGGTATCAAGGAGCAAAATATATTTGGTATTAAAGATAATGCTTTGAAAGGCGAAAGTGTGTTCGGGTTTGGTTCTCAAGATGCTCCAAAAAAGTCGTTTGAGAGCAAGGACAACCCTGTAAAAGAGCAATCTTCTTTTGATAGTAAGGAGCAAAATTCTTTTGGTATTAAAGAACCAATTTCTTTTGGTGCCAAGGAGCAGCCTGTCTTTGGTGTGTTTGGCACAACACCAAGCCCGTCATGGAGCTCTGGATTTACAACTCAAAGCCCTTTTTCTTTCGGTATGTAATTCTTTTCGCAATGATTTTGAGGTTGTATATGGACATTCTGTTTTTTTTTCCTCTCAATGCAAGAGAGTGCTGCTTAACGCCTTAACCACAATTTTCTTATTACAACTGTTAACAATTATCATCATATTCCTACTGATACAATAATATATTTGGTCATTATTCTCTGAGTGCTGCTTAACGCCTTAACCACAATCTTCTTATTACAACTGTTAACAATTATCATCATATTCCTACTGATACAATAATATATTTGGTCATTATTCTCTGATCACCTTCAATACTATGTAAGTCTTGGACCATTAAATTGACACCCTGCTTTAGTTTGTTCCTATGCGATTAAGAAAAGATTAGCTGTCTCCTGTTCTGGGAATGAGGAATTCTATGTTGTCTTTTTATATATAACATTAATAGAAGATTCACAGTGTTCGGAGGTTTACATCTTACCTTGTTGTAATTCTTAAAAGGTAAATCAAATTATATCAAGAGAAATATTGGTTTCATTTTAGTTTATGATATATCCTGAATTCCTGATTATAGACTCGATGAGATAGGCACGGCCATATGATTATTTATTTTATTTAGTTTCTACCACCTAGCATATTTTCCATTGTTGCTTTCAAAGTATTTAACTTATGTTGTTAACGTTTGCATTATTACATTGTATGCTGTAATTTCTCAAGAAGTCCTTTATTTATTATTTTCAGGAAACCAAATTGCAGCTCCCTCGAGTAATGATGCTTCAAATGACGTGGATGGTGGTAAGACCTGGAATCCTCCCTTAATTTATATCCTTAGTTCCTAGTGTCTATATATTTTCATATAAAAATTGGCCGTAAAAACCTAATTCAAATGATCACAAAATATTAGACGCGGGATCTAGAGATTTCAGAGTATTTGAACAAATCTTGATATCATGTTTGTCAAATTAAGCTTAGGTTGAAGAAAACTCTCTCTCTCTTAAGTCGTGAACTTTTCGAGGCATATTCCTGAAACAGCGAAATTGTAGACGACTATAATTTCGATTCTGCTGAGAAATATACTTTGGTTTACTATATTGTAACATTGATTTTTTTAAAATTATCAGAAGAAGAACCGCAGCAACCTAGCAGCCCGTCCGTGAAAAAGACTGAAGAAAAGGGAATTATGGTAGTACATGAAGTGAAATGCAAGCTCTATGTGAAGGTAATTTCGAACTGGACACTTCTTTGTTCGGAGTTCTGCAATATAAAAAACTTCGATATTCTATATGTGCATACATTCCTTTGGCTGCTACTCTGAACTCTCTTATAGAGACTTCCTTCTTCGAAGTTATGCAAAATAAAAGAGTCTGATATCCTATGTGCGCATACATTCCTTTATTACGCCTTTATGTATAAATCTTTTTCTGTTTTATACAGTCAAGTGATCCAGCAGATAAGAACTCATGGAAAGATAAAGGAACAGGGCAGCTTTCCATCAAATGTAGAGAAGGCTTTAGCAAGGGATCAAAAGAATCTAAACCAGTCATTCTTGTTCGTAATGATGTACGTTTTACTGTTGATTTTATTTTTGAAAAAGTATAGTTTAAATAGCATGTATATATATCTATGGACAGATGTCTTGTTTCATAGAAGAATTCTCAACACTTGATATCTTTTGTAGTGAAACTTTACTTGTGTCTCATCTGTGTAGGTGGGACGAATCTCGCTGAATGCGGCATTATATTCGGGCATTAAAACAAATTTGCAGAAGAATTCAATCGTTGCTATTTTTCATACTGCGGTAATGCTGAATCTTACATATAGCTGTGATAGATTCTTTTTCCTTTGTTATTTGAGTGCATAACTGTGTATTAATAGACTAGAAATTTGACCTGGTTTGTAGGGTGAAAGTGGAAACGATGGTGGTGAAAATAACAGTGTCGTCGCACAGACCTTTTTAATAAAAACAAAGACCGAGGAAGATAGGAATAAGCTCGCAGCAGCTATACAGGAATATGCTCCTGCAACTTGAGGATTCTTAAAAAAATTATATATTGGAAATCCCTGTCGTCAGTTTTATACTCGAGAGTCGGTTGAAAGGGGCAAGACATTGATGAGAGTCCGTAGTGTTTACGAATTTTGTGGAGAATGGCCTTTTTATCAAGTGGTGATAAAAAAGTGTCTTCATAATTTTTGCTTGCTTTGTTGTGGGGGCTGAAAAATCTGAGATAATGGAGCTATCAAAGCAAATTTGTTAAGATTTGGAGTTTTGTATTTTTGAGGATCAATAGACTTGTGAAGGAAAAGCTTCTATTATTTTAAGTTCTGGCTCCCTCCCCAAAGTTGTGCTTTAATGAATGATCGATCCCCTTTCTCTTTTCTTTTTGGAGGCTTTTCTTAGCTCTTTTTTTTTTTAACATAAATGGCTTGTTTGGTACATCCTAGAAGTATACTTTTACATGCTTTTACTTGAACTGATATTTCACTTCTCCAATGGTCTTCAAAAAACAAGCCATTTTTTCCCGCTACACATAATGCAGACACACTCACAGCATACAGTTTCCAACTCAAATGTATATGTTCTTTCATTGTGTCATAGTACACTAACGTTTTATCGAAACACAAGTTGCCTTTAAATAGGGGGAATCTTACAAAAAAAATTGTTTTGTAACTTAACTTCGTTATAAAAGTAGATAAATTCGTGGCAGTCAAAATAGATCCTGAAATTGGAGAAATCAAATTTATGTTTACTAAAGTCTTAAAAGAGTATCTGTCTTTTGTCTTTTACTTATTCTCCTCTCATGAAAATATTAATAAGATAGATAATCATTTTCAAAGTGAAAATGGGGAAGTTAAGAAGGAAGTCGATATATTCTACAGATGTTTAAAACTGAAAAAGTAACTCCTTTACTACAATTTTAACGAAGTTGGTAGGAAATTCACAGAGAGTGCCCGAGTGCTCTTCAGCACATGTATTTATGTCAAAATAGTTGTGATGGTGATCTTTAAGCAAATGTATGTATCTTTGTTTGGGTATGCCTAATCTTCCATTTAAATGCTATCATTGTCGAATGTAACCACACAAGGCTTTAACTACTTATATTAACGTTCCAATAAACCATGTTACAAAATTTTATATATGGTTTTTCCATATTCAAAATTTAAACATTTGTAGTTCAACAGTAATGATAATTCTCTTCCAAGCAATAGACCCTTGTTCGACTCCCGCCCAAACACCCTCGTTCTTTTGCTTTATATATTATTTCTTCTTGCCATAGAGCGTAGATCCACTTTGCATACCTTTAAAAGGCATCCAAGCATACCTTCAGACTTGCTTGATGAGAAGAGTATCCTTCACAATTGTAGTAAAAACAAAATATAATAACAGAAAATCATTTGAACATCCAGAAAGCAAGGAAGAAAAGGGATTATACGTATATTGTCATTGCCAATTTTCAATTGGAATCTTATCATTCTCAAATAGCAATTAACAGAATAAAGCTGGTAGTGCAATATCCCAAACGCTCCAAAACCATATCCAGTTCTATCGTATATGCTAACATATCCATAGTTTTCTCAGATAACAACATTACATCCCAAATGTCACTCCAAAACTATAACTAATTCTATTGTATATACCAGCTTACATATACTTTCCTCTGTACATCAATACTAGCCAAGCGGGATTCTTCTCTTCATTCAGCCTCACCTCAAACTACACAAATATGCAAACAAAAGATGTTCAAAAAGGGCTATTACTTCATCTAAAACTTGTCAGCAAAAGACTATAAATTTTGTTCAACAATAAGCAAACAAATCAACAAACTACCAAACATAAGTCTCCAGACAAAAAGAGGTTCAACGGGGGTTATTACTTCATCTAGAACTTGTCAACAAGAAAACTGATATGCTGAAGCAAATTTAAAACTAAACAATTGGCAGAAAGTAAATTATGCTCAACAATCAGCAAGCATGGAAGTTGGAACTGTGCAGTATGTTTCAATTTATAATCTGTGGAATGTTGACAGCAATGATGAAGACGAACAACCTGCCAATATTCTTTCTCCTCCAAAATTTCCTATCTTCTTTCGAAATCCTAACTCACACATTCCTACTCAGTATATTTATGCATATGAAACTAAGTGAAAATGAGAATTTAAGAAATAGGAATAGAACAAGTAATATATTTGAAACTCAAATTGTGTTATATGTATATGGTGATTACTGTAAAAATATAGAATCAAACAAGTAACACTCAAAGAATCAATGTGTGTCCTGTATGAAAATTACACCTTTTCTTCTTTTCCTAGACTATTAACAAAGCTACCTGAAAGAGGCCATTACACTTGATGAAATAAAATGTCGTGATATTGTACCGGGTATTTCTTAAATTTCTTCATGCTCATTTACAGATTGATGGGGGTACTTCTTTTCTTCTTCCGAGTGAGTAAATAATATGTAAGAGAAAAGATATGTTTATAATAAAAGCGAGTTTAGGGGACATATACATACAAAGTTATTAGTTTGTTATATCAAAACTCTTATACAAAAATACAACCCAAATCCCAATCAAAGAACGAGGAATGCAGATACCACAAAACCATATGACTGTATAAGCAACAGCCAACATAAAACCAACAAGAGTAGAATGAAAGATACAAGTGAACTTTCTAAGAGTAGGAATAAAATACTTACACTTCGCTACTCTGATCAAACGCACGTTTAGCTACCGCAGCCATTATACCCCTGAAGATCTTGTCAGAGATTTCAATTTGCTCCAAATCTTTCAAGCTCTTAATTTGAGTCTACTCTCGAAGCCAGCTAATGGCTTCTGCCCTCACCTCTCCAATGACAGGAATACTCATCAACTCTTTTTTACTATATGAATTGAAATATTGGATGTGTTCATCAATTAGAAGTTATTTCCAATACCGAGCGTCACAGTTACACAAATGTGCATTCGGTATCATGGCCTTCTTTTTCCCGGAGAAAAACTTTTCTCGTTTTTTCAAAACGGACGAGATTGTTGGAGACATGAACTCTTGTATGTGTGGTATTATTGTTTGCTGATCTTTCTTTTTGTTTCCATCATCAGGCTTTTTTCTTTGCCTGTTCCTTTTGGAATTTTATTACAGAAATGCAATCTATCAGAATCTAGAAAATGGTAAACAACCATGTATAAATTGAAAAACTTTATTAGAAATATAACCTGGATTTCTCAACATTAATAGCAAGAGAAGCATTGCCCAACCTTTCATCTTTAAGATTTGGTCCTCGATTTCCAATTCCTTCATTTCCTTCCCATATACCTGTAAAATGCCATGTCAACATATCCAAAGCAATCAAATTAGAAAAAAAAAATTGGTAATCACACGGGAAAAGTAATAAAATACACATTCTTTAACTGAAGCAAGACTTGAACAAATCTTGTTTCAGGCTTGGTTCACTGGTTTGAAAATTAACTTACCAAAAAAAGGTACTGAAAAATGTATATCTCCAGGGAAAAAGTTGCTAAATATAAATAGTTTATCTTGTAACCAGACTCCATCGTCACTCACATAAACACAACAAAGTATAAGACAGAATGAGATTTAGAACAACAAAATATTAGAAGGGTGTTTTTACTGTGTTTATGATATATCTGACATTGATGAAGAGAAAACAATCACATGCAAAAGGCAGTGTCTGCACAGAACCAATGCCTAACATCATACACTAAAGTTATCAATTATTTGTACAGAAAAAAGATATATACCAAACCTCAAATTCAACAAGCTGCCTCCGAAAACACAAATTCTTTATAAAGTGGATTTATAAGAAATATGTGGATCTGAACCTGGTTTATGAAAACTGTTGGATAAAACTTTGTTTTATGGTTTTGAATGCAATTAAAAATTGTGAGTTTCAAAACTTTATTACCCCATTAAGTGTGGCTCTTTATTGGAAAAAAGAGTTACAATAGTAATGCATAAAATGATGGTTTCCAACCTTTTTTTTCTTGTAGCTTTTCCATAAGTTTTTTTTTCCATGAGAAATAAAACACATCATGTATACATGCACAATTTCACATATGCATACATATAGAGAAAGAGTACCACACCACCAACGGCCCGACCGTTGCTCGTTGCCGTTTCCGCCGAGTCACATGTGATAGACGTTGTACCTTGGGAACGAAGTGTCCCATTTAACCAGAAGCAGAGGTGGTGGGGCAAATATCGTTTAAGGAAAACTACTCGCAGTTACCTCGTCTCGGACTTTAGTCCATTTCGGTATCATTTACATACTCTTAATTTGAAGGTTGTAAATGATATATATTTATTTGAGTAAATTACTTTTCTGTTTATTTGTCCATTTCTTTTCCGTAGAAATTATTGTGTTTATTACAGCGTACCCAAAAAGGAAGATTTGCAAATACCAAGATACTATGTTACAGAGACTACCTAACTATAACCAAATTCTAAAACAAGCACCAAGTCATCTTAGTTTGTTCAAGTATTAAGAGAGCGATAAAACTACCCAAAAAAAAGTCCCTTAGTTCTTGTTGTCGTAAATCAATGCACTTCTTCACGAGTGATATAATGTCAAACAATAATCAGGAAAACAATACGGACATGAACATATTCCATTGTTAGTTCCTTAGATAAACACTGCAATAACCCCCTAAAATTTATTCGGACAGCTAAATATATTAACCATGGATCACAAAATAAGAAGTAAATCGAAATTATAAATATTCAAGAAATTACCCCAAATGGCGGACTTCTCCCATGGGCTCGGATCTTCTCAAAGCTACCTGGCTGAATATTTGCCAAAATTAGCGTTTCAGCAACCGAATTATCAAAATTAGCGTTTCAGCAACCGAATTATCAAAATTAGCGATTCAACCCTCCCCTTTAAGTTGTCCCAGATCAACATTATAATTAAATAAATTTAATCAGTTTCGTAATAAACCCTAAGTTTCAATAAATACAGGCACACTCACCAGCAAACAAGTTTTCTTTAAAAAAACTAATTAAAAACCAAAACAAAAAGGTAGTAAAAAATAGAGAAACTCAACAAAACAATCGAAAACAAAGTATACACCAACAACAGTAAATAATAGGAGCAGAGAAGGCTACAGGACCCAATTCTTCAAGCATAGAATTGGAGCCTCCTTTCCGGGCCCACAAATTTGAAAAAATAACATAGACTTACCACTTATTTCTATTAGCTATATAAAAAAGATACTAGTGTACTTATATTCAACAATAGTGTTGTAGTGAGTTTGTATGTAAATATAGTATGGTCAGTACTTGGACTTTGAAACTAAATTTACCAAATCAAACAATATAAGAATAATTATTGACAAAATTAAATCTCCACAAAGAAGAAGAAAAACAAAAGAAACTTTTCCTTATTAATCATATAATTTTAATATAGTTGCATGTAATAAATTAAAGTTTATTTTTTGGTTCATATATTGGATATTGATAATTTAGATGTCCGGATCATTTTTCGATTTTCGTAAGTAATCAAAAATTAGAGAGGACTCGATTATCAAGTCTGTTTTGGGTCCCTAAAATACTGGAGACGGCACTAAATAGGAGTATTACAAAATGAGGAAAATCATGAAAATATACCTTCCATATTATCATTATGAGTGTTATGACTATCACTATTCACCTGCTTATTCTCCAAATCATCTGACAAAAAAAACAATAAAAAAAAAAGAAAAGTGAAACAACTTATAATATGAATAGAAAGATGTTAGATATATCACGACTGTATCTCTCTTCATTTTAGAGAGAGAATGAAAATGGAGCGAAAACTCAGAGATGGAGGGAGTACTACTAAATAAATTAAATTAAAAGAGTGATTAACATTTAGAATAACATGTAGTTGAATAAAGTATACTTAAATTTATGAGTATCACTTATTTGTTTTTAAAGAAAAAAATATGATAAGTGAACATATCGACTACGTCCATTCATCAACATTACAAACAAAACGTATTTTACACCGACATGGGAAGTCTAGTTATACTTTTTTTTCTTTATAGTTTTCCTAATTATACTTGGTTTCCATTTATAAATGTTATTAAATTTCTCAACTTTTTTTTTTAAAAGTCAATGATTTCATTACTTTGTTAATAGTTACTTAAAAAAAAAAATGATTTTCATGTTTTCATAACCTTTTTGGCAATTTAATTGTTTATTTGGCATTTTAAAGAGAGATAATTCACAAAAAAATAAATATAAATGCTTACTTTTTTCATTTTTTTTGGGTTTCAAGTTATAAATAAATATAACTAGCTAGTGATTATTAAAAAAAATGGGAAAAATATATAATCATTTATTAAGAAAACAATGTAGTGTTAGACTAACTATACAAAACAGTATAGTTTGATACAGCTTCTCCGTTCAGTTTTACACAGAGTGAACATACGAAAGGTAACAAAATTACATACAAAAATTAAGTTATTTATAATCATAATCATATAACTATACATGTATATATACAATTATGAACAATCGGTTCTGTTTTTAAAACCTCTTAAATGCAAACCGAACCGAATAACATGTTTAGTTTAAAATTTTAAACCAAACCAAACAATAATCGGTATGGTTTGGTTTTTGGTCGACTCGGCTTGATTCGAGCGGCTTCGCTTGGTTTGACTTGCTCACCCTTAGACACTATAGTGCACGGACACGATCACTAAAATTTACCTATAATGTTTTTAGATTACATTCTATTTATTAAAAATAGTTAGGGTCAAAATATAATTTTTCATAAATGACTCAATCCCTCACACCCTCTCTTGTCCCCACTCACTCGTCACCTCGCCTTCGCCTTCGCCAACGGCCTCACTTCCAACCATCTGTGACCGACGACTTTTGTGCTATTTTTTAAATCATGGTTTTCCTCATTTCATACCAAGATCCTCATTTGAAGCTGATTACATAAAAATTAAATTTTATTTTCTAAAGATTAGGAGTATACTCTTAACTCCATGTAAAACTAATGGCGTGGAGTTTAAGGATGAAAAAGATTGGATACTTTTTTTTTGGGTAAGTAAGATTGGATACTTTTTTTTTGGGTAAGTAAGATTGGATACTTTGTTTAGGGAATAAATCTGCTTATTACGAAAACTATATGGATAAAAATGGGATCAAAACCATAGTTTAGATACTAAAAAGGAATCCTTAATATTTTCAAATAAGAAGGGTAAATTTTGGATTGGTCCATGAAAACAAAACTATTTAAGGATTGGTCCATGAAACTGAAACTAATTAAGGATTGGTCCATTTGCTGACATCATTAAAAAATTACTGACGTCATCAAAAACAATTAAAAAATAAATTAAATAAAAAACAGTCTGAAAAATAAACAGTCTGAAAAATAAAAAACAGTCTGAAAAATAAAAAATAAACAGTCTGAAAAATAAACAGTCTGAAAAATAAAAAACAGTCTAAAAAATAAAAAATACAACAGTCTGAAAAATAAACAGTCTGAAAAATAAAAAACAGTCTGAAAAATAAAACAGTCTGAACTTTTTTAAGTTATTTTAAAAACAGTCTGAACTTTTATATATATATATATATGAAAAACAGTCTGAACTTTTATATGAAAAACAGTCTGAACTTTTAAACAGTCTGAACTTTTAAAAAAACAGTCTTTACTATTTTAATTATTTCCATCTTCAAAACTTGAAAATCACCCCATCACCATCTCCACAATTGCAGCTAGAAAACCACCTTCGATCCATAAAAGTTGTTTGCTAGTGGACCCTTTGTAAATACATTCTGATAAATCAACTTTAACACCATCAAAACCATGAGAAATCTCAATAGTGAAAAGTTCATCGCTGTCTAAACAAAAAATCAATTTCGGGGTTTTTTTATTTTCAGGCTCCCAACTCCAAGAACACACATGTTTCACTATATGAAAATATCCATAATCTTCGTCGATACTCATGGGATCATCATCTTTGATTAAATCACGTAACTCCAATAAAGCAGACTGTTTTATATATATATATATATATATATATATAGATATTATGTGTATGTATGTATGTATGTGTATATGTATGTAGAGAGAGAGAGATTTGGGGGAGAAAATTCTGGAACGTGCTTTTTTTTTTAGAGAGAGATACAACTGTTTAAAAAAACAGAATATGTATAGTATATATAGTGGACCAATACTTAATTAGTTTCATAAATAATGGACCAATCCTTAAATGAATTTTATAGCCGGGCCAATCCTTAAATACTTTTGTTTTCGTGGACCAATCCTTAATTTTCTCTTATGGGAAGTTGATAACAGTAAATCCAAATGGAAGTTGTAACAGATTCAAATAGAAGTTCATTCTCACCAGCAATTACAAAAACTAAGGTAATGGATAACAGATTTCAAATCCCAACACATCATAGTCTAGCACACTCCAAAACCATACCCAATTTTATCGCACCTTATAATATAAATTCCCTCAGCTACAAAATAAATGTGCTAGTACAAGTTATAACTCAAATAATGTACATGTCAGTATAAATTATCCCTAATTAATGACATTAAAAGAATGATACATGTAACAATAAGACTACACTTCTCCTTCGAATTCCCTGTCTAAATCCGATTACAATCCTTGAAAAAATGTATTTCTGTTGTTCAACAGACAAGCGATGATCTCAAAAATGATGATGTGGTTGAGATATGCGTACAAGACGCCCAACGGATAACAGATTCTGTCACAACATTCAGATCGATCTGGTTTAGTCCACCAAGTTCGATTGTCTGATTTCTTTTGTTACTTATGCTCGAGCTAACTCCTCGCTTGTGTACATTTCTCTGCTCTTCTTCTGATATTTGGAACTTATCAAATGGTGAAAGATCAAACGGAAACAGTTGCTTTTCCAAGCTTGAATCTGTAATAAGCATTAAAGAAGATCATACGATTATTGGAAGATCACTCATGCCATTTTGGGTATTTAGGTAAGTGGCAAGTATATTCATACTCGTATAAGTGGTAGATTTATAGCTCAACTACTCTTCCGGTTTGCTTACTAGATAAATCTTATCTTGACTATATCAGTTATTAATTTAAAGTGACTTGATAAAGGAGTTAAAACCCAACTCTAGGATGTAGTATAGCAGCATGCTACTGTTACAAGAACTAGAAGCGCTTTCCCATCAATATCTTCTGCTTATAGAAAACTAAATTTGACCATATGAGTTTCAAATTTTATGCAGATAAAGCTTGCTTTTTTTTAGACAAAAGCTTGGTTTATAAAGCTCATGTCCTAGCTTTTGCAGGCAAAACCTATCAATACTTAAGCTTTTGAGCTAAATAAAAAAACAAATCTAGAAGCTATGAGCTTGTTCAGGACAAAAAAAACCCAGAAAAACTCAGCTATTAAAGCTGATTCAAACCAGAGAAGTCCAGCATTTTTAAGCATGAAACAATAAACATAACCACATGTAACAAAAAAAGTATACCTCCAAGATCAGATTCCCCAGATAACATCTTGATTCCACTATTTAATGAAAAATTACCCTCTTTCAATCCCGAAAACGGGCTGAAAAATGTAAAGCTCGGCATTGATGGAATTGGCGACGAAAACTCTGCGAAACTTGAGTCACGACAACTGCTAAAAGAGAAGCATGGTGTGCCACTTTGGATAAGCAAAGACGAAAATGACGATCTACAAGTTAATGTAGTTAAATGGTCTCCTTCGCTATCAGTTGTAGAAGGCGTTTTCTCGGAGAAACTATAATCTTGAGCTCTTGAAACTGGGGTGGAAAAAGAATTTTTATTTGTTACAAGTTTTTCATGATCTGAGACGTTGAGTGTGGTTGGCTCTAGTGTTTCATCTAGATAATCCGTTATCCAACTGTGATCTGCAAACAGAAGGTAGATATATGGATTAGGACAAGTATTGTGGATTTACGGGGTTGTCTGGTCGTAGCTTTTTACAACAGAGTTAAATTTCCTTATAAAGGATGAGAGTAACAAAAAAAAAGTGAATTATTACCTATCAGTAAATTCCTTCTCCAATGGACACATATGACCTCACAATTGATTAAGATAAGTAACTGTATTTACAGATACATGAGTACTAATGTATTGTATGTAGGTTATCATACGATTTTAAAGGTTTTAATAAGATTTAAAAAAAAGAGAGGCTATCATATGAGGTTTGGAAAGCTGATAAGAGAGAGAGTTTAACTAAAGAATAGAGCAAATTCAAAAACCATAGCCGTTTTAGAAGATATTACATGTGGACAAAAACAGAATTAGAATACAAATAAACTTGATCCAAATACGCTTCTATGCATCGAAACAACATCACAAAAAATAAGACCGCTGTAAAACAACTTTCTGACCATTTATACAAGGATTAAGGAATAATACAGAGTTCTACAATAATCTAAAGGAAACAAGCAACATTCAGATTAATTACCATATTTACAGGTTAGTATAACATGTGGACCAGCATAAGATAATAATATTTATAGCTGATTCAAAATCACTTCTATGCATCAGAACATTAAAAATATAGCTGCTGTGACAGACTAAATAATGAAAACACGTTTATGGCAATTAAAAAATAAGATATGTGAGTCTGGTGGAATTTATGATATATCAGACTATTGAATAAAAAATGTACTAACCTAAAACTTCTTTAGCGGTTATCCTCTTTGCAGGGTCGACACATAACATCCGCGTAATAAGGTCTCTTGCAGATGGTGACAAGTGATCCCACAGATCAGGAGGGAAATGAAGATTAGCAGCTCTAACAGCGTCGAATATTTTAGATTTAGTTTTTCCCCAAAAAGGGGGCATACCACTTAAAAGAATGTAGAGAATAACCCCCGCACTCCATATATCAGCAGCTTGGTTATAACCGCCAATTAGTACCTCGGGTGCTATATAAAATGGGCTGCCAACTGTCCCATGCAAACTTTGTCCTGTATAATTCAAATAAAACTTGTCTAGGGTTATGAAAATGGGAATATAGAAGGACAATGAAACAGAACAGTTAACAACATTGACGTACGACAAAGACGTCGATTACCTTGCGTGTGATTCAGCACGATAACTTGCTAGAATCTTAGCAAATGTCCGTTGCACACAAGTCAAGTGCGTTGATTTTGGTGTATTACCTATAAAAGTACTTGCTTAATTGTCTTAATTTTTAGATTGGTTATAAGTATCATCAAACAAGTAGATTTAGTAAACTTCCCTTTTCTCTTTCTTAACCTAATTTTTTTAAATTATACAATTTTGTCACTAGGGAATTTAAGCAATTATGAAATTATGCAATCTGTAGTATCTAATATATAGGGAACTCTAGCTCTTGTAAAGAGCATTTCATCGATAGGTTGTAAATAGTTTACAAGGATGCTACTTGTATTCTAGTGGATACTCGGTTTTACCATATATGAGAAAAAATTAAGTAAACGTACTGTGAGGACAATGTCTAGCCCTAAATAAACGATACCTTACTCTTTATCTGGTAGACTAGAAAGTTTTGACATGTTCTAGAATGAAATTTATGCCAATTATACATTGAACCTTTCTGCATCCACATACAACTAACATGCAAGTAGCATTGTCAACGTACTGTTAGGAAATATCTAGCCCTAAATAAACAATAGCTTACTCTTTATCTCGTAGACTAGAAAGTTCTGGCATGTTCTAGAACGGAATTTAGGCCAATTATACGTTGAACCTTTTCAAATCCACATACAACCAAAATGCAACATCAAAAGCAGCGTGTATACAAGAACAGAGTGTAAAACTTACCAAACTGAATTAAATGAATATTGGCTAAAATCTTAGCCAGTACACGTTACTCAAAAGTCTTTGAAGTTGATTGTGTTGTTTTTAGCGATATCAAAACCTGTGTACTGTTTTTAGATTGGATATAAGTATTTTTAAATACTACTAATTTAGCATGTTTCATTTTCTCCTTAATGCTGATTCTTAAAATAAGGCAATTCATACTATATCTGGAGCTCTCAAATCTAACAAACACTCAAAATAAAGTTTTGCATTTTTCAAAAATATTTTGGATAGAGCCTTGTAGCTCTTCTAAGAGCATTTTTCCAATAGTTAGCAGATGGTTTGACTCTCGAGTTTACCATATACGATGGCAATAAGTTTAAGGCAACAGGCTAAAAAGATATCTACCCCTAAAGATACATATTCAACATCAATTCAATGCTTAAGCACGAGAATAAGACATAAAGTGACCAAAATGAATCAGCTTGTTTGGCTTCCCTTAAAAGTAAAAAAAAAACTGATTTATTTATCATGGGAAATAAATCGGTTTCCTCCAACTTCAAGCTTCTAGCTTTTTTTCAGCCCAAAACACTAAAAAAACCTCGTCATCAAAACTGGTCAACCAAGTCTACTTCTTTAAGTAAAAAGCAGAAACGCAAAGCTTAAAAGGTGAAAAAACAACAATGTGTAGATGAAGACCTGTAAAACCAAAACTTACCAGGTTTTATGTAGGTAGCAAGGCCAAAATCCGCGAGCTTGATAGGAGACGATAATGATTTCCTTGCCAGAAGAATATTCTCTGGCTTTAGATCTCTATGAACAATACCCATTTCATGGCAATTCATTATAACTTGCATTAAGTGCTTAAACAAAACCCTAGCCTCGTATTCGGGGTATCTACCAAGTCTCTCGAGTTGATGAAAAAGCTCACCACCAGCACAAAGTTCCATTACAATATGAACATAATCTTCGTCTTCATAAACAGCTTTTAGATCCACTACATTTGGGTGCCCTGATAATTTACTCATAATCTCTATCTCTAGCTTTACCCCTCGTATATCATCGTTTGTTGTAAGCCTATTCTTAGCGATTGATTTACAAGCAAATATGTCATTGGTGTATCTATCTGAACACGAGCGAATTATACCGAATTGACCCCAACCCAAGTGCTCTCCAAGGATGTATCTGTCTTTAAAATTCGAGTTCTGGTTTTTGAATCCCAAAATTGTCCCCGATAAAATCATGGATCTGTAACGTTTGTACTCTGTACCAATACGAAATTTTCAAAGCTCTATGTATAAGCTAAGTATCATTCAAAATCTCGGGATTTTCCAAATAGATTACTACAGCAAAATTGCATAAGGTTCAAGTCAAAGCTTAAAGGCCCCTCCACCAAAGTAGCCTTGATAAAACAAAACCCTGAATTCATCAGATCAAAACCTCAGTATTTATCAAACTTGCTTCAAATTTATGATACCTCACAGATTATACAAACTTTAGATACATACCCATACACATCTAAAAGAGAGCTTGACTAAGGTCAAGTGGAAAATTTCCACCAAAAACCCAAAAATTCACAACATCTTAATCAGTAGACAAAATATTCCAGTTTCACACTTCAAACAGTCTTCACAAAACAAAAATATACGTCAGCTTTTTACAAACAAAAAAATAAAGTAAAATTCACAGAAAAAAAAATTAGATAACCACATTACAAAATGCTCAAATCTCAGAGCTAAAAAAAAAGGATCCTTAAACAAAATAGCCTAAATCATCAGATCATATATGCATAACACATACATGTAGAGTGAAAAGAGAGTTAAATAATTCTTTTATAACTAGGGTCAAACTAAAATTCCAACAAATACCCAAAGATCCAATTTTTCTATGATAAATCACAAAAACTCCTAATCAGTATAAATGTTCCAGTTTCACACTTAAAAGTTACAGTCTTTATGATACTAAACTATATCAAAAGTAGACAGAAAATCAATATAATTGCTTAAGGAGAAAAATTAAATACCTGCATTCTATAATTGTTCAAGGATACATATATATATATATATATAGAGAGAGAGAGAGAGAGATTGACCTTATATATATATATATAGAAGCAGAAGCAGAAGCCGTCTAGTCAATATTTTATATTTTCATTGGAAATTCAAAAAAGGATATATCTATTGTTGACTGAGTACCGGATTAACTATTGCTTGGTTTTTTGAAAATTAAACTATTGCTTACACTTATTTAGAGCAATCACGATTTAATTTGAATCATGCTACCTATATTTATATTTATGAAGACAAAATAATTTTAGGTATTTAATTTACATTTTATCAAAATACTAGGCTCTCATGCCTCTTAAAATTTTCATCAAATTTAATTACGAAAATACTCTTAAAATTTATATTAATTCATAATATATATCTTTTTTGGTACATATATTATAATTAACTTTTATTCATTTGGTAAAGATGACTTTATTTTCTACAAGATTACAACAATAATCGTATTATAATCAAGAATTTTCGTATAACTTTACACCAATACTAGTATCATAAACAAAAAATAAGGAAATAAATTCATCTAGTCTCAAAAGTATTGAAAAAATTTTCATAACAAATTAATTTATTTATTGAAAGTGAATGTGAATCGTGAACTGAACTGAACTGCTTATAATTAACGTTTATTTATTTGATAAGATTGTTTGAATGCATTGAAAATTTTTCCTAAATAAATTAATGTGTTTATTCTAGAGTTTTATAAAATTTTATAGTTTGTTTTGTTTTTTACTTTCTATTATATCGTGACGGTTTTTATTGTACTATTATAACATTTAATGTTCGTTCTGGCTATTTTGTTTGTAAGTAAATCGATCAAACTGGACAAACTGAATAACAAACGTCGAATGAATTGTTAATTGGTTTGTTTTTTTTTGGAGAAAACATATGTGTAAACGAAATACATTAGTTTTGTTTTCAATTTAAATCAAATCAAATCGATTTTTCTAATTTATATACAAATATTATATGCATATATATACATACATATATATATATATATATATTGATTTTAAAGAGTCTATCTGAATTTACTTATTCAAATATTATAACGCATGATTCTAGTTTCACATGAACTTATAAATTTTTTAACACTAGTCACCGTTATTATTATAAAAAATTGTGTAACCAAATCTAAAATAATGAATCCGTCCGTGTCTATAATGTTATCTCTTTCAATTAAATAAATATATTTTAGTGAGATATGCATATAAGAATGTTAGTGGGAGGAGAGAGAAATATACTGTATATGTTTAGCTACCTAATCTTGCTAGATATTTATTTTTAATTAGCATACAAATGATCGCTATTTTTAACTAGCATCTTAAAGTTAATTAGCTAGACTCATGTAAAGTCATTTTTATGTTTAGATTTTTAAATTAAATTCTAACTAACATAGACAAATGAAGAGTCCAATATGAGTGCTCTTAGTAGGAGTAAGATGGACTCTTATGGTAAACAAAAGTATTTATTTAATAAAAGTAAAAATATATATTTATCGAATAGAGGTAGAAAAGTATATTTATAACATTTGTTTAATATTGTTTGATGAGCATGGAAAAAGTATACTTTTAAATAAAAATTAGTGTTTTGCTAGAAAGTTGTGTACTTTTTTTTTTATTTAAAAGACTTTTATATCCCTATTTTTTTATTTTATATATACTCTACAATTAAAGGATACAAAGAAAATATATATCTTATTACTTAACCCCGAATTTAATTAATAGTAATAAAAAAAAACATTCTAAAAATACTAAATTACATAAAATTAATTAAATTACTTTTTTTTCGAGACTTGTATATTTACAATAAGTGAAAACCAAAATGTTGTTAAAGAACAATATGCAATGACTATAATTTCAATAGTAAAAATTGTATTTATCAGCCTTAGAATTGTATCTATCTGACAAAGTTGTATTGCCTATCATGTTAATTTTTCACAGTTTGGTTAAGAATTATATTCACTCAAGGTAAAAGAAAATATTTTTTACCCTATACGAACAAGTTATGTTTTGCACAAAAGATTTTTTTCTTCTCAAAGGAAATGAACGAATTTGAAAAAAAATGCAGGTTGACGTGGGATTTTGGAAGGACCTACACAAGTACACATGCATGCCTTTCTTACTTTTATGCCATAAGTATGAAAAATTCAGGACAACTTTGAATTTTTTCCGACAGCAAAATACTGTTTTAATTTATTTTTTTTCTTCAAAAAAATGTAATTTTGTATGTTATATTTTGGGGTTTATTAATACGTGTTAGGGTTTTATTTTGGGGTTCATTAATATGTGTTAGGATTTTAGAATGTGTTATGGTTAAATTACATTATTTAAAAAAAAAATTAAAAACAGCATTTTGCTGCCTGAAAAAATTCAAGGCAGACTGCCCTGAATTTTTTCAGGGCAGCAAAAATGCATCCGAAAAACAATGCTTATTATGAGTAAGCTTTTTAATGATTTACTTTTGATTTTGATAAAAGTAAACTTAAAACTGAACAACCAAACAACATTCTTTGCTTATTTACTTATAAGTAGAAATAAGTAAAAGTACAAGGCAACCAAACAAGGCCAATAACAAAGTAACTTTTAACATTAACCTATCTTTTGGTCATCAAAAACAACTTTTAGTGTTGTGTTTCTCCAAGGGTATTAAAAATCAAATCTGGTCTCGAACCTTTTTAATGAGTATCCGACCGAGTCGGATGAGGATGGTCTGGGTTGGGGGAGTTTCCGTCGGGTGACGGGTATTTTCATTAGCCATGCATATACTATATGATTGATGCATTTATATTCTTTTGCTAATAAAACATAGCCTCATTAGTATAAATGGATAAATGTAATACGTATTTTAAGTGGAGTATATATGATAGAAACCATAAAATGAATTGTTCTTTAACAGATGTTAATGAATTGATGATACTCCGTCTGAAATAGAAGTTTACGGTATTTGCACTTTTGCAACTTTTTTTTTTTTTTTTTTTAATAGGGGCAATTAATAAAAATATACCCTAACTATATTATATTACTAAAAACATACCCAAAACTTAAATTACAAAAAATATACCTATATATACTTATTATTTCTCTAATTCTAATCAAAATATAATCTAACCCCTCTCTCTCACCGCAACTCTCTCTCTAATCGTACATCTCTCTCTAACACACGATAATCTCACATATTTCTAACACATGCTAATCACTCATCTCTCTCTCTCAAAATAATTAAAAACTCACAAAATATTCATATGCTAATTATACAATGTCATACCCTAATTTTAAAATGTCATACCCTAAATGTTCTGAATCACAATCAAATATCTAAAAAATAGTTCATACCCTAATTTTAAAACTTCATACACTACTTTTAAAACTACATACCTTACATATGAATTTCTTTCAATACTATACATATGGATTCTTCTCCTTCAAATTGAAACCCACAAGTTTTACAATAGTCTCAAAACTCAATAAATAGAAAACAATCTCACTAATTTCATATATTTTTCATATATTACGGGATAGAAAACAATCTCACTCATTTCATATATTTTGCATATATTACGGGGTATCAACCAGTGTAATATTTGTGTATTACATATGGATATATATGTATTTATATGTATATGCATGTTTATATAATTTAGATGGTGTTCGGTAGTTAGTAGCGGATTTTCGTGATGGAAGAGGTGAGAGAGATAGAGTGAAATATAAAAAAAAGATACAAACAACAATGGAGGAAAGAGAGACTAAGATCAGAGAGAGATGTAGAAGAATTGGTAAGAGAGAGAAGAATGGAGGAGAGAGATAATAGGGGAGGAGAGAGAGAGAGTAAATGAGAGATAGAGAAAGAAGAGAATAAACAGTAATAAATTTGTTTGTTATGTTTTTAATAGTTAAAGTTGTAAGGATATGTTTTTGGTAATTTAATTTCAAAATTATTATTTTTTGTTAATTTATCTTTTTTATATGCACCCAACATGGATCATAAGATCAATTATCATAAATCTACAGGTGTTTTGGTTTTAAACAATTCAAAATTACAACCTTAAACCTTTAGAAATATTGGGAGTAGTAAATTTTCAAAAACCTTTTTTTAGTAACTTCACAAATTTTTATAAAGAAATTGTTAGTACTTTATTTCATCACAAACTTAGATTGTAATTTTGCCTAGATCATATGGGAATACACAGTTTAATTTGAAAGCTTTTAATTTGTAAAATCCAACTTTCTGATACATTTGTCTATTCATTTAGCGACAACTGGCTACTGAGCTAGAACACGTGAGATATATTTTCTAGAACACGTGAGATATATTTTCAACAATATTGCCAAACTTACACAAAGAGCCCAAAGTATACACGCATGCACTAAAGGGCAAAACTATCTTTGAGAATCAAAACTAGGGGTGCATTTAATTAATAAGTTTTTTCATTTAAAGAAATAGTAGATAGATTTATTGTGTAAATATGAATCACAATATACTAGGAGTATTATTTATGATGTCACTTTAACTTTTAAAATCAATTTAAAATATCAACTCGTTGAGATAAATTTGTCTAACTCAACCTAATTAATATAATATCTTATTAATTAAAAAAAATTAAATAATAAAAGAAAAAAAATGACGATTATTATAATAATATTTAATTAGTGACCAACTTCTTTACTTATTCATTCAATTTTTATTTATTTAATAACATCTCAAGCAGCTCAATCTTTAAAAAAATATTTGTTGCTTTTTTTTTTTCTAACATTACTAACCAAGTAATATTATACACACAACTTGCACACAACTCACACACTCTATAGGCAAATAAAATACACATTTATCTCTCCAAATATACATAAAATATAAACTATAATTTAATAAACCCAAATATAAATATTCAACATAATAAAAATCCAACATACTAAAAACTCAAATAAAAATATAATATAACTCTAGTTGAGTCTACTCTAAATTTAAATATAAATTAAAAATAATAAAAAAATTATTAAATCTAAAAACTCAACCTACTAAAAACCCAAATAAAAATATATTAAAACCCTAGATGAGTCAATCCTAAATTTAAATATTAATTAAAAATAAGAAAAATTGTTAAATATAGTGTATATTACTAATATATATTCATGCATATTAAGAGTTTATATTGATTAGTGACTGAATATGTCATGTGTGTATGTCACGAGTCCAAATCTTCTACCCCTTATTCTCTACGCCCTTCCGTGTCCCATTGATTATTTTATCCAAAAAAAAACTTGAAAAAAATTATAAAACTACTATAATACATGTATCAATACATCATAATAAGGATTATTTTTAAAAGAAAATTCATATGCAATTTATTTTGTAATAAATGTATAAATTAGTATAAATTAAATATTAAATCTTAGAAAAATTGTATAAAATAATATTATGTTCAAATGTTTTAAAATTTGAAAACAATATAATATAAAAACTTATAAATTTGCGGAACAAGTTGTGAAAATTTAAAATTTAAGTGAAAATAAGCAAATGGACACGAAAGAGTATAGATAATAGAGGATAAAATATTTGGACTAATATGTGACTTAATCGGTAGAGTTTTTGATTAAATAAATTTAGGAGAAAAACATTTCCCCTCTTCATATAAGAAAGAAAAAAAGGTCCTTTATTCTCTTTCTTTCTCCGTATTAATTTTAGACACTTAAATAAATGTCTTCTTATCCTATTTACGGTTGTCACGGCCTCACCGAGAAACAAAATAAATAAATTATATTTTGGATTGTCGTTGCCCTTATATGCGTCTTTGAAGCTTGTACAATTATATGGTTTATATATACCAAAATTCTGAAGAAGCTGTCCAAAAAAACTACTACTAGTGTATGTCTGTGGATATGGCGTCTCTGGGAAACAAAGCCTAAGTTAAAAGTTTCAAAAGAAATGTGATCTTGAAGAAGAAGAATAAGCATATATATATATATATATATATGCATAATACTGGGGTTTGAGGTTTCGCATATAATTAAGTAGTACTCCGTGTATTGTACTCGGGTTTAGATAAATAAAAGTTCTTTACTCCCTTTTCTGAAGAAATGGAATTCGGGAGTTTGGACCTGTTACATGAATATATTTTCATTGGTAAGATTCAACTAATTTTTATTTTTGAAACTAAAACGGGATAAGGCTTTGAATTTATAGGTGCAGTTAAACATAGTGAAACAACAGTTTAGAACTTGCTTATGAATTTAATCATCACAGAGTATAAACAGTATTGTCACAATTACAAAATCACTTCGTCTTTTTTAAGACTCATACAAAGGTAGCTGGATCAACAGTCCATTTAGGCAGCTCTCTCTCGAGGCTCCGTGATTTATCGATTTGGGTGTGCCATTTGTTATTTAGCTTATTTCCATTTTCTGACAATAGAGAATCAGCTAGCTATCTCCTTAAGTCCCTGGCTTTGAGTTCCAGAAGATTCAACTATCTTTAACATAGGTTCCACAAGAATAATTTTACCGTCAATCGTGGAATTGAAGGGGTCAAAAAATATTGAAACTAAAAATCCGATTTCCTATAAATGATAAATCCGTCTATCTTTCTTCCCATTTATTGTTTGTGAACCCAGATCTTCACAATATAATAGTTTATCAATCTGTGCAACTTTTTATCAGCATCCATACTTATAGCTAAAATTTTATATATTTTATTTGTATGTTAATATATACTATGTACATATATCTTATTTAATTTAAATAATTATAATTTTATATATTTTTATATGTAACCTCAATAACTATAGTAATATTTTTTCGTATTACCACAAACAAAGTTTGTATTTAATCTAAAATTTCTTGCATATAAATTTATTAAAGTATCCATGTTGGCTGTTTCATTTATTGAAGGTGTGTCACAATCAACCTTAATCTTATTATTATTCCTCTGTGATAGAGAACGAAGGCAAGTTTTTAACTTTAATTTTGCTTAACGGCCACTGATCAAGGAATTAAAATTGCTTTTTCTGTTGTATAGATTGTAACTAGTCGACTACTTCGTATACTATTTTTATTCCTTTTCTCAATAGTCTTTACTTGTTACATGATATTTATGACCCAGAGACCCCTCGCCCCTTCGTATGTCTTAGATCAACCCCTGATTATACTTGTCTTAGTGGAAAAAAAATTATGATAGAAAAAGAGTTCCGATCCAGGATAAAATAAGAACCTAAAAACAGCAAGCGGTGATGAATATCTAGTACTTACGTAAGTGGTCGGACGATTTTTGGTTTCCATGTTTCTTAGCTTTTGGATTCCGCGCTTTGGATATTCTTCGAACAGGAATTTTACCAATTGGCCAAGGGTCAAATGATTCATTAGTTTTTGGAAAATCATTTGTACTCGCTTTGTAGTATACCGGGGCAGTTTTAATTAACCTGCATTATTTTCAGTTAAATTTCGAGATTTACACCATGTATCTAAAATGGACAGACTATATATTAGATAGCTACAAATTGACATATGTGAAGATCAATGGTATGATTCAGCAACCAAGGATGTATATATAAAAGCTAATTGCTAATGGAATACATTGACACAATCATAAATATCTCCATCCATACTTGACCTATATATCTCTATGTGAAGATTTATATGTAAAATCTTAAAGTATGAATTGTTAAGGCATTTTTAATTTGGTAGAAGAAAACGAATTACTCTGGAAAATATATGCAATCCACCGGAAGTAATTAACAAATTGGTCTAATTAAACACACTGGTTTCGTTTTAACATATACCAACACATTTAATATTATAGCATTAAATGTAAGTATATGAATCATTTTGGACCAATATATAAATATCAAAGACTTAAAAGTTGAGAAAATAAAAATTTATGGATTAAAGTCCAAAAATTGGTTTTTTGACGACGACTGAAAAGGTATCACACTTTTTGCTAATTATTTCTCCAGATTGATTTTTTTTGCTAATTATTGCAAAATAGAAGGCTTTATTAATTATTACATGTGGTAATTTAGAAGATCTAAAACGAAATAAGATATATTATTTGTAAAGTATGGATTTAAGTACTACATCGAACTTACTAGCTAGTTTTAAGATCTTTAAAATAATAAAATCGAACTTACTGATATTATATATATATATATATATATATATATATATATATATATACTAGTAAAAGTTACTCACGCGTTGCGTGTGAGACGCGTAATGACATAAATCACGTAATATATTTTATTTTTAACATAATATTCAGATTTGGTATAATTTATTATAGTTACGGAGGTTAAAACAAATTGGTAATTAATTTAGGGTACATCCGTAATTAGTAAAATATATTGAGGACAAATAGTTAATTAATTAGATTATGTATATTGGTAATTATTAAAATAGAGTGAGGGTATTTTTAAAAAAAATTGGTAAAATTGGACAGCCTCAATTTTTCTTGGTTTGCTTATATTAATAGTATGATATATATATATATATATATATATATATATATATATATATATATAGTATCGAATGATGTATAATTCAAGAGTGTAGAGTGAGTCTCTGTATCAAGATGATCATCATCTTTAGGTATACTTCAAGTATTGTGTACTCTAACAACGAACAAAGGGTGGCATACCAAGATAGCAAGCAAAACAATATGCCCATGAATCATAATCTGATCTGAACAATGTTTAGTACAAATTTATTATAATAACATGCACACTGCATCGATATTTATAGTTGGGAAAATAATCATAAATTGCGCACACATGCAGTGAAAAGATAACATTTTTGGGTCTTTAATTGCTTCTGGTTTAGTAGTCTGATTATATATTATAATTTTATGAAAACATATATGAATGCGCGTAAACACAGGTAATATTAATGATAAATATACTCCGTATGTATTTTGCATATCAAAACACACAATTCTCGCGGTCTAAGAAAAAATTCATTTTTAAATTCCTCCCTGTATATTGAAATTCTGTCGATCATATATATGAACTATGTGCCTTTCAGATAGGTTATCATAAACTATATATAGATGATTAATTAATAATTTTGTTGTATACGATTAATTTTGGTGATTTGTCTAGACTGGGAAATAATACTTTGACCATTAATAAATTCACATTATTAATGAATGATGTCGCGTATACTGACTTTTGGTCAAAAGTTTGGGTAATCTTTTCAAGATATATAAAGGAAATTAAAGAGAGAACAATAATAAAATTTCATTGCAACCTGGTACAAAATTTGGTGCCCCCCCCCCCCCCCCCCCCCCCCCCCCACAACTTTTATTAATTACAAATACCAAAGACCGTTAGATTTCTAACCGATACCATATAAACCTAACTCAATTAAAGTCCAAAGTCAGATGCCCATTAATATATTTCATCAACGAATCTTCAATAATTTCCATAGCACCCTTAAATTTACGGCAGGAAGATCCTGTTAAATTAATTTGGCACTATTTTAGTTGAATTTGACACTACTGAGTACCGACCTAAAAAAAGATTAAATTATTTGTGTTTTTCCTAAATAAGTTGGAAAAAATTATGCTTAATTGAAATTCCCTCCTATTTTTTTAGTAGATTGAATCTGTTCATAATTTTGCAAGTATTTCTTACTCACCAAAAAAAAAAAAAATTATGCCCTGAGCCATCCATCTAAAGAATAAAGGTTTAGTCGGTTTTGATGAACTCCCAACAATAATGCTTTAATTTATTGCGTTTGTTGAATGTTTTATTATAATGCTCAAGCAGCCCAACATTTGATTGAGTCAGGTTTGAAAGTGTGCAGTTTCAATCCCACAAATGTTGCAATAGGAGTATTCATTCAGTAATCATGTCCATCGTGATGATATGGGCACGCCTTGTAGTTAGTGCAATAATATGATCTGTGACATCTTAGCTTTCAAATTAACTAGTAGTAAAAATAGTCCTTGGTCTCAAATAGTAATACAGTATTTCACTTTTTGCTTGTTACAAATAGTTCAACAAAACATAACGATTCTAGTACTATTGCATTGAGTAAGTAGAATTTTCTTTATAAAATGTGTCTGTCTCGCATGGTTTTACCATCCCTCATAGTACGTACATGTGTATGCTCTATGGTTTAATAAATCAGAAAGTTCATCACATTTTTTATCTAATTATAATTAAGTACACATGGGATTCATCATGACATCTAAGAATGAGGGACAGATGAGAAAGAACCCAAAACCAATAAGTACACATGGGCTGAAATGACTTTATGAACACATATATGATGTAGATTTGATTGATGTTAGTAAAAAACCTATCAAGTCTAAATACATTCAAAATCAATGATGTCAAAGGAGATGTGAGATTTTCTTTAACAAAAAATAAATAAAAGTTGTGTTAATTCGAAAAACTAATTATATACTATAGTGTCACTGTTTGGTGAAAGAGTAGTGACACATAATGGAAATGTAACACTTTTGAATCGTCATTGAGGCATTTATGATAACAATACATGCACTCAATCATTTGTTTTAGTGGGTTTCTATCACAAATAGGGGCGAGTCTCTTTTGACTCCTCAAATTACTTATTTGAGCATCTGGTTAAAAATCAGGTCCACGTCACATTTTATTTTTATTTATTTTTTTAATTCATTTCACTCAATTTTATTACAAAATAAATAACTCTAACACCACTTCATTATATCTTATTACACTTCATTTATCTACAAAATAAATAAATTTAGCCACTCCATCACACTATTAATTAATACGTTTCTCTGTTTTTTTTCACTCAAACTAAATACAAAATTAAAATATTTTATAATCATAATATTATATCAAGTTAACACTTTCAACTAATTTATATTTTGCACTTTTTTATTTATTAATTTTGTTACTTCGGAGTAAATAATTAAATTATCCCCAAAAACCATACATGTCATTGTTTTCTTCCATTTTACCTACCCACATAAAACATTTACCTACCCATACTTATTTAACCACCTTCAAGTTAACCCGGTTAAATGTGGGTAGGTAAAGATGAAAGAAAATAATGACGTGTAGGGTTTTTGGGGACAATTTAATTATTTACTCGAAAGTAACAAAATTAATAAATAAAAAAGCAAAATATAAATTACTTGAAAGTGTTAACTTGATATAATATTATGATTATAAAATATTTTAATTTTGCATTTAGTTTAAACGAAAAAAAAAAACAGAGTAATGTATTAATTAATAGTGTGATGGAGTGACTAAATTTATTTATTTTGTAGATAAATGAAGTGTAAAAAGATGTAATGAAGGGGTGCTAGAGTTATTTATTTTGTAATAAAATTGAGTGGAATGAATTAAAAAAATAAATAAAAATAAAATATGACGTAGACCTGATTTTTAACCAGATACTCAAATAAGTAAAATGAAGACTCAGATGAGTAATCTGAGTCCTCACAAGAGAATCTCCCCACAAATAGGCAGATCATGCCTGCAGAATCACTTCATAAAATTATTAACCTTCTAATGATTAAATAAGAAGGAGAGATAATAGTGTTTAGAAAGTTTCGCTTTTTTGGCTGATAATGCAACAATGATATGATATTGAATTTAAAAACTCCAAAACGCTCTAGCTTCCTTCACTCTTTTTTTATATTTTTTTTAATTTTTCTTTCTTCACTCTAACGATGCTTTAAATGAGAAAACAAGAGAAAATGCACTTGTTTATCACTTTCTAAATTGAACACCTCTTTATAATAGTGGTCAATTTGCTCAAGTAATTAGTGTTTATACCAAAATTGCCGATCAGCCAATAATTAAGAAAACTCAAGAAAAAATCGCCTCTAGCTAATAGTTTGCGTCGATTTTGTTTTCTTTCTTTTTTTACTTTCTTCCTAAATTTTGAGAATAATACAACAAAAGGCACATATGTTGAATAAACAACGTCCTGTCACTACTTTTTTTTAATTATTTGGACTGTCAAAAATAATATTTTGACTAAAATTTGGCACACAAATTAATATGTAAGAAGAGACAGATATAGTGTTAAGTAGCTAGTATTAAGGTTATGGAAGAGTCACAAACCTATATTAAGAAATAGAGAAGTATATTTGTTGGATTAGAAGACAAACAAAATAACAAATAGTATCCACATATAAATGACATATATACTTGGCATCATTGATATTTCTTGTGTAAAATGATGGTTACATAATCGCGTGGACTTGGGTGGTCTACAAAACATTCTTTACCAGTGACAAAATCTTACTTGTAATAAGTTGAGTAGATGTTTTTTTCGTTTTTCTGCAAGTATCATTATTGAAAAAATCAGAGAATCTCTTATTTACCCAATTGCATATAAAACATATTTCGGGACAATGACTGATCTTATGATTAGCAAACGAAGTACGGAGTAGTAATTTACTATTAACATGTTTGACCAAGCTTTTTAGCCTTTTTTTACTAGCTAATTAAGTAGCTGTAGTACGTACTAGATTAATCCTAGGTGGAATCGAAATTTGGATGAAAATCTTAATCAAATTTGGTTATAATGGAGTGCATATCTGTCCAATTATCCCATGCAAGAAATTAACGTGACTAATTAACCCCAACCCATGGCCGAATTGAGTGTGTAAAATAGGTAATTTTTTAGAACAGTGAGAGGACTAAAATTCTTTACCGATTAAACACTTAAAAATCAAATTAATTCAAAACGAACTTAAACTTTGAGGTACAAATAGTATCGTTTTTTTTTGTTGGTGATACTTATACAACGACGTTTAAGCTCATGAGAATAATGAAATAATAAAAATTACTAACAAGTGTGTCTATGTTTTGGGCGTGTTTCTCTAAAGATACCAATAATGTTTTCCAATAAGTCCTACTATATAACTTTGTCTCTCCATTACACGCACATACGATGACGATCGATCTGGGGTCACGTCGGCCACCTCCATCTATCTTCCTTTCTCCTCTTCTTCCTTCTTCGGAGTTCCGGGGACACCAACGATGAAGACTGTCTTTCTTACCTCACCCTTTCTCTTTGTCTCATAAAATATTTTCTCTCTTCCCGTTTCACCTTGTTCTTATATGATCGGGTCTTTGTTCCTAGAACTCCGAAGTCTCATTAAATCAGTCAACCTGCAATTGCACAATGGATTGACATTATTTGGATCGAACTTGACGTTGATATGCAGTAACCTATGCTTACAAATGAAATAGTCGATCTTATTGAATCCAGACTTAGCTAGTGCATACACATGGATGTTGGACCTAGTTGGTGGAGTCGAAAATAGTATTCTTTTAAGGGATTTGGAGCGTAGACACATTGTAAGTTGAAATGTATACACCCTATAACCAGGAGCGGCGGAACCAAAACCAAATGTTTGGGATTGCCAAAATAAAAACAAATAATTCAAAGTATAAAAAACGGAAAAGCTAAAATTACATTAAAAAAATACTCAATTTCCCATATATGGAATAAAAGTTCAAAAATTAAAATACGATTAGTACATAAAAAAATTACGTGCTACGAATTTAAACAATTATTTAAATAATACCATGCGTTCTTTCATATTTCCAAAATCTTCAAGAATTGTCTCGTTGCTTATATTTTGAGCAATTTCCCTTTCGATATACATCATTAACGCGCCCACGAGATATCCATTGTCCATTTTACTTCGAAGACTAGTTTTCACTATGTTCACTGCTGAAAAAGACCGCCCCGATGTAGCCGTAGAAACCGGAAGAGTAAGGACAAGCACAATCACTCGAAACACAAGATTATGCGTGACTGACATCCCAGTCTTCACCAACCACTGGCATAATTCAGAAATTGATGAATGACTTTTATATTCAAAATGGTTAACGACTCCATGCTCGTAATGTTGAAGTTGCATCTCCAATTGTAACTTTTTACCGTTTGTAAAGTCATCCGTATAGTACTTATTTACTGATAAACATATATATGGGATTTTAAACGAGTCAGACGTACCACGAGGATTTAGAGCAGAACTCGGAACACGTAATTACATGGCACTTTCACTAAATCGACCATTAATTTCTTGAATTTCCGAGTCTATTTCAGCGTAAAATATATCAATCCGATAATAATGCTCAATAGTAAAATTATCAAGCTGATTACGAGCTCTTCCTTTTCGGTCAATATATTTATCTTTCATATCAGGGCAATATTGCGCTTCTGACAAAATAGTACTACACTTGTGAGCAAATTGTCCCATTTATCATCCCTAAGTTGTTGAAGAAGTTTTTGCGTGGATGAAACGATAGACATAGCACTGATAATGTCTTGCATCTTTTTTGTAAGGCTTGGCAAAGAGAATCTGTAATCTCCATGATTATTTTCATAAGTTGCAACACAAAAACAAAATTAAACAAGGTGATTGCATCATAGACAGAGTCTGCATCCGCTCGTTGAGAGACATTTCTTTCATCAATAATATAGTACAAGCTGGGCTAAACATTTTAATCAAGCTAGAAATTGCTTTCAAATGAGAACTCCAACGCGTATCCGCGGCCCTTTGTAAAGTACATATTTGATTCAGTCCACTCCCAGTCTCAAGATCACCAGTTTCAATTAAATAGGAAATTTCATCGGCATAAACATCTTTTAATTCATCAACATGCTTACAAGATGAACCAATTATATTAACTACAAAAGTCAATTTGGAAAAGAATTGGCTTACATGAATAACAACTTTTGAGGCTGCCACTAAAGCGAGTTGTAATCGATGAGCAAAACAATGAACATAATAAGCATATGGACAATCCTTCATAATCAGTGCTTGTAATCCGTTGAACTCGCCTCTCATGTTACTAGCTCCATCATACCCTTGTCCTCCGATATTATGAACATCAAGATTATGATAAGACAACAAAATAAATTGAGTTCTTAAGAGTCATTGCTGCAATATCTTTAACATGAACAAGTCCAAAAAATCGTTCGCGAGTAAGCCCATTTTTATCAACAAATCTTAATACCAATGGCATTTTTTCTTTTTTTGACTTATCTCGTGCTTCATCAACAATAAGACAAAACTTAGAATCACCTATTTTTTCACGAATGATCTTGTTTACTTGCGCGGAAAACACATTTAAAATTTCCTTTTGAATTTTTTCAGAGATGTATTTTGCATTTTTAGGGGAATTATCTATTGCATTAGAAAGATTTTCGTTTTCTGATTTCAACAATTTAAGAAACTCTAAAAAATTTCCTTGATTTAGTGAATTCGGGCTTTCAACATGACCTCTGAAAGGGCAAGCTTGAAGTGCTAGATATCGAACAGGTTTGATTGAGCCCATAATTCCAAGTCGATTGTCGGCAATTTCAGTGGAGCTAAATCTGTCTAATACATTTGCTCTATGTTTTGGCTGGTTCATTAAGTCATCGACGGCTTGTTGGGCCTTTATGTGAGTGAAATCAAGTTTATTCCATTGCGTACTTTATTCCACGTATTAAATCAATCCACAATAAATGCTTTTTTCTTCGATTCCCTATATGGCTTATTAAAAAGAAAACACGGAAGACAAAAGCTTTATCTTTTATAGTAGAATACTCTAACCAAAGGTATAAATCATATCACGAATCCTGAAATCTTCGATATTAGAGTTGACAGATATTATTTTATGTCAGGACGATACAACTTACGTCTTATATAAGCCCTTCGGATTTCATCTTGTTGACTAATTGGATATTCCCATATTTGTTTTCGTTTACCATGATCAACCTGTAATGAATTGATATCAATTGTTTCATCTTTGATCTTTTGAACTTCTTCTAGACTAATTTCAGGGGTAGGATTGACACCATTGATTGGTAAATTCGTAATCAAATTTGCAGTTGGAACATTCTAAGTACTTTTTTTGGGAAAAAACTATCAATCGTGTTTAGTTTTCGTTTTACCATTTTCCCTAATAATTAAACAAGAGAAATCTATCAAAATCAATCATCAAACTTTTTGTATAAATATTAAGAAAAAGTTACTCAAACCAATTAAGCATAAATGTCAAAATATTAGTAAGCAATTGAAATTATTTTTTATTTTTTTAAATATTCAAGATACCTTTCCACGAATATAAATTATTCGTATGTATATCCAGACTTCAGAGTACGCAAAAATGGTTTTGGAGTAATAATAAAATGAAAAGGTTATTTAAAGTTGAAAGTCCATCAATATTTGCAAATCTTTTGTGATCTAATCAGACTAATCTTATACATACTAAATATGTTTAAAAGATTTTAACTAATACTAATTTTGCATTTATAATTGCATTTAACCCACTTTAATATTATAGTAGTATATTATTATTTTTTTAATATGTTTTAACATGTGTCCCTGACACATCATGTGACATCACTTGCAATCGGCTATATTTAATATTTACTAACTAGTAATATGAAAATTCCTAGTAGAAAATTGACAAAACAATATATATTTTTGAAATGTGATACAATAAAAAATATTGAGAGTTTGCCAGAATAACTAATTTATAAATTCCTTTGAAAAGCGTTACTTAAAAAAAAATGTAACAGCAACCTCTGATCATACACCGATGCCGACTATAAGTTCCCGAGTGAATTACTTTATAGTGCAAGGATTTGAATCCAATTTATAGATAACACTGATGGTCTTTTTGGAATTAAGTGCACAAAATAATGAAATATTTTAAAAAATCCCTTTAAAATGATGCTTTCGTTACGACCATGGTGGAAATATATAATACTAATAGTATGTAATAACCGAACCTATCAAGGACGGAACCATACCTTTTAAATGAGAGGGGTCAAAATTCTATATAATTTTTTTATATTTATAAGTATTTATTTTCGTAACTTTTAGAGGGACGAATGCTAATTTTTGAATATTTTGATTAAATTACATACAAAAGATTTACTTTTTTAATATTTTTTTACAAAATAAGACCGGGAGACTTACTCACCTAGTTACTTTCCTACAACTTATAATCTTATTTAGTACGATACACCTTTTAACACAAAATCTTGAGGACAATTAGACTTCAAATCCCTACCATGTATACCTATTAGAGTTCTAGTCAAAAAAAAAAAAAAAAAAAAACCATTAATATAATTTACTATGTATTTTAGATTCTCACAAGACAGGGGATTCTGATATTTTTGCTGCCTTAATATTTTTAGAATAGACTGTCTTAAATTTTTAAGTATCATTGGATCCAAATTAATCCAATCTAATGGTAAAAAAACTATGAAAAAAGGTTTTGCTTTTAATGTTTTGGAATGAACACCGAACAAGTAACACTACCGTGAACTCAGTTCACTATTACTTAGGGTGTGCCACATACTAAAAATTTAACACTTATTAATGAACCAAAAATATCTATCTTAAAATTAATTCAAAATTAAAACTAAAAAATACTAAAAATCTAACGCTTGTTAATAAACCAAAAAATATTTACCATAAAATTAATTTAAAATTAAAATTAAAAAATACTATTGGTTAGAACTGCCTAAATAATATTGCACCGTGGTTATATAATTGTTTTATTGTATGTTGAGACAATATATTAAATTTTCCAAAACTTTTGATGACCTTTCAATGAAATTGTCTTTTATCTAATAGTTTTTAAAAAAATAGAAGTAAATAAATAAGGCAAGCTAAAACCGATCCATGTTAAATTACATTATCATCATGATACAATTAAATTAAAGTCTATAAAAAAAAGGACAAACAAACCGAACCCACATATCTCTCTATCTCTTTATATTCTTTCAAACATATCCCTCTATCTCTTTATAATAAGTACAAAACATCGAGTTTTTTGTCAAAAAGGGTCTAATGAGATCCAATAAATACCATAATGGATTGTCTCTCTTTAAAATTTTCAATATGCCCTGCATTTTTTATGTTCGTTAATTGAATTGACGACGTTTTCATAAAAAATAAATACACTTCGTTAAAAAATCAATGAAGTTATTTAAAATGAAAATTTATTTAGTAGTATAAAATTTAATTAAAATTTATGTCTTCATAACAGCAATTGACGAAATCCGTATAAAATAAGAATTTGTATTTTTGTCAAAATTATTGACAATCTTTGTAAAATTGACCTCCGTGAAAACCTATAGCACCACACACATTTTATCCTCTCATACCAACTTATTAACCTATGGCAACACTATGATTTTATTTATATGTATTCTGGATTTCTCAAAAACTAATATTTGAGAGAAATGGTATATTGTGTTGCCAAGTAAATTTTTTTATGCCATTTTAGTGTTAATAATATATTCTGAAGAAGGGATGATGACGGAGTGAAGGTTTGATGGTGGAGGGGGCATTTGCCCTAATATCTCTCTATTTATGTTGAGTATTTGGGGAATAAGAAAAATAAGAAAAATAGTATGACGGGAGTTAATTGAGGTTCGTTGCGTCATAATTAAATTAAATTTTAAAGAACTTCGTTAATTTTAACGAATTGGAATTAAATTTTATACTATTTCGTCAATTCTATTGACGAAAAGATAAATTTTCATTTTAAATAATTTCGTTAATTCTTTTAACGAAATGTATTTAATTTTTATAAAAATTTCATAAATTCAATTAAAGAAAATAAAATAGATAGCCCATATTTAGAATTTTAAATACAGTTAGCCCATTATGGTATTTATTGTACTAGGTCATTTTGGGAAAAAAAAATTCCAAAACATCTCGTGGATCCATAATAACACTATATATTAATACTGTACACGTATATTACAATGATGCGTGTATTTATATGCGTGGCTTAGTTCGCCGCCTCTGTGATTCGCATTAACCTTTTTATTTATTTGTTTTTTTTAATTTCACTCGACTTGTTGATGATCATCTAAACATACACACAAGAGCAAATATCTGAAAATTCATACCTAGGTAATGTACTATCTTTTCCTTTCCTTTTTCGTTTATATATTACTCCCTCCATTTCCGATTAATTGTTCATTACGAAACTAAGTGCAATTTTGACCGGACAATAACTTGTATCAAAATTGTCGGAATGAAAATTTTCAAAATTTAATCATATAGTTCAAACATTAAATTATATGATTTAGTTTTGAAAATTTTCATTTCGACAATTTTTATACATGTTATATAAGCCGGTCAAAATTGCACGTAATTTCGTAGATGACGATTAATTGGGAACAGATGGAAGTATATATATATATATATATATATCATATCATATCATATCATATCATGTCTATTTATTTGTTAGTTTTCATGTGTACTTTTTTTAGCTTACTGACTAATTATATAAAGCTGTTAATCTTTCATATTATGCTTTTGAACCCATGTTTTAGTTTTCCCAATTTGTCTGTTTAGAATATTAGTATTGTCTATTAGTATCAAATAGAAAACTTAGTTTTTCTGTAAAAAAATATGTGGTCAGCTGGTTGATAGGTAACTGATCACTCTATTAAGTGTCTCCAATGATACAACTTCAACTACTAATACTAATTTTAATAATGGTGTTTTTCTAAGAAAATAAGATGGCTTATTTGAGGCTGATAAAAAAAATGGGATTCAGCTCTTAACTTTTACTATCTTTTTAGGATGGAGAAAAAATCTACTTTTTTGCAGCTTATAAGCAAAATGGAAGTAAAAGCTGCAAACTGAGAAGTGCAAACTAAGAAGAGTGTGTTAGCATATGATGTTTTGATCATTGTTGAACTCTGTTCAATCTTAGAAACACTTGGATGAGAAATTGAGTGGTTGGGTACTTTCTGTTTTGATGTGGACAGGTAGGGTACATGATAATTATTTATTGGAAGTTGTGCAATTAGAACTTTGACATTCTTTGTTACTTTTGCAATTAAATTATTTAAAAACTGAAAAGTTAAAAGAGAGTAACAGTTTTGAAAAGTGAGTAACAGTGTTGAAAAGTGTGGATAAATCAAGTGGGGTTAAATTTAATATTTTTTTTTTTTAAACAGTTGTTAAAATTTAATAATACTCATATTACTATAGTTTAGTAATAAACGCTCAGATAGTAAAATAACTTTTTATTATAGTGTCAGTTTTATTAATAAATAGACATCATGTCATGATTATAATTTTAATACTTCAGTCACTGTTGTTCATAATTAAACATTACACTATGATCATCAAAATAAAAACAAAAACACCGTACTAAGGAGAAGCATAACTTTATAGATTGGGCACATTAAATAACACAGTAAATTGTTCATCAATGGTTGCACAGGCTTTCAATTTTGTGCAAAAAATTAATTGTTTTTCAAGTGAACTCTGTCAGCTTCCTAATTTTCAGTTTGCTCTACCTTCTTGACAAGGGAACTTCATATCCCTGTTTCAGCTTAAGTCTCATTTGTGTGGTGGAATTTTGTAACACAATATACCAACAGTAATTATTACTCATACCGTATCAGTTGTATCGTATTTATGATACTACAACACATATGGTACGGTACCGTATCATTCAATTTAGTGGTACGATAATGGTAATTGATTTTTTTATACATGTTATTATACAATTTGTATCATATTACCATTTATATATAGAATACTCACATTCAAATATAATTATTAATATTGTTTAACGTTTAAGATACAAAATAATATGATCATGTTTATAATCTTGTTCAAGTATTTATAAATTTTTAAATTTTTTTACTAATAATATATTTTTTATAACATTGTATGTTGTTATTTTAAATTGTTAATGTACCGTAACATACGATTAGCATACCGCGCGAAAGTGTTGTATATGATAATGTAATATACCATACATATAGTATCACCAAAATTCAGCATATTATACCATTTAGGACCCTGTTTTTTTGTGTCTGCCCTTTGTTACGTTCTCTGTGACCTGTTTTTGTGTCGGTCCTTTGTCACTTTCTTTATGATATTTCTGACCATACATAGTGGCGGTCTTTCTCAGCTGCTGGAAAAGATAAATGATATAACACCAAAAAAGAAAAAGAAATAAATTTAACCAAAAACTTTAACTGCTTGTGTAATTAAAAACTTTAACAGCTGACGTGGCCGGTTAGTTGTAATAATATTTTTTTTTATATTGAAATCATACTTTTATTTAATTTATAATTGGTTCACCTAGTCCGTCATATAAATAAGTAAATTTTTTAGGTAATATTTTCATGTGGGTATAACAATACTCCTGTACTATCAGAAAACTAAAAATTATAAATAATAGGGGAATACCCGAGCAAAAGACTAATACTCGATCCTGGATAAGCCTAACCACAATTAGCCTAATATCAACAATTTATCTCAATTAGGCTAGTATAACTTCCTTTCAAAAAAAAAAAAAAAGGCTAGTATAACTTAAAATATTAAGGCCACTCTTTTTCAGTTTTGATCCTAATTCATCTCTAAGAAGCATGCATTGAACATATTGGTCGAACCAGACTCCACCTATTGTGTCAACTTGATATTTACAATATTTGTATGCAGCAATCTATTAAAATATGGGTAAATATAAAAATGTATTGTTATATGAGGAAATACTAATTGATGTTGACATACTTTGCAGAGACAGATGGTTGCCTTTGGAAAAAAGTTGAAGGAAATGCAAATCCAGGAATGGCAAGGGTAAGTTTTTTTGTATAAACTAGCTTTGATACTTGGAATGAATTACTAGATACTAATACAACAATTACTTTCAAGGAGAAGCAAAACAAAGAGATGAAATTTAATCTTTGCTCAGCTATTAATGGTTTGTGACACAAAGTTGTTATTTCCAGATGGCCATATATAAAAGGATTTTTCTTTAAAAAGTTGACATGGTTTATCTTCCATTTGCTAAGGAATGCAAAATTTGATGTTATAACGAAGGTCATAATATAAAAGAATGTTACTGCTACAATGATGAAGAATGTTTCAGCAAAGACCGCTACAAGTTATTTTAGCGTTGGGTTTACAGGAAAATACTTTCGCATCAATGTTGTTTACCTATTGTTTAAGTGAAATGTTTTTTGCAGATATTACATAAATTACAAAATGATGAAGAAGAAAGTAAAACACTACGCTCGTCAGATTCAAATTGGTGAATTAGAGCGTCGCCATGTTCTTAAAGATTTCTCAAGGATGCTTGATAACGAGGTATCTGTTAAGATACATAGAGTTAGTTAGATTAGTCTATAAATACCTATTTTAATCAATTGTAAAACTTGATTGATCAATATACATTTTATTTTATATTGGGAAAATTACCAAAATATACAACTATTTTAAACTAATTACCAAAAACTTACACCACAACATTTTATTCTCAAAACATACAACTAATTAAAATTATAAATACTAAATCATTTATATTTTTTTAACATTTCTACCCCTCTCTCTCTCTTTATCTATACATATTATTTATATATCTATCTACTTGTAATTTGAAGTCAAACTCATTCCTCATATAAACCCCATAATTAACATCTATACAAAATATTTTTTTTATACACCTCCGTCGAATCATTCTATCAAACAATAAATTCGCTTTTAATTAAGCGATTTTGATCTGTATTTTTATTGTTTCGAATACTCAGTTTCTCTTCATCGGATTTCTCTGATTTATTGTTCGAATTAGGGTTTATTCTTCATAAATCGATTTAAATACAGAGTTATTTACGAGGTTATTTTCGAAAAGGGTTTTATTCGGATTTTATTCATCTCAAATCATATATGAAATATGATTACTTTTCGAAAAAATTAGTTGACGATATATCTTGGTTTGCGTTGGTTATTTTCTCAATATTTTTTCGGAAATTGGTATTTTGTTAGAATAATATTATTGATAAAGAAACAAAATAGACTCGAGATGCCGAATATTAACATTGTTTTGTGTTTTTTTTTGTTTTTTAATAACAGTGTATTGTGTTTTTATTATCCATACACAATACATCGTTTGTACATGTTATTTAATACAGGCATACACAATACACAGTTTATACATGCTATTAAGTATAGGCATACACAATATAGTGTTTATACATGCTTTTTAATACAGACATACACAATAAATTGTTATATACGCTCTTTTATAAATCCATACGCAGTACATTGTGTATCTATTGAGACTGTCTTTTTCGTGTTTCGGTTATTATCCATACACAAAAAAGATGTATTGTGTTTTTTATACATATTGTTTAATACATGCATACACAATATATTTTTTTATACATGTTCTTTAATACATGCATACACAATACACAGTTTATACATGTTATTAAATATAGACATACGCAATATAGTGTTTATATTTAATACATGCATACACAATACATTGTTATATAATCTATTTTATAAATCCATACGCAGTACATTGTGTATCCGTTGAGACTATTTTTTTGTGTGTTTTGTTTATTATCTATACACAAAAAAGATGTATTGTGTTTTTTATACATGTTATTTAATACATGCATATACGATACATTTTTTATACATGTTCTTTAATACAGGCATACACAATATGTTTTTTATACATATTTTTTAATACAGACATACACAATTGATCTTTTATATATGTTCTTTTTATACATGCATACACAATACATCTTTTATACATGTTCTTTAATACAGACATACACAATACATCTTTTATACATGTTTTTTAATACAGGCATACACAATACATCTTTTATACATGTTTTTTAATACAGACATACACAATACATCTTTTATACATGTTTTTTAATACAGGCATACACAATACATTGTTTATTCATTTACACTTTTTGTGTGTTTTGTTTATTTTGTTTTGTAGTGCAATGCGCAGTATTTTGATGATGTGCAATCTAGATGTTGTCACGGTTGCTAGTTCTAAGATAGTTATAATTGCAATTCAGATCGATATAAGTTTTGAAAATTTGGTGGCTAAAATTTGTGATATTTGGTCGCATTTGGATAAAAGTGATGTGTTGTTGACATATTCTGTTCCTCGATATGAAAAATGTCGATTAAATTGTTAATATAGTGTTTATACATGCTCTTTAATACAGTAATACACAATACATATTTTATACATGCTTTTTAATACATGCATACACAATACACAGTTTATACATGTTTTTTTAATACGAGCATACACAATACATTATTTATAAATAATTTTTAATACAGACATACACAATACATAGTTTATACATGTTTTTTAATACGGGCATACACAATACACTATGTATACATGCTCTTTAATACAGGCATACACAATACATATTTTATACATGCTCTTTAATACAAGTATACACAATACACAGTTTATACATATTTTTTTAATAAGGGCATACACAATACATATTTTATACATTCTCTTTAATACAGCCATACATAATACACAGTTTATACATGTTTTTTAATACGGGTATATACAATACACTATTTATGCATGCTCTTTAGTACAGACATACACAATACATATTTTATACATGCTTTTTAATACAGGCATACACAATACATTGTTTATACACATTTTTTAATACAGTCATACACAATACATTCTGTATTCATTGACATTGTCCATTTTTTGTGTTTTTATTATTATGCATACACAATACACTTTTTATACATGCTCTTTAATACAGGCATACACAATACATAGTTTATACATGTTTTTTAATACGTACATACACAATACATTATTTATACATTTTATTTAATACATGCATACACAACACATAATTTATATATGTTTTTTAATACGGGAATACGCAATACAGGTATACACAATACATTGTTATACATTGCACATAAAAAGTGATGATTTCATATTGCATACACAATGTAATTTTGCAAACAATATGAAAAATCACCATTGTCTATCCAATTTAAAAAGTGCATACACAATATTAAAAAATGCATAACCAATAAAAAAGAGCCATACATAATCCAAAAAAATGAATACACAATCGAGAAAGTTGCATACACAATCCAAAAAAATGCATAAACGATCGAGAAAATGGCATACACAATCAAAAAAGTACATACATAATACAAAAAATTAAATACACAATACAAAAAAATGCATAAAAAATAAGAAAAATGTATACACACGAATTATTCGGGCTTTTCGAGCTTTTTTCATTTTCATTTTTTTTTATTTTGGATTTTTATTGGTTGTTTTTTTACCATTTTTTTGGGTTTTTTCGGTTTACAGACTTTTTTAAAAGTTTTTTCAGCATATTTTGAGTTTTGTTGGATTCTCGAATTTTTTGAATTTTTTCATTTTTTTTTGTAATTTTGTAATTTTCTTGTTTTTTTTGTTTTTTACCATTTTTTTCGAGTTCTCGACTTTTTTGAACTTTATTTTTATATATTTTGGTGATTTTGGATTTTTCTTGGTTTTTTTTTGGCAACTTTTTTGGAGTTTTTTCCGGTTTTCAACTTTTTAAAGGTTTTTTCAGCATTTTTTTTTGTTTTTTCGGGTTCTCGACTTTTGTGAACTTTTTTCATTCTTTTTGTGATTTTTGATTTTTCTTTGTTTTTTTACTTTTTTAACCATTTTTTGGGCTTTTTCGGGTTCCCGACCTTTTAAAAGGGTTTTCCAGCATTTTTTTGGGTTTTTTCGGATTCTCGACTTTTTTGAACTTTTTTCATTTTTTTGTGATTTTGGATTTTTCTTGGTTTTTCTTGGTTTTTTTTAACCATTTTTTTGGGTTTTTTCGGGTTACCGACTTTTTTAAAAGTTTTTCAGCATATTTTAGGTTTTTTTGAATTCTCGACTTTTTTGAACTTTTTTCATTTTTTTTTGTAATTTTGTAATTTTCTAGATTTTTTTTTTTTTTTTACCATATTTTGGGTTTTTTTTTCGGATTCTCGACTTTTTTGAACTTTATTTTTATATATTTTTGTGATTTTGTATTTTTCTTGGTTTTCTTTTTTGTTTTTTTGCCACTTTTTTGGAGTTTTTTCGGGTTTTCGACTTTTTAAAGGTTTTTTCAGCACTTTTTTGGTTTTTTCGGATTCTCGACTTTTGTGAACTTTTTTCATTCTTTTTGTGATTTTGGATTATTTTTTTATTTTACTTTTTTTAACAATTTTTTAGGCTTTTTCGGGTTTCCGACTTTTTAAAAGGTTTTTCCAGCCTTTTTTGGTTTTTTTCGGATTCTCGACTTTTTTGAACTTTTTTCATTTTTTGGTGATTTTGGATTTTTATTGTTTTTTTTATTTTTTTACCATTTTTTTGGATTTTTTCGGATTCCCGGGTTTTTTAAAGGTTTTTTCAGCATTTTTTTGGTTTTTTCGGGTTCTCGATTTTTTTGAATTTTTTTTATTTTTTGTTGTAATTTTATTTTTTTTGGTTTAGAAGTCATTTTAACATTAAATAAGCTAGTCTTTTATGGAAAAAAATGATGATTGAGAGAGAGAGATAGCGCGAAGAGATAGAGGAGAAATAAATTTTTTGGTAGGTGAGGAGAAATATATATATTTTTTCTATTTGGATCAATTGTATGTTTTGGTAATAATTTGTTTGGCTGGTATGTTTTGGTAATATTTTATAACAGTTTTTATGTTTATGTTTTGGGCATCGACACTTTTATATTTATAGTTTTTCTCTCTAACAGATTTACGATCAACCCCCGATCATCGTTCTTTACATGGTATCAGAGCTTATATACGCGCTTATATATATATTTCCACTGCCGTGATCGGTTTTCAGTTCTCCGACAACTTTTCCTGCGAGATTCCGGTCAGTTTTCCGACGAGTCTCCCGATAGTTTTCTGCCGCTGTTTGGTCAGTTTTCGACGATCTGGAGATTATTCATCTTCTCCGGCGAGTTTTCTGGCGACAGTTATTTTCCGGCGAGTTTAGCCTATCATCCATTTTGACCTATTTTTCTGATCCGATTGCGTCTGTGACAATCTCAGAGCAATCTGGAGTGATTATTACATCTCATTTCAGTTTTCCAGCGAGATTTACCGGTGACAGTTTGGTCTCCTGCAAGATTCCGATCGCTTCCGGCAAGATTTCGATCACCTTCTCCGGCGACAGTTATAAAACTCGTATTCTTCGTTTTATTTCTCCGATGAGTTTAGATCGGATCTGGTTTGTTAAATCTCCGGTGATGATATGCTGTTTTCCGATCGACGATAATGTTTCAAATCTGTTTTTTATTTGTTATTATGTTTTTTGTCTCATACACACATACATACAAACTCACAGTCACATACATATATACAAACTCACATTTATATATACATACATAACAATACCAATATACTCTTCGATCTGTTTTCTTTCTTCTCCCATTCGTTTTCTTTCCGGCAATATGCCGTTCTTCGTTCTTCCGTGATACATCGTTTCTTTATCTCCGGCAAAGTGATTTTCTTTCTTCTTTGACGCCAATGTAATCTGGTAATCTTCTCCTATTCTCCGGCGATTTGCCGTTTTCTTTTCTTCTCCGATGTGGAGGTTTTCTCTCTTTCTCACTCTATAATATCTATATACGTATGTGTATATCTCTGCGTCAAAGTGAGGCTGCATCAGTTGGACAGATTTGTTTTTTTGGGTTAATTACAACACCATGGATGTTTAGGAAATCTTCAGTATGGTCCTCAAGTTTTGGGCGGATTTCAGTTTGGTACAACATTTGGGAATTTCAAGTTTTGGGTGAATTACTCCGTGGTCCTTGAGGTTTAGGAGAATTGCAGTTGGGTTCTTGAGTTTTGGGCGAATTGCAGCATGATCCAACATATTTTGCTGTTGTTTCTTTTTAGTCCATAACTGTTTTGGTACTATTACAATATGGTCCGACAGATTTGGGAATGATGAAAATTTGGTCCTATAGTTTGGACGTCATTTTGTATATAGTCCTCCGAGTCAGTTTGGAGCTGATGCCTTCTATGGTTTAGTTTGCCTTTTATGGCGTCTGGGTCCTTTGTGACCATTTATTTTTGGCTCTTGGTAGCCTTTACGCCCATTGTTGGCTTGTCCTTAGTGACGTTTGTTGCCTTTTATGGCTTTGATGTTTAGGTTGTTGGTGACCATTTTATGTCCATAGTTGGCTTGCCTTTTGTGGCTTTGATATCGTCTTTTATGGTGTTTTAGGTCCTTTGTGACCATTTGATGCCCTTAGTTGTTTGGCCCTACGTGGTCTTTTATTGCCGATTGTGGCATTTGTTTGGCCCTACGTGGTTGTTTCTTGCCGGTTGTGGCATTTATTGATCCTACGTGGTCTTTTATATCCGTTTGTGACATTTTATTTTTCGTTCCTCCTTTTATGTGCAACTTGGAGATATTTTTCAATATTTTCCAACTTGAGAGGGCGTGTTAAGATACATAGAGTTAGTTAGATTAGTCTATAAATACCCACTTTGGTCAATTGTAAAACTTGTCGATCAATATACATTTTATTTTGCATTTAGAGTTTCTCTCTCTAACAGATTTACGATCAACCCCCGATCATCATTCTTTACAGTATTTGCCATTGGTATATCCAACGTTTGTTTTTCTTTTTATATATATTATGATTGATTTAACTAGCATACAAATATAAGTTGCTAAGGACATCGCCAAATTAGTATAGATTTTCGTCTGTCATAGCTTAAGGCTTGAGCCTATCCTGTTTTTCTTTCTTATATGCTGTCTTTTTGTTTCCTACTTGCATTTTTGCTGTAGGATTTTAAGCATATTTTGCTTTTTACCATCCAAGCCGTAGTGCATCTGGTTCATGATTTTAAGCTTAGGTGTTCTGCTTTTCTGGACTAAATAAGCTAGAAGCTTTGAGCTGGATTACCTGGATGTTTCCTGTCTTAGATTTTTTTAACGTTCTTTTGCTAAAAATCTGCCTCCCAAAAAAAAACATCGATCTTGTCTGGTTGTAGCTTTAAACCAAATAGATTGTTTTTTTTTTATGTTGAGAAAGAATCTGGGATCATTCACAACAAAAAGTTTCTAGCCTTTTCAGGCGAAAGCCAAAGCCACCAAACAAACAAGAATAGTGCTGTTTTTTTTTCCTGATCAACTATATGCAGTCCATTTTTTGAGCAAAATTAATAAGAAAAATTGGAAAAGAGCTTGGAAGCTGCAACCAGATACGCCCACAGATTGATAATTGAAGTGCTATTTTTTTATGACGACATGCTCTTGAGCTGTATTTTACCTAAACACGAGTTACCTAGGGATACTGTTAACTATAAGAACAAATATATTCGGTTTTTGTTGTGGATAGTAAAGTTCGCCTGTTCTAGCTTATTTTTTTGCCCCACACTATATGACTTTCTATTTAATTTAATGTTGTACACAGATTGAAAAGATTGTCCTGTTTTTGTTAGAACAACAAGGGTTACTTGCAAGCCGGATATCTAGACTTGGCGAAGAGCGTAGTCGTTTTGACCAAACAACAGAAATTTCTAAAATATCGGAGCTAAGAGAAGCCTATAGAGCTGTTGGTGTAGACCTTTTAAAGCTTTTATACTTTATCGAGGTCAATGCAGTTGGTCTAAGGAAGATACTAAAAAAGTTTGACAAAAGATTCGGATACAGATTCACCGATTATTATGTTAAAACTCGGGCTAATCATCCCTATTCTCTGCTACAACAAGTGTTCAAGCATGTGGTAACGTATTTTATTCTGTTAGATGTTATATACATGGCTTTGACTTAATACAATATATGTTTTAATTTGTAGAGTCACTGATGGTTAATGATATTTGTAGGGCCTGGGAGCAGTTGTGGGAGCAATCTCTCACAATCTTGGGGATCTTCAACTTCAAGATCGCCAAGGAAGCTACTTATCTATATATGATGAACCTGCTCTTCCCCTTAAGGTTCCTATATAAACTTTAAATCTTTTGGTAGTATTACTTTATATTTGATTTCTTACAGCTTGTCGTGTGTTGGTGTATTTATTTATTTGTTTTATATACACTAATGTCTTTTTCCGAGCTTTTGCACACTAACCTAAACGTAATTCTTTATAGTAAACAAATGTTAGTAGCTAGGTTATATACAAAAAGCGAACCAGATAGTTCGGTAGATTACTATATTCAATTTAAAAAACTTTGGTGCTGACGTTAAACTACTAATAAGGTTTTGTGTTTGGGCTAGGATTTAAAATCGTAAAAGTAATCTTTTAGAATACAAACCCCAAATTTTTTTTATGTGATGATATCAATGTTGAGCCAAACACGTAAAAGTATGTTTTTTTATAAACTTGAAAATACTTTATATGCAGGATCCTGTTATAGATTCCATAAAAGCTGCAGTCGATAGATTATCCCATTCAACAAACTTTCTCAATTTTTTAGCACGACATGCATTTATAGTGCAAGAAGAATTACCCGCGCCAACCGAGGAACAAGCCAATGACGAACAATACTATTTTATGTCACTCCTCTTGAACTTGGTGAATACATTTCTGTATATGGTTAATACATATATAATAGTCCCAACAGCCGACGACTACTCTATGAACCTTGGTGCTGCAGCGACTGTTTGTGGGATAGTGATTGGTGCAATGGCTGTTGCTCAGTTATTTTCGTCTGTTTATTTTAGTGCTTGGTCTAATAGGTCGTATTTTAAGCCTTTGGTGTTTAGTAGTATCGTGCTGTTTGTGGGGAATATGTTATACGCATTGGCTTATGATATGAATTCAATTTCGGTTCTTATCATTGGTCGCTTATTCTGTGGGTAAGTTTTCTAGCATATGTGTCTCTCTTTGAATATATTATTAGCAATTGCGATATTGTTCTTTTTTCTTCTTCTTACAATTAGCTTTTGCCACATTGGTCTATTACTAAAAATACTGATACCATTTAACCATGTGCTTACATTTGCCTTGAAATTTGTTTGTTTAGTTTTAAATTGACATTTTGAACTTGCACTTTGAAGCTCTTATGGCACATGATTTTAGTTGTGGTCTTTAGATTTTGCCACATTGGTACATTACTAGGACTTTTGATACCGTTTGTGTGCAACATTTGCTTGCTTTGAAGTCTGTTAAATTTTGAATCTGCACTTTAAATCTCGTTCGATAGTAACTTTTATTTTGTGTTTTTAACCCATCCAACTAAAAACAATCAACCCTCAAATAAAACGAACCTAAATTATTGAAGTTCCTTGAGTAAAAACAAAATTTCCTTGATAAACTTATCATTCTTTGTTTGGTGAAAAATATTTTTGAACACTTAACCAAACATGTAGATAATTTTCCGACAAACAAAAGAACCAACAATTTCAAGCCACTTTCTGCTCCTACATTGGTTCTTACACTTATTCATCTATCTAAAGAAACTTTAATCCTTATACATCGTGAAGATCTGTCTGTTTTTTTCCACCATTCAAATGCATTTAATCACCCAATACAAAAGAAGGAATCGGCACATAGTGCCTTCCCTTATGTTCCTAGTTAATATAGCTATAGCAAGCATGTCGTAAATTCATCTACTTGTATAATTTAAATAATTGTACTGTACCTTTTTTTATTAAATTTGCAGTTTAGGTTCTGCTAGAGCTGTAAATCGACGCTATATCAGCGACTGTGTTCCCCTCAAAATTCGTATGCAAGCCTCGGCAGGTTTTGTCAGCGCCAGTGCTCTCGGGATGGCATGTGGGCCTGCACTCGCCGGCTTACTTCAAACCGATTTTAAAATTAAAAAGCTGACATTTGATCAAAATACTTTGCCTGGTTGGGTTATGTCTATAGCATGGCTTGTTTATCTTGTATGGCTATGGATTTCATTTAGAGAGCCAGCTCGTGAGTTTGAAGAGAAAGATGTATCACAAGGAGTGACTAGCGGTAAATTCGTTACCCTTTACGTTATAAAGTTTCCGTTCTATGTTAAGTTGTTTCAATTTTAAAAGAGCTTAGAAGTACCAGCTAGTTTGATTGCAGATTTTAATGAGATAAGCTGGCTTGTTTGAGTTTGATAAGCTGGGTTCATTCGACCAACCAAATGCATATTTGTAAAGAAAGCAAATTGGGTCCAGAGTCTGCAACCAATCAAGATGGCCTTGTGAAGTGTATCTTTCTTATTTCACTTTTTCTTAAATTGCTTGATCCCTGCGCTTTTCGGGTGTTTTGTCCTGAAAAAGCTAGAAGCTTTAAGCCAGATGAACCAACTTATTTCCGAATTTAAAAGATGGAGCTGATTTGCTAGAAATCTGCAACCGAACAATGCCCAGGTCTAGATTACTTGGTTTGGAATTTTGGTTGGATAAAAATCGATAATTTCATAGTTTTGGGCTTAACTAGCTATTGATAGAGATTCCCAAGTTACTAGATGGGGTTTAATGCTATTTGAGAACCTCTTCATTAATTTAGGATATTGGCACTTTTTTAATACGTAAATACTTCATTTGTGAAAATCATGTAGTGGTGACATTTGGAGTGTCATTATAGTAATTTTTTCACTTATTTCATAGCGTAGTTGTGAAAATTGCAAAAGCAGATCATTTATATTCTTACTTTCAGATCAAAATAAAGATGATGAACTTGAAAAGGGCCTTGTTGAAAAACCATTGATGTTGGGTTCATCTGAAGGAAATGGAGAAGAAGGAGAAGAAGAAGAAGACGAAAGTGAAGAAGCTCTTGAGGATTCTCGCAGACCTGCTACTTCTATAGGATCGGCTTATAGACTACTCACACCATCTGTAAAAGTAAGTTGCTTTAATTCCTTTTATAAATATTTTGTTCCCTGTTTTCTTTATAAAAATAAAGTTCAGTTTAGGGTAAATTACAATTTCATACACAGTGATAATTACAGTTACGTAAACCAACTTTTACCCGATTTCAATTTTATACTCCAGGCTATAAAATTAGCTTTTAGTATTCTACTGTTACATTTCTCGACGATGTATCATACTTGGTGTACCAGATGAAAAACTCCGTAAGTTGAGCTACTAAATTATTATTATTCGTCTTTCTTTTATGCACTATTTTTTATTCTTTTTAGATTTCGTACAATTATTCATTTAGTACCTGATTTAGTTCCCAAACATAGGATTTTTTTCACTTTTAGTTGCTAATCAATGGTTGTTTTTCGTATGTAGTTTACTAAAATCGTTGAGAAATGTTATCTTATTTTACTAGCTGCTGTTCATCAGTTGTACAAAATCGAAATCTGGTGATATGTTAAGGTCTAGGAAACTGTTAAGTTTCCCTTATGTTCTTCAATACATATCTAGCTTATACAGATGATAGTTTCAGGCTGCAGATGTTACTAGGTGTTTTTTAATAACAAATGACATGCATCACTCTTTGCACTTTAGGTACAATTGCTATTATGATTTTAAACCAAATTTCCACTAATTAATGGGGCGGATCATGAAAGAATAATTTCCCAATCCCTCTATTTTTTTTTTATATATTCAGGTTCAGTTGCTAATTTACTTCATGCTTAAGTACGCGATGGAGGTTTTATTATCTGAATCTAGTGTTGTCACCACATACTATTTCAATTGGTCCACGAGCTCGGTGGCTATTTTTCTTGCTAGTATTGGGTTAACGGTTCTTCCGGTTAATATTCTTGTTGGAAGCTATATCAGCAATATGTTCGAAAACAGGTAACCCTGAGCTGTAATTTTCAATTTTTGGTTTTGTTTTTCACTAGTTTCATGACTAATACAAAATGGAACTTTTGAAAAAGTAGTATTTCTATTTTATGTTCAAATACTATAGGAAAAAACGTCAGATTAGTGATGTTAGTTTCTTAAATTTACTAGAACTAGGGTGTCTCAATGTTATTTTCCCAATCGGAGGCTACAGAAGACTATTTTCAAATGTGTTTTCATAGAGTGTTTTGAAAACAGTTTTAAGAAAAAACTAAAAACCAATATGCTAAAAGGGTGGTGGTCTTCTAAAACTAGAAAGCAAGTCTAAGGAACACAATCCAAGTACATTCTAGTATTTGTAACCTTTATGATCATTGTTTGTTTCATACACACTACGAAGACTGTGATTCAGCTTAAAATTCTTGGTCTTCTAAAACTAGAAAGCAAGTCTAAGGAACACAATCCAAGTACATTCTAGTATTTGTAACCTTTATGATCATTGTTTGTTTCATACACACTACGAAGACTGATTCAGCTTAAAATTCTTGATTGTATTGCAAATTTTGTTTTTCTCCATTTATCTATCATGCAGACAGCTTTTACTAGCATCAGAAATTATGGTCTGTGTCGGCATTCTCCTAAGTTTCAACATATTAGTTCCATACACTGTTCCACAATATGTCATCTCAGGGCTCATAATGTTTGTTTCTGCTGAAGTTTTAGAAGGTAATTTTTCATAATCAAACATATAGCGTTATACGTGCAGTCTCTTATTATAAAAAATAGTTCATAAGTTTAAAAGAAGTCCTAAAAGATGGTGTAAAACAACACAACAGATGCTAATTTTACTTTTTGTAAGATGAGGTAGTATTGACTTGAATTAGGTAAAAGCAATCCCTAAACGATGATTTAGGGTGTGTACAGATTTATTGAAAAGGAAATCTATATTATTGGAAAAAAATATTTTATTCGTCAACTTCTTGATAGGTTACTTTACCTAACTACGGAAAATATAAACGTCAGATTGACATTAAAGGCTTGTGCGGTTGCAGGTTTTAAGCAGATAAGCTGAATTTTCTTATAATTTAGAAAACAGTTGGGTTCATCCAGCTTAAATCTTCTAGCCTTTGTAGGCCAAAAATCAGAAAATGTCGTGAACCAGATATAATCTAGGTTTTAAGCAAGCAACGCAAAAAAAGTAAGGAAATTCTGCAATCAAACAAGCCCTGCATGTACTCACGGTAGTAATTCTCTTAGACTCTTATCTGTTTGTTTAGAACTTCGCTTTTGGTAAGACTACGATAAATAAAATATTTGTCCTCACGTACGTCTTTTCATTACCACCTTTATTTGAAGGTGTGAACTTGTCGCTTCTGTCTCGGGTCATGTCATCGAGGCTATCTCGTGGGACCTACAATGGAGGATTTCTCTCGACCGAAGCGGGAACAATCGCTCGAGTGATAGCAGATGGCACAATAACATTGGCTGGTTATTTGGGAGAAAACAAGCTCTTAAACATAACTCTACTCCCTTCACTAGTTATATGCATATTCTCCATTATAGCCACTTGTTTTACCTACAACTCACTCTATTAATCATTTATTTTTGTTGTTTCAAAATTGCATGGACTTTTTTAAATTTACAACGTTTAGTACAGTAATTATTTTCTTGGGGTGTTCTGAATTTGTTTCAAATGTAAGATGTACAGTAAGGGATTGTGACCATTTGTCATCTCCCATGGGTTGCTGCAGATAAATTACAATAAGGAAAATGTATATATCGGATGTATTCTAGCTTTGTTTTATTAAGAACCATGCACAAGCAAAGGACTGTTTGGTTGCTGATTTTAGCTCAAACTCTATTTTCTTGCAAGTTGCTGTATAGGAGTTCAAACTATTTAGTCAGAATAAGTGGCCTGCCTGTTAACGGCTTAATAAATACTCTTTATGTTATATATGGCAAATTAGTTGTTTACCACAAATACCAACTTTTATGTTTTTATGTTTAATTTCATATGGTCGCACTTTTAACATTAAGTTTGTTTAGACGTCTAACTTTATTTTCCTGAATAGTTGATATCAGTTGACGTTTTGAGAAAATGAAGAACGGGATATACTAAAGTCTTAACTGCTTTCTGTTAACTGGTTATTTAGAATTACATTTTATATACTACTAAATGAAATGACTCTTTTGAAATATACTAGACAATTGATGTTGCGAAACTTATTTCCCCTGATTACGTAGTGAAGATCTCGATCGCATAGTTATTTGTCCAATCGAACAAGAAGATGAATAACGATTTGAAGAAGATTTTGTCTCATTAACCTCCTTAGATTTTTGTTCATCTCGTCTAAATGCTTAGACTTCAATAAAGCTAGATAAGTTGTACTTGAATTCAAGTGTCCCCAGATTTATCTGCAACCTCAAGTATAGGAGTAGAAGTAGATAACTTGGCAGAGAGATTTCTTCAGGATTGCAGTAGGGGAACAGCAGATATCGAAAAGTAATCCATCATCTATCATCTTTATAGAGGATGAGAAGGTAATATTATGAAATTTAGCACTCTAAAACTACCAATAGATATTCCTGCCATAGCATGGATTCTTGCTATTTTTCTTTAAGAAATCGGATTCACATCTGGTTCATGATAAGTTAAGCTAGCTAATGCAGTTTGTTTAGTATTGTCTTATGCATATATGTGTATTCTTATAAAGAGGGCAAAATCACTTAAAAGCATGGGCGGACCCGGGGGTGGTCTTGACCAACCGGGCAGCGATTAATTTTATTTTTTATATATGTAATTTGATATTTTTTAAGATATATATATTGATGTTCCCTTTAGGTAAACATAAGAGTTGTTGGTGTAGTGGTAAAATTGGCTTTTAAGGTAGTGGAAGTTTAGGAGTTCAAATCATCTTAGCTGTTTTTTTCTAAAAATTTATGTTTACTTTGAAATTACCAAATTTCGTAAATGACCATTGTATTTTTCCAAACAAGATTACTAAAAAAATTAATTTGTTGCTCAGTACCTTTTGACTTCATATTTATTTTATGTTATGTTAAAAAAATATTAATTTTTGTATTAGGCCTTATTTTTTTTTATCTTATATTCGACATATTTTTACACCCGGTTCCGTCAATGCTTAGGAGGGCTATATATATAAAGTGAAAGAAGCTATGTTTATTTATAAAACCTCTACCACAAAGTGAAGGAGGAATCCGACTTTCATAAACGTTTTTCCAACAGGAATAAACAAAGAAAGGTCCTACGTATATAGTGCAACTGATGTGAGAGAAATTGAAGATGAAAAGAGCTCCTAGTCCCAGGAGATGATCAATATATTTAGGTCTTGGTGAGTTTTAAGAAAAAATAATTTATTTTTCTTTTTTGAGTAGATTTTAAACAAGAATTGGGGAATTTCTTATGAAAACTTGTGCGGAAGATGTTTAAGTCGAAGTGGACTGAACAAATAGAAGAAACCTATTTGGTAGAGATGTTAATTTTCTAAAGTTTGTCAATCGTTAGTTTATAGCGGAGCATTGATTTATTAGGAAAAAAGTTGACAATTCATTAGTTATATTATCTCACTTTTGGAGAAGGTTGTTTGTTTAAATTGCCGAGGTACACTTATTTCCTGATTGCATTTGCATATAATAGTGGGTTCGAGTTTTTGATGGACATGAATATATATGAAGACCTTATATGGTAGATTTCGGTAATATTTGAAATAAGCTGTATGGAGTATTAACTATTTATATGCTTCTGAGTGTCGATTTGTCTCGCAACTCCAATATACTTATAGGAGATGCATGCAGTGGCTCAAGTTTGGTTTACGAATATAAGTGATTTCATGATACGCGGGAGTGTGTTCATTAACGGAGTCACTTACTATTTTACTATGATTCTAGGTTTAGATTAGATTATTGTGAGAGAGAAATTATTAGGGAGCGCACCGAGAAGATCACAATATTGCATTTCGGCGTCGAATGTGATCTCGCTAAAATCTTGGGACCATATTAGTGAGGCTCAAACGTTGCAAAGGAGAGGAAAAATCTGCATTGCCGGACTTTGTGATTTTGGAGATTTGAAGCCAATGGGGATATCTTCAATAGTTGTTTCCGAATTCCAAAGTTTTTTGCAAGCTGATCGAACAACCTACCAGGCTACTAGTTGACCAATCAACCCGAATGTTTCAAGATTTTTTGCCTTTTGGCGGATAAGTTTCATATTTATCGATCAAAATGTGAATTTGTCAGATTGATCGACCAACATTGTCGAATCAGACATAACACAACATTTTATAATTTCTTTTACTTGTGTAAATGTTTGAGAACTACTTAGAAAAGCATATTTTGTAAGATCGTGAGAGTAAATATTAATTAGAGATAATATAGTTAGAGAGAGAAAATACTAAACGAGCTTGATTCATATGTAATTCCTCACGTGTCGTCCTGATTACTAAAAGAAATTTTTGAATACTGACATACACTATATGTTACTCTTATATTATTATTATAGTGGTTGTGATTAAATTAACAACATAATAACAACAAATGTTATTATTTATGTGAACCAATTTAACCATAACCATATGTAAGTGTTCGGACATTTTATTTTAATTAATGGATTGTTTTCTTTTGCTCCCTTGATTAGTTTATGGATTACCCACATTAACTTGTTGAAGACCTTTTTAAACACTTGCACTCTTCTTTGTTTTAGTTTGTGCTTGCACATTTTTATTGTATTGGATTAATCTCGTAATTTCCATCCATTTGTTTACTATATCCGAACAACCACTAAAAAAAAAAAATATACAAATAACTACGGAAGTTGTGACAGTTTTTTTTTGTGACGAGTTTAATAGCTACCGAAATTGTGATGGGTTTGAGACATGACTGTCAATTTGTGACAGTTTTATAATAGGATGGTTAATTTGTAATAGATTTGTGACAGATTTTGACTCTTAAAAAATTAATATTATTTTGTAATAAACAGATTGAGCTAATTAAATTATCATTCCTAAATCAAAATATATATCAGGTGAGAACCAAGTAAAACCGTTTTGATATAGTAAACATTTAATGCACCCACCCACCGACTGAAATGAAATGTTGATGTTTTAGAAGAAATTAATGGGAAAGGGGCGCGGGACAACTTAGTTATAATACTGCAAAAACTGTAAAATATGGGCCATTGATGAAACTAATCCTGTCTTTTGATTTTAATTGGAGGAAAAACTAAATGAAAAGTTAGAAAAATACCGCACTCAAAATGTTAGAGCATTCACGTCTGATAAGTCAAAAGATATTTTTTTTTTAAAATTTGATCTTTATGCTATAAAAATTGATATGCATCAGTAGCCTTATAAATTATCTAAATTTTAGTGAACACAAAAATCACCTTATATATAAAAATGTATATGATTTCCTAGTTTAATATAATAGTAAGAAACTATCACGAGATTCATATTTTTTTGGTTGGAATATTATTATGATTATTAAATGATAATAAACAAATAAAAAGAAACAATATAAAGTTATTATAAGGAAATTAATAAGTAAGCTGAAATTTTGTATAAATGTAAACGTTTATTAAAAGATATAAAATATATTAGATTTAATGAAATGTTCAGGGTTGGTGATGTGGTTGCTTTACATATTTTCAACGGTTTTTTTGGGGATAATGAGAGTGATGATAGCGGATATATATATACTAGTAATCGTTGCCAACGTGTTACGTATGCAATATGTAGTGATATAGATATGATCCCGACAAATAAAGTTAATATTTAAAAATAAAATAAAATATCGATGAATAAATATAATAAATTAATAATTGTATATAAAGAGTAATATAATATTTTATTTTTATGCTGATTTTGTTTGAAATATGAATATATGTGGAACATGATATTTATTTAAGTTATATATGCATTTGAATTGAATGATGACATTTAAGAGTAATTATAATATTAGACTGAATGTATTTTTAGAAAATTTGTGCAAAATTTGTCAGACTTAATTTTTTTTTGATTGACTTATATTAATAGTATGATATATATATATATATCCAATAAATAATACTACTAATAATATATTAAAATATAAGGATTGATAAATTAACTAAGATTAGATTAAAAAATATCATATAAACTTACAAGGCATCGATTAACTAACTTAGATTCCATATGGAAACTAAATTGACGATGGTTATTGTTTTTGCAAACTATTCACAACCCCATATGCAATCAATTAAAATGATGTGTTAGAGAAGGAATGATGTAACAGGTTGAGTTTTTAGTTTTTTTATTTTCTAATCTTGTTAATAGATCAAGCGAAGATTCTGTTTTTATTTTTCCAACTTAATTAAAACTCAAAACATATCTTGCATCAAACAGCCCATATTTTGTAGTTTTTACAGTCTTATAACTAAGCTGTACTCCATCCCTTTTTCGAAATTAACATATGACCTATTACTAGTATTTCTCATGTGGGTCATATACAATATTAAAAACCATTCCTAATTTTATTTCATATAATTAGCAATATTGTTGGCAGATTGACAAGTGATAACTAGTTAGATTGTGATCACATATTTGGCATTTTCTTGAATCTTTCCGTCCTTGTAGCTAATATTGATGTTTACACAACGTGATAATTTAATGACAAGAGTTTCTTTGTGCTTCTCAAAAATGATTGCCACAAAAAACGGGTGAGATCAAGCTTATTTATACCAAACCACTTCTGATCTGGCCTTTCTGTAAATATATTGCAAACAAGAAAAATAGTACTTGGGTTTTATCATCATGATAGGTACAAATGGACGGTGGAAATTTCATAGTGCTTTAATTGTCTTGCTTCAGTATTGCTTATTATGCTCTGCACAACAAGGTATGAAATATGAACCATGCATCCTTTTAGTTTATGTCCTTATGCTATGACCTATTCCATATAATTCAATGGTATCTATTATGTATACATGTAGTTAATGACTAGGGGATTTAAACTTTTGTGTGTACGTAAATGGTGAGAATTAATGTTTTTAATAAAATTACATGAGCAGCTATAATAATGCATGCTAAAAAAATTGGAGAAATGTCAGTATATTTTTATTGTTTAACATATTGTAATAAATTTGGGAAAGAAATACTCGAATATAACTTTAAGATCAAGATTTGAGGTCTGTCTTGGCCTTCTTTTATGTATCACTGTGGTGAAGTGTTCATTATCTCAATGGCATAAGATAAAGTCTTTGCGTTCATTATAAGTATTAATTTTTTTCATTTTTTCTTGTTGAGATACAGTTCCAAATTACTCGTTTATGTACGAAGCCACGGAAGAACCGGACATATCATTTTACGACTATATCATCATCGGAGGTGGTACAGCTGGGTGTCCGTTGGCAGCCACTCTATCTCAAAACGCCAATGTTTTGCTCCTTGAACGTGGTGGGTCCCCTTATGGAAACCCTAACATAACTGACTTATCCGCCTTTGGCAAACCTTTGGCGGACACTTCAGCATCATCTCCTGCACAACGTTTCATATCCGAGGATGGAGTCCTTAATTCCCGCGCTAAGGTAATCTTATATTTATATATATAGGTTGCATACATGAAAGGATTACCTTGTCATTCTGCGGGGTCACACATGAAAGAATAATTAAGAATACGATTGAGGCAGATAATTTTTAAATATTTGGTCTTGATTCTTCAAGTTTAAATTTTGAAATGTATACATGCTGAACAGATCGTTGAAGCAAGATGAGCAAGTCATGGATTTCATAAGTCCCATTCGTGATTATTTAACTTATGAGAATAAAACGGGAAATAAATAGATCGCTTTTTATACGAAACATGAATTCGTAAATTATTACTTTCCCTTTTGTTTAAGATTTTATTTTAGTGCATCTTAGGTCTGATTTTCATTATATTTGAAGCACTGTAAAAGTAAGCATTAAAAAGGTACTAATTGCAATTATACACCTCAATGTTTAAGGTACTGAAAATCTATATCCCCAATTATAAATATCATAATTCTGTCCCTTTATATAAATCAAAAGAAAAGTTTTAAACCCCTTTAATTTAGTCTTCATTCACAGTTTAGAGTAACATTTACATGCGTGTCCCAGTTACCAATTTAATTTTGTATGTGAACTTTTTGGTCGGAATGCTAAAAGAAAGACTTGTCGGTGCACAATATATATGTACTATTATTATCTTTGACCAAATACGTACCCTAACAAAATAAGTACCAGTATTCTTTTAATTAATTAACCAGCATTCTTTTGTGTTAATTTAGTTGATCAAATATGACATTGGAACAAGAAACAAAATCCTACTTCTTCCAAATATATGGTTTACATTTTCTAAAGTTTAAAAACTGATTCAAGAAATATTGCCGTGTTTCTCATTATAGGTACTTGGAGGAGGAAGTTGCCTAAACGCGGGGTTCTTCACGAGAGCTGCCCCGTACTATGTACAAGCTGTGGGTTGGGACGGGCATTTGGTTAACAAGTCATATGAGTGGGTCGAAAAAGTGGTAGCTTTTGAGCCACCGATGCTTCAGTGGCAGTCGGCAGTTAGAGATGGTCTGTTGGAGGTGGGTGTGGGCCCATACAACGGATTTACATACGATCATATGTATGGAACTAAGATCGGAGGGACAATTTTCGATAAGGCTAATCGACGACACACTGCTGCTGATTTATTGAGATATGCTAGGCCGCAAGGGCTCACGGTACTTTTGCGCGCTACGGTTCATAAGGTGTTGTTTAGAACAAAAGGTAATGTATATAGTGATCGACATAAAAAAAAAATACTTTTTTTTTTGATATATAGGAGAATATATTTTCTCCTATTTAAGAGTATGAGACATTAATAATTTGCTTATGGAATTTCATTCAAGGGCTAGTTGATGCGATTTTTCCATTTCGGATGACCATATTCCATAATAGAAACAACTTCGTCCCGTGTTCAGTAGTCGTAGCTAAAATAGTTAGACAAATAAATGTGAAACAAAAAGTTGCTCTTGACAACACAAAAAGTTGCAAAACCGTATCAGCTGAGCAAAAATACATCAAGTATCCAAGTATGTGATGAATAAGTACCAAGATTTTTCTTTGGAAACAGTTGAGAAGTCACGTGACTCATAGGCTCACCCTTCGTTGCTCGCAAAATAAGTAGGAATTTTGTAGGTTCATAAAAAAAATTAGGTTCATCCACCATACGATTCTAGCCTTAATTTCTCGATCTAAAGTTCAAAAGGCTCAACTTTAAAGAAACTTTTGGGGTGATAAACTAAATGTAATCCGATTTAAGCAACAAAGAGAAAGGTTTAGACCAAAGTTGCGATCAAACAAAGCCTCGTTATTTTCACAAATAGACAATATCTAAAACTACAACTATAATATTGTCATTTTACTATTTTAGGCAAATCAAGGCCCAAAGCTCATGGAGTAATCTTCCGAGACGCATCAGGGACAAGGCATACGGCCTACTTAAAATCCGGACATAAAAACGAGATCATAATTTCTGCGGGTGCACTTGGGAGCCCACAAATGCTCATGCTAAGTGGAGTGGGCCCAAAAGCCCATCTCAAAGCCCATAACATAACAGTAGTATTGAACCAGCCTAATGTGGGCCAGGGTATGATGGATAACCCGATGAACGCTATATTCGTTCCGTCTCCTATCCCTGTTGAAGTGTCTCTCATCCAAGTCGTCGGCATAACTCACTTTGGAAGCTATATCGAGGCCGCTAGTGGTCAAAATTTTGGCGGTGTTCCTTCAAGTACCAGAGATTATGGCATGTTCTCTCCTAAGGTACTACAATATTTACCGACATTACTGTAACACATTTGCTAAGCATGATTTTTACTAGATGCATCTTCTGTATATATTTCTTCTTATTAGAGGATCTGCATATGGTACCTCAAAGCATGATTTTTACTAAAATTTAATTATTATGGTATAAAAAATGATATGTATCAGAAACCCTATAAATTCATTAAATTTCAGAAAACACAAAATTCACGCTGCAATTTTGTGTAAATGTAAACGATTTATTAAAACATATAAAATATGTGAGTTTTAAGGAAATTGTTAAGTTATGGAAACGGTGCAACTCTTTTTTTCTTGTTAGTAGTTAGCATCTAGCAATTAAAGTTTGGCCAATGAAATTATAAGCTACAAATGTTTCCCCTTTTGTGAATTCATTTTTTGATTGTGGAAAACAAATTGAATGCTTATTATCTTAGTTACATTTAAGTTTGACAAATAATATTGTATGAGAACATCACCTATTAAGTAATTTCTGCAATCGTAAAAGTTCGAAAACTTTGATAAAAACTTGACTCATATTTATTCGATGTTATCATGTTTCATTGAATATTTCATTAAGTTATATCTAGAAGTTGTCACATTGACATCTATAGATCTTTGCTCATTTTGCAGATTGGCCAACTTTCTACCATGCCACCAAAACAAAGAACACAAAAGGCTATTGACAAAGCCGTAGCCGCAATGGACGCCCTTGACGCCACAGCTTTCCGAGGTGGATTTATTTTAGAAAAAATAATGGGTCCCGTCTCTACAGGCCACCTCGAGCTCATAACAAACAACCCAAATGATAACCCCGCTGTCACATTCAATTATTTCAAAGAGCCCGAGGACTTAAAACGATGTGTACAAGGGATCAAAACCATTGAACAAATTTTAGAATCAAAGTCATTTCAAAAGTTTCGTTACCAGGGCATGGCTGCTGATTTTCTTCTTAATATGACATATAATTCTCCCGTGAATTTGTTGCCTAAACATGTAGGCGGTCCTGGTAGTTTGGAGCAGTTTTGTAAGGATACTGTGATGACTATATGGCATTATCATGGGGGTTGCCATGTGGGCAAAGTCGTGAATAGAGACTACAAAGTTCTTGGTGTGGATGCTTTGCGTGTGATCGATGGCTCGACATTTAATTACTCTCCAGGGACTAATCCTCAAGCTACGGTCATGATGCTTGGAAGGTACTATATGGATGTGATCCTAAATTAAGTTTCTTAGGAAATTAAAATAACAAAACTTAATTTTCCATACATGATTTTGAACATGTGATAACGCACAATAACTTACTACATGCTTCTAAGAAATTTAGTTAGCTAATTAAAGTGAACTTGAGATACAAAAATTCGTAAGACACTTTTCATTTGAAATGACTTTTCGCTCATAATTAGAACCACTTCTATCACCTTTTTACACCATTGGTTGTTATAATTGTTGAAATGTTTTTTTTTTGTTTGGTAAGTAGATCGCTTAAGTGTTCATCATATAAAAGACCATACAAAGTTTCCTTTTATATATTCTGGTGATTTAGATATAATATTTGTTGATAATTCTGATTTCAGGATAAAATATATGTTTTCAGTACAAACAAGATGATTTTATTCTTGACTTATGATTTTTTTGATATTGTTTTTTTTTCACAGGTATATGGGTGTAAAGATATTAAAGGAGAGGTCGAGGAGCTAGCTCATCAAGTAACCCTACAGTTGCTAAGTTTTTTTCTTTTTCTTTGGAAGCGAGGATATATCTTTGTATGAAAAAACTGGAAACAAATTACAAAATTATCATATCTAGAAAAAACGATTATATCGTGTTTAGCTACAAATATCTTAGACGATTATAGTTTTGTATGTTCAATTACAAGACACTAATAAATGGATTGACTTGCTACGGGTTAGTGATAATCCATACTTGCCATGACTTTTAAACTGAATTATAGTATATAGCATTGGCTTGCTCCGGATATTTCCAATAAATTCTACGGGGACTATATCATTTGAGAAAAGTCTGGAATGATATCAAAGCTATTAACTTTTAATGATTTAGTATGTAATTTATCATTTTTTTTTTAATTTGATACTCAATTTGTACGTTTTCATTGCATTTGATATTCAATTTAACACACCTTTTAATTTGGTATCTAACTTATTCGTTTTCACTCCAATTAAGAGACTCAACCCGCCTCCGATCACTGGTTTTTATGCATACTAAGTCTTATTTACCATTAATAGCAAGGTTCAACTCTTGTATATATCAAAGAACTTAGAATGAAACTATTACTTAATATGATTGAGTTAATAGAGTTAAACTGACCGGAGGTGTGCTAAGTCTCTTAATTGAAGTGAAAAATGTATATGTTGAGTAGCAAATTAGAAAGTGTGTGAGGTTTGATATCAAATTATTAAAAAATGATAAGTTGGATACCATTTTAGCATTTTCCCATTTATTGTTGACTCTCTTATTTTCATTTTCTTAGATAATGAGTCCAAATCTTCTACCACTAATTTGTACCCCATTTCGTGCCCACTTAGCTTATTTCGCTCAAATTTTGATTTTTTATAATTTTTTGTGTGTTTTTATAAACTTTTACAATGTATTCTAGATATATTTCATAATATTGAGACATATTGTTGGATTATATTATTATTTTTGAAATTTATATTTAAGTTACACTAGTTCGTATTTTAATTCCAAAATAAAGCATATTTGAATTTTTCGTTAGAAAAAAAATATTGTAATGTATTAATACATGTCTAATTATAATTGTCGTATTTTTTTTAAAAAAATTAATAACAGTTTTGAGTTAAAAAATTAATGGGGCACGAAATGGGATATACAATATAGGGTAAAAGATTTGGACTCTTAGATAATATACGTGGTTTATGTTTATGATTTTTAGTATTTACTTTATGAAATTATTAATCTATTATAATAAATTCAGGTCGGGTTGGGATTCCGGATGTAACCCATCACCTGGCTTCGGAAATTATGAGTCCGGGGAAAACCCGATTTGTTTTTGTCAGAACGATGTCCATACTCCATATGCACGCACATGATCAGTTAATCCTCATGCTTACCAACAAGACAACTAAATAATACTACATGCTAATACATTTCCAAATGTAACTAAATTATTATAATTAAGAACTAAGATACGAGCGGCATATATTGACAGTAAGACGAAATATTTTGTATTCGCTCATAAATCATAATGACCTTGTTGTTTATTCGAGCCGCAGATTGAAGAATTTTTCTTTTCTGTGTGTGATCATTATAATTAAATTAAGAGCAACAAAGACTTGGTGATTAAAAAAAAAAAAGACTTGATAATAAAAGAGCCTATATTATGTTCAAAACATATAATAGGGATATGACAAACGAATGTCAACATTATTAATTGTGCCTTTTTATTACGGGACAAGAATCACACAGTGACTTCTCTGTGCAAATTTTTGGAATTATCAAATAAAGTTGGTAGATATAAAATTCTTTGCTTTAACATAAAAATATAATATTTACAAATACATGATTCCATCTGTATGTTCACAGCTACGTATGCATAAATATTATATGTAAATTAGTATGTGTTTGTATCTAATGCCGGCCACTAAATCAAGTTCTAATTTGCCCTGTTCTGCTTGTTTATTGCCAGTCTTGTGCCTGGTAATAAATGAACGTGCTACAAGAAATAGAAATGGTCCATACACGTCACTATTTTAATACCTCCTTTTTTATCCATCATCATATGATTTAATAGACCAGTAAATTAGAACTGTCCATTTATATTAAAAAGTAAAATATAGATAGACCCTTGACACGGACTTCCACTACTGATTGTACTAATATTTATTTTTAAAAATATATTCACGTTAATTTGTTTACGCACTCGCTTATAATAATATATTTATATTAAAAAATATATTTTTATCTCTCTAAAGACAATGTATGAATTATGTGAGTTATATATATATATATTTAATAATTTTTTTTTATTTTTAATTAATATTTAAATTTATGGTATGTTCAACTCGGTTATATTATATTTTTATTTGAGTTTTTAGTATGTTGTGTTTTTATTATGTTTGATATTTATATTTTTATAAATTGTATTTTATGTATATTTGGAGGGACAGATATGTTTTTCATTAACTAGCGAGTGTGAAAGTTGTGTGTCTAGTATCAATATTTTTTTTTGTGTTTAAGAAAAAGAACAAATTTACTAAATTTGTTTTTGTCATATCATTTTTTTATTTTTTCACCCTTATTAGTTATCAGTGGTTTGATGCTCAAATGTGTTCAGGTTGAAAATTCATGTCACTAGGGGGAAAAAAAGTCTCAGAACAATGATAATATATAACAATTTTGTTTTTCTCTATGACCCGTCTAGCCATGGTTTTGTTGTCGACTAGCGACGACTTGTAGTAATTTTATTTTTTTGTAGAGTAATTTCGAGTCTGTTACTCCACAAATTTGCATAAATATTCCATTTTAGTGTCTTAAACTTAATTAAACATAGATGAACTAATAACTGAGGAGGTATGTGACAAATTGATAGTTAATTAAAAATTAAAAGATCTCGTGCATTCCTATTTTGAGATTTATGGTAATATAGGATATTAATGAGTGAATATGATGTTTCCACCCTATTCTCGTGGGTGTACAAATGTGACAACTGTTCCAAGTAAGCTTTTTAATAATAAGAAGATGATTCGTTCATACGGCAACTAATCTAAGTCCCACACACATTAAATTTAATAGCATGACCAATTAAATCATACCCAAAAAATATAGATGCTTAATCATTGACAGCAACATGATCTCAGAAACAAATGCAGTTTATAGATAGAAAAAGAAAAGGGAAGTGAAACATTAGAGGATATGGACTCACCTTGCATAGAAGAGATCTCAAGAGGTTGTTTCAACAATTGTTGCACTTGCACAAGTCCTTTTAGCCTCTCGAAAGACCCGAAAAATACTAATCCTGATTCCGCCACTGCTTGCATGGATGAATTCACGTCATCGACATCTTTCTCCCTCCCTCTCTCAAATACCAATTTCACTAACCATGAGTCCCTCCCTTCTTTAAACGAGTCGTTTTCCATCTTCAAGAATTTGTACCCGCAATTCTCACTAACCGAGCAAGCCGATAACATTCGTGCACAAGAGTTCTCTCACCTCTCCCTTTCTAACCAAGTTTGCCTCGACTACATTGGACATGGTCTCTTCAGTAATAGTCTGCCGTCGGATTGTTCTTCCTGTACCCCATTTTTCGATATCGTCTATAAATCGGTGAGTTTAAATTCTCAAGTACTTGACGACCATGAAGGGTCCGATTTTGAATCGAGGATACGAAGAAGGATTTTTGAGTTCTTGAATATGTCACAAGAGGACTATTATATGGTTTTTACGGCTAATAAATCGTCAGCTTTTACGATACTGGCGGAGACATACTTGTTTAATTCAAAGAACAATTTACTAACGGTGTATGATCACGAGAGCGAGGCAGTTGAAACGATGGTTGAAAATGCAGTTAAAAGAGGGGCGGTCAATAAAACAGCCGAATTTTCATGGCCGAATTTGAGAGTCCAGACCAAAAAATTGAGGCATTTGGTAGAGAAAAAGAAAAATAAAGGGCTTTTTGTTTTTCCTCTGCAGTCGAGCTTAACCGGGAATAGATATTCGTATTTGTGGATGAGTTTAGCAAGAGAAAATGGTTGGAATGTTTTCCTAGATGCGAGCGCATTGGGAGCTAAGGATATGGAAACCTTAGGCCTTTCGCTTTTTCAGCCTGATTTTCTGTTTTCTTCATTTTACAAGGTTTTTGGTGGAAATCCTTCCGGCTTCGGATGCCTTTTCATTAAAAAAACATCAATTTTGGTTTTGGACAAATCAAAAAACGTGGGCATCGTAAGCTTTGTCCTCCCGCAAGAATCACATTTTATGGAAACATCACAATGCGACTTAATCGAGGAGAGTGATGAAAATTCTGAAATTCAAATAAGTATTGAGCCAAACATGGCATTAGATGAACTGGAATTTAGGGGCTTGGATTTTGCAGATTCATTAGGCTTGGTAGTTATTAGTAACAGGGCAAAATACTTGATGAAATGGCTACTAAATGCGTTATCAAGACTTAAGCATCCAAATTCAGAAAATGGTTTCTCTTTGATAAGGGTTTATGGGCCAAAAATACAAATCGATCGCACGCCTGCATTAGCATTCAACGTATTTGATTGGAAGGGCGAAAAAATCGACCCAGGGCTAGTTCAAAAGTTGGCGGATCGATTTAATATTTCCCTAAGCTGTGGGACTTTAAAGCACATTGAATTTTCAGATAAGTATAGAGAAGAAAAGGGAAGACTGCTAGAGAAAATCAGTAGGAAAAGGAGTTCTTATTCAGGAATTTATGTTCTTAATGCCTCTTTTGGGTATTTGACAAATTTTGAAGATGTTTATAGACTTTGGGCATTTGTTTCAAGGTTTCTTGATGCTGATTTTGTTGAGAAAGAGAGGTGGAGATACAAGGCCCTTAATCAAAAGACTAGAGAGATTTAATATTTTACTAATTCATTTTTCTTCCCCATCAACTGTCGAATAACTGTACAGATTCTTTTCTTTTTCTTACTTGGTTCTTTATATTCAAATCTTCATGATAAGAATTAGGTAGGATTGGTTTTTGCCATGTTAGAGGGGTTCTTTTTCATTCTGAAGTATTTTGATTTATTGTTTTCCAAGTAGTTTCTTTTTTCCATTGAAGTCAATATATCTACTAGCAAATGTCATAATGGTTACATGAAACAAAATTACAAAATGTTTGATAGTTTAACCATGAATCACAATGCACTTTCAAATCTTTATTATGCTCAATTATTTTGGAATTAACAGTTAATTTTTTTTATTGCAAGATATGAGCATACTTATTTTAGTTACAAGATGAACTAATACAATCACAAAACTAATGTAAATGAACCACCGGTATGCTTTGAGCCTTGTCCATTTGCGCCAGTATTTTCTTCCACAAGAGCATAAGAACAACTTCGAGAGTGATCCAATCAGATTGAAAACAATTAAAAACTTGCAAAAATTACGAGTGCTAAGTAAATAAAATAATATTTCCCCGCTAATCGTGCGCTTTTTGTGCAAACAATGTGCTTTTTGCGTTAGTATCTCGTTTTTTTCACTATATAAGCATGGAAATGCAAACTTTTCGGGTGTGATAATTTAAATTTTATATATATAAAAAACTATGCTAGAACACCGTCTTGATTTCATATAAGAAAAAAAAAAAAATCATTATCTCATCCCCAAACTCAAAGATGGGCTCTTTCAGCGCTCAACGTGAATTTCCACCACCAAGGGTCAATCCGGACCCAACTTTTGAGATCACGCTAATCGTGATAATTGTTCTCTTGATATTATATGTCTTGGGGAGGTTCATCTGGGGAAAATGTATGAAACAGATAAATCCAGACGGCAGCAGACGCTGCAGTGCCTGCTAGTGCGAAAGGTTCATTTGGGCTGGATTAAGATTTCGTCGACTTTATAAAAACGCTGTCATATACCAAAATTTCCACTTACCTTTCTTAAGAGTTTGTACTTATTCATAAATATATAGTTCTTTTTGGTTTCCGTGTACGAAATAACAATTAAACAATAATTAAAGTACTAAACAAAATTAAACAAAACCAATGTAGTCTTTATTAATTTCGAATTGTAAAGGAAATTAACGATTACAACATGTAGGTACTGAATAGTAATTAAAGCAAACGTTATTCATATTATTATTAATTAATAATCTGATGTACTGAATTGCAACAAATAGAAACTTCCGGACTGGAAAGTATAAACTTAACAGCCGGACTGTTCTGATTGAAATTGAAATAACATGACTGAATTGAAACTATTCTAATTACAGAATTAAATTACAGAATTGAAATTACAGAATAAAATAGTACTTTAAATAAATTACAGAAAGGTAAAACAGAATTGAAAAGCTACAGCTAAGTACAGGAAATTAAAATACTGAAATAAAAAATACATAAATGTAAATTGCGGAATTAAAATACTGAATTGAAAGAACAGGAAAAAATTAAAAGACGAGGCGACTGTTAGACAGTTTGCCCTTAACCGATATTCGCCCAACCACCTTGATGTTTCTGGTTGCGTTGGCGCTTCGATCCCAAAGTACAACGTCTCGGATGACTCACCGGAAACTGACGACGAGTCAAGGTCGAACTGTTGGTGGGTGGTTCTCTCTGGTTTCTAATATGCTATGGAAAAAAAAATAAGTATGATGTTTTTTTAGAGAGATTTCCGTGTTTGAATGAGAGGGGAAGGCTGCCTCATATAGAGGATTCTGAAACCGCATCCATTTATTGTGGTCATTTAATTTTGAGAGTTACATCCCCAGAATCCGCCTCCATTACTGTTGGAGTATACAAAAGTCACTTTTTTAGTTTAGTACGAGACCCGAGACCCAAGACAAATCCTGCGTCCCAAGATCCGAGCGAGCGCGCGCATGTGTGGTACACATTAACCCACTTATGGGTATGTGGACTTAATAGTTTAACAACTACATGGGATGAACTTGTATTTATATTGTAAAAATCACTCATGATTTTACAATGTGGAATAACCCTCATAGCTTAAATCTCATTTTATTTTCCATTTTTCAGCATTGGATTTTCTTACTCTTTCGAGTACCAACCTTCGAGTCCAATTATCATTCACACCATTTTCCGAATAGGTCATGCGATATACTGTTGCGAAACTCGTCGCACGAGCTACTCAAACGTTTTGAGTACGGCTTCAGAAATTCTGAGTTGTCGCATCGAATATTGACTCAAAAATGGTCTCTGATCACTCAGAACACACATGTTTAAAAAACATGTTTTCCAACGGTTCTATCATATATAGTATTGCGTAAGTGCTTTTACATGCATTATAATAGACGTCTAAACCATAGTACAACACAAAAGACGAGCTAGACGTTTAAAACTGTTATGTTTTTAACAAGATTAGAGTACCACATGCAAAGTAAATATCTACACAAGTAAAGTGAATATCTACGAGAGTATTATTTAAGGAGGGAGTTATATGAGATCGTTTCCACCGATGGCGGAACCAGGAGTTGATTCCTGAGGGGGGTTGTCGTAGTGAAAATATTAGAGTTTAATTTTATCGAAATTTATCAAAACATGGGATATGATTGACAAATTATGCTATGGGTACATTTGAAGACCCATAGAGAAAAAAAAATGTACAGTGAGTTGAAAAATGATGGGCATTTTAGTAGTAATTAAGAAGTACGCATGTATGAAGAGTAATTATAAAACTAGAGGGGAAAAAAAGTGTGGAAGGACTTAGGGTGCTAAACCGAACCGTTTATGAATATATTTGTGTTCGGCTCGTTAAAGCCTCGGTCCGTGTTCGTTCATCTACTAACGAGCCGAGACTGAACACAATAATAAGGCTCGTGAACATGTTTGACTCGTTTGAAAGTTTGTTTAATAATTTTTAATATATATTAATATAATGTTGATAATGAATAAATACTCTTCAATATAATTAATAAATTTTTTTGTAAACTAAATTTAATTAAAACTAAAATCGCAATAACTAAATTTATTATTGCTTATCTTAACATTTATTTTAACTGATTAAAAAGATTTTTATGCAAAACGATATTTAATTTGTAAAAAAACGTGTGAGAAAAAACTCATTACAAGCTCGTGAACAACTAGTCTGTAAACAGACCGAGTTTGAGCAAGACTTTAGGGCTCGTTTAGTAAACGAACTAAACGAGCCGATCTTGAGCACATCAAAGCTCGGCTCGGGTCATTTGCAACCCTAGGAAGAAAACTCGAACACATGACCTCCCATTTGTCACTACCACTGTGCAACTTTCTAACTTTATTCATTATGGGAGGCTAAAAATATATCTATCCTAAATTAACAACATTATATGTATAGAAAAAAAAATCTAAATCTGAGGTGGCGGCGGCACTCCCTGGCACCCTGCCAATTCCGCCCCTGATTTCCACCTCCCCATCTGTAAATTACTATCAGATATTCACCCCAAAATGGGTGTTAATTTACCAACTTACAGAAGAAGAATTTCTTGGGGAAAAAGTTTAGTGAAATAATGTTAATCATCATCGTTATAACATGCTTACTTATTGTCATGGGTTGGGTTCGTGGGTGAAATGTTTTTCAAGAATTCAGTTTAAAAAGAAGACTAGCAATATTCCGATTGGCGAGAGTGTTTGAGGATAAGAATCATTGAAGAAGGCCGTGATAAAGGATATACAGCTTGCTGAGGGTTATAATCTTATCTTTTTTTAGTTGTTGGGTTTGGTTGTGAAATAAGTTATTAGTTGGGGGAGTACTCTATGCTCTTTTAAGGGTCTACCGTCTATGGCAGTCATCTATATACTATGGACTATGGTACTTGCTTGTCTGAAGTTTATTTATAAAGTATTGAAATGAACTCTATTTTTAATGTTTTATAATTGTTACATTTCTCTTTTATTCTGAATATTGATTGGATAGTGTGGTTCTTTCACCACGAGAAAACAAATAATTACCTACGGTCATTGCCGTAGGTAAGTGGTCGCTATTAACATTGGCTACGGGAAATGATTGTAGACAATCCGTCGGCATATTGATTGTCGCTAATATTTTACCTATGGTCTAGCTACGGCTTGACTACGATAAATTTCAGTCAACGTTTAGTGTAAATAAGCCATTAACGACGACAAACTCGACATTCAGTCGTAGCAAAACATAAATATATTTTATTAAGTATATTAAAAATAAGTAACGACAACAATATAGACGTCATTAAGTTGTCAATAATCGTCATTAAGTTGTCAATAATCGATTGTCGTAGGTAACAAGTTGGATATGGCGATTTGCCAATCAAGGGACGTATAAACAGAAATAATAATTTTTTATTGTAACATGTCCTACGTTGGTGAGAGTTGTAAGCGTGACAAACACATCATCAGTGACGGAGCAAAACGTCCTAAGCAACAGAGAAGAGACTTATTGACGTGTATGTATGTCAAGAAGATAATTAATTTTAGAAATTACAAAACCAATAGCTCAATAACCACATCCCACAACACACACTAATACTATTATTAAGTTTAATTTTTGTTTTGTTCATAAGATTAAAATATATTTTTTAATTAATATTTTTAAAATCTTAATTATTAATTAAATCTAGGGTAGTCCCCACAATAATTTTTATTTTATTTTATTCATTTGTTGGGTTTTTATTGGGTTGAAAAGTTAACGGATACGACAATGTCCCGTTTTGATTAAAAATATATTTTTTAATTGATATTATTTGAATCTTAATTAATAGTATTTAAATTTAAGATAGTTCCTACAAGGGTTCTTTATTTTATTTATTTTTTGGGTTTTTATTGGGTTGAAAAAGTTAACCAACAAAACAAGATAATCAATATTTTTTAGAATTTAAATAATAAGTATTTAAGTTTACAGTAGTCAGATTCTAAAAAAAAAAATCGACTTTAATTGGATTGAAAAGTTAACTTTTCATCCCCACTACCTTTTAAATCATTTTAAAACTAGTACGTATTTTATAAAATGAAAAAACATGCGAATAACATTTGAAGAATTGTTTTAATTAATTAGGTTAGTATGACCCGTCAGTAAGTCTCCGTTAATTAGTGCGTTTTGTTCCGTCATTGATGATGTATCTACCAAGCTGGCAAGTCTTCCCACCTTAGGACGTGTTACAATAAAAAATTATTATTTCTGCTTGCTTATATGTCTGCTGACTAAAACAAATCGCTCTAGACAAGAGACAGTTGCCTCTAAAATTAATGTTCTAGACAAGAGATAGTTGCCTTTAAAATTTGAAAAATCGTGTCGTTAGATGGCCCCCCATAAGGATAGCACAAATTTAGTTGCTAATGAAGAAGTGCAATCAAACAAAGTACCCAAGTAAGTTTGCATATATCTTCTTAAATGATTTCATATGGAGAATTAAAATGATTAGGGCCACATGAGAAACATTCAAGTAAAAATGAGCAAACCCGAGAATTAACCTCACCTTTTTCTGTTAACTACTATGAAACGTATCAAAAAAACCACCAATTTATGTCCCTTTCCGTTTTCGTAGTAACGCTGCCCGCACCAGATCGATAGACACTAAGGCCTTGTTTGTTTAGATCTTTTGTAATCCGATGACTAAAAAAAATGGTGGTATTGTGAGGGTTATTGTATTAATCCGAACTTTACTATTACAATACCCAACCCCCCTAGTATTGGAAAAGACCATTTTTTGTGTCTTTTGTAGTCCATTTTTCACTATGAGTCCGAACCTATTTGAAACTTTTGCAAATAGCTTTTATGGACCTATGTGCTTTATTAATCCAATCATAAGTGATAAAAGACCCAAACAAACAAGGCCTTAGGAAATTTCCATATAAGTAAGCAAGGAACAGTATAAGGAAATTTAGAAATGGAATAAAAAATATCATTATGACTATTATTACTGCAATTTCGTCTCATGCTTGTTCTTGTACTCATTTACAAAAGAGTTGGGGCCTTGAAGGAGATAACAATATAGCTCTTTCAAACAAGAAAGTTGAGTGAATGGCGTAATAAAGGAAAGAAAGTGAGGAAAATACAGGTGAAGAGCGTAATAAAGGAAAATGGAGTAAACCTCAAAGCGGTTCACTAAAAATTAATGTCGATGCTTTGTATAAACAAACTAGTGAATGGGTTGGAGGAGAAGTTATTGTTCGTGATGAGTTTGGTGATCTTGTCTACTTATGTGGTGCTGGTTTTAAGTGATCTTCTCTAATTATGGCCGAAACTTGAACACTTAGAATGACTTGTTATATGGCAAAAGAAAATGAGTGGACACATGTTGAATTCGAGACCGATAATATAAATATTGTAAGATGTTGCACAAGAAAAATACGTAACCCCACATGAAAAATAGATGTTATAGTCACCGACATACTTTACTTAACAAATGACATGAATTGGAGTTTCGATTGGGTTCCGAGATCGCTTAATAAACCGGCAAATTATTTAGCCATTTATGATAGATCTAGTTCTATCGAGTTTAGATTGCAATGTATTTCTGACCGTTTATGGTTTTATTTGTATGACAATCTATATTAATGAAATTTGTTTCTCCTCAAAAAAAAAAACAAGAAAGTTGAGTGGGCAAGCATGAAAAGGAGCAGCTCATTTGTGAATCATGCTTATTTGCTTGTTTGGAAGTAATTAAGATGGCTTATCAAGACTATGAAGTTATTAGGTCCAATGAACTTAAACGTTTAACTTTTTCAAACCAAATAAAAATAAAATATGTAGAATTGCAGATCATAGTACATATGAGAAAATTCATAGACTACGTTATGCTTTTCCGAATCTACCTTTGGTGATAGACAAGAATCTTGATCTTGTTGAAAACAAAATGTAATGTTTTAAAATGAAAAAAAAAAAACCCAAAGTTTGACATAAACTTCTTTATCAGATGGCAACTTTTATTGTCTATTGATAGTCCGAGATTTCCAACTATCCATTTCTATACAACTGCACAGGGCCGGAGCTAGAGTTTCGAAGGCCTTGAGCCTTCATGGAAACGAGCCATCTTTTATGCATTTATATTTAATAATAAAATATATACAAAATTTTTTACTACCAATGATTGAACCCGCATTCTATAAGAATGATAGCAAAATATAACTAAGTTTCAATAAATTACCATATTGAACACACACTTATATATGTTAAAACAATGATTTATAATTTATATAAAATTAAATAAACATATATTTTTTTAAAACGAAGACCTCTAAATTTGGTATTTTTCTGGGCCCTTGTGGCCCACCCATAAAACCGGGCCTGCAACTACAAATGATTCGCATCCTGGAAGGCAAGATTATATTCGTATGACCAGCTTTAATAATGAACTTTTTTGGTTCTTTTGCATAAAAAATCCCTAAGTTTCTAAGCTGGATGAACCCAATTACATTTTCTCAATCTCATAAAAAAAAACAAAATATTTGCACAAAACCTACAGTCAAACAAGCCCTAACATGATTTTTCTAATGTTCTTTTGCTGATATAGGAAACTCTTTATCTTGCTCAAAACTATCAAAAGTAGTCTCACAATGAAATAGGAACAGAAAAAAAATCTGATGAAAATGTCTACGATTTAGATGGTGAGATTTTCTTGTATATTAATAGGTCCAAGGTTTCCAACGATACGCCCGCCCACATCTGGGAAAGATTCACAACCTGGAAGAGGATTTACTCTACCCATAGTATCAACTTCGACCGGATATTTTAGAAGGTGACTTGCCATTTCTGTCACCTCGTCAGATGCAAATTGACACCAATTGTACTCGCTTATTGATCTCATCCTTCTAACACACTCGAGGCTCTCAGGTAGTTCAAAACAATACTCGAGACTGCCAACATGCTCTGCCCATAACGCCATTCTGTACCCGTAAATCTGCATTTGGATGAGAGCCAGAGAGACAACTATAAGTTATACTTATTTGGTTAACCAACTTAAAACTGAGATTTTCGAGTGTTCTGACTTGAAAAAGCTAGAAGGTTTAAACGCTCAATAAATCCATCTTTTTCTCAACGTCAAATAAGCCAGCCGGCTTATTTGCTTAAAAGCGAGCATCCAAACAATCGTATGATAATCATGCCAATATTACATTATACCAAAGATTAGATCTGCACTCGGGTTTGGTTTGAAAGAGAAGGAATTTTTAAATGAAAGATTGTCAAAATTCGAAAGACTCTCGGGCTGTTTGGTTTCAGCTTTTTGCCTTTTGCTTACAAGTTGTAACGATTTGGCTGGCTAACTGGAACACTGGGATTTTTTCTGGCTTGAAAAGTTTTAACTTTTTCTCAACCTCAAGTATGCGGTATTCCGCTTATTTACTTAAAACGGCAGCCAAGCCATTCCATAAAATTAAACAAACCTAGTTAATAGTAAATTTCCAATGATTTATAAACATTACAGAAAGAAAATACGCTCGAGTTCGGTAAAACACGGCCTTCCCATTCTTACAGATTTGAAATGACTATGATAGAAGGAAAGAAAAGGCACACAAACAAAAGTATCCTACATAAGAACATGCAATCACTGAACATGTTAATTTGTATTGGATATATAAAAGAAGTGGATTTTTTTTCCTTTCCCACTAGCCAACACAGTGCTGACTGCTGACAGACAAGCTGTTTATTGTGTAAGTATTTTGTACCCAAATCCATCATTCGTATCTGTCTATTAACAGTAGCATGTAAACTATATAAATTAATACCCAAGCCTTAACAGACTTCGAAGCTCTGCTCCATATTGCTAGGTTAATCACTTATTCAAAATTTCAATTCATATGTAAATCTTGAGAATAGCTTCAAGCCCACACAGTAACTACTGCCTCCAATAACAAAAGTCATATCATTAGTTCAACAAATATAAAAGTATTTCCACGGGAAAAAAATTTGATAAGAAGTTGGAAAAGCTTTTCACTATAACAAAGCAAAACAATTTATGATATTTCTATGGAAGATTTTTTTACCTGTCCGTGTGGGGCAGTTTGTTTGGATGCCCAAGTATACTGAGGCTGATAAGCGCCCATAGCAATCTCTGTGTCTCTTGTGCCTTCCAAGGAGCGTTGGTTAATGTTTGCGGACCCTATTATCACATACTCATCGTCCACTATCATTCCTTTTGAATGTACATATATCATAAACCGTCTGTACTTTCGACTTAGGGCCTGAATTTTATCAAAATTCACGTCAAAAAACGAAAGCAAAATGATTGCAAAAATTTATCAGTCGTTGGCCGTGTCTCAGATCTTTTTTTATTTTCTTGCCTTTCCTGGTCTGAAGCTATAAAAGTATCATTACTCGCATGGTTATATGAGAATGTGTATACTGTATAGTAAAAGTAACGGGGGAGTATGGGACAAAAAATATATCCACTTGGATTTGGAAACATTTCTTAAAAACAGAAGAAATATGAAAGCTTCAAAGATCTTCAGCGATTTAAAAAAATTATTTCACAAAATACATGCATCTGAAAACTGATTCCTATTGGAAATAGAGAAAGTAGAAAAGCGTGACAAAGACATCCGAGCAGGTTGGTTCCAACCTCAGTCAAAAAGAAAAATGATTCAAATTGATAAAGCATTGTTGTTTGTATTTCTGATAATTTTGGTAAAATCAAAGTAACGTGAAAACAGTAAAGTTTCTTACAATCTCAACGTCTTGACTCCCAAAAAAAAGTGAAAATAAGAGCAATGATGGGAAATTGAAGACTTTGAGAAAAATGCCAAAACAACCTTTATTCCTAAATAAAAAACAATCCTAAATGGAAAAACAAAATCTGGGGAAGAATTTATTACTTGAGGGGTGTTGTTGGCACCTCCTGTATGGTTACTTTCGTTCCATTCCCGAGCCTCTCTATTTCCAAGGCAAAAGAAAATCAAATAATCTTGAGGCTCGTATGTCTTCTCAAGACCTACCTCTTCCAAAGCTTTATAAATTACCTCATACATCATTTGCATTGTACTATGCTGGAAATCATTTAACAATTCACAGCAAAGATAAGATGTTAAGAACACGTGCTTGTGTGTCATAGCATTAAAATCTTATCTAGAAGACTAGAATGACTAGTTAAAATGTTCAACCTGCCAAAACAGAATCCTTTGAGTGGGAGCACTTGAAGGAACACCCTCCGGCCACATTGGAACGATGATATATGCAGCAAATCTCTCACCAGCTCTGATTTTGCTTGCAATTTTCAGAGCAATTTCCATAGGTATTAAATTATTCGCACCTGTAGGTAGTAATAAAAATTCTTCAAAACCTCACTTTTAGAACCTAAATTTTCAGAACCATAGGGTGTATCTCCAAACTCGTGCTTTCTTATTTTCAGATTTTCCCCATTTATTTTTCTGAACGAAACAAAGAGCTCAGAATGGAGTATGATAAAAGTCATTAGCCAAAGCAACCATCTTCGCAAATAACATTAGAAAATAAGTCCAACCATTTAAAATCAATTATAGAACACGTGTAGTATCCTTGTGTTTTATATTCTTCTTCTGTTGCAACCTTTTTGCCTTGTTTGGTTCCAGCTTTTTAGCTTATCTTTTTTGTTATTCTTCTAAAAAGCTGGACTCCGTTTAGTTGATCAGCTTAAAAGCTAAGCTTTTCTGCATTTTCCCCTGAAAAGGCTAGAAGGTCAAGCTGGGTGATCACAGTTTTTTCTCAACTTCAAAAAATACAGTTTATCTGGCAATATGTGCTTAAAAGCTATGAGCAAACAAGCTGCTTTGTATCCTTGTTATGACATTTTAATTAAAAACAAAGTCATAGTATCTCACCTAAGTTTCTGTTGTGACTCCAGTTGAACGATGAACCAAGAAAGTACTGGTTCTCGATGTAAATGAAATGCTGGGCAGCTCGTATTGCCTTAATATACGCTGTATGTATACTCATATCTATCAATATATTCTTCCCACATACCAGGTTCTGATACACGTAATTTAATCCAATTATAACAAGCAAACCAAGAACAAAATTAAGGAAATATTAAACAAAACATATCCTCTTACCCTACTTGTGGCCTCTCTTGGGTCTTTCGGGAAACCCTTAACAGAATTGGAGTCAATTGAACGGAAAACCTGTAACCATAGACAAAACTGGTAATTATAATCTGTTAAATATGTTGAGACATAATGGCCCTATGAACAACTTTTTTCAATATCAAATGCGGCTTTTTACCGTCTTGTACACCAAGTTAGCAATCTACAATGTGTTGTCATGAGTACTTTGACCAAACACTTATTGCTGAATTAGTATATTTCCGGGTTTTCTTTTGCATATTGCTTAGTGTCAAAAAGTGATAATTACAAAAACTTTAGTGTGTGAATATACAACCCGAGGTTTTCAGTAATTTAGATGGATCATGGATGTACCCTAATTGAGCTACTTAAGTTAGTAAATAAAACATAAAAAATTCATAGGCTAGTATACAAAATCAAAATTTAGTGAGAGGGTGTAGTGTACATAATAAGTAGTAAAAACCTTTTCTAAAAATGTTTTAATGTTTCAACTAATGTACCTGGACATTCCAAGATTCGGGATTGTTGTCGCTCACACAAGGCAAATCTGGTATTCCCAGAATATCGGCGATTCTATCGACTTTAAGTAACGAATCATCAGTTTTTTTCAATTTTTTGAGCCCACTGACTTTCGAAGCCTTAGTCCAACGCTCCTCAAAATTTGTTAATACATCATATGCTGCTGGACCGTCTAATTGGCTGTGTAAATCATGCCATGGTTCTCTTGGGCACCCAGTAGCAGGCCCCTGTTAAATTAATAATCATGCATGGTTATTTAATCATTACAAAAGATAGCCTTGAGATCCTGTATAATATAACATAACACATTATACGTCATAGCGAGCTTCGTATTACAAACATTACGAGAGGGTTAATTTTACAAAGATGTTCTCAAATGGCCATGTTTGGTTGCAGCTTATACGTTCAGCTTTTAGTTGTGCTGCATAAAATCTGGATAATTTGTGGTTGAGTAAGCTAGAAGGTTTAAACTAGCTTTTTTTCATGAACTAAGAAATAAAAACAGCTTATTTTCTTAAGGAGCGTAATCAAAAAGCCTATCGTAACTACAGTGGAGACTCTTGTGAGGTTTTGTTATTGCCTCAAGTTAACAAGAATATCCACCATATAGTTTTCCTGAATTAAGAAAAAAACAGCATATTTGCTTAAAGAGTGTAATCAAAGATACCCATCGGAACTACACTGGAGACTCTTGTGAGGTTTTGTTCTTGCCCCCAGCTAACAAGAATATCACCATATAGTTATCATCGGGGCATGCACATAATAAACTTTTAGAAGCGATTTTTGTGTGCTCATAAACTTGTCGCTATTAGTATAGCTCATAAGAGTCCTCATGTTAATATGAAATATAGCATTCATGGGACCATCATACATTCACTGTAAGGAGAAAAGGTTATAATAGTGAAATTAACAGTATATACTGATTTAAACCATATATTTGGACCACGAATAGAATATCTCAGTGTTAAGAAACCAAACATAATACGAGCAATTTAAAAGAACTGTGAGAATCTCATATCGAGGAATTTCAAATGGTTAGCTAACAATCATTTGTACAAAACTACAATATATATATATATATATATATATATGCATAGATTAAGTGAATACCGTATAATTTGGATTATGGTAATCATCTTTGTGCACAGTTTGTAATGTACGGAAAATCTCATGTCTTGGAGTATCATATCTTCCCTTACATAAATCAAGCCCTCCAACAAATGCTATGATTTTTCTCCTGAAATTACCAGCATCGGCATCCAAAATTACTGTCTTTTGATGATGAGTGTATATAGTTCCTGCTTCCTGTGAATAGAAAATCAGTAAAGCATTAATATTTTATAGCAGCTCTGAACGACTGAAATGATAATATACAAATAATCTGAAAAAGGAACTTAAAGTACATGAAATTATTGTATTATCAGGTTGACGTATCTGTCTTTAAAGAATGCTGGTCATTTGCAAAATTAGGATAGAGAAGTTCAATTTTATAAAGCCACACTAACCAGTCTAATGCTAATATATGGGACACCAAAATTTTACATACAAATAGAAAAACCATCTTCAAGTTACCTGCAGCATATTTTTTGGGACATGTAATGGAAGCGAAAATATGATAGAAATAAGTGCTAATCTGACCTGTTTTTTGACCCAGCTGTGTCCTTTTCCCGAGGAGGATCTGGGACAAAGTAGAACTTGTACTGACGAGTGCTTAAAAAACCTTCGAGTCTCCTCGTCATTAGTTTGCATGATGCCGTCCTAGAACGAAAGGAAAATGTTGTAATTTCTTTACTTGCGAGTTATGTAAATTGCTGATAAAAATATTGGAATTACGGAAACTTAAGAGTTTAGCAATAGGTATATCCTAAATGTGAAAGCTGATTCACCATGGCAGAGTCACATATGTACATTCTTGTGGTAATTCACCAATGCTACAAAATCTGACACCACAAATTATGATTAATCAAATCTAAACTTACTAAACTCTGAACTCACGATCATGAATTATTCTAACAAAATTCAAATGATGCAGAGAACAAACAACAATGACATACATTTGTAGGAAAACAGGAATACAACAAATCATTAACTTTTTTTTCCCGGGTTAATAAGTGCCATTTGGCATAACCTAATCTACTTATGATTGGTCATTTGGTTGAGTGAGTGCTCATTAGGTAATCAGGAAAAACTAAGAGCTGCATATATGTCTTCGTAATTTAGGGGATTTAAATAATTTGATAACAAAAAATGACCAATGGACTAATTCATACATGAACTCAGGAAAATCTAAGAAAAATAATGTATACAAGTTTTGGTGTCTTGACATGTCAGAGTTCTCCAAAAATTTGATAATTTGTGCCAACAGAACTGATTGCATCATACTTGGGCTTTAATTATTAAGATTCTATCATCATAATCTAAATACTCACAAAGAGATGAATTTATTTCCAAAAGAAACTCAATTCCATTTAAGGATAAAAACAGGTAAACTGGTAGATTCTTACCTTTTTATAACCGACAATGGTACTAGAAGTAGGATCATCCCATATAAGGAGCAAAACTCTCACACCTTCTTGTGACTTTTCTTTCAAAAGGTCCCCTAAACTAGATTTCTGTGCATTAGGACCATCTCTAACAAGTTGAACCAAATGATAAACAGACCAACCCGTAATATATATCAAACGACGGGCTTGACTTATAGCTTCAAATATATCATTCCAACAATTCCCATGATTATATATCAGATTATGTTCAAGACCAATACTTGGTAAACACCCATCGGGTACATGAGCATCCTGATAGAGAGTAACTTTTCCCCCTCTCCGAAGAGGAAAGTAAGTAAAGGGTACCCCATTATTATCCGTATATGATCCAACACCACCGTGATAAAGAACCTCTCTTTCTATAGAAATATATTGAATCGACAAAGTTAAGGCAGCACCAGGCTTGCATGGCTTACCATTAGAAGAGAGAATGGGAAAAGTGCCCTCGACTTTTAAGCCAGAAAAGAGCTGTTCTATGGGTATACCAACGATACCCATTATTTCCGACCCAACAACATCATGGTCTTTTACGACGAAATGTACCTCAGAGGCTCTATGAGCTACGGGGACATAAAAATGTTGTTCCCAAACAGGGTTTTCGCTGTTGTCTATCACGAAAGTCCTGCCTATAACTGCGTTAGCTACGGATATAGTTACGTATGGATCACTAGTCATTTTCTGGGATGAGGCCCCTTCGGGTTTTTTACCTAACCCGAATCTTCCAAACATGTCTCCTAGTGTCTTGTGAACCTGATCCATGTTTGGAAGGTTTCTAGCTCCTCTAACCCAAATGTCTAAATTACCATGTAAGAGCAAAACTTGTAAAGATGTGTTCAAGGTCTTAAATGGGACGTATGCCACGCCTTGACCATGTACCGAACCTTCGTCCCACGGATCCATTTAACTAAAATAAGCAAATATTGAATCTAAAATAGCAAAAAAGATTCAAACTTTGGGAATGTCTTAATAAAATGAAGCTGAATAAGAAGATAATGAGATCAGTTAATCAAATTAAACAATGCAGAATTGGAAAGGACAAAAAAAGTAACTTCCAACTGTGTATAGTATTTCAATGATATCAAGTGCATGTAATAATTATGAGCAAAAAAAATGAGTAAAATTTGATATGATGAGAATAAAATGGTGAAGTTAAAAGGGGATCAAGATTGGATCTTTGGATGGAGAACAAGATCATCAAACACTTGGAGGCTATTATATTAAATGAGAAACTAACATCTACCCACAGTTGAAAAATGGTTTATTAAATTAATATAAGTTAGACCAAGTAATTTGTTTGACATGAAACAAACCCTCGTTCGGTGACCGGTGAAATATTTTATCAAAATTATTAAAATGAAATTTTTTAAAATTTAATCATATAGTTCAAATGTTAAATTTTATAATTAGATTTTAAAAATATTTATTTCGACAATTTTGATACAAATTATAAACCGGTCAAAATTACACGTGGTTTCATAGTGGACAATTAAATGGGAACAGAGTGATTAGTTTTTATTGCATTTTTAAGGTCTCACTTTTATTTTATTTTAATAAATAATTACCCTCCTATTTGAAACAGTATGGATCGATCGATCCCTTATCACGAACGGAATATATTAAGACTTTACCCATATGGGGTAATCCACATTGCTCCATTTTAAAAGCTAGTATATTTTTCTTTTTCTCAAAATAATGAAATATTACTATTTGTTAGTCTAACACAAAAGCCGGTCGTTATGCCTATTTGTGATCCTAAGTTTTGGATTAATCATCAAAAATATCCATGAAGGTTTGCTCGAAAGCAGAAACACCCTAAATGTTCATTTAAATACACATTCTTCATTGTAATCCGTAAAAAGGTTAATTTGTTTAGGTCTAGGTTGGAAACTAATTCATTTTACTTGTTATCACGAGGTTTACATCATATTAGTATTATCAAACTATAATCCTCTTGTTTTGTGTCCTAATAAAAGTTCATTTACATAAAAGTTAAGTCTTATAATTTTAACCTAATATTAATCATATATAGATTTTATATGGGGAATATAATATTAAATGAAGGGTGAAAACGTCGTCTTTGCCAATCAACTTAAAGAATAATAAAGAAATACCTTATGGGGTATATCTGATTATTTTTGAAACGTGGGGGTTTATTTGATCTAAAGTTAAACCTGAACTTTTTATAATTATTTCAAAAAATTGTGATAAATTTGTTACTAATATTTGGGTGGGGATAAAGAGACTTGGTCAGTACTTCCAGAAGATCCAAATAAATAATTCTAAAAAGACCAGTAAGTCTGTCAATAAGAAATTAAATGGCCGAAACTTGAATATTCTTAGTTTTCCATAATGAAAATGTGACATATACTAACCAACAGCGTGGTGGCCGGACCATGTCAACAGTCGTAATCAATTTATTTATTTAGTTGTAAAATAACAATTATTAAATTGATAATATACTGTTATCGTTTATGAATGTAAAAGATCCTTGTTTGAATATTTGTAAGATTTACAACTCTATTTTAGAACGTGTTCGTCACTGCTTTTTAGACTATGAGGCTATGACAAATATATTGTAACTTGAAGTTGTAGGCATGAAATACTCCATATGACTTTAATTTAATCCTTAACAATTAGTATTATTTCTTCACTGCGTCTCGACCTAACGTATAGAACAACAATAACATGAAACAACTGTTTTTTTTTTTTTTTATGATTGTTATTTTGGAATCGTACTGTTATAATAAACAAACTCAAGATTGTTGAGCCGTCAAATTTTGTCTTCTTTTTTTTTTTCAAAATTACTCTTACATCTTTTTATTAATTAACATAATATCATATTCGCATAAATAATACCAAAAAAATGAAAGAATAATTAGCATTGGTTATCGCTCTTTTAACAACTCAAAATTCTTTTAAGTCTTCTCATATTAATTTTTTTATTCTCTACATATTTGTATCATAATTATACTTATTTTCTGTATTTTAATTGTACTATGCGTCGTGCAACAACGCATGGGCACGATTAGCAGTGTTATATATGTTTGCGACTTTAACATGTCTAAATTAACTGTAACGTAATTACAAACTAAATACTATGCCGATATGTGGGGCAGAATTTTAAGAAGTACCAATAATGTGCCGTGGTTTTTCATATGTATTTACAAGAAAAATTAAACAGCTCAATACAATATCTCCTGTATAGTCGAGTAGTTTTTTTGTTTGAAAAGTTCATAGTGATCAGGCGATTACAAAGATCGCCATTCACCTTAATACAATTTTTCTTTGGCAGGAAAGTTACAATAAAATGTAAAAATTTTACGACCATTTCACTAGACAAAGACTGCTCATTTTAACATAGGTAAAAGCTTGGAGCACTACTTTTTGTGCCTAGTATTTTTATTGTCGTTAGCCCCTCGGAACTCGTTTTCGGGGCAAATTGAACTTTGTACTAGCACACGTTACTATCAATAAAAAAAAAAAGAGGGATAGTTTAACTGGAAAAAAGAAAAGAAAAAAGAGTATGCACATAACTAGAAAGGAAAATTTCAAATTTCTTCATGGGGCTGGAGCTACTTTCAGACTATCAGTGGATCACAAGAATAATATGCAAACATTGAAGAAAAATATAGTCCTACTACATTAGTAGATTTTCTCGGTGTCCAGATATTTGGTGAAGCAAAATGAATGATAAGTTGGGCATACATAGGTTAATTAGGCACAAATAGGTTTAACCGCTTAATATTATACACGTAATTAATAGTAATATTATTATATTATAATAAGTCAACCCAAGAGAAATGAGTCTGTCCAATTTTATTCAATTTTTTCAAAAATACTCTCAATATGTTTTAATAATTACCAATATACATAATCTAATTAATTAACGATCTGTGCTCACTATATTTTCATAATTACGGATGTAGCCTAAATTAATTAACAATTCGTTTTAACTTAGATAACTACAATAAATACAAAATCTGAATATTATGTTCAAAATAAAATATATTACGTGATTTATATCATTACGTGTCTCACACACAACACGTGAGTAACTTTTACTATCACATAATGCATTCTCCAGAGTTTTTAAATCCTTGAACTCCCCTAGCAAAAAAGATTCAAATTTTAATTTTAGAGTTTCTTAATTAAATGAAGCTGAATAAGAAGATGTGTATCTTGATAATTTTATAACAATTATTGACTTGATAACAAACATTTATTTTTTCAGCTGTAAAATAACAATTATTGACTTGATAATATACTATTGTTATAGTTCCGTATGTAAATACAGTAGTAATCGTTTATGAACTTCAAAAATCCTTGTTTTAATTCTAAGATTTACAACTCCATTTTAGAACAGGCGTCACTGCTATTTTAGATTATGAGGCTATGGCAATTTTAAATTTGTAAATATCAAATAATGACTTTAACTTGATCTTTAACAATTAGTACTATTTTTTGAACTGCGTTTCAGACTAACATATAACAACTAACAGGAAACAACTTTTTTTTTAATATGACTCTTATATTATCATTTTGGCATCATGGCATGTAATGTTTGCGACTTTAACATGTTAACTGTAAGGTTATTGTTAAATACCATGCCTATATATGGGGAAGAATTTTAAGATCTTTTTAACAAATGCTACTTCAATAATAGACCAGTAATTAAGAAGTACAACGTGGCGTGGTTTTTCATATGCACATTATTTACAAGAGAAATGAAACATCTCAATACTTCTTCTCCTGTTTTCATGCATACTAGTGATCAGTTGATTACAATTTACAAGGATCACCATTCACCCTAATAAAAAAATAAATTGGCAGGAAAGTTGCACTAAAAACTACACGACTGCTTTCACTAGACACAAACTACTCCTATTGAATACAATGTACAAATAAAAGCTTAAACCAGTGTTTTTTTATGCACATAACTACAAAAGGAAAAATCGGATTTCTTCATGGAGGCTGGATCTAGAGCTACTGATCTCAGTGGATCACAAGAATAATGGCTTAACTGGTTTCTATGCATGCAGAACACTGGAAAAAAACACTACAAAATTTGTAGCTTATTTCTTGGTGTCCTGATATTTAGTGAAGTAAATCTATGAATGATACGTTACGCATACATAGGTTAGGCACAAATTAACTGGCTTAATATTATACGCGCAATCGATAATGACATACAGTATTTATAGCTATTCGCTATAAACTGATCTAATTAGATGGAGCAATTTGCAAAAACAAGCAAACTATCTCCGATCAGTTAATGCATTCTTCAGAGTTTTTAACGCCTTGAACACCCCGATGAACAAAAGGCGCTTCTATGTTTTTTTTTTTTCTGTTAGAACAAAATATGAACAAGGTACTTACTCTCTTTTTAGCTTCGGTTGAATGATAGTCACAAATGAAACCAAATTATGTATCCATACTGCCATTATGATAGCACAATCTTGGAAACACAAGAAAATAAAATATAATCCAATATCAGACATTAAATGTAAACATGTAGTAGGCGGCAAACAGTACGTTGTAAAACATAAATATCTGAATCTTCATAAAAATTTCTTAAGACATAGTGGATCACAAGAATAATGGTTTAACAGGTTTCTATACATGCAAAATAGTGAAAAAAAGATAATCCTAGTGCATTAGTAAATAGTTTACTTCTTGTTGTCTTGATATTTGGTGAAGTAAACTGTAAATCTATGAATGATAAGCTACGCTATAAATTGCTCTAATTAGATGGAGCAAGTTGCAAACAAGGGCGGCTCAGGCCCAAGTCCAGTAAGGTTTGGGGCTGAGGCAAAAACTGTGTTGGGGCAAAAAAAAAAAAAAATTTAATGGGCATTGGGCAAAAAAAAAAACTGGATTGGGTTTTAGGCAACCAACAGTACTGGGCCGCCCCTGGTTGCAAAAACACGCAAATGTATTATTTACGATCATTACTTAATGCATTCTCCAGTGTTTTTAACGCATTGAACACCCCTACAGAAAAAGAGGCCCTTCCATGTTTTTTTTTTCGTTGTTAGAACCGAATATGGACAAGGGACTTGCTTTTAGCTTCAGTTGAATGAAGATAGTCACAAACAAGAAGCAAATTATGAAATTTATCCATATTGCCATAGGAGGCCTAGATAGCACAATTTTGGAAACACAAGATAAGAAAATAGAATTTAATATCAGACATAAGATATAAACATGTAGTAGGCCGCAAACAACCTCACAAAGTTGTAAAACATAAATCTCTGAACCTTCATAAAAAATTCTTAAGACATGGTGGAATAAGATCAATTACAAAAGGTTCTTTAGCAAATAAAAGTCATTCAAGCATATAAAAGATATGTTAGTTACTCTGTTCACACTAGTATACCACTCTAGAGAAAACAATATATCACAGTATACCCCCCCTTCTTTCGATTACTCTGGCTACATATTTTTCCTCTTTTATTGACAATTATATCAACACGGTCTATGTGTCCTTAAGGGTTCCTTAAGTAACACAATTACGTGATTTTCTACCTCTTACGCTTGGATTTAAGGGCCGTCACGGACTGTGAATTGTTGTGCCAGTTTCGTTTCCTTTGGTTGATGAACCAGTTGTTAATTTGCTTTAGCTGCAATCCTGTTTCTTCTACAAGCTTTGCCTTGTCATCTTCCTGTAATACATTACCCCATAAATTGGTGAGTGTAATTCTTCAATCCGAATATCGATATGTAGAGAAATTAAGCCTTTCTGAGTATATTAAAACTTCCTTGTCATAAGAAACCCAATGGGCACAGACCATGCCAGCATTTAGATGACCACGTCGTTTAAGTTTATACGAGGAGCTTTCATTCAATTAAGTATAGTTCAAGTATTTAGTCAAAAATTAAAATAAACTGTATGTTCACTTTGTGATTGCATTTTTCACCTTTCGAAAGACCTCATCACTAAAATTCAGAAAGCTTTGGCAGCGTTGAGAAAATTGTTACTTTAAGGATGAATGCAATGGTCATATCTAATTTCCCTTTTGTCTCATTTTTTTTCTAGTGCCGTGTTTCACATTAACTCTCCCAATATAAATATACACCTAGAATCTACATACAAATTCCAATTGCTGCATTACTCAGCCAAAACAGTTCCCTGTTTGGCCTCCAGCCTTTTTAAAATTTGTTATTAATCTACAATTAGTTATAGATATGAGCAGGTAAACTACTAAAAGATGACCTGGTTTTGTTTTCTTTGATATGAATCGATAAGCCTAACGTGTAATTTGAGTAAAATAAGAGTAAATTTGAACCACTGTGTGACGAATAAATCATAAATGATAAATAGTAAAATTAATAGAGTGACTAACAGTTGGATAAGGCCATTTAGCATGTAGTTGCCACCAGTTTTTGAGCACAGAAGTAGTATCACCAGGTAATTTCCCAGCCCTTCTCTTCCTCAATATTTCCTCTCTCACATCTTCAATCCTAGACCTGAATCCCTATAAAAAAGAAAAAGAAGTCCTGAGTTTATTATAGCAAGAATACAGTAAGGGTTTTAATTAGGAAAATGATATTATGTTTAGCCGTTTATAGGCACACTCATTGCCTCTTTAATTGAATACTTTTGGGGTACACAAGGCGGAAAAATTACTTGTTCATCCTTTCTGTGCCAAGAATTTTAGAAAATTTTGGTAGACCATGCAAAAATGTGAATAAAACACTACTGCATGTAACATTACCCTTAAGTATAAGACTTCTGAAACTCAGGGCTTGTTTGCTGCAGTTTTGAGGTTTGAAGAAAAGCTAGGTCATTCGAAATCCATCTTAAAAAGCTTTTAGCCTTTTCAGGCCAAAATTCCAGAAGTGCAAGATTTTAAGCAGGTAGAATAAATAAATTCCATAAAAAGAGGAGAAAGTTGATCCGAAAAGCTACAGACAAACAAGCTCTTAATCTAGGTGAAGTAATGTTTTTACATACTTGTTTAAGCTCAATTTTCAACTCTTGACGAACCCTCTCCATGAGAGTCCTCTCTGACTCTGTTGGGAGTAGTGGACCAAAGCCCATCATGTCGTGTCCCTCGGCACTAGCTTGATGGTCCATTGAGAAATCCATTTGTTGCATTATATTATTAGTATCATCAGCCTCATCATCCGACATTGTTGCACCGCTCCCCTCACCCAATGTTACTCCTGCAAAAGTGGGATTTGTAGAAAATTTTACTGAATATATTGGACCTAATTATGGTTCAGTACTTGAGATCAAAATAACTTTATTTTATATATTTGTATTGTAAGCGACTTTTGAGGATCAAATTTGAAATAGCAAAGGAATGGCTCATGGGAACTTGGCTGTAAGTCATGCAAGCTATGGCTTTGTTTGATTCATTGTTTTAAAAACCACGATATATTGCGCTATAGCTCGCGAAATAGTGTTTTCGGCCGTAAAACGCTATGATAAACCGCTATTTTGATGGAAAAACGCTAAATTCGCGATATAGGGACGCTATAGCGTAAATAGCGCGCTATAGAGGACGTTATTTACGTTATAGCGGCTGCAGTCCAATTTTTATTTTTTTTTATTTTTTTTTTCAAAATTTTAATAAAATTTTTGGAGGCTAAAGAGAATCAAAATCCAAAGCTCTTGCAAACAAAGTAAATGCTCTGACATCTCAACTACAATCATTTTGTGATTATTAGTTACAACTTTTTATATATATTTAGTTAATTTTTATTAGATGTTCTGAATTTAATGTTATATTTATATATATTTAGGCAAAAAAAAAATACACCGCAAAGTGCTATGTAGCAACGCTATTTGTACTTTTAGCGTTTTTCTCGAAAAAACGCTACGCTAACGATAACGCTGTTTAAAACATTGGTTTGATTGCAATTTTAAGTTCTGCTTTATTGTTGTTTTGTTTGTCTTAAATGATGAACACCTGATAACCTTAGCTTTTACATGAGATATATAGCTCAATGAACTCAAATTTTGTTTCCTCAACTAAAAAAATCCATTTTTTTTTTGCTTAAGAAAAGTCCTTCCAACTCGCAAAGGATAAAGAGTTGCCTCCCAAATGAGTAAATTTTGCATGTCAGGCAGAGGCTGCAACTTTTGAGTAAGGAAAAAAGTTCTAGGCTTAAGTCAGATTAGAACTCTAGTTTATCGGTCTGGAAAACCAAGAATTCTTAGTTTTTACGTTAATCGACAAAGTACTGTATATACTTATGATAGCCAACAGCTAAGATCATAAGTTATCAAGTTGTGACCAAACAAAATCTTGCATATAACATAAGCGAAATTTCATGATAGTTTTTCTTTTGAAAAGCATATTATTGTACATAAATGGAAGCAATACAAGTTCCTTTCTCAGTTTAAGCTTCGAATTGAGGTTGGTGAGTAGAAGGTAGAGTAACAACCATTAGTTAGGGGTTGTGTCATAGTAGTTGGTTCCAACCTCTATAGAAAATGAGCAAATTAATTTAAAGAAACTTGCATACAATGGAAGCGATCTCAACCATGTTGAATTAAATTAGAATCTTATTAGAATTTGAGAATACTCCATACAGCTGTGTCAATAACTTCTATTTGGGGATGCTTTTGATAATGTGGCAATGATTTGTTACAGACTACAAAAACAATGCTATAAATAAACTATACACTATACAAATATCCATATTTCCTTGGTTTATGCCAATAGTCTAGACTAGAGGAACATGAATAGTCTGGTTTTATTGGGAATACTTCTGTTCACAATTATCTTTCAATCAAATTAAGAATGTTATACAGTGGATACAAAAAACGGATCCCAGTGCTTTTATAATAAGAACATATTTTTTCTTCCTGAGCCTCAACATAATAATTAATTAGCTATGCAAATCTTGACTCAATATACAAAGTATTAATTAGTATGGACATTTTTCAAACTGGCTGTGCAAATCTTGACATTATACACATTTTGTTTGCAATGTTTACAATACATGAACTTGTTTTCGCACACAAATAAAAACAAGAAGAACAAAAATTACAGCAATTAGACTATGCCTTTCATCACTCACTAAATTCGTCCAAACTTTGATCTTTACCCTATCGTATACTATATGCATTATTATGCTTAGAAATAGTAACAAACTTGTAGTACTTGTCTTAAAGTCATTAAATTGAGGTTGGTGGATTTATATTTTAAGTTAGTTGGCAATGTGTCTTTTGAACATTTGTGGCCATAGTGTTGAAACTTGAAAGGCTCACCCACTAAGCCAATAAGGTTAAAAATGATTAAATCACGCTTCCTAATGATGTGACTATTAGTTGCATTATCAGCTTCTAATCAAAGTAGTTGCCCTCTCTGAAATAGTCTTGTAAACGTGGCATAAAAATTACAACAATATTTTTACAAATTTAAGACCAAATTACCCAGCATTAATTATCTCCTTCACTAATATAAACTCGATGTCTTTTCCATATTACTAACAAATAAACTCCATTATTACTACAAGACTGTTTCAAAATTGGAAACTCGTTCTCGTACTTAATAATGATTAAAAAAAGAATTATTTTGTTATTTTAAGTCATATTCCATTTCCTATTTAGTATCGTCCCGTTTCCGTAACATATCAAATTCTGAAGAAAAAAACAAATCAATTTGCTGTAACTCAAAAGTATTCGTAATAAATACTTCAATTATAAAAACTGAATAAATTCCAGAAACCAAATATTCCACACACGTCAATTTCTGGTGCGGTTGGTATTATTCTCACTTACTATTTGTTCTAGACACCACCCCAACTTATAACTAAGTCTCCTAATTAAAATAAAATAAAATAAAATAAAAATAAGTAAAATAAATTTCAAGTTGGACCCACTGCATCGTATACACCCACCAATTATGCAGGAACACAAAATACCCTCAAATTCAGTTTCTTATCCTTATGTTCAACTATACTACCAAACGCATCACTTACCAAACTCATGGCATAAAAAAACATGTATGTTGTTCCATCACTAAACTATAAGACATGTTATATTGTTTGTCCACAGTACAAGAATCACAGCCACTACTAGTATTATCACCTATTACATTTATATGCAAATACTAGAATTTTTAATAGTATACACTAGAAATGTAATTAATTACAGGACAATGGTGCCTTTTAACATTCATCTTATGCCGACTCATCAATGAAAAAACAGTAAATGATGCACACGTGCAAAAACCAAACAATGGACATTAGTATGATTAATCCATAACATTATACTATAATTAGTATATGAGTAAATTAGTCCAAAGCGTCTAGGTATCTTAGTATCTATTAACAAAATGGTTCACAGTGTACTCTTTTTGTGTACTGTGAAATCCTCTTAAGTTTTTAATCACATCCATGCACAACAAGGCATAAAATGACTTCACAAAAAGGCATGTTTCCTATTGTAATTAAACTTCAAATATTACATATAATGTGTATGTATGTATGTATGTATGTATGTATGTATGTATAGAGCAAGAAGGGTACATACCGGTGAGAGCTTGAAGGTTGTGTTCAATTTCACGGCAAGCCATGACAGCCTCGACGGCATGAACTCTCACATGTTGTTGTAGCTGGTCTTTGAAGGAACTCAAAACCATTATATATTGAGCCTGCGTACAAAAGACCATAAATCACAGTTTAAATAAAACTTGATCGACGTTGTTAAAGCTCGAGCAAAATACAATTAGCTTCCTAACTTATTGGTAGCTACTCATAGTAAAAAAAAGGTTTAGCCCTAGTTTACAGTTCTGTTAACTATGTTATTTTACTTTTCACTGCAAAACTATCAGAATGCGAGTGATCATGGTCATAACAAGTCTTTCACTAACGTTTCTCAACAGCTTTGGAAGGTTTCAAGACCAGCAAATGCTTTTTTACTAAATGCTGAAAATTCAAGATTTTAACAAAATTCCATTAACTATTCCATCAAAAAACATCATTAGTAATAACGAAAAAGAATTGCCAAAGGTCAATCATTATTCATGAGGCAGGTGTACGTATTGGCTCGATGATTCAGATTTGTGATTAGTAATAGTCTTATATTTTCCTTCTAATAAGTGTGGATGCCAAAACCGCAAAATGATAATATTAAAACAATTGTTTCAGTTTTTTTATTATAATTCATAATCTATATAACCATGATTTTTACCATATGTTTTTATCTCAACTGATTATGGCAACCAATAGGTTATACAAAATTTGGCTTACATGGGTATATAATGCGTATTGTTTGGTAATGAAATGGTGCTGCAGTAAACGTTTTTCGAATTCTGAACACACAGAAACTAAATTGCTAGAATAACTAATATGAATCCACTTTCAAATGAGTAACATACAGTAAGATATAATAACACCAAATACCCTCTGGAACACGAAAATAGTACTACTATATACTCAAAGCATGAAAAAACTTGGGCTTAAAAATACTTGTTTTTTTGTTGCTTTTACGTGTTTTCTAGATGTAAGGAGAATATTATTCATGGATTTTCCAGTACACAAAATATTTCCATATCTAAGTTTCTAACACCGATTTCCGGAAGAACAAATTTCTAAGGGTAGAAAAAGTCAAATTTTCTCTTGTTAATTATCATTTTCCTTTCTTGTTTTTCCCCCTTTTTATCTGAAAATTTTAGTGGTAATAAAGCCTACACGACCATCTATATATTTAACTTAACCAGTAAAGTCCCCTCAAATTAATAAAAATATTGTTAGACAAGCTATAACAATATTCCCTGTCATGTAACTGCTAGTGAATTTGTAAAATTTACCAATAACCCTAAAAATTAAAATTAAAACAACATCATGAACAGACGAAAACAGTACCAAGAAGTTGTCAAGTTCTTGTCTCTCATGAGGAGAGAGAGGCCGGTTTCCTTGCACGGAGGCCGCGTAAGCCCTAACAATCCCTTGTGCCTGTGCCAGCTGCGCCTCTATCATCGGCAACTGGTCTATCGGTGTAGCTACTCTCAAACACGCCACGTGTGCAGCCAAAAGCTGCTCACACAACGGATGCGCCGCTATCTCCGCCTTCATCTCTCCTCCTCCTACGTCCCCCGAAAAGTGATCACCACCTCCCATCATGCCCATGTTCCCACCTTGCTCTTGCATTTTTCTATATTTATTTTAGCACAAAAATAAGTTAAAGATCATGCAAAACTGTCGGGCATTTAAAAAAATTTGTTACTATTTCCGTATGCGAAGTAAACACTGTTTTCTTTTTTTTTCTTTTTTGGTAGTGGGAGTGTTTAAAGGATGTTGGGTCATATAGAGAGGAAATGTTTTTGTTCTTGCATTTTATTTATTTAATTTTAGTAAAGTAGGATATTAGAGAGAGATATAGAGAGGGAAAGAAAGAGAGAGAGATTTGGTGGTGTTGGGATCTGTGACGTGAGGCTTTCTAAGCCAGTTCTGTGGTTTTTGGCAGATTTTTACATGTAATGAGATATTAAAAAAACAAAAAAAAACTGCTTTATAAAGATAAAAGAGGGACAAGTGAGGAGAGGGCGTGAGGTAGGTGTTTTTTTTTGTTTTTGGAAAAATGGCAAATACATTTTATTTCTGTAATTTTAGTTAGTTAAGGGTTTTTTTGGTGGTCAAAATTAATAGTATAGCTAGTAAGTATATCATGAAGAAATTACTCGTCGTGGATTAGCAAAAATGTAAATACATTAACTTGAAAATAAAAAAAAAAAGGAAAAAAATGTAAGGGTGCGTTTGAAACCCGGAAATTGTTGGGAAAAAAAATAAAGCAAAAGAAAATTATCTTAAATCATTTTTCGGTCACGTGTTTCTAAAGTTATTAATCAATAGAAAGTAAACGAAAAAAAATGGGAAAGAGAGGTATCTAAGTACCAATTTTTATATTAGTTTTCATTTTACTCATATTTTTTTAAGTAAAATGGTTTCTCTTATTTTACACACAAAATTTTTCGTACTTTGTTTTGTTTTCTTTTTAATTGGTTTTCTTATGCAAATAAATACAAAAAATATTTTATCAATAAATCATTTTTATTTTTCCATCCATTTTTCAATGTTTGAAAAGTACTAGTATTGTTGCTACTTTCAAACTATGAGTCTGTAATATTAAAAACCTTACCAACTGATCCAGAACTGGTCCTAGTAATTTCACATCTCAAGCTGATCTCCCGAATAATGGGCACTTACTACCTTTATTTAAAAATGAAATAGCAATATCTATAAGAAAGAAAATTTAAAAAAGATAAATTTGATAACATAACAAGAAATTGTCCTGAAACATTATATATATACAGCTAGACTCAACATATATGCTGTCAATTTACCTCATCAAAATGAAACATTTTTCCATTTATATTTTTTTCCGATGTTTTTCGATTCGTCAGTACCTAAGCAAAAATAAAAATGTCGTGTTGAACACGAGTGCGTCTCTCTATTTCACCTGTCAAACATTTCAATTCTATGACATTTTTTAGTATTTTTTAGTTTTAGGACTAGTTGTGTTTTCAATGCAATTGCAATCTAAGAAGATGAGTTATATTCATATACTAACTATGAGGTAATGTAAAATAAATTATATATTTTCTTGATCTTTTAATAAAACAGATTATTAACTTAGGTAAGTAATTAAAGAAATAACCGCTGGCCTTGATTTGCTAATTTTTTACGTGTATTGTTTTCAATTGCATTTATTTGGTGATAGCAACGTATGACTTAACCCTTAATCTAACCAAAGAAAATTTAGGTGCAGATAATTAGATGTTATGGGATAGGAGGATTAGGTGATAGCAATGGATGTGGCAATCAGGCAAATATCATATTATCATTAGAAGAGTATTACTCCATATATATGTCCTAAATATTTTCGGCCTTTGGACATTTATAAAATGAATGAAATAATTTTACCTCAAGTACTGTTAGACTTTGATACTGATCCTGGCCGAGACGAAAAAGTATATAAAAATTTATAACATCACAATTACAAAGTACTAAGAGTTAGATAACACCTTATCTCATTCAGGTGATGTACTGCTTTGACGAGGATTGGAGCTAATTAAATTAATTAGTGAATTATTAGAAAAACAAAAGTGATTTGAGCACTCACTATCAATGTGTACTGTTTATAGATGGACCACTTCTTTTGGGATTTTCTTAACTTGCAAGCTCAAAATTACCCTTATAAAAATATTCTATTCACATTACTAATAGTCGACTAGTTAAGTACAAATGTACAATTTGCATAAATATATGTTTCACAGTTTGAATGAATTAACATAAAATGTGAAGATTAATTATGCAATAACATTCATATACACCCAAGACGGAAATTCTTACTCTCGTCAAAATTTAAAGGTATATCCATTATATAATTCTCACTGGCACAAAACGCTTAATAAATGTAAAACGAAACTTGATTGAGATTTGCAATATTAAGTATTCAAAATTGCGCAAAATATCAACATTCAAAAATCGCATTAATTTGATGTACCAACTACCATCTATATATATGACCAGCTTATAATTGGTCTAGACTTCCAGTGATTAGGATTAGATATAGACATGAAAATATTTATGTATATAACTCGGTATAAACAATCATATTTAGTAATTTATAAATACTGATATCTTGTTCCTATCATTATTTTATCACCATTGAGTTTATACAAAATCTTAGTATATGTTTCTTATTATCAGAATAACATTTCAGAATCAAGAAAGTCGGCTAAGGGTTGAGCTGTCTCTGTTGTTCTTAATTTCCTTAGGCCAAGGTTACATTTCTTTGTTTTGCTTTCTACGTTAAAAACACAACCAAGTTCAGTGCAAAGACACTACTTTTAATTAGCCAAAATAAATGAATACATACTTTTGTTCCACTCACGTTTCAGTATTTTCACTTTTCACCAATCAACAATATTAATAAAACTGCCCATAAATATTAAATACTCACAAGCACAACTTATCGAAATTTAGTACTCCAATAATTTCTTTTTCTTTTTTTGGTAAATGACATGTATTTTATTAACAGAAATTGTTTGCGCATGGATCATGCTTCCAAGCTAGCAAAACAAATCTAAATACGATACAAAACGAAAAACAACACAAATTACAAACATAAGGCCCTACCTATATATTTAAAGGACAAAATAAAAGTTGATGATTGACTGAAAATACACCGAGCTCAACGTAAATGACACATTCGAGACTAACATTCTCTTCTTTTCCTTACTATGTCTAGATCTGCTAAGTTTTTTCATGTCGGAGCTCAACATAAATGACACTGACCTCAACACTAATGACACATTAGGGTATATGCATCACATTGCTCAAAACACCTAATTCACTTGTGACCTCAACACTAATGACACATTAGAGTATATGCATCACATTGCTCAAAACACCTAATTCACTTGTTTATAGGGTTTTATGAAAAAAAAAGTTGTTGCATCAGGTTCCTTAATGATTCACTAAACCTAAAGTTGTTCAAAATACTCTTTATATCTAAGAGCAACCGCATCAGCGATTTTAAACATTTCTTTAAACTTAACATATTTTATATATTTTAAGAAACCGTTTACATTTACACAAAATTCCAGGTTTCTTATTAATTTCCTTATAATAACCATACATTTTTTTTTATTATCATTTAATAATCATAACAATATTCCAACCATAAAAATATGGATCACATGATGGTTTCTTATTATTATATTCACCAAAAGTGAATTTTGTGTTTCCTGAAATTTAGAGAATTTATAGAGGTTCTGATACATGCCAATTTTTATACCATAATAATCAAATTTAGAAAAAATTATGTTTTTAGATAAGAGATGCGGATGCTCTAAGGAATCTATATCATTCCCTTCAAGTAAAATATTATTATTATTATCTTAAATAATGCTAATGAGACTCATGTGTAACTTATGAAATATATAAATATAGACTAAAATAACAATAAATAATACAATATGATTATTATATAAAAATTGATAAATGTGAAGCGGTTGCTCTTATATCCCCTGGCTTATAAGGAACAAGGAGGGTAAGAATATGAACATTAATCGGAAAGTAAAAAAAATAATGCTTAAATGAAATACAAGAATCCCAAGTTATTCCTCAACTATTGACAATTTTAACAAAATCTCTGATTTGATGTCCTTCATCCTTGTATATGCGTATTTTATACTACTACATAATTTATCAATTGATTGTAAATTACTGATTTGTAATATTTATTAAAATTATCAAAATGATCATTTTTAAAAATAAATCATATAATTTAATTTTTGAACTATATGATTAACTTTTAAAAAATTTCATTTCGATAATTTTGATATAAGTTAATAACCGATTAAAATTACATATGGTTTTTTAACGAGGAGAATCATGTATATGAAATTGCATTTAGTCGTGTTAAAAGTAAATGCATAGGGATTTGGGGCTACGAGTCGAGTGGGGAAAATCTTGAAAGTGACTTATGATGAGATGGTTTCAACGGCCTGTTCACCACCTAATAAGTACTACACTATTTGCTTTCCAGAATTAAATTCAATATATAAATATATACACACACATGCAGCAAGTGCTTTCCTTTTTTCTGCTTTTCTTTTTCACTTCCTAAAAAGAATAAAGACAAATTTTGGATTCCATATTCATGGAAAACAGGTCAAATGGAAATGTTCTTTTTTACTTTCTCTAAAACCTTAAGCTCGTAAAAGTTACTTAGTCGTCAGTTTACTAGCCTAAGTGCCTAACATTACCGTACGTTTTTTTCTTTCTTTTTCCTTTTTTTTTAAGAAACCATACACTACAAAAAAAAACAGCTAAACGAAGACGGAAATTAGCTACGGAAATTCCGTCACAGTATATAACGATGGAATTGCTACGGATTTCCGATAGATTTTGATTTGTGAAATTTTAATACAAATTTGTGACGAATTAACTATGAAAATAAATGAGTTGACCGAGTGTCGGTGGGAGTTGAAAATAATTCGTAGTTCTCAAGCTATTTCGTAGCTATTCTTTTTGCATATTATTTTGAAAAACAAAATATTTAAATTGATTTAGATGACTTCAATCAGTGGCCATTGGGTCCACAAGATCCGTAGCTATTTACTCGCTATTTCATAACTATTTCAATTGTAAAGATAGTATTATTTTACATCCACACATTTATTACGAAGATATCTCTCTCTCAATCTTAACAATATACTGTCCATTTCCCCATTTTCTCATATCTCCATATCTCCATATCTTCATAAATTAAGGTACTTTTCTAATCATTATTTTATTTTAATTGTATTTTATAATAAATATTTGTCCACCTAATTTTTAATATGATTGTCTACTTACACAATTATATATTGCTTAAATAGTTAACAAATTTTGTTCAAACTTTACAAATACAAATTCGTACGGTTCATATTAGATAAGTTTATTTCCAAAAAAAATTTATTACCGGTTTATACCATTTATTATGATAGTTAATACAACAAATTTAATGTTGTTAAATGCTAATCATTATACATTTTCATATCTTTTCAAATATTCCGTATCGCTTATACATTGAAAAATATTAATCATTAATTACATACCATTTTAATAGTGATGGGCTGAGATAAACATAAGTCAATTGCAATTATTCATCATTAAATATATAATTAAATAATAACAGTATTAGACAAATGTAATTTTCTAAAATAAAATTTCAAATACAGTTTTACTATATTATATTAAAATAATGGTGTTAGACAAACTTATATTTCTTCTTTACTTATGTACTCCGATTATAAAGAACAAATTAAAGTCAACATTCTTATTGAATAAAATTATTTTCTTTAATATAAATAGGAAATATAAATGAAATAGGCATAAAATAATTGGTTTTAATCATGTAGCATTTAAAATAAACGCAAGCATACAATATACAATGCAAGTTAAAATGTGAAATGATTATACAATGATTATCATCTTACTAATTAATATACTATATTTGATTAAATTAGTCTTACTTTACTTAGTATATTAAGAAGATTATACATATTTGTTCAGGGATAAAATGAGTAATATTCTTCGACAATGGATGTATGCACGGATAGGTCCTGATGGCGGCCTTTCGGAACATTTTCGCTTAGGTGTAGATGATTTCATACATTTTGCAGTTAAAAAGGGTAAATGTCTGAATGGAAATATGATTAGGTGCCCATGTTCTGCTAGAATGTGTAAAAACACTCAATTTTTTCACATTGACGAAGTTCGACTCCACTTGTATTCCAAAGGGTTTGTTGCTAATTACTACCAATGGACCAACCATGGGGAAGCATGGCTGCCACTTGATAGCGATCATCAATTTTATGGTGGATCATCAAATTATTTGCCTAATTACGGGGAAACATCAGGGCGTATGTTTGAATCCGATTACGAAATGGGTACGAGTGAACCTTTTTCAAGCGATATGTATTTGATTGGACATGTGGGGTATGCTCAAGAATTAGGCAATTCAGTACGTACGATGATAATGGCAGCTGCCGGCCCTGAGTTTGTTTACCCAAATTATTCGCCTGAGTCCCCTAACCCGCAGGCTCAGGGATTTTATGATATGATGAGGGCAACTAAGCAACCTTTGTACGAAGGTTCGACATACTCTATGTTTGATGCCATGTCTGAGATGATGAATGCAAAATCTGATACTAATATGTCAACTACGTCATATGACAGGGTTGCTGGGATATTCAAGAAGTACTTACCAGAGGGAAATACATTTCCTAGTAATTTTTATCAAACAAAAAAGGTTATACATGGTCTAGGACTTCCAGTGGAAAAAATCGATGCGTGCATAAATGCGTGTATGATTTATTGGGGTGTAAATAGTAACAAAAAGCGGTGCAATAGATGTGGGGAGTCGAGATATAAAGATGTTGGAACAGCGCAATCAGTTATGTATTACTTGCCATTGTTACCAAGATTGCAGCGATTATATGCATCTAAAGCCACAGCTAGCCATATGAGATGGCACGCTAAGCACCATTCGGATCCAGACTTTATGGTTCATCCATCAGATTCAGAGGCTTGGCGACATTTTGACGAAAAACATCCAGACTTTGCAGCGGAGACCCGTAATGTGAGATTGGGACTTATGGCTGACGGATTTACACCATTTGGAATGTTTGGGGAGCAATACTCATGTTGGCCAATTATACTTACTCCATACAACTTGCCGCCAGGCATGGTTATGAAAGAACAATTTATGTTTCTAACTGTTCTTATTCCAGGGCCGAAAGATCCGGGACAAATGATAGACGTGTTTATGCAACCTTTGATTGCAGAATTGAAGTTTGGGTGGACTTAGGGAGCCGATACATATGATTGTTCATTGGGTACAAATTTTTATCTACGAGCAGCACTTATGTGGACTATTAGTGATTTTCCTGCATATTCTATGTTGTCTGGATGGACGACTTCTGGGAGGTTGGCTTGTCCACATTGTATGGAAGATAGTGATGCATTTTATTTGCCTCATGGATGTAAAATCACTTGGTTTGATAACCACCGTAAATTTTTACCAGACAACCACCGTTATCGTAAGAATAAGGAAAAATTCATAAAAGGGAGGAGAGAAAAGGGGAAATCACCTACTGTGAAAACAGGTAAGGATATAATAGACTGGATTACCACTCTTGGATTAGAGAAAGTGACCAGGAAAGGTGCTATGAAACATAATGAAAAGATAACCAAATCTGATGGAGGTTATGGCTGGAAGAAGCGGAGTATTTTTTGGGATTTACCCTATTGGAAAGATAACCTCATTAGACACAATCTCGACGTTATGCATATTGAGAAAAATTGTTTCGAGAATATATTTAATACCGTTTTTGATGTTCCGGGAAAATCAAAGGATAATCTTGCTTCTCGAATGGATGTGGCAAATATTTGCAAACGTCCAGGATTCACAATAAAAAGTGACGGGACTTATGATCGAGCCTATTATGTTCTAGAAAAAAACTCAAAGGAAAGTATATGTGATTGGATTAAGACGATAAAATTTCCAGATGGGTGTGTCTCTAATATGGGAAGATGTGTTGATATGAGAAAAAACAAGTTATTTGGAATGAAAAGCCACGACTGTCATGTATTCATGCAACGATTGATACCAATAGCATTTCGGCTAACACTTGAAAAAGAAGTATAAAGCGCGCTTGTCCAATTTAGCATATTTTTTAAACGTCTCACATGTACGACAATTTCGGTATCTGACATGTTGAAACTTGAAAAAGAAATTCCAATTATATTATGTCAGTTGGAGATGATTTTTGCGCCTAGCTTTTTCGACCCTATGGAGCATCTTCCAGTTCACCTTGCTTACGAAGCAAGAATTGCGGGTCCAGTACACTATAGGTGGATGTATCCCTGTGAAAGATTTCTTGGCAAGCTTAAAAGAAGTGTCAGAAATAAGGCGCATGTGGAAGCCTCCATTATCAACGCTTACATAATTGAAGAGGCAAACAACTTTGCTTCCGTCTATTTTGATCCTAATGTAGAGACAAGAAGAAGCAAGGTTCAACGTAATGATGACGGGGTGAAAGACCTCACATTCTTGGAAATTTATCGATATTCACATATCCAGGTCGGGCGGTAGGCAAATGCGTAACTAGATGGCTTGATCAAAAAGAATACGAGGTTGCAAGGAGGTATATTCTCACTAATTGCAAAGAGGTTGAACAATATATGAGGTTAGTATATTATTTTCCAATGATCATATTGATATTATGTATAGAAATTTTAACTTGTATTAGTATTAATTTCATTTGTTCTATTTTCAGCATTTTTGAAAATGAAATGTATTCAGATGGATGGGCCACGAACGCTTCTGAGCTAGAACATTGCATTGAAGAAAATTTTGTCCTGTGGTTTGAAAGATATGTAAGTAAAAAACTAGTTTACAAGAATTTATATTTTATAGTATACATTTTTTTCTTATATAATTAAGAATTTACTTGAACAGGCCGAAAAAAATATCTATGACAATGATTTTTTGTAATCCCTCTCGCAAGGACCTTTGAGGAAAGTGAATACATACCCTATCTATTTTGTTAATGGATACGTGTTTCATACGAAAAAACATGGATCAAATAAGTCGGCCGCTAATAGTGGAGTTTGTATAAAGGCTACATCATACTACACTGATCAAACATCATTCGACGACTACTACGGTATTCTAGCGGAGGTTGTTGAGTTGGAGTATCCTATGTGGCCAATAAAAAAAGTAGTTTTATTTAACTGCGAATGGTTTAATATGGCTCCAACTCATTATATGCAAATAGATAAAAAAAATTGATCTGGTTAGTATCAACTCAAAGGGAAAGTATCCGAAATACGATCCTTTTATTTTGGCATCGCAAGCTAACCAAGTATGTTATCTACCTTATCCAACTTATAACGGAAAAGACCCTGACAATTGGTGGGCCGTATGTAAAGTCAAGGCGAGGTCGAGTATTCAAATATCAAGCACGGATGGCAAGATACACAAAAATGCATTTCAAGATGATGAATCGAGTGGCCAACCTATTACTGATGGGGTAATATTATACCCGAAGACTTACAAGTTCCCAACTATGACCTCAACTATGTATTAGCATTTAATGAAGAAGCAGTTGAACCAACTATGTGCGAATCAGAGTCAGATGAAGAGGAAAATGTGTTTGATGAGGACGTATCACATGAAGATTGAGTATAATTTAATATTAATGAACGGATGTATTATGAAATGATCTGTAATGAGGACGTAATAGTTCTTTGATTGCTGTTTATGGACTTTAAAAAATTTGAAGAAAAATTGGTTCCAAACAAGAAAACCCTAACATTGCTATTAATTTGGCCGCCATATATATATATATATATATATATATATATATATTTATATTTCAGATCAATACTCTCTCTCTCTCTCTCAGAACACACCGCACGCTCTCTCTCTCTGAAAAAAATCCCAAAATCACACTTGAGGTATTTCGCGAGGTATTTTATGCTCCTTCCCTCTCTCTCTATTTCTTTAATTTTGTGTTATAATTCAAATTCATATATATATATATATATATGATTTAATTAACACTTGGGTTGTTATTTTTTTACTTTTGTGGGATTAAAGTTTTTAGTTATAGAGTCCACTAGTTTGATTTAAATTTTTTAGTTATTTTCTCTAATTTCGTTTGAGTCGCTCGAATTTGGTTGATTGATTCATATGACTTATTCCATATTTTGTTTTGATAAGTCAGAGGTTTAAAATTATTTTGCTCTCTGATTTTATTTTGTTATATTTTGGAGAATCTTGTTTGCAGCTATGAAATTCCTATTTTGGTAAGGAAGAGTATGAGCTCAGTTTGCTTTTAGGTGCTAAATTAAGAGAAAAGATACTTGGTTTGCTGAGGAATTACATTATACATATAGCATATAGTTCCTTTGATTCTGTACTCAGGATTGGGCTGTTTTTCGTGACTATACATGCTAAATATGTATATATACAAGCTAAAAAATGTGTATAATAGAAGCTAATGAAAAATAGCAATGAAATTATATCCACATAGGTTTGTTTCAAGGGAAAAATAGCAATTTTCTGAGTACAAAAGCCTTAAGTATGTGAGTGTGAAGTAACGAGTTGTAGTATCATTTTGTGTTATTTATATGATCCCTTGTGGTTATACTTAAATGCTACTCCTATATATTTACTGAATATTCCATTGTTGAACTTGGTAAATAGTTATAATATAGTGCACCTCAAACAATTTCGAGTAAAATAATTTCCCTGGAAAACAAACAGAGCTTAGTTAACTGAGTGTGGTATGAACTATATATTATTGTGTTTATATTTTATACAAGCTATAATTATGGATATAATACAAGCTAAAACTAAAGGTTGTTTATTTATGGTTTTAACTTGGTTGATACTTAGAAAGATGCAATTTTCAGGGGAAATTATGTCTAAGAAAAAATTAAACTGAGTTGGATGATATATACTATTCTTCTCCCAAGTAATACACACTTGAAATGACTGAGAGTTTGTTTGGTTGCTGTTTTTAAGCTCAGTTTCATCAGCCTTTAAAAATCTATTCTTTTTGCTAAACGAAACATACAATAAAAGTGTATTTAAAGCCTTAAGTATGTGAGTGTGAAATAACGAGTTGTAGTATCATTTTGTGTTATTTATATGATCCCTTGTGGTTATACTTAAATGCTACTCCTATATCTTTACTGAATATTCCATTGTTGAACTTGGTAAATAGTTATAATATAGTGCACCTCCCCTAGCATATTAAGGTTCTAGGTGAGATGGTAGTATGTCACTTAGAGAATTTTGAACACATGCTGAACAATTAGTGGCGGGTATTGGACTTATGGATTGATAAACATTCTCAATTAAAAAATTTCTTAAATACTCAAAGAATCATAGTGTTTCCTGAAAGCAATGTGCATCATTTATAAAACAGAGCGATCTTTGTTGTTATCCTTACATTTTTTTTCTTAAAGTGATTTAAATTGCATTTTTTATATATTAAATAAATTAGAACGAAATTATATTATAGGAAAGCTCTCAAACAATCGGAATAACATTTGCAGTCTTAATTGGGATAAACTAAGATCGACCTTCTGAGAATACTTGAAAAGTTTTAGCACTAAATTCAAATGAAATGTTAACTAATAGTAGTAGTCAATAAGTTCTCATTTAAAAAAGAATCACTAATCAGAAATAAACCCTAAGGCCTAATGGCTTCGAATAAGCTCATTAACATTGGTTAAGAAATTCAACTGTGACCAAAAAGCCTTCAGTTTTAGGATTCTGACAGTGGTTTAAAAATTTGGCCCGTGAAAATAATCACTCCAATTTCTCGTCAATTATGTAAAGGTGTAGGAGTTATCTAATGATAGTTAGGAGACAGCGTGAAAAACTTGTATTCGTGAACAATAATAATACATGAGATTCTTTGTATATTTTAGTTGTGTCTACTATTTCTTGCTACTATTTCTCGTTTTCAATGCAGATGACTAGGCCTGGCTATTCTCTCTCTGGCAGAGGTAGAACCTCTGTTAGCGTAGGTGGCGTTCGAGCTTATGGTCGTGGTTGTGAATCACATGATACTCCTATTTCTCGGCAACGTTTTAACTCTTTTTCTGAGACACAGGCACAAGATATGCAAGCCCAATATCAGATGCGATCCCCAACCCCTGAGTCTAGAGTTCGTCCTCCATCGAGTGGCCCATCCTCTTCGGGCTCAGGTAATGTTCCCTCCAGCCCAATTGTGCCACCTGCCACTGAAGCGCCTAGTCCTCCTAGTTCTGAAAATGTTATTATCAATGTTGGTTTGCACCAAGAAGTAAGAACCAAAGTTGAGGTGGTGTGCTCTAGTCTGAAGAAACCACCAGTGTAAGTAACTGTATTTTTCTTTTTCTATCTAGCTGTTTACTTGTTTGAAATACTGTGAGCCTTCTATTATATTTTATTATTTCATTTAATAGGTTCATACCGTCGGTTTCAACTATAATCACAAAAAGCTTTAAGCAAAAACAGCGTAAAAAAGGCACTGCTTGGAAGTGTCTCAATCAAAAAAAGGTGGATTGGTACTAGAGGGAGTTTGAGGTATTACATATAAGTAACTGTACTTTTCTTTTTCTATCTAGCTGTTTACTTGTTGGATTGTTTGGTTGTTAACTTTGAGCATTGGTTAAGTTGAATTGCTACGCCTTGTTTAATTGCGTTGGGCTCGTGTTTGGTATTAGAATCTAGGGATCATTCAATTGCAACCCTACATTTATAAATACATTTTTTTTAATCTTAAATACAGTCATAATATCATTGAAATTAAACTTTTTTACTGTGGAGTCCCATTCCCTGTCGCATAGAGAGCTCTAGTAGTTCTTGGTAGGAGGGAACTAATACTGTAGATAAGGTTCATTGCTATTTGCTCTTCCGCTACGCGAGCACTTAAGAGACTATCTTAGCCCGGATCACAACAATAAATAAGGAGTATCCAAAGTGGGCAGTACTGCAGTACCAGTCCACGACTACCATTTCTGTAACTTAACTACCCTGCCCCCTGTCCACATACATCTTGCAATCATGAGAAGGCATATTAGCATAGAGTATCCCCTTCACTGAGACATACTACTATGTATTACTACTTACTAGTTAATTACTAGCAGTAGCATGATTGGACAAAAAACTAGAAATCTCATTATCATTCATTATTCATTTTTTCCTTATTCAGTTTGGGAGTTTTGGAAGTCCAGTCTTTTGAACATTTTAATTAATTTTCACTTAATTTCCAACATTAATTGCTCCTCTAAATATTGCTTAATTAAAATGCATCAGTCAGGAATCCTACTATAAGAAGGTAGCTAATTGGAGCTATTTGTACGCCCATATAAATTATTTATAGCTTTGTAGATAAAATGGTATATAAGTTCGACTATTTTGGGACAATGCCTTTAATTTATCATGTTATTGCATTTATTTGTAGAAGCATGTTTGTTGGGATCAGCCCACTGCCATCGTTCGTGCTAGCTGGGAGCATATGGCGTCTACTCGTTATTCGGACTGGTTTAGTAAGCTCCGATTGCATGCAGAGTGTTCAAAATTTTACGACCCCGTTGTCTGGAATATATGGAAAGCTCATTGGGAAAAGGAAACAGTGAAGGAAATGAGTTTGATAAAAGCAGCTAACAGGCGTGGTAAAGAAGGCACCACGCCATCTATACATGTTGGCGGGTCGAAATCTCATTTGGAGCATTTGAGGGATGCTTTTAAAGCTACAGGAAAGATGCCAAGTCTTTGGCAGCATTTTAGAGATATGCACCAGAGAAAGGACAAAGATGGTAACAAAGTGTTCTGTGACCCAAAGTCTGCCCGAATCAATGCTAGTTTTCTTAACTTTTTAAATATGTTTAAAGCTAGAAGTTGAGAACCATGCATGCATTCTGGAAATATTCTTAGCCACTCCTACTTGTTTTAATTAAGCTATACAACTTAATTATCAAGTTTGAAATATATTTATTGTTACAAGTCACTTACAACTTAAAACGTTTTAATATAAATTAAAGTGAATGTTGGAAACTTGAACCTCAGTAGCTATTGAAAATGGTGAAAATATACATATTGAGGCTAGGATGTTTCTTTGTTATGCATATGGTTTACTTCTTCAATACAGGAAAAACTTGAACCTTAGTAGCTATATTTATTGTGTACTTTTTATCTTTCAACTTTTCCGATTTAGTTCTTTTTTTTTTGTTATACTCGCTCGATGTTTCTTTATTATGCATATGGTTTACATCTTCAATACAACAGGAAAAAATTGAGGCTAGAATGGGTGAACTTGCGACAGATATGGAGGCTAGAGGCGAGCCAGTAGTCATCGACGAGAACCGGGTTTTTCTTGAAGTTATGGCTGAGCTTGGAGGTGTATCTAAGGGTCGAGTATATGGGATAGTTAATGTAGTGTCTGCTTTGAATGATGAGGCCATTTGCTCATCTGCTGTATCAGTTCCGACTACGATGACGCCAGACCAAATGATGGAGCTAGTGACACGCCTAGTTAATCAGGCTTTTTCTGAGAAAATGCCGGTTGTGGTCCAATCATTGTTACAACGTATCAGTCAAAACACACAACCGTCGCGAGATGCGCCAGCAGATCAATCCGATTTCGGTAACCGCGGAGGTGAGAATGGTGCGGGGGAAAGTGTTGAAAGCGGTGGTGAGCGTAATGTTGGTGTTTATGACGATGCTTAGCATCTATTATGTTATTGTAGTATGTGAACTTATCCTAGTAGGTTATGACTAATGTTTTGTGCATACATCTTGTAAGTATCGGTAGCGTTGATATTTAATTGGTCATGTTAGTATATGAAACATCTGAGTAGGCTATGACTTTAATATTTTGGGCATGTAATCTTACTTGCATAGGAACCGTTGATGTTTAGTGGGTCATGGAAGTATGTGAACCTTTTATGACATTTTAATATTTTGGGCATGTAATATTTGCTAGTATCGGTACTGTTAGGTAATATGAATTCAGTTAAATTTTGTTTATCATTATAGCATGTTATTTGGCTTGTGGATTAGTTTTATTTATATCTATTAATGTTTACTTAATAAATTTATTTTTTATTTAATTAATAAAATTAATTATGTTAATTGTATTAAAATATTTTTTTATTTAAATAATCACACTAGTGTGACGGAATTGGCACGAGTTTGTCATATTGATAAATTTCTAATATATATTAAATTAAATATCAAAATAAAAAATATATTATAATAAAAAAAATTGCGACGGAATAGTCATGTATATTCGTGGGTAACTATTCACTGTTATACTATATTTATATTGTAATTTATTCTATATAATTGGTTTTGTGAGACTTTTGTTACGGAATTTTATACAAAACTTAGAGACGGAAAATCCGTCGCTATAATGTCACTAAATACAAAACTTAGAGACGGAAAATCCGTCGCTACAATGTCACTAAATAAAAAACTTAGAGACGGAAAATCCGTCGCTATAATGTCACTAAATAGCTACGGAATAAGATTTCCGTAGCAAACATTTAGCCACAAGCACTTTAACTACGAAAATCAGAGACGGAAATTTTCGTCACAAAGAGACAATCTGCGACGGATTTCACGTTTTAGCGACGGAAAAATCCGTCGTTGTATTGCTATTGTGTTGTAGTGATATCGTTGTTAAATAAACATTACCATGCATGTTTGCAAAGATAAAATCGAGGTTATTTATTTTTAAAAAAAATATGTAGTTCCAATTCAATGCTTTTTTTTTAATCTAAGCGTGCTCTTAAAAAATGAAGTTTCTTAGTCCTATGTGGTATACTATTGCCATTTGCCCATTAAACATTGTCAACTAGTCGTTATAAGAGAGGTTTGGACCCATCGTTGTGGTTGTAGACTTGTCACTTGTTATTCCAAAGTTTAATTAATAGCTATCTTGTCATGACTTATGGTGCAAAATAAAAAACAGCACGAAGAAAAGAGAGGTTGTAGGGTTTACTTTATTTCCAAAATAATATATCCGTCCTACATTATAACTCGTATACAAAACCGTAATTTTAACCGGTAAGTAACTCGTATCTAAATTGTTAAAATAATTTTTTTCAAAAAATTATATCATATATGTTAACATTTGAACTATCTAGAAATTTTTTGAAATTTTCCGTTTCACCAATTTAGTTACATGTTCAAACCCGGTCAAAACTGCATATAGTAATTATAAATTGGGACGGTGATCTTTCCGAATTACAAAATAAAGGAAAAGAAAAGCAAAAGATTGAAGTAATTAACGATACTAAAAAAAAAAATTACAGTCAAATATGTTAGAAATATGTCGCTAAATTACAATATCTATTAGTAAACACCGTATTGATTAAGCCATTGAGAGGTATATTATGATAACTATTGTGTGATAAGTAATAAAATGTGTGAACAAGGATCGAAGATTGTACAAGAGGTATAACCATTGTACAAGGAAATACTATGACAACTAACGGTCTAACCCGATGTTTCGTAATTACATTCCACTTGGCGAAATCATCATAATTAATTCTAGATACAATCTATATGGGATTCTAATCTATTGTCAATGTTAAATTTGACAAAATATTATTTCATTACTTACTATTTATTTAATCATTAGTCATTGTCAATGACCATTCTAATTGTTATCACCTAGTAAACCAACTCCACCAAGTTGCTGATCATTACTAGTAGGAAAATTTTTTCCATATCCGTTGTATTAAGCAAATAATTTGTAAGGTCACGCTATGCTATCCACCAACTGTAAATGATATAAAATCTATTCTGGTAATTATAACTTGCAAAACAATGCATTTGACAAAAACGCATATTCAAAATTATTAAAAAAAAAAACCCTGTAGGAGTACTAAACATTTGTGCAATTTGGCTTCGTATATCCCCAAATAGGGGTCCCTTTCAACTTTAACTTTCACTTTTCTCAACAAAAATACAAAAAAATAATTTAAAAAAATACAGCTTTACAAAAATACAACAGAAAGAGCACAATCAAGATGGCAAATGACCACCACATTTTATTATACTGGCGAGAATCTAAATTGCATAGATAGTTCTGACTTTTATCCCATAGATTTGACACTTTCTTCAAAAATTTGAGAGCTTAAAAACCTCACAGTCTTTGTATTATAGTAATTTCATCACGTTCAGAATATGTATACTACTTGATGAAGATCACGCACTTGACAAAATTGCAAATAATTTCTTGTTCAGCTTGTTTTTTCAACTTGGAGAAGACTCATAGAATTCACATCTTTAATGTTAGTTAAGTGCGTCGATTAGTACTGCTTATGCGATATGGTAAAGTACCTCGTTCTAATCAACTCGTATCAGGATTTTTTACGTTATTTGGTGCTTAAGAAAATGGTCATTAAGTGAGTTCCAAAGTTTTGGTGCTTAGGTATGTCATTTAAATTGGAGTATTTAATCCCTAAAGTGTGAGGAAGAATATCTCAATCTTCACGCGACTTTGCTGCTTTCTCACAACACATACGCTCAACCACGCACTCACTGAGAAAAGAAAGAAGAAAATTATACAGACCGAGGGATCATATAACTCAATTTGTAGGGTGTTGTGCTAACTTAACCAAGATTTTGGGTTTGATCTTGTAGTCCTAACCGGATGGAATTCTGAAATATGGAACTCAACGTGATCTACTGATACCAAATGGTTATAAATTAAAAAAACCAATTGAAATGTAAATGGACTATAATTCTGGAGTATGCTATTGTACAAGTGTATTGTCCTAATAAGAAAACAAGGGCCTCGTAAACAGGTATGCCTTTGTGTCCTAATTGTATTAGACTGTACATATGGGGATGTATATAAGGTACTAATACTGGTCAAGTGACCAAAGACAACAAATTTGAAGACCTTTAATGCAAGTGTATTGTCAGCTTCAAGAATTATTACTACTTTTTTTTTTTTTTTTGTAGTATTGAAATTGCTGTTGTTTATTAGCTCCCATAAGTATCAAAAGTTTACTGAGAAAATAATTATGAAGCCCAATCGATAAACAGCTGCCGAGATTTAATCAGTTATAACCACAACATTATCAGTTATATATGTCAGGTCCCAAGATAAGCAATTTAAAAATAAGTTTATGTTTAAGCAGAGCAAATAACCGTGATGTTTCTTGAGTTATTTAATGTATAGTTGATGAAATCGGTTAAAATTTATTTCAAAGGGGAAATGTCAAATGAATTTAAGACTTCATCGGCAAAGAAATGTGCTACTCCATTCAAATTAAGTTTCTACTAATAGCACTTTTAGGATCTGCTCTTAGAATACCATAGCATCTATACAGTCATTGAAAATAAAGTGTTCTTTAAGTACCGCCTGCAGGCTTGTTTGGTTGCAGTCTTCAAGCAGAAATGCTGGATATTTTAGCATTACAAAAAAAGGTAAGTTCAACTAATTTGAGACTTCTAGCTTTTTAGGCCAAAAATTTGAAGAAACGCTCATGAGAGTATCATACGACTTTAACCCAATAAATTTACCGTATCACAATCTCAAAATGTACAGAAAATAGGAAGTTCTTCAGACTACATAATAGGAAGCTAAAAACATATTAACATGTGCTTGAGAGGCTATTTGTATTTAAATCTTTATGAGATGAGAGAAAACATGAAGGGGGTGCAGAAGAGTTGAAAGAATCAGAAAGTTGGGAATCACAATAGTTACTTTAACAGGTAAACTTAACTATCAGATTATACTCGAACAGGATTAGGGATCTTAAATGATTATACCAATCTATCGTAAGGTTTTCTTCGAATATGTCACTAAGCATATGGCTGTAGTTATATCACCTACTTGAATTTGAGGGCAAAGGAAAAGTAGTGCGCGTAACCCACCATTAAGAATCAATTAAGCACAGGAGATAGCCTAATCTAGCATTTATACCTTCTAGATAGTGAACCAAAAATAAATTCGTCATGGGAAAAAAAGAACATAAAAAGAACCGGATACCTTTGTAGTTAGCTTAGAGCCAAGAACTTCCTAAACAATGTAATAATGGTATTATGTTACATGCATTAGATTTCCCTCCATTCCTTTCTCGCTCGATGGTTATCACATCCCTAATATTTGCATATATTTATTTATATTATTGTCAACACAGGGAGAGCATTTTGTCTATAAATAATTTGCAAAACAGAACATACATATTGATCAACTATCTAATCATGATACAATTGAATGTCCAGAAAGTCAAATATTACGCACTTACCAGACTACTTAATATTCAGTTCAGCAAAATTATCAGTTAATCAGCTTGATACTCCATATGAGAACCTATTTAGCAGAGAACAAAGATAATTCATGATGCACCAAGTGTTTCTAACACATATATTCGGATTGCAACATCATCTTGTAAATTTCACACTTACGTCTATTCAAAATGCCAAGCCTGGGACAAAAATCAAGCATCAACTAATTAATGTTCTGCTGTTGGTTTCCAAATGTACCCAACATCTTTTTCAAATACCGAATCAAGATAACCAAGTTTGAAACCAATATGAAGGGGAAAATCCTCACTCTAATAGCAATTTCGAATGCCTAAGGTAGCATATAAGCATATTTCCATATCTCAGTTTCTTATAGTTAAACAGTACATACATCAATACTAGTGTCACCGATAAGGCAGTGATCACCCCTCCCATTACCATTAAGAATGAAACCAAAAGAAGGAAGGCTAGACAGCAACACCATGTCTATCGCTACCAGAAAATAAATTTGAGAAAACCGAAATCCAAATGCACCAAAAGAAGGTTTCTACTCCAATTTGCCCGTAGGGAAGTTGTAAATAGGCCCAAGACACAAAAATTTCATACATTTCAGGGATCTCAACAAAAAAAACTAAGAATGAACACATGATTCCGTAAAACCCAAAGCGAAGCTCAAACTTAATATTTTCGATAAACGGAACAGACATAAAAAAACAAAAACAATGGACACGGTACTAAGAAACTAAGATTAGAAAATAGATAAATCCTTACTAGTCAATCCGTAGCTCCAACTTCGAATTCCCCAAGTGCAACCTGTAGAAAGACCATATAATCATAAAATTCAATAAAAATATGTTTTGGTCATCTAACAAACATTTCAGGCATGAAATGCAACTAGAAAGTAGCAAATATTTCGAACTATATATCATCAAATAGCCCCAGAGTTACCATAAGTGTAAATGCCAAGAAGAAAACTCCTAAATCCATAGAATGTGAGCCTAATAAAGTCACCAAACTGCAGTCTTCACAATCTAACATAATTTCACTCTTACCGAATTACACACAAGAATTAGGAATCGATACAGTTGTGATTTGATTAAATCCCTAAACTTCACATTATCAAGAAAAAAAAAGAAAAAAAACTCAACTAAACAAAACAGAAACTCTCACACATTTATCTCAATCATTTCAGACAGTGATTAATTGCAGGAATCGGTACTTCTATGAGGGAGGAAATGAAACTCATATATAAAGTTTAATCCATTAACGAGAAGTCAGCTGTGATGCTTTTACTTTTAAACTAAAATTGCATGTGACAAATCTGTTTTTTTTAATATACAGAATTAAGAATGCAGTGGTCGCCCTTAATTAGTGTCACCAGGATTTCGACGTGGACGTTATTTTATCAGAAACAGTTCCATTTAACAGTTCCAAGGAAAGAGCAATAAACCGGACCAGCCTACAAAAACGAAACGATCCCTCCGTAACCAGTCATCCATAAGATCAAATAAATCTTTTTCATCTTTGGTAAATTTACCAAGGGCTATAGTCATAGTAATCCTCCTATTCAACTACTTCGACCATTTCCGAACACCACCTAATCAATCAAGCAATATTGTATACTATAACACTAGAAAGATGGATGCAGATATCGAGAGAGCATCACGATAATTACAAGATTCTTAGAAGTGATAATTCACTTTGTTGTCGATAAGTTTCTTAAGTGAAGCAATATAGAATGCAACTTGCGACAACTGTCTATCATGGGTTGGCCTGCTTTTTACACCCAAGTCGTACAGTCTTTTAGCCGCTTTTTCAGCTCTAAACTGATAAGAAGCTCATGCCATATACACACAAAAAATGATTAATTATTTTGAACCAAGAAAAGATTTGAATATTTCTTTATAAGTTCGAACCGCAGAGGCGTTGTGCGCCTATATGTGGTGTAATGTTTAAGGCGATTAAAACTTCTATTACGTAGTATCACTTTTTAGATTTGAGGGGTTACTTTATTATATGATGAAACTTTTTATATAAAATAGTATCAAGAGGTTGTGTTTTCATAAATTTCTAAAGACTAGGGACCGTTTCAGTTAGTAAACAAAAGTTACAAAGTTTACTCCACCTAGAGCATCTCCATCTGTATATTACCATGTTAATGTCAACTATAGTAAATATGTTATTTTTAAGGCTACAGACTATACCAAATACGTTACTTTTAAGGCTACAATGGATCATCTAACTATGCCACATCATACATTTTTGTGTAACATGCCAAGTTTTATGTTATCTATCAATGAATTTAACAAGTATTATTTGGTCCATGAGCTCAATGTTTTAGTTAATTGTTATATTCAAATGCGATCCACTTTTATCACTCCTAATTTATTTTATTTTTTGACTTCTTTCAATCAGTTTGTTAAATTAAAACATTGTGTAAAAATATAAATCATACTTCCTCCGTCTCATATCAATAGTCCACTTATGGTTTCGACTCCGTCTGTGAGGAACACCCTTTTTTTTTTTTTTTAATGATAACAAAACTTTATTCTAAATTAATAAAAAAATAGAGTTGTAATAAAAGTTGGATACGAATAAACATAATTTATAGTGAAATACATATCTTTATTTCAAAACAGAAATTGGAAACTTTATTTGGAAATTATCTTACAAGTGTCTTACATAAACAAGTCAAAAAAACAAACTTAATGACTCCGCTCCTCGACCCCTGCTAGATTTGCTTTGTCACTACCGATATCTGAAACAAAATTATATAAGCAACGGGATGAGTATTTTCTTGAAAATACTCAGTAGGACTACTAACTTAAAGAAACTATAATAAAGTATAATATGTGAGTATAAACCGTAACTGCATATAGCTTCCTGCAAAAAAGATGGTTAGGCAAATAACGAGAAAAATATATATTCAATATGATGCATGTTCATAATTATTTTTCCAATAATGCATGTGTCATGTCCTTGAGCCCAAGTTGATTGTGTAATGTCTATCCCATTACACGTGGTACCAAAAGTCTCGCCCCACTCTAGGCGGACCAAACATTGCGAAAAAGGTCATACCCCACTCTAGGTAGACACGTCACACCCCACTCCAGGTGGACATAGTCGCAGAAAAGTCATACCCCACTCTAGATAGACAAGTCGCACCCATCCTGGGTGGACAAACCTCTCCCAAACCGGGAGGATCAATGCAAATGTCATGCCATGATATATCAAATAAGCAAAACAAACTCCACTAAATTTCAGATATGAATCGTTATATACATTTGTTTAATCATAAAACATACCTCAAGTTTGAAAATGTAACGCAAAAGGATATTAAGACAATATTATAATAACTTTAAGGTTTCGAACCCACCTCTAACCGTTAACTGAGCTTGGCTATGTCTCTTGACCTTCGTCACACCCCGACTTACGCTTTTATTACCCACTAAATATAGTAATTTTTCTCTTTCTCTTTCTATATATAGTGTTTATATCTTATGATTATAATACTTTAGTATAAAGAAACTTTGTAATTTTAATATAATATTGTAATATCTATATAAGGTTATAGGTTGCTGATGTATGATGAAGTGTGAGGGGGTGTAGGGGGTATATATAGTGTTGGAAAAGTGACTATGTGTCATGTGCATTAAATGTGCTGAATTTTGTTTTCAGGATATCTGTCCACTAAAAGCTTCCTAGAGAATTCGATATATGTCCAAATGGAGCATGGGATATATGTCTGAACCGACAAGAGAAATATCTACAAGTTTCATGTTTTGCACATTTCCTAATTCGTAAGATAAGTCGGTCTAAATTGTCCTACAATATGACACATATGCTGTTCTGGAAATTTCAGGACACCTGTTCACTAAAATAGTCACAGAGAATTCGATATGTGTCCAAATGGAGAATGGGATATATGTCTGAACCGAAAAGAGAAATATCTACAAGTTTCATGTTTTTCACATTTCCTAATTCGTAAGATAAGTCGGTCTAAATTGTCCTACAAGATGACACATATGCTGTTCTGGAAATTTCAGGACACCTGTTCACTAAAATAGTCACAGAGAATTCGATATGTGTCCAAATGGAGCATGGGATATATGTCTGAACCGACAAGAGAAATATCTACAAGTTTCATGTTTTTCATATTTCCTAATTCGTAAGATAAGTCGGTCTAAATTGTCCTACAATATGACACATATGCTGTTCTGAAAATTTCAAGACACCTGCTCACTAAAATAGTCACAGAGAATTAGATATGTATCCAAATGGAACATGGGATATATGTCTGAACCGACAAGAGAAATATCTACAAGTTTTATGTTTTGCATATTTCCTAATTCGTAAGATAAGTCGGTCTAAATTTTCCTACAAGATGACACATATGCTGTTCTGAAAATTTCAAGACACCTGCTCACTAAAATAGTCACAGAGAATTAGATATGTATCCAAATGGAACATGGGATATATGTCTGAACCGACAAGAGAAAGATCTACAAGTTTTATGTTTTGTAAATTTCCTAATTCATAATAGAAGTCGGTCTAAATTATCCTACAAAGTGACACATATGCTGTTCTGGACTGTTCTGATATCATGTTACTAAAATAGCCACAAATATTCTCATACAAGTCCAAATTACTCAAATTTTATATATTTGGAAAGATAAAACATAGGTCTAGACTTTTCATTTATATCATAAGTTCAAATTATGAGAAAATAGAATCCAAAATGGTAGATCAATCCCGCTTGTCTGCTGTGTTCCTAACTATTTGAACTAAAGTACTTAAAAACTCATATTTACTATAATCGGAATCCAAATATAGTAAAATCTATATCTTATTTTAATCTAATATTAATTATAGAATTTTGAGTGTGTTACACCGTCCCAAATCAATAGTCCGGTTTCATTTTTTACCACAATTTTTCCTTTTCTACCCCTATTTATGAATTTGAAAATTAACAATGGTCTTTGGTTTATTTACCAACATTAAAAGTTATTGACTCATTGACCAATATGGACCAAATTCACATATAACTAATCTATATAAACCTCCATATGTAATTGCACCAACTCTATTCCACCATGACTAAAAATATGAAAGAACAAAAAAAATGAAATCAAAACTTCAAATAGCAGCTAAGGAGAAAACAACGTGAATACTGGTGGCCTAAATGCTTCTTTGGCTGATTTAAATGCTCATTTACTTGATTTGAATGCTCAGCCGTCATATGATTGGTTATATTTCTTTGTAATGAAAATATGAATGTAGTTATGTACTTATATATAGGTTGTAACTTTTTGGTGGAGTGAATTAGTAAAAGTTTAAATTTTAGTGGATGGAATTAGTAAAAGTTTAAAAATTGGTGATTTATCTACTTCAAAGTATTAGTCACTGAGGAGAAAAAATTGGTGGAAAAATTGATCCCACTGAGGGAAAAAATAAAGATGGATTTTCAATAACAATTAATGTTCTCATATGGTAAATGTGGTATACAAAATTGTTAGCTACAAGTGACTACAATTACTAATGTCCATCTGCTTCTTAAATAATTAACTAGGGCAAAATTGGAACAACACTATTTTGTAACTACATTAATCAATTTTTTTAAACCGTATGAAAACCCTAAATGGATTATTGATCGGACGGATGGAGTATTTTTTTATTATATGGTAATTGTTAATCTAATCGTCATTCATAATAATTAGTACTCATATTTTTAGGAAAAATTAGGGTCGGGTCTAGGAAATTATTTAAACTTTAGTCTTGATTTCAATGAATTTTTTAATAGATTCGTTCAATGACTTTCCATAACATTTATTTGGTACTCGTTTGCTAACATGGAAAAAAGAAGCGTATATATGATTCCACAATCTTCTTTTGCCCCTAAAGTTATAAACCCATAAATTATTGTATTACCAAATGAATTTCATTACTAAATAACACTGATTAACAAATTTTTAATAATTTTATTACCAAAATAACATATATTACAATATTAAGTTATAGGTATGAAAGTTTAAGTGTTTCCAATGACCTGGTACAAGTTAAGTTAACATGTGCCAAAGAAAAGTTAGAAGTTGCCTTTCTGCCTTAATAAGGTCATCTAACGGCACTTGCATCAGTTATCTTATATCATCAATTTATCTTAAATATGATAAGATTGTTCTAAAATTATATACGTATCAGTTTACTTATCCATTACCTTAAATATACATGAACTCAAATATCCGTCAAATATAAAGGATTAAGATGTTCCCTTATAATTAAAATAATAATTTCTCTCTCTTATTTTTCTCTAATTTATTTGTACTTTTCACATATAAATTAATAAAATAACAAAAATATGAGTTGTATAGCTGTAATAGAGAAATTTATAAAAAATCTGATAATTTGTATAAAACAAAACATTTTCTTATAAGTTGTAAAAATGTACTTTTTACTTTAAATACGAGAAACTTGTAAGTTATTTAATGTGATTGCTCTAGTAAATTAATTTGGGTTGAAAAAAAATTAATATAAGTATATTAAAATATAGTAATATTTAGTTATGATAATAAATTTGATAGTGAATCTGAAAAATGTATAAAGTTAAATTATTATCCTAAAAATATAAAAATAATGTTAATTAACTTAAATATGAGAAAAATTGTATTGAAACTGATATATTTTGCTACCGTGAAAGTTATGGTGTTTATGTTTATTGTACATGTGCATTGGTGAGCTTGCCCATCTTCCATGGTTTTCTCTCTGTCTTTCGTACTATGTTTAAATCATAATTTTGTTTTTCTAATCCAAATTGCAGTTTCTTTAATATAATTCAATACGAACGTCAACACCCTCCAAAAAAAAACACGACTCTCTATATCATTATATGTACCTTCAACTGTATCGATTTAACCCTTTTTTTTTGTTTCGCGCGTATTAGGTGTTGTCAAGGCAATCTTTAATAATTATATACTAAAGCTTGATGATTCCCTCTCACTTTCTTCAAATTAAAAAAAAAAACTTTTTTTGTAATTTGACATAATGTTTTCACATTTACACAAAACGACAACTTACAACTAATACCTTATAAACTTTCTTATTTTCAGTTTTATAAAACGCGTCAACATTTCTTGCCAAAAACTAATATGAAACGAATATAAGATACCCTTTTGGTTGCTCCAAGTAAAGAAAAATTATACTTCATTTATAAATTGGGGTATCATATAGCAAAGCTGATGCTCTACAATTTTTGTCTAAAACTTTGCAAATTTTCTCAAAATATAAGATAAAGAGTTAATAAGTAAGCTACAATGTTTGCTCTAACTTAAATAGTCCAGCTAAGAGGCTTTTTTTTTCCCCTTTAGCTGAACAAAGAAACTACTCACCATAGTTGCACTATGAAGATAAGCTTTCTTTATGGTGAAATAAAGTCCCTACTCATTGTACCCAAAAAAAAAAAAAAAGTCCTACTCATAAGTCATGCCTAACATTCTACCAACTTGGAAAAAAAATAGTCACTAAGAGATAAAATTGATCAGGAACCAAAATCAACACATCCATCATGCTCTGGAAGTATTTAATTAAGATTTTCTAGATAAAAATAAGACCATGACCAAAGTAAAAAATTAGGTGTAGACAAAGATTTTTAGATAAAAATCAGACCATAGCCAAGTAAAAAACTAGATATAGACAAAGATTTCTAGATAAAAATCAGACCATGGCCAAGTAAAAAACTAGGTGTAGACAGATTTCTAGATAAAAATCAGACCATGGCCAAGTAAAAAACTAGGTGTAGACAAAAGATTTCTAGATAAAAATCAGACTATGGCCAAGTAAAAAACTACGTGTAGACAAAAGATTTTTAGATAAAAATCAGACCATGGCCAAGTAAAAAACTAGGTGTAGACAAAGATTTCTAGATAAAAATCAGACCATGGCCAAGTAAAAAACTAGGTGTAGACAAAGATTTCTAGATAAAAATCAGACCATGACCAAGTAAAAAACTAGGTGTAAACATTGGGAAGGTTGCACCCCTGCCGATAAGAGTTGAGGAAAAAGTAACGTGGCACCCGATCGTCCTCACTTAGCTTCCCATGGGAATCTATTACATCTCCTTTGTAGAATTTTTTTTATGGAATCTTTCATTTGACTTTGTAGCTCAACTTACTCATTATACATGTCTCGTTTACCAACATGTTTAACAATCTTTCCTGCCAGTGAATCAAGGATTATATCTCTTAAAATACACAGATGGGATCTTAAACAACGAAATTTAATTATCATTTGACGATTTAAGGACAAAATTTAGTACAATTTAAGGAGGATTAAAAGTAGGGTTTATTATACTTCAGCTATGACTAATCAATAATCAATTCTGTTTTATACCATCAAATATCAAGTTTTTCTTATAGCACCACATTAAGTTTATGTTATGTTAGGATTCAAGACCCGTTCTGGCATAAGACAGATGTTAGTAAGCTTAGGCATCGGTCCTGAATAAGCCTAAAAAAAAGGAAAAAAATTGTTATTATTTTCAATAAACATCGTTTCTTCCATTAATAACAATATAAGAAAAATCTTTGATACTTGATGGTCTATTTTGAGTAATGTAAAAGACAATATTTTATTTTATTATGACATGCATGATTCAGAATTTGTAATTTTTGTGATTTTTTTTTTCATTACGCAATTTATGAATTTTTTTGAGCAAAGTTAAAAAAGCGCCAAAAAAATGTATGACTTGTATAGGTGTAGAAAAACGCTGTACAGTTAGGATTTAATACAAAACATTTGAGTGATTGGATGGCAAGTGAAGTATTATTTAAATATTTTTAATTCAGAAATAAAATAAAACTTCAATTCAATAACTACGTGAAGATACAAAAATATCATGATATGCTTATATAAGTAATAATTATTGATTATATGTTAATTTTTTCTTACAATGATAAAATATATATAAAATAAAACATATTGTATTAAAATAATTAATGTACCGGATACGTACGTCATCATAAAATTTTAATCTTTTTCGTACGACATACCCGTATATGCACTACAAAATAAAGTTTGATTTAGTGAGAATCAAAAATTGTCACAAGCCTGTCGTTAATTTAAAAAGTTATCACAAATCTGTCGCAAATTGACTAAACTGTCACAAAGCCGTCACAAAAACAGTCGTTAATAAGCTCGTAACAAAAAATACCGTCAATAATTCCGTCGCTATTTGGGTATTTTTTTTGTAGTGATGGTACCGGGTACGGGTATTATAACCGTACTTGTGCAACATATGTTTTCTGGTAAAATATTTGCTCATATTATTTAACTGTTATATACGAACTACGTACAAATTCGTTTGGTTAATAACTTCTATCAAAATTACTTCAATAAAAATTTCAAAATCATATAGTTTAACAATTGAACATATATGAGATTAACTTTAAAATTTTAATTTTACGCAATCTAGTTGAAATTTATTTCTCGCCAAAATTGCAGTAAGTTTCATGAAGTAGTAGGGGAAAAATACGATTAGTATACTCTACTGCCTGTGCTTAACGATTTTGGTACAATTGAGATACTAAACTATCATAATGTTCATAATTCAGGTACCGCTATTAAATTAATTGGATGGAAATTAGTTTCACTTTTCATTTTGGTCCTATTCTTTGTCATTTGTATAAATCTAACCCTTAATTTTCTGAAATGTCTCATTTTAGTATAAATTAAAAAAAAAATAGATTTTTTTAAAAAAAACTAAAAAGAATAAAAAAATCATTTTTTTTTTGAAAAAACCTTTAAAAAGCAAGAAACAAAAAAAAAAACCATGAAAAAATGGTAAAAAAAACCAAGAAAAATCTAAAAATAAAAAATAAACCCCAAAAATCAAAAATCACAAAATAATGAAAAAACGTTCAAAAAACTCGGAAGTCCGTAAAAACCCGAAAAACAGTGAAAAAATTGTTAAAAATCCAAAATCAGAAAAAAAAATTCGAAAAAGTCGAGAAAAGCCGGAAAGTCAAAAAAATATAAAACAAACTTTTAAATAACTTGCAATTGTTTACTGTTATTTTTAAGTCATTTGAAGTCATTTTTAGTCATTTCATTTGGAGTCATTTTTAAGTCATTTGAAGTCGTTTTTAGTCATTTGAAAACAATTGCAAGTTATTTAAAAGTTTTTTTACATTTTTTGTCTTTCCGGCTTTTCTCGACTTTTTCGAACTTTTTTTTTATTTTTTTGTGATTTTGGATTTTTTGATTTTTCTTGGGGTTTTAATATTTTTTTTTACTGTTTTTCGGGTTTTTTTACGGGTTCCCGACTTTTTTGAACGTTTTTTCATTGTTTTGTGATTTTTGATTTTTTGATTTTTTAATTTTTAGGGTTTATTTATTTTATTTTTTTACCGATTTTGAGTTTTTTCGGGTTCGCGGATTTTTTTTATTATTATTTATTTATTTATTTTATTTTTTTTGGTTTTTAAAATTTTTCTTGGTTTTTTTTACCATTTTTTCGTGGTTTTTTCGGATTTTCTACTTTTTTAAAACTTTTTCAAAAAAAAAATTGGTATTTTTATTTTTTTAGTTTTTTTTAAAAAAATCCTGATTTTTCTGAATTTATACTAAAATGAGATATTTTTGAAAATTAAAAGTTAAATTTATACAAATTACAAAAAATATGACCAAATAAAAAATAAAACTAATTTTCATCTAATTAATTTAATGTCGATAACTGAATTGTATCTCTATTTTAATATAGTGATATAGTGATAGTACGTTGCTTACTAATGCTATTCGTAATAAATACTTTTAAAATACTTTACCACGTGAACAAGCGTGGGAATAGCTGACCTGGGAAGATTTTATTGGCCACCTGACTGACATTAATTATGTACACATTGTACGGACATTACTTTAAATTAACCCCTTGCCAAAATTCATTTATGGGGACCAATACAGTGCGTTAATTTTACGTGTAACGCCTTGCACCATCCACGTAATCACAACATAAATGTTGACAAAAAATTAAAAAAGTGACTTGTATTATCACTTGGTCCATCCCGTCCCTTCCATTTAATTGTCCATTATTAAATTACGTGTAATTTTGACTGGTCAATAACTTATATCATAATTATCGGAATTAAAAATTTTAAAACTTGATCATATAGCTTAAATATTAAATTTTATGATTAAATTTTTTAAAAAATCATTTTAAAAATTTTGATACAAGTTATAAAACAGTAAAAATTACATGTAGATTTGTAATGAACAATTAAACGGTAACAGAGGCAATAAATCCATAATATTAACTAAGCATATTTTTTTTTTGCATACAATACAAGTTTATTTGAGGATCAACGAAACATTATACTAGTATTTTTATTTTATTCACCATTGAGATATGATACATAAATCCATAATTATTTAATTGTTATTAATTTCACCTCACCACATAAGTTGGTGTTTACCATTGACACAACCCTTAACGTGTGACACTATAATGTGAATTAAATGAGCCATTTAATGGATGTAATGGGAAGACAATTTAACAATATTAGTAAACATCTGACACATAAATGGTTTAAAGTGTAACTTTAGGCACAACGATAAAACTAATTTCCTCTTTAAACACAAATTATCCAAAGTATTCAACAGCGACTGGGTAGAGCGGGTTGCAGGTCAAACGAAAAATGTATTATTTTAATTTGAGCTAATATAGTAGAATACTATATTTAATTTATAACCTAATTGGTCCCAATAAGGCAAAACTAGTAGTAGCGCACACCAAGAACTAAATTTGGAAAATGAAACATCTTTGGTGGAAGAGAGAGGAAACGTGTCTCAATAAATAATCAATTTACGTGTCAATTTTATTATATTGATTCTTTCTTTGTTGATTGGCAAAACCTACTATTTACTTATTCTAATAAAAATTAAATGTTTTAAGTTATTTTTAATCTGTCGGTCCTGAGATTTTTTTCCCCAGTACTAAAAAATATTGTGATATTTTTTCAATTGTCGTTCTACTATGAAACTTCAAAATAAAATATTTTTAATAGTAGAATGATCAAAAATTAACTGTCAAACAAAAAAATTCATTGATATAATAATATATAATTATGCCCTTTAATTTACCTGTAATTTTTTTTACTAGCATATACTTAAACGAATAATTTTTTTTATACATATATAATTTTTTTTTCTCGGCATCATGTGGTCCTGGTTGACCGAAATCGTGAGGTCCGGTGCGGTCGCATCTCTTGCACTCCGTCAGGACCACCCACGTTTTTAATATTAATCATTGATATTTCTTTACATTTATCATTTTCTCATAAGGTAGTGTTAATTAAGAAGTGCAATCTGTTATTTAACCTTTTTGCAAACGTATAAAAGCTTAGTCCATGGAAGAACATCAGTAAAGCCTTACAAACAAGGTTTAATCTCAAACGTCTTTAGAGCGATGATACCTCTAATGTGAGGATACTCCCAAAACCACAAGAAAATGTCGGCATATCAATATTCATTATTTTGGATGGAAACCGTTGAAAAGGGGGGGTGTGGTTAAATTTTTTAAAAACAAAATATATCAACTAATTAATGTTGCTAAAATTTAACGATATTTGTGACATTTTCTTGTAGTGGGTGATATTACCTACAAAGTGAGAGTTAATTATAATTAGAAAAACATTATATAAAAAATATACAACATGTACAGCTAATTAAGTAAATACTAGTAATAAATGTTTTGACAGAAACATAACACCATACAAATAGAAAGTAATGGGAACAATGCAACTACTTTCCTCTCCCCCTTTCTTCTGTTTTAATTTGGAATGCGTAAGTTCAAGGCTTACTAAAAGAAGACCAATGATAAGGTTTCAAGTCCTTTTTGGTCTTTCCTTTAAAATATTTCAGATATATAACCAATATATAAACAGACATATCGTCCATTTATATTCATTCATTTGCTAGGGTTCTAAACATTTCTCCCTTTTCTTTCCCCTTTTTTCTTCTAGGGTTACTAAACTTTTTACTCTAAGATCTGCAAAAACCAAGTAAAGCTCTCAACTTTATTAAAATTTCTTCTTACTCATTAAAATTTAAAAGGATTTCTCATCTTGGTTCTTGTGGGATTTTGTTTTTCTATCTTTGTTTGGTGAGAATGGTGAGGGGGAAAACTGAGCTTAAGAGGATTGAAAATGTAACAAGTAGACAAGTGACCTTTTCGAAACGAAGAAGCGGCTTACTGAAAAAAGCCTTCGAGCTTTCGGTTCTTTGTGATGCTGAGCTAGCCCTAATTGTTTTTTCTCCAAGGGGAAGGCTTTACGAATTCGCTAGCTCAAGGTAACCTTAAATCCTTAAATTTACTTCTAAATTTTTTTATTATCAGTTAATTTATAATTACAATTAGGTCTTGCTAATTGGTTGGCTGTAGTACTTTAACAAGATAAGCTTGAAAATGAGGATGAGTGGGAACAAGAACTACATATTCCAGATTTTTTTTATATAACCGGCAGAAGGGAAAAACCCCCCACAAACAACAAATAATAAAGAGTACCAAATTGTAACAATTACAATATACATATTCAAGAAATTTCTTCCAGAGAATAAAAACAAAAAGTGTGTATTACTTGAGATGTCCCTATTAAGTTTTCCTTTTCTTAATTCTTTGGATATTGTACTTGATAAGCATTTTACTCTCTTTTATGTGTAAGTTTAGTACCCCTGTGCTCTCTTGATAACCGAGCTTTTCCATTGATTTTTAACTAGTATTACTATTCATTGCTCAATACTTTTTTTTTTATCCCTCGTTTGGAAGTAAAATCTGCGAAAATTCGCAGGTGACAGGGTTCGAACCCTGACGGTGAGTGTGGTATAGTCGGGTAACAACCACTTATTGAGGACTTTGAAATGCAATTTTGTTACTTTATTTTGGGCTGAATTCCAAACTTCAAAGTACGATCTGTTTTTATGTAGCACATGCAATATCTCTTGAGAATGTTACTTCTCTTGTTTCTAAAAATGTAGAAACTCATCTGCACTTTAAAATCAAAAAATAAATAAACATACGCCGGTAACAAGCTAAGAAACCTTGCTGGTTATGTCTCGGTAATTAAATGTCTACTAACAACATGATACATGCCTATGTACTATTAGCTCAACATTAATTAGTACTGTATGTTGTATAATCTTTATATCAATAGGTACTTTGACATATAACGAAACAAGCAAACAAGCTGACTTCTTGAGCAAAACAAGCTAAGGTTCGATAGTGATCAACTTAATTTTGTAGTTTTAGCATAAAATACATTATTTTTAGCTCAGTTAAACCCCAAGGCAACCTCACTGTCTGGATCAGTTTTGCTATGCTAGCAGCTTGTCAATCACCTTATCACTGTTTTAGAAAGCACGCTTCCTAATAAAAAGGCTCGATTCAAATCTCGACTCAAAGCTTAAACGAAGCTTAGATAACTCGTTTTTCCGCTTTAGGTCGGTAATAGCTTACGCTTTTTATGCTTTTAGCGTAGCTCTTGCAAAACCAAAACCCTTTAGCCAAGATTTCACTTTTTAAAATATTGATCATTATATGGATTTTTTTTCCTATTTGTCTTCTCATATTAAATATTTCCATATATTTAGCCACATCTTAATACTAAAAGTTTAAATCTTAAATTTGTGAAATTGTGGAGGGTATACACGATATAATCACGGTTAGGATTTAGTATGCATAAAGTCATATCACCAATAGTCTAAAAAAACTGATTTTCTTCATTTCACTAAATAATATGAAAATCGAGAAATTTTGAAGATTTGTTTATATTCTATGCGCATATAAGCGAGATGGAAGAAAATTAATTGCTATTTCTAAGTATATCATGTTAATTAATTATATGTTTGTTGATTTTATAGTTAGAGATCAATCAAGAAATAAGCTTCTCTATCTGAGTATAACCCTAAGAAATACTTCCTCCTAATTGAAAATACATGTATAATTACTCGACACCTTTAAACTTCTAGGGTACATGTCAGTTTCTAATTGAAATTCCTATCCGCTGTTCTAGATGCAGTTTTGCAGTAAGGTTCCAAGTGGGGTTGGAACTGCAGTTGGAACCAAGTGTATAAGGTTCCAAGTAATGTTGGAACTACAGTTGGAACCAAGTGTATTAATGGACAGAACTGTTTTAAAATTAAATGTACTTGAAAATAATTCACACGCACATTTAACAACGGAGTTCACCTAACTAGGCTACGTCTCCGGGGCACTTACCCAGATTATGATATTATAAAAAGCTTACAATATATGACTCAAGTCTTAATGAAAAACTTAGACTCCCTCTAGGTTTTTCTGCCTATCACTATATTGCTCCTATTCTATAACTATCACTTATAAATCAATGGCATCCCACCATTGTTTTCTTTTTAAAGCTCACGTGTATTCTCTCTAGAAAATAAGTTCTTTATAATTTAGAACACACACATTTTACAAGCTAGGTTATCAACTATTTATACAAGTAAAACAATCTTCTTGCTTCAAGATCTTTTATGATTGCTTTGACTTGTTTTTGATTGGCTTCAATCTTTCCATGTATGAGCAAACTCTTCAGCGTAGGATTGACTCCAATTTTCATAAGTTAATACCTGTTAAATAACTAGCTTGGAAATAAGAGTTAGTCTTTTCCTATAACTAGGAAACATATAAAGATAATATCTTTTAGAGATAATATCTTTCCATATATATATGAAACACCTAACTCCATATTACAATCAATCTTTAAACATATCATACTGATTTGATAAGGAACAAAGATTGAAATAAGTGATAAGGATAATCATAAGAAATAGAGATATATATTAAAAGGAAACATAACCTTATAAACTAATCTCTTTATATCTTTTAGAAAACATCTTTCCTTAACATTTTGATATTCTCAATTTACGCATATTAAACCTTTTAAGATCATATGAGAATATATTCTGCATACTTTAAAACAAATAATTATCATTAAAGAATAGTAATGCAAATTTACAGAACTAGACAGAATTCTGCAGAACAGCAGGTTGGAACTGTGGTTGCAACTGAGTTTGCAACTGCTACTTGAAACCACCAACACTGTCTAATCAGGTTGTAACTGAGGTTGCAACTGGTACTTGAAACCTAACACTACTGTCTTAGTAGGTTGTAACTGAGGTTGCAACTGGTACTTGAAACCTGTCAATACTGTCTTAGTTCTTAATAACAGTTAGCATTTATCTAGTAAAAACCAATAGACAATAAACAATATTTAGACCAGAAATCTGGTCCTAACACTAATGTTCACACGATGTTATTTTCATGAAATTGTCAAATGTCTACATTTGGGGAGTTCAAAATTTTGGCATGCTTAGGCGACATATAAATTAAATTTGACATTTTTGACTTGATATTTATCTATTTTGATTATATTTTTCAGTCTTGACCAGACAATAGAACGGTATCAATGTACCTCAAAAGCAGTGGAAAGTGTGAGAGATTTACGCGGAGCAGATCCTCAGGTAAGCAATTATATCATTCTTCAGTTACTGATATATACAATAATTACACACAAGATGAATATTAATATTTGAATGATTAGTTATAATTAGTTCAGTTCCATCAACTAAATAGTAAATCACCATCTTTAAGACAATAATGTTTATGAATATATATCAAATGGCGCTCCTCATAGACTCTCACGTACAACAATAATGTATATGAACTGGACCCTTATTTTAATTATAACATTTTGTGTTAGCATATTGTTTATTTCATGAAGATGCACACTACCAAATTTAGACCAATGTGGTTGGTTCGAAATGCTAATATTTTTACTTAAAGAGGAACAATTACATGGTCTTGAGCATTGCATATCCTTATACGACCTCAATAAATAAGATTTGTAGTATATATGATTTGTAGACCTCAATTACATGGTCTTGAGTTTTTTTAGTATTAATCAGTCATACAATCATACTGTACTGTGATTTTTTGAATGGCCAAGAAAGTAATCATTTACATTGATATTTTATTAAAAGCCCTTTTGCTTGGTTTACAAAAAACTAGACTACAGGGAAGTGCAACCACAAGCAGTGATAGATCCAGCAAAGCTAAAATGGGAAGAGTCGATATTTTTTATGGTCTCCTTTTACAGCATGTGAGGGACTAGTTTTCTGAACATAGATTATGACGTCAAATTAATTTTCATCATATGTGAAGGATGGAACATTAAGTTTTTAAGGACATAAAAAAAAAACTTGATTTTTTCATATTTTTTTTTTCAAAATGGCATGTTTAATTAAAGTATGAATTCCTTCTTTGACCACAAAATCTCATTTCCTATGAAATAACTTCTTAACCATTTTATCATTCATCTTCTGATGTTTAAAAATTGTTTTCTTTTTGAGAAATGGGAAAGTGTAAATGTCGTCAAATACTTAGGTCTCGTTTGGTTGCCGGACTAATTTTGATGAGATTACATATACAATGGGATAAGAGGTGTACTACAAATTTGAGAGTATTTCTGGTCCGAATGACTAATCCGACCAAAGTGTTTGTTTGCATTGGTTTTGCAAAAGGACAATTTTTTAAAATTACGACTTTGCCCGTTCTTTAAACAAAGTATACAACTAACAAAAAACAATGAACAACAATAGATGTTTAACAATAAAATATCACATACAGGGCAATTTTACACATTAACAATTAATAACTATTTTTTCAAAGAAAATATAATAAAGTCCCACAATATAAATAAATAAAACAAAGTCACTAGACTATTAATAAATCTAGTAGAATCAAACAGCCAGATTTGCAATAACAATTCTCAAGACATCAATTTTATCGCGAATTATAGAATAGATCTGAAAAAAATGCTGAATTTTATACACAAAATAAATCATATTTGAAAAATATTAAAGGAAAAAAACTTGTATTTTCTTAAATAAAAAACACCCCTGACCTTTATATATAGAGAAAAAACATCAAATGAATGGAATATGAATTGGTTGTGTGAATGATGAAAATGAGTTGAAATGGAATGAAAGAGTACGAAAATTAAATTTGAATAAAAATGATTTTTAGATCTACCATGGTTGATATATGAATGTGTGTATTGTATGCATATATATCATCTTCTCATGTATGTGAGAAAACATAGAGAGAGAGTTGTGACACAGGTGAAAAGAAAAAGAAGAGTAATTAGGGATATAATAAATAAGTTATTGATAAGTATTTGTAGTTCAATGTAAAAAAAAGCAAGCAAACAGAGTATTAGTGGGGTCAGTATTATTTTCAGTCCAATCCCACCCTTTATGTCCAGTAAACAAACGGGGAGTAATATGTGCATGTCAAAGATAAGCTAGGTGTGAAAAGCAAAATGGTGTGGAAGAAATAATATTTGATTTGCCATGTGTTTTTTTTTTTGTGTGAACAGAAATAGTCAAGGGGTTTTATCTCACAAAAAAAATAAATTAAATGCTACATATCATAGGTGTCCCAAATTTGTATACTTTGATTTAGGTTAAGTTTCATGACATTTATTAAAGCCATGCCAAATTTAACAATTAGCATGTACTTGTATGCCTAACCTACATGTATATATTTTCTATTATTAGCTTACCAGTAGAAGGTTGGCTATATATGGCCTTAATTGATAACAAAAGAGTGCAACTTACCTCTAACTAGCCTGTTTCTTCAAAGGAAGAGCATAGAATTTCTGAAAATTATATACTACATCCATCCCATTTGACTCCGTCACTACGGAAAATATCAAATATTAAGAGAACATCATGATTACATTGATTTTTAGTTTAAATTAACTTTTTTTGCCCTTATTTATTGTTTGATTCTTTTTATGTTATTTTTGCAAAATGGCAAAATGTGAAAAGTAACAAAAAGTTCATTTCTATTTTAGGAAAGTGCCCCAATAAATTGGGATATCAAAAAAAATAATACTGCCCCAATAAATTAAAACGGATGGAGGATCTCTAACTTTATCTCCGATTAATCAATAATAGTTTGACCTCTCACTTTGCAAGTATAACTATCAAGTTCTTTTTCGTTTAAATCTAGTCCTAACTATCTACAATTTCTTAGAGCTCTTGTGACAATTTGAAATGAGGGAATCAAGAGTTAAAGTCCAGAATATGCCGGTGTCTCCCCCAAAAATGCCTAAGATATATTAGGAAGATAAAAATAACAAAGAAGTTTAGTGACAACTATTGTCCTTCGTCTTTGGGATCGTGTATCCCTAAAGGAGAAGGATGAAAAGAACGCCATCGGAGTGAAATAGAACAAATTTTTCGCATCGTAGCATATCATATTATCGGCAACAAGGAGTGTGCTAATCTTGGGACAATTTTGTTGTTGTTGCTAACACTTCAAAATCGAGAATATAAATGCTTTTTGTCTTCTCACAAACTATCATACTTGTTGTAATGTAACCATGAGCGAGATAATCTAAGAAAGAGTAATAAACACATGGGAGATTTGTGTAGAAAATTGAAGATGTTTGCTTAAACGCTTGTTTATGTAGGGGCTTGTTTGATTGTACCTTGAACAAACCTATCTGCTTGTTTTCTTGCAAGTCACATGAAGCTAGTTACCGAACTGAAGTTACATTTAGTTTCCTTTTGCTTTTCTTTAAGTTGGGTTTTTTTAAAAGATGACCAAATAATTTCTCTTAAACTCAAATTAATAAGCCATCTTATTTGTTATAAGTTGGTACTCAAACGAAGGCCCAGTCAGTAACAAAAATAATGAAATCCTTTTATTACTAAAAATAAATAACCCTCTGTGACTCTCATATATATCAAAAAAGTGAAAAAAGAGAGAAGAAGTTAAAGATGCACTTTAAAATAGTTATTGTTTGTTACTACAGTAAGTTGTTAAACGGACAGGTTTGCCTCTTGTTTAAGAAACTGCCTTTATGATAATAATCTATCCATAACCATGATTATATATTTGGAACTTGCTTTGTATATTTGCAGCATTTGGAGGAAAAAGTTTTTTCTATGACAAAGCAAATAGAACTCCTTGACATCTGGAAAAGGTTGGAGTATTAATTTGAAAAATTATTTAATCAGTTAAATTGATGATATATAAGTCTCAAGTTACTGGGGTTTTCACATTCATGTAGACGGCTTTTGGGTGATGATCTGGATTTATGTTCCATCGAGGAATTACAACAAGTAGAAGACCAGTTGAAACATAGTTTAAGCTCTATTGGGGCAAGAAAGGTATGTTACTCCTTCACTTAATGTATATATAAACACACGCAATCGCCGGAATGTGTGTGTATGTACATGTGTTTATCAAGAAGCAGTATGGTAAGTGGGAAATAGAAGTGTCAAGTTACGTTTCGAAACTTGTTGAGATGGTCTCCTGAGAACCGTTCTTTCTAAATACTGATAGGAAAACAAAAGCCTTTTATGTATTGTGAAAATTATGTCACATAAATGGCTTAAAAGCTCATTCAAATTGAAGTAAGAGACATGTCAACATTTCATTATTTTTCTTCATTATTTTTTTCTTATAAAGAATAGTTCTTTAAGCTACAGCGCGAATTTAAGGAACCTACATGCATAAACATCTAGAGTTGTATGGTTTCTCATGATCTTGACATATTTTAGTGTCATATAGGCCTTTTTTATTTGTTTTTGTGGGGGTTTCCCCCCACTTTTTTATTTTTCTTCATATTAATAAAATAAAATTGTGGTTTTCACCACCATTTTTTTCCTAAAAGAATCTTGAGTTAAATGGCTCTTTGGTTCTTCTGTTCTTGTTGGTTTGACGAATATAATGTCCCTTCTAAGCAGATGAATTTAATATCATGGCTTCAATATTTAATAACAGCTCTTTCCAAAGTATTGACACCAAGTTTCTCGATATTTTCGAAACCAAATTAGTAAAGACACTCTTAGCATTTTGAAGAGAGTTCTAGGAAGCAATCTGTTGACACCTTCAATTTGTTTATTTCTTGCCAAAAAAAAAAGGTTAGACAGATCAACATTGTAATGATTCACATTGCTTTTTCACAGAATCAGTTGTTCAAGGAGAAGATTATTCAACTGAAAGAACAGGTAGATATGAATTTTATTGGGTATATATATCTTTGTAGCCTTGAATCATCTGCAGCTGACTAAATATAACTTTTCCGATTTTTGCTACTCTACATTTAAAACCAGGAATACATTCTTGCAGAAGAAAATGATAGATTGCGGGAGCAGGTAAAGTACATTTATTCAATTTGATGCAAAAGTTAAAAAAAAAAAACTAGGAAAAGCTCATGATATTAACATTTTACAAGGCTGTAGTTGTAAATTAGTTAACCAAACATGCTTGTTTTTTTACATTTCTTAAAATATATAATATATATTACATCTCATACTTTAATCTAACGAGCTCTTCACTTTCCAGTTTGGTCACATGCAGGAGTCACGACCAAATGTTCAAATTGTGCGACAGCTACCACTTATAACGACTAGAGATCATGTTGAGACGCAATTATTCATAGGGCCACCTGCCAATTAAAATACTACATACTAATTTCACTAAATTTGAATTCCTAAATTGGTATATCTTCAGTCTTCAGTCTTCACAAATAACAATAAACTGACCCATCATTAATGGGGGGAAACTGTAATAGCAAATCATTAAATAAAAACATTACATGAAATTAACTTGGTTGTTGTTGCGTCATTCTTCATTCATTTGTATGGAATTGATGGGGTTGATGTATGTGGAAGCTAAAATCGGACATTGGTAGTACTATTGAAAGTGTTCAATTGAATTCGACAATTAGCTTTTGTTATCACAAAATGGCATTAAGATAATTCGATGGCTTTGAAATTATACAAACAACAAAATCGTTCCGTTACACGATAATATTGCTATTCTTGTCGTTATAAAGTTACTTAATACTTTAGGTACTTCCAAACAAGCTAGTATCATTGAAAATACAGTACCATCCTTTCATTTTTGTACTGCAAACCCTTGAATTTGTTACTCTTATAAAAAAGTTCTCAAACTATAATAGCGGAAGCAAAGTAGGCGCAAGTTTGTTACACTTCAGAAAAAAATTACTCAGAGAGAATAATGAGTGATCGATGACGTTAAAATCTTATACTTTCTGGCGAGATTAATTTACGTGTAGTACATATGTATATACCCACTTACTAACGCTCATGTTCGGATGTCTACGGATTTGAGGATTTCTGCTATGATAGTTATATATTCTCTCAACCATATTATTTATTCTCGAGTCCTGGAATCTGTATTATAGTCTATATATACTATGAGTCTGTTTGGCAACATATTTTTTTAGTTGATTTTTGGATTTTGGATTTTTAAAATTTATGGGTGTTTGGCAAGTCAGATTTTTCAGCTTCTAAGAATATGATTTTTGGATTAAAAAGGCTAAAAAAATTCATATTTTTAAAATCTATATTTTTAGTGATTTTTAAAACAGATTTTAAAATCTGATTTTTAATCAAAAAATCTGTTGTCAAACGAACCATATATATATATATAGACTACAACGCACATATTATTTATTCTCTCAACCATCCCAATGCAATTGATAGTTATATATTATTTGCGATATCCCGAGTTTCTTAAATTTGAAGTTCAAATAGATAACAAAGTTTTCTTTTTGTAAATAGTGCTACAACAAAATTCTTGACTTAATTAAAGGACATTATAGAGAAATACAAGCCCACTCATTGTTTTTTCTTAAAATAGAATTGTCTTCAGACTAAATTGAGACCGAATATATATATATATATATATATATATATAGTCAAATAGAGTTTTTTCTTTTGCTAATTAATAGAGCTAGTAATCAGTGAGATCTTTCATTAACCTTTTTTTAAATATATAATAAAAAGTGTGTGCCTATAAACAGGGAAAACAAAGAACAATATTGTGGAATTTTCTCTAGCTACATTCCAAGAACATCTCTCGTGTTTATTATTTTGTGATTGAGTGCAAGCAACAATAACACATGATTGCCGTGAGAGATGTCATTTGACAAATTATACAGTAGACTTTAATTAATTTTTGGCAACTCAAAATTTCACTGGGACAGAGAAATTACTAATCTTTTGGATGATCGTTCAAGCTCCTCCGGCAAATGTCGGAGGGACATATAGTTACCGGGAATTCGTTTCCCCTTTAAAAGATTGTGTTTTATGTTTCTCATTTCTCGCTAACTATTATTTCACGAGTAAATTTTAGATTTTTTTCTTCTTTTACATTACACGTTTCCATTTTCTGCTTTGTTTCGCGCTACGTCTCCCTTGTTACATGGGAGAGTGACAACGAGGATGAATGCGTCACTCAGATATATATTTGGAATGCGTCACTTTTTTATGTTCTTATGCGGTCACATAAAAATGCTCCGAGTACTATAGAATCGGTACTTTATTTTAATCATATGTAGTAAACGCGTTTCTGGAAGCAACCGTTGAAGATCAATGGGTAGCAAATTTCTCAAGTGATGCCCTAGACCCAAGCTGTGTAATCCAATTAGGAATTGGATGGTGTTATCGTTGTACATTCTCTGAAGGTGCAACTATTTCTATCTAGCATAGTGTTGTAACACAGTAATAATTAATCTTCCAAGAGGAAAAAACAAGAAAGAAAGAGAATTTGGATCTTAATTTCTTTTAAATTTGAAAAACTGATTGTATATATAGATGACAGTATCAAGTTAATGGATATTTTTTGTGGTCTTTTAATTATTCTTGTTTTTTTCGTTCTGACTTGTTTGGTGTTACGAGGTACGAGAATATCAAAGCAGCTCGCGATTAATCATGGATTAGTGTGTACCACAAATGTCCGGAAATACAAACGTGCGTGACCGCACGAGCTTGGAAAGGATGTCAATTATAAAATAATAAACAGTAAATTGTGTACATAAATACTAGTATTTCCTAAAAATGAGAGCAAAATTATGATAGATACTGAAATAAACGATAGGTTACAGTTGAGAAAGTTATATAAGCCAACTATGAGGACAAACGGAAAGACCGTGCAATTTTCCAATCATTAAAAATGAATAAATTTCATGAAATGGGTATATCCCGTCATGGTTCGTGTGATTGATGTGCAAAGATAATGTGTTTTTTTATTTGTGTATGAATCTTATATATATATATATATATTTATAATCTTATGTTTTTATTCTTGTTATTACATGAAATAATCTTGATCATTAAAAGTAATTAAATGAAGGGTTCTGATTGATGTGTAAATATAATGTGTTTTTTATGTGTGTAATTTATCTTATATTAATTTTTTTATTTGTAATTTTTTAAACTATCAATAATATTTTGTAAATATTTGTTTAAAGTTATCATAATACTCGAGACATAAACTGTATATATATATATATATATATATTCTATTATAATAAGTCAACTTAAGTCAAATGAGCCTGCCCAATTTAGCCATTTTTTTTTTAAAAATACCCATATACTTTTTTATTCATTACAATCTCACATTAAAAAAATAAAAAAATAAAATAAAAAATAAAAACTAATAACATTATATGTCTCTCTTTAACGACCAAACATTTTTTTAAGTCTTATACTATATTTTTTTTGTAGTATCCATATATTTGTATCATAACTATACTTATTTTTTATATTTTAATTGCAGTGCGCGTCACACACGCAACGCGTAGGTCACGATTAATAGTATATATATATATATATATATATATATATAAAGTACCTAAAATGTTTGATCGAGCCTTGATATGCTTAGGCCTATAAATAATTTCGAAGTAAATTGTTCACAAGTCTGGACATTTATAATGATTAGGATGTGAGAGGGAAACATCACGTTTAATCAGCACATTTCCCGTTATTTTCGTTTTTGGAAAGAAATCAAAAAATCATTCAAACAAACTGATTTATTAACATGGAAGTGATTGTGGGTCTGGTTCGATTTTTTGGATAAAAAATATGATTTTTAAAATCCAAAAATCCAATAATTAGATTGATTCTGTATTTTTTGAATTTTTTTAATTAAAAATCTGAATTTTAAGAATAAAAAAAAAATCTATTAACCAAACAGCTATTAAAAAATCGGCATTTTTAAAATTCAAAAATCCAAAAATCACCCAAATGCACTCACACGTGTGCATATAAACCATGTGACGGGCCTTTATCTTCCGTACGTTTGTGAAGCAGTCGTCGTCCGATATTGCCGGGAACCTGTTTAATTTCTGATTCAGAAACTCGTAGGCATAATGTTGGTGATTCATCGCAAATTACCAACACCATGTTGCGGTTGAAAATGGTTTGTCAGGTAATTCCTACTTCATTTTTTTAAGTGTAAACTGCAATCTTTATACAGTATAACTTTTGAGATATCTTATTTACAGTTACAGATGAATTACGAGTAGAAGTTGATGTACATAAGTTAACGTAATTAATACTCCAGTAATGGAAGCACTATTGTTACTTCTTATTTGTCTTTCCATGATTTCTTATTCCAGTTGAAAATCTAATCTCAATCTCTGACATAAGCGTATAAAATCGTCATTTCACATTATTAGACAAAACACAAAAGTGCAATATTTTTCTTCAATTTCGAAAATTGAAATATGCCAGATTGGTGAACGAAACACTAAAATTTTCATAAACAAAACATGCAGTCACACCCGGTATATATATATATCCTCAATCATTTTTATGGATCCAAAGCAGGAAAATTTAGAAAAAAATGGACTTAATATCCAAGTTAAAACGCCAAATGGCACGTGTTAATTTATTAAGGTTTTTTTTTTTTTGAAATGAGTATTAATTTATTAAGTTGTACGTGTAAAAGTCGCAATAGAAGTTGAGTAGTTGAAGCAATTATAGTCATAAGTCATAACGAGTGAAATATCAAGCTCTTAAGCCGCCACGCAGGCCAACGCCATTTCTCTAAATAGTAATATTAATATCATTATGGTATCCATAATTAATACCTCTTTTCCATATTATTAGAGTTTCTAATAAAAACATTATGTAAGATTTTAAGAGGTTTCACTCAAGTTTTCGAAACGTTCCGTTTCCGAAATGTTTACCACACCTCAATTAGCACATAATATTGCAAAGGTATCCGAAACGTGTTTTCAAGAAAAATACATTACCAAGTTTTTACAAGCATTTTCAAAATGTTTACTACCACAATTAGAACATAATATTGTCTAAGTTTGCGAAGCGTGTTTCCGAAAAAATGCATTATCATACTATATATATAAATAGAGAGTTTTCAGGTACTATGGTTTAAACAATAAAAAAAAAAATGAAGAATGTCTTTATTCTTGCAAAGATGTCATATTGTTCGTCTAAGAAAAACCTTCAAAACTACAAAAGGTTACCAAATGTCTTCTATGATTTTATTTAGTTTTTTCCAAAAGTTATTTGGGTTTTTTCTACTAAAATTAGGGACAAACTTATTTGCTTAAACATGGAGTATTGAAATTTGGATATTTTGCTAATTTTTATGTGATCCAAATTTTTTAGAATTTATAATGCACTCACATGCATCATCTAAACTTCAATTTAACGGATGAAATAAACAAAATGCAATGATCTAGATTTATACATGGTTTTGCAATTTTCTTTATAATTTTAATTTATTAAATAATATATATTAAAATCATTGAGAATTTGAATCCATTTCCATGAATGCTGTGAGAAAATTAGGAACGTCGAAATCTTCATCTAATCAAACCCCTCGATTGAGTTGCCCAAAAGATTATCATTAAGAGTTTATTTTTTTCTATATGATTTTTGTAGGTATAACGGAAAAGAAAAATTTGGACGTAAAAGTAATCACAATTCACAACTGAGGTGTTGATAACTATTATATGACCGCCTGCCAACTCAAGTTGTATCGACTGCAAATCCATATTCTAAATATTGGTGTTTCATTTGCAATTTTCTTTTATCCTATAATGGCTTACAAATTCTAATTAAGTTCAAAATTGTTATCAAAATAACATTTTTTTTATAGTTGAAAGGCTCACACCTACCGGGAAACTCTAGATAGGCCGCTAACGCATTTCTCGGAAAACCATTTCCGAAATGTAAATCATACTCTTTATTAATCTTGATTTCCAAAATGTTTCCAATTCCGAAGGTTGAGTAAATCATTGTAAACTCAAGTAATACTTTTTAGAAACTCTAATAATACGAAGGAGAAACCTTTATAAAACCATAAAGAAAATTGTAAAATGCTATTTTTTTGTAATTAGGTGGAAAAGATATAGTATATGAAATTAAGTTAGTAAAATTGCATATATACATAAATTAATTTTGTCTTATAAATCAAATCTTAGCCGTGCATTCCAAAATTTGAGAGCTTAAGTAATTTGACTATTTGAGAACTTACGAATCTGTTCACATTTTTTTTTTGTTAATCAACGAATCTTTTCACATTATTATTGTGGTATTGATAACATTTGGATTAGTTCTATAAAATATTATTATATATCTCATTCTAATTTTATTTAAATATAACATTTTATGTATTACGTTTGTCGTTTTTGTTTTTCGCTTCGGTTTACTGACTTGTCAACGGATATAAAGATTAATTTAATAATGCAATTACATTTAAACAACACCCATGTAGCATTTGTGTAACAATTTTTTATTCAATCCCCTAAAATAATATAAGTACCAAATATCATAAAGCCATTATTGGTCATTACCACTAAATTTAATACTAGTAAAGATTTGAAGTACAAAAGTTATAAATGACTTTCTCACTTTATAGTCACACTCTATCAAAATCCCTTCAAAGTCTCATTTCTCAAGTAAGCTACGCAAATCAAATACAAGAAATAAAGCAAACTCCCCTTCTCTCAAAACTCATTACATAATACATACATATTCTATACATAACCCTATTAAAATTTTAAAAATATTATGGCCACTCTAACCGCTTCTCTTGTTCTCCCAAAAGACCTTAAAAAACAGAGTACTCTGTTTTTCTACAGACCAAAACCAAACAAGAAGCAACGATCTATTTTCCCAGTAATTATTTTACCTTTTTTTTAACAAAAAATTAAGTTTTTCTACTGCTTATGTGTGTTTGGGTTAATGGGTTTTTAATGGATTTTCTTTTCAGGTTGCGAGGCTATTCGGACCGGCGATTTTCGAAGCTTCGAAACTAAAGGTTTTATTTTTGGGAATTGATGAGAAAAAACATCCTGGGAATTTGCCAAGGACTTATACACTTACACATAGTGATGTAACTGCTAAGCTCACTCTTGCTATCTCCCAAACTATTAACAATTCACAGGTATGTATCATGATCATGTTGTTTAATTGTTTCTTTTTAACAATTTGGTAATCGTTTAATTTAATACTTCTTTTGTCGCTAAACTTAAAATCCGTGCAACTTTGACCAGTAAAATTTTCTATATTCCAGGATAAATTATTTCAAAAGTTAATCACATATTTCATGGTTACAACTATTGATGGATTTTTTAAATGTTTCTTTTTTGACTATTTAGGCTTTAGGGGATTATAAGTAAGGAAAGAGAAGAATAAGGCTTGTTCGATTATTCTTTTTGAACACGGCTTATTTGCATATAACTTATTATAAGTTTGCAGACAAACAAGTCCTTAAAGTTGAAGTGATCAAATCCAATCAACCCCCTTACCACAGAACCTAAACTGGAAAAGAAATGAGAAAGAAAACCAAAGAATTTTCTTTTCTTTTATCTTTTTTCTCATGATGAAAACTTGTATTTTTCTTTTTCAGGGACTCCAAGGTTGTACAAAAATGCTTATTTTAAAAATTACTATAATATTAGTAAATGTAAAAAAAATAAATTACAATTGGTCTTGAGTATTTGACAAAGTGGAAGATTTGGTCATTTGTTACTACTTTCTACCTGATCATACCACTTTACAATTATCCATATGAATAAGCACTTGGACTTGTGCTACTCAAACAAAGTTATGAGATCAAAATTGGTTAGTTGACATTTTTTATCCACATAATGCTCATTTCCAAAAGAAAATACTAGTACAAGGATCCAAACTCACCAAAGGCTAAGAAATTTAGTTGCGAGATTATTCTGTATATTATCTATGGCAAGCATTTTCCATGAATTTTTTTTTGTTAATTTTGACAAAATATAATATTTTGGGGATAAAAAGCAGTTACAGGGATGGTCAAACAAGTTGTACAGAGATGAAATTGTAGCAGAATGGAAGAAGTTAAAGGATAGAATGTCACTCCATGTTCATTGTCATATAAGTGGTGGTCATTTCTTATTGGATCTATGTGCTAGGCTCAGATACTTCATCTTCAATAAGGAACTCCCTGTGGTAAATTACTCTCTCAACTTCTTGTAATTCCCCTTACCTTCATTATATTCAACTTATTTTTTCTAATTTCCGTTGGCGTGAACGTTATTTTGAGCAAAGTTGTGGCATTTTTACTTAAATGAGCAATTCTACTTACCCTAATGTTGCAAAATGGATTCGACTGTCAATATTGAGATACCCAGTAGGCGGTAGGGGTGGAACATTTGAACTCCTTGAACGACAAATCCTTTCCTCATGATTAGGAAATATATCAGTTTTCCTAATTTGCGAGAGATACTATCACCAGAAGAGCAGATGGAAAACCCAAACCAAATTTAAACTTGGATACATTTTTTATAGTTAGAAATGGTCCTCGGTTTTTGGAACTTTCTTAAACTTGGATACTTTCTATGTTCGTTGGGAAAGGTTACCGCCTGTATCTGAACCCACTAGTACAAAATGAAGCAATTATAGGACGATACGTAGAATCAATGAACTCTTTTAACCACGATGAAGTAGCTGTGTTGATGTATCTCAGCGTCAATGATATTTTGTTTCGTTCAGATGGGGCGGTGAAAAAAATAAAAACCATGTGGTCCTTGAAGCACTGTTTTAAAAAGCGTGCTTCGTTGTAAAAAAGCCTGATTCAAAGCTTAGAAAGCTCGTTTTTCCGTTTTTTTGTCCCTAAATGCTTACGCTGTTTATGCTCTTAGCATAGCTCTTGCGAAACGCTTTAGCTAAGATTTGCTTTTTTAAAACACTTCCTTGAAGACAGCTTTTTCTCCAACATTTTTTAGTTTGTGAATGTTGTATATACTAAAAATATATTTAATTTCATTATAACCGAAAAATTCAATGGTACAAACTTATGAGTGCAAGGCAAGAATGTACATTGTTTTGTTGGCAATTCTCCAGTGCTCTAGAAATAACACACTAAATGAAAGTTTCTAGAAATTACATAACCATCATGTAGATGTACAATCTCTGTACACATGTATTAAGCATTCATATATATCTGTATAGTTAATCATTTCCAAAATAATTAATGATGATATTACAGGTATTGAAGGCCTTTATCCATGGAGATGAAAATTTGTTCAACAACTATCCAGAACTAGAAGAATCTCTAGTTTGGGTATATTTCCATTCAAACATTCCAGAATTCAACAAGGTAGAGTGCTGGGGCCCATTAAAGGATGCTGATGGGCCAAAATATGGGCCCAATATGGGCCACCAGAAAGAAAGCCCAACAAGTAACTGGGAAATACCTCAAGCTTGCGTAGAAGACTGTTCATGTTGTTTTCCACCAATTAGCTTGATTCCTTGGTCACAAGATCTTGGTAACGTGTCACATGATGACCCACAACAAGGGATGCAACAACAAAATTGACATAAAATTAAATTAAAAGGGGATTACAGTTTACAATTGATGGTGGGAAAAGAATGCTGTAGAATGATAGAAATATGTTGTTTTATTATTTGTGATGTAGATGGTTGGTTTTAATCTTTGTATGAAAGTTGTTTGTTTATAAAATGTATATATATGCAACTACCCAAAGTTTCGGGTTCGGGTCGTTGTTACATTTGCCTTTGTCTCCTCTTTTGGCGGGACACGATGGGGTTGGAAACGAGATTGTACTAAACATGGTGTTATTGGTAATGTAGTTAAATAAGGACGTGTCGTGCATGTGCAAGTTCATCTCGTCCTTCTGTGCGAGTTCATTCGGTTAAGGTGTGTTCCGTAGTAATTTATTTTTAATAGTAAAGATTATTCGTAACATATCATCTATTTTGCATATTCGAACCACTTATTTATATTTTACATGTTTACAGGTTACAACACATCGCTGTACAACAGATCATCTTATCTAATATGTACGTCCAACTTTCATATTTATCTTTCGAATGCGACCATACCATCACTAATTTACCGAATCCTATCAAAACACTGCATTTAAACGTGTTTGGATGAAAGTAGTAACAGGATGAGTGACATTTTGGGAATTATTTTACCCTGTTTATCTCACACATATTAGTTAATTTACATGTTCTCTAAAATAAATTATAAAATACTATTTTTTGTAACCTTATATAAAAACATATTATGAACAATAGATAAAATTAAAATAAGTTACACGTTAATTTTTAACTGATAATATAAGGAGAGACTTTTTAACTTACACTCATGCAGAGACTTAATATGGATCATTGATTTACCCTCATATGCATGATCTGATGGTGCATATTGAATATCTGCGTGAGAGTTTATGTAAAAAAGTCTATACTTGTATCATCGCTCTTAATTTTTAGTTGATGATATAAATAAATGTGGCGTACTTCATAAATAAAACCAACAAACAGATTGACGGATTATTTTGGACAAAAGCTAGTTTTTCTATTTTGAAATCCACACGTAAAAATTATGTTGACGAAGGTTAGTAATAACTAATAACTACTATCAAAACAAAAAAGAAAAATTAATTGACTTATCACGTATCTGAGTGAAAACTTTAAGTGAGAAATAACGTAAAAAGTAGTATGACCGACCAATAAATACCACACACATTAAAAGGAGAGAGGGAATACTTGTCACTACCCTAAATTAGTAAGCTTACCTATATATATATTGTTCAAAAAAGATGTAATTTTTAACCAGTGATTTAAAATAACAATTGAGATAAATACAATGTTGTGAGACAAATTTTTTTAGTTGCATAGGTTCTTTAGCTTTAATGGCTCGTTTACTCATGCTGATGGAATTGTTGCAAGTAAAAATCAAGGACAATTCCCAAATAACACCGAGTGTCACCGGCTCTTTGCCGTCGTCGGAGCAACCCTATTGTTGTCGGTAGCACTAGTCGGCCCTTCGTCGCCATTCTCTAACCCGTCGAAGATCTCTCTCTCTCCATCATGCCCTCTCACAGGAGGCGGAGCTCTATTCTCCTGTACAGTATGCAATGAGGAGATCAAAACTTAGCCGACGCCCGATGTTGAGCTCACCCTGTTGATCTCTTTCTCTTACAATTCGGAATGTTTTTAAAATGACCATAGACTTTTAATAATTAGTTCGTATTAAAAATTAGAGTTGTACTTATTGTAATTAGTAATTACAACTGAATTGACGGAAACTTCAGGTTCAACGAAGAAATCTATATATTTAGTACTTCTGAATCCGAGATAAAAATATAATCCAATCAGTTTTTTATTTGTTTTTTATTTTATTTTCAACTAATGTGACAATTAAAGCATACGAAATAGAAACGACACATTATACTCATGGTTTCTCCAAATATTATCACCTCTCATCTTTTCAGGTGTTGTGGCCAATAATAACCTTACCCCATTGTCAGAATGTCCCACAACTTTCACTCGAAAAACAGCTTTCACTAGTCAATGATAGAAAGAAGAATAATGCAACGTGATAAACTACAAAAATACATTATTAGATTTGTAGTCGGTTTAGGAGGAGATTGCATTAATGTACACACCTAACAAAAACATGACTTTAAATAATTGTCATAGGCGGGGCCGGTCTAATGGGGATGCCAATGGTCCGAGCAGACTGGGCATCCCATTGCAGGGGCAAATAATTTCCATAAAAAATAATGATTTATACTATGTTTTTTCTTAAGTTTTTTTCGAATGGACAAAACAAAGTTTATTTAATCTAGGCAACCACCAAAAAAATATTGGGCTGGCTCTTGCCATAGGTACCGAACCGACCAAAAGCATTGCTAGAGAATAATGCTTTAATCAAATTTTCAAATTCTCAAATTCGGCGGTCCGGCGAGAACTGTTGGACAAGTTGGCTTATTTCAAGTCATAACTTGTTTAATTGTTCAGCTCAGAACTTATAAACCGACAGAACTAGTTCGAAGAGTGCATGGAATTCTAGTATTATATAAATATTTTTGGACACTCATGCAGAGACAAACATGAGAGCAATTTGATAAGTTTATATCGATGTAGATCAATGGATCTCTCTATATATATCACTCTAAAAAAATACCCCATTGTACAACCGTACAGGGATAAAATGCTACAGTTGATATTTTAATAACTAAGTAAAGAAGCCAAGACATAATTAGCACTTGAAACGAATGAGTAAGACTTCAAAGCTACTACTACACAAGCCCCGTAGGATTGCTAATGAACCGAATCGTTCATGAACATGTTTGTGTTCGTCTCGTTAAATACTCAGCTCGTGTTCGTTCATTTACTAACGAACGGAGCCTGAACACAATAATAATGCTCATGAACATGTTCAGCTCGTTTGAAAGCTCGTTTAATTATTTTTTATATTATTTTTTCATATATATTACTGCTAAAATATATGTAAATTTTATCTAATATAATGTTAATTATCAATAAATATTAAAACTAAAATCACAATAACTAAATTTATAATTGCTTATCTTAACACTTATTTTAGCTAGATAATTATTTTTTTATGCAAAACGATATTAAATTTGTTAAAAAACGTGTTGAGAGAAACTCATGAACAGGCTCATGAACAGCTCGTCTATAAACAAGTCGAGTTTGAGCAAGATTTTGGAGCTGGTTTAGTAAAGGAGCTTGAACACAACAAATCTAAGGTCATTTGCAGCCTTACCCATATGTAAGGACCACATAAACTTATTGCTATGTAATTCTTGTCGCATAGACTCATTTGTCCTTGGGAATACAATTGTCCATCGATTAAAGCATGGAGATAAAAATCTGGTTCAATTTTTTTAAAATTACAATTTACATCAAAAGAGCCACTACTAATATACATGTAGCATAAACAATTACTAAACCTAGTTTACACCTGCAAGGTGCACTTATGAACTTAAACAAAGTAACTTCTGTTCTGTACACAAATTTAGCCGCAAAAGATTAAAATAAAAACCGGCTTTCGACTTCACCATAACTTAACCGTGCCTAATAGCCTTCTGTGATTTTGGCAAATTATGAAGTCCGGTCTGGGTTGGCAAAAAGAACGAGCTTTGATCTCGTTACTCGTTTTCCAATAATAGCAATATTTTGTCCTCATTCTTTGTTGATCACCGTATAATTGTTCTTGATGATGCTCCAATTTCACTATTTGTATTCTGCACATATACATAAGACAGCCCCATGTTCAAATCAGTTGCTTTTAGGCCTTTCTAAGCGAGTTTATGTTTAATGGTATACAGCTTGAGCTATAGACGAGTTTACCTAATGCCTAGTACCAGCTGGACACACATACAAGATTTAATATGGTTTTCCATGAATAAAAGGATGACAACAATTTCGGCCAAAGTATGGTTACCTTCTCCTTATTTCGAGTTTATGTTCTTTGGACCATGACCACCTGTTGGCACAAGGTCTTGTTTCTATCTCTTTGCACATGGTTTTGTCTCAAGAGTGAATTTAATTCATTTTTCATCAAAAAAGAGAACAAGGTAAAGTTTTCGTGCTTTGACATAATACACAACAAATTATCTAGACAAACAAATTAAGGTAGAAAAAGTTTCATACTCCAAAACTGGAATTTTGGAGAACAAACAAGTCCCTGATGTAGCTTCTGTGACGGCAATGGATATCTAACTATTTGTAAGTTGCCTAGGGCAAGATAAAATTAACTGAATCAGAATCAAATTTTAGGTTTGTATATGTAACTTCTTAAAATTGATGAATGCAACTGGAAGATAAGAATAAATTACTGGTATGAACAACAGGTAGTATCGCATAAATTTCCTTAATTTCTTATACAGAAAGTATATACCTGAGATTTGGGTGAAGGAAACACATTCCAAAACCGCAGTGTTTCATCTCCTGCCCCGGTAACAATTGTCTGCAAGAACCAATTTGCATTTACGTGAGACGAGAAAATAGGATATATATATATGAGAAATCCAGCTGTAATCGTTTTTATCAGACAGAAATACAGAAAATAATTGAGGTCCATTAAGCTACCTGCCCATCTGGTGAGATCGCAAGGTAAAGAACCCGATATGTATGGCCGGTAAGAGTAGCCAACTGCATTAAGATAATGAAATGAATGGAACATTAAATCTGCATTTTGCTTGATAGTATGTTGTATGAACTAAAAATATACTCATTTACCTTCGACATTGTGGGGTATCTCCATACGATGATTTGATTTTGAGAATATCCATGTGTGCTAACAAGCTCGTTGACATTCTTTGACCAAACTAGATTGCATACCTGCCATGGAAATGATGTAAGTTCACACAATTTCAACACATTTTGAGAAGTCCTTATATTTAAGATTTCCCAATTGAGAATTTTGTCTATAGACAACCATCTGTAATTACATTTTCGGCAACGTATTATTTACGCAGCAGAATTGTAAGTTTTTTACTCAAGAGAAGATTGAACTAGCCAAGAAAGAAACAACCCAGAAAAAGGAATGCACAGATATTTTAAGAGTTACCAAAATCTACTTGAAAGATAAAAATTTCGAGATGCTTTACTTAATCTTCTCAATAATAAAAATCGACAGCCAACGATTTTCTTCATTAGTGATTAATACTAGTTTGTCCCAACTTTAACTAATTCTTCTATCTCTTGCTATCAAGGCGTTGTCTTCCGACCCTTATATGTTAGGGTCAATCCCTATTCAACCTCCATGAGGTTTTATTGCAGAGAATTCTCTAAGCTGGCTGCTAAGATTATGCATTCGAAGTTACCTTCTTTGTAGGCTCAAAACCTCTGTATCTATTGTTAGATTCTTAGCAGAAATAGATATTAATATATCCTAGGACACTGAATATCTTGATTGAGTCATTACATTGTACCAACAATAATATACATCAATATCTGTTTAGTAATCTAACATCTGTAGTTATACATCGCAAATACTAACATTACCATTTCCATGTCAAGCTTTGAAGAATAGAAATGAACGTTAATTCAAGACAAATTTTCTTGAGACTGTAGATTCATCCACTCAACCAAAAACATCGCATGTTTTACGACTTCCACTTCTTGGTGTTGTTTTACCAAAGTTTCCTTCACAACCTTGTCTAGGTTACTTAAGATGATGCTTTGTAAATTAAAATAACGTAATTGTAACTGTTGCAAGCTGTACTGTTTAGTTGAGTGTAGTCTGTTTTCACAGCTCTATCATGTTGATACAGAAAACAGAAAACTTATTTCTCTCTATTCGATTAAACTCCACCTTTAACATGGGAAATCTCCTAATATATGAATCATATAAGATATAACAAAAAAGAAAATATTAATAACTTTGCATAAGACATGTTAAAATTACTACCTGGCTACCAGTGTCCATACAACTCAGGTGTGTATTTGTAGTAGTATTCCAAAACCGTATACATCTATCAGCTGTACCACCTCCCGAGGCTAGCAGCCCGTGAAGATGTGGGGACCATGCTATAGCTTTTACAGCTGCCGTGTGCTCACTGTATTTCAACACTGGTTGCGTTGCATGCTGGTTCCATATAAAAAGCTGCCAAAATGAAATGAAATATTGGATTCGTAAGCCTAAGGGATTTTTAGGTCGCAAATTTTCAACAAAATCAGCTCGGAGTTTTTGAGATTCAGAAAAAATCCAATTTAGCTTAAGACACTTTTTGATTGTAGCTTTAAGTTAACTTTAATTACTATTTTTGAAAAGCCGGACTCAATTTGTTTGACTTGCTCAAAACCTCGGCTTTTTTGAGCTGTTTGCCTGAAAAGGCAGAATCTTTAAGCTGGACAAACCTAGTTTTTTCTCAAACTCAAAAAATTAGCTAATGTGCTTATACGCCAAAAAAACACAGAGCCTCGTTTTTAAGATAGTTACGCAAATGCAGTGAATGGTTGAAGTTGAAAAGCAAAAAAAAAACTGAGGTTATAAGCTGGAACCGAACAAGGCCCAAGAGTTAGAAAGAGCAACAGATATATTAAATTTACTTACCCTATTATCGTTACCTCCAGAAGCTAACTCGCGGTTATCATAGGACCACTTTAGGCCACAAACCTACATCACATTCAATTCATAACTGAACAAAAAATATAAAATAAAGAAAAATATTAATATAAATAAACACACACGAGATTTACCTCAGACTTGTGCCCAGAAAGTTTACTGACGAAATCTTCTTGAGAGCGTATATCGCGTTGGAGAATACACTTGTCGCGACTACCCGAAGATAAAACAGACGAACTCCAAGCTAAGGCTCCGACACGTAAGCGATGGCCCTCCATTGTTCTTACTCTCTTACACCGAGACGCATCCCATATCTACATATCACAGGTGTAAAATATTAATTTTAGCAAAAAGTTATACACTACAATAAAGACGTCTTGATATGGTAGAGAAGTGCTTATTCAGGTGCATTTTATGAGCTGAAAAGGTAACTTCCTATAGGTCGGGTAAAGTCATAGTAGCTGAAAAGATATTAATTTAAAGTTGAGCCGCACGAAGATGAACCGATACATTGTCTGTACCTTAAGATGAGCCGATAATCATGAGCATTTCTTGAAAATCTATATTATGGTAAGCATTTTCTATTTTCCAAAAGAACATTGTGAGACCCTAAGATATTTTCAATAGTTTTAGAAATAAGCTCAGATCAAACGTCTTCTAAACTCAATTAAATATTTGATTTGAAAAGGACCAAAAAGATAAGGTCAACAAATTTAATTTAAAATCAGTAAATAGGCTAGTCGATAAACAAAGGCGAGAGTAGGTATTGGGTTGATTCTCAAGATAATATACATCCAAATCTCTTGACTCACTATGTCGGTACGTGTGATTGTAAGTTACAAAATCAGTATGGTCAATGGGTTTGTGGTTCTGAACTGGCTCACAACATTGTATATGAATCATGAATTTGCTTCCCATAGGTGTAATCAAGGAAAGTTCACAATTCTTTGTAGTTGTTACAGAATTCTTTGGAGTGATTCCAGGTAGAATGTGGTTTCCGTCTTTCTAATCAAATTGTGTAAAGTTTAACATTTGCTCTCAAACAATGTACAGGAAATGATCCAGTTTTTTAGGGGCAAATTATTAACCTGTAAGTAGACAAATTTTATAACCTTTTCTAAGTTTAGTTTCTTTTTTTAGTTTGTAGACCTCTCATATATTGGATAGTAATTACATTCACTTCCTAGTTTTAAGTTACTTCTATGGCTGTTTGAGTGTTGAGAAAGCTTATAAGAGTGACATGTTATGTTAAATGATGTGGCGAACATAGTCAGCAAGCTTAGGGCTTATAAGATTAACGGAAAATGCATATATTTAACTTCTTCCCGGACGACTTTACGCTCAATGTGAAGTATTCTTCCTAAATTGGAAAGTTAGTAACCAACACTTTTTTTGTACAATGGCCGGATCTTGAATTAAACAGCATTAAACAAGGATACGACAGAATAAATCAAGGACTGACTGGGAGCCAAAAGTACAACAGCATGAAAACAAGCATCTAATCAATGATCTAATTATAAGCTTCTGCTTAGAATCTTTTCAGAATAGTATATAAGAATATTGATCGATTGAAAAGAGTTGATTAGCTACAGGATATCAATAAAACATTATGAGCTTGCATTAATTGTTTTGTTTCTGCATCCTATCAGACCTAAACAGTGGGACCCTGAAACTGAACTCTTTAACTAACGAATATGCACACACAAGATGAAGAATAGCTATTTATAATGAGAATACATCCGGGTTTGAAAACTAATTACCTGCAGCTTGCCGTTATTAGTTCCGACAGCTAGATGAGTTCCCCGTTGAGCCCAACCGACCGAACACACAGTATCATCCATACCCAAGTCACATAACTTGGTCACCTGAATATAGTCATAATTAGTCCTCATATATTCCCTTTTAAATCTTACCAAGTTTAGGAACCAAATATATATTCGATTGAAGATAATGCCCAATCAATTATTACCTTGCTACTACAAGCATTCCAAAGATATACGCAATTTCCCAATCCAACAGCTAACATGTTATGAGAAGACCAATCCACCAGATTCAGATAGAAATCGTCTTGTAAAGCCGGTGCATCAAGAACCTAGCAAAATTATAAGATAACCGATGAATATGGCTAAAATACCCAAAACCTAAAAACGTATATAAGCATGTCCAAGTGGGAGGTAGCAAAAATAATAGCACTTCGGACATGGGATTTTACGCTTAGTTTGTTGAAGGGACTTCCAAAACCTAGGCATACTACAACAAACTTAACATCCTACACAATTTTTTACCTTCAGATCCTCTTAAAAGAGAACAAAACCAACCAGAAAGCTAGCTTAATCTAATACACTAAAACCCAAATTTCACTCCCATAGAAACACCCCCAATAGAACCGACTTTTTTTTCTAAATTTAGATGCAACGACATGCAGAACCTAGAACAAGCAATCATAAAAGTGATAAACCAGTAAATTATACCACAGCTTAATATAAAAAGACCCTTATTTTGTTTTTAAACCAACCTTATGGAAACATATTTTAATACCCACGTAAAAACTTTTAATAACAAAAACGAACCAATATTTGATACAATTACAAGCAAATTTCTGTAAACCCATTAATTATATCACATAATTAACCAAAAATGGCCCAATCTTTAATCAGAAGACTACCTTATAAAGAAACCGGTTCTAATACCCACAAAAAAACTATTAACTACCTAATTACAAAAAAGAACCAAATTTCGATGCAACAACAAGCAATTCCTATAAACCCATTAATTATATCACACTACTAACCAAAAAGGACCCAATCTTTGTTGAAAATAGAATGATTATTCTGCCTAGTCTCACTCCAATCAGACACCCTTTTTCCAGTCCTCTTCTCCGGCCTACCAGGCTTCCTTCCGCCCAAAAAACGTTGTTATCGTAGGCCCCAGATGAATTAATGATGTGCCATTCCTATAAACCTATTATAACTACCTAATAACAAAAAAGAACCAATATTTAACACAATCACATGCAATTCCTACAAACCTATTAATTATATCACGCTACTAACCAAGAAAGACCTAACAAGGAAACAGAATTTAATACCCACATAAAACCTATTAAGTATTATTAACTACCCAATAACCAAAAAGAACCAATTTTCCATACAATCACAAGCAAATTCCTCTAACCAATAAAATGTATCAAACTAGTTACCAAAAAGACCCAATCTTAAATCATAAACAAACCTAACAAGGAAACATATTCTATTACCCAATAAACCTAATGACAAAAAAGAACCAAATTTTGATACAATTACAAGCAAATTCCAATAAACCCATTAATTATATCAAACTAGTAACCGAAAAGACCAAATCTTTAATCAGAAAACTACATTATAACAAAACAGATTCTAATACCCAATAAACCTATTAACTACCTAATACTCCGTAACAAAAAAGAACCAATTTTTGATACAATCACAAGCAAATTCCTATAAACTAATTAATTATATCACACTACTAACTAAAAAAGACTAAATCTTTGTTCCTAAACCAACCTAACAAGGAAACCGATTCTAATACCCACATACAACCTATTAACTACTCATAAACCCATTAATCATATCTAGTAACCGAAAAAGACCGAATATTGAACCACAAAACAACCTTATAAGGTGACCTGGAGACCTTCTGTGGCGACTGATCATCGGACCCAAAGGCAACAGTGAATGCATACACTCTTCCTCGCCTCGCTCCTATACCGGAAAATAGTCATCCCCTCTGCCCCCTCTCTGGGGTCCTCCTCTCGGGGGGTGCCAGGCGACAGCTCAGGCCCGAACAGCGCGGTTCTTAACAGGGCGTCGTAGGCACCGGAGGAGTTAATCACATGCCATTCCTATATAAAACCTACTAACTGCCTAATAACAATATTTGACACAATCTCATGCAATTCCTATTAACCCATTAGTTATATCACATTACTAACCAAAAAAGACCCTTTTTCTACACCAACCTAACAAGGAAACAAATTTTAATACACAAAAAACCTATTAACTACCTAATAAGTAATAACAAAAAAGAACCAATTTTGACACAATCACAAGCAAAATCCTATAAACCCATTAATTATATCACACTACTCTAGTAACCGAAAAGATCCAATCTTGTTCCTAAGCAACCTAACTAGGAAACAAATTCTAATATATTAACTACCTGATAAAAAAAAAATATATATAACCAATTTTTGACACAATCACAAGCAAATTCCGACAAACCCATTAATTATATCAATAAACCCATTAATAATATCACACTAGTAACCGAAAAACACCAAATCTTTAAACATAAACGACCTTATAAGGCGACCTGGAGACCTTCCTCGCACCTTAAGAGGGCTCTGAACCAACCCAGGAGGCGACTGATCATCGGACCCGAAAGGCAACAGCGAATGCATACTCTTTCTAGTCTCGCTCCTATACCGAAAAATATTCCTCCCTCTCTGCCTCCTCTCCTCTCAGGCCTGCCAGGGCTCAGCTCAGGCCCGAACAGCACGGTCCCCAAGAGGGCATTTTAGGCCCCAGAGGAGTCAATCACACGCCATTCCTATAAAACCTATTAACTACCTAATAACAATAGTTGACACAGTCACATGCGATTCCTATAAACCCATTAATTATATTACACTACTAACTAAGAAAGACCCAATCTTTATTACTAATCCAACCTAGCAAGGAAACATATTTTACCTAACAAGAAAAAAATAACCAATATTGATACAATCACAAGAAAATCCTATAAACCTATTAATTATATCACACTACTAACCAAGAAAGACCCAATCCTTAACTACCTAATAACAAAAAAGAACCAATATTTGACAAAATCACATGTAATTCCTATAAAATAACCGGAAAGACTGAATCTTGGATCAAAAAATGACCTTATAAGGCGATCTCGAGACCTTCCGTGGCGCCTTAACAGGGCTCGGAACAACCCCAGGCGACTGATCATCGGACCCAAAAGGCAATAGCGAATGCATACTCTTCCTAGTCTCGCTCCTATACCGAAAAATATTCCTCCCCCTCTGCCCCCTCTCTCCTCCCCTCCTCTCGGGAGTACCGGGGCTCAGCTCAGGCCCAAACAGTGCGGTCCTCAAGAGGGCATCGTAGGCACCGGAAGAGTCAGGCTCGGAGCCTGAGGAGAGGGAGGATTTAGGAGAGGGGATGTGGAAGAGGGAGAAGTTGGAGCCGGAACGGGAAGGGATGAAGCGGTCGCCAATGATGGAGCGGGACGGAGAGCGGGAGGGGGAAGGGCCGATGAGGCGGGAGATGTGGGGGTTGGGTAAAAAGAGAGGGGGTGTAGAGAGGGAATGTGGAAGATTTAGAGAGGGAGTGTTGGGTTTTGGTGATTGGTTTGTGTTTGGATTCTCCATTGTTGTTAGATCCAAGTATTAGAGTTATGAAAATATGTTGATATATAGATAGATAGATATATAAATATAGATATATAAATGTAGATAGATATAGAGAGAGAAGATGGGGAGCTTGGGGAGCTTGCCGTCTACAAATATTAGGAAATAATTGTATGTATCTATATCTATATCTATGTGTATCTATATATATATATATATATATATATGATGTTCTGGTTATATTTTCCCGGGAAAGGGTAAATTACTGTGGAGTAAATTTGCGGGTAGGATTAGTTGGGTTGGGCTGGGCCGATGACTTTTATGAGGCCCGACAGTTACGGCCCATTATGGTTTCCGAAACAAGGGACTGGGGCACCATAGTTGCCTCGAAACGGAAACGGAAAACGGAAAATTTTTGAAAAATAAATAAATTTTACATGTGAAATAATAGGAAGTGGGAAACGAGACAAGTGATTTTTGAGGAAACGAGTTTTCCGGTAACTATGGACCTGACTAAATCGACCAAACCAGTCGAGCCAAACCGAAGCAAATTAACCGATTATTAATGGATTTGGTTCGATTTAATCGGTTCAGTTTGCGGTTTTCGTAGTTTCAAAACCGACCAAACCGACTCTTTTTATACATATATAAATAATTAAAGATAAGTTGTAATATGATGTTTGCTAGGTCCTTTTATATACAAAATTTTATTTTAAGTTAAAACTATCTTTGATTGAGTTGCTACTTGTTATTTTCCTGTTGAATTTGAATTAGGATAATAATTGTAAGTTTTTCAAGCGTAGTTTTTTTATAAAAAAATTTGAATCGAAACCAATGTATCTGATAATTTCTAAGAGACCATGATATTTTATGATTTTTTTTAGTGTCAGCGGTATTTATTTAATCATTTCTTTTATAATATTATATTGGGAATTTAATTGTAAAGTTGTCAATAAGATACAAATTTAAAAGAATGGAAAAATTATCAAAACATACAATTTTTCAAGTGTAATTACAAAAACTACAAACCAAAACTTTTATTCCCAAAATATACAAATATGTGTAATTGTATGTTTGTATGTTTTGGAAATAAATTTTTAGCTATTATATGTTTTGATTAATTGTATGTTTTATATATTGCTTCATTTAGAGGCTATATTAATATTAACTTCTTTTTCTAATGAATAAAATGAGTAAGAAGAATAGGACTACAGAAAAGTTAAAAAGAAAAACAAAGTAATACAATGGACGGGGAGCGGGTGGACTATTGTCTTTTTTGCATGTGTTTTTCTTTGCTAGTTTGGCGAATATTAATAATGCAAATTAAGAGAACAACTCTAGCTAAAATAGTAGGTGTGAGTTATGGTCACAAGTTAACAACTTGATGAAAATTAATTTTCTACTATGCATTTGTTTTTCTATCAATATTCTTGCGGTATTACTTTTCAGTTTTCACTCATACTGTTATACATATTCGATATATGAAAGGTCTAATCGTTATATTTTTTTTATTTCCCAAGCGCAAAAAAAAAACAAAACTAGTAGTAGCTACGAGAGAGCATAAGGAGACAAGTTAGGTTGATCAAACTTGTGACATGAATAAGAAAACTTGAATAAGAAAACTGGTGTAGTGCTTATAAAAAAAAACTGGTGTAGTTTGACATTTCTAAATTTCATAATACGAAATTGAAGACCCTACTGTGCATGCTTTTATAACCAAGTTACATTTTGGACGATGGATGAAAATGGGATGAAACTTGCCTCTCCTAGCATGTATCTACCTTCTATACTTATGCTTGAACCAATTACATTTTGACTTGTATAAACGAGAACATTAATGTAGTTAAACTTATTTCCCCTATAATTTTAACTAAACATTACCAAATCCTTAATTTTGTTTTATTACCAAATGTTATAAATCAAATCATTTTCACTATCAAAATTACATAATGGTCATAAGTAAGTGAACATATATGGGACAATTTGTATAAATTATCTATCATGGCTTAAAATATTAACAAAAAATTTGACCGAATAAATAGCAAATAATTTATATCTCTGTTTTTTGTTGTTATATATGATTATTTCTTTGTATATTTTCAGATTATATTTGAGTATAACAAATATTTTAGCTTTTACTATTGATTTAAAAACATAGGTTGGAAGTATTTTTTTAATGATTTTTTAAAATTTGTTCGAGACATGTATATTTAAAATAACAAAATTAAATAACATTACTGCAAACAAAATGAGTAAGTATTAATTGAATTCATAGAGAAGTTGCACGCGACTAAAAATAAATCAACAATTATTCAAAAGAATTGATATACACTATCTTTAAGTAAAACAATTGACACAATATTTTGTTTGGATAAAATCTTGAGTTTGAACTTTGGCAATATAAGGAAGTATAGCAAATATATATGTGTATATATATATATATATATGGAAATGTTACATGAATATCATGAAAAACACTCAACTAGACACTTTTTCGTAAAAACGCTCCAAATCAAGATTTGGTTAATGCAAATCTCAATGGTTTCACGATGGAAACACAAATATGCGTCTTGTTTTTTTTTTCCGAAATGTATAATGATATGTTTTCGAAATTATGGTAAAATTTAAAAATTCAAAACATGTCATTATACATCTGAGGAAAAAAAACAAGACGCATATTTGTGTTCCCGTCGTGAAACCATTGAGATTTGCATTAACCAAATCTTGATTTGGAGCGTTTTTACGAAAAAGTGTCTAGTTGGGTGTTTTTCATGATGTTCATATATCCTCCCTATATATATATATATATATATATATATATATATATATATATATATATTTCCTTAAATGTTCTAATTTATAATAACGTGTTCTTATAAAATATGAAACTCAAAAATTTATTTGAAGTAAGATCAATTTCAAATATATTTGTTACAAATTTTGCGTTAAACTTGGTATGCTAAAATTGCACAAATATATATTTGTGATTAATAGTATGTAATTTTGATAGTAAAAAAGATTTAATTTGTAATATTTAGTAATAAATTATAGCATGAAATAAGCTTAACTATACTAATTTTTTTTTCATACATGTCAAAATGTAATGGGTTCAAATAGCAAGGCATGAGTTTCGTAGCTAGGAGTCAAGTTTCATCCATCAAATACGTTTTGGGTATTCTTGTTCACAAGGTTGAAAATTTGTTTTATTTAGATAGAATTAATTAACTCATATGTTGTTCAATATTGAGGGAGGCAGCTTTACAATTTAAATTCAAAATATGAACATATAAGATTATACTCGATTCTATTTAAGTATATATGTACTTGCTGGTGTACCGCGTTACTCACATGCACACAAAGTCTCCCTTTCTCTTTCACTGTTGAAGAGTAGGTTCGAGGTTGATGGTCGTTGCATGTGCTGATGAAACCGTGAAATTTTGTTATGAATTATGGGAGAAAACAAGACCGATCAAGCACAAGAAAATAGTAGAGAAAATTAAGAGAACCCATGTGAGGCAAAAGAGAAAACAAGAAGATCGGCTACGATTTATTCCTGTGCTAATTAAAATTGCAAAAAAAAATGTAGGTAATAATTTCAGACACAAAAAAGTAACATAATCATTCACAAATACAAAAACAAATACTAAAAGTTTCATATTAACAAACAAATAATAAAGTAGCTACCTGCATTGGAGGAGCTAGAGGGGGTTTCCGGGGAGCTATATATATATAGCCTTCTATATTTTCGAAATACAATTTTTTACAGTGCAAAAATAGAGATTTAAAACCCTCTTATTTGATTTTTTTAAATCCAACCCCCTTATATATCAATCCTGCCATATTGTGGATCGCCTTGTATTCCATTAGTAGCACGTACGTAACATTATGGCCAAATACTATAGGTTTTCCAAATGAACACCTCAACGGTTTTAATGTAAAGTAATTATCATATAACACCTAAAAATATGTCGAATGTGGACCAAGTGGTCATACCAGGTACCACTATAAACCAATATATCATCAAAAAACATTAAGACAAATGAACATAAGTAGCTGCGTTCATAGCCGCCTGAAAGGTTAACGGTGCATTAGAGATGAACTACATCTCATACCGTAGTGATCACAGGGAAAAATCGACTCCTCAGAAAGTGACCGTTCCTGCAAATCTCGCCTCTGCTGCCTTGATCTTAATTTAATTATAATTTAAGTTTTCAAAACGGGATCCAATCCATGCATAAATCCCTCCCTGACATTCGGTTCATGTTCCTTACGCAAGTTATATAGTGCAATTGTTGTTGTGCCCTGGTGAGACCTCTTTACTTGGAAAAAACACGCACAGAACTCAGTGATCACTAGCCTTGAATCTTGACGGGCGCTCATTGTCTTGACCAGCATGGCCTGAACAACTTTGGTGGTTGATCATTACAGAGAATTCCACTTAATTAGTCTACTCATTGTCCAGAAAGAAAAATCTATTCATGATGGACGCAGAGTTCATGATTTTGTGAAAAATGAGTAGAGCTTCTTGGCCAGTTTACATAATTGTGTTGGCATTTGGCATGAGGCATGCTACATAGCATTAACGTGTTTTTTGAATTCTCTTGAAAGTAAAGTCGATGGCAAATAATCACTCATCACATCTTTATAATAATTTTCCCCACTTCGTGATTTTGTTGTTTAATTACACATATATAGTGTTAACGGGAAAGGTTCTAACGTCTAATTTACCATTGTTGATTCTTTAGTATCTATACGATTGTTTCTTCTGCGGAACACGAAAAAATTATTAGAGATGAACGTATGTCCTTGCTGTTGGAAAAATAGGAAAAACATGTAGTTTAAACATTTTTTTCCAAAGTGGTCAGGGACCAACTTTGAGTCAATTTTTAATGCGACTCCTCAGTTTTTCTGAGGCCATACTCTATGCGTTTGAGTAGCTCGTGCGACGAGCTTCGCAACGGTATATCGCATGACCTATTCGGAGGAATGGTGTGAATGATAATTGGACTCGAATGTTGGTACTCGAAAGAGGGAAAAAACCGAAATCTGGAAAGTGGAGTAGAGAGTGGAAATAAACCATGAGGGTTATCACACATTGGAAAAACAAGGTTGTTTTTTACTCTATATATACAAGTCCATCCCATGTAGTTGGTAAACTAATAAAGTCCGCATACTCATGAGTGGGTTAGTGTGTACCACACACGCGCGCGCTCGCTCGGGTCGCGGGCCGCGGGCCGCGGGATTTGGGATTTGGGAAATGTCTCGGGTCTCGGGTCTTGGGTCTTGTACTAAATCTGAAAAGGGACTTTTGCATATTTGCAAGAGCAGTCCCTAGAGTTCCAGAAGGTTTGAAACTCCAGCAGTAATTGGAGGCGGATTCTGGGGATGTAACTCCCAGAATTAAATGACCAATAAATTCTGCGGTTTCAGAATTTCCTCTATAAAAAGGCAGCCATCCCCTCACATTCTAACACACATTCAAATCAGTATCTTCTCTCTAACCAAAAGCTGCATATATTTTTTTCATAGCACTTAGAAACCAGAGAGAACCACCCACTAAAAGCTCGACTTAAACTCGTCGCCAGTTTCCGGCGAGTCTTCCGAGAGACGTTGTACCTTGGGATCGAAGCGCCAACGCAACCAGAAACCTTAAGGTGGTTGGGCGAATATCGGTTAAGGGCATACTGTTAACAGTAGCCTCGTCCGTTTAATTTTACATTCTGTCCGTTTTGATTTTTCGCATTTAAATTCAGTTTTTACATTCTGTCCTTTCAATTAAGTATTTTAATTCAGTATTTAAATATTCTGTCCTTAGCTGTAGCTTTTATATTCTGTATTTACTTTTCTGTAATTAGTTTAAAGTACTGTTTCTATTCTGTAATTTCATTTATGTATTTTAATTCTGTAATTAGATTAGTTTCTATTCAGTCCTGTAATTTAAATTCATAACAGAACAGTCCGGCTGTTAAGTCTATACTTTCCAGTCCGGCAGTTTCTTTTAATTGCAAATCAGTACATCAGATTATTAATTAATAATAATCTGATTACGTTTGTTTCTATTTACAATTCAGTACCTACATGTTGTAATCAGTTTATTGTATTTCATTTGTAAATTAATAAAGATTACACTGGTTTTATTTAATTATTGTTTAGTCATTTATTTATTTTTAATTGTTATTTCGTACACGGAAACCAACAATTTTAACCGATATCCTGTTGTTTCTTTCGTGTATTGATTAATACAATTATTTATTTTTTATAAGGAATAATGCTTTCTTGTTTTCAATTCTAAATTATATTAGAAATTGAATTACAAAGAATAAATTCCAAACAGTTTTTATTTTAATTTTATTTTCTTGTTGATACCAACCGTATTGGTATTCAATAAGAATTGTTTTAATCCTTTTAATATCAACCGTATTGATATTTAAAAGGATAAAGAGTTTATTTTATTTTGTTTGATAATTCTTTTACAAACCCAAATATCAGTTTTGGTGTTTGTTTATAGAATTTATTGTACGCGTATCTCATACGTCTTGTCTTGTCGTTTCAGATGACAAACACGTCGCCTATTGAGTTGCCTATCGGAAGTGAGCATGACCCAGTGGTTGGTGGAGATGTCCATAACACTGGGGGCGATGCGATTGTGGGGGCTAACACTGATGACGCAGTTGCAGCGGCTGAGGCCGCCGCGGCTGCGGCTATGGCGGATGCTACGGCCAAAGCTGAGGCTGCGGCCGAAGCAGCGGCCACGGCCAAGGCTGCAGCTAAGGCTGCGGCAAGAGCCAAGGCTGCGGCCAAGGGCAAGGCACCGATGTATTCGGCAGTGCCTACTTTGCCGACTTCTCATCTGGAGAAACCGGAAAAATTCAGGGGTGACAACTTCAAACGTTGGCAGCAAAAGATGTTGTTTTATCTCACCACTCTGAATTTGACCAGGTTTCTTAAGGAGACTGCTCCCGTCCTGAGCGAGGACGATCTGGACGAGCAGTCGTTCTCTGCGGTTGAGGCATGGAGACATGCCGACTACCTATGCAAGAACTATATCCTGTGTGCTCTAGATGACATGTTGTTTAGTGTTTTCGAGCCCAAAGCTACTGCAAAGGAGCTGTGGGAGACTCTCGAAAATAAGTACAAGGTGAATAACGCTGGCACAAAGAGATTTGTTGTCACGGACTTTCACGAGTACCGTATGACTGACAGCAGGGGTGTCATGGAGCAAGTTGAGGAGCTCCAACTGATTTATCACCGCCTTGAGGCTGAGGGGCTAGTTATTAATGAGCCTTTCCAGGTGGCACTCATGATTGAGAAATTGCCGCCGTCTTGGAAAGACTTTCAAAACTACCTGAAGCACAAGCGGAAGGAAATGAGGTTGGAGGGGCTCATTGAGAAGCTCAATATCGAGGTGAGCAACCGTCGCTCCATGAGGAGAGTCGGTGGTGCTGTCATCCCGATGGCAAAGGCCAATGTGGTCGAAAGCTCCAACGTCAAACGGAAACGTTTTGACACCGGAGGCAGTGCTGTTGTCGCAAAGAAATTTGCGGGAACCTGCTTTGTGTGTAACAGGACCGGCCATCGTGCCGCGGACTGTTATGACAATAAAGGCGCTGCTAAGCCTAAGCCCCCCCCCCCCCCCCCCCCCCCCCGAGGAACTTTAAGGGCAAAGGGAAGAGGAAAGCTCCAGCTCAGGCTCATCTGGCTGAGGGAGGACGAGATGACGACCACTTTACTGCTGTGGTCTCTGAGGTCAATCTCGTGGGGAGCAACCCCAAAGAGTGGTGGCTGGATATTGGCGCCACAAGCCATATCTGCTCAACAAGGTGGATGTTTAAAACCTACGAAGCGGTAGAGGGAGAAAGCTGCTTCATGGGAAATTCTGCTACTTCCAAGGTGGAAGGAAAAGGAATGGTCGTGATGAAGATGACCTCGGGAAAAGAGCTGAGGTTGACAAATGTACTTCATGTTCCGGATATCCGCAAGAATTTGGTATCAGGATCGGTGATGGTGAAGAACGGGTTTAAACTAGTTTTAGAATCCGATAAACTTGTAATCACCAAGAATGGTGTCTATGTAGGCCGTGGCTATATGACCAACGGCATGTTTAAGTTGAACGTAGGGACACCTGCTCCAAATAAAGGTGCTAAAGCTGAGGCTAGCACAAGTACTGTAATGACTGTTGCCCAAGAGGCCAATAAAAATTCTGAGTTTAATTATTTATTTGAGTCATTTCATTTGTGGCATGGTAGATTAGGTCACGTGAATTATAATTCTTTAAAGAAATTAATTTCACTAAAACTAATACCAAATTTCGTTTTTGATAAGCAACACAAATGTGAGATTTGTGTAGAAGCAAAATTAACGAAATCATCGTTTCAACATGTTGAACGAGAAAGTGAACCTCTCGGTCTAATACACACGGATGTATGCGACTTAAAGTTTATACAAACGCGAGGAGGGAAAAAGTACTTTATCACCTTTATAGATGATTGTACTAGATACTGCTATGTTTACTTAATGAGAAGTAAAGACGAAGCAGTAGAGAAATTCGCTCTATATAAGACCAAAGTGGAAAATCAACTCAATAGGAAGATTAAAACATTTAGAAGTGATAGAGGCGGTGAATATGAATCACCGTTTGAACAGATATGCGCTGAAAGCGGCATTATACATCAAACCACAGCCCCATACACTCCCGAGCAAAATGGGGTTGCTGAGCGTAAAAATAGAACGCTAAAGGAAATGATGAATGCTATGCTAATCAGTTCTGGGTTACCCCAGAACATGTGGGGGGAAGCGATACTTTCCGCTAACTATTCTTTAAACAAATTACCACATAAGAAGCGAGAAAAGACCCCATATGAATTATGGAAAGGTCATCAACCCAGTTATAAGAACCTGCGGGTTTGGGGTTGCCTCGCAAAGGTCCTAGTTCCCACTCCTAAGAGGATGAGAATTGGTCCTAAGACGGTGGACTGTGTGTTCATCGGATATGCACAGAATAGTAGTGCATATCGGTTTCTCGTGCACAAGTCGGACAATCCCGATGTGCACGTAGATACGTATATGGAAAGTCGAGAGGCCTCTTTCTTTGAAGATATCTTTCCCCGGAAATTACCTACATCTGTACCAACTGAAGAGTTGAACAGTGAAGGAAATGTGGGGGCAAGTGAACCGACAGAGGAAGAGGAAGAGGAAGAGCCTCGGCGCAGCAAAAGGGCAAGGAAGGAAACTTCCTTTGGACTTGATTTCCTAACCTTCATGATTGAAGGCGAACCGGCGACATATAAACAAGCTATGTCAACACCGGATTCCCAATATTGGGAAGAAGCTATTCAAAATGAAATTGAATCAATCATACAAAACCACACTTGGGAACTAGTGGATCTTCCGAAAGGATGCAAGCCCCTAGGTCACAAGTGGATCTTCAAGAGAAAGTTAAAGGTTGACGGCACGATTGAGAAATACAAGGCGAGACTTGTAGTAAAAGGCTTCAGGCAAACGGAAGGTGTCGATTATTTTGACACATATGCCCCTGTCTCAAGGAAAACGTCTATCCGAATCGTCATTGCTCTTGCAGCTTTGTTTGATATGGAAATACATCAAATGGATGTAAAGACGGCGTTTCTAAATGGAGAACTGGAAGAAGAGATTTACATGGAACAACCGGAAGGGTTTGTAGTTCCTGGTAAAGAGCACCAAGTGTGCAAACTTGTAAAGTCTCTATATGGACTCAAACAAGCGCCAAAGCAATGGCACGAGAAGTTTGATAGAATTATGCTATCAAACGGTTTTCACATTAATGAGTGTGATAAATGTGTCTACTCTAAAGGAAGTGGAAGAGACTGTGTTGTAGTCTGTCTCTATGTGGATTACATGATCATAATTGGGAGTAATGATAGAATCAGCTCCACAAAGAAAATGTTATCACAACACTTCGATATGAAGGACCTAGGTATAGCTGATGTAATACTTGGTATGAAGATTACCAAAACATCAGAAGGGTATGCCTTGTCCCAAGGTCACTATGTTAAACAAGTTTTAGACAAGTTTGACAAGGACAGTAAAGCTATGTCAAGAACCCCAATTGAGTTCAACTGTAACCTGAAAAAAAATTTCGGTAAAAGTGTGAATCAATTGGAGTTCTCTCGAGTCATAGGCAGTCTCATGTATATAATGAATTGCACTAGACCAGACATAGCAAACTCAGTGAGTAGACTGAGCAGGTACACCAGTAATCCAAATGAGGAACACTGGAAGGCCATAATGAAACTTCTCAGGTATATGAGGTTTTCAGCCGATTACGGGCTGCACTATACCAGATATCCAGCGGTACTGGAAGGGTATTCAGATGCCAACTGGATATCAGACTCCAATAGCACAAGATCCACGAGTGGATATGTGTTTATAATGGGAGGAGCTGTTGTGTCTTGGAGATCCTCCAAATAGACATGTATTGCAAGGTCAACTATGGAATCAGAATTCATAGCGTTAGACTTAGCAACCGAAGAGGCAGACTGGCTGAGAAGTCTATTGGAAGGAATTCCAATGTGGCCGAAACCTGTTCCCGCAATAAGCGTGCATTGTGATAGTCAATCTGCTATTGTGCGGGCTCAGGATCATATGTATAATGGAAAGTCTCGACATATACGTCGGAGACATAAATCCGTAAGGGAATTGTTATCCAATGGTGTGGTATCCTTAGATTTTGTAAGATCAAAGGAAAACATAGCGGATCCATTAACTAAAGGCTTGACTCAAGTGGGAGTCGAGACGTCATCGAACGGAATGGGATTAAAGTCCATTAAATTGGTGTCCCCCCCATAGGCAACCCAACCTAAACGGAATCTTTCCTGATAGGTTCAAAGGGAAACTGAACTGTGGGGGCAACCGAACAAAGCACTCGGGAACCTGGAGTTCCCAGCCCATCTCCGCGATGACAGAGTGATAGACATGTACCATTGTAAGGGTGAGCTTGAGGCTCTTAATGATCCAAGTAACTCGACGGTCGAGTAAAGTGAGTCAGGACACTTTCGACTTGGAACACCTATAACTAGTGTGTAAGGGCGGTACCATGTGATGAGCTTGGGCTAATTCACTAGAGCACTGAGTTGAAGTTGCCAAGGCAGTCCAGGCCAAATATGGACAACAACTAAAGGGCCTAGTACGTGGGTAGAGAGGGCACTGTGCGGGTGCCATTCTGGGATACACAAAGCTTGATGGTTCAAAGCTTTACCGCTACCTAATAGCAGTATTCTGGGTGGTACTCGGCTACGGCAGGTTCAAGGCGCGCGCTACCTGACCTTAGACATTTAACTTTTGCGGTTCTCTTGATTTGCATTTAGGACATGGGCTTTCGAGCCAATTGCATTCATGTGGGGGATTGTTGGAAAAATAGGAAAAACATGTAGTTTAAACATGTTTTTCCAAAGTGGTCAGGGACCAACTTTGAGTCAATTTTTAATGCGACTCCTCAGTTTTTCTGAGGCCATACTCTATGCGTTTGAGTAGCTCGTGCGACGAGCTTCGCAACGGTATATCGCATGACCTATTCGGAGGAATGGTGTGAATGATAATTGGACTCGAATGTTGGTACTCGAAAGAGGGAAAAAACCGAAATCTGGAAAGTGGAGTAGAGAGTGGGAATAAACCATGAGGGTTATCCCACATTGGAAAAACAAGGTTGTTTTTTACTCTATATATACAAGTCCATCCCATGTAGTTGGTAAACTAATAAAGTCCGCATACCCATGAGTGGGTTAGTGTGTACCACACACGCGCGTGCTCGCTCGGGTCTCGGGACTCGGGACTCGGGCCTCAGTTCACGGGACGCGGGCCGCGGGCCGCGGGATGCGGGATGCGGGATTTGGGATTTGGGATTTGGGATTTGGGGAATGTCTCGGGTCTCGGGTCTTGGGTCTTGTACTAAATCTGAAAAGGGACTTTTGCATATTTGCAAGAGCAGTCCCTAGAGTTCCAGAAGGTTTGAAACTCCAGCAGTAATTGGAGGCGGATTCTGGGGATGTAACTCCCAGAATTAAATGACCAATAAATTCTGCGGTTTCAGAATTTCCTCTATAAAAAGGCAGCCATCCCCTCACATTCTAACACACATTCAAATCAGTATCTTCTCTCTAACCAAAAGCTGCATATATTTTTTTCATAGCACTTAGAAACCAGAGAGAACCACCCACTAAAAGCTCGACTTAGACTCGTCGCCAGTTTCCGGCGAGTCTTCCGAGAGACGTTGTACCTTGGGATCGAAGCGCCAACGCAACCAGAAACCTTAAGGTGGTTGGGCGAATATCGGTTAAGGGCATACTGTTAACAATAGCCTCGTCCGTTTAATTTTACATTCTGTCCGTTTTGATTTTTCGCATTTAAATTCAGTTTTTATATTCTGTTCTTTCAATTCAGTATTTTAATTCAGTATTTAAATATTCTGTCCTTAGCTGTAGCTTTTATATTCTGTATTTACTTTTCTGTAATTAGTTTAAAGTACTGTTTCTATTCTGTAATTTCATTTCTGTATTTTAATTCTGTAATTAGATTAGTTTCTATTCAGTCCTGTAATTTAAATTCATAACAGAACAGTCCGGCTGTTAAGTCTATACTTTCCAGTCCGGCAGTTTCTTTTAATTGCAAATCAGTACATCAGATTATTAATTAATAATAATCTGATTACGTTTGTTTCTATTTACAATTCAGTACCTATATGTTGTAATCAGTTTATTGTATTTCATTTGGAAATTAATAAAGATTACACTGGTTTTATTTAATTATTGTTTAGTCCTTTATTTATTATTAATTGTTATTTCGTACACGGAAACCAACAGTTCTACATCTGTTATAAAGATAACATATGTAATAGACCACAACAAAAATGCAACTTTCCTAAAAATATGTAAGCGATCAATAGCCATGCGAAATTATATAAACTCCCAAATATCAAATTTACTAGGCAACATTGCTTGTCCTTATAATTGGAATGAAAATCAACTCTAAATTTTATGGCATTATCGAACATCAGTATATCCTACAACAAAAGGGGAAAATATTGAAGCCAAAAGAATTTCTTATCTAAGTCATATAATCACCCGCGAAAGGAAAACCAAAAAAGACTAGGCCATCACCAAGTCTTAATACAAGAATGAGTTGATATTTGATCAAAGGACTTCTATATTAATATGATATATAATTCAACAAATTTTGAAGCTAACTTACAAATTACAAACAGATACCACACATAAAAGTTACATGATGGAATTATAATCAGGTTACCTTACTTAACGAGCACTCACATTTCCAACATTTACAACTCGAAAAGCTTCTTCTTCATAAGCCCTTCTCTCCATCTCATCCTGCATAGCCTTCTTTTTCCCCTTAACACATAGAGCAATTAACAATAATATCAATAAAAAAGCTCCTAATGCGGCTCCCATAGATAACCCGATTATCATCTTCAACCCTTTCACTCTCCTCCTCTCTGGAATCAATGGCGACTCGACCACTAACGCGATATGGCCAATACCTTTAGTAGCACACACATTTGGTGCAACCATAATTTTCATTGCAACTTTCCCATTTTTTTCAAAACTAGCACATATTGGTATCAACCCCATGTTGCCTTTTCGTAATTTAGTCCTTCCAAAATCTACGAAAATCCATTTCTCGACACCTATGATCTCAACTTCAAATGGGTCAACCCCATTTTTGCTCTTATTTTTATCATGCTTGAAATTATAAGCTAATAGGCCTAAAACAGGAGAAACAAATTCGTACCCCGTTAAGTCGAAATTATCGTAATATATAGACGACCAGTTATTTCCAAGGCTTTGGGTGACTAAAATAACTCTCTCTGCACAAGGTTGGATTTTCAAACCGGGGTTTAAACTAAATTCGTTAATCTTTGCACCATACCTTTGTAGGCTCCCACATCGAAATCTCGCGCTTGCAACTTGTATCCCGGAAAGATTCGAGGGTAGATGTATATTTTGAACAACTCCTGTTTTGAAAGTGTTGTTGTATGAGTGTAGTGTGTAGTCTCTGAGTATAAGGTCGAGAAGAGGAGCGGATTTAATTTCTTGAGCATTGGCTTTTATGGATAGGAATGAGGGGAGAGAGAGGAGTATAAGTGAGAAAGAGAAGAGAGAAGCCATTGAGTACAAATGTTTGAGAGCTTCCTTTTGGTGAAAGTGAGAGTGGCTTTGTTTCATTGGATAGTATGTTAATGACACATATGTAATAGGGGGTAAAGTGTCATATAAAAGAATATGGCGTTTTTTGTGGAAATTTTGCAAAATCATGAATATAAAATTTCAGTTGAAACAATTTCTTGCTTTATACTCTTCTCTTCTTTAGGCTAATGTTTTGCAAATGTAATCAATCTGAACCTACAAATATCATCTTTTCGATAAAATAAGGTGTTAGCGTTACATATATGCTTTATACGTGTCGTATCGTCGAAACTTCTGAAGCAAAGATACAAAATTTATTTTTTCATGCAGTTTGTTTTCTCAGACATTAATATAGACTGCAAGTCTGCAACTTTGAAGCAAATCTACCGACTTATGTCACGAAAACTTCTGTCTATTGGACCTCTATTTTTAAAAGGTCAAGTCATAGCTCAAACACTACGATTGAAAGCTTAAAAATACTTTGCTGAACAGATTAATATTTTTGCATTTTTACACTTGGTACGCTGGAAATGCTTATTCTTTTTGCATGGGAAAAAAACGTTTTACATACGCTTTTTGACCTTTAAAACACTGGACTTTTTCGCGCTTAAAACTTTGATATATGAAGATCAGAAACTGCATAGTTCATTTATTTAAACTGATGATCAACCAAATAATTGCAACTTATAGCAAAAAGTGTCTATTTCATAGGTTCTACAGAAGTATAAGAAAAAAGAGAGTAGGAAATAAAACTAAAAAAGAGTGGTATATAAGTATGATGAATTTGGTTTCTTCAAGTTCAATCAAGTGAGCTGTGTTTGGAAGAATGATGGAGAGCATGAGATGATGACATCTTTAAATAAGTCAAAAAGGGAAACAAAAAGGAGAATTGGCGTGCTTATGGATAATATAACTCATTTCATTTTTTTTTCAATTTAAAGCTTAACACTGTCACTTAATTAATCTGAAAAGTTATTTTTTTGAAAAATGCAATGATGGTAACATTTAGCTACTGTATAAATATTACCTAACCTAGAGCGTGTTCGTTCTCCCAATGATATGTGCATAACATAAATTCTTGTTTGTGCTCCAGGTTCTAATTTCTAACCATATCATCTGATAATTAAGGCTAAATTCCTAAAGAAAAAGTGGATCTGGTCCAAAAAAAATTCAGCTTCTTATGATAGAAAAAAATTGCTCAACTTATGTCAGACTCAAAATACAAGCTGCTTATTTAAAACAAATCAAGCCCATTAAAAGGCTGAGGCCAAACAAGCCACAATCATTATTGATCCAGCATCAATTTTTGTGCGTGACAAGATAGCTTATACAGTAACGGGTTGTACAAACATTCTCTTTTTTACTTGAATTACTTAACCTTCAATTAACCAAAAAAGAAGTTGACACAAAAAACGTCAAAACACAAAATTATAATGTCCCTTTTAAGGAACAAAGATAACAACTCATCCATTCTAATTTCCCCAACTTAAATCAACGAAAATTAGCATTAGCCTTGTAGGCCATCCCCATCCTCCAATTCGAAGGCGCTACATTATACGCTATAACGGTCTGTTTGGTTGTATACGAAGTGACTTTAAAAGATAAAGCTTGACCGTGTAAAGTTGCAAAAGCTTGGTATGAAGCTCCCCAATTATGGCTCATGCTTATCCACCCGGTTTTCGTCCCCTTAACCCACATTCCCGATATGTCACCGCCCCCACCAACGTTCATTACATACACTAGTAACCAATACCCATTTCCTTGGAATGAAAAACGGAGTCCACCCTTACGAACACACGGAACCCTGTATGAAAATATAACGAAATTAGTTAATTACATATAAACATATCCAACCCAATTTTAACTGATTTATTTGAAAAGGAGCCTAAGGGTTGAACCAGTAAAAAGAAGCCCAATTTAAAAAATGTGGTCCTCAATAGGAGAAATCTCCGACACCTTACTTACCAATCCTTTTTCAAGGCCATTTTGTGTATGTAATAAAATACAATAAACATGTGGTGTATAGTGTGTTGGAGTAGTACACGCGTAAAAATACCTGCGGTACGTGACAGGTACTATGCCCGCCTTCCACCAAGCAATCTTCATAAAAGCGGGTTTGGACATGTCGAAGTGGGTCCGGGGTGGGTTACACCACCCACCCGCATTCGAGTCTTTGTACCAATTTGGTGGGCACAAATTCGTAGCCGTTACCGTATTAAACCCGGAATAGCACCACTTTGATTTGATACATTTTATTTGGTAACATGTACCACATGCATACCCGTTGTTGAAAAGGGTTGAGCTCAGAGCCGCGGTGGCGGTTCCATAGCCGCTATTGAACAAATTCCCGTACCCACAAGCTCCACCTGAATTTCATTCGAGAAAATGATCAAAGTTTGTGGGTACGGGAATGAGCAAATCAATATTCATAGTTTTAAACGAGTTACTGAGTAATAATCTATTGCGGGATTTAAAATGATTCTACGGTGGGACTTGCTCAGGCTTGAAACAAAAAGATACATCGTCTAATAAGTTATAAATGTTGAAAATGAACTATCGAACATAAACTAAGCTATGCTATATACTAGTTGAAAATATTGTTCTTCAATCGTCGGTTTAGAAGACAGACCATACATAAAGGTTAAATTATAGTAAAATTACACTAAAAAAAACACTCAAATAGCGACGGGATTAGTGACGGTATTTTTTGTTACGAGCTTATTAGTGAAGGTTTTTGTGACGGTTTTGTGACAGTTTAGTCAATTTGCGACAGATTTGTGACAGCTTTTTAAATTAGCGACAGACTTATGACAGCTTCTGACTTTCATTAAATCAAATATTATTTTGTAGTGCTATATTGCAATCATTTGCAAATTAACACCCATATCTGCATTCATGAGGGTTCGAGGTCATAGGTAGCTTTTTATGCCTTAATTAGCTATTTCCATGACAACCATAAGATACCGTCTCTCAAACAAACTTGGTGTATTCGTAATAATATCTAAGTAACATCCGTAACAAAAAGGCAACATTCATGATCACTCTTCAAAATGAAAACTTAGGACTAAGTGACTAAAGAGCAAATTAAACAAGGAGCTAACCCATGGTTTCATGAGCGGTTTCATCACCGTAGAAAGTGGCATGTGCAAGGGCCCATTGGCTAGGTCGAAACCCAGACGGCGCTTTAGCATAACCACCATTTGATTGTCGAATATTGAGCATTAATGGTATGAATAATAAAAAGCCAATTTTCCATAAATGATGAGAAGAAGCCATAGTACTACTATTCACGGCTTTTTCCTTAGCTAGCACCAAATGAGCACGTACAATGCCTATTGACTTGTGCTTGCAACATTTATAAAGTTTTCAAACTATGGATATATAATTCCTACGTGACACTCACGAATTATATAAGTGTCTTACATGTCAAATTTGTAGTTATCTATATGATTAATAAATCATAAGCGCACTCTTGTTTCTTAAACAAACGGAAAACATGTAGGGCTAGATCTTGTATAAGTACTGAATTTGTACGTTTGGGCCAGGTTGCTAACTAGAAATATTATTATACTCACCTGAGAAAAATTATAAAGTGGGTGACTTAATTTTTTTTTTTGATTAAAAGGAGTTGAAATGACCTGAATTTTTCAGAAAGATAACAACGTGCAGGCAACTAGAAATGAGGTGCTAGAATAGTATAGTAATTAGTACCTTTAAGGCTGACTTTGCTTTCAGGGAATAGAAAATTCTAACAGCAGAAGTACTAAAACAAAAAACTCTAATTAATATTAGTAGAAGTATGCGGTCTTCTCGTTTAAATGCTGAACTATTTTTGCGAAAGTACAAACTTCTAATAATGTTATTTTCGGGAGGGAAAAATGGGCCAATAATCGAAAACACCCATTGAATCATTTTTTTGCGATTGAATCCCCAGGTTTAATTACTTCATCAATAAGATCATCTAATCATCTTGGCATGTGCGCAAGGGGTATGCATGGGGCGATGTCCCTCGAAAGACATGAATAGTTCACATGCGTGAAAGTGAGGTTCACCAAGGACGTCTGAACGCATGATAATGCATGTGAAATGAAGACCATATTACGCTTCATGCTATTAATTAATATAAGCAAACTTAAAAAAAGTTGAGACTGTTAAATTTTGCTTAATTTTTTCAAAAATACTCTTATTATATTTTAATAATTACCAATGTAACTAATCTAATTAATTAACAATTTGTCTTCACCATATTTTTCCAATTATGGATGTAGCATAAATTAATTAACAATTCGTTTTAACCTGCATAACTACAATAAATGATACCAAATATGAATATTATGTTCAAAATAAAATATATTACGAGATTCATGTCATTATGCGTGTTACACACAAAACGTGTGTAATTTTTATTAGTATTAGCACGAGGAAACTCTCAAATTTCAAAAAGAAGGGAATATTGTTTGTTAAATGAAGTATCATTACATATTCCTCAAAGATATAACTAAAATGTGTAGTTATCATGCTAATCTGGCTTGAATTTACCCTGTATGAATGATGACAAAGTCATAATCAAAGATTTGTGAAAAATACTACACATATTACACGCTCCATTTAACCCTAAGTTTTTTGCTCCATGATATTTTGCTCATTAAAATAAATTCTTACTTGATCATTGGAAAGTGATCGGTACCTAACTCCAACGTGTCGGGAAAACCACTAACGAATAAGGATCATTTAAGTTTCCATCTGTGACGACTATGTCAGACAAGTGTGGAAATAAGTTATAAGAGGTATACGTACCAGTTATCTTAATTAACCAATTTGAACATGCATGATTATATCATTGTAAATTTATTTTTACTTTAAAGACCTAGATAGCTTGTTGACCTTGGGACGCCAATACAAATTTTGTTATTGAGATTTTATTACAAGTAGTAGTGAGGAATTGAATGTATAATCGACATGCTTAATTGATTCAAAATCCGTCCTCATCCTTTTCTTTCTACCCCCAAAAAACCAAATATCTACCAACCGCCACCCCCAATCCCTCCAAATGGGACAGGGAGGAGCTTACCGCTCTACTGCCCCCGGGCTTTTCCACCAACTTTCCCTCTTCTCCGGTCACAAATCGCTACCTATTTTAGAAGAGGGGAAAAGTGACGATTTACAAAGATTCAAGCTTATATTTTTTTCATCCAATCATTTTACCCCAAAACACTTACATAAATCAAGTACGTGAGCAAATCAGGGGGTAAGTTACAAATCTTTTAATCATATTAGACCAATTAGCAAGAAAATAAAGTGGGCGAGAAAAGCATATGCAGAGTTGTCTTCGAATTTTTAATACGCGTAACAAATTTCATATAAGGTCATTAGACCATTTATAATTAATGAAATAGTGGGTCTTTCCCACGGATTTATATGAATATCAAAAATTGATAGCCAAAAAAGAAATGCTTAATTAGGACCTAGCTATGTATAAACGAAAGGATCCTACAAAATTAACATGCTAAGGTACGTATAATGTATTTTTTTGGGTACATGGGAGGATTATGGAGATTATAAGATATGATGCTAATACCTCTTCACCTTCCATTTTTACTTTGCTTGAAACCTTATGTGCTTAACTAGTTTTCACTTTTTTGTAACGTTATGCGTGGTTAAACATTAACATAATCATGTAACCGGTAGTAGGGATGTTAATTGGATGGGTCATTCAAAATTCGACCCGATCCATGTACAAAATTACACTTTGACCAATTTGATCCGACCCGACTTGATTCATTTGACCCGACCCAACCCATTTGACTCGTTTTTTATAACATTTTTTTTTACTTTGAAAAATAAAATTAATAAATGTCAAGATTTGGAAGATAATTTGTTAAAAACTCATATGGTAAAGTAAAAAATCATTTGATTTAAAAAGAAATATATAAATACTAATGTGGTATTAAATACACTTTCATATTAATTTAGTGATTTAAATTTTGCAATTTTGTTTTTGACATTTCCATGTTTATTGAATTAATTTGAGCTTATTAATTTCGTCAATTAAAACATTGATATATGTAAAAATATAATATAATGTATATGATTGATATGATAATTTGTTTCACGTAAATTTTTCTAAAATTAATAACGATAATATATCACTAAAGTCATTAATTAACAAATTAACATTTATCATAAATATCATTAATTATTGTTTACAAGATTTATTTAGTAAATTACCAAAATGTATGTATATGTATTATTATGACATTATTATAGTAAAAAAGAGAACTAATATATAGTAGAGAGAGAAATGAGAGAGTATTAAGTTGCGTAAAATTACACTTTTAAAGTTATATTTTTACCCAATTTAATCCGACCCAAATAAAGTTACACATATACGGATCGGATCAAAACCCAAAAAATTATCATCCTATGAAAGTTAATTTACGATTATTTGAAATAACTATTAGCATATGTACGACTTACCTTATAGGTTATACACCTAACAAGTAAGTAACTAACCTTAATATTTCAATTATTGTTCGTAGAAATACAGCTCAACACTCACCAGTCATGTTCAATCATGAAATAGTATATATTAACACATAATTTTATTACTAATTTAGCGCTTAGACACATGTATCCAATACTCATCAAGTTTAGACCCCCAAAAAATCATTGCAACTTATCTAGCTAGTCATTTACTGTTCTGTGGATCCACACAAATTTTCTTCTCTATTACTAACAGGCTAGAATTGAAGTAATCTGAATTAAAGGCGTGACAAAACAAAAACATCTAATTTAAGTTGAGGTTTTGAAAAAAAACATAGGACGACTATATATTAGAGAAGGAAAGAGAGATATAGAGAAAAAGAAGAATGGACGTGAGTTACAAAAATTAATGTTACAAAAAAATTCTCCCTTTCATAAAAATACTGGCCGTCCTTTAATACTGTCTTTAACATAAAAGAATTCCTAGCTATATTTTAAAAACTCATTAATCTCCACGAGTTTTTATGATGGTACGTAAAGAGTCTCAAAAACTTATAAATTAAATGCAACTGAGAATAAAAGAAGTGACAGTTTTTTTGTCCCAAACGATTAAAAATAACCCAATTTCTTTGATACAATTGTTTTATGTTATGTAAAATACATTTTTTTAATACGATTTTGTGGTATATTTTATTTTTTTATCTTATGAAATCTCTTCTGTTTGTGTATACGTATCAAATTTATTTATTCTATAAAGTATAATAACTAATTAACATCCAAAATATTACTCTTTAATAGTATATTCTTTATGAGTGAGACTTATAGATACACCCTCTCGTGCTCCAACTTCCAGTCAACTTCACCTCACACTATTTTTCATGGCTTTTGGTGGTACATCTTCCTCATCACATGTTTACCTGCTTAATTACTCTCTATTCTCTTCATGTTCTAGACGAACACTTTCTTACCAAGTTAAATGTCTCCTCTATATATAAAACCCTAGCTATACTTATATCTACACTCACTACTCAGTTAACTTCTATTAAAAACACTCAAAAGAACAACAAACAAAAGATCAAAACAAAATGGTGACCGCTGTTGCAACTTCAAGAGTCGAGAGCCTAGCCACAAGTGGTATCCAATCGATCCCGAAGGAATACATAAGGCCTCAAGAGGAGCTAACTAGCATTGGGGACATTTTCGAAGAGGAGAAAAGTGAACTAGGCCCACAACTCCCTACAATCGATGTCTTGGACCTCGTGTCTGATGACCTAGATGCTAGGTCTAGGTGTAGGGCGGCCTTGAAGAAGGCTGCCGAGGAGTGGGGCGTGATGCATCTTGTCAACCACGGGATCCCTGAGGACCTGATTCAGAGGGTCAAGGTTGCTGGAGAAGGGTTTTTTAACCTTCCTGTGGCGGAGAAAGAGAAGTATGCGAACGATCAAGCTTCTGGGAATATTCAAGGGTATGGAAGTAAACTGGCTAATAATACCAGTGGGCAGCTCGAGTGGGAGGATTATTTTTTCCACCTTGCTTTCCCCGACGAGAAGAGAGATATGAAGATTTGGCCGAAGACTCCTACCGATTACATGTGAGTTTTTTTTATACTTTCGGAGATATAAATTTTATAACTTCCGACTTGAGAGAAAAAAAACGTTAAGATGTACCTGCATAAAGCTGTGATACCTGCAAGTTACTGGTCCTAGAAAAAGAATTCTACATCCCGCCCTTTATTTCGGGAAATGCTAATAAAAATACACTATTTCCGAAAATTTACATAGCATCAACGTTTGGGATTATGGAAATATTTTAAAACATGAAAACATGTATGTTGATTTGTATGATACTTGCAATATCTATCTTTACAGGTATCATTCTTATGGCAATAAATTTCATCGTAGAATGTTATGGGGAAAATGCACATGTATAAATACATCAACTCGTGGTCAAGTGACTGGACCATGACGATCGGTGATTTCAGACAGTGTTAATAATTAAAAGGAAAAATAAATGTAACACAAGGTGAAAATACCATAACGTCAAGATTAACCCTTTTAATTTGTTTTCTTAGATAGCAAATTTGTGCCATAATATGGTCCGACAGCAAATGCTTTTCCACATTAATATCGGTCTTAGTAGGGTTTTTCTACATTAATCAGTCTTAGTAGGGTTTTTCTTTTCCCTTATATATCCTGTTTACAAAGGTAATTTGTGACAGAACATTTCAGTAAAACTTAGTATCAAGAGTAGTTTACACACCTGGGAGCTCTTATAAATTTATAATGCATGATTGCAGACACTTTGTTCTTATATATACTAAAGAATAATATTACAATTTAATTACAAACAAGTTTTATCTCTAGATTCGGTATATTAATTTCAATACACATCAAATATGATGAGCAATTATAAAGGTCATGAATAAGTAGGACAGGATAGGATAAATGTATCCTCAAATCTGCACCTTATAATATCAATCACACACTAGCTTTTTAGAATTCCTCATACTCTTTCCAATAGTTTTCCTTTCAAGGGAAAATTAGGGCTCGTTAATTGTTGCATCAACCATGTCGATGTGAAACTTTTGATGCTCTTCCCTTCATAACAAGAAATGAAATAAAAAATAATCATATTTTTTCCAGCTCTGCAACAAGTGAGTATGCGAAGGAACTAAGAAGCCTAGCAACAAAAATCTTGGCAGCCCTTTCCTTAGGCTTAGGCCTAGAAGAAGGAAGGTTAGAGAAAGAGGTAGGTGGCATGGAGGAGCTTCTACTCCAAATGAAAATCAACTATTACCCAAAATGCCCTCAGCCCGAGCTAGCCCTAGGTGTCGAGGCCCACACAGATATATCAGCCCTCACTTTTATCCTACACAACATGGTCCCGGGTCTTCAACTCTTCTACGAGGGCAAATGGGTCACAGCAAAATGTGTACCAAACTCGATCATTATGCACATTGGAGACACTGTAGAGATCTTGAGTAATGGGAAATACAAGAGTATTTTGCATAGGGGCCTTGTGAATAAGGAAAAGGTTAGGATCTCTTGGGCAGTATTTTGTGAGCCACCTAAGGAGAAAATTATACTTCAGCCCTTGCCTGAGACTGTGACCGAGGCTGAGCCTCCACTGTACCCGCCACGTACTTTCATCCAGCATATCGAGCATAAGCTGTTCAGGAAAAATCAGGAAGTGAATGGGGCTAAGTGAGATGGTTCATATTTGTCAAGGTTGTTTTCGTGGGTCTAATTCGGGCTACATGACGGACGTTGTTTGATGGTGCCTTTTAATTTATTCGGAGTTATTTTGGAAATTTATTCTGGTTCATGTTCTGGTGTCATCTTTTTATGCTCTTTCTAATAAGATCATTTGTTCTTCAGTGAGTTGTAATTTTTACTGTATTTTTCAAATTAAGTTTGTAACTTGGATATGAATTAATGTATGGTCTAAGTATGTTTTATTTTGGTTATTATCTTTGTGTGATCTGAAATAGCATATATACTTGCCCACACACAAGGCGGTTCATGCCCAAGTCGAGTAAGCATTGGATTTTAGACAATGTATTCGGTGGAAAAAAATACGGACAACAACCGACTATATTTTTAATATATTTGGTAGTTAAAATAAAAGTATTAAACATCAATTTATTTACAATGCGTTGCAATTAATCAAATGGTAGAGTTCACGTGAGAGATCATGAGATCAAAAACCTCTTTAGTTATAATTTTAATTTTTTTTTTTTATCGAGCAACAAAAAAAAAAATCTTAGACATGATGAAATACCGGGCCGGCACTGGCAACATATAATATTAAATAAACAACTTCTTCTCCAACCGAATCGTTTTTTTTACCAATGATCAGGTACTGTGTTAATATTTTGGGCCTTCAAAATTACCCTAACACAAATATTACTAACACTTCGGATTCAAGTTTAAGTATGTGTCATTCATCTCGTGATCTTACTACAGCTTTGAATCACCTTACAATTTTTTCACCAAACCACTCTTGTTGACTGGTTAGGTTGTTATCCAAAAACGTTCCCAATTTATTTACTAGGTTATTAGTCTGAACATGCAAATATATTAAAAATGTTTTAATGTATTTAACTAACTTAAATCTATTAAGTAATGGATCTATTAAACGGTGTATATTGTTATAGTTTTTTGTAATGGATCTATTAAATTAAACGGCGTGTTATTAGCGATTTGTAATCGGTTTATTTGATTACCATCGTGGGGGTATTGTCTCATGTATTTTGACATTTTTCTTCTCCGGTTAATAAAAACTTCCTTTAAAAGAAAAAAAAAAAACTTAAATCTAAGAGATTGAAACTCTTTACAGTTTATGGTACGTAAAATATTTAAGCTGAACTTAAGGTAAACCTTTCGGTTAAGAGCTACAAAGCTTGTTTGGTTGCAAATGAGTTTGATCGTCAGTTGGGAGCAAATTATGAGATGTTTTTTTCCCAATATTGCGATGATATATAATTGGTCCTAATTACAATGGTTTCATTTTATGGCATACTTCGCAATGGCTGCAACAAATGCTTTGTGTAATGGATGCAACAAAAAAATTCGAAAAATGGACGTAAATAAAAAAAAAAACACGAAATTAGATAAAAAGTTATTTTAGATACGCTAATCTAATAAACAGTTTAGTGGACATTCTAATGGACAATTTAATAATGAGTCTAATAATAGTTAAATGTGCGAGAAATATAATTGACGGTCTAATATATAGTCTAATGGAGAGTATATACACTTATAGACCTTTAATTTAATTATAAAAGGTATAATATAGTCCGATTCACTAGTCCAAAACTGTAGTGTTTAGTAATGAACACAAAATATTTTTTGGGAATTAATAAAAACATACCCTTCTACTATTATATTAACACTTCTACTATTATATTAACAAAAATATATGTTCAAAAACTACATTATAAAAAACATACATTTAATAAATAAATAAAAGAAGGTATCAAATCGGAAAAGAGTGTATGAACTCGAAAAAAAATATATATAAAATGGTAAAAAATTGGGGTATGAAGTCGGAAAAAATTGAATATGAAGTCGATTTTTATGTGTATAAACTCGGGAAAAAAACGGTATGAACATAAAAAAATTGAGGTATGAATTCGAAAAAATTGGGGTATGAAGTCGAAATAAAAGAATATGAAATTGAAAAAAAAAAGTATGATGAACTAAAAAAAAGGGGTATGAAGTCGGAAAAAAATGGGATATGCACAAACAAATTGGGGTATGAAGTCGAAAAATGGTATGAAATTAAAAAAAAAACGTATGAACATGGAAAAAACGGGGTATGAAGTCGAAAAAAATTGGAGTATGAAGTCGTAAAAAAAGGTATGAAACATGAAATGAAAAAACGAGTTATGAACTCGGAAAAAAAACATAAGTATTGACATCATCTAAACCAGATTTAGAAACTACTCCCAATCAATAAACGGAACAAACAATAGTTCATAACCTTTTTAAAAGTTTATATCCCTATTCTTTAACTTCATATCCTAATTTTCAGAGTTTATACCCTAGTTTTTCAGAGTTGATTTCCTAAGTTTTCAGAGTTAATTTCCTTATTTTTCAAGTTGATATACTAATTCGCAGAGTTCATACCTTATTTTATGTTTGGTTATCCGACTTTAATTACACTTTTTTAAGGTGCTAATAAGTAGATTAAACTTAAAATTTGCAAACAAACAATAACATTATGAAAGTTACTTACAATTTATAAGATGAAAAATGATAGAATAACAAATGTATATGATCCGTTAACCTAAAATTCAGTTAACAAAGAATAAGTAAATGGCCTAACACTTGAAACATTTCGTCGAACACTTGGTGGGCAAAAACTAAAACGCATATAAATTTACATCAAAAACATTAAATATGCATTGTACTGAACAAAAGAAACGATTTTTATAATTATCCATGTAATTCTAAGTAATGAATAATAGAATTGATCAGGAAGAAAAAATGAATGAAAAATGGGTTTAGAATGTTTATGTTTTTGTTGCTCTCTCTCCCTCTAAAATGGTGACCAATGTGATGAACTGTAATGATGATGAAAGAGGCGTGCGGTGGAGTGAGGGTGAGTAGAGAGAGTATTGAAAGAGAGAGAGAGTTGTGAGATAGGAAGCTCTTTGAAAAATAGAGAAGCAGTTTTGACGGCGAGGATGACAACAATAAAATATAACGAGATGTTAATGTAAAAGGTATGTTTTTGGTAAACAAAATTTTTTAAGTATATTTTTGTTAATTTAGTTTCAAAAGTTAGATATTTTGTTAATTTTTTAAATATTTTTTTAGTTGAATTTACAAAACTGTCCCCCTATCAATTATTGGTCCATGCACTTAACATAGGGCTTTTTGGTTTAAACCAAACTATTGCCGCTGGAGGACATCAACCCACCGTCTGAACTCCGCCTATCATCGTTAATCAACAACATTCATCGATCTATCCGGTTAACATGAACGGGTTGCCACAAACATAAAAGAGATAGGGAGCAGATGCAGGTAATCAAGTTTGGAAGAACCGCCGTCACCGATGGAGACCGTAGAGGCGGCAAAGTCCGATAAGAGAGAGAAAGGGAGGGAGAGAGAAAACGAAGACTTTGTATAATAGTTGGTATGCCGTTGTTACGTGTATCCAAAAACGACGACACTTCTCTGAGATTACCGTCAGAGATATGCGGCTAAAGTGGGCGACGACGGTTAATCAGACTGTTTATTTCTTTAAAGAGAGGCTATCATCCGTCGAGGTCGACTAAGCTGGTATCGGTGTAGCCAAAGTAAATTTCTAGAGAAAAAAATTGTAAATTTAACGATTAATATGGTAAAATAAAAAAAAAACCTATTGGGTACTAACTCCCAAATTAACATTTTAAAATCCTAATTTTAAACTCTAGTGGTACAAAAGTCTAAATAATTTTTTATTAAAGTTACCAATCTCCAAATTTCTCCCAAATCTGTCCCATTTCAAAAGACCAAATCCGTCTCTTATCTGAACATTTGGGATTAATTAGAACCAAAAGAGACCATTTGGATAATTTACGAGGACCATTTTTGTACTTCACCAAATAAGGGCGCTATGTTACTCCTTCCGTTACACAATATAAATCAATTACGAAAAAGTTAACTTATTAAAAAACATAATTTTTACATTTTATTTTTATTTTTATTAATGCAAAAAAAATTTAAAATACAGCAAACATGTAATTTTTACACAAGATTTTTTTTACCTATACAGACGAAAAAAATACAGTGGAATTAAATTTATTTTTTGGAACAGAGGCAGTATCTTAATACATTTTTTTTAAAAAAAACATTGTACATTTAAAAAAAAAAAACATAGTACTACACTAAGTACAGTTTGGATGAATTGTCCTAATTCAGTCCAATAAAAAAACGAATTAGGGCACACATACAGAGTCTGTAAAATAACTCTTATCTCTCTATATATCTATTTATCTCTCTTTATTTTTCTAACAAGGTACGTTCTCATTTTGATATATTCTTTGTTCTTTTGTTGTTTACTATTTTGGCAAAGTGAGGGTTTTCAAGTGTTGTGGTTAGGTTAATTTTATTTTAATTTTGAGTGTAGTTTAATTTTTAATGCAAATAGGTTCAGTGGCGGAATTAGTTGGGGGGAGCCTAAACCCTTTTATCAAAAAAACAAAAATAAACTTAATTAAGTGCTACAATATGTTTATACACTAAATTTTACATGGTAGTTTTTTTTTTCATGCTAAAATATTAGGAAAATGGGGTCGTTGTATGTTACTCCTTCCGTCCCAAAATATTGGGGTTCTATGTATGTGCGTGCAACTTTGACCGGCAAATACCTCGTGCTTAAATTGTTGAAATATAAATTATAAAAATTTGTTCATATAGTTTAACATTTGAACTATCTGATTAACTTTTGAAAAATTCGATTTTTACAACTTAGATATGAGTTATTTGTCGGTCAAAATTGTACGTAAATACATAGAGCCCCAATATTTTGGGACGGAGGGAGTATTACTTAGTTCATCACGGAATAGTGTAATGAAGTTATTTGGCCTTTTGACGGGTTTTGATTGCTTTTACATGTATGTTATAAAAATATGATTTTGAAATGTTATGTTGAATTGTGTTTGATTGATTATTTATCTTGAGTTCTTTATGAATGTATAAGCAACCTTGGCTAATTATGAAAATGTTAAATATTAACACTCGCCTCACTTGTGGGCTGATTTTCGAAAGCCCTCGCCCCACTGATATTGGTACCAATATATGCCATGCTCTGATAGCAAGTTAAGAGATCTTATAAATTTTCGTAGAAATACGTGTTATAATAGGGGATGTACCTTATTTTATAAGACATGGTATTTATTTTTTAAGCAATATTGAACAATACCAGGGTTTTAAAGAACTATTCTGGGGATATATATTACAGAGTGATCTTATAAATTTTGAATGCAGATAGTTTCAGTTGCAGAATTAGTTGGGCTAAAGAATTATTAAAGTGTTACAATAATTTTTACACTAAGGCAAAATATAATTTTTTTGGTAAAATATTGGAAAAATGGGGTTGTTGTATGTTACTACCTAGTTCATCACAGAATAGTGTAATGAAGTTATTTGGGCATTTGTGGTTTTTGATTGCTTTTACATGTATGTTAGCAAGCAGTAACTATTAAAATACTCCTTTTTAAAGTATATGGTTTTGAAGTGTTATGTTTAATTATGTTTGATGATTTATCTTGATGAATGTATAAACAATCTTGGTCAATTATGAAATGTTAAATATCAACGGTCCCGTCACTTGTGGGCTGATTATCGAGAGCCTATGATATCGATACCATGCTCCGATAGTAAGTTAAGAGATCTTATTAATTATCGTAGAAATGAGTGTTATAGAAGGGGATGTACCTTAATTTATACCACGTGTTATTGAATATGTAAGCAACTAAGCAATATTGAAGAATAACAGGGTTTTAAAGATCTATTGTGGGGATATATATACCAGGGTGGTTGTAGCCTTGTAGGTATATCTTAATAATCAAATTTGATAGCATGTTTGGATACCATGTCTAAAGGGCATATACTGTGCTGTAAAAAATAAAAAGGCCTCTTTGAAGATTTATCCTTTTTAAACCACATGACATATCACTATATCAGTATTAAGCGGCTTGAGACAAGTAACTAAGTACATTTATATGTACAATGTTTAAACACATTCCAGTATGAGTGCTACTAGTTCTGCAGAACTATTTGCCTATCTGGGAATAAGTGATATTAGCAGATTTCGTGTAAAAGTATCTCTGTCCTTTGAGGAATTCGCAAGTCAGTTTTGAACAGGAGAGTTTTTGTTGGATGTTGACCTGCGAGTTTGATTATTTAGATTTTGTTTTGCAATTTTGGCATTTCAATTGTGGAAATTTAGTGAGTTTTAATATTTGATGCTAGCAAATTGAATAAGTTTGGACAAAACTGCTTCGAAAGCTAGGGGATCAACATTATTTATGTTGAAAACATATTTATTCATTGAAGGTTGTAAATTTTAGTTTTTTTGCAGGTTAGGCATCATTTAAGTAAGTTTTGTGATTGAAACTCTAGCAGTATTGTCGTAAATTGGTGTAGTGTGTTTTGAAAGCATAGATTTTGATATATTATAACGCTCTCAAGTTGGATATTTGGAATATTGTCACATTTATAATTTGTTTGTTTGTTTTGGATTGAGTGTCACATGTGTCATTATTTCTGTCATTCGTTCCAACTGAGTTGAATTTTGCTTGGCCAAGTTATACAGAAGCAACACAATATGTAATTTAGACTCATACATGTAGACAGTTAGGTATTTTCTTTGAGGGTCGAATCAGCTTTAAATTGGAAGACGATAACTTAGGGAAATTTTGGTCTGTGTTCTTATTTGTAGACTTGCATTAAGGCTTCTTTATTTGTGAAATCTCGTAATATTTGAGGTCATTTGGAATTATGTAAACCAAGTGATAATTGGAATTCTGATGTAATTGTGACGTGTTTATCCAATATCATTTGTGAGTGATTCCTCACTTGGTAAAAGTTGCACGTATTTTCGCAGGAGACATTTGTTTAGGGACGGGGGGAGTATATTGTACTGTTTCTCAACCAAATATATCAACTTCAAACCCCATCTTTTTTTAACGCCGTTATATTCTCAATTTTTATTTCCTGAAATGATAGAGAGGTTGTACTTAGGCCACCCGGCATGTTAGGCTGGTTGTGGTCACTTGTCTTGTATTTCAGGGGTAATATGTTATGTCCTTGCAGAGTTGCAGGCCTACTTGATTGAATTTTACTGGCCAAGTTGTTTCATAAGCAAACGATTAGTTGGTTTTAGATTACTTTTGCATTTACAATTGCATTTTCCTTCAGTTTGCGACTCACTTGACTGTTTATTCAGTTGCTTTTTGTGTGAGTTTTTATCCATCTAGATTCATCTGCCTCTTGTCTCATGTCAATTGAGCTTCACTTGTTAAACATGTATGACCAAACCATTAGAGAAGCAACTGATTAGTTTTCTTTTTTTACTAAACTATGTATTTGATGTTCAATTTTTCTTGGATGTCTTAGTTTTGAATAATTTATTTATTTTCACTTTGCATATGGACAAAAGCAGTATACCATGTCCTCTGAGACTGGGAAGGAAAATACATCTGTTGTTGATTCATCATTGACTGATACAAAGCACGACGTAGATAACTTGGACGATCCAGGTACCAATTTATATAATTATGGGGATAATGCTCTGTAAAAAATATTGGAACCCTAATTTTACTTGACCATTCATATTGCGTGTTTTATTTGTTTCCTCCACCCTTTTCCACAATTAAGGTTGCGGTTTGGCTACTTCTCCAATAATTTATTGTTCTCCTTTTTGTTGTTATATTTTGGTGGCTGGTGTTTGATTTTAAATGTTGATATTTAAGCCATAGTTGTTTTTTCAAGTCTTACAGATATATGTTGGAGTTTGCTCCCGATATTCCTAAAGCGGGAGTGAAGACTGAACAGGATAGTTTTAGTGCGATGGTTTTTCATCAAACATTACCAACCTTACCTTTGTTAGAATAGGTCGTATTTTCTTGTAGTTGTTGGTTTTATATTGGAAATAGATTTATCACCTCATATACTTCAGAAAATTTCAGTATTATCAAAATGATTTTTCGATAGACTTTATGAATAATCTTCTGGTCATGCTCCTACTGGGAAATAGAAGCAATAGCAGTATAAGTGGATGTTGTTGTCTTGTTGAGTAAGGAATACACTCAATAATCATTGAGGTAAAGTCAATGGAGCAGTAAACAACTCTATTGGGGTAATCTCCTCATATTAAATTAAGAGAAATAACTAGATAAAATGCAGAAAATAAACAGACAATAAGTAATAGAATAACCTTAACTGGTGGCTTCATCAGATATCTATACTACTTTTGAGAGAAGTAAGTCGGTAACAATTGCTAATTGTATTAGTGAGAGGCTTGCCACTATTTTTTTTCCATAATTTGCTCTGAAGTCGAATGAGTTCTCAATTGATTATTATTTGAACCCCACCTTTTTTTTCTTTGTAAACTTCCTCACCCTTTTTCTCTTTTGCTCGCGTAGTAGGCTCTTTACATTTTTTTTCGGACAAAAGTAAAGCTTAATTGCCTTAAATTTTCAAATGATGCTGATTATGTTTAATTAGCTCGACTTTTTTTGTCAGAGACCACAAGCTATAAAAGAGACAGTGAGACCATATCCTCTGGGCCACAAGTACGAGAACAGAAATGCAATCAGGTGACAAAATCAAGTTCTTTTGGAGAGAGAAAAATGCAGGGAACAAGATACTTCGTCATCAAGAGTTTAAACCATGAAAATTTACAATTATCAGTCGAAAAAGGTATTTGGGCTACTCAACTAATGAATGAACCGATTCTCGAAGAAGCCTTTCTAGTAAGTTACTCACTTTGGCAAATGTCCTGAGTTAGTTTCTCTATCGAATGAAGTAAAAAATTGGTTCCCATATTATAGATCGTGTTTTGATTCGAGTCGAATAGTTTCAATTGCAATGCTAATGGTTCATTAATTTTTAGGTAAAACTACCATTTGGTCCTCATGGTGCATAATTTAGTAAGCTGCACACAATAATTCCCACAATTTAAACAAGTAGTCCCCATGTAAAACACGACTGTCCTCATAGTGAGGGATCACTGGAGTAGCTTACTGGAACTATAGGGACTATCACTATTATAATTGAAAACACAAGGATCGTCAGTGCACTTTTTCAAACCATGAGGATCAGTTGTGTTGCAACTGAAACTATCGGGACCAAAAAAATGTCTCTCTGATTATGGGGACCAAAACCAAAAGTCTCTCTGAGTATAGGACCAGTAATGTAATCCACCTTTTTCCTTCTGGTAATTTACAAAGAGGCTGGGGATTTTCTTGCAGAATTGTGCCAGAGTAATATTAATATTTAGCGTCAACATGAGTGGGTTTTTTCAAGGGTATTGTCAAATGACGTCTTCTGTTGGGTGGAGGAGAGAGAATATATGGAGCCAAGGTAGTGGAAAAAATCCATGGGGTCGGAGTTTTAAGGTTAAATGGCTTCGATTGTATGACTTACCTTTCCAAAAGACTCTTCATCTCAAAAATCCGTTAAATGACTATAAGCCAGTTAAAATCAGCAGAGACTGCCAGGTAATTATTAGTACTTATTTGTTGAGGGCTCGTTTGGCATCAGTTTTTTTAATTTTTTTTTGTTCAAAGAACTGTTAAAAAGAAACAATACCAATACAGCTTTTTTTTTTTAAATGACCAATAAAGCTTGTTTGGAAAAAAATTGCAGTGGTAGTCTTTTGCAATCATTTAAAAGGCTACTAGCTTTTATCCTAATTGTTGCTTGGCATTAGCTTAACGCTTTTTTACTTTTCAAGTCCAAAATCATTTTAAAAACCGAGTGGGAAACCTCAAAAACCATAATAACGAGATTACAAAGATGATTCTATACATAAAGATAACATGCCAAGTCACTGGAACTCGTATTACTAATACAAAATAGAATGGAGTTACTGCATCAGCTATGGTGCGCAAACAAATATATTTAATGGGATACGTAATTTGAATCAAGAGGTTTTGGATTAATGTTTAATTTGTAGGTCTATATTTTTGTGAAGGTTTGTAGATGAGCTTTTCGAACCGTTTTCTTTTATATTGAATCCTCTGTAGATAGATCATGTTTAAAGAGAGAGAGAGAGAGAGAGAGGAGGGGTGGGAACGGTGTTTGAGAGAGACTCTTTGGCACTGCTTCTTTAATGGCATTGAGGTGTAAATATGATGAAATGGTGAGGGCATTTTAGTACATTCGTTGCATTATCATTTAAAATTCCAGCGAAAGTGTCGGAAAAGATTGAAAAAGCTTCAAAACCTTAGTTTGTTGCTCCGACTGCTTTTTTTTAGCTTTCTACCCAAAATAATTGTTTTTAATAAGCAAGAGTAGCTGGCGACCCAAACGCCACTTGCGTTTTGTAGCAAGCAGCTAAATTTGCTAAGAAAGAAAGCTGATGCCATCATGCCAAACGGGCTCTTAGACACATTAGAGCAGCTTTACGAAAGATAGCACTAGCTCGTCATGTTATCAGTCATTATGATTAACTAGAAAGAGAGAAACTAGCTCATCATATTATTGTTCATTATGCAGAGGGAATGTAAAGCTAATTGCTTCTCTAAAAGAGGGATTCACTTTTGTAGTTTTTCTTCATTTTCTTCTTGGAGGCTTGCAAGTTGCAGCAATTCTTTTTAATTTTAATTGTCTGCATGGATATCTTATTTTAGCTGCATGCTTTTGTTAGGAGTTACCCCAGGATATTGGAGAAGCACTTTGTGATCTTCTTGATGGGAAGGACGATATCAATGCTAATATTGAAAGGTAAATCTTCTCCTTAACCCTGAAAAATTACAAAATTTGTCTCTGATTTTGTTTTTTCGGCTATATGCTAGTTGGTACTATAATTTGAGCATAATTGTTTTCAGGGATGATCTATTATTTAAAAGGCCTTATGTAGAAACTCACTGTGGTAATATGGATCCACAATGGGGTCCCACGCCCATGCCTTATCCTCCCTTTTTCTACCAAAATCAAGTTGAGGCAAATAGATTCCCTTTCGCACATATGCCTTCAATTTCTAGTACTTTGACTGAGGATGAAATCTTGGAAATGGTATGGTGGTTTTACCTTAGTTTTCAGTGTTGTTACTTTGTTTAGTTTTATTATATGTAAATAAACGCGTTAGCTTTTAAGCAGTCTATTGCATTTACTTGTTGAATGGAGGTATTTGTACTTGTACACATCAACCTTGGTAGCTTTGGTTCATAAATAGTAATGAATTGCATTATAAATGTATCTTAACTTTGTAGATTTTAATTCTCACCTTTGTACAACAAAATATCGGCTTGTAACTGTTAGTACACCGAGCTATTAAGTTTAAAAGTTCAGATAACAGCCAATACAACATCGAATAATATATAGACCAACGCAAAATTCAATCTAAAAGCAATAGTTATGTACTGATTGTTGGAATATGTTGTTGAACTAAGACCCAATGTGCATAAAAAAGGACAATTAGTATACCGGTAACTTCAAACCTTCAGTGACAGGACCAAAAAATCAGCCCTTTTAGACACCGGTTTTATTTCTTTCGTTCCAGAACTGTCAAACAATGTTAAAACTAATCCGTTTTAAGTACTTGTGAATTTTGATAGCTGGCGGCTAAGTGTTCGATTTTGTTTAGATTTGGTGTCTAAATCGTGAGGTTTGGATTGGTCAGTGTCGTATTTGTTTGATATATGGTAGATTGGTAACTAATTGTGAGCTTTGATAGTATGTTGAACTAATCGCTAGGAGATAATAGTTTACCGAAATGATATGTTCCTTTTAATTTGGTGAAGTCTTGGAGTTTATCATCCTTACGGCTTTACATCTTTATGTGCTCATGTTACTTCAAATTTAAGGAAGTAAAGAGATTGGTTGGTGTATCCCAACGACTCAATCAAATGTATGGTTGGTAATCTCAGGCAACTTTGCTATTATTTATTAGATGCGATGTAAATTAGTTTGTTGATATTCAGAGGTTCTATCATGAGTTTCCTATTGAAATTGTTTTCTGTGATGACTTTTTCATCTTTCATGTGTTGATTCTCTTTGTTGTGTAGTTGGTTTTTATTTATTTATCAGTGTCCTTGTTCTTAAAATAAGAAAATACATGTAATTTTGGAGTTGTGGTTCTTGTCATTGATTGTCAAAAACAACCACAAACCGAAATTGTAATTCTTCTAAAAGCGTGATTTATATCGATAAGAGCCTATTTGAATCAGGGGAATTGAATGGGATAAAGAATTGGAGAGTATGACATATGAGTAAACACATGGTCATCCTGACGTAATGGGCATACCTTGATAAAATTGTTTATGGTTTTATTAAAGGACTAGGGAGGAGCTTAAAATCATGTTCTGTTTACTCTTGGTTAGAAAGATATAATCATGTAACTAATTGTTTCTAAAGATTTGGTTCTCTTTAAATCTGTTACGGTCTAGGTGGTTGGCAAAGATTACGAATCATCAAATGATTGTTTCCATATAAATGAGAAGCAAAATAAGGAAAAGATTATTAGGGTTAAAAAGGAAAATTTTTGTCTACCAGCGAGATTGCTTAATGATAACTGACATAGCTGTTAGTGTAGATTCATTTGGTTATACGATTATTACCAGGCCCTCCTTTCTCAGTCCCCCTTACAATTCGTACAATTTTAAGATTGTTTAAGACAATCTTATAATTTTCCTGTTAGGCTGTTATTGTTGATAATTGATAAAAATTGATGTTTGTGTTCCTGTTCCTTTTTATTGTATAATATGCAGTCATACGAAGAGTACCTGGAGGTGCATAGGAAAAGGAACAAACGGCCATGTCATCCCGTTAGTACTCTTTACTCGACGTCCAATACATTTTAATTTATTTCCTCTTCTTCCTCTAATACTATGCTTCTTATTGTTGATGTTGCATTTTTCAATTAAAGTAGGAAAACTCTCTAATGTCGATAGAACTGAATATACCTTTCTTGGATTTTAACTTCCTTCCCCAGCACCAGGGCATGATCATAAAGTTGGGTTTAGCTTGAAATCTTTTCTGGTAGTCGCAACTTTAGGTGGATTATAAATAAATTATTTTAATCTTCTTATCTTCACTTGTAAGTCCTTCTAGGTATGACTTTGTAATCTATAGTTGCTTTTATCTAAGTTTCAGCAGACTAGCATTTGATAGAAGGCTGAGGCATGCAATTATATTTAACATTTTAGCTAGCTATGTCTCACTGTACCAATTACAATAGGAAAAATTTAAAGTGAAAAAACGAAAATGCAAAGACCTCATACAGTTTCTTAGAGTAAAGATATTTTCACTCCTCTTACACTGCCTTACACTTGCACGTCGTCATTTGGGGTAAAAGGGTAATCTGAAACTTGTTCCAAATGTTGACGAGTTTAATTTAATTTTGTTTTGATTATGCCACATAGGGTCCAGTGTGGAGGCAGAGTGAGTACCTGACTCTGAGTCAGGGTTACTCTGCTTCCCAGACCATTGGATCTGTTATTTTTTTAATACAGTATTAATAAAATACAGATCCAATGGTCTGGGGAAGCAGAGTAACCCTGACTCAGAGTCAGGTACTCTGCTTCCGTCGAGTGTAGTCTGGAGTGCAAGAGGAGTGAACGTAGCATTACTTAGTTTCTTGTATTTTTGTTATGTTTATGATTCATATGTTTCTGATGAAAAAAAAATTGTTGTACATATTTCTTGTAGATTTAACCGAGTGATTTTGTAAACTATGATACAACAGGATACTGGGAAATCAAGGAGAACACAGGAATCAATGAGCAAAGAGCGCAATGATGATTCGTAAGTTTTTTTTTACTATGGCAATGCTATTTTATGTGTAAACTCACGATTCTTATAAAAACATGCAAGTCTTGTCATTTTTCGACACTAGATGACCAGATTCACAGTGGTGTCTAACCGCTGTCATTTGTTATTTTTTTATATCATTTTTTTCTTGTAATACATGAAATAATTATGCAGTTACTCAGACAGCCGTTCAAGCAAAAAATCTTACCATTCAACTCGCAAGTGATTGTTCATCAAAGCGACAAGAAACCTTATATTTTCAGAAATGCATTTTGTTTTGGGATCGTGTTTCTCCCATTTTTACTGCAAAGCAGTGACTTGGTGAATGTAATGATATTTTATTCTCAAACTAGGCTTCCTGTTGTAGACATACATAAATGTATGTAATTTATTGTGGTTCAAGAATCTAAATCATTTCTTATGACCTCTGTAGACATTTTTTGGGGTAAGTACATTATATTTTACTCTTGAGAAGCTAGAACTTTTGTAAATAGATCAAGCTGCCAAATGGCCTTGACATTATTTTTTCAATTTTGCTAGTTTAGATACATTTTTTCTTTGCTGACTTGAAAGAAATGTAATGTATAGTGCGACTCTGTTGAGTTGGTTTTCAATTATGAAATATTCTTTTCAAACTGTAGTCTTTTTGATACAGGAGTAAACTTGCATGTTGACATTTTTGGTTCATTTTTCTGTCACCAACTAGATGAGCTATATTATGGTTATCATGCAATATGGTAGTCATATTTTCCTTTTTGAAGAGTCAATAAGTAATGAAGCTGTAAGTTCTTCTGAAGTGGAAGTAATTTTAGGACATTCTTGCATGCACCAGAAACTTGAAACAAAAATGTTCTGAACCAAAGATACTAGTCAATTTTATTTTATTTCCGACTTGATTGTTTGGTATTTTGGTTCAATTTCAGTTGACCAATACATGGTAGAACCTTAGTTTCTCAATGATCATTTCAGAAACGTTAAATTTAGGGACTTTTTCATCAAAGTTCATTACTATTTACGAATCTGCATATTTGTAAAAGTGCAATACATTTCAATATTTCCGAAGCAAGGTCAATTTGGATTTGAACTTCGAAGCAACGTTATCGGGAAGCTCATTTACCTTTTTCGAAAGCCATGTTTCCTACTTCTCATTTTCCTTTTTCTGTTATTTCACATGTAAAATCACAAACAAATTCTATTTTTCCATGTTTCACTCCTTTCCGGCAACTATGATTTGAAGTGTTGAACAACTAAACTCACGATATAGACAAAGGCCTTGAGGTTAAAAATAAAAGAATATCCCGCTCATCATTAGGATGATTCGATCCTTGTTTCGAAACCTTACAATTATGCAGTAGTGAACCAGGATTTTAAGATGAATGGGGCTCACTTGCATGTTCAATTTTTTTTTTTTAATTATGGAGGTTCTAAATAAATGTCAATTATGAAAATACGTGCAATTTTAATTATCGAATTTCTCATATATATAGATTGCCGGAATGAAAAATCTAAAAATCCCATCATATAGTTCTAACTATGAATTATGTTGTTGACTTTTGAAAGAATTTTTTCCGACAATCTACCTATGAGAAATTTGATGGTCAAAGTTGCACGTATTTTCATAATAGACACTTATTTAGGGACGAAGAAAGTAATGAAACAATTTGAATTTTTTTATTAATAGGTGGACGCTGAGTAGATATATTTTCACTACTCTGACACTACTTTCTACACCTTGTGAGAGTAAATTTACAGTTTTGACTTGTCGCGTTTTTGTATTCACTACTAGGGCCGGGCGAAAAACCGAACCGGACCGATAACTGAACCGAAAAAGACCGAAACCGAAAAATCGAAAAAAATTTGGGTTGGTTTCGATTTTCAATAAAACCGAACCGAAAATGACTGAAACCGAAAAAAAACCCGAAAAAAATCGAAAAAAACCGAAACTGGACCGGAAAAAACTGATCAGGTTCGGTCTAAAAAATAAAAAGACCGAATCCGAAAAAAAACGAACTGAAAAATATGCTCGGTTTCGGTTTTACTAAAAACCGAACCGAACCCAGTCTTATTCACTACTGTAGCATTAGTCTCCTCTGCTGTTATGATAAAGATAAAACCCCAAAAAAAAAAAGAAAAAAAGCAAAGGATGAGCGGGCATAAAAGTCGAAATTAAATAAGTAAATTAGACGATAAAAAAGAAAAGGTAGAAAAAACAAAATGACAAAATTGAGGACAGTGGGAATAATCACCACCACCACCACCACCGCCTTAGCACTCTCTCTCTCCTCCTCCAAAAATCATTCTCTCTCCTTCCCTTCTCTCTCTTCCAAATTATTCTTCCCTCGTTTCCAACTTTCTAGAAACTTCTCTCCACTTTCCTCCGCTCTACATATGGAACAAGCTCCCCCTTCTTTTTCTTCTTCTTCTCAGGTTATTATTATCTACTCCCTCCGTCCCGCTTTGTAAGTTCGAAACCACGTGCAACGTTGACTGGCTTTGAACATGTAATTAAATTGCCGAAATTAAAATTTTCAAATTTTTTTCTACATAGTTTAATTGTTAAAACTGTATTATATGATAGAATTTTAAAATAAATTATTTCGACACTTTTAGCTACATGTTCAAAGCCGGTCAAAGTTGTGCGTGATTTCGTATAGTAGGGAGTATATTATTATTATTGTTAGCTTTTGTAACAGATTTTCTCAGCTGATTTATTTATATTTTTTAATATCCGTGGGTGTTTGGATAGTCAGCTTTTAAATTAAGCATACTTTGACAGGATAAAAAGGCTGAAATTTCCGTAACTCAAAAATCTTGATTTTCGTTGGATTTTTGAAACGCTGACCACAAAATCTTTTCCAAACCGAGCCTGGTGTTTAGGTTTTTTTATTTTAAGAAGTGGTAGTATTTTGAGTTTTGACTGTCAGATTATTTAGCTTTTAAAAAGTAGTTTTTTAGGCTTAAAGAGCTAAAAATTCATGAATTAAAAAATCTGGATTTTTCAAACCCTTTTTAAAACTTGACTTTTGACAATAAAATATGTTGTCTATCAGTTTCTCTTTGAAATTTATTGTCTGCCATGTTTTTATTTCTTGCTTGCCTTTTTAAAATTTATCCTAGTTTACAGTTTTTTTACTTCTAGAATTTGACAACTTTGGGCTAATAGTCTGTACATTTTTGTTAGATTTATTTGACCACCGGTCAAACAACAAACTATATAAAGCCCGGGAATCAAAACTCGTAAATTATAGTGAAACAATAAAATAACCCTTTCCATAAGGGAATATTTGTGTTCCGCACCCGAATAAAGGAAAGAGTTGCACACTCAGTTTTCTCAAACCACACTCTTTTATAAATTAGCAGAAACCACCCTACAGAAAAATGAACTACAAATGGGCCTTTTTATACATGTTTTTGTTCATCCCGTAAACACGTTCTATCTCCTATTTCTGGCGATCTTTTGTTTTCCCAATGCAACCTTGGATAGCTAATACAGTACCTACCAATAAAAACTAAAATGCACAAACTTAATGTATATCCATTCATCAAGCTGCACCGGTTTTCCTTATTTTGTGACTAGGTAATGTTAGGAATAAAAAACACGAGCTTTTAAGTGTTTTAATGTCTCACTACTTATTAGTATTACTAATTACCATGATAATTTCATCTTTGGCCCACGACCACCTATGCACAATTCTGAAATGTCATAGCTTTGTGTAGATCATATATTTTGATTGGTTTCTTTTGGGTACGTGTACTTCGTTAAGATTTACGCATTGGATAAGCGCCCTAGTAGAGCAAAACGGAGGAAAAAACATGTTAGGGTAATTTTCCAGAAGGAAACCAAGTTTTATTATATTCATGACGACGCCATGTTGCTTTAGGCTATTGTTGTGACTGGAATAAAATGTACATTCATCCCAATGGATCATCGATGAAAAAGTTATGCTATTTTAAAGTTCGATGAAAGTTGTTAATTGCAAATATCGATGGGAAATAGTGGTTGATTGTGGAGGCCAAAGTAGATAAGGTAATTTGGAAAACTATATATTTCATGGGAGTCATTGGCATTTGCCTCGTGTAAATACTATATGTATGTTTGGTTGATAACTGGGAAGTAAATTCTTTTGGCTTTTAGTCATAATGGTAATCTTTAACATGAAGTTAGGGGGAAATGCTTTTGAGAAAAGGATCATCATCGTCAAAACTACACCTTAATCCCTAGAATTGGGTCTACTAATTTTCCACCTTTGAAATAGTACTATGATCTTTGTATATAGTATATAATTACATTTTGACATGCCTTTTATATCTTGTACTACAATAAAATGTATGTGACACAAAACAACTTCATATTATGTGTGTATTTTCTTGCTGATATTTTGTGGTGTATGCTTGACTTTGCAGAATGGTTCATCAGTGCCAGAATTGCTTGTAAGTTTCACATTTCCTTCTCCATGTGAAAATTATTTCTCTGTTTGGCAATAGTTTTTTTGAATTATACCCATGGTGAAACTTTTGAAACTAGAATTGAAAAAAGGTCAAGTCAATGAGCCTTTAGGCTTCTTTGGTGATATATTGATTATTCGGGCAACATTAACTTAGATATGCCGAAGCATTATAAGCTTTTCCTTTTATGTGAAAGGCGGGGCTGATTAAACAGTGAACAATGTATTACCCTTTGAATTGACTTTTCATGTTCACTTTCGCTTGGATAGTATAAAATGGTCATTTTTCTCTCGGCATCCACCTCAACATTTGCTAAGAATAGGTGTTACATTGATGTTCATGTTCTCTGTTGATTCGCTTAGGCTCATGTTTTCCTAAACTTTTGTTTTGTTTCAGTTGATTAAGTTTGTTCAATTGATTTAAATTTCAATTCAGAGTTTTCTAAATGAGGTAATATGGTTCTTTGTTCTGATACAGACTGAATACATGGTGGATATGAAATGTGAAGGGTGTGTCAACTCTGTCAAGAATAAGTTACAAACAGTTGATGGTGAGTAATATTTTGTTTATTGTAGAATACTTATATCAGCATGAAAGAGCAATTTCTTTTATATTAACACTTAAATCTTGGTTTTTGCGGTTTCTTCATGATAATAATTTTTTTCCTTGGATATGTCATTAGGTGTAAAAAATGTTGAGGTGGATTTAAGCAACCAAGTTGTGAGAATTCTTGGTGTTTCACCAATTAAAACATTGACAGAAGCCTTAGAGCAGACGGGGAGAAAAGCACGATTAATCGGCCAAGGGGTTCCTGAAGGTCTGTTTTTTTATATAATAAATATCGAAATCCATTACGTCCGCAATTGTTTTCACGCTCCAAATAGTGTAGAAATAGGCAAATATTGAATCTTGTAGCTATCTTGAGCCGAGATAAAATTATATTAAAACCATCCGCTCCTAGTTTTTCAAAATTTACCTTTTAGCGAAAGCTAATAATAGTTTGTGAATATTGCATTTGTGCTTATTGAACAAAGATAAAGACGAAGCAATAAGGTTTGCTACACGTAGTTATAGCCATATGCGCAGCGATCTCATAACTACAACAATTCCAAGTATATTGCTACCATCAGCCAAAATTACCAGATCCAACACTTCAGTATTAGCTGATGGGACTTGTGTGTGATGTATATTTTTCCTCGTCTTTATTGGGACATAGTATGTCTGCTGGATTAGACCAATTTATTCCATTTAGCAATTTAAAGCTATTATTACTTCCACACAAAATCTAATACAAGGGGGAATTAAAAGTTTGAATTTCATTGGATCGTGCCAAAAAAATTATAATTACAAAATCTCCCATTTCACAAGAACTTTAGAAGGAGTATTTTTTTTCTGTTAAATTGTCTACTTTACGCTTGTTGAAATTAAAGAAAAAACATAGTTCGTTAATTTGAAAACATTTAGCTTTTTTCTTGAATCTTCGCTTTGTGCATGTCTGCCGGATCAGGCCAGAGTACTCTCATTTTTGTATATTACTTTAAAATGTTTTTCACTATAGGTCTATTGAAATGTGAATTACAATGACAAAAACAACTGCATTTTGTTATGCAGATTTTTTAGTTTCTGCTGCTGTGGCGGAGTTCAAAGGCCCGGTGATATTTGGTGTTGCTCGTTTAGCTCAAGTGAATATGGAGCTGGCTAGGGTTGAAGCTAGCTTCAGTGGGTTGCCGCCTGGCAAACATGGCTGGTCAATTAATGAATTTGGTGACTTGACAAGGGGACCGGAAAGCACCGGAAAAGTGTTCAACCCTACAACTGATTTTGTCCAGAAAAAGGTTTGCTAACTTTGAAATCCTCATGGTTCCTTAATTCTGTTTTAGATGATTGCTGGTTTCTTCATTTTCACTATTAGTTATAGGTTGATTATGATTATTTACCAGTTTTTAACGGTTAGTACACCTAAACAATATAATTTACAAGTTAGAGACCAACTGAAAGATTTGAACAATTTGTGCAATTACCTATCAAAGGTCACAAAACACCAATTTATAAAGATCTGAAGAATCGGTAGTCACTATCCAAAAGCACAAGGATTTAAAAGTATCAATATTAACGATGGGTACTAATTGTTATGATGTGTAGATTGAAGTGGTCGGACGATTAGCACATAGCATGTTCTTTTGAGTTGAATTCGAAAAGTTTATGGTATTGTTCGATTTTGTCTAGGCGTATGTCTAAATTGCAGAACTTTAACAATATGATGTGCTAATAGTTAAAAGTCTATAAGTTGGTTTCCCAAAATGAATATTTCCCTCAATATCTTGGAAAATACTGTCTCTTATAGTATTACTGAATTTCTCCTAGATATGAAAATGGAAAAGGAGAAAAGTAATAATTAAATCGCCAAACCCCATGCCATAACGGGTAGTTTAAGAGCCAATTGTGAACAACAGAATGGATTTTTTGTAAAGGGGCTTTGCACCTTTGTGCCCAAATCCTTTAGTCGAGTTTCATTTCGCACCCCACCAGATCCATGGGAATCATTGTTACTGAAACGTCTAAAAATTCCTCATTAATGCAAAATTAACGATTTGAAAGGTTTGCTTCTATGCTTTGGATTGTTACCTTTAAAAAACCAAGCAATTGATAGAAATTTGAGTATCAATGTACTATTACCTTAAGATTTTATACCATCGAACTTGACTCAAAGATTGGGGTAGAATTATTTTCTGCATCTTTCAGTTGTGTTTTAAATGGAAACTTTATGAAATCTTATGCAGCCACTAGGTGACCTGGGAACACTAGAGGCTGATGACAAAGGAGAGGCCTTCTATTCCTCTGTTAAAGAAAATCTAAGAGTGAGTGATTTGATTGGTCGATCCATAGTTTTGTATCTATCGGAGGATAAATCAGACAAAGGCCTAGCAGCTGCTGTAGTGGCTAGAAGTGCTGGTGTTGGGGAAAATTATAAGAGCCTATGTACATGTGATGGGACCACCATTTGGGAAGCTACAAATAACGATTTTGTTACCAGTAAGGTTTGAGAATAATGCGATTGTGTATTGCGAGTTTCATTAGTTCCAGTTGTTCATGCACGTGCTTTGGACTTGCATTTGCTTGCTTACAGTAATAGAAAGGAAAAAGAAAATAAAACCTGTATTAGCTAAAACTTGTATAATTATTACTGGTCTTCTATTTGATATTGTATTTGTTGAGTTTCAACAAATTTGATGTAAAAGTTGGTGTGGAGCTCTTTTGTCTTGAATGACCTCTCTTCAATATGCTTTTGCACACTTTTTTTTTTCATGTAACTTTTGTTAAGGTAATCCAATGGAAGTTATTATACATGTTTTTTCTGCTGCAGTTTAATCTGACCAGCTTGCAAATAAAAAAAACTTAGAAAAAGAATGGGTTCACAAAACCGAATTTTTTTAATTTTACAGTGTAGACCAACAACAAACTCTTGTTTCAAATTGGCAAATCACATTTTGGTACAACTTTTTACCAGAAAAAAAGTACAACCGAAACATGTCCCATGTTTGAATGAGTTATAAGAACCCTTTTCTGTCCATAAAATCCTTGAAAGGTGACCATGCTGTAATTTCCAGTACCTTCACTTTCGTGATGCAAAAGGGTTTGAAGAAAATTATAAGCAGAAGTACTAACAGTGAACGAGAAGTGAATGAGAAGTTAGCAAAAAAACTAAAGAAAGTAGTACATGAGGCAACACAATGTTACTTCTTTATGATTGTAAATTTGTAACTCTACATTGAGAAGAAACTGATTCCTTTTCCCTTTTAACTACTGATAATTGGACATTATACATCATTACGTAGCTCAAATTAACACAATAAATAAAGTAAGATTCTCTAAGGTAAAAGTCCTTCCTTCTTGGCCATTTCGTAGAGAGTAATGGCCATGAGAGCTTTAGCATCAGCGGTGACACGCCATAGTGTCTCATAAGGAACAACATGAACCTTAATCAACTCGCCATGTTCTCTAAGACCCGTCTCTTTTCCTTGTAACTGTGTAATTACTTCTTTACTCACTTGTCCTCTGTATAGAAACAAGCTTAGATCTTCATCACACCCTCCCTGGCAATCAAAAAATAATATTTACCCTTTTGGTAAAAGAAACAGAGTATAATGATTATAACAATACTAAGGGCTTGTATTACTGCAGCTCTTAAGCATATTTCTGAGGTAACAAAAATAGGCTTTGTTTGGTTACAGCTTTTAAGACCAGTCATTTTTGGTATTTTGCTTAAACTGGACTGCCTTTGGTCGATCAACTTATCTCCCGAGAAATCTTCGAAAAAAAATAAAAATTTATCTCCTGAGCTTTCTAGTGTTTGGCTTGGAAAAGCTAGAAGCTTAAAGCTGGATGTTCGCAGCTTTTTGGTAATATTAAAAACTCCCACCTTATTCACTAAAATTGGCAACCAAATAAGCCAAAAGTTGTGTTCACCCAGTTAAAGCTTCTCTTCTCTCAGAAATGCTTACCTATAAGCTGGTCAGAATAATTACACTTTTAAGAAAAAAAAGGTCAACGTAAGAACTGCAAGTCTGCAATCGAACAATCCTTGGAAAGTAGGGAAAAAAAAATGATGCACAAAGCGGAAAAATATACTTACTGGCGATGGGAAGACTCTTTGGCCAGTTGACGGATCAAGAAATGCTGTGAGGTCAACAACATCATTTAGGTTCAAGTGAATACCAGTCTCCTCCTCAACCTGTCATTTTCAGTAGATTAAATAAAATAACTAGATTATAAACACATCAAAACTGAGTTAACAAGTTGACCACAATTACAGTGGATCAATACTCAAGAAAACAGATGCGAATAAAGAAAAATAAGATGAAAAAACTATTAAAACTTGACAGCACTAGCAAGTAACGTCTGTTGAAAAGTCTACTGGGAAGGAGCAATGCTGCACACAAGCAAAATGCTTCATTTCTTTATTTATCATTTTTCTATCCCGTAAAGAGACTAAAGACAGAAAAGGGTGACTGACCTCACGAACAGCAGTGCCCACAAAATCTCCTTGGTCATCGTCCAACATTCCAGCTGGCAACTCTAAGACAAGTTTTCCTACAGGTACTCTGATCTGGAACAAATGTATTTACTCGTTACAAGTCTGTTATTCAAAATTATCACTCTTTCTAAGCATGAGGTTTTTTAAGTTGGACGCCTTTTCCGAGCTCAATTAACTCTTTCTATATTCAGTAGAAATAAGCAAAAACTATATGGAGTCACTAAGTTACCACTTAGCTTACTAACAATACATCCCATACTTAAGACCTAGGACCAAACGAAGTAGTAAAACTTACATAAAAAAGGCTTGTTTGATTGCAGCTTTTGAGTTCATTTTATTTTTACTTACAAGTTTGACTACATTTGGTTGGACAAATTAATAGCTGAGCTTTTCTGGCCTGAAAATCTAGAAGCTTCAAGCTGGTCAAAAGTTCAAACATAGTTTATTTCTCAACTTGAAGAAGTCCAGCTTATTGATATAACGCTGCAAGCAAATAACCTCTATATACCTACTTGTTCTGTAAGCATAGCATAAGTTTTTCTCTCCAACCCACAGAGCTAAAAGTGAGTACACAAAATTGTCTTCTTTGGTAGCAAATTTTCAGCTTGTGTTTTCTTTTTCTTTATTTCTTTTTGGCTTAAAATCTGGACCGCTTATGGTTGATCAGGTTAATAGCTGAGCTTTTCTAGTTTTTAGGCTGCCCAAGCTAGAAGCTTTCAGCTGGACAAACCCAGTTTTTTCCTTAACCTAAAAAAGGACCAGCTTATTTGCTTAAAAGCTGCAACCAAACAAGCCATATATACGTACTTGTTCTGTAAGCAAGGCATAAGTCTTGCCCTCCGACTCTAAAAGGATCAACACTGCTACTGCTGGCCCTCGTGCAAACACAATACCCGGAACCTGAACATATGCAAAGTTAATTAAATAGCTAAAAAGATACAAATTAACTGAAAAAAATTAGAAACCACTGGAGCATTATCCAACTTGAAAGCGATGTAGTAGTTCTTTTAGCAAGATGTAACAAAAACTAATAACAAAAAAACGATACTTTACTAAAATACCATCTTTCCAGTTTCTTTGTCGACCACATCTGCTTTAAACTTGAGAAACCCAACTCGCTTGCCAAACATATCTATCCCCTGGCATGGATAAAAATATCTGACAGATTTCAAAATCTGATAGTGATAATCAAAATATAAGATGCTAGCAGTTAAGTGCTTGTTTTTTTTTTTTGGAAAATAAGTTAAGTGCTTGTTAGGCAGTGCCTTTAAAGCCTAGCTTTTTTATGATCCTAACCAATATAAGACTTCACCTATAATCAGATGCCAAAAAACATTACCTGAATAAATACTTTTTTTAAAGACATGGCCCCATTTGCTAATAACCCGGTATCAGTCTGTATGTTCTTCAACCACTGCTTGAACAAAGACGACTCAATGGCCAACCTGCAACCACACAAAGGCCTATAATTTTCTTCAAATCTTCTCCTCATACAAAACAAAAATGAAAAAGTGCAACTTACGAAGAGTTCACCTAATACCTTACATAAAGGAGAGGTAAATGACTATCACAACCGGAAGATGTTTTATAGTCAAGTATCACATTCAATCTCAGCACTAGATCTTCAAAATTTCTTGTCAAACACAAAAATAAATATATATTTCTTTGTTTTTAACTATTAAGTGTATATGTTTATATTGCAAAACTTGAAAAGATATAATCCTCACTTACATATCCATAAATTACTAACCAAATTCACTACTCTGACACAAAAAATTTCTTGCTCACTTTTTATGGAAACCTTTTAGCTCAAATATACCTCTACAATAGAATCTCTATAATGTAATACTCATTAATTAATAACCTCTCTAAAATAATTTTTATTTTCAGGTCTCGACTTAGGCTAATGTGCTAACATAGTATATCTATTATATAATAACTCCCTAAATTAATGAAATTTCATAGTCCCAATGCTAATAATTTATAGAGATTTTACTGTATGAGCATAAAACGCAAAGCGAAAATATACTAATTTTACCTCCACAAAAAGTATACAGTGTACTACTGAAATTCAATCAAACACAACCATGTCTATACTACGATCTCTAGTAATTCTCAAAGACTCAAAGCAAGCACCAAAATTTTATTATTCCTCCCAATTTAATATTTTCGGGCTAAAATACTACTACCATGCATTTCGAAATTCAACCTCAAGATTGGGTTTTTACTTTTCTAATGAAAAAAGCTAGAACTTATCCTACGGAAATGAGATTAAATCAACATGTTCTAGTTTTACCTCCTAACCAAGTTATTAACTCGTTAGAATAATTGATCATGCTTTAGGATAACAAATATCGTACGTGATGTGTGTCATCTTCTCTGAAAGCTTAGAAATTTCCTTAAGAGCACCTAATGTTTCAATTGAGTAACACTGAGAACCAAACTCAGAACCTCGGTTCTGATATTATTTTAGTTAAGTATTACAATCCAGCTTAAAAACTTTTACCCTTATAAACCCATCATTTTATTTCTGTTCTGATGCTATTCTAAATATGTTTTACAATCCTGCTTAAAACTCCGACTATTAACTTTTAGATAAAGGTCATAATTGTATGTATCATGTTCAATCAATTTCATGTAAAGTAAAACCCATCATGTTAGTTCGGTCCTGCTACTATTTTACTTATTTTTTACAAACCAGCTTATAAACTTAAGCTTTTAAGTAAAACAAATTATTTCATCTATTGTATTCAACAAATTAAACCCTCAAGCAATAAACATAAACTAAAACCCATAATTTTAGTTCTGTTCTAATACTATTTAAGAAAATAACTAAAACTTGGTTACGTTATACAATCCAGCTTAAAGACTTAAAACTTTCAAGTGAACCCCGATATTTTTTTAACTGTATTCAACAAGTTAAACCCTCAACCAACAAACTTATAGTAAAACCCATCATTTTAGTTCTGTCCTGATTCTATTTTAGTAATGTGCTACAATCCTGATAAAGAGCTACTTAGCAAAACTTAAAATTAACACCCATTATCTTATGTATCATGTTCACCAAATTAAAAACCCTCATCAAGTAAACAGAGAGTAAAAGTGTAAAACCCATCATTTTAGATCTGTGCTAATACTACTCTAGTTATGTTTTACAATCCTGCTTTAAAACTCAACTTTTAAAAACACCCCGCCATTTATCTATCTTAAAGACTTAAACAAACTAAACCCTCATTAAATCTAGAAAGAGTACTAATCTTGTCAAAAGATGAAGTTTTTAAAAAATAGAAATGAACAATTAGTGCTACTTCAGTTACATTTTACAATCCTGCTTAAAAGCTGAAGCTTTGAAGCATGGTTACCAGGAAACTTGTTTCCCATCACAAATACCACATTTCCTATTTCCGACTTCTCGTAATCTGTTTCCCGTTATTTCAAGTGTAAGTTTTGGATTTTTTTTATTTTCCCCACGTTTCTGTATCTTGTTTCGCTTTCCGCTTCTGTTTCTTAAGCATAGTTACCAAAAAACTTGTTTTCTATCTCAAATACCTCATTTCCTGTTTCCCATTAACTCAGGTGTAAATTTTAGTTTTTTTCCCCATTGTTTCCAAGTTTCTGTTTCTGTTTCCCATTTCTTTTCCGCTTTCGTTTCTTAAGCATCAAATACCCCGTTTCCCGCTTCTCATTTCCCGTTTCCCATTATTTCAACTCTAAATTTTAGTTTTTATTTTTATATTTCCACTTTCACATTCACGTTTAGCTTCCCACCCTCACATCTATGCTTTTAAGTAAAACCCATTATTCTAAAACTCATACTTAACCATGTAAAAAACTAAAAAGATGAAATATTCAAACTAGATAGTTAGAGAGAGAGAGAGAGAGAGAGAGGTGAATGCCTGAAGTCGGATTCCGAGACACCGGGGGAAGCAACGATGTGAACAGGCTCATGAAGCTGACGTGGCAAGTTGATGGTGTGAGAACACGCCATTTTTGCGCTAAATGATCTTCTTGTTGTTCTGTAACTTAGAGAGAGAATTTTAGAGAGAGAGTGGTCGAGACTCCTCACCGTCGTCACTGGTAGCAGATACATGTCTGGGTTGTTAAATATTTGAGTCAATTGAGAACTAGAGGACTAATTTGTAATTTTATCCAAATTAAAATTAACTGGATTATCACTTGGACTTCAATGGCTTATTTTCCGATTTAGTAAATTTAAGTATTGTGTCGACCCAAAAACAAATAGACGTGTGTTTGAAACCCGAAAATATGACGGAAAAAGAAAAGAAAAAGAAAAATTAACATGAAATCGTTCCCCTGGCTATTGCCGAATGCAAGAACATAAGTGAAATCAAATGACCAAGAAATCAAAAGATAAAATTTCTACTTAAGTGCATTAGCTAATTATCAGCATTGAGGGAACCTAATCATTCTTGAATCAGTAGTCTTATTTGCAATAGTAAATAGCAAAATTTAAGAAGTAAATAAGAAAAGAGTCGCATGACTCATTAAACAAACAAGAAATAACAAAAAAAAAGGAAGTACATGCAGCAAGAACTAATCTGTCCTGTCAGTGGGCCACCTAGCTTAAAACCTACTTAAGCTCCCGTCTAGTTCGTTGCGAATGCCGATACTGTCGTTTTATTAACGAAAAGAAGGGACTCAGAGTATAAACATACATCGCAAATCCCATCAGTTAATAAAGGGTTGTCGACAGTGTCATGAATAAATTTAGTTTTTTCTGTACTCAAATGATATGACCACAAGTTATCGCCCCGTTCGTGTGTATTGGTCTTGCAGAAGGAGCTCATTGTTTCTGGTACATCCCAACACTTGTACCTGGTTTATGTGACCGGATCTTGGTGTATTTTTTATCTCGTATCTCCTCGTCCACGTTTTGTCGTTTTCATTTAGCACCCACAGCTCGAAAGATTTAATGACGTCAAGATAAATGATCATGACAAGTTCTCCCTTTATCTCATATACATATTCGGAGGAACTTATATTCGCATTTGTTGGAGCTTTTATTATATCAAACACCTCTGTATAAAGGTCAGAATAAAACAACAACATCAAGTATTCCATGCACTCCATAAATATATAAGCATGCCAAATTGCCAATACATAGCTCCATTGAGAAAAGCACCCGAATTAGTAACGGAAACTGTTATTTTATTAACCAAATCGCCTACTACAATTTCTTTCATAAAATCTGTATGCAAATCGTACAGTTCAGCTTTCAAATAAATTTCCGTATTCTGATGGGGGGTTGGAACAATCCTCACCAACTTGTAGGAACCCGCGCGCATAACAAACCCAAAAAAGTTGCTACTGAAATACTGGGTTAACAGTTTGAATGGCCAAATACATTGCTTTCTGACATCGTAAAAATACAAACTAAACCGTTGCAGATTCCTACTACCGTGGACCTAGGATTTTTACTTTTTTTGTCAACAATATTGAGACTATGCTTGTTATCGAAGGTCTCGCCAAATGGAATTGGAAACCACTTGAACAAATTTCCGTATGTATGATTCCCGGTGAAAAGGAGAGCGCCTCATTATGAGTCGATCTTTGTAGATGCTTTTCGATGAAACTAGGATTTTGGATCAGTGTATGCCAAGATCTGCAAACCGACTTGAATCGTAGAAGAGTTTTCACAGGCAATCGTGAGAGTATTTCAAGAAATATATCCAAAGGTACATGAAAGCTCACTGTTTTGTATTTACTTCCTCTAATTGCCATCTCGCTTTAGCTCAGTGGTTTTGTCAAAAACCCTAGTGTATTGGGAATATACGTACTCACATTTAAGTTGTTTGGAATGTACATAGCTATTTTGTAGGGCAGCGTCTTTTTGCAGCGTAGGGTTTCTTAATCCAGCCTTAAAATCGTAGTCTCGGAAACAGAGTCGTGGGTTGTAAACCAAAGCCGTAGTTGGTAACTACGAGGCTTGACTACATTGACTTTTTTTCATTTTTTTTAATGTCTAAGCCTTCACCTACTACTCCACTTGGCAAACACCATTGACAAATAACAACTGCAGATCAAGAACAAACTTTGCTCTCTGACTTCTCTCTACACTCCGCCGACTCCCTCACTACCAACGCCACCCCTCTTTTTCATTACATAGGCACCTCCTCTTTTCTCTCCCTCTCTCGGGCTTATACGAAATTGTAGCCCCAATTTGTTATGTAGTAATGTGTATATATCTATGGGCTTTTTTAGTTGCTGCTTTGAAGCAAATAAGTTAAATTATTTTAGTTTGCGAAGAAAAAAAGGTCAACTAGCTTCTAGCTTTTTTTCAAAAAAAATATCATAAGATAGGTTTATATGTGATGGGCTTGTTGAGTGGCAGGCAAATAAGCTGGTTTTTTCTAGACACGAGTCATGAGGTAAAAAAGGAAAATTAAAAAAAAAAATCAAAAATCAAGCTTCGTGTTTTGCAACCATGATTTAGCTTTTGGAAACACGACTTAGTTTTGCAGATAACGAATTTGTTTGTGGAATTACGAGGCTTAAGCTGGATTAAGAGAACTCCAACTGCATAAAGACGCTACCATTTTGTAGGGATACGGATATACTCTAATTGATTAAATTTGGTTCTAATTTAATTTATAAATACGAGCCAAGATCTTGCACCTTTTTTTAATCCGCAAATAAGATCTTCTTGGAATCTCTTTTGGGGTTGGAAAATAAAGGTCTGTTTAAAACAGGACTAAATAACAATTTTTGAACAAGACATAAGTTTTCGAATTGTTCTTGTCAATATTTTTACTGAAATACATAATTAAATTAATACTTTGTTTTTTTAAGAAAGAATAATAACTTAATAAGTGAGCACGGAAGGTATAAAGTAGATAACAGGACAACAATTATCAAAGAGAGTTCTAAATATTTGGTGAAAAAAACTGGGTTTGAAGCTACGGTTGATAATCAAAAAGTTGTAAAAGATTTAAATAATTTAAATCAAGGTTAAAAAAACATACAGAAGCAAGTAGGAGTGGTGTGATAAATCAAGAAAATGATAATAGCTCAATAGATATCAGTAGTCATATAGAGAAAGAAAAATTGAATAATTCAGATGATTCAGGTGATTCAGGGGAAAAAATATGTAAAGAGACGAATACAGAAAACAGAAATAATAAGAAAGTGACAACTGTTACAGAAGTTCCCATCGCACCAGAGTTGAACTTACCACTTTCGGTGGTATTTCCGACTGATCAGAATAAAACCTTAAATAATTTTCACTCAAACCTTGGAGACTTTAACTCCGATAAAGAGGTGAATTATTTTAATGTTCCTATTTCATATCTAGTAGATGCTATTAATTCTCTCCCGAGCCAAAGTCCAAGTTGTTGTTATGATGATGAAGAGGGTTGGACACGCAAGAAAAATCAAATAGAGAGGGGCAAATATTCCTAAAAGTAGGAAGAAAATGGTTCTAAGCTTAAGGTATTTGTCAAGATCAACTCGGAGATATTACAATTATAAGGCCGAAGAAAATTTAGACCGGAATAAGTTACTTAGAAGTTGTGTTCTTTATAAGTTTTGTTTCTTTGTTTTTAATTTTCTTGTTGCACTTTTATTACAAATTATTTATTAATAAAATCAGAGGGTTTCACTCAATTTATATATATAAAAAAGTGACTGTAGAAAAGCCAAAATTTTAAAAATAGAAGGCTCCAGTAAGCACGATCTGGAAAAAAGATTAGAAGAAAAAGATCCTCAAATTATTGATCATGAGTTTTCGAAATTTTCTTCTCAATATTTCTTGTTCTAGTGCGCAGAGATGTCGCTATACAAATTGAAGTAACAACTAGAAATCACTTCCCGCGGTGTAGGGATTCCTTGACCACACCATTTGGCTTAAGCTTTATGACCCTGAGTATTTATAGTAAAAGGGCTTTAAGTATTAATTTGTGTTTCCCGACTTGTGTTTTGTGTGTGTCCCTAAGCTAAAACCTGAGTGCATATATACCCCAATTGTCAGGTGAGAAACCTTCAAGATCAATTTGGTATGAAGAAATTAGGTTAATTTCGTGCATTATATCTCCTAAAAGGTTACTGTAAAGAGTATAGTGATCATGAATAACTAAAAAGTTTGTCAACTTGATCTGCCATCTACAGCTGCTATCTGTCTATTTCCTTCATATATACTTGGTTAAATTTTGAAGAAGACCAACAACCCGAAAGTTTTAGCAGAATTTATTTTTCCTCTTTAAATAGGTTTAGTAACGTGACAATGAACTTTATTTCCTGCAAATACTAGCCTATCGTAAATATTAACGAGATCCTTAAGTAATCAGTAAATGACATGTTGTAAAATTTTGATGATATGTCCAAGAAATGATTTCAAATTCATGTTAATTTCAGATTTAAGGCAATTCTTTTATTTAAAAAAGGGCTTAAGAAAAGGTACAGAGTTTTTTAAGGTAATGTTTGGTTCATCCCCAACTCAAGTGAGACCTCAAAGACTATAAAGCATGAATTGACATTACTCACCTCAAACATACATAAGAAATCTATGAAGATAATACTAAATTAAAACTTATTGTATAAATAATTAGAAATTCTAACAATGTCACACTTAACCAAAGAAATTAATGAAGCAAAAATAAAGGTACGAAAATTTTAAGATCAATACATCATAATCATGACAACACCAAAAACTCCAACCATCAACCCGTAAAACTTTGAGATATTAATCCCATCAGCGGAGCTAACTGGCCAAGGCGCTGGCGCGGGTGATTCAACTCGAGGCAATACATTTACGAAAAGCTTCATTTGTCCATCTTCACAATGTTTACCAACACCACAAATGTACCATTTTCGCCCTGGAGTTGCCAGCGTAACTACATCATTGCCACTTGTCAGAGCCCCAGTGTTGGTCGGGGCCACACATTGTTTGAAGCTAACTCCATCGACTTTCGATCATCACATTATGAACTCCCACCTTGTATTTGAAGACTTCAATAAAAAAACAATTAGGGCATATTTGAAAAAACAAAGAAAATCTGTTTCTTGAAGTTGTATATCTAGGCTTCAAGATTTTTACCTGAAAACTAAATAAACTTTTTGTTTTGTTTTACTATAGGAGTTGTGTGTTACTTTGGTTGACAATCCAGGAGGCTATATTTAATTATTTATTACTTTTCATAAATAATATGATCACGATATCTTTTCTAATTAACTTAGTAAGTTGATATTTAATCCGAATGCAATCACTAGAGGAGTTATGATATACATTTATTTGGAACTATAACTTTGAAGCATTTCCTGGGTTTTATCACGAGTCTTGGCTAGGTCAAAGATCAATAAAGGGGTAATAACTTGAAATTGAAATTTAAGAGTACAAAATTGATCAAATTAACTTACTTAGTTTGTCACCGACCCAGAACTGCTTATCTTGTGCCCATGAGGTGTAATTAAAGTTGAGTTTCCATCCATCGTCTCCAACAATGTAATCTGTTGCCGAACTTGTATATGCAACAATTGCTAAAATAGCTAGGGAGATCAAGATCCTAAACGTAGCCATTTGAGAATGAAATATTAGAAAGACAAAATATTTATTTCTTTTAGTGTTTTTAGATGGCTCGAGGAAGATAATATATCAAGTGTGTGTAAAATTTCAATGCAATGAGTTGTCTATATATACTAATAGAAATCGACCAAGGTTTTAGTATACAGCATGATTATCTTTAAAATAAGCTAGACGAGCTGTACGGAAAATATTGGTGGATCAAGTCGATTAATAGTATAAAATTTTGAAAAGGTCAATGAAAGTTATATGAGAATAAAAAAGTAAACTTTTCTGTGACCTGCTATTGCTACATTTGGAGAGTTTCTGTTAAATAAAATAAGATTATCACCTTAACTCCAAAAGAAAAGTTCTACCATTTTATTGTTGTCAATAGTTATTTATTCATTTATTTTCTAAGAAGAATTTGCAGCCTGTTCATACCTCTTTCTAGAAAATACTTTTTTTATATTAATGGTAGGGAAAACTCACTTTTTTATTTATTGATTATTGATAATAAAAAAGCGGCGGGAAAACCCCACACTACATAAATAAAATAGTACTTAGAGTTTGTGACTTTTTATCGTTTTAGTTTTGTTGGGTTTTGTCATTTGTGGATGAGAGACGAAAAAAAGAAAGAGAACATAAAAATGAAATAAAGTATGAACAAACTATAATAAATGTAGAATCTATAATTTTGTAAATAGAATAAATTGGAAACAAAATAGTGGAGAGTTTTTAGAAGCTTCAGCTTCCAAGAATTTTCAAGAAAAAAAAGAAAATCAAACTTGACTTATTTTGATCAAAGCCAGTTGCAATAAGTTTACAATTTATCGTCTGATTCTAACATACTAACGACCATTCAAGAACTTTTACATACAAACCCAGTGGCATGTGAAAAATCAACAACTAAAAGTTAAAAATCAAACGACAAATTTCAAAACACTCCTTTAAGATGGAGAGAAAAATCCATGTTACAGTTAAAAGAATTAATGAATGTATATTTATAGCTAGCCCCGAACTGTTGATCTCCAACGAGCTGAATTTTCTCTATAATTTGTAATGATAGCCCAACTCTATGTGCTTAATCCTTTCATAATGCATTAAATTATAAGCAAAAGAAATTGTTTAAGATGCATGAGAAGTCCCTAGCTAAGAACATACAATGACCTGGTCTTCATATATGGTAGGTTGCCACGAATTCAGGATCTTGAGTAATTTTGATAAGACTCCATATTTTAGTTGTTGTTTTGGTTATTTCTTATATTTAGTTAGATTGCTTCATTATTTCATTATTCTCATTTGTGGTTCTTTTACGTTTCTTTTTTTCTTTTCTAGAATAGCAATTTTATTTCTTGTTTTATGAATTGATTAGTATTGTTGAAAAGGGAAATTAAAACTTTCTTTTTATCTCTGGTTCTCGTCTAAATTTATTTGTTTATCGTATTTCTCTCCTAAATTATCTTGAAACATAAGGGATTTTATCAAACTTCCATTTTGTTGGATCATCCAAAACTTTTGTCAATCACGAGACAAAGCAAGTCATGAACATTGCCACTTGGGAGAAGGTGAGATCGTTACGGTGACATTAATATATATAATCATAAAGGTTTGAAATAGCAAGCTCTAATATTTTATTATTATTTTACTTGCTCTACTTCTCATAGCCTAAAGTTACATGTGTAATTTTATTGTTTAGTTGTCTATTTTTTCTACTTAGACATGTGTTGCCTAAGGGTCGTGAACTTTGTACAAATTACTTTTTTATTAATAAAAGTATATGCGGTTTTGATTAAAACAAAAGGCATGAATATTGCTTTATATATGATTATATGAACAAACATAAACCGACCATAAGTCTCTTCATTAGCGGCTCAGTTCAGTAATAGGGTTTGATATGCAAACAAAGGCATCATATGACACGCCAACACGGTTGATCTTGATGTATTGTTTTTCAGATTTAAGTGCAAAGTTTGAAACTCGAAGGTTACTAAAAAAGTGTAGGTATTGCAATTGGGTTCACAACTCAAACCACAAAAGTGTAAAGCATGTACAACTCGTCTCAAGTGGTCAAGCTCAACATACATAAGAAATACACAAATAATATTTTTTTAAGGTAAACTTGTTGCAAAGAACTACACATATCATGAATGCTACACTCAGCCAAATAAATAATTGAAGGAGTAAAGAAAGACAAAGGAGCTTCATATTAAGCCATCATCATCACGACAACACCAAAAACTCCAACCACGAGTGCATGAAACTTTGAGATATTAATCCCATCCGCGGAGCTAACTGACCCAGGTGCAGATGCGGGAGATTCAACTTGAGGCAAGACGTTAATGAAAAGCTTCATTTGTCCAACTTCACAATGTTTACCAACACCGCAAATGTACCATTTTCGCCCTGGAGTTGCCAACGTAACTATATCATTGCCACTTGTCAGAGCCTCAGTGTTGGCCGGGGCCACGCATTGTTTGAAACTAACTCCATCGACTTTCATCACATTGTGAACTCCCACCTTATATTTAAAAACTGCAACAAAACACAATTTTAATTCTTATTTAAATAAGGGACAAATTCTTTTTCTGGAATTTGTAACTCATCTGAAAAATAAACTTCCTTAATGTAAACGAATTACTTTGGTTGAAAACACTGCTAACTAAAAAAAAAAGCATACATTGAGACACTTTTTACCTTATTTACCAAATTAATTGTACTGGGGTCATTTGTAAACTGCAATAGAGAATAAGAATAACAAACAAACAAACAAACAGTGTGTGTTTAAAATAAAGAAAAAAAAATCTGGGATTTGTAGCTAGGCTTCCAGATTTTCATCTGAAAACTAAATTAAGGATTCTTATCTTACCTTAATGCATTGATGGTATGAGAGTAATAAACTAATGTACTGGCCAGAAGACTCATGGTATTCTTTCATTTGGATATACAAAAGGGTACATCTAGAAATTTAGTTGATTTCTCTGGTTTTACTACAAATATTTTTTCATGGTTCGCGCTATTAGATCATTACCTATATTGGTAAAAGGTTGAAATTGAAATTTTCTAAGCGTATAAAAATTGATATACTCCTGTGCCCAAGTAGTAATTTTCTAAGGTTGAAATTGAAATTTTCTAAGCGTATAAAAATTTAGTAGTAATTAACTTACTTAGTTTGTCACCGACCCAGAATTGTTTATCCTGTGCCCATGCGGTATAATTAAAGTTGAGCTTCCATCCATCATCTCCAACAATGTAGTCTGTTGCTGAAGTTTTTGGGAAAACAATTGCTAGAATAGCTAAAGCAATCAAGATTCTTAATATAGTCATTTGAAAAAGGAAATATTGAAAACACTATTTATTTGATTTGATTTAGTTGTCTAAGATGGCTAGAGAAATATGTCTCAAAGTGTTGTTGTAAGATTTCAATGCTTAAAGTTCGATATATATACTAATAGAATTACGGTACCAAGGTTATAGTATACAGAATAAATATTAGTGGACAAAGTCAAATTGATAGTATAAATTTCTGAGGTCAGATCTTAGAATCTATACCTGCTATTGTTACATTTGGAGAGTTTATGTTGATTAAATCGTTAAACTAAGTTAATCACAATAAGAAATGTCCTATAACTTGCTCACTTAACACGGTTTTAGATTGGTCAAATAGAAAAAAAGGACATTGTTGATCACACTAAATTCAGCCCTAATTTGCAAATTGAATGCTCTTATTCAAATCGGGTTCATGATTTCATCACAAGCTGAGATATATGTAACCAAACTCGTAAACAGTACTAAAGCTATGGCGGAATTGTTACAAATAAACAATGATACTCATTCTCAGGGACATTCAACCAAAAACAGTTTAGCTATGGTAGAGGTTACAATAAAACTCTACCAATATGAACTTTTAGTATGATTCTATGATTGTTTCTTTCTCTTAAAATAAAAACCTAGTTGGATTTCATCGCCATTTTATCTCGTGGCATCAGCATTCACATCAATCTTTCCATAATTCTTCAAAATAGAGAGTGAAATTTGTGTTTTGACATTTAGAAAATTATTTACAAGATACATGAATTTCTAGTCTCCTTCGAATATCATTTTTATTAGTATTTAATTATTTTTAAATTATAATGATTAATTTTGTTTGAAGGTACGTGGATTAATGTGGAGTGCATAAATTGTTACTTTTTAGCGTGTGAAGAAAACTATCCATTCTACTTGCGGAAAAAAAGAAAACTATCCATTCTCCGTTTATAAAGTGACAAAGTGCTTGTATTTAAAAATGGAGAGTTGCATATGAGTGAGATGTGGTGGAGTTTTAGTAATTAAACTTCTCAAATTATAAAGAAAGTGCATTTTGAATAGATAGATGTAGATGCTCTTACGTTATCAAACTTCAAAACACTAATAATGCGGGTTATTTTTGTTTTTATTAGCTGTACTAACACCTTATTTCGTTTTTGAGCAACCTATTACTATTTTTTTCTTCCGCTTCCCTATACTTACAATATTTCTCTTTTTTGGGAAGCAGATGTGAAATACTTAACAGAATTGACAACACGTGCTGTCACGTGACCTATTTTCTTTAACGGCAGGGGTAAATATTGGCAATTCAGGGGTAAACTTAAAAAAAATTATGTAGCATATGTAGTAGTATCATGTAGCATATTTACTATCTTTAAAACCGTTTTAGCATCCAAGTTTTTGATAATTAAATACCACTATTTGTATATTTTCATTATTTTCTCTAAAATTTACTCAGGCAACTTTGGTGAAAAAGTGAAAAGAACCGAGTTCACATTTACCAGGTTAGTGTGATTCTGCTAACAAAGTTCGCCAAACAATCATATAGGATCTACGATTATGCAAGGACAAGAAGTAGACTTATCCTAATAAATGATTCGAAAATAATACTAAAATCAACTAGCAATTGATGGAAAACTTGTTCTGTAATATATTCAGATGAACTGGAATAGACAATACTACCGAAACATTGAAGGGGAAATGTAAATTGCTTTAGGTTATGTGACCGGGCCGACCGTCTGACTGATTCAAGACCTCGGTAGATTACATAAATTGTTGCCTAAACTTTATGTTTTTGCTCTATATTTTGGAGATTCTTTATGTCGAACTTTAGCCACATAAAAACATTTAGCCGGTTTTGGCGTATGTTATAAGTAACAAGCAGTACGTATGACTATGGTCTTTCTGATGACATAGTAAATACATCGGACTACGTCATATTTATGAGGCAACAAATAAATAAATAAAGTAATACACCCCACTAAGGAAAAATAACTTTTCGAATACTACAAGCTTTAAACCTCTTAATTCGTTGACAGTGTCCGAGTTATAAATGAGTTTTTTTATCACCATTTTGCGTCCGTCTTCTTTAGCCGAATGGTCATATTTCATTAACTACTCGAGGTTTAGTCTAAACTGATCAACATGACGGTCGTCATAATCAATTGGAATTTTTTGTTTAGAAAAAAAAATGAAATTTTTGTAGTGAAATTTAAATATACAAATTGGTCCATTTATAAATGTGGTAGTCATATTACTATCAAACTAGGATAAGCATACGCATCAAAGTTTTGTTCACATAAACATTGGATCGTCAAATCACTAATTTCGATTCGATACTATTTAGACTAACATTAACGCACGTCGACTAAACATAAAACTTGGAGAAATGTTTCCATATTCCCACGTACATCAATTCCTAAATTATAAGCAGTACTATTAATTAACGAATGCCTAATTTGTTAAATTTCTAATATTTATCAAGAATTTACTACTTTTTGAAATTAAAGTTTGTTATATAATCACCAAATACTAAAGAAGACATTCATTTCACATTAGTTCTCAAAAGCAGGATTGGACAAGAGATTTTTTTTAAAAAAAACACCATAATAAGAAAATGGGGTTGAAACCTAAACAATAAGAGTTTGTTATTTTACGTTCACTTCACCACAGTTTGGTAAAGGAAGTCAGCTGTTTGATGATATAACAAATCAGAATTAGATTACATGCAGCATGTAGGAAATCATTTTTCTTATTTGAAAACATATATATTTGTATATTTGCACTATTGTAGTCTATTTGGTCAATTAGAAAATTAAGCTTAATTAAAATGAAGAGAATTAAATCCCACAATTTAGCTGCTAGAACTCTTCATCAGTCGAAGATTGACACTTTCTTGCAAAAAAAAATAGAGGAGGGGGTATATTGCCTCATTCGTAAAATCTTTTGGGGTTGGTTCAGATTTTTATTTTATTTTTTAAAAATCAGTCGAGTTCTTTTGGAATTGAAAGTCTTTATTAATCGTTCGTTTTTACTAACAATTCTAATTATTATATAATTGCTTTTTTAATCGTAATCAACAATGATTAACTCATTGTTCAGCTTTCCTGACGGACTACCGACTAAACTTATAGATTCTAAAGAAGTGATCTTTTTCTGAAGCCAATCTGTGACGGTGAGGATGATCCATTGTAATGTCTTAATGCCTAGGAGAAGGTAGAAAAATCGGAATGAATTACGCTCCAATTAACTAGAAATATAAAAGGAAAACTCAAACACACTGTTTATCTGGATATTCCAAGGCACGATTACGTGTTCCTGACAAATGATTAAAAAATTAGTATGAATTTTAATTCCGAATACAGTAACAAATGTTAAAAAGTATAAATAGCTAAAGAGAGGACAATGCCTATCATATCAACTCATATAAAACGGGCCACATTATTTTAGCAAATACACATAAAGAACTAGAATACAATAGGATACATGTTCATCGCAAATAATGTATTGACGATAAATATTAAACCATAAATATTGCTACAATGCCGAAAACTCCAATCATAAGTCCCCAATACTTAGACATGGCCATAGAAGGAGAAGAGCTCTTGGCATCTTTAAGTAGAACAGTTATTTTAAGCTTCATTCCACTTTCGCAATGTTGCCCAACGCCACATATGTACCATTTATTTCCCGCTGTTTTCAGTTCGATGATGTCATTTCCGGTTGCCAAAGCATTGTCCTGATTTTTGCATTGTTTGAAATCATCTCCGTCCACTTTCATCACATTGTGAGCTCCTTGTCCATATTTAAAAACTGCGATACAGAAAAAGAACAAAAAACATGCATGGTTCCATCAAATGGTTACCAGAACTTCCTGTCTATGTATTATTTATAGGTATTTTTGGTCTGATTAGTTTGATTTTAGCTCCTTTTTAGATTAAAATTAGAGAGTTTACAAATTAACAGCACGGAGAAATAATCTCTTGTCACAATCGTTTTGTAAAAAGCCTTAGTTTTCTGACAAATTGTCCATTTTTATAGTTCTATATATAGTATATTTCGTCAAAAATTATTCATTTATCAAAAATTAGTTTCAATGTGTGCTTATCAGAGCTTGATTATTAGCTAACCGAGCTCCTACTTTTAATCTTGAGGTTGTTCACTTGATAAAATTTACAGGGCTTGAGCTGAAGTTTGTAGCAAGCGAGCTTAAAATGTACAAATACAAATGAATCAAAAATAATTTAAAAATCTCCCTTGCCTAGCCAGTACTTAAAAGGAGCTTTAGCAGATTGCTAAAGATCATTCTTTCGTGATTCGTCCTAGTTAATTTATAGCGATATTAAATTATTTAAGTATTTACTTACTGAGTCTGTCGCCAACTCGGAAATCTTTCCCCTTAGCCCATGCTTCATAGTCAAAGTTGAGTGTCCATCCTCTATTATCCCCAACGATAATATCTTTCGCCAAGGTATTAGGAACTACAACCACGAGAACAGCCAAAGCGATCAATATGATATGCGAGGAAGCCATTAAATTATATCTATATATATAAAGAAGGAATACAATTCTTGCTTGTTATGCCACTCAAATGGATTGAATAGGATGCTCTAAAACACTAGTGAGTTTTTTCAGTTTATATAGATTTCTAAAAGTATGAATGGGAGTCAAGAATTAGCATGTTCGTCCGGCAACTAAAATGCTTAGAAGAGCTAAATTAATGTTGCGCCAGAAAAAACAGTTGACTTGGTCAAATTTGTTTATTAAATTTAGTTAATGCCAAGAGTTAGAGCCAACCAATTCACTCCAACAACAGTGATTAAATTTGTTGGAAAAGTTCAATTTTACTTAATTTCTTTATGAAGAAATGTTACATTGTTGCTTCCTATGCTTTAGGGCGATTTGTACAAATTCGATGGGTACAATGCCCATAAAAGCCATGGTTTATCCTATTCTTGAAATGAATTACTGATATTCCAAAGTACTAATTAATCCAATTTATAGTTATTTAGTCACTCTTAATATTTTCCCTCTCATGTTGGTGAAAATAAATCAACTTAAAATTAGACTACTTCTATAAAATCAAAGGGATAAAGGATTCTGATAGAGTGGTTTACATGATCGTTTATTAATTATGTACATATATATTCAGAAATGTGACACAGTAATCATGATTGAATTTCTGTCTTTATAGAAGCATTGCCCCCTTTCTAGAATATAGCATGTTGATACACTTAAACACCTCACCGGTATACCATTTTACTCGGATTGAAACTTTAAAAATTGTTTCTTACGTGTTTTCCCCTTGTTTTGGTCACTCAGTCAGTTAGCTACCAACGTATTGGTAGATGTTTCTTTTTGTTTGTACGGTTTGGCGGTGAATGAATAAAAAGAGGGGCGGTGCATGTAAATTATCAAATAATTTTTTTTAGCGATTATTTGCGGTAGAAAAGAAAAGGAATTCGATTTGGTGAGATGTATTTTAGGATGGAGATTACACATTGTAAAACACACATATTTGGAGTCGATATATCAGACCTTGTTATTTTCCAATTCTCAAGTATCCATTACGATGAAACCGATCATGACACTTAAAATAACAAGTGTATTCTGTTGTAATTATGCAAATGCTTTAAGCAAGGCATGGATTTGTTTGTTTATAATTTGGTTTTTTATTGATAAGGTAATTTTGATACAATTTATCTGATAAATCAGCCGGCTAGGTCTGGATAAACGGCAGGATCAATTTCAGAAAAAATAATGATTATGAACAAGTCAAGGATCCTTCAAAATCACAGTAATCAATTTCACCTCCTTAGCTATGTAAATTGGCATCCACAGTTTCACACAAAAACAGAATTAATATAAATTCATTATTGAAGCATTTTTTATGCAAAGAGAATGATATTGTCTTCAGGCCAATCATACTTGCCCAAACGGGGCAATGTCAGCATCAGTTGCTGCTTACAACACCCATGTAGGAGAGATAATAGGGGAGTATTTCCTCTATCAGATATTCAGCATTATATATGCATAAAAAAAACAGCATTATGGTTTGTTTGTTTGGCTGAACTTTTTTGAACTCTGACTTCATTTTCTTTTATTCCTCACAAGTGGTGTTGCATTTGGTTGGCCAACTTACGATTTACTTTCTAGATTTTCTAGTCTAAACTTGGTAATTTTCTTATCAAATGAAACCATTACTTTATCATTCTAAATAAATCAACGTATCTGCTTACTTTGCAGTCAAGCATGCCACTAGTAACCTCCTTTCCTTGACTAATGAACTGAGACTAAACTATATATCTGCATTTCAATAGAGAAATCCGAATCATCTTGTATTTGTTCTCTTTGTTGCAGGTTGTGACGGTTAACTCTGATGGAAAAAATAGCTGCTAGATTTTGTCAATTACTATCATTTTCGATTTCCCAATAAATGTTTATGCTGTACTGCAAATCATGGTTGAATACAAGATATTATTTATGGCAAAAGAAAAGGCCATATCGAAAACACATTTCATTTCGAAAAACTCATTTTTCACCTGCCCGTGGCATAATCTGGGACGACTTTGGCCATTTGCACTTTGGAGCTGCTTCTCCGAAAAACTTGCCAATGTTTCCTTGGAACTTTTTATCTTCAGAAGAAACTTTGTTAATGAAAGTTCTGGCATGTCATGGTCCCAAAAATATCAATCGAATTCTTGTTTAATTGAAACAACACTGTCATTCCTTCTTAATTATAGCTGTTGTGCCATTCTCCCAACCCTTGTACAAGCACATGTTTAGCTAAAAAGGGACTAATCTTCTGATAATTACTTTTGAATCCGATGAGGTAAAAGGAGTGCTCTCGATCACCAACATCTCATCTTCTCTTCCCATTTTTTATTTGGGGTTGTTGTATGCACGCCAATTAGGATCAGTACTGCAACAATTATAGCCACAATGGCAAAAACACAAAATTTGAATATTATCGATGATAATGTTGTTCTACCATTGTATGTACTTATTATATGTAGTAGAAATCTATCTCGGTAAGCAATGTGCAAGAACGTTTTTAAACTTCACTAACTTGAATCCTTAACTTTAAACTGAGTCTCAGGTATTTGTGAACATAGGCATTTTTCATTATAGCCACTGTTTCAGCTTTAGAAAGTTGGTGCTTAAGAGCCAATCTTTTTCATAGGCAACATTATTAGATGAAATTGGACCGGTCCAGAAGATATATCAAAGTAATGCAACAGAAACTCTTTAGGGTGGTACTGGGCAAAAATCCGGAACAAACCGTCATAAACCGCAACCCAGACCAACCCACGACGGGTTGGGCCGGGTTGAATTTTTCAAAATTATGAATCCAAACCAAACCAAACCGCAAATAATATACGCGGGTTGGTTCGGGTTAAAATTTTCAAACTGTGGGCCAACCCGCCAAACTGCAAAAAATATAAATTAGTTAAATATACCAATAAATTGGTTAAATATACATATAAATAATCAAATATACATAATAAACTATTTAACCTCAATAGCTTATGGTTTTATGTCACGCGTTTACATTTTTATTGTTCGTTTCTATATTATTATAGCAGCATGATAGACATGAATAAATATATTATGCCAGTCTATTAATGTACGGTGCATGTAGTATGCAATTATGCTTTGGTTTATAAATGTTTAATTTGAAATTTTTGACTCTTATTTTTTCTATTTTTGGGGTTATAATTGCATCTTTTATAAGCTTAAAAACTAAAATGAACAAACCGCGAACCCAACCCGAACTTGAATCGCTTAAAATGGATTGGATTGGGTTGGGTTGGATTGAAATTTCACCAACCCGTACCAAACCAAACCGTTCATTTTTTAACTGGTTTTATTCGGGTTGGCCTCAACTCACAACAAACCAAACCGCTTTCATCCCTAGTGGTATCTACATCATTAAGGCTTAGTTTGATAGAGTAGACTATTGAACAATTAACCCTATCTGAGGATTATCATGCAACAACATAATATATATTGAGTAACTAAATTTGGAATGTAACAAAAAATAATATAATCACCTCATAAATCGATAAATAAGAATATACATAAACACAATGCAGCTATCATGCATAGAGAGGAGAACCTAGCTTCTAAAGTCTGCCATGTAAAGAGATGAACTTACAAGAATGATATCAATGGTAGACTATAAATTATACATTCGCCAAACAAGGATCAATAATGCAGTAACAATAGCCACACTGACAGTAACACTAAAACTGGGTTTTCTCCGGTGAAATGTTCATTCACTTGTCACAGTTTATCATCAGTCACTAGTTGCTCAAGTTCTTAAATTCTTTTGATAATAAGAAATCACTTTGGGATAGGCAAGTTGCAAAGCCTCTTAATATTGACCGACTACTGGTGGAAAACAAGCATTGAATTAAGCATGAGAGACCATAGGTTAAGTGTTGTTTCATGTGTTTATTCGAGAAATTACAACAAATAATGGATGATGAAATAACAAAAACTGAATATAAAAGAATCATCTATTCTTCTGCTATCATATCATCTACACAGAATCAATTAAATTCAACCCAAACAAACAAACAAACCCTCTTATCCACTTCACTAAACTTCACCATTTTCCAATCGAATCGACTCAAGAATCTGAACAATCTCTGCCATGCTCGGTCTCCTCGAGGGCATCTCTGCAGTACAAATTAATCCCAATTTCATAACTTGAATAAGTTCACTTTCAATGAAACCCCTCAAATTTCTATCAAAACAACTTGAGGACCTCCCGGTTTCTATCATCCTCCTAACATATTCACATAAAACTACAACATCATTTTCTCCAAAACTCTCTACAGGCTTTCTCCCCGTAACTAGTTCCAATAAAATAACCCCAAAACTATAAACATCGCATTTATCGCTCACTCTCAAACTTTCAGCCAATTCCGGAGCAATGTACCCAACTGCAGTGTGGATTTTTGGTAATCCGTAATTGTCTAAAAGGGGTAATAATTTCCCCAAACCGTAATCAGATAATTTAGGCTTGTAATTTTCATCCAAAAGAATATTCTGGGATTTAATATTAAGGTGAAGAATCTGAGGTTTACAATCATGGTGAAGGTACACTAAAGCTTTAGCAGTGCCTAAACCGATTCTAAATCTTCGAGACCAATCTAATTCTCTGTTGCCAATGCCGGTACTAGTGCCAGGGTAATCGAGGCTGTGTAAATTATCGAATAAATTCCCATTTGGAATAAATTCGGATAGAACTAATTGCATACTAGAAGACCAATAATACCCTTGAAAGGCGACAAGATTTGGGTGCCGAAGATTTGCTAATCGACCAAATTCTTGCTCAAATTCTTCTTGGTTTCGAATTCTTCCCAAAGACTCGATTTTTTTCACGGCAATAGAAATATTTCCTTCCAAATTTGCTTTATAAACCGATCCGATAGATCCCACGCCAATAAAACAATCCTTATCGACTAAAGCTCTCGTACCAGCCTCCCAATCCTCATACTTTGATGGAAGAGTTTTGCTAAATAGGACCAATTTTCCGATAATTGCATTTGAATCAGATGAGGCTAATGGAGTGCTTTCGATCACCATCATCTCGTCCAATAGTCTTCTCTTTCTTACCTTCATGTTTACAATGGTGATTATACATACGCCAGCAAGGATCAAAAATGCCGCCACTATAGCCACAATGACAGAGACACTAAACTTGGGTTTTCTCGATGATGTAACTGTGCCATTTGGTGCACAAGACGTATCCAAAGGCGGCCCACAAAGCTTTAAATTGTCGAAAAATGAATAAAACCCGAAACGTTGGATCGCAGGCGGAATAGGCCCGGAGAGGTCATTTCGAGATAAATTAAATTTAGTGACGTTGTTCAAATTTCCTAGAGTTTCGGGAATAGACCCTGATAAGGAGTTTTCAGATAAATCAAAAACTAGAATTTTGGATAAGTTCCCAAGAGTTGACGGGATGGTTCCGTTTAGCTTATTTCGATGTAAATCGAGAATTTCAAGGTACGACATGTTGTATAAATTTTGTGGTATTTCTCCTTGTAAGGAATTACCAGAGAGATCCCTGCAAAAGGTTATTCATATTAGTGTACAATTACAAAATATAGTTTTTATAGTAATGGTGATGTAAATAATGTAGTCTATGTATGGAAGAGTATATTTGGACTTACAACTCAAGGAGGAATCTGCAAATGCTAATTTCTTGAGGAATAGTACCAACCAAGTTCAGATTATGTAGGTCGAGCACTTCGAGATAATCAATTTGCCCAATTTGTATCGGGATTTCACCACCAATCGAGTTGTTCCCCAGTCGAATAACGACCAAACTAATCAAATCTCCTAACTCATTTGGCACACTACCCTTTAAACTATTAAAACTCAAGTCTAAGAACTTAAGGCCATCGCATCTTGTTATTCCTGACGGGATCTCTCCATATAATCTATTCCTTGAGGCATCAAAAAAGCCCAAACCCTCGTTACAAATCTCTATATTTGGAATTCCTCCTTCGAACCTGTTATTTGAAATATTAAAGTAAGTAATATTCGGTAAACTAAGAACCTCAAAAGGGCCCGACCCGGTAAACGAATTGGTACCCAAATCCAAAAGATCTAAGCTTTGACAACCAGAGACAAGATCCTCAACATCCCCACTAAACATATTGTTCCTCAATGACAAGTAAGCTAACCCCGGAATATCACAAATTTCTTTAGGAAACCCACCACTAAGGTTGTTAAACGACAAATCAATCCCTTCAAGATTCAAACAATTAGCTACATTCGAAGGGATCGAACCCGAGAGGCTATTATGCGACAGAGACACGTACTTCGTCTTGCTACAGTTACTAAATAAAGACAAAGGTATCTTCCCAACATAATCATTGTTAGACAAATCTAGGAAACGGATATTATACAAACTACCGATAAAATCAGGAATTTCGCCAGATAAAGCGTTAGAACTTAAATTAACTTTCCAAAGTGATTTGATCTCACCGTAGTCGGACGGTAAATTCCCAATAAACTTGTTGCCGAAAAGGGTGAGAATCCGGAGACTCCCGAGACCGGACAATGCAGGCGAGAGATTCCCACCAAGGCTAGTGTTCCAAAGCACAATCTTAACAACATTACCATCTAAATTACAAAACACACCACTAAAATCCTTACAAGGGTCTTTGCTAAAATCCCATGAACTTAAACTATTATAAGGGTCATTTGTTATGTTACCTTTAAATTGGAGCAAGATCTCTTTCTCAGTGAAGGGGGATACTGAAGTGAAAGCTAAGAAAATAAAGAATAAATATTGGGTCTTTTTCATTTTTTGCAAATTAGCATTATAACCGTTGGATCAGAGGGTTGAAAAAGTTGGGTCTTTGATCCTCATTGTCACAATGTGGTTGGAAATAGGGAATAAAAATGCAATCTTTTTAGTCAAATAGTGAAAAGGACAAAGATTTAGGAGTGGGTTTTTGTTGGTTTTTTTTGGGGGAGAATCAAAGCCCTAAAATCTATGGATTCTGAATTTCAAGATTGAGGTTAGAGAGAAAAGAAAGAAGATGGGTATTGGTAATTTAATAGTCCTAAGCAAAAAAATTAAATAAATATTTAAGTAACTGCAACTTCAGAGTGATGCCAACACATGTGCTACCATCTCTTTACAGTATATGTATGTATATATATATATATATATATATATTTCAATTTTTTTTTCTAAAAAACTAAAAAAAGGTATAAAGAAACAAAAGGAAAAACCCATTCTGTCTGTCTTCTCCAGTATTTATTTCTTTCAACAACAAACTTAGCAATATCACCCAACACCAGTGACAAAAAGCTACTCATTTTTATTTAACCAAAATAATAGTATTGAGAAATTTTGATTTTTGGAATATAAGTTTGGTTTTCTCCTTGCATTGAATTTTTTGTCGGTATTTTTAAGTCCATTACAAAATGGTCAATTATGATAAAATTACTTACTCCGTCTCAAAATATTGTGGCTCCATGTATCTGCATGCAACTTTTACCGATAAATATCTCGGGCTTAAATAGTTGAAATATAAATTTTTAAATTTTTTTCATATAGTTTAACATTTAAACCATGTGATTAACTTTAAAAAAATTTGATTTCAACAACTTAGATATGAGTTATTTGTCGGTCAAAATTGATCGTAGATACATAGAGCCGTAATATTTTGGGACAGACGAAGTATTAGATTTGTTTGTACTGTTCCAGTTGATACACCAAGAGTTTATGATAATTAAAAAGGAAAAATGTATTCGGTTTATTTTAGGGTCCCGTTTGACAACATATTTTTTTAGAAGATTTTCGTATGTTTTATTTTAAAAAGTTGTGGATGTTTGGATAGTCGGATTGTTTAGCATTTAGATTACAGATTTTTAGTCTAAAGATTCTAAAAATTAGAAGAAAAAATGGATATTCAATGGATTTTTTAAACATATTTTTAATCTGGTACCAAACATAGACTTAATAAAAGTGGTCAGTTTAGCACAGTTTCCTAATTTTACAATATAGATACAGTTATTACAATAGTCGTATTCGGAAAGATTACCGATACCGATCTTATAAAATTGGCGAATCTTAATGAAATGGTGAGTTGTTGACTTCCCAATTCCTATCCATGATAAATTCTAGCTTATTATTGTCTCCGAATTTGTGGATCTTTTATCATTTAAATTGACATATAAGGATTAAAAAGAGTTCAAAATTAAAACTATGGGGTCCAAATATGTAGGTCCGTTTTATCGTGACAGAGACTTGATAGTTGATAGGGTGTTCGTTGGGTGTACCCTTTCAGTAACGTGTACTGAAAAAGAAGTGTGGTTTTAACTAAAGTTACTAATATCGGTATCATTATTTAATGATTAGTTGGTAGGCTAACGTGCCATTTGTCTGTTAGCTTATATTAAGTCCTTTACTTCTTTATTCTCTCTTTGGGGACGGACCATTACTAATTTGTCAATGAAATTTCCATTTCTGCATATCTGATTTTCATCAGTGTTAAAAATTGACTGTGTTTCAACTAGGAGAAGAGAAACCATAGTCCATTTCCACTGTTTTCAACTCGAAAGGGGGTCCTATTGATAAATGCATGTCTGGAATGCATTTATTGATCTCTTATATCATTCTTCTAACGTTCATACATTTCACATTAAAAGAATTAAAACTGTATATAAGTGAAGCTACCAGCACCAGTTGCAGGTTCTGACATTTCATTTATTAGCACTTTCAGTTGAGCTCATATTTGTAATGTTATGAGTTGTTGCAAGTCTTGTTTTTTCCAACTTTTAAGGTTTAAGCAAAGAGACCCCCTTCTGAAGAATTTGAAGTTAAGTTATTCGAATGTAAAACTTAAAAAAAAAAAGCTCAGGTTTCCCGGCAGACCGATAGCTTTGCAGCTTACAAACAAGCAAGACAGTCCGCAAGCAGTATAACTTGAATAAAATCGGGTTAAATACTTAATTTGATCCAGATGGACAGTTATCCCCATGGACTTTGATGGATAATAAAAAGAATCACTCTGTTCGTTTAATAGGGTTAAAATTAGCCTTTTAACGGCCTGCTTAGCAAGGCACTATATAAACTCTCACCTACGCAATGAAGTTGACTTGTTAATTCATAATTGTCCTTGAATTCCCTGCACTTAGGGTTAGCATAATGCATTTATGCTCATGTATTTTCCAACTGTTTTGGGAGCTAATAAATCTCTAGAGAATACGTTACCTTCACATCTTAACTTCTGCCAACTATTCTGTTTTGGCTCTTATCAACTCTTATAGAGACACACAAAAATAGTTGATATAAACGAGGGGACCTGAAAGGTATAGCACCAGAGACAATCGGTTTAATATAAATGCCAAGCTAGACTGCGTCAATATCACTGTAAATCTTCTAAGCTTTCAACAATCACACTGCATCAATATTTTACCAACAATTGAATAAATGAATAAAATATAGATTAGAAGGAATTCAGTAATATAACTATATAAGATCCGAAGCTTTCTCCATACAACAGCGGTGTTTACAGTTCCTGACCTATGTCGATTAACCTTGAAGGAATCTATATACAACAAAAGTCTGACAAAAGGATCATTGAAGATATCGACCAGCGTTATCGATCAATTACCACTAGAAATTTGATTCACTTGAGACACCAAGGTGTTATTTCACTCTTTCAAAGCGACCACAAAATTCGTCATGGATTATTGAAGTAGTAGTGGTTCCTCTTTATGTAATTTCTTCAACCGACCTTTTGCATAAATTGTTACTAAAACCGTTGTACACACGGTTCCAACAAAACCAACAATATTAAAAATAATCTCGGATGCTGTCATGGAGTGCCGATTATGCGAAGCATCCGCTAAAGTTCTTATCAATATACCACTATTAAGGACAAAGAAAAAGATACCAATCAGTCTATTACTAATTAGGCTTAAGCAGAACAGACAAAATGCTCAATTAACAGCATAGGCAGAAAACATAAATTGACTTCTGTTATCAGAAATATAGTCTTTGGGGCAGTTTTAAGTTCACATGAAAACCTCAAAAAATCGGAAACCATAATATCATACTGGCAAGCTGAAGTAACGTCAAATCATCTTTGACTTTAAAGTTTAAAAAGATAACAATACACAAAATGAAGTTGAAAAGAGAAAATAAAAAAGAACATTTACGGCCGTTCAGATTTTCAAAATAACAAAGGAGGAAAACTAAAACTAGCTTAAATAGATTGATAATACATTAAAATGCTGCAGTGTACATAACTAACGCTCGGGTTAGTTCAAAATCAAGAGTTCAAGAGTACTTTAACAATTGGGTTTAGTATGAGTTTTATATGTAACTTGGTTATGATCTTAAGATGATCATAATATCCAAAATCTAATATTCATATGTTCTCATGTTGGCTGTCGTTGATTACAACTCAGATCCCTTCCACGAAAAATAGCTCAATAAAAGCCATGTAACCTGGTAGATAATGGATAATAGATGTTCTTGCCAAACGTTAGTAGACTGCTACGGAAGCAGAGATTAAATACTAGGGAGTTTGTGGTCCAACATAGCCATCATTACAGATAATCCTCATCAAACATAGGTAGACCGCTTAGTGATGTATTGTCTAACAGTTGCAAATATGTAGATTCTCTCTAAACACGGCTAGAGGAATGAAAGAGGTCACTAAAAGGAAGAGATATTAACACCTAATATTTTGATGAACTTGTCTCGCCAAGTCCAGGTGAGATGAAATTTTTTAATACGAAAAGAAAATTAGAGTGAGAGATGCGCAAAATTGATTAAGCACTGAAAAAAAAATTAGAGAGAGAGAGCTTACGTATAAATTGCGACAAAGACTTCTGGCGCCATACCAACCAAGGAACCCAATAAATAAGGTACATACTTAACATCTGTTGCCACCGCACAATAGTTGTAAATCATGTAAGGAAACGGAGAAATACGTATCAAAGTGACATCTCGAAATTGACTGAACCAATTTCCTCCCCCAGCTAATTTTATAATCGAAGCTTTCTTCGGATACTTCTCTAACCACCCCTGCACATAACCATGGCAAGATTAATCCAAAAATTCTCTAGATGAAAAATATCTGAAAAAACAAACTGAGATTGAAAGTCCTTACATGAATTTTGTGATAGAAGATAGAACCAATTAAGTAAGGGAGAGATACGCCTATAGCTGCCCCACAAATGATAAGAACAAATCCAAGCCCATATCCATAACTCAAACCAGCCACCCACATGGAAGGCGAAGATGGTAGCAATAAGACCGGAAATATTGCGATAGTAGCAAAAAGTATAAGTGCCAACATTGGCGGTTTAAAAGTGTTTCTCTCCCAGTTTATAAGAGGAATAATTACCTGGAGAAAAAAAATAGTTAGATGTTGCAAAAAGGCAGAATAGGAGACATGTAGTCCTAGTTAGAAACAGAGAACCAAAAGTGTGGGTTTCTTTAACTGCAGTAATGGGTATAAATTTTGAAATCTCAAGAAAATTGTAAGACCATGAGTTCTTGACATATTGTTTAAACTAGTTAAACATCATTTAACGTAAGACTAACATAGAAGTGTGGGTTTTCAGATATATTCTCAGATTATTTGCTTCTGTATTTAGGATTACGAACTTCGCTGTAGATCTCAGCTAGTGAAAAAAATATAAATTTAACCCGTGCTGTTAGTTATTACACCCCTTGGCCATGCACAGTAATTATAAAAAACAAAACCCATTATGTTCCATGTTTCAGGACTTTACGTAGAATAGGATTTCATCTATGAAACTATTTGTTTCAAACTTTGACATTGTACACTTTTAAAATAAAATAAAAAAAGTTCACCTAGATAGTTAAATTGAAAGACAGTTTTATAAAACGAATAATGTTGTTTTCATCTAAATCTTTTACATGAATCGGAAGCTGAAAATGTGTTGTTGGAAAAGAACAATTTCAATTACATCTTCACTAGGAATAACGAGTTTAAGAAAACGATTTAGTAGTAGCAGTAGATAGAAGATCAACCGCACCTGTTTGAGGCAAACAAGTGCAAAGTCGCTATTTATACCAAAAAAAACGGCTGATAACATCAAACAGACTCCAGAGCTACAGCATTACTATTTAACATGTGTACTAAATTTTTATTTTCCATGCTGAAGGGGAGAGAACAAAAGGAAGTCATCGGTATCAAATGCAACTCTAATGCGGGTTAACCGAATTTTATTTAAAATTATTTCCTGATTAAAATTTGGTGATTGAAAAAGTTAAGGAGCAACAAAGATTCCAAATTCTGATATTATTACTGGCAAATATCAGTGCTCAAGATTTATAGCAAACATGTTTGTAATGAACTGTATGAGGCAAATAAAGAACAAAAAACAGGCTGAGTTTGTTAAAGTTTATCAAACAAAAAGAACAATTAGCAGCATCTAAAAAATTGCAAGGACAGGGTCGAATACATCACAATAAAATATAAAACTGATTCACCTTTTGTACCTTGTAGCTGTATGCAAATTCATACAAAACAACTTGCAAACAAAACCCAATCTATGGATTCTAAATCTCTGACCATGTCAAAAGAACAAAGTAACAGATAAAGGACAAATTCGTACCACAAAAGCCATTTACATGAATATACAAACAAATATTCTAACAAATGTAGAGAAAACCACAACATTCCTTGAAATCCTGAAATTCCTATTACCAGTTTCAATAAATACAAGTTGCACCACCTCAGGGCCTAGAAAGTCCAACAAGGCCTTATAAATACCAAGTATGTGCCAATTAATGCAAAATAAAACTCACAGTTGCACAAAATAAAATTTCAACAACTGCACCAACAATTCTTTCAAAAATCAAAGACGAAGCATATACTATTCAACTTAACACAAAAAAAAACATATACTTGTCTTAATTCTTTAGCTTCCTTTCCCATTTTCACCATGATAAGTTCCAAATTCAGACATCAAATAACCCAGAACATAGTTTCCTAAAACCTCTATAGAATCTCAAAGAACGTTTTCCACATCCGTTTTTTCAACAACTCCAAGGAAACTGAAACCCCGCTTTTAGGAAGTTCTACTACTTGAAAATTTAGAGGAAGTAAAAGGAGAAACAAAAATTCCTTTTTACACATCCTGTATAATACTTGCAGTACAGATAATAATAATAATAATAATAATAATAATACTAATAGTACATTAAACGCATAGCCATCTTCATAATCAAATTAGAATTTTTATCATACTTCACTAAGCTCATTGAGACTTTAGAATCATTTGTGGCATACATTTTCGACAATATATAGTATACATCTTCGTGCTTTCCCTATGCCTAACAATTTAAAGTATAAGCTGTGTACTTTTAAGTTTTAACTTGACAATCAATATTTTATTATTTAAAAAACTACTGCAAAACATTATCCCTCGGTCAGGGTAAATCCTCAGCATAACCATTAAAAGAGCACAGACTAAACTACACCGACAGAGAGAGATACATAAACAATCCAATGAACTAAAAAAAACTGGGGTAAACCTATACCTCGTCCATAAAATAGGGTCCGACCCAGATGATAAAAACTATAAAGTGTATGTACACTTACCTGGTGGGCAGTGGCGGAACTACACGGTTATGGTGGTGTTGCAGCTTAGCTTGACAAAACTAATGTTGGTATTTTAAAAGTTAAAATTTGTCAATTCCCCATCAATCTACACAGAGAATTTATACATTACACTATGGGCACGTTTGGCATCGGTTCTTTTGTTCAAATAGCTGTTAATAAAAAAAGCTCTATTCAAAGAAGATACAGTGTAGTGTTTGGCTCCACCTTACCTTTTTCACTTATGAGTAATGTACTACGTACTGTATTTTGGTGGACAAGTCTTTTTTATACTTGGCTTAACTTATAAATGACTTTTATATATGTAAAATGATACTTAGAATAACATTACTTTTGGTAATTTGTATGTGAAAAAACTACAAAAATCCCCAAATTCCTAGCTTCACTCCTTTAGATTCTTTAGTTTTGTTTACCCAAAAGCTAGTTTTTTGCTTGCAAACCAAACACCCATAGCTTTTTTTATCAGAAATCTAAAAAGGCTAAGAATAAGTTGTTGTCATACGGACACTTGTTGTCGGGTTAATAAAATGTTATGGAAAGTGAAAAATAATCATCAACATAAACAATTATTTTCAGCACAAAAATAAAAAAAAACCAAAGTGAAAAGCAACATAAACATATAAACAAACAAAGATTAAAAAAAAACTCTTTTTTGGGCTTTTTTAGTATTTTTGACCCAAAAGCTAACAAACCAAACCCTTATAGTTTTTTTCGAATCAAAAAGCTGTTGCACTTAATGTTGAGTTAAGAGCATTCACATCAACCTCTCCATAATTTTCTTAAAATGGGGAGTGAAAATTCTACTTTTTTTGGAGAGTCATTTAGAATTCACATGATTTTCTAGTCTCTCTAAAACGTCTCTCTATTTATATATTACTAAAAAAAATCTTAAGTACAATAGCAACAAATGAATTAAGTGGGGTCCAATAATTTGCTTTTAAGTTTTTGAAGAGAATGATTTGTTCTCTATTTATAAAGATATGTCATGGTTCTTTCTAACAAATAATAGAGAGTGAGTTATGAGTTTAATGTGAATGGTTTTTTATAGCTAAACTCCTCAAATTTTAATAAAGAAAGAGAATTATGAAGAGTGAGATGTGAATACTCTAATTAAAAAAGTTACAAACATATAGAGTTGGCTACATAAACATAAACATAAACAGATACACATACACATAAACACATAATTAGATAGACAGATACATAAACATAGATATATAGAATTTCAGGGGCGGAGGAACCAGTGGGGCGCAAGGGCGTGCCACCGCCACCACATAAATTTTATTTTTATTTTTTTTTATATAGAAAAATTCGGAGATTTAAGGTTTTATACATTAATAGTCCTCCCAATAAACAAATAGTAACTTGATTCAAATGGTAAACATAAAGGTACTAGTTCGAATCTTGTGGTTAGTTCTTACTATTCATTTAATTAGCATTAACTTAATCTCTGATTTCTCCATTAATTAATTACACTCAACTTGCATATTTAAGGTACTATTACAAGATTTTATAAATAAATGTTTTTTGTGTAGTTTCATAGTCATATTACAACCAAGCTTAAACTAATAAATTCGTATCCGTAGTCAATTTTTCGATCAATGGACAAGTCAGCTTTAAGCTCCAGGTTTCTTTGATTTTTCTATACCGTTCATTTTTTATTGTACTAACGGAAAAAAAAAAAGTAAAAAAAATAAACGGCACGGCCCCTCCAAGAAGTGAATCCCGGTTCCGCCACGAAAAAAAAGAAAGGTATGGAATACCTTGTCCATGAAAAAGGGAGCAACCCAGATGATAAAAACAGCGGCCAAACACACAGCAAAAACCAACAGAGCCGTAGCCTTAGCCCACCACCGCCAATCACGACGTGACACGTGTACGTCTCCCAATTGGGCGTAATCACCGCCGACTCCGATCACCGTGTCGTTATCGGCGAGCGTCATCGGCGTTAAACCCTAGAGAAAGAGAGAGAGAGATGTTATAAATTTAATTGGGGGAATGTAGGTTTGGAATGAGCGATTATATCGACACGTTTCTATGTTTGTATGTATAGCTGTTGAGAGAAAAGAGAATCAATTAATTAAAGTGAGAGTAAACGTAGAAGTGACGAGGGGGAGGTAGCTATATTTATTTATTTTCTACTTTTTCTATCTCTCTCTCTCTCTCGTTTTTATTAATATATGTTATTAAATTCCTTATTTCTTTTTTATAAAGTTAAAGATTTCGTCATTTTGTTAATAGTTACTTTTTAAAAAAAAATTAATTTTCATGTTTTTATAACTTAGTGACAATTTTATTGTTTATTTGGTATTTTAAAAAGAAATAATTAAAAATGCTTACTTTTTTCCAATTTATTTTTGTTTCAAGTTATAAATAAATATAACAAGATTATTAAAAAAATAGGAAAAAATACAATCATTTATTAAGAAAACAATATAGTGTTTAACTTAACTATACAACAAAGTATAGTTTGGCACAACTTGTACATTAATTAAAAACTAAAATATAACAAGTGCGTTTCTAGCTACTGTTTGTTGTTTTATGTCATTAGTAAGTTCTTGTTTAATACCATCGATTCAAATTTTATTTTTTCTGAACTATTTTGTTTAATTATGTGACACGTGGTATCGGAATAATTGAATTGAGGGTTCTAAACAATAAAATAATTGAGAATTTATGATAATAATAAATATTTGAGAATTCATTGTATCAAAATGAACGAAAAAGTTCAAAATTAAAAAAAATACTTGAATTCAGGATATTAAATAAGAAAAATAAGAATCTATGATGTATAGAATTATGCATAATTGTATATAAATTCTGAAAATGTTGACATTGTTGTAATACACTATTAGCTACGTATATAAGGAGACAGAAGTAGAGAGAGGAAGAACAGTATGATCTTTATTAATGAAAGAATATGAATGTATGAATAAATACAAGACCCATAACCCTCTTTATATAGATAGAGGGGTAGGGTTACAAGCCCACTTGGGCCCATAAAGTACAAGCCCAATAGTCCAATAATATCTTACAACACTCCCCATTTGGACGTCTTGAATTCTTCGTCTTCATGCAGTCGATCTGAGTCGATTTCATTCGCAATGCTAAACACATAAAAACCTTAGGGCCGGAAAACCCAGTGTGGGACAAAACCGGTACCTAGGAGAAACTGTGTAGTCGAATGATATAGGCCGAAATATCATGTAAGTAACTAACCACAAAACAGTGTGCCTCATCAAAACCTTGACAGAGGAAAAACCCAATGGGAAAATCTCTGATCGAAGGAAAAAGAGTGCAACAGTGGTAGCAGTAGGGGATCAACCAGAAAACAGGTGCCTCATCAAAACCTTGCTAGAGTAAACCCAGTGGGAAAAACCTCTAGTCGAAGGACAAAAGAGTACACAGTGGTAAGAAGTATACAACCGGATACTCCCACTAATTTCGGCAATCTTAAGTGAGATATGATGGGAACGTGTCTCGCTAAAAACCTTGCCAAGGAAAACCCAGTGGGAAAAAACCTTGGTCTAAGGACAAAAAGAGTACACGAGCATGCGACTGGATGCTCCCCCTCACTTGTACACGACAGGGTGCGAAGATTTCGACTAAGTAGTAATTAGTGCAATAAGCATTCACCTGGATGCTCCCCCGCACTTTCACACGACTGGGTGCAAAGATTTCATATTCAAAGAAAGAGAACGAGCATTCGACTGGATGCCTCATTTACTTGCACACGACTGTATGCAAGAAAATATAACGTGGAATAAAACGAGCATTCGACAGGATGCTCTTAAACTTCATATGTGAAGATTTATTTCGACGATAAATGCTAAATAGCATAATGTAGTTATGTATCTCTTGATCGATAACAACAAATTGTCTTCTATGACAAGTGTTTTATCTGGATCGTGAGACAGAGCATATATAATTCAAATATAGCTAATACTAGCTCGAAGCCATATACACTCTCTAGTCGTCTCATAGAGCACGAGCAGATCATAGTGATTCGTTTGGAGTCATTCCAAGACCTCCAAGATATCGCCTTATTCCTAATGGTAAAGACATGCCATGTTAGGAATATCGCTTATGCGGGTCTGATAAGTAACCAGCATCGGTATAACCGAAAAAGGGTTGCGTTAATTCGAGTACCGAAGGGGGTAGATACACTTGATGATGCAAATGGGATAAGACAAGCCCTCATCCACAGTTACCTTAAGGTAATGGGAAAATGTCTTTTATGCCATTTCGATGGCAGCGTGTTAGCGCGAAGCTGTGTCGAGCTATACCATTCACAGCAGACGAGATGTTCGTCCTAGCACATTAGACCAAGTACAATAATGCGCTTATTGTACTTAGATATGAACATCATGGTTCAATATCTCTTCATCGTCACATCAGGGACGGACTTGGTCTATATCAATGTCTAGTGATCGAACGATCATGTGAGACTCTAACGACTTAGCGTCATGATGACTACAACATCATAACACCTTCTAGGTGTATTCTGAATCATGGACTTAGATTCAATCTTTACGGGACTCGATCATCAGGCCGAGTCACTACCGTTTCTTCCCAAGATCCTTCATCTCGAAGGCAAATCCAAAAAAAATGGATCGCGTAATAAAACACGCAAGGGCATAATACTTGTTCAAGTATCCCAAGCTAATCAAGTACTCACTTAGGCGGGTATACCACATCCGCTCGGATTATATTAATCCATATAGTAAACGTCTCATTTAATTGAGATCGTGTTCCGTGGTCAGGAACTACTTGATTCAAGCATTATGAAGTCACACAGGGACCTTCATCTATATCGCTTTGTCTAAATCCCCATAGAGATAAAACTGTGACCACATTCATGGCTGCATACTCAGTTTTTTTGGAAACTACTAAACTCGTAAAGTAGGGGACTATTATAATGTCCATTTCGAGGAAATCAACCATCTCGTAATCAATTCCAAGGTGTGAGAGAAGCCTTGCGCTACTAGGCGAGCATTCTACAATCTCATTATTCTCATCAATTTTCCTTACGAATAACCAAATAAATGAACTCGTTTAACATTGGTGGTGTTGGATTTACAGGTCCGAACACACTTTCGCTAAGGAGTCTACTTGGATTACAAGTTTCCATTAGTCCAGTTTATTCTACGTTGACTTCAGGCAACGGTATATGGTTCTCTATCATAATTTGTTCATATTATCATTCGTCACTGAATATATGAACAAGTAATCAATGACAGTCTCATTTCGCTTCAATATCGTCTAAGATATCATGATCGACAGATATTTCGAGATTCTTAGGATGAGGAGGAAATCACACATCTCCTTGATCCTTTATAATCTCGTGCGACTAACGAGTTTCAGTTCACCACCTCTGGGGCTGAACGAATTAAGAACCGGTCAACTTCCTCATATCTTAGGAAGGACGACAGACTGACGGCCGACGGCAGCGTCCTTTGCTTTGGCAGGTTCGGCCAAAGCAACGTGTTACGACAGGAACACGGCGTCCGACAGGAACGTCTATCCTTGCAAGCATTTTGCAGCAGGTATAAATGATCTCGTGACATCTCATAAAGTCATTAAATGCGTCTGGGATTTAGTTAGACTTGAGGGAGTCTATGCACTTACTTATCACTAAGTGCAGTTTTGGGGATCAAGCTAAGACCGAGTGGGTTATGCCACGTTATTTCACGTCGTTTCTTATCAACGGTAACGTGCAAATCTCCCCCTAACGACGAGGAGAACAGTCTTAGCGATGTCACTTTCGTATATCATGCGGTAAAGAGATCGCTTGCCAAGGTTACTCTATCAAATGATAGGCAGGAGATTCATAATCGACTTATGTCCCCTTCAGAGGTCCATATTTTGAACGCTAGAGCGGCTCAATCAAAATATTAATTAATCACTCTAAACACGCGTTAATATGAGACTTCTGGCTCATAATCAGTAACCAGCTGGTACGCATATGGTGTTTGAGTGTCTATGGGACTCATAACGGACCAATGTAGCAAAATAGCATAACCTCACACGGAAATATAAATCTTGGTGTGCAAGACCAAGAAATGCGTGCAATCATTTGCAGTCGCATCATCAAACTTTCCATGAGTCCATTTGGGTCTAAACATAATCGACAGGATGTTCAATTTCAATTTCCAAACTCAAGTAATTCAAATCGAAATTTCGATTTTTACTCTTCGGAATTATCAAGTCGACTAGACTTTTCAGGATAATCCGGATCATGAGCCATCAACTTAATGATAAGCCTAAGAGTTTGGGAAGTGCTGCATTTATGTGGACAACATTAAAATGTGACCATATTGTCGATGCATCAACCATAACCATTTATATTTATGGTCCGTCTTATGGTTGGATAAGTCCACAGTAACTCCTTCAATTCTTTACAAGAATTCTACGAGTTCATTTCGTGATCTTTACACATACTAGTCTTTCAAAGTGAGCATTAGTGGCATGAATTTCGGATTAATCACGAAATATATTCTCAGAGAGAATCCAAATACGATGCGATTATAAATCAAGCATCGCCTTTTGACCCGGGAATATCTCATCCGGTCAATGTCACAATATCAAAATGCTCTTATCAATCGACGACAGACGAATGATAGTACAGACAATCATGTCTTAGCATTTAAATCTTTTATCAATCGACGACAGGCGAATGATAGTACAGACAATCATGTCTTAGCATTTAAATCCTTTATCAATCGACGACATGCGATATGATAAGGTAACTTTAAATGCTTTTAAAAAATGTGGTAGCAACCACTTGAAAGACATTTCAACTCCTCTAAAATACGCTTTTGGTCGTATTGAATGAAGGCTATGTAAAGAAATTTTAATTTTTTCATGAGCTATTACCAGATAACACTGGTTTTCTCGAATATTTTATAACTCAACAAGGTACGGCATGACCTACATGAGTATAAGACCTCATATTTGACAAATCAATTTGGTTTTACCAAATATTTTGATTTGGAACGACAGGTCCAGAATCGTTGTCACTGAGTACTCTTTTAGGCAAGTAGTTGGTGAAATTATGTGGTACAATGTTACCCACTATTTCCAAAAAAAATCAACTACCCCACAAGTATTGCCTAAACTTTCATAATTTAAAGTTTGGTCACATTTGTCAAAGGAATTTGCTCAAAACACTTTAAATTATTTCGAGAAATTTCGTAAACAGGCAAACCATAATCCAAAAGTATGTCCAAATGGAAAAATCATAATCCAAATGGAAAAACATAATCCAGATGAGTGAAAAAATGGCTCAATGATTTATCAAAATCAATAAAGAAAGGTATCAAACTCATTTGAGCCACAAAATCGGGGGTCTCAAGAGTTTCCTTTCAGTTAGCTTTAACCACATTAGCATCGGTTTTTTTTCACCATTATAATAGTTTTGAACTATTTAAGGAGTAACCGTGCATGACCTTTGTCTTTATAGCATAGAGTTGCCTCCTTGAGCATTATCTCTTGCTTTGTGAGAGCGAGCCATATTGTTCCTTTCAATTACTGTCTTGGAGCCACAGGTTTTCGATTTTGACGATTGTCTAAAATCTTGCTTGGCTAGGCGATTCATCGGGATCGTGACAGCTCGAGACAAATAACACTTGTCTCGGTTCTCGATTCGTTGAAAAAAATGTACACGAAGAGCATTAATATCAAGCAAACAATTCGCCATTGACCCAATAGGATTAAAACTACTCACCGGGGTAATTTTCTTATCCAATAACAGATGGGCGATAAAGGAACATGGTGAATATAAATTCACGATACTGCTTATGGAATACAATTTCCAAGCTAGTATTTTGGTGAAGGATTGCTCCCATATGTCAATTTCAGACATTTGTTCACCATAGACGTCATCACGTCTCAAATGTGGCGGCGGAATAAAATCAACGCCTTAGCATTCATCTCGAGGGTAACAACAAACTCGTGTTTTACTCATCAAAGATGGCATCCAAAAAAAATTTGGGCATCACATTTTCACACATCAGGGTGACTAACATGTGGTGACGGAATAACATCAACGTCTAAATTGTCATTTCGCAAGTATGTTTTGCGATTTTTCTCATCATAGATGGCATCCAACATGTGTTGGGAGTTCTGGATTATTTTTCATATAAAACGACTGGTTTATATGTTTATGGTTTGCACAAGCACAAACTTTTTTTCCCGAAACGATAGGTTCGAAAACATTAGTTTTGCTTCTCATGTGAATCGGTTCTCATTGATCGAACGACGGGTCGATACTGAAATACCAATTCGGCGAAACATACATCACTATATAAACACACTCGGGGAAATTATTATTTAGTCAACCCCTTTCGGTAGCTCTATTTGAACACGACCATGAAAGACTGTGAGGGGGGTGGGCACGAATGCCTCTTAAAAACCGACCTCATTAGGAGAACGACTTCCGCCTTTATCTTTCCTAGACATCGTATCCAAATAGGTGAGCCTATTTGGGAAAGATTCATAATTTTTCCAACTTAAATGTGAATATATACGATTTTCGCATTTTATATATGGCAATAATATTAGCAGCATAGAGAATATATATCTAGATTAACCACACATATATAAACAGGCAGTAAATATATTTTAGAATCTATCTAATCATGCAGTAGATTTGGTGTTATAATCAAATCAATTTAAGATTATCAATCAATTCATGAAGATTCTAACATATCAAATCAAATCAATTTAAGATTATCAATCAATCCATGAAGATTCTAACATATCAAGTCAAATCAATTTAAGATTATCAATCAATTCATGAAGATTCTAACATATCAAATCAATTATCTATATTTATCGCCATATTAATAATTCTATACATGGTAGTTTTAACATGCAAGCAAACAATATATTTTTAATTTACCAATCAATTCTATATATGGTAAAAAAAATATTTTAACATGCAAATGGGTTAAATTTACATTGAAACATATCAATTTATTCAATTAACATGCAATTTTTATTCGTTTGCCTTTTAATAAAAAAATTTATATGCATGTGTGTGTATATTTACCAAATATTATATCTTTATCAACCATATGTACTGTTTTCGTATAAGTATTATACTACAGGACCATGCGTGTAATTTCAGCAACTATATATCTATTTACAGCATTATTACATATACAGTCCAGAATTTCAGACAAGTTTCAGTTTAGTCCTTGAGTAATTTTACAGCTTTCAGAGAATTACCAATCAGTACATACGTTTCAGTTTGTTGCAGATTTAATCTGACATATTAATACATATTTTCCGGGTATATGTGTGTTTTCTACACTACCAATTGACATATATGGTTACAGGAAAACATGCAACATACAAATTTCTATGCTATATTAAGAGATTAAGATAACAGTACAGTCATGGTATATTAAGAGTCAGGAAATTGATGATGGCTAGCATAAGGTTTCAATTTCATCACTACAACTACTGGAATTGTAATCATGCTATGTATAGTATAACATACAAACATGCAGGAAATTGTAATCATGCAATTTCATAGGTACAGTACAACATACAAACAAGTACAGTACCATACAAACATGTAATTCGTGCATAAAACTATACAAACATGCAATATCAGTTTAAAAAAAATATTATATCCGGGTACCTTACGCACGGTATGTTGGTGAAGGTCGATATAACAAAATTCTAATAAGACACGGATAAACCTCAAGGTTTATTGAACCCAGAATCCGTACTCCAATCTCCGAGAGCAGTGCTGATAACGTGTTGTAATACACTATTAGCTACGTATATAGGGAGACAGAAGTAGAGAGAGGGGAGAACAGTATGATCTTTATTAATGAAGAAATATGAATGTATGAATAAATACAAGACCCTTAACCCTCTTTATATAGATAGAGGGGTAGGGTTATAAGCCCACTTGGGCCCATAAAGTACAGGCCCATAAAGTACAAGCCCAATAGTCCAATATTATCTTACAACAAGTTGAACGAAAAAGTTCAAAATTAAAAAAAAATACTTGAATTCAGGATATTAAATAAGAAAAATAAGAATCTATGATGTATAGAATTATGCATAATTGTATATAAATTCTGAAAATGTTGACATAACTTTTTAATTATAATCTATTTTTTACTCTAGTTTACTTATGAAATTGTTGAGACGTAATAAAATAGACCAATCATAACGTGACATGTCATGATGTGCATGTTTTAAGTGTAAACATATGTTCAAAAAGCATTTTCTTTGATTAAATGCTTTGGTTAGTTAAAACAATACATTTCCAACTTTTAACTTGTCAATTAATGTACGTTAGCTTTTAACCCCTTGACTTGCTTAATTCACCAAAATGAATCCGTTATTGACTTTGGATGACGGGTTGTAGCCGTTAATGGGGTCTGCGATTTTGCAATTATACCGTTTCATTGGGAGAGGTTACAGTTTTCATAATTATTTTGCTACTCTTCAGCATAAATAATTGCAATTATACCGTTAATAATTGGATTAAGCGATGCTTATCAACAACAACAAAAACTGGATTAAGAGATGTACTGATGCTCCTATAATAAATTAAGTCCAGTGACTCCATAAGTTTCACCAGAATTCAGTTTGGTCCCGTAGTTCCAATGAGAGACAAATGTCCTTATAATTTATAATTTGACATACTCTGCTCACAAACTAAGAGAACAAGTGTCATTCTTTTATTTTATTTAGAAGCAATTACAAAAAAAAAACAATGCAGAGATTTAAAGTTAATGTCAATGTCTTTTATGGTCTTTAGTTTCCGTCCTTCTTAAAATAAGGAATGTTAGTCTATCAATTGAAACCAAAGGAACCAAGTAGAATATAATTTTCTTTAATGGAAATCATGCATGTAAAGTATTCCTCTTTAAAGAATCAAAGTCGGTAGATGTTTATATATGTTGGTACAGTACTGTCAATAATCATCAAAGGAAAATTTTCTTTTGGTCTGTCCAAATAGACTAATAATAGTGTATTTTTATTTTTTTTTAGAAAGACTAATAATGATGTGCTATATACTATAGTACAACTGAAAGATACTGTTACCATGGAACAAACTAGATACGGACGGTCGAGGGGCTATCCCATATTGATTTTTTTTTAATGAAAAAATATATTTTTTCTATATATTTTGATCAAAACTTTTAAATTTTAGTATTTCAGCCTCAAATTCCGTAAAATAACTTCATATAAGGTATCATTTTTTTTAATTGAAAATCAGTCATCTATTTCACAATTCTGATTCCGTTATTGCTGCTACCTCAGTTGTTAGGCACCTAAAAATTGAAATATTAATCCAAGGCTTAGTTCTACAACAAAACATGTCTGAAATACAAACTCCCTAATTTCCTTCAAAGGGATTAAAAGTTGGAGTTCAGTTTTGTTGAGTTCTTGCTTAGCAAACATCTTAATGCAGCTCAAATCAATATATTTTGTCGGTTAGTGATACATAAACTATTCACATACTATTCCCATACTCATAGAGATCGAAACGTAATTGTAACAAACTTATTAAGACTTAAATATGTTTGGTTTAAAGTTTTTTTGATACCTGCTACATAAGATTGATGGTGTGATTATAAATGTGGAAGTAATGTATGTATATTATCAGCTTAAAAAGTAAAACTTTGATGATCACTTTTATTAATATCATCATCTACTATATAAAACATTCCGAAACTCGAAATTGATAGTTTCAGACGGTCGTTTGGCTCTTTTTTAATGGGTTTATGAACACAGAGACGAACGCAACATCTGAGCTCCACCATAAGAAAAGGGAAAAAATGATTAAAATATCAATAAACAATAAAAGAGTATTATTGTCAGGAGTATTTTGGGATTAAATGAATTATGGATGGTAGAACTAATAATTAGTACAACCAGGCATATGCTAAAGAATATGAAGATTCTCTTTCAACAACATAAACAAATGGATAAGCACTAAAATAATTTGTAAACGTATGCTTGGAAACACCTAAAGGCTTTGTTTGAAGTTGTATTATTGGATATAGATGAAAACATGATTGAGACACATTGTTGTAAAGTTATAAACACACCAACTCTCACTTAAGCAGCAAACTTTTATGTAGATGGGATGTGACTTCTTTTTGTAATTACGAAGCTAGTTTCGACTTTCGATAGATATCCTTGCCGTGGTAACCAATAGATATGGTAGGTATGGAAGACTTAGTATTACATAACTGATGGGAATAACTATTGCATTATATTTATCTTTGAATTTTGCTTCTTTTTTTTTAATTAATTGGTGGGAAAAACCCAAATTTTTATTTTATTAATAGATGAGAAAAATAAAAATATGAAGGAAAAACCCCACAAAAAAATACTAATGAAAATGGGTCAAAAGTACCCCTATTCGAAATATGGTCTAACAAATAGACAAGATTACAACTTGTAAAACTATATGAAAATTTAGTAAATAACTTGAAGGTCTTCTTGTGTAATAAACATCAACTTGGGCCAAATAATACGCGTGTCATCATATGCCTAATTCTTGTATGAGAATAGCAAGCGTTCTTTTTTTGAGAGAGAGAGAGCAGAGAGCTTATCTCAAGAAAAAATGACGAAAAAACTCATCATCTTAAAATGGGTACATCGACGAATCCATCTTCAGCATGACAAAATAGCTTGTCCTCCATGGACATTTTTCTTTATTAAGAAGAATATTAATTAATTTTTTAGAGTTTGACTCAATAATTATTTGTTCATCCTTAATAAGATGTAAACCATGTAGAACATCTAGCGCATCCACTTCAATAATAGAATTAGCCTCCTCTATAGTAGAAAAATCTTTGATATATACCTTCCATCTACATTAATCTTCACTATATTAGGGGGAGGTTTAACCCAATAGAGAATAATAACTTTCTTAACTATTCCCATAATTATCATTAGTTAGATCAAAAATTTCTCCAATTATCATGAACCAACAGTTAGTTTAGATCAAAGGATCTGGACAACGGTCGATAGTTCTTAGTTAATTACTCGTACTTGATAATGCATGATTGTTGCTAGGAAATTCGTTTAAATCGGTCATGTTAGTGGTTCATGAATCTTATTATACAATTATTAGAGAACAGGTATAATGGCGACATTGGAGATAAAGATATATTCTAGCATTAGAACTATAGAATTCGGTGTCTGATGTTGCATATTGCTACATACAAAGCACGGTAGAAAGTCACTTCATTTGAGTTAACAATTAACATATTAACGATCCCAAGGATTAGCATGAGAACATTAGACCACATCGGTAGTGTGAACTATCTCGATTTTGTTTATAATTCTATATACACACTCAGTTAGTTGATCCATTTTTAGGATGCGTTCACTTATGTGTTTGTTACAACTGACATCAGAGTTGATACTATTCAAATGCATGCATCATATAGTCGTGATGGACTGTCACGATCCCAATGATTAGTGAGAGAGCGTTATCCCATATTGATAGTGTAACTATCCACGTGGTGCAAAATGAGTGATGTCATAACTGGGACTAAAGATTAGTGCCAAGCGTGCATGCGAGTGGTAGAATGTAACGGTCTCGAAGATTAGGATGGACAAGCCACTGGGAATTCCTGTTTTATGCAATTAAAAAAAAAGTGTAACAAAACAAAATGATAGGAGCAAAAGTGTAAAAACTTGTCTAAAACAACATAAATTAGGAACAAAATCTCCCTCCAAAGAACCAGGGCCTCTCTCTCTCAGCCATGGCAACACCCATCTCTTTCCTCTCACCTTTCTCTCTCTTAAAACCCACAAATCCATCTAAAAAACAAAACCCATCTCCAAAAAAACTAATACTAACTAAACCCTTTAATAGCTACAGTGAAATTCAAATCAAGAATATCACTAAAGTGGCTCTTTTAGGAGCTGGGTTTGGGCTAACTATGGTGGGACCCGCATTTTCTGCTGACGTGTCACTTCAAATGATCAGTGAGCCTGCAAATGCTCTCTCACTGCCTACCTGGGCCATTCACGTCTCGAGTGTCGTCGAGTGGTATAATCTTATTTCATCTTACTGTTTACTAGTTAACTGATTTGCCCTTTAAAATACTCCAATGTTTCACGCTTACCGCTTAATGCTTCTCGTTTTGCGTTTATTATAACTTCACCCCAGGTGCCTTTCTACATCTGATCCATTTATTTTTTTGAACCGTTTTTAATTTTGTTCGGAAAAATTCATAACTTGCATAAAGAAAAAAAAAATCATACAAAATCCGAATGATATCATTATAAAATAAAATATTGTCTCTTACATTACACGAAATAGCCCATCAAATAACAACGGTTATTCTTCGGTTGTTATTAGAGGAAAAAACGACTTATCTTTGGAAAAAAAAACATCCTTTCTTCTGTTTTTGCGCCTAGACCGGTGCCTAAGCTAAGTGGCTTGTTTGGCTTATGTGAGAACCCTGATTCCGCGTGTAAATATTAGAATAATCTAAAAAAAATTCACGTTTCTTGTTTCTTTTGTAACTATGGTTAGCATTTTTTGAGTTTAGCTTATTTGTCTTTTTTTTATCTCCACTTCCTACGTTGTTATATTCGAGTCCGTTATTTCTTTTTAGGAACATATTGACTTGTTGCTGTGCTTACTTGGTTTTGTTATAACCGATAAATGCAATGTTTCTTTTCAAAAAGAAACCAACCAGGCAACCAGGGAAGTTAATGAAATGGGAACAACAATGTATTACAAATTACACACATAGATTGGTTTCTTATCTCATCACATAAATGCCACTATAGGAAAACTTCTTCTAGTACGAATCTAGAATCGGAAATTCGACATGTAATGGATGTCTTTAGGAGATTACAGTTCCACTACTTCCCCGTAGTATAGAACAGAGAGGTTTTGCGTTTATCATTGATGCTCAATGATGCTATATTTGATATGTACCAATTCTTAAACAAAAAACACAAGTATGGATTTTTAATTATGAAGTCAGAAAGTATGTACTATAACTTTCCCTCTTCTCAAAATAGACTTGATTAAGGCAGATACCATTTGGCTTGTTAAAACAAAGAAGTCATGTTGAAGTATCACGACTCACAAAAACTAAATATCCAATAATGATTATAAAAAACTTGAAGGAAGAGTCGCCGTCTTTTAGAATGTTAGTTTATGCTGTCAGCCTGCATCTTTTGCCCATAAACTGAATTTATTAAAGTTGATCCTAAGCCTCTGTTCGACATAATTTGTATCAAGTCATGTATCTCCATATCTTAAAGCTCACCTGGCCTTGCATTATCTTTCTGTCATTTTTCTACTCATCTCAACTCTCAAGGGTCACTTGTATTCTGAATGGGTAGCATGTAAAATTAGTCGTTGATCTACTACTGGATATTGTTTGTTTTTGGGTGACTCCCTAATAAGGTGGAGCAAAGAAACAAATAACAGTCTTAAGGAGCTCAGTGAGGCCTGGTTATATAGCTTTAACTTTTAAGCTCAGCTACTTAATTTGCTCAGTGATTTTGGCATAACTCATTCTCAATCAGCAGTTCACTTTTTTGATAAGAAGTTTTCTTTGTATTTAGCTGCTACTCTTTTACTTCCTTTTTTTCAATATGGTAATAAATAATTTGCATTCCACATTTTTAGGGGGGTGAGTTAATTGCTGAATGAGTTCTAACTTATTTCTGCTAGATTTTCTTTCTGCATATTCATTGAGTGGCTGATGATTTCTAAATTAAATTGAGTACACTAATACTGACTCTGTTGACTTATATCATTGCATAACCCCGGATGTTGGAAGATGAAAAAGGGTACCTGTTGATATATTGAGCTTTAAGTAGATTGGCAGCTTAATAATTCATGTATTTCGCACATTATAAGTATTCATTTGGAAACTAGAGGATTACACATCAGAAGGGTCCAAATCCTTATAATAGCTTGTTTAGCTGCACTTTAAACCGCATAAGCCGGTCTATTTGTCAGAGAAATAGAAACTGGCACTTCTAGTTCTATCAACTTAAGCCTTTTGTAGTTTTTTATGCTAGAAAGACAATTTAAACCCAGCTTTTAATCTTTTCAATTTAATCATCTTACATCGATAGTACAAGCTATGGATGAGTTTTAACTTTTATATATGTCGACTTCCCTCCCCCAAAAAAAATCTAGCTTTTAGAGGTGAGTTATTCTAGGGTATGTTACACTGAGGAATGATAGGTTCGATTCTACTACAATCTTGTTATGCCATGTGTCACGGAACATAGCGAAATAAAAGCAAACTGTTAAACACTTAAACGAGCTTGTTATCATCTTTTTTACACTGCTGCATAAGATTTAACATGGAGAGTGTGGTCTGGTGTGCAGAAAGAGTGAAGATATCATTATTTGTTTTACACGCAACTCAATGCAGAATACTTATAAGCAAAAATGAAAAGAGTTGTAACCAAACAAGCACTCTGTCGATACATTCACTTGTTTATCAATCACAAACTCTTGAATCCAAGTTTAGTATTATGATTTCGCAATTTCAAATGTATATGGATATAGATATGTAGAAGAACCAATAGTTGAGAGACATGAAAGAATCCCGGTCAGAATGACATATCTGTTTTTTTGTTTGAGCTGTGAATTATTTCATATTTCCCAACAATTCACCAACTTGTATAAATTTATTTGGAACCAGTGTAAATTATCAGTTTTTTTATGTAGGATTACAGCAATGGTGTTGGTATGGCAATATGGTGAGAAATCGGGATATGAATCTTGGAAAGGGTTGTCTTGGGGTATGGTGGGTAAATTTCATTGACTTGTTTGATTTTCTTTTTAGTTAATTCTAACTTTCTGTTTTGTGCAAAAAAACCTAGTAGTAAAGTATAACAGGGGAACTTCTCTTTAGAGAATTACATGGATGCAAGAAAGAAGTTGTTCGATTGCAATAAAATTGAAAATGTGTCTATGGCTGTTAATTGTACAACTTACCACGCTCATGTTATATACTCGTACTTAGCTAAATCATGTGAATTGGTGAAATGATTCCAGGTACCCTTACTTGGAGGAGCATTTTGTGCATGCACCTGGCATTTCTTTTATAATTCCGAAGATTTAGAGGTAATTTTTACAGTGTTGAGTTCTTGGTCTTTGATTAATATAATGCTTACATAGAACCCTACTGGCAAATTAGTCTGTTTATTTATCTTGAAGATGGATTTCCAATTTCTTTCGTACCATGGACCTTTTTTCAACGTTCTATTTGTTCGACCGCCTTTAGAATTTCCAAATTTCATGTCCAAAGATCCCGTTTCAACTTGCTAGATATTTTCATTAGTCAATAAAAACTGACAGAAATGTCAAGGTAGTTACGTCCTTCACTGTTTCGTTTCATTTTCCAAGACAGTATTTAAGTACTTTCGAATATTATAAAAAATTACATTGAAGTTTAAAGTTTAGACTTAGTCACTACTGTTGAACATGCAATGTGACGTGTGTAAAACTTAATTTTCAAGTGTCCGAAAAATAGTTTCCAGTATATCTCATCAACATGATGTTACTTTTCCTTTTTTAAGAATACAAGAGTATTTCTGTAAATATTATACTCATATTTCAAAGAAAAGAAACCTTGGGTTTGTATGCAAATCTTCCTATCCCTCCAACGGCACAATATTTATGACATGCTTATTGGGACCGCCATCTACCGAATAAACATGTCAATGTGATTTGGCTCTTTTAATTGTGATTTTAGGTACTTGTGGCCCTTCAAGCAGCATTAACAGTTATAGGCAATGCCACCATGTGCTTAGCCGCATTACGTATATACAAAACATCCCAAGAAAAGGCGGAAAATTCCTAATATTCTCTGTAGTTTCTATTCAAACTAACACATGTTTGGATCATGAAAGGGAAACACTACCTGTGTGGCAAATCTGTAAAGCCCATAATTTTTTCTGTGTACCCCTTTTTGAATCTTCGAGGAGCTATATGTGAAACATTAACATCTTTTGAATCTTCGTATATATGCTATATTACTCGCATACTGTAGTTTTGTTGAACGTCAGTTGATGTATGTTTACCTTATCGACCGTGATGGTCTTGGCCTCTTACTACACGTATATTGTAGTCTTATTAGTGTTGTGGGAATAGTCTTGGTCCTTGGAACAATTACTCTATACTGCTTTAGCTATTGTGGTAATATTGTTGGAGTCGGTCATATCTCTTTTAGTAATTGTTGGAAATATTGTTTGAAGAAGGAGAGTCATATTTCTTTTAGCAATTGTGAGGACAGTGTTAAACAATGAATCAGTAATTTTAGTATTTGTTCAGTTTTCATGTACATAACTAGCTTATGTTACTTATCAAAAAAAACTAGCTAGTGTAATGTTGTGACGTGTGATCCTTGTGTTTCGTTTCTTCATCATCGCAGTCATCTTGCTGGTTTAGTTTATCTTCCCCTTTTTAGTCTTTTCTGCAGATTACAAGAAATAAAGATACACATGGGCACTGCTCATGTGGTGTACCAGATTGATGTCGTGTGCTGAACATGTTGAAAACTTTAAAATTACCGTTGTGTATGTGTATCCCTTTCGAAATTCATTTCTTGTCTGATGTTAATATGCGATCCCAGTGATTGTATAGAGACCACTGTAGGCTAAAAAACCAAACTAACAGACCGGTGGGTTGTAGTTTTATGTGCCGGTTTTTGGCTTTGTTGCTTGTGAGTTGCAGTTTGTTAGGAATATTCTTTTGTAATCAAAACCTTAGGATTTAAAAACAAAAGGCTTCTTCTGTTGCAGCTGTTAAGCATATAAGCTGATATATTGAGGTTGAAAGTTTGGTTCATCCAGCTTAAAGCTTCTAGCTTTTCTAGGCTAATAAATCAGAAAAGAGTCGGCTTCAAGCCAACCAAATACACTTCCAACTTTGATGCAAAAAAAATCAAAAGAGAAGTAGAGCTTAATTGTTGCAACCAGACATATCCCTAAATACAATTGCAGTATCTGAGTGCTTGTAGATCAATCTATAGGTACCCTAGATAATTTTGACTAAAATTTTCATTAGTATAATACATAGTATTACTAACGTCTACGTTTAAATACCAGTTAACAATATACTCATGTGTCAACATTGGCATCTCTGTCTCTCCAGGCCCTTCTATGATAAGTTATGATTACACTCTGACTTAGTAAGCTACTTTTGCATCTGATCCAAGAAGTTGAAAGTGAAATTCCAAAGACTTGTGTAACATATATATTGATTTTCTACAGTATTTTTTCACTTTTTAAGAAATGTAATCATAAAGTTTGACATGTTCGGTAAGCAAGTTAGGTATGGTCAACAAGACACATTAATGTCTCTTTTGCTATCGGGATTAGTAGTTCCGGGACTACTAATTCGGTCCCCCGGGACTACTAATTCGGTCCGGATTGTGAGCAGGATCTAAAACGAAGCCCGGATTAACAATTCGGATGAGATTGGATCAAGTTATTGTTTTTATTTAAGTAACAAGGGTTCGTCGAGATGTTAGCGGTGACCGTGTATGTTCGGCCAAGCGATACTACGGTCACCCATCTTGGTGATTCCCAAAGTCCTTGTATAATTCATATGTTTTATGCCAATAATAATAGTTACAAATCTTGCTCGGTAATTATAAGTAAAGTCGGCTGATCTCTAGGGCGAGATAAATCATATATCTTTAAATATAAACGATAGTGTCAATAATTAGTAGCAAAGGTTTAGCCAAACCAAGATCCAATCGGATAAGAGAGGGGAAAATGACTGATATACGAGCCCCGAATGGTTTAAACGGGATGCGGCTCATCGTTGCGTAACCGAGGAGACGATCCCGTAACTTTATACATAATCATTACACAGCAGTAACTTTAACGACTCGGCAGAGGTATCAAAACACATATAACCAACGATCCGACTGCACATATCAAGGATCATTGAATTAAGAAGCTATTGCACCATGAATTGCTCCGATCCAACGGTTGAAACTCTCGCACGAGCCGTTTCCGTGACAGACTGCAGGGCTGTCACGAATAGCTTCTTTGGAAGCTATGTATTTCTCCTTTTATGTGATATTCATGATATCATACTATTAATATAAGTCAACCCAAGCATTTTGAGGTTGCCAAATTTTGTCCAAATTTTCCAAAAATACCCTCACTCTAATATTGTAATTACTCTTAAATGCCATCACTCAATTCAAATACATAAATAACTTTAAAAATGTTATTTTACACACATATTTATATTTCAAACAAAATCGTTGTGTATTTTTTATAAGAGTAAAACATTATGTTACTCTTTTATACGATTGTTAATTAATTATATTTAATTATTCGATATTTAAATTTTTAAAAAAATATTAAGTTTATTTGTCGGGATCATATATATGTCACTACGTATCGCACACACAACGCGTGGACAACTATTACTAATATATGTATATACGAGCTTGTAATTACGAATATCTCTATTATTCGGAGTATATTTATGTATTTAATGGAATATATTGTGCTTCTAAAGCAGAGAGAGTAGTGGAATTGATCCCACTTTTGGTGATTTGATGATAGTATTTATATAATGAGAGAGCTGGGCTTTGTCGGGTTGTAAACGACCTTATAGTTTTAACACTTGCAATTGGCCCGAGTACTTTTTATGTGGTATAACTCCCTAATTGTCTACTAATACATTAAGCAACAAGGAGAACATTGTACTACTATGTGTTACGAATGACTCCTATTATCTTGGTGAAAAAAGTTCACCGAGGGTACATTCAAACAACTTTTAATTACTGTTACGTTGAAGTGAAATAAAGTGGAGTAAAACATAAAGGTTTGCCAACCAAAAAATTCATGTTTTTAGTTACAGTAATTACTCCTAATAAAGTTAATTTATCAATTTTAAGATGTGGAGAAATGAGTTAGCAAGTAACTAGCTCTCAAAAGTTAAAACATGTTTGTTGGCGGACGGATGTGCTCTAATATTATTTTTATTGGAGCCTAAAATAAATCAAGCATTACCATTGAATTAGATCTGATTGACACTAGAACATAATGCAAACTAAGAACAAGTACACCATATAAAGGGATGCGGGGGAGCTCCAATACTTTTTTTATTGGAGCCTAAAATAAATCAAGCATGGTCATTGGATTAGATCCGATAGATACTAGAACATGATGCAAACTAAGACCAAGTACATCATATAAATCCATATTGCCTCATTTTTTTTTACTGAATCATACCAAAATCCACGAGTAACACTATGGTGAGCCCGGTCCACTATTATTTAGTGTGTAATACCCGCTAAAAACCCAACAACTATTAACGAACCCAAATATAATTACCCTAAAGTTAATTCAAAATTAAAACTAAAATATAATATTGGTTGGCACACCCTAAATAATAGCGGATCGAGTTCATATAATTATTTTTCCACATCCACACCACGTTCAAACTACAATTTTCATCGTTGATAAAAATTAAAAATTTGAAAAACAAAAGTCTCAATTATTAATCAAATTATAAATATATTTAGGAAAAAAAAATTCTAATCATTTTGACAATATGATAAAAAACGGACAATATGACAAAACAAAATTCCTAATAATAAGTATCAGGCATCATATAGTTCAAATAAAATTAATGAAAATATCACTGACAGAAAATAATTTTTTTTTCATCAACAGTGATGAGTTTGTTTTGTGAAAATAGAATAAAAAGATAGACAAATTTAAGGGAAAGAGAAAATAAGAGATTATATTGTTTTTATTGAACAAATTGCATATTGAGATTTAGATCTAATCAAATTGTTCATGTGTTTTTATTTTATGCTCTAATGAAAAGTTTTATTAGAGCCCCATTTTCTTTTGAGGTCACTTTTTATTGGATATGATTTGGCTGTCCTGAAAAATTCAAGGCGGCCTGCCTTGAATTTTCAAGGCAGCAAAATCATATCCCAATTGAATCCATTTAGTATATTTTGGGGTTTATTAATAAGTGTTATGTTTTTAGTATGTGAGATAACCAAAATAATAGTGTACTAGATTCACGATAGTGTTAATCGTTCGTTTTTCATTCCAAAATGCATTATTATTTAGAGTGTGCCAAATAATAGTATTTTTTAGTTTTAATTTTAAATTAATTCTAGGTTAGATATTTTTTGGTTTATTAACATGCGTTAGTTTTTAGTATTTTTTAGTTTTAATTTGAATTAATTTTAAGATATATATTTTTGGGTTCATTAACATGTGTTACGTTTTTAGTATGTGACACACCCTAAATAATAATGAATTAGATTCACGGTAGGGTTAATCGTTCGATTTTGATTCCAAAATATTAAAACAAAAATACAACATACAAAATTACATTATTTCAATTTTTTTTATATCAAAATACACATTTTGTTGCCTGAAAAATTCAAGTCAGACCCCCTTAAATTTTTCAGGACAGTAAAAATACATCCGCTTTTATTTCATGTTCTCATATTTTTTAGGCTCCCTAAAAATAGTACGTGCATGTACAATTATTTTTTTTTTTTAAACAAGTATACAATTAAGTCACAGCTGGTCAGGCCATAAACAAAAAGATACAATATTCACGTTTTTCCTAACCTAACAAGCTAACCAATGAGCCAATAAATCCGTGGATTGGCCCACGTGCATGTACAATTCAAAAGATGCAATGTTCTTATGTATTTTAAATCAAATGAATATTTTAATGTTTTTTTTTTTTTTTTTTTACTTTCTATCAACTAAATTGGATCTTTATAAGACTTGCTACTTAACGTGTGAAAGAACAGTAAGAGTCCCCACGAAGATGACTATATGGTTTGGCCAAATAGATCTTTTGTTTCGAAACGACCGGTTTGCCCTTTTCTGTGAAAAAAGATTGTTAGCATTGTAAAAGTTTGTTTGGTTGCAAATATTAAGTTCAGTTTCTTTGACCTATTATCATTTATAGGCTGCAGTTTACACTTTACAAGCTGAGATTTTTTTGTAGCTTAGTTAAGAAAACAGCATAAGTTTCAAACTAGATAAACGTGTATACTTCTAAACAGTATTTTAATCAGGAAAAATTTATTAATCGGCACCTCAACAAAGGCAAGTTTATTACGAAGAGTAGTGCAAAAGTGCTACTGGTACATAAATCTATATTCACATAATAAAATTTTAACCTCAAATCGATACCTTAAATTGCAGTTTTTTTTTAAATCACCTTAAGTATGTAAATTATTGTGCAAAACTAACAATATAATTATATTATGACATATACGGAACATGCTTTTGGGTCTTGGCCATAGAAAATGCCGTCAATACGACAAACAATATAAGAGTATTTTTAGCTTGTTGCCACTTCAAAGTGGAATAGAGCTTTAATGGCTTTTGCATAGACGTTATTCGGTACTCTTTACGGGGCAAGCAGCTAAGTAAGTATATTAATCAGTTAAACCAGGTCATACCATCTGGTAAATATATAACATAATACTAGTAACATTTAGGTTACAAGTCTAATAAAAGACGTCATATTATTTGCAGTTCAATTGAGGTCATACTATGATTTGAGAGTTTTCCTAAGATATTGACAATTCTTTTTGTACGTATAGTTTTAATCATTTATATATTTATGGAATAAGACTTCTAATTATTTAAGTCATTTATAACAAGTTATTTCTTTAAACAGTACTTGGTACTTTTATCACATTAGATCACACCTTATCTGTATTTTCTGTGAATACAAGGTTAGAGATATAAGGAGAATGAAATGAAAAGTTTTATATAGCATTTTTCTTGGAATAATAGGCTCCATGATCATAGCCTGTTTTAACATTTTTTTCTCTATGCAACCAGGTTCTATATTAATTTCTTTTTTATCATCATATATTAAGTAATCGGATTATTTGTATCTCATACGGAATACTTTTCTTAAGGACGGACCACTACGGGGGTTTATCCAATAGAAGACAATGTTTTTGTTTCAATAATAAAAAAAAAAAGGAAAAAATAAAATAAAAATAAAATTGAATAATAATAAATTTTTTGGACTTGTTTAATATTTATTTTTCAATGCTCGTAGTAGAATTGATTGATAGACTGAAAGATATCGTGTCACCTCAAGGTTCACGGTTTGGCATTGGTAAATCCAATCATAAATCCACATAAGGTTCTATAACGATGCCACTTCTTTTTTCTCTAAGCATTAACATCACTTGTATTATACTATACTAAGTAAATAAATACGCAATAGTGGTCAACAATATAAACAACCAGTGGTCTTTTATTGGTATTTCAATTAGAATTACCTTTGGCAAGGGGGTAAACAATATTAAACATTAAGCATTAAGCAAACTTAATAAGACTACAAATGTAATTTGTAAAGGAACATATTTTCCTTCATTCAATCCTAATTGTCCTTCACAAGAAGAAAAGTAGTGGGGATTCTTTTGAGATTTGTAAATTTGTTCTGAAATTCTGACATCAAGGCAATATTCTCCTGGTGTAAGAGGCTAGCTTTCTTTCTCAGTTTTTCATTTTCTTGCAATATACTTAAATTCTTCATGTACAGCTTCAAGTTCTTTAGCTCCATAATCTTGTCAAGTTTCTTATCTTCATAACTTCTCTGCTTCCTGTTGATCATATCTTATCAAGAGTTAGCCAAAAAAGTAAAAGTGCCGATTAAATTAATACCAATAAAAGCTAAATTAGTTTTGATGAGGAAAATGATATGCATACAATGTTGTCACAGTTTTGCAACTTAGAGGGACTACTTTTATTTTCTCCTAAAAATACACAGGTGTAAAGTTTTCCCACACCAACTGGATAGTGATTGTCAACTAGCTAACTAGATTTATGTACTTAATTTTCTGAGAGTAACATATTATTAGAGAATACATAAGTTGATCATCAATCGAGTCTTAAGAGATAAGTGGATTAACGATCATGCATCCCGGCTTTAATTTCAAAGCACGCGTATATTTTCATAATGACATATATATAAACTAGAAGCGCGAAGTGAAACGGTTACCTGTTAAGCCTGTGAACTCGAACTTTCAATCGCTTCAGACCAGGAAAATAGCGTTTCGGTGGTATAACCGATTCCATAGCACTGTTACACATCTTTAAGGCTGAGAATTAAAATCAGAATAAGAATGAGAAGAGTATGAGAGGGGTCCTTATTTTGAAATGGAAATGTGGTTTTTATAATCAATTAGGCAACTTCTGAGCTCATATAAATAGTTGGTTTGTGTGTTTACATAATTATGTATTATTACTACTACTAGTCTGCACCCATGTGATGAGGTGGCTTTCATGGGGTGGGAGAAAGAGAAGTTTCAAGAGCGGTAATGATGGATTGAAGAAATTCATGATTACAAAACCATCTGTATTCATGAAGAAAAATCAGCCCAAGGACAAAGGGTGAAATAGTAGACTTCTATAATTGAAGTTTCACCTTCCCAACTTGGGTTCTTCACGAGCCCAAGTGTTCAAACGAAATTAGTCAAGAAAGAAAATCATCTCGTGTCGGTTTAAGCTTGTTAATCAAGTTGAACCAAGCTCATGCCTCAAAGACTGGTGGTTCGACAAGGATCAACAACGGAGACAATGGATCCGATAACTTGCCGATGGTGGAGGCGGGAAAATAACTTTCCCGTTTGCAATCAAGCCGTGGAAAAAAAAAACTATCAATATTGACGTTTGCAATCTAACATTTTCTTTGTAACCATTTTACCTTGGGATTGGGTTATTCATTTCTTAAAAGGTTTTAGGCTAGTACTACTTAATTAATTAAGTTTTGGTGAAAAAACTAAACTTCAATTTAGCACATGCACAGAAAATGAAACTTAAATATGTTGACAAATTTTAACTAAACCTAATTTACCCTTTTTTTAATTGAAAATGCTGGAGGGAATATAAAAAGATGATCAAATGCTCCATTACAACCAGTGCAAATTGCCACTACATTATGCCCCTGTTATTGATCATCAGTGTCATTTATTTGGATTTATTTTGCTCACGGTTTACCAATGGAACTGAAATGATTATATTAGCTATTAAAGGCAATCTGTCAAATCTGCAATTTTAGCAAATTCACATTCTACCTACACCAGTACACCTAATCAGGGGCGGACCCAGGGATGCTTGGAGTGGTCATCCCGGGCGGCACGTGGCGACGATTTTTAATTTGTATTTTTTTTTATTTGTAATTTTTTTTTACGTCCTAGTTAAACGAAAGAGCTGTTAGTGTAGTGGTAAAATTAGATTTAATGTAGTAGAAGGTTAGAAGTTCAAATCATATTAACTAGTTTTTTATAAAAAATTCTGTTTTTACATTGAAATTACCAAATTTCATAAATGACCATTGTATTTTCTCAAACAAAATAACTAAAAAAATTATTTTATTGCCCAATACCGTTTGTGTTAACTTCATATTTATTTTATAATATGTTAAATATAAAAAAAATTCTATGTTTTTTTATTAGACCCTATTTATTTTATGTTTTATTCGATATATTCTTTACCCACAACCAAAAAAATATATATAATGCTGATTCCGTGCACCTACTTGCTTTTATGATCCACCTTTTTGATATTTAATTATTTTCTTACACCGGTTCGTGTATGCACACTATTAACCATTACAATAATTACTTTGTAAATTCATTCAAGGTTTGACCAGACTAAAAAGTGATCGGATCTACTGTACTTGTAGCCTACAAAAGTTGGATGCATGCGTATTGGGTTGTATAGTATTATTCGCTATATTTCTAATTTGTATAAAATTTACATAAAAGTGTAAAGTAATCTAATTCAATCCGACTCAAATAAATCTGCACTTTTATCCAACCCGTACCGGGTCGGGTCGGGTCAAAACCCGGAGTTCTGCCATCCCTACAAGTAGGGTTGGGCAAAAAACCGGAAAAACCGAAAAATTTTCGGGTCGGTTTCGGTTTTCAGTAAAACCGAACCGAAAAAGACCGAAACAAAAAAAAAACCAAAACTTGACCGAAAAAACCGGTCTGATTCGGTCCAAAAAATAAAAAGACCGAAACCGAAAAAAACCGAACCGAAAAATATCATCGGTTTCGGTTTTGCCAAAAATCGAACCGGACCGGACCCAGTCCTACTTGTAGGACATGGGACGGATTGGTACAAATTGATTTCAATCCTATTTCAACCCGTAAAAAATATCGTGGGGCGGATTGGGACGGGTTCGTGAAATTTAAATCTCAACCAAACTCAAACCGTTACAATTAAAACTCCAACCCAACCCGCAATTTATAAATCTCAACCAAACTCAATCCGTTACAATTAAAACTCCAACCCAACCCGCAAAATAAATTACGGGTTGGGTTTGATTTTATTATTAAATTTTCATTTTGGTTCAATTGAATATTTTAAAGAGAAATACAAATTAAAACCAATCAAAATACGTTTATAACATTCGCGAACAAGTAACAAAACTAAAATATAATAAGAATAAGAGGTTCGTATATTAAAATACACAATATATATATATATATATATATATATATATATATTACGGGTTAAAACGGTTTGCGGCGGATTAACCCGCGATTTTTAAACCCTAACTCTAACTCAACCCACAAAATATATAGCGGATTGGGTCGGGACGTATTGAATTTTTTTTAACACTCGATCCGACCCGACCCAATCCCAATCCGTACGAGATGGGTTTACTTGACAATGATATTATAGGACCTGATAAATTTTTTAATTAAATTGTTTTGAGGAGTTTCAGATTTTAACTTTTTAAATCTCCTCTGGTTAATTGGGCACTAACTAACACGAGAAATAATACTTGTATAATGGTGTATATATATGGCAAACATGTGATCCAGTTGACAAATATTTATTCACCGCCATTGATTTAATCACACGAAATATGATGTAAAAATAAAAATAAGTGGGGGAAATAGCGGGTGCAAAACTGCAAATAATTTGGACTTCACGTTCTCATGTCTATGGACCTGTAAATCAGGGATAAATTACACGAATGGTGTTTTATATGATCACAATCACACTAACTTTTTTGATCCTCGTTGTCTCTTTATAATATTAAGATTTGTTACTTAACCAACACTTCTGTCCATTATGTTGGAAAAACATGTGAAAACATGGGTGTTTCCGAATGGTCACTGGACCAACTTCAAGTCATTATTTCGTGTAATAGCGCTGAGTTGTTTATACCGTACTCAACGTGGTTGAGTAGCCCGTGTGACGAGCTTCGTAACAGTATATCACATGACCTATTCGGAGAATGGGTGTGAATACAAAGTGGCTTCAAAGTTGGTACCTCGGAAGCTCAAATCTGGAAAATCTGAAAAACGAAATGGTTAATGAGAAAACCATTTAGAATAATCCCATATTGGAAGATTAAGAGTTAATCTTACAATATATATACCATACCAACCCATGTAGTTATTAAACTAACATGTACACATACACCTAAGAGTATTAGTGTGTACCACACACGCTCGCTCGTGTCTCGGGTCTCGGGCACGGGCACGGGCGTGGGCTTGGGCTTTGGGGAATGTCTCGGGTCTTGGGTCTTGGGTCTTGGGTCCAAACCCGAATAGGGAGTTTTGTATAAATTACGTCTTGGGTCTTGGGTCTTGGGTCCAAACCCGAATAGGGAGTTTGTATAAATTACAAAAGCAGTCCCTAGAGTTTCCAGCAAAAGAAACGCCAGCAATAAATGGAATTGATTGCTGCGGTTTCAGAATTAAACTGAGCGGATTCTGGGGGTGTAACTCCCAGAATTGATGACCTATATTTATGGCTGCGGTTTCAGTAGAGCCTATAAAAGGCAGCCCTCCCCCTCTCATTCAAACACACCAGAACACACAACACAACATAAGCATCATATAGAGAGAGAGAACCGCACCACCAACAGCTCGACCTGTGGTTCGGTGCCGGTTTCCATACGAGCCACTCTGAGGTAGAAGTTGTACCTTGGGAACAAAGTCCCAAAACCAGAAATCTTTAAAGGTGGTTCGGGAAATATTGTTTAAGGGAAACTGCTCAGCAGTTGCCTCTTCTTTTAATCTCTGTTATTTAATTTGCAGTCCTTTATTATTCTGTTTATTTAATTTCAGTACTCTTTCCTTTTTGTATTTACTTTCCAGTACCTTTAGTTTCTGTAATTTACATTTCAGTCTTTCCTATTCTGTAATTTACTTTCCTGTAATTTAATTTCCAGTATTTACATAACAGTCCGGGCAGTTTATTTAATAACAGTCCGGGCAGTTTTTTATTTGTCAAAAACAGTCCGGCAGTTTTTTATTGGTTAAAACCAGTTCGGCAGTTTGTTAAAACCAGTCCGGCAGTTTCTTTTATTACAAAACAGTCCGGCAGTTTCTTAAAACCAGTCCGGCAGTTTCTTTTATTCAAAACCAGTCCGGCAGTTTGTTTAAAACCAGTCCGGCAGTTTGTTAAAACCAGTCCGGCAGTTTCTGTAAAACCAGTCCGGCAGTTTCTTTGTTAAACCAGTCCGGCAGTTTCTTTATAACAGTCCGGCAGTTTCTTTATTTGTTGAGTCAGGAATTGTAATTTATATTCCAATTGTGAGAAATAAAATTGTTTATTTCCATTGCGTTCCTGTCTTTTTTATTTTATTGTCCTTTCATTTATTGTATTCGAAATAGTACCAAAACCAACACATCATGCATCAATCATTTTAAATAAAAATTTAAAAGTGTTTGTTAAGCGTTTATTTTTTCCGGAAAAAAACACTTTTAATTTTTGCAATGAACCGGAGGGAACATATAAACCTTAGGTAATTAAAAATATGGGATGATTAGTGTATTTATCTTCTAACTCTTAGTTATACTTATACAATAGATTTTGTTTTGGTTGTGAAATTACTCATTATGTCAAGTTTGAATAGCAATACCTAAGAGTCAAGTATGGAGTTGAGAATGCCTCTTAGCCCTTCATCAAGTCTCTTTAGCATTTGATGGTATATAATTATCACCAGCTATGAATATTCGTAAACAAGATGATATAAACATTACAGTAAATCATTATGCATGATGCAGATATAGTACTCATTGTTATCTTTACTTATTGACTGAGAAGGACAACTGCATAATAGTGGTATTATTCAATCAATTACTCAGGCAAGGTCCTTCCCCTCTTGATGATTTGATCTTCTTCTATTTCTAATGTACATTTATATCAAGTTGTAACTGTTAGTGCTAAGCGAATTCAACATGCATCTCATTACTTAATTATACTCCTAGTATGGAAAATATGGTGTAGTACTACTACTATATATTCGATTTATATCTTGTCACTAGAAAAATGAATGTATAGTTGTGTATGAGCTCTCAAATTACCCTAAGCTTGTTCTCTTAGAAATCATAATTAATTTTATTCTAGGTGCGTGCTTTAGTATTTCTCCAGTTATCAATTTAGTATGCTGTTGTTAAATGAAACCAGGAAAATACAAAATTGACAAGAAGATAGAATAAGGTACTAATTAAATTCCTTTGGATTGTAAAATTAATATTCAAGATCTTAATAATACCGAGCAATGATTTATAAGTTATATGCATGTGTTGCGTTTGGACAAGCTTGATATATTCCAAGGTAATTATGAAAGTATGCATTTTTGGTACGTTCTGTGTGAAAAATATGTCAAATAGAACATAAAATAAATAGTGTGTAATACAGAAATAAAATTTTTTTTTCTATTTTTAACATAGTATAAAATAAATATGAAGTTAAAACAAAGGGTATTGGACAATAAAATAATTTTTTAATAATATTGTTTGGGAAAATACAATGGTCGTTTACGAAATTTGATAATTTAAAGGTAAATAACAGAAAATTTTAGAAAAAAACAACAAACATGATTTGAACTCCTAACTTTTCACTACCTTGAATCTAATTTTACCACTACACCAACATCTATTTTATTTAATTAGGAGGACCATCAATGTATATATGTTAGAAATATTTATATTACACATAAAAAAAATAAAAAATAGCCGTCGTGGTGGCCGTCCATGATAATACATGGTATTTATTTTTTAAGCAATATTCAGTAACGGGGATAATATATGAGCATTAAGTTAGACATCAAATTGGACACTTTTTTTTTGCAAAAAACGTTTCAAATCAAGATTTGATTAATGCAAATCTCCACGGTTTCACGACGAGAACACAAATATGCGTATTTTTTTTTTTCGAGATATATAATGATATGTTTTGAAAATTATGTTAAAATTTAAAAATTCAAAACATGTCATTATACATCTCGAAAAAAAAAGCCAGACACATATTTGTATTTGCGTCGTGAAATAGTGAAGATTTGCATTAATCAAATGTTGATTTGGAACATTTTTACAAAAAAATATCCAAGCTTATGTCCGACTTTCCTTCAATAAGAACAGGGTTTTATGGATTTAATGCCGGGATATATATAACAGGCCAGGTAGTTGTAGGTATATCTCAAATTCTTAATAATAAAATGTGATAGCGTGTTTGGATACCATGTTTAAGGGGCATATACTGTACTGTAAAAAGATCTTTTGGAAGATATATTTAATTCTGTATAACCACATGACATATCAGTATTAAGCGACTTGAGACAAGCAACTAAGTACATTTGTATGTACAATGTTTAAACGCACTCCAGTATGTGTACTATTAGTTCCGTAAAATTATTTGCTTATCTAGTAATAAGTGAGATTAGTAGATTTCGTGTAAAAGTATCTTTGTCTTTCGAGGACTTGGCAAATTGATTTTGAACAGAAGAGAAGTGGATGTAGAAGTGTCATCACGGTGCCGCGAGTTTGAGAGTTTTGATTTTGTTTTGTAATTGGCGTTTTAATTCTGAAACTTTAGTGAATTTTTATATTGATGCGAGAAAATTGAATTAATTTGTATTAAGCTGCTTAGAAATCTAGGGGTGGATCACCGTATTTATTCATCGAAGGTTACAAATCTTAGTTTTGAGCAGGTTGGGGATCACTTAAGTAAGTTTTGGGATTGAAACCTTATCAGTAATGTGTTAACTGGTGTAGGTAGTGTGTTTCGACAGCATAGATTCTGAAACATTATAACGATTTCAACTTTGGATATTTGGAATATTGGTGCATTTATAATGGTTTGTTTGTTTTGGATTGTGTCATATGTGTCATTATTTATGTCATTTGTGCCAACGGAGTTGAATTTTGCTCGACCAAGTTATTTAGAAGTAACAGTATGTTCTTATGTGTAGACAGTTAGGTATTGCTTTGAGGGCGAAATCATTTTTAAATTGGAAGGGAATAACTTAGGGAAATTTTGTTGTGTATTCTTATTTGTAGACTTGCATTAAGGCTTCTTTATTTATGAAATCTCGTCATATATATAAGAGGTCATTTGAAATTATGTAATCTAATTAATTAAGTGATAATTTGAAAATATGATCTAATAAGGACGTTCTTTATCCAATATGATATGTGAGTCATTTTTTCAGTCATTTGAGCCTCATTTCGTAGAATTTGAGTGACGAAGTAGTTTGTGAAGGCAACTGATTAGCTGTTTGAGATTCCTTTTACATTTTGACTTGCCTATGGTTATTTTAAAAGCATATATTATGTAGTGTTGCTGTGATTTAGGGTTCACCTGTTCATTTTTTTATTTTTATAAATTTGAGATTTTCATATGCAGGGTCGTCGGCCTTGCCATAAGGCACGTATAGTTAAGCCGAGTTAGGCAATAGCGTCCGTATGGGTTCTCATAATTTGAAATTGATTTAAATTTGTCTATTTTTTAAATTATTTATAGTTGTTTCCATTCCTTAATTATTATATTCTACCGTCTTTTAACCAAATATATCGACTATCACTACAACAAACTTAAAAATTAGGAATGATATTTTTTTAGAGACAATCAAATTTTGTCTCTAAATGTTAATTTAACGGGATAAAAAAATATTTTAGATAGAAAAATAATTTTTTATCTCCAAATCTTATTTTTAAGCACATAATTTGACTTTTTTTTGTCTCCAAATACAATCTCATACGAATATAAGGAGATAATTAAAATTTGTCTCCAAATATACTTTTTGAGACGAAATTAAATTGTCTTCTTGTGTCCGTATGAGATTGTTTTTGGAGACATTTTTTTTTTCAAATTATGTGGCTAAAAGTTAGATTTTGAATTTTTTTTATTTTTTTTGTCAAAAAATTAATTTTGTCCCGAAAAGTTATTATTTGGAAACAAAATTTAATTGTCTCTTAAAAAAATTGTCAATAATTCCTAAGTTTGTTGTAGTGTATAAACCCTATATTTTGTTTAACCAAGTTTTATTTATTTATCTAAAACGATAGAGAGGTCATACTTAGGAAACCCGGCATGCTAGGCTGGTTGTGGTCATTTGTCTTGTGTTTTAGGGGTGATATGTCATGTCCTCGCAAGCCTATCATAAGCAAATGATTAGTTGTTTTTAGATTGCTTTTGCATTTAAATTGCATTTTCCTTCAGCTATGCGGCTCACTTGACTGTTTAAAGTTGCTTTATGTATGAGTTTTAATCCATCTAGATTCATTTGTCTATGGTCTCTTGTCAATCGAGCCTCACTTGTGATACATGTTTGATCAAACCATTAGAGAGGCAACTGATTAGTAGTTTTTCTTTTTTACTAAAATATGTATTTGATGTTAAATTTTTTTTTTTTGGATGTCTTAGTTTTGGATAATTATTTTCTTTTCACTTTGCATATGGACAAATGCAGTATACAATGTCCTCCGAGACTGGGAAGGAAAATACATCGGTTGTTGATTCATCATTGACTGATCATACGAAACACGATGTAGATAACTTGGACGATCCAGGTACCAGTTTATACTATTATGTGGATGAATGCTTTTTAAAATAATATTGTAACCCTAATTTTACTTGACCATTCATATTGCGTGTTTTATTTGTTTCCTCCACCCTTTTCCACAATTAAGTCTGCAGTTTGGCTTTTGTTTGGCAACTTCTTCAATAATTTATTGTTCTCCTTTTTGTTGTTACATATTGGTGGCTGGTGTTTATTTTTAAATCTTGATATTTAAGCCATAGTTGTTTTTTCAAGTCTTACAGATATATTTTGGAGTTTGCTCCCGATAATTTCTAAAGCGAAAGTGAAGACTGGACAAGATAGTTTTAGTGCGATGGTTTTTCATCAAACATTACCAGCCTTTCTTAGAATAGCTCGTATTTTCTTGTACCATAATTTTTTTATTCACGGGACCAACATCTTTTGCTTTGATAATCGAAGGGCAAGGAATTCTCCAAATAGAGTATCTCTAACTCAACCTTTCAATAATACAGCTTCGTTCACCGTAGGTCAACGAATCGCTCCGCCAGTTTTCAACTAAGTAATAGTTTCAGTTCTCGAAATTACGAGTATGCCGCAATCACGAGCTGCAACAGCTCCTACATATGACTACCATGTACGAAGCAATCTCAATGATGTTCAAATTATATATAGACACACATGAAAATTGGTAATAGATTTGATACTCACATGTTTTTGGCCTGCCAAATAGATTTGTGTTAAAATTGACTAAAAGCATCATATTTAGGATGAAGATATATTTAGCCCCCACAGCAAGCAGAATATCAAATATTACGACTGCTGAACGGCTCTCATGTATTATTATATATATGTATATAGAGAGATTTAATATGTCACAGATAATTCATAATTGTGTATTTTTTCTCTTTATAGGATTGCCCTGTATACTTTTTAAAATCAAAAGACATGGCTTTTGGTTGCGGCCATCAGGTAAATCCTTTTTCTTTTCATGGTGCAGCTAGATTTTCCGCTTGTTGTTTCAAAGGCTAATTTAACTTCGTTTTATATAAGTTGCAATGCACTCGGATATTTGTTAGCCAATTTCAAGGTTAAAGTTTATTAGATATCTAGTCTAAAAGACCTAATGTTTTATGGCCCAGTGGGTTGAGTACCCTTTAGAAGAACTTAGAAGTTGTTTTCCAGTTATCTCGGAAAATTGGAAATTCTGAAATTTGTAAACCTTAATATGTACTGCTAAATTTCATGATTCTTCTAAAAGATAAGCAGATTAGAATAACAAAGTGCAGAAAAGCTAAACTAAGCTGCACTTTCACTAGATTAGTTAGATAACGATTCATGGTTGATAGGCTAAGAAACAGTAAAGCAAATAGCAAATAAGCCGTCTTTGAAACTACAATCAAACATAGAACTTTTTGGCTGTCTTCTCACCATGTTCTTTTTCTCATTTGCAGACTTGCTTTGATTGCGGAACAAACCTTGCCCATTGTCCTATTGGTCGATTGTGGAACAAACTTTGCCCGTTGTCCTATACGCCGGACGGGGATTACTACAAAAATAAAACTCGTAATTTCCATTGGATTTCGTTTTCTTGTTATCCCAATTCTGAAAAGTTTGACTCATTTTTTTCCCTCTAGTGTCGGGGTAGTTTAGGTTTTCTTACTTTTTCCCTTTTCATTCTATTTATTGTAAATTCTTTCATCTATAGAAATTTGAACATGGGAGCAAGTTTGTTTGAATAGTTTGTTATATCAAGGGGTGTAAAAAGATATATTTGCAAACTTTTCACTGATTTTACTAATATGATTTTGATGAGAGTACTTCCTTGTGTTCGGCAATCGTACTAAAATATGGTCCAGGTTGATAAATAAAACTGTAATAATGTAGTGCATATTCTTATTGACTCGTGGGAAAGTAGTTTTTAGGCCAACGCAGCAGTACCACATTCTTCCTGCAGAGCTTATAATGTCTCGTAATAAGAGAACACATATTCCATTTTTTGCTAAAAAGTGAGGGCACTTGTTTAGAGAATCGACTTGTTTGAAAAGGTGAGGGCGCTTCTAAACCGATGTCTTGACCGGTGCATCGATGTCTTGACAGGTTCATCATCCAGTCCGTTTTAATAATATTGTTTGACTTCATTCGTAATTTTCCCTTGTTGCTAAATGTTGAGGGCACTTGTTTAGAGAAATGACTTGTTTGAAACAAAAACGGGTTTTATGAAACAAAAAAGTGAGGGCGCTTAAGAACCAATGTCTTGACAAGTTCATTATCCGGTCTGCTTCTGATAATATCGTTAAACTTCATTCTTCGTAATTTTTAGTACACCTATTCTTATCATGTGATATGAAAAAGTGAATTTTATTCCAATTATGCAACAAACTTTTCCACTTATATAGACGAACGAAATGAGCCTAACTTGTTTTTGCAGTTCACAATTTTTTTTTTTAAATCTAGAAAGCCATTGGAAGACAGAAAACTTAAGAATTGTAACAACAAGAACATGAGATTTGTTAAACGAGTTACCCAAACACCCTTCGTAACTTCACAGTAACATCCCAACAAATAGAATTTTTTTGTGAACATAACTTAGAATGTGCAAAAAAGCAACATCATCAAGCAAAACATGTCCAATATGCAGCCTGAAAGTTCAAACAGCACGAAAAAACTACAGCGAAAGCGCAGAAGTAAAGAACTATAGCAAACCCAAAGGACATAAGAAAACTTCAAGCAAAATCTACAAACTTCACCAAACAAAATCCGAAACTTCAAGACATTCCCCAGACTACAATAACAAAAAACGTACAAGCGAATATTAAACAATTTAAAGCATTCATAAGATGAGTAGTCCCTTTTGACTGCGTGAAACATGATATTGACCTCTGTTTTAAAATTCGCGCTACATAGCGCTATGTAGCGCGAAATAGCGCTTTTTTGGTAAAAAACGCAACGAAAAATCACGATTTTGGGTGGAATTGCGCTAAATTCGCGCTATAGGGGACCAAAAGCGCAAAAATCGCGAAATTCTGGACCAAAAGCGTAAATAGCGAGTTAAAAAAAAACAGCGGATCTAAATAATAAATATATATTGTGCAATTTTCATAGAAGTGTCTGCAGTCCAGATGGTTAAGACTGTGCTGTAATTTCCAGCAGACCTGGGTTCAAAACTCACCAACAACAATTTTTTTTTTTGATTTTTTTTTATTACTATCTAATATAACTATATTTTTTTATTTTATTTTTGTTATATATTCTAAAGTTTAGTGCATATTTAGGCAAAAAAAAAATACACCGCAAAGCGCTATATAGCAACGCTATTAGCGCTTTTAGCGTTTCTCTCGAAAAAACGCTACGATAGCGATAACGCTATTTAAAACACTGATATTGACATAGATTAGGTATCATCTATACTATTACTTTATGTGAATAGGGCTTATGAAGCCTTGAAATAATTATTTATAAAAGAGTCCTATTAATTTACAAAATTACAAAATAGCAGTAGATATCTTTTATAGGAGAATTAAAAGAAAAATATCTGTCATCTAATTATTAATTTCATCTTTTCACAAATCATCAAATTCATCTCACTCTCTCTCAACCATAATTGTTTCTCCCTTCATCAAACATTCTAGCATAACGGATTACATATATTTTTTAGATTCACACCTATCGGGTAGGCAAGCCCGCTAATTCTCTATATATACACATATGACTACGAGTAGAATATTTTTAATTCTTTTGATTATAGTAAATTTGTAGTGATGCAAATTTATTTGTGTAACTAGTACTCCACAAAGGCGAACATACCCTGAGAAATGGACCCCATGCCTTGTGTGATACTCCATGCTATTGCCAGTCCACACAGATTTTCTATCACAGTAACATTTGCTATCGCAAGTGCAAAGCAAATCATTGCAAACAAAAATCACACAGATCTTCCAATATCCTAAAAAGACCACAAATAGTCTACTTCTGCTACTTCTGATGATACGCGTTTAATCATATATCTCTAATTTTCCAAATCAATACGGTTAGGAAACTGGATGGTAACTTATAAAGATGATACACAAAGAAACCTTCTAAGGTAATAAACAAGTATATTATAGCAGTCATCAGATGGCAGCTTCAACTTGTGATGCGCTCCGCCTCTCCTTTTAAAGCTGTTCCTGCGTCACTCTGTTCCTCCTGCTCATTTTGCTGATTATGAGATGAGACTTTGACCCTCATCATCAGTATCATATACTGCTGCTCGCTTATTGCGGTGTTGGTCTTGTTTCTCCTCCACATCAACGCTATTCAGGTACACAAAAGTGTTAAAATGCAGATAAAACTTGTCCAAATTAGCTAAAAGCATACGGAAAAGAAAGAGAACGTATGATACCAAGAATTTCTCAGTATCCAATATGTAAACAGAAACTAAATACAAGTAAAACAAAAGATGTGTAATAGCTTTCCACCAAAACTACATGTTTACACAGAATAAAGCTTGAGTTTTGATTGCCAAATGCCAATTATAGTGGGGACAGAGAAGCTAAGATTACAAACAACCTTTTTTCTATATGAAATCAATTCCGGCTTTTAAGAACAGAAAAGGAAACACCTATTATCACTGCTCTTACGCTCTCTCAGTCGTTTGTTTTTAGCAAGCATACCCTCCCTGGAAAGGGTGCTTGCGGAATTATATTGGAAGTCCTGTGGTGTTGTTTTTATACACATTACTCTAGGGTTAAACCGGTATGAACATCAGCAATAGAGAAAATTATATATATACATCGATCTCTCTCCATCTCTCTATCTATCTCTCCTCTTATCTCATTATATAATATATATATATATATATATATATATATATATATATATATATATATACGCATATATATATATTAATCGTGATGTAATAAAAATATAAAAAATATTTATATTTATGAAATAAATATATGGATAATAAAAAAAATATATATTTTAAAATTTAAAAGAATATTTGGTTATTAAATAGAGATAAAAAGTTTTATTAGTTTTTATTTTTTATTTTTTATATTTTATATTTTTACGTGAGTATACTATTATTATAATTAATATAAATATGTAGGGGTATTTTTAAAAAAAAATGGCTAAATTAGGTGACTCATTTGACTTGGTTTGACTTATTATAATAGAATGTCGGTGATCTCTCTCTTCCTCTCAGATCTGCTCTCTGTCCACTAAGATTGACGTCATCGCTTACCTGGCCAGATCATCAGTTCGCCGTCGTCGCCTCTGCTTTGGCCGTCGTCGCCACGGCATCAGTTCCTGTGTTTAGAAAAAATTAATAGTCAGTATTTCTCTTAATGGCCAGGGCCTCTTTTTGTAAATTAGTAAAATTTATTTTTTTTGCAAATCAGCCCCAAATTTAATTAGACAATAATTAATTTTTTTGTTTGTGACAGTCTAACGGCGTAATATGATTAGTTATGATTAGTGTTTGCAGGACTTTTGTTTGTGAATTTGAACAATGTTTTTGCAAAAGATTCCCTAAAGTTACACAACATTTCATGAAATCTTAATTTAATCAATTAGTACGTAGTTTTATGAACAATTTATATTTTCAAACCTCAAATGGATATTTTATTTTGAATTAGATTTTAGTGGCCAAAAGCATTAGATTGTAAATTTTTTTACTCATAATTAGATTGTTAAAAAATAAATTGTAAACATATTTGAATTAGATTGTTAAATTTTTTGTATTAGATTGTCAAAAATATTGTATTAGATTGTCAAAAAATTTGTATTAGATTGTCAAAAAAATTGTATTATATTGTCACAAAAACTACATTAGATTGTCAATTTTTTTTATCATATTGCCAAAATAAATAAATTATATTGTTACAAAATTTATATTAGATTGTCAAAAAAAATTATATTAGATTGTCAAAGACTTGTTTTAGTTTGTAAAAAAAATTGCCAAAACAATTATATTAAATTGTCAATTATTTTGTATTATATTATCAAAAATGTTGTTTAGATTGTCAAAAAAAAAAACGTATTAGATTGTCAAATTTTTTGTATTAAATTGCCAAAAAAATTGAATTATATTGTTCAAATTTTTGTATTAGATTATCAATTTTTTTGTTTTAAATTGTCAAAAAAATATATTAGATTTAAAAAAAAATTATATTAGATTGTCAAAAACTTGTATTAGTTTGTAAAAAAATTTATCAAAACAGTTGTATTAAATTGTCAATTATTTTGTATTATATTGTCAAAAATGTTGTTTAGATTGTCAAAAAAAGCGTATTAGATTGTCAAATTTTTTGTATTAAATTGTCAAAAAAATTAAATTATATTGTTCAAATTTTTGTATTAGATTGTTAAAAATTTTGTATTAAATTGTCAAAAAAAATCATTAGATTGTCAAAAAAAATTATATTAAATTGCCAAAAAAAGTTATTAAATTGTCAAAAAATTGTATTAGATTGTCAAAAAAATTGTATTAGATTGTCACAAAAATTGTATCATATTTTCTATTTATTGTCAAAAATTTGTATTAAATTGTCGAGAATTTACATTATATTTTTAAATAAATTGTATTAGATTGTCAAAAATTTTAGATACGATTGTCTATTAGATTTTCAAAAAAAAAAAATGTATTATATTGCAAAAAAAATGTATTAGATTGTCAAAAAATGTGTATTATATTCTCATAAAAATTGCATTAGATTGATTGTCAACAAAAATTTGTATTAGACTGTAAAAAAATTTTGGTTTATTTATTTAATTTTTGTAAAAAAAAATTCTTTGGATTTTTAATTTTTTTCGAACTTTTATAAATTTTCTGGATTTTTTTGATTTTTTCCGGAATTTTTATATTTTTTTAAGTATTTTTTATTTTTCCAAAATTTTTATAAATTTTGTAAGAGATTGTTAAAATATTATTTTTTGTTTTTTTTGTATTTTTGAAAAAAAAATGTTTTTTGTTTTTTTTATAATTTTGTAATTTTTTTTGAATTTTTTAATTTTTTTTCCAATATTTCTGGATTTTTCTTTAATTTTTTCTGTTGTTTTTGAGTTTTTTTTTGTTAACGCCGGAGACTGTTCAATAATCTTTGCACTATAAAATAATGTTTGATTTAGTGAGAGTCAAAAGCTGTCACAAGCCTGTCATTAATTTAAAAAGCTATCACAAATTGATTAAACTGTCACAAAACCGTCACAAAAACCGTCGTTAATAAGCTCGTAACAAAAAATACCGTCACTAATCCCGTCGCTATTTGAGTATTTTTTTGTAGTGTTGTCTTGGTCAAAATTTTATTGGGCCAAATGTGCTGGGGTTATATGTATTAAAAATGAACACTAATTTACAATAAATAATTTGTAATTAGTACTAACTCTTAAATATATAGTTTCAAATAATATCAATCACAAATTCATTCCATATGACATATTATTTTGGAACTTACTTTCCCTTATAACCAAATTCTAATTAGGACCCCTCTGATTAAACAGACTAGGACAATGATTATTCTCAACTGGAACTATAATTATAAATACTCAACCACGACCCTTACTCAATTTCATTACTTCAATTTCTCCTACTAATCCCTTCCACTTAATCCCTTTTTTAAGAGAGATATATAACAAGAGATAAAATAAGAGGATGGATTCTTCCGAGCCCAAGCTATGCGCAAAAGGATGTGGCTTCTTCGGCTCACCTTCGACTCTCAACTTGTGTTCTAAATGTTTACGTCAAGAGCATCTTAATGCTGTCTTGGAAAAAAAATCCATTCATAACGAAACCCGCGTAACTTCCCCCGAGGTTCAGACAAACCCGGTGGAGGTACTGCCACCTGAGATGGTGCAAGATAGGTGTAACGCATGCAAGAAGCGGGTTAGGATAGCGAGAGGTTTTAAATGCAGGTGTGGGTTTTTATTTTGCGAGTCGCATAGGTACCCGGAGGAGCACATGTGTTTGTTTGATTATAGGGCATTGGGAAAATACGAGATTGCGAAAGTAAATCCGATGGTGAAGGCTGATAAGCTTGAGAGGATCTGATATTATCGGTCTTAACTAGGGTTTTAGTGATAGTATCCTAGCAATTAATATAGTCATTGACGGATTTGAGATCCTCATACGAGAAGTGCTAAATTCATGCAGATAGATTTTCTTTTGTTTTAAAGGTTGATATGATCTGTAAATTTTTGCTTAAAGTTCATGGTAATAATTAACGATGTTTATCTTATTAATTAGTGATGCAATTCAATCCCTTCAGGCTACTTATACACTACAGTGGCCAATATTTTTCATTCACTACTATATGATGAGTTAGACCTAATGAAATTATTATGCATGCAGTTACGAACTTACAATATATATATGAGTATTGTGTGATTGATTCCCTGCAACGCCGTGTATAGCTTATTTTTGTTGTTGATCAATTTTTTTTTTAATAAATGGTACGGAAGACCCACTTTTTCATTACTAATTAATAGTCAAATCAACCTTAATAAGGAACAAATTCAAAATAGAAACATAATAACATAAGAATAAAAGGAATAGTATATCTTACTTCAATTTCTTTAAAAAAATTATATAGGAAAAAAATAAATACTTTTGCTACGTTAGGCTATACGTAGCCTACACTGAGCATGTCTTTGCTTTATTTTTCTTCCCTTTCCCTACGAATTTCGGCCATCTTGTTGATCATATAGAATATTCCATAAATATTAAATATAAACAGGGATATTGTGAAATATTTTTTTAGTTGTGAAACCGATATTGGATTTTGCATTACTGAAGTTTAGGCTCACAACATCTCGTTCTGTGAAGGTTTTACTAGCTTAGATTCTAACTTCTACCAAAACAAGAAAAATCCGAGCAAAAACTAACAACTTTTTCTTTCTTATAATCTATTTGATGGCTTCTTTTCTTGTGGTACATGTACCGTGATGTTTAAGTACTCTTGTAATTATTGCGTTTACCTTTCTGTAAGAATGTTATTTTTAGTAATCCGTGCTACCAAACTAATCGGTAGATGAGCAAGCTAGAAAGCTAGAGTTGCATGTTATCTCGTTTGATGACTCGTTAAAACTATGGCCGGTCCGGCCCTTTTTGACTCATAAGTCGTACAAAATTTGGGCGTCTTTTCAACTCTATCGGATAAAATAAAATACATCATACCTAAAAGACCTCGTTTATTTATTTGAACCAAGCACAAATCTAAATATTTATTTATAAGTTCATACTGCATAGTCGCTGTGGGCCGATACATGGTGTTTTGTTTTATATGTGAATCTTAATTAAAATATCTAATATTAACTGTCACTTTTTAGTTTTCAGAGTGTAATTTGTAATCCCTCCAAACACTTTTTCTAATAAATTGGAAACAAAGAGGTTTTTTCATAAAATTTCAAAGATCAAGGGATGTTGTGTAGTGACTCAACAGTTTTATTAGACAAAAGTTCTTTTTTACGGGTAAAACTTAGCCTGGGAAATTTTTTCGAAATTCCGATCCGATCCGGTTCCGACCCAATTTTTTTCCGATCCGATGGATTTTCTGACCTGAAAGATCAGAATTTTGTCCCGTCCTGAAGTAATTCGGTTCGGAATCGAATTTTTATTTTCAATCCCGATGGATTTTCTGACCCGACCCGATAGAATTAATATACATTAAAAAAAATAAAAAAAATCTTATTATGAATATTATAAGTTTATATTTATTAAAAAAAATTAAACTTACTTTCATATTTATTCTATTTACTAAATAACACACTTTTATTTCCGTATAAGTTTCTTGTTAAATATGTTATGTTGTATATTCTTAATCTTCAGTTGTTAAAATTATAACATTTGTTTCGTGCTTTTAATTTGAATTATGTTATTGTTTATTTTTTATTGAAAATAATTATAATTAGTTGTCTTGTTTGATAATCAATCTTATAAACGAATATAATATCAACATAGAATTGTCACACATCTTGATTTAATTTGTTTAAATCTAGCGAAATTTTTAACAAAATTGTTAGTTATGTTGTAACTTTTTAACATTTTTTTTAGGAGTATAAAGTATCGAAAAATCCCGTCCCGACCTTTCAGGATCCCGAATTTTCGGAAATCCATATAATCGGGACCCGATCATTTTCGGGTCGAGATCGGGAACGGGATTTTTAAATGACATCCGAAAACTATCGGATCGGGACACGGATTTAAACTTTTCGGTCGGGTCCCGTCCCCATTCCAACCGGAGTAAAACTTGGGCCATCTTCTCCCCTGTTTCGTTCTCTCTCTACTCGTTTTTTTCAAAAAACCCAAATGAAATTTAGGGGTTTCCTGAAATTGCAATCGCTTTCATAGTAATTAAATATAACTATCTATATTCATATATATACCTTTAATTGCACCAATTAAGGCCTAATTTGCATCGTTTAGTATTAAAAAAATTGGCGTCTATGCGGAAACCGGCACCTAAGTTCGTTGTCTTGTTTGTCTGCCACTAGGGCCGGCTCTGGTTAAAACTTCAAATGTCTTTATAATAAGTATGTTCTCCGCGTGGGGTTACATGCGTGATCAACTAAATTTTCATGACGGACTAGCCCATCATGTCGTGACTCCACTCGATTACACTCAATCGAATTTAGTTTAACTTGCACTAGACTATCAGTACACTTATAAAGTCGAAGATTTCCCCCCAAAATTCACGATATTAATTTGATATATATTACAATGTTCTGTTAGATCTTCGATTCTAAAATAAGAAAAGATTTGTGAACCGATTTCAGCAGTACGTACTCTGCATGAGGCTAGTCTCCTAGGTCCTCAAGGTACCAATGTACCATTTTTTTATTTTGTTTGTTAATAGGGAAATTAAAAATATTAGCAAAACACACGTGAAGCGTTATTACTCGTGTTCCAACAACAATCTATCAAACTCCTAAACATCTTTTCCGAATTTTTTCGGCCATGACTCTTCCGCTTTTGGGCAAGTGGTCCGCATAACTTTCCGAAGACAATATGTAATGAGAGCATCATATTCAGTGGCGGAACCAGAATTTAATTCTTGAGGAACCGTTATTTTTTTATTTTTTTTATTACAATAACAATAAACGGTATAAAAAAATTAAAAAAAACTGGAATTTAAAACTTATCTGAATTGTCCATTAATTTAAATTTTTAAAACGTTTATTTTTTTTTTGTTAGTACAATAATGATAAACAGTATAAAAAACCAAAAAGAGTTAGAGTTTAAAACTTAGCTGACTTGTCAATTGATCTAAAATTTTTAAACAATACAGAAAAATTGACTACAAATACGAATTTATTAGTTTAAAATTTATTGTAATATGACTATGAAAATACAAAAAAACATTTGTTTAAAAAAACTTGTAATAATATCTTAAAGATGCAATTACTTAATGGAAAAGTCAAAGAGTAAGCTAATGTTAATTAAATAAAAACTAAAAAATAGGCACAAGATTCGAACTTGGAAACTTGTGACACAAAACTTTATATTTACCATTTGAACAAACTTACTATTTGTTTATTTACGATGTTATTAATATATAAAATCTTAATTTTCGAATTTTTCTATATAAAAAAAATATTTTTTAATTTTTTTGGGTGGCCCTTTGCCATTCCCTGGTTCCGCCTTGATCACATTTAATTAGAATAAATTTTATATCCGTAACTAGTATAAAGAATAAACAATTTATGAACGTCACCTTCGTGATGAGCTTAATTTACAGCAGATATTGCGTCCGATTTCACATCAAATCTAGTGAAACTTTTGCCCAGAACGATCGTCAGACCTTGATATATATCGTATAACTTTGTCTCTAACGGAAAGTGATGCTCTAATCTATCGATAAATCACAATAATCAGGCTCCATTTTCATCACCAAATAACCCACCATTCCATATACCATTATCCAGTTTCTAGTCATGTATGCATTTAACAATATTTTTTAATAATTCTTGATAAATTTCACTTGGAAGATATATCCTGGTTGAATCCACTGAGATAACGCATCTGGAGGTGCGTCTAAGTTACTTATTACTTGACAGGATTAAAGTTAATCAAATCTATCCTAATTTTGAAGATATAATTAAGAAACAAACAAAGCGATTAAACAAATACAATTTGTGGGAGTGGCCGAGTGAGGCTTTATTCATGGCAAAACAATGGGTCTAATATTGCTACAATTCTACACAGTTACTTATTCTCCATGCGAGATTTAGTGAGGATATAAACACAAAATGATATAGTCGTATTTTTGTGCTGACTTCTCTTACAGAGAAGATAGTGTAATTGTAAAAATAGTGAAAATATTTTCTCTAAAAACATGGAATGGTGTGTGTCGTGACGCAAAAGTGATATTTGTTTTTAATATCCTTTTCCCTACGTACTTTATTCCTTAAAAGATGAACAGTATAATGAATGCCGCAAGGGGTCGGGATTAGGAGCGGATGGCGTTGCGCAACGCCCCCTATTTTTTTGGCAACCCACCGGCCAAATATAGTATTTTTTGAATATTGCATTTTAACATCTCGCATACATTTTTAAGTGTATTGTTTTATCATTATTATGTGATTTCGGCACCCAACATTGTTGAATCCTACCTCCGCCACTGGATTATGTTAAAGAATACATAAATGGCTGGTTTAGCTGTCAACAAATTAAGGCAGATACGATACTGCATGTATTCCTGATTAAAAATACTGAGTTTTATGCATGTCCAACTTTATTTTCATCCGTATTGTTCATCCAATCATTAAATGAAGAATATAATTTAGCAAGCAACTATACTTGACACCCCTATGTGAAAGAAATATACGTACTTAGACTTCAAAAATGACTCAACAGGTGGTAATGATCATTTTTTTGGTACGAAATCGGCAGGGCCGCAGGGGTCATAAATGTTCCCTTATATTTTTACAAATTTATCAATACTTCCCAAATTATTCAGCTACTTGATAAGTTAGGCTTTTGTTGATCCCCTTGTCACCATGCACCCACATTACAAATTTACAATGATAAAGTTATATATTATGCTTACACGTAAGCCCACTCCATTTTTTCTTTTGACCAGTTTTTTTTTTTTTCTCTTAGAGAAGTTTTACTTAATGGAGTATATATATGGTTAATCCCCTAAGGCTTACATACTGACCGAGTGTCTGAGTGAGGTCTTTTGTTCTTTTCTTTTTTTATATTTGAAAATTTTGTTGTTTAAATAATGACGAACCCCTTTTTTTTTAGCCTGAAACAATTCTTGTTATTTGATCAAAAAGGTTAAGCTAGCCAGCCAAACATTTTGCTTGTAAGAAATCTCCTTTCTATAACTAATTATTATAAAATCTCAAAATAAAACAACTATAGGAGTAGTACGTAACTTAACAAGGAGAACTGATCTTTCATCCACCATTTTGTTGTTTTAGTTTTACAAACCAATCTACAAAGTTTTATGTTGTGTGTTGGTAATTTTAACCATATATGGCCTTTCAAAAATATACCAACCTAGCTAACAATATATATATCTTATGTGATTTTACTAAACAATTATATACCTGCACATCTATAAAGTTTGTACCATAAGGAACTATCTTTGCTTTGTCATATGAAATAATATCGTGTCACTGACAAGAAAAGTATAGTGCATCTTGAGAACATGATTACCTTTTCTCACAAAAAAGATTATCTTTAAAAATTTCCTAGGGTTTTAACATTACCAAAAGTTTAGTACCTTATCGCATAGACTCCCACAAGTAACCACCTCACCTCTACCAAAATCATTGAAATAACAAAAACACATGTGAAACTCAACCAATTTTGTTTCGTTTTCTAGTCTTGATCATTATGTGATTTTACACGTGATTATCATTATTTTTGCATGTACACTTATGACAGACTTGGAGGGAGAAAACTTGGTGAATAGACTATTTTTTTTACTATGATACAATATTAATTATGTTTTTTGTTTTTTTCCTTTTCAATTTCCGATTCCAGTTGTTATTAGTATTTAAAAAGCCTCGACTCCATCAATTTTCTTATACGTGTAGAATAATAATTTCAGTAAGAGGCACAACATGCATCACCATAAATTTAACTATTCACTATGTATGCACATGTATTATGATATGATTGTACGTAATCATATCTATTTTCGTATCCTCTTTCTTATTTTATCCAAAAAAATATTCTAAAAAACTTTAAAAAAATATACAATTACTATAATACATATATCAATACATTCCTATAATTATTTTTAAAATAAAATCCACACAAAATTTGTTTTGAAATAAATGTATAAATTAGTGTAAATTAAACATTGAATATTAAAAAAAATTGTCTAAAACAATATTATGTTCAAATGTTTAAAATTTGAATACAATATATTATAAAATTTTATAAAGTTACGGTATAAATTGTGAAATTTTAAAATTTAAATGAAAATAAGAAAAGAGACACGAAAACAGATAGAGAATATAAGATTGAAAATTTGGACTCCGACCCATAATATAAATATAAAGATATATATGCAACCCTTGCCAATGTTGGGGAACAAGTGGAAAGCTAAAGCACTCATCTTAGAAAAGATAGAAAGTTGATAATGCATGGTACGGCTTTTTTATTTTATTTTTCCTCTTGTTGGCTTCATTTATCAATGCATTTTTTTAGTTTTTACACTTGCTGCGAATAAATTTGTGTGTCAACAGCTGTTAAGCCCCAATTTATATCAACATATAAGAGCAAACGCACTCTTTTCTTACGTATTTAAGATAATTAACATAATTTTTATATTTTTAGAATAACAATTTTAACTTTATACATTTTTCAGCTTACCTATCAAATTTATTATCATAACTAAATATTACTATATTTTAATATACTTATATCCATTTTTTCAACCTAAATTAATTTACTAGAGCAACCACATTAAATAACTTACACGTTTTCTCGTATTTAAAGTAAAAAGTATATTTTTACAACTTATAAGAAAACGTTTTGGTTTATACAAATTATCAATTTTTTTATAAATTTCTCTATCACAACTATACAACTATCTTTTTGTTATTTTATTCATTTATATGTGAAAAGTATAAATAAAGGGGAGAGAATAAGAGAAAAATAAGAAAAATAAATTATTATTTTAATTATAAGAGAAGATCTTGATCCCTTATAGTTGAGAGATATCTGATCCGTATACAATTTTAGAACAATCTACTCAAATTTAAGGTAAATTGGTGATATAAGTGAACTGATATGAGTGATCTAAGTACGTACATGCTATATGATAATCATTTTACCGTAAGTAAAATGATTGTTTTACCATAAAGGGTCACCAACTTCAAATTAATATTCCGTCCCATAAAGGATAACTGAACTATTATTATGGGACGGATGGAGTAATAGAAAAATATATGTTCAAATAATCTTAATGACCATTTACGAATATAAAATTTACATCTAACAACGTTCTTATAAGATCATTTAGTATAAAGTACCTAATTATTCTACCAATCTTTCTAGAACTACAAAATTCTAAGTCCAGATGATCACAATATTCTGATTACGAAAGAATCAAAGGAACCTAAAATATGATTCTTATGGTTTGTGGAAATGTGTATAATGGAAGGTTTACGTATATATTGCCTGTAAAAATAATTCCTTAAGAAATACATAAACACTAAGAGGAAATGAAAGCATATATATATATGTTGTGAATAAGGCAAAATTAAGAAACCATTTGCAGAAAAATATTACTTATGACTTATTTGTTTCTTTGGTAGTGAACATATCAACTTGATACAATTTTATTTTCCTTGCAATCATACACAATTATATGTGTATATATATATATATATATATACCACCCAACTTTTACAATTGGCCGTTACAAAATCTCACACTTTTAAACTTTACAAACAAACCCCCACACGCAAACCATGCATACACCCCCTCTTTTGTCAATATTGCTCTCTTTATCATCCCTCAATTGCATAGCAATCTCACCATTTCTCTCTATCCACCTCTAAACTAATGGATGAAACTGAAAGCACGAAAACCCCGACTCCACAACTTCCAAATCCACTCATTGCAAATAAATGGCCACTCGGTTCTTTACACGCGACTCTCACTGAGCTAAAAATTCAACAAAAAATAGTTGTTCCACTGGTAGCCATGAACTTGACATGGTTTGTTAAAATTGCAATAACAACCGCGTTTTTAGGCAGACTTGGTGGGCTACAATTGGCTGGTGGTACGCTAGGGTTCACTTTCGCAAACGTCACTGGCTTTTCGGTCTTGACGGGGCTTTGCAATGCAATGGAACCCATATGTGGGCAAGCTTATGGTGCTAGGAACTTTAAGCTTCTTCAGAAGACCCTTGTCATGACTATCTCTTTACTACTAATTTCAACAGTTCCTATTTCTTTTTTGTGGCTCAATGTTGATAAAATTCTAATCTATTTCGGACAAGACGAAGATATTTCACTTGTTGCGAAAAGATATCTACTTTTTCTTCTTCCGGATTTGGTAATCACTGCGTTCTTGTGTCCACTAAAGGCCTACTTGATCTCGCAAAGTGTGACTATACCTATAATGTTTAGCTCAGCTTTAGGGGTTGCTTTTCACATCCCAATCAATATTCTACTTAGTAAAGCTAGAAGCCTCGAGGGTGTTTCAATGGCTATTTGGGTCACCGATCTCTTGATTGTAATTCTCCTATCCTTGTATTTGCTCAGTAAAGGCGAGAAATGGAGCGAGAGCCGGTGGTGGGACCAGAACATCAATGACTGGGCCAGACTTCTCAGATTATGTGGGCCATGTTGCTTGACCACCTGTCTAGAGTGGTGGTGCATCGAGATCCTGGTTCTGCTAACGGGGAGGCTCAGGAACGCTAGACAGGCAATAGGAGTACTAGCCATAGTGCTAAACTTCGACTACTTGGTTTACTCGATCATGTTCTCCTTGTCCACATGCGCCTCTATCAGGGTCTCTAACGAGCTAGGAGCCAACCAGGCAGGCACTGCTAACCTGTCCACATACCTCTCGATGGGCCTGAGCATGGTTTTGGGAGTCATTTGCGCCACAGTGATGGTGGTGGTTAGAGGGGTGTGGGGCCCGCTATTCAGCCATGATGGTGGGGTTGCACAAGGGGTGAAGAAGATGATGTTGATAATGGCGGTTGTGGAACTTGTAAATTTCCCATTATGTGTTTCTGGAGGGATCCTGAGGGGTACAGCCAGGCCATGGTTGGCCATGTATGCTAATATAGGGGGGTTTTATATCTTGGCGTTGCCGTTGGGTGTGGTTTTAGCGTTTAGGGTGGGGCTCGGATTGAGTGGATTATTAGTTGGGTTTTTGGTCGGGGTTGTAAGTTGTTTAGCCTTGTTGTTGTTGTTTATTCTGAAGATAGATTGGGTTGAAGAAGCTGGTAAGGCACAAGTTCTCGCTGGTGGCGGGGAAGCGACTTTTACCCATGAAACGGAAACAGAGATTTGACAAAGTTGGGAGATGTTTCAGTCTTACAATGATGTTTTTGTAAGAATTTGGCAACAGTTTTGGAGAGGGAGGTTTTAACCCAGCTCCCAAGTTTGTAGTCCATTTTGTATGGTAACGGTAAACCTTATGCTGAAAAACAAGATGATACTTGCATAATTATCATAAAAAACAAAAATAAAAAAACAGAGATGCATTACAATGACTTGGCAACTATCATCGAGAGCCATTGTGATCCTATAATTCATTGCTTAAAAATTTTCACAAAATACTGCTACTGCTCTAGAGACCTTGTACTTTCTTTGAGAACGAGGGCTGTTTCACCAAAATGAAGTAAACGCAAGGCAAATATGTCCTAAATTCATTTTTTTACAGGCCCAGCCGCCCAAGGCAGTGAAGGAGCACATAAACAGAAGATTAAAGGTAGTTTTTAACAGTATTAACTATGAACCCTTCGAATCAGATGACCAATTTCCATATAACACAGTACACTGTACACACGATTGAAAACGACACCTTTAAAGGCCATCTCTGAGCTTTTTAATGCACAATTCATACAGTGTAGTGGCATCAACAGAATACCCTATGAATCAAATAAAACTATCTCAGAATGGTATACAATGGGAAATGGCACCTTTCAAGGCCGTCTCTGAGCTTTTTCATGCACCATTCATACAAATTATGCCGATCTAACATTTTCCCCAAGAACTAAGAAAAAACCCCAGTGTCATGAAAGAATTACAACATGGTTATATAACCAATTAGAAGATATATGAAGTTGAATGTTGAACAAATAACTAAGGCTCAATAAAACCAGGTTTAGATGATAACATAGCCTCAAGCTCTTTGGCTTTATCGTCATTGAATCCAAGGGCTGCCATTATCTTGTGACCAGCTGCCTCCTTTTCGGACCACACCCCGAGAAGCAGATGAGTAGTAGTTATTTCCCCACTTACACCTGCGTTTTACAATAAACGCATCATATTACAACTACTAAAAATCCTCTATTATTTTGAAGGAACAAAGTATAGAAAACCATAGAACGGAAAAAAAAACTATTTCCTCTTGACTAGATTTTAGGCAACTTCTCAACACACTCAAAAGGCAATACTGGTTGCAGATTTGAAGCAGATAAGAATGGTTTCTTAAGATTCAGAAGGGAAAAGAAAAATAGGTTTATCCGGCTTATAGTTTCTTGCCTTTTTTGGACCAAAAATCTAGAAAAGCTCAGGTTGTAAGTTGATCATCCAAATGGAGTCTTTTAAAGCAATAAAAAATGAGCTTAAATGCTGCAACCAAACAAAGACCTAAGAACATGGAGAAGAAAAGGCATCCCCATGTGATACAAGTGACTGGCTATGTACTATATATATGTAACTTTGAGGTGAAGTTCACCAATAGTCAACAACTAACCGCTAAAAGGATTTCCCATGCAGTTTAGCAATATCAATCGAGGCTTTCAAGGTTCTAACATTAAGAAAATTACGTGCTTAAATTACTTTCTGTTTTAATCATACCAGTATTAGCATTTCTCAAGAGAGTAATTGATTGAAATGAGGCCTTACCAGATTTTAACTTTTCATCGACAGCCCAGTTTAAGGCTCTTTGAGCTGATTCGGTCAAAGGGGGATGCTCAGGGCTGAAAAAATACATGTCACCTTTACCAAGCAACTTAATAGCCTCCTCTCGCACTTTAGAAAGTGTAATTCCATTTGCCCTCAGAAGTTGCCCCCCGAGATTAGTCCCTGTTAATACAGCAACATTACAAAATAAGTGGTAAACTGTCTGACTTTGACTATACATGTAAAGAGAATCAATCAGTAGATTGGAAGTATCTAAATAAGAAGTCTTATTTAGCTAGTGTGGAGTTTATGACTATTTATATGTAAACCCTGAGCTTATAAAAGAGCTATATAAATAAACCCATGGAACTAACTCAGGTTACTATTAAAAGAGTATGAAATTGCAATTAAGAAGCTCAAGAGGAATCCAGATCCGTATTTAGTTTAGGGGTTGATGACATACTATCTGGTTGAAAACCTTTACCATGTGAAAACCCAAGATATTGTCACAAAAATGTGATTAAAAGATCATCATTAACTTAACTAGCATTAAGTCCTTCTAACCCCAACAAATCACACCCTACATTAGGCTATCAAGATTCACTGAATCGTTAAATGACAACGTTATATCTATTTATACTTGGGAGTGGGACGCTTCATTATCTTTATCTCATAGAGGCAAGCAATAAAAGATAGAGAGATTGCGTTTTCTTTTAGCCTTCTGTAGCTATGGAAAACTGTATCGGAACACCTTAATTTTAAGCAGACATGAAAATGTGCACACTATATAAATGTTAACTCAACAGGGAAAAGGCAATCCAATACGAAATCTACATTTTACTTGTAAAAAGAAGGCCAAATAACTAACCTTCGATTAAAAGCCCCAGAAGAAGACCTTCAGTTCCTGTAGTAGGGTACCTCAGTTTCCTTGATTCCAACTCACCCATCGCGAATGCCCTTATCGCCTTCTCCGACCATCTAATTTTAGTCACTCTCAAAATTTCAATATCTCAATCAAAACCGGCAAAAAAAAGAGGAAATTTACACATAATAATAATTAAGCAATAAGAACACCGCAACATTCACTTAATATTCACAAAACTCACGTGGGTAATTCGTCGGGAGAAGAAACTCTTTCTGGAGCCCTGAAACAACAAACACAACAGATATCACGGTAAAATTCACACGAGGAATTCCATTAAGAAAATTAAGATATTTGAAATTTGAATAGTACCCAAAACATAAAAGGATAGCAACATTAAAATACACTACTCAAGACCTCATTTCCTTTTACAGTTTTTCGGCAGCACATTCAATAAAAAAAAACTTATCAAGCATTCGAAACACTTCAAAGCAGTGTTATAAAAGATAAATCTTAGCTAAAACGTTTTTTGCAAGAAAAATGCAAGAAGCGTAAAAAAAACATAAGCTTTTAGCGACCTAAAAAACGGAAAGGCGAGCTTTTTAAGCTTTTTTAAAGCATTGAATCGAGCTATTTTACTACGAAGCGCTCTTTTCAAAACAATACTTTAAAGATTAAAAAAAACCGATTATCAGAAAAGTGAAGTAAACTAAACACGATAACATAAACAAATTACTATACATTCCAACTATCTTTTAAATACCGGTGTTTTAAAAAAGCAAAAACTAAACCAAAGCTTTTTTGCAAGAGCTATGAGCCCAAACAGCGGAAAAACAAGCTTCTTAAGCTTTTCTTAAGACTTAAATTGAGCTTTTTTTTCCACGAACACCAAGCTAAAAAGTCCCAAAATATGAAATTAATTAGCATGCACAAAAAGGTACTCTCTTTAGAGTCCTCAAAACATCCTTATACATCAACAAGATAATTAATTCAACAAAACTTAAGACCTGCACAAACAAATAGATACAAAAACATGTATGCGTATATATATATATATACAAATAGAGAGGTGAAAAACAGTGACTAACACTATAGGGAGACCGGAGATGACTTTTGTGATAAAACTGCGGTTTTTCAACAATGGGTTTTTAATATTTGTTGATTTTAATAAGGGGTTTATGTTGTTCAACAATGAACTGTGTATGGTGGTATTAAAGATGAGATTTTGAGTTGAAAATTGGGGGTATTTATTTGCTTTTCTGAGCTGGGTCTGTTTTATTGAAGTGTAACAGTGGGTGAGAGTCGCCATTTTTAGATAAATTGTAGATTTTGGATATATAGATAGATAGATAGATATTATATATAGATATAGATATATAGATATAATATATATATATAGAGAGAGAGAGAAAGTGTTGAAGTGTTTAACTAACCTGATATTTTTCTACTTAATTTTATCTTATTTCACTGTAAATTTTTTTATCGTATTTTTTTTACGAAACGTAAGTCAAATTTACGATTTGATTTTCGGTTAAACCGCAAGTCTGACTTGCGGTTCGTAAAAAAAATGACCCCGATCAAACTATTATTCAAAATTACGATCCGTAATCTTTTTTACGATTTTGAGCATGAAAAAAAACATAAAATCCAGTCGAAAAGCACAGGTTCTTTAGCTAACTGGCTGTGGTTTGTTCGGTTATTTTATTTGTGACCAATGGCCAAAAATCATAATATAACCTAGATCACTTATTATTTAAATAAGATGACTTAGGTTCAATTCTGGAAAAAAGCTATGAACTTAAAAAAAGAAGTCAAGAATTCTCGAAAGAAGGGTATGAAAATGAAAATTAATGTATGTACGACATTATAAAAAAAGGGTACTAATTTATAAATATGTTTTTTTTTTTAGACATTGGAATATCCAAATATCATTTTGAGATCTGCATATTGTTCTAAACAAAAATACAAGAGTTTGTTGTCTGGTTCCCGAATACCAAAATTCATCTTACAACTTAGAAGCAGTAGAAAGGTAAGTGTTCCGAAACTCGTAGAGATAAAAACACACAAAATTTGATATATGTTATACTTTGGTGTCATACAGTAAACTGGTAATAGTACGCAATGTCATACACTAAACTACTAATCGTGTGTCACGTGTTGTTGTGTGTGTGATGCGTAATGCAATAAAAATATAAAAAATATGTATATTAATGATATAAATATATGGAAAATATATTAAAAAAACATATTTTAAGATTTAAAAAAATGTTTGGTTGTTGAAAGGGATAAATAGTTTTATTAGTTTTATTTTTTATATTTTTATATGAGTATGGTATTATTGTAATTAATATAAATGTTTATGCTATTTTCAGAAAAAAAATATTTAAATTAAACATATTCATTTAACTTAAGCAGTTATTATAATAGAATGATAGGGTTATAAACTTCACAATATGAGTATAAATGTAAGAATTAACTACTAAAGTAGGATACAAACTTTAGATTAATAACATAAGAATACTTCAGAATTAATATATAAACTCCATAGTAATATTTTTTGGGACTTATGTGCCCGATCGTAGGACTTCATATCTTGTTTGTCATACTTTAATACCGTCATGTTTTTTTAAATTTCGTACTCTTAAATAAATATTTCTTTTGGTCCTTATAGATTAAATTAAAATATGAAAAGTCTATATGATTGACAATTTTGATATATAATCCCTAAATTTAGTCACAACTATCAATTTTACTCTTAATTAAATTTTAACATCGAAAATATTATACTATCTGTTGTAATACACTATTAGCTACGTATATAGGGAGACAGAAGTAGAGAGAGGGGAGAACGGTATAGTTTTTATTATGAATGAATATCTAAATGAATAAAATACAAGATCCCTAGCCCTCTTTATATAGATAGATGGGTAGGGTTATAAGCCCACTTGAGCCCAATCAGTAAAAGCCCAAGAGTCCAATAATCTTACAACACTCCCCCTTTGGACGTCTTGAATTCTTCGTCTTCATACAGTCGATCTGAGTCGAGTTCATTCGCATTGCTAAAACACATAAAAACCTTAGGGACGGAAAACCCAGTGTGGGACAAAACCGGTACCTAGGAGAAACTGTGTAGCCAAATGATATAGGCCGAAATATCATGTAAGTAACTAACCACAAAACAGTGTGCCTCATCAAAACCTTGTCAGAGCAAACCCAATAGGAAAATCTCTGATCGAAGGAAAAAGAGTGCAACAATGGTAGTAGTAGGGATCAACCACAAAACAGGTGCCTCATCAAAACCTTGCTAGAGTAAACCCAGTGGGAAAAAATCTCTAGTCGAAGGACAAAAGAGTACACAGTGGTAAGAAGTATACAACAGGATACTCCCCATAATTTCGGCAATCTTAAGTGAGATAAGATGGGAACGTGTCTCGCTAAAAACCTTGCCAAGGAAAACCCAGTGGAAAAAAACCTTAGTCTAAGGACAAAAAGAGTACACGAGCATACGACTGGATGCTCCCCCTCACTTGCACACGACAGGGTGCGAGAATTTCGATTAAGTAGTAATTAGTACAATAAGCATTCACCTGGATGCTCCCGCTCACTTGCACACGACTGGGTGCAAAGATTTCATATTCCAAGAAAGAGTACGAGCATTCGACTAGATGTCTCATTTACTTGCACATGACTGTATACAAGAAAATATAACGTGGAATAAAACGAGCATTCGACGGGATGCTCTTAAACTTCATATGTGAAGATTTATTTTGACGATAAATGCTAAATAGCATAATGTAGTCATGTCTCTCTTAATCGATAACAACAAGTTGTCTTCTATGACAAGTGTTTTATCTGGATCGTGAGACAGAACATATGTAATTCAAATATGGCTAATACTAGCTCGAAGCCATATACACTCTCTAGTCGTCTCATAGAGCACGAATAGATCAGAGTGATTCGTTTGGAGTCATTCCAAGACCTCCAAGATATCGCCTTATTCCTAATGGTAAAGACAGACCATGTTAGGAATATCCCTTATGCGGGTCTGATAAGTAACCGGCATCGGTATAACCGTAAAAGGGTTGCGTTAATTCGAGTACCGAAGGGGGTAGGTACACTCGATGACGCAAAATGGGATAAGACAAGCCCTCATCCACAGTTACCTTAAGGTAATGGGAAAATGTCTTTTATGCCATTTCGATGGCAGCGTGTTAGCGCGATGCTGTGTCGAGCTATACCATTCACAGCATACGAAATGTTCGTCCTAGCACATTAGACCAAGTACAATGATGCGCTTATTGTACTTAGATATGAACATGATGGTTCAATATCTCTTCATCGTCTCATCAGGGACGGACTGGGTCTATATCAATGTCTATTGATCGAACGATCATGGGAGAATCTGACGACTTAGCGTCATGATGACTAAAACGTCATAACACCTTCTGGGTGTAGTCTGAATCATGGACTTAGATTCAACCTTTACGGGACTCGATCATCAATCCAAGTCACTACCGTGTCTTCCCAATATCCTTCATCTCGAAGGCAAATCCAAAAATGGATCGCGTAATAAAACACGCAAGGGCATAATACTTGTTCAAGTATCCCAAGCTAAACAAGTACTCACTTAGGCGGGCATACCACATCTGCTCGGATTATATTAATCCATATAGTGAACGTCTCATTTAATTGAGATCGTGTTCCGTGGTCAGGAACTACTTGATTAAAGCATATGAAGTCACACATGGACCTTCATCTATATCTCTTTGTCTAAATTCTCATAGAGATAAAACAGTGACCACAATCACATGCTGCATAATCAGTTTTTGGGAAAACTACTAAACTGATAAAGTAGGGGACCGTTATAACGTCCATTACGAGGAAATCAACCATCTCGTAATCAATTCCAAGATGTGAGAGAAGCCTTGCGCTACTAGGCGAGCATTCTACAAGCTCATTATTCTCATCACTTTTTCTTACGAATAACCAAATAAACGAACTCGTTTAACATTGGCGGTGTTGGAGCTACAGGTCCGAACACATTTTCGCTAAGGAGTCTACTTGGATTGCAAGTTTCCATTAGTCCAGTCTATTTTACGTTGACTTCAGGCAACGGTACATGGTTCCATGTCATAATTTGTTCATATTATCAGTCGTCACCGATTATATGAACAAGTAATCACTGAAATTCTCGTTTCGCTTTAATATCGTCTAAGATATCATGATCGACAGATATTTCAAGATTCTTAGGATGAGGAGGAAATCATACATCTCCTTGATCCTTTATAATCTCGTGCGATAAACGAGTTTCAGTTCACCACCTTTGGGACTGAACGAATTAAGAACCTGTCAACTTCCTCATATCTTGGGAAGGACGACAGACTGACGGCCGACGACAGCGTCCTTTGCTTGGCGGGTTCGGCCAAAGCAACGTGTTACGATAGGAACACGGCGTCCGACAGGGACGTCTATCCTTGCAAGCATTTTGCAGCAGGTATAAATGATCTCGTGACATCTCATAAAGTCATTAAATGCGTCTGGCATTTAGTTAGACTTGAGGGAGTCTATGCACTTATTTATCACTAAGTGCAGTTTTTTTTTGGGATCAAGCTAAGACTGAGTGGGTTATGCCACGTTACTTCACATCGTTCCTTATCAACGCTAACGTGCAAATCTCCCCCTAACGACGGGGAGAACAGCCTTAGCGATGTCACTTTCGCATATCATGCGGTAAAGAGATCGCTTGCCAAGGTTACTCTATCAAATGATAGGTATGGGATTCATAATCGATTTATGTCCCCTTCAGAGGTCCATATTTTGAATGCTATAGCAGCTCAATCAAAATATTAATTAAGCACTCCAAACACGCGTTAATATGAGACTTCTGGCTCATAAACAGTAACCAGCTGGTACGCATATGGTGTTTGAGTGTCTATGGGCCTCATGACGGACCAATGCAGCAAAATAGCATGACCCCACACGGAAATATAAATCTTGGTGCGCAAGACCAAGAGGTGCGTGCAACCATTTGCAGTTGCATCATCAAACTTTCCGTGAGTCCATTTGGGTCTGAACATAATCGACAGGATGTTCAATTTCAATTTCCAAACTCAAGTAATTCAAATCGAAATTTTGATTATTACTCTTCGGAATTATTAAGTCGACTAGACTTTTCAGGATAATCCGGATCATGAGCCATCAACTTAATGATAGGGCTAAAAGTTTGGAAAGTGCTGCATTTATGTGGACAACATTAAAATGTGACCATATTGTCGATTCATCAACCATAACCATTTATATTTATGGTCCGTCTTATGGTTGGATAAGTCCACAATAACTCCTTCAATTCTTTACAAGAATTCTACGAGTTCATTTCGTGATCTTTACACATACTAGTCTTTCAAAATGAGCATTAGTGGCATTAATTTCGGATTAATCACGAAATATATCCTCAAAGAGAATTCAAATGCGATGCGATTATAAATCAACCATCGTCTTTTTACCCGGGAATATCTCATCCGGTCAATGCCACAATATCAAAATGCTCTTATCAATCGACGACAGGCGAATGATAGTACAGACAATAAGGTCTTAGCATTTAAATCATTTATCATTTCGACGACAGGCGAAATGATAAGCTAACTTTAAATGCTTTAAAGAATGTGGTAGCAACCACTTGAAAGACATTTCAACTCCTCTAAAATACGCTTTTGGTCATATTGAATGGAGGCTATGTAAAGAAATTTTAATTCTTTCATGAGCTATTACCAGATAACACTGGTTTTCTCGAATATTTTATAACTCAACAAGGTATGGCAGGACCTACATGAGTATAAGACTTCATATTTGACAAATCAATTTGGTTTTACCAAAGATTTCGATTTTGGAACGACAAGTCCAGAATCATTGTCACTGAGTACTCTTTTAGGCAAATAGTTGATGAAATTATGTGGTACACTGTTATCCACTATTTTCAAAAAAATCAACTAACCCACAAGTATTGCCTAAAATTTCATAATTTAAAGTTTGGTCACATTTGTCAAAAAAAATTGCTCAAAACACTTTAAATTATTTCGAGAAATTTCGTAAACAGGCAAACCATAATTCAAAAGTATGTCCAAATGGAAAAATCATAATCCAAATGGAAAAATATAATCCAGATGAGCGAAAAAATGGCTCAATGATTTATCAAAATCAATAAAGAAAGGTATCAAACTCATTTGAGCCACAAAAGCGGGGGTCTCAAGAGTTTCTTTCAATTAACTTTAACCACATTAGCATCGGTTTTTTCACCTTTATAATAGTTGTGAACTATTTAAAGAGTAACCATGCATGAACTTTGTCTTTAATAGCATAGAGTTGCCTTCTTGAGCATTATCTCTTGTTTTGTGACAATGGGCCATATTGTTCCTTTCAATTACTGTATTGGAGCCACAGGTTTTCGATTTTGACGATTGTCTAAAATCTCGCTTGGCTAGGCGATTCATCGGGATCGCGACAGTTCAAGACAAATAACACTTGTCTCGGTTCTCGATTCGTGGAAAAAAAATATACACGAAGAGCATTAATATCAGGCAAACAATTCGCCATTGACCCAATAGGATTAAAACTACTCACCGGTGTAATTTTCTTATCCAATAACAGATGGGCGATAAAGGAACATGGTGAATATAAATTCACGATACTGCTTATGGAATGCAATTTCCAAGCTAGTATTTTGGTGAAGGATTGCTCCAATATGTCAATTTCAGACATTTGTTCACCATAGACATCATCACGTCTCAAATGTGGCGGCGTAATAAAATCAACGCCTTAGCATTTATCTCAAGGGTAACAACAAACTCGTGTTTTACTCATCAAAGATGGCATCCAAAAAAAATTGGGCATCACATTTTCACACATCAGGGTGAGTAACATGTGGTGACGGATTAAAATCAACGTTTATACAGTCATTTCGCAAGTATGTTTTACGATTTTTCTCATCATAGATGGCATCCAACATGTGTTGGGAGTAACCATATGTACTGTTTTCGTATAAGTATTATACTACAGGACCATGCGTGTAATTTCAACAAACTATATATTTATTTACAGTAGAACACATAATTATGAATAACATAGTAATCATGGCAGTAATCATGGCAAGTTTTAATAACATAGGAGTAGTATAATCACAGTACTAGTAAGATGGCAGTAGCATAAGGTTTTTTTTTTTTTTTTTAAACCTACGCAGGCTGGAATTGTAATCATGCAATTGCAGTAGTAACATACAAACATGCGTTGTAATCATGCAAGACAGTACTAACATACAAACAGTACAGTAGCATACAAACAGTACGTGTTGTAATATGTAACGTGTACGGTATAAAAAAAATTATATCCGGGTACCTTACGCACGGTATGTTGGTGAAGATCGATATAGCAAAATCAGGTTTATTGAATCTATAATCCGTACTTCGATATCCGAGAGCAGTGATGATAACGTGTTGTAATACACTATTAGCTACGTATATAGGGAGACAGAAGTAGAGAGAGGGGAGAACGGTATAGTCTTTATTATGAATGAATATCTGAATGAATAAAATACAAGACCCATAGCCCTCTTTATATAGATAGAGGGGTAGGGTTATAAGCCCACTTGGGCCCAATCAGTAAAAGCCTAAGAGTTCAATAATCTTACAACACTATCCATGTTTTAAAAAATACTATGTTTTAAAAAAAAATCTACAGTATTAACAAAATACTTATATTATTGGCCAATTTAAATTACTATTATTATTAAAAAAAACAAATACTACATTCACCCTAGAAAAATAACTCATCATGGTCAAAACATTAATTTTCAAGAACCCATAGGCATTAAACCCTAGAGAGCGAGAGATGAGGACAACATTGGAGCATGTTAGCGTGAAGAGGAAGCGCATAGTGGAGAAGAAGATGCTGATGTTCATAAACACCCTTTGAACTAGTCCTAAATGTGCCGGAATCTACGAATTCAACATCGAAATCACTAGAGATGAGGAGGACACCGTAGTGGTTGTCGTTAATTTAGAGTACCTCAAAGAAGGACCGAAGCCGCTCAAACCAATCCATTTGTTTTGTGATCAAAGGGAACAAAAAACAAGGGACAACCACTTGGGAGTATCAGTTGCTTCCTGTCTTTTCGATGACTCCAAACTGTACATGTTCCCAGACGACAACTACTATAAGCACCAGCTGCACCACTCACGCAAACCATGTCTCTTTAATTTCAAGACCCGTATGGAAGAAGACCTTCCCGCCTTGCCCCTATCAAGGAAATTTGGGCCCATCGTCGCTGTTTTAAACAACCAGCTCTTTGCTCTCTCAACCCAAACAACAATACACTTTTATGAGACCCCCACCCCTGCCTTTGAACCCCTCCCCCTTCTCGATGATAAACAACCAGAATGGAGACATTTAACTTCACCCCCCTTAATCTTACCTGGATATAGTGTGCATAAGAGGTTACGCTGTGCTCGGGGAGGACTTCATACTAGTTTCCCTCGCATTCGGGTGGGACAACGCTAGTTATTTCTCGTACAATGTTGGATCCGGTCTTTGGAAGCTGTAACTGACCCTCCTAAGTCCTACACTACCCAATGATGATAATGGCTTCTTCCCTTTATTCTGGGATAATAATTAGTCGTCGGTCAAGATATCTACTCCTTTAGTCAGTATGATCTTGATCTAATTGTATTCTCCTACACTCTTCTCTATGACTCCATCCTAAATCTTCTGAAGATCCTGATATTTCTATGAAGGGCCTTCCCACCCGAGTTCAAGGTGGAAGATTACAAGGAGAAATTTAATGGCCCTGGATACCCCTTCGAAAGAACCACTGCCATTGCAAAGGTAGACGATGATCATGAGCTTTTCTGTCTGCTCCACACTCAACTGCCTTTTCCGTTTCCGGACCACCCTATCCAACAACAGGAAATTTCTTGTATTTTTGTTCAATTCAAGAGCCGTGACTCATGTTAAATAATCAAGACATTCTCCTGTGCCCTGTCCATAGAGAATACCGACCTCCCCTTTGTACTTATCGAGTCTTGTTATGTCATCACGTAAGTGCTTTTGCTTTCCTCTTCTTAAATTTTTTGCTAATGGTATAAAAAGATGTCACAAACACCGTTAATAGAACTATACACGTAGCTACTAATTACTCTTAATTACCGTAGACCGATTTCATTTCTAGTTTAGAGAACTAACTTTGTCTGATGTCTTGAGTTGGAGGGATGAGTGATGAAGTGATCAATACAATATGATCTTTGAGTTGAACTGGAAAACCACCATGGGTATTACTTCTCTGTGCTCTTTAAAGAAGGGGCTTGCGTCTTCCGTTTCGGTTGTATCTTTTAGGAGATTGTGTGGGTGCTTAATTATGCGCTAGCTTAAGCTTTACTCAAAAGGGCTAATCTTTTGCCCTCTTTTTTCTTTTTTCAAGCAAAGGATGCTGATAGCTTTAGGTTACAGTTGGTAAGAGTAAAAGACTGGCATTTTCTGTCCAGGTTCTACAATTCTTAAGCTTTAGGGTTTATTGAGGTTTAGAACACTCCACCACGACATTATTCCAATTCTGTAATAAATTAGGAATATATGTAACATCTCAAAACCCAATAGCGAGTCACACAGCCGAATAACACATGTGGCGGCACGTGCTAAACAAAGACTGACTTAAATATGACACAATTTAAAAGAAACTTCTCAATTAAACAAGCTTAAACTTTGATAAAACTTTTATAAATAACAACTTTAATATTTTATACAACCCAAACGATACATTTACAACTTACTAGCTAAAAACAAATATAATCACAGCGGAATCTAAATAATTAATCCTATGAGTTCTGTCTTGTCCAAACTAACTTAAATCCGACTCTTTAGTACATGTATACCTGAAAACATTATAAAATCGAGGGTTAAGCTAAGCGAGTTTAGTGAGTAATAAAGTATTACAATAATATTATGGGATAAAAATAAGTTTTTCTCTCTTTTTTTTCTTTGAAAACAAATAGATAAGTTTAATAAAAACTCACAATGCATAATAACGTGAAATCTTTCTTGAAAATTAAATTATAACAAACGTTAAATAAACTTCTTTCTTTGTCCGACTCCCCGATATAAACTTCTTTCTTTGTCGGACTCCCCGGCATAAACTCCTTTCTTTGTCGGACTCCCCGATATAAACTCCTTTCTTTGTCGGACTTTCCGATATAAATTCTTTTCTTTGTCGGACTCCCCGACTTAAACTCATTTGTTTGTCGGACTCCCCGACTTAACTACTATCTTTTCAGAACCTGCCGAAATAAACTAATCTTTTATTTTTCTTTCAATGTTATAAAATATCAATACGTACATATATAGATGGTACTTGAAAATAATAAAAACGAACATGTAATAGTTATAATAAAATATGCAACGGGATACTTTATAATAGCAAGACAAAACCACTCACTTATATACGAATCCGAAAGAACCGAAACATTTTTTTAAGCTGTATGTACAACTGAACCAAAATCATTTCATCACCTAAACCCAACTTGATAACTTGTGCTTTCTCTGTGATTGAAAATCTCTTTTTATGTCTTTTTCTATTTTCTATTTATTTATTTATGTAGTATAGTGTATGGGTATGAAACTGAGGTTTTAATAATAGAGTTACATGCACCACCTCTGTTGAGAATTTCTCGTAGACGTGGTTTACATATTTCAAGGAAAAGTAACTTCCTGTAAATTCCTAGGCTCTTGTTTATGTACTGTTATACAAATAAATATATATATATATATATATATATATATATATATATATATATATATACCACTGTTAGAAAATTTTCTAGTTAATTGATAATATATCCGTTTCTCCCCTTTAATATCATTTTCATAAATGACATAATCAAATGTACCAATCAGACATATACGTTCAATATTTGTACAAAACTTCTATCCCGTTGAGAATTTACTAACATAAATTATGTAGTTATGTATACCCATCCCACTGGCCAATAAAATTCTTAAACTTACATCATTATTGCTAATACAATTAATATTAAATCTTCAAAACGTTCAATACTCATAACCTTTTTATTCAGAATTAAAACCATTTATTAGGAATTATGTAACTCTCCTTTTCTCTTAATTTCCTTCATTTAACACTTTATCATGAAACTGACATTAGGAATTTACGTGAAGTAAGACCATTAATCTATATGACTAATTCTTACTTAAGTCATTAATTAGTACACATCAAGTAACATAATAATAGTAATAGCTAACCAACTTCTAAACGACCAATCATCTTGCTAACAATATCTTAATAGACCAAAATATATTTTTTAATCCATTAGTGACGTCAAAACAAGAATTTAAATAATAAATAAAAATACGGGATTTTACAATATACGTGTCCAACAAGATTTGGCTACAGAATTTAAAGCTTTAAGTTTTTTCAGTTTTCCTTTTACATTAAAAATCTGCCCCCTTTTCCCATTTTTGTTGCTATCGCATAGTCTTGTTTCTTTGTAATTGTTATACGTACTTTTTCTCGAAGAAAGATAGGGTTTTTTCTTCTCTTTCCGGCTTTCCCTATCTGGTTCTTGAGCAATGCATGTTTTATTAGACTTTCATTTCAACTAGTACTGTTTACCCTATTATGAATGTTGTTCATACTCTAATAAATGATCCTCTCCGGTTTAACCTTGGAGCAATGTGTACAACACAACATGGTTAATACTAACAACAGAGGACTTCCATAGTTCCATTCCAATATGATTCCGCAAGCACCCTTTCTGGGGAGGGTATGCTTGCCAAAAATTGTTGATTTGAGATAGCGTAAGAGCAGTGATAATAGGTGTTTCCTTTTCTGTTCTTTGGATGATTTGACGCGATCTCACTACGAGTATTTCTTTCTCTGATTTAGTTGTGGCAATACTTAGAAGCAAAAATTGATTTCATATAGAAAAGAATGTTTCTGTCCTCACTCTTTCATTCATTGTATCATTGGCATTTGGCAACCAAAACTCAAGTTTTATTTAGTTTTGGTGGAAAGCTATCACACAGCCTTTGTTTTACTTGTATTTTGTTTTTGTTTGCATATTGAATACAGAGAAATTCTTGGTATTATAGTATCGTGGCTCTTCACCCATCATTCTACTCATACGTTCTCTTCTTTTTCATATGTTTTTAACTATTTTGGATGAGTTTTATTTGCATTTTAACACCTTTGTGTACCTGAATAGCATTGATATGGAGGAGAAACAAGACCAACATTGTAGTAAGCGAGCAGTATACATGACTATGATGATGAGGCACGGGAACAGCTTTCAAGGGAGAGGCGGTGAAAAGCATACATGACAAGTTGAAGCAGTAGGAGAACTAGGATTTGCATATGGGAGGAGTTGAATTGCATGTTTAGTTTTTTTTAGATACGGGGTGCTGAAACGCTATAATCGTCAAACTTTCAGCAAAATATATGGAAAAATTTCGGAATTTTCTTAATATGGGGTGCTATAACCCCTTTTAGCCAATATATATTACCTTAGATGGATGGCGGTGTTCTTATTTCTTTTATTTTTCTTTGTTTATCTTCTTTAGTTCTTTATAAGTTCTCATCGAGAGCCTCTTTGGAACAGTCAGCCTATTTGACTATTTATGTTACAGTCACATTAATCACCGTTAGATTAAAAAATGGATGGTTAGATAATGTTTTTCAATAACTAATTTATTTTTTATATTTTCAACAAATTAGAATTTGATAAATTAAAAAAAAAATTACAACACACTAAAAGCTCAAATAAAAATATAAAATCCTAGGTGGGCCTATCCTAAACTTAAATATTAATCAAAATTTAATTTTGTTTATCCATTTGACATCTTGTTATGCTAACGGGTTGTGAACCAGTCATATATGCTAACTGTTCCCTAGTAATTCTCATTCCCATCCAGTTTCCTAACCCGTATTATATATATAAAGAACAAAGAAGTACTCCATTTACCTAATCTATGTCAAGATTTCATACAGTTGTACATCAACATACATTAGTTTTAAAGGATGGATTATTTTATTTAATTAGTAAAACCACAACGTAAATATATATCATGTTTCACGCCGTAAAAGGAACTGTTGATCATCTTATGAATGCTTTAAATTGTTTGATATTCTCTTGTCTGTTTTTTGTTATTGTAGTGTGGGAGACGTCTAGAAGTTTCGGATTTTGTTTGGTGAAGTTTGTAGATTTTTCTTGAAGTCTTCTTACGTCCTTGTTTGGGTTCCCTATAGTTTTTCACTCCTGCGCTTTCGTTGAAGTTTTTCCGTGCTGTTTGAACTTGCAGCTGCATATTGGACATATTTGCTTGATGATAGAACTAAAATAACAAAACTACCCAAGTGATAGTTAGAGGCGTGTTAAACAAAGTCAAATAGAAGCTTCAAGTATGAAAAAAGTAAAAATATAGGGCAAGATCGGAAATATAGGGCAAGATCGGCTGCAGCTTCTACACGAATAAGTACAGTTATTTGAGGCGTTTGAATAGTACACTTATAGGGCATGTTTTGATCTGATGGCCGATGTGGATGATTTCAGCTGCTACAATCTATTTACACCAACTCGTCATCCAGATCACTTTACGTTTATGCGGATTCTTTCTCACTGGTCACGAGATCAGAAGATTTTCACAATTTTTGTTCTAATTAGATTTGCTTACCAATAAGCCTAAAACAATAAACACCCAAAGCCAAGAAATTATTTGGTTCTTCAAAAGGACATCCTCTACATAGGTTATAACCACACATTTATTGGGGGTCTTATAGTATAACATAACAAAAAATAATAAGTGTCCATTTGAAGCTATAGAAAGAGTCCTCGTATAATTGCTCAACAGAGATATGAGACGCCTAATACAATAGATTGTGTGTAAAATTTGAATCCCACCAGTAGTTTTAAGCAAGTGCCAATAACAAAAAGGCTATATTATTTTAAAAGTTTGGGGAGAAAGTATTAACTACTACGGGATCATCATTCATCAATCGTACTGATAAAAAGAACAACCAAGTAAATAAGACAAAACCTTAACAGAAACAACATTCAAAGATAGCTGAATTTAGCAAACATGAGATGATCCCCTCGTTATAGAAGCGGACTCGGAATGATTATTGTTTGTTGAACAAGAAAAAAAACATAAACTCATGACTCATGAGATGTTTTTAGTTAACAACAAGTTCGACAACCAGGGTACATCTATGCATCAAAAACTAATTAAGGCATTTCTCTTTATTAGTACATGATTGAGGTTGTACTAAATCATGTTCAATTGCACATTTACATTTTCCACCAACACAACGACCTCGCCAAGGACCTCCGGGGCAGGCCTTCTTGCAGCAACCATCATCTATACAAACCCCATTATGCGCGAACAGAACTTCAAATTCTAGAATATTCAAAGCGGTGCTAGTTACATTTATAGTCGCTAGAAAAAATCTAAAATGTTTGCAAATGTAAGTCTTTGTCAGTACGTAACAATAGTATGCAAGACAAAATGTTTTTTTTTTCCTTTTCGTTTTTCTAGATGTTGTAAGATGGCTCTGAACATTTTTTCTCTTTCTCTGTTTGTTTGGCGAAAATATTTATCTAGAAAATATTTGTCGGGGGAATTATTTTCCTGAAAATTGTTTTCCCTCTATTCGTTTATCAGGTGTTTAGCGATACTTAGATTTTTCATGAATTTTTTTTTACTAAGTGCACGTTTGAGATCGACTTTTGTAGTAAAAAATATATTTTATAATGAGAAACTAACTTGCAAATAAGCTACTTTTGAAAATAATAAGAATTTTAAAAAAAAAATTAAGTCTCTTATAGCTTTTTAACCTCTAAATGACTTATAACTTAATTTTGTTAATAAGTCATTTTTCACTTATTTTAACTTATTGGTGATTTGGAAATGTACAAATATTTCAATTGAAAATTTTAACATTTGATAATTTTTATGTGTAAAAGTGTCTGAATTCCTAAGTTATATGATTTTGAACTTTTTACGTGAAAAGTAACTTTTGAAAAGTTACCACACACAAAAAAAAATTTCAAAAAACAAAATAAGAAGCCTTTAGAAACAATGACAAAACACTGGTTTAAAATAAGTCACTTATATCTTTTTTAGCTTTAAATGACTTATAACTTATTTTTGTTAATAAGTCATTTTTCACTTTTAACTTAAAATATACAAAATAATTTAATTAGAAAAATTTACTTTTTTATGTGTAAAAGCTAAAGTAGGTCTCCGAATTTACAACTTCTCTGATTTTGAGTTTTTTCATGAAATCTAACTTTTGAAAAGTTAAAAAACCTAATTTATCAAACACCCATAAAAAAAATTTATTAAAAAGAAGAAAAAAAACCGAGGTAAAAAGGATAAAATATATAATTTCGTGAAAAATTTATGTTTTCTCTTACGAAGGAAAATGTTTCCCGCCCAATTTTGAAATTACTCATTTTTCCTTGTTTTTCTTGAGAGATGAAAAATATTTTCCTGTAAAACAATCATGAATAAAATCCATTTTTCCCGAAAAATATTTTCATTTGTTATTTCCACTTAAAACAAAGCTGATCTTTTAAAACTCTATTCTTTATAGTTGATTTAAAATGTCAAAGTTATGTTTGTAGGCGAAATATGCTAAGCTATGGAATGTTTGTAGTGGAGTTATGACGATTAAGAATAGGGAAAGTTAATGTTTATTCTTTCAGACTTTATTATAAAAAATAAAATGTAAAACATTTACAGTTTTTACTCATCAATCGGTAAAAATTATGCACACCATAAATTGTTTCAGCCAACTAAGAAAAGTAAGGGCAACGTAAACTAAAACGTGTTGGATTTGTATTATATCAAAAAACAATAATTGAAAAACAATATTTTCCGAACCATCTTTAAAGGTTTCTGGTTTCGGGACTTTGTTCACAAGGTACAACTTCTGTCTCAGAGTGGCTCGTATGGAAACCGGCACCGAACCACATGTCGAGCTATTTGTGGTGCGATTCTCTCTCTAATGTGTATGCTTATGCTGTGATTGTGTGTGTGATTGTGTCTGAATGAGAGGGGGAGGGCTGGCTTTTATAGACTTTCTTGAAACCGCAGCCATTAATGGTCATTCAATTCTGAGAGTTACATCCACAGAATCCGCCCAATCAATTTCTGAAACTGCAGAACTTAATCTGCAATTTATTCTCATTGATTGCTGGCGTTTCACTTGCTGAAAACTCTATGGACTACTTTTGTATTTTATACAAAACTCACTTTTCAGATTTGACCCAAGACCCGAGACATTCCGCAAATCCCAAATCCCAAGCCCAAGCCCGTGCTCGTAACCGTGACCCGAGTCCCGAGACCCGATACCCGAGCGAGCGCGCGTGTGTGGTGTATGTGGACATGTTAGTTTAACAACTACATGGGTTGGTATTGTATATATATTGTAAAATTAACTATTAATCTTCCAATATGGGATAATTCTCATTGGTTTTCCATTTAATGGTTTTTCCCTCTTTCGATAACCCAACTTTGAAGCCACTTAGTATTCACACCCATTCTCCGAATAGGTCATGTGATATACCGTTACGAAGCTCGTCACACGGGCTACTCAAACCCGTTGAGTACGGTATAAACAACTCAGCATTGTCACATGTAATATTGACTCGAAGTTGGTCCTGTGACCATTCGGAAACACCCATGTAAATCATGTTTTTCCAACAATCCCCCACATGAATGCAATTGGCTGAAAATAAAAATGCTCCTAAATGCATACGAGAGAACCGCAAGAGTTCACTGCATAAAGACAGGTAGCGCGCGCCTTGAACCTGCCGTAGTGACGTAAAATCTGATATTCTACTATTGGGTAGCCTTTAAGCCTTGAATCCTTTAGCGTTTGTGCATACCAGTGTAATACGCACATATTGTCCTCTCTACACCACTTACTAAGCCCTTTGGTTGTTGTCCATATTTGGCCGTGGATTGCCTTGGCAAAATTCAACCGAGTGCTCTAGTGATTAGCCCATAGCTCATCACATAGTATCGGCCATACACACTCGTCATAGGTGATTTCAATTCAAGGGTGTCCTGACTCACCCCTCTCGACCTTCGAGATCCTTGTTTTCATTAAGAGCCGCATGCTCACCCTTTAAATGGTCTAGGTCTATCACTATTTCATCCTAGAAATGGGTTGGAAACTTAATTTCCCGAGTGCTTTGTTCGGTCACCCCCACAGTTCGGTTGTCCAATTGAACCCGACGCTAGAGAATCCAGTTCGGGTTGGGTTGCCTCTAAGGAGGTTTCCAGTTTGATGGGCTTCATCCCCATTCCCCTCTATGAAACTTCAACTCCTACCTGAGTCAAGCCTTTTGTAAATGGATCCGCAATATTGTCCTTAGATCTCACAAAATCTAATGACACCACACCGTTAGCTAACAATTCTCGTACAGATTTATGTCTCCGACGAATGTGTCGGGACTTTCCATTATACATATGATCATGCGCCCGTCCAATACCCGACTGACTATCGCAGTGCATGCTTATTGCTGGGACAGGTTTCGGTCACATTGGAATTCCTTCCAGAAAGCTTCTCAGCCAGTCAACCTCTTCTGTAGCTAGATCCAACACTATGAACTCGGATTCCATAGTTGATCTGGCTATGCAGGTCTGCTTGGATGATCTCCACGAAACAGCTGCTCCTTCCATCACGAACACATATCCACTAGTGGATCGTGTACTGTTGGAATCCGAGATCCAGTTTGCATCAATACCCTTCTAGTACAGCTGGATATCTGGTATAATGCAACCCTCGGTCGGCTGTGTACATCATGTATCTGAGAAGTCTCATGATGGCCTTCCAGTGTTCCTCATTGGGATTACTGGTGTACCTACTCAGTCTACTCATTGAGTTGGCTATGTCTGGTCTAATACAGTTTATGACGTACATCAGACTGCCTATTATTCGAGAATATTCCAATTGTCTCACACTCTCCCCAAAATTCTTTTTGAGGGTGGTTGAGATCTATATCGGAGTTCTGAATGTAGCTCTACTATCTTTATCAAATTTGTCAAGCATCTGCTTGACATAGTGAGTTTGAGATAGCGCATACCCGTCTGATGTCTTGGTAATTTTCATACCACGTATTACATCAGCGACACCCAAATCTTTCATCTCGAATTTTTGTGACAACATTCTCTTAGTGGAGTTAATGTTATCAATACTCCCTATTATAATCATGTCATCTACGTAGAGGCAGACTACCACATAGTCCTTTTCACTTTCTTTTACGTAGACGCATTTGTCACACTCGTTTATCCGAAAACCGTTTGATAGCATCACTCTATCAAATTTTTCATGCCATTGTTTAGATGCTTGTTTAAGTCCATATAAGGACTTCACAAGTTTACACACCTTGTGCGCTTTACCTGGAACGACAAACTCATCCGGTTGTTCCATGTAAATCTCCTCTTCTAGTTCACCATTCAATAACGCCATTTTAACATCCATTTGATGTATTTCCAGATCGAACAGTGCCGCGAGAGCAATGACTATCTGATTGACGTCTTCCTGGAGACAAGAGCATAAGTGTCAAAATAGTTGACACTTTCGGTTTGTCTAAAACCTTTCACTACAAGCATCGCCTTCTATTTCTCGATCGTTCCATCGAGCTTTCTCTTCCTCTTGAAGATCCACTTGTGTCCTAGTGGCTTACACCCGGGTGGTAGATCCACTAGTTCCCAAGTGTGATTTTGTAATATCGATTCAACCTCATTGTTGATCGCCTCCTCCCAATATTGGGCTTCCGGGGATGACATTGCTTATTTGAATATCGCCGGTTCACCTTCTATCATGAAGGTTACAAAATCTGGACCGAAAGACGTTTCCTTTCTAGCCCTTTTACTACGTCGAGGCTCTTCTTCTTCTTCCTCCAACGGTTCACTTGCCCCCATATTTTCTTCACTGTTTGACTCCTCAGTCTCTACAGTTATGGAAGACTTGCGGGGAAAGATCTTCTCGAAGAAAGAAGCTTCTCGAGCTTCGATGATAGTATCTACATGCACATCGGGATTATCCAACTTGTACACGAGAAATCGATAAGCACTACTGTTGTGTGCATATCCTAAGAACACACAGTCTACCGTCTTTGGTCCTATTCTCGTTCTTTTCGGAAGTGAGACAAGGACATTCACAAGACAAACCCAAACCCTTAAGAATTTATAGCTCGGCCGATGGTCTTTTCATAGTTCATAAGGTGGGTTATCACGCTTCTTATGCGGTAGCTTGTTCAATACATAGTTGGCGGAAAGCAGCGCTTCCCCCCACATGTTCTGGGGTAACCCAGAACTTATTAACATAGCATTCATCATTTTCTTGAGCGTCCTATTCTTAGGCTCGGTAACCTCATTCTGCTCCGGAGAGTATAGGGCTGTGGTTTGACCTAAGACCCAAGCGAGCGCGCGTGTGTGGTATACACTAATACTCTTAGGTGTATGTGGACATGTTAGTTTAACAACTACATGGGTTGATATTGTATATATATTGTAAAATTAACTCTTAATATTTCAATATGGGATAACCCTCATTGGTTTTCTATTTAATTGTTTCATTTTCCAGCAAATAGGTTTTTCCCTCTTTCGAGAACCCAACTTTGAAGCCACTTAGTATTCACACCCATTCTCCGAATAGGTCATGTGATATACCGTTACGAAGTTCGTCACACGGGCTATTCAAAACCGTTGAGTACGGTATAAACAACTCAGCGTTGTCACATGTAATATTGACTCGAAGTTGGTCCTGTAACCATTCAGAAACACCCATGTAAAACATGTTTTTGCAACAAAACGTTGATCTAGCTAGCTAGCTAACCGGTTGATTTTCAAAATACTCGGTTTTAGTACGTAATATTATTGGAATTTTCATTACCAGAATTACGTTCTTTAAAAAGACTAACCAGATAACATAAGCAAAACGAAGACCAACAACACGGGTTTAAGTACAGCTTTGCTCATGGCTATTTGAGTTTGTAGTAATTTCTGAATAAAAGTTCTCCTGAGATCTATAGGCTCTTATTATTAATTTCTGAATACTTTAGTCTACATATACAGGTCTTCGATAGTCTTCCATCTTCAAGGATAATAATTAATATCATGAATTAATTCTTAGTCAATGAAATTGTAAAAATCTTGTACCTAACCTCATCTTTTTGACCATCTTTTTGACCAAATTTATTACTCCTTAATGTGTATAGTTATGATGTGTAATTACTTTCTGATACGGAGTATATTATCTCCTCCTAGACCTTATCTTTTTTACAGTATTTAATGCAAATAAATTTATAATTTCTTCATATTCAAATGATTGCCCAAATGCTTATAATCGAAACTCTTAATTAACGCTTACCATCTGTAAATCAAAGTTGTTATTCCTAGATTACAAGTTACTCCTTCTCCTTTATTTTTTGATCTTCTATGGTTCATATAATGGAGTAAATGACCAATTAGTAAAATTTTAAATATTAATTATAAAAAAATCATGTTTAAATATATTTTAAACTTAAATATGAATGCTCAAATCTCAATTATGGTGCATCTTTTTCTTCTTTTGTATTTGTGGTCGATGCTACATTTATTTGTACCAATTCTTAATCAATAGACACAAATTCGGAGCTTTAATTATGAAGTTCAAAAATATGTACTAAACATTAACGTTTCCACGCAATCAAAGCCATAGATAGAAATATATTAAGGTGTAATAAATTGAGAATAAATGAGAATTCGGGTACTAAATAAGAAAATAATTGAGAATACAATGTATCAAAATGAACGAAATAGTTCAAAAAAAAAACTTGAATTCAGGGTACTAGATGAGAAAAATAAGATTTCATTATACTAATCAAGAAAATAACAACAATTTAGAATACGAATCCCGCAACCAATCAAAATCTAATGGGCTAGAACTCATATTATCAACCGGCAGATTCCTTGCTTGAGTAGGGATATGTGTTTTATTATCTAATCATTTTTCGAAGAGTTTTGTTGTTTGAGAAGTCGTATACAATATGTATCCATCCATGAAGATAACTTGATATGATCTCAAAATCTTTTGAAGTCTTGAGAGAGGACATATGTTGTATACCGGACCCGATCTGACCCGTAGATATAAGAGAATCACTAAATTCATTATCCAAATACTTAAAACCGTCGGATCGGGTATGCCAAAATTGACGGATTTGTTTTGGCTTGTCTTATTTTTTTTTAGGCAGGTTGCCCTATTTTTTTTAAAACCATTAGATAAAATGCAATTTCATCCAACGGTCAACAAAAAATTTGGAAAAATTTCTATATTGTGTCAGCATACGGAAAAACAATTATATGAACCCGATACACTATTATTTAGGTTTTGCCAACCAATAATATTTTTTAGTTTTAATTTTAAATTAATTTTAGCGTATATATTTTTGGGTTTATTAACAGGTGTTAGCTTTTTAATATTTTTTAGTTTTAATTTTGAATTAGTTTTATAGTATATATTTTTTGGTTCATTAATTTGTCTTACCTTTTTACTATGTGGCGCACCCTAAATAATAGTGGACTGGGTTCACGGTAGTGTTACTCGTTGGATGTTCATTCTAAAACATTAAAACCAAAACATTTTTTTATTTTTTTTTTACCATGAGATTGAATTGATTTTGATCAAAAGGTACTCAAAAATTTATGACGGTCTACTCTAAAAATACATAGGGGTGATATAAGTAAATACATAGATTTTTTGACATAGACTAACCGTAAACCGTTAAATCAAAGTATATAAGATATATAACGGTTCATAATTAGCCTCTACAAAAATATATATCAAAAGTTGTCTTCTTATATCATCCGCTCAAAAATATTAATACAGCAAAAATGATCCAAAATTAACACACCTAATTTTGAGTCGTCCAGAGGTGCATGGAACCTACAATATTTTTGGGTACTTAAAACTGGTCATAAACAAAAGTCATTGCATGATTCTTTTAGTGTATATTGATTTGACACCCAAAAAAAAAGATTAGACATTACGTGTCAAAACATTCGTTGGTCTGTCTATATATCAGTGTAGATTAGTTCTACTCAAAAGTTTAAGCCAGTACAACTCCACAACCAATTTCCCTCTATATTTTAACTTAACATTAATAGGATTTTTATATACCAAACACACAAAGTGGGTAACATATATAGTTTAAAATGGAAAAATTATAGTTTTGTATACCAATTTATTGGTGGTTAAAAAAATACATACCCATCTTATAACATTATCAATTTGTTTATTCATCTAATATCCGTCAAACAATCAATGTACTACTGTTAAAAAAGATAACATAAATATATAAATAACATATTTATCCCTGACTTTTATTCTTATTTACAAATCCACATCATCACTCAAGTTTTCCTAGTAGTTAAATAGAACATTGATACTTAAAGTTTTACAAAATATATTTTAGTAAATACACTTTAAAAACAAGTTAAATTAGTATTCTTCACTTTAAATTTAAGCTACTAAAGTCCTTAAGCTTTTAAAAAATTAAAAAAATTACTTAAAATCAAATTAAAAAATTAAAATTTGAATACATTCAAAAGTTACTTTTGAATTTAAGATATGCATGCATATATAATTATGTTTCCTTGTACAAAAATTATTGCTAGCAAAAATGTATTATATTACAATGGTTATATATTTCGAGTATATGCTATATTGTGTTATTGGTACTTATTAGAAAACTGAGGTGAAATATAGGAAGGTTTAGGGAAATTAATGGTTTTTTTCTCCGTACTCCATTTCTCTCTCTTCTGTAACAATGGCCAGGAGCTCAAAACCCCTTCTCACCATCGCCGTCTCGGTCAAGGACGTCGAATTTTCTTTCTCTCTCTCATCAGTTATATTTATATACAATAATATTTGTATGTATATATGTATATATCTATGTATCTAACTATTATATATTTATATAAAGTTACTTTTTCTTTAATTTAATTAACACATTTGATCAAATTTAACATCTAAGATTTAACATTACTGTCAAACCTTTAAATCTGATCCAATGGTTCACATTTATTTATTATGTAAAATGACTGATTTACTCTTGAAAAACACACATGTGATCGCAGATGACCAGATTTAACGAAAGTTTATTAACATAAGTTAGGTAAGTTTTGTTGATTAGATGTAATTATATAGATGACATGAATATGCAAATTGTTAATGTTGAAAATGAGTATGCAGTTTTTTAACCATAAATAAATGATATACAAAACTATAATTTTTCTTTTTAAAAATTGAGTTACATGTACTTCTACATAAAATAAATGAATTAAGAATGAAAGTAGATGCCAATTGAAAAATAAACCTTTAAGCTAAGTAATTGCTCCACCTTATCGTAATCATACGATTTCAAATGCTTATTTAAATATACATTCCTTCATATCTACTCTAGATTTATGCAATTTGATAATATATTTTTAAATGATGAAAATAGCTTTAATTTGTAGGTACATTTCGCTTTAAATCAGATGCACTAACTTGGTCAAATGACCGTGTGTGGTCCCCGATACACATTATTTGTTATTTTATCTAAAGTCTGATGTCTGATAATGTCGTATATTAATAAAAAATAGGATAATTTAAATTTAAGATACAATTAATTGTCAATAATACTGACAAATGTTTCTATTGAAACAATTTTTTAAAATGTTATTGTCGTTTGTGCGGCATGCTTGGAGTGTTCGTCATGTTTTCCGTGACAAACGATGTAAAAGAAACTAAATAAAACAACTCAAAAGGCATCTTCCAAAGTATTTAAAACAAATTTATTCAATAAACATATTTGATGTGTAGACAATTATATTTACTTCCAAAAAACGGATAACGGAATATGGCAATCGGATCTGTTTCTACAGTGAACCGGACCATTAAAAGGCAATCGGATCTGCTATGATGCAATCCAACCAATCGGGTCAGTAAAAATCCATATATGAAAGGCAACTATAGGTTTAGTTATTTAAATGATCATCTATTAAAAAATATCATGTTCTGATAATTTTGAAAGTCTTTTTTTACATCAAGAAATTTAATAATGTAGTATTAATCTTCTTAAAAAGTAATGATCTTTTACACATAAATCTTATATTAAAAGACTAAAGATAGAGTATTGAAGAAACGATGAAGTGTAAAGTGAATACATTTTAAGTAACTACATTATTAAATTGTTTACACTACTAAATAAGTTCACTGAATGTATGTGTTAAAACAATTGTTTATATAACTAATCTATATATAAAGTGGAGAGGTCTTGCAGATTACAAAATTACTCATGTTTAATGTATTGACTCAAATATTTGATCTGAAAAATTGGGTTCAACTTTGGTATATTGAGAAATCTCATTTATTCTCAAGATTCAAATTTTGAACCTTCGTTTTTCTTTTTAAAATATTATTAAAGGAGATCATACCTATCCCATTAACAATACTCGAACTCTCTGCACCCGTTTGAACCAAAATACCTCTTAGCTGAAGTATAATGTATAATATAACAAGTTCTTTTTCAAGTTTCAATTCTGTCATTTCCAATTTATTATCATACAAATTATTTTGTGAATAGTGCTGAGTTCGGTCCGGTTCGGTTCGGTTTTTAGCAAAACAGAAACCGAGCATTTTTTTCGGTTCGTTTTTTTTCGATTTCGGTCTTTTTATTTTTTGGACCGAATCGGACCGGGTTTTTTCGGTTATTTTTCGGTCCTTTTCCGTTTTTTCGGTCTTTTTCGGATTCGGTATTTTTCAGTTCGGTTTTATTAAAAACTGAAACCGAACCAAAAAAAATTCGGTTTTTCAGTTCCAATCTTTTACGATTATCGATCCGGTTCGGTTTTTCCGGTTTTTCACCGAACACTGCTTTATGATGTCGCATTGTACTTTCCTTAATTTACTATGAGCTCATGAGATTTTGGAACTGACCAAGTCACCAACATACAAACAATGGCCAAAAGAAACACGGTTCACGTTTTAATCAAGTACAATATAACCTGAAAATTGCAGTGTTGTTGTTGTTTACTTGTTTTATTACGTGGAATACAACTAGCTAGTGTGTGACTGTGTTAACTTATTAATATGTGTCTAATATTTATAATTTTTCTCATTAAAAAGTGGAAAATATTACGAAGTCAATTTTTTTTAATTAACAGTTGTAATAATTATTTTAAAAGTGCACATATAGTAGAATTCAGTAATTATTTCAAAAGTACTGCAGATCTGACTTGATAGTTTTCCTTTTTTATTCCTTCTTTTAATGCTCTCTGTCTATTTGAAAAAAACAAAAATGTACCCACAAAAACTGAAAGAAGAAAAAGATGTCTGCTTCTAATAATGTACAATAAGTCATCAATACCAATATATATTTCGACACTTGTATTATGAAAATAGAAAAAAAAGGTTTAATTATTATAAAATGGACGGCTATCTTCATGCATTGGCAACCTAATTTCACTTTTCCCAACTACAATTATTATTTCTTTATCTTTTCCACCGGATCTCAACCCATTTCTTAACTAAATTACATCCTTCTTATGCTTTAATAATATTTATGTCAATTCTAAAATCACCTTCAATATTTAATTTGCTTTTCTTTTCAACTTTATTAAATAGTACTCTTATTATATACAGTGCATAATTGCATATCACTTGCTAATTCATTTAAAGAGATCAACAAAACTCTCACTAATTTCTTAAAATTTCTCTCTACCAACATAAAAATAAGGCAAATTTTCTTTTTTCTTTTCCATCTTTCACCTGGAAATTAATCTCAACTCCATTAAAATCTTTTCATCTTAATACCAAAATATATAAAAATAAAACAAAAAAGAACAGTTAAGTTCTGTTTTAGTTGTTGAATTACTTTTACCTTGTTCACGTTTTATAACCAAGCTCTCCTTTCTTTCTTTCTTTCTTTCTTTTTAACACCCTTTTCTTTATTTTCTTATCTGTGTTTTTGTTTATAAGTTACTTTCTCCCAATATATATTTATTTGAATATTTACTGAACCAAAATAAATCAAAATTACCTTCATTCTCTATTTTCCTTTCTGGGTTTTGTCTTTTGATTTAATATTCCCCAAAATAATTCTCTTTGCACTAATCCTAGTGTTTGACAATTAATAAATTTGAACCAAACTAAAGCAAAATTTACCCTCTTTCTTTAATTTACTTTCCTTTCTGGGCTTTGGCTTTTGATTTAATTTCTTCAAGAAAAATTGTTCCTTTGGACTAATCCTGGTGTTTGGCTATTGGCAATATTAAACCAAAATTGTCCCTTTCTGGATTTTGGCTTTTCATTAAAATTCTCTCAGAAAAATTGTATCTTTGGATTAGTCTTAGTGTCTAGCTAGTGGTAAGGTTGAAAGTAAACTTGAGAATAAAAAATAAAATTGTCTGCTATCAAGGTTTTTAGTTTAGATTTAGTATCTCCCAGAAAAATAGTGTCTTTGGGGAAATTTATGGGAATTTTCTAAAAAAATTAGTAAATAAACAATTTTTAAAGCTATGGAAGGTATAACTAGTACTAGTTTAGGGATAACAGTGTCCGGATCAGATGCTCCGTCGGACTATCATGTCGCACATAGGACCGAAAACCTGTCGAATCAGCAGCCGCCAGCTGTATCAGTACCTCCGGTGGGTTTTTTACCGCCTTATACGGTGGCAGGAGCTTTTCCGGGGAAAAAAAGGGGAAGACCGAGAAAATACGCGCCTGATGGGTCGGTAGCGGCTCTTTCGCCTAAGCCCATATCGTCAGCGGCACCTCCTCCGGTGATCGACTTTTCTTCTGCGAAAATCGGGAAAGTTAGGCCGGTTAGTTTAGTCAGCACCAAACAGCAGATTCACAGACCGGGGGTTGAAAGTTTTGGTAATTGACATGTATATATATGTGTAATATGTGTATATAGAGAGAGTTCACATGCATGTAAATTTTATTTAGTTTTCTAGCCTTTAGGAGTTGATGCAGCTCTGAATTTAACAATCTAGCTGTTTTGAGATTGATTATAGTAGTAATGTTTATAGAGCTTAGAATTTAAGTGATTTTTAGGACACAATCACACAACATGAAAAAGATCTTCTTTTTAGTTGACCAAATAGTTGTACTTAAGCTTATAAGCAAAAGAGATGATGAGCTTAAAATCTAGACTATGATTTAATACCGAAGTTTATTTGACATATACGTATATAATCTGTATATATAATATGTATATAGAGAGAGAGTAACACATGCATGCAAATTTTATTGAGTTTTAGCCTTTAGGAGTTGATGCAACTCTTAATCTAACAATCTAGCTGATTTGAAATTTATTATTGTAATATTAGTAGAGCTTAGAACTTTTATGATTTTTAGGACACTATGAAAAAGATCTAGTTTTTAGCTGACCAAATAGTTGTACTTTAGCTTATAAGCAAAAGAGAGGAAGGAAAATGAGCTTAAAGTCTTACATTAAGTACTGGAGTTCATGTGGTTATCGATAGCACATTGCTATTTTAATTTTGTATATAATGCTGTTTGAGACGTGGGGACGTTTTAGTTTACAATCATTAGATATTTTCACAAAGGACCTTAGATTTGTAAAATTGGTTCGGAAAAATAGGAATATTCATGGCACTGATGTCCTCTAGCTCACTTTTTGGGGAAGAGAATATAAAGAAGACGGGACCAAATGGACCTTGCAGAACTACTTAGCAATGTGTCCCTCAATGACCTTTCTTAAGATCTTCCCTTTTTGTTACAGTTTATTCATTTATTTTGCTTATTTCCTTGCTGAATCAGAAGACTATTGAGCTGGAGGTCTGGGTTTTGAAATTTCTAACTTGTAAATATTTGATATTTCGAGGTTTGAAATGGTAACTTGGTTTATCTTATCTGCGGTAAATTATAAGTGGTTATTTGAATTTAGCATTCTGAAGTCTAAACTGAGTTAGGAAATCTTATATCTTTATTTCGGAAGCTCAAATTAGTATGCTATCACTCATTGTGCATATACTGATATACATTTCCACATCAGCTTCAATTTTCTTTTCTTTTTTATGTAGTTTTAGTTTCTTTAAATCATCAATTTTTAGTAGAAAAACGAGGGAAACCCACCGTTCCAGAGTTATTTGCTAACTATTCTGTTTTTTATGTTGGTAAATTTTATGCAGGGTGTTAATATACTTCTATTTGGTTTCTCATGTTTTGTTTTCTTAATAGGTGATTGGGTTTCTAGTCCAGTTGCTGCTAGTTTCACGCCCCATGTAATCACTGTTAACACTGGAGAGGTAAATTTAAGAGTGTGATATTACATTGTAACAACATGCTATGATGATACATTATATATTTTTTTTTGTAAAGTCAAAACAAAATTTTAAAAAAACACTTCATTGACAACAACCTCAATAAATTTTGTGACATTTCCCCCAATTTTTCCATTTTCTCAGTCCTGTTCGTTTAGTTAAACCATCTTTCCAATTAAAAGAGTGAGTTGAACGACTCCAATTCTTCCGTTGGCAATTCTCATATGTTTCATTTCCAAAAGTTCACTGTTTCTTTAAGCGGAAAAGATAAGAAACCTCTGTTTCACTCGAAATGTATGAAATCTAGTTCTTATTCTACTCATATTCCAAAACATTTCATTTATTAAACACTGGTTTTTGGTTTTAAATTAAAGGACGTGATGATGAAGGTGATATCATTTTCTCAACAAGGACCACAATCAATATGCATTCTCTCAGCAAATGGTGTAATTTCAAGTGTCACACTTCGTCAGCCTGATTCTTCCGGTGGTACATTGACATACGAGGTTAGAAGAAGTTTTATGGAAAAACATCAGAACAAAATTGTTATCACTGGAAAAGTAAAAAAAAACTAAATAAACATTATTCTGAAGAACTCGACAATACCCTCCTTAATACCTTCCACAAAAAATAGAAATACTCTCCTTGGTTTTCTTCTACTGTTTTATTGAATTTAGAAGTGTAGGAGTTTTCTCATAACAAAATGGAAACTACACGAAAATGTTAATTTTTTCATGGTTTACTCTTTCCTTCGGAACCACTTGAAATTTTCACTCTTATATTTGGAAGCAGACTGATACAGATACTTGCATGTCAGATCATTATAAGTTGCTTATAAGCCATCTGTTTGTTAATTACTCCGAGTAGATTACACAGAATCTGCATATGGACTTGAGTTTCGGAATATCATCTGGTCTTTAACATGTTATCAAGCTTCATGTTGGAACTAGACTTTTGTGTTTCTGTATGCTAGAGTAGACATGTCAAGCTTTCCGAAAATATATAATTTACAATTTTTGAAAATTTATAAAGAAGTAATAATTTTCAAAGTCAGTGAAGAGTAACAGTGACTTTTCTGGAAAACAGAGCAGCTGCAAGGAAATATTAAAAATAAGTACCAATACTTTGAATGTTGAGAAAGGTTTTAGTTTCAGTTTATGGTAAATTTCCAAATTCATGAAAAGAGTTGAAATTTTGCTGAAACTTAATTGCAATTGCATAAGACTTGTATCACATGTCTAATCTTGCCTTAAGATTCTCGGAGAAATATATTTTTATTGAAAACTCCTTGAATAACTAAATTCGATTACATTTCGGCCTTTATTTTGCTTAATATGGATGAACCATGTGGGTTATGGTAACTGAATTTCAAAAACTTAACATAATGAACCTTCAATATACCGGGCCTAGCTGTGATAGTTTTTCAGTGTTCTTTTAACTTGAGGAAAATCTAACAATGTTTATTTTGGTAAATTAATTTATGATAAAGATGAGTTTATTTTTACAGGGGCGATTCGAGATTCTATCCTTGACGGGGTCATTCACGCTGTCTGAAACGGGAGGGGTACGGAATAGATCAGGTGGGATGAGTGTGTCGTTAGCAAGTCCAGATGGACGAGTTATGGGTGGTGGTGTTGCTGGTTCATTAGTAGCCGCTGGTCCTATTCAGGTATTTTCCTACTTGTCCCTTTCGCTCTGTTAAGTATCACTGTGAGTATTCAAGTGTATTGCGGCTAAGACCTTTTTGTTTTTACAAGAATAATCTTTTTTCTGAAAGAAGAGTTTTACGAATAACACTTTGGCTGGGTTCTGAAATTGGATACTGGGAAAAAATTATTAAGGTACTTAAGAATTATAGTGAGAAGTCCTCTTCTTATCCCTAATAACATGATAAAAATGTTAACCCTTTTAACAATATTTTCATCTATAAACAATTTTTATACATACAAAATATTTTTCTATTCAAAGAAAAAAATTTAAAAATTAAGATAACTTCATTTACTATGTATAGAAATAGAATTGTATTTTTTCTTGAAAAAAAATTAATTATCATATATTAAAAACTTAAACACCGTCTCTAGATCAACCCATAAACTTGACCAGTCGCTCCCAACCAACAATCGCTCACCCATCTAAATCAGCACTTTCTAAACCAACACCCATAAATGCGAAGTCACAAACACAAAATTTGTTAAGAGACTTCGAAACAAGTGCCACAGTCTTATTTCTCTTAAGCTTCTCCAATATTCTTTTCTCAATAACCAATACTTCAAAAAACTATAAAGAGACTTCGAAACAAGTGCCATAGTTTAGATGCGAAGTCACAAAACACAAAATAAAATATATGCTATGTAGTACTCCATTTGTTAAGAAGTCGGAATTAAAATGCAAGTAAGACCTGGTGTTGAAAACACGCGCAAAATGCCAATACTTGTTTACTAACGTATGTATACATGGTGAAAAAAAAACCTAACACATTGTCGAATCAGATCGTTGTAGGCAGCTTTTTAGCAGGGAAACAGCACGAGACAACAAACAAAAAACCGAAGATACGCCCAATAATTGCCCCAACACCAAGCAACACCATCCCCATGTCTAGAACAGAAATTGAAGATACATACGGTGGGGATGTGCCACATGTTATCACAGCCCCAAAGCCGAATATATCGTCCTCTTTATCCTTTCGAGGAGATAGTTGGTCCACAATACCGCCCACAGACTCGAAGAATAAACCAGCTGATATTAATGCCATGATGTCAGGATGATCATTTATGAAAATGCCCTTGCTCAATTGTTTGATGATGAGGTTCGTTTGTTACTAACCGGTTACCACATTTGGCGGTTAATCACCTTTGCTTGTTATAATGGTATTTGTTGTTGTAGCTTTTATTTAGTTAGTGTATTTGGTATGCTTTTTGTTTTATATATCTTCAATTTTTTCATGTAGGCTAAGTATGATGTTTTATGACTACCCTCTATATTCATTATTTACATGACATTTTGATCCGACTTTGATATATTCATCTTCAGATGAAACCTTAGTTTTTTTTTCTCTCCATGATTCTTTATTTTTTGTCTCTACATTTGCGTCTGGCAAATCTGTGATCAATCTGTGATTTTTTTCTTCTTATTCCTATGCTTTTTTCAAAACAGAACTTAAAAACGGATGTGCAAACCATCTTATGATATTCTATTGAGAAGAAGAACGGCTAAGTTGGGGAACATTTGTTGAAATCATTTTTTTTGCTGAAAACCAACTAAAACAGTGTTTGAAAGGTGTTAAACACCCAAATGACCTATCTTTTCAATGTACATTAAAAACTTGAAATAATCTCAGTATGCCGAGTTAACTGTCTATTCTTGAATATTCAGCTTCTGAGTCGCTCAGTTATCAGCATGTATAACAACTCTAGTTCTCCAATTACGTCAAGGAGAAATTATAGTGAGGAACAAGACTTCAAAATTTCAAGTATATTTCGTATAATATCACTTCTAAGGGCACCAAAGCAAATTTCGTGTTGAGATACTGTTAGGACCAGATTTCTGGTCTAAATATTGTTAATTGTCTATTGGTTTTTACTAAATAAATCCTAACTGTTATTAATAACTAAGACAGGATTGACAGGTTCCAAGTACCAGTTGCAACCTCAGTTACAACCTACTAAGTTAGTTGTATTAGGTTTCAAGTACTGGTTGCAACCTAAGTTACAACCTGTGGTGACAGGTTTCAAGTACCAGTTGCAACCTCAGTTGCAACCACAGTTCAACCTGCTGTTAAAACAGAATTCTGTCTTGTTTCATTATTCTACATTACTACTTGTTTGATGCTAATCATTTGTTTTAAAGAATGTAGGATATATTCTCATAAGGTCTTAAACGTGTATATGTGTTTATTGAGAATATTAATGTGTTAAGGAAAGATGTTTTATAGAAGATATAAAGAGATTAGTTTATAAGGTTGTGTTTCCTTTTAATATATATATCTCTATTCTTATGCTTGTCCTTATCACTTGTTGCAATCTTTTGATTCTTATATTATTCAGTAAAGATATGTATAAAGATTGATTGATATGTGGAGTTAAATGTTTCATATGTTTATGAAAAGATATTATCTTTAAAAGATCATATCTTTATATGTTTCCTTTCAAAGGAAAAGATTAACTCCTACTTTCAAGTGTGTTACTAAACAGGTATTAATCAAAGATGATTAGAGTCAATCCATGCTGAAGAATCTCGTGATACTTGGAGAGATTGAAGCTAATCAACCAAGTCAAAAGCAATCAAAAGATATTGAAGATAGAAGATTGTTTTTACTTGTTTATATACTTAGTAACCTAAGCTTGTAAAGGTGTGTGTTCTAAATTATAAAGAACTTATTTTCTAGAGAGAATACACGTGAGCTTTAAAAAGAAAAACAATGGTGGGATGCCATTGATTTATAAGTGATAGTTATAGAGTAGGAGCAATATAGTGATAGGCAGAAAAACATAGAGGGAGTCTAAGTTTTTCATTAAGACTTGAGTCATATATTGTAAGCTTTTTATAATATCATAATCTGGGTAAGTGCCCCGGAGACGTAGCCTAGTTAGGTGAACTCCGTTGTTAAATGTGCGTGTGAATTATTTCCAAGTACATTTAATTTTAAAACAGTTTCTGTCCATTAATACACTTGGTTCCAACTGCAGTTCCAACCTCACTTGAAACCTTATACACTTGGTTCAAACTGCAGTTCCAACCCCACTTGGAACCTTACTGCAAAACTGCATCTAGAACAACGGATAGGAATTTCATTTGGTATCAGAGCTTCACACTAGATCTTACTTAGTGTGGATCCTGTGTTCTAGTAACAATGGACTTAATGAGGGAAGGAAACGCCTTCAACAAACCTCCATTGCTTGAAGGAGGAGTAAACTATGGAGTATGGAAAATTAGAATGAGGTCCTTCATCAAACAGCAGAATGAACATGCATGGAAGACTGTTATGTATGGATGGGAGGCTCCAACTACCATGGATAATGAAGGAGAACTGATTCTCTTACCTGAAGACAGATGGTCTGCTGAAGAAGACAGAAAATCAAGTGCCAACTCAACAGCCATAAACTTGATTTTTGCTGGTGTAACTCTCAGCGTATTCAGGTATATCTCTCATTGTGAAACAGCTAAAGAAGCATGGGATATTTTGCAAGTTACTTTTGAAGGAACAACTAAAGTAAAAGCTTTCAAACTTCAACAGTTAACTACCCAATTTGAGAACTTAAGAATGGAGGAAGATGAAAACATTGAACAATTTAATGGTAGAATCTGCCACATTGCTCATCAAGCTGGAACATTAGGTGAAAAATACAGTGATGCTAAGCTTGTTAAGAAAACTCTTAGGTCACTCCCAGAAAGGTTTGAAATTAAGGTCACAGCTATTGAAGAATCAACTGACTTAGATAATCTTAAACTTGAAGAACTCATAGGAAATCTTAGTACACATGAACTGAAATTCTTCAAACATAAAAGACCAGAAAAGGGAATAGCATTTCAAGCTAAGAAATCTGAATCTAATACCTGTGATAAAATAAGTGATGAAGAACAACTAGCTTTCTTTGCAAAAAAGGTGTACAAGAAGTTTTATAAGAAAAAGGAGGATGATACTGGTTCATCTAAAAACTTTCAGAAAAAGGATAACCAGTTTAAGACAGAGTCTAGATTCAATAATAACTCTACAGGAAAGTGGAATTCCAAAGAAAAGGATAACAAAGAATACAAATCTAAAGAGATTCAGTGTAGAGAATGTAAAGGTTTTGGTCATATTCAGGCTGAGTGTGCAAACACTTTAAAAAGAAACAAAAATGCTTATATAACCACTCATAGTGATAGTGATTCTGAGAGTAACAGTGATGAAGAGGATGGTTCAAATTTTGTTAATTTCATGGGAATAATCACTGAAAAAGAACTTACTTATGAAAGTGACTGTGAGCATGTTTCAACCCCAGTTACAACTGCCTGTGAAACATATAGCAGTGATGAGGAAGAGCCCTCTGATGAAAACATTACTAAGCAATACCTTGTTCTGTATGAAAAGTATAAAAGTCTGAGTAAACAATGTTTGATCATAAGCAAGCTGAATGTTGATCTAAAGGATGAGGTCAAAAATCTTACTGAGAAGCTTAAATTACAACTGGCTGAACTTACTGAAACTAAAAAGATAATAAAATTGCTGAATGTCTCTGCTTCAGATAAATTAGATGACATGCTGTCATATTCTAGAGGATCCAAAGATATCAGTGGTCTAGGGTACTATGGTGGTAAGAGTACAGGAAAAACTACTTTTATTGAAGCTGTTGCTAAAGCTAAAACTCATGATTTTGATCACAAGGTTAGAAGCTCAGTTGCAACCAGAGTTGCAACCAGGAATAAAACGCAGGTTTATGTAAAGAAGGTTGGAAGCTCAGTTACAACCAAAGTTGCAACCATGAACAAACTGAATAACTTTAGGTTGAAATTGTGCAATTTTTGTAAAAAACCTGGTCATTCTGAAGTCCAGTGTTATTTAAAAAGGAACAGAAAGTACATTTCCCAGAAAACCTGGTTGGCTTCTGTCAATAAAAATTTGAAATGGGTTTGGAAAGTTAAAGAAAAAGCAATCTTAGTTGCTAACAACAAAGCTGTTATCAACTCTTTGAATGCTGTTACTTCTAATGATTGGTATTTTGACAGTGGATGCTCTAAGCATATGACAGGTACTGCAAGCCTCCTAAAAAATGTCACCATTCTTACAGGTAACACTGTTGTGTTTGGAGGAGGAGATACAGGTAAAATTATTGGTAAAGGTACCTTAAACAAACCTGGAATGCCTGATATTGAGGATGTTTTTCTTGTAGATGGTCTAAAAGCTAATCTAATTAGTATCAGTCAACTCTGTGATAATGAAATGACTGTTAAATTTGACAAAGAAAGGTGTCTAATTACTAATCTTAACAATGATTTAATCATGACTGGAGTTAGATCAACCAACAGTTGCTATGTGTTTGAAAAAGCTGAAAAAGAATTGCCTCAAAGTAGGTGTAATCAAGCTATTACTAATAATGCAGATATTTGGCATAAAAGGCTTGGGCATGTGAATTACAAAACTTTAGATAAGCTTGTTAAAAAAGAGTTGATAAGAGGAATTCCTAAACTCAGTGCTAAAACTCAAAGTGTCTGTGGTGATTGTGCTATAGGAAAACAAACCAAAAGTATACACAAAAGTACTAGTCTAATCTACACTAAAAGAGTCTTAGAACTTCTTCACATTGACTTGATGGGTCCTATGCAAACTGCCAGTATAGGTGGTAAGAAGTACATTCTAGTAGTTGTAGATGATTTCTCTAGATACTCTTGGGTAGTGTTCTTAAAGGATAAGTCTGAAACTTTTGAACTATTCAAAACTCTGTGCTTAAAACTGCAAGTTGAAAAAGGTTCCACTAGTGGTAATATTGCTAGGATTAGAAGTGATCATGGAACTGAATTTGAAAATATCAGGTTTAAAGAATTCTGCAACTCCTTAGGAATATGTCATGAGTTCTCTGCTCCTAAGACTCCACAGCAAAATGGCATAGTTGAAAGGAAAAATAGAACCATTCAGGAAATGGCTAGAGTAATGCTTAACTCTAAGAAACTTGCCAATAGATTTTGGGCTGAAGCTGTTAATACTGCCTGTCATATAGTTAATAGAGTTTATATTACTAAAGGTACTTCCATGACAGCTTATGAAATATGGAAAGGTAGAAAACCCAATGTAAAGTATTTTCAAGTGTTTGGATGTGTTTGCTATATTCTCAGAGATAGAGAGCATCTTGGTAAATTTGACTCTAAAAGTGATAAAGGGATTTTTCTTGGTTATGCTCAGAACAGTAGAGCATTTAGAGTCTTCAATCAAAGAACAAACTGTGTTATGGAATCTTATAATGTGTTATTTGATGACCTAAAAACTGTTGATGAGATTACAGGTGATAATGAACAGGCTGAGACTACAGAAAAAGAGAAAGAAGAAACACAACAAACTGGAAGTCCCAGAGTGGTTGGAAGTCCAGTTGCAACTGAGGTTACAACTGAGGTTGGAACTGAGGTTGGAACCACAGTTGAAACCCAAAATGCTGCTGAATCTGAAGAAGAAGAAGAAGAAAGTTCTCATGCTCAGTCAACTAGCAGGCCTCGCTATGTAAGGACTCAGAAAAATCATTCTCTTGACAATGTCATAGGAGAAGTTACTTCAGGTATGAAAACCAGAGGTAAAAGAAATAATGTTGTTCACTTTGCTTGTTATATCTCTCAGTTAGAACCTAAGAATATAAAAGAAGCTCTAGAAGATAGTGAATGGATTTTAGCTATGCAGGATGAATTGGCCCAATTTGAGAGAAATGATGTATGGACTTTAGTACCCAGACCTTCTAATAAAAATGTTATAGGAACTAAATGGATTTTTAGAAATAAAAGTGATGAGGATGGAGTGATTATCAGGAATAAAGCTAGGTTGGTAGCTCAGGGTTATACACAAATTGAGGGAATTGACTTTGATGAAACCTTTGCTCCAGTAGCTAGAATTGAATCCATTAGAATGCTGCTGTCTCTTGCATGTCTGTATGATTTTAAACTGTTTCAACTTGACATAAAGAGTGCTTTTCTGAATGGTGTGATTAATGAAGAAGTTTATGTTTGTCAACCTAAGGGATTTGAGGATCCTAACTTTCCTGAACATGTCTATTTGTTGAAAAAGGCCTTGTATGGTCTAAAACAAGCTCCTAGAGCTTGGTATGATAGATTAACCAAGTACTTGATTGAAAAAGGTTTTAACAGAGGGGGAGTTGATAAAACTCTGTTTACTAAGAAAACCACAAAGGACATAATAATTGCTCAAATCTATGTTGATGACATTGTTTTTGGTTCTACTTCTAATAACAGAATAAAAGAATTCATTTCTGACATGAAGAATGAATTTGAAATGAGTGGAGGAGGTGAACTAACTTACTTTCTAGGATTGCAAGTTAAACAGAATGAGAAAGGCATTTTTTTGTGCCAAAGTAAGTATGCAGACAATCTTGTTAAAAAGTTTGGTCTGAGTGAGAGTAAAGAGAAGAGAACCCCTATGAGTACTACCCTTAAACTGTCCAAAAATGATAAAGGTAAAAATATCTGTCCCAGTCTTTATAGATCCATGATTGGAAGTTTGCTGTATTTAACTGCTAGTAGACCAGATCTTTGCTTAAGTGTAGGAGTTTGTGCCAGATATCAAGCAAATCCTTTAGAACCTCATCTTCTAGCTGTCAAAAGAATTCTAAGGTATGTAAAAGGAACACCTCATCTAGGCCTATGGTATTCTAAAGATACAAACCATTTTCTTAGTGGCTACTGTGATGCAGATTGGGCAGGAAACATAGATGACAGAAAGAGTACTTCTGGTGGTTGTTTTTATTTTGGAAATAATCTTGTTTCTTGGTTCAGTAAAAAGCAAAATTGCATATCTTTATCTACTGCTGAGGCAGAATATGTTGCAGCTGGAAGTGGATGCACTCAACTTATTTGGATGAAACAAATGTTAACTGATTACAATGTTAAACAAGAGATATTAACTCTGTTTTGTGATAACAAAAGTGCTATAGATTTAGCCAAAAATCCAGTTCAACATTCCAGAACCAAACATATTGATCTTAGGCATCATTTTATTAGAGAACTAGTTGAAGAAAAGAGCTTAATTTTAGAACATGTTTCAACTGAAAGACAACTAGCAGATATTTTCACAAAGCCCCTTGATACAAACAAGTTTGAATCATTAAGAAGTGACATAGGGGTATGTCATTATCAATCTAATTGAATACTTTTGCTAAATATGTCTGTATTGAGTATCTTTAATAAGTTTTATTTCTAAGGTTAAAGTCTTATTTTGAGCTATGATGTTTTTGTCTTGAAAAAGCCGCTTTTTTGGTGTCTCAAAAACAGATGTGAGGTAACTTGTCCTTAAAAACCTCTCTGGTAATAGAGTTGCTAGCACAAAGTGCAATTTTATATGATGGTTGCAAGTTCAGTTGCAACATCAGTTGAAACCTCACACTCTCTATAGTTGGTTGGAAGTTCAGTTGCAACATCAGTTGAAACCTTGTGTTAAAAATACTGGTTGCAAGCTCAGTTGCAACATCAGTTGAAACCTTGTGTTAAAAATACTGGTTGCAAGCTCAGTTGAAACATCAGTTGAAACCTCAGTCTCTGTTATAGCTGTCAAGACAAAGTCTTGTAAAATTTTGACATCACTTATACTCTTTCCTTGCTGAGGTCATCAAACTAGTTTTTGTGTAGAAATAAAAACGGATTTGCTCATTTTAAGCTCCTAAAATTTAATCTTTATTAGTGTTATTCTTTGATAAACATATTTTCGTGAGTAAATTGCTAGATTTCTTTTGTTCTCCTAAAAGCTAGATATCTGTTTAAGTTTTGTTTTTATCTTGAATCAAGTCAAATTTCCTTAAAGCTTCAATGTTTGATTTTTCAAATTTTGGATGAATATGTTTTGAAAAAGGAATGTTTATCTGTTTAATTGGCTGAAGTTATCTTATTGCCAACTGTTTCTTGCGTAATCTTAGTATGATTTTCTTTTAAAATCTGTTGATAAAATACTTCCTATGTTTAAGCCTAAATTTGCTGCTTAATTGATTTGCATGTATCTATTTCCAATTTCAAAAAGATATGGTCTTTATTGCTATTTATACAAACATCTTTTTACTATCCAAAATCAATTACTTTTTACAGAATAACTCTCTCTCTCTCATCTCTGTAAAACCCTAGGCTTGCTGTAGAAACCCACTGCAAGGTTCTAAGTAAGGTTCTAACCCCAGTTGCAACCATGTCATCAATCCCTTCTAAAAATCCCAATTCTGATGATGATTGCACCCTCAGAGATTTTATGAATAAATCTCCATCACGTCAAGGTTCCAAATCAAAGGTAAGTGAGTCTTCCTCACCCAAAATTAAGCGCACTAAGAAGCGTGCTAGAAGGAATTTTGATAATGACCCTGTTACTGCTAAGTTTGAGTATGTTCCAACAAACAATAATGTTGATCCTCGTTTCTGGAGTAGGACAACATATAGGAGGTTTAGAGGAATGGCTAGTAAAGAAATTCTGTGTGAAAGAAGGCTTAATTTAGTTAGCTATCCTCACATACAGGTGTATGTTGAGAAATTACTCTCTGCTGTTGGATTAGCCAAAACTGTTTGTTATGCAGACTCCTATTACCCTGCTGTTGTTAAAGAATTCTATTCCAATTTAAGCAGTGGTGTCTTTGAAGAGGGTAATCCTAAGTATGGAAGAGTGTTTTTGAGAGGTGTAACTTTGGATTTCACACCTAAGTTGATTAATGACTATCTGTGTTGTCCCAGTCCTACTATAGACAACAATGCTGAACCAGATTTAGAAATTCTAGCTTTAATTCTAACTGGAAAGAACAATAGGTTTGATGGTCATTCCATCAAAACATCCTCTCTCACATTAAGTGCTGCTGTGTTGCACAAAATTGCTAGGTTTAACTGGACACCCACCAAACAATCTTCCAAAGTCAACAAAGATATGGCTATTTTTCTATACAGGATTATGTCTTCACTACCCATCAACCTTGGCCTTCATATCTTTAATCTTATAAAGGAATTTAGTGATGATAATTCACCTTCCATTCTGCTTCCTTTCCCTTGCCTCATATCTAGTATACTTCTGGGCCAAGTCTCTTCTATGCATAGAGATTCTCCCATTAGTGTCACTCATGAACCAATCACAGATTGTCCCTCTGCTCTTTATATTTCTGCCAAACTACTGAAGGAAGGACATGTCAATGACATTTCTGGGGACAAAGGGAAAGAAAAGGAAGAAGAACCTTCATCTGCTCCTTCAGCAAAGAAGAAAGGAGTAAAGTGGTACTTACTCCAGAAGCTGGCTTATAATCAAGAAAGGAGAGCTGAATTGGATGCTGATGATTATCAAATCAATAAGCTGCTGGTGGACATTATTGAGAGTGAGGATGATGATGATAGTGATGGTGTCTCAATCAGCAGTGAGGATGACAATGAAGAAGATGAAGAAGTGGTCAGGCAGAATCCTCTAAGAGAAAGACCCCCACAATGTGATATTCCAAGTGACTAATTCCATTGGTTGCTGACAAATAGGGGGAGTGAAGTTTGAAGTTTATGCTTTTTGTTTTATGTTTTGTTTCATTTTGATGTTTTCAAGACTTTAATCTGTTTTTCAATTCTGCTGTATTAAGACAAGTTTATGCCTGTTTGGCTTTAATCATTCTGCAATTTCTTTCTGCAAATATCTTGATATCTTGTTGAAGTATGAAAGCTTTAAACTTGAAACAGGTCTGAAAACTAATTGTGTGCACATACATTGTGCTTATATATTTTGCCTGCAATTCTAACATACAGGGGGAGCTTACTGATATGGAATTTGCAGGTGGTTGGGATGATTTATAAACTTTATTGATTTGTCAAAACCAATGACAAAGGGGGAGATTGTTAGGACCAGATTTCTGGTCTAAATATTGTTAATTGTCTATTGGTTTTTACTAAATAAATCCTAACTGTTATTAATAACTAAGACAGGATTGACAGGTTCCAAGTACCAGTTGCAACCTCAGTTACAACCTACTAAGTTAGTTGTATTAGGTTTCAAGTACTGGTTGCAACCTAAGTTACAACCTGTGGTGACAGGTTTCAAGTACCAGTTGCAACCTCAGTTGCAACCACAGTTCAACCTGCTGTTAAAACAGAATTCTGTCTTGTTTCATTATTCTACATTACTACTTGTTTGATGCTAATCATTTGTTTTAAAGAATGTAGGATATATTCTCATAAGGTCTTAAACGTGTATATGTGTTTATTGAGAATATTAATGTGTTAAGGAAAGATGTTTTATAGAAGATATAAAGAGATTAGTTTATAAGTTTGTGTTTCCTTTTAATATATATATCTCTATTCTTATGCTTGTCCTTATCACTTGTTGCAATCTTTTGATTCTTATATTATTCAGTAAAGATATGTATAAAGATTGATTGATATGTGGAGTTAAATGTTTCATATGTTTATGAAAAGATATTATCTTTAAAAGATCATATCTTTATATGTTTCCTTTCAAAGGAAAAGATTAACTCCTACTTTCAAGTGTGTTACTAAACAGGTATTAATCAAAGATGATTAGAGTCAATCCATGCTGAAGAATCTCGTGATACTTGGAGAGATTGAAGCTAATCAACCAAGTCAAAAGCAATCAAAAGATATTGAAGATAGAAGATTGTTTTTACTTGTTTATATACTTAGTAACCTAAGCTTGTAAAGGTGTGTGTTCTAAATTATAAAGAACTTATTTTCTAGAGAGAATACACGTGAGCTTTAAAAAGAAAAACAATGGTGGGATGCCATTGATTTATAAGTGATAGTTATAGAGTAGGAGCAATATAGTGATAGGCAGAAAAACATAGAGGGAGTCTAAGTTTTTCATTAAGACTTGAGTCATATATTGTAAGTTTTTTATAATATCATAATCTGGGTAAGTGCCCCGGAGACGTAGCCTAGTTAGGTGAACTCCGTTGTTAAATGTGCGTGTGAATTATTTCCAAGTACATTTAATTTTAAAACAGTTTCTGTCCATTAATACACTTGGTTCCAACTGCAGTTCCAACCTCACTTGAAACCTTATACACTTGGTTCAAACTGCAGTTCCAACCCCACTTGGAACCTTACTGCAAAACTGCATCTAGAACAACGGATAGGAATTTCAGATACAGGTTCTGAGAACAACCAAATAAACAAACTATTAAGGGGGAAATGCAAAGACGAGAAATATACATATCCAAGAAAAGTACCTTCTGGTTCTCTCTTTTTTGGAAGATGATTACAGTTAACACACAATATCGTGGTGACAAGAATACCTCTTTCATTCAAAATCTATCATATCTGCTATTATGTTGCACATGATAAATTAAACACTGTAGTATATGCTTGAAATTTTTCAAATTTTTCATAGGACTTAAACTAAACACTCCATCCCAGGATTTTCTTACTTTAAAAGATAAAAAATGTTCTCACTAAAATAAAGAGGGCAGCGATAACTTTCAATGACAAAGTTAGTGAATGCAGTCAGCAGATCATGTTTTCCCATCTTTTGTCTACTCATCCCAAAATCAGGAAACGTATTAAAATCAACTTAAGGTTATTCAGAATAAAATATAACGCCGCAGTTGCCTGTTGGTAAAAAAGAATAAAGAAATCAATGATGACTGGGTTTGTTTGTTTCAGTGTGTGTGTGTGTGTTTTACTTGATTTCCAAGTAGAGGTAAAAGGTGTGGTATCTCAATGTGTCATTTTGTCAACTCAAATGTAATTCCTGATACAAGGTAGTAGGTACCAACCAAAATAAAAGGAAAATTCAAAAGTTTCAAATTGCCTTGTCACAAAAATGACCTCATACGAAATTTAGAAGAAACTTACTGCGAAAATCCCTGGTATATTAAACAATCTTAATATGAGTCACATGATAGTATATAAACGTACGCAGCCTCCCTTCCAATAGCCCAAAATATACATAAGAAAGGGCATGAAATTTTCCTCTGAACCAATTTCTTCATTTATCAGCTTATGCATAGTTTTCTTTCTGTCCCTAGTCTATTTCTGTTATAAAAATATATTTAAATTTTCGTTTTTCCATCTCTTTGTGTTCTTTTTGTCACACTGCATATTATTCTATTCGATTTTTACCCGAACCAATAGTGCTTACGAAGATAAACACGACTGGTCCTCTTGTTTTCTAAACTTTGAATATCATGAGGAAAATGAACAAACAAACCATATCTATGTTATCAAAGCAGAAACTTGCAAGCACACAGATATTGATGATACGTATGAAGATTCATACAATGATGATAAATATTACGGTTCAGATGGTTACGAAGAAGAAGATTACGATGACTATGGAAGCGATGAAGTTGGTTGGCTAGATGATGATGATGATGATAAGAATGAAAAGTTTAACGGTGTTGATAATAATGATAAAAAGTTAAATGATACCGATGATGATTTGACTAGTAGAATTGAGATGTTCATAGCAAAAGTTGTAGCAGGATGGAAAGAAGAGTTGGTGAGAGATGAAGAAGAGCATGGCTACTGCTCTGTTGGAACTGGTTTATTCTTTGTATAGATCTTTGTTTTTCTTAGAACCAAAACCACCACCTTTTTAGTTGGATATTGGTATCTGTAGACTGCAAGTTACAAAAAATAGGGTGAAACTTAGCATCTGAGTCGCGTCGAAACCTATTATTCTGTATATACTTTTTCTCTCCCCCCTTTTCCCTGTCAAACATGATATAAGGAATAAGGTAAAACTATTCAGGTTCTGTAAATTTCTGTGTTGTAAATATCAAAATATGGGTTTCAGTCTCATTTTTAACGATTCCCGTACATAATGTCAAACAACTTGGGTCTTTATGTTTTGCATTGTTATCATAATTATTTTGTCTCCTCAATTATGTTACATGTTGCATTATAAGATTACTATTCGCAATAACGAACACTAATGTAATTGGCTTTGAACAGACAAAATTAAAAAAAGAACAGAAAAATTGTAACAAAAAAATTCTTGAAAGCCTACAGATCTGAATTGGGTATATCCAGCAAAAATCACAAGCTCTATACAGAGGTAGCAAACCATAGATTTTGGAGTCAGTGTAGTTAGACCTTCACCAATTTAAGTATATCTTGAAGATTAACGATTGAAATGATAGGGAAGAAAACTTTCAAAGAGTATTTTGAGTTTCTGAGTTTTCATACTAATCATATTATATAATAAAACAAGCATAACAAACAAAAAGAAAGCATAGGATGAGTCAACTCGGACTTCCCTTGATTTAGAAAAAAAAAACCGCTTAGACCGAGCTACGAAATAGTTATTATTGTTGGGAGTGAAGTGAACTGTACTTTAATATCACATTGTGTGTCCATTGTAATGAAAAAGCTGTCGTAGATACAAATAATGAACAATCACACAGGATTCTGGGAAATAAAAGCTGGGACGGCGGTAGGTATTATTTCAGCCATATTTGGTCGCATTAAAAGGTGTTGAGTCATCAAAAAATTGGTATAATCTTGCCATTGTGAGACTCAAGAAAAAAAATACTCACTTAAGCTGCTTGTTACTCAAAGACCTCATTGTCACATTTGGGTGAAAAAAATGAAGATTCACACATACAAATATAAGATATAGACATTAGTCACTGGGCATACATAATTTGATAAAGTGTAACAGTTTGGCGCCTTGGGGATAAAAGAAAAGATTATAAAAAGGCTGTCGGGCTACAACTTTTACATTAATAAATTTAGCTTATTTAGGCTAGGTTAAAAGCTGGGTGTATACAGCTCTAAAATTCTAACTTTATTCAGACCAGAAATACAGAAAAGGTAGTTGTGGTAAACCGAATGCATTACTCCATATAAGAAAGAAGGAAAAAAATTGGACTTAAAAGCGGTGATCAAGCAAACATTTCTTTCTGTTTGATTCACAGACACATCAAACTGCATTTCTGTGAAAACTTAAATCAATGAATCACGTATAGCTAAATATTACTACTGGTACAAGAATATTGGTACTCTGCTTGTTGGGACAATACTTAAACACACAGAGTTGAATATTACGAATCATAAACATTACCATTCTCAGAATTTATAGGCGAAACTGAATATATGGATTGGTGTGTTCTCCAATATGGTAAGCTCATAAGCATTTTTTTAACCAGAATACCACAATAAGCTTCCCACTCGCTAATAGCAGCAAAAAGGCTGGCTGAATTGAATTTGCAAACTAAATCTTCCACACAGCCAAAAAATGACTCTGTAAGTAATTGATCTTTTAAATATGTATGTCTCAACATGTTGATATTATCCCTTTGTGATTGGGATAATAGTGAGACCACATTTGGTTTTTTTCTAATCTCACAACCATTAATCTCCGAGTTCTTCCAACAGTAAAACTGAACCACTTGAAGGACATGCAATATGTTTGTAAATTCCTGATCAAATAGCTCATCTTCCTTTGTTAGTATCCTCAATGGTTCCATTAATATCTCTGAAATTTCAGTGGACGGAAAATCTAATCGTGCAGAATAAAGGTCAAAACCAAGAGCATGTAGTCTTGCATATCGAACGTCAAACCCTGACCCACAAGTTGAACCTTGGTTGGTAGAAAACCAATACATGTTACTGGGTGCCGGCAAGGGCAAAGCTGGAAATAGTTGGGTTTGGGCAAGAAAATTAAGGAGCTTTGAATCTTCATCGTGGGACCCATCACGGGTAAACCATAACGTTAGTGTAAGTCTCTCGCCATCAACGATCTCATCAACAGAATGAATATTCCTACTATCAGCTGTGTACATTAAAACATCCTAACAAGATGCGAAAGAGATATGAGTGATAATAATAGAGAATATCCTAAATATGACTAATTCAAAAAGTAATTCAAATTAATTCCCTTCCCAGTTTTTTTTTTAAGTTTACCCAAGTTATAAAAACATATGCAACAAGACAGGTATTGCTCAAAGAGAAAATTGTAGCGAGGTGCACATATAGAGCTTAAAGATTACTTCTTTCATGCGGCTAATCTTTCTTGAAGTGAGGTGAGTTTGGGTATGTTACTTGGATATACTATTCGGTTATGTTAACACCACCGCTGTAAAAGCATTGAACCTAAGTAGCATAAGCAAACAGTAATCCGACTAGCATACCCATACAGACCTTTTTTGACAATTAAGATTTTTAGACGCAGTAATTTTAAATTTAAGACCAGAATACGCACGTAAAGAAAATAGATCTCCTCACAAAAATGCACTTCAAGATGAGGAAACAAAAATGCGATGATCACATCGCTGTTCTGGTGTATCACCCATGTGTTCTACTCAACAAAATAAATGTAAAACATTCGTATAAGAAATTACTCACACCAGCCATTGGCACAATAGTTGAAGGGTCTGAGTCCTGAAAGTGAAACAACCCCCCTCTGAAATCTTTATCATAACTATTCAGATAACAAACTACCGCAAAATCCCTTTGTTTTAGATAAGGTCTGTTATCATCGCTGTGCCATCCAATACTCGATCCTTTAGTCCAGCTAATTAAGCCAGTAAATTCAACAAAAAGCTCGAATTCACAACCAAAAAACTCCTCAACCTTGTCTTTTAGCCTCTCTCGTATAGGAACAAAAGGCATGATAAAATGAGCACAGTTAGTGGCTATGAGGTGAGATAAAGTCGTCGAGAATACGTTCTGTCTGTACCCAACAGTGCCACAACTCTTGTGTATGAACTCTAGCTCCTTACAAATATCTAGCGACAAAAAATTGGGGATGAGGAGTCGAGGATGATCACTTTTCGCCATTTATCTAGTGCTTATAGTCCCCCTGTTAAGATTATATAGTTATTAGTTCAGTAGTTTGTTCAGTTAGTTACTTCTTAGACATTTGTGCATAAGTACCCATTGTGTTTGACCAATTTACAATCTTTTGGTTTTTATGCGGGGGCGAAACGGTATAATCAGGTTTTCCGTAAAATACATAGTATTTTTTCCTCAATACACGATTGATATAGACTACTTTCGTCTCCACCTAGTTCCCATTCGGTTAGACATTTGTGTATAAATATTCAATATAGGCCATTACTATAAAACTTGACGGATTTTAAAACATACAGTTCATAATTTACATTCCAGTGGTATTTCTCTCTATCTATTTTGTATCGATTACCTCTAATCACCGAACTCGACACCCGAAAAATAAGAATTTATCTAAATGTTTGGCAAAGTTAGCAGTCACTGACTACATCATTCTTAAGTCTACAACTTAAAATGCAATTAATAATACTATAAAATTTAAACCTTTATGTTATGCTACATAATGAAACAGAATTTGATGGAATTGGTATAAAGATGCAATTTTTATAACATGATGATTGTTGGTAATTTAAAGAATATTAAATTAATTAGGAAAAAAGGTTAACATCAAAGAGAAACTGTGAATTTATAAAATCCTATCAATAAAATATAAGCATATTAACAACAAAAGCCAAAGTAAAAGGACAAAGGTTAGAAAATTACCAGCAAAAAAAGTTGGGTAATGTTAATTAAACTGATTAAGCACTGGATGGCAGAGAAAGAGAGAGAATGTGAAAGAGATTCAAAAATTTATAAACTACCCCAAAACTCTAATTTTATTATAATTAAGAACCCCCTATATAATATAAATGGCCAGTTATACCCCTAATTATAAATTTTATACAGACTTTTTTTTTTTTTTTTAATCTTTATACAGACTTTTTGTTTACGAATATTAGTATGATTTTATGATTTTTATCGGTTAGTACCATTTTATATAATGTTTGTTATCATGAGATAGTTAACTGCTCTTTTTGACATCTTATTTTTTTTTAATTATAATTGGTTCTCTTGTACAATTCTTGCCATATATGTTCTACCTAATTTCTGTCTCGAGTCTCGATGCATTTCATTAAACTACTTCAAATAGTGTTTAACATAAAAGTGGGAATTGTTATCATCTTACCTTTGTTTTTTGTTTTTTAAAACATAATTACAACGATCAATATAATAGCACTGATAAACAAAGTAAAAAAATACATAATACGAAATCAACTATTTATTAACTTGGCATTTTCCAAAATCGCTCTGATGGATCCAATCCGTTTACAAGCCACCATTCTAGTATCGGAATAAAAATACATGGAATGCATCGTACCCAAGAGTATGAGGCGGCCCACAGGCTCAACAAGTGTGTCCAAAAGTTATTCACTTTGTCTACTTTTTCAATTTTTCAATTTTTGACTTTTTCTAACACCTGTAGACAATCTCTTTCAATTGCTTCTCACCTCCAATGTGCACTTATCGAGCGAGAGTTCAAAGATTTAACAAGTATTTTGCAGTCCGACCTTATAATCACATCACTCCATCCATGTTTAATGACCAAGTCGCAAACCAAAAGACAAACGCAAAGTTCCCCTCTAAGAACATCGATATCCTCAATACGTTTAGTACTTGCAGTAATTAATTTACCTTGAGTGTTTCGAGCTATAACTGCATCCACAGTAAAGTCACTCCGAATTGTCGTGTCTCGTTCGATTATGATTGTACTAGGTCCACACCGGTTTTTTAAGCTATTCTCCTTGTGTTTAAGTCGCACTTGCCTACTCGACACAACAAACTCAATGGAAGAAGTACCGGCTAAAATCGATTTCTTTAGTTCTTGTACAGTTTACATGCTGAGCTCTTTGGATAATATGTCGCGGGCACTCTACATTCTATCCATTAGAACAACTGCAAATCTTTGAAATTATGTGACGTACTTGTTAAATATTGCTAATGTTGCGTGTGGGTCTACCAGTACGGATACGAGTTCATCCGGCGAAGCATCATTAACTCGTTCAATGTAGTTGATCCATTTAGAGTCCAATCAAATGGATTCCGCAACTTTAGCATCTTACGGTTGTTATGTGTATATGTGTTTTACAATTCAACATCATGTATTTTAATTTTTTTTACGGAAGTTTTTCGTCTTTACTCGCAATGACATACATGATATGCCAAGTGGCCCATACGAAGAACATAACAACGCTTTGTATAACTTAACTATAAGTCATTTTTTTTTTTTTACAAAATTATCGGAGAAAGTCATCTTCTGTTGGTTTGGGATGCATATATTTCATGAATTCGAAATTATGAGCAAAATGTTGAATTTACTGTAGCATAATAGGTACATCCAATCGAATGGAAAAAATCAAAATATATATACAGTATAATGATTGGAAAACGGATGTCTGTTTGCTTTTTGTCTTTTATACTAATGTTACTTAGAACTCTGATTGATCTCTAATAGACATAATTATTTTGGTTCAGATATATCTGAATAAACATGATCACAAACATGCATGTATTATATATATCAGAATCGTATGCCTAAAACAAAACAATATTATGGCAGAATGAAAAATTTATAATCATCACAGAAGTAGCTAGGTATGTACAAGACATCAACAAACTCGATAAAAGAAGTTGCTTATTTACTACTACATGACTAACATTAAAACTTAATACTTATAAATTGATCTAAATTAAGCAGAACACGCATATGTTTTGTGAGTTGAAGAATAGTGTCATTGGATCATGATGAGGTATATATATAGAAGCTATGACTCATAAGTGTTTTCTGCACAAGTAGAAATTCCTCGAGCCCAAGTTTATTAGTTTCTCCTCTGCCTTCAAACCTGTGTAAAAATTAAGGTTCAATACAAGTACATATACCTCCATAAAAAAAAAAAAAAAATTGAAGCTAGTGGTAAAAAATAAAATAGGGTGAAAAACATAAACTGAATAATCGACCACTATGCTAATGTATTCAAATTTCAAATAGTTCCAAATTTCGCAATCTTTAAAATTTTATATAACAAGCAAGTCAAATTAAGCACCGTTTCTAGTGGATTTTTGTTGTGCGAAAATAAGATGTACATTCACAAGTTATGATAAAATGCATATCAGGAGAGATGCGAAAGAAGATCGAGTAACATGTTCTTAAAAATATATCTGATAGAATAATTTATATTTCAACATAGCTTTCTTCACGGAATACTAACTATTGTATTACAACGTATAGAGAAGTTTTTCAAATACTATTTTTCTTAGTCTAAGCAAACACTTATATAACAAGGTTGAAAATGATTTAAAACAGTAATATTGTAACTATATATACAAACTATCCATTTCCTTCCAATTTGCAAGTTTGTGAATCATCTACTTACTTTCGAAGGTAAACTGTGAGTAGTGAAGGTCAAACAACAAATGATTCGTCTCTCTCAGCAAAGGACGTCGCTTCTCTCTCACGTATATCTCCAGCACCGCCTTCACTAGCTCTCCGACCGTACTTTCTGGCAACATCAACAATTGCACTGGCCCTAAACTTCCCTCAATATTCACATTAAGAAGCAATTTCGACAGCTTACGCGTACATTCCACAACAATAGGTGACTCAGGAAACCGAACAAGTACATGTTGTGCCTCCATTATAGTCGCTGTCAGAGGAAGCTGGCGGCGACTGAAGTGTAGCGGCCGAGCCATCCTGAAAACAAAATAAAAATTGGAAAAACTACATTTATTTGTTCATGGGTTTTTGTATATATAACTGAAGTAAAAATTTCTTTTTTGTTTCAAAATTTATAAAACAGCATATCGCTAGATTGTTTAATATATAATAGAAACTTGATAGTTAGGTTTATATAGAGGGAGTAGAGGGGTTTAGGCATTTGAATTGTGAGCAATCATATAAGTTTACTTATATCCTCAATTTACCTTAAATACGAGAAAATTAATTTAAAATTGTACACACATAAGTTTATTTATCTATTATCTTAAATATACATGAACTCAAATATCTCTCAAATATAAAGAATCAAAATGTTCACTTATAATTAAAATAATAATTTATCTCTTTTACTATTCTCTTATTTTCTCTCATCTATTTGTATTTTTCACGTATAAATTAATAAAATAATAAAAATATGAGTTGTATAGCTATGATAGATAAATTAATAAGAAAGATGATAATTTGTATAAAGTAACACGTTTACTTATAAGTTGTAAAAATATACTTTTTACTTTAAATATGATAAAACGTATATGATGCGGTTGCTCGGTTAGAGTAGTGGTATCAATCTCTGTATATCATAATGTTTCCATGTTTTATGGAAATTTTGTAAAAAAACATGTGCATCAGTTACCCTCTTAAGTCCTCAAATTAAATTTGAACCAAAACTCTCCTTAACTAACCTTGCCCTAAACAAATAAAATAATAAGAAAATTCTTTCACATGGTCCACATTATCCCTTTCTATTATCTCCACTTCTCCACTACAAAGTAAAAATAATTTAAAAAAAAAGTTAATACAAAATGATAAAATAAATAGTTAGTTAGGATAGGGATGTTAATATAAGTAAGATGAAATAAATTAAATTTAAATAGTTATTCTTAAAATGTAAAAGTGTGTTAATTTAAGATTTTTATTATTTTAGATCTTGGTATGGTTGCTCTAAAGCAATGTCAACACAGTCTATCACTACAAAATAATGTTTGATTTAGTGAGAGTCAAAAGCTGTCACAAGTCTGTCGCAATTTAAAAAGTTGTCACAAATCTGTCGCAAATTGATTAAACTGTCACAAAACCGTCACAAAAACCGTCGCTAATAAGCTCGTAACAAAAAATACCGTCACTAATCCCGTGGCTATTTGAGTTTTTTTTTTTTTAGTGTATGTGACTTGTTATGTAATGACACGTGTTAATGTCACAATGATCATCACGTAGGCTTACGTGAGAATTTTCTACCGATAATGTATTTGGACATTTATTTTCTTGAGGGTGGTGGTGTGTTTCTTCAAGATCAATTATGGAGTAGAACATATCTGGTTAACGAAATAATTGACAGATATGACACGAAAGTTCGAGGAAATTGTAAGCTCGTTGTCTTTTTTTTTGGCTTTCCTTATGTACTACTGTAGTACTATACTATCATTTTCCAATATTGTAATCAGTGCCGAAACCCATAAGAGTATACAAGTGATGTCAAATTTACACAAAAAACAAACGCTGAGAGGAAAATTTTCTTTCATGAGGTGCAAAATCATTATTTTTCAACATATTATAGTGTCACAATACAAAAGATATAAATTTAACGATTATGAAGGGTGTCGTGGCTCTCAATCAATCGACGTCACCAGACTCACCACTTATCTTCCCTTGGGTGCAAATTTAATTATTCAATCATAACATGTTTTTTATTGAAAAATAGGAATTTGGTTTTCAAATGGTTAAGAACTGTAAAGTTTTTAGGAAAACTGTTAACATGACACAAGTGTTTAACCCATAAATCAATACATGCACATCTTCAAGGGTCAAGCTCTAACTGGTTCATCCGTGGTGTTTTCGCAATTACATAATAGATTTTTGATGTGTGTTTGGATTTTGGATTTGGATTTTACCTTTGTTCGGTGATGCAGCCGGTCGATGCAGATGCCATCGCTCTAAAGTTTATCAACCGGTTGAATATTGTTTTGTAACTTTTTTCATGATCAATTTAACACCAGATTGGTTGGGTACGTCGTAATTAATAGAAATTCGTTTTTATTTTGATGGAAAGAAAATATCATATATTTGGTCATATTTTTAAAGTAAATTGCGTATTGGATTCTGCACAATGTTGCAAAAGGTTTTGGTCGTATCATATAACATTACATTTTCAACTCATGCAACAATTTCTTGTGGAAATTTTTTGAGACATAAGGACACGATAGTTTTCCTAGTCTCCTAGCATACCATATCACTCTGTGTTGCATTCCATTGTAGCTAGATTTATTGTACTTCTTTCAAAGAATTAAAAACGTCATAAAAAGATAAACTTACAGACTTACCGCATCTCAAAATTTTCAATTAAACAATTTAAACTATTCTAACAAATTTGTGTTGCTTACATATAAAATTAAACGTATACTACTATCATTTAAATGAACAGTTCGGACTTGACTTTCAAATAAGCACGATTTTAAAGAGAATAATATTATTGATCTTATTTGGACGTAGCCATCTTAGCGCCCATAATAGAGCTGACTTCACTTTGTTTAAAAAACAAGAACCGTAACGGCACTCCGCTCACAAAAATGGAGTTCACCAAACAAACTCTACATTAAAAATATTTTCTTTGTTGTGATACATTGTATGTGGTTGTCCATATTCATGTATCGGTTACATGCATTGTGTATAACCTTTGAGTTTATGACTTATGCCTTTCTAGCTTCTCGCATATACATGTATCTTGTTACACCCCTCCACTATATAAAGGGGTTGTACTCTTCATAGTTTAACACATATTCATACTTGAATAAGACGACTTTACTCTCTCTCCATACATATCTTGATATGTCGATACTTTGCTAATAGTTGTCACACAACACGTTATCGGCACTTTGCTTAACGACAGAATAAAGAAATAGCTAGATAGTTTCATTAGAAGTGAGTATACGGATCTATTTCTTCCTCGACGAGTTAGAAAGAGGGTTTATTGGGTTGCTAGATCACATATCGATCATCCTTTCGTATTTTCGAATTAAGGTACATAATTTCTACTTGTAATAAAACGTAGAAATTGCATGATTAATCATGAATAGAACCGGAAATCTCATGTTTAAGATTTATATCACATGATGGATGTTTTTTTTTATGAAAAATTGCTATTGGAACTCATGTATGTCACGTATAAAACGAGTTATAACTTGTATAGTTAGACACAATAAACTATCGGACCTAAACTGTCACTTTTAGAACATTGGAGGACTAATCTGTAACTAACTGAAACTTTAAGGTCTCTCTGTAAAGCTCCTGCCACTATAGGACCAGAGCTGTAATTACCCTTAAAATGCATATAGTTTCCTGTATTTATACTCGTAGTCCCTGTAGTTACTCCTTATACACAGAATAGTATATATGTACGAATTTACCCAATGTTTTAGTCCGAAAATACTTATTTACATGCAAATGATCTAAGATTTAATTGCTACAACTTCTAAAATTTGTAGAAATCTTGTAGAAAATAACTCTTGCATGATAACATTAATTTCTTGTGTGACATTAACTAATTTAGCCTATTAGCATGCCACCATTTATTGCTTATGAATTGATATAACATATGCGATGTATTAATTACCCATAGAAAATGGCAAAAGTCACACTTTAGTGTTGGATTAAATAATAACTCATGTGGTTTAATATTACTACTCCATGTTAGGACTAGTTTACATGAGTATGGCATGCCTTTATATTACGATATTGTTGAATGCTATTTTATCTTGTCACATAAAAGCCCGTAGACATTTATATGTTACGTGAACTTATAAATTGCCTCGAATTTGAACATTTTACAAGGTATCTCTTTTGAGTAGAAATTTTCCTCAAACTTAAACATTTAGATATAGCTTTTGAGTTGAAAATTTGCGAAATCCGGTATATGTATTCACATTTAAGTTGAAAATTATGAATCTTCCCCAAATAGGCTCACCTATTTGGATACGATGTCTAGGAAAGATAAAGGCGGAAGTCGCTCTCCTAATGAGGTCGGTTTTTAAGTGGCATTCGTGTCCACCCCCCTCACCGTCTTTCCTGGTCGTGTTCAAGCAGAGCTACCGAAAGAGGTTGAGTAAATAATAAGTTCCCCGAGTGTGTTTATATAGGTGTATTTTTCGCCGAATTGGTGTCTCAGTATCGACCTGTCGTTCGATCAATGAGAACCTATTCACAAAAGCAAAACTTGTGTTTTTCGAACCTGCCGTTTCGAAACAAAATTTCTGCTTATGAAAACCATAATAGACATATAAACCTGTCGTTTTATATGATAATTAATCCAGAACTCACAACACATGTTGGATGCCATCTATGATGAGGAAAATTGCAAAACATACTTGCGAAATGATTGTTTAGACGATGATGTTATTTCATCACCACAGTTCGTCACCCTGATGTGTGCGAATGTGATGCCATATTTTTTTTTTGATACCATCTTTGATGAGTCAAACACGAGCTTGTTGTTACTCATAAGATGAAGGCTAAGGCGTTGATTTTATTCCGCCGCCACATTTGAGACGTGATGATGTCTATGGTGAACAAATGTCTGAAATTGACATATTGGAGCAATCCTTCACCAAAATACTAACTTGGAAATTGTATTCCTTAAGCAGTATCGTGAATTTATATTCACCATGTTTCTTTATCACCCATATGTTATTGGATAAGAAAATTACCCCGGTGAGTAGTTTTAATCCTATTGGGTCAATGACGAATTGTTTGCCTGATATTAATTCTCTTCGTGTACATTTTTTTTCCACGAATCGAGAACCGAGACAAGTGTTATTTGTCTCGAACTGTCGCGATCCCGATGAATCGCCTAGCCAAGCAAGATTTTAGACAATCGTCAAAATCGAAAACCTGTGGCTCCATGACAGTAATTGAAAGGAATAATATGGACCGTTGTCACAAAGCAAGAGATAATGCTCAAGGAGCTAACTCTATGCTATAAAGACAAAGGTCATGCACGGTTACTCCTTAAATAGTTCACAACTATTATAAAAGGTGGAAAAACCGATGCTAATGTGGTTAAAGTTAACTGAAAGGAAACTCTTGATACCCCCGATTTTGTGGCTCAAATGAGTTTGATACCTTTCTTTATTGATTTTGATAAATCATTGAGCCATTTTTTTCGCTCATCTGGATTATGTTTTTCCATTTGGATTATGATTTTTCCATTTGGACATACTTTCGGATTATGGTTTGCCTGTTTACGAAATTTCTCGAAATAATTTAAAGTGTTTTGAGCAAATTCCTTTGACAAATGTGACCAAACTTTAAATTATGAAATTTTAGGCAATACTTGTGGGGTAGTTGATTTTTTTTTGGAAATAGTGGGTAACAGCGTACCACATAATTTCACCAACTATTTGCCTAAAATAGTACTCAGTGACAACGATTCTGGACCTGTCGTTCCAAATCAAAATCTTTGGTAAAACCAAATTGATCTGTCAAATATGAGGTCTTATACTCATGTAGGTCATGTCGTACCTTGTTGAGTTATAAAATATTCGAGAAAACCAGTGTTATCTGGTAATAGCTCATGAAAGAATTAAAATTTCTTTACATAGCCTCCATTCAATACGACCAAAAGCGTATTTTAGAGGAGTTGAAATGTCTTTCAAGTGGTTTCTACCACAATTTTTAAAAGCATTTAAAGTTAACTTATCATTTTGCCTGTCGTCGAAATGATAAATGATTTAGATGCTAAGACATGATTGTCTATACTATCATTCGCCTGTCGTCGATTGATTAGAGCATTTTGATATTGTGGCATTGACCGGATGAGATATTCTCGGGTCAAAAGACGATGCTTGATTTATAATCGCATCGTATTTGAATTCTCTCTAAGAATATATTTCGCGATTAATCCGAAATTCATGCCATTAATGCTCACTTTGAGTATGTGTAAAGATCACGAAATGAACTCGTAGAATTCTTGTAAAGAATTGAAGGAGTTATTGTGAACTTATCCAACCATAAGACGGACCATAAATATAAATGGTTATGGTGGATGCATCGATAATAGGTCACATGATTATTGTTGTCCACAGAAATGCAGCATTTCCCAAACTTTTAGCCCTATCATTAAGTTGATGGCTCATGATTCGAATTATCCTGAAAAGTTTAGTCGACTTGATAATTCCGAAGAGTAAGAATCGAAATTTCGATTTGAATTACTTGCGTTTGAAAATTGAAATTGAACATCCTGTCGATTATGTTCAGACCCAAATGGACTCACGGAAAGTTTAATGATGCGACTGCAAATGGTTGCACACACTTCTTGGTCTTGCGCACCAAGATTTATATTTCCGTGTGGGGTCATGCTATTTTGCTGCATTGGTCCGTCTGAGGCCCATAGTCACTCAAAACACTAAATGCGTACCAGTTGGTTACTCGTTATGAGCCAGACGCCTCATATGAACGCGTGTTTGAGTGCTTAATATTTTGATTAAGCCGCTATAGCGTTCAAAATATGGACCTCTGAAGGGGACATACGTCGATTCTGAATCCCCTGCCTATCATTTGATAGAGTAACCTTGGCAAGCGATCTCTTTACCGCATGATATGCGACGGTGACATCGCTAAGACTGTTCTCCCCGTCGTCAGGGGGAGATTTGCATGTTACCGTTGATAAGGAACGACGTGAAGTAACGTGGCATAACCCACTCGGTCTTAGCTTGATCCCAAAATTACACTTAGTGATAAGTAAGTGCATAGACTCCGTCAAGTCTAACTAAATGCCAAACGCATTTAATGACTTTATAAGATGTCACGAGATCATTTATACCTGCTGCAAAATGCTTGCAAGGATAGACGTCCCTGTCGGACGTCGTGTTCCTGCCGTAACACGTTGCTTTGGCCGAACCCGCCAAGCAAAGGACGCTGCCGTCGGCCGTCAGTCTGTCGTCCTTCCCAATATACGAGGAAGTTGACCGGTTCTTAATTCATTCAGCCCCAGAGGTGGTGAACTGAAACTCGTTTGTCGTACGAGATTATAAAGGAACAAGGAGATGTGTGAATTCCTCCTCATCCTAAAAATCTCAAAATATCTGTCGATCATGATATCTTAGACGATATTGAAGCGAAACGAGACTGTCATTGATTACTTGTTCATATATTCAGTGATGATTGATAATATGAACAAATTATGACATGGAACCATGTACCGTTGCCTGAAGTCAACGTAGAATAGACTAGACTAATGGAAACTTGCAATCCAAGTAGACTCCTTGGCGAAAGTGTGTTTGGACCTGTAGCTCCAACATCACCAATGTTAAACGAGTTCGTTTATTTGGTTATTCGTAAGGAAAAGTGATGAGAATAATGAGATTGTAGAATGCTCGCCTAGTAGCGCAAGGCTTCTCTCACATCTTGGAATTGATTACGAGATGGTTGATTTCCTCGTAATGGACGTTATAACGGTCCCCTACTTTATCAGTTTAGTAGTTTTCCCAAAAACTGATTATGCAGCATGTGATTGTGGTCACTGTTTTATCTCTATGAGAATTTAGACAAAGAGATATAGATGAAGGTCCATGTGTGACTTCATATGCTTGAATCAAGTAGTTCCTGACCACGGAATACGTTCTCAATTGTCTGAGACGTTCACTATATGGATAAATATAATCCGAGCGGATGTGGTATACCCGTCTAAGTGAGTACTTGATCAGCTTGGGATACTTGAACAAAGTATTATGCCCTTGCGTGTTTTGAAGCAATCCACGTTTTGGATTTGCCCTTCGAGATGCAGGATCTTGGTAAGACACGGTAGTGACTCGGCCTGATGATCGAGTCCCGTAAAGATTGAATATAAGTCCATGATTCAGACTACACCCAGAAGGTGTTTTGACGCTTAGTAAGTCATCAATACTCCCATGATCGTTCGATCACTAGCCATTGATATAAACTCATTCCGTCCCTGGAGTGACGTTTAAGAGATTTGAACCATGATGTTCATATCCGAGTACAATAAGCGCACCACTGTACTTGGTCTAATGTGCTAAGACGAACATCTCGTCTGCTGTAAATTATTAGCTCGACACAGCATTGCGCTAACACGCTGCCACGACAATGGCCTTAAAAGACATTCTTCCATTACCTTACAGGTACTATGGAAAAGGGCTTGTTTATCCCATTTGCATCATCGAGTTGGCCTACCCTCATTGGCATTCGAAATAACGCGACCCTTATCGGTTACGCGATGCAGGTTACTTATCAGACCCGCATAAGGGACGTTCCCAATCTGGTTATGTCTTTACCATCGGAAATACGGCGATATCTTAAAGGTCTCGTAAACAGACCATAGTGGCTACTTCGACGAACCACTCTAAGCTACTCGCACTCTACGAGGCGACTAGAAAGTGTGTATGGCTTCGAGCAGTTATTGGCCATATTAGAAGTACATGTGATCTAACTTACGATCTTGATGAACCAGTTGTCATTTATGAGGATAACACCGCTGTTATTGATCAAGCGAAACATGGTTACATCAAAGGTGACGCCACTAAGCATATCTCGCCAAAGTTGTTCTTTACACATGAACAACAAGCGCTTCAAAGGATTGAAGTGAAGCATATTGGATCCGAGAACAATCATGCAGACTTGTTCACCTAGTCACTGCCAAAATATTCGTTCCAAAAACATGTTAGCGCGATCGGACTTAGGAAGCTCTCCGAGCTTTCCTAAACGACATGTTTCTATGCACCCTGTTGTGTGCAAGTGAGGGGGAGCATCCTGACGTATGTTTATCACCTTGTTGTGTGTATCCTCACATATGCTTAGCACTCTGTTGCGTGCAAGTTCTCACTAGTTATTATTCCCGCACCCAGTAGTGTGCATGTGAGGGGGAGCATCCTGATGAATGCTTGTGTACTCTTTTTGTCCTTAGTTCAAGGGTTTGTCCCACTGGGTTTACCTTGACAAGGTTTTTAGCGAGACACATTTCTAATCCCGTTCTCACTTATGACTGCCGAAATCAGGGGGAGTATCCAGTTGTATACTTCTAACCATCGTGCACTCTTTTGTCCTTCGATTAGAGTTTTGTTCCACAGGGTTTTCTCTAACAAGGTTTTAATGAGACACACCATGTATGGTTATTTCCCCCGCTACTACTGATAGTTGTGTACTCTTTTGTCCTTCGACCAAGTTTTTTACCACTGGGTTTTCTTGGCAAGGTTTTGATGAGGTACATATTTTCTAGTCAGTTCATTAATGCGCTTGTATAGCGTTTCAGCCCACTCCATTCGGCAACACCATTTTGTCCTATGATCCGGTTTTTGTCCCACATCGGGTTTTCCGGGTTTGAGGTTTTATGTGTTGACACTAGCGAATGCGACTCAACAACTCATCAGAGTCTATGAAGTCAAGTAAGCTTGCAGTATGTTTGGACACCCAAGGGGGAGTGTTGTGATACATTGTATGTGATTGTCCATATTCATGTATCGGTTACATACATTGTGTATAACCTTTGAGTTTATGACTTATGCCTTTCTAACTTCTCGCATATACATGTATCTTGTTCCACCCCTCCACTATATAAAGGGGTTGCACTCTTTATAGTTTAACACATATTCATACTTGAATAAGACGACTTTACTCTCTCTCCATACATATCTTGATATGTCGATACTTTGCTAATAGTTGCCACACAACATTCTTCTTTTTTTGATAATAAAATATCTTTCTTTTTTAATGAGAACTATTGAATATAAATGTTTTATATGTATCCTAGACTAATGTTGTTACTTGCAGAAAGTTAGGCACTCAATTGAACTTGCAATAATTCAGAAGTACCATGAAGATATATTAAGTATAAAGTATTTTATCACTGTTTGTAATTAGAGAACTAATTTGTATATTAACTAAAACTTTGTTTGACTTGTAATTAACAAATTCTATTAATAAAATCATTATTTTCCAGTTTATTCTCTCTATCTATAATAGTGAAATAAGCCTAATTCGGTCTCAGCATAATCTCCGATCAAGTTCCGTTCAACTAATCACCAGAAAGTGATTTTCTGCAAGAACTTTTAGTAGATCAAATCATATAAATATAAGACTATATAAGTTTTATGGCAGATTGTTGATTTTAAGAAATAGTTAATATCTCTTGCGAAAGTTGCTAAACAATTTGCCAAACCATGACCCTTCTTCTTCCTCTTCCTTTAAATCCAATTAAAGTTCCATATTCTCAATGTGCGTCCTAATATATCCAACGATTGCCGAATTTTTCACGAGCATTGTTTTCGGTTTTTTGTACACAACTTGCTAGTTCCAGATTGTCACGTTCCAGATAATGTGCACACATTTGGATATAAATTGGTAGATGGGATCCCAAATGGTACTCATCAAGTTTGGATGCTAAATTGAATGAAAAATTGGCAGGCACAAATTGATAAAAACTAGAAGTATGATTCTAAAATTGTTAAAACAATTAATACATGGTAGTAAATATCTCTTTCCCATTTCTTAAATTAATTACAATTTCTATGCAATATCTTTAGATTAATATACTTCAGTTTTCAGGGTCTCCCCCAATATTTACAAATTACAAGAAAGCAATCTCTTCAAACGTGTACACAATTATCTCCCCACAAACATTTACATACGCATTTTTTTTTAAAGAACATATTTTTTATATAAATTTCAATCTGTAACCATGTTACACACTAATTGTTTTACAAATGAGAACATGTTTTACAATTCCGCATATGTGTGAGAAAAACCATTTATACGTATGTCAACTTATAAGAAAGTCCACATCGCTATATAGATGGATTAAAAAACTCAAACATATGTCCAATTGCAAAATCAGAAAACTCATTAACCAACATAATAAATTATAGAAAATAATATCAAGAGAAACTCCAAAACCGCATGACATAGTACGGGCTGAGGGGCTCTTGCATTGCTTGACCATTGTAATATCCATCCCGAACTTTTGTCGACGCTGATCTTTTTTCTATACACAAGAGTTCATATAATAATTTCTAATAAAAATGCAAAAGCACTTGCGGCAATTTTGATACCCTTCTTGATTAACCGGAAGAAGTCCCAATAGCTTGTTTAATAAAAATAAAATCATCTCCAAAACTAAAAGAATTTACCCCTAAAACAAGAAGTTTCCTTTTGATCTAAAATGCAGATAGATTTAAGATAACTAGGGAAAGTCTAAGCATTAAATACAATGAAATTATCTCATCTAGCACCCATCTTCTTAACTCTATCAGCAGCTTGATTTTGTTCCCTAAAAATATGAGAAAAATTCAAACAAACCAACTTTATAAAGTCGCAAATATCATTTCAAATTTTTACATATTTTGGTTCAGAAGAAATAGACTTAGTACAGCAATTAACCACAACATAACAACATACACATTAGATACACACATCACACATGTCTATTTGTGCATATATTTTTTGTTTTTTCCAACTTTCTTCATCGCTTTAATTACTTACCGATATGTTTCAAAATCTCAAACCTAAATCCCACTGAATATTAAAGTCATATCTAATCATACCAATTTTGAAACTATAAATTGTTAGGCTAAGCTTAAACATGAATCGAGGCCTGGTAGTTTTCCAAAAAAAAATAATGAGTTTTCTTTGTGCAATGATGACAACGAAACTATTTGCCATGATGAATTCTTCATTAATTTTCTTCTTTTTTGAACTTAATATTTATGTTACGTATTATTATAATTAATGGACAAATAAAGAAGTGGAATTGCATGTGTGACATCAATTAAACTAAATGACATATGCAAGCGGGAATCAAGGAGCCAGTGGGCTATAATGATAGGTGAAACGAAAAAACTATGGTACAAAAATACTAGTAGTAAAATATTAGATGGATCCTCGTGATGATCGATTCATTGCAAACTTAAACTCTTATAGTGACAATTTTATATGTGTGCATGCCTGTGATTTATTCCCTGACAGTTTTTATTTTGTTGCAGTTATTATTGCATTAGAGCATTTGTAGCAAGCTAGGTATATATATAACATTTAGCCAAATTTTATTAATTTCATCCAAAAAAAAGTGTATGCATCAGACTATGAACGGGATAGCTAGCCAAAGGTACTATGCAATGGTTTGCTAGTAGATCTGGACGCTAGTCATTCGTTGTTTTGCATGTATCAAAAATCGAACACTAATAGTAAAAGTGGTATAGTAGGACCACTACACCCACTTATTCTCTCTTCTCACATTTTACTCGATTCTAGATATCTCTATTATATCATAGTATAATATAAATATAAATAGCCGCATAAATAGTCCGGTTTTTGTATGCGTATAATTTGAGTAGCTAAATCAATGTTTTGTGTTAATTTTAGCTAGTGAAGTGAAGCATGTTGTGTATGCTAGTCTGTGATCTTAAAACCTAACTCTTACAAATTTATGTCTGGAATATAAATTGAAAACTTAATAAACGAAGTTATTTATTTAAAACGATAGAAATACCAGAAAGTTTAATAAATGAAGTTGTTGCCACAAGACTTTTGGTGTAACCCAACAATACTATCACAGTTCACTAAGAATCAAAGGATTTACTGTGCATCCATTTTTATTTAATTATTGATTATAAAATTACATATAATTTTGACCGGTTAAGAATTTGTATCAGAATTATCGGAATAAATTTTTTTAAAAGTTGATCATATAGTTCAAATGTTAAATTTTATGATTAGATTTAAAAAAAAATCATTTCGATAATTTTAATACAAGTTATAAGCCGATCAAAATTGCACGTAGTTTCGTAATAAACAATTAAATCGGAACGGATAGAATATTGATTTCAAGTTATTAAGGTAGAAATCTATCAACAATATTACACGGTTCATATCACACCCAATCTATCAACAATATTACACGGTTCATATCACACCCTCACCTAAAAAAACAGGAGGGTTACTAAGTTACGGAACTTGACTAATTACAATTTCACTCAAAATAAAAAATCAACATTTTAACTTTAACTTTAGTTAATACGTACCCATAAACTTTAGTTAAATGGCTCTCTTACAGTCTAAATAAAAACAATGTTGGTTGTACTTTAAAATAATGAAAAACAGTCAGACCAAAGTCTTTATTAAGTCAAAACTCTCCCCTCACATGAACTCTGTACATCAAACCAAACATTCTATACTAAATAATCTAAATAATATTATCTCCCTATCAAAATAATCGTTCTCTATTTCATTTTTACATGTTCCAAAATAAGTATACATTTTTCATTTTTAATAAATTTTATCTTCTTTATTTAAAAATAATAATTTTTGTTAGTTTAAACATAACAAAATTATATTGAAAAGCTCACATTTTAATTAAAAAGTAGTTTTTGTTTGAATTTTTTTATTTTTTTAATGTTTTATTTTTGAGTTTTTACCGAATTTGTTTCAAATTATTAAACAATACAGTTTTTCAAGCATGACACTCATTTTAGATAGGGCCGGACGAAAAACCGGAAAAACCGAACCGGACCGATAACCGAACCGAAAAAAACCGAAACCGAAAAACCGAAAAAAATTCGGGTCGATTTCGGTTTTCAATAAAACCGAATCTAAAAAGACCGAAAATAACCGAAACTGGACCGAAAAAAACCGGTCCGGTTCAGTCTTAAAAAATAAAAAGATCGAAAACGAAAAAATCTAACTGAATTTCGGTTAACTCTAATTTTAGGATGGACTAATTACTCATACCATTATTATTATTATAAATATATTTTAAACACTCCCGCAATTTTCTATACCAAACAAACAAACAAACAAACAAAGAAACAGCTCATCCTAAACAAACAAAACAAAAAAAACAAACCACTTCCAAAAACACAAACACAACACAACAGAACAACACCAACTCTCTCTCTCTCTCTCTCTCTCTATATATATATATATATATATATATATATAGATAGATATATATACAATGCTACCGTATTCTACGATCGAATCGGCAGAGATTGATCTGAACCGCACCTTAACAAGCGCAGAGAAAATATGGTTTAACTACTCTGCTAATAAATCAGATTATCTACTATACTGTCACAACATACTGTTTTTATTCTCAATATTCTCTGTCATTCCGTTTCTATACACTCTTTTGGAGGTTGCTCTCGATAGCTACGTTTATCGATACAAGATTCAGCCAAAAATGAGGCTTTCCTTGTCGACATCTTTGCAGTGTTATAAAGATGTTATGCGTATGTTCTTCCTTGTTGTTGGCCCTCTTCAACTTGTGTCTTATCCCTCTATTAAGGTTATTTTATTTGTTTTTTTGTTTCTTATTTGGATTTTGGGTTTTGTTTGTATTTGTTTGCCCAGCTGAGATTTGGTATGGTTTTGTGAATTTGATGTGTACCCCAGATGAAATAAGGTTTGGTTTAGTGATTTTAATTAGTACCCAGATGTAATTAGATTTAGTTTAGTGATTTTAGTTAATACCGCTGTTTTAAAAAGAGCGCTTCGTAGTAAAAAGGCTAGATTCAATGCTCGATTCAAAGCTTAAGAAAACCTTTAAAATCTTGCTTATCCGCTTTTTAGGCCACTAATAGCTTACGCTTTTTACACTTTTAGCCTAGCTCTTGCAAAAAAGTTTTATCTAAGATTTCTCTTTTTAAAATACTGGTTAATACCCAGATGAAATAAGGTTTTGTTTAGTGAATTTAGTTAATATCCAGATGAAATAAGGTTTAGTTTTGTGATTTTAGTTAATACCCAGATGAAATAAGGTTTGGTTTGTGAACTTAGTTAATATCCAGATGAAATAAGGTTTAGTTTTGTGATTAGTTAATACCCAGATGAAATAAGGCTTCTCTTTGTGAATTTAGTTTATACCCAGATAGAAAAGGTTTATTTTTGTGATTTTATGTTAATACCCAGATGAAAAAAGGTTTATTTTTGTGATTTTAGTTAATACCCAGATGGAAAAGGTTTAGTCTTGTGGTTTTAGTTATTACCCAAGAGAAATTAGGTTTAGTTTAATGATTTTAGTTAGTACCCAGATGAAATAAGGTTTCGAATCGGGTAATGGGAGCTCGGGTTTGATTAATTAAGAAAAATTGAAGCAAAAAGAAAATGGTTGTCTTTTTTAGTAAGAAATAACCTATGGATCTAGCTTATTATTTCTAGCGTTTCGACACGGAACATGTTAGATTGATTTCAGCTTTATTCTTAATTTTAATAAGAAGTGGGCTGATTGAAGACTTGAAATTCCAGTTTTGGTTTTTTGCATGATATTGGATAATCTGGAAGGTAGAATTGAATGAGCCAACTATTTTCTCATCCTCAAATAAGCCAACTTAGAAGATCAAAAGATGCAATTAAACAAATACTAAAAGTTGGCCAGCCAAAATGCATGCTAAAAGCTTCCACTGAACAAGCCAGTAGCTAGGTGATGAAGTGATTTTGATTATTCCAAGGTTTTAAAAGCCGCTGAGCGGACTTAAAATTCTCGTATAGCCAAGTTAACTTTCTGAATCAGATTTTCAATGCAGTGAACTGAGTTGCTACGGCTTTAGTATGTTATTAAAACTTTGGAAACGGGTGATCAGTTAAAAAAAACCCGCAAATGGATGGAAAGAATTCGATTGCGGAAAATGCACTCGCAGTTACCTCCATTTTTAAATTGATGAAGCCGGTTTCTTTCCGAGAAGAAAATAGGTTAAGTTTTGTCCAGTACAAATCAACTGGTAGACTAGCACGCCAGTACATTCACTTTAGTTGTTCAGTAATCAGTACCAATGAATGAATGTACAAGAAACAAGAGTACCTCACATCTAATTGCAAGGTGAATTCTTTTGTCAAATAATGCGATTTCACATATGATGTGATGGTGTTTCAATTTATCAACTTTGTCAATTGTGACTGATTAGCTGCAGAGCTGTTCATAATTGATACTCCTATTAATAATTACCTGGATTCTTCCTAAAGAAAGCTCGAGTATCTAAGTTTCGCTGCAGAATATGGAGTGAAATCAATGTATTTGAATTTTAGACGCTTCTACATAAGTTGTAAATAGCATATTTTGTCTCTACAGATGATTGGCGTGCGAACGAGCTTGCCCTTGCCCTCATTAGGAGAAATTGTGGCACAGTTAGTGGTTTACTTTTTGGTCGAGGATTATACAAATTATTGGTTACATCGACTTATGCACTGTAAATGGGGATACGAAAAGATTCATAAAGTTCACCATGAATATACTGCACCTATCGCGTTTGCAGCTCCATATGCTCATTGGGCAGAGGTGTTAATTCTTGGTATCCCTTCTTTTTTGGGGCCCGCCATTTGCCCAGGTCACATGATTACTTTTTGGTTATGGATCATTTTGAGGCAAATTGAGGCTATTGACACTCACAGCGGGTATACATGCAATCCCTTCGCTTTTGATATTATTATCGTTAGATTTGGTTTGGTGTTATGCCATTATCTTATCATGCTTATGCTGACTAATGATGGTGTATATACTTTAAGTTGCCTTTTGTGATCTTGATTAATACTTTCTTTAGCACCGTCTTTGACTCTTTACTATATTTGATTAGGTATAATGTTATTTTCTTGTTTAGTTAATTTTGGCTTTCAAAACTTTCTTATCCTTAGATTTGATTTGGTCATTATCTTAACATGATTATGTTGACTGATCATGTTTAAAGGTGAGATGGAAGTGATTGATTTAGGTCACTGTATGTGTTTTAAATTGTGTATTTTTAGCATGGTGTGATCTGATTAGTGTCTTGATTTACACCTGTATTACCTTTTATTAAACATGATGTCTTCTCTTATTTTGCAATATTTGGCGCAATTATGTTTCATTACGAAAATTGAGTTCTATCAGTCGTTCTTTGTTGTCATGATCTTTATACATTCCTTTTAACTGATTCTTCAGGGAGATAGATTGATAACAAGAATGTTCATTTTCTTCAAAGAATACACCTTATTTTACTTACCTATTTAAAGAAAGTACTGCTTTCGTTGCTCTCTTTCTGCTTATTGTCTTGGTTGACGAAATTGAAGCCATTGAGACTCAGTGATAAGTTTGATCCAGTGTGCTAATATTTTTATTTGCTAAGTTTGACCCAATTATTCTATTTGTTTTTGTTGAAACCAATTGCTTTAGGTAATTGTTTTTTGTAGTCAACTATTGCTTATTCGTAACTGTATTGTGATCGTGCTTATTCTTAACTTCATTTAAATATTGGCAAATTTGACTTAAATCATGTTTTTAGTTTGTACTGGAAATTTTCTTTTAGGTTACTATTTGTGCCGTCATTTTTTGTTTATTCTTAGTTGAGTGGTGACCTTAATGGCTTATTAGTGCCTCACTTTTTTCTCATGGAGGGGTAGATCGATTTTAGGGGTGTACTTTTTGCTTTCTTCGTGTTTTCATGATGGAGATTGTTTTTTATAGAAGAAACTTTGCAGCAAAATTGATAGTGGATTTTTGTTTTAAATTATGGTCAATATAGTGGATTCCTTGTTTTTGGAAGTTGATGTATAGTGGGTTCCTGATAATTATTTGTTCTAGGACTTCCTTTGCACATTCTGTAAAGTATTTTGCTAATGTTTAGTGGGATCTCTCTTGGCTTTCTTTTTCTTGCGCTTGTATCCCTTTATTGTAGAATATTATACTTGGGAGTTGAATAGTGCACACATGCATTCTAGTTATATAACATAGAGTCTGGAAGTTAATCACAAGAAACCATTTTATAAAATTGTTGGCCAGCACTTAAATCAGTTAAGAGTTTATACTTAATGAAATTAGAAAGGATTACTTCATAAGACCAGAATGCAGTGTGGCACACATCTTTGTCTAGAAATAAAATAATCTAGGGATAGGTGGAGTAGTAGAGTACATTGAATTTGAAAATGTTTCGGTTGATATGGAAGTATAATGACTGCAAGAAAGAGCAAGAGAAATGATAAGGCTAGACCTTTTCGAACCAAGATGATTTACAGCTGATTGAGGTATTTCGGATACAAATAATAATTACGTAGCTAAGTGCAGGATTGACATCTTATAGATATGAGTAATTCTTAAAGACAGGGACGGGTAATTCCGGAGACGAGGGAACCATATTAACGAAGGTGTAAATAATAAATATTGGATTTTGTTGCTGTGGATGCTAAAAATTGGTAGCACTCTTTGCTCAACAAAAAAAGTAGTCAGACTCAAAAAATTTAGGGGTGAACTAAACTGATGCAATATATAAAACCAGATATATTTCCAACGCGCTTTTATCATGGATTCTTTTGTCAGAAAATTTATATGGCAAAATGGTTATGTGATGACTACTTCATGTCGTCGCACATGCACGGGTTAGTGGAGTTGCATCTGTTGTACAGAAGAGTGAAGACATTTGAGCTTTCGCTCTCATCTGATTACTTGGATTATGTTACACTTCTTCTTGAGATGTATGCCTTGCGTCACTATCTGTAATAAGTACTATGAGCTCGTATTTTTTGAGATTTTTATCACTTGGTTTTTTCAGGGGGCAAATTCAAACTTTGTTTCTTGCCATACAAAATATTCATTTTGAGGATTTATGATTTATGACAAGTACATACATGTTTGAAGTCCCACTTTCTGCATTATGCCTTTTTTGACTTTTCTAAGTCGTGTCATAAGACATCCTAAGTCCTCCTTGTAAACATTGATTGGCCTCGCCTTCCTTCTTCGCTTTTCCTTCAAATTTGGCTTATACCTACTTACGAAATTCGAATGATCATCCTTCCTTGCCTATTCGTCTTTAATATTTTTTATTTTTTATTTTTTTAGAAACTTTAAATTATATTGGCATTATAAGCATAAAGTAACCTTTGCTGATCACTCTGCAGTTACGACTTTCCTTGGGTTCCCACAAAATACATTCCATTTTACGGTGGAGCAGAGTACCATGATTATCATCATTATGTGGGTGGACAAAGCCAGAGCAATTTTGCTTCCGTATTTACCTACTGTGATTACATTTATGGAACTGATAAGGTCTTTATCTCTTTATCATTAATAAAGTTTCTGTTCTTTTGTTTTTACGAGAACTAGTTTTTCTGAATGAACTAATTATCTCTTTGTAATTATCATATTCAGGGGTATCGGTATCAGAAGAAACTCCTCAATCAGGTAAAAATTTATTGTCCATTATCTTTAACTATTTTCTTGGTAGAAAGTAATTATTCCATGATTGTTGACAAATTTTAAGCATATCCAATAAGTGGGTTACTGGAGAGCTGTGACTAGAGAGTAAATCTGCATTGGGCTAATAGTTTATGTACGAAGATGTGAAGTTAGGTTTCTTCTTCTCCTTCTTTTGTCTTTTGCAGTATAATTTACTTAGCATATGCAGATTTATGCCTTTGTTTGCAGATCAACCTAGCTTTCTTTTACAGTTGAGCAATTGTTGTTTAGATCACAAACTAAGTGTAGTAGTATTAAGTTATTAACGATGCTTATAGGTAGGTAACATTATTAGACTATTAGATTCTCAGTAAGAATTATGAGTAGGCTAACTAGCATAATTTGACTTTTGCTCTACTTTTTTTTGATAAAAGTTCTACTTTTGCTCATGTCTTTTACGAAAGAACCCTGCCTGGGTAGAAAAATAGGGGCCACTTAGCCTACTCAGCTCTATCCTTTATCTGCCGATCAATATGCATCTTTGCTCTACTTTTGTCCATTTATTTAAAGATTACAGTTTACTATTGCAGCTGAAAGACGAAGTGAAAAGTGGTGTGCAACAGAATGGAGGCTCATATGTTAACACTGATATGAAAGATTTCAAGTCGGATTAGTTTGTGGTATTGTATTAGTGTTGATTGTTTACGTATGTTTTTAAGTTAGAGAGAACTCAGAAGATCTATATGAAATTGACACATCCGTTGTTCTTTCAACAAAAGTCTACTAAATTAAGAAACTTTTTTATGTAGCTTTTTAATTTTATTCAATTATCTTGCGTTTGTTTAGAGTTGTGGTTGTGCAGTTCATCTTTAAGTGGGTAATTTTGGTTTTAAGACTTGTGTTCATTCAAATCAAACATTAATATGTCTTCCGAGTTCTCTGCTGATGAAATTTGTAAGGTATCTGTAGTTTGCAATTTTTGCATTGTCTTTTGCCTTTTCAGAATACTGAGAAATGGTTTCCAGTTGATTGAAAAAACTTGTTGAAATACTAAAATACTTATATTTTTAAGGCACCTCTTAAGGATTTTTAACCTTCTAGTTGTGGGTTGTTCCCACTTGCTGGTCGACTTTTCTTTTCCAAACACCGATTTTTAAAGTTTCCCTAATAGACAGTATGTTGATCAACAATTATATTGGACAAATTACATGCGGGTATCTAAAGATGTATTTAGGATTCAGCTGTAGGTTAAGCTTGCGTTCTTCTTTGTGTAAAATCTATTGAGTTGTTAAATAGATTGATTGTGAGTCTGACCAGGTCAAATATTTCTTTTCTCTACATTTTCGGAATCAATATTCTTACTTTAATATAGGGCAGATAAAAAATTCGTAAATCTGTGAATGTTCTAAACGTACTTTGATTGAGTTTAATTTATATTTATGTTTGAAATATTCAATTTATTTTAAAATTTGGGTTGATTATGCAAACTATGAAAAATAAAGGACCAAAATAAAAATTTAAGAATCAATCTAAACCCAATCCGCTGAGTTTTAATTGTAACGGGTTGGATTGAGTTGGGTTGAAATTTAAATTTTATCAGTCCGTGTCAATTCGTCCCGCCATTTATTTTACGGATTGGTTTAGGATTAAAACAAATCCGTCTCGTGCTCATCCCTACTTTCTTAGGCTTTAGCTCTATGATGTTGTATTGGGATATTGGAAAAATAGGTTAATAGTCTTAAAATAGGGTTTTGTTTTACTGTGACGTTTGGATAAATTAATTCAACATAAAATGCATGTATGCTATTTTTTTATTTTTGTAATTCAACATAAGATGCATGTATGCTATTTATTTTCAAACTAAAACCCGAATAAACTCAAATTTCAAGTTGGTATATATAACGAACTATAATTTATATAAGAAACAACACAAATAAGCTAAGTTTTTTTAAGCAACATGTAACCAAACAAGATCTAACTAACTACCACGTCAAAAACGGCTGGATTCCAATTTTTGGGGCAACACTAAAATAGGGGGACTGCTATCACATAATTTTAGTAAATAACCTTTTTATTGCTGTACATTGTCATTTACCTCCGTTGCAATTAACTTGTATGAAAGTTTACTACTTACGATTTATAGTTCCTTTCTCCCTTTCTCGTTTTCTGCCTAATTGAATGAATGATTGTTAGGACTTGGGAGTCAGCATTAAATTGAAGAACAAATTGGATTAAACTGAGTGAAATTTGCAACCCTTATAACAAAGTAAGATGATTTTTTAACGTCTACTTTGAGTTTTTGGTGAACTATATGGAGAGAAAAAAAACTTAATGATGAGTAAAAAAACTCGTCCAAAATTAAGCAAACTGAGTTTTCTTGAACTATAATTCAACCATGATACCAATTTGATCTCTTACGATTGAACTTCGTGAGAGAAGGTAAAAAAATTATATATAATTGCTAAAGACGAACATGCGAAGCCAAGTTAATAATTGGATGAACATATATGAACTATATATTGTAAAATGTTCATGATTTTTTTCACATTCCTACCAGTATTTCATATTTAACTATAGACTTTTAAAACGCCAAATCATCATTCATGTACCGTAACACATTCAACAAAGTATCATTACCCAAATGATCAATCATGCAATTTGAAATATTAATTTATCATCATTACGTGATCCAATTGTATTTTTTATTACTAAACGTGTTCGTTTATTTCAACACTTCGCAATAGCGCACAAGAGAGTGGTTGGTGTTTTTTTTTTCTCGCTCTTCATATTTGTGAATAAAAGATGTGACTGAGTTATACGTAAACTGGTAATATTATCGTATTAAAAATCTAACGAAAATTATCTGTTCCAATCTACTATCTATTTCCTCTTTTAGAAGATTAAACACAACCCCATATTTATCTTCAAGAGTTCAGATTTTGTTTCCCAGAAGACTAAAACAACAACAACAACAACAGAAAAAAAAATGTCATAGTGGTGAAGTCATTCTTATAACATTTACTGTCAAATTGGCAGAAATCCTCGAATCGCAAATAATTTTATTCGTATTCTTATAGCCTTACTGGTTGAAACCATATGCCTGTCTTAATTAGTTTTCTAAATTAATAGAAAATATGTCTGAAATCACCAAGTGACCCCGTCTAATTAGTTTCTGTGCTTGCCTACCTTAACCTTCAAGGGAATTGGAATATTTACTAATTAAGACTTAATTTATTCAATATATAGTCAGGAAATAGGATTATAGTAGAAATGAGCTGATTTAGATGGTCTGAAATAAGATATCAAAATATATAGCTATGGGAGTAATTAAGACAAAACCAAAAAAGGTTTAAAAGACAAATATTGAACGAAAACCTGAATACTCTTAGTTGTACATTCATATCTCGCACGAAGTCAGTCATATATATACTGGTATATATCGAGATTCGAGGCTTACTAGAAATTATTTGAGCAAAGCCCTTTGTATATGACTACACGTACAAATCTAAATCTACGAGCTTAAATTGTATTGACTTTGAATACATGTATTATAAATAATAAATAGCCATGGAGTCGCTCAATGAGTGTAACTGGCCAACTGGGTTCATGTAACTACTACAAAGTGAAAGTTTCTATATTTATGGAAACACTATTGGTAATTTTGGTATGCATTTTAGTGTAAAGATTTAAAATAAGTATATCAAAATACCTAATCAGTTACACCTGCCTCAGAGACTGGCTATGAGTATACATTTTTCTTTAATTTGGAGGATTAAAACCCTAGTTTTGATTGCAGTAGGTTTGGTATAGCGTTTTCAAAAGCAAATTCTCAAATTATTAGCAAATACAGTCCCATTTCAGAAAATAAATAAATTATTTATTCAAACCCTAGGCAGCTGGTTTGTTATTTAATACTGTCCGTTACGAAAATATGTGCAACTTTAATAATATATTTTTTCATATCTAAGTTATCGAAATGGAAAATTTAAAAATTCCGTCATATAGTTCTAACCATAAACTATATGATTGATTTTTAAAGAATTTTTTCTGATAATATATGTATAAGAAAATTGATGATAAAAGTTACATGTATTTGTATAATAGACAATTATTTATGAACGAATGATAGTCACGTGAAGAACAAGTGTGAAATGTAATACTAAGTAACTTTTGCTAGGAAAATTCCTTATATGCATTGATGCATACAGTCATAATGTAAACATCATCCGTTGACCGTTAAGAAAATGATATATATTAGCAGTACACTAACTTAGCTTTTGGTATTTTTACTATTTTCTTGAAAATTTCAGTTTTTTTCCAAGTTAAATCTTACATCACCATGATACTTTTGCAAATTGTGAGTGCTTGAAAAAGTAGTTTGGTATTTGGTAGGAAATTTGTTCTTAGCTTGAGAAAGCAAAATTTTCAAGATAAGAATTTCTCGGACTGCAGTCAAGTTTCCATATTCATCACTTGTGTATTGAATTCATACTTAAATAACTAACATGAGAACCAAAAAAAGCACATGAAATGTAAGCATTCCCATTCGACTTTCAAGCATGAAAGAACATATTTAGAGTTTAGACTACGTAAATCTAGAAATTTGATTAATATATAAAGAACAAAATGAGTACGTGATATTTCAGTTTTGCTCTTCATGATCGGTACCGAGATTCATATTTCCAAAAAGAAGGCACCGTGATTTCTTTATTCAAGAAAATGAAACTTTTAATAGTAAAGTTTTAAAAATATTACTTCTATTCTACAAATTTAGATACCTCAAAACAAATATTCTTAATTATACAGGAAATTTAACCCAACTCAATATTGTTTGTAAATGATACAAATTGATCCGAACACCTATCATAATACCTTTAATAAGATTACTAAATTAGGTTAGTATAAAACGAGAAATGACATTTCCATTTTTTTCATACTACTTCTATTTCCGTTTTTTCCATACTATTCCATTACATCTATCTAAGAAGGAAAAAGTACTTCAATAATTTTGTATTTTGAACTTCAATCCTTTCACACGGTGACGGAACAAGAACTTTTACAGATGGAAGGTTGAAATTCATGTATCAATCGTATTTTATTGAATAAATAGTGGCGAGCTTAATTTTTCATTACACTCGACTTATTAGTTTAATTGTCAATGATCTTTTATTAATATAGGATGAGCGTTACAAGTTATTACAATGGTGTGGTATGGACAATATAAGTAAAAGTACTTCTATCTACTTCGGATTGAGGTTTACAAGTGTTTTACTTGGTCTACGTCGGATTTCTAAAGAGATGCTCCATAGTCTTTAATGCTGTTAACTCTTTTTAGATGAGAAAACAAACTTTTTTTTCAAGAGTCATCAATTCTATATGCCTATATTCATAGTGTTTTGATTTGCTCAAGTACCATTAGATTCAGTTTATAACGTCACTCTTAATCTGACGGTGGAGCGCGGAGCTCGGGCAGCAGGTGGTGTCAGGGACACGTGTCATCTTCTCATTGATGAGTCGGCGTGCCATACGTCGGCGTAATAAGATACCAACTCTGTTACCGTTTTGACGCCATTTTAATTAGGGTTTCCGTACGACGGCGTAATAAGATACCCACATGATTTGGGGTAGCGCTATCCGGTCGACATAGGGGGAGCGGGTCAGGCGTAGCTTCCAAGGGCGGAGCATCATGTGGTCCGACGTGCCTGCCTCGGCTGACATATTACCAACATCTCTATGCCCCGACATGCGGACCCCGGACGAGGGTATTCGCTCATCAAATAGCTAGACAAACTGCAATCAATATAAGTTAAAAAAATTGATTTTTTGTTATATTTGTTAGAAAAACTAGTGGTTTTTATTGAGTGAATGCTATTTTATTTTAGTGGTTACAAAACCATTCATTCTCCCCATTAATGTGGGTCTTTATTTGTAAAATGAGTTACAAAGAAAAATATTTAAAATATGATGGTCTTGGTCCATTTTTTGAGACTTTTTTCAAGACAAGTTTCATACATGTTATAACATACACATTCACACACAAAAAAATACATATGCATACATATAGAGAGAGAGTACCGCACCACCAACGGTCCGATCGTGGCTCGGTGCCGTTTCCGCCGAGTCACATGTGATAGACGTTGTACCTTGGGAACGAAGTGCCCCATTTAGCCAGAAGCAGAGGTGGCGGAGCAAATATCGTTTAAGGGAAACTGCTTGCAGTTAGCTCGTCTCGGACTTTAGTCCATTTCGGTATCATTTACATTATTTTATATTTAAATCTTGTATTTGATAATTATATATTTGAGGAAACCATTTTCTGTTTATTTGTCCATTTCTTTTCCGTAGAAATTATTGTGTTTATTTACAACGTAACCAACAATCTTATTGTTCATTTACCATGTTGAAACCGATTAAGTTTCTCTATAACAGTGTGCATGTTCTGAGCGAGGACAAATGGAATGCACGAACTGTGGGGGCGTTAATGTGTGGAAACGTTTGGAAATCCACTAACAAGTGCAAGCATACAAATCTGAATCATGACTAGCGGTTTTTGAAATCTAAATAGCAGTAGCCTTTCGGTAGCCAAAACACTAGGATCAAATTGTGATAAGTTTGTTTGTTTGTGGCAATACATGAGTGACTATTTGTTCAAAATGAGCATTTTAGTCGATACTCTTGTGGTCAATAATGACATGTTGAATTATTCAACCAAGTTACTGGTTTGACATGATATAGTAGGTGATGAAAATATAAAAGATTAAATGTTTTACTTTTCTAAATCTATTATTTAAATTGAAACACAAATATGAGTTTGTGTTTGAAGCAATGTATTGCTAAGTCTTCAGTTCGAAGTTTCGAACGGAGTACATAACCAAATGGTTCGATGCATTTGAGATGAGTGCAAAACCAAGAAGGGTTTAAAAGATATTTCCTCAATTTATTGATGGATGTATTAAACACTGATATGTCTACTTGATGAGAAGTAAAGATAAATCAGTCGAGATATTCATTCAAGTAAGAATGAATACGTGAATTCTATTGTTGAGGATTAAGGCTTGTCAGAAAACATGTTTAATCATGGGTGTTCTGTTGTGTTAATCTACCAAGTTTAATCCAATGATTAAGTGTTAATCATTAAATGATAGACTATTTTTGGAAGTGTTAGATATTGTCTAACAAGTTCCGAAATGGTATATTCACATGGATATGAATACATGATCAGTGTGATTGAAACGGTAAATATGAGACACCGTTCACATAATTGTGTTGATGGAATGACACCAATCGTTAAAGAACGACTTATTATGCTCTCGAGCAAAAATGTAGTTCTTAAACGATGAATATCATGTTGATAAGTTCAGGATTAAACTCTGAATTTGTACGGGAAGTTAGCTTTTCGCAAGCTATGTGTTGAACAAACTATCGCTTAGGAAGATGGACCAAACAGTCAGAATTATAGAAGGCATGATGCCTGACTATAAGTTTGTGAAAGTTTGGTGCTACCTAAGAAAAATCTCAATCTTGTTCCTTGAAGGATTTGGATAGGATCGAAAACGGTAGATTGTGTGTTAATCGGATAAGCACAAAATATAGTGCTGATCGGTTTCTAGTGCATAAGGCACATTGCTTTAAAGTGCATATAGAACATTGTTTTATGCCCGAGAAGCATATTTTCTAAAAGAGAAATTTTTCCGCAAAAACTCTTAACGCCTGGCAAGTGTGATCAATACGTTGAGGGTTCAAAGCATTACGCTACCCAAGACAAGTGAACACTCAAACGGTGCTGGAAAAGTGGGAAAGTGAATCTTGTAAGGAAGATGAAGTGCCTCGGCATGGTAAAAGGGTAAGTAATGAAACTTCTTTTGTCCCTTGACCTTCATGAGTGAAGGTGAATCGACGATATTGAAATAATCAATGTTATCCATATAATCTGTATATGGAAAGATGTCATCAACAATGAGGTTGATAGGCACGTGAGAAATAAAGTCAATTACTTTAAGTAAACTGACGGTTTTGATAATTTTAATGTCTATATTCTAATCTCTATGAAAAGACGCATCATTAATTAATGAGAACATGTGTTTTATAAATGGAGATATAGAGAATTAGGAACAACTCATTGGGTCGTGGTTCTGTGTAAAGTAAGCCAAGGTGCAAAAACTTGTTAAGTCACTATATGAACTAAAACAAACACCTAACTTATCATATGTAGTCTCTTGTGCGTCAAGAACTGTACTAGACCAGATATAGCCAACTCAGTGAGCATACCGAGTAGGTTTGTCAATGAGGCTTCTCAGATACATGAGGTATACTGCCAATCATGAACTGCATTATACGAGATGTCCAAAATATTTGGAGGGTATTTAGATACCAAGTGTATCTCGAACTTTAACAGTACAAGGTCCATTAGTGGATATGTTTGTACTTAAAGATGTTGCAGTCTTATGGAGGTCTGTAAAATAGACCTGCATAGTTGGAGAAACTGTAGAATTAGAATTCATAACGTTGAATCAAGCTACAGAAGAGGCAGATTGGCTGAGAAGTCTTGGGAGGTATTCCAAGTGGCCAAAATCTGTTCCCGCAATAAACGTGCATTGCTGCAGTCAGTCAGTTATTAACCGGGATCAGAATAATTTGTATAATGGAAAGTCCCGACTAAGTCATGACATATTCGTCGGAGACACAAATCCGTAAGAGGAATTGCTAGCAAAAATTATGGTATCCCTAGACTTTGCAAGGCCTAAGGATATTAATGCGGATCCATATACAAAATGCTTGACTCGTGGAGGAGTCGGAGCATCATCGAGGGAAATGGAGGTTGAAGCCCAATAAATTGGAAACCTTCACATAAGCTACCCAACATGTACTGGAAATTTCAGTCTCAGGTTCAATGGGAAAACTGAAATGTGCGGGTTACCGAACAAAGCACTCGAGAACATAAGTTCTCAGCCCATTTCTATGATGAAAGAGTGATAGACCTGTACCATTTTAAGGGTGAGCATGAGGCTCTTAATGAATCAAGTATCTCGAAGGTCGAGTGGGGTGAGTCAGGACATCTTTGACTTGAAAATCACCTATAACGAGTGTGTATGGCCGATACTATGTGATGAGCTAGGGCTAAATCGCTAGAGCACTTGGTTGAATTTGCCAAGGCAGTCCAGGGCCAAATATGGACAACAACCAAAGGGCTTAGTAAGTGATGTAGAGAGTACACTGTGTGAGTATTACCCTGTTATGCACAAACGCTAAAGGGTTCAAGGCTTTAAGGCTACCAAATAGTAACATATCAGATTTTACATCACTATGGTAGATTTAAGGCGCGCGCTACCTGTCCTTATACAGTGAATTCTCGTGGTTCTCTCAATTGCATTTAGTTGCACGTTGCATGTTTTAGATCGCATTCATGTGGGGGATTGTTGGAAAAACTAGTGGTTTTTATTGAGTGAATGCTATTTTATTTTAGTGGTTACAAAACCATTCATTCTCCCCATTAATGTGGGTCTTTATTTGTAAAATAAGTTACAAAGAAAAATGTTTAAAATATGATGGTGTTGGTCCATTTTTTTGAGATTTTTTTCAAGACAAGTTTCATACATGTTATAACATACACATTCACACACAAAAAAATACATATGCATACATATAGAGAGAGAGTACCGCACCACCAACGGTCCGATCGTGGCTCGGTGCCGTTTCCGCCGAGTCACATGTGATAGACGTTGTACCTTGGGAACGAAGTGCCCCATTTAGCCAGAAGCAGAGGTGGCGGGACAAATATCGTTTAAGGGAAACTGCTTGCAGTTAGCTCGTCTCGGACTTTAGTCCATTTCGGTATCATTTACATTATTTTATATTTAAATCTTGTATTTGATAATTATATATTTGAAGAAACCATTTTCTGTTTATTTGTCCATTTCTTTTCCGTAGAAATTATTGTGTTTATTTACAACGTACCCAACAATATTTACAAAAACGAGAGGATGAGAAAGACGTCATCCTGTATGTACATTGAGCTATTATTTCTACTCACAATCTCACAGATATTGTATGAGAAATGCATAATGAATGTCTATTAAAGCCTATATAAAATTTTCAGACTAGTGGTTTTGTTTAGAAGACTCACAACAAGACATCAACTCTGCTTCGTTTAGCATCGGTTTCTGTCAACAAACTGCTTTTGTGAAGAAAAAAATGGTTAAAAAAAGTTGCAGTGTCTGTTTGACATCACCTAGCTTACATTTTTTAATTAAGTGACTTATATAACTTATTTTTATTTATAAATCATTTTTACTTATTGTTATTACTTATAAGTGACTTGTAAGAGTACAATGTGATCTAATTGTAAAATTTATGCTTTTGATAATTTTTATCTGAAAAAGAAATAAATAAATAAAGTCCTCAAATTCTTACCTTCTCTACTTTTGAGATTTTTTTTATTTTTTTTTACCCAAAAACTAACTTATGAAAGATAAAAAAACTATCATACCGAACATTCATATCTTTTTTAAATAATAATGAGAGAAAAGTTGGAAAAAAAAGTTGTTGACATAATGCTGAAAAATAAATTACGAGCCACAACGTCCATTAGTGCGTTAAGAAAATGACCCTATTTTAAAAGATAACACCCAATTATATGACATGTAATTTACACTTTCGCACAGAGTTATTCCGGTTTCTTATTAGAGTTAATTACAACAACGATCTTTATTACGGATAATTTTACAATAATAATAAGCAAGCTTTTAAAAAGAGCCCTGACTGATTCTATTCGATAAAAGTTCCTCTAATATACTACGGATATTTGTTTAACACTGATGAAACTTATATTATTTGAATATTTTTGGTAAATAACCAACTTTTTTTTTTTGATATTGGATATGATATATTCAAAATTGTCTAACCGAAGTCGTTTTTAGCATTTATGCGCATCTTGTGAAGTCGATCCTTAATAGTAAAATGTTGTCTTGAAACATAATATTAAACTAGACTCAAGAAAATATGATTGATTTACTTTGTGAAAAAATGTCACTATGAAAATGATGTCAATTTCAAAAATAAAACAATTTTTTTAATGTTTTTTTTAGCGCCACTTGGTTCGTTGTAATGACTCGACCTTGTATCTGCATTTTACAATTTCCATTCAAATTTTATGACGGCTTTAAATTAGGCAATAGTAAAACATAGTTCAGTTGTTTGAACTGAAATTATTTGGAGGACTATTACTAACTATCACATACATTAGTAGTAGAATTATAAATGGTACACAATTATAGTACTTATAAAGTCAAAAAGGAAATCTTACTAATTCGCTTACTCTGTATACCAATATTTGACCCTCTTTTCTATATTTACATCTACAATAAGGCTTCTTTTCCTTCACCATTTTTTTATCCTATTTATATTTACCCATTATAAAGCACCAAACAAGCAATTATTAACTAATTACCGAAGACGTAAGTGTTTTCCTCAAATGAGATGAGTAATTACTTTGAACGAAGCCATTGGTTTTAAAATATTACTCGAACCAAACAGAATGACTAAGTTTCAAATCATTTGGCATTAGAGTATTAAACTACTGATATTCATACACATACACTTCTTCTGAAAGAGTGAGTACAAAAATAATCCATGATAAAACTGAGTTTTTGTCTTGACTACTTTCACAACGACGGTATAAAATAGTGTAACAGGTGTGTATAAATGATTGTTATATATAATCATAGCCATCGTTTGGTTGCACGATAAATGAGTGGGATTGGATAATGAATGATGCAGGTCCCACAAATGATGCGATTGGTACGCGCTATTGATATGAGACTTGTAATCCGACTGGACTTCAAATATCACTAAACCCATCATTTGAAATAACATGGGGATGTACCAACCCAATGTTAAAAATTGCAAAAATAGCCTTATTATACATATATATACATATAAAATTATATATATACAAACATATATATATATATATATATTATTTACATATGTATATAAATAATATTAAATATATGCATATAAATAATATTACATATATATTAATAATATTAAATATATACATTATTTTAATAAATTATTTATATTATACGTATATATATATAAATTATATTTACATATATATATATATATATATATATATTATATTTACATATGCATATAAATAATATTAAAAATATGCATATAAATAATATAATACATATATATATTAATAATATTATATATATATATATTATTTTCAAAAATTATTTATGTTTATATTATATTTATATATATATTTTTAATAAATTATTTATGCATATATTTATATTATATGTGTATGTATATATATATAATAATAATAAATTATTTATGCATATATTTATATTATATGTATATATATATTTATATGATTTAATATATATTATCTATACATATTTATTATTTACATATGCATATAAATAATATTAAATATATATTAATAATATTATATATATACTTATAATAATTTATATATATATATATATATATTACATGTAATACATTTAAATTTGATGAGAAGAACGAAAGAATGGTAAAGTTGTAAAATCCAAAAATAGTCCGGTTATATATTTTTTTTAAACAAACGACCAATGGGATTAGTTGTGAACATACTATCATCATTTGTAATATCATTGTAATTCCAAATGATTCCTAGTTTCGGAATTAGTAAACCGCACCCAAAGAGGCCATAGAGTTAACAATCTCCAAATAAACAGTACTATGACTAGGCAAGTAGGGGTGAAATGGAAAAATGAATTAAAAAATAGATAGTACTAGTGTTAAAATGAGAATTCATGTTACAAAAACAGAAGAAGAGGATTAAAAAATCTATTAAGTGTGACATTATTGTTCACCCTTTTAGTCCAGTTGTCCTCCTATACCAACAGTGTATACATAGTACAACTACAAGACTTATGCTCTTTTTCAACCAATAAATAAGCGCGTCACATTCACACATCTCTCTTTTAATTAAATAAATAAATAATAATAACACTATAATACCAACCACAAAATACTTCTCCCTCCCCCTCCCTCTCTCTCTCTCTCTCTATATATATATATATATACATTATTACACACACATACATAAATATATATATATATATATACTCCGTACATATATATTTATAAAATTCTGGTAGTCCAAATTTGACCTCAACTTCAAAAACTAACCACTACCCACTTTCTACTTTCTCTTCAATAACCCAAAACACAATGATCAAAGTTCTCCGGCCAAACTCCGGCGAGTCTCTGATCTTCAGCTGATTATGTAGTTCAGTTTTCCAAATATTCATCAAACCCTGTTCAAAAGATCCAATCTTTCACTAAAAGTAAGCTTTAAAAGACCAAAACGCGACGCCTATTTTTTATCGCTGTTTTGTAGCAACTAATTTGTCCAAAATCAGCTTTAACAAATTTGTTTTTTTTTTTTTTTTAATTTTAGATACTTGTAGCCTTTTTCACCCTAAAAATCTGTTTTTTAGAAGCTAAATAATTTGACAGTCCAAAAACCCACGGTTTTTTACAAAAAAAATACGAAAACCAGCTAAAAAAATCTGTTGCCAAACGACCCTAAGTCCTTATTTTTTTTTAGCATTTTTAGCAATGGCGGAGGGAAACGCCGCCGCCACGGCGACAATGACACCGGAAGAGAAGGCAAAGTCGGTAGGGAAGCGGTACGAAGGGCTGGTAGCTGTTAGAACAAAGGCGGTAAAGGGGAAAGGTGCGTGGTACTGGGCCCACTTAGAGCCTCTCTTGGTACAAGATACCGATACCGGTGCACCCAAGGCGGTTAAGCTCAAGTGCATCCTTTGTAACGCGGTTTTCTCCGCCTCTAACCCTTCTCGAACGGCCTCCGAACACCTCAAACGTGGTACTTGCCCACACTTTTCTACTTCAGGTCCATTAACAACAGGTTCAGGCCCAGGTTCAGGCCCAATTACCCCTAACCCGAACCCTATCTCGTCTTTTCCGCCATCCTCTTCCAGGAACCACCGTAAAAGATCCTCTGGACACCGTGCCCAGGCCCAATTATCTCAGGCCCAATTAACTCAAGTCCAGGCCCAAGTTCAGCTTCCGCTGGTTACCGTGGACCCAGATAATAAAGTTACGGTCTTGGGTGGTGGTGGTGGTGGTAGCGGTTATTTTGGTACAAACCAGCAGCATTTGGTGTTATCAGGGGGTAAAGAGGATATAGGAGCATTAGCTATGTTAGAAGACAGTGTGAAGAAACTTAAAAGCCCGAAATCACCACCTGGACAAACCCTAAGCAAGGACCGGACGGAGTTAGCGCTTAATTCCTTATCGGATTGGGTTTATGAGTCGAATGGTTTGGTCCCTTTATCAGCTCTTGAGCATCCCAAGTTCAAGGCTTTTTTGACTCAAATCGGCCTGCCAGGTGTCTCCAGGCGGGATTTTATTGGTGCCAGGCTGGAAAGTAGGTATGAGGTGGCAAAGGGCGAGTCGGAGGCGAGGATTAGGGATGCGATGTTTTTTCAGGTTTCGTCGAATGGGTGGAGATCGAAGGGGTTTGGAGATGAGAATTTGGTGAATTTGTCGGTTAATTTGCCGAACGGGACTAGGGTTTTTCGGACGGCGGTGTTTTGTACCGGTGATGTTCCTAGTTTGTATGCCGAAGAGGTGTTATGGGAGACGATTAGGGGTATTTGTGGAAATTCGGTTCGACAATGTGTGAGTATTGTATCGGATAAGTTCAAGGCAAAAGCTTTGAGGAATTTAGAGGGTCAAAATCCTTGGATGGTTAATTTGACTTGTCAATATCAAGGGTTTGTTAGCTTGATCAAGGATTTTAATAAAGAGTTGCCTTTGTTAAAAAATGTGACTGAAAATTGCCTTCAGTTAGCGAATTTCGTTAATAATATGCCACAAATTTGTAATTCGTTTCGGAAGTATCAAGTGCAAGAGTATGGCCAATCTGCATGGTTGAGGGTACCGGTGAAACCCTTTGAAAAATCGAATTTTGGGCCTTTTCTTGTTTTAATTGAGGATATATTGAGCTCGGCTAGGGCTCTTCAATTAGTTTTCATCGATGAGTCTTTGTCGATAGATGAGCAAATGTGGAGAGATATGATGAATATGGTGAGAGACCCTCGTTTTTGGAACGAAATAGAGGCGGTTCATTCGCTCATTAAGGTAATTAAATCGATGGCTTATGAGATGGAAAAGGAGAGGCCTTTAGTAGGGCAATGTATCCCTCTATGGGACAAATTAAGATCAAAAGTCAAGGATTGGTGTGTTACATTTCAAATAAATCAAGCCCATGTCGAAAAAATAATCGATTTTCGTTTTAGGAAAAATTATCACCCAGCTTGGTCCGTGGCGTTTATACTCGATCCTTTGTATCTATTGAGAGATACAACTGGGAAATATATACCACCATACAAGTGCTTAAGTCCCGAGCAAGAAAAAGACGTTGATAAGCTAATAACGAGGCTAGTTTCCAGAGAAGAGGCTCATATTGCTTTGATGGAACTTATGAAATGGCGAACCGAGGGGCTTGAACCGGTTTATGCACAAGCTGTTCAATTAAAACAAAGGGACCCAGTTACAGGGAAAATGAAGTTAGCTAACCCTCAAAGTAGTAGGCTTGTCTGGGAAACTCATCTTACTCAATTTAAGTCGCTTGGTAAAGTCGCGGTTAGGCTTATTTTTCTCCATGCTACTTCGTGTGGATTTAAGTGTAACTCGTCGTTTTTTAGGGGAATGAACAGTAGTAAAGGAAATTCGAGGACTGAGATCGAGAGGGCTCAGAAGTTGATTTTCATAGCTGCTCATTCTAAGCTAGAGAAAAGGGAGTTTTCGACTGATGAAGAGAGAGAACCAGAGCTCTTTGCGACCGTAAACGGAGAGAATGATAATACGTTACATGAGGCTTTCTGTTGAAGCTTCTTCACTGTAATTCTTTTTTCTCCTTCCTTTAGATTGTTGATTTAGAGCTTATTATTGAACTAGAGTATTACTAGTAGTTTGTATTTATACTTTTAATTTATCCACTTGCTTCTTAGGAAGATTTTTCGGGCAATATCGCGTGTTGATTTATTTAACATGTGTTGCTCTCTACTGAATCAGGCGTCCAAGTGTTCGCAAGTTTGAATTTAAGTGTTGTTGCTTGTTTTTATAAGTACTATATTGTTTTCAATGTTCACAGAGAATGGGATGAATATTAGAGGGCCAAGCTTTATTGTATTTCTGTTTGGTTGAATGATCAAATAATTAGAGGTCAAATGCTGGTTTCGGTCGAGTTTTCAGTTTAGTGAATCAATGAGAGTATTTCGTTCTGCTTGATTATAATCTCACAAGTTACAGTTTCTATCATTTTCATTGTTTCAACTAGTTTGGAAACGAAAAAGTGGATATTTTCATTTTGCTAATTGGCTTACAAGATAGTTGTCACAAAAAATAACTTGCGTATGCTTTTTAGAATCATCAAAACTTCAGAGAGATTATGATGACAAATTGACTACTACTTGAGAAACTTCCTATATTTAGAAGCCGCCAACGTTTTTTTTTGTATCAGTAACGTAATTTGAAATGGATTTCTTTTTCCATCACTGGATGGTTGCTTCAAGAATGTTGTTAAGTAATCACTATCTTAGCTTTTGTTGTAATAGTTGACACTGATGGTATTATTTCTTAAAAGCTGGTATTATGTTCCATCTTCTAAAAAGAACAATTAACTTGAGACGACTTTGCCTTCTATGGCCTGTGGTATCTGTTCCTGTTTCACCAGCAATTTCGATAGCGTAATATTGCGATAAATTCTCAGAAATGGTATGATTGCTATCATTCTCAAGTTCAAGAATTTACCACTATAAATAAAATTCCCCTATAAATCATGGCTTTTCTTTCCAGAAGTTTAAGAAAAATTTACCACTTTTCACTTTTAACCCAGCGTCTGTCTTGTGCATGTGTCGTTCTTCTATTGTTAAGTGATTATCGGTGTCTTTGCCATATCAGTTAAAATCCTTAAAATGATCAGAAGTCTTTTCTTTTTCCTGCCAAGTGATCATTTGTTATTCAAACTAAAGCACTAAAAAAACAGGATCAATAAATGAAAACCTGGATAAGTTCACTTGTTTTTAATACCATTTGGTGATGTGAACTTATGTTGCACGGTTCTTATTACTGTTTGTTATCCTAACAAAGAATTATTCTCCTTTGTTACATCTTTTGAAAAAACAGTTTTTCAAATGACAGAAGCGTTTGGAGGCAAGATATTTCGTCGAGAGAGAGGACCTTGCAAATAAAAATCCGAAGTTTTAAAGAGGGGTCAAAGAAATTCCGGACATCAAATTATCGGATACAAACTTGCTCCAACTCACTTGGGAATGATATTTCAAAATTATCCCTTTCCTCCTAATCGCATATATTCAACATTTTTAGAATTTAGCAGTGTCACGTTTGAGCAGCAATAAGCACGAGCAGAGCCAAACGTGCCTTGGCTGAACTGGTATGCCTCGTCACCATGATTGATTGGTATCGAAATAAATTTATACCTATAGGTAAAGGGAACAAGAGTGATAATCTTTTTAGCTGTGCGAGCCCCTAGCAATGTACTATGCTGATCTCAATCCCAGCTTTTGGTTTAAATGTCCCTTTTAAGAGAGTGGATCCCTCCACCATGAAAGAAATGGTACCTTAATTTCAAATTCGGGTTGTTTGAAAAAAAGTAAATAATAGAAGGGGATGGCCCCCTAATTGAACTCATAATATAGGATAACTTGTGTGTTAAACATTCCAAAAAAGAGGTTCTGTTCTTTCAAGTATGATCGTTGTATCCCCATGATTGTGAAAGAAAGCAAAAAAGGGTTGGCGAAAGGCCCCTAAAGTTATAAGAAGACTGTCGGCTTGAAGTAGCACAGAACACGGCTTTTTCCTAATAGTTATTATCACAAAACTTCATCTAATTTCTGCAAAAAGCACCCTACTAGCAGTGCATGATTTGGCAGATAAATCAGTTATTTTGTTAGGCGGCCTACTTTTAATTGTTGTAACTTGTAAAGCTCCGTGACGTTTTTTCGAGCTATTGATTTTGTGATGTCTACAATCGATTCATTATAGGAGTTCAATATGTCCACGCAGACTCTTCACTCTTGTGGTGGTTATGCTATTTCGCCTAGTGATTGTCAGTGATGTAAATTCCTTTGTACATACAAGACACTCTAGTAGTGGTAATGCTATTCTGCCTGGTGGTGGTGTAAATTTCCTTTGCATTCATCTAGCTTTATAGGAAAAAATACGTTTAGTGTATTTTACTATCAGTGTTTAATAATTTAGGTACTGCACTACCAATTTTAACAATTGAGGTATCAAATTACGAAATTTGTCACAATTGAGAACATACCGTTAAACAAAATAATAAAATTACACTAGCATTCTCTTGTCTATCACATAGTGAGTTTAATTCTATCAGCATTTGTCAAAAATAAATACTAAAATATGAGATATAGTGAATGTAATTTCGTTGATTTATGTTGTTAGTTTCTTAATTGATCGAAATTCCATAGTTTGGTACATCAATTGTTAAAATTGGTAGTCCAGTATCTAAATCGTTAACCACTGAACATATTTATTCCCCAAATTTTATTGCATTTGATTATGCTACTTATTGGAAGCTATGGTTGTTCTTGTTGCCCCATTTTACTAGACAAATACAAACAAAGCAAGCAACAAAGTAGTCGGACAGTGTCATAGTAGCAAAGATGAGACAATGGTCCATACTCGTCACTTGCTAGCATAATTACGAGAACAATCAATCACACTACTTTTTTTTAATTGGTATCACATCTGCAAATCATCCGATGAATAGTTAACAATCCTATACGATGGAAAATAGGTTGCAATCGATCGCTATTCCGATGACTATGAGGAGAAATTTATGTACAATAACTTTATAGTCAGATCATTGTTTGTCAATTGACTCAAATTTAAACTTCTTTCTCGGAAGTCTAAATAATAAAATGTAGTTGAAGGATTATGTAACGATCCGAACTTCCAACCAAACCGTCATCAACTGCTTCCCATCATAATACTATCCGCTTTGCCCCAATTTCATACTCGCTTTTTGAACCGCATAACTTTAAAATGCCTCGGTGATAATAAAGAGAATACTGCTATCTTATATAATATATATGTACTCACATATATAGGCGATCTGGAATAGCTTCCTTCACTTTAACACGATATTTTTATACGAAAATCCGGGTTATTACATTATTCCCCCTTCAGACACGGCGTCCTTCCGGGGTTCAATCATTCGTGCTAGTCTCAACATCGGCTAAATAACGGCTCTGATACCAATTATAACGACCTGATCCTCCGACCGAACCGCCATCATCTGCTTCCTACCTACCACCAATACTGTCCGCTTTGGCCCAATTTCGTTCTCGTTTCTTAAAACACACGGTTTTAAAATATTTTAATCATAAGAAGAGGAATAATTATAACTTATATATCATATAGGAACTCACACGCAATGTGGGATAGTTTTCTTATATTTACGACGCTATTTTTCTAAGAATATCTCATTTATTACTTATAATCTAGTGAAGTGGTAGTAGAAATGGGAACATCATAGCAAATTCTGATAAAGTATACTGTAACTGTTAATGAAAGGGAGGGAGAATCATTGGTGTCTTTTAATATTTGAAATAATGACGAATAAAATCAATTGACTTTTGACATAGGAATGATGCTTTATAATAGGAATTTCATCATCATATGGATAAAGCATAGTTTCATGCATTCTCAAATTCCTGTTGTTTTAGAAATACCCAAAAAAAAGGATTATTTTGTAAAGCTAAATTATTATTCCATTTCCATCCTCGAGGACCCAAAATCACTTTAGAACTATTAATTTAACCCAATTTTCCTCTCAATTTATAATAATCATGGGGATAAAAAGGATTGAGTCGAGCCACATTGGTCTTCACGGTTGGAGCCAAACTCTAAATGATGACTCGGAAGTTTGACAAAACAAAAAATATATACTCGGTTTTGTAAATATGTATCATGTATATTATGATTATCACCTCTCTGGTCGAGGTATGGTCTTTTTCCAATTTCGTCCCAAAGTTTTATTTACCAATTTCCTTCGTGAGTAATTTCATAATATTATCAATTGATAATTAGAAACCAAAATTTTATAAATAGAGTAAATTTTAATTAGAAACCAAATTTACAATTAAAAAAACATATAAAAACAGTATAAATTTCAAATTTTCTTGAAGAACACAAAACTAAATTTATCACAAACTTATATTTTGATTTAAAAAAATGGAATTTTCATTGTTAAAGAGAAAAACTAGGTCCTTTATTAAAATGACAACAAAAAATTATTAAAAGATGCCAACAAGTCATTTTTATCACGAAAATGACAAAAAAGACAAAAAAGACAAAAAGTGATATTATACCTTTTATGTTTAATATGGATTTAAAATTATAGTATAAATTTCTCTTCTTGCAAAACTAAATTTTTTTTTTTGTAAAACATTGTAACTTTACTTTTGATCTAAATGACTTGTTGGTCTTTCTTAAATAATCACTTCTCTCTCTTTTAATGTTGGAAAATGATAATGAGTGCCCCCGGGGCACTTGATAGGGGTTATGATCAGAGCTTATTTAATGCTAATCACTAGCACTTTAATTAAATTTATTGATATGCATTAATTTCTTTGAGAACATAAACCATTATGTGTATATATATAATATATTTTAGTAATACTATATGTAAATTTTATAATTAATAATTTAGTTTAAGGTAATACTAACTAGGGTTCCATATTTTTATTTTTATTGTTATTTAAATTATATCTAAGTTTATAGTAGACTTATCTAGGGTTTTATATTTGTGTTTTTATTATGTTGAGTAATTAGTTTTTAATTAATCAAATTATAATTTGTATTTTAAGTAATTAATAACAAAATAAAATATATATAAACTCGTTACTTATTTGATTATCTTTGTCAAATATTTTAAACAATGGTTATTAAATACATCATACCATTTAATGTTGGTGTTAATAATTAGACTACTCAAGTTAATGCTAATTGTTACAACAATTAATACTTAAAGAGTGCTCGTAAACATAACCGTTTAATGTTTTTTTTGTATATAAACTAGCTTTCACTAAAAACTAGGTTTCTTGTTTTAATAAAATCATGATTTTCCAATTATAATGCCAATTTTTTAGAGCACAATGATCCATAAATTAGTTTGTGTTTTTTTTACGGGATTAAACAAATAGGCGAAGAATTAAGGAAATCATTAACTTTTGGCAAGTGAAGTGAGTAGAAAAGTAAAGTAAATGGAGTATGGTAATGTTAGATACGAGGGGTCCTCTAATTGCATACTTTAATGGTGAGACAGATATTCGTGTCGGTAGGAGTTGGTAAATATTGAAATTACATAATACAAAAAGGTTTTGTTACCTTGACTGCTCACCAACTAATAATTACAAAAATTGTAGCCTAGCCTCATCAGGCTCTCTTTCATTTGCGTATATCTTAGAAATGTACTAATAGATTGTACAAACATTATTTAGTTAATGTAGGACATACATAATATTTCTAAACATCAAAACGAAATCGTAACACACAGATTGATCAGGTTGTAGTACGCTACACAAATCGGTGAAAAACGAGTTAGACACTTTTTTGTGTCATTTTTCCATGCAAATAATACATATACAATTGTTATATCATTCACATCACTGTCAATTATTATTTTCAAATGAAGAGTAAAAATTTAATTTTTTGGTATTTAGATAATCATGTATATTTTATAGTCTCATCAAAGCATAGTCTCTATCAATAATTAACTATTTTAACATTATATTTTAATATTAAATTCATATTTAGGGGAATAAAATACATATAATTAAAGTGGAGTTTATTAATTTTTAATTGATGAAAAAAACGATTTACTTTCTATTTATAAAGAGTTATAATGGTATTGTCTAATAATAGATAGTTGGTTGTGGGTTTGATGTATATTGTTTTTTGAGATAAAACTCATTAATTATAGAGAAATTATAATTTAATGGGTGAAATACGAAGGGGATCATAAATCTTGAAAACAAAGAAAGGGGAAATGGCCTATGGTTTTGTGTTTTCCTTATGCTTCTATATGTATTTATTATGTTTTGATTCCTCCCACTCATGATTTTCAAAAAGAGAAAGGAAGTATGTATAATCATTAGGATAATACTCCTTTTTACAAGAATCTTTCACTCCCCAATGCTCATTATAATTCATTCCCTCTACTCAAACAATAGTTGTTTTATTTATATTACTCAAACTCGTTTCATTTGGAAAAATTCATTTGGTATATTATCCCATCAGTTTTTAACAACTAGATACCCGATATACCAACTTCTCCATTTTGGTATTCAAGTTAACTATTTCATATCCTATCAAACTTACTTGGATAGTCAATTGTTAAATGCTAATAGTATTGGGTACAAAACTATTTCATATCTTATTTCGTTGTCATTTTAGATATACAAACAATTTGAAAGTTACCGGGAAAAAAAACTGTGACCAAATGTGTAAATTTAAAAGAAGGTAGAATAACAATAGAATTAATTAACATAGAGAATTATTTTTAATTATCTTATAAATTACATGTAACATGTATCAAACCTCTTTATATAGACTAAAGTCAAACTAATAACGAAATGCAATTCTTTGTTTAACAAGAATTCAATCTAATCTTATTCTAATACTAATAAGAATGGGTTTGCTAATAAATACATATACATGCTTAGCCAATGCCCATTGGTTAACTTTTTCCTAATACAAAATAGAATTATTAAAAAAATTCATAATCAAATGTAATCAAATATTTTATAACCAAATCTAGTTAATATACTCCCCACAAAATGATCGTGGAGGGAACCGTAATGGTCAACTGAAACAAAAACCTTCAACATTGTAATCTTCAGACAAGATATCTAAAACGAACTTTTGATCCTTAAAAAAGATCACACCAAAAATATCAGTGTTGAAGACTTGAAGTATCACCAATTGCAGAATGAGTAAGGTCATGTCATAAGCAGAATTAAGAGTAGCAAGCTTATCAATAGTAGAAAAAATAAATGTAATATATGTTGAACAAGAATTCAATCTAAATTTACTGAACATGTTTATTTGCTGAAAAAGGCCTTGTATGGTCTAAAGCAAGCTCCTAGAGCTTGGTATGATAGATTAATCAAGTTCTTAATTGAAAAAGGTTTTAACAGAGTGAGAGTTGATAAAACTCTGTTTTCTAAGAAAATTACGAAGGATATTATCATTGCTCAAATCTATGTTGATGACATTGTATTTGGCTCCACTTTTAACAAAAGGATAGATGAATTCATTTCTGATATGAAGAATGAATTTGAAATGATTGGTGGTGGTGAATTAACTTACTTTCTAGGATTGCAAGTTAAACAGAATGAAAAAGGCATATTTCTATGTCATAGTAAGTATGCAGATAATCTGGTTAAGAAGTTTGGTCTAAGTGAAAGTAAATAGAAGAGAACCCATATGAGTACCACCCTTAAACTGTCCAAAAATGATAAAGGTAAAAGTGTCTGTCCTAGTCTGTATAGATACATGATTGGAAGTCTGCTTTATTTAACTGCTAGTAGACCAGATTTGTGCTTAAGTGTAGGAGTATGTGCCAGGTATCAGGCAAACCCTTTAGAACCTCATCTTCTAGCTGTCAAAAGGATCTTAAGGTATGTAAAAGGAACAATTCACCTAGGCCTATGGTATTCTAAAGACACAAACCATTTTCTGAGTGGCTACTGTGATGCAGATTGGGCAGGAAATATAGATGATAGTAAGAGTACTTCTGGTGGTTGTTTTTATTTTGGGAACAACCTTGTTTCTTGGTTTAGTAAAAAGCAAAATTGCATTTCTTTATCTACTGCTGAGGCAGAATATATTGCAGCTGTAAGTGGATGTACTCAACTTATTTGGATGAAACAGATGTTAAGTGACTATAATGTTAAGCAAGAAATATTAACTTTGTTTTGTGATAGCAAAATTGCTATAGATTTAGCAAAGAATCAAGTTCAACATTCCAGAACTAAACATATTGATCTAAGACATCATTTTATCAGAGAACTTGTTGAAGGAAAAAGCTTAATTTTAGAACATGTTTCAACTGAAAAACAATTAGCTGATATTTTCACAAAGCCCCTTGATACTAACAAATTTGAATCTTTAAGAAGTGATATAGGGGTATGTCACTATGAATCTAAATGAATACTCTTGCTATGTATGTCTATTTTGAGTACCTTTAATACTTGTTATTTCTAGAAGTAAGTCTTGATTGAGCTTTGAAGTTTTTATTTTGAAAAAGCCGCTTTTTGGTGTCTCAAAAACAGATGTGAGGTAACTTGTCTTAAAACCTCTCTGGTAATAGAGTTGCAAGCACAAAGTGCACATTTTATATAGTGGTTGCAAGTTCAGTTGCAACCTCAGTTGAAATCACATGCTCGTAATACTGGTTGCATGCTCAGTTGCAACATCAGTTGAAACTACATACTCATAATACTGAAGAAAAAAAAAACAATGATTGTCCAAAGGTTGTTGTACCATCTATGATTCACATAATTGTGAAAAAGTCAGGACAAAGTCTTGTTATTTTTGACATCACTTATACTCTTTCCTTGCTGAGAGCATCAAACTAGTTTTTGTGTAGAGATGAAATGAATTTGCTCAACTTAACCTCTTGAAATCTAATTTCTATTAAAGTTATTCAATGATAAACTTATCTTGTGGAGTAAATTGCTAGATTTTTTTTTATTGTTTAAATATCTTGCTGTATTGCTATCTTCTTTTGAAACAAGTCAAGTTTCCTTAAGAACTTCAACTTCTTAATATTCATATTTTAGATAAATCTGTTTACAAGGAATGTTTATCTTTATTATTTGCTGGATTTATCTAATTGACAACTGTTTCCTGCGTGATTTAAGTGTGATTTAATTTTCAAATTTCTGTTAATAAGAGATTTCCATATTTTTAGCAAAATCTGTTTCACATTTGATTTGAGTGTATCTTTTTCCAATTACAAAAAGATTTGGGCTTAATTGCTATTTATACTAAACTCTTTTTAATATCCATAATCAATCACAATAATCACAATTACTCTCTCTCTCTCTTTCTATTAAACCAAAACCTAAGTTCTCAAAAACCCACTGCGTAGTTCCAAGTCCGGTTGCAACCCTAGTTGAAACCATGTATACAAACCCAAACCTCAACATTGATAATGATTGTACTCTTAGGGACTTCTTGTCTAAATCCCAAACAAGTCCTAGCTCTACAGCAAAGGTAAGTGAGTCCTCTTCTTCTAAGAAACATAGGACTAAAAAGCGTGCTAGGAGAAATCTAGCTGATGATCATGTTTCTGTTGGTTTTACTTATACTCCTAAGTTTAATGAGGTTGATCCTAGGTTCTGGAGTAGGAAAATGTATAGGAGGTTTAGGGACCTTTGCTAGCAGGGAAATTCACTGTGAACGGAAGCTTAATTTGGTCAGTTATCCACATATACAGGTTCATGTTGAAAAATTGTTGTCTGCTATTGGCTTAGATAGAACTATTTGCTATCCTAACTCTTATTATCCTGGTGTGGTTAAAGAGTTTTATGCTAATTTGAGTAGTAGTGTCTTTGATGAGGGTAATCCTGCGTATGGAAGAGTCTTTTTGAGGGGTGTTACTTTGGATTTTACCCATAAGTTAATAAATGAATTCCTGAATGCACCCAATCCTTCTGTGGAAAATGTTGATTATGATATGGAAGTCATTGCTCTAGTTCTCACTGGAAAGAACAACAGATTTGATGGTACTTCCATCAAAACATACTCTCTCACATTGTGTGCTGCTGTGCTACACAAAATTACTAGGTTTAACTGGACCCCTACCAAACAACCATCCAAAGTCAACAAAAAAATGGCCATTTTTCTCTATAAAATCATGTCTTCTTTGCCAATTAACTTTGGTAATCATATTTTTAATCTTATTAGGGAGTTCAGTGATTCTAATTCACCATCCATTCTGCTACCCTTTCCTTGCTTAATCACTGCAGTCATTCTAACCCAAGTCTCAGCTTTGTCTGAAAATAAACCAATTAGAATCTCCACTGAACCAATCACAGATTTTCCCTCTGCCCTGTACATTTCTGCAAAACTGCTAAAAGAAGGGCATGTCAATGACATTTCTGGAGAAAAGGGAAAGGAAAAGGAGACCACTAGTGCTCCTTCAGAAAAGAAGAAAGGTGTGAGATGGTATCTACAACAAAAGTTGGCCTACAATCAAGAAAGAAGAGCTGAGCTGGATGCTGATGATTATCAAATCAAGAAGCTACTGGTGAATCTCATAGAGAGTGAGGATGATGGTGATAGTGATGCTACTCACAGTGATGATGGCCTCTCCATAAGCAGTGAGGAAGAAGATGAACAGGTAGTCTGAGACACACCTCTAAGGGAAAGACCACCTCAGTCAGACATTCCTCGTGACTAGTTTGTCTAGCTTATGACAAATAGGGGGAGATGAACAAAGTTTAAATTTTATGTGTTTTTGTTTTTAAGCTTCAACTTCAATTTCAAGACTTTATGTTGTTGTTTTTAAATTTCAATTACAATTGTTGTACTAAGACCTTGTTGTGCCATGTTTTGGCCTTAAAAATTTCTGCAATTTCCATTTTGAAGTATGCCTGTCTTTAGAATTGAATCTGTTCTGAAAATCTGTGAATGGATATATTTTGTGCTTATTTGATGTTTGGAATTCTAACTTACAGGGGGAGCTTAAACAGATGTATATACAGTGTAAGACTGTGCTGAAATTGAATTTGCAGGTGGTTGGGATGATTTATAAACTTAATTGATTTGTCAAAACCAATGACAAATGGGAAGATTGTTAGGATCAGATTTCTGTTCTAAATACTATTTGTTGTCTATTGGTTTTTACTTAATAATCTTAACTGTTTGTTTAAGAACTAAGACAGTGTTGTTAGGTTTCAAGCAATGTTGCAACCTCAGTTACAACCTACTGAGACAAGTGTTGACATGTTTCAAGCAATGTTGCAACCACAGTTACAACCTGCTAAGACAACGTGTATGGTTTCAAGTAAATGTTGCAACCTCAGTTGCAACCACAGTTCCAACCTGCTGTTCTGCAGAATTCTGTCTTATTCTATTAAATCTGCATAACTATTCTTTAATGGTAATTATTTGTTTTAAAGTATGCAGGTTATATTCTCATATGCTCTTAAAGGTTAAGTTTATGATTATTGAGAATATTAAAAGTAATAAGGAAGATGTTTCCTAAATAGATATAAGGAGATTAGTTTATAAAGATGTGTTTCCTTTACATAGGAAAATACTATATCTCTATTATTATGCAAATCCTTATTACATGTTTCGATCTTTGTTACTTATCAAAATCAGTATGATTCGTTTTAAGATTGAAAGAAATATGGAGTTAATATTTCATATGTAGTTTCAAAGATATTATCTCTAAAATATAGAGAAAATTAAGGATTGGTCCACGAAAACAAAAGTATTTAAGGATTGGTCCAGCTATAAAATTTATTTAAGGATTGGTCCATCATTTCTGAAACTAATTAAGGATTGGTCCATTTCCACTAATTAACAAATAAAAATAAAAAAAATCCGAAAAAATAAAAAAATTCCAGAAAATAAAAATGCAAAAATGAAAAAATAAAAAAAATATGAAAAAATAAAAATAAAAATAAAAGAGGCAAAACCCCGAAAAAACACGATTTTTTTTTTTAAAAATCTCAAAAAATCAAAAAAAAATCCCAAAAAATCAACAAAATTCTAAAATTAACAAAAATCCGAAAACGCAAAAAAAAAACAGTTCAGACTGTTTTTAAAATAGTTCAGACTGTTTTTAAAATAGTTCAGTCTGTTTTTAAAATGACTTAAAAATAGTTCAGACTGTTGTTTTTAAAAAAAAAAGTTCGGACTGTTTAAAAAAAAACAGTTCGGACTGTTTTTAAAAAAAAACAGTTCGGACTGTTTTGAAAAAAAACAGTTCGGACTGTTTTGAAAAAAAAAACAGTTCGGACTGTTTTGAAAAATAAAACAGTTCGGACTGTTTTGAAAAATAAAACAGTTCGGACTGTTTTTAAAAAAAAAACAGTTCGGACTGTTTTTAAAAAAAAAAATTCGCACTGTTTTGAAAAAAAAACAGTTCGCACTGTTTTAAAAAAAAAACAGTTCGCACTGTTTTAAAAAAAAAACAGTTCGGACTGTTTTAAAAAAAAAAAGTTCGGACTGTTTTGTTTTTAAAAAAAACAGTCCGGACTGTTTTAAAAAATAACAGTCCGGACTGTTTTAACTGTTTTTAAAAAAAATAGTCCGGACTGTTTTAAAAAAAAAACAGTTCAGACTGTTTTTAAAATGACTTAAAAATAGTTCAGACTGTTTTTAAAAAAAAACAGTTCAGACTGTTTTTTTTTTTAAAAAAGTTCAGACTGTTTTTAAAAAAAACCAGTTCAGACTGTTTTAAAAAAAACAGTCCGGACTGTTTTAAAAAAAAACAGTCCGGACTGTTTAAAAAAAAAACAGTCCGGACTGTTTTAACTGTTTTTAAAAAAAAGCAGTCCGGACTATTTTTAAAAAAAACAGTCCGGACTGCTTTAAAAAAAAAACAGTGCGGACTGTTTTAAAAAAAACAGTGCGGACTGTTTTAAAAAAAACAGTTCAGACTGTTTTTAAAATAGTTCGGACTGTTTTTAAAATGACTTAAAAATAGTTCAGACTGTTTTTAAAAAAAAACAGTTCAGACTATTTTTTAAAAAAAAAAGTTCGGACTGTTTTGAAAAAAAAACAGTTCGGACTGTTTTGAAAAAAAAACAGTTCGGACTGTTTTAAAAAAAAAACAGTCCGGACTGTTTTAAAAAAAAAAACAGTCCGGACTGTTTTTAAAAAAAAACAGTGCGGACTGTTTTAAAAAAAACAGTCCGGACTATTTTAAAAATAACAGTGCGGTCCGGGCTGTTTTAAAAAAAAACAGTGCGGACTGTTTTGAAAAAAAAAACAGTCCGGACTGTTTTTAAAAAAAAACAGTTCGGACTGTTTTAAAAAAAAACATTTCGGACTGTTTTAAAAAAAAACAGTCCGGACTGTTTTAAAAAAAAAAAAAAACAGTCCGGACTGTTTTAAAAAAAAAAACAGTCCGGACTGTTTTTAAAAAAAAACAGTGCGGACTGTTTTAAAAAAAACAGTCCGGACTGTTTTAAAAAAAACAGTGCGGTCCGGGCTGTTTTAAAAAAAAACAGTGCGGACTGTTTTAAAAAAAAACAGTCCGGACTGTTTTAAAAAAAAAAAACAGTGCGGACTGTTTTAAAAAAAACAGTCCGGACTGTTTTAAAAAAAACAGTGCGGTCCGGGCTGTTTTAAAAAAAAAACAGTGCGGTCCGGGCTGTTTTAAAAAAAAACAGTGCGGACTGTTTTTAAAAAAAAACAGTCCGGACTGTTTTAAAAAAAAAAACAGTTCGCACTGTTTTAAAAAAAAAACAGTTCGGACTGTTTTTAAATTTTTAAAAACAGTCCGGACTGTTTTTAAAAAAAAAAACAGTCGGGACTGTTTTAACAAAAAAAACAGTCCGGACTGTTTTAAAAAATAACAGTCCGGACTGTTTTAACTGTTTTTAAAAAAAAACAGTCCGGACTGTTTTTAAAAAAAACAGTCCGGACTGCTTTAAAAAAAAACAGTGCGGACTGTTTTAAAAAAAACAGTCCGGACTTTTTAAAAAAAAAACAGTTCAGACTGTTTTTAAAATGACTTAAAAAAGTTCAGACTGTTTTTAAAAAAAAAACAGTTCAGACTGTTTTTAAAAAAATCAGTTCAGACTGTTTTTTAAAAAAAAAAGTTCAGACTGTTTTGAAAAAAAACAGTTCAGACTGTTTTTTAAAAAAAACAGTTCGGACTGTTTTGAAAAAAAAACAGTTCGGACTGTTTTCAAAAAAAACAGTTCGAAAAAACAGTCCGGACTGTTTTAAAAAAAAAACAGTCCGGACTATTTTAAAAAAAAAACAGTCCGGACTGTTTTAAAAAAAAAAAAACAGTGCGGACTGTTTTAAAAAAAACAGTCCGGACTGTTTTAAAAAAAACAGTGCGGTCCGCACTGTTTTAAAAAAAAACAGTGCGGACTATTTTTAAAAAAAAACAGTTCGCACTGTTTTAAAAAAAAAAACAGTTCGCACTGTTTTAAAAAAAAACAGTCCGGACTGTTTTAAAAAATAATAGTCTGGACTGTTTTAACTGTTTTTAAAAAAAAACAGTCCGGACTGTTTTTAAAAAAAACAGTCCGTACTGCTTTAAAAAAAACAGTGCGGACTGTTTTAAAAAAAACAGTGCGGACTGTTTTAAAAAAAAACAGTTCCGACTGTTTAAAAAAAACAGTTCAGACTGTTTTTAAAATAGTTCAGACTGTTTTTAAAATGACTTAAAAATAGTTCAGGCTGTTTTTAAAAAAAACAGTTCAGACTGTTTTTTTAAAAAAAAAGTTCAGACTGTTTTGAAAAAAACAGTTCAGACTGTTTTGAAAAAAAAAAAGTTCGGACTGTTTTGAAAAAAAAACAGTTCGGACTGTTTTGAAAAAAAAACAGTTCGGACTGTTTTAAAAAAAAAAACTGTCCGGACTGTTTAAAAAAAAAAAAAACAGACCGGACTGTTTTAAAAAAAAAACAGTCCGGACTGTTTTTTAAAAAAAACAGACCGGACTGTTTTAAAAAAAAAACAGTCCGGACTGTTTTTTAAAAAAAACAGTGCGGTCCGGGCTGTTTTAAAAAAAAACAGTGCGGACTGTTTTAAAAAAAAAACAGTCCGGACTGTTTAAAAAAAAACAGTCGGGACTGTTTTTAAAAAAAAAACAGTTCGGACTGTTTTTAAAAAAAAACATTTCAGACTGTTTTTAAAAAAAAACAGTTGAGACTGTTTTTAAAATGACTTAAAAAAGTTTAGACTGTTTTTGGTTCAGACTGTTTTTAAAATGACTTAAAATGGTTCAGACTGTTTTTAAAATGATTTAAAATAGTTCAGACTGTTTTTTTTTTGCGTTTTTGGATTTTTGTTGATTTTAGATTTTTGTTGATTTTATGAGATTTTTTTTTTATTTTTTGGGATTTTTAAAAAAAAAAATCATATTTTTTCGGGGTTTTGCCTCTTTTAATTTTTTTTGCATTTTTTCATATTTTTTTTATTTTTGCATTTTTGTATTTTTATTTTCTGGAATTTTTTTATTTTTTTTGATTTTTTACATTTTTATTGGTTAGTTAGGGAAAATGGACCAATCCTTAATTAGTTTCAATTTCATGGACCAATCCTTAAATACTTTTGTTTTCATGGACCAATCCAAAATTTACCCTAAAATATATTGTCTTTGTATGTTTCCTTATTAAAGGAAAAGACTAACTCCTATTTCCAAGCTATTATCAACAGGTTCTATCTTTAGAAGATTGGAGTCAATCTCACGTTGGACAGTCTCATGATATATGGAGAGATTCAAGCCAATCAAAAAGAGTCAAAAGCAATCATCAAGATCTTCAAGCAAGAAAATTGTTTTTACTTGAATATATAGTTGATAACTTAAATTGTAAAAAATGTGTGTTCTAAATTATAAAGAACCCATTCTTGAGAGAATACACGTGAGCTTTTAAAAAGAAAGCAATGATGAGATGCCATTGATTTATAATTGATAGTTATAAAAGTATGAGCAATGTAGAGATAGGCAGAAAAATCTAAAGTGAGTCTGAGAGTTTTTCATTAAGACTTGAATCCCATATTGTAAGCTTTTTATAATATCATAATCTGGGTAAGTGCCCCGGAGACGTAGCCTAGTTAGGTGAACTCCGTTTTTGAATGTACGTGTGATTTATTTCAAGTACATTTAATTTTACACAGTTTTGTGCATTAATACAATTGGTTCTAACTGCGGTTGCAACCTCACTTGAAACCTTACTGCAAAACTGCAACTAGAACAACGGATAGGAATTTCAGTATATATAATGTTAATTATGATATACATTGTTGCCTGTTGGTATCGGTCAAGTATATAAGATAGATATTTCGATGTCAATTTAGTTTGACCTATATTCAACTTTTTAATTTATACCCAAATTAGCTGTCTCTACACATGCATGTAAGTTGTAACATGTTCTTAGAATATAAATTCAGTCGGTAATCTCACTCTATATAAGTATATTATAATGTTAATTACGATAAATATTGTTGCATGTTGATCCATGATAGATACTTTAATACTTTGCACGTTAAATTAAAACTTTAAAAGAAGGTATAAAAAGTTTTTACGTTCTTCTGATCATATATTAACCCTCACATGAACAATGAATCATAAACGGGTAGCTAGAAACAAACCCTTATTTAATCCAGATTCGGATCATCTCCATTACTAGTATCCTTGCTTTCTACGCTAATATTTCTTCATGTTTTGAGTAAGCTTAGGAGCGGTGAAAAGTGTGTACACATAATTTTGATGGAAACAAGATGGTACCAATTACTATCACTCCGTACCGTATAGGGACGGATAAAGGGGTGGTTGGGGGTAGTACATGTTTCAATCTGATGCCATCCGTCACGTATCGGATAAAACTGTAATTTTATTATGGTCGGATTTAAATGGGTAAAAGTGTAACTTAAAAAGTGAAAATTAACATTATCCCACTTCTATTTTTCTTATATACATTAAACTTTTTCTCGTATAATAATAGAGAACATACATTTAAATGGATAAAAGTGCAACTTAACACTATATCTCTCATGTAAATTAAATTCTCTCTTCTATATTCCATAGTTTAAATGGATAAAAGTGCAAATTAAAAAATGCAATTTAACACTTTCTCCTATATCTCTCATATACATTAAACTCTCTCCGCTATATTAATAAATAACATACATTTAGCTGGGTTTATTAAAAAAATAATATTATATACAATTAATTTATTAATTAATGAAATGATATTGATAGTAAATGTGAATGAAAAATTTATTATTTTAATTAATGACTAATATCGTATTGTCTTTATTTATAGAAAGATTCATGAAAAACCAAATTATCATACAAATGATATACATTTTTATATATTGCAATGTTTTAATTCACGAAATTAATGAGACGAAAGTAATTCAATAAACATGAAAATGTCAAACAAAATAATGCAAAATTTAAATCTATAAATTAATTTGAAAGAGTATTAATGTCATATTATTATTTTTATATTATATTTCTAAATTAAATTATTTTTTACTCTACCTAACAAATTTTTCCGTTGAAATGATTGACATTTATGGGGCTTATTTTTAAAAGAGAAAAAAAGTATTATTTTTTTTAAAACGGGTCGGGTCAAATGGGTAAAAATGCAAGTTTGTCCTCAGGCAGGGTCGGGTCGGATTGAAATCCGCAAAATTAACATCACTAGCCAGGGGACTACCCCGACGATTTTCATTTGTTTTTTTATACATGTAATTTAAATTTTTCTAAAATATATACATTGATGCTCAATTAGTTAATAATAGAGTTGTTGGTGTAATGGTAAGATAAGAATTTATGCAAGTGGAAGGTCATTTAATTTGCTTGCTTTTTGTATTTTCAGTTTTTTACTTTTAAATTACCCAATGCCTATTGTATTTTTTCCCCAAACAAGATTACATATATATATATAAATTTTAGAAGAGAAAAAATAGGATTTGTTGTGTGACATATTAGCTCGTTATAGATATATATATAGATATGTATAGATATAGAGAGAGATATGAGAGAGACAACAATAGAGTCTTTATTAATTAGAATGTATATGAATGAATGTAAAATACAAGACCCCTAACCCTCTTTATATAGATAGAGGGGTAGGGTTATAAGCCCACTTGGGCCCATAAAGTACAAGCTCAATAGTCCAATAATATCCTACAACACTCCCCCTTTGGACGTCTTGAATTCTTCGTCTTCATGCAGTCGATCTGAGTCGAGTTCATTCGCAATGCTAAACACATAAAAACCTTAGGGACGGAAAACCCAGTGTGGGACAAAACCGGTACCTAGGAGAAACTGTGTAGCCGAATGATATAGGCCGAAATTCCATGTAATTAACTAACCACAAAACAGTGTGCCTCATCAAAACCTTGTCAGAGCAAACCCAATGGGAAAATCTCTGATCGAAGGAAAAAGAGTGCAACAATGGTAGTAGTAGGGATCAACCACAAAACAGCTGCCTCATCAAAACCTTGCTAGAGTAAACCCAGTGGGAAAAAATCTCTAGTCGAAGGACAAAAGAGTACACAGTGGTAAGAAGTATACAACAGGATACTCCCCCTAATTTCGGCAATCTTAAGTGAGGTATGATGGGAACGTGTCTCGCTAAAAACCTTGCCAAGGAAAACCCAGTGGGAAAAAACCTTGGTCTAAGGACAAAAAGAGTACACGAGCATGCGACTGGATGCTCCCCCTCACTTGCACACGACAGGGTGCGAAGATTTCGACTAAGTAGTAATTAGTGCAATAAGCATTCACCTGGATGCTCCCCCTCACTTGCACACAACTGGGTGCAAAGATTTCATATTCCAAGAAAGAGTACGAGCATTCGACTGGATGCCTCATTTACTTACATACGACTGGATGCAAGAAAATCTAACGTGGAATAGAACGAGCATTCAACTGGATGCTCTTAAACTTCATTTGTGAAGATTAATTTCGGCAAAAAATGCTAAATAGCATAATGTAGTCATGTCTCTCTTGATCAATAACAACAAGTTGTCTTCTATGACAAGTGTTTTATCTGGATCGTGAGACAGAACATATGTAATTCAAATATGACTAATACTAGCTCGAAGCCATATACACTCTCTAGTCGTCTCATAGAGCACGAATAGATCAGAGTGATTCACTTGGAGTCATTCCAAGACCTCCAAGATGTCGCCTTATTCCTAATGGTAAAGACATACCATGTTAGGAATATCCCTTATGCGGGTCTGATAAGTAACAGGCATCGGTATAACCGAAAAAGGGTTGCGTTAATTCGAGTACCGAAGGGGGTAGGTACACTCGATGACGCAAATGGGATAAACTAGCCCACTTCCAAAATTACCATAAGGTAAGGGAATGTGTCTTTAGTGCCATTTCGATGGCAGCGTGTTAGCGCGATGTTGTGTCGAGCTATACCATTCACAACAGACGAGATGTTCGTCCTAGCACATTAAACCAAGTACAATGATGCGCTTATTGTACGTAGATATGAACATTATTGTTCAATATCTCTTCATCGTCTCATCAGGGACGGACTGGGTCTATATCAATGTCTAGTGATCGAACGATCATGGGAGAATCTGACGACTTAGCGTCATGATGACTAAAACGTCATAACACCTTCTGGGTGTAGTCTGAATCATGGACTTAGATTCAATATTTACGGGACTCAATCATCAGGTTGAGTCACTACCGTGTCTTCCCAAAATCCTTCATCTCGAAGGCAAATCCAAAAATGGATCGCGTAATAAAACACGCAAGGGCATAATACTTGTTCAAGTATCCCAAGCTAATCAAGTACTCACTTAGGCGGGTATACCACATCCGCTCGGATTATATTAATCCATATAGTGAACGTCTCATTTAATTGAGATCGTGTTCCGTGGTCAGGAACTACTTGATTCAAGCATTATGAAATCACACAGGGACCTTCATCTGTATCGCTTTGTCTAAATCCCCATAGAGATAAAACTGTGACCACATTCATGGCTGCATACTCAGTTTTTCGGAAACTACTAAACTGGTAAAGTAGGGGACTGTTATAATGTCCATTACGAGGAAATCAACCATCTCGTAATCAATTCCAAGGTGTGAGAGAAGCCTTGCGCTACTAGGCGAGCATTCTACAATCTCATTATTCTCATCACTTTTCCTTACGAATAACCAAATAAACGAACTCGTTTAACATTGGTGGTGTTGGATCTACAGGTCCGAACACACTTTCGCTAAGGAGTCTGCTTGGATTTTAAGTTTCCATTAGTACAGTCTATTCTCCGTTGACTTCAGGCAACGGTACATGGTTCTCTGTCATAATTTGCTCATATTATCAGTCGTCACCGAATATATGAATAAGTAATCAATGACAGTCTCATTTCGCTTCAATATCGTCTAAGATATCATGATCGACAGATATTTCAAGATTCTCAGGATGAGGAGGAATCACACATCTCCTAGATCCTTTGTAATCTCGTGCGACAAACGAGTTTCAGTTCACCACCTCTGGGGCTGAACGAATTAAGAACCGGTCAACTTCCTCATATATTAGGAAGGACGATAGACTGACGGCCGACGGCAGCGTCATTTGCTTGGTGGGTTCGGCCAAAGCAACGTGTTACGACAGGAACACGGCGTCCGACAGGGACGTCTATCCTTGCAAGCATTTTGCAGCAGGTATAAATGATCTCGTGACATCTCATAAAGTCATTAAATGCGTCTGGCATTTAGTTAGACTTGAGGGAGTCTATGCACTTACTTATCACTAAGTGCAGTTTTGGGGATCAAGCTAAGACTGAGTGGGTTATGCCACATTACTTCACGTCGTTCCTTATCAACGGTAACGTGCAAATCTCCTCCTAACGACGGGGAGAACAGTCTTAACGATGTCACTTTCGCATATCATGCGGTAAAGAGATCGCTTGCCAAGGTTACTCTATCAAATGATAGGCAGGAGATTCATAATCGACTTATGTCCCCTTCAGAGGTCCATATTCTGAATGCTAGAACGGCTCAATCAAAATATTAATTAATCACTCTAAACACGCGTTAATATGAGACTTCTGTCTCATAACCAGTAACCAGCTGGTACGCATATGGTGTTTGAGTGTCTATGGGCCTCATAACGGACCAATGCAGCAAAATAGCATAACCCCACACGGAAATATAAATCTTGGTGCGCAAGACCAAGAAATGCGTGCAATTATTTGCAGTCGCATCATCAAACTTTCCGTGAGTCCATTTGGGTCTGAACATAATCTGAACATAATCGACAGGATGTTCAATTTCAATTTCCAAACTCAGGTAATTCAAATCGAAATTTCGATTATTACTCTTCGGAATTATCAAGTCGACTAGACTTTTCAGGATAATCCGGATCATGAGCCATCAACTTAATGATAGGGCTAAAAGTTTGGAAAGTGCTGCATTTATGTGGACAACATTAAAATGTGACCATATTGTCGATGCATCAACCATAACCATTTATATTTATAGTCCGTCTTATGGTTGGATAAGTCCACAATAACTCCTTCAATTCTTTACAAGAATTCTACGAGTTCATTTCGTGATCTTTACACATACTAGTCTTTCAAAGTGAGCATTAATGGCATGAATTTCGGATTAATCGCGAAATATATTCTCAGAGAGAATCCAAATGCGATGCGATTATAAATCAAGCATCGTCTTTTGACCCGGGAATATCTCATCCGGTCAATGCCACAATATCAAAATGTTCTTATCAATCGACGACAGGCGAATGATAGTACAGACAATCATGTCTTAGCATCTAAATCATTTATCATTTCGACGACAGGCGAAATGATAAGGTAACTTTAAATGCTTTAAAGAATGTGGTAGCAACCACTTGAAAGACATTTCAACTCCTCTAAAATACGCTTTTGGTCGTATTGAATGGAGGCTATGTAAAGAAATTTTAATTCTTTCATGAGCTATTACCAGATAACACTGGTTTTCTCGAATATTTTATAACTCAACAAGATACGGCAGGACCTACATGAGTATAAGAACTCATATTTGACAAATCAATTTGGTTTTACCAAAGATTTTGATTTTGGAACGACAGGTCCAGAATCATTGTCACTGAGTACTCTTTTAGGCAAGTAGTTGGTGAAATTATGTGGTACCGTGTTACCCACTATTTCCAAAAAAACCAACTACACCACAAGTATTGCCTAAAATTTCATAATTTAAAGTTTGGTCACATTTGTCAAAGGAATTTGCTCAAAACACTTTAAATTATTTCGAGAAATTTCATAAACAGGCAAACCATAATCCAAAAGTATGTCCAAATGGAAAAAATCATAATCCAAATGGAAAAACATAATCCAGATGAGCGAAAAAATGGCTCAATGATTTATCAAAATCAATAGAGAAAGGTACCAAACTTATTTGAGCCACAAAACCGGGGGTCTCAAGAGTTTCCTTTCAGTTAGCTTTAACCACATTAACATCGGTTTTTTCACCTTTATAATAGTTATGAACTATTTAAGGAGTAACCGTGCATGACATTTGTCTTTATAGCATAGAGTTGCTTCATTGAGCATTATCTCTTGCTTTGTGACAACGGGTCATATTGTTCCGTTCAATTACTGTCTTGGAGCCACAGGTTTTCGATTTTGACGATTGTCTAAAATTTCGCTTGGCTAAGCGATTCATCGGGATCGCGACAGTTCGAGACAAATAACACTTGTCTCGATTATCGATTCGTGGAAAAAAAATGTACACGAAGAGCATTAATATCAGGCAAACAATTCGCCATTGACCCAATAGGATTAAAATTACTCACCGGGGTAATTTTCTTATCCAATAACAGATGGGCGATAAAGGAACATTGTGAATATAAATTCACAATACTGCTTATGAAATACAATTTCCAAGCTAGTATTTTGGTGAAAGATTGCTCCAATATGTCAATTTCAGACATTTGTTCACCATAGACGTCATCACGTCTCAAATGTGGCGGCGGAATAAAATCAACGCCTTAGCATTCATCCTGAGGGTAACAACAAACTCGTGTTTTACTCATCAAAGATGGCATCCAAAAAAAATTTTGGGCATCACATTTTCACACATCAGGGTGACTAACATGTGGTGACGGAATAACATCAACGTCTAAACAGTCATTTCGCAAGTATGTTTTGCGATTTTTCTCATCATAGATGGCATCCAACATGTGTTGGGAGTTCTGGATTATTTTTCATATAAAACGACTGGTTTATATGTTTATGGTTTGCACAAGCACAAACTTTTTTTTCGAAACGACAGGTTCGAAAACATTAGTTTTGCTTCTCATGTGAATCGGTTCTCATTGATCGAACGACGGGTCGATACTGAAATACCAATTCGGCGAAACATACATCACTATATAAACACACTCGGGGAAATTATTATTTAGTCAACCCCTTTCGGTAGCTCTATTTGAACACGACCAGGAAAGACGGTGAGGGGGGTGGGCACGAATGCCTCTTAAAAACCGACCTCATTAGGAGAACGACTTCCGCCTTTATCTTTCCTAGACATCGTATCCAAATAGGTGAGCCTATTTGGGGAAGATTCATAATTTTTCCAACTTAAATGTGAATATATACGATTTTCGCATTTTATATATGGCAATAATATTAACAGCATAGAGAATATCTATCTAAATTAACCACATATATATAAACAGGCAGTAAATATATTTTAGGATCTATCTAATCATGCAGGAGATTTGGTGTTATAAACAAATCAATTTAAGATTATCAATCAATCCATAAAGATTCTAACATATCAAATCAAATCAATTTAAGATTATCAATCAATCCATAAAGATTCTAACATATTAAATCAAATCAATTTAAGATTATCAATTAGATCTAATCCAATAATTTACTGGCATATGTGATATTTATATATGATAATATCAAAAGATATGATTACGCTAACAAGATATCAATCAATTATCTATGTTTATTGCCATATTAATAATTCTATACATGCTAGTTTTAACATGCAAGCAAAACAATATATTTTTAATTACCAATTAATTCTATATATGGTAATTTTTAACATGCAAAGTGGTTAAATATACATGGAAACATATCAATTTATTCAATTAACATGCAATTTTTATTCACTTGCCTTTTTAATAAATATATATATGCATGTGGGTGAATATTTAGACCGAATATTGACTTTTATAACACATATATACTGTTTTTATACATGTAATATACTACAGGGACTATCCGTGTAATTTCAGCAAACTATATATATATTTACAGCATTATTACTGCTTCAGTCCATAATTTCAGACAAGTTTCAGTTTAGTCCTTGAGTAATTTCCAGAATAGTTTACAGCTTTCAGAGAATTACAAATCAGTACATACGTTTCAGTTTGTTGCAGATTTAATCCGACAGATTAATACATGTTTTACAATTACATGATTTGAGTTATTTTGTATGATCTTATCAACAAATATGATTTTATAATCAACAATATGTGTGTTACGATCATATATAGTTATCCATACAAGTAACAAACTCTAATACACATGGATTATATACTACGAGATATTTATCATGTTTTAGTTATCCATAAAATAATACGTGCGATCACATATATGGAATAAATTAAGTTTTGAATTCGGTACCTTACGCACGGTATGTCGATGAAGGTCGATATAGCAAAACCCTAAAAACCCGGATAAACCTCAAGGTTTATAAATACCCAATATCCATCCGTTTACCAAAAATCTCCAATATCCGTGAGCGTATATTCTATTCTTCGCGAGCAAAGTGCCGATAACGTGTTGTGTGACATATTAGCTCGTTATAGATATATATATAGATATGTATAGATATAGAGAGAGATATGAGAGAGACAACAATAGAGTCTTTATTAATTAGAATGTATATGAATGAATGTAAAATACAAGACCCCTAACCCTCTTTATATAGATAGAGGGGTAGGGTTATAAGCCCACTTGTGCCCATAAAGTACAAGCTCAATAGTCCAATAATATCCTACAACAGGATTTTTTTTTTTTTTTCATTAGACACTGTTTATTCTATTTTATGTTAAGACATTTTTTAAATCATGGAATACGGGTTCCAAAAATTTTTATGCTGGTTGCGCGCGGGATCACATATATACTCACATGTTAATGATCATATGGAATACTAATTTTATGCGGTCCAGGCATTATTTACATTTTTTTTTAACAATGTCAAATCATTAAAGACCTTTATTTTTTTAGCTAAAGTAGCCATATAATTGCAAAAAAACTTCTGTCGGGAAGTAGAGTAAACAAAATACAACCTACTTAATTTAGCTTACTGTTGTCTCACATGGGTTTGCTGATATACATCATAATTGATAATACATGTACCTTTCCTGTAATGTTGAAATCAATTAATTAAGTTGATCCTAAACATGTAGGTAAAAAATCTTTCTTCTTTAAATTATTTCACCACCGCTACCGATCCGTTTTTGTGGCACTAAATGTAGTAGGTTAGCCAATCCTGAATTTGTTTAATCAATTGGATTAAAAAATAACTCAATACCAGGGTTAACAAAAACTATGAATGGTTACGTGGCTTTTTTCAATAATTAATTTAATTTTTCTATTTTCAACTAATTAGTATTTGATAAATTAAAAACAAATTGTAAAATATATTAAAAATCCAAATAAAAATATGAAACCTTATAAGGACCTAGCCTAAAGTTAAATACTAATCATTAATCATACCAAATATTTGATTAATATTTAAGTTTAGGGTATGCATTCATAAGATTTCATATTTTTATTTGAGTTTTTAGTATATTTTACAATTTATTTTTAATTTGTTGAAAATAAAAAAATTAAATTATTTATTGAAAAATAGCACATAAATATCCAATGTTTTTGTTAACTTGTATTGGGGATTGTTTTTTATTCAATTGTTCAAACGAATTCACGATATAATATCTTAATAAATATAGGGCACCAAAAACAGGTACCACCATTACTACTAGTCTACTATGTTCTTTCACCAAATACTAAACTCCAACCTGGTGTACTTTTTAACTTTTTCATATCCTTCAACGAATTTTAATAGTATTTATAGCTAGGTTTTTTTTTCCAGGTTATATGGTCCTGCTCTAAAGAATAATTGGTTTTATTTTATTTTGTGAAGCTGTGGATGATTAGTGTGCAAAAGAACGAGTCTGAGTCGAGTACTACTGCTTGGTTCAAACTCGGGTCGTTTACGAAACGAGTCCTAAAATCTTGTTAAGATTAACCGAGCATATTTGTCATGAGTCCGGTCTAAACACGTTTTCAGACATGTGTAGTAATGTTTCGCTTAAAAAATCTTTTTTACTTCAATAAAACATATGTTAAGAAACTTAATAATGCAAATAAGTATTGTGAGTTTGATATAAACTGGTTTAGTTTTAAAAACACAAATTTATATTACATAGTGAAGAGTATTTATCGATAGTCAATATTAAATTTTATTATGTTTACATATATATATATATATATATATATATTAAAATAATTAAAAACACAAATTTATATTACATAGCGAAGAGTATTTATCGATTGTCAATATTAAATTTTATAATGTTTACAAACATATATATATTAAAATAATTAAATGAGACGAAGTCTGGATACGGGTCTTATTATGTTGTTCATGCTTCGTTGACACGCGTCTAATATTTAACGAATCAAACACGGATTTACTTATAGGAGCGTATTTTTTACAACCCCATATCAATCAAAATTAGACTTATACCGGACTGAGTACACATGTCGACAGCTAACAACACTCACTTTCCCCCTTTTACCTACCAGTTATTGCATTTGCATTATTATAACGCAAGTATTATAATTCAGGACAAATTCTTATTAGTCCTCAAGAATTTTAATTTGTATTGTTAACTTTTTTGACTTTTCTAACATGCCATATTTTTTGTGTTTCATATACAAAATTGGTAACTTTATTATGGTTACTATATTTTAGATAGCTATATTTGGGCATTTCTCATACTCTGATGGTCTGTCGAACCTGTCAATACCACGTACATCTAGAGTTTGACACAATAATTACATTATAACGAAGCAGCGCTCATGAGTCATGACCCTTGCATTTGACACAATATTTACATTATTATTAAATATTTATGATAATTAGCACAAATTGTGTCTGTTTCTCGAAGTTTAATTCACACACACACACATATATGTGTGTGTATGTATGAAACAAGCAAAGATTATAACAAACAACGATGTGTTATGACACTGAAAGTTATTATGAAGGCACTTCGTTAGTTTAACTATATTGATAAAGAATTAACATTTATAGAGTTAACAACACAAACTGTCATAAAATAAAAGTTAATTTCTAAAAAATATCATGTGAAATATATTAACCATTATAAAAAAGATCAAATTTTTATATATTATACACATAAAAAATGCGAAAGTTCAAAAATTTAGAAAGGATAACAATACAACTTAAACTGTTAAATTGGATTTAAAAGAACTTGTGTTGAATAATAAGACTTGTGTAATAATAATATAAATGTAATATTAATAGGTTATGGGAAAAAGTGGGATCCCACCATAACAAAATAGAGAGTGACAAAGAACACCAAACAAAAAAGAACGTTTTAAGAAGAAAACTTTTGCAAATTGAAAGTATGATTGACGACTAAAACAAATGGAATGAACATATTGAAAGAAAAAATAATAACATCTAAACTAATAAACTACGAAATTTTTTTATGGAGAGGGAGACATTATTGACGCTGCATTAGCAGCATGTTAGAAATAAGAACGTAAACAAATGGATAAAATTTGTCCCCTTAAATATTGGGTATAAGTTAATTCGGTTACTAAATTAAAGGAAGGGTATTGTAGGGAAAGGATCGAAAGATTTTTGTATTGAATTGTAAACAAGATTTTGATGTTGTTTTTTTGATAATTAAGTTGTTAGATATGTATTAATCGATCATTTTTCCATGGAGAAATTTATGTTTAGTACGATACTATGATCTAAATTACGAGAAACACAATTTTGAGAAACACATTTTCTCTTGTTATTTCTCGCCACGTGTTATGTCAGTCCGGTATAAACCTATTTGTGAGTTATATGGGGTTAGAAAAAAGACGCACCTTTTGCTAATGAAGGTTTCATTTTTACAAGCCTATCAATGAGGAACGATATATACTATTGTTCAAAAACAATTATGATACACTGATTGGTGGATTCATTCTAGAGAACTTAAAAAAAATGATACTAATGTTTAATACAAGTGGTTAGATTCTCTTGATTTTTTAATGACCTCTTTGAGTCAGAGCCGCCTACTGTTTTTTTTCGGTGAACGAATCATGTACATCATAAATCATGCATACTACACAACATGCTTAATAAAGTATACACTACTAGCTAGTGGTGCAAATGAATGAACCATTCACCTTAGAGTTTGCTATTTCAACAACAAAATTCTACTTAAATTTTTTAATTTTAACCGGTGAACTCTTGCCCAGTTATAATCATATAATAGTTGATGAATATTGATAAAATATTTCATTTCTCATAAACGATAAATTGAATAAAAATAAAAAGTTAACCATAATTTCAATACTAGTTACTATTATATTAATTAATATGATCAAATTATCACATGTTTCATTTGATATTTCTTGTGAATAACTTGTTATTCTAAGCCTATGTAAGTCTAAATATATGAGTAATGTAGTATAAATATTCATAACAAAAAAGACAACTACAAATTAAGAAAAACTGAATAAGTGATAATTGTATTTAAAAAAAACTTACACATAACTCACACACTCTATAGGATAATAAAATACATATTTATTCCTCCAAATATACATAAAATTCTATAATTTGATAAATTAAAATATAAATATCCAATATAATAAAAATCCAAACTAATAAAAATCCAAATACAAATATATTAGAACACTACTTGAGTCTATACTAAATTTAAATATTAATTAAAAATAAAAAAAATTATTAAATATAAAAACTCAAATAAAAATATATTAGAACCTTAGTTGAGCCTACCATAAATTTAAATATTAATTAAAAATAAAAAATTGTTAAATTTAGTATTACTAACAATCAAAACTCTTGATGAGGTGAATATGTCAAGTAATACGGATTGATTTTTTGGGTAGAAAAAATGTGTGAGCAAAAATATTTTACTTTACGAAATAACTAATGTTTGACTATATATATATTTTTACCTACCCACATAAAACATTTACCTACCCATATTTATTTAACCACTTTCAAGTTAACCCGGTTAAATGTGGGTAGGTAAAGATGTAAGAAAATAACGACGTGTAGGATTTTTGGGGACAATTTAATTATTTACTCGGAAGTAACAAAATTAATAAATAAAAAAGTGCAAAATATAAATTACTTGAAAGTGTTAACTTGATATAATATTATGATTATAAAATATTTTAATTTTGTATTTAGTTTAAACGGAAAAAAAAACAGAGTAATATATTAATTAATAGTGTGATGGAGTGGCTAAATTTATTTATTTTGTAGATAAATGAAGTGTAAAGAGATGTAATGAAAGGGTGTTAGAGTTATTTATTTTGTAATAAAATTGAATGGAATGAATTAAAAAAATAAATAAAAATAAGATGTGACGTGGACCTGGTTTTTAACCAGATCCTCAAATAAGTAAAATGAGGACTCAGATGAGTAATCTGATTCCTCAAAAGAGAATCTCCCCGTTAGTAACTCGTTTAACATTCATTCATTTTATAGAGAGAAGCATAACATTAACACAATTTTAGAGCATTTTGATAAATGAACGGAACATGGGAAAAAAAACACTTTCGGCTTGTTAACTATTTATTCCTCAAAAAGTAACTTTATATACATGTAAAAATAACAGTACGCCTCTTTAAATTTTCTTTCTACATATGACTATATATATATATATATATATATATATCTGAGCTATGAATAACCTATGTTTTTAAATAGTGAACAACAAGGAGTTGTACGATGTTTGATGGAACGAGAGAGATGGAAATCACAAGGAAAGAAGAAAGGCTATCTTTCTTTCTAGAGAGGAAAAAATGAAAAATGAACTGCAGAAGAACATTTATTTGGTTTTGATCTTCCTCTTGCGTAAGATAAAAAAAAAAGTGTAGATTGCTCTATATCGACTCTTCCTCTAGATTTAAAAAATAAATTAGAGAGGAGTGAAAATATATAGGCGACCAATTTAATTTTATATCCTATCCTTATGTAGAGATGTACAGCCAGTTAAAGTATACATGACTTTTGAAATGTGAAAAGTTGTTTGATAAATAACCGGAAATGATAATTAGAATTATTATTTATAATATTTATGAGAATAATATAGAGAATATACTTTGTATTTTTAAATGTGATGATTGGGTATAAGTGGGTTGAAAATGAAAATGAAAATTTCAAAATTATGAAATTAACACTATTTTTTACATAAAAGCTACATCATTTTAGTGTTTTATATTTCAAATATGGTAAAAGAATACGGCTTATATCCAACACGTACACAATACCGTATCTCATAGTGAACTGGTAGTATTTCTATAATACTTTCCGGTTTAATATTAATTTAAATTCATTGGACGGTATGTGTAAATAGTTAATTTCATTTCCAAACAAATAAGTTTTACAACTTTTAAGGAATTACAAATAACTAAGTAACAATTAGTTTAATTACACAAAACTCACTTATGTGTACTTATTTACAAGTAGCTACTTATAATTATTTACAATTAGATACATATGTCATAAAAAATAACAAAATATACAAAAAAATTGATTTTTTTTATTAAAAAAATCGAAAAATTTGTACATATTATCAAACATGATTAGACATAATTAAACAAGATTAGACATAATTAAACAGGATTAAACATACAAGATTGGACAGGATTAGACATATATGATTGAACATGATTAGATATGATCAGACAGGATCACACATATTTTTTGTATAAAAATTGCATTTTTTAAAATTTTGGTTTTTAAAACTTTGGTTTTTAATTTTTAAATATTTTTTTAGATTTTTTAATGACATATTTACCTATTTGTAAATAAGTTAACAAAATATGTATTTTTTTCATAAAAAAGTCGTTAAATTCAAAACAACCGAATATTTTCTAAATATATACGTCATTTCCCAACTTTTAACTCTCAACATGTACACGTGTCTGTCACAGGTGGACAACTGATCCAATTCCTTAACATTAAATTTAGGGGAAATTAATATAAATATACTCTACAGCTATTATATTAACAAAAACATACCATTAAAAATTAAATTATCAAAAACATACATTTCATTAATAATTAATAAAAAAAACAAAAAACTTCATTCATCACTCATGATCTCTTTCATCTATTTCTCTTCCTCCCACTCTCTCTCCAATTTATCTCTTCTCCTTCTTCTCGCTTTCTTTCTGATCTCTCCTCCTTTTTATCTTTTTTTCGATCTTTCTTCTCCTTTCACTCTCTCTCATCCTTCTTCTTAAACTCTCCAATCTCTTTCTCCTCCGTCTTTTCCCTCTCTCCAAATTTTTTCTCCTCCATCTTTCCTCATTTTCATCTATTTCCTCCATCTCTCTTCTCATTCTCCTCTTTTTTCGATCTTTCTTTACTCCCCACTCTCTCTTTTCGATTTTTCTCTCCTCCTCCATTTCTCTCTCTCTCCGATATCTCTATTCAGTGAAAATTGAAACGGAAACATCTGTTGGAGTGGGAGGCGAATGTGTAGAGTGAGGTCGAAAAGTAAAGCTTGATGTCGACGGTGATGCGGTTATCAAAGGAGAGACCCACGACGATGACGTGTTAGTTCGAGATCGGAGGATGGACAAATGTTAAATTTGTTAATCAGTATATAAGCTTGAAAAATAAGTGTATAAATTTCGTGAATTAATGGTATGAAGTTGAAAATTATGGATGTGAATTATGTAAATAAGGATATGAATTCTGTAAATTGGGGCATGAACTTTGAAAATAAAGATGAACTCTACGAATTAGGGTACGAACTTTTGAAATAAGAATATGAATTTTTTGAATAATGATATGAAAATATACAAATTATGGTATTGACTTTTTAAATAAAAGTATGGACTTTTGTAATAAATGTATTAAAATATACAAACTATGGTTTGAAATTTTTGAATAAGGGTATGAAATATACAAATTAGGGTATAAAATTTTGAATATATTTTTTTAAGTGGGAATTAACATAAACATACTCTATATCTATTATATTAACAAAAAATACACTCAAAAATTAAATGATCAAAAACATAACTTCCATTAGTAATTAATAAAAAACAAAAAATCTCATTCATCACTCCTGATCTCTTTCCTCTCTCTCCTCCTCTCACTCTCTCTCCAATCTATATCTCCTCCTTCTCGCTCTCTCCCCTCTTCATTCTCACTCTCTTCGATCTCTGATTCTTTCTCTTTCTTTTCGATTTCTCTCTTCTCCGTCTTCTCCCTCTCTCCAATATTTTCCTCCTCTTTCTTCTCCCTCTCTCCGACCTCTCCTCATTCCGCTCTCTTTTTGATCTTTTTTTTTTTTTGATATTTCTCTCCTCTTCCCTCTATCTCTCTTCGATCTCTCTATTCAGTGAAAATTAAAATGGAGATATCCGTCGGAATGAGCGGTAAGGGTGTAGAGCGAGATCGAAAACTCAAGATTGATGCTGACGGAGATGCGGTGGTTAAAGAAGAGGGCCACGACGACGACGTGGTAGTTTGAAATCGGAGAACGGGTAAATATTGAATTTGTTAACTAGTGTATAAGGTTGAAAAATAAGTGTATGAATTCCATGAATTAAGGGTATGAAGTTGAAAATTATGGATATGAATTATGTAAATAATGATATAAATTTTGTAAATTGGGATATGAACTTTGAAAATATTGTTGAACTCTATGAATTAGGGTACGAACTTTTGAAATAATGGTATGAAAATATACAAATTATGGTATAAAGTTTTTAAATAAGTGTATGAACTTTTGAAATAAGTGTATAAAAATATACAAATTAGAGTATTAGCTTTTTAAATAAGAGTATGAAATATACAAATTAGATTATGAACTTTTGGTTATGTTTTTGTTAATTTAGTTTCAAAAGTAGTATCTTTTGTTAATTTATCATTTCATTAAGAATAAATTAACAAAACATACTACTTTTGAAACTAAATTAACAAAAACATACCCAAAAATTTTTAAATAACAAAAATATACCCAAAAGTTCATAACCTAATTTATATATTTTATACTCTTATTGCAAAAGTTGATACTCTTATTTCAAAACTTTATACCCTAATTTGTATATTTCATACCCTTATTCTAAAAATTCATACCCTTATTTTAAAAGTTAATACCCTAATTTGTATATTTCATATCTTTATTACAAAAGTTCATACTCTTATTTCAAAAGTTTATACCTTAATTTGTATTTTTCATACCGTTATTCCAAAAGTTCATACCCTAATTTGTATTTTTCATACCCTTATTTCAAAAGTTCATATACTGATTCGTAGAGTTCACCCTTATTTTCAAATTTCATACCCCAATTTACATAATTTATATACATAAATTTCAACTTCATACACTTAATTCACGTAATTTATATACTTATTTTTTAACATTATACACTAATTAACAAATTCAACTCTTACCCGTCATCCGACCTCGAACTATTACGTCGCCGTCGTGTGCCTCTCATTCGACGAACGCATCTCCGTCGACATCAAGTTCGAATTTTCGATCTCGTTGTACACACTCGCCGCCCATTTCGATAGATGTGTCCGTCTTAATCTCTACGAAAGAGAGAGATCGGTGAGAAATGAGAAGAAAAATATCGAAAAAATAGAGAGAGAATGATGAGAGAGATCGGAAACAGAGAAAAATGATGAAAGACCGGAAAGAGTGAGAAAGAGAAGGAGAGAGAAGGAGGAGACAGAGATTGGAGAGAAGTTGAGATGAGAAGAGAGAGAGAGCAAATAGATTGGGAGGGATGAATCAGCTTTTTTATTTTAATTATTAATTGAATGTATGTTTTTGATAATTTAACTTTTGATGTTATGTTTTTGTTAATTACCTATTTTATTAATTTAATTTAAAAGTATTATATTTTGTTAATTTATTCTTAGTTGCAGTCAAATGTCCTTACAAGTATGATCCGCTACCTTTGATCCAATGATGACGTCACTAGAAAGAGTGCATTCCTTGCCCAGGTGTAATTCACGTAATATTATTATTCCATCCGTATCTAAATAAGTGTTCATTATGAATATACGTATAATTTTGACCATCAAATTTAACATATTTAAAGTGTCGGAAAAAAATATTTCAAAATTCAATCACATATTTCATAGTTAGAACTATACGGCCAATAGCTTTTATCAAAATTATCGGAATGGAAATTTTGATATATGTTATAAAACGATCAAAATTGCACGTAATTTCGTGAAGAGGTTGTATTTTTAAACTTCAAATTTTCTGAAAATACTCTCAGACCGTAGATTAAATCTACGGTCTGTATTGATTCAATACAGACCGTAGATTTAATCTACGGTTTACAGACATTTGCTGCAAACCGTAGATTAAATCTACGGTCTGCATTGATTCAATGCAAACCGTAGATTTAATCTACGGTTTGCAGCAAATGTCTGTAAATTACACAGTCAGTCCCTACTTTTCAGAAATTACACAGTCAGTCCCTGCGCAAAAATTACACAGACAGTCCCTTGAAAACAGAATTTCACGTTTTTTTTTTAAAAAATAAACTTTTATACTATACTCTCTCTCTTTCTCTAAAAAACCCCCAATTTTCAACCCAAAAAACCACCCAAATCAATCAAACACATTACCTATCAAATTAATTAACAAAAAAACCCCAAATCATCAATCAAATTTATCCATAATTCAAGGGTATATCTTTTATTCTCTAATTTATTATTTATTTTGTGTAATTTCAATTTGTAAAATAGGAAAAAATATATAAAATATGCAAATTGATTATTCACTTAGCTATATATAATTGTTTGTTGTTTGTTTATATTAATTATAAAAATTTTAATAATTGTTGATATTTGTCCCATTTTTGCATGTTTTTTTATTTTTTGTAATTTTAATTTGTAAAATAGGAAAAAATATATAAAATATGCAAAACCATAATTCACTTAGCTATATATAATTGTTTGTTGTTTGTTTATATTAATTATAGAAATTTTAATAATTGTTGATATTTGTCCCATTTTTGCATGTTTTTTTATTTTGTTTGGTTAATTTGAATTGTTGATAATGTGTTTGGTTATGATTAAAAAATTGAGTTATTATTGTTTGGTTTATGATTAAATGTGTTTGGTTATGATTAAATGTGTTTGGTTATGATTAAAAAATTGAATTATTATTGTTTGGTTTATGAAAAAATGTGTGTTTGGTTATGATTAAAAAATTGAATTATTATTGTTTGGTTTATGAAAAAATGTGTGTTTGGTTATGATTAAAAAATTGAATTATTATTGTTTGGTTTATGAAAAAATGTGTGTTTGGTTATGATTAAAAAATTGAATTATTATTGTTTGGTTTATGAAAAAATGTGTGTTTGGTTATGATTAAAAAATTGAATTATTATTGTTTAGTTTATGAAAAAATGATTGTTTGGTTATCATTGTTTTGTTATCATTAATTGGTTATGTTATCATTGTTTGGTTATCATTAATTGGTTATCATTGAGTTATCATTGTTTGGTTATCATTAATTGGTTATGTTATCATTTTTTGGTTATCATTAATTGAGTTATATTTGGTTATCATAGTTAGGATGGCAGACCCAGGTCCACATATTAAAGGGAGGTTGGGTATTTTACGACAGACTGGTCACATTTCTAATCAGACTTGGGATGCTGGCAGAGAAGCGGGTAGAGGAGATGCCAATAAGATTAGGGTTTATAATTATAGTTGGCAGATACCGACGCCTGAAAGGGTAGTTCAAAATATCATTAGGGCTGGTTTTTACGGTATTTACAGTATAGGTAATTATACCGTAGACCGAGGGTTGATTACAGCCTTAGTTGATAGGTGGCGTGATGAGTCGCACACGTTCCATTTTGTCGGGGGAGAGTTGGGGATATCTTTACAGGATGTAGAGATTATGCTTGGTCTGAGGGTGGATGGTCTTGCTGTGACCCGGTCGGAGCGGAATGACACGAAGGCGAGCAGGTTGGCTATGATGGAGAGTTTGTTGGGTGTTAGGCCGGCTGACAATCAAGTCGATCAAAACTGTCTGACAGTTAGACTTGATTGGATGTTACAGACCTTCGGTGAATTACCCCCCAACCGTAGTGAGGAGCGTTTACTATATCAGTCTAGGGCTGCCATGCTATTATTACTGGCTGCACATGTGTTTTCGGATAAGAGCAGTGATCAGATTCCACTCTGGCCTCTGCCATTTCTGGAGGATTTTGACACATGTGCTGAGTATAGTTGGGGATCAGCTCTTCTGGCCTGGTTAGAGGCTAATCTATGCAGGGTGGTACGTTGTAAGACAACCGGAGTAAGCGGGGCGGTGATGTTTCTGGATATGTGGGCGATTACCAGACTACTGCCGGTTAGACCGTGTGAAGAGCTGCCGGAAGATGTCGAGCCACCGGAGGGCTTGCCTAGGTTCCCCCTCGGTTACAGGTATGATATTTATTTAGTTTTTGAATTGGATTTGCTTTTTTATATTATTGTGTCATCTATCATTTACTTAGCTGCCGGTTATATTTATTGTTTATCGGTTTTTGTTTGTATATTACAGATGGAAGATGTGGAGGCAAACTAACCTTACGCCATATGTCTACGGACATAATGTGGTCCACATACGTGACCAGTTTGACAATATGTCGCCTGAACAGGTAAATTTTAATTTTCGTATTATATGTAACTTACGTATTATATGTTGTATATGTTTGCATTGGTCTTATGTTCGCAGAATTTATTACTCTTCTATTTTTAAACCATTGTTTATATATTCTAATTTGATGATTACAGATAGTGTGGCAACCTTACGGGGATCTCAATCAGTATCCGGAATACTGCACGCGGGGCCGTTATATGTGGCATTGTTCTGTGCCTCTCATTTGTAATGAGAAGATTGAGTACCACCCCGCGGACAGGTTCATGAGACAGTTCGGTTTTGTGCAGCGGGTCCCTACATATATTTGGAAACCCAGACATGGTCACGGCAAGGATAGAAGATATGGGATTGGGCAAAAACACGACTGGCCTTTACTAACCGGAGAATTTATAGCCGTGTGGAATGACCGCCACACCCGTCTTATTAACGGCGAATATGGCACGGGGACGTCACCGGATTACATGAAATGGTATAGAGAGCGGACCCGCATCTCCATAAACCCACCTGAACTTGCCCCGCCATCTCACGGTTTCCGGGAGCATACAGGGTTGTTCAGTAAAATGGTAACAACTAATTAAAGTTCATTAATATTTGATTGTTATTTTTCTGTTTGTATATTTCAATACTTATAAATCGTTTTTGATTGGGTTTTTTTTTTCAGAAAGCGGTATTGCGCCGAAATTTCAAATCATTCAAACAGCATAAATTGAAAACGGAAATGGACTTACTACGAAAGGACTTCGCTGAAATGGGATTGAATCCGTACGGGTCAGCTGATGAACAGTCGGATGGGGAGGATGACGATGACGACGACGACGATGGTGATGACGACCTACGTTACGACCCAAGAAATTACACTAGGTCGGCAAGTTGTCGGCGTCCCGACGAAAGAGGTAGAGGGGAAGGCGAATCTAGTAGCGGCGGTAGAAGAACCAGTGGAGGTCGACCCCCGACTACAGATCAGGGTCCGGGTCCGAGTTCAAGCGGTCATGGTCGTCGTGCTTCTTTTGCTGGGTCGGGCTACGTTCAGGATGATGTCCCGTTCGATCATCATAGACAATCATTTGGGTCGTACGAGCATCATCCTAATCATCAGTCAACCGACAGTTGGAGTCGAGGGTTGACAGTTACATCCCACGAGCGTGCGCCGCATCCAGAATCGCAGCAGCGACAAAGACGGCGTACGGAGCTAAACGAAATCGAAGAGTCTGCTGAGCCGTCATCCGATATATTAACATCGGCGGGAAAGATGCTCCCTATGTCCAACTTTAAAACATTTAGTCGTTACAAAAAAAAATAAATGCACTGTTTTTGTATTTGATTTCTATGTTTGATTTGTCAGTTTTATTCTTAGCTAGGGTTCGAATATTATAATTTCGTAGGTTTAATTTGATTTCTATGTTTGATTTGTACGTTATAATTTCGTAAGTTTAATTTGATCCTTACGATTGATTTGTATGTTTTAGGGTAAAAAATATTCTGTATTTTAATTGATAGGACCAATATTGAGTTTTTACAAACCCTAAACCCTAAACCCTAAACCCTAAACACTAACCCCTAAACCCTAAACACTAAACCCTAAACCCTAAATTACAAACCCTAACCCCTAATTTCTAAACCCTAAACCCTAAACCCTAATTTACAAACCCTAACCCCTAAACCCTAAACCCTAAATTACAAACCATAAACCCTAAACCCTAAACCCTAAAATCTAAACCCTAAACCCTAAACCCTAAACCCTAAATTACAAACCCTAACCCCTAAACCCTAAATTACAAACCCTAAACCCTAAACCCTAAACCCCTAAAAACTAAATATTCTGAAATATACATACAAACCGTACATTTAATGTACGGTTTGTACAGATTTCATACAAACCGTACATTAAATGTACGGTTTGCATGTTTTATGTGCAAACCGTAAAAGTAATGTACGGTTTGCACCCCTGATTTGAGCAACGACGTTTTACGAATGTACTTTTTACACAGAATCACCGTTAATAACGTAAAAAAAAAATAAACTACAAACCGTAAAAGTAATATACGGTTTGTAGTGTAAATTACATTGGATACCATATCTATCAAAATAATTCCGACAACACATTATCACTTTTGAATTATTATGACTTGACAACCCTATCCGAAAATGACTACTCAATGCATTATTAAAGTTTCGAAATGACTACTCCAAAAAAAACACTACAACCCGTAAAAGTAATATACGGTTTGTAGTGTAAATTACATTGGATACCATATCTATCAAAATAATTCCGACAACACCTTATCACTTTTGAATTATTATGATTTGACAACCCTATCCGAAAATGACTACTCAATGCATTATTAAAGTTTCGAAATGACTACACCAAAAATTCACTACAAACCGTAAAAGTAATCTACGGTTTGTAGTGTAAACTTACCCTATAAATATGACTCAATTTTGCCAATTCTAACAAACCATAAAATCAAACACAAACACATTTCGGAAATCTCTAAAAAAATCCTCATTTCTCCCCAATAAAATATACAAACAAACACTTTTCGAAAATGAATTACAACTATGGTTATGACAACAACCAATGGAATAACAACAACAATGCGAATTCATCCAGTGGCTCAAACGATGAGCTAACTGATTATTCGGAGCACTTTGAAGTTGATGAATTGACTTGGGAAACAAGGGATGAAATGCTTGCTGATCTTGCTGATGTGGCTGGAAATTGGAGTTTCATCCTTACGATTCGTAGGTCTGGAGGGGGTGATGGGAGCAGAACACCGTATGTTGATATTGTGTGTGATAAATCGGGGGTTTACGAAAAAAAGAAACCATCTTCCGTAAAATCAGGTACAAAGAAAAAAGACTGTCCATTTTTCATTAAAGGTTACGTAGTTAATGGTGAATGGATGTGTCACGTAGAAAATGGACAACATAACCACCCACCTCCAACTTACCTCCAAGGTCAAGCACGACGTGCTCGTTTAACCCAAGATGAAAAAGAAATTGTTAAAACTTTAAGGCAAAGTAGTTTTAAAGTTGGTGCAATATTAGAGGCCATTAAAAATCGAAATCCTGACAATGTATCAAACACTAAAACGATACATAATTTTTTGGCCGGACTAAAATTTAAAGAACGAGATGGTAGAAACCCGACACAGGAACTTTTTAATTTGTTGGATAGACATCGCTACACATTCTACTATAATATGAACCCATCAACCCATTGCCTTGAGAACTTGTTTTTTGCACACCCCGATTCTATAAGGATGTTCAAAGCTTTTCCTGATGTCTTGTTAATGGATTGTACATATAGGACAAACCGTTTTAATGTGTCATTTCTAGAAGTCGTAGGAATGACATCAACGAACCAAACATATTGTTTAGATTTTGTTTTCATGAGTGACGAGACACAAGAAAGTTATATATGGGCATTGGAAAAATTTAAAGTTACATTGGAGGGGTGTATACTACCTAGGGTGTTTGTAACCGACAGGGAAATGGCCTTATCAAATGCTTTATCCGTTGTTTTTCCCGACTCTCATCATATTTTGTGCACTTTTCATATTGCAAAAAATGTTTTAAAAAACTGCCGTAAAAAGATCCCTGACGAGGAGTGGCAAACGTTTCTAGATGATTGGGGTTTATTGGTTGATTCTGAGTCGATAGAGGAGTACAATTATAACCGAACTAATTTCAATACCTCTTACAAATCGTACCCTGCTGTGATTAAGTATGTAGACAAGCTTTTAAATGATTATGCTGAAAAGTTTGTTGCATGCTATACCAACCACACAACACATCTAGGTAACAGAACTAGCAATCGAGCCGAACAACAACATGCTAAGCTGAAAAGATCCCTTTCCACAAATACTGGCACGCTTGAAACTGTTTGGGTAGAGGTGAATAGAATTCTAGAAAAACAGTTTGAGGATATTAAGACGAAGTTGGATAAATGCAAGTCTTATTTTCCACATTCTGAAAAAACGCCTCTATTTATAAATCTTAGGTCGTATATCACACACTATGCCTTTGATTTATTATTCCAAGAACACAAAAAATGTAGTGGCCAGGCTGATGAGAATTGTTCTTGCGGTTTTAAATTGTCTCACGGTTTACCTTGTCATCATATTATGAGTGAACATATTTTATTCGGGAAGCCTCTTCCTCTAGAATATATTCATCCATTCTGGAAAAAATTAGACGTAATTGATGATAATGGGAACACCGATGATTATGGGGTAGAGGGTGATCTAGAAGAGTTTAAAAGTGTTTATGCTAGCAAAACGAATGTTGAAAAACGGCGTATGAAAACACAACTCCGAGAGATAACCGTACCAGCCAGAACATCCGTCAGTGACCCCGAAGTGAGAGCAAATAGGGGGAGACCTAGAAAAGGCGACAAATCTAGTAAAAGGGATAAGTCGGGATGGGAGTATGTGGAGGAACAGAGTGCTGGTGCTAGTAGGGACAAGGGTAAAGGCAAGGCGGATGAAACACCGGAGGTAAGGGTAAACCCAACTAGGAGGCCGCGAAACCAGAACCCTAAACCCACCCCCAATAGGCCAACCTTCCTGTACAGTGACCAAATATGGGTCATGTTACATAGTTACATCAAAACAGTTTATGATGTGCGTGGGGATGGTAAATGTGGGTTCCGGGTACTTGCAAATGCGACGGGTAAACAGAATGGGGAAGATGATTGGTACGCGATAAGATGTGAGTTGTTTCAAGAGCTGCAGCAAATGAAAGGTGTTTATTATGAGCTGTTTGAGAATCTTGACTTTGAAGCTTACCGGTATGATTACATTTTATCAAGTTTAAATTTTTATCATCCTACAGATCCCGCACCTATTGACAAATGGATGAGATTTCCGTCTTATGGGTTTTTAATTGCTTCTCATTACAATATGCCAATTGTATTGTTGTCCTTATGGGAAAATCAAAATGGAGGGGTAAACGTGTGGAACAGTACTTTTTTACCGCTTTATACTGGTCCGCCTCAGGAAACAACATATTACATCCCGACTGTAATGGTGTTCGTCAACAGTTGTCACTATGCTCAGGTTATTCCTAAAGAATGGATCTTCCCAATGCCAGGAATTATAGCACGGTGGGAACAAACACGCACTGAGGCAGCTGCGCCATGGAAGGAACTTTTTCGACCAAATTTCAAATTATATATGGCGCTGGAAAAGCAATCGGGAAAGAAAAAAGCAAATGAAGAACCTATAGACCTAAGTCCATAATCGGTTTTTTATTTTTAATTTTATGTAAATTACTATTTTTTCCAATTTGTTGTAAATTTATATGATGTAAACAAATGTTTAATAAATTTGTTTTATGAAATTTAGTTCTATGAAATTTTGTTGTAAAATTTTGTTTAATTTTGTTGTAAATTTTGTTTAATAAATTTGTTTTATGAAATTTATAAGTTGATATTCATGTTTGCATATTGACTTAATTTCTTTTATGAATTTTATATAATTTATGATTGTTTCATTCAAGAAAATTGACGATTGACACCAAATTCACGACTTAGTTAATGTTTCATATTGCGTTATACAAGTGTTAAAAACAAACCAAATGTACTTCACAAAAATTGACGATTTAGTTAATGATTCAATAAATATCAACTTATAAACTTGACAAAAATATAACATCAACCAAAAACATAAAATTTATCAAATCAACTTTTTTTGTGTAAATTTGTGTAAATTTTGTGTTTATTTTGAGAGATTGTTAGAATATTGGTAATTTATTTTATGTAAAATTTTAAAAATAAGTCATTTTGTTTTTTAATTTGAAAAAAACAAAATGCCTTATTTGAAAAAAATATCAACTTATACACTTGAAAAAAATATCAACTTATACACTTAAAAAAAATATCAAATTATACACTTGAAAAAAATATCAAATTTTAAACATAAGGCATTTTTATGTAAAAAAAAAATCATGTTTAATTTGAAAAAAATATTCAGTATTTTAATTTTAATTATTAGAATTTTAATTTTAATTTTTAATTTCAAAAAATCTGTGAAAACACACAGACCGTAGATTTAATCTACGGTTTACAGTGATTGACTGTAAACCGTAGATTAAATCTACGGTTTACAGTTAATCACTGTAAACCGTAGATTTAATCTACTGTTTACAGTGAATCACTGTAGACCGTAGATTAAATCTACGGTCTGTGCGTTTTTAAAGAAATTATGCAGTGTATTAAGCCCACCTCTTTCGTGAAAAACAATTAATTGGTAACAAAGGGAGTACTAGACTTTCAAAAAAAAAATATACTAGGATATATATATATATATATATATATATATATATATATATATATAATATAGACGCCAGTCACACTACACAACCTCTACACATGGGCGGCCATGCTCCAAACATTGCCGAAGTCTTGAAATTTTTGGTTGCTCATAAAACGATAGTTAATTTTATATATTAATTTAATAACATATTTATAATGAATGTAAAATCACAGTACATACATGATACATTCATTATAAATATGATATATAATTATGCTATACCTGGTATTATGTTTAGGGATTATATGTATTTGATGGATAAATTGCCCTCGGATGATCATTTGATATTTAGGATTATACCATTGAACCTAACACATACTGCAAGCTCTTGGTAAAATGCATGCTAGCCGGAACCTGTTAATATTAACTAAGAAAATTAAAAAGGCCAAGGCTGAAAATGTATGCTTTTGGACTTAATAGAAGGGCTTGAAAAAGGGCCAATATGGTTTTAATAAAACTTGTGACCGATCGATCAACATATTTTGATTAGGAAAATTAAGGCCTAGAAAAAATAACAAATTACTTAAGTTTTACACCATCTTCGAAACATATTTAAAAAACGTGTTATTTTTTGAAAACTTAGTTAGGTTTTGGACCCACTACATTAAACAATAAAATTCTATTTCTTGGCAGTCCATGAGTACGTAGGAATAGGAATTTTAGAATGGAATGAATGTGTGTTTAGACTATAAAAAAAAAAAAAAAGAGAGCATTAGAATCAATTAACAAGCAGAAAACATTTATATCTCACGATTTCCATTTTATTTAAAAACAATTAAAGAATACTTGTTATACACAGAGAGTGAAAGATGATACCAGTGTTGATAATTGACAGGACTGACTTTGGTGTGAGAGTTATTAATTAATTATTATAACTATGAATGAGTTGCATATCATTGTCCGAAAATAAAATAATTTGTTTTTTTACATGATTTCAGTTGCTTCTCATCCCTTTTGTTCTTACTTTGTATGCTTTCCAAGACAAAATGTTGGATTCACTGGAGTTATACTATTCTAGAATGAGTCTGGATTTTTCGACTGCAAAAAATATGTTTTCACGTCAAAACCGTAAATTCTAATTACAAACAGTAATTCTGATATACGGTTTACCTTTTTATTTTATTTTTCACGCTAAAACCGTAGATATATTCATTTATGTCAATTTAGTTCATAAATAAGAACAGAGAAGAGTATATGATAATGTGAGAAAAACGCATGCAGATAGCAGTAAATTGTGAGTGAGTTTTTTAAGATAAGGAGAGAGAACACATAATTTCTAAATTTAAAGGATAGATATTCGGAAAAAATTGTTGTGTTTCCAAGAAGTGTTGTTAGTTCTGTAGTATTAGTTACTCCAATCTCTAAATTTAAAACGATTGAAATCTATTTCTATTATGTATTTTTAGAAATACAATCTCTACTTCCAAAATTGACAGATTTAGAAAACACTCGTTTCGCTTTCCATGTGAACAAAGGTTCGATTCATGTCCGTTCATAGCCCTAACCGCGAGTTAACACGAAGTCTCAAAATAGTTTTAAAAAAATGAATCAAACTAGAATACAAGCCTTGAATTGAAAGTCAATGAAAGTAACATAACCATAATAGTAATAAAACCACAACCAAGAAATGAAACACCTTAACGTGTCCACTTCATCACCACATTCCCAATCGTTTCCATTTCCCTCCCATTTATATGTAACTAACCCTAGTTTTGTTATCTTCCTTCCTAGCTATTTTTTTTTTTTTTTACCAAAATTAAATAAAAAATGACAACCCAATCTGCATCCATAAATTTAACCAGAATAAGGGTATTGAAAGAAAGATCTGAGCCGTTGAAAGGGGCAGTAGTGTACTGGATGTTTAGAGATCAACGGGTGAGAGATAACTGGGCTTTAATACACACTGTTGATCAGGCTAATAAGAACAATGTACCTGTTGCTGTTTATTTTAATCTTTTTGATAAGTATTTAGGTGGTAAAGCTAGGCAGTTTGGGTTTATGTTAAGAGGGTTGAGAGAGGTGCAAAAGGAGATTGAGGAGGAGTTTCATATACCCTTCATTTTGATCCAGGTTAATGCTTTTTTTTTTTACTCTTTTAATGTTTCTATTTGTGTGTGTCTGTGTTTTTGGGTTTTGATATTTTCTATGCTTGTGTAGTTGTTAGTACTTGTTACTCTTAAATGATACTAGAAATAAACTCTTTAGTTTTAGTTGTTAAATATAAATATGTAGTTTCCAGGAGGGTAGACGGGAGCGGGATATGAAATGGAATACGGAAACATGAAAAAAGTTCTAAACTTTACATGTGAAATAATAAGGTGGAAACGAGAAGAGGGAAGCGGGAAATGCAAGTTTTTAAAGGGGAAACTAGTTTTGTGGTGACTATGGTTAAATATTCTAAAAGGGCTTATATGTTGGCAGGTTTTATAGGAATAAGCTGATTTATGTGGTTAAATATTCAAAACCTTATAGGTTGGCAGATTTTCAGGAACAAGCTTTTCTTGTGGTTTAATATTGTAAAAGGGCTTACATGTTGGCAGATTTTATAGAAATAAGCTGATTTATGTGGTTAAATATTGTAAAAGGGCTTATATGTTGGCAGGTTTAATAGGAATAAGCTGATTTCTATGGTTGAATATTCTTAAAGGGCTTATATGTTGGCATGTTTTATAGGAATAAGCTGATTTCTGTGGTTAAATATTATACAAGGGCTTTATATGCCGGCAGGTTTTGTAAGAATTTTCTATGGTTAAATATTCTGAAAAGATATGTATGTTGGCAGGTTTTTTAGGAATAGGCTGATTTCCATGGTTAAATATTCTAAACGGGCTTATACGTTGGCAGGTTTTATAGGAATAAGTTATTTATGTGGTTAAAAGGGCTTATATGGTGGCAGGTTTTATAGGAATAAGCTGATTTCTGTGGTTAAATATTCTAAAAGGGCTTAACGTTGGCAGGTTTTATAGGAATAAGCTGTTTTCCCTTGAGATTGAGAAAAGAGCTTGGTTATGTGAGCTTAAAGCTTTTTCAGGCCATATAAGCCAAGTGTTTGTATGTTTTAAGAAAGAGCTTGTTTGCTTGTAGCTTCAAACGGAATAGTCTGTTTTTCTTTGAGATTGAGGAAAAAACTTTCAAGCCATATAAGCTTAGTGTTAGTATGTGTCTATGTGTTTGAATCTTTAGTTGCTAATTATTACAAAAAAGGCTTGTTGGCGTGTAGCTTCTAAGTAAATAAGCTGTTTTCCTTTAAGATTGAGTAAAGAGCTTGGTTTTGTAAGCTTAAAGCTTTTTCAGGCCATATAAGCTTAGGCCTTGTTTGGTAGAGGTATATGGGGTTGGGATAGTTTTCTAAATGATGTGGGTCCTACATGTCCAGTGTTTGGCTGTGTAAATAGGCATGGTACTACATATCCCATGGGATATCAAATGATCCAAATGATCATCGTTTGCAATGCAAGGGGGTGGTGGTATTAGCTTTATAGTCCGGAAATATTTTTCAAACTTACAAAATTATCCTTGCAAGTGACTTGCACAAAAAAACAAATCATTCTAATTAACTTACTAATATTTAATGAAAAAACTGTCAGTTCCACACTTAACCTTCATCAAAATCTCACCTTTTCAATACAATAATTTTGTCTCGCTGTTACTAAAAGAAGTATTTTCTGGGGACAAATGGTTAACAATATTTAATTCATGATATTTCAATTCAATGAATGGTTTCTTATATGGTTATTAATTGTATGCTAAATTGCCAATATCCCAGATATTTCTATGATGTTTGAAACTATAATGTCAAGATTTACTTTTATGAATATTTAAATTGTTACCCTCACCAATTTAATTACATGTACATATTTTATTGTTAGACAAATTTTAAAAAGTAAAATGGTAGAAGGATAGAATGGTAATTGATAACATGTTAGTCCTATCTAATTAACAAATAGTCCAACCAAAACAAACAGCAATAGAATTAGCTAGCGGTATTCATAATCCAGGGTTAATCCCCCTTTCATTTGTAATACCTCTCGGATTCATAGTCCCGGGACTATGAATCCCGCAACCAAACGAGGCCTTAGTGTATGTATGTGTCTGTATGTTTTATTAAAAGGGTTGTTTGCTTGTAGCTTCTAACGAAATAGTCAGATTTTCTTTGAGACGAGGAAAACGCTTGGTTCTGTGAGCTTAAAGCTTCTACCTTTTTCAGGTTAACTAAGTCTAGTATTTTCTTCATGTGTGTATGTGGAATTAATCGTTAATTATTATAAGAAGGCTTGTTGGCTTGTAGCTTCAAAGCAAATAAGCTGATTTTTTGAGACTGAGGAAAAGCTTGGTTCTTTGAGCTTAAAGCTTCTATCCTTTTCAAAGCATGTAAGCTCATTATTTGTTAGTGTGTCTGGTAGTGTCTCCATTTAAGCAGAATCAGAGCCTCAAAATACGATCTAATCCGTTGAATCCTCGGCCAGGATCAGTAGCATACTGAATATTTAGGGATACACAGCTAAGTGATATCTGCGCTTTCATCCACGCCATTGATCAGGCTAATGAGGCATCAGTGTTTGGGGCTAAAGCTACACAGTTTAGGTTTATGCTTAGAGGGTTAAGAGAGCTACAAAGTGAGATCGAAGAGAAGTTAATATACTCTTCATTTTGATCCAGGCTAGTATTAAGTATTAACACTTACATATATAAGTAACTTAATATATTTATGTGTGTTTGTGTGTAAATTTTGATTCTTTCTGTGTAACTTTGTTAGTTGTTAGTCATATACAAAAAAATCAAGTCCCTACTTTTAATTTTGAAATTAGAAAAGGGTTTGTGTGGTTGCAGCTTTTAAGAAGATAAGCTGATTTTCCTTTTCTTTGAGACTGAGGGAAAAAACTAGGTTCTGTGAGCTTAAAAATTCTTGCAACCTTCGTATTTTTCGGATATGGAGCTGCTGAAGTTTATAACCAGCTTCAGCGGATAAAGTTGCTTCAGAACCGTCAGATAGAAATTTAACGGTTGATATTTGACCATGATTTTTGGTTTAGTTCTTGTTTTCCTTAATCTCAGCCGTTGGATCTCGATATAACGGCTGTGTGTAGATTTTAGTTGTTAATTGTTATAGAAGGGCTTATTTTGTTTGCAACTTTTATACAAAAAAAAGTGATATTGTTTTAGCTTGATAAAGAAGCTAGGTTCATTGAGCTTAGAGGTTCTACCTTTTCCAGGCTATATTAGCTCAGTATTTGTTAGTGTGTGTGTTAAGTTTCTCCCCACCATGACAATCCATTCGACAGCGTCTAACCAAGCATAATTACAATCCTCAAAAAACTATCTCAGCCGTTAAATCCCGGCTAGGGTCAATAGTATACTGGATGTCAGAGATCAACGGCTGAACAATAATCACTGGGCTTTAATCAACACCGTTGATCAGGCTATTAAGGTGAATGTGCCTGTAGCTGTGTATTTTAATCTTGTTGATCAGTATTAAGGGGGTAAAGCTAGGCGATTTGGGTTTATGCTAAGAAGGTTAAGAGAGCTACAAATAGATGTTGAAGGGACCTTGAATATTTCTCTTCATTTTGTTTCAGGCTAGTATTAAACACATACATCTATAACTAATATAATATTTGCGTGTGCGTGTTTGTGTGGATTTTTGACTGTCCTGTGTTTATTTAGTTGTTTATGGAAACATGAACATAAATATTATTTGCTCTTTATTTTTAGGTATAAAATTTGTATAAATTGTGTTGAAGCTCTAAATCCAATTAGTTCCGTGAGCTTAAAGCTTGTACTCTTTCCAGGTCATTTAAGCTCAGATTAGTATTTCTATGTATCTATATGTGTAGAATTTTAATTGTTAATTGTGATAAAAGAGCTTGTTTGGTAGCACTTTTTAAGTGAATAACCTGATTTTGTTTGAAATTGTGAAAAAAGGTGTGTTCCTCGAGCTGAAAGTTTATAGCTTTTTCTGGGCATGTAAGCTTAGTATTATTTCATGCGTGTGTTTGTGGATTTTTAATTGTTATTTTTAGAAGGGCTTATTTTCTTGCAGCTTCTAAGAAAAAAAAGCTGAATTTCTTGCACGTAGAGATATAGAATTGTTTTCTTTGTCTATCGAACACAACAAAGTGTAGAATTCTTCAGTTTTTAATTCTTTGCTTGGAATTTGAACTCTAAAAAGAGTTTTTCTGTGTTTTTTGCCTGAAAAAGGTAAGCTTAGTTGGACGAACCTAGCTTTGTCCTTAACCTCCACTAATCTGCCTTATTAGCTTAAAAGTTGGGATTTGCCGTTGTACCCTTTATTTTGTATCAGACTGGTGTTACTGTTTTATTTATGACCTTATCGATTCGTATATATATTTTTTGGAACACTGATATGGTCATTTCAATTTTATACACCAAACCTGCAGCGTTCTATAGTTAAAAGGTTTATTATTCAGTTAGTACACTTCTGTCTCAGGCTAGCATATAGATTAGTGAACAAAATAGTAAAAAAAAAGACATGTGTGTGTGGGTTTTGAGTTTTTTTTTTTTAATTTGTTCTGTGCTTGGTTAGTTGTTAGTTTAATACATAGTTTCCTGCATGGGAAACGGAGGCGTGACAAAAATTTCTTAGCAATGAAATTTACACGTAAATAGCAGGTAAATGAGATCGAGGAAAAAGGGAAACGGAAACGCGGTTCTTGAAATCGTAATTTGCCCTGCATATATGTGTTTTGTAACTTTTGTAACACAGGGAAATATATTCCCTACTTTTGTAACTTAGAATCTACTTAAAAGGGCTTCTGTGTTGCTGCAAGCTGATTGTTTGATCTTGAGTGAAAAGCTGGGTTCGCTTGAGCTTAAAGCTTTTAGCTTTTTCAGTACATATAAGCTCAGTATGTGTGATGGTGGTGGTGAGGTTATTGTTTCTCGAACTCAAAAAAAAAATATACTCCCTACTTTTCATTTTTAAGCAAATAATTTGATTTCGGTGATCAGGTCTTTTTTTAATTGCAGATTTAAAGCTCACTTTTTATTTGCATATAATTTGAACTTCTTTTGGTTGATTAGCTTAAAAGCTGACCCTTTCTGTGTTTTTTGCCTTTGAAAGGTAGATAAGTTTAGGTTTGATGAATATGCTTTGTCTAAACCTTGACTAATCTAGCTTATTACTTATTAGCTTAAGAGCTGCAATCAAACAAACCTTGGGAGAAAAGCTAGGATTTGCCATTATACCTTTCATTTTGTATCAGGCTAGTGTTACAATTTTGTCCTTATCGCAGTTTTTTTTTTTTATTATTTTGCACCCTGATATATCATTATTTTCGAGTTTTTATACCAACTGGCAATGTTTTGTAATTAGTATGCTAACCTAAATTTAATTTCTCTATCAGTACACTCCTGTTCAGTTTAACATACATATATATATATATATATATATTGGTGTATAAAAGAGATAGTTGAATGATAGTTTGAAACTTTGATATACAAAAGTGATACTTTAATTAACAAAACGTTAAGTGTACATAGGCTTTATAAAATAATGAAATTTATGCTAATGTAGTAGGGGGTATCCCGATCCAGCAATCTTGTGAGGTTGGTCTCAAGCGTAGAAAAGGATATGTTAGTGTACACAATTGCAAGTTTTTAAAATAGGTCAGCATATAATGTTTTTTGTTAATCGAGAAGGGGGTAACCCAATCGAACGGTCTTATGAGGTTGGTATCTCAAACTTAGAAAATGATAGGTTTACAAAATAGTAATTAGCCCTGCATTTATGTGTGTTTTGTTCTGCAATTCTTTATTTGTTAGTTTAACACAGTTGCTAACATAGAAACATAAGCCAAAAATGATACCTGAACCGGAAACGTGTAGCAAACAATGATTTTTTAAAATAATTTATATGTTAAATAACGGGAAATGGGAATGCGTAACGTGATTTTCGAAAATGGAAAAGTGTTTCTCGGTAATTATAGACTTTAATACAAAGAAATTTACTCCCTACCATTTTACTTCGTAATCGGTTTAAAGGGCTGCTATGGTTGCAGCTTCTAAGCAAATAAGCTGGTTGTTTGAGATTGAGAGCAAAGCTATATTCATCGAGCTCAAAGCTTCTAGCCTTTTCAGGTTATATAAGCTCAGAATTTGTGTGTCTGTGTGTGTGTGTGTGGATTTTTAGTTGTTCTGTGCTTGTGTAGTTGTTTGGTGCTTGTGTAGTTGTTTGCCGAACCCCAACAAATTTACTCCCTTATTTTTATTTTTTAAATTAGTATAAAAGGACTTTGATGGTTGCATCTTTTAGGCAAACTATCTGATTAACAAAGATCGCGGCATTGTTTGGTTGCGGATTTAAAGCTCATCTTGTTTGCTCGATTGCTTTTTTGCTTAAGAGTTGAACTTCATTTGGTTGTCTTGCTTGAGCTTACAACCATTTTTTGCCTGAAAAGCATGGAAGCTTTAAGCTAGATGAACCAAGCTTTGTTCGAAACCTGACAATTTTTGCTTATTAGCTTAAAAAGCAAGTTCAAAAGCTGCAACCAAAGAAGGCTTAAGTTTTGCTAGGTGTGCTTATTAATAAATTTGAGACGGAAAAAAAATGGTCTTCAGGTGTGTCTGTTCATAATAGTTTTTTAAGAAGGTATAATTTGCACTAATTTGAATTAACTTTTATTGTGAAAGCATATTTATTTTTAATTTTGTCAGTGCTACGGGCATCCTCCGCTGAAGCTTTTATCATTTCAGCTTATAAATCTGAGCTCTTGTCTCTATCTGATATATATCATTATATTAGAAATTTATGTGGGTAGAACTCGGTTTGAGTGACACCAACTTTTAGCTTTTTGTTAGATTGAGATAAGATGGACTTCATAAAAATTAAGTCAGAGTTGCTACTTGGCTTTTAACTTTTCAGAGCTATGAAAGATTGTCTAAATTATAACCTCTGGCAAAGTGGTAACTATTTCCAATAGACTAGAATACATGTATGTTAGAGCTTATATTATTTAAACCGTTTATCAGGGAGAAGCTATAGATACAATTCCGAAATTTCTCAAAGAATGCGGGGCTTCACTATTAGTAACAGATTTTTCTCCACTTCGACAAGTTAGAAGTTGGAAGGATGAAATTTGCAAGAGAGTTGGGGATGACGTGGCAATTCACGAAGTTGACACACATAATATCGTACCTGTTTGGATAGCATCTCAGAAGTTGGAATATAGTGCTCGGACTCTAAGGGGAAAGATCAATAAACTTTTACCTGAATATTTGATTGAGTTTCCTTTACTGGAACGACCAACTGTGAAGTGGGCCACCACGAACCAACCGATTGATTGGGACAAGATCATTGCAGATTATTTAAGGTTATATTGTAATCAACATTTCAGGGTTAATATGGTGTTTTTATAAGCTTGTATCATCATATTTTGATTTTGTACACCAACCCACAAAAAATAGCAATAAGTTAATTCAAATTAGTGCAAATTATACACCAAGTGTACTCATACTGGCATTTTTTCTCGACGATTGAGTACACTTGGTGTATACGAAGTGGTCTCGACCCTGTTCATTTTTAAATTGTGTACACTGTACTATCACATTTTGTTTTCTGCTATATTCCTCAATCGATGGGTTTTTATATCGAGTGACAAACTGAAAAAAGTGTTCGGTTGAGATGAATTGCTAATTTTGCTACAGTATTGATTTCTGGTGATACTTCAGTATTCAAAACTGTTATTAACCAGGACTGGTATTTTTTTTTTTTGGTGTTCCTCTTCTGGATTATGGTCTTGTATATATTTAACATCTGAATTTGATATTTATAGGAAAGGAGAAGAGGTTCCTGAAGTTGAGTGGTGTGTGCCGGGTGAGAAAGCGGCAAAAGAAGTATTAATGGGAAATAAAGATGGATTCTTAACAAAGAGATTGAAAAGCTACTCAACAGATAGGAATAATCCAATGAAACCAAAAGCATTATCTGGTCTCTCACCTTATTTACATTTCGGACAAATATCAGCTCAACGGTGTGCTTTAGAGGCCCGTAATGTTAGAAATTTATCTCCTCAGGTTTGTTATCTCACAAGTCACATCTTCGGTTAGCTGGTGTAATTACACTTCTATATAAGTACTTTTTTAAGCCTTATTTATTATTAAGGGAAATTAGCTAATTTGGATTTATTTGCCTTCTCGTGGTAACTTATTAATTCCCATGTAGTGATCCTGCACACTATTCAGCATGCATATTGAAATTAGTTTACCAAAGTCTATGCCGATTAAAAGCAAGACATGTTGGTTGAACATTTAAATATCATGGTAATTTCAAAGTCAGTTTACTGAGGTGTATGCCCTTCAAAAGCTAAACCATTTTATTAAACAATTTGCCAACAAAAGATTAGCTGATGGAAGTTGATGGCATTTTGTCCTTCGAGTACCACTACATGGAAAACAATTCTTCTCTTCTTACTAAAAGGGAATGTAGCCCAAACTATGTCACTTAATGGTAACTCTTTTTAAAAAAAAATATCCAGTTACATGTAATTTGTTTTTGTGGTCTTTATTAGAACTTTTGTTCACAAAAATGTGCTTTTGCTATTGATTTTTTATGTTGATGATTTAAATAAAGTATTGAATTTATGTAAATTTTGACTAATTTAATGTTATAATGAAGGCAGTCGATGCATTTTTGGAGGAATTAATTGTGCGAAGGGAACTGGCCGATAACTTTTGCTATTATGAGCCTCACTATGATTCTTTGCAAGGAGCTTGGGAATGGGCACGTAAAACCTTGATGGACCATGCTTCTGACAAGCGTGAGCATATATATACGTACGTTCTCTCAGTGGATTTGGACTTACATAAATTTATATTTAGTTCTTTTAGTGGGTACTCCAAATATATTGCTCAATTGGAATTTGTATCTGCAGGAGGGAGCAGTTGGAGAAGGCGCAGACTGCTGATCTTGTAAGTTACTAGGCTTGACCATTGAAGTGATTTATGTGTGTGTATATATATTTAAATATTTTTATAAATATATATTATTTATTCATATATTGTATATGCTCTATATAAGTTGTTCTAAGAATGATGTGTGGTGATTATTTTTCTTTACCAGACGTCTTTGCTAATTTAGTATGGTGGCTGGATATCTGTTTTTGCTCTAGTTCCAACTCTTGTAGTAAATTATTTGCTCGTTGAGTGAATGCTGCTATATTTATTGAAAGGATTTTTTGTCATGATTTTCAGCTATGGAATGCCTCTCAGCTGGAGTTGGTTCACTATGGAAAGCTCCATGGTTTCATGCGGTAAGTGTCTTCTTTGCTGCTTCGATAATATATTTCTTTCTTATGATAATTTTCATTTATTATCTCATTCTCGTATGTCAATATTATCTGGTTTATGTAATAGCTCGTGTAGTTTTTAGTTAAGTAAACATTTGAGAAACTCAACAAATGTTTAAATCCCCACCAAGAATTTACTTATTGTCAAATTTCCAATTACATATTGAGAAATCTGGTCCATTGACAATTTTTTTTCGTTATGTTTGGGTATTTCTCTATGTTTAAAAAAGCACGCTTCGTAGTAAAAAAGCCCGATTCAAAGTTTGAGAAAATTTTGGAAGCTCGTTTTTCCGCTTCTTCGGCCCCTAAAAGCTTACGCTTTTAGCGTAGCTCTAGCAAAAACAATTTAGCTAAATTTTCGCTTTTTAAAACACTGGGTCACTATTTCTATATTTTCGATGGTTAAAATTCAGGTCTGATAATTTGTCAGATTTCTTGAGCGGTCAATATTTATTTTGATTGTCAATTTTAAGTTAGACCTCTTATAGGACTTCAAGTTTGAATCATGTAGTATAGTTTAGGTTCTAGGTATTTGATCAACATGTGATGGTAAGGTTAGAGCCTTAGTCATGGACTCATGGTCACATGGTCACATGGCCTATTATTCTCGTTCTTTTTTCTTCATTTGAAGTCTTTTAGTAATTATTTAAAGAGTCGTTGGCATCACGTGCAGGATGTACTGGGCGAAAAAGATACTAGAATGGACAAGTAGCCCAGAAGAAGCTCTTGCAATAACTATATACCTTAATGATAAGGTACTCTAAGTGAGCCCTTGATCCTCTTTAATAAGATAAAAAAAGGTACTCTAAGTGAGATCCTGTTATCTGTATTCCTTCTTATTTGAAAAATCGCCATCAACTGCTATTGCACAAAAAAAAAGTTTTATCGCTAACACTTAAATTTTTTAAAACAGTACAACATTGATGGGAGAGACCCAAATGGATATGTTGGCTGCATGTGGTCGATCTGTGGGGTCCATGATCAGGTTTGTAAGCGTTCATCCTTAACTGTCTTAGTGTCTGATAATATTCTGAAACATTTGTGTGTTGAATCTTTGATTGTCCGTCTTTTTTGCACACATAGACTGCTTTAAGTTCTGAAAGTTTAACTGCTGCTGTTGAGTGTTGGAAATTTTTATAATTGTTTCTTTCCAGGGTTGGCGAGAGCGAGAAGTTTTTGGGAAAATAAGATATATGAATTATGCAGGCTGCAAAAGAAAATTCGATGTTGAAGGATACATTTCTTATGTCAAGAAAATAGTTGGGGAACTCAAAAAAAGGAAAGCAGAGACGCTGCTCAATGAGAAAAAGAAGCAGCTTTGTTGTTAGTTTACTTAGGGTTATCACAAAGAGGTATTTTGAAAAGGGAAAAGGTTTTAGGGTTTGAGTTCAACATGAGTAACTGAGCTCTTCGGTTCAGTTTCAAAATATTATTAGGCTATTTTGTTCGTGGATGCTATTGTCTTTTTGTTGTTGTTGTTACGCCTACCCTTGCTTAACCAATTTTATTTGGAGTGAACAAACTTTGTGAAACGGTCCTGACGTTTGTTGTATTAAGAGCATTGGTAAAAATGCTGATTGATTTAGATGGATTGAAGCCTATCATTAACTTTTGTAAGTAACTGATGTTATGAGCAATGCATGATTATTGATTCACAGGTTTCAGGATTTTCACTACTGTGTATATTTAACTGAAAGTTTAAACATAGGCCGGTTGAAAGGTGAGTTGTTCTTTTCAATTATCCGTTGAATGGTATTGTAATATTTCTGGTCGTTTGTGAATTGAATTGATACTTGATCTTTTCTAGACCAGGAAATTAAAGTTGATTTTCTCAGCTAATGCAACTTAATAAATCATTTCTGTCTTCAATTCTGAAGATCCCTCAAGGGTAGTTCACGAACTGAGATGGTTATCATTAAACAAAAAAGAAAATAGTAGCTTGGTTCCCATCGTTGAAGAAGAGCCCAACATAAGACAGGCTTGGGTTGGGAGTTTATATAGTAGGAGGAGAGTGATCATGTGAACGTTTACTCCGTAAAGTGTAAGATTTATCGGCATTCGAACCAGAAAATTCTGCTCATTTTTGCTTTGTTGAGTAAAAAAAAAATCATTTCGAAGCGAGCTTTGTAACTTGCAACTTTTCAAATTAGACAACCTTACTAGCTCTACCTGCAATTGGTTTTTTCTGGTATTATTGCTAACACAAAGCACGACGTTGGAGACTAGTCTATTTCTGGTCACTCTGTAACTAATTTCCTTAATAGTAATGAAGATAACAAAATCCAAAAATAAGAATAAAAAGAACCCCCACGAAAGTTCGGGTCCAAAGTTATTTTTGTAGATATAGTTGCAATATACCTAATATGGATCGTGCTTATACTTAATACAGCAAATTACCAAATAGGGGATTGAGTTAGACCAAACACTACAGGTGTCTCATAATATTTCCTTATATTCAGGAAAAAACTATTATTTTTTGAGTTTTGCATTTTACGTTTTTCATTTACAAAACATCAGCCTTCTTATACTTTTTTCATATTTTCAAAAGTACTTGATATTCATTTATCTATATTATTTAAACGTTAAGTCATATCTTGTAATTATATAAGACTAAATAGACCCACCAAAAAGTATTATAAAAATTTATGAGGAACACTTTTGATTCTTTATATTTGAGTAACATTTTGACTATATACAAAATTTGGGAATTGATAAAGAAAATGATATTTTTTTTATAAAAAAAGTGGTTTTGTTACTCTATAGTGATAATTACTTGTTAGTTCTAGATCACACTTTCAAACAGACCTCTTCCAACCAAAAACTTCAACAAGTACTCACAGAATAATTTAGATGGAGACACCCCCATTTTGATAGAAAATGGCGAAAAAGTAATTTAATCTATATATTATGATTAAAATTTTCAAAAATTAGCTTTTCAGTCAGACTCATATTAAGAAGAAAAAAAACTCATATAAAGGATGAACAAGAGACTCTTTTGAGAGACAATTAATTTACGTACTTATCAAGATTTCTAATTATGCTAAACATTTCCTGTCTAACTTAATTTACTTAAATAGTGCACCGTACTCAATTCTACTTCATTGTCATATTGTAAACCTCATAGTCATTGTATGAAGAAAAATTAATACATAAACTTCTGTAAAAGTCATACCACTTAAAATCACTCAAAAGTTATATACCTGACGCAATCAAATTATTTTGACTGATGATAGTCATGCAAAAGACAAAGTTCGTTACATGCTTTTCCAAATAATGAAATAATGAGGTAATGATTAATGCATGAGTTACCAAAGTCATACTTTTATTTTTAACTTCAGCGCTTCCATCTGAAGACTTCATTTACACAATTTATTTTATTTTTGATTTTACATGTTGAATGAAAATGGATCCCGATGTATTTTTTTTCTTCTGGAATTGGATGGCAGTGAATGTATACTTTAGCTTCTCAGTAAAACTCGATTTCAGCAACATATCATTTTCAAAACAAACAAAAAAACTGTTATTCAATATCCATTTACTTACTCGAGAAAAATACATACGAAAATGCTCCAAGACTGCTCCTTAATTAAGTTTCATCATTATGAAGCATATACCTACATTATTATGAAATGCCATTTTGCAAATATTTTTGTATATATTCAACTTATATTGAAAATTAAGGCGCGACAAAGAAAATACCTATATTCTTGCAATTTCCTATATAAAGATTCAGTCCGGAAAATATCTCTTATCCAATCCAACAAAAAATTGTCAAAACCAACATTGACCAGCCAAAACCTATCATAAAAACTACAAAAATAGAGAATAAACTAATGAACCAAGTCAAACCCCATCATCTATCAAACAACAAAAAAGCATAATAGTATGCACAAACATAAGATCCAAATTGGTTATTTTTCTCATATAAGTGCATAGGTGGTGTCTGATGTCTATTATCATTTAATATTTACTTATTTAGCCACTTATGTTGTTCATCAACATCAGGTTTAGGCCAAAAAGCAATGCTTTACAAGGTAAGCATAAGTGGACTAGTTAGAAATTAATCAACTTCCTAATAAATACATTACTTCTCTAGTGAGACAATGCGTCTTCTTTGAAAGCAATTGTATCATTGTGGGTCACTTAAAAGAGATTGCATATGGACGAATACATATACAAGACATACTTTTCCGAGTATTATTTATGTCATTAGGCAAATCATAGTAAAGAAAGTAAAGAGTAAACAACTGTCAACCAAATTATTTATTCCCTATTAGGAGTGGAGATCGATTGTTAAAGGTTAATCAGTAATAAAAGCAATACAAATATACCACCTGAGGGATTTTTGTACTGTATTATCATATGAATATGATTATCTGAGGGATATGATTTATAGTTTTAGAACTACGGAACGTCCTTCAAAAAAAGTGACAAGTTTTCGTCAAACTAGGATTTTCACATTATTACACTTTGGTTTCTATATACAGTATATTTGTACTACATGGTTCAATTTGAAGTGAAAATTTGTGTATTAGCAAAAAAAAACTATTCCTGGCACAAGTATTGTAACGTGTTAGCTTCAAGCACGTCGTGTAGTCTATTTTCGGCCACCCTGTAATCAGTTCCTTGTTAGTAACGCATATACTATAATCCAAAAAGAAGAATAAATGAATCCCAGAATAGGGTCAAAAGAAATAAATCTATTGAATAATACAAAGGCATGAGACTTGGAGTTGGATTTATATATTATCCATCTTGTATATACTGTTATAAAGTATCAAAATGTGCTCTTGCTTGTGGCGAGCCTATTTTTTATTCCTAGGCTCGGCTTATATATTTCGCGTCGGCTCCGATCTTCCGAGGTGGTCAGGTATGCTCCGGCGGTCAGGTGGTCTTCGTGCCTGCACAAGGAACGAACAGGGGCCCGGGGTTGTTGCCGGGTTTTCCCTCTCCGACGATCAAGTCAGTATCGATGTTAACTGAAAGTAGGAATATAATAAAGGGTGAGGGACCGGGCCGGTTACAAGTCGGTGTATCGAGTGGTACAGATAGTGTTCAGGGGGTCCGGGTTGTTTTAGCTTTATCTCTCCTCTCTCTATTTGTGCGTGCTCTCCTAAGTAGGATTAGGGGGGGTATTTATAGTGAGGTTCAGAGGTGTATTAACCCTTGGATCACTGTACTGTAAGATGTTGATCCAACGGCGTCAGAGTCATTTATGACTCTGACAAGGGTACTGTCCTTTCCCGGGGCCCACAGGAGGTGTCCTGTGATTGGGCCACGTCGGTGAAACGTCAGGAGGGTCCCCCAAGGGTGCAGCAGCATTAATTGGGGAGGCGTACTCGACACGCTTCTTTGGGCCGGCCTCAGCACGGCTCGGCCCTCCCAATCCGGGGCGTCGCATCATTCAGGGTTGATGAGGCCCGGACGGCCCGCTATGGGGGCGTTATTGCCCCGGATGAGGGGATGCTAACATTCCCTCGCCAACAGCTCCCTGTCCGGAGTCGTTGCTAAGGACGAGGTCGGCGAGGATCTCTGGTCGTTACGGGGGCTCCGGTCATTTTGTTCTCGTGCTCGTCGGTGCAAATATGCCCATGCATGGCTGTTTTATAACACGTGTACAACCATTCATGGATTTCTTACACGTGGACACGAGGCGCCGTCTCTGTCTCTTTGATTTCTACAACGTCATTAATGCTAAAACGGCTGGTGAGTGACATTTGGCAGATGGCCTCTACATGCTGTACACGTGGTGGACATTGATTGAGTGGCGGCGGTTTATTTGTGGGAGTTCGTGCAAGGAGCCGTTGCGTCTTTTCACCTTCTGGTAAATGTCTTTTCACCTTCCACTAGGGGCCTATAAATACCCTCAGTGAAAACCATTTTTCACTTTTTCCAACTTCTCTCTACAAGATTCCACAGCAAACATTCTCTCCTTTTCTAGCCTCAACAAATTTCACCTTCGAACACTTAAGCCATAAAAATGGTTATTAAACACGGAGCCGGCAAGGGCCCGATGGTTGCCCCTACTCCGCAACGCTTGGCCGTGATGGCCAACGCGCTCCCATTCCGGGCTATGGTCCTCGACCCGTCCCTGAGCGTTGATAGCAACGATAGCAGCATCATGGTACGGACTCACGGATCCGACCTCGAAGAGTTCCGACAACTCTGCGGGATTGGCGATGGGTTCCGTCTTCGGAGGTGTCTGAACTCCGACGAGGTGAACGGGATCGTAGCGGATCCGAAGAGCATGGTGACGCTCTCTCTCTCGTCCCTTCTGTACGGGGGCACTCATCTCCCAATCCCGGAGCTGCTGGCGGAGTTATGCACCTGGACGCAAACTCTCCCTTGTCAGTGGCCTCTGCAAGCCCACCGGATCTGCGCCGGGATGGAGGCTCTGAACGAGCTATTGGGCTCGACTCTACCGGAGCCATTAGGGTTAAGGGAGCTGCTCGCTTGTTATGAGTTTTTACAGAGCGAGCCTAGCTCCCAAGCCAAAAGCAGGCAGCCGTACCTGAGGTGTCGGTCGCATAACCAGCTTATCTTGGGTAACTCTGATTCGAATCGGGGTTACACACAAGATGTAATCGTGGTGGAGGGTAACTGGCTCCGCCGTGATGACCTGATCCTCCCAACCAGACCGGGGAGGGTCTTAAGCAACAAAGAGAACAAGGCCACGGTGGCCGCGAGTCTAAGGGGTCTTGGGGAGCCGAACGTGAGGTCGATCGAGCTGGCCTTGAACTGGTGGGGTCCGGACGGGACCGACGCAGGCGCTCGCGACGCGGAGCGCCTGTTACTATGTGGCTCCCCCACAAGCTGTAAGGGGAATGAGTTCCTCTGGCCCCCTAGGATCTTCTGTCCCGTGGGGTACTCCCGGGAACGGTGGGAGAAGGAGAAGGGTTTTGAATCCACCCTCCCACCTAAGGCCATCAAAGAAGCTGAGGCCGAGGCTGGGGTTATGCCCGTGGCGAAGAAGGCGCCGAAGCCGAAGCCAAGCAGCAGGGCGAGGGCCGTGGTGATTTCCTCGTTTGCTCCTGTGTCGGCCGGGGTTATGTTTGAAACCCGGCCTGATGGTACCGTCCTCCATTATAGGGAGGGGGCGGACGGTACCCGCAGCTATATCGACCAGCATGGGAAACCGTTGCTTGATGTCCCTCCCCTGAGCTCGAGGGCACCGGACACGACGGGCTTCTTTCGTCTGGAAGATAGTTCTCCTGAGGCCCCACCTACCGGGCCAACTTTGGGCACCTCACGGACCTTGGTGAGTCAGCTTCCCTCCTTCCATTCTTCAGCTTCACAGTTGACTAAATTTTGTAAAAAATTTTCTAACTCCTTTTCTTTATCTAAACCATGTAGGTTGTCCGTTCTGACGAGGAAGAGGAGGAGGTTGCCGCCGAGGCTGGAGGCGAGGAGGAGATTGCCGAGGCCAGAAGTGGCGAGGAGGCGGAGATTATTGAGCCCGAGGCTGATGAGGGGGGTGTTGACGGGGTAAGGGACGGGGAGGTGAAAGAGGTGGAGGCTTTGGAGCCTGAGGCTGAGGAGGAGGAGGGGGTCGTCGGGACAAGGGACGACGAGGTGGTCGAAGTGGCTCCCCCAGATGCTAAGTCAAAGACCTTGGAGAGGTTGGGAGGTTTACTAGGGCAGGCGAGGCGTGAACGAGCCGCTCGCAAGGCCGAAGCTGACAAGAGAAAGAGGGAGGAGGCGAAGGCCCCTCGTGAGGCGAAGAAGGCCCGGACCGGGGAACCTGAGCCGAGGGAGGATGTTGCACCCATCCTGGAGCTTAGGGGGCCTGTGGTCGCTGCAGAAGAGCGAGCGGTGTCATCCGTTCAGGCAAAGGGCCCGATGCCTAGCCCTTCCGGCTCAAGCTCAGGCTCTGGCTCCCCGTTACCAAGGATGCCTATTCAGACTCCGGAGGAGGTCAAGGCGGCAACCGGGGTTCGGAGCATTATGGAGGGCCATCCCTCTGCTGGCCTGCTTGCTCTGGCTGCGCTTCAGCAGCAGACTGTCGAGGCCGACCAACGTGGTCGCGACCTTGCTTCCGCCATGACGTCGGCGATGGCCATGATCCCGCAGGTAAAACGTCGTTTTCGTTGTGCCATTGTCTTTTGTTTATTTCTTAAATTCTTACTAAGTGTTTCTCTTCTTTTGTAGGCCTACTTGACGATGAACCAGTACGTCTACCAGCAAGGGCAACTGGTGAGGTCGTGGGCTTCGAAGGCAGAGGCCAATGCTAAACTGGCCGAAGACGCTCTGAAGAAGGCGGAGGGGGCCCAGAAAAGGGCGGAGAGGGCCGAAGGCCTCATCGAGTCCTTGGAAGCTCGGAGAGCGGAGGCCGCGAAGGCCGGTGCTGAGGCCGAGGAGCGTGCCCAAGCTGCGGTGACGGCTCTGAAGGAGGTTGAAGCGAGCGTGGCCGATAAAGTGAAAGCTGCGGTCGAAGACGTTGAGGCCGGGGTGGCAGAAAAAGTAAAGGCTGCGGTTCAGGCCGCCGAGGCAGAGATGAGCGCCGCCTTGGAGCTATCGACACAGAAGGACTTTAATTCCTTCTACGTCGATGGCTGGTCTGAGGCAGCAGCTTTTATGAGGGCGGGACCGGATCATCCGGTGTGGAACATGGAAAACATTTTTGTTCCGGTCCCCTCTGCTCCCATTCCCGAGGTGGTCCCCTTAACCCCTCGAGCCCTTTCGGACGCCGATGCAGATGATGATGAGGGGGCATCTTAGGGCTTTTTGTGGTTTTTATTCTCGATGTAATTTCCTTTTTTGTACTTAGCATGTAATAGCTTTCCATTGAATGAAATGAAAAAACAATTTTGGACTTGTCTTTTATTCTTCTGTGTTTTATTTCTATACTTCCGTTGTGATTTATACATTGTATGCATGCTCCCAAATGAGTGGGCCTTAGTGCTTCGGCGTTGGGGCGCTCGTTTAATACGACTCATAACTTGTAAACCGAAGTAACACAGAAAATTTAAATGAACTGAAAAATTCAAGTAAATATGAACCGGGGTGCCGTATAGGCTCGTGTTCTGAAACACTTAGAGAAAATTTAAATGAACTGAAAAATCCAAGTAAATAGAACCGGGGTGCCGTATAGGCTCGTGTTCTGAAACACTTAGAGAATTTAAATGAACTGAAAAATTCAAGTAAATATGAACCGGGGTGCCGTATAGGCTCGTGTTCTGAAACACTTAGAGAATTTAAATGAACTGAAAAATTCAAGTAAATATGAACCGGGGTGCCGTATAGGCTCGTGTTCTGAAACACTTAGAGAATTTAAATGAACTGAAAAATTCAAGTAAACATAAGTAACAGTTTTCATTTATAAAGCCCACAGGCATAAATACATCGTCTTCTTATTTACATCAAAACGCAAAAACGGAGCCCTAAAAGCGGAGCTCTATTGATAGTACTTCCTCAGGTTGTTGACGTTCCAAGGTCGGTCGACCGGGACGTCGTTGGGAAGACGACCCAACAGGTAGGCCCCGTTCCCTACTGCACCGAGGATTCGATAGGGGCCTTCCCAATTGGGGCCTAGCTTGCCGTCGGATTGTATCCTGGTGTTGTTGTTTACTCTTCGTAACACTAGGTCTTCGTCTTGGAAACGTCTGGCGTTAACTCTTTTGTTATAAGAACGCCCCAGTTCGTTTTTATATTCGGCGTTACGGATGGCCGCAACCTCCCTTCTTTCTTCGGCGTAGTCCAGCTCTAGCCCCATCATCTTTTTATTAAGCCCGTTTTCCACCATGTCCGTCCTCAGAGAAGGAAGCCCGATTTCTAACGGGATGATGGCTTCCATTCCGTAAGTAAGGCTATAGGGTGTCTGTTGAGTGCCCCGTCTTCTCGTCGTCCGGTAGGCCCAAAGGACGTGATGCAGCTCTGCCGCCCATCGTCCTTTGGCCTCGTCTAGCCTCTTCTTGATTCCGTCGAGCACGGTCTTGTTTGATACCTCGGCTTGTCCGTTGCATTGGGGGTACGATGGGGTCGAATAGTAGTTCTTGATGTGATACTTTGCATACATCGCTTTTAATTTGACCCCGGTGAACTGTCCCCCATTGTCCGCGATGATTGAGTAGGGGATTCCGAATCTGGTGATAACGTCTCTCCAGAGGAAACGTATCACTTCGGCTTCTGTGATTTTCGCTAAGGCCACGGCCTCCACCCACTTTGAGAAGTAATCGGTGACCATGAGGAGGAACTTCTTCCCCCCCGGGGCCACGGGGAATGGTCCGACGATATCCATGCCCCACTGCGCAAAGGGCCAGGGCGAGGTCACGCTGCTCATTTTTTGCGCCGGGGCATGGGGTATGGGTGCGTACTTCTGACACTTCTCGCACCTGAGTACGAAAGCTTTGGCGTCCTTTTGCATGAGGGGCCACCAATATCCGTGGGTCAAGGCTCGGTTGGCCAGCGATCTGCCCCCGGTATGGCTTCCACATGTTCCTTCGTGAATTTCCTCCATGACCCTCATTACCATGTCAGGGTGGACGCAGAGTAAGTAGGGGCCAGAGAACGATCTTTTATAGAGCTTGTCGTTGGGAGCTATCCAGAATCCCAGTGCCGTTCTTCTTATTTTCTCGGCCTCTTTCTTGTCATTGGGAAGATCACCGGAGCGATGGTATTCGATTATGGGGTCCATCCAGCTAGGTTCCGGCGGGAGGTCAGTCACCATGTTAATTGTTGCCCTAGCCTCGATGCTAGGCGAAGGGACGTATTCTACGGTGATGACTCTCTCTTTTTTATCACTCATGGCCGAGGCTAGGGTCGCTAGTGCATCGGCGTGCGTGTTCTCGTTTCTGCTGATGTTGACGATTTCTTGACATTCAAAGCTTTGAAGTATTCCGGATGCGATGGCCACGTAGCTTGCCATTCTTTCATCCTTTGTCTGAAACTCTCCACTAATCTGGCTGCTGACCAACTGAGAGTCCGTATGCACCAGTATCTTCTTGATTCCGAGGCTTCGGGCCATTTTCAAGCCGGCGATCACGGCCTCATATTCGGCCTCGTTATTCGTGGCTCGGAAGCCAAGTTGGATTGACTTCTCGATCACATCCCCTTGGGGAGATCGGAGCACGACGCCAAGGCCGGACCCTTTCTTATTGGCGGCTCCATCCGCGTGCAAGGTCCAGGCCTCGGGGGCACGACCTGTGACGTCGGGGCATTGAGTCGTCCCAGTGAATTCTGCCACGAAGTCGGCCAGGGCCTGTCCTTTGATGGATGTTCGCGGCGCATAGCTGATGTCGTAGGCGTTCAAGTGGCAGGCCCATTTCATCATTCGTCGAGAGAGATCCCCCTTTTGGAGTATTTCTCGCACAGGCTGGTCCGTGTAGACCACAATGCTGTGTGCAGAGAAATAGTGAGCAAGTTTTCACGAGGCCACGACGAGGGCTAGGACGAGTTTTTCCAGAGGCATATACCTTGCCTCCGCATCGAGGAGAGTTTTGCTCACGTAGTAGATAGGCCTTTGCTCCCTGTCGAGTTCCTTGATGAGGACGGCGCTGACGGCTATCTCGGACACGGCGAGGTATAGGGTAAGGACATCGCCGGGATCCGGCTTAGTTAGAAGAGGCGGACTTCCGAGATAGTCAGCCAGCTCGGTAAACGCACGCCGGCATTCATCGGTCCATTCGAATTTCTTCTGAGCTTTCAAGGCCGTAAAGAATGGCTTGCATCGGTCCCCGAACCGGGCAATAAATCGGTTGAGGGCGGCAGCCATTCCGGCTAGCTTTTGTATGTCCCTTCTCTTCTCAGGTGTTTTCAAATTTTTCAAGGCAGAGATCTGGGACGGGTTCGCTTCGATGCCGCGGTGGGTCACCATGAACCCCAGGAATTTGCCGGCGCCTACCCCGAAGGCACATTTAGAGGCATTCAGCTTCAGGTCATGCCTTCGTATTGTTTCGAACACCTCCCTTAGGTCGGATAGGTGGTCCCTCTCCTGGGTGCTTTTTACCACCATATCGTCAATATAGACCTCCATGGTTCGGCCTATGTTCTTAGAGAATATCTTGGTAACCATTCTCTGATAGGTCGCCCCGGCGTTCTTGAGTCCGAAGGGCATCACCTTGTAGCAGTAATTTCCCCTTGGGGTGATGAAGGCAGTTTTTTCTTGGTCGGCCTCCGACATAGGTATTTGATGGTAGCCGGAGCAGGCGTCCAGGAAGCTCATTCTGGCGGCCCCGGCCGTAGAGTCCACTATTTGATCGATTTTGGGCAAGGGGAAAGGATCCTTTGGACAGGCCTTGTTGAGGCTCGTATAATCGATGCACACCCTCAACTTTCCGTTCTTTTTGGGGACCACTACGGGATTGGCGAGCCATCTGGGGTAATAAATCTCCCTGATGGCCCCGGCCAGCAGAAGCTTCTCTACTTCCTCGTTTATGGCATCGGCATGCTCTGGACTGACACGGCGCCCCTTTTGCATCACGGGCTTGGCATCCGGGTTGACGTTTAATCGGTGGCAGGCGAGGTCGGAACTGATGCCTGGCATCTCGCTTGGACCCCATGCAAAATTGTCGAGGTGTTGGATAAGGAGTTCGACGAGGTCGGTGACCTCTGGTTTGGTAAGCTTCGCCCCCACCATAAAAAAGTGGTCCTCGTCATACCCCAGGATTTGGATTTTCAGCAGTCCCTCCTCCACCTTGTCTTCGGCCTCAGGCCCCATCTTTTTGTTTAGTTCCCTCAGCAGCTTAGGGTCCTCTGCCTCGATGTTCATGGCACTTTGGGCCGGCACTATCTTTTTGCCGGAATACACGGCCATGGCACAGCTGCGTGAGACTTTCTGATTTCCTGAGATGGTTTCCACACCAGAATCAGTTGGATACTTAACCTTTTAGTGTAAGGTGGAGGAGATTCCATCTACTCCATGGAGCCACGGGCGCCCCAATATCACGTTGTAAACAGAGGGGACGTTCACCACCGTGAACTCTACGCCCATAACTTTCGTACCAGTCTTCACGGGCAAGGTTATGTTTCCTTTGGGCCGGACCGCCTCTGAGTTGAATCCGTACAGGGGAGGGACGTCGGTTTCCAACTGTTCCTCCTTGAGTCCCATCTTTCGAAAGAGGTCTTCAAAGAGTATATTGACCGACGCTCCTTGATCAACGAGGATCCGTCCTACTGCGCATAGGCCTATCTGTGCCGAGATAACGAGGGCATCAGTGTGGGGCACGTCCACCCCCACCAGGTCGAAGTCAGTGAAGCTTACATCCGGCTTGGAATTGCGCTTAAACTTTTTCCGAGGGCTTGAGCTTTCTGCGAGGCAGACGTACTGCTTCATCAATGCTTCCCGTGCTGAGGTTCTTTCAGCCCCATTCTGGATTGACCTTTTGGGCCCAGAGTGAATGACGTGACAGATCATCACCGGTGGGGGGAGGTCCCGCTGCCTCTCTTCAACCCCTTCTCCATCTCGATCGGACTTCCTCCGTGATTTGACATATTTATCCATCAGGCCATCCCGGACCCATCCCTCGAGCCTGGCCCTCAGGCCATGGCACTCGTTGGTGTGATGGCCGCGACCCCTGTGGTATTCGCAGATTTTGTCGTTAGGCCCTGGGGCCGGCTCGTTGCGTAGTGGGAGAGGCCAAGAGAAGAAAGGTTCGTTCTCAATCTTGTTAAGAAGGTCGACGAGAGGTAGGCGAAAGGTGGTGGAATAGGCAGCGCCAGACCCCGAGGCGACAGGGGCTTGATGCCCCGGTCGGGGGTTCTCTTTTCTTCTTTTAGGGGCCGGTTGTGGGTTTCTTCCCGTTCGTGGCCGCTCCATCCTTTCCGCCATGGGCCGGTTTCTTCGAGGGCTCGTTGCGACGAACCGATCCCTTGGCTGATCGATAAGGGCTACGGAACGTGTTGCCCCAGCTGACCTCATGTCCTTCTCAATGTCGATATGCTGTTTTATGAGGGACCTCAGTTGAGGAACAGAGTTGGGGGGGGTCGCGATCATCTCGTTTCGGATCCTGCTCCCGACTACCATGTTTTGCCTAAAGGCAGCTATGGCGGTAGAGTCGGGACAGTCCGCGCATTCGGCATACTTCAGCCAAAACCGACTATCATAATTCTCGAGGGTCTCTTTAGATTGGACTCTCACTTGATAGAGTTGCTCCGGCTGGGCAGCTCTCTCTTTCAAGTTTATGAATCGGTGTGCAAAGTCATAGGCTAGGTCGTCCCAACAGTGGATAGAATTGACGGGCAGGGACTGGAACCACTTACTAGCGAGCCTTCCCAGGCTGGCGGGAAAGCACCTGCACATTAATTGGTCAAGGTGTGACCAATGGTTCATCTGATATCGGTAGTGTCGGAGATGAGCCTCTGGATCAGAGTCCGCGTTGAAGGTCTGCAGGATAGGGGCGATAAAGTTCCGGGGAGGGACACTGTATTCAATTTTGTCCGAGAACGGGGTGCTGCGGGTAGAGGCCACGATTTTCAACGCTGCCTCACCAGCTGCATCGTGCCGTCCTCGTCGACCACGTCTCCGTGTCCGAGGAGGCTTATCGGTTCGGGCATGACTAGATTCTGGTCGTGAGTCCCGACTGCCATCCTGCCAACGGAGCCGTGAGTGTATACTCCGCTCGTTATCGCGGCGAGAATTTCCTTCTTGGGAATGCTCCGACTCCGCACCCCTAGCCGGCTCCCTGGGAGTCTCTAGGGGGGGTCGTCGGAGGGGCCCCAACCTGGACATCACGCTTTTAACGAGGACGGGGACCGATTTGTCTTGGCTCGCGCCTTGAGCGGGCTCGAGTTCTGGCTCTATCAGCGAGGCTATCAAGGCTTTCTGGGCCGCAAGAGCGACGAGCTCTTTTTGGTGAATATCGATCATCATCTCCGTCAGCTCGGCCCGCGATCGGGGTGCGGGAGCTGTTGCGGTCAGGGGAATGGGCTCCCTGGTGGATGCGGTCCTAGGGGTCTCATCAAAAGAAAGCGTTCTTGGCATCCCAAGAACGTGGGGGGGTCGAGACGAGGGAGTGTCAAATCGGTTATTGCCAGACATGTTTCTTTTAAGGACGGGGAGTCGTAGCTAACGCTTTTTCTTTCCCACAGACGGCGCCAATTGGCGAGCCTATTTTTTATTCCTAGGCTCGGCTTATATATTTCGCGTCGGCTCCGATCTTCCGAGGTGGTCAGGTATGCTCCGGCGGTCAGGTGGTCTTCGTGCCTGCACAAGGAACGAACAGGGGCCCGGGGTTGTTGCCGGGTTTTCCCTCTCCGACGATCAAGTCAGTATCGATGTTAACTGAAAGTAGGAATATAATAAAGGGTGAGGGACCGGGCCGGTTACAAGTCGGTGTATCGAGTGGTAAAGATAGTGTTCAGGGGGTCCGGGTTGTTTTAGCTTTATCCCTCCTCTCTCTATTTGTGCGTGCTCTCCTAAGTAGGATTAGGGGGGGTATTTATAGTGAGGTTCAGAGGTGTATTAACCCTTGGATCACTGTACTGTAAGATGTTGATCCAACGGCGTCAGAGTCATTTATGACTCTGACAAGGGTACTGTCCTTTCCCGGGGCCCACAGGAGGTGTCCTGTGATTGGGCCACGTCGGTGAAACGTCAGGAGGGTCCCCCAAGGGTGCAGCAGCATTAATTGGGGAGGCGTACTCGACACGCTTCTTTGGGCCGGCCTCAGCACGGCTCGGCCCTCCCAATCCGGGGCGTCGCATCATTCAGGGTTGATGAGGCCCGGACGGCCCGCTATGGGGGCGTTATTGCCCCGGATGAGGGGATGCTAACATTCCCTCGCCAGCTTGTACTTTTAATAACATTACTTTTTATACAATAAAAAATACCAAACAGAGAGAAAGTTTTAGTTTTATCACACATCGATCCAATGAGCTTTTAAAATCAAAAGTAATATTTAAACGTCACCAAGGATCTAATTGAAAGACTGCTAGTACCACCATACATGAATATTAATATTATATAGATGTCAATTTACAAACATTTTTGTGTCCAAACTAACATCGAGATGGAGCAGACATAGAGGGTACTATTCTTACAACTACCAATATAAAGATTCGTCTGGAAATGATCCCTCATTCAATCCAACAACAAAATTTACAAAAACCAACATTGACCCGAAGTAAAATAAAATAAAATAAACACCAAATTTACTAATGAACCAAGTCAAACGCCATCATCTATCAAACAACAAGAGCATAATACAAAACACAAGTTCAATATATTTTTTCATACTGGTGATGGTGTCAAACCCTTGTCACTAAACCCACTATAGTACCTACACAAGACCTTACACTTGACCACATTATTCCCCACATAAAACCCCGGTGCAACCATGATCCGGACGTGGCTCGGGACCAACTTCCGAGCCTTGGCCTCGCCCATATCCTCCATATAAACCGGGTCAAAATCAACCCCCTTATCCACCCTGAAAACGGGTAAACCAGGATGAACTGAATTAGCCAACAAATGAACCAACCATACACTTTTCGACCCATTAAAAAAGGCTTGCAAAAGTGGCTCAGGCCAGGCGCGGTTCCAACCCAACATAGCAACAATTTCACTCATTTTCGTATCACAAAATTTACTAAACTCCTCACTGAAATGCTTAGTTCCCTTGCTCAAAACCTCATCCCAACTCAAACTTTTAATTTTTTCAAACAACTTAAAATTCTTCTCGCAACGAATAATCGGGTTCATGGTCTGGCTTGACGAACTCTTCGAAAACCCAATCGACTCGAAATCCTCGAAAAAAGCCCGATTAATAAACGCCTCGAGATAGAAAACAAGAGCTCTTGGATTCTTCGAAATAGACGCCTTAATATCATAAGGCTTTAGCAATAGAGATAAGCGATCATGAACCTTGGGGCCAACCTGACTAAGCTGCATGGCCAAGGCCCTGCTCAGTATTCTGAGGCTCGTACGAGCCTCGGCTACTGAAACTAGAAAACAATCAACTACCTTATCCTCGGGACTAATATTTGTTTTCAAGTTTTTCACATTATCAAGACCGGTCTTGAGTTCATGGCAATAGGACTCGAGTCTATCAAGCTTGCTCTCGAGCTCGGCCATCGAGTGCTTCATTCTAGAAGCTTCAAGAACCGCCTCGTCACGTTTCTTAGTCACGGTGACCAGCTTGCGTGAGAGGTCTGCCGCCTCCACCCTCCACCGGACCTCCGGTGTGTCTGGTGGGGGAACCGCCGGAGAGGTCATCGGAGACCTTTTTATGACCTTGAGGGAAGTGATGAGGGACTTGATAGTGGTTTTGGTTGCATCGAGTGGCACGATGGTGATTTTGTCGCGCGTGTTGCAAGGGCGACACTTGCTGTATGAGACTTTTTCCGTTTGTCGCTTCTCGGAGGATGGTCGGTGGAGCGGTGTTGGCGGGTGGTGCGTGGATGACACATCGTCGTCGTGTTCTAGCTCCTTCTCGCATTCTTGAATCTGCACAAATACAAAATTATAGTATATAAATATGTAAGGAAATGAATGAGCTGATTTGAGACAGTCAGTGTAGCATCTTTCTTCTTGATAAATTTTGACAAAAAATAGTAGAACTTATATAAAAACTTGATTAAAACCTCTAAGAAAAATAGTTATTCCTTGAAAAGAAGAAAAAAATCATAGAGAAAATATGGTTTCAACCGGAGTAAAGGTAGGAGGGTGGCGAGGAGAGAGAGAGGGTCTTGAAGAAGCTGTGGTCATGTTATTATTCATTATCTTCCATTTATTTGTCACTATGGGTCTTATATATATGCAAGACAACAAGAGTGAGGTGTATTTTCAGAAAAAAAACAAGAGATATTCTATAGATATACACGTCACTCCAACATACTTAATAATTATAAATAATATTTTTAAATATAATTAAATTTTGTCTGAGATAATGACGAATATTGCGTGCTCAAAGTGGTGAAGAGCTGCTCATTTAAATGTCTTAATTAATCAACGTTGTCATGGCTGGTTAACATTGATTAATTAATTAAGTAGTCATATATATATATATATATATGGCTAGCATTATATAATCAAATATTGGTAGTACTATTATATATTTGGTCCAATAAGAGTTACAACTATGATCAATTAATTGATCATGGCTAGGCTGTGATCTTGATTACAGCTGAATAACTTTTCTTGTGGGACATTTTGATCATTTAATTAAGGATTGTTAGCATTAGTAGAAATTCATCTGTACACGGTACATGAATGGTTTCTTCAAAATTTGAGAAGTTTAACCTTTCCTCAAAAGATTATAACTACAATAAAATTGAAATCGGATTATACAGTACATTTGCTTATTTGGATCCTGTTAATGTTAATTTGGTAAATATATTATTATTGACTAGTATAGATCAGGAAATAGTTTCTATCAATATGATCTCACAAAGTAGTCAATTATGGTGTTGAAATCTGAATTATTTTCAGCAAAACTCAAGCATGTCATGTTTGACCTTGCAGCCGGATCAACTTATGATTTGACAACGGCTTAGTCATATAACATGTACATGAAAAAAATTACGAAATTCATATGAAGTTTGCCAAGCATAAGTTTTACTGTATCCAAAATATACATGTAGTAACTAAAGACTTCTCATTGATAAAGATTTATCAAACAAGCAAGCTTTGGTAACTTGTACAAAGGTAATATATAATCCAAAATATACACATACCATGATCCGTAAGGCACTGCTCACTTTTTAAGGTATGGGAAAGCAAAACAAAAACAAGAAAACTAAAATCTATAAAAAAAAAAAAAAAAAAAAAACCTTCACATTTTTGTAAATTTTGAAGTCGTCATGACAATAATTGTCACATGAACCCTCCACCACCGCTGACTAGTACTTAAAAATAAGTACTATATCATGATGCATGAGTTGTAAGGTAAATTATCTCTATGAAGCTTCTGTTTAGCGTTTTATTACAGAATATGGGAACCCGAAATATCTTAGAAAGGACATTGAGCATTAATAGTTCTAACTACTGAAAACTTAAACGTATCACAGTCTAGCTAATTTCCTACTCTAAGCTCTAATATTATATAATCTTTCTTGATAATCACTCTAGTATTATATAAAATTGTAAAACCAAAGTGTCCCAGATTAAATTGTGAGAGTGATGTTTACGTACGAAATTATCAAACAGGGATGCTATCAATGCATGCATATATAACGTGACGAGCCTAATTTTCTTCATAGGTCCGGCTTATTCAACAGCACGTGTCGGCTTCGTACAGGGTGGTCAGCTTTGGTGACGAGATTCTCTTCGTGCCTGCACAAGGAACAAACAGGGGCCCGGGGTTGATACCAGGTTTTTCTTCTCCAACGATCAAGTCAGTATGGAGGTGACTAGAGATGAATATGTAGTTGAAGGGTACGAGAGGTCGTTTCGGTTACGAAGCGTGGTATCGGATTTGACAGGTTGTGTTATGGTAGTCCGGGTTGTTTCAGCTTTCTCGCTCTTTTTCTGTAACGACCCGGCCCCACGGACCGAACCGTCACGCCCGTATCAACAGTCTTGTCCGCTTTGGCACAACTTTCCAGGGGGTCATCCATCCCGGTACTACTCCAAGCTAAGCACGCTTAACTACGGAGTTCCGTCCTCGTTGTTGTGCCGCACGGCTTTAAAAGGCCTTGTTGATAGAAAATAGATCTTTAAACTCATATACCACACGAGTACTCTCGTATCTGGGCTATGTGGGACTGATGCACAACACCGCACCACAGAATTTCCTTCTTGGAAATCTGGGTCGTCACAATCACCCTCCATTTAGGCACGTCGTCCTTCAAGGATTCACACACACGTGTTAGTCCCCATATTTCCGGCCAGATAGAGGCTCTGATACCATCTGTAACGACCCGGCCCCACGGACCGAACCGTCACGCCCGTATCAACAATATTGTCCGCTTTGGCACAACTTTCCAGGGGGTCATCCATCCTGGTACTACTCCAAGCTAAGCACGCTTAACTACGGAGTTTCGTCTTCGCTGTTGTGCCGCACGGCTTTAAAATGCCTTGTTGATAGGAAATGGATCTTTAAGCTCATATACCACACGAATACTCTCGTATCTGGGCGATGTGGAACTGATGCACAACACCGCACCACAGAATTTTCTTCCTGGAAATCTGGGTCGTCACATTTTCTGTCTCCTTTTTAAGTAGTATTAGTGGGGGTATTTATAGTGTGATGCAGAGGTCTCTTAACGCTTAGATCACTGTACTGTCAAGTACTAATCTAACGACGTTATGTCATTTATGACTCTGACAATGGTACAGTCCTTTTCCGGGACCCACAGTTGATGGCCTGTGATTGGGCCACGTCGATGAAATTCTGAGGGGTCCCCCAAGGGAGCAGCAACATTAATTAGAGAAGCGTACTCGATACGCTTCTCTGGGCCGGAGTAGACACAGCTCGGCCTCTTAAGGTCCGGGATGGCATGTCAGATGATGATTGGCAGAGACCCGAATAAACCATTTTGATGATATTAAGGGTCCGGACAAAAGGATCCCGAAATCCCCTCGCCATAATGTACTTCCTTACTTACCTAAAAATGTACCTGCAACTACAATAAAATGTACCCCTATGGTGTGTCGTACCAATATTTCAGTAACTTTGAGGTCTAATTATGTGGTTCGAGGAAATGTAACGTATATTTCAACTTTTCAAATGTGATGAATATTACACACATAAGTAATTATAATTTATTTATTACTACCCCTGATTGTATGAACCTAAAGCTGCTTCTTCACTGAAAAGTCACAGAAATAGTACTAACAAAAATGTGGAAACAGTCTCATACAAAATTTATTATTAACAGGTTTTTAGGTAGAGTGAGAACATTAGAATTAAATGCTATGGCCAATGTATCAACTTCATTTGCTCAGCTACCTCCTCATTTAATTCTCAGGATTGGTAGCTTTGCAGTGAATTTAATTTAGGAAAGAGAATTGAGAGGGAATTTCGATCAGTGCATGTGAAGGTATTAAATGAGACTCTATGGTCCAAACAGTTGATATGTATATATATACATGCATTTTTTGACATGGGGTCCATTGCAAGCGTGTCTAGTGGTACTTATTTGATATCTTCATTTTTCTTGTATACAGTGTTAATACTTTTATCCAACTTAACCTTACTTGATAGTTGATAGGTTTCCTCTTGGGAAAATAAAATATGATAAATTGTTTTTGCAATATATCTGTATGAAGGTGAGAAGGTCTCATGAAATGAATATAAGAAAATAAGAAATGCCATACTGATTACTCTATGATCGCTTGGCAGTAGAAAGATAAAATTAGACAGAGAAATACAATTATTATATGTAGAAAAGAAGCTTAATCAAGTGTGTGTTCTGTAGATTACAATTTACTAGAAGGTATATAACCGACTAACCGAGTTTACAATGCCAACTAAAAATGGATCCAGAAGCAGAAAGTATATAACAAGCAAAATGCATATCAAACACCAAGCTAAATAAAACTGCAAACCCGAATTAACAACAAACAAAGTGAAGTAACTGACTTATTTGGTCACCTTGGTCACCGGTTAGTAACACAGGAATCTCATCAATTCATCATAAATTAGCCAATATGGAGGCGTTATAATAATGTCATTTTTCCAAATTCAGGGGGGCTTATCAAGGACCAACAATCTCCTTGATAGGTTAAAGAGGATGATATATTCGGCTTCCGGAATGAGACAAGGTGCATCCTCACCATATGTATCATCGATCTCTGTGCTAGATATGAGTTTGGCATTGGTTAATTAGTGTTGGGGCAGTAATCGTGTGTATTTTGGGTTTCTTGTTCGAAGAATCATGCTGGTTCCCTACTGAAAAATTACCTCTGCATAAGACAATGTAATTCGAGAATTTAGAAGGAAAAAAAACGTTAAATAATAACACATATAGGTGTCTGGTATAATAATAAAGTTTTTCGTGTTGTTTGTTACTTTCGCATCTAATCTGTGGTCTCCATGTCGACGTCTTACCTGGAAAAGAATCAGTTGGCTTTCTCAATTTCGGATTGTCTGTCTGTCCAATTTAATTGTTGATGAAGCACAAAATAAATTTATTTGGTTGCAGCTTTTGAGCAGATTAGCTGGATCTTTTTGAGTTTGAGAAAATAAATTGCACCGGCTTAAAGCTTTTACCATTTTGAGGCCCAATACTGAAAAGCGCAGCTTTCAAGCTAGCCATTTGAGTTCAACCTGATACCTAGCTTGTACACAACTGAGCTTGAAAGCTGCAACCGAATACAGTGTGTCTATAAACAATGAAATCCTTGGGTGACATTTTGAAAAATAAAGATAAGAGATGCTACTGGAGCTAAAAAGGGGCATTCTCAATATACTTCTTGAATTCCATTAAATTGCAAATTCCAATTCCCAAAACCCCAGCAAAAGGGCCTTTCGGTCTTTCTCAAAAACCCTTCTTGCGAGAGAAGTTTTTTCTTTTAAGACAGAAAAGATCTTAACCGTGATATACTCATGAGCGACTCAGCAAGAGGGAGACGTAAAAAAATACTAGCTGAATAGGACCAGCAGTTACAAATCTATCATGTATCTCTCTCGTCTCATAAGGTAATGAATGACCTGATCAACGATAGTATCTTGTGAGTTGTAACGCCCCTTAAAAAATACTTCATCCGTTCCTATTTAATTGTCTATTACGAAACTACTTGCAATTTTGACCGGCCGAGAACTTGTATCAAAATTGTCGGAATGAAAATTTTCAAAAATTGATTATATAGTTCAAATGTTAAATTTTATGATTAGATTTTAAAAAAATCTATTTCGACAATTTTAATACAAATTATAAGCCGATCAAAATTACACGTGGTTTCGTAGTGGATAATTAAATAGAAACGGAGGGAGTAGTAAAAAACTAAAGCAAAGTTATTCGATTTTCCTTATGTAAAAAAAAAAACACAGAAACCGTCTCCAACCAAGACACCGACATTGGGAAGGGTCTTTAATTTTAAAGTAAAGTCAGTTACCATGAGTTTGTTATGCGCTAAGAATAGGTGGTTTGCTTACATTCATTGTCTTTCTTTTCCTTCTCTACGGAAATAACTTAGTTTTAACGTCAATTAAACTTTTCTTATGGGCAAAGTACTTAAAACTCCTAGTTATGGCCAAGTTCTTGTTGAGAAAATGAAATGACACTCATCACCACAACACATCCTTTAAACCAAAACCGAAACCAAATAAATGGTTGTTAATATTCAAGGGATAATAACGGAACATGGGTAGAATAAGAACACAAATTTTCATACGTTTTATCACTGGAAGCAGTTGGAATCAGACATGAACCATTTTCGGTTTTTTCTGGACATGAATGCAAGATGAAGTACAAGAGAAAGAATCAGACAAGTTTACTTCGTGGTTTAATCAAACCTCTATTGACCAAGCAAATGACTGAAAAACTAGCAGAAATTGGTGGAGTGGCATAAATTATATGGTACAGTACCAGAACAACGATCTTTTGGAAGTAACACCTTAATACCTTATTATCATTGATAACAATCACTTGCACAATTAATGGTGAGATTTTTACTTGAACAAGAGCAACTGCATGATTATATCATGTAATTAAAAGACGAAATTGATATGCCAACATAACAAATGAGAAGCAAATAAGCAATATAACATCACTTTTTTACTCTGCTGCAATTTATATAACGTTGAAAAATTGAAAGCCAAATCATCATTGTGCTCTTTGTTGATCAACTCCTGCGTTCTCCTTGATATTTCAGCAGATAAATATGATCAAACAAAAACAGTACGGAAATCTTAGAAGCTGACCGTTAAAAATAAGTTCGCTGCATTTTCATTTTCCCCTTTAAAATGTTCCTAAATTTTGATATATATATGTATAGCTAGCTTAAGAATCATTTCATGCTAGTGAACTTCAACTGATATAAGCGACTTTAGAGTGCCAAGCCAAACCTAGTAAAAAATGATGTTTAATTTACAAGCAACTGAGAAGGCAATGCCTTGTCATAGATTTTCAATCACCAGGAAAGATTTAAAACATAACCAACTTTAAAATAAATCCCCTTGGGTTGCGACAGGAAATCGAGATCGAAAGGGAATTTTTATTCACAGTCGAGAATTTTTCGAGAATTTTTCTTGGCCATACACTTTAATGCTTAGAAAAGTTAAAAAACTAATTCCCAGTTTAGAGATTTACGATAGTAAAATATGCAATAATTTCATTATATCAGCTAAGTGAAATATGCAACACCAGAATGACGAAGCATAATATTAGAGGAATAAGAAGAAATCATAAAAACATCGTAGACAATGAGTAAACTAAAGAGTACTAAGAGGATGAAGTAACCATTTGTTCTTTTCCCTATGCACCTCCAGGTACTCTTCGTATAAATGCATTTTTAAACCAGCAAAGAATACGAACATCAAATTTCTTTAACAACTGTAATGGGAAGATTAAGGATCTTAGATTTTTTAATTAAAATTGAGAATTATCAAGGGACTTGCGAACAGATACCCAGAAAATCAAGGTAAGCCAAAATGAACAAGCACTGATGGCTTAAAATCCATTATATAAAGTTAGAAGCAACTGGTACTTCAATTTTTCGTGCAATCTTTACCAGTTTGGGAAAAAATCATTAGATGAAGTTACCTGTAATCTTTCCTGCAGATTTTATTATATTCCTGTAATCCATTATATGAAGTTAGAAGTAACTGGTACGTAAAATCCATTATATTCTTTCTCCATAATATGTAAAATAAAATTCAATGAGCAAAGATTCTAACAGAACTAAATCTTCAGCTGAACTTTGTCGCTAAACAGGTCCACAGGACCTAATGAAATCGAGTTGAGTCTAGAGCTTCAGAAATTAGCAACTTCAACTCGAATAAAATAGACAAATCAAACTTGGGATAGCAAAAATAAACAACAGATATAAACTTCACCATTGAGTGACACAAACTGCAGTCATGTGAACATAACCTGATCAGTCCAGTGGAGCCTAGAGTTTCAGAAATTAGCAACCAAAATACGAGTAACATACAGAAAATGATAATTGTAAAAAATTGAATTGAATTGCTTAATCAGACCTTTCATTAATCAAACCTTTCAGAAAATGGTGATTGATGCATTTGACTTTTTTTCTTTATCAGTATAATTTTATTTTGTGAATCAGATCTCTGTAACTTCAGTTTACTGCTTAAAATTGGCTACGGTTGCAATTCACGTCGTATCACTAGAAAATCATCTCAATAAGAACTTAAATGTTATGCATGCCTGTTGGCGATAACAGTTTTAGTTTTCAATTAATTGTTTTGGTCATAGAATGATTAGTTTAACATAGGATGAATTTTGTTGTGGTATCATAAACTTTTAGTCTCCGGTTCAGTGTTTACTTTCATAAACATTCTGCCACTGCAATCAAATAACAAGGTGCAACCAAGTCACACAGGCAGGGGCGGAACCAGTGGGGGCAAGGGGTGTCACCGCCACCCTAAAAATTTTAAAAATATTTTTTTTATATATAGAAAAATTCAGAGATTTAAGATTTTATACATTAATAGCCCCCAAATAAACAAAGTAGTAACTTAGTTCAAATGGTAAACATAAAGTTTTTGCGTCACAAGGTTACTAGTTCGAATCTTGTGACTATTTTTTACTCTTCATTTTAATTGGCATTAGCTTACTCTTTGACTTCTCCATTAATTAATTGCATCTTTAAGCTACTAATACAAGGTTTTATAAATAAATGTTTTTGTGTAGTTTTATAGTCATATTACAACAAAGTTTAAACTAAAAAATTTGTATCTGTAGTCAATTTTTCTGTATCGTTTGAAATTTTTAGATCGATGGATAAGTCAGCTAAGTTTTAAGCTCCAAGTTTTTTTGATTTTTTATACCGTTAATTGTTATTGTACTAACAAAAAAAATCAACGTTCTAAATTTTTAGATCAATGGACAAGTCAATTAAGTTTTAAGCTCCAATTTTTTTTGGTTTTTTATACTGTTTATTGTTATTGTACTAACAAAAAAAAAATAACCGCCCCATCAAGAATTGAATTATGGTTCCACCACTGCACACAGGTATTGGTTCATCAACTACCTAGTCAAGATGAACAAATAAAAAGAAATCAGAGTACAGCAGTTGCAAATATGTAGGCAACAACCTTGTTTGCTTTGAACTTCAAGGCATCTGCAGAGGCTTAAGCTACTGTTACTTATGAGTACAGTTAAACGTAATCTTTGTGAAATTGCAACCAGAATCACCTGACTTGGTTGGTCAACTACTTAGTTCATGATGAACAGAAAAAATCGAAAACGAATGACAAGTCTTAAAGTATTAAGCATCACCGGTTCTTTGTTTACAACTAATGTATAAAGCCTTTACAGAAGCTAAAGTTGTTCTTCATCTATGCCATACATGATGCATTTCGGCTACAATTTGTACTTCCTACGATGTTTTGACACTTGTTATATTCGGCCTTAAAATGCTAAAGCCGATTCCCTACATTTTCGGAGCCATGATCACAGATTGGCTAAAAGTAGAATATTCATAGATCTCTCTTCCGGAAAAACTCGCTTCTTTTTTAATTTGCACATACACATACACGTTTCTGCAAAGGCAAGCACTTCCGGAGGTTTTTTTTTTTTTTTTTTTTTTAGTATTACTATGATCGAATACATCCGATTTTCTTTCTAAATGTCAATATTTTACTACATTTGGCAAGAAAAACGGAAACTCCAAACTTATGTACCAAAAGTTCCCTCAAAGTACGGATAAAAGCTTAAGTTTCAGTTGTTTTCTCCAACTTTATAAAGCTGATCAATCACGTCTTCCATACTCGGCCTCTTCTCAGGATCTTCATTCGTGCATGATAAAGCTATTCCTGTCAATTTACTAACCTCGGAGTGAATAAACTCACCCACAAGATTTTGATCAATAAAATCCTCCAATCGCAACGACTCAGCCACTAATTGCATCAAATTCCCAAGCTTACTTTTACCGGATAAAATTTGAAGGATAATAACTCCAAATGCGTATATATCACTTTTTTCTGTGAATTTACCAGTGGTAACATATTCTGGGGCCATATACCCTAGGGCAGCGCTAACCTTGAGAGCCGAAAAAGTGGCGTCTCTGGCTAGGAGTTGAAGTAAACCTGCGTCAGCTATTAATGGCATGAATCTATCATCGATAAGGATTTTTTCAACGGATATGTTTTGATGAACCATCGCAGGTTTGCCTGTTTCCTTGCTGTGTAAGTATGTGATACCTGGTGTTGAAAGAAGATGTCTTTTTACAATCTAGAGATTGAAAAGGAAAGAAACTTACACGAATGTAGGTACAAGAGACGATGATGGAAATTGTTTTGTAATTTTGGTAAAAGTTAGACTCTTCTTGTTTAAGCACTTTGTAGTAATTGACCTTAAGAAAATGTTTAATGATAAAATATGTTGATAATCTAGTTTTCTAAATTAAGCTATACAATTGTATTACATGAAAATAAGCCCCGGCCTAATTTATGACTTTTACAGTTTCCTACAAGTTATACTGTAAAACTTGAAGAGAGATGCACCAAGTCATTATTTCAGAAGAACAGGTATATAATATACAAGACAATTACACGAACCTTGTTGTTTTAATTTTATTTACACAATTATTGGGTTACCAAGTTAGCACAAGTCAAAAAAAAATTCTTCCACAGTGGAAGTTACTATAAGCCATATCTTACATTCATGTTAATATCTCTGTCAGGCTAAAACATAGTACATCAATAGAGGTCCCCAATGCTATTCATAGTTAAGTAACTTTTTGTCGCATTACATAAATTAAAGACGCACTGAAATCTTGAAACCATGATTTTATCTGTAGACCAAAGCACCTCTACATGCAATAAATGCAACTGTATCTTGTCTGCATTTATATTTTTTTGGGTACATCTTGTCTACATTTCTATGATGATAAAGATCAATCACTTATGTATTCAACTATGCATATCAGCATATGGCTTGACTATAATAGAAAAACATCGAAAAAATCTAGTCATGTTTCCACAATAAAGAGGTAACATGATAGTCCTTTTTTGTGATATCATCTCTAAAATCCTACTTCTAGTTAAGAGAGTTCTCTGTTTCTGATGCCTGGTTACTGTTTTATAGCAAGTAACTTCACGGTTTTTTTTTACGGTAAGACTCATCTGGAGAAGAAAATGATTTAAGTTTTGGGTGTTCAGAGAGTCCAACAAACGAAAACCATGAAGAAACACCCAACGCCGTAAACTTTACTGAAACCAAAAACTGTTCCACTGATCTTATGCCAAACAAGATTTCTCACAAAAGCAACTTCCAAACAGAAGTTCTATCTTAAAAGAACTAATCTTGGAATACATTTCCGAACATCGAATTCTAAGACTAATGTAAAAAAGTAAAAACTGAGCATTCCAGATCCTTTATTACTTTTCTTAAGACAAAACCAGATTCATGTACTTGACTAATGAGTCAATTTACCAAAAAATAATGGGGGGAAAAAACTCTAACAACCAAGGAATTTGAAGTAAAAAGAAAACAACTAATGAGTCAATTTACCAAAAAATAATGGGGGGAAAAAACTCTAACAACCAAGGAATTTGAAGTAAAAAGAAAACAACTGACCTTTTGCAATCCCATCAATGATAGAAATCCTAGTAGACCAATCAAGAACATAGCTGCTTCCTTGTTCCAAATCGAGATACTTCAATAGATTACCCTTTGGAGCAAAATCATATATGAGAAAACACTCGCCTCTCCCTTTTGAACAACAAAACCCTCGTAATTTTACGAGGTTTTCATGTCTCAAAGATGTTAACAAGCTCAACCCTTTCATGAACTCATTTTCTTCGGACTTACAACAAGTAACGCTAATGCTCTTAATCGCTACAATCGATCCATCCTTCATAATCCCTTTATAAACAGCAGAAATATTAGAGCTTCCCAATAAATTAACTTCCGAAAAATACTGAGTTGCCGATTCAATATCTTCCAAATTGAACTTAAAACCAGATGGAAATTCGTTAAAATCCCCACATTTGTTATAACAACCCGCCATTGGGTCCCACTTATTGCTATATTCGAGGCTTACTAGTGGCGAGGGAGTTCCTCGGTAATTTTTTTTAACCACATCAACGCTTAATGTACCATCTATATTATCAGCTGCACTTCCAACTTTCTGTTTATGCCTCCTCCTTCGAATAAATATTAATAATCCGCTAATCATGAACGTGACAGAGAGTGTAATGACCCCAGAGATAATGGCGATTTGTATAAGTTTCGATGGATTTGAGCAATGGATTTGGGTACAGTTACTTTTAGTAGCATTGAGATGAGTAGAATTAGGGGTGATTAGGGGAATAGTATTGTTTGCTATAGGTTTGAAAGGTTCCATTTGAACTGTGTTTTGATCATCCCAAATAGAGCAATTTCTCAATGATGAAAATCCAACACCACAAAGACCTGGGTTGTTCTCAAAGTGAAGCTCTCCTCCGCTATATCTTTTAAAACCTGTGATTTATGCACCAATGATTACATTTTGTTTCGTTTTTTGTAATTTTACCGAGGGTTTGAAAGAAGAGAAATGAAAAATTAGCCAAAAGAGATTTAAAGCTTGATGAATAAAACTACTTTACTATCCTCCGCATTTAATTACGAAATTTTCGATATCGCAATAAAATCATGTGTTAGTAAGGCAACATGCTTGGCCAGCATTTAGGACTCACTGGGAGAAGAAATAAAGAGATCATAAAAGTGTCACAACTTTGCAAATGCAATTGGCAATTGTGTCGCTATTTCTTGTCTAGAAATTCTTCCCGGATACACCCTTTAGTATTAAAACAGTTTCTGCTGCTTCAGGATATCATCACTTCTCTTCTTTTTTATTTTGTAAACCAAAATGGAAACCAATCGAGTAGACAAGTTACAACCAAAGCAAGATCAATAAAAGAACGTTCTTCAAACTCATCTGAAGAAGTACCTAATATTTGGAAGAAAAAAAGAACATTAATAAACTTACCGGAAGGGACGGGTCCAGAAAGAGAATTGTTTCGAATATCTAAAACTTTGAGCTGTTGAATGCTAGCTAATCTTGATGGAATTGGGCCAGATAGATGATTATAACTCATATCAAGCCTTTTAAGCATTTCCAAATTCCCAAAGCTAGTTGGAATTGAGCCGTTAAGTTTATTATGTTGCAGAGAAAGAACATTTAATTTCTTCAATGAACCAAAATTTGTTGGAATGTTTCCTATTAGCTGGTTACAGCATAACTGCAAAACTGCGAAAACAGAAAAAATGGACATATGTTACAACCTGAATCTAGAAAAAGAAAGCATAAGCTAGAATTTAAAATGAAAATGAAAAGATAAATAAAAATGTTACGTAGCTCTGTCCCTCTATATTACTGTAGAACTGGGGGAGTATTAAAATCAGAATTACTTTAACCCTATTATCCCCACTAAAATTAGTATTTTCTCTTGGAAATTGTGGTTCTCACCTATTAAACTTGATGAAGATTTTAAAAAGGTCGGGAGTTTCTTGGTTACAAAATGTTCTTGTTGCGAGAATAATGATGTGGACAAATTAGTAATTCCGGACAGCATTGAAGCCTTGCCCATGAATCTTTCATTTTAATAAAGTTAGGCTTCTTTAAAATAAAAAAATAAAAAAATCGGAATTACTTTGACTTTTTAAGTATTTGGAATTATATTCCTGTAATCATGTATATATATATTCCTTGGGTACTAAAAGAAGTTGAATTTAAAATAAATCATATATGGCTGTACTGTACTACTAGAACTTTTCATAGTTTCACTCCATTAGTCAAAGTTTGAAAAAATAAAAAAGAAAGCTAATTCTTTAGAAAGCTAGAAGGTTAACCGATTTCTTTGATTTCAAATTTTCAACTGTCAAGCACATCTCATGTTAGTATTGCATTTCTCCTTAACTTGGTGAATTATATTGTTACCTTTTCAGTATTTAAGGTACCATATAGGTATTTAATGAAATGAAGATGCCTCTTAAATAAAATAAAAAAAGGTACCATATAGGTACGAATATTTAAATTGTGGGAATAAATAAACATAAACCTCAGACCGTAAGAATAATTAGTGCTATTCACTCTTCAACTTCTGACAGCACATTGCCTAAGCAAAACAAGTTATAAACAAGACGACAAATCTTTAATCACCATTTTCTGGAAGAATTCAAAACTAACTAAACTACACTTTGTACAATTTAATTTAATTATTATCTACAAAATAAAAAAATTCCTCCCTATTTTTTTATGGAAGAAGATTTTGACAAACCAATGGCGGACTTGTATGGGAGGTTGCAAGGTGCTGAAACTCATATGAAGGTTTTAGTTATAGTAATATATATTGATTTTTTTACTATTATTAATATGTTGTAAAACTCTTTAATGATACTAGTAAATCGTTATTGTTTTTCCAGCTAATCTAATAATCGCCGATTGTTTTTATTTATAAATTATAACTTGAAACAATTAAAAAACGAAAAAAAAAGTATATAATTATATTTTTCATGAATTATAACTATTTAACAATTAAATTCTAAAAAGTTTAAAATTAAACTTTAAAATATTTTTTTGAAAAAAAGTAAGTATTATAACAAAATGATGAAACCATCGACTTGAAAATAAGATTTTTTAGCATTTATTAGCAATAGTTAGCCTGATTATACAAAAATTTACAGTTAAACTCCCCCCTTTGATTAATACTATTAATAAAGGTTTACTATTCCCATAATTTAGTTAATTACTAAAAGCACCGATATATATATTCAAAGTAAGTACAATTTCCTATTATAATTAAGAAAAAGAAAGAAAAAAGAAGTCACCTTGAAGACTTGGCATATGACCAATCTCAGAAGGTATACTCCCAGAAAGATTATTCACATCAAGATAAACCTCACTTAACTCAAACAAATTCCCAATCTCTCTTGGTATCTCCCCTTTCAATCTATTATAATGCAAATACAGCCCAGAGAGACACTTCAACTCGCCAACCGCGGGAGAGATCTCTCCAGAGAGACTTTTACTCTGCAAAGAGATGTTAGTAACTTTTCTATGCTCATTACAAGAGACCCCTTCGAAGGACCCGTCGCAAGGGTCACCGTTTACGCGCCATGTGGATAAGAGCTTGTTGGTTGGGTCTAGAGAGGCTTTTAATTTTAGTAGGGTTTTTAACTCAGCATTTGATTGTATTGTTCTTGGGATGATTAATAGAGTGAAGAGAAAGAGTGGAAAAAATATAGACATTTTTTTTGAGTTTTTTCTTCTTCTTCTTTGATATGCTGACAGTATATAGGCTTGCTAGGTTTGAGGTCAGATACATATATAAATATATAAATATATAGTAAATGTATATAAAGAGAGAGAATTTAGAGTTTAGACAGATGTGAAAAGTGGTACAGAAAAGTACGACTTTTATTGTCTTGAGATTGGTGAAATATTGTAATATTTTTACTGCAGAATGAGTGAATGAATGGGTCAATCATTACCGTTGGATTAGTAGAATTTCAGTGTTTAAATACTGACACACCATTAATAGCTGAAATGTTTTGTTTTTGGTTAATCCCATTTTACTCATTTGGAGGATATACTACAAAACTCAACAGCATGCACATTTACTAAATGCATTTTAGATCAAACTTTGAGTAAATTAGTATAATTTTCCAGGTATTATAAATGGTAAAAATATTTTCAATTTAAAACTGTAAAGTATATAGTAAGACATACCAAATTTTGTTTAGTTCCAATTTTTAATAATGTTTCATTTGTGCTACAGTGTGTACATTAAGTTACTTTTTCTGCCTCGACATTTTGTAGCAACTAAAAAAAATGCATTGTACACTATTTCTGATAAAGTAAGTCAATCAGTTAGAACTAAATTTTCTTTTGTAATGCAGTACTCAGTAATATATACTCCATAAACGTGTTTGTTGCAAGTTGTGGAGCTGAAATGAATTTCCCGTCTCATTTTCAATTCTGAGAGAATACTTTATCTAATTAAATTTGTCTTCCAATTATCATTTAGCAAGATGTACTTATATGATCTAGCAACGTCACTGGCTAAATATCATGATCTCATCTAAAAATTATCTAATTTATAAATAACATATATATGATCTAACAAGTTACCCACTCATATCACGGCATTGCCATCTTTTCATCAGGAAAAAACATATAGAAATGAAAAATCAAACTCATCAACTGCATTTTTACAAAAGACAATCTTTAATAGTATTTCTCTTAATGAGAATGTTTACGAAGTTTGCTTTCCACCTTCAAGAATTCAAATACCAATTAACTCCTTCGTGTTATAGATAAATAATAAGCTAGGGAATCGTGACAGAATGTTCAAAATTCAATTTGCACAAAAGTCTTATTTAGATATCGAAATGATTAATTTAAGAACACTAGCATTTCAAAAGTGCACATGGACCACTATAGTATGGGCTCACTTTTATACTCCCCGGTTCACTTGTTTGTAATTTTGATCGTTTTATAACTTGTATTAAAATTATTAAAATGTTTTTTTTTTAAATCTGATTATAAAATTTAACATTTGAACTATATGATCAACTTTTAAAAAATTTCATTTCGACAATTTTGATACAAGTTTTTCATAGGTCAAAATTGTATGTAATTTCGTAGTGGACAATTAAATGAAACGGATAGTCTAAGTATACTGCTTACTACTATTCACTAGCACTTATACGTAAGATTATATACACGATGTTCTGATTAGCTATGTTTGGTTAGCTTATGACAATTCTACCTAAAAACTAAAAGAAATTCTGTTTGATTTTCAAAAAATTTGGATAACCAACATTGACCTTATAGGTCAAGCCTAACCACCAGCTGACCATGTTCAACCTATTCTAGATAATTTAAGTAGTTTATGTCAAGGGTAGGAAATTTTGATTAAGACTGCCTATATAATTTTTAACCTGTTCTGATTTTAACTTAAGTTTACAGTAAAATGAACATCAAAATTTTGTTATGATCGAAACAATTATACTCGTAAGAGTTAACGCAAAATAAGTACACTGATTTAGTTTTTTTTCTCTTGCCTTCTAGTCGAGTCCAAATCTTCTACCGCATATTCTCTACCCCTTCCGTGTCCATTTCTTATTTTCATTCAAATTTTAAATTTTCACAACTTATTCCGTAAATTTATAAGCTTTTATATTATGCTGTATTCAAATTTTAAAATATTTGGACATGATATTGTTTTAAATAATTTTTCTAAAATTTAATGTTTAATTTACACTGATTTATACATTTATTTTAAAATAAATTGCCCGTGAATTTTCTTTTAAGAATAATTATTGGGATGTATTTATACATGTCTTAAATAATTGTATAATTTTTTTTAAAATTTTTTAGAATTTTTTTTTGAATAAAATAAGCAAGAGGGTACAGAAGGGGATTAGATAATTGAAGATATATTACCTATTGGTTTCTTAGAAGAAAAAAGGTAAGTTCTATGGTCCATGATCTTACCTTTTTCTTGAATGTGCACTAAACTACCTTTTCTTTCTTTCCTTTCTCAATAAACCAGCTTCTTTGTGTAACTTTCCAAAAAAAAACAAAAAAACTTAGGCAAAGTATTTCATAATCAAGGACTTGAAATAATAGTTTACACTAATTTTTGTTCCCTAAATTAAATTACACAATTAATCAATGTGCAATCTAAATATGGACAGAAAAGGGGCTGAATACATGCGTTAAGCAGTTTTTAACAACCTAAATATAATTCGATACAAGAAATTGACTTCCGATGTTCACTTAAGTCTGTATTCATCTTGAGCAGTCTTAGAAAACCAATTTCTATTTTTTCTTATAATAAAAACTCGATTATTAGTTTCATGTGTGCATCTTGGAATTAGCAAATAAGTAGGACAAATATTTCTCTATAAAACCTTGGATTCCCCTTAATCATATATAAATCACACTACTCAGTCAGCAAAAGGACAGTGTATTGTTGGATACTTTTGACTTTTAAGTTAAATTACAGATTGAAAAGAGCTGCAAGCTGACACTTACGTAAGTCACAAATTTGTTAACTCTGTTGGTTTGCTTAATTGAATTTTACTTCATTTTTTCCAATAATTTTGTTTTGGTGTGAAAAAGTGGATCCGGTTTGATTCAATTTTATTTGGACTGCAGCCACTCGCTCATGTACTATGATTGGCCGCTGGCAGTCGCCGCTGGAGGCGGGATGCAGAGAGTGTTAATAAATTAATTGTGCAGTTCAAAAACCATCAAAAAGTACTTTTAAGTGAAAAAAAGTTTTACTTCCCAGAGAGTTTAAATAAATAAAAATGATGCCACTCAGCATGATGGAGCTTTTACTCGTTCAAGACTTCAAGCAAGACAGGAGCGACAAATTTATTTATGATAACAGATACATTTTGCAAGTTGATCATTCCTACGAAAGATGGACTAATGAGGGTATACAATACTTGAATACAATACTTGAATTTGAAGATGCTACATAACACATAAAAATATATATATATATGTGATACCCAATGTTGAGATATTCAATCAAGCCAGTTATGATGACCTAACTTATACGTTAATATGTCGCCAAATTCAATATGTACAATAAAGGTTGAGTGGACATCGTTTTCAAGAGTGTGGGAGGGGTATCCAGCAAGGCAGCACTTGACTGTTTTCAAAAAAAGCTATAAATTTAAAATTCCAAAAAGTGTACAAACAATGAACATATGCTATTTGCTCATTTACCCCAAAATCACACGCATGATTTGTTGTCTGTATTCTATCAAGAAAAAATCCATTTTTTTTTTTCAACCAAGAAAAGGTAAGATGAATCAAGATTAAAACTTGTAGGTCTTTTGGAAAGAAAGAAAAAAGAAACAAAAACTAAACCATTAAAAAAAATAATTCAAGCAAGCTTGCTTACAATATATATACCCAAACAATCCAACACTGTACCATCTACAAATCTTCGTGCATTCACAACGTTGATGGAATTGAGACTGACTTAAGTAATAAATTCAACTTTTACTATGATTCTTGGTACAACGTACCTTCGGTGGGGAAAAAAGATGAGATTTCTTTTTGACAATGGAATCTTACTTTCATTTTCTAAGTTGTCGGCTTCTTTTTTGGGGATAGAAAATCTAAAACTTTATAATGACTCAATGAGGATCAACATTCACAAGCTCACTGGACACCGTACTCAAATTTCATCTCAAACTTTGGGTCAACACATTTATGATCCTCATATATAGTTTGATCAAAATTTCATCTTTTTTTTTCTTTTTTTGAAATAAGGACACTTTCATTAATATTTATGATCAAAATTTCATCTGTTCTTCATGAAAAGTTGAAAACCAATAGTGATGGTTACCAGATTCTTAAACAGTGGTAGATTTTGTCTCGGATGTTCTTAATAAATAATTTTTTTAGGTCTATTTTACAGTAATCCCCTATCTGCAAAATCCTTCTCATGACCATAGTAGAAGAAAATAACATATAATTATAGAAATATTAACTTACGAAAGATGGATAGAATGTAACGAGTTGCAATGATTTCAGCTCCATTATAGGACCAAATTTCTACCACGTATTGGAAACACAGGAACTATTCGCTTTGCAAATGGAAGTATGTAGTATCAAACGGTATTTCATTGAAACTACAAAATGGTTTGTCAAAGGCCCATCTCGACTATCAAAATCTTTCGTACAACCGACACTTCATATTCCAAATATTAGACATTTAGCACCCATTGAGCTAATAAATCACAGTATCCCTTAATTGATTCACTAAACAAAGTAACAAACTAAACTTTTATATAAATCAAATGGGCAATACTTCATCAGATATTACCCAAAGCATGTACTCATATTACCGTATGATGCCAATATCCAACAAAAACCACCAAACGCCAAGCGAACACATGTTTTCTTTAACTATCACTGCTCAAAAACAATTTCCAACAATCATGTTACAAAAACTCTACAAACAAAAGTTGATTGCATAATCCATGTACAACACCTTCGGTATAATTTTCAACAAGATTCCAAAACACTAATGTGCATAGTTGCTAGTAAAAGGGGAGACCTAGGTATAGATTCCAAAAGGTCCAACATAGACTGCACTATGATACAAGGGGTAATCAAGTACATTACCTGTTTCTGGTACATTGCGAGTAAAAAGACAATTTTCGAAAATTCAGAATATTTATCTGCATCATGAGAGTTGGAACCTTCAGGAGCCAGGGGAGGCTCGCTGTCTGAAGGGGGCGTTTCGTCATTTCCTGTATTATCCTCATGAGTGTCTTTGTCTTCATCTTCCCTCTCATCTTTCGGTTGGCTAGAACTCCCGCCATCACTAGCATCTTTAGGAACACCACGCACCAGATCTGGCCGAGCTTCAACACCTACTCGTCTTAAGTGGAGCTGTAAATTTTCAATAATTAGTTGAAAAAGATAAGCAAGTCAAAAACAAAAAATACTTTTGTTACAAGCATTATAAATATTTGTGCAGACTCGAGAAGCTACCAGGTTCAATCTCATAATCATAGGTTCTTATCACATTTTGTGCAGCACGTAGTAGGATAGAGACTTATAGCATTGAGGATCAACTGGGAAGTACGGAGTAACAGTTATATATATTTGAGCAATTAGAGGCAAAGTGTAAATATTATGGTTGTACATATACTTGTTGGCAAATTCTCATAAACAAAAACACTTATGTAAGTTTCTCACATTTACAGAACTGGCACTCAAAATTACAAAACTGTCATTGCCAAGTCTCACAATTTGGTTTACTCTAGGCATAGCATATCCTTACCTAGTTAAGCATATACATAATATGTATGTCAAATCATTTTTATACCGAATTTTGTACCCTCAAAGGGAATGCTTATGCATAATATGTGGACAACACAACTACTTTTGAGCTTTACCATAAATTTGAAGTGTAAAACAGTGTTAACACAAATTTGAAATAAAAAAGGTTGGTATATAATAACCTGCAAATGAAGGTTGACTTCATCTGTCCGAGAAAGAAAAGGAAAATCGCCGCCAGTCTTTAAATATGCTTGTCTAGCTCCCGGGTACCTCTCAGATACTTCATCTTTAAGTTGTTGAGGGGTTGAGCTAGTGTCGTTGGTCTTAAAAAAGAGGGAAATATACACATGTCAAAAGAAAATAAAAAGAATGTAAAACAACAAATAATCAAATTCATCAAATAGTTGTTTTTTGAACTGACGGCAAAAGCATAAAATAATATCATAATGTTTCTGAGAACTCACGTGTAATCATGGTACATGCCAAAAATTTCATAGTAAAATTCACCAAATGTTCGAAGATAATGTACAAAGACATATTTAGAAACATAAGGAACTTGATGGTATTGACCCGAACAAGAATGTCAGTTAATTGTGTATAATTCCTAACCTTGGAAACCTATCTTCACTAATGTTTAAAACTTACAAATTGCATGCTTTAGGATCTACTTCACCTCAAACTCAAAGTAACACAGAGAAACTAAGAGAAGGGAAAGAAGAAGAAGGCGGAATATTATGGAGAGAGAGAGAGAAAGAGAGATCATACATCCATTAGAGTTACGAGAGTATCAGAAAGTAGAAGAGGGCCCACTACAGAAGCATCGGCTGTTAAGCTCAGCCTGGAAGCCAAGTCATCTTTCGAGAGGGTCTCAACCTGCATGAAAACAAATATTATGTAATAATCGCAACTGGAAAGTAAAATTATAAGACTGGTTTTCCATTTAGGGTAAATTAAGAACCCGAGCATGTCTAGCTACCTTCATTTTAACCAACCACTTTATAGAGTCATAGTTACAACAGTTTCTCCAAACTCAAAAAATTAGCAAAAATAGTTTTTCTTAATAGACAAGTACTCCTTTAAGTAATTTTTAGTGATCAACTCAACCAATAGGGAAAAAGACCCAAAAAGGCGGATTGCATGGTGGCTCTACCTGGGAAACAACGAAATCTACCGAGTCAGCAATAAAAGGATCCTGGGGAACATCTCTAATTCCTGTTAAGACATGTCTCTTAAGCAAAAAAGAAGGAGCCCAACCTACACTGTGACCAGAAATTTCTAGTAATTAGCATGAACAAACAGAAAGTTGCATATCCAAGTACGATATATACCTATATTAAATTTGACAATTGCGGTAATCAAAGAGGAGAGAAGGGAGGCAGGGTAAAGCAAAATCAGCAACAATCAAACACATTCTTGTTTTTCTTTTTCAGGAAAAGAAAACCACACCAATCACTAGCACGGAAAGAGGAAGGAAGATGAAAATAACATTAGTTATTTGCATAAGCAAGTAGACTTTAGTTTCTTAGAAAGCTGCAGCCTCTGGATATTATCATAAGGTAGAGACAAGGTTTTCCTCTCATAAAGAATCTTAATTTCTACTCAAGATTAATAACCATAGATTAATGACCATTATTGGAAAGAATCTGGATTAGTCGTATGCCTATGTATTCGCTGGGAAACTTGTGCGCTCTTAAGAACTGTAATATTACCGAAGAAAAAAAGATTTGAAACATTAAAGAATATAAAAATGGGTCACTGTCATATGACTAATGTTGGATTATTGTTTAATGAGTGTTAATGCTCAATTATTTCAATTAAGTACTACATGTGATGTAATTTGGACATAATCACGTACCAGAAAATGGCCAACAAACATATTTTCGTTTTTTTCTGTCCCTCTAAACATCTATTATGGTCCTAAAAAGCATATTGTGAACTAGTATACCACACCATTTGCTCTAACCTAATGTGCAGTGGCTCTTTCGATATATTTGTCTAATGGATCCTCGTCTTGTAGTGTTATATGGTGTTCTTACATTCAACATGCATAGAATCTCATTTTTATCATCACACAATTGACAATAGGCGGGGGAGATCTTATAGAGAGTTAACCGATTAAAGATTTTTTTTAATGTCACAAAAGCAAACATTCTTGCCTCCATAAGTTATTTAAGATGGATACTTCTTATACGCGTTTGTTTTAATAAACTGAAAATAAATTTTACAGGTGGCCCCACTTTTATAAAAAAAAAACCTGGTTGAAAAGTTGGACTTAACGCCAGGAATATTTCAACAACCTGATGCATCTAAAATAATAGACTCCACATGGTGTCAGTTAATAATGATACCAACAACAACAACAGATCAACAGTCAAACCTAAACAGAAACCAGGGTAAACACATGCATCTCTACCAAACATGATATCGCTACTTAGAAATTAATTAAGATAGACTACATACATAGGTGCCCACGGCATTGTAGCGGCAAATTTACGAGTCTCCAAAAACGTATTTGAGAGTACCAATGACCTAACCCGACGAGGTCTATGCTGTGCAAAGAGTTGCGCAAGAAACCCTCCTAGAGAAGTACCGTAAAGATGCACCTGTTAACTATAAATTCATTAGCTTACTCATAGATCCACAATGTTAGTACCTATCAATATTTTTTTTACCCGCCTTGAGGCGCTTTAGAGCTCTCTTTAGCTCAAGGCGTAGAGAAAAATTGTTGAGTTTCAAGGGGAAAGCCCAAATAACTCGTTTTTTGCGCGCCAATACTCTGAAAACACACCTCAGTACTTAAATAGCTCGCAATATTGCTTAAAACTCATAACATTTGGCAAAAATGGGCTTATAAATTAAGGCCCAAAACAAATCAATTACCCATTTTTCAATAGGATATTGTTTATATTCCCTATTTTTGAGTTCCTATAAGTCATTAATTATGAAAATAAAGGAGGTTTCTTTGAATGATACTCGATTTGGGACACAATGAAGTAGTATAATTTTCATTTCTATTCATTCTCTTGACCAATACAAGACTCGTCAATACACATAGATATGCATATAAAATTGAAATAGGTATAAATAAAAACATTACTAAAGCTTACGCTTTTGGCGTCGGTACTTACGCTTCAGTAAAGCTCATAAAAAAACGCTTTAGCGATTTAATACACTGGTACCTATAAATCATAACCTAAAAATTATAAAGTTTTTCTTCTTGATAGGTACACCAACACTTTACTTTCCGAGCTATTACTATAACTAGCTCAACTTCCACCATTGACTGACATTCTATACTAACCGTCTGTAAACTGGGTTGTCATATTAAAATACCCTTTGATTGTTTTTCCAAATTAGAATTATGCACCCAGAACAAAAACCTTACATGATGCACATCAATAGCATCTAGAAACTTCTCAAAAGCTTGGATCCATTCTTGATGGTTCCATACACGAGGAATATCGATGGAAACTACTCGATAGCCCTGCATTAGAAGTTTATAGTTATTGTTATTCTCTTATATGTAAAAATAAACATTTGGTTATGATATAAATTTTAACAAGAGTTGATAAGGCACATTATTTTGTTACCTTCATTGACAACGCCATAATTTGCTTATAATATACATCAGCTGTTCCCGCTGTGCCGGGAAGACAGATAAGTGGAGGAACAACTTTCGGACCAAAATCATAATATCTCCATTGCTTTGTACCGATCTACATATTACCAAAAATATACATGTTACTATTTACAAAATTGGAACAAATATCACTAGTAGAGTGTAATCTATAGCAAAGGAGGATTTCTTTTTTCCCGAAATTGAGTGTAATAACCAAAAATTTTAACATCCGAGAGCATACCCATATATCCAATGAAGATAACCCACTAGGAGTAGCCTAATGGGCTAGAACCCGCTAGAAATAGCTTAGGTACAGGGTTCGAGTCTTGTTAAAGGGGGTAGGTGTGAAATCTATTGATCCTCTTTAATAAGATTTTAAAAAATAGATATATCCAATGAGATGAATACAGCCAACTAGAAAACCCAACTAATACCAAATAAAATGAGCATGTCAGGTTTGAGTTGTATACAAACTCGAAGTATGAGATGACTACACCAAAGCTGTGTTTTGAGGCTCTGAAAAACGTTCTGGATATGATTGCGTCTATATGAATACACCGCCGTATGCCTCACATATTCTTATTATCCGAATAGGGTCATTATAATTTATAGCCAAGAGAAAGGAGATTATTCTCTATTAGCAAATTTTTCCTGGGATTATCTGTTACTTATAATAGATCAAAGTGAGACGCCGCATTGCCTCAAATCTATTTGCTTCTTTCTTGCTTTCATTCAAATATAATTTCTATCGGAATCAGGGAAGGAACTAACTCATGGGCCGTAGCCCCACCCATTTTGATACCAGCAAAGAAAAGAAAAGTCTTTTCCCTATGTTTTTTTTACTTCTTTTGATTAATATCTCTAAAAAATGGGCGTCTTTATCCCAAACATACAATCCAAAAAAGTTTGCGTAGAATATCAACCCCATCCATTTGAGTTTTCTTGTTTCCGTCACTGTATTCGGAACACAAGAGTGCCAAGCTACGGATAATTAGTTCTTTTGCTAGACTTTAGCTAGCTTTTAAATAAACTACCTAGCAAGGGACACAAAAGAAGACCACCTATGTTTCATATTGGGATTGCACACAGTTCATAAACATTAAAAGTCACCAAAACTAAAGATTGAGATAAAGCATCAACCTTTAAACAAAAAAACGCAATTGAAGATATTCAACACATAACAGAACAAAAGCACACCCAATAGACAATAGGGAAAGTTATTCTTTAATACATACTTTTAAACTTAATTATCAAAAACCCGAATTTGTGGGTTTTGTTCAAGATTTGGTACATATCAACGTATCATGTGATCATCAAAGTTAAAAAAAAAGTAAAAAAAAGTAGCATCATCCAGCATCTGTATCTAATTTTAACCATGGGTTTTTATAGTTAAGTCTCAAAATATGTACTAAATGGTCATTTTTCCTAAACAACATGAGCAGAAACTTAAAACCCAGAATCAAAATTCAACAAAAAAAATCACATAACACACATATATAAAGACATATAGTGTATATATAGAATCACTGAGCACCCATGCTTCATATTGGGATTGCACACAGTTCTATCATAAGCATTAAAAGTCATCAAAATTTAAGATTAAGATAAAGGCATAAAGCATAAACCTTTAAACAAGGAAAAGCAATTGAACATATTCAACACATAAATCACAAAACAAAAGCAATATGAGCTGAAACTTAAAACCCAAGATCAAAATTCAATAAAATATTCCACATAACACACAAACACACACATATACATACTAAAATGATTATTTTTCCATAAAGTATCAACCTTTAAACAAGGAAACGCAATTGAGCATATTCAACACATAAATCACAAAAACAAAAGCACACCCAATAAACAATATGAGCTGAAACTTAAAACCCAAGATCAAAATCCAATAAAAAAAACCCCATAACACAGAAACACACACATATATACATAGATACATCCTAAAATGGTCATTTTTCCATAAAGTAGCAACCTTTAAACAAGGAAACGCAATTGAGCATATTCAACACATAAATCACAAAAACAAAAGCACACCCAATAAACAATATGAGCTGAAACTTAAAACCCAAGATCAAAATCCAATAAAAAAAACCCATAACACATAAACACACACGTATATACATAGATACATGCTAAAATGATAAATTTTTTTTATAAAGTATCAACCTTTAAACAAGGAAACGCAATTGAGCATATTCAACACATAAATCACAAAAACAAAAGCACACCCAATAAACAATATGAGCTGAAACTTAAAACCCAAGATCAAAATCCAATAAAAAAAACCCATAACACACAAACACACACATAATAGATACATCCTAAAATGATCATTTTTCCATAATGTACCAACCTTTAAACAAGGAAACGCAATTGAGCATATTCAACACATAAATCACAAAAACAAAAGCACACCCAATAAACAATATGAGTTGAAACTTAAAACCCAACATCAAAATCCAATAAAAAAACCCACATAACACATACACACACACAGATATATACACGCAAAATGATCATTATTCCTAACCAACATGAGCTGAAACTTAAAACCCATAGCCAAAATTCAATAAAACACACACACACACACACACACACACATACATATAATAGAGATATATATGTATGTATAGAAAATTCAATAAAAAAAAACACACACACACATACATATAATATATATATATATATATGTATAGAAAGATATAGAAAAAGAGGACTAACAGGGATCTTATGCAGAGGGATCTGAGACTTAAAGTAAATATAATCACCCGGCGCCGAATAGACGCCTTTCATTCCCCAATTCTCTCTCTCTATATCTCTATATCTATATATGTATTTATATGTGTGTGTATATGTATATGTATATGTATTTGGGTGCTATAATAAAAACTCTATGCGGTGAATGATTTTAGATAATAGATTGATGTTTTTTTTATTATTATGATGATGAAATTATAGTAGTAATATAAAATGAAGGAATGATTGAGAAATGTGGGGGAAAATGTGAAATTATTAGAGTTGAGAGATGAACCAACGTGGAATGGTCCCCCCCTCCCCTCACTCACTCCCTCTCTATTTATTTATTTTTTATTATTATTTATTTCATTTTAAGATCTGAAATAATAAATTCCTGATAATAATGTTACTCCCTCTCCCCGTTCCCCAGTTAATTATACATTATAAAATTACTTGTAATTTTGATCGGTTATTAAAATAGTCGGAATGAAATTTTTTGAAAGTTAATCGTATGGTTCAAATATTAAATTATATGATTTAATTTTGAAATTTTTTATTTTGACAATTTTAAGATATATATTATAAACAAATCAAAATTATATATAATTTAAATAGATGACAAGGTAACAGATGAAGTAATAATTTAATTTAAGGTATGATTGTTACATACTACTACTTAACAACTCCATTTGTATTCAAAACACTGCATGACACGCTTGTCACGCTACATTGTGATCCAAACAATAATTTGCCATTTGGATCATAATGTTTTCCTTATACTCGCCACTTGGGATTCTTAAGGAAATAAATTTGGTTCAAAAAGCCCTCATGTGTATAATGTATTTGTAAGTTATAGCAAAAATTACAATGTGAATAGGTGTTTCTTTATCCGTCAACTCGTAAATTGCTTATTTCACTTCGTTATGGATGTAATTTTACTTATCGCACTACTCCAAGCTTGTGTGCTTTCTTTGACGTAAATTGAACCGGTTGTCCAACTATACTAGAAGCTCCACCACTGATATCGAAAAAGCAGAATACAATGTGGATCAAGCACCGAAGCGGACTACTCTAAACTCACTTTGGTAGCACTTATTCTTCGAGATCTTTGTATAATCCTCCGAACCCCACGGCGGTAATTTTCTCATCTCTTAAATATTCTTGCCTCACAATATATCACATATTTATGACCGAATTCATACAGTCATACATTCACCGGATAAATAAAAGGCAGGGGGGTTCTATCAAAATTGAACAAGATACGTGGATGTTCCAAAAGCATACCAGGACCTGCTGCAATTTGTACACAATTTGATACTCTTAGGATTTATTTATTCTTTAACTAAAACTAGTATAGACTAAAACAACGTCGAGCAAGATGAGCTACTACATGTCTCACTACTTTAAACTTTTTACCTCATTCTAGAGTACTTTCACAAGATTATACCGGAAAACAGAGCCTACATTGTGATGTCCCCTTCAGAACATGGTTACATGAGTAAAAATGCATGAACATATATCGACACAGACAAATAATAAACTGATCAGCATATAAATGAAGGTATCATGTATTAGCAATCAAAGTGAGTTCTAAAACATGGCACCAGTTAGAAACATCTTCGACCCATTTAAACAAGCAGATAATGGTATTTAACGATCAATTTCTCTATGGTTTAAGATCTGATCAGCATAAAGAAACTCAAAACAGATCTCAGTGGTTACATAAGAATAGTACCAGAGCACTTTACCCAACAAAACAAGTTTCAACTTATTAGCACCACAAAAATCTTACTATCACCCCAAACTAACAAATTAATTTTTTATGGGTTTAATTCTTCGCAGAACTAGAATTTTGTCTGCCACTTCGAACACAATCAGCATAGTTCTTTACCAAATCAGCACATCTCAGAGGGTCCTTCACATTTTCCTTATAGCAGTCAAAGCAAGCACCTTTTTCATTCAGACATGGTTGAGCCTTATGCTCTGGTAGCTTAAACTCTTTCTCATGGAGATCCTTGGCTCGTTGAGTCACTTGTTGGACCTTAAACTCCTCCTGTTTCTCTATCTTCTCCAAAATTTTCTCACTCTCTCTAACAGTGGCCCGGATAGCTTCTAACTCCACGTTATCAGATGGTGGGGGAGGTGATATCGGGAAAAATAGTGGAGACTGAGCTGGCCAAGCCAAAGGAGGACTCACATTAGTAGTTTCTACTTCACCAGATATCTGCTTTTTTGCATTTTGTTGGGTTTTATGAGGTTCACGTGGTGTTTTTGGTTTGGTTCTCTTTGTTTTCTTTTTCGACTTCTCATCCTCATTAGCAAGCTGTTTGACTAAACTGGCACTGAACTCAATCGTAAAGTTTTCACTCATTGTACCAGCTTTTAGACCACTGTGCCTGCAGTAATGGATTGGAAACAGAGACTGAAATCAAGATCAACTAAATCATTGCTTTTCATCTGAGAAACAGCCAATGCATCCAACAACAAAAAGGGTACCTTAAACAACGTAATCTACGTCACATAAACAATCGTATGATTCATATATTATGGCAGAGATTCTTACATTTGCCAGGTCATAACACTAATGGATTAACTAAACTCCAAATCAACGCTAAATCATATCAATTAAGTGCCTTGGAAACAGAATATCACAGATTGACATAAAAACTAAGCGATGTGGCGTTATTTGCAAAACTAAAGCTGCTTTATTTTAAAATAACAACTTCACCAACTCTCTGGCATGATGAAGAAGTTACTAGACACCACAACAGAGCTTTATTAGTGATTTAGTGTTTAAAGATAGGAACCAATGACCTGCAAGGCTAAATGTAGATGATGTTTAAATTAGGGTGTTGACTCACTAGAAAGTCTAGAATCACTCTCCAAAGTATTTTTATTTCCAAAGGACCCAAAGAAAAGAGCATCTTAGGTTTTCCAGTAAAACAAGTGGCAAGAACTAGTAAAGCTTATGTTCAGAATTAGGTGTAATTTTGTTTATGAAAAGCTTTACGGAACACAATAATTGATTAAACTAGCCAAACCAAGTTGGTTATGATAGCACAATAATTACATAGAAGACTGTTTTCATTTCACTAATGTGTCTTTCACAAATCGTTTTTACCAGGAGATCAGAGTTATGACTTATACACAGGAGAATTGAACATGCTGCACAAGTGTTCAAAAAGCTGTAGCCCGGAATAGGGTAGCAATATAGAAAACTTGAAAAATATAGGACACAGCACGGCAAAACCCAACGACTAACAAGTTATATACATATTAATAGATATATCATATATCTTCAATTTTATGTAGTTTACCAATCTCAACTGATATATAACTATACCGCATATTTCATGGTGAATATAAAATAATAGTATTTATAAACTCACGGTTCAGTGAGTTGACATATAGTGTAATGCGGGGAAAATTAAGGTTTATGTCCAAGAGAGAGAACATAGTTGCAGGCAGAAGAAGTGACGGCGCAACCCTAAGAAAGTGAGATGGTAATACTTGTACACATTTCTACCATAGGTACTTAGGGTCACACTAACAGTTTTCTAACTTTCAAACTATCCCATATATTCTGAATATTTCAATTTTACCCCCTTTGAAGTTGTGGTGATATCAACGTTGAAACCAACAAGGGCATTAACGCTTTCTAAAGGAAGTTAAGCAATGAAAAGAAGATAACCCATTGATGATGCCAACAGAAACGCATTGTTCCAAGTATCACAATAGAATTATAAAAGATCGAAGATAACAGCCATGCCACAAGGGTACTACGAGAACAATGCTAACCATTGTTCCAAGTATCACAATAGAATTATACTGGCATGTAGATAATCCACCTGAAAGTCCTAAAAAATGACTTCTTCTCTTAATACTGGCACTAAAAAAAGGCGCCTAACCATTGGTAAAGTCCTTACGAGAAATCATTTTGAAAAGCAAAAATAGCGTTTTAAAACTTGAAGTAGCTTGCTTAAGACTCTTTGAAAACTGCTAAAGTCCTTACGAGAAATCGTTTTCAAATTAGAAGCACCCTGTGTAAAATGACTAACATAAATAGTGTTGTGGTGATCATGATTTATGAACAGGAAACAGGTAGCTGCTGGTAATTTAAGTCGCCGACTTAACATTGAGTTAAAATGTACTGAAAATAGTAATTAAAATGTCAAAGTTATTTTATTGCTTCTAGTTTCGTCTTAGTCGGAGAGTTTTGAGGTACGAATCATACAATTCTCAACATCCCACCAAAAGAATACTATTTTTAACATAAGTAAACAGTTCTTGCGGAGTTATTTTATATTAATAATCTAGAAAAATAATAAGCAAACCATATCATAAATCTTCACAATCATCAAAACTTCCATTATTTAACCATTTTTACCATGACAGACTATTAATTAAGTAGATTCTAAATATGAAATCTAAATTATTTCAACTCAATAAATTTTCAACAATTATTCTAAAAAACTATAACTCGAAGGAAATATAATTAAAATATTAAACCAAATATAAATTACCAATCGATAAAATTTGAGAACACAACAGATATAACACCAGATACACTCTTTAACTACCAAAATCGAATTTATTTCAAAAGAATTGACAACAAACGGAATAAAAAAATTAAAAAAAGATTAAATAATAAAATCTACGAACCAGAATCAACAGAAAATCCACGTCAGCACCGTCAATGCTCCACCAGAGGCGTGGATCAAACCCTAGAGAGATTAGCTTCACTTTCTCTCACTACCAATACATATATTCTATCTAAAATAAAATACTTACTTTATTTTATTTACTTTTTGTTATAATATCAAAGTGTGTTATTAGTAGTATTTACTATTTGGTACACTTGATCTCTAGTCTATTATCGTTTTAATACCTACAAAACCATATAATTATAATTAGGTACATATAATGATAATAAATCATCCATCAACACCATCTTATATTTTCTAAAACGGTAATAAATTATCATTATATGTACCATCTTATAATTTTAGAAATTTTAATAAATCATCGCTCAACACTATCTTATATTTTTATAAACTTTTAATAAATTATCAGTCAATACCGTCTTATACTTTTAGAAACTAGTTTTGTCAATATACAAAAAATAATGATCATTATCAATAGTGAAGTTTTCCTATTTTCCTTAAATTATTTTTGTTACTAATGAGTAAATTTTATGATTTTATCCCTTTTTGGGCGATTTTTGGATATTCGTCGAATTTTAAAGGCTGTTTTTTTTAATAATTATAAAATAATTTATTATGTTTAAACTTATTTATGTAATTTTCATCTTTATATGGAAGCTCTTAAAGTAACCTCAATTGAAGAAAATGTGTTATAAACGGTTCTCATTGATGATATATTGATTTACTGAGAGTGGATTATACCTAAATGTGTTCGAATGATAATAAACGAAATCTCAGGGGATCTCAACGAAATTGAGCCTATTTAAGAATTTATTTTTGAGAGTTCCTAACTCCTCCTACTTTGATTAAATCCGACCCTATTAAGAAAGATTTAGCCCAAACCAATCCACTTCAGCTCATATATTTATAACCCATAAACTGGTCCAGATTTTATCATAGAAAACTACATGTCAGTATGGTATGAGACTTTTTGAAGTTTACCACAAAATTTTAAAAAAAAAACCATTCGTATTTTCTCTATGCCGGTTCCCGGACGTTGGTGAATGCAGCCGATAACGTAGCTAAACCATGTCGAATTCTTAAGATTGGCGGGGTAGTCTTTGCTGAATGAAATATTGAAGTTTAAAACGTGCAACGTGAACATAAATTAACAAATATTTTTCTAATGTATACAAACTATGTTAAAACATTTATTTTCTTTAATCTTGCTTGTCGTGCTTTCATTTTCCATAGGTCTTGTTTTTCTTTGAACATGTTCCTGAACTTGAAGCATTAAAAGAAAATTTTGTTCAATTGGCTTCAAGTCATGAGAGTTCTTTGTGAGTAGTCTTGTGTTAAAGTTTGCTTGATTGAGTTCAAGCCTAATGTTTCTTTGTGAGCAGATTTAGATATTAAAGGGAGTTCCCTAAAAATAAATCATTTTGATTGTTCCAATGTAAGGTTCAATTATCGATTTAAGGGCTTCACCACTGTCAATTGTCATGTTTATGTGCCTAGGGCCGGCCATGCTATAATCCAAGTAAGCCGTCTCGCTAGGTGCTTCTCAACATAAAGGCGTCAATTTTAGTTATACCACTTCTTTTTCATAGTTTGATTGCATGTATGAAAATGAGCTTTTCATGGATATAAAAAAACCTCTCTCGCTTATGAACTTGAATTCGAGACTCCCTAATGACCTTTTTGATAAATTGTATGTGTCACGCCCCAAAATCCGGAAAACACGGACATCAAGGCGTGATCTTTTTAAACAAAAGGAAAAAAAAAAACTTGTTGGTACAAAATTTAACTTTTAAAAGAAAATAATTTGCGAGCTAAATGAACAATTAAATGAATAAATATAAAGTTTGCCAAACGCGGCTACAAGACAAAATGGTTTTAACAAAATTTTATAAAAAGAAATAAACAAATGTAATTTGTCCGTAGGCTACAATCTCGAAATTAGTCTAAGGAAATAAAACGATTAATGAAGCCCCGAACCCATGCGCTATCTCGCTAATGCTCTTATCCAAACGCCTCAACCTAAGTTGTACCTGAAAGACAAAACTGTAACGGTGAGTCTCACGCACATACATAGACGGGACGGCACCACAAAATACCGTCACTGCATCCCATAAATGCAAGAACTCACAAACAACAAATACAATAATCAACATATAAAAAGAAATAATAATAACACCGTACAACGAAATAAATTAGACAAACATCTATAGCAGACATGAACCTCTCACGCCACCTATCACAGCCCGTAAGGTAGGTCATTCCCTATACCACTCGGCCGTCTATTGTCCTTGGTATAGGGAGACATAGACCATTGCTAACATAAAAATAGATTTAAAATGCGCACTTGGACCTCTCACACCACTCGTCCCAGTCCGTAAGACGAGTCATTCACTATCCGCTCGGCCGTCTTATGTCCCCGGAATTAGGAAGAGATATAGACCATTGCTAACAATAAAATAAATATAGTGCACACTAGTACCTCTCACGCCACTCGCCCCAGTCCGTAAGACGAGTCATTCCCTATCCACTCGGCCCTCTTATGTCTTTGGAATTAGAGAGAGACATAGACCATTGCCACTAATCTAAATCACAAGGCCTCAGCCAGTAATATAAAATCATTCAATTATCACATTCGCATACGTCACTTTAACGTAATTCAACATAACCCATAAGCATAAGTGTTAGATTCACAACTAGTCAAACAACTCCAACAACATAAAATCTCATTCAGGCATTTTAACAAACACCTTGTATGCATAAACTACAATTCATCTTTATTCAACATAAATTTATCCAATTTCATCAACAACCATAAAATAACATAATCCACTTATAAAACATGCAAACCCATCCATAATCTCATTAATTCGAAATTAATATGTCTCAAGTCTCAACTTATACAATTCAAATAATAGAATTAAAAGTACAACAAATAAATCTCAATTATCAATTTAAGAACATAATTAAGATAAAAGGCAAAAACCCCCAATTTATAATAAACGCAACACCTAATCCTAACATACACCCTCGTCTAGTCGCAATGGATAACCCCCGTTAACTTAGCACGTAGAGGAGATGCTTCCGGTATGAACCCGCTAATGGTGGTTTCTTTTTCTTCTTCCTAAATTTTGAAATCTCTCTTTTTTCTCCTTTTCTCTCTTGTTTTACGTTTACTGCTTTGAAAGTGGGCTGAATTGAAGATATAAAAACTGTTTTGATAAAGTTTGTGGAAACGAACTATTTGGTTTCCAAAATTTTAAAAGTTAACCCATGATCCAAAAATATTATTTTACTACTAAAAAATAACCAATCTTTAGAAAAAAAAAACTATTGAGTTTATTTATAAAATTAGTAACAGTAAAATAAAGTTTTTCGAAAAAGTTTCGGTTTTTGGCTAAAAATTAGTCGAGTGACCGGTTTTTGATAAAATTTGTATAAAACGATTTTGGATAAATTAAATCATAAATAAAATCAGTTATTACGGGATGTTACAGTATGCTTCTAAATTCAAAAGATGATGACTTGGGAAGGAAATCCATATTAACTTCTCTTCCTAAAACATCTGGTATTGTTTTCTAAACGTACAAGATACTTGAGAGTTGAGACTACTTTTAAATTAGAACTAGTAATCCAAAAAACTTTATGGAGCTAGCATTTTTTTTATTTTTTTATTGCAGCAAAAGTTTGGATAATGTTAAAGAATTAATGCCATATAAATTCAATTCTGGTAGGTTTGTTCGATTCTTTTAAAGAGAGAAGCAAAAAACTTAGGTGACGGCGAGGCTAAAACTGTGACCGGTTAATGACTATTTCACTTTGTTCCTCTTTTCTTCTTCATTTTTTTTTAAACACTCATTTTTTTTAGTCCCTTCCAAATATAGGGTACATAGGCATATCTTAGTCAAAATGAAATCTACATTTGTGCATTTCTTTCTAAAAAAGGTATATATATATATATATATATATATATATATATATATATATGTTTAAAAATACTCAAATTAAAAAGACAACTTAAATTATAATAGATAGAGTTGGGAAAATCCAAAAAATAATAATAAAATTCCAAAAAATGAAAAATGAAAAATCCAAAAAATATATTGAAAAAAAATCATTATAAAAATTCGAGAAAAATAATAAATAGTAAAAAAATATCCTAAAAATAAAATAAAAAATTAAGCACACAAGATCACACATGATTATCAGACACATGATCAAATGGGGGACACATGATTACAAGGGAAATTTCTAAATAAATATTAAACTATTCGAAAAATGGAAAAATACCGAAAAAAATATCATAATAAGTATAAAAATCATTAAAAATATAAAAAATATATCAGATCGGCGAACACAATACGCGATCACATAATACCATATAAGATCACACATGATCGGGGGACAATGTATTACATGCACGAGCACCGAGGATCACCCAAGATCACAAAGTAAAATTCAAAATTAATTAATTTGGTCTCCTTATATACTTCGGGTTTTTTTTGTTAACAAATTTTAAAGTTCAAAACCTTCGGGTTTTTCATAGATAAGTTTTGAAATATTTACTAAAATGACAGTTAGCTCTTTTTTCCTAAACTGTGAGGAATAAACAAATTACAATAATCTTATTTTACTTAGAAACCCCTTTGCTTATATTGTAACATGCGTAGTTTTTTTTTTGAATCATGATCACTTGCATGGTAGGAGTTGGTAGAGTGTTCCTAAAGGGCTAGAGGATGAAAGTAAACAATACTTTTATCAATTTATTATGATATGGATAACTTATGTTATAATTTCTAAAGCATATATACTAGATGTCAATAAAGGTAGTGGATAAAAGAATTGTAAAATGCAAAAAGGTATAGTATGAGCATATATAGACTATATATAATCAAGGAGGAGAATTAGACTGTTAGAACTAGTTTGAATGTACGTATCTGCAGCACCACTTTTGAGAGAAATAATATTTTTCTTAATGTATTTCAAGAAATACGGATTTTTGTCTATTAGGTTTTTTTTTTTTTTTTACAAAAACTTATATTCCAACTCCCTTCTATACTGGGATCCTGACTACGTCATTGTATATGGGCTATATCACGTCTGAAATGAAGTAATAAAATATATAAGTAGGTAGAAAATTGATGATTCAACATTCCATTTCAAAATTTGAGAATCTTAGTACTCTCCACTTTTTGCACACTTCGCCGACAAACAGGCCATGTTTCCTCTCTCCAAATTACTTTTCTTTTTTTCTCATGGCTCCATTATATTATTGCACACAAAAAATATTCAATCTAATATAAAAACAAACTGATTTATTGGCGTGTTTGTGTTTTGTTTATTATTTCAGGGTATTTTACATGTCAATAAGGTAACGACATGCACACTATGACACATGTCTTCTCCGTGGATTGTGTTCAATTTTATATTTATTCTTGTTATTTTTTTATGCTTTAAGTGAAATTTTTTACAACTTATGTTTTTAATGAGATTTATTACACTTTATACTAAGTATTAATTATTAATCCATCTGGTTTTGATACCACGGACTATCACTTTTTCTTTTTATCACCATCAATTAAAACAAAGTTACTTTTTTACTATTTAAAAATCCTCGGTTCTTATATCGGGGTTGAGATGAAGAACCTAGTTAATTTTCTTAAATAAAATTGGTTTTTGAGGTGAACACCATATTTGTCTCTTTTTTTCCAAGCTAAATAACAATTGTAGACTTTTTTTTTAATTTAATATAGCTATTTGCGCAAGTATTTTGCGATTAAGAAGCACTCGGCTCTTATACAAATAATGTATTAATTTACTATAACTATAGAATACCCCCTTTTCGCAAATTACTGGGTTTATACGAGTGATCCACAAACAACGAAAAGTTCTCTTTTGTCTATCTCTATCTCGATAAGCCGAAACCAAAGATCTTATTTTCTGTTGAGTAATAGTTCGAGTAAGTCTTGAATGAGCCCCTCGAAAGCTTGAGGCAAATAAACGCATTTTTGTTCGACGTCTCCGAGCTATATATCCCCGTCTAATTCCGGTCATTGAATAAATGAAATTTTGACGAATCGAATAACGAACGTATTTACTTTCTTTCCGTTTTTCTATTCCCCTTCCTCAGTCTATTAATAACAAAACGGAATTTTCCAATGTATAAAATAAAAATTCCAATGGCTTTAGCTACTTTAACCTTCCCGACCACAATTTTTTATTTCGAAAAAGAAATTGTATTCGACTAGGTCTCAAAAACATAAGGATGTGGAAAACAAGAGAGGAATTAGATACAATGACACTGTAGACTAATTAGAAGGGATGTAGCGCAGCTTGGTAGCGCGTTTGTTTTGGGTACAAAATGTTGCGGGTTCAAATCCTGTCATCCCTACTTACTACTTCTCAGTAACGAGTGATTCATTGAAATTTATAATTTTGAATTTTCGCCATAGATTAACTATTTTTTTTCTAGTAAATATATATAAGCTGTATTAGAGTTACAAAAAGAATCTTTTTCTTTATTTTTATTACAGCCTTATCTTATCTATTCTGATAATAAAGTGCTCTTAGTTCAGTTCGGTAGAACGCGGGTCTCCAAAACCCGATGTCGTAGGTTCAAATCCTACAGAGCGTGATTCCATTCTTTCTAGATCCATTAGACCGAAAAAGCTTCATTAACTTAAACATGTTTTTTTTTTTAATTTAATGGTGAGGAAAATGCATATTTTTATTTTATTGATAAATGTAAAAATAAAAATGCTGGAGAAAACCCTCATAAAATGATTGGGCCAATAGTGTTCCAATCAGACAAGAAATGAAACTAGATACATGTGCGGCAGTTCAAAAATATGAGAATGCACTTGAAAAAAAATAGATTAATTAATTAAAGAAGGAATGTGCACTTTGTAAAGTTTTAAAAATTATGGTATGCACTTCAATAACAAGAGTGGTGTTCATACTTTTAGAAGTGCAAATCAATGGAAATGTATTGGTATCCACTTGTTTGAAAGGCATAACGATAGGTATGCACTTTTTGGACGTGTGTACCACTATATATATTGATCATTTTGAGGTACGGTAGAGTTGTGGTGTGTTATTCTGCTTTGCAAAAGGGCTGAAGGCTACAGTAAGGTCAATTTATTGTATTTCAACATTTTTTTTGGTTTAGTTAAAACATTATACAAAACTCTCGTAATCCTACCTGAGCGTCTGTGAGTCTGTGAGAGATTCACCGCGACTTTATTGAAGTTGGTTATCTGTTAGAGCTTCGTATAAGTTCGGTGTTCGCCAAAGCTCCGAAAAGTTTGGTAGAGCTCCGACGGGGGTGGCGACAAATAGATAGTGGTGGATGGTAGTAGTGCATGTTAAAGATGTGACATGTTGACTGATCTGTTGTACGGTTGTAGTTTTTAGAATAAGAAAATTGGAAATTTAATTTAAGGTAATATGGTGTGACCTATTGTACCATTTGATAGCATGGTGTTTTTTTATTGGGTTAACAAATAATTCTTTTTCCTCCTGCTTTTAGTGAACCGCCACATAAATGATGTTACAACTTTTCTAGGCTCATAATCAGTAACAAGTGCCAAGTGGTGTTAATGAGTATCATTAAAGATAAAACAAAATCTTAAGACATGGACTATTGCTTCAAGTATATGTGTTAATTCCTGGTTTAACACAAGTTTTCCTTTTTTAAGAAAGCAACCAATTGGGTAAATAAAGGAGACATGGACGTTCTATAAAACAAAAAAGACATGGATTTATAATTGCCAAGTTATTATGTATCTGTATGTTTTAAGTTGGTGTGTATCTTAAGTTTTAAGTGATGACATAATATCGGCATCCTCTAGGAGTCACGTGTGAACTGTTCATTCCGATGTATAAATTCACATAACAACTACATGAGTTGATACTTATTATTGCATGAAATTTTCCATCATGGCATTTTTTTAAACTTCTATAAGAACGCGACTCTTCGGTACATTACTAATACGAAAACTTGTAAAGAGGTCCATGTTTAAATTATTTATATAATTTTTTTGAAAAGTTTAGAATACCCTATATTGATATGAAAAAAGGGGGCCATAGGCTGTGCAAACCAACACCAACTTATCACCGATTACAACTCACAACCAAAAATTTATGTCATAGTAGTTTTTAAAAGCTAAATAGCAAAATTCTAAGCTATCTACAAAATGATCTATCCTAAAAAACATTCACAAATAGTTAATCACACTCAAAATAAATAAAGCCTCGTAACATCGCTTCGTCATTTGGCGAAGAACATGTCATCATTCACCTATCCGGTCTCGAATTTAGCCGGAATAAAACGATCATAGTAAATAGTTAAACATGGGTTCCAAGAATCTTGACGATAAACCGTTAGCGATTAGCTACCCATCTTAATCCCACGCCAATTCAATCGACTCTTGCATGCCATAGCAATCAAACCTCAGTCACCTCGTCGCCTATAAAGGATAAGCCAAACGCCTAGCACCAACCTTAACTATGTTGAAGTCTAAAAACCGTAAAACCATAAACGAGAGGCAACACCTAAGATCAGTCCAAATAAATTGTAACATGCACCTAACCCACTGTTAATCACATTTAACAGTAAGGAAGGCCCCGAAATATCGATTCATATTGCATGAGAACATGTCTTCATTCACCAATCCGATTCCTATTTTAGCCCGGAGAATACAGTCATAGTATTATATATTAAAATTAAGTTCCGAAAGTCAAGACATTTAAACCGATAGGAACTAGGCTCACATGTTAACGGTTAACCCACACCCCAACTCAACCAAAAGTCCAATCGGCTCATGCCATACCAATGGAACCTCAATCCTTCTGTCGCCTATTAGGAATAAGTCAAACTCTTAGCACCAATCTTAGCTAGACCAGAGTCTAAAAACCGGAACTCGAACAAAACTAGAACACAAAGCTAGAGAACCCGACAAATCCTAAAATGAACCATAACCGTACTTCTGTAATTTACAATTGAAAACCCCAAAACACGTAGGTGTGCTAAAAATATAAGCCGGAGCTTATAAATAAGTACACATACCGTCGGATTTGCGTATACGACAAAAGAGAATCATACCTTAGAAAAGACAAGACCATCCTAGCAATCTTGATTCACAATTTTCATTCCCCAATTTAGGCTAGCAAAGAACTTGGTCACGCCAAAAACCCAAACGACTAAATAGATGGAAATTTTAACTTAACTTGAAATTTTGAAAATTGAGTGATAATTCAGAGCGGAGAGATGGTGCTTATGCATAAACCTCTACATGAGAGACATAAAGAAGTATATTTTGAGACAAGAGAGTAGATACGTGTCTATGTTTGTGTGTGTGAGAGAAATGATGAAAATCTACGTACTATTGATACACAGTTAAAAAAAGCTTCGTGTTTAAAACACTTTTAAACATTAGTAGATATGCTACATGATACTAGTACATATGCTATATGATTATATTTTATTTTATTCTTTATTTTTGACTTTGAGAATATGGGTTATAATGAGATCCAATTTTTTTTTAACTTGTAGTTTTTTAGGGAAAAAAAAGGTTTAGTATAGGACTTTTTGGTAACAAAGTGTTAAAAATTGTTGTATTCGGTAAACTTGGCTTTTATATAAATTTTTGAAATAAATGGGATTAACAGAAGTTGGATAAAATATAATCTATAGTATATCATATATGGTATAGTTTTACCATTAATATGAATACGTAAAACAAATTGCATACGTAAAACAAGTTGGATAAATTTGTAATCAATTAATCATGAAGGGGACAAATCAAATCTCAACAACTTGGGACCATTTATTAATTACTTGAACATCGAGACAGTGATAGTTCCCCATTATTCTCTTAACGCTGATGACTCATCTCTTTATTTCACAAATTTCACAAATTTAATTAATTCATTTCAAGAAATTGTCAGAATAATAGGTTGTGCTCTAATATTGCTATCCTATCACTGTAGTGATCAGTATGAATAAATTAACTACAAAATAGAAACAATCGTCGTTGCTATTTCTGTTAGTAATATATATAACGGGTGAATAAATGATTACTACATAAAAACATATTTAATTTTCAAAAATTCGGATTTTTAAATCTTGTTTATCATTTAGTACATATAATATAGCATCACGTAGTATCAAAATTAAAAATTAAGAGTAAAAATAAGTATATACTACAAGAATTATGGTGTTTAGTGACGAACTTTTTGATGTTCTCACTAAATGTATCTATTTTTAGTAACGAAAAAAATACTAAACGTCACTGGTTAAAAAATAATCGAGATAGTGACGAGAAATCGATAAATTATATTCGTCACTAATTATCAGTATATTTAATTGCTAATTGTCGTAGAGATAAGTTTTTAATAGATGTTTGACGATTAAGCCATAATTGTTGCTGACCGGCCGCATATAATTTTATTGGTCTTGATGCACGGTTTTGCGTAGAAGATTAACTTACTCATCTTTTAATACAATAGTTTGTTTAATTTAATAAAAAATGAATAACATGAAATATAAATAACATATTTTATTATAATATTTTAAATTAAAATATTTGTTGTCACTATTGTACATTTGGACCAACACGCATGAGACGTGAGAGGAAAATATTTTATGCTCACTCCTTGTTATTTTAAATCACTTTTTCACATTGTTAATACCATTTTACACTATACTTAAAACATCGAGAATATTATTGTTTCTCACTCCTTCTCTATCTTCCACCGTATAAATCACCACAGCTCCATCGTATAAATCACCGCAGCTCCACTGTGTAAATCACCATAGCTCCACTGTAACAACCCAGATCCTAGCGGTGTCACACAGCCGACTAACACATGCCTTGACGCGTGCTAGACAAAGGCTTAAGAACTTATAACAGTAAAATAAATTATTTAAATTCTAATTCGATAAATTCAGATGAACTTTTCTTATTCTAAAGTATCTTGATAACAACTTAAAGGAAAATTCAAAACCCAATGTCAACTAAAACGCAGTTACATAACCAAACGATTGTCTTAAATCTCGAACTTGGTTTAAAAACCTTATTAGCAGCGGAAAATTAAAACAACTCCTACGAGTTTTGCCTGATTCCAAATGACTCAAATCCGACTCTAAATACTCGTGCATTACCTGACACATTTAAAGAGAGGAGTGAGCTAAACAAGCTCAATAATAAAGTCTCATGGCAATAAGAGGCAAACATATATGTTTCTCTTGTTTTATTTATCTTTCACAACAAAGCTAAACTTTTAGAAAATTTCCCAATGCATGATAATACAAAACTTTCTTTAATACGAATTTGTAAGAATCATCAAATAATAAATAACCAAAAATAATAATAATAATCGATTGGACTTCCCAACCTATTCGGTGGATTCAGACTTCCTGAAACCCATTTTAAAAAAATTATGTTCCCCATCTTTCTCTTCGGACTTCCCGAATAACTTTCTTTCTCTTCGGACTTCCCGAATAACTTTCTTTCTCTTCGGACTTCCCGAATAACTTTCTTTCTTTTCGGACTTCCCGAATAACTTTCTTTCTTTTCGGACTTCCCGAATAACTTTCTTTCTTTTCGGACTTCCCGAATAACTTTCTTTCTTTTCTTATATCTTATTTTCCCTTTTTATTTCTTTACTTGTAACAATCAAAATATACTTGTATCAATTAAAATAATAACTTTAAAACTTGTAAACATGTTTCAAAATGTGCATGGGACAAGACAAAACTACTCACCTGTCTTCGAACTGTAAATAACCCGAAATCAATTTGCTATAATCTGAGATACCATACAATATACTATAAGTAGTCTTGTTTTTTAACTTCATCGACTAAAGCCATAACTGCTATTTACATACTGCCATTGTAATTCATTATACAGAAGCTTTATATCTTATTAATTTGATTTCAATTAATCCTTTATATACTTGAGATAGGCAAACTGCAAGTATTTTAATATCTATGTTGGTTTCTTTCTTTACAACTCAAAGGACGCTCATGTGTAATTACTAAATCGAATAAAAGTACAATTCCTAAACCTGGCCATGGTATGCAATTGAACCGATTCGCCACCCAATTGTGAACTGCTAAACAAGGTTAAAACTTATTTAAAGCAATATCAACTATTACCAGTTAAAACTGCTATATGAATTTAGTTATAGCTTATCTACAAGATGGATTAACACTAAATAGTTAAAGCACTTAACAGTGACAATTATTAAGTCTTGCTATAAAAAAACTATCAGTTTACAACCAAACAAATATGTATTGATTTTCTACGTACTCTCAACTTCATACCCTGAATAATTACATAAGGATTTAATCCTTCAAAATACAAATCTGTACTACCCAACTACAAGTTTAAAGACATGGTTTCATTTTATTCTCTGTTTACTGTATATCAACGATTGAAATAGGAAGATAGTGGAATTACCTTGATGCAAGGAAAAATAAAGGAAAATACTCAGCTTCCTCTAGATTATAATTAACCTTTATTTCTATATGTATCTCCCCCTTAAAAGTTTCTCCTCTCACGTCTATATAGGGACAGTAATAATTAACAAAACTAAGTAACTGAAACGGTCTAATTTCTCTCTGCGGTTTTTATTTATTTATTTATTTATAAAGATTAAAGACGATTTTCAGTTTGTTTTTTTTTTTTTTTTTTTTTTTTTTTTTTTTTTTTTTTGCCTCTCCATTTAATCTTATACATAAATACATCTACAATTACCCCTTAACTGGGCCTCTAGTTTTACTTAATAATACACAACTCCTACTATTATCTAAAATAGCAACTGAAGTTCCCATAATAAAGAAATAATATAATAATATAATTACGGGTTCTGACATCCACCGCATAAATCACCGGAGGTACTCAAAGAAGATCACCAACCCTAATTTTCTCTCTCTAAAAGCTCAATCATATCTAATCGGTATTTAATTTAAACCCTAACTTAAAATCAAGTGAATTATTTCTTATATATTCGTAATCAAAGTTAATTATCTTTAATCGGTATGTAATTTAACTCGATCATCTTTAATCGTTGTATTTGATTTATGATAAGTTGGTTGTTTATTGGTGCTCATATATTCATAAATTTAGATTTTGAGCTCAAATTGTGGTTAATTACTTAGAATTTGGTTATTTGTAAAAGACGATATATCTTATGTATCACCGGTCTTTAGAATTATTATCTTCTGATGAAATTTGTTAAATTTTTGTTAGATTGAGCAGATTTTTAAGTCGCTTGTTGATGTTATGAGACTAGCGGAATTTGGTTGTTTATTGAGCAGATTTTTACTCAAATTAGGCTAATTATTTGATTTTATGTTTAATAAGTGGTTAGTCAAATATATTTGATCTTTAAGTCGCTTGTTGATGTTATGAGACTAGCAGAATATTGAGAGAGCCAAGAATCTATACATTGTCGGTCTCAACATATTGAATATTAGCTAGTTTTCATTGTTTTTTTTCTAAAGGAAAACTTGTATTTGATTTAGGAAGTTTATTATGATAAATAGTTCGACATGACAACATTAAATTGTGTTTGGGGTTGAGTAATATTTATTTCTTGTTATTTCTTGTATAAAATCTGAGTATATTATATTTGTACCATTTTAATAATTCAACTAAATGATTTGTTGTAGAGTTTGAAGGATGTTAGAATAGGCAGAAGCAACCTAATTACAATTATAAATCTGGATTTGTGTCATTCTAATATCATCGTGTTTTTTCATCTTTCTTAGGTATTGAATATGGTGTCTCCAACTGGCGTTACGAAGGTAAAACGAGAGAATTACAGGAAAATTGTGTCAAAAGCTAACAGTGTTGAAACCCTGACCAATAGTGGCATAGAGAAAGTTAACAAAACTATTGGAATATTCTTATAGATATTGGAAAATACACTAAAAATATTGCAAATATTATGATATTGTATGCTACATTCTTTAAATGTTTTCATGTCATGTATGAGAAGTACTTTCTCATGTAAAGAGTATGATATTGTATTGTGTTGGTTGTGACATGTATTATAGGACCTTCTAAATATAAAGACCCATGGAAGCCGGTGGATGCAAACTTCACCTTGAAATTCGGCGCTATCGAAGAAAATTTTGCAATGGGCGTTCGTGTATCTAGGCCTAAGAAAGTGTTCAATGCTCAAATTTCAAGAAACAATCTAGCTCAAGATGGTAAAGAGAACGTCCGACCTCCTACAATGAGAAGTAATCAAGGGACAGGTATGACCTTGATTCTTTTTATTTTTTGATAAGTATATTATAGAAAGTATATTACCCACTTTATATTACAATGCCGTTTGGTTTTTAGTTTCACATGCTCCCTTTTTTTGCTAAACTCTCCCCATCATCTGAACCATGTACCGTTTGGCTACCACCTTTAGAAGACTTGCCTTCAACTTTTGTTTGTTCTGTTTCAATCTCGACAATAACTCCAAAGTAATTGCACACTTTACACCTTTTTCCTTAAGCAGCATTTTTACGTGCTTAATAGGGGACACTGTAACGTTCTATACAATAAGTTCTTGATGTGTAGTAATAACATATTTTCTTATCATTGTTGATAATTTTTTCCTCATTTAACAGACTTAAACGTTGTCCACCATCATCATGTTCAGAACTTTAAAATGAATGTTCCTCTCTCCGGTCCTAAAAATGTTGTCCAGGTTCCAAGTTCAAGCAGTACTGGTCTAACTTAAGATGATAGTGAAATTGCTAGTGCTCATTTGATGAGAAGTAAACAAGTAGGTATTAGCATGGTCCTACATAATATTATTATCATATTTCAATGTCATCTTTCATTTGATGAGAAGTGCTAGTGCCAGTGCACCTCAACCTGATAGCTCATATGAATTAATGAACTAATGTCATGTTTTGATGTCATTTTTGATGAGTGATTTCCTCATTGAACAGAGTTGGGAGCCGTCCAACATCGTCCTGGTCAAAATTTTGAATGGAATGCTCCTCTCTCTAGTCAAAAGAAGTTGATTCAGGTTGCAAGTTCAAAAAGTGCTAGTGTACCTCAACCTGCTAGCCAAAAATCTAGAGCTCATATTAATTAATGAACTAATGTCATGTTTTGGTGTCATTTTTGATAAGTTTTATCCTCATTTAACAAAGTTAGAAGCTGTCCCACATCGCCATGTTCAAAATTCGGAAATGAATAATCCCCATTCTAAGCCTAGGAAGGTCGGTTTTCATTTCTTATAAGGCTTTGTAGATTTGCGTACAATGTGTTTACTCTTGAATTTCATTTTGTAGGAAGTGCAAGATCAGAATCACAGTGGAAACACATTTTGTGTTGTAACTGAAACGACAAAGAATGCTTCTCGTGTGCATGTCGAAGGTGAAAGTAAACTTTAATTTAACTAATTGTTTGAGCTTACACGGTTTTATTAAGTGTTAATATACATACATTGTGTTTTAGGCTCTTCAAAAGTGACTAACACTCAAATTTCTCCCATGTCGGAGGTCGGCGTTGGTGGTAAGACAAAAGACTCTTGTTCATAACTATTTTGTATTTCTAGCAATGATTTTTAGGTCTTTTCCCTCTATGTTATGATGTTAGATGTAAACTTCTTTTCTAGGCTCTTCTAAACCCAAAAAAATTCGTGGAAGGACCCAAGGTTATAAGTTAGCTAAAACAATACGACAGCCATTTGAGATCATATTTCCTCAACATGTTAATAGACCAGTGGGTGAGCACTCCAATAAGTTTACCACTGAAGTTGGTGTTCTAGTTCAACAATTTGCACCGTTGCAAGCAGAATCGTGGAGTGTCGTTAGTCAAGAGATAAAGGATTCCATAATGGACCGTCTCCGCGTAAGTAGTTGCTATATATGTTCCCCATTATGTTGCTCCAAAAAATGTTTTAGGTTTCTAACCTCCACCATCTACAAATACTACTATGGTTCTATTATGTAATGTAGTAACTTCATGGGAGTTAGATATAAATAGTAAGTAAAACGAATTAACTTGAATAATAATTGGAAATGGCATGCAAGAATTACATACTTTGTACTGTTTAATTCTCAACATGACTTGACTAGCATGTTTACCAGGAAAACTTTCTATTTGGTCATGAGGATGACATTATTGCATCGGTGAACTGTACAATGGCAAGAAGATATTATATCTGGCGCTATAGTATACATGACGAGTTCTTGAAGTATCGCAGTTTAGCAGCAGCCCTTTCAAATTCACCACCTATGGACTTAGACTTTAAAGAGCGGAAGTATCTTTGCAATTTGTTCATCACCCCAAAGTTCAAGATATCTTTCGAATTTTTTTTTCTTACTCCATTAATTTTTTTTCTCTCCACTTTTTAAGAATCTATTTTCCTCTCTGGCTAAAAGTGAACGAAACAAAAAGAATATAGCAAAGTTGAGATCAGTGCATGTAGCCAGAACAAAAGCATATTAAAAGATCATATATGATAAGCTACTATTTGTGAGCCATTTAGAAAGTTCAGTGTTTGGTGATTTTGCAGATAGAAAACAATTATATCATATTTAAGTGTATCAGATTTCCAGTGATTATACAATTTCATGCTATCGAGCTAACAACTAAGCGATAAAAATGAATTGTGTAAATATAAAATCTGAACAAGTAAGACTAAGCAAAATGAAAACATGTCGTGATTATCATGAAAGAGATCTTTGGATTTTCTCTTTTAACATCTAGTGTTTGGAAGCCAAAAGACATGTGATTAGTCTTTCTTTTATTTTAGTAGCATCTGTTTAGTATCGTCTTGGTTCTCTACATTTAGTGATTGTTAATTTGGTCATTTAATATGAAAAGTACTTTCATACTCCGGAATATTTGTAAAAGAAATCCCTAGGTTTTAATGAATTTTAAAAGTGTGAAATATTACAAATTTAGCAGATATGCCATCTCTCTCTCTCTCTAAATGTTATTAGTTTTATAATCAATTTTTTTTTACTTTTATATCAGAGCCATTTTCTGTTACTTCTTTACTCTTTTCTTCATTTCGCAAACATTGAATTAAAGTTTTTTTTATAGCGAAATACCATAACTCAGGAAGATCTCGAATTTACAGAGCTTTATGAAACCACTCACCGAAGAAGGTCTGATAAATCTTGGGTGGACGAAAATGCTAAAGAATTTCATGTAAGGTTGTCTATTGTTTTGTCTATCTCATGTCAGTTAATTAATGATCATCCAATTGCATGACAACTTACCAATGGTGTTTATTGTAGGAGAGCATGAAAGAAAATAAGATGAAGGCGGAGCTAGAGGAAAAAACCCTCACAAACGAACAACTGTCTGTGTTGACTTATGGAAGCAAAGGTGGCTTTCGGTGAGTAAACGTTTTTGTTTGGCAGAATCAACTTAACTAGCAAGGAGGTGGTCGTGGGTGATGAAAGTGATTGAAGAATCTTTGTCAATAGCAGGAGAAAACTGAACAACCTGTGAATCGATAGTGAAATTACTTTCGGTTATCTCTAGTGTACAGTTTGTAGGTGACTTTTTAAACTTGTAATAATCTGGATTTCGATATTTCCTATTTTGACAAATTTGTTTCCGGGAAGTCGTTGAAATTCATAACTGAAAATATTGATTAAAATTGGTGAAATTTATTGGATTAATAGTAATTGTTGACTCATTGGCATTATTGATATGTAAGATTAGATTTTGTCAAACCTGTCAAATAAAATACACGTTAATATATTGTGAAATAAATGGTTCATCCTTGAATATTTAACTTTCTCTCTCTATGACGATATAGTTCCCAATGGCGATATGACGGTTCTTTTCTAGGGTTTCGTCTCCCTCCCTCTCCCTCTCTCTCTTAGCTAATAGAACTACAGATCCTTTGATAATTTTCTCCCCTCTTTCTTTTGATATTACTCTCTAAGACAATAACCTCTATAAATCTAGTAGATGGAATCTAACAAGGAAACCAGTGTAGATGCATCCAAAGGGGACAAAGCTTCTAAGCCAATATCATATGTGGCGGCTCTTACAGGTAACACATCTACAAATGAAAATTTGTTATGTAACAAGCTAGATCTAGAATCCATAGAGATCAATGATATTCTATTGCCTCTGCGCCAGGCACATGTTAAAAACTCCAAACCTGCTGTGATTTTTTCCTCTTTAGAAATTCAAAGAGCTGAAGCTCCCCTTCAACATGCTATTATTGCTAAATTTAGTAGGGGTAGACCTAAGATGGAAAATGTTAGAGATACTATACTGAATAGCTGGGGTCTTACTGAAATGCCTATAATAGGACTTATGGATAATAGACATATCTTTATAAAATTGAGAAATGTTGGGGATTTTAATAAAGTATGGACTAGAACTAACCATGAAATTGAGGGGGCTTTATTTAGACTGTTTAAATGGTCAAGTGACTTTTCTTTTAAAACAGAATCTGCTATTGCACATGTGTGGCTTAGGCTACCTCAGTTACCTATGAATTTTTGCTATTTATCTTACCTAAAAGCTATTGTTCACGCTCTGGGATATAAATTTTTAGATGCTGACCTGGCTACTCTCACTCATGCTAGACCTATGTATGCTAGGGTTTGTGTGGAGATGGATTTACTTAAGAATAGAGAGGATCTGGTATGGATAGGAACTTCCACTAATAATGAAGAAGGTTTTTGGCAAAGAATTGAATATGATAATTTTCCCAAATACTGCACCAATTGTTTTTTACAGGGGCATGATTTCAAAAGTTGCAAAAAGGCTTCTATTAACACCACTGATACAGGAGCTCAACCTAATTTTACTGGAAAACATACTGTTGGGCCTAGTAATAATGTTGCTAGTGAACTTATTGGGGATAAGGGTGTTTTTGGTAAACCAATAGCTAGTAAAATTAACTTTTACAATAAAAAAGATGATAAAATATGGATCCCTAAACCCCCTGAGGATAACAATAAGAATATAGATATGGAAAGACTTAGAAAGGGCAAGGGTATTGCTAATGAATCCCCTGTTCTAGAATTGGCAAAGGTGACTTTAAATGGCACTTCTGATAAGGTGATTTACTTACCAAGTGGCACTTTTCCTGAGAAACTTGATGAAGAGATCTTTAACAACACACCTCAACCTTTGGTGGAGGACTCGCAGTTGAGTAACCCCAAAGTTAAGGAGAATGATACTGCTGTTCCTTTTACTGTGGAGGATGACTCACCTTTTGTGAGTAACCACATGGAAAAAGAGGCTGGCAAGTCAACCTCCAATATCTTGGAGGACTCTCTTGCTGTGAGTAACCCCAAGGTTACTGAACTTGACAAAACAGCTAGCAATATGGGTGTTTTTGACAAGGAAAATCAGAGAGTAGGAGAGGGCTCACTTAATGTGAGCAACACTACCTCTGACCAATCCAATACTAATGAAAAATCTGGTAATGAGGAGTTTCTTTTCACACTTACCAAACATGCTAAGAAAAAGGCTACTCAAAAAGCAAAAAGGGCTCTTTTGGCTCAGCAAAAGCAGAGGGATTTGGAGGATACCTCCTCAGTTTATGAGGATGAGATTAACATCCATCACTCCAGTGAACATTTCTTGAAAGCAATGAACATTGATTCTAGTGTTCACTATGATTTTGATAGGCCTGTAATAGGCAAACATGGTTTTAAACAGGACAAAAGGGTCGGCAATCCTCCTAAAAGGTATTCTCCTTCTGGTATAGGTACCAAGAAGGTCTCTTCTCTCTCTTCCAATGTATAATTACATGGTATGGAATATTAGAGGAATTGCTAATGCCATTTCTCAAGCTCAGTTATTTAGATATGTTAAGAGATATAAGTTAAATTTTGTGGCCATTTTGGAACCTATGATCAGTTTTAATAAAAGTACTGCTATTATTAGGAAGCTTGGTATGAATGCTGCTATCTCTAATGAAAAAGAAGGTGGTAAAATTTGGTTCATTTATGATACTAACATCTTTATAGATATAGTTGGTATGACCTCACAATCCCTTACTTTGAAATTTAGGAATGGTAGGGATTTTGTTTTAACACTGGTTTATGCTAAATGTGATTATATTTCTAGGAGAATACTTTGGAATGATCTCACTGCCATTAACACTAATAATTTTGCTTGGCAAGTGGTGGGTGATTTTAATACTATCTGTTTGGATACTGAAAAGTTAGGTGGTAGACCTAGAACCTCTAAGGATAAAGAGGATTTTAGAGATTTCATTTCTCTTAATAATTTATTTACTATGCCACAGGATGGCTCTTCTTTTACTTGGTCTAAACAGATGAAGGGTAGGGTTCAGTTTGAACAGCTTGACAGGGCCCTCATCAATACTATGTGGGATAGTAATTTCCCCACTACAAAGCTTACAGCTACAGAAAGAACTGTGTCTGATCATTCTCCCCTTATTTTTTCCACTGCTAATGTCCCTAATTTTGGTCCCACTTGTTTTAAGTTTCAAAGAATGTGGGTCAAGCATGATAACTTCTTTAATATAGTTCGTAGTAATTGGAATTCTTTTTGTCATCTTCATGGTATTGCCTCCTTTGCCTATAAGATTAAAAGACTTAAGTTTTTTCTTAAAAGGTGGAACATGAATGAATTTGGTAATGTTTTTAGCAAACTGGCAATAGCTCAGGATAAGCTTGTCTTTGCTGAGGACCAGTTAGTATCATTAGGAGACTCTTTTATCTTACATTATAATAAAGCTCTTAAGGAGTATAATGAGGCCATGTTACATGAGGAGATTTTTGTTAAGCAAAAAGCTAGGATTAGATGGCTCAAAGAAGGTGATAGGAACACCAAATTTTTTCACAGCATGCTGAAAAATAAGAGATCAAAGTGCAACATCACTTGCATTCAGAAAGCTGATGGCTCTCTTCTTAATAATTTTGAGGATATACAAAAAGAAGCTGAGAATTTTTTCAAAGCCCAATTTACTGATAATGGCACCTTTTGTGACCCTGCTCATTTGGATTGCATACCTTCTTTGGTTACTATTTCTGATAATAATATGCTTAAAAGGTTACCTACTATGGATGAGATTAAATTAGCTACTTTTACCATTCCCATTGACTCTGCTCTAGGACCTGATGGTTTTTCTTCTAGTTTTTTTGTGGACTGTTGGGATATTATTAAGGAGGATTTAATTTTGGCTATACATGATATATTTACAGGGGGAGCTTTCCCTAATGCTGTTATTTCTGCCATGCTTGTTCTTATTCCTAAAGTCAAAGACCCTTTGGATTTTTCTCAATTCAGACCCATTAGTCTCTGTCAAGTGATTTATAAAATTATTTCTAAAATTACCACTGCCAGGTTGGCTACAATTCTTCCCAGAATAATCTCCCCCCAACAAAGTGGTTTTGTTGAGGGTAGGTCTATTTCTGATGCAATCTTACTTTCTCAAGAGCTTCTTAAGCATATTGATGAAAGTGTGAGAGGAGGAAATGTAGTTTTTAAACTGGACATGGCTAAAGCTTTTGACAGGATAAATTGGGGGTTTTTGGGAAAAGTACTTAGTGCTTTTGGTTTTCATGATGATTGGATTGAGTTTATTCTTAATTGTGTTACTCATGCTAGATATTCTATCTGCCTTAATGGTGTTACTTCTGGGTTTTTCTCCTCTAGTAGAGGTTTAAAGCAAGGAGATCCCTTATCACCCCTTCTTTTCATTATTGCTGAGGAGGTTCTAAGTAGAGGTTTAAATAATCTTATTGGTACTAATAAGCTTATACCCTATAAAACCTTTAATAATGCTGCCCCTGTCTCACACATCCTTTTTGCTGATGATGTTCTTATTTTTGCTAATGGGTGCAAGAAAAATCTTAATATTCTTATGAATTTTATTAATGCTTATGAGCTTGCTTCTGGTCAACTCCTTAATAAGAGTAAGAGTGTTTTTCTTACTCATAGGAATACTCTGCATAGTAGGAAGAATATTATTGCTACTGTTACTGGTTTCAATGAGGGTTCTTTCCCTACTAACTACTTAGGGATTCCTTTACACTATGCTAAATTAACTGCTACTATGTATGAACCTTTAATTGAGAAAATTTGTAAAAAAGCTGCATGTTGGAAAAGTGGGTTATTATCTCCTGGGGCTAAGGTTACTTTAATTAAACATGTGCTGTCCTCTATTCCTATGCATTTACTGGCTGTTCTTCAACCTCCCCAACTTGTCATTGACAAAATTGAAAGAGCTTTTGCTAATTTTTTTTGGGGGGAGCATGAGGGTATAAATAAGCATCACTGGCTCAAATGGTCTAAATTAGCTTGCCCTGTAGCTGAAGGGGGTTTAGGCATTAAGAGTTTGAATGACACCATGAAAGCACTGCATAGCAAGATGAGCTGGAGGTTAATTGATACTATTACACCTTGGACAACCTTCTTGTTTCAAAAATATTTTATTAATTCTGCTAATTGGGGTAACCCTGTGGTACATCCCTCACATTCCACTGCTTGGAAGATTTTTAGCTCAAACTTTAAAGTTTTAATGGCAAACAGCAGATGGAATTTAAAAGATGGTGCTATTAGTTTTTGGTTTGAGAACTGGATGGGGGAGGGCCCTCTTTTTAATAATTTTACTGTCATTTACCCTCATGTCCTTCTTAATCAGGTTTATAAAGCAGGTGGGTGGGACTATGACCTACTTCACACTATGGGGGGTGATGACCTTATTGCTAAGGTGTCTAAATTTGTTTTCCTTTTCACAAAGGGAGATGACACTAGATACTGGCCTAATACTCTTAATGGTGTTTTCACTACTAAAAATGCTTTTGATTTTTTCAGAACCAAAAAAGATATTCTCCCTATGGCTAAACATATTTGGAACCAGACTTTACCTTCCAAAATCAGCATATTTTTCTGGAAACTTTGGTGTAATGCTATTAAACTGGATGAGGATGTTAAAAAATATGGCATTATCATTGCTACTAAATGTTGCTGTTGTTTTTCTCATTCTACAGATTCCATTGCACATCTCATGAGCCATAGTGATATTGCTTTTGAGGTCTGGAACCATTTTGCCAAAAATTTTGGCTACCCTAAGTATGTGAAAGGTATGTGGAAAATTTTTGTGGTAAACTGGTGTAATAGCTGTGACAATACACAGGTTGGTTTGCTGGCTGCATTAGTACCTTTCTTAATAAGCTGGGAAATTTGGCTTAGCAAAAACAGCTACAGGTTTGATAATGAAAATATGAGCTCTGATAAGATCATTAATAAGGTTAACAAGTGGTTAAGGGAACTTAACATGCTCATCAAACCTAAATCCCCCACTGTCAATTTTCAAGCTCTGACTATTAATGCTTTACATGTTAATAATATCAGCTGTAGAATGAAGAGACCAAAGCTGGTCTCTTGGCTTTGCCCCCCCTCAGGCAAGCTTAAACTTAGCTGTGATGGTTCTGCATATGGCAATCCTGGTCCTAGTGGTTGTGGAGGTATTTTGAGAAATGATAAAGGCATTATGCTCTTTGCTTTCTCTTATAACTTAGGCAATCACACTAACAATTTTGCAGAGCTCATGGCCTTGAGAAATGGACTGTTCATTTGCTACAGTTTGGGCTACTTTAATGTTCTTATTGAAACTGACTCTGATATAATGGTTAATTGGTGGAAAAAAAATACATCTCCTGGCCCCAAATTTGATTACATTTGGCATGATATTTTATCACTAATGAGTTTTGTTGGCATCAATATTTGTCATGTATACAGAGAACAAAATCAAGTGGCAGATAGCCTTGCAAAAAAAGGCGCTCAAGGGCAGAATGAGACCTTTCTTTCCCCTAGAGAACTTTCAAAGGACACATATGCAGTCTATTGGCTGGACCAGAAGCAAACACCTTGCCTCAGAGGGGGTGTTTTTGTCTACTAATATTGAGCTAATGATGCATTTGCTGAAGCTAATGAATTGCTTTTTGCCCCTTTACTAAGATTTCGGATTCTTAGTTTCCTTTACTGCTAATGATGAATTTTTTCTGAAGCTTTTGCATATTAACCCCCTTTCTTTGGGGTCTTTACTAGTTACTAGCTTAAAAAGCTTGATCACCTATCTACTTTCGGAAGTCTACAGTTGAAGCATTGAAGCATTGAAGACACATTTTCTTTTTTTGTTTTGATGGAAGGATTTAGCTTTTGTTATAGCTTTTGGGCAGTTTTCTCTTTATGAAAGGCTTTAGCCTTTGTTTTCTTTACTGACTGGCACTCTTATTGATCTTACTTTTGAGTTTTTACTGGAATAATCCCCTTGCGTTTCCTCTGTTTTGGTAAATGTGCATACCAACCGGGTTGGTGATTTGAGAAGTGTCGCAAGACACCTCTGCTTTGGCAAGTTTAAATCTTGACGAACCTCTCATATCGGCATTCATTTTGTTTACTAAACATGATAAGAGGTGAGGGTTGCATTAGGAAAGTTACTCAAAATAAAGTTTCGATAAAAGGTTTTGCTTTCTCAGGTTTTATTTGTAATTTCTTTGCCTGGTTAATGGTTTTCTCTTGTAAGACATTTTCAGTTTCTAATATAAATTGGTCCAGTGTTTATAAAAAAAAAAAGCGAATATTTTTTTAGCAACTTTCTGGTCATCATAGTTTTCGATTGTAGTGACAAACCCGACGAATTCTCTCGTCACTAAAGTTATACATTCAGTGACGAACTTTCTTGTCACTAAAGATAACATCAATGACGAACTATTTTTATGTCACAATTTATCTTTTAGTGTCAGATCTGTAGTGACGACCTAGTGACGATGACGTATCATCACTATCGAAGTCTGTTGTGACGAAATGGGGTCTTTAATGACGAAATCCTTCGTCACTATACACCTTAATTCTTGTAGTGACGTAGTATCATATAGCATTTGTACTAAACATTAAAATAAATTTATGATATGTATTTTTTTCATAATTAATTAAGTAAAATAATATGTAGCTTTTCATCATTTTTCCGTAATATAACCATACTCAGTATAAGGACAGAATAAAACAAGTGCATACGTTATTTTTTGAATTTTTTGGGTAGAATTCTCAAAGGTTGCTGAAACAATATTACGCTCCACGTTATAGTATGCAATCCTGGGTTGAACTTATTATATGTTGAAATAATATTATACCCCGACAAATTAAACAACAAAGTAGTAAGTTTCTCTATTGATCGTCAAAAGGATTTCATATTCACATGCCAACATCTAATTTTGACATAGCTTGGTTTTCCTTTAAATATACACCCGAGTAAACAATTCCTCGATCATAATCATCAAGAACGAAGCATTATTAACTTGTACATGTTTCTATAATTCTACTTTTCACTTGGATGGAGAACCGAGAAAACTACACCTTACCAAGGATTAGGGTACACCATATAGAAACAACCCACCATACTTATATACTTATGAGTTATAAGCTCATTTCGTATTTTACATTTTAATTATTTGTAAGATGTTTCTACGTAATTACAATGTAACATCTTGGAAGTAAGGAAAACCAAGCTTAGGGCGATAACTACACCTGCTTCTTTTCGATCTCTAATGGGTTTAACACGTGCATTCCATCAATGCCATTGAAACAATCGATATTGAAATCTTGAATTCCAAAATCCTCGCAATCCAATAGCCAAGCACAATCTTCATCCCATGATGAAATCCTGCTATTGTCGCAAAATATCTTACCAGAAACAGGAACCTCCGACTGTGAATCAAAAGAGGATGCGCTATATTCATCCCCCAATAGCCAACTCATCAATAGGTCATTTTCCCCACTACTAAGGATATTATTTAAATCCTCGCTTGAAGTACAATTCTCAGTTGGAGAGTATGATGAGTTTTGCTCTAAAGTTGCGATTTCATTTTCTTCAAGTGTTTGGCTGTTGATGGATTTAATTGAGTTATTTTCCTGACTTGCTGGTTCATTTGACTTACTTTCTTTGTTAATCACGGGCTCGTGTGTGACAGGGTCGATTCCCAATTTTAGAAGCTTCTTTTTGATGTGGGTGTTCCAGTGATTTTTAATCTCATTATCGGTCCTCCCTGGTAACCTTGCAGCAATCTTAGACCACCTAATTGATGAATTGAATTTAGGTCTTATGAAGTAAAAATATACTATAAAATGTATGAGGCGTGATTGACATTAAGTTCGCAATTTTTGTGTAAAAAATATAAAATGACATAGTCTCCTAAAAGATCATAAAATATCATCTAACTTTTAAAGAAGTATATGTGACTTCTTTATCGATAGCACATTTCCAGAATAATGTTTTGTAGAGAAAATAGAACTGACAAGATAATGAGTAACAACCATGAATGGGGCAGCAAATTTTATTGAGCAAGTGCAAGAGTTAGCTATTTGAAAAAAAAATATATCAATACAAATATGTTTAGTGATGCATCGTTGTCATTTTTTAACTGAAAAGCATTTGAAAATTCATAATTGCTTGTGGATTAGAATTCAACCCTTGAGACTTAAGCCAAGAAAACCCCCGATTTAAATTGGTTAAACAATCCTATTATTGATAGCGCCACCTCAACTATCGTGTTCCTTTTAAATCAACAAATCAAAAGGCTTAAGAAGAAGCTGTTGACAATAATTATTAATATTCTACATTTACCTCTCTTGTCCTATTCTACTAACTCCATCATTAGTGATAGATAGATAGTATATACTATATACTAAAATATGATTCAAATTGCGGTTATGGTGCAGCATATAGAAAGAAAGTAATATATTTTAATTATTAATTATATTTTTGTGAAGACTCACTCAAGAAGATGTGTCTTTTTTATTTGATGTATAAAGCAACAGTGAACCTATATTTTTCCACATAAAACAATGATACTACCTTTTGCAAAAAATTGTTGTATGAAAGGCACTTTTTTGTATTTACCGCCAACTTTACATGTTATTAGATTTAGAAAAGTGAATAATCGAACATACCATTAAGAACCCACAATAAACATACTAGTTAACAATGAACATGAAAATTTCATACTAGGTACATGAAATATAACAGTTCAATTATTGAATAAAATATTATAAAATTGCATGTCGCATATGCACTCATTTCAGAAATATCACGCTCCTGGAAAAATAATTGAAAAGCAGAATTCACGAGTTTTCCTAGCTAGAATGTGTGTTGGTGTTTTCTAGCTTGGACAGATGGAATAATAATGTCGAAAACACAATTTTCACGTGAAGAAAATAATTAATAATGTTATTACACGAACGGTCTACTAAATTCTCACCAAAAACCATGGACACTATCAGACTACTGATCCTCTCACAATACAAAACCATAAATTAATATCTGGTATGGTTAATAAGTTCCGCGAAGATCATTCTAGCTCTTCATTTCTTATTCAAAGATCATACCATTTCACAACAGAAATTGCAACAAGACAGCAAGTCAGCAATAAACAAACTTTTAACCATTTAGTAACAGTTTTACCAAATTATTTACAATACTATTTACCTACTCATTCAGTACAAAAGAGCAGACCAGACAGGAATAGCGAGTTAGCGACATAATTTTAACTCACAGTATGGTAAGATGAAGGTGACGGTTTTAAGCATACCAACATATTTAGCCTTCCCAGGCTTCTTTAGACCATAATCTGAATCATTTTTTAGTAATTGGAATTTATCCTTTCATGTACTAGTTTTAGCAATTCTTATTTGTAGAAAAGAAATATTTCGGAAGAAAAAGTTCAGACACTAAATGGCATGTTTCTTGTAGAGAGGGGCTTAACTAAATTCACTTGAAGGAAAAAAATACTACAAACCTATTGCCAAGACGAGCATGAAGATCAATAACCAATTGTTCCTCTGCCTCGTTTAGTAGGCCCCTTTTAAGGTCGGGTCGGAGATAGTTTGTCCACCTCAGGCGACAACTTTTACCACATCGACGAAGTCCAGCAAGTTTGGGAACCGCACGCCAACAACATTGTCCGTTTGTGAGTATAAAGCTTATTAACTTCTTGTCCTCTTCCGTTGTCCACGGCCCCTTCTTCACTCCTAGCTTGTCACAACACGGTTGTCTACCCATAAATAATCTATCTAAGGATATATAAATGTGTATACACTCTTAAGTTAGTATTGTGATGATTTCAAAAACTTACTCCACCTCAACAACCTTTATATAGCACCAATGTTTGTGCAAGGCAGCTCCCCACCTTTTCTTTTTTATAATAATTATCTACACTCCCTTTGTGTGTATGAGACATGAGTCCATGGACCACAGATTGTGATGTAATGAATGAGACTTTTGAACTGCGATCCTTTATGTTGATGATAATTAAAGACATTCTTTCCTTTTTATTATTATTTCTCAAGGACTCGTCTTTATATATAAATCGTATTAACTGACTCTGGTGTGGAATTTAAGGAATAATTTGTTCCTCTTACAATCATTTACAATACTAGCTACCCAAATCATTATAACACTATTCACCTTGATTTGTCATTTATCTTAAAATTTCTTAACAAACTCAATTTACTCGCAAAATATAACAACGTATAAGAGTTGGGATGTTCAAATATAAGTTTTCAAATCATATACGGGACAATAATTAATGTGGTTTACATATCACTCATAGGGCCTAAGTATCATCATCCTAGATCACTTCAAGACTAAGGTTTATTAACAAGGGCAATTTGAGCTGTTCAAGTAAAAGGCTACAATAAGAGGTTGCAATATATTTTGAATAGAAAATATTTCTTAACCAATCGTATCAAAAATTTCTACTTCTAGCGGTTTCATCGTAAAATTCTGACTCATTTAAACATTTTCTTGCTTAGTACAATTTCTTTTATTTGTATCTTTTTCCATATCCTTACCTTATTAGTCCAATGAAGAATTTTGACTTCAAATGTGGTGACATAGTGAATGATGACTGATGAGGTACCAAAAAGACAAAACTCAAAGAATGCCCACTGTGTCCCTCAACTCGTATAGAATAGAGAAGAAAAAAAAAAAAAAAAAACTCTTACTTAATCTTTGCGTCACACATTGCGTCACAATTAAAATTACGTGTCCATAAAATAGTGGCAACTGGTAAGTGAGCTCTCATACTAAACACATTATTTTTTATTATTATTATTATTATTATTATTATATAAATTGGTATATAATCCACTACTATGTTAATAATATTGCATACAAAATATAAATCGTATATATAAATCGTATTAACTGACTCTGGTAACGACATTATTGCATACAAAATCTAAAAAAAAATCCATAGTGCAATGGGAATAAATAGCTTTTCAGACTTCATATGTCCTTCTAACACTTCAAAAAACATGTTAAAATTTTTTCACGTATTTGTGGTAGGAATTGAAAATTTTATTTTTGTTTAAGAGCTAAAATTTATAACTTAAATAAACTCCACCGTCAGCGAGGAGGTGTTTTTGAAAACTTTATAACCATATTGTCTCCATTGGTAACAATTATCTCCATCACCAACACCTTATATGAGACTGTCTATAATTCAAAAATATTATAGTTGTCTCATACATTTATAAAAAAATTAGTTAGATTGGATGAGACGAGACCTCTATGGGGTGTCTTAAATATTGCGTTACTATCATTATCAAACTTGTAAAGAGTTTTCTTTATGTAGCGATTCTATGATATCACATATCCATCAAATGTGTTAGTGTAGTGATTTTCATATCAAGTCCTACATAGTTTACACTTAATTCTTCATTTCAAAGTGTCGTGACAACATTTCTTAGCCGAGTTGATGTTATCTTTATTACTGATAATGATCGTATCATATACGTAGAGACACACTACCATATATGTTTTTTTTGCAGCAAGCAGTGTCACATTATTTCATTTTACATCAACGCACATTTGTCATATTCATTTGCATATAAACTATTTGACTAAGTCGTGAAGGCTATGCTCGATGGATATACGCTTCAGGAAGACTGATTGAGCATAGTGTCAAAACAATCATAACTTCTAATTTGTTTGGTTGTAGTAGTTATAGACTACATTTCTTCTTTATAATTCTTTATAATTTAGTGATGACCATGGACGGGTCTAGTATGTGTTGGCACATGTCCCCACCACCATTTTTTTAAATCATGAAATTATTAGAATACCCCTATAGGGGTGTTTTATTATATTTATATACATTTGTTTCAAGTTTGTAATACATATTTATATACACTCATATTGTTATATTTATAAAATATTAGGTAAAATCTTGGGTGGGCCCGGCATAATATTAAAAACAATACTGTTGTAAATATTGGATAGTCCATTAGTTTAAGAGTTACATATCATTTAGTATGAGCATTTGCTCATTTGTATGTTACAACCTTTGAGTTTCTTATCATTAACATTTAGCTTGTAACCTCCAAACCTCTAGCCTATATAAAGAGTTTATGGGTATGGAGTTTGGTACACCAACAACACACTTGAATACATATGTTTTGGCCCTCATTATCTCTCTTTCTCTTACATATATTATTGAGCTAATTTGGCGTAAAACACGTTATCGGCACTTTGCTTCACGACGGAATAGAGAAATAGATAGATAGTTTCATTAGAAGTGAGTATACGGATCTATTTCTTCTTCGAAGAGTTAGGAAGAGGTTTTATTGGGTTGTTAGATTACATATCGATCATCCTTTCGCATTTCCGAATTAAGGTACATATATTTCTACTTGTAATAAAACATAGAAATTGCATGATTAATCAATAATAAAACCGGAAATCTCAAGTTTAGGATGTATATCACATGATATATGGTTTATTTTGATAAACAATGGCTATTATAACCCATGTATATCACTTATAAAACAAGTTAAAACTTGTATGTGAATCTGTCCGACCAAAACTGTCACTTTTAGAACACTGCAGGACCATTCTGAAATTTTCTGAAACTGTAATACTTCGTTGTAACTCTCTGTAAACTATAGGACCAGAGCTGTAATTACATTTAAAATGCATATAGTTTCCTGTATTTACACTCTTAGTCCCTGAAGTTACTCCCTATACACAGAATAGTATATATGTATGAGTTTACCCATTGTTTAGTCCGAAAATACTTATTTACATGCAAATGATGTAAAATTTAATTGCTACAACTTCTAAAATTTATAGAAATCTTGTAGAAAATACCTCTTGCATGATAGTATTAATTGCTTGTGTGTCATTAACTAAATTTAGCCTCTTATCATGCCACAATTTATTGCCTACGAATTGATATAACATATGCGATGTATTAATTACACATAGAAAATGGCAAAAGTCACATTTTAGTGTTGGATTTAATAATAACTCATGTGCTTTAATATTACTACTCCATGTTAGGACTAGTTTACATGAGTATGGCATGCCCTTTTATACTATGATATTGTTAAGGTGCAAATATATGTGAGCTTAAATTTTTTTTTGTGAAAAATTTGCGAAACCGGTATATATTCACATTTAAGTTGGATTAATTATGAATCTTCCCTAAATAGGCTCACCTATTTGGATACGATGTCTAGGAAAGATAAAGGCGGAAGTCGCTCTCCTAATGAGGTCGGTTTTTAAGAGGCATTCGTGCCCACCCCCCTCACCGTCTTTCCTGGTCGTGTCCGAATAGAGCTACCGAAAGGGGTTGAGTAAATAATAAGTTCCCCGAATGTGTCTATATAGGTGTATTTTCGCTGAATTGGTGTCTCAGTATCGGCCCGTAGTTCGATTAAAGAGAACCTATTCAATTGAAAGCAAAACTAGTATTTTTCGAACCTGTCGATTCGAAACAAGTTTGTGCTTAGGCAAACCATAAACATATAAACCTGTTGATTTATATGATAACTAATTCCAATATTTTTCTCCCGTTATAGAAAAATGTCAATCAAACTTGACTTTCCGATCCTCGATGCCGCTGGCAAGAACTATTTGGACTGGACTCAAGATATCCAGAACCATCTAGATGCCCAAGGCTTGTTGGACGTCATCTACGCTGAGGATGAACGTGAAGTGGAAGTGTCGCGTGAAATGAATGCGAGGGCGATGATTCTGTTCCGCCGCCACTTATCAGATGCAATGAAGTCTGAGTTCATAGCGATCACCTCACCGAAGATGTTGTGGGACTCTCTCAGAGAGCGCTTCGACCACCAAAAGACCATATGGCTTCCTGAAGCCCGCCATGATTGGCTGAATCTGCGATTTCAGGACTTCGAGAGCGTTACGAAATATAATGCTGAAGTATGCAGGATTCGTGCTCTTCTCCAGTATTGTGGTGAAACATTAACCGACAATGACTTGCTGGAGAAAACCTACACCACATTTCCTACCTCTGACAACTTGCTCCAAAAGCAATATCGTCAGTCTAAGTATACCAAGTTCCCTGAGCTCATCACCCAGCTGTTATTGGACGAGAAAAATAGCCTCGTTTTAATGAGGAACAACAATTCTCGTCCTGCTGGGACAAAGGCTATTCCAAGGCCTGATGCTTATACTGTTCGTGGACCACCTCCACGATATGGGAACCGAGACAAGGGCCAGTCGTCCCGTCAGCCAAGGAATCATGGGGAGCGTAATGCTCGCCCAGCCAAGCGAGGTTTGGATAAACGTCCGAACCGAAGACCTTTGGCTCCTAGGCAGTCTCGTGGTAGGAAAAACAACAACAGGGCCAGTCGTTCCAAAGCAACAGAAAATGCTCAAGCACAAATTCTGTGCTACAAATGTGGTGTTTATGGTCATATGCAAAGGACCTGCAAGGCAACTCCTCAAGAAGTTCAAAACTATCATAGGGGTAGAAATGCCGAAGCAAATATGGTTGAAGCGAGCGGAAAGCAAATTCTTGAGACCCTGGACTTCGTGGCTCAAATGGAAGAATAAAAAAAAAAAATCTTCATTTTTCGTTAATAATTGAACACTTGTTTAGCTCTTGGATTATGTTTTTAATTTCCATTCGGATTATGCTTTTTCCTTGGATTTTGTTTCTTTTGGATTATGTGGTTTTGCATTATGAATAAATTTTTCTCGCAATAATTTAAAGTTATTTCGTTAAGCGATTCCTTTATTAGTGTGACCAACTTTAAATTATTTTTACTTTTAGGCATGAATTGTGGGGCAGTTGATTGTCTGGCTGATAGTGGTACTACACACACTATCTTAAAAGATAAATGTTATTTTATCAACTTTACGCCTAAAGTAACCTCAGTGACAGCAATTTCGGGCCCGTCGACCCTTGTTGAAGGCTTTGGTAAAGCCCAAGTCTTGTTGTCAAATGGTACTCTTTTGACCATATCTGAGGCCTTATATTCTCCGAGGTCCAGTCGAACCTTGTTGAGTTTTAAGGATATCCGAGAAAACACGTTTCATATTGAAACTGCTCGTGAAAATGGTATTGAATACCTTTACATCACCTCCACTCAATACGACCAAAAGTGTATTTTGGAGAAGTTGAGATGTCTTTCAAGTGGTTTGTATGTTACCACGATACGAAACATTGAAAGCAATCTAATCATTCGGCGGGCGCCGATTGATGAGAGCATTTATATGTTATGGCATGACCGGCTGGGACACCCGGGTCAAAATACGATGCTTCGAACAATGAACGCATCACATGGGCATCCTCTTGGAGGAAAAAATTTCGTGATCAATCCGAAAAGCCTATGCCAAGCATGCTCTATTGGAAAGACAAATCTCAAACCAATTCACGTGAAGCCTACAAAATTGGTTTCCCAATTCCTTGAACGAATTCAAGGAGATATTTGTGGACCAATCCAACCAACATGCGGACCATTTAAATATTTCATGGTTTTGGTTGATGCATCGACAAGATGGTCACACGTAGCTTTGTTGTCCACAAGAAATGCAGCGTTTCCTAAACTCCTTGCCCAGATCATTAAGTTGAGGGCTCACCATCCGGATTATCCAATAAAGTCTATTAGACTTGATAATGCCGCGGAGTTTACATCGAAAACTTTCGATGACTATTGCATGACTTTGGGAATTAATCTTGAACACCCAGTTGCGTATGTTCATACCCAAAACGGCCTTGCAGAAGCTTTCATTAAGCGATTGCAAATGATTGCTAGGACTTTGGTTATGCGCACCAAACTTCCTATTTCTGCGTGGGGCTATGCCATTTTGCATGCTGCTGCGTTGGTCCGTCTGAGTCCCATGGCCACCCAACCACTATCTGCGTACCAGTTGGTAACTGGATATGAGCCCGATGTCTCACATTTACGCGTGTTTGGGTGTTTAGTCAATGTTCCAATTGATCCGCCTAAGCGTTCCAAATTTGGACCTCAGAAACGACGGGGTATATATGTCGGTTATGAATCCCCGTCCATAATACGCTATTTAGAGCCCTTGACAGGCGATCTCTTTACCGCTAGACATGCGTATTGTGACTTTGATGAGACACTCTTCCCGTTGTTAGGGGGAGAAATGCACGTTAACGTTGATAAGGAACGACGTGAATTAACGTGGCATGTACCCACTATGTCTCATCTAGATCCCCCAACTGCACATAGTGATAAGGAAGTGCAGAGAATCCTAGGTCTGCAAAATGTTGCAAATCAAATGCCAGACGCATTTAATGACCTAGCGAATGTCACGAGATCACATATACCTGCTGCAAATGTGCCTGCAAGGATAGACGTTCCTGTGAGACGCCATGTTCATGTTGAACATGTTGCTCCGGTTGTACCCACCGAGCAAAGGACGCTGCCGTCGGCTGTCCAGTCCGCCGCTCTTCCCAAGAAAAGAGGAAGACCGGTTGGTTCCAAGGATGTTCTGCCTCGGAGGAGGAGAAATCCTGTTGCATCCGTTTTGCCACATGAGATCATTAAGGATCACGGTGATGTATTAGAGGAGCGTGTTCCTGATGTAACACCAGTTCCTAATCATCCCGATAACCTCGAAATATCTGTCGAGTATACTAGTTTAGACGATATTTTGAAGCGAAACAAAACTGTCATCGATGATGTGTTTATATACGCAGTGGCCACTGACATTATGAGCAATGATGACATGGAACCACGTACCGTTGCTGATTATCAGCGAAGAACGGACTGGCCTTAATGGAAACAAGCAATCCAGGCTGAATTGGATTCCTTCACGAAACGAAGAGTGTTTGGACCTGTCGTTCCAACACCACCCAATGTTAAACCAGTTGGTTATAAATGGGTTTTCGTAAGGAAGCGTAATGAGAGTAATGAGATTGTTAGATACAAAGCTCGCCTAGTGGCGCAAGGCTTCTCTCAACGCCCTGGAATTGATTATGAGGAGACGTATTCTCCCGTAATGGACGTTATAACGTTCCGCTACTTAATCAGTTTAGTAGTTTCCGAAAAACTGAATATGCAGCTCATGGATGTAGTCACAGCTTATCTCTACGGGGATCTGGACACAGAGATATACATGAAAGTCCCTGAAGGACTTAAGTTGCCTGAATCAAGTAGTTCCCGGCCACGGAACACATTCTCTATTAGGCTGAGACGTTCACTATATGGATTGAAACAATCCGGACGGATGTGGTATAACCGTCTAAGTGAATACTTGATCGGCTTGGGATATGTTAATGATGAATTATGCCCATGCGTGTTCATAAAGAAATCCACTTCAGGATACGCTATTATCGCAGTCTATGTAGATGATATGAATCTCATAGGAACCTCGAAAGAGTTGTTCGAAACTGCCGAACTCCTGAAAAAGGAATTCGAGATGAAAGATCTTGGGAAGGCACGGTATTGCCTCGGCCTGCAGATCGAGCACCGTAAAGATGGAATTTTAGTCCATCAAGAAAATTACACCCAGAAGGTGTTGAGACGATTTAGTCATCACGACGCAAAACCGTCATCCACTCCCATGGTCGTCCGCTCTATAGACATTAATAAGGACCCATTCCGTCCAAAGGAGGACAATGAAGAGATATTGAGTCCTGAGTGCTCATATCTGGGTGCAATAGGCGCACTATTGTACTTGGCTCAATGTACTAGACCGGACATCTCGTTTGCTGTGAATTGTCTAGCTCGACACAGCACCGCGCCAACACGCCGCCACTGGAATGGCATTAAAGACGTCTTCCGTTACCTTAAGGGTACTACGGATATGGGTTTGTTCTATCCCTACGTGTCAACGAGTGAGTCCAACCCCCTTGGCACTCGAAATAACGCGACCCTTGTCGGTTACGCCGATGCGGGTTACTTATCAAACCCGCACAAGGGACGTTCCCAATCTGGTTATGTCTTTACCATTGGGAACACGGCGATATCGTGGAGGTCTCGTAAACAGACCTTGGTGGCTACTTCGACGAACCACTCTGAGCTACTCGCGCTCTATGAGGCGACTAGAGAGTGTGTATGGCTTCGAGCAGTTATTGGCCATATTCGAAGTACGTGTGACCTAGCTTATGATCCTGATGAACCAGTTGTTATTTATGAGGACAACACCGCTGTTATTGATCAAGCAAAACATGGTTACATCAAAGTTGATGCCACCAAACATATCTCGCCAAAGTTGTTCTTTACACATGAGCAACAAGCGCTTCAAAAGATTGAAGTTAAGCATATTGGATCAGAGAATAATCACGCAGACTTGTTGACTAAGTCACTGCCAAAGTATTCATTTCAGAAACATGTCAAAGCAATTGGTCTTAGGAAGCTTTCTGAGCTATCCTAAAGTGACATGTCCTTGCACCCTGTCGTGTGCAAGTGAGGGGGAGCATCCTGATGTATGCTCGATTTCTCAGACACTAAATCGAGAAAATCCTCACTAATGATGGCCTAAATCAGGGGGAGTATCCAGTCGAATACTTCTAATCACAGTGTACTTTTTTTTTCCTCGATCAGAGGTTTTTCCCATTGGGTTTACTCTGACAAGGTTTTGATGAGGCACTTTATGTATGTGATTACCCCTATTGTTCTAACCAAATCGTACTCTTTTTGTCCTTCACCTAGAGGTTTTTTCCCAATGGGTTTTCTCTTGCAAGGTTTTAACGAGGCGTTTGTTAGTGGTTAGTTCGTACCAACAAGCTACAAGACAGAGGAGCTCAAATGTGATTAAATATATTTTTGGACATACAAGGGGGAGTGTTGTAAATATTGGATAGTCCATTAGTTTAAGAGTTACATATCATTTAGTATGAGCATTTGCTCCTTTGTATGTTACAACCTTTGAGTTTCTTATCATTAACATTTAGCTTGTAACCTCCAAACCTCTAGCTTATATAAAGAGCTTATGGGTATGGAGTTTGGTACACCAACAACACACTTGAATACATATGTTTTGGCCCTCATTATCTCTCTTTCTCTTACATATATTATTGAGCTAATTTGCCGTAAAACAAATACAATATACTAAGTATATTTGTTTTGTTTTATTTAATTTTAGAACCGGCTCATAATGACTTCCGATTTTGCTCTTGTATTTTAGATGAATATTTACATAGCTATTCATCCTAAACTTACCCATATTTTTTGGATTGATTTTATTTAGGAGTTAAATTGAAGAATGAGATTAAAGTGTATTTAAATTTTGGCGTAATTTTTTTATACAAAAAATCATTTTTATAACAACTAATTTTTTTTTGAAGTAATGTCAATTTATTAAATTTTAATTTTGTGGTTTCTTTCTGCTTGTATACATATTTGTTGCGAATTGAAAATCGTGAAAATAATTAATGTAAAGAGTCGAGTTCGATAAAATTATATTTAGTTGAATAATATGTTTTTTTTAACATTTCAAATAGTTTACCAAACGATGTAATATATAATGGATTCGAACTAGGTAGTTTGTCGAAATCAATTGTAATTTTACTTTGATTTTGTAACAACATTAATTATATATCATATTTTTTAAATCGATATAAATTTTTAACTATGTTACAAATATCTATATAAATTGTGCCTCTCCCAAAAAAAATATATTGGATCCGCCCTGGTTAGGATAACCTCTTTCCATGTTTAATAACTAATAAGATCTAGTGCCAAAACTACTGATATTGCAACCAAACAGGGCATAAAAATAGAACTTCAATATAAATGAAAATAAGAAATGGACGATCAGGTAAGTACATATGTTAATAAACAATGCTATTTTATTTTCAAAGCAGTTCACCTAATAATCCTAATCCGAGAATTAGCAAGTGATCAAGTTACACTTTTATTCTCTCATGTCCTGAATAACTTTTGACTTTCGGATTACTTGCGAGATTTTTCTTTTGACTTTTAAACTCAATCCATCTCTGCAGGTCTCTTCTATGTTTCAAATATTCTAACAAAGTAGGCGAGTTTTACGTACTTTTCATTGCACTCGCGATCATGAGTTTTCTGTTTCTACATGCAATCTAGTGCATATTTATTAAACTAGAGATTAAAGTCGAGATATAGTATTTTCAAATATAGTCGAGATGCCTGTAAAATGATCTAACCATGCATATTGATCAATCCTGTTTGGGTTTAATTAAGCAATTAGAAAATGATAACTCAGGTAATAGTGGTCGTGGGGGTATTTTAAGAGATTACAATGATTGTTTAATCTTTGCATTTATTAGTTATCTTGGCAATCAAACTAACATTTATGCCGAATTCATGGCTATTAGAGATGAATTGCTTATATGTTACATGTTAAATATTAGTAATATTTGCATAAAAACGGACTATGAACTTATTGCCAATTGGTGAAAAAAATGCACCAAACCATGGCCTAAATTTGATATTTTATGGTTGGATTTAGTTGAACTAATGGGTCTTGTGAGTTATGATTTATGTCATATATATATAAGGAACAGAATCAGGTGGCAGATCATTTAGCAAAACAAGGAGCGTACGGCTCCAACAAGACATTTTTCTCATCCATGGAGTTCACAAAGCTCACTCATACTGCATATGTTTTGGATCAGAACGAAACCTCTTGTGTTAGAGTAAGTACATAGAAAATTCAAGATGTAGCAGTATAAAATATTTCTTCAACAAGTTTGTCTAAGTGAGATGAGAGTTAACTCGTACTAAACTGATGTTTCAGTTGATATTGCATACTTTGAACTGCTTTTTTGTACTAAATTAACATGGCTAATCTATTTTTTAAGCAAAAAAATTGCTCTTGAACTTGTTGTTTAGATCACTTTGATCACGGCGATTTATAGGAGATATAAGGATATGAGACATAAGAAGTAAATAGCAAGTCATCGTAGAATATTTTTTTTCTTTGAAAAATCGAGATTAAAAGTGTTAATTTTTTTGTTTTTCGTCATGTACTTAGTAAAATAGTTTCATTAACACTAGTTGCCTTCTGATTGTAGGTCGTAATTCCATCATTTTCCGTTAATGTTTTTTGATTGAAAACGCTATTATGGGGGCGTGGCTCATGAAAGAATAGTTTTGCGATTTTATTAATAAAATGGACCGGATATTGAATAAAAAAAAAATGACCCGAAAAAACCTACAATAAACTTCATTTTTGAAAACGAGAATTATATTGTTGCATAAGGTAACTGTTTTAATTTTTCGGTAATAGTGTTTGTAAATGAGAGGTAAATTTGATTTGTCTAGTCTACTGTAAAATGGTGTATATAAAACCATTTAACATTAAAAATAACGTCAGAAGTACCCATGTTAGAGTTTAATTTTCCGTTCCCAAAAGTGTAGCAAGAAGACTTAATTTTGTTATACGTAGCTAATTAATTCTCTTTAGTCGACTTCGTCAGGGGAAGCTAAGTGGAGACGATCGGGTGTCACGGCACCCCCCATAATTTTAAAAATCCCAAGTGACGCAAATTTTTTTTAGTACAATTTCTTTTTAGGTGTATATTTGGCATCCCCCATAAAAATATGTTACTTGTACATATATTTTGCCACCCCTCATTTACACATCCTGGCTTCGCCACCGGACATCGTAGTAAAGATTTTAAGATAAGACTACCTAGTACAAGAACAATTCGTGAAAATATATAACTACAGTGGTGATATTAATTATTCATGATGAATTAAGAAAGCTATAAGCTAGTTTTGATAATGTCTTTTATGGAAGGAAGAAAAACGATGGGTTCTTTAAAAATATTTATGCATGAATATCCATAATGAACGAATATTCAAACAAAGAAAGTTTTCAATTTTAACTATATATTCTACATTGCATTTTCTCTATTATGAGTTTTAAATTAAAAGGAACAGTCAATTTATTTCGTGCCTTTAAATACACATAAATGTACCCTTTACTTGGTAGTACAAAGATATACAGCTAGAAAATGGTAACATTGCTTCCAAGTTATATCACTGACAGCACGTACAGAAAAAAAATGGTAAGATAGTAAATTGAATAAAAAACATTTCACTGGACGAATGTTATTCTTAATTACAAAGCAAATATTTCTTGATAATTGATAACAGAGAGCATCGAAATGGACTGTTATCTGTTTAATAAATAAAGTGGTCATGTTCACTGTCCATGTTTAATTTGTTCACATTTCTTAGTCCCTTCCATATGGGAACTTCAACTTTCATATATAAGCATCGTTTCCTTTCTTTAACATAATTTTGAAGTGTTTCCTTATTGAGGAACATCTTAACTATCCCTTCAAATAAAGGTTTTCTTTACAAAAAAATGGTAAAACTTGTGTCATTTATATTCTTTAGTACAAATTAAGGAACTCGAAAGTCCAGTCTAGAAAAGCATAAAGTCAATTAATATAATAAATATTGGTCAGTGAATTCCTTAATAAGGAGAAACAAGTCAATAATTTCTTTCAGTGAGACAATTTCAGAAGGCATTACATTTTGTTGTTGATTAACCTGAATTATCGTGTTGTAACGTCAAATCTTAAAGTATTCAGCTAAGAACGCCAAATTGAATTATTGATCAAGGTACTCTAGATCTCTTTGATATATTTATCACTATTGGTATTCTTTCGGAAAATTAATAAATTATTTTATTTAAGCTCGAGGTTCAATTCACTATGATACAACTGCAAACGTATGTGAAGTGAAGATGTTTTATACATATGATATTGTTTACTATTCACTCCAAACACAAATTATTGAGTGGTACATAATAACTACCTTATTATCTAAAACCTCGGATTTTGAAATCTCTTTTATCGATTCATACATATTATAAATACTCAGGACATAAATACACTTTATTGGCTAGACACATTAAATCATTTACTCATCAAATTAGATTATAATTAATACTAAAATGATGTCACATGATGCTACATGATTTTTGAAACAATAAAAATAAACATAACTTTTTATAAAGGGAATGAAACAAAAAATAAAATTGGAAGCTCTAATTGTAGCATCAAACTAGATAACGCTATGTGATTCTTCGTTTTTATAATACCAAATGATTCTATGTGATTCTTCACGTTTATATGTGATGTTATCAATTTCAGTTTTTTTATGCTACATGATTTTTGAAACAACAAAAAAAAAAAAACATACTTATTTTAAAAAGAATAAAATAAAAAATAAAATAAAATAGAATAGAATTGGAAGCTTCTTGTTGCTTCAAACTATATAATACTACGTGATATTTGGTTTTTATAATACCAAATGATGCTACGCTTTAAATTTGTGGTAGCATTTTTTCCTTAAAATATGTGATATGTGTTGACTTTTCAATTGTTACATAAAATGTATTAACATTGCTATTTATATTTGGTTTAAATATAAGTTTATTACATCAAATAATGTTGTTGTTAATAATTTGGGTACTGGCATTTCAATTTTTTCAATTTGGTTACCACACTATAAGAAACTGTCCAATTTATGTAACACTATTTAAATTAATCACGAAATCATGTCACATGACAGCACGTGTTTAATGAACTTGAACGTGATAGGTTAATTTTGTCATCTTGCACCAAAATATATCATGCTAGAACAACGTTTCCCCCCAAATTTAGACTATGTGTTGATTTTTGTTATGTATGAAATTTGAAGGAAACATTTTTTCTAGTATGATATATTTTGGTACAGAATGACAAAATTACTCTCTAACGTTAACGTTTGTCCTGTCATGTGAAACGATTCTGTGATTAATTTAGGCGGTGGTACCTAAATTGGAATTTTTTTTATAGTGTCGTACCCAAATTGGAAAAATTCAAAGGTGGGTACCATAATCGTTAACAGCACATATTTTGGTGTACTAAACGTATTGTATCCCTTTTTTTGAGGAAAAAACGTTTAAAATACATTTAATCAATGTACTGTACTAGGTTAACGATTTAGGTATTGGACTACCACTTTTAACAATTAAGGTACTGAAGTATAAAATTTCTTCTAATTAAGAGACTAACATCATAAATCGACGAAATTGCAGTCGCTATATCTCATATTTGGTAATCTATTTTTTACGAATGTCGACAGAATTGCACCCACTATTTGATAGGCAAGAGAACGTGAATGTCATTTAATCATTTTGTTTAATGATAGGTCCTCAATTGTGACGAATTTCGTACTCCACTAGCTCAATTGTTAAAAATGGTATTGCATTATTTAAATCATTAAACACTGATAGTACAATACAGTCAACGTATTTTTCATACTTCTTTTTATATGAAAATTTGAAATATAAATATTAGGAAAGCAATAAATATGAATGAATTAAATAAAACCCAAACTGCATGAATGTACATAAATAGGGGTAAAGTAGGGATATGTAAATTAGTATGTATCAATTTTAAATATGTTTTTAGAACCGAGTTTTTTTATAAATAAATATTTTTTATATGTATCAATCCATTATTTTCTCCATCTTTATTCCCTCTAAAGATATATAGCAAAAACAATTAAAGAAGCTGAAAGTTAAATAAACTGACAAATACTTAATTTTCTTCTTAATTGTTTTTAATCATCTTTCATACCTTCCAAACATGGGAGTTGGGACTTTACATTCCTCTCTCCCGCTTGTGTATATAATGTGGATTGAAAGTTCTCAGATAATATTTATTATAAACACCAGGTATATATAAGCATGCATTATAACGACTCATAAGCTAACAAAAACTTTTTTTTATATTGGAAAATAGATTGTAAATGATATTATTTTAAACAAGATCTACTAGAAAATAATTTTGCAAACTAAGTCATTCTAAGGAACTCCTATAATGTGTTATACTTTCCATACATATGGACGTGATGGATAAAAAAAACTATCATGGGTTCTAGCGGGTTTATTATATTTGATTAGCCTGAAATATGATAGTGTTTTCGTTAATTATCCTGAATTATAAACTCTTACTTTTACTATTCTTAAATTTAGTCTCCGTTATTTTTTTTTTAAAAAAAACAATTCAAATGGACGGAAAAGCCAGCAGTGGACGGAAAAATCAGCACGTGACAATTTTACAAACAGATTACTTATTTACACTTAAATTTAAAAGGAAAAAAGTAGGTTTAGTGACTACAACTATCATAAATTAATAAAATGGGGACCAAATTTATGACATTAACAATTGAGGTAATGAAATATATATATTTTCCTAAATTGGGGACCTCCGTCAATTTAATTGGACGAGAGTTAAGTTGACGGAGTTTCCCAATTTAGGAAAATATATATATTTCGGTACCTCAATTTTGTTAATGTATGGTAGTTGGAGTCATTAAATCTATTTTTTTCCTTTTAAATTTAAGTGTAAATAAGTAATCTGTTTGTAAAATGGTCACGTGCTGACTTTTCCGTCAACTGCTCACTTTTCCGTCCATTTGAATTGTCTTTTTTTACAAAAAAATATAACGGAGACTAAAATTAATGGTAGTAAAAGGAAGAGTTTATATTTCAAGATAATTAATGAAAATAATACCATATTTCAGGATAGTCAAGTATAATAAATTCGGATTACCGCTCTTGTTAACTGTTCAATGATTTTTCAAAACTATGGAGTGTGGTGTACATTAACTTGCATAGCCTAGAAGACGAGTTTGGTTTATATATATATATTTCTATTAGACTCTAATGACATAATTAGTGATAAAAACAAGCGTCATAACCGCACTAGTGAAGAGGATTTAAAGATCACACTAGAATCTCAGAAAAAAACTTTTAATAAGGTCATATAGAAGTTAATTAGAAGCTAAATATAAATTAGCACCAAAGTAAGTTAATTTCTACAAAAGTGCACAGTGGGGTCTAAATGACACACTAACCATCTAAAGTCTAAACAATAAGGTTTTGGTGGCAGGCAATAGTGATACTTGACATTGTCATTGCTTGGATTTTTCAATGATGATCCCAACAATTGAAATTTCATTAAAAATGCAGTTTTAGAGTAAGAGAAAAGGGTTATACATATCGAGAAGTTTTGCCTCAAGGCGTGCTTTGTGAGTGTGTTGTTTTCCTAATCAATAACTTTATTCTTAATCTACTTTAGTAAACGCTAGGGAATAAAAACAAGTTACTCGGTTCTTGTGGCGTCTGCAGATGATATCATGTGCTTCAGATGCATGACATGAGCTCGTGCATAATTTCACTTTTACAAACGATAATCATACCGATGTAAGGAAGATATCATCGATGTATCGATAAGGCAATTCTTATTTAATTTAGGTGCGTCGAAGAAATCTTAATGTAAAATGTTCATCTCAAAATTCTTCCTTTAGAAGAGATGCATCTTTTGATATGTTCTATGGTTTTGGCACCTAAGCAAGCCCATCTCATTTTTTGTTAAAACGCCTTTATATTGGTGAACTTAAGTGACGGAATTTAAGATATATAATTAAAAACTAAGTGTAAGATTTGAATTTATAACTATTATAGCCAAGTTAGTTAATTAAGGTGCTCTTTTTGATACTGCCGAACTGAGCGATTTAATCAAAGCTGTTAAAGGTATTTTTAGTGGTAACAAATTTCCTACTGCTGCAGTTTCGGCTTTATTAGTATTAATACCCAAAATTGACAATCCCTTGAACTTTTCTCAGTTTAGACTAATTAGCCTTTGCCAGGTTCTTTACAAAATTGTATCCAAAATTACTACAGCTATGCTTGCGACAATTCTCCCTAGAATTATATCACCTAATCAGAGCGGCTTTGTAGAAGGTAGGATCATCACTGATGCCATTCTACTCTCACAAGAGCTTTTAAGGCACCTCGGGGATAGTAGTGTGAGAGGGGGCAATGTTGTTTTTAAGTTAGATATGGCCAAGGCTTTTGATAGGATTAGTTGGAGTTTTTTAAGAGAGGTTCTTTCTGCTTTTGGCTTTAGTAACTGTTGGGTAAATTTTGTTCTTAATTGTGTTACTAATGCTAATTATTCTATATGTTTAAATGGTACCACCTCGGGATTTTTCTCCTCTACTAGAGGACTTAAGCAAGGCGATCCTTTATCTCCCCTTTTATTCATCATAGCTGAAGAGGTACTAAGTAGAGGTTTGAGTAAGTTAACCGATAATGGTTCTTTAATTCCTTATAAAACTGTTAGCAATGCTTCCCCTATTTCTCATATTCTTTTTGCCGATGATGTTCTTATTTTTGCTAATGGAAGTAAACAGAACTTAGAAACTCTTGTGAATTTTATTAATGATTATGAATGTGCCTCTGGGCAACTTTTGAATAGGAGCAAGAGTGTTTTTCTCACTCATAATCAACTCAAGAATAGGAAGGATATAATAGCTAAGGTTACTGGTTTTACCGAAGGGAATTTTCCCACTACTTATTTAGGTATTCCTCTCCACCACACTAAACTTACAGCTACCATGTATGAACCTCTCGTTAATAAAATTTGTAAAAAACTTGCCACATGGAAAAGTAACTTACTTAATAATGGAGCTAAAATTGTTTTAATTAAACATGTTTTGTCTTCTATTCCTATGCATATTCTTTCTGCTTTGCAACCCCCTAAGCTTGTACTTGATGACATTGAAAAAGCTTTTGCTAATTTTTTCTGGGGGGAACATAAGGGTAAGAAGAAACATCACTGGATAAAATGGTCTAATTTGGCTTGTCCCGAGTCCGAGGGGGGGGGTTAGGTATTAGGAGTTTAAAAGACACTATGGTTGCGTTACATAGTAAAATGAGTTGGAGACTCTTAGATAAAGATTCTCCCTGGACCACTTTTATGTATCAAAAGTATTTTGCTAATAATTATAACTGGGGTAACCCAGTTATTATTTCTTCTCACTCTTATGTTTGGAAAAATTTCAGTTTTTATTTCAAAAACTTGGTTGATAACAGCAAGTGGAATATAAAGGAGGGGTCAATTAACTTTTGGTATGAGAATTGGTCTGGAGATGGACCTCTTTGCAATGCCTTCCCGGTGGTTTTTCCACATGTGCTTCTTAACCAGGTTTATAGCTCTAATGGATGGGATACCAGCTTATTGACAATCATGGGAGGTAATGAGCTTATTGTTAAAGTCTCTTCTGCTAATTTATTCTTAAGGAAGGGTGAAGATATCAGGTTTTGGCCTTATACTTTTAATGGGACCTATACTACTAAAAATGCTTTCGCTTACTTTAGAAATAAAAAACCCAATTTTCAACTTGCTAAGTATATTTGGAACCATAACCTTCCCCCTAAAATCAGCATTTACTTATGGAAAGTTTGGTTTTCTGCTGTTAAATTGGATGAGGACTTAAAGAAATATGGTATTAATATGGCTACTAAATGCTCTTGTTGTAAGAATCATGCTACAGACTCTATTGATCATCTTTTTAATGGCAGTGATATTATGTTTGGTGTATGGAAACATTTTAGTTCTATTTTTGGTTTTCCTGAGTTTACTGGCAATTGGAGAAGTTATGTCGCTATCTGGTGTAATCATTGCGATCAAACTCAAGTAGGACAACTTGCGGCACTTGTTCCTTTCCTTGTGTTCTGGGAAATTTGGATTAGCAAGAATAATGCTAGGTTCGAGAACGTTGGTATGTCTGTCAATGATATTGTTCATAAAGTGAATAGGTGGTTAAGAGACCTCAATTTTTTACTTAAGCCTAAATTACCTGCTCATCACTTTCAGATTTATACTCTTCAATCTCTTATTATTAATCAAGTAGTGTGTAAGATGAAAAGGTCTAAATTCGTTTCTTGGAAGTGTCCACCTTCTGGTAGATTAAAGTTAAATTGTGACGGTTCTGCATATGGTAACTCAGGTAATAGCGGTTGTGGGGGTATTCTAAGAGATGACAAGGGTTGCTTAATCTTTGCATTTAGTAGTTATCTTGGCAATCAAACTAATATTTATGCAGAATTCATGGCTATTAGAGATGGCTTGCTTATATGTTACATGTTAAATATTACTAATATTTGCATAGAAACGGACTCTGAACTTATTGTCAATTGGTGGAAAAAAGGCACCAAACCAGGGCCAAAATTTGATACTTTATGGTTGGATTTAGTTGAACTAATGGGTTTTGTGAGTTATGATTTATGTCATATATATAGGGAACAGAATCAGGTGGCAGATGCTTTAGCAAAACAAGGAGCGCACGGCTCCAACAAGACCTTTTTCTCACCCATGGAGTTCACAAAGCTCACTCATGCTGCATATGTTTTGGACCAGAGCGAAACCCCTTGTGTTAGAGGAAGTACATACAAAATTCAAGATGTAGTAGTATGAAATCTTTCTTCAAACTTTTGTTTAAGTGAGATGAGAGTTAACTCGTACTAAACTGATGATTCAGCTGTTTTTGCATACTTTGGACTGGTTTTTTGCACTAAATTAACATGGCTAATCTCCTTTTTAAGCAAAAAATTTGCTCTTAAACTTGTTTAGATCACTTTGATCACGGCGATGTATAGGAGATATAAGGATAGGGGACATAAGGAGTAAATAGCAAGTCATCAGAATTTATTTATTTTTTGCTTTGAAAAGTCGAGATTAAAAGTGTTGATTTTGTTGTTTTTCGCCATGTTCTTAGTAAAATAGGTTCATTAGTACTAGTTGCCTTTTAATTGTAGGTCGTAATGCCATAATTTCCCGTTAATGTATTTTGATTGGAAACGCTATCATGGGGGCGTGGCTCATGAAAGAATAGTTTTGCGATTATATTAATAAAATGGACCGGATATTGAATAAAAAAAAAGATACTGCCGAACTGAGTTCTATTTGATAACTTTTTTTTTCCATTTTAGACGTGAAAAAAAAAAAAAAAAAAAAAACACAACTAGCGAGCTATACCTTGAAACCTCGTGTTAAACAGAGGATTTGTTATCCACTCGACTACTAGAACATCAATGATGAACATTTTAATAAAAATGCAGGTGAAAACCCCACAAAAATGATAAACAATTAACAATGACAAACTATATATTTCCATTTATTCCATTTTGCACATCTCAAAATCTCTCCGTCTATATGCATACATACATCACATGCCCGTTACTTTTTCTTATCCAGTGTTATTGTTTATAGATTTGAACATCACAACCATTTCAAATAGTGAGCTTATGTTTAAAATTTATTAGATATACTCACGATATTTCCTTTTAAGCACTATTTGGTAACTACACTCAATATTTAGCCTTTGTGTAAATTTAGATGTAAACTGAGTAAAGGGTTTTGTTTGTATTGCACTCTTTTGCTTGTAAATTAGGATATCATTAGGAAAAGGGTTTTGCTTTTGTATTGCAATCTTTTGCTTGTAAATTAGGATATCAGTCAGTAGAAAAAGGGTTTTGTTTGTATTGCAATCTTTTATTTTTAAAATAATTGGCGGAGAAAATCCACACTTTTATTTATTTATGATAGAGAAAATAAAATTGTGGGAGCAAACCCCATAAAAAGAAAACAAAGTGTTCCAAATCCAACAAATAACGAATTAAATGAGATAGAATAGAAACTTTTAAACTCCATATAAAGCTTTAAGAAACTTATCAATTAAAGAGAATTTAAACACTTGCCACTTAATATATAGTACGTAGTAGTACGTACCGTGTATTATACAATTTTTTAATTTAGTGTCTTGTATTACTAAATTCTAATTTAGTATCTTCTACTAACAAAACTATTCATTTTAGTACCATCTGTGCTAATTTCTTAACATAAAGTAAAGTGCGTGGAAATTTAAAAAAACCGCGTATGATATTTGTTTAAAAGTTCCTTTTGTATTTTCCATCTTTTGCTTATGAATAAGGATATAAGTTGGGTAACGGCCAGGTTTTTTTTGTCTACAGTCTTTCGCTTGCAAAAATTAAGATATAAATAGGTTTATTTTTCATTATTTTTATAGCAATTTTTTGCTACTAAAATTATAAACGTACATGCACATTTGTGTTAAAAAATTTGCCGTCAAAAAATCAATTAGATTCATAAAAAATTTCTTCAAAGATAATTCCCCATTTGTCCAAAAAGTTAAAACAGCTGCAGTGTTTGTAATTTTGTATATATCTCCACCGCTCCAACCTTAAGTAACGTGTCACTTCTCTGTTTTGCATGCCATTTTACACTACTTACGCTTATACATACATTTTACACTTACGCTTATACATACATTTTACATACAACAAATAAATACACAGCTCTGGTTTTTCTGGTTGTAATTAAAATGGAGATGATGAGAATATTCCGGTTCAATATGATACTTTTGCTGGTTCTGCTACTGGGATATATTTCGTTTCTAGAAGCTAGAACCTGGGATCATGTTAAGGGTATGAACCGGTTTGACCAGATAATTAGGATGCCTGGTAAAGAATTAGATGAACTAGCTGAGATTAACGGTACCAGATGGGCGGTTCTTGTTGCCGGTTCGCAAGGGTATGGTAACTATAGGCACCAGGTGAAGTCCAAGTTCTGTCCACTGTTTTAGAAATGCGCTTAGTACTTAGTAGTAAAAAAACTCGTTTTAAAGCTTTAAAAAAGCTTAAGAATCTTGCTTTGCCGCTTTATAGGCCACTGAAAGCTTATGCTTTTTGATGGTGTTACTTGTTAGCGTAGCTCTTGAAATATGCTTTAGCTAATATTTCGTTTTATAAAACACTTGTTTTATCCACTGTGAAACTTAGCATAACAAATTGACTTTTCTCTGTTATTTAAGCTACACTTTGATCCTTCCAAGTGTTGAGTTGTGGAGCCAAATGAGCTTTGGCCATATTTTCTAATTATCACACATCACTTTGAATTGTAATATGACCCACTAAGGGTTCTATTTATATGTCCCAATATCTTGTATTTCAATTACACCTACACAAACACCTTTATATATATTGTAAAGAGAGAGTTCTATTTGCGAGAGAACCATAGCTTTGTGTTTAGCTAGATTACGTTTGTAATCCTCTATATATATATTAAGTGCCATGTGTAGCGGCCCAGAGACGTAGCCAATTTGGATGAACTCCGTTATCAAAGTGTGTGTGCTCGGTTTTAATACTTCTGTCTTTCTTTGTGCTCGACTGATTTCCTAACAAGTGGTATCAGAGCCCGAGGTTCGCAGAACTAAGGTCGAAGACCGAGAGGAAGATCGATGGCGAAAGAAGAGAGGACTTTACACGGGATCGAGAAGTTCGACGGGAAGGACTTCGCATTCTGGAGAATGCAAATAGAGGACTACCTCTACGGGAGGAAGATGCATCAGCCACTTCTCCTTGAGGAAAGGCCGACCACGACCACTGAGGAGGCATGGAAACTCTTAGACCGACAAGTGTTGAGAGTGATCCGCCTAACACTATCTAGGAGTGTAGCACATAACGTCGTAAGAGACACGACGACGATGGGGATGATGAAGATCCTCACCTACATGTATGAGAAACCATCCGCGAACAACAAGGTACATCTCATGCGTAAGTTGTTCAACCTACGCATGGCTGAGGGGACACCTGTCGCGAGTCACATGAACAAGTTCATCGACATCGTAAATCAGTTGGATGCGGTGGAGATAACTTTTGAAGACGAAGTGAGAGCCCTTATACTGCTAGCATCTCTACCGAACAGTTGGGAATTCATGCGAGCTGCTGTTAGCAACTCAATTGGAAAGGAGAAATTGACTTACAATGGCATCCGAGATCAAATACTCGCTGAGGAACTCAGGAGATTAGATATGGGTGAATGCTCAAATGATGGAGCAGCCTTGAACATGGGTTCAAGAGACTGGGGTAAAGCCAGAGTATGGGACGTTAGAGGACGTTCACAATCCCGAGGTAGAAGAGGGCTAAGCCGAGGAGACAAAGATAGCGACCGAAGTAAGAAGAATCTTCGGTGCTATAACTGCCAGGGTATGGGGCACTTCAGTCATGAGTGCAAGCAGCCGAAGAAGAGTACCGGCCGTGATCACGGGGCTAATATTGCAAGGGACGAGGATTCGGGGGACTGTCTAATGCTTGCCGTGCAGAGAGATATAGATTCGTGGATTCTAGACTCTGGGGCATCATTTCACACGACCGCTTAGAAGGATTTACTCGAAAATTACATTGCGGGTAATTTCGGTAAAGTGTATCTAGCCGACGAAGAAGCGTTAGATGTTGTTGGAATGGGTGATGTGAAAATTCGCATTCCAAATGGATCGGTATGGAAGCTAACGAAAGTGAGGCATGTCCCGAGGTTGACCAAGAATCTGATTTCAGTAGGTCAACTCGATGCCGAAAGGCACTCCATTTCGTTTAGCTGTGGAGCTTGGAAAGTTTCACGAAGAGCTATGGTGATAGCCCGAGGGAGTAAGGTCGGTACAATTGCGGCAGCTGTGTCGCAAAACTGCTCGGAACTGTGGCATCGACGGTTGGGTCACATGAGTGAGAAGGGGATGAAGGTGTTAGCGAAGGACAGCAAAATTCCAGGCTTGAAGTCTGTCAACCTCGACATGTGCGAAGGTTGCATCTTCGGGAAGCAGAAGAAAGTAAGCTTCTGGAAGGGTGGAAAAGCTCCCAAGGAGGAGAAGCTAGCACTGGTCCACTCAGATGTATGGGGACCATCTCCAGTAACCTCACTGGGAGGAGCTCAATACTATGTGACCTTCATCGATGATTCGACGAGAAAAACATGGGTCTACTTCTTGAAACACAAGTCTGAGGTGTTTAAGAAATTCCAAGAATGGAAGGCCATGGTCGAACTAGAGACCGGGAATAAACTCAAGTGTTTGAGGTCCGATAACGGCAGAGAGTACATTGATGCGAAGTTCGTAGAGTTCTGTGCTCAGAAAGGCATTCGAATAGAGAAGACCATCCGAAGAACGCCACAGCAGAATGGCGTGGCCGAGCGAATGAACCGAACAATCAATGAGCGTGCTAGGAGTATGAGACTGCAAAGTGGGTTGCCCAAAGCCTTATGGGCACATGCAGTAAGCACGGCGGTTTACCTCATTAACCGCGGACCCTCAGTGCCAATGGAAAAGAAAATTCCCGAGGAAGTCTGGATAGGAAAGCCTATCTCGTATGAACACTTGCGAGTGTTCGGTTGTCTGTCATATATTCATGTCGACATAAATGATCGTACCAAACTTGACTCGAAATCCAAAGTGTTACTTTGTGGGGTACGGTGGAGCTGAGTTCGGATATCGCTTCTGGGATGGTCAAACAAAGAGGATCATTCGCAGTAAGGATGTCATCTTCAACGAAGGCATTTTGTACAAAGATCGACAAAGTGCAGTGGTGGAAGAAGATGCGCTCCCGTCCGAGGAAAGTGGTATGGTCGACATGAATGTGTTTCCAAGAGAGTTGAAAAATGACACTGAAGATGAGCCAGTGGTGCTCGACAACCCTCCAGCAGATGCTGAAGAGGACGAGGAGCTGCCCCAAACTCCCCGACCTGAATTGGCCAAGGTCATCGCGAGAGGAGACCTCCTGCCCGATACTCACCTTCCCTGCATTACATATTGCTTAGTGATGCAGGCGAGCCCGAAAATAGAGAGGAAGCTCTGGAGCTGAAAGACTCGAGCAAGTGGGAGCTCGCGATGAAGGATGAGATGAAGTCACTTGAGAAGAATGTGACTTGGCAGTTAGCCGAACTGCCCAAGGGGAAAAGGGCACTGAGCAACAAATGGGTGTTCCGTCTAAAGGAGGAACAAGATGGCTCGAAACGGTATAAGGCACGATTAGTAGTCAAAGGATTTCAGCAAAAGGCAGGAATTGACTACACCGAGATATTTTCACCAGTCGTAAAAATGACGACTATTCGGCTATTGTTGAGCATTGTTGTAAATGCGAATCTTCATCTTGAGCAGTTAGATGTGTAAACTGCCTTTCTCCATGGAGATCTAGAAGAAGAAATTTACATGCTCCAACCTGAAGGGTTTGCCGAAAAGGGAAAAGAGAAACTGGTCTGCAAACTGAGGAAGAGCTTGTACGGGCTAAAACAAGCACCACGACAGTGGTATAAGAAGTTTGACAGTTTCATGGTAGATACCGGGTTCGAAAGAAGTGATAGCGATCACTGCTGTTTCGTGAAGAGATTTGCGAACTCTTCGTATGTCATACTACTGTTGTACGTAGATGACATGTTGCTCGCCGGGTCGAGTCTTGTTGAGATTAACAAGGTGAAGCAACAGTTGGCGAAACAGTTCGAGATGAAAGATTTGGGTGCCGCAAATCAGATCCTTGGTATGAGGATTTCCCGAGGAAGGGATGGGTCTTTATTTCTGTCGCAAGCCAAGTATGTGAAGAAAGTGTTGGCACGGTTTAGCATGAGTGATGCCAAGGCTGTAGGCTCACCACTAGCCGCACACTTTAGCTTGTCGAAGAAACAATCACCCTCAGACGAGGAAGGAAAGGATCGTATGTCGAACATACCCTACGCTTCAGCAATTGGTAGCTTGATGTACGCTATGGTGTGTACAAGACCGGACATTGCCCATGCAGTGGGAGTTGTCAGTCGTTACATGAGTAACCCAGGAAAGCACCATTGGGAAGATGTGAAGTGGATATTGAGATATCTCTCGGGTACCGTGAGTTTGGCATTATGTTTCCGAAAGACATCGGAAGGCCTGCACGGCTATGTGGATGCTGACATGGCCGGTGATCTGGACAGCCGAAAGAGCACAACGGGATGTGTTTGTACCTACGGTGGTACTGCTATGAGTTGGACATCTAAGTTGCAAAAGATTGTTGCATTGTCGACCACAGAGGCTGAGTACGTCGCGGTGACGGAAGCAAGCAAAGCGATGATTTGGTTGCAAGGTTTCTTGAAGGAGCTCGGTCAGAAAACCGACAAGGGAGTTCTGAATTATGATAGTCAAAGTGCAGTTCAGCTAGCTAAGAATCCTGTATTCCATTCACGCACAAAGCACATACAGATTCGTTACCACTTTATCCGGGATGTTCTGGAAGATGGAATCTTCGCGCTAGAAAAGATTGAGTGCGCTAAGAACCCCGCCGTTATGCTAACGAAGACTGTTACAATCGACAAACTGAGGCTGTGTGCAACCTCAGTAGGACTCCGAGCTTGAGGCTCAGGGCCGCCGCTACACTGGAAGAATGAGAAACTCGTCGATGATGGCAGAATATCAATTACTATACAAGGATACCGATGGGAGCATTGTGCTCGGTGGAGCACAGTGAGTTCGGTGGTCGGGGTTAATTAGAGTTCTTTTGAAGCACTCGACATTTGACTCCAAGTGGGAGATTGTTGAGTTGTGGAGCCAAATGAGGTTTGGACATGTTTTCTAATTATCCCACATCACTTTGAATTGTAATATGACCCACTAAGGGTTCTATTTATATGTCCAAATATCTTGTATTTCAATTACAGCTACACAAACACCTTTATATATATTGTAAAGAGAGAGTTCTATTTGCGAGAGAACCATAGCTTTGTGTTTAGCTAGATTACGTTTGTAATCCTCTATATATATATTAAGTGCCACGTGTAGCGGCCCGGAGACGTAGCCAATTTGGGTGAAGTCCGTTATCAAAGTGTGTGTGTTCGGTTTAGTATTTCTGTCTTTCATTGATTCGCCTGATCGACCCCTAACACCAAGTCCCGCACAGTTATCATTGACATTACGAAGCTGGTACGTAATAGCTAGCAGAAAAACAACTATACATTCGGGGGAGGAGCCTGGTGGTGCAAAGGGGTGCAACCACACAATTCACAAAAATGTTATTCTTCTGTGAAGAAATTTAGAATTCTTTTAAAAATAGTGTATTGCAACTGTGTCAATTTTTTTTGTATTTGGCAACCCCATAATAGTATTCCTACATTATTCCTCACTCCGCCCTGTTTATATTTCGTAATTAATTTTCAAACTTTACTTCTAAACCAGTTCCAGTGACTATTAGTTCAATTTTACCATGGGAGCTGGAGATCGCAATTGGTGGTATATGGCTTCAATACTGTTCTTTTATGAATACAACTAACAAGTCATGACTTGGTATTATTATAAGTAGTTTAGAGACTTAACTTATTTCAAATACAGTATCATGACTCGATACAAAATTAGCCTTGCGCTCATTTTTTAACTAATTTTAGCTAGGGTGTATACCTCAATGTTTAATAGAAACATTGGACGAATAATGATACAGGCGGATGTGTGCCACGCTTACCAAATCCTTAAGAAAGGGGGATTAAAGGATGAGAACATTGTCGTGTTTATGTATGACGACATTGCGAGTAGTGAGCTAAATCCCAGGCCTGGAATTCTAATCAACCATCCACAAGGTGATGACGTGTATGCTGGTGTCCCGAAGGTACTACGTTTAGTTTCCTTATTGCTTATTCTTAATATTTGGCTATTGCAGCATTGCTACACTTGACAATTTTTCTTTAGACTGTAGTTAGTAGTAATGTGTCCAATGGTCAATGCAAGTATAGCTAGAGACTCTAGTGACAAATCTAAGGTGCCGTATCTATCTTCAGGTAGCCCCCAAATCTTAATAGGCGCTCCTATTGACAGCTAAGATGCATAGGTGGTGTAATAGGCGACTGCCTTTATCCTTCCTATACTTGCCTGCACATTTTGAAAATATGCAGATTTAGATCATAATACATTCTGTACAATTCATTTTTTAAGTTTCTGTCTGGTATAATAAAATTTAGGACTGTTATTATAAAATCTAGGCGTAAAAAGAATGTGTAATCTTACAAGTTCTTGAACTATTCTGTTACTACCATAAATGACGCTGTGCTATGACGTGTTATTATTATCTCATCTCGTTATTGTGTTGATAGGATTACACCGGTGACCAAGTCACTGTGGATAATTTATTTGCGGTGCTTTTGGGTGATAAAACCGCTGTTAAAGGTGGAAGTGGAAAGGTTGTTGATAGCAAACCCGATGACAGAATCTTCTTATATTACTCCGACCATGGTGGCCCCGGTGTCCTCGGTTAGTGTGTGTTGAACCATTTTATTGTTCCATATGCAATCCATTTCTGCATTACTGCGTTTTTAAGCAGTTAGTTCTTTATGAGACCATTCGTACTTCCGTTCTTTTGTAGATGGAAAGAACTTAAGTCTGTGTTTCTCATACTTGTTTGTAGGGATGCCGAATATGCCCTTTCTTTACGGGGCAGATCTTGTTAGTACTTTAAAGAAAAAGCACGAAGCTGGCACCTATAAAGAGATGGTATGGGGAATGTTTCTTTATTTAAATCATATCGAATGATCTTCTTGACTCCATTCTTCAATCGTTGAATGGCATGTAGGTACTATATATTGAAGCATGTGAAAGTGGAAGCGTATTTGATGGCATAATGCCCGATGATATAAAAATCTATGTAACAACGGCTTCAAATCCGGAAGAGAGCAGCTATGGAACCTATTGCCCAGGAATGGACCCACCTCCTCCTCCGGAATACATAACTTGTTTAGGGGACCTATACAGTGTTGCTTGGATGGAAGATAGGTATGCTTTTTTCGCTTATACTGGAAATTTTCTAATACACTGCTCTCATACATCAAACTTTGTATATTTTTACTAAACTACGCCTTATTATACTATTTAAAACATTTACTAAGGTTCTCCGTCATGTGTGTTTTTTAGTGAGACCCACAATCTCAAGAGAGAGACGTTGGAGCAACAGTACAAAACCGTAAGAACTTCCTCTTATAGCCTCATGTATTTTGACTTGTTATGACCTTCAATTTGATTTCAAATTCCCAATTATTGCTTGAACATTTCTTTTAATTGTTGTTTATTTGAAGAAAGTCCAGTGAAGTAGTAGTATGGTTTTCTGGTCCAAATCTCCTAGTGTTAGGTAATAGTCATTAGTTTTCCTGCAAAATTTTAGTATCTGGTTGCGTATATCACTTGTGATTGTATAAATGGTTAACTTGATTGAGTTTTGATTGGAAGTGCTATTGTATTTTCAGTGGGCTATGTTCATTTTGTTTCTCACATTTTACATGGTTAACTAAACATTTTTGTGTAGGTAAAAGAGAGAACCTCGAATTACAATACATTTCAGGTGGGATCCCACGTCATGCAGTATGGTAATAAAAGTATCAAAGCGGAGCAAGTTTATCTTTACCAAGGATTTGATCCGGCGTCTATGAACTGGCCACCTAATAAATTGAAACCAGATAGGCGTATGGATGTGGTTAACCAAAGAGATGCAGACCTTCTCTTCATGTGGCAAAGAGTAAGCACTAATTGGGCACTTATAACAATTAGCTTTTATAAGATAAAAATTCCCCTTTCCAAATGTATTTCTTCAATCAGTGTATGGAGCAATCCCCATAGTTTTTTATCTTCAAAATAGCAAAAGGGAATATGTTCAGCTAACTGAGGTTCTTAACAAAAGATCTAGTGTGATGTTAACATATCGTTTTCCTTCCAAACTTGAAGTTTTTTTCATGTGTTCTACTACAATAACTGAATCTGGAGTCCTTATTTGACAAATTTACTTCGATTTTGGAAGTTTTAGAAGGTTCAACTATACGCAAGTGGTTATGAATGTTTGAAAGGGGTGACCATGTAAGACCCTTCATATTTTAGGCTGTTTATGGCTTTTAGAGGTGTTGAAATATCAATGTGAATGGCTCAATAGTCAATATGAGCACATACCATATCTTAGGCTTGAATATGGAAATGAGCTAAAATTAAACTTCTGAGTGCGTTTGAGTCTGTCGCCACTGTTATTCTTTTCTGCGAGATGGCTTTAAACTTCATAAACTTGAGGTTGTCTGAGATATAAATCTTTCGTTTCTCTATGACCTAATGATTCATTCACTACAGTACAAGAAAACCGAGGACGGGTCAGAAAATAAGGAGAAAATACTCAAGGAGATAGCAGATACAATGACATACCGCAAACATTTGGACAGTAGCATGGAAATGATCGGGGTGCTTTTGTTTGGTCCAGGAAACGCCCCTTCTATTCTGGGTTCTTCTAGACAACCTGGTCTGCCAATTGTTGATGATTGGGCATGTCTAAAGTCAATGGTATGTTCCATACCTTGTTCTTTGCTCACTTTCGATATTCATACAATTACCAAGAGCGGATATGTGTTTTCAAGAGATTTTTTCCTCATAATACTTGAAGTTTTTGTAAAATAAATAAATAAAAAGGAAGTAACTACATTTTTCTTTAGTGCATCATATGTGGCCACTTTGTCCATAACAGGGGTGATAAATAAAATAGTGCCACTTTTCAAATGTTGAGGATGCTGTTATAATTGAAGTTACGACGAAATATAGAATGTAGTTAGATCCACCACTACTCTTGTTGACCCTATTAATTATGGATATGCGTACCTTGAATAATACCTTTTTTTCTGCAATCATATATGTATTGAGCAACATCGAGGTATTGCATCCTTGCATTATTTCCGTTTCTTAAACCTAAAGTCACATCACAGGTTCGAGTATTTGAGCAGCATTGCGGATCGTTAACTCAGTACGGGATGAAACATATGCGGGCCTTTGCCAATATTTGCAACAAAGAAGTCTCAAAAAGCGCCATGGAAGAAGCTTGTATTGTCTTGTGTGATGGTCGCAACTCTGGATTTACCCATCCTTCTGAGATTGGGTACAGTGCTTAACATATTAAAGTTAATAAACATGTAGTAATTAAGATGAGAGCATTGTGTGACATTTAATCTCCTTTTCCTTTGTTGTGTCCATCGTAATCCCATGGATGTACAATTTTATGCCTATCTTACTGGCATATGCTCGGTGTGGGAAATGGATTTCATAAAAATGCCTTGTACATTTGAAAGGATTGAAAAATAAGTATTTAGTTAAACGTGTGAAGTATCGTAAAATCAATTGGATTGTCCTCAGATTCAATCCACATTCGATATATATGGTCTATATTAGTAAGTACACAAATTAGCCATCGTAGCAAACTTTATTCTAAAGAACTGGAGATTTATAATAGCTTTTTACCTCATTTTGGCTGTTTTTAGGCTATAGTTTCAGTTTAGTTTTCCGATTAGTGTTATCGGTTTGCTTATTAAGCTATCATGGGGCTTGGCCCAAGAACCTACATGTTATTGGTATAATAAAATTGGGCATGTTATTGTTAAAAAAAATAAAAATACACAAATTGGTTGTGGTTGTTTGAGGGGCTTTAAGATATCTACAGTTATGATCAGTTATTGTGCAAGAATGAGATGAAATGTGTGTTTAAACTGCAGTGTTTTAAAAAGTGAAATCATAGCTAAAGCGTTTTTGTGAGAGAGATGCTAAAAGCGTAAAAAACGTAAGTTTTTAGCGACCCTAAAAGGTGGAAAAGCAAGCTTTTTAAGCTTTTTTTAAGCTTGAAATCGAGCTTTTTCACTACGAAGCGCGCTTTTTAAAACAGTGGTTTAAAGTAATGAGCATATATTCTTTCCCTAGGCTGGTTTTGCAGATGTGTGAATTGAATTCTACCGATTAGTCCGCGTCGTGTCTGCATTTTCATAGATTTTCTCTGTTTTGATTTTCTCTATTTTCTCCAAAACGATCGAATAAAAGGTGAGCATTTTTCAATTACAATGTCCTGGTCATTTGGTGGTAATAATATTGCAGTGCACTTTTTTTTTCCCGTATCTGCACAAAGTGACTAGTATAATATTTATCTGTTTTTATCTCAGTTTTATTTTTGCCGAAGCCATTAGACAGAGACCAGTAATTGTGGAATGTGGACCCTATGAAGATCTGAATAAATGACCTATGGAAATCTTTCTGGATGTCTGTCAATTTGCTTCTTTTGTTGAATGAAATATAAGTATAGGAGTGTTTATATGTGCGTATATGAAACGTATAAGTTTGCAATACTCAATACTTGCCCAACCTTTACTCCAACCCTTATAAAGGTGTCACATGTACAAAACCATATGAAATGACTTGATACCAACAGTTGTCTAAAAAGTATACACCTTTGTAATTCGTATAATCGATATCTTCATTCTTTTTACCCTACACGCACTTTCTACCATCTATAATGCTGGCGGTGGGGTTAAAAACTGCACAATCTGAACAAAATCGTCGCAAAGCCCAAATCATTTTAATATCTTTGCACAACCGCGTTGCTAAATGGAGGTTCGCAAAATATTCTTGCAGGATCATTACTCTGGTAACGATGCATGAAGAACTTCCCTCGAAACAAAGTTATTTGCAAGTGTATACATTCTTCTCTATTAGTAGACAGTACAGGTTTATTGTTAGCATACTGATCAGGAAGATATTTCGACTGTTATTCACTACAGAATGATTTAATTCTGGACTGTTACCAATTTTTACAAAGAACACTTGTTCCATCTAAAACAACGGACCATCATATAGCTAGGTGTCCAATAAGAACTTGAATAGTGATTAAATTTGTTCATAAAAATGGTGATTTACTTTTGCTAGCATAAGGAGGAGACAGTAACAGAAACTTCTATTGGATAATTCTACTTTCAAATCTCAATTAGCTAAACCATCTTAAGAATAGAGGGACCTCAGATATAATATAATGACCCCAAATGATCAGTAATGATCTTAAGGGTCCACCATGAATGCAGCTCTCAATTGACAATAGCCCCAAGCTAGCTAGAGTTAGCTAATATGAACATGACAAAAGGGTCAGAAGATACCTAAATGATTAATATTCTTTAGCTTGATGAAGTCAACTACTATGTATAGATTGATCTTTTACTTGATGCAAAACTAATGGGGAAAATTACCTTGCGAGGCGTTTAGTGTAGTGTTATACCGTCAGTGCTTATCAATTTACCTACTTGAGTATCATTTTTAATAATTGAGATATTGATATATAAATTTTCATCAAATTAAGAGAATGACAGAATAAATCGATGAAAGTGCAGTCACAAGATCTTACTTTTCTGAATCTATTCGTGAGTGCAATTCCGTTATTTTTTTAACGTTATGTGCTCAATTGTGACAAAATTTGTATATAATACTTCAGCTTTTAAAATTGGTTCTCTAGTACGGAAAACCCACATTTTTGCTTAATTAATGATAAAAAATACGGCAGAAAACCCATCTTGATACAAGTACCAATACAGCAAGATCTCACATTGTTTCTCTAATCCCTAGATTGTTAACCAATTGTAGTAACGATATATTTTGGAAGAAACCATGGTTACCGACACGGGTAGAGAAACTTAAAAAACCCATAATTTGCTTTTTTTGTTTTTTAATGTTAGGTATATATCCAATTTAAAATATTAAAATAACATTCTATTCAAATTTCTGTCTCACAAATCTTTTCAAATTGGTTTCTTCTTTCTTTTTGCATTAATATATTTGTTTCCAATTATATGTAAGTACTTCTTTCTTTTTTCCAAATTCAAAGACACAAAATAGAATACATCAAATGTCATAAAACAAAATTACGCATCAATTGATCACAAAAGAAAAAGAATGAAGAAAAAAATAGAGTATATAATATAGATCAAGATAGATGATAATGTATGATTCTACGTGTTCATATGTGATGTTGCATAATACTATGTAACTTTTTTCATCAGTTTTTCTAATAGATGCTTCGTATGTCATATTTGATGCTACTATGTCATAGTACTACGTGTTCATAGATAATACTTTTTTCATATTTAATGCTTCGTATGTCATCAGTTTTTCTAATAGAAAAAGAAACATATGGATTAAAGGAAAAATCACTAAGCATCATATAGTATCACTAAAATCAACAAAAAAACTATAGAAACGGTTAGAGTTTCATGTACCATCAAATACATGTTTTTTTTGAGAAAAATTGAATCACTTAATATCATTCACAAAAAATGAGAAAAAAACAAAAGATTCGGATAGCATTATAGAGTATTCTTATTTAAATAAAGTACAACATTAATAACCCCAAAAGTAGTAAGATCAAAAACTAAGGATTATATATGTAACTATATAGTCTACATACATATAAAAATTTACATATATAAATGATGATTTCATATATATATATATATATATATATATATATATATATATATATATATATATATATATATATATATATATATATATATATATATATATATATACTATTATTTTATGTCAACACCCCTTACGAAGTCTTGAAACAAATATTTATAAAAAAAACCCTTCAATTACACAAATTGCAAATAAAATAAATACTAAATAAAACTACTCTGTTACGTTAACTGTCATTCCACTTTCAAATTCATTTGTCTATTTTAGGTTTATCTCTCCTCTGCTCTCTCCTCTTCTCTCCAATTTTTTTTACTATTCCAGGTATGAAAACTTTCTTTTTTTTCCAATAATATTATTGTTATTAATTTATGTTATTTCAATTTTATGGTAGTCAAGTTTATATTCGATTTAATTAGTATCTATGAATATATGTTACCATCAGACCAACGCATCGCGTGGGCAGGTTCGCTAGTATATATATATATATATATATATATATATATATATATATATATATATATATATATATTGAGAACCACGTTGTATGTTAATCTAAAAATTTATTTGTAATATATATATATATATATATATATATATATATATATATATAAAAGTATATATGCACATCAATTTAAACATCAATTTAGACATTTTTTTTTATAAAAACGGTCCAAATTAAGATTTGGTTAATGCAAATCTCCACGGTTTTACAACGGAAATACAAATATGCATCTTGTTTTTTTTCCCGATATGTATAATGACATGTTTTGGAAATTATGGTAAAATTTAAAAATTCAAAACATGTTATTATACATCTCGGGATAAAAAAAAATAAGACGCATATTTGTGTTCCCGTCGTGAAACCGTGAATATTTGCATTAACCAAATCTTGATTTGGAGCGTTTTTACAAAAAAAGTATCCAAATTGATGTTTAAGTTGATGTTCATCTAACATCTCCTATATATATATATAATTTCTTTTAAAGATGTCAATATGGATGACTAAATACAAATGTGATATTTAGGGAACTCGTTGGACTTTGGGTTGTGATTTGCGGAATTCGGGTAGCAGTGTGAATTCAAGCCGCGATTTGTCGAGGCTATATATCGTGGTGGATTTGCAGCGGTGAATTGTTGGTGGTTTATTCAATCGAATGAGGGCTTCTCTATCAACACGGACATATAAAACTAAATATAAAATGTCTAATTCTATTGACTCGTGATACCATAAAGAAGTAATGATATGGATAATTTATGTAACGACTCTACATTCGGTCGAACCGGTACATACCCCTTTTATCAACAATAATGTCCGATTTGGCTTAATTCCGTTCTTATCTCCCGGCCATGTAGCTTAAAAGACTTTATTGATAAAAACGAGGGTCTTTTAACTTATATATCACATATGTACTTACATATCTATGTAATGTTACATATGTGATGTGAGACTGTGCACATTCACTTTACCGTGAAATATCTCTCCGGAAATCCAGGTTATCACATCCCCGCAAGACACGACGTTCTCATTGGCCACGTCGTCATTTAGAGGTTCACTTGTCTCAACATTTCCGGCCAGATATAGGCTCTGATAACACATGTAACGGCTCGACCTTCCGGCCAAACCGCTACTTACTCATTCTACCAACAGTATTGTCCGTTTTGACAAATTTTGTTATTGTTTATTGGGTTGCACATTTTTAAAATACCAAAGGAGGGTATATTAACTTTTACCATGGAATTTCCCCCCGAAAATTTGGGTTATTACGATTTATTCACAGTATCATGATGCCTTTATATAGGTATACATAATTACATTTAAGAAAATATTCACATGTTTTGAAAATCAAGTCATAATTTTCTAAATAAGAAGTAAGAATCATTATAATTATTTACATATCTCAACAGTTGACTTGGAAAATTGTTGTAACATATTTATCGAAATCATAATTAGATACGATAGTTTACAAGTCAGCGTTGCTTGTGTAATGCATGAGAAGATAGTTTTAAGGCTGAAGTGTAATTTGTGACATAATAGTTCTTGAATCGGAATTCCTATTTTGTTTGTTTGACTTTTTTGCTTTGCTAACCTAAAATGCTATCGATTATTGTGAAGAGCAAAGATAAAAATGCAATTTTGCCCACTACTGTTTTGGTCCTCACATATCTCATAAGAAGTAGATAGAAGAATGTAAGAGTTGTGTGCATATATTATTATCCATAATGATAAAACAATACTCCTTAGATTTGTTTTGGGCAATCGAAATGAGAGACCTATGTAATAAATCTGACATTAGTAAATAACCAAAGTAACTGATTTAATGAAAAAATAGAGAAAATAATTGAAGAACAAAAAAGGGAAAGAACTTTTCAGTAATATTGAATTAGGAAGACACTACTCCATGAGAGATTATCATCATCGTTGAATATTATTATATGGACTCCAACTGGATGTTTTAATTTGTCTCCTCCAAAATGTATTGACACATAAGCATAATGAGGGACCATGTGTAAGGATGACCCTTGCATCACGTGTGTAACTTTTTCTTCACTACTAGTAATACTTGTTAGTGTTAATAAAACGACACTGAATTAAGTTTAGATGATGCCTAAATAATGGAAAAAATGGTTACGAGAAATGGGGAAAAAAAACGTTGCATCCTTCCTTGATTTAATTTCTAAAATGTACTATAAGATATAGGGATTGGTTTATTTCATACTAACCTCAAAAAGTAAATAAATGTATTATCAACAATACCCGGGGCCGGATATCAGCCTTTCATCAAGTTGAGCCAGACGCATCACAATATACATGGCATCACGTGTGAGTATGACGTTCATTGGTCATCGGCATATAAAAATTGGATGAGTCATGAACATGTCCAACATGCATGTCACCATTACGTCGATCTAGTATAAATACGATATACTGTTACAGCGGAGAGACGGTGTGATAAATGTTACGGTGTTCCAGAGGTCGAAGGTAGAGATTAAAAGGTTGGAAGGGGATCAGGCTCGGAGGGTATAGAAAGGCTCTTGCCAGCATGAATCCCTTTATCTTTATACCAAAAGATATTGAGTTCAAATCGATTTCCAATATAGTTAAGACTTACGAAACGGAGTAATTAATCATAATCAAGTTACCAATATATTTATTAATTTATTTACGAGTCATTCTTTAATTGTTTATGAAAATAATCGTTTACTTCCTTGTCTTAGTTGGAGGAAAAGTGAAGGCGCGGATTGACCAATCGGGAAGCACAAGCACTCCTTTGTTTAATTTAAAATAAGCACAAGCACTAACTTTTTTGTAACCTAGAAGAAATTAAAACAAAAAATACAAATACAAATAGATAGTCACCAAGTGGCAGTACGGTATGCAAAAGCTTGAAGGAGAAAATAGAAGGTTGAAAAAACATAAGTAGGGCCAATATATTTGAGAACGGGATAACGGTGTAGGACCCTTTCTCCACAAACGGCTTATGTAATGATAGCCCACGCCGGACCATCAGCCGTCACGTATTTAGTGCCAATACCATCATTCTACTATACCCAAATTGGGACCCATATTTATTCACCACCCTAATAACCACCTTAATTCTGCTCAATAGCCGAGCCGTATGCAAAACTTTGTTAACAAAAGTGCAAAAATCTACGGTTAGATATCCATATATCTTGCATAATTTTGCATTTATTAGTAGCTAGGTTTGTTGAAGTTCAATAAATTATGGAGCAACTAGCTAGTAGTGTTGTGTAAAAGTATTTCTGATATGCGTTCTAAATTAATAATGCCGGAGAAGAGTTAGCTTCTACAGCTCAATGGTTTTAGTTTACAGTTATCGTTTCCAAGACCTAAACAATATTCTAGAGAACGGTAACAACTATACACGAGATTGTTCTATTAACATTAATCACGCCCTAATAACCAGCTTCAGCTCTACAGCCATGCCGAGCTGCATGCAAAACTGTGTTAACAAGTGCGAAATGAACTATTAATATATCCATATATCTTGCATATGTTGCATTTACTAGCAGGTTATTGGAAGTTATAAATAAATTATGGAGCAAGTGTTGTGTAAAAACTAAAAGTATTTCTTAATTATATGCCTTTCCTAAAAGAATAATGCCGGAGAAGAGTATAATTTAGCTTCTTGAGCTCAATGGCTTTAGACTTTTAGTTCAGAGTAATCGTTTCCAAGACCCACAAAAATATACCTAAATTTTAAATATACTTTTACAAGTATTCTAGTTCAAGAATATGAAAGTAGCAAAGTTATTTCTACAGAACGGTACCAACTATATACACGAGAATGTTCTATAAACATTTTTTCGTATTTTTGTAATGTGATTTTAAATTTGAGAAACATATTTAGCTTTTAAAGAATTCAAGTCTCGCTGTAAATTTGTTTGTTATTTAATTGTTCGTAATTAACATATTTCTGCTATTTATTACTCCTGGTACGACAAAAAATCCCACTACTTTTTCTACTTGAAAATATATATTTTTATAGATCTATTTGAAAGTTTCGAAAGTGATGATTTCAAAAAATTAAAATAAAAGGTAGAGAATATTGAAACAACGGGAAACATAAAAAATGTACAATTTGTCTGGATATTCGCTCAACTTAGATATAATAAAATTAATAACTGTATGCAACACTAATTGTTAGAGGAAACGTTTCACCCTAGCCGATAGCATCATATCAGACCCCTTGGCCAAGCGGCCTAAAGTATTACAAATTCTCTATTATATGGATTTCGTATGAAATATGACTAGAGATAAAGAAATCTTGAACCTATTCAACGTTTAAAAAATAGTAATTCCTAAACAAGTCTATATTAGAAAAATTCTATAAATATAAAAGATATATATTGAGTTAATAAGAATCTAAAATACATGAGTATAATGAACGGGGAATTAGACCTAAATGAAATTTTAATAACGATATGAAGGATTTGTAATTAGAAGTTAGGAGGTGTATCTTTGTCGAATTATGATTGGTCGGTCGAGTGGGGACTATAAAACCGTGAAACAGACAGCAATGTAAAGAGTGAATTATTATAATAATTTCCATATCAACCTACCAGAAGCCGCGTGGGGTTGCTGGTGAGGACATATATAAGAGTATAATTAAACTACCTTTTTGTACCCTAAGTTTTTAATTGTTACTTTTCCCTTCATCTCTTTCTCATAATTAATTAACTGACAAAAATAAAGTTTAGGACTTTTCTTTCGACTTATTGACCAAGTGAGGAAAGAATTGGTGACGAATCCCGTTCTGAGGAGTATTACAAATAAGCACAAGGGGGTTGAGTTTATGCAAGAAATGAATTAGTGAAGAGTCCCGTTTCCGAAATTGACACTACAAGAAATAGTAGGGATATTAACAAATAACTTTTTGAAAATTGTTGCTACCCCGACATGTTCTTATAGTGTGAACTAAAAGAAATAAGAAATTAAAACTCAATGTACTTGATCATATGATATGATCACCCAATTTGAAAAGGGTTCTCTCTTTTATGATCCAAAGGATTACAAATGAAATATATCAAGAATGAGAATTACGATTACAACTTTTTTTTAACCGTCTCGTACCATACACTACAAGAAAACTATGATTTAGACACAAATTATTTTATACAGTTGAAATTTATCTCTAAAAAATAATTTTTAGGAAATAGTTTTTTCCCCCTCAAATCTAACTTTTAGAGACAAAAAAAATGTATCAAATATAATACCCCTAGTGTTTGGATTTATCAAAATTTACTAAATCTTTATTAAAACATAAAGAGACGAATGGAGTTTTTTTCATGATCAGTTCATTTACTATACGAACTTTATATTCTTGTTCTTTATTATTTCGTTTACAAATGAACGAATATGAACCGAGTTGTTATCGAATCGAACACAAACATTTTGTTGTATAGTTTAATTCCTTTACAGCCATAGTTACAAGTAACTACTAAGTTTCATGATGCTTTTACAAAATGTAAGTAGCTTATGTTACATATTAATATATTGTTGGATTTTGGGATAGCATGATTTCAAAACTGTTTAAGATTATCAAATTAACATAAAATCAGTCACCAAGTAACTACCTGAGGTTCTCTATCTTATAAAAAAAATGTGTGTAAGTCTCAACATTTGAATGTCCCAAATAACAGGCCCAATGGTATGCTCATGGCGATTATTTACCAGTCTATGTGTGCTGCAATCCAAACATGTCAAGAAATGTAAATATGATGTCTTGTGTTTCACATTACCAATATATAGTAACCTTAACGAATAATCATCACATTAGTCTAATATGTACAGACTATTGAAGTGTTGTAAATCGGACTTGTGAAATGAGAATCAAACGAATAGATGTAAGAGACTCCCTAAGAAATCCTACTTGTGTACCTAAAAATAGTTGGAGACATCGTCTACATAAGGCATCATCTGTTGTGAGAAAATTATAGAAAATACGACCGTCGGAAATAGAGCCCTGACATATTAAAATGGAAACCCTGTTGGTGACCTCTTTGCACCATCAATTTCTAAAAAAGTAGAACGCGTCTATAATGTTGTTTGATGAACATGACTTCCATTTCGTGACAATCAATATTTCGGTATGAGTGTCTTTGATTTTATCTAATAAAATTTTATGTTTTGAGAGGTTGTTCATACACTTTGGTTAGTCAGGGAATTAAGTCTAAAGTGTTGTTAGATAACGTTGTAATAGTCAAATATATGAGTATAATTGTCTTTTATTTTTTCGTGTAATGGAATAGTTGCTTTTGATAGCCTTGAGTTTTGTGTTCTCTTCCTATATGATGTATTGTGACCGTTTCACTAACATATACTATAGTTGGATAGAAGCGATAAATACGAGTTCTTCACATGATGTTGTTGTAAATGCTTTAGGAACTGTATGTTTCATTTCTTTGGGACAGGACATTACAACAACAACATTTTAAACTTTTCGTTGTCTTTTTTAGCCCATTAGGACTTTCTTTTTTAGTTTTCAGTTTTAGTTAACCGGGTGGAGTTATAGTTTGAGTTGATTTTGTTAGCTTGCTTGTGCTCTAGGTAGTGCTTTGTACATTACTAGAGCCACCAATTGTATCAAATGTGTTATATGATACTATAACTTAAAAAAAAAAAACGATTGTAATGGTTATGTTTGGTGATACGGTCAAATGAAAAAAAATGAAATAATGGATGTGATGAATTGTAACAAGTAAAAAATAAATAAAATTGTGTAGAAAGGATTGGTGGTATACTTAAGTGTAGTTATTTTAATCTTGGGAGAATCATTGATTAGTATATAAAAACGTATTTAATTTTCAAAAATCCGAATTTTCAAATGTTAATTATGATTTGGTACATATAATGTAACATCATGCAGAATTAAAGTTGAAAACAAAGATTAAAAATGTGTAGTATCATGTAATAACATCATGTAACTATTTTTATCATTTTCTCTTTAATCTTATGATGATATATAATAACTCAAATATCGAACTCAAGGATGACTAATTTTAACACATTACTATTCCAGAAGATACGTATCTGACAACAAATTCACAAGTAGGGCTTTTATTAGGTTGCGTGAGGGTGAGTCAACTGGAATAACAAGAAAGTGACAGTTGGGGATATAAATTTAGGTTATTCCCATAGTTTCATTAGGCCCTAATTTTGAAGAATTTAAATTCCCTGATTGAAAAAAGCAAACTAATACATGAATTGAGGAAGAAGACTCTTTTTTTTTTTTGGTTAGTTGGTGCTTTTAAAAAGGTACAAACTATTTATGCTTTAAGATCTCTGGTTTCGATCTCTCTCACATCATCTCTCTCTCTATCTCTCTCACTACCAGGAAGCAAAAGCAAGAAGAGAACAAATAAAGAATAAAATATTTTCATTTCTATTGTCTCTATCAGTTGCTGGTGAGCTAAATCTTTTGCTTCAACGATTTTTCGCCTCTATATATTTTAGCGTAACTTCTCCTGAAATCTAGCTAAGCTTTTCCTACCCAGAAGATAACCCTAATTTAAACTTACTAGGAGTATATATATATATACATACACCTTGTATGTGAAAGTTGAGATAACTCTTTTGCCTCGTAATTTGTGTTATTGTTGACAACTAGATGACAATTTATTCAAAGTTTGAATTCAATTCCCGAGGAAAACTTTTTGTCCAAAACAAAAGCCTTACACTTACTTCTTTTTTGTCGGCTTGTTCTTAAAAGGGTTTTTGAACACTTTTTTTTTTGACAAAAACAGGGCCAACAAAGTGTATATATCTCTTCTAGGATTGGTCGAAGAAAAGCTTCCAAGGAATTAGATCTGGCCAACAACATTCACTCCAGGATTATATAAGGTCTTGTAGTATATATATATATATATATATATATATATATATATATATATATATATATATATATATATATATATATATTCCTGATTATATTTTAACTTTTTGGTGATTTTATTTTGTTTTTCTAGGTTCATCTCCATATATCATCTTTTTGTAGCATTTTTCATTTTTTTTTCTTTCCTATTTTGCGACTATGCCATTCTTATATTAGTTTTTATTTATCATCCCAAGTTAGGTATGAATGAGGACCTTTCTTCTTTATATTTTTTTCAAGATCTTTCAATCAACTCTAGATTTGTTATCAATCCATTTTCTCAAACTAGAGTGGGAAATACCCAAATTTTCTAGAATATCAATAATAACATAGAGATCTTACGAATTTAAAAAGTTACACATCAATATTTTATTTTGAATTTGAGTCGTTAAAATTATTTATAGAAGAAAAGAAAACTACTCCATTATATATATTTATAGAAGATTTAGAGCTTAAAAATTTAACCGCCTATAGTTAATTAATGCGTATATGGAAAATTCTTTTCAGAAAGTTAACAATACATTTCGAGATAGATCCTCAATTGTTGAACAAATACCCTTTTGGGATATTTTTCTTTTTAATGTTATTATTTTATTAATAAAGGTAAATTGAATTGTATTTTATTTTGAAATCGAAAATTGTGTTAGTTATAACTTATAAGTATACAATGCTAGCTATGGATTCGGATACTACCCCCATTTATTATGTTTATTTGATCATTTTATGTCCTTGATTTTATTCTTCACATTTCCATAATTATTGGCTCCTCAATTATGTGTAATACATTTATAAACACCACTAGAAGTGACTATCAAGATTATGTACCACTAGAAGTGCAGCAATCATGCACACAGGAAATCAATTGGCCAACTATGAAATAATTACAATCATTTTAATAAAATGACACTTGCACATTTTTGTACTGTGAATAAATATTTTTAAATATCGTTATAATCATCATGGCCTTCATGTTAGACATTTGAGGGGGGAAAATGCTAAGCTTAGGTGGTTAAAGTTTTGGTTTGTATCTTGTTATCCCCCCATGATAGAGTTCACACTCACTTGATAATTTTGTCATTACCAATTTGTCTCTAGGGAAATAAAAATGGCAAGTATGTAGTTTAAATTCGAAATTTTTCCTTGTCCAATCTATGTTAATTTATATGATGGTTACATTGCCTTGATTTCTTGCTTTCTACTTTCTTTGTTAATCAATCGAATAGTGCTGAATTAATCAAGGCTTGCATTTCCGGGTCATGTTACTTTTACAATTTTATAGCTCTTACGGCATGTATTGACAGCTTTGTAACCTTTTAGTGGCCATTGTGTGCTATAAGTCCTAAAACATTGAAATATAGATAGAGGTCGGGTGTCAATCTCTTTGAGATCTGAGCATTTGGTACATAAGTGTATATAAAATGTTCTCACAAGCTCCAAATCATATGAGAAACGATTTTGCAATTGTCACACCAATGAGCAATAACATTGAATTTTTCTTCTTGTTTTCACGCGTTGGTATTTGTTCATTCAACTTCCAACATTATTGAGGACACAATGCAAATAGCTTTAGGGTTAGACTTATGGTGACAAAATTCCTTTTAACTTGTGATACACAAGAGGTCATTTCTTGTATAAGGACTGAAGAAAAGTTTGTTACTCATTCATAATGATGCATCCATGGAATAAACATGAAAAAGGAATGGATCAGAGTTTACTGGTCATCATAATTAAATGAATATTTGATTTTGAGCGAATATTAATTTACTTTAGTTATTTACTCTTGAATACAGTGTTTTCAGAACTCAATGGAGAATATGAGTAGTTTCTCTGATGTTCCACCGGGGTTTAGGTTCCATCCCACAGACGAAGAGCTGGTTGATTACTACCTCAGAAAGAAAATTGCTTCAAGAAGAATTGATCTTAATGTCATTAAAGATGTTGATCTCTACAAAATTGAGCCATGGGATCTACAAGGTAAGGATGATCTACACCTTCTCAATGAATAACACAACTATCAATTCCATAAAAGTAATCTTGTTAAAAGTACTGCTGGAATTTTGTTCGAAACATACTTACACTTTGCTTCTTCTCAAAGCACCATGCATGGAATGTAAAATATCCCTCGTGTTTCACCACAAACATTAAAAAAAACAGCTGGGGAACAAGTACACTTTCCGATTCGAACCTTAGATTCCTGCAATAATAATCACACCCGTCGTTATCAACATACTAATGAACCTATAAGGAGTAACTTTTTGAGTTCCGTCGAACTAGGGAAAAAAAACAATCGGATACATGAATTTAAGGGTAAAAATAAAATTAATCCATTCACGTTTCGAGCAACCACAAACATTTTTTTCTATAAAAAAAATGTTTAATCACCCGCCTTAACCAATCAAGCCTAGAGTTTACACTGTGGAAGTATATAATCAACAAATGATTTAGACTTTCATTAATGATGCCAAAAAATCAAATGATAAATAGTAGTTAATCTTCTTCAGATAGCATTTAGTTTTATCCAACCCCATATTACCAAATTATATATATGTTCATTTCCTTACGATAAAATTTGAACAGAACTCTGCAAGCTCGGAACTGAGGAGCAAAATGAGTGGTACTTCTTCAGCCACAAGGACAAGAAATATCCTACTGGAACTCGAACCAACAGGGCTACCAAAGCAGGGTTTTGGAAAGCTACGGGGAGAGATAAAGCTATATACTCAAAAAACAATTTGGTTGGTATGAGAAAGACATTAGTCTTTTATCAGGGCCGAGCACCAAATGGTCAAAAATCGGACTGGATAATGCATGAATATAGGCTTGAAACTAATGAAAATGGAGCTCCTCAGGTAAGTTCACATACGACGTGTGATTTTATGTTTCTTATAACATGCTCATAACTCAGGTTTATGTATAACACAATGGAAGGTGGCATACGATTTGCATCTGACTGAGAAATTAAGCCTATTGACTTATTCAGTTATCTAAAATTTAGAGTTTTGTATTTAAAGTGAAACTTATATTTAGAGATTTTAAATTCAAGAGAGCCTGTTTACTTCCAGTGTCACACAGTTCTCATGTGACGCTATACTTATCACAAAAGGTTAGGGTTGTGATAGTACTAATTACTAAGCTTATCATTTAGGAGTAAAATCTAATGCTTTGTAGAATTTCGTTTTTTAGGCTAATCAATGCTTTGTAGTGTATATACGTATATCTTTTTTCCAAAATTTATTGTTATTATCGATTGACAATCTTTTCTTTTTTAGGGTAAACGGACGTAGAAAAACAAAAAATCAGTTGACAATCTTGGAACCTGAAAAAGTAGAAAAATAATTGAGTAGTTTAGAAATAGAGTGATAAACCTTGTAAATTAGTACGTAATCTGAAGAAGAATTTTACAGAAGGATATAGTCAGGAGTATAATCAGAATTTTCAATTCTCGAGAAGATCCACTCGTTTTTTTTTTAAAATTCAACCTTATGAAAATTCAGCAACTTTTTCTACTCTTCGTGTCTTGATTATGTTACTGCACAATGATTTAATTCTCAATATTCGAATCATTATTTGTGTATGTAGGAAGAAGGATGGGTTGTTTGTCGGGCGTTCAAAAAGAAAATGACAGCTATTCGTAGATTTGGGGAGCATGAATCTCCATGTTGGTACGATGAACAAGTCACATTCATGCCAGATTTTGATTCACCTCAACTAATAACAAACCAACCTCAATACTCTCCATACAACAATCTCTATGTTTGCAAGCAAGAACATGAATTAGTTCAATACAATACCCCGCATGATACTTATGTTCAACTTCCTCATTTAGAAAGCCCGAAAATGATACCACATCCTTATGAAAACAATGGAAGCACATTGAGACCCTCAACATTTTTCACAGGAGAAGATTATGTTCAGCAAAATATTGACTCAAATTATGCTAAATATGGGCAAGTAGGCGATCAAGAAGTGACTGATTGGCGTGTGCTAGATAAATTTGTGGCATCTCAACTCAGCCAAGAAGAGGAGCCTAAGGAGGAAAAATATTTAGATGCTTGTTCATTTCAAGAAAATGAAGATGATATAGCTACAGACTATGCAACAATATCTACCCGTACTAATTTCCCCATTAATATGTGGAAGTGAGCTAGGGCCTATAAAAAAATAGTGGAGCTGAGCTAATATTATTATGAACTTTAGAGAAAAATATATACCTAAGAAGAAGAAATATATACCTAAGAAGAAGAAAATAGTGGAGCTGAGCTAATATTCTTAACCGGCAATTAATTTGTATAGCTGGTGTATTTGTTTTATCTTTGAACTTATTAAAAATGCTAGGCACCAAGTTACATAAACTTGAGATGCCTAGCTATTGAGTTAAATGTGAAGGTTGGATGTTATTATCCCCTTACAGTAATAACACTATTGAATCATTGTAAAAGGTCTCTGTTTGATGTAATTATTTTTTAATTAACCATAAAACAGGAATTCAACATTCATAACCATTCACCATACCGATATTGATCTTTCAGTACTATATCGAACAAAATGAAGCATATTTAGTCTCCAATATATTCTTAAAAAGTATCAAAGACGCCCATATACGTACTAAGCCACAATCTGGAATAAATATATCCTATTTTCCGACTAGTATTTTTTTTTCTTTTCAAAATTCTAACTCAGTCCTAAACCATGCAAATGGATTGCCGTGATATTTGTATTAGAGGATCATGATACGCCCGTCAAGGAGTAGTATAGGGGTATAAATAAAACTGCATTGAGTATAGGAGTAAGAGTTAATATCTAAGTAATTGTATGTAACATTTTCTGCTGTATTTCCTAGCTTTTGATTGTAACACCTTGCAAAATTCGATGTAAAAACTTAGCAGAGTGTACGTTTCTGCAGGTAGTAGTATATAATGTGTATGGCAAGGTAGTAGTCTATTTCTCTGTAATTGTTGGGTTCGGTCCCTTTCTATTAATGAAATGGGATGTTGATTAAAATATATATATATATATATATATATATATATATATATATATATCTAAGTAACTGATGTGGAATCTTGCATATTAAGAAATTACTATGCTTCATGCAATTTTTTGTCGAAAATATTTCTAGTAAATTTTGAGCGCGAGAATAAGTGGCCATCTTAAGCGATATTTTCAAATCTTTCAATGTAAGACTGATCTCATGCGTAATTTAAAAAAAAAAAATCATGATAGCAATACATTACTGACTCTAGAAAATCATTCTACATCTTAAATTTTATATATCAATATTGGGCACACGCCGTATTCTTTTTTGCTTACTACATTATACATTATTTTGTATCTATATATATAGGTGCCGGAATTTCTCTACTACAGTTTGTAGTTGATAAGTGTATTTCCGCACTCATTCGGAGAAACTAAGATACTGTAAACAGTATATTTTAATTTCAATTCTCAATAAATTAAAATAAAATTACATGCAGATAACGAATCGAGGGCGTATGGTATCAAATTTCAACCCTTTTGTTTAAGGACTAAAAATTTGCAATTCTTAAAATCAATTGCACTTCCTACAAAAATCAATACACATTATATATGACTAGCATTTCGATATAGAAGTGGAATATTGCTCGCGAATATCGAATTGTGACATGCATATTTTAATCAGTTGATATATAAGCTTTTTAGTGAAAAACTATCAAATCCCTGTTATCCATTCAAAAAATTCTCATCTATTTAAACTGGTAACAAAAATGTACTTGTACTTTGCCGCAAAACCAAAGCATTACGTACGCGCAAGAACTGTTTTCTTAAATATATTTAACTTTAAAGGGACAAATTAAAAGAATGAGGACTTAACAAGCTAGAGACATGTTTGGTAAAACTACACTAAGCCCTAAACAACATATATGGAAATAAAAAAAAAAAAATACTATGACTTACCGCTAGCTAAGATTCTCGTAAAGATATTGAACTTAAAATCTAAGATCGAGCTGATATATAAGTGAGGTTTTAGGATTTTGCGATGACAACTTCTCTGATCATTAGCCGAAATGTAGGCAAACGTTTGAAGGTAGAGGAACAATAATAGTAACACAATACAACATTTGGGATAGTGCGAGAAAATATTTTGGCTTATGTTAGGAGCAAGTGTTATAAGGATAAGGGATGTTGTGAAGCAAATATATTGACTGCGGAATTGTATGACGTTTTATTATTATTTATTATTAGTACTATTAAATTTGGGTTGAAAAGTCATGCATATAAGTCTCCTTTTCCAAGTTATGTTTCTTCACTAGGATACACAATTATGGGGCGTGCTCTCATCAACTCATCATTCACATGAGAGAGTTTCACTCATATTATTATTGACAATTTAAAACAGACGTGGGGAGCATTAGGGGCTTCCTTAAAATTTCTTAACCTTTTCACTTTTTTTTTTTCCTTTTTCTCAATTCGAAAATCAAGAGGTTTAAACTGTTAAAAAACTAGCATGATTTTCTCGTTCATCAGTTTCAGGAATCAAATTCTGACCACTTGTCTAAATAAATCTGTTTATTTCTCAAATTAATTTGAACGATTAATGTTTTGGAGAACTTTTCAAACATACACTTGATTAATATCAAAATAGCATTTATTTTAGTTGAAAAAAGGGAAGAAATGGAAAATATAAAAAGAGCATTACTTATGACTGTTTTCCCTTACTTTACAACAAACTTAAGAATTATGGATCATTTTTTTTTTTTTAGAGACAATCAAATTTTGTCTCCAAATGGTAATTTTTCGGGATAAAAATAATCTGTGTCTAAAAGATTATTTTTGTCCCAAAAATTTATCATTTAAAGACAAAATTTGATTACCTCTAAAAATATTATTCTTAATTCTTAAGTTTGTTGTAGTGTTAACAAAACAAATGGAGTCAAAACTGAAATTACGTTGAAAATTTCAGCATTATTTATGACTAAACAAGTTTCAGGTTCATATAGTAAATTAGTTACTAATGTTACTGGGTAAAATTTTAATTGTATATTTACTGAAAATAATTAGAGAGATAGTAGTATATCAAATTTATTATTTGCTGTGATAAAATAATTTAAAATGAATAGCTAATGGCGATATATGACTGTAGAAGTTCATTAACATGCAGAAGAAGAATAACCTCCATAAATTTACACTATCAATTATAGGAAATAATTTATATTGAAAGGGAATGGAATATGGCGAGGGAATGTCGACACCCCCTTGTCCGGGGCAATACCGTCATCACAGCATGCTATCCGGGTCTGTCAAACATAGCCCACGCGCCACCCCGGATCTGGAGAGACCGGTCCGTGATCACGCCGGTCTAGAGAAGCGTGTCGAGTACGCTTCCCCAATTAATGTTGCTGCTCCCTTGGGGGACCCTTCATGTGTTTCATCGACGTGGCCCAATCACAGACCAGCCCTGTGGGTCCCGGCAAAGGACAGTACCCTTGTCAGAGTCATAAATGACCTGACGCCGTTGGATCAACACTTGACAGTACAGTGATCCAAGGGCTAATGTACCTCTGATCACACTATAAATACCCCCTCTAATACTACTTAGAAGGGGGACAGAAAAAAGACAGAGAGGAGAGATAAAGTAAAAATAACCCGGACCTCCAGAACACCACCTGCGGTACCTGACACCCCGATAAGTAACCGGCCCGATCTCTCACCCTTAATTATATTCCTACTTTCAGTCCACGCCGATACTGACTTGATCGTTGGAGAGGGAAAACCTGGTACCAACCCCGGGCCCCTGTTCGTTTCTTGTGCAGGCACGAAGAGCGTCTCGCCACCGAAGCAGACCAGACCCACGTCGGACATCTCGGAAGATTGGAGCCGACGCGAATTGATTTAGCCGAGCTTGGGAAGAAAATCAGGCTCGCCAATTGGCGCCGTCTGTGGGAAATTTTTGAACGCGTTAGCTCTGACGTGCCGACCTCATAGAAAACATGTCTGGCAATAACCGATTTGACACCCCGTCGTCTCGACACACCCCCGTTCTTGGGATGCCCAGGACGCTCTCTTTCGGTGAGACCCCGAGAACCGCGTCCACGAGGGATCCTGCCCCCTTAACGGCAATACCTGCGACGCCCCGATCACGGACCGAGCTGACAGAGATGATGCTCGATGTCCACGAGAAGGAGCTCGTCGCGCTCGCTGCCAAGAAGGCATTGATAGCCACGCTGATGGCACCGGAGCCCGAGCCCATCATCCAAAATGAAAGCCAAGTCGAACCGGTCCTCCGACCCACTAAAAGCGTGATGTCCCGGTTGGGACCCCACCGACGACCCCCCCTAGAGACTCCCAGAGAGCCAACTGGGGGTGAGGAGTCGGAGCGCTCCCACGAAGGGAATTCTCGTCGAGGCGACGAGAGAAGCGTGCACTCGCGAATCCGCTGGCCAGATGACAGTTATGGATCACAGCCAGAGTCGAGTCGTGCACGAACTGAAAAGCCTCCTCGAAGACGGAGACGCAACTGCCGTGCTGGCAGAGATCAAGCTGCCGACGAAGCAGCATTGAAAATCGTTGCATCCACCCGTAGCACCCCGTTCTCAGACGAAATAGAGTACAGCGCACCCCCCGGAAATTTCACTGCCCCCGTTCTCTAAGTCTTCAATGCGGATTCTGATCCGAAAGCTCACCTCCGGCACTATCGTTACCAGATGAATCACTGGTCCCACCTCGATCGGCTTATGTGCAAATGCTTCCCCGCCAGTCTGGGGAGGTTGGCAAGTAAATGGTTCCAGTCTCTGCCTGCCAACTCCATCCACTGTTGGGATGACCTCACCTATGACTTTGCACACCGGTTTATCAATTTGAAAGAAAGGGTTGCCCAACCGGAACAATTGTACCAAGTTAGGGCCCAACCTAAAGAGACCCTCGAGAGTTATGATAACCGGTTCTGGCAGAAGCACGCGGAGTGCGCCGACTGCCCCGATTCTACTGCCATAGCTGCCTTTAGGCAGAACATGATCGTAGGGAGCAGGATCCGCAACGAAATGATAGCGACCCCTCCGAGCACGGTTTCTCAACTCCGATCACTGATAAAGCAGCATGTCGATATCGAGAAGGACATGAGATCTGCTGGGGCAAGTCGTTCGGTCGCCAGCATCGAACAGCCCCGTGAGAGTACCGTCTCGAGAAGCACCCGGAGAGATCGCCCCATAGCGGAAAGGATGGGGAGACCTCGTATGGGAGAGAGTCCGCAACCGGCCCCCAAGAGGAGAAGAGAGGAGCCCCGTCGGAATGGCCCTATGGTACCGGGAATTGCCTACTCTACCACCTTTCGTCTCCCGTTGACCGACCTGCTTGGCGAAATTGAGAACGAGCCGTTCTTCTCCTAGCCCCTCCCATTCCGGAACGAACCAGCCCGCAGGCCCAATGATAAATTCTGTGACTATCATAGAGGTCGTGGCCACAATACCAACGAGTGTCATGGTCTGAAGGCGAGGCTCGAAGGATGGGTACGAGATGGCTTGATGAATAAATACGTCAAGACTCGAAGGGACTCCGATCGAGGTCGAGAAGGGGCCGACGAGAGGCAACCGGACCTGCCCCCACCGGTGATGACCTGTCAGGTTATCCATTCCGGACCGAAGAAGCCCAACCCTAGTGGAGTCGAAAGGACCGAGGCCCGTGAGGCCGCGATGAAGCAGCATGTCTGCCTCGCCGAGAGACTGAACCCCCGAAAGAAATGTTAGCACGATGCCAGGCCGGACCTCAGCTTCACCGACTTCGACCTAGTGGGGGTAGATCTACCCCATAATGATGCCCTTGTTATCACAGCCCAAGTTGGTCATTGCGCGGTGGGACGAATCCTCGTCGATCAGGGGGCATCGGTGAATATACTCTTTGAAGACCTCTTCCAAAAGGTAGGACTGATGGAGGGGCAGTTAGATACAAACATCCCTCCTCTGTACGGATTCAACTCTGAGGCCGTTCAGCCCAGAGGGAACATAACCTTGCCTGTTAAAACAGGAACCAAGGTTATGAGTGTGGAGTTCACAGTGGTGAATGTCCCCTCCGTTTACAACGTCATACTAGGGCGTGCGTGGCTTCACGAGATAGAAGGCGTCTCCTCCACTCTGCACCAAAGGGTCAAGTACCCAACTGTGTCTGGAGTAGAGACCATTTCGGGTAACCAAAAAGTCTCGCGGAGCTGTGCCATGGCCGTGTATTCCGGAGAAAAGCCGGTCCCGGTCCAGAGTGCTATGAACATAGAGACTGAGGACCCCAAGCTGCTGAGAGAACTGAGCAAAAAGATGGGACCAGAAGCTGAGGACAAGGTAGAGGGGGGATTGTTGAAAATCCAGATCCCAGGGTACGACGGGGACCACTTTTTTATGGTGCGCGAAGCTAAGTGAGCCCGAGGTGTCCGATCTCGTCGCGCTCCTGCTCGAGTACCTCGACAACTTTGCATGGTCCCCTAGCGAAATGCCAGGTATCAGCCCCGACCTTGCCTGCCATAAATTAAACGTCAGCCCGAACGCGAGGCCTGTGATGCAAAAAGGACGTCGCGTCAGTCCAGAGCATGCCGACGCCATCAATGAGGAGGTGCAAAAGCTTCTATTGGCTGAGGCCATCAGAGAAGTTTATTATCCTAGATGGCTCGCTAACCCCGTAGTGGTCCCCAAGAAGAACGGAAAGCTGCGCGTATGCATAGACTACACGGGCCTGAACCGAGCCTGCCCAAAGGATCCTTTCCCCTTGCCCAAAATCGATCAGATAGTGGACTCCACTGCCGGAGCTGCCAGGATGAGCTTCCTGGACGCCTGCTCCGGCTATCATCAAATACCCATGTCGGAGGCTGATCAAGAGAAAACGGCATTCATAACTCCAAGGGGAAATTACTGTTATAAGGTGATGCCCTTCGGGCTCAAGAACGCCGGGGGGACATATCAGAGGATGGTCACTAAGATATTCTCCAAAAATATAGGCCAGACCATGGAGGTCTATATTGACGACATGGTGGTAAAGAGCGCCCAGGAGGGGTACCACCTCTCCGACCTCAGAGAAGTCTTCGAAAAAATCCGAAGACACAACCTCAAACTGAATGCTTCCAAATGTGCATTTGGGGTAGGGGCCGGCAAGTTTCTAGGGTTCATGGTGACACACCGCGGCATAGAGGCAAACCCAGATCAAATATCTGCCTTGAAGAATTTGAGGACCCCAGAAAAGAGAAAGGATATACAAAAGCTAGCCGGGATGGCTGCCGCCCTGAACCGCTTCATTGCTCGGTTCGGGGATCGCTGCAAGCCGTTCTTTACTGCCCTGAAGGCTCAGAAGAAGTTCGAATGGGACGATGAATGTCGTGGGGCGTTCACGGAGCTGGCAGACTACCTCGGGAGTGCACCCTTACTGACCAAGCCGGACACCGGCGATATCCTTGCCTTATACCTGGCAGTGTCAGAAATAGCCGTCAGCGCCGTACTCATCAAAGAGCTCGGCAAGGAGCAAAGGCCTATCTACTATATGAGCAAGACCCTGCTCGACGCCGAGGCTAGGTACCTGCCCATAGAAAAGCTCGTCCTAGCCCTCGTTATGGCCTCGCGTAAGCTGGCACACTATTTATCGGCCCATAGTATCGTGGTATATACCGATCAACCCGTCCGGGAAATACTCTAGAAGGGAGATCTGTCTCGACGTATGACAAAGTGGGCTTGCCACCTAAACGCGTACGACATCCGTTACGAGCCCCAGACATCCGTGAAGGGGCAAGCTCTGGCTGACTTTGTGGCAGAGTTCGCAATCGCGGACACGACGACCCCAAGTCCCGGCATTACAGGACGCGCCCTTGAAACGTGGACCTTGCATGCAGATGGGGCCGCCAATAAAAAAGGATCCGGTCTTGGGGTGGTACTCCGGTCTCCACAAGGCGACGTGATCGAGAAGTCAATCCAGCTTGGCTTCCGAGCCACCAATAATGAGGCGGAATATGAGGCAGTGATCGCCGGCTTAAGAATGGCACGTAGCCTTGGAGTCAAGAAAATACTCGTGAACACTGACTCCCAATTAGTCAGTGGCCAGATAAGTGGGGAGTTCCAAACGAATGATGAGAGGATGGCTCTCTACGTGGCTACCGCCTTGAGAATACTCCAAACCTTCGACTATCAAGAGGTCCACAATATCAACAGGAACGAGAACTCTCATGTCGACGCCCTCGCGACCCTGGCCTCGGCAATAAATGACAAGCGAGAAAGGACCGTCACCATAGAGTATGTTCCCTCGCCTAGCATCAACGTCAAGTCAAAGGTCAATGTGGTAACCGACCTCCCACCAGAGCAAAGTTGGATGGACCCTATAATCGTGTATCATAACACCGGCGACCTGCCCGACGATAAAAAGGAAGCTGAAAAAATAAAGAGGAAGGCTCTCGGATTCTGGCTGGCTCCGAACGAAAGGCAGTACAAGAGGTCATTTTTCGGGCCCTATTTGCTCTGCGTTCACCCCGACATGGTCCTAAAGGTCATGGAAGAGATACATGAGGGAGTATGCGGAAGCCACACCGGGGGGAGGTCACTGGCCAACCGCGCCCTAACACACGGATACTGGTGGCGCCTAATGCAAAAGGATTCTAAAGCATTCGTGCTCAAATGTGAGAAGTGCCAGAAATATGCACCTGTGCCTCGAGCCCCGGCCCAAAAAATGAGCATTGTGACCTCGCCTTGGCCCTTCGCACAATGGGGCATGGACATCGTCGGACCATTCCCTCAGGCCCCAGGGGGCAAAAAGTTCCTCCTCATGGTCACCGACTACTTCTTGAAGTGGGTAGAAGCCGTGGCATTAGCAAAGATTACGGAGGCCGAGGTGATCAGGTTCCTCTGGAGAGATGTGATCACGAGATTTAGAATCCCGTACTCAATAGTCGCAGATAATGGGGGCCAGTTCACCGGAGCTAAATTAAAAGCGATGTATGCCAAGTACCACATCAAAAGCTATTATTTCACCCCTTCATATCCCCAAAGCAACGGACAAGCTGAGGTGTCGAATAAGACCTTTCTTGACGGAATAAAAAAGAGGCTAGACGAGTCCAAGGGACGATGGGCCGATGAACTGCAGCACGTCCTATGGGCCTACCGGACGACGAGAAGACGGGGCACTCAACAAACGCCTTATAGCCTCACCTACGGGATGGAAGCTGTCATCCCGTTAGAAATCGGGCTCCCCTCTCTCAGAAGCATGGTAGAGAACGGACTGAACGAAAAAATGATGGGCCTCGAGCTCGACTATGCTGAAGAACGAAGGGAAGTCGCGGCCATTCGTAACGCCGAGTATAAAAACGAACTGAGACGTTTCTATAACAAAAGAGTGAACGCCAGACGTTTCCAAGACGAAGACCTCGTGCTACGAAAAGTAAACAACAACACAAGAGTACAGTCCGACGGCAAGCTAGGCCCCAACTGGGAAGGCCCTTATCGAATCCTCGGTGCAGTAGGGAACGGGGCCTACCTGTTGGGTCGCCTTCCCAACGATGTCCCGGTGGACCGACCTTGGAACGTCAATAACCTAAGGAAGTACTACCAGTAGGGCTCGGCCTTTGTGTCTTTATGTAAATAAGAATATGATGTAAATATGCCTGAGGGCTTTATGAATGAAACTGTTGTTCTTTCAAAATCGCCCCGGCTTACATTTCAATTTATTTTCTAAGTGTTTCAGAACACGAGCCTATATGGCACCCCGGTTTCTATTTACTTGAATTTTTCAGTTCATTTAAATTTCACAAGTGTTTCAGAACACCCGAGCCTATACGGCACCCCGGTTACTATTTATTTGAATTTTTCAGTTCATTTAAATTTCACAAGTGTTTCAGAACACGAGCCTATACGGCACCCCGGTTTCTATTTACTTGGATTTTTCAGTTCATTTAAATTTCACAAGTGTTTCAGAACACGAGCCTATACGGCACCCCGGTTTCTATTTACTTGGATTATTCAATTCATTTACATTTCACAAGTGTTTCAGAACACCCGAGCCTATACGGCACCCCGGTTTCTATTTACTTGGATTTTTCAGTTCATTTAAATTTCACAAGTGTTTCAGAACACCCGAGCCTATACGGCACCCCGGTTACTATTTATTTGAGTTTTTCAGTTCATTTAAATTTCACAAGTGTTTCAGAACACCTCGAGCCCATACGGCCCACGGCCCTTATCTATGTGCAATTTCTGTGTTACTTTGGTTTGCAAGTTATGAGTTGTATAAAATGCGTGCCCCAACGCTGACGCGTAAGGGCCCACTCATTTGGGAGCACATACATAGACGGAACACACGATAGAAGTAAAAAAAAAAAATAAAAAAAAATAAACACAAGTCCAAAGGCCAAAATTGTTTTCATTCATCAAAAGCTATTACAAGCTAAAGCACAGAAAGAAGATTACATCGAAAACAAAATAAAAACTACAAAAAGCCCTAGGCTGCCCCCTCATCATCATCAGCTTCGCCATCCGAGAGGGCTCGAGGGGTTAAGGGGACCACCTCGGGAATGGGAGCAGAGGGGACGGGAACAATGATGTTTTCCATGTTCCACACCGGATGATCCGGTCCCGCCCTCATGAAAGCAGCTGCCTCAGACCAGCCATCGACATAGAAGGAATTAAAGTCCTTCTGTGTCGATAATTCCAAGGCGGCGCTCATCTCTGCCTCGGCGGCTTGAACCGTAGTGTTTACCTTTTTGGCCACTCCCGCCTCAGCGGCCTCGACTGCAGCCTTCACCTTATCGTCCAAGCTTGCTTCAGCCTCCTTCAGAGCCGTTGCCGCAGCTTGGGCACGCTCCTCGGCCTCAGCACCGGCCTTCGCGGCTTCAGCTCTCCGAGCTTCCAGAGACTCGACGAGGCCCTCGGCCCTCTCTGCCCTTTTTCGGGCCTCCTCCGCCCTCTCCAGAGCTTCTTCGGCCTGCTTAGCGCTGGCCTCGGCCTTCGAAGCCCACGACCTCACCAGTTGGCCTTGTTGATAGACGTATTGGTTCATCGTTAAGTAGGCCTACAAAACAAGAGAAACACTTAGCAAAAATTTAAGAGATAGACAAAAAACACGCAGGAATGGCACAACGAAAACAACAATTTACCTGAGGGATCATGGCCATGGCCGACTTCATGGCAGAAGCAAGGTCGCGACCGCGATGGTCGGCCTCGACGGTTTGCTGCTGGAGCGCGGCCAGAGCAAGCAGGCCAGCAGAGGGGTGGCCCTCCATGATGCTCCGCACCCCAGTCGTCGCCTTAACCTCCTCCGGGGTCTGGACAGGCATCCGTTGCGACGGGGAGCCAGAGCCTGAGCTTGAGCCCGAAGCACTCGGCATTGGACCCTTTGCCTGAGTGGTTGACACCGCTCGCTCTTCGGTAACAACCTCAGGCTCCCTAAGCTCCAAGATGGGTGCAACATCCTCCCTCGGCTCAGGTTCCCCGGTCCGGGCCTTCTTCGCCTCACGAGGGGCCTTCGCCTCCTCCCTCTTTCTCTTGTCAGCTTCGGCCTTACGAGCGGCTCATTCACGCCTCGCCTGCCCTAGCAAACCTTCCAACCTCTCTAAGGCCTTTGCCTTAGCATCAGTAGGAGCCACTTCGACCACCTCCTCATCCCTTGCCTCGGCGACCTCTTCCTCAATGGCCTCGGGCTCTACAACCTCATCTTCCTCACCACCGCCCCTCGTGTCGGCAGCAGTTTCTTCCACCTCCTCCTCCTCCTCATCGGAACGAACCACCTACGTCGTTCAGAACAAGAAAAAAAAAAGAAGTTAGAAAAATTCGGAAAAATTAGCAAAATCTAGCTAAGTGTTAAATTGGAATTGTGTAAGAACGAAGAAAGAACTCACCCTGGTCCGAGAGGTGCCCAAGCTTGGCCCGGTGGGAAGCGCCTCGGGAGAACTGTCCTTCAAACGGAAGGAGCCCGCCATTCCAGGCTCCCTGGAGCTTAGGGGAAGGACCTCTGGCAGAGGCTTCCCATACTGGTCGATATAGCTGCGGGTACCGTCCGCCCCCTCCCTATAATAGAGGACGGTACCATCAGGCCGGGTTTCGAACATAACCCCGGCCGACGCAGGAGCAAATGAGGTCACCAGCACGGCCTTCACCTTGCTGCTTGGCTTCGGCTTCGTCGCCTTCTTCGCCACAGGCACAACCTCGACCTCAGATTCTTTGATGACCTTAGGCGGGAGGGTGGACTCAAAACCCTTCTCTTTCTCCCACCGTTCCCGGGAGTACCCCACAGGACAGAAGGTCCTAGGGGGCCAGAGGAACTCGTTCCCCTTACAGCTGGTGGGGGAGCTACAGAATAACAGGCGCTCCGCATCGCGAGCGCCTGCGTCGGTCCCATCCGGACCCCACCAGTTCAAGGCCAACTCCATCGACCTCACGTTCGGCTCCCCGAGACCTCTTAGCTTCGCGGCCACCATGGCCTTGTTCTCTTTGGTGCTGAGAACCCTCCCTGGTCTGGTTGGGAGGATCAGGTCATCCCGGTGGAGCCAGTTACCCTCCACCACAATCACGTCTTGTGTGTAACCCCGATTCGAATCGGAGTTACCCAATATAAGCTGGTTATGCGACCGGCACCGCAGGTACGCCTGCCTGCTTTTGGCTTGAGAGCTAGGCTCGCTCTGTAAAAACTCATAACAAGCAAGCAACTCCCTTAACCCCAATGGTTCCGGTAGAGTCGAGCCCAATAGAGCGTTTAGGGCCTCCATCCCGGCGCAGATCCGGTGGGCTTGCAGAGGCCACTGGCAAGGGAGAGTTTGCGTCCAGACGCATAACTCCGCCAGCAGCTCCGGGATAGGGAGGTGAGTGCCCCCGTACAGGAGGGACGAGAGAGAGAGCGTCACCATGCTCTTCGGATCCGCTACGATCCCGTTCACCTCGTCAGAGTTCTGACACGTCCGAAGACGGAACTCTTCGCCGATCCCGCAGAGTTGTCGGAACTCTTCGAGATCGGACCCATGGGTCCTCACCATGATGCTGTTGTCGTTGACATCGACGCTCAGGGACGGGTCGAGGACCATGGCCCGGAACGGAAGTGCATTGGCCATCACGGCCAGGCGTTGTGGAGTATGGGCAACCATCGGGCCCTTGCCGGCTCCGTGCTTGATAACCATTTTGGCTGGGTTTTTGGCTAAGCGTGCAAAGTATGAGAGAAAGGGAAGGCTATTTGCTGAGAAATCTTAGAGAGAGATTGAGAAAGTGAAAATGAGTTTTCACTGAGGGTATTTATAAACCCCTAATGGAAGGTGAAAAGACATTTACCAGAAGGTGAAAAGACCGCGACGGCTCATTACACAAACTCCCACGAATAACCGCCGCCATCCAATCGACACATTCCACGTGTACTGCATGCAGAGGTCGTCTGCCAAGTGTCACTCACCAGCCGTCTTAGTATTTATGGCATTGGTAGAATCGAAGAGACGAAGGCGGCGCCCCATAAATGTACACCAGGCATGCTCCACGTGTAGAAAATGCATAAATAACAAGAACACGTGTCACGAGACGGACTACGCCGAGACATCTCCACACCGCCAAACATAAGAACACAATGACCGGAGCCCCCGTAACGACTGAAAATCCCTGTAGACCCCGTCCTTAACGGCGACTCCGGACAGGGAGCTGTTGGCGAGAGAATGTCGACACCCCCTTGTCCGGGGCAATACCGTCATCACAGCATGCTATCCGGGTCTGTCAAACATAGGCCACGCGCCACCCCGGATCTGGAGAGACCGGTCCGTGATCACGCCGGTCTAGAGAAGCGTGTCGAGTACGCTTTCCCAATTAATGCTGCTGCTCCCTTGGGGGACCCTTCATGTGTTTCATCGACGTGGCCCAATCACAGACCAGCCCTGTGGGCCCCGGCAAAGGACAGTACCCTTGTCAGAGTCATAAATGACCTGACGCCGTTGGATCAACACTTGACAGTACAGTGATCCAAGGGCTAATGTACCTCTGATCACACTATAAATACCCCCTCTAATACTATTTAGAAGGGGGACAGAAAAAAGACAGAGAGGAGAGATAAAATAAAAATAACCCGGACCTCCAGAACACCACCTGCGGTACCTGACACCCCGATAAGTAACCGGCCCGATCCCTCACCCTTAATTATATTCATACTTTCAGTCCACGCCGATACTGACTTGATCGTTGGAGAGGGAAAACCTGGTACCAACCCCGGGCCCCTGTTCGTTTCTTGTGCAGGCACGAAGAGCGTCTCGCCACCGAAGCAGACCAGACCCACGTCGGACATCTCGGAAGATTGGAGCCGACGCGAATTGATTTAGCCGAGTTTGGGAAGAAAATCAGGCTCGCCAGAATAATTTTCCAACATTAGCTAGACGAGAAAACCTTGGTAGGGAATTCATTAAACCTTGAGGGATGGCATGGATAAATTGCAAGTTTAAGACTGGATTGAGAGAGAAAATGAAGACGATAACAGTGCTTTAATAATTCGCCCTCACGTTTTCTTTGGAAACAAGACAAACATATATACATGACAGGGAACCGGACAGTGTATTAATGCTATATATGTTAATTTTTTTGGAATTAAATGAAGCTAAATGTATGAACTTGTTTCTATTCTGGTTGTGACTAAATTAGTACCAATTTATGTCAGTACTATTTATGTTACTAAGTTATTAGTTACTACACATAACGTCTGAATAGCAACGTTGTATCTCTCATTGTTCAGACATTTGAACATTTCTGTCCAATCACTACACAGACATAATACAATTGTCTCACTCTCAGAGGTGCTTCTTGATTTATTTGATTTTAATTGAATATGGTATCAATAGCAATATTGGTAGTTGAAAAATCCCCAAATCAGCATCATCAAATTAGAGCATCAACGAATGCTAACAAATGTTAGCTCCTTTTCCTTTAAATAATTGTTAGCTCTTTTTTTAGATTCATTTGTAAACTAAAAATGAATCTGAAAAAAGAGCTAACAAATGCCCTTGATTCCCTTGATTTCATATATATATAGTCCAAACATAAGGAGATAACAAGGCCTGTAATTATTATTGGACTTGTGAAAGTTTTTGCTGGAGTTATCGGTCTTTGCATTTCTCAGAAACCGAAAACTTCATTACTGAACTAATACCCCCAGCATTTTCCGGCCAGTAGCTCTTAGAAATACTAATGTGCTTATCAAGTTAGTTCTACCCTGTAAAAGCTTGTCATCAACAACCATAAGGCACTAACTTCCATATAGCACATTAAGTGGAAAAGGCACCAACTATGATTCAAAATCATCTTAGAATTTTTTCATTTGCTACTTTGAAATTTGAATAACTACACACTTTCTCTTTGTGAAACCTACTGGATGTTCTCTTTGGATTCGCATCTCCTCTTGTCATACTTGACTATGGAGCCAAGCATAAAATCTGAATACATAAGAACAAACAACAGTGTTCCAAATAACAAGTGCTAGCACACCAAACACAAATTTCGCAAAAATTATACAGAGTACCTAAATTGAAGTGCCTTCCATTTATGGACCAACACTATTTTAATAACTAACTCACAAGAAGCCACAACACTTAAAAACACAAAACAACACAAAGGAAACCCACAAGCAAGAAGCAGAAGTATAATTAATTTTTCGTTTCCTATAAATAAGATTTATTTCGTCACGCGTTCATAGAAAAACACATAGTACTTCAAGACAGGGTAAGAACATCAAGTTTTCATACTCATAAAATAATGGATTCATTTCACGGAAGATGAAAGACATGAGAAAAGGCAACAAGGTCAAGATTTTGCTGATGCTACATAACCAATGTGGAAAAGCCGTAAGTATCACTTGAAACAAGAATATCTCGTGGGTCAAGTAAATCGAGAAGAGACCGAGTTGACTACTTCGATTTTTGTATGAATGTGGATGATCCAGTTGAATATATAATACCACCTTCTGATCAAGTAGATAATGAATTTAATTATTCTGCACTTGATTACGAGTATGGTGATACAGAAAAGGAAATAATTGATTTTGATCCTAACAAATCGCCTGCACTTGAAGTTAAATCACTGGTATCTTTCAAAGATGGGTTCTCTGAGGTGAACTAGTGAAGATATGGCAGATAAATATAGTGCTAATATTGATGCGAAAATTAATTACTAGGAAATAATCTCTTTTGATCAGTTCAAATTATTGTTGCGGTAGATAGTAAAGATGATTTTAGTTTATAATCTGATATTTGCCTTGAATGCAACAGCTTTCCTAAATTATTAATTCAGCGGTTATCTTCCTTTGCTGCCTACGTAAATGGTGGCTGTGAAAAGAAATTGGGATACAGGGAATACCGCGGTGGTGTTTGTTTGTTGAGTTCTTTTTTTCTTTTGGTACTAAAGCCAAAAATAAATAAAGAAAGAAGCTAACGAACTCAATGCATAGGGCTTTCCATAGCTAAGGTCGCTAATATATCTACAGACGGGACTTCGAGAAGTATCATCATGCCACAATCTCCTAGGTTTCGCTTTGTGACACTATTAAATACAAACTAATGGGCAAATAATGACTGTAAAATCGCGTATTTTATTTTATTATTTTTAGCTACTAATGATTAATAGTTTGGATTGTTTGGATATATTTTGGTAAGTTGGTGGTGTTGTTTGGTGTTGTTTGGTATTGAGCAATTAGTAAGGGACCAGGAAAGTAATAAAGATAATTAGTAATTAAATTATAATGAATTTGAAGAAAATTGAAGAGTCTCAAGGAAAGAAAACGGTAGTAACTTATAAGCTGTCTTTAAATTTTATAACGTATTGCATTTAACATCCTCGGTTAATTACCATTACTTTATATGCATACATATACAGAGAAATAAAGTTCGAGCGTTGGTTTCTTAGCTATATATATATATATATATGTACATAGTTACATACAAATAGATCACCTTGTCTTTTAAATTGCCCAATCTATTAGCCTTTAGATTCCGAAATTCCAATGTATGCGAGCCAGAGAGTAAATATATACATATAGATAGATAGATAGATAGATAGATAGAGATAGAGAGGGGGAAATATCAAAGACGGGTACATCTGTGAGACCGTAGATGAAGAGAGCGATTTAGTAATTCTGTTTTTATGTCGAGGTAAAGACTATCTTTATTAATCCATCTCTTAGTCTCAGTTGCAGGAATAGTAAGCTTGGTATGCTAATTCCTTGTTGATTTTAGAAAATATATATTAGTAGGTGCGGGGTATGTAGCTAACTTGTGAAGTGTTTTATTTCAAAAGAAGAATATTATACATGGTCCAGAGATAGATAGTTTAGTTGAATTTGGTGTAATCTACCTAAATCCTAATATGCAGTGGTGGGTTCTAAATCATGAGAGTATTTGGTTAGTTGGTTTATTACAAATTAATTATACATATAAATAAGTTAATATCCATCCACAATATATTACATAGTTGATCGATGACAAGAAGCTTTTACAATCACCCAGGTACATGATTTTTTATAAAATTAGTATCATTAGTTAATATTCATGGACAGGTGAATAGTAGGAATAGATTGATTTGTAGAAAAAGAAACTATTATTGTTTCCTGGACACGTAACGAAAAGATCGCCCCTAGAGTTTGTAAGGTTTTAGAGTATTAGATTGAGTTAGTTTATATGTTTGGCTAAATGTCAGGTATGTGCAACTGTATTGATTTTGGGTTGATGATTATATTTCTAGGTCCGTTAACCATTTTGGTATATAAGTGTTTCGTGTTTCTCGTGAATGGGTTTTGTCTTGCTATTATAAAGGCAATGTTGCTATTATTTTTCAAGTACTATTTATATATGGAAACATTGTTTTTATATTGTTACGAAAACAAAGAAAGAAATAAAAGAAAGAAAAGAATGAAAAAGAAGAAGTGATTTATATACAGTGGATCTGTATAAAGAGAACGAGTTTATATCTTATAAAAATAAAAGTTATATACAATGTATCTGTATAATGTTTCCAAATTTATTATTTTTATGATTTGCTTATGATTTGTATTTGGGACCATGAGAATAAGTCCAACGGAGAATCCCCGAATAAGAGGAAGAGGAAAGTGGGGTGACGTTGGCAACTAAACGAAATAATTTAGTTCTCAACGGTTAACTTAGCGATTGTACATAGTTTTGTTAACCGGAACGTTTTAAGGAATAGACTCATCCGTCATGTTGTGGTGACCTTAATTACGTAGTGCACATATGGTTTATACACATGAAAAAAAAACGACGGTAAAGAGATTGAGGAAGTCAATCGGGCTTGGTACTCTAAGATATACATGTTATCATTTTGATTTTATCATAAAAAGAAAGAAAGAAATTTTTATTATTATTATTGCGATGGATTTTTAATCTTGATGAACGAAAATTGAAGAGTTTATTCTAAATACTTATGCATTGGGAATTTTATTTGAAGAAAATATTATTTTGCAAGAAACTGAAAAAAAAAATCTTATTTTCGACCCGTATTATATATTGGGAGGCTTTCTCTCTCATTGACCTCGTTTGGCTCACCCCTCTCCTTTTAAAATGTTTTCAAGTTAACGAGCAGTTAATTAGAGTTGATATCGAGTCAGTTTGGGGACTAGACAGACCTTTAAGATTATGTGTTAATTCCGCTACGATTACATTTTTATTTTAACTTGTAATGAACATAATTTTCGTGATTCTCAACGAAAGTTATTTTGTTAGAAATCTGAGCTTATTTAATGAGTTATTTAGCAAGTGTTTAATAATTTTTCACTTAAACTTTGTTTAGCACGTGTCGCCACACGTGTTATTCAGCCGTGTGACACCCACGAAACTGGGATGTTACAATGAACTCATCAAACCGTGCCCAATCTGCAGTTTTTTTCATTGCAGTTTTCATTATTGAGGTCCTCCCCACCTTCCCCAACTTTATGAAGTAGCTATTTCTATGGTTGAGATCTCACAATTCCTGAGCGTATCATTTTTTTATAAAGCTGATATACCTATATTTACTATAGTAGAGCTGTAGTTACATTACTCCTCTAATCAATGATAATTTATTCGCAACTATTCAGCAGATTAGCCATAACAATACAACGAGCCACGGGGTTATTCAATATGTTTAGTTCCATAACATATTCCGCTCTTCACCAGGCTGAACATGAGTGTTATTGATCACTCCAAAAGGTATAATGATAAGCAGAATGATTGAACTTCAAAGCTGTAACCAAAGAGAAGCAGTCTACTTGTTCAAATGCATATAAATTTTGGTGCAACAGTGGTCTAGAGGTGAAACGATTTCTTCTTTTGCAAATCAAAATATAAAATATTCACTTCACAGTAAACATTGAAATTCGATAAATAAATATTAAAAAAAAAACTAAAAGATAAAGAAAACTGAAGATAGACCAAGTGCAAATTATGGTAAAATATAGGAAACTGACAAGTGACAACAGAAATCAACTGCAAAGTAAGGTTAAATACAGTTAAAATGATGATGAGTCATAATGTTACAACACAATCATAACACAAATATAAAAGAATAATGAATCCTAATAAATTAAAAGAAGTTTCTCGTGGGAGCAGATACACCACATGAAAGAATTCCCAAGTGAAAATATCTTTAAAGGACTTCGATGTAGCCTAGAAAATGCACAACTAAACACTCTTACGAACAACAACAAATTCGCAGCACAAGCCAGGCTCCCGGAAACAACAATGTAGAGAGGTAAGAAACAGACAGACAATTCTGCGTGGGTAAAACTTAGTGGAAAATGGAAAGAACAACACTAGTCATCATCACCACCAGGCTCGTGATCAACTTCGATCTGTCGCCAATAATTGTTTTTGCAGCAGATACCTTTTGAGGCCTGAAAGAACAAAAAAGTAAAAGAAGAAAGAACGTGACACATAGTCAGTGAGCAATCGAAGAAAGATGATAATTGAGCTTAAAAATGAAGGGGGGAAAGACGTACGTTTGCATTTTGCTTAGAGCACCACAGAACAGAGCATTTTCTGGCAAGGGGAACTCGGTTTTGTTATTGGGCTCTGGATTGTAGATCCTGATGTATGTTTCTTGGCCAAGATACCACGAATCGAGGTTTTCTGTTCTCAAATTCCATACCCCGACATTATCGAGGGAGATTAAAATTGCTGTCCACGCATCAGGGAAAACCTAACCAAAATAAGCGTTCATCAGAATAGTTCACATAATATCACAAACAAAATACTCATCATAATCAAGAAGGTGAACTTTTTAATCCTGCTGTGTACCAACTCAAGGGTTACCAATTTAGAAATGTTTCGTTATGCATGTAAATAAATACATACACACATATCGATAAAAGTATTACCTGTGTTGTTGCACGAGCTATTCCATCCCACTTGTTGTAAGTTCCCCTGCTATTCTCTGTCCACTCGCCAAAATCCATTCTGTAATCAATAGAATTTAGTATGAGAAAAAATCCAACAACTTACCAACATGGAGAAACAAAAGAATAAACAAAGTTGAAGTCTTAAACATTTTTTGATTTTCACAACCTATATATATTAATTGGTCCTCATTTCTGAAAACACCATTAGGAAATATATACTTGAAAATGTTGAACTTGAACCTTTCAAGATCATACAATGGTTAATTGTCTGGTAAATTAAAATTCACCGCTTAGAAACAATAGGATTTAAAGAAGATGAGTCTCTGATTTCAAAATCCATGTGTTATAATTGTTTTTCATTTCTGAAAAAGACTTTCTGAAATAATATCTTGAAACTTCATAAACAAAACAAAAATCAGATGTACTGAGTTGCTTACCCAACGACGAAAAAGGAATATCCATCCAAGTGGTACGTATGCATTTTTGTATCATTATTCTGAAAGATAATTTCCATAAATCCCCTATAAGTACCGTTAATCACAGATGTCTCCATCTTGGGTTCCCCAGTTAGAGGCTTTGTAGGAAAGTCGAGCTTATACGCTCCCTTAACTTTGTACTGATCTGCAAGCCTAATTGGTGTGCTTGGATTAACGAATGAGATCCCGTTAAGGGTTGTCTTTCGTTTTCCGTCTATCATAACAGGTGGTTTGTTTTTTATAACGTAAAAATCTGTCACATTAATTGATCCGTATCTAAAGGAGCCTTGAGGATTGGGACGAGCACCACTAGCAGTCACATTCCACCTGCACATATTACAATTGTTAAATGTAAAAGAGTGACAGATGGGGTGTAAGACTGGGAACGTTTACTACCGTCTTTGAAAAAATGAGACAACATGAATAAATTCAAACTATTTCACTTTAAAGATTGAGCGGATTTATCAGAAGTACTGGCAAGTTGTATTTCAGACTCTCAACTGAAATTATCTAATCTTTTGTTTCATCCATTTTAAAAGTAAATGGGGTACTTGTTTTTCTTGCTATAATAAAATCTTTGGTTGAAGTTTTGAATTACACAAATTTAGACATATTTGTTAAATTATTTCTGAAAGGAAAGTAATGGCTTCTTTGGTTGCAATTCTTAAGCAGATTATCTAAAATTTCTGAGATTTCCAATAACACGGATTCATCCAGCTTTGAAAAGACAAGATTTTTAGAACAAAAATCAGATAAGCTCAAGTTTGAAGATGGTCAACCGAATGAACCAAGCTTTAAAGGAGAACAAGTGAGCTTAAAAGAACTGCTACCAAAGAAGACTTCAATAGTCTTAATCACGGAGGATATCTTTAGTACGGCTTTTAGCCCAACAAGACCTCACATGTAAATACAAGTAATCAATCAAAGCAATTTTCTTTACCATCAAAAACTAAAATATAACCAAATTGCCCAACGTGTTTTTCATGCTTTTCCCAATTGAACCCTCCCAATTTGTCCAATTTCAGATTAGCCAAGCATTTTTAAAGTAATTAATCTACTAATATCAACAACAAAAATGAACTAAATGACAAAACAAACCTGATAGATCGAGCCTGGTTCATGGAATACGTCTTGTCAAACTCGTCTAGTGGTGGGTCTGGTAGGGGACCAGATGCTTTTCCTTTTGAATTCGAATATTTTAAAATCGCAACACCAGTAACTCTCTGCCAAATTGTTTGATTTACAAACCTAGCGCTTGCTACGACATAATAATCGGTGCTTGCGTTTTGATCCATAGTAACCAAAAAAGAATAAGATTGACCAACATGAACATCTAAGCTAGTATAGTTTTGTTGCACTGTATATGATCCTTCGCTTTCGGCTAATAGAAGGTTATGGTTTTGGATTCTGAAGTTTAGACTTGTTGATATCCCAACGTTGTGTACACGGAAGCGGTAGGTTTTGCCTGCTCAGAAATAATTAAGTTATTTAGGAAGAAGAATTTGTAGTGAAATAATACGAAATAGAGAACTTAAGTAAAGAAAATGCTAAACAGGAGACGGACAAGTTCATTATTGCCAATTGATCTGTTGCCGTCCTTGTTTGTTTGCAGCTTAAAAGCTCAGATTGTTTGCTTAAAAGTTACCGTGTTAGTTAACCAGCTTAAAAAATGATGTTTTTTGGCTGTTAGCATGATAAGCTGGAAGTTTTAAACTTAACAGACCTAGGTTTTCCTGAACCTTAAATATTCCAGCTTATTTGCTGAAAAACTGCAACCAAACAAGCTAATTATGCTTAGAGATTCTTTTGGTGAAGTTTCTCGCATTCACAGCAGAACCGATATAACTCACATAAAAGCTATTTTAGATATAAGCTTTACACCACTTGTGGTGCAGCAGCACATGTACGAAAAAAAGATACTATAGTCATTCGAGATAAGGTACCTACATTTTCTACAGTAAATTCAACTGCTATGGAATTGCATTACTGTAGATAAATGTATTTGTTGACCCACTCATTTCTCTCCTGCCTTTCATATAGTAACCAATTGTTGCTCATAAAGTTTCTATTCTTCCTAATTTTAAGTTCATGTCATTACTCGTCACAAACCTCTTAAAAAATCCTCATTATATTTTTTTTACAGGAAAATTCTCATTATATTTGATATGCATATATCAATGTTACAAGATTCAACCGTGCGAATGTAGTAAGCAAAAATATCTAAGTTAATGTATTCGGTTAATGTTGGTAAATTAATCAAAATTTAATTAAGTGCTACATTAGTATATGACTTTGTTTTTAATACTTAAATTATGCTTTTAAATTACTGGTGTAAACCAATGTTTGATTTGTTTTAGACATATAGATTATCTGTTGGAGAGAAAAATATGCAACCTAGACATGTAGTTTAGATGATCACACTGAAAGGAATGTGTTATATAGACAGCATGTAAAATAAAAATAAGAGGTTTGATAATGTAAAATAGTAAATGCTCGTGTATTAGGTACATTGTTAGAGGTTGAAGATTATTATGAGTTCATCCAGCTAAAAAACTCCTAACGTTTTCCAAGCCAGAAATCCAGAAACATACTGTCCAAACAAATGCACTGCAGCTTACAAGCAAAAAAGAAAATGAGCAGGGGTTATAAGCGCTGCACCAGACAAGCTCCCAATGCCTTTATATCATTGGTGGCGTAGGAGGCTTCTTTATCAGGGGAGAGGAGGTTAAAACTACAAACAGAGACTTCTAAGACGGGCCTATAACAGCTAGCTTAGTTTCTGAAAAAACAATGACAGGAAAATTGAAAAGGGAAAAGGTTAAAAGGTTTTTTTTTCAACCATTACCAAAAATAGGTATTTATAAATACAAACACATATAAATGTTAAACCATCTGTCTCGATTGATAACTTTTGGATCATTTATAACAAAACACTTTAATTCTAAATATAGTTCAGCTTCCTTTTCATTCTACAGCAAAAAATAATAATATAAAAGTGCATGTTAAAGGACCTAACAGACAACAATACACATGCTATCTTTATGAAGGCTATTAAAGGTATACTCTGGAAAAATGATCACCGTGATAAATATAACGTACTTCGCATCAACCAGCACCTTTACACCCCAAAATAGCAAACAAAGACTGAAGTTATAATTGAAAGAAACACACGATGCACATATTTGCCTTACTTTGAAGGTTAACAAATCACACGGCTCTTAGCATAAAACCAAAGACAAAGAAGACCGTTTATGTAAACAATTTGGAAGTATTTGCAATCTATTAAATGCCTTCTATAATAACTCACCGGGCTGGACATCAAACGTCTTGTACTCAATTTTGTCAGGAACGAGTGTATCGTTATATCTATAAGGGCCTTTTCCATTAATAAGAACACCATCTGGCATACCAAGATCTTTCCCTCCATTAAGGGTCCTTCTCAAAGCCTAAACCAAAAAACACAAAAACAAAATTATTTCATCGATAAATGGCAGCCTTCAATTACTAATATTATCCTAAAATGCTAAAATCGGCACTTCATCAAACACCTACCGTGTGGTTTTGAGTGAACCAATCACCAATAGTAACAACTATATCTCCCTCTGGGGTAGCGAAAGGTAGCGGAATTATAGACCTGGGGTTAACAATAAATCCTCCGAATCCACCCGATGCTCGTTGAAAATTGAGCGACGGGAAATAGAAATAACTTCCAATTTGGTCTTTAACTTGAAAATTGTATGTCCAATTCCACTTTGGGGGAATAGGGCAATTTGTTCCCAATACGCCATCTTGCCAAGAAACCCTCCTTTGTTGAATACCTGACCTGAAACACACACAAAAATGTAATCATTTTATGAGATGATTCACATTTTAGTTAAAAATGTGTGTGGGGTGGGTGTAGGTTAACGAAATACTTGAGTTCTCCACTTTAGAACTTCTTTTAAACCGATCAACCAAATGCATTCTGGCTTTAAAGCAAAAAAAACAATAAGCTAAAAAAGAGATTAAAACTGGAACAACAATGCCACTGTCTTTGTTTTGTTAAAATGCTGTGGATTGTGCTAAGGACTAATAGAGTATCATATTAGATTCAGATAAACTGGAAAGCAGTAGTAAATAAGGAAGATAATGGCATCGTCATGTTCTGAACATTTTTTTTTTTTTTTTAAAACTCTAAAATATAAAATGTTTTTGCTTTTCAGCATATTTTACTAAGTTTTACCTCTTTACCAAATGGATTTATTAAAAAACAGGGTAAAATTACTCATTCAACAGTACCCAGTTCTTAGGGAAAAATTGTCTGGATTGCAATTGACACTGACTAATCCATACTCACTATTTTCCCTCTCATTGCTCTTATATTTCGAACAAATTAAGGATATATCATGTCTCTATTTACTCTATTGTTTCAACAGTTGTAAGATTTTGATAGATTTTTCTGTTTTACATAATTTACTTAATGTAGGAGTACTATGAAAATTAAATTCAATAGATGATGCCTTAATAATCACCAAAGTTCCCTTTTGGAAATTACCACAAAAATAGTCAAATAAATGATGTGGTAGATTGGATCAGAAGCTTAAGAAATTTAACTAAATAAGTAAATAAAAAGGCCTTTTACCATGTCAAGAGAAGGTTCTCATCCAACTTGTTGTGCACATTAACAGCAACATTGTAGTTAGTAGTGATATTAATGATAGGTCCAGGAAACTCCTTATTAATAGCAATAACCTGCACAATAAAAGGCAATCTAACCTCATTTAATACCCACCCAAAACACTAATTAAACTCCACTACTGTTTTTATCAACACTTGTTATCTACACTAGTTATCAAAACAGTGAGCTGAATTTACAGATCTGAAATTAACCAATCAAAATTAGTTGAAAACAATGACTACCCAAAATAGATAATTATGGAGTAAAAGTTTGATCTTTATGGGTTTTAAGAAACACTTTTTTAGGTTTATTCTTTGAATCATTAGTTCTCATTCCAGATTTAGCACATTAAATTTGCTAAATCTGCGATTGAACTATTTATTCCACAAGTAAACCTTAAAATACTCCGTTTATAAATGAATATCATTTCTCATTGCAAATTTAGCAAATTAAACAAATTTAATTGGATACTCTAATAGTCTGATTAAATACGTTAAATCCGCAATGAGAACTATTTATCCTAAGAATTAACCTAAAAAAAGTTTTTTAAACCCCATAAAAATCAAACTTTGAACAATCATATCTAGCTTGGATATCATAAAACTGAACATTTTCCTATAAAAATATAGAAAAATGTGTGTGTTTTCCTATAGATATAAAAATATAGAAAGATAGATACATATATATACCTGTTGAGGGACACCAAGAGGAGAAACAGTCAAATAAGAAACTTCAAAGTTTAAAAAAACAGATGGATCTTCAGCTGAACATAAGCTTAAGAACAATGCAATGCTGATTAAGAAAAACACATACTTTGCTATTAAACTACCCATTTATTTTTTTAGCTTTTTTTTTTGTTATTCTTTGAAAGGGGGGGGGGGGGGGGGGGGGGGGGGGGAAGATTGGATTTTTTTTAATGGGTTTTTTATGGGGTTTACATTATCAGGCAGAAAATGATGAGGAGTGAGATAAATGGGAGTGGGAAAATAAATATAGAGAAAATGGAGTGTGTTTTTTAGTTCACTTTTATTGAAGCAAAAGGAAAATAAAACACAAACGGTTGGATAGAGATTGGCAAAAGGTTTTTGTGTGTAAATGGCCCACTTAAATCATCTTTTTCATTTAGTGTTACAATTTTTTTTTCATATTTAATTTAATTATTATCATGCAACAATTTAACTTTATAAATTTTTTAATTTTTTTAAAAAATTTATTATCATAACTAAATATTACTATATTTTAATATACTTCTATCAATTTTTTTCAACTCAAATTAATTTACTAGAACAAGCACATTAAATAACTTATAAGTTTTATCGTATTTAAAGTAAAAATACATTTTTACAACTTATAAGTAAACGTTTTGGTTTATACAAATTATCAGTTTTTTTATAAATTTCTCTATCACAACTATACAACTCATTTTTTTGTTATTTTATTAATTTATATGTGAAAAGTACATATAAATGTGAGATAATAAGAGAAAAGTAAGAGAGATAAATTATTATTTTAATTATAAGAGAACATATTGATCTCTTATATTTGAGCTCTATTTGAGTTCATATATATTTATGTTTATATATTTAAGTTAATGGATAAGTAAACATATATGTATATAATTTTAGAACAATCTCTTTATATTTAAGGTAAATTAGTGATATAAGTGCTAGATCTAAATGACATAAAATCAAGAATTTGAGAGCAATGTTTTTATATTTGAGAGCAATTTGAGAGAGCCATGGAATAAATAAATAAAAGGATAGGTTAGAGCAACCATGACTTATATATTTCTTATATTTTGAATAAAAATATGATTTTTTTTTCATTTTACATGACTACCATACATTTATATAATTCTTTACCAACTTGGTTCTCTTTACACGAGGAACAATTTAGTTTTTCAAAATTTGAGAAAAAACATGGTTTGAATAACCAAGCTATCATGGTGGCTCTCATGCCGGTAATAAAATTACTAGTCTACAATAGTGCTTGTTTGGTTGGATTTTCTGAGTGTGAGAAAGAAAACAAATACTCATACAGCTAAAGGTTTCTTCATTTCAGACTAAAAGTTAAGATAGTCCAATTTTTGGAAGAAAAAACATGGATGTTACAATGGGGGCCATAAAAACAAAAGAAAACATAACTGATAAATAAATTTTCTTGATAAGTAAATATATGTAGAGGTTTTTTTTTAGTTGCAATGTTGCTTTTGTAATTGTATTGTCGGTTGTCTACCTTTAGCTACTCTGTGCGTCTGAAACTATAATTCAATTATCATAAATTGCGTCTTGAAATTATAGTTCATTTTCTTATCAATGTTCCAATTTTAGGACAATAGTGAATATATTGACTACCGTTTGGGTCGATGAAGAAATATAACTGAGTTATTGGGACATTTGGTAACATACATAAATATAATTATTATCTATTAACTCAACTATGTTAATGATAGAACCCAAAAATTATACCCGATACATCTATTCGGGTATGAATCGGCCCAACCCTTATTACTGAGTATCCAATGCTTGAATAATGTATATTGGGTTATAACATGCCTTCTTTGAGAATAAGGGTGGAAATATTGCTAAAAGTCCAAACCCACTTAACAAGGGACTCACGTCGGAAAATCTCATGAGATGGAGACATTTGTCAACATCCTAAGAAGCCTAATTGCCTATAAATAGCAAAGTATCTTCACTAAAAAGGGGAACAGAAAATCTATCTAAAAAATACAGAGAGAAGGAGAGAAAAGAGAAAAATTTGTCAGATCTTATCACATCAGAAAACAAACCGAGCAAGACTAAAGACCGATCACCGAAGACAAAGAAAGACCAAGATTAAAGAGCAAGTTGTAATATCAAGTATAAGTGCAATAATAAATTGTAATCCGAGTAAGAACAATCACCGAGTAATAATAAAAATCAAAGAAATGTTCAATATTTATTCTATTTCATATTGTATTATCGTTGAAAAGTTTAACGCCACCGAATAAAGTTATGGCTTTATCGGTTAATATTTTCAAAATAGCAACAAAAAAAGAGAGGATATTTTTAGTACTAAATTTCTCTGCATAAGTTTATGAGAGGAGGAAGATCAACCATACAAAAAGAAAATTAAAAAAGAAATTGTATTCACATGAGTGTGTAGAGAAATGCAAAAGGATGTGAAAGGATTTATTTTCTTTAGTCAAATGTGGTGGAAAAAATGTTGTAAAGAAAGATAAAAAAAAAAAGGGTGGGGTTGCCAGCCAATGCCAGGTCAGGCTTAAAAAGAATACAACCGTTACGCACTTTATGTTGTCATATACAACCGGGATTATTATCCTAGTATTTCATAATGTATAATCTACTTTTGTACACATACTTATAACTTATGTACGTATTATGGTGTTGCATTTGTTGTCTAGTTGTTGCTACTTGTATTAAAGCTGTAAGAGGATAATTAAAAAATATGTTTAATAGGTATAATTAATGGTAGCTTAGCCAGCTTTCACCATCAAAGTTTGACTAAACACATGATACTAAATAATCATTTTGTCACCAATAAGACGTACTTAATGGTGTTGTTCTCGTGTCTTTTCATAGGGGCAATTTAATTTTATCCCTAGCTGTTCTTTTATTTACAAAAATAATTTATACTATTATTGTACTACCTAAGAGGCAAAAACTCCCTTTTCCCTTTAAATCTTTAAAAAAATGACATCCAAGGACCAAATAGTACTATTAATAAATACTCATAGAATATAATAGGGGGGTATTTTAAACATGGTTTTGCTGGTACGTGTCCTGAGTAAATAAATTAAAAGTCTTTAATTATAGAGTAAAATAATGGGTAATTCCTAAGGAAATTTGTACTTTGCAGACCAAAAAAGTTGGTGTTTGAGTTTGAAAACGTTGGAACTCATCATTATTAAACACAATCAAAAGTGTGTAATTTCATATTACAACATCTGATCTAAGTGTGAGGTTCACCACATGGGATCATAATAACTACTTATCAAATAAAAATATAAAATACACACTCCCTAGTATTATACTACTCGTACATGACAAGGATCATGAGACAACAAAGAGAACTCACTATTTTCTTTTGAAATCGCCACATGATTGCCAGAAAACCCTGCGCCAATTGGGACCAATTTAGTGTATATATATATATATATATATATATATATATATATATATATATATATATATATATATATATATATAATCTATACCCACTTAAAAAAAACATTATATTTACACATCAATCATAATCCTCAATTTACTTAATTTTAATGGTTAAGATTAGTTCATCTAATAACAAGAATAAACACATAATATTGATCATTAAAATAATAAATGAAGGATTGTAATTGATATGTAAGTATAATGTGTTTTTTTTTTATATATGTATGCATCCCTCCCCGTCAAAATATATATACTATCTTTACTTATTTTATTCTCCTACTATTTTAGCATTTGCATAATCACCGTTTCAAATTATTGTCGCGCTCAATCAAAAAGCCACAACATGAGCATAATTTCAAAAAGAAGAAAAAAACTACAATTAGTGAGACCAAACACATTTTTTACTCTAAGAGTCTCAGATATCCTTATATTTAGGTGAGTTTGTTCAAAAGTACATCCATATAGGGATGGCAGAATTTCGGGTTTTGATCCGACCCGATCCGACCCGGTACGGGTTGGATAAAAGTACATGATTATTTGGGTCGGATTGGATTGGGTTACTTTACACTTTTGTGCAACTCTGTGCAAGTTAGAAACAAGTTCATATTCCTATAAGTACCACTTTTTAATTATTTATTTTATTTACCAAAACGCCATACACATATTTCATAAAAAATGAAAAAAAAACAAATAAAATTATATAAAATTCAAAAAATCACAAAAAATAAAAAAATAACAAAAAATAACAAAAAAATTATAAAAAATGAAAAAATCACAAATAATCACAAAATTTTAAAAAAATTATAAAAAAAATTATAAAAAAAAAATTATAAAAAATGAAAAAAATCACAAAATATTATAAAAAATTAAAAAAAAATCACATAAAATTATAAAAAATGAAAAAAATCACAAATTTTTAAAAAAAATTACAAAAAAAAAAAACTATTTTTTTGTTTTTGTAGAAAAATAAAATATATATATTATATTTTGGTTTGTATGATAATTTAGTAAATAAACTAAATAATTAAAAAGTGGTACCTATGAGGAATGTGAACTTTCAACGATAAAATATTAAAAAAGACTCATTCACCAAATTAATTAGTCATCTCTCTTTTGTATTAGCTTTCTCTCTCTCTATATATATATCCTTATTTTATTTTAGCTTATTATTTTTTTTTGGTCAATTTTTTTTCTTTTATTTTTTTGGATATTGTTGTAAAGAATAATTTAGATTATTATAAATTTTTACCAGGTAAATATGAAAAATTTGGAAAAAATAAGATTTTTAGGTTTTTCTAATTTGATTAAATGGTTATTATTAGATGCTTAATAATGGTTTGCACTTATTTGGCTTATAAAAAAAATTCCGGGTCAAACGGGTCGGGTCGGGTTATGTGCTGATTGATGTGCGGGTCGGGTCGGGTCGGGTTTCGAGAAACCCGGCCCAATTGCCATCCCTACATCCATACTATCAACTAGAGTGTTTTCCCTAAACATGTGGGTATTCTCACATTAGAGCATCCATAATAGTTGTGTTAAGTTTTTTTTGTTAACTAGTGACACATCATCATTTAAAAAGCTATTAAATAACACATATGCATATTAACTTAAACGCTCACATTAGTTTTAACTTTAACAATGTTATCTATTTTAATTAAAAATTAAATATTCAAAATACAGTAGTTAGCTGTTTTTTTTTTCTAACAACCATACATTACCATCAAATTTCAGCGTCAAATTTCAGAAAAAATAGAATTTTAGAAATAGGAAAATAAGTTATTTATTTTCAACATATCTTTATAAATAAAGGGCTGGGTAACAAATTATGGGTTGAATGATTATGTGAATATTGCTACACTGGTTTAAAAGATATTGTTGATGTACGATTCTATGAATGATTCATAGTTGAATTGTGCGTTGAGAAAATGAGGACGATATTCCATATTTATGAAGAATAAGAGAAAATAAAGAAGAAGAAAATATGCAAGAGAAAATAAATAGAAGAGTAGAGTAGGTTAGAGATAGAAAAGATATGCGTGAAAAATATGAGGGTGGGTCAGTTTTTTTGCCATGTCATTAAGTAATAACATTTAAAAAGATAGTTATCTTTAACAATCTTTTGAAGTGTTATAAAGTTAACACACACTTTAACACATCTAATTGACAAAATTGTATTGTTAGCTAACATTTTTAGTTAACACACATTTTAACACACCTATTGTAGATACTTTTAAAGAGATGATAGTATTATTTAAAAGAAACAAATTGCATATTTCAATAAAAATTCATTACACTTGTTTATATAAAAGTATAAATTTTTAATATTTAATGATAATGGAATAGAGTGATAAGTAGAAATGAAAAAAAAACACTTAAATTTTAGTTAGGTACAGTCGTAGGCTACATCCCCCATTTTGAAAAGAAAAAAAAAATGAAAAAATAGGTTTTTCCTATATATTTTAATCAAAACCTTTAAATTTTAGTGTTTCAGCCCGCACATTCCGTAAAATAATTTCATAGAAGTTATAATTTTTTTTTTTAGAAAATCAGACCTCATTTCGCATATTTGGTTTCGTTCCTGAGTAGACTGATTTTTTATGTAAAACATAAAACAATAGTTAAAACTAAGAAACACTTTAGAAACTGACGTAATTGCTCTAAAATAAGAGTAATTCAATGATGCAATTTTTCTGAATTGAAATTATTTAAAAGTTGATCACGTATTTCAAACGTTACATTATGCAATTAATTTTTGGAAGAGTTTCATTTCAACAATTTAGATTTAAAAAAAAAACACTTATTTTCATAGTTAACTACTACTTAGTATTTAGATAGGAAAAAAAAGGATAGAATATTTAGCTATAAATATATGATGGATACATGCCCTGACTCAAGTCTAATAAAACTTGGGCAATCACACCCATTTGGAAAATAAAAAATAACAACCCATCAACTCTTTTTAAATATATTTTGTAATTTTATATAAAATATCATATAATAACAACTTATTTATATTAAGTTACGTACATTAGGTTAATGGTTGGATAGTAATATCCATCCAACACACTGAAAAATCGGAATAAAATTATTTAAATTCTTTCCAAAAATCGTCGATAAACATCACGTCAAAAGATAAGATTCACTATTCATATTATTTTTTTTGTCACAGGATAAAAAATCGGAATAAAACTATTCAAACCCTTCAAAAAAATCGTCACTAAAGATGACGTCAAAAGATAAGAGTCACTATTTATACGTATTTTTTTAGTGCCAACTTGTTGATCGTTATTTCGATACTCTTCGACTACAATTTTCTTTTATTTTATTTCGAATTGTATTGTACGAGCAATCAAAAATATTCAACCCCTCGGCATTCATATCCACCGGACGGCACCGAGTTCGACATCACTATGGTAGGGCAAGGTGTGATAGTCTATCCTTCGATTATATGAGGTGCGTGTAATTTGATCCGGACATCACGCGGTATGTAGAGAATTGGATTAAATGGTTAATGAATGTTGATAATTTTTTAGGTGTCCATAGCCATACTATTCCAAACATGTAATGAAGTTTTTCACTAGTTATACAGTAAGTAATGCTCACAATGGAATATTTATCTCAGTATTTTGGTGGTAGTTGCACACCTACTTGCATATACTGCTGTAGAAGCAAAAAGAAACCAGTTCAAATGTTCAATTAAACATCGGTAAAAAAAATATTCTGCTGAACAAAGATAATACAACAAAAATAATTAAATACTCAAAACACAAATGATCGCTATGCTAAAGAGTTGCTTTTAAGCCTTTAATTGTGAACTTTTTTCTGCCAATATATACTTTGAGCAATTTAACTCACACAACCAAAACAACAGCATGACCATAATTAAAATAGCCGCAGCTTCCTTTCGATTAACCCTCTAGGATGCATACCAAAGAGTACAATATTTATCGGGTGGAATCATCGGCGAAGCGAGGAATGGATAATAGGGGTGCCAAAATTTACATCAACTGCTAGACTAAGTGAAACAAAAAAATGAGTGTTGCCAAATTATCGTTTTTAACGTATTTTAATTATGAGAGAAATTATGAGAGATGTCGTCGCTCCGATAGTATGCACCTAGCTTCCGCTTGGTGGAATATTTATTCGCTCCTTGTCTATTCAGTTACAAGTAACTCTTTGTTTTTTAATAATTTCCATAATTAAAAGATTTTCCTGAGAACCAGTTGATTTGGTATACACCAGCAAATCCGTAACATGAATTGTTTGCCTTGCCGGTGTTTTTTCATTGAATAGAAAACGGACGGGGAAAATGGTAAGAAGTCGGTTCAACATATGTCCCTCCATGAAATCCCTCAAAATGATTAAATGAATACTGACAATGTAAAAATATTCATTTCCAAGATGAACTTTTATCCATTTTTATGATTGTGCAAACCACACATGCATGAGAGACAGCTCATGCTTGACTTCTTTGCGAACATTTGGTATCAAAATATTATTCAAAGCTTAAAGAGCTTCAACAATATTCAAAATTGTAATAATAGTACTACGTACTATTTTCACTTCAATTATGAACCTACATCCACCGTATCTAATACTCTCACACACAAAACACTTAAACTTATGTACTTCCAAAATGTAATTTCAAAATTACAAAATACGGTATAGCTTCGGAGTAAATTTGGGTTCTTGTACATCTACTCTCTTTTCTGTTCCTTTTTTTTCCGAACGATAGTGCTCTACTCTAAAAGTACATATTTTGTATCGCGATTTACTTTTATTTAGATCTTAGTGCACAACTTTTTAATTATAAGAGAATTCTCGAAGTTGCGCAGTCAAAACATAAAGAAAATAAGATTTCAATATGTGTTGAATATCATACGTGGTTCATAAGTAATATTCGGTACCAGCCATAAAATAGTCTAGATAGGCATACCAACTCAGTTGTTATAGCCCGAACATGTATATTTTTGGTATGTAGAATAAATTCGAATTAGCATTTTCTGGCGAGCGAATGTCAGCATCCCCTCGTCCGGGGCAATAACGCCCCTATAGCGGGCCATCCGGGCCTCATCAACCCTGAATGATGCGACGCCCCGGATTGGGAGGGCCGAGCCGTGTTGAGGCCGGCCCAAAGAAGCGTGTCACGTACGCTTCCCCAATTAATGCTGCTGCTCCCTTGGGGGACCCTCCTGACGTTTCACCGACGTGGCCCAATCACAGGACACCTCCTGTGGGCCCCGGGAAAGGACAGTACCCTTGTCAGTCATAAATGACTCTGACGCCGTTGGATCAACATCTTACAGTACAGTGATCCAAGGGTTAATACACCTCTGAACCTCACTATAAATAGCCCCCCTAATCCTACTTAGGGGGGGACGCACAAATAGAGAGAAGAGAGAGAAAGCTTAAACAACCCGGACCCCCTGAACATTATCCGTACCACTGGATACACCGACCTGTAACCGGCCCGGTCCCTCACCCTTTATTATATACCTACTTTCGGTTAACATCAATACTGACTTGATCGTCGGAGAGGGAAAACCCGGCAACAACCCCGGGCCCCTGTTCGTTCCTTGTGCAGGCACGCAGACCACCTGACCGCCGGAGCATACCTGACCACCTCGGAAGATCGGAGCCGACGCGAAATATATAAGCCGAGCCTAGGAATAAAAATAGGCTCGCCAATTGGCGCCGTCTGTGGGAAAGAAAAAGCGTTAGCTACGACTCCCCGTCCTTAAAAGAAACATGTCTGGCAATAACCGATTTGACACTCCATCGTCTCGACCCCCCCACGTTCTTGGGATGCCAAGAACGCTTTCTTTTGATGAGACCCCTAGGACCGCATCCACCAGGGAGCCCATTCCCCTGACCGCAACAGCTCCCGCACCCCGATCGCGGGCCGAGCTGACGGAGATGATGATCGATATTCACCAAAAAGAGCTCGTCGCTCTTGCGGCCCAGAAAGCCTTGATAGCCTCGCTGATGGAGCCAGAACTCGAGCCCGCTCAAGGCGCGAGCCAAGACAAATCGGTCCCCGTCCCCGTTAAAAGCGTGATGTCCAGGTTGGGGCCCCTCCGACGACCCCCTCTAGAGACCCCCAGGGAGCCGGCTAGGGGTGCGGAGTCGGAGCATTCCCAAGAAGGAAACTCTCGCCGCGATAACGAGCGGAGTATACACTCACGGCTCCGTTGGCAGGATGACAGTCGGGACTCACGGCCAGAATCTAGTCATGCCCGAACCGATAAGCCTCCTCGGACACGGAGACGTGGTCGACGAGGACGGCACGATGCAGCTGGTGAGGCAGCGTTGAAAATCGTGGCCTCTACCCGCAGCACCCCGTTCTCGGACGAAATTGAATACAGTGTCCCTCCCCGGAACTTTATCGCCCCTATCCTCCAGACCTTCAACGCGGACTCTGATCCAGAGGCTCATCTCCGACACTACCGATATCAGATGAACCATTGGTCACACCTTGACCAATTAATGTGCAGGTGCTTTCCCGCCAGCCTGGGAAGGCTCGCTAGTAAGTGGTTCCAGTCCCTGCCCGTCAATTCTATCCACTGTTGGGACGACCTAGCCTATGACTTTGCACACCGATTCATAAACTTGAAAGAGAGAGCTGCCCAGCCGGAGCAACTCTATCAAGTGAGAGTCCAATCTAAAGAGACCCTCGAGAATTATGATAGTCGGTTTTGGCTGAAGCATGCCGAATGCGCGGACTGTCCCGACTCTACCGCCATAGCTGCCTTTAGGCAAAACATGGTAGTCGGGAGCAGGATCCGAAACGAGATGATCGCGACCCCCCCCCAACTCTGTTCCTCAACTGAGGTCCCTCATAAAACAGCATATCGACATTGAGAAGGACATGAGGTCAGCCGGGGCAACACGTTCCGTAGCCCTTATCGATCAGCCAAGGGATCGGTTCGTCGCAACGAGCCCTCGAAGAAACCGGCCCATGGCGGAAAGGATGGAGCGGCCACGAACGGGAAGAAACCCACAACAGGCCCCTAAAAGAAGAAAAGAGGACCCCCGACCGGGGCATCAAACCCCTGTCGCCTCGGGGTCTGGCGCTGCCTATTCCACCACCTTTCGCCTACCTCTCGTCGACCTTCTTAACAAGATTGAGAACGAACCTTTCTTCTCTTGGCCTCTCCCACTACGCAACGAGCCGGCCCCAGGGCCTAACGACAAAATCTGCGAATACCACAGGGGTCGCGGCCATCACACCAACGAGTGCCATGGCCTGAGGGCCAGGCTCGAGGGATGGGTCCGGGATGGCCTGATGGATAAATATGTCAAATCACGGAGGGAGTCCGATCGAGATGGAGAAGGGGTTGAAGAGAGGCAGCGGGACCTCCCCCCACCGGTGATGATCTGTCACGTCATTCACTCTGGGCCCAAAAGGTCAATCCAGAATGGGGCTGAAAGAACCTCAGCACGGGAAGCATTGATGAAGCAGTATGTCTGCCTCGCAGAAAGCTCAAGCCCTCGGAAAAAGTTTAAGCGCAATTCCAAGCCGGATGTAAGCTTCACTGACTTCGACCTGGTGGGAGTGGACGTGCCCCACACTGATGCCCTCGTTATCTCGGCACAGATAGGCCTGTGCGCAGTAGGACGGATCCTCGTTGATCAAGGAGCGTCGGTCAATATACTCTTTGAAGACCTCTTTCGAAAGATGGGACTCAAGGAGGAACAGTTGGAAACCGACGTCCCTCCCCTGTACGGATTCAACTCAGAGGCGGTCCGGCCCAAAGGAAACATAACCTTGCCCGTGAAGACTGGTACGAAAGTTATGGGCGTGGAGTTCACGGTGGTGAACGTCCCCTCTGTTTACAACGTGATATTGGGGCGCCCGTGGCTCCATGGAGTAGATGGAATCTCCTCCACCTTACACCAAAAGGTTAAGTATCCAACTGATTCTGGTGTAGAAACCATCTCAGGAAATCAGAAAGTCTCACGCAGCTGTGCCATGGCCGTGTATTCCGGCAAAAAGATGGTGCCGGCCCAAAGTGCCATGAACATCGAGGCAGAGGACCCTAAGCTGCTGAGGGAACTAAACAAAAAGATGGGGCCTGAGGCCGAAGACAAGGTGGAGGAGGGACTGCTGAAAATCCAAATCCCGGGGTATGACGAGGACCACTTTTTTATGGTGGGGGCGAAGCTTACCAAACCAGAGGTCACCGACCTCGTCGAACTCCTTATCCAACACCTCGACAATTTTGCATGGGGTCCAAGCGAGATGCCAGGCATCAGTTCCGACCTCGCCTGCCACCGATTAAACGTCAACCCAGATGCCAAGCCCGTGATGCAAAAGGGGCGCCGTGTCAGTCCAGAGCATGCCGATGCCATAAACGAGGAAGTAGAGAAGCTTCTGCTGGCCGGGGCCATCAGGGAGATTTATTACCCCAGATGGCTCGCCAATCCCGTAGTGGTCCCCAAAAAGAACGGAAAGTTGAGGGTGTGCATCGATTATACGAGCCTCAACAAGGCCTGTCCAAAGGATCCTTTCCCCTTGCCCAAAATCGATCAAATAGTGGACTCTACGGCCGGGGCCGCCAGAATGAGCTTCCTGGACGCCTGCTCCGGCTACCATCAAATACCTATGTCGGAGGCCGACCAAGAAAAAACTGCCTTCATCACCCCAAGGGGAAATTATTGCTACAAGGTGATGCCCTTCGGACTCAAGAACGCCGGGGCGACCTATCAGAGAATGGTTACCAAGATATTCTCTAAGAACATAGGCCGAACCATGGAGGTCTATATTGACGATATGGTGGTAAAAAGCACCCAGGAGAGGGACCACCTATCCGACCTAAGGGAGGTGTTCGAAACAATACGAAGGCATGACCTGAAGCTGAATGCCTCTAAATGTGCCTTCGGGGTAGGCGCCGGCAAATTCCTGGGGTTCATGGTGACCCACCGCGGCATCGAAGCGAACCCGTCCCAGATCTCCGCCTTGAAAAATTTGAAAACACCTGAGAAGAGAAGGGACATACAAAAGCTAGCCGGAATGGCTGCCGCCCTCAACCGATTTATTGCCCGGTTCGGGGATCGATGCAAGCCATTCTTTACGGCCTTGAAAGCTCAGAAGAAATTCGAATGGACCGATGAATGCCGGCGTGCGTTTACCGAGCTGGCTGACTATCTCGGAAGTCCGCCTCTTCTGACTAAGCCGGATCCAGGCGATGTCCTAACCCTATACCTCGCCGTGTCCGAGATAGCCGTCAGCGCCGTCCTCATCAAGGAACTCGACAGGGAGCAAAGGCCTATCTACTACGTGAGCAAAACTCTCCTCGATGCGGAGGCAAGGTATATGCCTCTGGAAAAACTCGTCCTAGCCCTCGTCGTGGCCTCGCAAAAACTTGCTCACTATTTCTCTGCACACAGCATTGTGGTCTACACGGACCAGCCTGTGCGAGAAATACTCCAAAAGGGGGATCTCTCTCGACGAATGATGAAGTGGGCCTGCCACTTGAACGCCTACGACATCAGCTATGCGCCGCGAACATCCATCAAAGGACAGGCCCTGGCCGACTTCGTGGCAGAATTCACTGGGACGACTCAATGCCCCGACTTCATAGGTCGTGCCCCCGAGGCCTGGACCTTGCACGCGGATGGAGCCGCCAATAAGAAAGGGTCCGGCCTTGGCGTCGTGCTCCGATCTCCCCAAGGGGATGTGATCGAGAAGTCAATCCAACTTGGCTTCCGAGCCACGAATAACGAGGCCGAATATGAGGCCGTGATCGCCGGCTTGAAAATGGCCCGAAGCCTCGGAATCAAGAAGATACTGGTGCATACGGACTCTCAGTTGGTCAGCAGCCAGATTAGTGGAGAGTTTCAGACAAAGGATGAAAGAATGGCAAGCTACGTAGCCATCGCATCCGGAATACTTCAAAGCTTTGAATGTCAAGAAATCGTCAACATCAGCAGAAACGAGAACACGCACGCCGATGCACTAGCGACCCTAGCCTCGGCCATGAGTGATAAAAAAGAGAGAGTCATCACCGTAGAATACGTCCCTTCGCCTAGCATCGAGGCTAGGGCAACAATTAACATGGTGACTGACCTCCCGCCGGAACCTAGCTGGATGGACCCCATAATCGAATACCATCGCTCCGGTGATCTTCCCAATGACAAGAAAGAGGCCGAGAAAATAAGAAGAACGGCACTGGGATTCTGGATAGCTCCCAACGACAAGCTCTATAAAAGATCGTTCTCTGGCCCCTACTTACTCTGCGTCCACCCTGACATGGTAATGAGGGTCATGGAGGAAATTCACGAAGGAACATGTGGAAGCCATACCGGGGGCAGATCGCTGGCCAACCGAGCCTTGACCCACGGGTATTGGTGGCCCCTCATGCAAAAGGACGTCAAAGCTTTCGTACTCAGGTGCGAGAAGTGTCAGAAGTACGCGCCCATACCCCATGCCCCGGCGCAAAAAATGAGCAGCGTGACCTCGCCCTGGCCCTTCGCGCAGTGGGGCATGGATATAGTCGGACCATTCCCCGTGGCCCCGGGGGGGAAGAAGTTCCTCCTCATGGTCACCGATTACTTCTCAAAGTGGGTGGAGGCCGTGGCCTTAGCGAAAATCACAGAGGCCGAAGTGATACGTTTCCTCTGGAGAGACGTGATCACCAGATTCGGAATCCCCTACTCAATCGTCGCGGACAATGGGGGACAGTTCACCGGGGTCAAATTAAAAGCGATGTATGCAAAGTATCACATCAAGAACTACTATTCGACCCCATCGTACCCCCAATGCAACGGACAAGCTGAGGTGTCAAATAAGACCGTGCTTGACGGAATCAAGAAGAGGCTAGACGAGTCCAAAGGACGATGGGCTGCAGAGCTGCATCACGTCCTTTGGGCCTACCGAACGACGAGAAGACGGGGCACTCAACAGACACCCTATAGCCTTACTTATGGAATGGAAGCCATCATCCCGTTAGAAATCGGGCTTCCTTCTCTGAGGACGGACATGGTGGAGAACGGGCTTAATGAAAAGATGATGGGGCTAGAGCTGGACTACGCCGAAGAAAGAAGGGAGGTTGCGGCCATCCGCAACGCCGAATATAAAAACGAACTGGGGCGTTCTTATAACAAAAGAGTTAACGCCAGACGTTTCCAAGACGAAGACCTAGTGTTACGAAGAGTAAACAACAACACCAGGATACAATCCGACGGCAAGCTAGGCCCCAATTGGGAAGGCCCCTATCGAATCCTCGGTGAAGTAGGGAACGGGGCCTACCTGTTGGGTCGTCTTCCCAACGACGTCCCGGTGGACCGACCATGGAACGTCAACAACCTGAGGAAGTACTATCAATAGAGCTCCGCTTTTAGGGCTCCGTTTTTGCGTTTTGATGTAAATAAGAAAACGATGTGTTTATGCCTGTGGGCTTTATAAATGAAAACTGTTACTTATATTTACTTGAATTTTTCAGTTCATTTAAATATTCTCTTGTGTTTCAGAACACGAGCCTATACGGCACCCCGGTTCTTGTTTACTTGAATTTTTCAGTTCATTTAAATATTCTCTTGTGTTTCAGAACACGAGCCTATACGGCACCCCGGTTCATGTTTACTTGAATTTTTCAGTTCATTTAAATATTCTCTTGTGTTTCAGAACACGAGCCTATACGGCACCCCGGTTCATGTTTACTTGAACTTTTCAGTTCATTTAAATATTCTCTTGTGTTTCAGAACACGAGCCTATACGGCACCCCGGTTCTTGTTTACTTGAATTTTTCAGTTCATTTAAATATTCTCTTGTGTTTCAGAACACGAGCCTATACGGCACCCCGGTTCATGTTTACTTGAACTTTTCAGTTCATTTAAATATTCTCTTAAGTGTTTCAGAACACGAGCCTATACGGCACCCCGGTTCATGTTTACTTGAATTTTTCAGTTCATTTAAATTCTCTAAGTGTTTCTACACGTGCCAACTCGAATTGTGATGTATATGAAATGAGCGCCCCAACGCCGAAGCATAAGGGCCCCCTCATTTGGGAGCATATATATAATGAATAAACACACAACAGAGATAAACACAGAATAAAAACAAAAGACAAGTCCAAAATTGTTTTTCATTTCATAAGAGAAGCTATTACAAGCTAAAGTGTAGAAAGAAGATTACATCAAAAACAAAAATAGAAAACTACAGAAGCCCTAAGAAGCCCCCCCATCATCATCAGCTTCATCCTCCGAGAGGGCTCGAGGGGTTAAGGGAACCACCTCGGGAATGGGAGCAGAGGGGACGGGAACCAAGATGTTTTCTATGTTCCACACCGGATGATCCGGTCCCGCCCTCATGAAAGCCGCTGCCTCAGACCAGCCATCAACATAGAAGGAATTAAAGTTCTTCTGTGTTGATAGCTCCAAGGCGGCGCTCATATCCGCCTCGGCGGCTTGGACCGCGGCCTTGACCTTATCGGCTATCCCTGCCTCAGCGGCCTCTACCGCAGCCTTGACCTTATCGGCCACGCTCGCTTCAACCTCCTCCAGAGCCGCTACCGCAGCTTGGGCACGCTCCTCGGCCTCAGCACCGGCTTTTGCGGCCTCAGCTCTCCTAGCCTCCAAGGAGTCGACGAGGCCCTCGGCCCTCTCCGCCCTTTTCTGGGCCTCTTCCGCCTTCTTCAGAGCTTCTTCGGCCCGTTTAGCATTGGCCTCAGCCTTCGAAGCCCACGATCTCACCAGTTGCCCTTGCTGGTAGACGTATTGGTTCATCGTCAAGTAGGCCTACAAAAGAAGAGAAACACTTAGCAAAAATTTAAGAAATAAACGAAAGACAATGGCACAACGAAAACAACGTTTTACCTGCGGGATCATGGCCATGGCTGACGTCATGGCAGAAGCAAGGTCGCGACCACGTTGGTCGGTCTCGACAGTCTGCTGCTGAAGCGCAGCCAGGGCAAGCAGGCCAGCAGAGGGATGGCCCTCCATTATGCTCCGAACCCCGGTCGTTGCCTTGACCTCCTCCGGAGTCTGAACAGGCATCCTTGGGAATGGGGAGCTTGAGCCTGAGCTTGAGCCTGACGCGCTAGGCGTCGGACCCTTTGCCTGAACGGATGACACCGCTCGCTCTTCTGCAGCGACCACAGGCCCCCTAAGCTCCAGGATGGGTGCAACATCCTCCCTCGGCTCAGGTTCCCCGGTCTGGGCCTTCTTCGCCTCACGAGGGGCCTTCGTCTCCTCCCTCTTTCTCTTGTCAGCTTCGGCCTTGCGAGCGGCTCGTTCACGCCTCGCCTGCCCTAGTAAACCTCCCAACCTCTCCAAGGTCTTTGACTTAGCATCTGGGGGAGCCACTTCGACCACCTCGTCGTCCCTTGTCCCGACGACCCCCTCCTCCTCCTCAGCCTCAGGCTCCAAAGCCTCCACCTCTTCCACCTCCTCGTCCCTTACCCCGTCAACACCCCCCTCACCAGCCTCGGGCTCAATAATCTCCGCCTCCTCGCCACTTCTGGCCTCGGCAATCTCCTCCTCGCCCCCAGCCTCGGCGGCAACCTCCTCCTCTTCCTCGTCAGAACGGACAACCTACATGGTTTAGATAAAGAAAAGGAGTTAGAAAATTTTGTAAACAAAATTTAGTCAACTGTGAAGCTGAAGAATGGAAGAAGGGAAGCTGACTCACCAAGGTTCGTGAGGTGCCCAAGGCTGGCCCGGTAGGTGGGGCCTCAGGAGAACTATCTTCCAGACGAAAGAAGCCCGTCGTGTCCGGTGCCCTCGAGCTCAGGGGAGGGACATCAAGCAACGGTTTCCCATGCTGGTCGATATAGCTGCGGGTACCGTCCGCCCCCTCCCTATAATGGAGGACGGTACCATCAGGCCGGGTTTCAAACATAACCCCGGCCGACGAAGGAGCAAAGGAGGTAATCACCACGGCCCTCGCCCTGCTGCTTGGCTTCGGCTTCGTCGCCTTCTTCGCCACGGGCATAACCCCAGCCTCGGCCTCAGCTTCTTTGATGGCCTTAGGTGGGAGGGTGGATTCAAAACCCTTCTCCTTCTCCCACCGTTCCCGGGAGTACCCCACGGGACAGAAGGTCCTAGGGGGCCAGAGGAACTCATTCCCCTTACAGCTTGTGGGGGAGCCACATAGTAACAGGCGCTCCGCGTCGCGAGCGCCTGCGTCGGTCCCGTCCGGACCCCACCAGTTCAAGGCCAGCTCGATCGACCTCACGTTCGGCTCCCCAAGACCCCTTAGACTCGTGGCCACCATGGCCTTGTTCTCTTTGTTGCTTAAGACCCTCCCCGGTCTGGTTGGGAGGATCAGGTCATCACGGCAGAGCCAGTTACCCTCCACCACGATTACATCTTGTGTGTAACCCCGATTCGAATCAGAGTTACCCAAGATAAGCTGGTTATGCGACCGACACCTCAGGTACGGCTGCCTACTTCTGGCTTGGGAGCTAGGCTCGCTCTGTAAAAACTCATAACAAGCGAGCAGCTCCCTTAACCCTAATGGCTCCGGTAGAGTCGAGCCCAATAGCTCGTTCAGAGCCTCCATCCCGGCGCAGATCCGGTGAGCTTGCAGAGGCCACTGGCAAGGGAGACTTTGCGTCCAGGCGCATAACTCCGCCAGCAGCTCCGGGATTGGGAGATGAGTGCCCCCGTACAGAAGGGACGAGAGAGAGAGCGTCACCATGCTCTTCGGATCCGCTACGATCCCGTTCACCTCGTCGGAGTTCAGACACCTCCGAAGACGGAACTCATCGCCAATTCCGCAGAGTTGTCGGAACTCTTCGAGGTCGGATCCGTGAGTCCGTACCATGATGCTGCTATCGTTGCTATCAACGCTCAGGGACGGGTCGAGGACCATAGCCCGGAATGGGAGCGCGTTGGCCATCACGGCCAAGCGTTGCGGAGTAGGGGCAACCATGGGGCCCTTGCCGGCTCCGTGTTTAATAACCATTTTTATGGCTTAAGTGTTCGAAGGTGAAATTTGTTGAGGCTAGAAAGGGAGAGAATGTTTGCTGTGGAATCTTGTAGAGAGAAGTTGGAAAAAGTGAAAAATGGTTTTCACTGAGGGTATTTATAGGCCCCTAGTGGAAGGTGAAAAGACATTTACCAGAAGGTGAAAGGACGCAACGGCTCCTTGCACGAACTCCCACAAATAACCGCCGCCACTCAATCAATGTCCACCACGTGTACAGCATGTAGAGGCCATCTGCCAAATGTCACTCACCAGCCGTTTTAGCATTAATGACGTTGTGGAAATCAAAGAGACAGAGACGGCGCCTCGTGTCCACGTGTAAGAAATCCATGAATGGTTGCACACGTGTTATAAAACAGCCGTGCATGGGCATATTTGCACCGACGAGCACGAGAACAAAATGACCGGAGTCCCCGTAACGACCAGAGATCCTCGCCGACCTCGTCCTTAGCAACGACCCCGGACAGGGAGCTGTTGGCGAGGGAATGTCAGCATCCTCGTCCGGGGCAATAACGCCCCTATAGCGGGCCATCCGGGCCTCATCAACCCTGAATGATGCGACGCCCCGGATTGGGAGGGCCGAGCCGTGTTGAGGCCGGCCCAAAGAAGCGTGTCACGTACGCTTCCCCAATTAATGCTGCTGCTCCCTTGGGGGACCCTCCTGACGTTTCACCGACGTGGCCCAATCACAGGACACCTCCTGTGGGCCCCGGGAAAGGACAGTACCCTTGTCAGTCATAAATGACTCTGACGCCGTTGGATCAACATCTTACAGTACAGTGATCCAAGGGTTAATACACCTCTGAACCTCACTATAAATAGCCCCCCTAATCCTACTTAGGGGGGGACGCACAAATAGAGAGAAGAGAGAGAAAGCTTAAACAACCCGGACCCCCTGAACATTATCCGTACCACTGGATACACCGACCTGTAACCGGCCCGGTCCCTCACCCTTTATTATATACCTACTTTCGGTTAACATCAATACTAACTTGATCGTCGGAGAGGGAAAACCCGGCAACAACCCCGGGCCCCTGTTCGTTCCTTGTGCAGGCACGAAGACCACCTGACCGCCGGAGCATACCTGACCACCTCGGAAGATCGGAGCCGACGCGAAATATATAAGCCGAGCCTAGGAATAAAAATAGGCTCGCCATTTTCCAATTTGATGACATGATACTGAGCTGTGTGCAGATGAATTCGTGGTGCCAAACTGATTATATTAATAGATGATTAACTATCATGATAAATTACTCTGCATAATTCTTTTAACACGTCCGCCATCCACAGTTCATGATGCTTTAGAGGACAAACAATTGAGAACTTGATGCTTAAAATAAGGAATTTCATGACCAAAATCTCTTTAGCTTCATAGCTAAATTCTGACATAATCTCTCTTGGGTCTTGGCCAGTATTCCGTAGATGAGGTGGCCATTTATTTGAATACTAAAAAGCTTTTTGGAGCATATTTGACGGCATAGGCTTCAAAGTGTTTGTTTAGAAGGGGGACTTATTGTTCATTTGCGGGTAGTGACATGTCAAGTTTATGACTGTGAGTTTCGGCTCTTATGTATAATAAAAAAATATCAATATATAAGATAAATTTGAACATTAAATTCATTAATTTGCTAAAAGATGGAGTAATATCAACGATCATGTGACAAGGCGATAGATAATCTTGACTCGAAGACTCGCAGAATAGTCACCAGAGATAGAGAGAGTAGCCGTTGAATGCAAAAAACTGGAAGTAATGGGGAAAATTATCCTATCTGCAGTTAAATTTTGATTCAGGATCGATTCAAGATGGAGTTTTCTAAAATTGCAATAAATACTCTTTTCCCCTTCATTATGGGTGAGTTGTTAGATGGGTCAGCTCGAATGCCTAATGCTCAACTGAAGCTCGTAACAAAATCATGAGGATCAAATCTCTTTAAACTCGGACCATTTGAATTGGAAGCTCTCCATGCTTCCGTTTAGCACCAAAGAAAACATTTCTCTAGCTTATTGGCTCGACAAGATTAGAAAGCACCCTCCTAAAATAATGTGGAATTAAATCATGAATATATATTGATAAATTTGGAGATAACCAAAGTGTGGCGGTATTTAACGAGACAAAGCAATGAGAAAGAAAAGAAGCTAATTTTACTAAAACTCAAAACCTTGAAGAAGAATGGACTAGGATTTAGTTTTAGGGATATCATGAAGTAAATAAATCAGCATAAGTTCTGGGTAAGTTTACTAAGAAAGGAATTAACAACTTTTGTTTACCAGTTTTGCCTGATGAGCTGCTGTCGCCTGTTTTCACATCAAAAAGAAAGCAGTAAAATTCCACATTCATACAAGTTGGTGTCCTTGGCTTGTTTGGTTGCAAGTTTCTTATGCTATGTTTAAAGATATATTGTATTCAGTTTCATGAATTCAAAACTGGTATTTTATTGCATTCTTTCCAAAAAAGGTAGAAGTTCGAAAATAAGATTTCCTTTACAAATATAACATCATATTGTATTGGGAGCTGCAAGAAACAAACTCTTATAACTAAATAAACGAATATTCTGTTACGAAACAAATGGAACTTCAGTTCTGCGTATAAGTAATCATAAATGTGGCCAACAAGATCATTACTTGGTAAACCAAAAGAAACACTTGAACAAGTAGAAGAGGTAAACAGATACCGGTTCATTTCATAAGGAAATTAAGATCATTACAAAGAGTTTAAAATAAGGGGAAAGCTTCAACAATCCACAAACATGCCAACTAGTGATAAGGAAAGTAGGAAACCCAACTTGGACACCAAACAATAAATGAAAAACTATCAGCTACCATATGGCCACGATTTTCTATATTTTGCAAAAATTTAAATAATTATCATCCTACTAAAATTAAACTCCAAAAGCTCAGTGCTCCTCTTGTTTCTGCTCACTGCAACATTTCATTTTCTTCCACTTCGCCAAAGATTCAAGAAATTGTTGTACCTGTAAATAAAACATCAAACAAACATTCTCAATCTTAAGTCTAAGTTAGTTTGCAAGTGTTTGTTTGTGTGTATGAAAATAAGAATAATAAACACAAGAAAAAATGGCACCTCTAGAGGGTCCTTAAGGGAGAAAAATGCCTTCGTCTCTTTCGGGGCAGTGCAGACTAGGATTCCATAACCTCGGTTCGTATCCCGCAGAACCTAAGTACCAAATAAAAAAAAATTAGATAAAAAAAAGAACCCCAAATTGTTCTAAAAGAAATAATAAAATATTAATCAAGACAGGAGACATGCTAAACCAATTACAAATTACCTTAAATGCATCTTCGTCTGTTCTGTCATCTCCAATGTAGATTGGGAGCACATCATCGCTATTACTTAGTCCTGCACAAACAAATAAAAAAAGAGAAAATGTAAGAAATTACGGTCTGGCTCATATTATAGTAATACGGAGTATAACAACTCAAGTTAGAAAGTACTGCAACATACCAAGTGACTCGAGCAAAAATTCAACAGCTTTCCCTTTATTCCAGTCAATTACAGGGCGAACCTCTAAAACCTATGGAGAAACCATTATTAGATAAAGATATTTATACTTTGTGACATAATATGCTATAAATATTTATAAAGATGGGATACTATACGATTGCTAAGTACCTTTCGCCCATGAGTTAGTCGTAAGCGAGGGTAACCTTTTAAGACGTCATGAACACGTTGAGCAATTATAGGCCAATTCTGAAAAATAACAAAAAGAAAACAATAATAACCATGAGGAAAAAGTTCGATAAGACAAGTTAAACCGATTTTGAGAATAAAAGATTGGGAAACTTGCCTTTTCATCTACGTTACGGTAATGTACAGAGGTACAAAACTTGTGATTTTCGACTTTTGAACCTTTGATATCTTTGGTATCTTCGACAAGGGTTTTGAAAACCTGTGCATGTAAACAAACAAAAAAACCAAAATTATCTCTGTTATGAGAAGTTATAGTTTAGCTTCAAGTATACTAAATAGTTCAATGAAACTACTCACCTCATCGATCATGGGTAAAAATTCTCTAGCAGGCTGAAAAAGGTTTACATCTTTTCCCTATAAATAACAAGGCAAATGCATTGATAGAAGGATATGATTGCTAACACAAGCTAATATCTGAGTCTATTGCTTACAAATGTAAATCTGTATTAAAAAGTTACCTGCTTGTCTAAGGATACAACACAGTTTGAAAAGTCAGCAGAATTAGCAAAATCAACAGGGCACATGATGTCCATACCATGACTACCAGCATAGTACAATTCGGTTAGGCCTACTAAGTCATAAACCTGCAAATCCCAAACCAAATTTTTATCCATTTATGGAAGTTAGAAGAGTGGGTGCAACTAATACAAAAAACCGACGATGGAACATAACCAGCTAAAAGGAATTTAATTAATAACATCTAATAATGATATTTTCCCACATACCTTATCACGGCTTCTTCCGCTGATGATAGCTGTTGGGAAAAACTTGGCAATATTCTTAACAACAGAACGCATCTGTCAATAAATATTCTTAGTCAGTAACGATATCAAATCAAAAGGAAAAATGATCAAAAAGAAAATGGTGAACTATAAATAGTATGATTTCACTCCTTTTGATATTAAGCTGCATCAATGCTATGAATCGCAAAATTGATACATATTTTTTCCACTATTTATCCAGCATAACAATCACATCAAAAATTATCCGTCTTTAGCTAACTGTGTCCATTTTGACCCCTATCCTAGTACCAATTTACAAGTATAATACTTCCTTCGAATTTTGGTGTCCATAAACTAAACTGGCCCACACGTGTTCATAGAATTCCATTGGGAGTGACAAAAAATAACTGATTCTAAATTCATCAAAATTCCACAAAGAACCGAAATCTGACCTCTTCAGACATGAAGGCACGATCTGGGTCATCTACAATGGGAGAAAGAGTACCATCGTAATCTAAGAACATCACAATCTTCTTGCTTCCTACATTATTTATGATTCTCTCGAATGAGTTGATGGCGGATGGGAGCATCATCTGCAAAATACATACAAATCGCATTTTATGCATTAATAAATAAAGAAACCTTACGAGTGCTTGTAGTTATAGGACAAAATGGTAGCGGAAGAAAGGAAAATGAGAGACTACCGAACGATATTAACAAAAACAATTATACATTAGTATTATCTAAATTATTAACACTCGGATCAAAGTTTATGTTTATACTTAGTAGATGCAACTAATTTACAAACTGGGAACATCGTATGACGTTAAATTTGGCATTTACCATAATGATATTGCTAAAGCAATATAGTGAGGAAGTAAAGGATGTCACTTTGATGAAATCTAAAGACAAAATCTACAAGGCATTTCATGGTATAGCAGCTTTTTACTATGGACTGAGTAAATTACGGGCCACGGCCACCTCACAGAAATATACACACATACAAGAAAAGAAATAGCAGATGATAGGAAACGAACCATCGATGGGCGATATACAATGTCTCCATCATCAAAAGCCACATCAGCATTTAGATCCTTGAACATTTTCTTACGAGGTGGTGAAGAAGCTTGCATGGCATCTAGCCAACCATTGGATCTAACATCATCTAACAGTCCTGGTTTCTTTCTAGTAACCGTCGGCATATTCGGAGAAAATGGTGGGCCAGATTGTGAATACGGTGATAAGATAGAACGAAGCCCTAGCCTCGATTTGTTGTTCACTGGTGCGGGATCGGCTAAAACGGGAGAGGATTTTGTCGATTTCAGATCCATTGAGTCCAGATTACTAATTACAGTGCTGCCTAATCTTATTTATTTATATATGTATGTATGTAACTATGTATGTATATTTATGTATGTTTGTGTTGATGATAAAATTTTGTTTATCCAACCCTTTTGTCTATGAAGAACCACCTTTTTAATGTTTTCTTGTCACTGCTGCTGGGTATGGAGTCCATCAAGCATAGGTTACCTGAAATCGGGTGTGGAAACAAAATAATAAGAAATGCAAGCTACAAGTTTCAATTTTTAACTTCGTAGGTAAAGCAAAACTAAAAATAAGTATACCTCATTTTCAGAGCTATAGTGCATTTAAAGCATGAGGCTGAACATTATCTGTAATAGTTTCCCAATAACTGAAATATTTGTGTAGTCTCCAATACCAGCAAAGACTAAAGTCGACTTACTTTCTGCCTATAGAACCATTAACAGAGGTTAGAAATCTGATTTTTCAAAGAAAAAACTTGCTACTGCATTCGACAATGAATTGTTGAAACGCGTTACAAACTCAAAATTGATCCAGATCTAAACCAAAGTACACCAACTTAAAAGAAGAAAAAACCACTACTTATATTAAAGATCTGTACTCTGGAATAACTGAATAAATGAATAACCGAGAGATTGATAAAGAAAAAATACTAATAAAGTTTCTGAAACTACTATCATGCAGAAATTGCAAACCATAGTAGCATCTATAAACTTACAGCAATAATAATATAAAGCTACAGCTACTGTCATTTCAATCTTGCAAATCATCATCACAACATATGTAGACATTCTTCTTATATGCTACTCTAAATACAAGCACGTATAAAAGGAAAAACCTCAAAGATGTAGTACCAATAATACAGATTTGGGAACAATTTGAGCTCAGATTTTGGTAATTAATAAATAAGTAACGTCGTTTAATGATGAAAATTTAGAAGAAACAAGATAATCGACTGGTGACGGGTGGATCCACCTACATTCCAAGTAAAAGATTTATTTTTCATAGTCTCAGCATCTAACAACGTCTTCCTTAGATGCCGATATATGCCCGTATACATATATGAAATTAAAAAGCTCAAGGTGTATTAAATCAACATAATACCATAAAAGGGATAACAGACTCGTGAAGGTAGATTCACCGCAAAGAGTACACGGTTAATTAATAGAAATCACCAACCACTCCATAAATTAAATTCCATACACAGCCCCACGAATCTTTTAAACTAACAGATCAAACTCATATAACAATTTAATTAAGCTAATCATTGCAAAAATACTGATGGAAAAATTAAAACAAGCCATAGAGAGATAGATCTACAGTTACTCAAGGACAAATTTAGCTGCAAATTTAGAACTTTACAATTAATAACTCTCCAAATCAAATTACAAACGAAAATAACAGTCTGAAAGAAATGGTTTATTCATGTTCAAAAGCTGAATATACTTCTTATATAATGCATTATATTAAATATACTCATATAGTAAACATGGGAACATAATTACCCAAAAAATGGAAAAAGAATAGACATTTTTGCACTTTCAACCAATCACTGCAAATGCTAACCTATATAATTACGCAATGAAACTGAGGAATCTGAACCCGAAATCAAAGTTGAAATTTTTTCCTTAAATCAATTTTTTTAAGATACCAATGGGTCCAAATAGCTCAAGAGACTTAAGTCCAGTTATTAATCAACCTAAGAAAAAATCAAAAAATGAACCCATCCCCCCATTATGGTACAAGTATGGAATAGGCTAAACTCCAAAACCTTATTCTCGGTCATTGACCAAAAAAAGCAATGGGCTTTTTATTCCACATAAACTGGCTTGTCTTGATCTATGTTATTAAATAAACAAAGTTGATTAAGACATGATTATGGAAGAATCAATAAATAAATAAAAAAGGCACGTACAGAAACAGAACTTTATGAGAACAAGAAAGTCAATAAAAAAAATGATAAAAGACTAAGGTTCCTTTCCCGAATAATAAGTCCTGTTTGGTGCTGGAGAAAAACACATGATAGATCAAGCTTAAAACTATTTCCTAGTAATAATAGGCTAAAGTAAAAGTCAATTTTCAGAATAGTCAGTCATGTTCAAAACTTACATTTCTAAACAAAACAAAAAGCAACCAAACAAACACCAATTCCTGTATTGGAACTGATTTTTTATTTTATTTTTGGTAGCCGACCAAGTGTTATTATTAGAACTTTTTAGGTAAATTACAAGGTAATACTATTTGTTTTTGTTTTTTTTTGTCAATATATGAGGAACCATTGTACCTACCCATTACAAAAACAAAACAATGGGTCCCAATATTAATTTACCTAAAACTTTTAATAATAGTAATTCTTTGGTCCAAGATTAACTTTTTCTCATTTATCTCAATTCTCTTGAGTCAAAGATCTTGATTCCTAGTACCGAAAAAAAAGATATTGATTCCAAAAGGTTAATTTTACAAATATTGAGAAAAATATTAAAGAAGTTTCCTTACAAAGATCGAATCTTTTTCATAACATAAGATAAGAAAGCCCTTAATTTCTATTCCATCAAAATTTTGAAAATCCCTTTCTAATGATCCAGAGAAAATAAAATACCTTTTTACCAACTACCACAAATAATCTCTTATAATTGGACTTCAAAATGGTCATTTACACGATCATAGAGAAAACTAACCAACCAAAAACCAAAACTGCATAATTAATTAATAAAGAAAGTTCCTTGAAAAGATCGAATCTTTTTCATAATATAAGATAAAAAAAAAAAAAACCTTAAATTTCAATTACCACAAATAATCTATTATAATTGGACTTTAAAATGGTAATTTACAAAAATCAAATAAAGAAAACTAACCAACCAATAGCCAAAACTCCATAATTAATTAATGAAAAAAGGCAAAAGAATTTTCCTCATAAAGATTGAATGTTTTTCACAATATAACATAAGAATTCCCTTAAATTTCGATTACCACAAATAACCTATTATAATTGGACTTTAAAATGTTCGTTTACACAATCAAATAAAAAATACTACATAATTAATTAAACAAAAAAAAGCTAAATTTTAGCAGCATTGCATTAAAAAAAAGGGTAAAATGAATACCTGGATCGAAGCTTCAAGAAAAGAATCAAATAATCGCTCAAAAATGAGTTTAAAAAAATGATTAAAAAAATGGGGAGGAGAGAAAGTAACGGAAGGAGAGGAGAGAGGGAAATAAAAAAAAAGGGGAAATTAGGGAGAGGGAAATGTGGGGGTATTTAATACCAATTTGATACGCGGAAAAAGACGTGCTCTACAAGGCAATTGCTTTAAAAATGTGGACATGCCACCTTTTTTTTTTTTATTTCTTCTTTTATACTATCATAATAATAGTATTAAAGAAATTAATAGAATCTTCCTTCAATATTCATACCATTGACTTGACCGGATCACATTTTGTGAAGCAAACGAGTTAGACCCTACCATGTATAGTCATTTTTATAATAATTAGATTAAAAAAAAAAAATTTAATGATACATTTTAAATAACTAATTTATTTTTAAAAATTTTATTATATATTAAATACATTAGGATTTAATAAATTAAAAACAAATATTACAACACAATAGAAACTCAAATAAAAATATAGAACCTGATGTATACTACCCTAAATTTAATTATCAATCAAATTTTTTATTAAAAATAACAATTGACTATTTATTTTTTAAAACAAAACTCCGTGACGTTTAATTAATCGATTGTCCAAAATAAAAACACACTCTACCGAATGCCAAATTAAATGTTGAATATTAACCGCAATAACCACCTCCATGTTGGTATTTGTTTATTTTCTATTTATTAAAGTATACTTGTTCCGTTCCTATTTAATTATGCACTACGAAACTACATGAATTTTAACCGCTCAATAAATTGTATCAAAATTGTCGGAATGAAAATTTTTAAAAGTTGATCATATACTTCAAATGTTAAATTTTATGATTAGATTTTAAAAAAAATCATTTCAATAATTTTGATACAAATTATAAACCGGTCAAAAGTATACGTAATTTTGTAATATACAATTAAATGAGCAAATTTGGTTTTCTCCATTCTTTTTACCTTAGGGGGATGGTTTTGGATTATTTCAGTTTGGTCCTTTTGACTTTGGTTTGAGATACAAATAGTCCCAAAATGTTAGAGAAAATTTAACGGATTTGATTGCAGTAAAATTAAAATGAGTGATTCAGGTAGTTGTAATTTCACATCTCTTAATTGTTCCCCACAGCAATACAGAAAAAGAAAATATATGTATTAATCTGTATAACTAATTTGGTTGAACGGATTGAAACTCACCCAACCCCATGTCTCACATTGAAATATATGATGAATGAATAGGGAAAATTCTAAATTGTTTTTCATGTTTTGACTTCGACATTTGTGTAATTGTGTTTATGCTTAATATTGATTTCATCCCAAAATAATAGTTCATAACAAAATGCAAAGTTTGACCGGCCAATAACTTGTATCAAAATTGTCGAAATGAAAATTTTCAAAAATTAATCATATAGTTCAAAAGTTAAATTACATTATGAAATTTTCCGTTTCGGCAATTTTGATACAATTTCTTAACCGATCAAATTTTATACGTGGTTTCGTATTTGACTATTATTTTGGTACGGAGGGAGTAATAAGTTTCCATCGATTTGTTGTGGAAAAAATAAGAACAGAAGCAATTGTATATCATTAGCTTTTTCTTTACCAGTTCTGCTATCTTGGGAATAAATAGAAAACTTTCATTTTAGTTACCAGAACGTTGTTTCATCCTCAATCTTCGTTTGGTTAGAGCACATAGAAAATGTATATGAACCCGGTTTATCTTAGAATATAGTAATGGGTAAAACCCAAGTATTTTACTTTTTTATAATGAAGTGAGATTCATAAAATAGACATATGTTTTCTATAGTTTTAACTTTTTATTGAATTGTCACATCGGAAAATGATGGGCCGAAGGCAGGAACCATAAAACCGGTCCCGAATATGCTTAATAAGTAATGTCAAGTGAAAAAATAAATCATGAAAGACTCCGATTCATAATTTTTATCCAATTTTAGTAAAAATACAAAATATAAATTTAAGAAAATCACGAAGTTTAGAGTTACGGTGTCATGGTCACTGTTGATTAGTGAGTTCACCAATACTTATCACTAAAAAAAAAAAAAAATCATTTACCATCCTTTTGTTTTTTAAAAACTGTTGGTAAATTGAGTGTCATTAAATTTTAGTAACAGAATTAACTAATTCTATTACCAAACTGTTACTAAAATTTAGCGATACTCGATTTAACAACAGTTTTTAAAAAGTAAATGGTTGATAAACGTTTTTTTTTTAGTTGTAGTGTAGTCAGAAACACGTAGATGGTAACGGTAGGGTAACTGAAACGTGGATAGAAACAGTTGTGCTAAATAAGTTAGTGGTGGTGGTCTAATAATACCACATGACGCCAAACACCAATTAAACAACTCTAGCACTAGTTTTATTTTCTTGTTTACTATAAAAATTTGACTAGTATAACTATTTGTAAATACATTGGGTTTGTACAGTATAAAATATTATATATAGGTCTTATTTAAAATACTCTCACATTGCAATAGGGATGGGAGAATTAGTAGAATAAAAATTAGGTAATTCGTTTAAAGCTAGCGTATTTAGTTGAGTAGGTGACTAAAACAGTCAAGTATGTTACAGTCACCTCAACTATCGTTAGATTAAAAAATAAATGTTTAAATGATATTTTTCAATAATTAATTTATTTTTTTTATTTTCTACAAATTAGAATTTGATAAATTAAAACCAAATTGTACAAAACACCAAAAAGTCAAATAAAAATATAGAACCTAAATAAAGTTAAATATTAATCAAAAATTAATTTTTTTTATTAATTTTATATTTTTTTATACAAACAGGTTGTAAACCAGTTATATATGGTGACGGTTTTCTAGTAATTTCTCATGTGTATAGTTATAGTTGCATTTCATTATATCCATTTTAGATATTTATATATAATTCTGCTGGAAACTGAATATTGAGGTGGCTACATCTATAACCACAAATGAGAATATAAAATAAAAAAAATAAAATAAAAAAAAAAGAGGAAAGGGCAGATGCCTTGTTTCGACGGAGTCAAATTTACGTGTTTTGTTGCCCCTTGAAAATTAAACAAATGTCTAAAAGTGGATACAAATTGTTGAAAGTGTTAAATCGGTAGAGGCCCTTGATTCACGTGTGAAGGTTCACGTGGCACATGTTTCTACACGGGTGACTCGTATTTTAGGTCTTTTATATATAACCTGGGGAATAGACTTGCTTGTTGATCAGATTTACTAACTTCCATCTTTGTTTCAGTATATTAAAATTTGTAAATTTAGTTATGCAAGGTCAGGATAGTTGTTAGTTAATTCACCAATTCTTATTGAAATTAGAAGATTCCTCCAAAAATAGTCGGTAATTCATCGGCGGCTCACGCTTAATATAAAACTTTCCATTCATCCGAAAAGAATATTGCTTCCGTTCGTTGGGAGTAGTCTTGGATTATCCGGAACCATTAGATGAAAAGTTAACAAAATAACTTTGAAAAATAAACATATTTAATGAATATAACAAAATAATACTATACAAAAACAATAACGTTAATGAATCAGATAGATTCAACCACACTCTCAACACATGAGCCGTAATGTAAATTTAGAATTTCATTTTCACCCCGAAATTTAAGAGTATGCTATTCGGCCATATATTTAATATTTTTAATTAATATTTAAGTTTATGTTAGTCTCAAATAGGGTTCTATAATATTATATTTGAGTTTTTATTTTGTTGAATCGTCAAATAAAATATATTAAAATCATTAAAATTTTAAATATTTTTAATTAATATTTAAGTTTATGGTAGTCTCAGCTATTGTTTCATAAATATTATATTTGAGGTTTTATTTTGTTGAATAGTCAAATAAAATATATTAAGATCATAAATTTTTTAAATATTTTTAATTAATATTTAAGTTTAGGATAGTGTCAACTAGTGTTTCATAAATATTATATTCGAGATTTTATTTTTGTTTTGCTTGGTTGTCAAAAGAATTCTAAAAATTGCATAACGACTGTCTAGTAATCAGTCTGGTTGAGCAAGTCTGACTCTATAACGTTACCAGAAAAAAAAACATATCTAACGAAGTATCAATTGGATTTTCGTTAGTGGGTGAGTTAAAATGTCTCAACGAGCTGCATTCAATGTCATTTTAATGGAGTATCAAGTATCAACAAAAGAAAAGACTTTAATTAGACATGAATGCATCTCGTTAACGAAATTAATTAAGATTTATCAATGTGAGAATGTGAAAATGGGTTGAAGAAGTACTTTGAAGAACCAAATAATTTCTCCATATTTGATACATCATGTTTTAAATGGCCTAATGACTATGTGTTAAAACCTATATGCACTTATTAACTAGATTAGTTAAAGTTAACCAAGCCATTTTATTTTTTTCCTATTTATTCTCTCGGTAAATTACCCAGAATGTTTCTCTCCTTTTGTACTGTGCTTAAAATCTCTTGAATTATATTAGGCTAAAAATAACTCTCGTGTTTGAATGGGTTTAAATCTTACTGCAACCCGTCATAAAATGAATATTATAATGAAATATATATTGAAATATAAACAAAAATGATCAAAATTACCTGCTACTTATTCCGGTTATTTATAGGTTCAAATTAATGGGATGAGAGAATTAAATACTGACAAGATGGCAAAAACTTACAGAAATTCTTACTTTCATATAAATGGGTAAAGAGTGAAAGGAAAGGAACCATGGTTAAATGACAAATCCAACTTATAAGATTGGTTAATTTTAAAAAATTAAATTGAAATATTCATCTATAATTTAAGGGTGTGTTTGGCGGACAGATTGGAATCACTTCCTAAGTCCAGAAGCCCATCTAGCAAAATTATGAGTGTTTGGTAAGTAAAATCAATCCACTTCTCAAAAAGTTCGGAGCATTAGAAGCCCATTTGGGAGAAATTGTTTTTTAACACTTCTAAAAATAGACTTCCTCACAAAGTCAAAATAAAAAACAAATAATGCCCAATAGGTAAAAAAAAACAAATAAAAAATCAATAAAAATCACAAAAAACGAAAAAAAAAATCACAAAAAAATCACAAAAAAAAATTATAAAAAATTATAAAAAATGAAAAAAATCACAAAATATTATAAAAAACAAAAAAAAATCACATAAAATTATAAAAATGAAAAAAATCATAAAATACTATAAAAATATAAAAAATATAAAAAAAAAATCACAAAAAAATTATAAAAAATAAAAAAATCACAAAAATTTAAAAAAATTACAAAAAAAATTATAAAAGATGAAAAAAATGAAAAAAAATCACAAAATATTATAAAAATATAAAAAAAAAATTATAAAAAAATAAAAAAAAATCACAAAAAATTATTAAAAAAAAAAAATAACAAAATTATAAAAAAAAAAATGAAAAAAAATCACAAAAAAATCACTTTTATTGAACTTTATGCACTTTCGACTGTACTAGATGCACTTTCGACTGAACCAGATGCACTTTTAGCTAAAGTATATGCACTTTCGGTTTAAAAAGTGTTATATTGACAAAAAAAAATTATATATTTTTTTGTAATTTTTTAAAAGTTTGTGATTTTTTTCATTTTTTGTGATTTTTTGTAATTTTTTGAATTTTTTTTGTGATTTTTGTATTTTTTTTAATAATTTTTGGTGATTTTTTTATAATTTTTGGTGATTTTTTATAATTTTTTTGATTTTTTGTGATTTTTATAATTTTTTATGATTTTTTGTGCTTTTTTTAATAATTTTTTTTGTTTTTTTTTGTTTTTTTTTTATATATTTTTTGTGATTTTTTTCATTTTTATAATCTTTATGTGTGTTTTCGTAGTATATGAATTATTGTGGTATTAAAGTCATTTCGAACTTATACATATCAAACGCAGACAAAACTTATAAAAATCAAAAACACTTTTTCACCAGACGCTATTTTTTTCTAAAGTACTTTTTATATAAGTCACTTTTCAACAGCACTTTTCCAGACAGCACTTTTTAGGGAAGCACTTGATTTTCAAACAACAACTAAATATGACTAGTAATTTCTTCATTTTGTTATTAAATAATACTACTTTACTATTTTATCATATGCGTTCGATGTTCAATATGTATGTACATGAATGTTATTTAAATGATCTAAATACAGATGTTATACCCAATGATTTATGGAATTTTGTTGTAATTATTTAGTTTGCATTGAGCATGTTCAAGAATAGTACTTTTTAACTTTAATCACCGGTTTTTTTAGTGAGCCGTTACCGACTTGTTATGTTTTGGTTCGTTTAGAGGTTCGTTACTATTTTTTTTAATAATTCATTTAGAGATTCGTTATTATTTTTTTTTACTCTATATCATAATTGTTTCAACAACTGATAAGTTATTGTTACCAAACAAATTCAACAAATGTTAACATCAAATTGTATATAAGATTGTAATATGTACAATATAATGTGATAAGACTAATTAATGGTTAAATTTTTTGTGATGCTACCGATATAATAATTATACCGTATCATATATATCATTACCGTGCCATACCATTATCGTAGACTATATTACGGTATATCATAAGTATGATACGATAATGGTATGAAATTTGTAGTATGATAGGGCACACAATGATATAAGTCAATTAACAATGCTAGTTATACCACTTCCACCCTTACATATGCCTGCATGTTCTCTTTTGTATTATATTTGTAAGGAGAGACTTGTCAATGTTATTTTTTCTCTTTAAGTATCAAATTGAGTGTGAGTTGTAGGAATTTATTTATTTTGATTATTGAAAATTGTCTTTATCAGTTTTTCCACCAACCAAACATTGATGACCTAACAAGATTAACCTAAATAAACTTTTTATAAATAATTATTATTACGACATCTTAGCTTAATGATTAAACCAATGCGCCATTCTTTTGATCTCATAACTGTGCAATCTCACGCTTTACATCAAAGAAACTTAGCATCAGATTAAAAAATTTAATCAAGACAAGAATAGCATATCAAACTTTAGAGTTTATTTTTTAATTCCATAACAAGAAATTAAGGGCATTACAGGTCAAAGCCAAAACCAAATCCCATAACTTCCTAAAATGAAAAATATAGTACTTGCTAGTGAAACTAAACCTACTCATTTAACTAAAATAGCCGTCCTACTTAAATTAAACTATCACACACGATGTAGATAGTTTGTCTTTTCATTTGTCATTTTCTTTTTTGGAAAAAAATTGTTATAATTTTTCTGGTGTTAATTACAGAATCACCAAAACCACGTGTGTAGGGCCAATCCTTCACGAGGAAGCAAATAAACAAAAAATCATCATCCCTTTTGACACACACTTTCGCTTTCCGGTTAGCTGTTTGTTATACCTTCCAATTTTTCTAATACGCCTTTGTTTATTTGAAATTTTTTCTATAGAAAGATTAGAATAAGACCATCATATTAATATGAGCGGCCTCAATTAAATTACAAGTGGTTTTAGAATCTAAAAGCTTGTCAAGTTGATGCGCAATCTTTTTTGGGAAAGATGAAGTACATTTAACAGTTCAACATTGGATATAAAATATCATATGACATGTTCTTATGAGTTAATTAGGAAATTTTGTATAAGTCGTGGGCTCAGTACATGTAACCACCTCGGAAACACAAGGGAAACCTTGTCTAGATAAATAAATATGCATGTATTCAGGGGAAGCTAAGTGGGGACGATCGGGTGTCACGGTACCTCCCATAATTTTAGAAATCCCAAATGACGCAATTTTTTTTTTTAGTACAATTTCTTTTTAGGTGTAGAATTGGCACCCCCATAAAAATATGTTACTTGTACATATATTTTGGCACCCCCAATTTACACATCCTGGCTTCGCCCCTGCATGTATTTACACACAAATGACACGTATTTAAATGTAGATCCGGCATTGAGTGATTGTAAAACCATCGATTAACGTATTCCTTCTGTTTCTAATTGTTCGTCAATGAAATTTATTTTTAATGCAATACAGGATTGGTGTATACAAATGGTTAGTTTCATTATTTCAAGTGTTATTCATATACTAATAAGAGTCTATATAATCACGTTTCATTAGTGGTTGAGACCCACAATTCCGAATGTAGGCAGTATTATTTTTATTACTTGATATATTTTTCCTACTGAATAGCATTTATTTAACTTTATTTTTTATTTTTTATTTTTTATTTTCATTTTCATTTCGACTTAGTTGTTGTTATACAAATATACAATTATAATGAAATATCAAATTCTAAACTAGAAAGAGACGTATATACGGACGTGACAAAGCACCACTCTGGAATCATTGAATCATGACAGCACTACAAAATTTCGACAATGACACTTGCCCATAGTAACTTTGGAAGTTGGTGGTGGTGAGTAGGAGATGACAATAAAAGTACGTGTAAATGTTGGAAAGTTCTTTTCTTTTTTGGAAGTTAAGTTTGACAAAAAGTGCTAAAGACTCAAATTGGTGGAGCCACGTTTTCTTTTACGGTTTTAACTTATAAATAAATGAACGTGAGAGAAAGTGAAAAACTTTGAATATAGTAGTAGATCGGGTATTTTTTATACTAGCGTTCCCATGATTCAACGATATCATATACTACTAATTTACTCATCTCTTTCAAAGAAAGAGTCTACTTTCAAAAATTATATTTCTATTTTTCTTTTTGACTAAATAGTAAATATGGCCGAAAATTACAACTCCAAACATTTATTACGAAAACAACAAGGCTTAAGCTGTTCAGAGCTTCGACAGGCTGCTGAAAGCTTTGGCAAGCTTTCATGAGCTCCGACAAGGTTCCAACAAGGCTCTGATGGGCTGCTCGCACCTCCGTCTGCTGTTCGAAGCTCCAATAGGCTGCCTAAAGCTCCGGAAGGATACCGAGAAATGTGTCGGGCTTCGGGGAGCTTTGGTTAGACTCTAACAAGGCTCCTACGTGCTACATAAAGCATCGTAATATATTTCGACTAATACACATAATTTTTATAAAAACACGAGATTAATCTTAAATAAGCTCGTCAAAGCTTTAACAAAAAAAAAAAAAAAACACATCAACCGTGAGTTAGCATGCCAATTCTAACCGAATACTTGTTGATATATACTTCAGGTTCAGGGAGTTTTTCAATTTTATGGCGAGGGAATGTCAGCATCCCCTCGTCCGGGGCAATAACGCCCCCTTAGCGGGCCGTCCGGGCCCCATCAACCCTGAATGATGCGACGCCCCGGATTGGAAGGGCCGAGCCGTGTTGAGGCCGGCCCAAAGAAGCGTGTCACGTACGCTTCCCCAATTAATGCTGCTGCTCCCTTGGGGGACCCCCCCTGACGTTTCACCGACGTGGCCCAATCACAGGACACCTCCTGTGGGCCCCGGTCAAGGACAGTACTCTTGTCAGAGTCATCAATGACTGACGCCGTTGGATCAGCATCTTACAGTACAGTGATCCAAGGGTTAATATACCTCTGAACCTCACTATAAATACCCCCCCTAATCCTACTTAGAGGGGGACGCACAAATAGAGAGAGGAGAGATAAAGCTTAAACAACCCGGACCCCCTGAACACTATCTGTACCATTCGATACACCGACCTATAACCGGCCCGGTCCCTCGCCCTTTATTATATTCCTACTTTCAGTTAACATCGATACTGACTTGATCATCGGAGAGAGAAAACCCGGCAACAACCCCGGGCCCCTGTTCGTTCCTTGTGCAGGCACGAAGACTGCTTGACCGCCGGAGCATACCTGACCACCTCGGAAGATCGGAGCCAACGCGAAATTGATTAAGCCGAGCTTGGGAAGAAAATCAAGCTCGCCAATTGGCGCCGTCTGTGGGAAACAAAACGCGTTAGCTTCGACTCCCCGTCCTTAAAAGAAACATGTCTGGCAATAACCGATTTGACACCCCATCGTCTCGACCCCCCCACGTTCTTGGGATGCCGAGAACGCTTTCTTTTGATGAGACCCCCAGGACCGCATCTACCAGGGAGCCCGTTCCCTTGACCACAACAGCTCCCGCACCCCGATCGCGGACCGAGCTAACAGAGATGATGATCGAAATCCACCAAAAAGAGCTCGTCGCTCTTGCGGCCCAGAAAGCTTTGATAGCCTCGCTGATGGAGCCGGAACTCGAGCCCGCTCAAGGCGCGAGCCAAGACAAATCGGTTCCCGTCCCCGTTAAAAGCGTGATGTCCAGGTTGGGACCCCTCCGACGACCCCCCCTAGAGACTCCCAGGGAGCCGGCTAGGGGTGCGGAGTCGGAGCATTCCCAAGAAGGAAATTCTCGCCGCGATAACGAGCGGAGTATACACTCACGGCTCCGTTGGCAGGATGGCAGTCGGGACTCACGGCCAGAATCTAGTCATGCCCGAACCGATAAGCCACCTCGAACACGGAGACGTGGCCGACGCGGACGGCACGATGCGGCTGGTGAGGCAGCGTTGAAAATCGTGGCCTCTACCCGCAGCACCCCGTTCTCGGACGAAATTGAATACAGTGTCCCCCCCCGGAACTTTATCGCCCCTATCCTCCAAACCTTCAACGCGGATTCTGATCCAGAGGCTCATCTCCGACACTACCGATACCAGATGAACCATTGGTCACACCTTGACCAGTTAATGTGCAGGTGCTTTCCCGCCAGCCTGGGAAGGCTCGCTAGTAAGTGGTTCCAGTCCCTGCCCGTCAATTCTATCCACTGTTGGGACGACCTAGCTTATGACTTTGCACACCGGTTCATAAACTTGAAAGAGAGAGCTGCCCAGCCGGAGCAACTCTATCAAGTGAGGGTCCAATCTAAAGAGACCCTCGAGAATTATGATAGTCGGTTTTGGTTGAAGCATGCCGAATGCGCGGACTGTCCCGACTCCACCGCCATAGCTGCCTTCCGGCAAAACATGGTGGTTGGAAGCAGGATCCGAAACGAGATGATCGCGACCCCTCCCAACTCTGTCCCTCAACTCAGGTCCCTCATAAAACAGCATATCGACATAGAGAAGGACATGAGGTCAGCCGGGGCAACACGTTCAGTAGCCCTTATCGACCAGCCAAGGGACCGGTTCGTCGCAACGAGACCTCGAAGAAACCGGCCCATAGCGGAAAGGATGGAGCGGACACGAACGGGAAGAAACCCGCAACCGGCCCCTAAAAGAAGAAAAGAGGACCCCCGACCGGGGCATCAAACCCCTGTCGCCTCGGGGTCGGGCGCTGCCTATTCCACCACCTTTCGCCTACCTCTTGTCGACCTTCTTAACAAGATTGAGAACGAACCTTTCTTCTCTTGGCCTCTCCCACTACGGAACGAGCCGGCCCCAGGGCCTAACGACAAAATCTGCGAATACCACAGGGGCCGCGGCCATCACACCAACGAGTGCCATGGCCTGAAGGCCAGGCTCGAGGGATGGGTCCGGGATGGCCTGATGGATAAATATGTCAAATCACGGAGGGAGTCCGATCGAGATGGAGAAGGGGTTGAAGAAAGGCAGCGGGACCTCCCCCCACCGGTGATGATCTGTCATGTCATTCACTCTGGGCCCAAAAGGTCAATCCAGAATGGGGCTGAAAGAACCTCAGCACGGGAAGCATTGATGAAGCAGTACGTCTGCCTCGCAGAAAGCTCAAGGCCTCGGAAAAAGTTTAAGCGCAATTCCAAGCCGGATGTAAGCTTCACTGACTTCGACCTGGTGGGGGTGGACGTGCCCCACACTGATGCCCTCGTTATCTCGGCACAGATAGGCCTATGCGCAGTAGGACGGATTCTCGTTGATCAAGGAGCGTCGGTCAATATACTCTTTGAAGACCTCTTTCGAAAGATGGGACTCAAAGAGGAACAGTTGGAAACCGACGTCCCTCCCCTGTACGGATTCAACTCGGAGGCGGTCCGTCCCAAAGGAAACATAACCTTGCCCGTGAAAACTGGTATGAAAGTTATGGGCGTGGAGTTCACGGTGGTGAACGTCCCCTCTGTTTACAACGTGATATTGGGGCGCCCGTGGCTCCATGGAGTAGATGGAATCTCCTCCACCTTACACCAAAAGGTTAAGTATCCAACTGATTCTGGTGTGGAAACCATCTCAGGAAATCAGAAAGTCTCACGCAGCTGTGCCATGGCCGTGTATTCCGGCAAAAAGATGGTGCCGGCCCAAAGTGCCATGAACATCGAGGCAGAGGACCCTAAGCTGCTGAGGGAACTAAACAAAAAGATGGGGCCTGAGGCCGAAGACAAGGTGGAGGAGGGACTGCTGAAAATCCGAATCCCGGGGTATGACGAGGACCACTTTTTTATGGTGGGGGCGAAGCTTACCAAGCCTGAGGTCACCGACCTCGTCGAACTCCTTCTCCAACACCTAGACAATTTTGCATGGGGTCCAAGCGAGATGCCAGGCATCAGTTCCGACCTCGCCTGCCACCGATTAAACGTCAACCCGGATGCCAAGCCCGTGATGCAAAAGGGGCGCCGTGTCAGTCCAGAGCATGCCGATGCCATAAACGAGGAAGTAGAGAAGCTTCTGCTGGCCGGGGCCATCAGGGAGATTTATTACCCCAGATGGCTCGCCAATCCCGTAGTGGTCCCCAAAAAGAACGGAAAGTTGAGGGTGTGCATCGATTATACGAGCCTCAACAAGGCCTGTCCAAAGGATCCTTTCCCCTTGCCCAAAATCGATCAAATAGTGGACTCTACGGCCGGGGCCGCCAGAATGAGCTTCCTGGACGCCTGCTCCGGCTACCATCAAATACCTATGTCGGAGGCCGAGCAAGAAAAAACTGCCTTCATCACCCCAAGGGGAAATTACTGCTACAAAGTGATGCCCTTCGGACTGAAGAATGCCGGGGCGACCTATCAGAGAATGGTCACCAAGATATTCTCTAAGAACATAGGCCGAACCATGGAGGTCTATATTGACGACATGGTGGTAAAAAGCACCCAGGAGAGGGACCACCTATCCGACCTAAGAGAGGTGTTCGAAACAATACGAAGGCATGACCTGAAGCTGAACGCCTCTAAGTGTGCCTTCGGGGTAGGCGCCGGCAAATTCCTGGGGTTCATGGTGACCCACCGCGGCATCGAAGCAAACCCGTCCCAGATCTCTGCCTTGAAAAATTTGAAAACACCTGAGAAGAGAAGGGACATACAAAAGCTAGCCGGGATGGCTGCCGCCCTCAACCGATTTATTGCCCGGTTCGGGGACCGATGCAAGCCATTCTTTATGGCCTTAAAAGCCCAGAAGAAATTCGAATGGACCGATGAATGCCGGCGTGCGTTCACCGAGCTGGCTGACTATCTCGGAAGTCCGCCTCTTCTAACTAAGCCGGACCCAGGCGATGTCCTTACCCTATACCTGGCCGTGTCTGAGATAGCCGTCAGCGCCGTCCTCATCAAGGAACTAGACAGGGAGCAAAGGCCTATCTACTACGTGAGCAAAACTCTCCTCGATGCGGAGGCAAGGTATATGCCTTTGGAAAAACTCGTCCTAGCCCTCGTCATGGCCTCGTGAAAACTTGCTCACTATTTCTCTGCACACAGCATTGTGGTCTATACGGACCAGCCTGTGCGAGAAATGCTCCAAAAGGGGGATCTCTCTCGACGAATGATGAAGTGGGCCTGCCACTTGAACGCCTATGACATCAGCTATGCGCCGCGAACATCCATCAAAGGACAGGCCCTGGCCGACTTCGTGGCAGAATTCACTGAGACGACTCAATGCCCCGACGTCACAGGTCGTGCCCCCGAGGCCTGGACCTTGCACGCGGATGGAGCCGCCAATAAGAAAGGGTCCGGCCTTGGCGTCATGCTCCGATCTCCCCAAGGGGATGTGATCGAGAAGTCAATCCAACTTGGCTTCCGAGCCACCAATAACGAGGCCGAATATGAGGCCGTTATCGCCGGCTTGAAAATGGCCCGAAGCCTCGGAATCAAGAAGATACTGGTGCATACGGACTCTCAGTTGGTCAGCAGCCAGATTAGTGGAGAGTTTCAGACAAAGGATGAAAGAATGGCAAGCTACGTGGCCATCGCATCCGGAATACTTCAAAGCTTTGAATGTCAAGAAATCGTCAACATCAGCAGAAACGAGAACACGCACGCCGATGCACTAGCGACCCTAGCCTCGGCCATGAGTGATAAAAAAGAGAGAGTCATCACCGTAGAATACGTTCCTTCGCCTAGCATCGAGGCTAGGGCAACAATTAACATGGTGACGGACCTCCCGCCGGAACCAAGCTGGATGGATCCTATAATCGAATACCATCGCTCCGGTGATCTTCCCCATGAGAGGAAAGAGGCCGAGAAAATAAGAAGAACGGCACTGGGATTCTGGATAGCTCCCAACGACAAGCTCTATAAAAGATCGTTCTCTGGCCCCTACTTACTCTGCGTCCACCCTGACATGGTAATGAGGGTCATGGAGGAAATTCATGAAGGAACGTGTGGGAGCCATACCGGGGGCAGATCGCTGGCCAACCGAGCCTTGACCCACGGATATTGGTGGCCCCTCATGCAGAAGGACGCCAAAGCTTTCGTACTCAGGTGCGAGAAGTGTCAGAAGTACGCACCCATACCCCATGCCCCGGCGCAAAAAATGAGCAGCGTAACCTCGCCCTGGCCCTTTGCGCAGTGGGGCATGGATATCGTCGGACCATTCCCCGTGGCCCCGGGGGGGAAGAAGTTCCTTCTCATGGTCACCGATTACTTCTCAAAGTGGGTGGAGGCCGTGGCTTTGGCGAAAATCACAGAGGCCGAAGTGATACGTTTCCTCTGGAGAGACGTGATCACAAGATTCGGAATCCCCTACTCAATCGTCGCGGACAATGGGGGACAGTTCACCGGGGTCAAATTAAAAGCGATGTATGCAAAGTATCACATCAAAAACTACTATTCGACCCCATCGTACCCCCAATGCAACGGACAAGCCGAGGTATCAAACAAGACCGTGCTCGACGGAATCAAGAAGAGGCTAGACAAGTCCAAAGGACGATGGGCTGCAGAGCTGCATCACGTCCTTTGGGCCTACCGAACGACGAGAAGACGGGGCACTCAACAGACACCCTATAGCCTCACTTACGGAATGGAAGCCATAATCCCGTTAGAAATCGGGCTTCCTTCTCTGAGGACGGACATGGTGGAAAACGGGCTTAATGAAAAGATGATGGGGCTAGAGCTGGACTACGCCGAAGAAAGAAGGGAGGTTGCGGCCATCCGTAACGCCGAATATAAAAACGAGCTGGGGCGTTCTTATGACAAAAGAGTGAACGTCAGGCGTTTCCAAGACGAATACCTCGTATTACGAAAAGTAAACAACAACACCAGGATACAGTCCGACGGCAAGCTAGGCCCCAATTGGGAAGGCCCCTATCGAATCCTCGGTGCGGTAGGGAACGGGGCCTACCTGTTGGGTCGTCTTCCCAACGACGTCCCGGTGGACCGACCTTGGAACGTCAACAACCTAAGGAAGTACTACCAGTAGGGCTCGGTCTTTATGTCTTTGTATAAATAAGAATGTGATGTAAATTTATGCCTATGGGCTTTGTAAATGAAAACTGTTGTTATTTCAATAGCTCCCCGGCGTACATTTCATTTAAATTCTCTAAGTGTTTCAGAACACGAGCCTATACGGCACCCCGGTTCATATTTACTTGAATTTTTCAGTTCATTTAAATTCTCTAAGTGTTTCAGAACACGAGCCTATACGGCACCCCGGTTCATATTTACTTGAATTTTTCAGTTCATTTAAATTCTCTAAGTGTTTCAGAACACGAGCCTATACGGCACCCCGGTTCATATTTACTTGAATTTTTTCAGTTCATTTAAATTCTCTATGTGTTACTTCGGTTTGTAAGTTATGAGTTGTATCAAACGAGCGCCCCAACGCCGAAGCACTAAGGCCCACTCATTTGGGAGCGTGTATACAATGTATAAAACACAATGGAAGTAAACAAGTAAAACACAGAAGAATAAATAAAAGACAAGTCCAAAATTGTTTTTTTCATTTCATTCAACAGAAAGCTATTACATGCTAAGTACAGAAAGGAAACTACATTGAAAACGAGAGCCTAAATCTACCCTAATTCTGGCTAGCTTCGTCCTCCTCGTCCGAGAGAGCTCGAGGAGTCAAAGGCACCACATCCGGAACGGGAGCTGAGGGGATGGGAACGATGATATTTTCTACGTTCCATACCGGGTGATCCGGTCCCGCCCTCATGAAGGCAGCCGCCTCAGACCACCCTTCGACGTAGAAGGAGTTGAAGTCCTTCTGTGTCTTTTGGGCCCAGGCAGCATTCAGCTCGGCCTGGCCAGTCTGGACCGCCGCCTTTATCCTGTCGGTGACGCCAGCCTCGGCCTCTTTTAGGGCTGCCTCCGCAGCCTGGGCACGCTCCTCGGCCTCCACTCTAGCCTTCACGGCTTCAACCCTTCGAGCCTCAACCGAGACATTTAGGCCCTCGGCTTTCTCCTCCCTGCTCTCGGCCTCTTCTGCCCTTTTTTGGGCCTCCTCCGCCTTTTTCTGGGCCTCCTCCATAAGCCTGGCATTAGCCTCGGCCTTCGCGGCCCATGACCTCACCAGCTGGCCTTGGTGATAGACATATTGGTTCATCATTAAGTAAGCCTACAAGGGAAAAGGCAAAACACTTAGCAAAAATATGTGGGAAGAATGTGAAAACATACGAATAGACTATATACGTACCTGAGGTATCATAGCCATGGCCGATGTCATGGAGGATGCGAGGTCACGACCTCGATGATCAGCCTCGACGCTTTGCTGCTGGAGCGCAGCCAAAGCTAATAACCCGGCAGATGGGTGAGCCTCCATGATGCTCTTCACCCCCGTGGCCGCCTTCACCTCCTCGGGAGTCTGCACTGGCATCCTGTGGGTCGGGGAGGCAGAGCTGGAGCTTGAGCCTTGAGTAGGGCCTTGAGCAATGCCCGACGTCTCCCTAGGCCCCTCCACGATCACAACCTCGGACGGGTTGCTCCCTCCGACCTTGGCCCTCTTTTCCCCTTGGAGGGACTTCGTCCCCTCCACCTTTCTCTTCCCCAGAAGGGCCTTGCGGGCCAGCCGATCGAGTCTGGCTTGGGCTGCCAAATCTTCCGGGCCAGCCGACTGCGGCAGGATCGCCACTTCCCTCTCTCCTGTCACAACCACTTCCCTCTCCTCGGCCTCGACCTCGACCACTACCCCCTCGGGCTCCCCCACCTCAGCAACCTCTTCAACCGCCCCTTCTTCCCCCTCGCCATCCCCAACCTCAGCTACCTCCTCCACCTCAGCTATCTCTTCATCTGCCTCCTCCTCCTCGTCAGAACGGACTACCTATACAGGCCATACAAGAAAGGAGTTAGAGAAATTAGAAGAAATTAACTAAATCTAGCTAAGTGTAAAAACGAAAATTTGAGAAAAACAAGAAGTGACTTACTCTGGTCCTTGAGGTGCCCAAGGCTGGCCCGGAGGGTTCTGCCTCAGATGGGCTATCTTCTAATCGTAGGGGGCTCCCCATAGCGGGCTCCCTAGAGCTCAAGGGGAGGACCTCTGTCAGAGGCTTCCCATGCACATCGATATAGGTTCGGGTACCGTCCGCCCCCACCCGGTAGTGAAGGACGGTACCATCAGACCGGGTCTCAAAGTGAACCCCGGCCGTTGAAGGAGCGAAGGAGACCACCGTCGCCGCCTTCGCCGCCTTCACCCTACTCCCTGTCTTCAGCTTTGGCTTCGAAGCCTTCTTCGCCACATGCTCCAGACCACTGGGATGGAGGGCTTCCTCAGCACCTTCAACCACCTTGGGAGGGAGGGTCGACTCCAGACCCTTCTCCTTCTCCCACCTTTCCCTGGAGTATCCCACGGGACAGAAGGTCCTGTGGGGCCATTTGAAGCTGTTCCCCTTGCAGGAGGTAGGAGAGCCACAGATTAGCAGGCGTTCCGCATCGCGCGCCCCCACGTCGGTCCCATCCGGACCCCACCAGTTGAGGGCCACCTCCAACGACTCTATGTTGGGTTCGCCCAGGCCCCCAAGCTTAGAGGCCACGATGAATTTATTTTCCTTGGTGCTCAGCACTCTCCCCGGCCTGATCGGAAGAGCTAGGTCATCCCGGGGGAGCCAGGGGCCCTCCACCACGACCACGTCTTGTGTGTAACCCCGATTCGAATCGGAGTTACCTGTGATCAGCTGATTATGAGACCGGCACCTCAGGTAGGGTTGCCGGCTCTTAGATTGGGAGCTTGGCTCGGCCTGCAAAAATTCGTAGCAGGCCAAGAGCTCCCTAAGCCCCAATGGTTCCGGAATGGCCGGACCCAACGAGACACTTAGGGCCTCCATTCCGGCGCAGATGCGGTGCGCTTGCAGAGGCCACTGGCACGGAAGAGTCTGCGTCCAGGCGCAGAGCTCCGCCAGTAGCTCCGGAATGGGGAGGTGGGTGCCCCCGTATAGAAGAGTAGAGAGGGAGAGAGTTACCATGTTCTTGGGATCAGCCACGATCCCATTTACCTCGTCCGAGGTCGCACAGGTCCGAAGTCAAAACTCCTCCCCTATGCCGCAGAGCTGGCGAAACTCGTCTAGGTCAGGCCCGTGCTGCCTGACCATAATACTGTTGTCGTTTACTGCTACGGAGATGGCGGGGTCGATAACCATTGCCCGGAATGGCAAGGCATGCGCCATCACCTCGAGGCGCCGTGGTTGCGGGGCAACCATCGGGCCTTTTCCGGCTCCGTGTTTGATAACCATGATGGTTGGTTGGTTGGTGAAATTTCCTAAGTATGAAGGAAGAGAGAGAATGGTTTGCTGTGAAAATTTTAGAGAGAGATTGAGAAAGTGAAAATGAATTTTCACTGAGGGTATTTATAGAACCCCCACCAGAAGATGAAAAGACGTTTACCAGAAGGTGAAAAGACGCGACGGCTCATTGCACGAACTCCCACAAATAACCGCCGCCACTCAATCAATGTCCACCACGTGTACAGCCTGCAGAGGCCATCTGCCAAATGTCACTCACCAGCCGTTTTAGCATTAATGACGTTGTAGAAATCGAAGAAACAGATACGGCGCCTCGTGTCCACGCGTAAGAAAACCATGAATGGTTGCACACGTGTCATAAAACAGCCGTGCATGGGCATATCTGCACCGACGAGCTCGAGAACAAAATGACCGGAGCCCCCGTAACGACAAGAGATCCTCGCCATCCTCGTCCTTAGCAGCGACTCCGGACAGGGAGCTGTTGGCGAGGGAATGTCAGCATCCCCTCGTCCGGGGCAATAACGCCCCCTTAGCGGGCCGTCCGGGCCCCATCAACCCTGAATGATGCGACGCCCCGGATTGGAAGGGCCGAGCCGTGTTGAGGCCGGCCCAAAGAAGCGTGTCACGTACGCTTCCCCAATTAATGCTGCTGCTCCCTTGGGGGACCCCCCCTGACGTTTCACCGACGTGGCCCAATCACAGGACACCTCCTGTGGGCCCCGGTCAAGGACAGTACTCTTGTCAGAGTCATCAATGACTGACGCCGTTGGATCAGCATCTTACAGTACAGTGATCCAAGGGTTAATATACCTCTGAACCTCACTATAAATACCCCCCCTAATCCTACTTAGAGGGGGACGCACAAATAGAGAGAGGAGAGATAAAGCTTAAACAACCCGGACCCCCTGAACACTATCTGTACCATTCGATACACCGACCTGTAACCGGCCCGGTCCCTCGCCCTTTATTATATTCCTACTTTCAGTTAACATCGATACTGACTTGATCGTCGGAGAGGGAAAACCCGGCAACAACCCCGGGCCCCTGTTCGTTCCTTGTGCAGGCACGAAGACTGCTTGACCGCCGGAGCATACCTGACCACCTCGGAAGATCGGAGCCAACGCGAAATTGATTAAGCCGAGCTTGGGAAGAAAATCAAGCTCGCCATTTTATGCATGTCATTTTTTTTTATAATACTGATAGTCTTCTATGTAAACCTGATACATACATGTATGCGCTTCACAAGATGCATACCTCTTCTGGTCAAATTATATATCATTTTTTCAACGTGTATGTGCATATTTTTGAATTGTATAACTAGTGTTATAAAGCTTAAAGAGTCCATACCAACTGTTGCTCACTTCAGAATCTAATTAGCACAACTAAACATTCACCTCGTTTGTTTTAATTAAAGTGGGATGGAACATCAAGTTTAGTGGGTACTGAGCACGGGTGGCAACAACCGATTAAACATGTACAAGTAAAAGATCTAATTTGATAGGATTTATTAGTATTAAATGTTGGTTTCCGTATACGAAATAACAATAAATAAATAATTCAAGCACCGGAAAGAATAAATAACAAACAATTTAATCTTTTATTAATTTAGAATGAGTACTGAACTTACAGATAACAAATTGTCCGGTCTGACAAGTAATTAAAACAAACTGTTAGTCAGATTATTATTAATTAATAACGGACTGAATTGTAATAAACAAAAACTGTCAGACTGGAAAGTAGAAACTTAACAGCCGGACTGTTCGGATTGGAAAAAACAAATTACATGACTGAAATGAAACTATACTAAATTACATAAATGTAAACAGTAGTTTAATAAATTACAGAAATGGAAACACATAATTGAAATACTACAGCTAGGTACAGAAAATTAAAATACATAAAAGAAATTACAGAATTAAAATTATTGAAATGAAATGACATAAATAATTGTTGAAATGAAAAGACAGGAAAATAAAAAAGACGATACGACTGTTAAACAGTTTTCACTTAACCGATATTCGTCCAACCATCTTAAGGTTTCTGGTTGCGTTGGCGCTTCGATCCCAATGTACAACGTATTAGATGAATCACCGGAAACTGGCGACGAGTCAAGCTTGAGCTATTGGTGAGTGGTTCTCTCTCTTTCTAAATGCTATGTATGCAGAGTATTTCGGAATAAAAAAAATATTGTGTGTTGAGAGTGGCCGAGGGGCTGCCTATTTATAAGCTGAGCTGAAATCTCAATTTTTGTAATTTATTAAAGTACGGGGCCACTTAATGGAAAGACATAAATTGGTCATTTAATTCAGCAATCGAAACTGCTGAATTTATCATTGTATTCTCATTAATAGAAAAGTATTGAGTCACTTGTAAGAGCATTCACATCGATCTCTCTAATTTTTTTGTCAAATGAGAAGTGAAAATCTTATTTTTTCATGTTTAGAGAGTTACTTAAGTTTTAGTTGATTTTTCAATATCTTCAAAACACTCTCTATTAATACTTTATTAATTTTTGTATTGTATTTTAAAATTTAGTTTATTTTTTGTGTTGAAATAATATATGATTGAAGGTTCGACCCAAAATAAAATATTATTTTTGATTGAAGAGGAAAATTAATGTTCTTCATTTATAAAGAGTGATAGTGATACTCTTTGAAAATAAAGAGTTTAATATGAGGATGATGTGAATGATTTTTTTACAAATAAGCTTTTCAAATTTAAATAAAATTGAATTTAAAGAGTGTGATGGGGGCAATTAACAAAAACATACCCTACCATTATTATATTACCAAAAACATATCATCAAAAGTTAAATTACCAAAAACATACCTATATATACTTATTATTTTTCTAATTCTAATCAAACCATAATCTAACTTATCTCTCTCTAACCGCAACTATTTCTCTCTAATCGCATCTCTTTCTCTAACACACGATAATCGCACCTCTTTCTAACACGTGCTAATCGCACATCTCTCTCTAAAAATGATTAAAAACTCACAAAATATGCATATGCTAATTATAAAACGTCATATCTTAATTTTAAAACTTCATACCCTAATTTCAAAACTTCATACCCTAATTTCAAAAACTTCATACCCTAATTTCAAAACTTCATATCCTAATTTCAAAACTTCATACCCTAATTTTAAAACTTCATATCCTAATTTCAAAACTTAATACACTACATATGAATTTCTCTTAATATTATACATATGGATTTTTTTTTTTCAACTTGAAAACCACAATGTTTACAAACTCAATAAATAAAAAATAATCTCAGCAATTTCATATATTTTTCATATATTACGGGGTATCAAATAGTGTAATATTTGTGTATTACGTATGTATATATCTGTATTTATATATATATATATATATGAATATCTATATAATATAGATGATGTTCGGTAGTTAGTGACGGGTTTTCGTGATGGAGGAAGGGAGAGAGATAGAATGGTATATTAAAGAAATATACCTAGAAGAAGAATGAATTAGAGAGATAGTAAGATCAGAGAAATAGAAAAATTGGTGAGACAGAAGAATGAAGAGATACATAGAAGAATTGATGAGAAATAAGAATAGAGTAGAGAGAGAGTAAGATGAGAGAGATAAAGAAAAGAATAAACAACATTAAATTTAAATTTGTTTGGTATGTTTTTAATAGTTAAAATTGTAAGAGTATGTATTTAGTAATTTAGTTTTAAAAATAGTATATTTTGCTAATTTATCCTTAATACTATTCGTCATTATTTTTCCAACGATGTCGTGTAAAAAAATTGATTGATTAGCAGATGCTAAAATATAATCAATGGGGGTTTATACAATTCTCCCATGTAGTAACCGGTTTCCTTAATTTGAATAACATATATCAGCAGAAAATATAGGAAATGGCGCATTAATTGTGCACAAGTGGTTTCCCTCACCGACAATCTCGTTCAACCCCCCTTTTTATCTCCTCATTAATTTTGAACCCACTTTTCTCTAACGTCTTTCACTTACCATCTACACCAAAGTAAAGAGTTTCTTATTTAGTCACATTGTTCAGTGTAATTTTTGTTATATACGAGTAAAAACAATAGTAGTCCTTTTTTTGGTAAAAGTAGTACCCTTTCTTTCTTTCTCTTGCTGAATGCTACCCCATGGAAACTCGTTATTTTCGAAACGATACAATTTCAAGACTTTTGAGCCTTTTTTTAGAGTTTCCCGTAATTTAAAAAATAATAATAAATCATTCATGATATTTTTTCCACTTTTTCCATTGTTTTTTTTTCCATTCAGTCTTTCAAGTAATATCATAGTCTATCTTCACCGTCACTTTACTCGATTTTGTTTTTAATATATATTTCCGTTATCGTCGTCCATTTGAGTGTCATTAGTATCTACAATTCCACAAATACTCCATGCATGTATAAATCTATTATTCTCCCTAAAATCCGAGACCACCGTCGTTTCATTTTTGTGTTTAACCTGATGTTTTAGAAAACACGATTGGTAGTAATAATAAACTCGATTTAAAGTTCGATTAAAATAAAGCTTGAGAAGTTTGTTTTTCTGATTTTTATCCTGTTAAAAGCTGACGCTTTTTACGCTTTCAGCATAGCTTTTGTAAAAAAGCTGCAAATAAAAACGAAAAAGCAAATAGAAAATTCTATCCAAATACAAGGACCAATACATACACATTATAACCCCCCTCAAAAACAAAATAAAAAATAAAAAATAAATAAAATAAATAAACCAGTAATAACTAAAACTAAAATTGAACCATTTCCCCACTCTCCGGCCAGATCTCCCCACCAAAACGAAAGCATGATAACCCCAATCATCCTCCTCTCTCTTCTCCACGTGGCATCCTCACAGCCCTACGATCTCACTCCAAACTGTACAGGCCGTCGGATTCACATCCGAAACCTCCCAACAAAATTCAACCTCGACTTACTTAAAAATTGTTCCGAATATCCTTTATTCGATAATTTCTGCCCGTATTTAATAAACCATGGGTTGGGGAAAAAGACACATAACATGACCCGAAGCTGGTACCGAACCGACCCGTTTATGATGGAGCTTGTTTTTCATCGCCGTATGTTGGAGTATCCGTGTTTGAGTTCTGATCCGGATGAGGCGGACGCTGTTTTTTTACCGTATTACGCTGGCATTGACTCGATACGGTAATTGTTTTGTATTTATTGTTACGGTTTAATTGTACGTTACGACTTATGAAACTGCGTGCAGTTTGATGAATAATGAATCAGTGTATTAATTGTCGAAATGGAAATCAAAATGAAATAATGTAACATCTGAACTATGTTACCAACTATTGGATATTTTCACTTTGACACTGTTTGTACGAGTTATTTGCAAGTCAGTAAATTGGAACCGAGTTTGCTTGGTTTTGATAGTTTGATTATAGCAGTAATAGTCCCTTTCTTTTTGGGGGGTTTACGTTTTAGCCCATTTTGATATGAGTTAACTTGTTAGCTCATGTTTGTTTATTTAGGTGTACATTAGTTATGACCATTATGTCGATAACACGTTAGTATCTTATGGTGAGGGAATGTCGGTATCCCCTTGTCCGGGCCCATATCACCCCCAAAAAAAGTATGTCCGGGCCTCTGTGTCTTGATCGGCGCGCTACCCCGGACCTGTAAAGGCCGGGCCGTATCTATGCCGGCCTAGAGAAACGTATCGAGTACGCTTTTTCAATTAATGTTGCTGCTCTCTGGAGGGGCCCCTCAGCGTTTCATCGACGTGGTCCAATCACAGGTCACCAACTGTGAGTCCTGTTCAAGGATTGTACCCTTGTCAGAGCCTTAAATAGCCCTAACACCGTTAGATTAGTATTTGACGGTACAATGATCCAAGGGCTGATATGTCTCGAATGATACTATAAATATACCCACCAACACTTGAAGGAAAGAAAGGGAAGGAGGAGAGATAAAACAAAAAGAACCCGGCCTACTTAATTCTACCCCGTCGAACTTGATACCACGCCATGTAACCGGCCCGATCCCTCCCATCTCTTTAGATAAACATTCGCTCTTAGTTACTTGCGCTCTTTCCCACCGTACTGACTAGACCGTCGGAGAGGAAAAACCTGGTATCAACCCGGGCCCCCTGTTCGTTACTTGTGCAGGTACGACAAGAATCCGTCGCCGAAGCAGACCACATTTTTACCGGACCTCTTAACGACCTCGGAGCCGACGCGAGCTGTAGAATAAGCCGAGGCTAGGAAGAAAAATAGGCTCGCCATCTTAATTGTTGAAATGGAAAGTTGTAGAATCTAATGAAACAGTCTAAACTATGTTACTAACTTTTGGATATTTTCTTTTGACACTGTATGTATGAGTTATTTCCTAGTCAAAATTGCACGTAATATAGTAGTGTACATGGTAATAAGAGATTTAATTGTCAAGACGGAAAGTTTTAAAATCTTACGAAATACTGTAAGATTTGAACTATGTTACTAACTTTTGGATATTTTCATTTCGATACTGTATGTACGAGTTATTTGCAAGTCAATTTTATACGTAGTTTTGTACTGGACAAGTGAACTGGAACGGAGTTTGCTTGGTGTTGATAGTTTGATTATAACAGTATTGGTCCCTTGCTTTTGGGTAGTTTACGTTTTAGCCCATGTTGATTTGAGTTAACTTGTTAGCTCATGTTTTTTTTATTCAGGTGTAAATTAGTTATGACCATTTTGTTAGTATTGCAAATTCGTTCCAAAAGAAATGGATTTTCTAGTAGACAGTGTACTTTAATTGTCGAAATGGAATGTTTTTTAAATCGAATGAAATAGTCTAGCATTTGAACTATGTTACCAACTTGTGGATATTTCATTTCTGACAATTTATGTACAAGTTATTTGCAAGTCAAAATTGCACATAATTTCGTACTGGACAAGTGAACTGGAACAGAGTTTGCTTGGCGTTGATAGTTTGATTATAGCAGTAATGGTCCCTCACTTTTGGGTAGTTTATGTTTTAGGCCATGTTGATTTGAGTTAACATGTTAGCTCATGTTTGTTTATTTAGGTGTAAATTAGTTATGAACATTGTGTCGATAATACGCTAGTACATTACTGCGTGCAAGCTTTGAAGTGCAAATGACTCGTATGTTAATTGTCGAAATGGAAATCTAATGAAATAGTGTAACGTTTGCACTATGTTACTAACTATTGGGTATTTTCATTTCGACAGTGAATGTACGAGTTATTTGCAAGTCACAATTGATAGTGGGATTGTAGCAGTAATGATCCTATACTTTTGGGTAGCTTACGTTTTATCCCAGGTTGATTTGAGTTAACGTGTTAGCTCATGTTTGTTTATTTAAGTGTAAATTAGTTGTGACCATTATCTCGATAACATGTTGGTATGTTACTATCGTGTTATTACAACTACGTTCCAAAATGGATTTTCTAGTGGACAATGTACTAGAAAAAAACTTGTGGATATTATCATTTTGAAATACGTATGAGTTATTTGCAAGTTGGGATTGCACATTGTTTTGAAGTGGACAAGTTAATTGGAAAGGTTACTGTGATAAGAGATTGAATTGTCGAAATGGAAAGTTTTAAAATCTAATGAAATAGTTTGATTGTAGTAGTAACGGTCCCTCACTTTTGGGTAGTTTACGTTTTAGTCCGTGTTGATTTGAGTTAACATGTTAGCTCTTGTTTATTTAGGTGTAAATTAGTTATGAACGTTATGTCGACAACACGTTAGTACATTACTATGTTACCAACTTTTGAATATTTTCATTTTGATACTGTATGTACGAGTTATCTGCAAGTCAAATTGCATGAAGCTTCGTTGCGGACAAGTTAATTGGAACTGTTTCCGTGATAAGAAATTTAATGCTGTTTAGTTTGCTTGTTTTGATAGTTTGAGTATTGCAGTAATGGTCCCACACTTTTTGAGTAGTTTACGTTTTAACCCATGCTGATTTGGGCTAATGTTTGTTTAGTTAGGTTTAAATTAGTTATGACTTAATATGTTGGTAAGTTGAATATTTATGTTCCTACATAATCTCAGCTTCAATTGTGGGAATCGATAACATATTACTATCATGTTATTGCAAATTCGTTAAAAAAATGGATTTTTTTTGTACTGTACTTTTTATTAGCTTTGGATGATTTTGACTTGGATTTAATAGCAACAGTAATGGTTTCAGAAAGTTAATTTTGGTTTAACTGATTTCACTTGTTCACGCAGTAGCGGAATGTTAAATTACTCAGGGGAGGGGCTAAAGTTTAATATAAACAGTATTTTATTATTTTAAGGGGGGCTATAGTGGTATAGTTGGATGATTTTGACTAAATTATATGGTAAGAGATCGATCTGTCAATGTAGACAGGCTATGGCGCCCTTTATCACTGCTTAGTTCTTTCCCGAAACTTACATTTATTTTGTTTAGTTGTAAATAATTTGTGACCATTTGTGTTGATAATCTGGAATGATTTGTGTTCTACGTTAGTCTTAGTTGAACTTTAAGTTGCTGCAGTGATACATATTTGTTCATATTTGAACAGATGATCATTCAAATTGATGAAATTTTAGTTCGATTAGTGCATTATATTTAGGTGCGAATTGGTTTAGTTTATGACAGTTTGTGCTGAATATAATCTCCTCTTTTGGACATGATATGAGTGTTGGGATTAGGAAAAGACTATCAAAAGGGCTCTGTTTCAAGAAGTCTGATTTTTAGGAACTATTAGTGTTTCAACTGAGTATGAGAACAACATTAAATTTTTGGCTGAGGATCGGTCTAATCCAATAAATATTTATTCCCATAAAGATACATGTTTAGCAATGATCAGTGTGACTTGATTAATACTAATTTCAGTTGAGTATCAGAACCAAATTAAGTTCTTGATTCGAGAATCATTTTGATTTGATTAATATATTTGTCCCCAAATAGGTACTTATATGGAAGTGAACAGAATTCGAGCTCCGAACACGGCCTTGACCTATTCCACTATCTACAAAACCCAAAAAACAATCACAAAATCTGGGCTAAACGGTCTGGGCACGACCACTTTCTAATCATGTCTCGTTCCGCTTGGGATTTTGACCAGCCACTAGAAAACGACCCATCAATTTGGGGCACTTCATTTCTAGAACTGCCAGAGTTTTATAATGTGACTGCTTTGACGTTAGAGTCGAGAGCTTGGCCTTGGCAGGAGGTGGCGGTGCCTTACCCGACGTCGTTTCATCCACCGAATCTGGCGCTTTTTGAGTCGTGGGTTGCGAGGGTGAAAAAGTCGTGGCGGAGTACGCTCATGTTGTTCGCAGCAGGGGGAGGTAAATTTTTTGATATATATATTTATGTGTATATACATGCATTTATTTATGTGTAAAACTCATCAAAAATATGAAAATCTCAAAAGAGTAGTTGTTTGGACAATAAGTTTCAGCATTAGAATTCACATCAACAGTACTTTATAGCTTGTTTTATAACTGTTTTTCAAATATTATCATTACAAACGAATAGAACCGCTGTTAGCTCTAAACTAATATCCGATTTGCACACTACCAGGTATATCTTCGTCGCCAAACGTAAGGCGTAGTATCAGACTCGAATGCGACAACAGCTCCAAAACAACCAATTCAACCAAATACAACAACAATAACTACAACCAAATATGCGAATTTGTCGATTGCTCTAATGGTATCTGCGAACACGACCCAGTCCGATTTATGAAACCTATGCTAAAATCGAGTTTTTGTCTCCAACCACCTGGAGATACCCCGACCCGCAGGTCAACCTTCGATGGTATATTAGCAGGTTGTATACCCGTGTTTTTTGAGGACCAGTCAGCTAAAAAGCAGTACACGTGGCACTTGCCCGAAGAGGAGTATAAGGAGTTTTCTGTTTTTATACCGAAAGAAGATGTGGTGTTTAAGGGTGTGAGTATTGTCGACGTGTTGATGGGGATATCAAAGAGTGAGGTGAGGAGGATGAGAGAGAAGCTGATCGAGTTTATGCCGAGGATTATGTATAGAAAGCACGGGAGCTCGTTAGGGTTAAGGACGAAAAAGGACGCCTTCGATGTTGCAGTTGAGGGGACTTTGAAGAGGATTAAATCGAGGTTGAAAGAATTTGAAGTGGAATAAGAGATCGATCAAGTAATTTATTGTTAGTTGGGTTCTGTAAGTAGAGCTGCGAAATACGTCACTCAGTCTGTGTAGTGGTCGAAGAATGTTCTTTTTTGGTTTTCCTTTTCGTTTTGGAAAAATATGTAAGGTGAGGAAGAAAGTGCAATAAGGTAAATTACGCACGCTGATTTAATAGGAATCTTAGTGCAAATGGTGGATAGCGTTATTGGTATACATGATATTCTTTCTGTCATTGCGTTGTAAAGAATGATGAAGGGGAGAATGTTGATATTTTGTTTACGTCGGCTATTTAAATGTAAGATATGCAATTTTGAGCTGCAGATTTATGTTAAAGCCGTTCGCTCTCAAATAGTTGCCAATGAAAATACGAAACTTACAAAAAGGTATTAATTGGAGATGAATGATACTTCATGATGTAGTTCTGAGTTCGTCGATGGGAATTGTTTTTCCTCACACCTATAATACTGATTCAGATTTCAGAATTACACAACTGCATTATCACAACTGATAAGTTATTTAGTAAAAAATATTATAGTTGCTGACACAACTTCTACTAATTGCATTAATTCATGCTGCTTGTAAGTTGTATTAATTCCATATCTGTAGTATTCGTAGTTCTTATTTTCCAATAAAAGTTCTTCATTTTAGAGTTTTGAACCGGAAAGACATCTCCAGAAAGATTCCTCTCTGACTAGAAGATTGAGCTTCAAATGAGTTGCTCAAATGTTGATTGCTTATGATCAAAAGCTCTAATTGTTATTTTGGCTTTCTCTCTCGACTATATGCACGACCCAGTCTGAATCTTATTATACTACGCATCGACTTATAAGTTACTGCTACAATGGAACACAATACTCCTTTGATATATAAACCCGCTTACACTTTAACAGTTAATCCATACAAATTTCAAGCTCGCCTAAAGTCGTTTTAGTTCCTTTCCATGCGAACTGTACCTAAAATTTAAATCCCATTTCAGCCCACCTTTGGTTGGTTGTACCATCGTGGATTAGCTACAATGTGCTGCTTCCTGCTAAATGTTGACCCCAATGTGCCTCTTTTTTTTCTGGTCATTTTCTAAATATATTGTCTTACAACCTTTAGTTAATCCACGATGAGTGAGATCACATTGTTTTAATGATGAGTGGGATCACATTGTTCTGATAATTCACATAAGAGCTTGTTCTTAAATAACAGTGAAAATATTATATTATCGTGGGTCATATTACTTCATACACAATCTCTTGTTTATTTTTTCTGAACTTTATGTATTCCCATACTCAATTATAACATGTTCAACTTTTATTTGTTAACAAGGCCAGGAAAAAAACACTTAGGTACTAATCTGTCAACCAACTTGTTAACACGAGTTTGAATAATAACTTCATTAATAAATGATATTTATGAATTGAAAGTTTTTTAAAATTATTAATGGGATTTTGTCTCTTTTGATATAAATAATAGGCAAGTTACTAGAAAACAAGCACCAGTGGTCTAGTGGTAGAATAGTACCTTGCCACGGTACAGACCCGGGTTTGATTCCCAGCTGGTGCACAATTTCTTTTGCTGTCTATTTCCCTTTTTTTTGTTACAAATATAACTTAAGTGGGCTAAGATTCTTTGAAAAGTGGTGTTACAAAATGTTAAAAATGTTGTGCGACATATTATCTCGTTATAGATATATATAGAGATATGTATAGATATATAGAGATATGAGAGAGACAACAATAAAGTCTTTATTAATCAGAATGTTATGAATGAATATCAAATAAAAGACCCCTAACCCTCTTTATATAGATAGAGGGGTAGGGTTACAAGCCCACTTGGGCCCATAAAGTACAAGCCCAATAGTCTAATAATATCTTACAACACTCCCCATTTGGACGTCTTGAATTCTTCGTCTTCATGCAGTCGATCTGAGTCGAGTTCATTCGCAGTACTAAACACATAAAAATCTTAGGGCCGGAAAACCCAGTGTGGGACAAAACCGGTACCTAGGAGAAACTGTGTAGCCGAATGATATAGGCCGAAATATCATGTAAGTAACTAACCACAAAACAGTGTGCCTCATCAAAACCTTGCTAGAGTAAACCCAGTGGAAAAAACCTCTAGTCGAAGGACAAAAGAGTACACAGTGGTAAGAAGTATACAACCGGATATTCCCCCTAATTTCGGCAATCTTAAGTGAGATATGATGGGAACGTGTCTCGCTAAAAACCTTGCTAAGGAAAACCCAGTGGGAAAAAACCTTGGTCTAAGGACAAAAAGAGTACACGAGCATGCGACTGGATGCTCCCCCTCACTTGCACACGACAGGGTGCGAAGATTTCGACTAAGTAGTAATTAGTGCAATAAGCATTCAACTGGATGCTCCCCCTCACTTGCACACGACTGGGTGCAAAGATTTCATATTCCAAGAAAGAGTACGAGCATTCGACTGGATGCCTCATTTACTTACATACGACTGGATGCAAGAAAATCTAACGTGGAATAGAACGAGCATTCAACTGGATGCTCTTAAACTTCATTTGTGAAGATTAATTTCGGCGAGAAATGCTAAATAGCATAATGTAGTCATGTCTCTCTTGATCAATAACAACAAGTTGTCTTCTATGACAAGTGTTTTATCTGGATCGTGAGACAGAACATATGTAATTCAAATATGACTAATACTAGCTCGAAGCCATATACACTCTCTAGTCGTCTCATAGAGCACGAATAGATCAGAGTGATTCACTTGGAGTCATTCCAAGACCTCCAAGATGTCGCCTTATTCCTAATGGTAAAGACATACCATGTTAGGAATATCCCTTATGCGGGTCTGATAAGTAACCGGCATCGGTATAACCGAAAAAGGGTTACGTTAATTCGAGTACTGAAGGGGGTAGGTACACTCGATGACGCAAATGGGATAAACTAGCCCACTTCCAAAATTACCATAAGGTAAGGGAATGTGTCTTTAGTGCCATTTCGATGGCAGCGTGTTAGCGCGATGTTGTATCGAGCTATACCATTCACAACAGACGAGATGTTCGTCCTAGCACATTAGACCAAGTACAATGATGCGCTTATTGTACTTAGATATGAACATTATGGTTCAATATCTCTTCATCGTCTCATCAGGGACGGACTGGGTCTATATCAATGTCTAGTGATCGAACGATCATGGGAGAATCTGACGACTTAGCGTCATGATGACTAAAACGTCATAACACCTTCTGGGTGTAGTCTGAATCATGGACTTAGATTCAATATTTACGGGACTCAATCATCAGGTTGAGTCACTACCGTGTCTTCCCAAAATCCTTCATCTCGAAGGCAAATACAAAAATGGATCGCGTAATAAAACACGCAAGGGCATAATACTTGTTCAAGTATCCCAAGCTAATCAAGTACTCACTTAGGCGGTATACCACATCCGCTCGGATTATATTAATCCATATAGTGAACGTCTCAGTCAATTGAGATCGTGTTCCGTGATCAGAAACTACTTGATTTAAGCACATGAAGTCACACAGGGACCTTCATCTATATCTATTTGTCTAAATCCCCATAGAGATAAAACCGTGACCACATTCATGGCTGCATACTCAGTTTTTCGGAAACTACTAAACTGGTAAAGTAGGGGACTGTTATAATGTCCATTACGAGAAAATCAACCATCTCGTAATCAATTCCAAGGTGTGAGATAAGCTTTGCGCTACTAGGCGAGCATTCTACAATCTCATTATTCTCATCACTTTTCCTTACGAATAACCAAATAAACGAACTCGTTTAACATTGGTGGTGTTGGAACTACAGGTCCGAACACACTTTCGCTAAGGAGTCTACTTGGATTGCAAGTTTCCATTAGTCCAGTCTATTCTACGTTGACTTCAGGCAACGGTATATGGTTCTCTGTCATAATTTGTTCATATTATCAGTCGTCACTGAATATATGAACAAGTAATCAATGACAGTCTCGTTTCGCTTCAATATCGTCTAAGATATCATGATCGACAGATATTTCGAGATTGTTAGGATGAGGAGGAAATCACACATCTCCTTGATCCTTTATAATCACGTGCGACAAACGAGTTTTAGTTCACCACCTCTGGGCTGAACGAATTTGGAACCGGTCAACTTCCTCGTATCTTGGGAAGGACGACAGACTGACGGCCGACGGCAGCGTCCTTTGCTTGGCGGGTTCGGCCAAAGCAACGTGTTACGACAGGAACACGGCGTCCGACAGGGACGTCTATCCTTGCAAGCATTTTGCAGCAGGTATAAATGATCTCGTGACATCTCATAAAGTCATTAAATGCGTCTGGCATTTAGTTAGACTTGAGGGAGTCTATGCACTTACTTATCACTAAGTGCAGCTTTGGGATCAAGCTAAGACTGAGTGGGTTATGCCACGTTACTTCACGTCGTTCCTTATCAATGGTAACGTGCAAATCTCCCCCTAACGACGGGGAGAACAGTCTTAGCGATGTCACTTTCGCATATCATGCGGTAAAGAGATCGCTTGCCAAGGTTACTCTATCAAATGATAGGCAGGAGATTCATAATCGACTTATGTCCCCTTCAGAGGTCCATATTTTGAACGCTAGAACGGCTCAATCAAAATATTAATTAATCACTCTAAACACGCGTTAATATGAGACTTCTGGCTCATAACCAGTAACCAGCTGGTACGCATATGGTGTTTGAGTGTCTATGGGCCTCATAACGGACCAATGCAGCAAAATAGCGTAACCCCACACGGAAATATAAATCTTGGTGCGCAAGACCAAGAAATGCGTGCAATCATTTGCAGTCGCATCATCAAACTTTCCGTGAGTCCATTTGGGTCTGAACATAATCGACAGGATGTTCAATTTGAATTTCCAAACTCAAGTAATTCAAATCGAAATTTCGATTTTTTTACTCTTCGGAATTATCAAGTCAACTAGACTTTTCAGGATAATCTGAATCATGAGCCATCAACTTAATGATAGGGCTAGAAGTTTAGGAAATGCTGCATTTCTGTGGACAACAATAATCATGTGACCTTATTGTCGATGCATCAACCATAACCATTTATATTTATGGTCCGTCTTATGGTTGGATAAGTCCACAATAACTCCTTCAATTCTTTACAAGAATTCTACGAGTTCTTTTCGTGATCTTTACACATATTAGTCTTTCAAAGTGAGCATTAATGGCATGAATTTCGGATTAATCACGAAATATATTCTCAAAAAGAATCCAAATAGGATGCGATTATAAATCAAGCATCGTCTATTGACCCGGGAATATCTCATCCAGTCAATGCCACAATATCAAAATGCTCTTATCAATCGACGACAGGCGAATGATAGTATAGACAATCATGTCTTAGCATCTAAATCATTTATCATTTCGACGACAGGCGAAATGATAAGGTAACTTTAAATGCTTTAAAGAATGTGGTAGCAACCACTTGAAAGACATTTAAACTCCTCTAAAATACGTTTTTGGTCGTATTGAATGGAGGCTATGTAAAGAAATTTTAATTCTTTCATGAGCTATTACCAGGTAACACTGGTTTTCTCGAATATTTTATAACTCAACAAGGTACGACAGGACCTATAGGAGTATAACGCCTCATATTTGACAAATCAATTTGGCTTTACCAAAGATTTTGATTTGGAACGACAGGTCCAGAATCGTTGTCACTGAGTACTTTTTTTTTAGGCAAATAGTTGGTGAAATTATGTGGTACACTGTTACCCACTATTTCCAAAAAAATCAACTACCCCACAAGTATTGCCTAAAATTTCATAATTTAAAGTTTGATCACATTTGTCAAAGGAATTTGCTCAAAAACACTTTAAATTATTTCGAGAAATTTCGTAAACAGGCAAACCATAATCCAAAAGTATGGTCTAAATGGAAAAATAATAATTCAAATGGAAAACATAATCCAAATGAGCGAAAAAAATGGCTCAATGATTTATCAAAATCAATAAAGAAAGGTATCAAACTCATTTGAGCCACAAAATCGGGGGTCTCAAAAATTTCCTTTCAGTTAGCTTTAACCACATTAGCATCGGTTTTTTCACCTTTATAATAGTTTTAAACTATTTAAGGAGTAACCGTGCATGACCTTTGTCTTTATAGCATAGAGTTGCCTCATTGAGCATTATCTCTTTCTTTGTGACAACGAGCCATATTGTTCCTTTCAATTACTGTCTTGGAGCCACAGGTTTTCGATTTTGACGATTGTCTAAAATCTCTCTTGGTTAAGAGATTCATCGGGATCACGACAGTTCGAGACAAATAGCACTTGTCTCGGTTCTCGATTCGTGGAAAAAAAAATTGTACACGAAGAGCATTAATATCAGGCAAACAATTCGCCATTGACCCAATAGGATTAAAACTACTCACCGGCGTAATTTTCTTATCCAATAACAGATGGGTGATAAAGGAACATGCTGAATATAAATTCACGATACTGCTTATGGAATACAATTTCCAAGCTAGTATTTTGGTGAAGGATAACTCCAATATGTCAATTTCAGACATTTGTTCACCATAGACGTCATCACGTCTCCAATGTGGCGGCGGAATATCATCAACGCCTTATCTTTCATCTCGCTAGTAACAACAAACTCGTGTTTTACTCATCAAAGATGGCATCCAAAAAAAATTGGGCATCACATTTTTCACACATCAGGGTGAGTAACATGTGGTGACGGAATAACATCAACGTCTAAACAGTCATTTCGCAAGTATGTTTTGCGATTTTTCTCATCATAGATGGCATCCAACATGTGTTGAGAGTTCTGGATTAGTTATCATATAAAACGACTGGTTTATATGTTTATGGTTTGCACAAGCACAAACTTTTTTCCCGAAAACATTAGTTTTGCTTCTCATGTGAATTGGTTCTCATTGATCGAACGACGGGTCGATACTGAAACACCAATTCGGCGAAACATACATCACTATATAAACACATTCGGGGAAATTATTATTTAGTCAACCCCTTTCGGTAGCTCTATTTGAACACGACCAGGAAAGACGGTGAGGGGGTGGGCACGAATGCCTCTTAAAAACCGACCTCATTAGGAGAACGACTTCCGCCTTTATCTTTCCTAGACATCGTATCCAAATAGGTGAGCCTATTTGGTGAAGATTCATAATTTTTTCAACTTAAATATGAAAATATATGATTTCGCAAATTATATATGGCAATAATATTAAACAGCATAGAGAATATCTATCTAGATTAACCACACATATATAAACAGGCAGTAAATATATTTTAGAATCTATCTAATTATGCAGTAGATTGGGTGTTATAAACAAATCAATTTAAAATTATCAATCAATCCATAAAGATTATAACATATCAAATCAAATCAATATTATCAATCAATCCATAAAGATTCTAACATATCAAATCAAATCAATTTAATATTATCAATCAATCCATGAAGATTCTAACATATCAAATCAAATCAATTTAAGATTATCAATCAATCCATAAAAATTCTAACATATCAATTTATTCAATTAACATGCAATTTTTATTCACTTGCCTTTTTAATAAATATATATATATATATGCATGTGGGTGAATATTTAGACCGAATATTGACTTTTATAACACATATATACTGTTTTTATACATGTAATATACTACAGGGACTATCCGTGTAATTTCAGCAAACATTATATCTATTTACAGCATTATTACAGCTTCAGTCCATAATTTCAGACAAGTTTCAGTTTAGTCCTTTAGTAATTAACAAATCGGTCCATATGTTGGTAGAGTAGTATACACTGCTCCTTTATTGTTTTTATTCTACACGAATTAAACACATATGCACGTGTAATAGGTTTCCAATATAGTCTATGATACCGTCAATAGGTTTCCAATAGTTTTTAGAATGCACTGGCTACTATATAGTCTATGATACCGTCAATAGGTTTCCAATGGTTTTTAGAATGCACTGGCTACTATATAGTCTATGATATCTTTACACATATCCGTACAATAGGTTTCCAATAGTTTTTAGATACCGTCAAACACTACAGGTATAACATGCAATAATTATATAAGCAGCTATACTAAGCATACAAATATTTTTACACATAGTACAAATAAAAACCGAACATGCAGTTATTGGTGATAGTATCTCAGCTAGTATTGTTGGTATTTAATCAATCTATACCCGTAGCAGATTAACAATAATAACAACGCATGCAATTTTATTTGGGAAAAACTTGTACCGTACGCCTCGTATTTTTTGGGGAAGACTGGAAAAATAAAAAAAACTTCAAAGTTTGTCCGTATATTTATAACTCGGTCTTCGAGCGTATAAATCCTACTTTTCGAACAAATACTTCAATCTCTTAGATTTTTCTCCAATCTACACGAACAAAGTGCTGATAACGTGTTGTATGACATATTAGCTCGTTATAGATATATATAGAGATATGTATAGATATAGAGAGATATGAGAGAGACAACAATAAAATATTTATTAATCAGAATGTTATGAATGAATATCAAATAGAAGACCCCTAACCCTCTTTATATAGATAGAGGGGTAGGGTTACAAGCTCACTTGGGCCCATAAAATACAAGCCCAATAGTCCAATAATATCTTACAATAAAAAATATATTTTTCTGTCTATTTCCTTTTTTATTTTAGAAATATAACTTAAGAAAGTGGGCTAAGCTTTTTTGAAAATAGGTTACAAAATATTTTTATGTCTATTTCCCCATTTTCTGGTTACAAATAAGTATTTGTAAAATGGGCAAAGCTTCTTTGAGAAGTGGTTGCAAAATGGTACAAATATATAAACTTCTTGCCCGTCATTGGTCTTGTTTTGTTAAATCTTTTAAGTATAAAAATAAAAGTATACTTATTTGATTGAGTAAAAAAATATACTTTTAATGTTTATTTTTAAGTATATGAGTGTTGTTTGGTGAACACTATAACAGTAAAAAAATTTAAAAATTATTATTTATTAATATATGTGTATTTTTAAGTTTTCATGATTTAAATTCAATATCCTTCTTAAAACTAGTATATTTATAACTGAAATATAACAAAATTACCTTTTTCGTAACCAAATTAAAACCAACACAATTAAAGTAAATATAAGTGCAGATTCTTTTCTATTATTTTTTCAAAATAAAAAAAAAAAGTTATGTATGTGGTTATTTCAATTATTATAAAAAAAAACATGAAAAGGCCATTAATAAGTCATAGCAAGGATCCTATCCTATCATCCTATACTAAAGTTTTCACATCAAACAAGTCACGTTACTTTATCAAAAAAAAAAAAAAAACAAGTCATGTTAGATGCAGTTTAAACTTAATAAACAATTTGGGCTAGTATAACAATAATCTTAAATCAATTTAGAAATTAACTAATTTATCAAAATAGTATAACAGTATAGTTAAATTAATTTTGGGCTAGTTTCCATCTTACTTTTGAAGAAAAGTATGAAAAACCTTACTTATGGAAAAGCATACTTATTTAGGTTTTACTTGCTAAAAGTATGTTTTTATTATGCTAATAACCAAACTAGTTACTCTATCCGTTCTCATATAATCGTCTTGTTTTGGAAACCCCAAATGATTACATATTTTTTGAATATTTGTTCCAAGTTTACCCTTATACCAATCAAACATTTACTTTAATTGAATTACTAGTAGCATAATAAATTATTACAGTAAAAACGTTTTGCTATGGTTGGAGAAGTTAAATAAAAAGTACGAAGATTCTAAAATTATACATATTTTAGCATTATTTACCGGTGGCAAATCAAAAATATTGAAACCAAAGTAAAAAATTTGGAGCCAAAGTTAAACTTATGTAGCCAAAATTTTTGGAGGCAATTCAATTTTTTTTCGGTGGGTTAAATTTGACTATCTATATAAAAACAACAAATTTTGAAGTCAAAGTTAAACTTTTTCCACTTTCATCTCCTAGGAAAAACCATATATCTCATTTTGATGGGTTGGCTATTGATGAGTTGGCCGCTTATGTTTATAAATCAATTCAATCGTATAACTGTAAATGTATAAAAGTAGACTTACTAAATTTGATAAGTGGACAATTAATTGAAAACTTTCCAAAAAGAAATGATGGACAATGTGCAAGTATTTACTTATAAGTAAAAATAAGCAAATAAGTATACTTGTCCTGGCAACCAAACAAGGTATTCTACATCATATTTCAAAAAGTGGGCTAAAGAAATATATAACCTGATTAATTTTTTTTTTGAGGTGCTCTAATTAGTTTTCTGTATTTATCAAATTTAACTAAATCTTTATGGTTTGTTGTCGGGAATTATTGCTATTATGTTACATATCTGTGTACTGTACTTGGCACAACTTTTCTAATAATATTACCTCCCTCTGCCAAACATGTGTTACTTATGGTGGGGTTGGTAAAATATCATGTTTATTTTAATCATATCATTATTGTATCATGCATGTATGGTATGAGTTTTTTTTATACTATCATCGTATCATATGTTTGGTATATCGAAGTTTCGGTATACCGTACATTCGGTACGGTAATGGTATGATATATTATATTACCAACATAAAATAACATATAATTAAAAAAGGTAAAATAAAAGCATATACAACTAATAATGTTAAAACCAACAAAAATTAATTAAGAAAACCCAAATGTATTATACTCATCAATTGGTATCTAAATAAGAACGTCTTGTAATTTTTTTACTCATCTCATATATAATGACTTGAGATAACATGTATTTATATAATACGTCACGATAAAGAAAAATGTATTTGAGAATATATAAAACATGCATTTCCTAAGTTCTACACTAAAAACATTTCCAAGTCTCTACCATAAAATAAAATCATTGAAAATATGAAAATTATGTTTTAAAACAAATAACATTCGACAAAACATTATGTCAACTAAACATCGTTCAACAAAACCACAATAAAATAAATATTCAATTTATTAAGCCTTCATGAGTATCTTACAAAATATAATATAATTAATTAATTATAAATATTTGGTATGATCGGTACAATGATACATTACCACGTTATTCAAAATTTAATATCATTACCGTAGCGCTTCACTTAAATGATACGGTATTACCGTAGCACATATGTGATACTACCGTAAATACGGTATGAATGACAATTACGGTTGATTGATACGTTTCGGTATAAAATTCCATCCCACTATATTCTCAAATGAAAAAATATCTATATTTTAACCAAGTCGGAGAAAGAGACTAAGCAATAGCTACATGCCTAGTATGGAACTAAAAGTTAGTGTGGGAATATCACAATATGTTGACAATACGTTGGAAGTTCTTAATAACAGGGATAGTATTTTAGCAGGGAAGTTAAGAAGTATTAACCAATTCAGAAAGAACAATAAAAACAAAATGATTTCTACAAATCCAAATCTCCAAGAGAATTGAAAAAGGAGTGACACTAGTCACTAGCTAGCTTATCAACATCAATTCCTATCATTTGGAGAGAGAGACTAAGCAATAGCCACATGCATGTCTTTTAGAACTAAAAGTTAGTATGTGAATATCACAATATATTGGAAGAATAAAAGGGATTTTTTTTTAACAGGGAAGTTAAGTTCTATTGACCGACTCAGAAAGAACAATAAAAACAAAATGATTTTTACAAATCCAAACCTCCAAGAGAATTGAAAAAGGAGTGAGACTAGCTAGCTTATCAACATCAATATCGACTTTGAAGTATTTATTGCACCAAGATGTAAAATTAGCATGTAAAAAACCAAAAATATTAGTACTAAGAGCAAACGAATCAAGCAAACGAATCCAGATCATGTTTTTGTGTAAATAAGATCTACCGAAATGTGCACTTGCTAACTCACTACTATAAGTATTCAATAGTATATAGTTATATAGTAAATGGAACACAAAATGATCCCCAAGATTTATGCTGGATTGAGAAGATATTAGTGCTAAAAATGTATGAGGAAAACTTTAATAGTTGGATCCATGATCAAGTCACACAAGGAAGGCATTTTCTCGTAAAAAGATTATCAACCCAGTCTGAATTATGTTAAAATAAGTACCCATATTGATTGTTGTTTAGGAGGAACTAAATACAGGCTAAAAGGGCTACAACACCCCTATATTACGGGAAACATGAATCTTTTTCATATATTTGACTGAAAAGTTTACGATTATAGCCTTTCAAAATAGTATATACATATAATTCAGTCTCACCTATGTCTAAATACTAATTCCGCCACAGACAGTTTCTACAACTACAAAAAATCATAACGAATCAAAACTCTAACTTCTTTCGTTCCTATTTAATTGTCCATTGCGAAACTACGTGCAATTTTGACCGACCAAAAACTTGTATCAAAATTGTCGGAATGAAAATTTTCAAAAGTTAATCATATAATTCAAATGTTAAATTTTATGATTAGATTTTACAAAAATTTATTTCGACAATTTTGATACAGGTTATAATCTAAGCCGCTCAAAATTCATTTCGGAGGAAGTACTAAGCAATAAGCTAGAATTCATTTCTTCTCAAAATAAATTAGCAGGGAGAGTAAAAATTGAAATTTGCATTTGGTGCCAACTGCCAACCCGTTTTAGTCTTTAGAGACTCGAGCTAATCTTTGTTTTTCCTGATCAACTCTATCTGGGAAAATATGGTCATTATTCATATTTATATTCATATTCATCTGACTAATGTTTTTTACTTTAAAGCAATATATACCCAAAAAGTTTGGCTTTAACAATAGTAGCTTTTTTCGCCAAATACAATAAACTGTAGTGGCGTGGAGAATGCTACGGCAAGCTGGAAACAGACTTCCGATTAAATCTGAGAGCCGCCCACTTCACCTAAGGGACATGCTTGTAACTTGTAAGCAAATCCTAACTTGGCTGATATTTCCAAATACGCTTATAAAAAAGATTCATTTGGAGTGTTGTTACAATATTACATGGCACAAAGGTGAGTTTTTACTCGCATCGTAGCCAGATTGACATTGTTGACATTATTTACGGTGTACCATATCCATAGTAATTAAGTGCAATATCCCAGATATAGACCTATTTTTAGGTTTTAGGTCACCCTGCTCTACGTTAACACTGCACCATGCTTTGCTATCCCAATGAATGACCAAATCTTTTTGATTCGGTGCATTTACACCCACTAGCAGGTCAGATTACAGTGTTCTAATTTGGAAAGGTCTGTATTGAAATATCTATATCAGGATGCTAAGTATATTAATTTGGAATATTGATCATAAGTGTTAAAATATTTACTTACTACATAAGAAACTGTCCTCCACTTTTACTATGCTACTATAGAGCAGATGGAATGAAAACGAAATGTGATAACGAAAACATATAACATGATAAATTTTGAATTTTGTTCAAATTTACTCATGAAACAATGAGAAACAGAGAACGAGTAACGGAAGGATACTTTTATGATGAATTAACTCCGAAATGTTTTGTATTAGTAACATATCTCCTAGGTAGCACATGTAATTTGGAAATGCAAACATACCCATACTGGCATACATGATACATATTCGACAGCAGCAGTGTTTGGGTATGTACCGGATACTTGTATTGTGAGGAAAACAAATATGAAGAAAGCGAAGAATACTCAAATGTAATACCAGTAGGTATTAATCGCATCTAACTGAAATCGTTTTGATTTTGTTATATCTAGATGGAGGTTAAATTGTATGGTTATGAATTTCTGAAGTCCAATAAAAAGACTTGGCATTAGTAATATAACCTGGTCATTAATTAGCAATAATTAAATGCCAATTATACGAAAGGGGTAACAAGGGTTCCGCCCATCTCAGAGCGCGCCCTAGATACTAGATATACACTTTTAATAATCATCATCCAGAAGAAAATCTCGTTAAGTGAAAACATAACATTAATTTTATTTTAACCACTGAAATTTTTATCCGCTTTTCTAGTTGTTGTTATGCAGTTAGTTTACAAATATAGTTGGAACCTAAGTATAATGATGGACAGAACACTAAAGTTAAATGTATTTGAATTAAATCACACGCATATTTAACAACGGAGTTCACCCAACTGGGCTACGTCTCCGGGGCACTTACCCAAATTATGATATTATAAAAGATTACAATATAAGATTTAAATTTTAGTGAAAAACTCTTAAACTCGCTCTAAATTTTTCTGTCTATCTCTATATTGCTCTTACCTTATAACTATCACTCAAAATATCAATGGCATACCAGCATTGTTTTTCATTTAAAAGCTGGTGTATTTTCTCAATAATGAGTTCTTTATAATTTAGAACACACTTTTTACAAGCAAAGTTATCAACTATTTATAGGAGTAAAACAATCTTCTTTCTTCAAGATCTTGTTGATTGCTTTTGACTCTTTTGATTGACTTCAATCTTTTCCTATTGCACAAGATACTTCAGCATTAGATTGAACTCAATCTTCATAAGTTAATACCTGTTAATAACTAGCTTGAAAATATAAATTAATCTTTTCCTAAAATAGAGAACATATAAGATAGTATTTTTTAGAGATAAAATCTTTCAGAATATATTTAGAAACTTTAACTCCATATATTATTCAATCTAAAACAGATACTGATTTTGATAGGAAACATATATTGAATTAAGTGATAAAAACTTACATGAAAATACATATCTTTATAAACTAATCTCCTTATATCATTTAGGCAACATCTTTTCTTATCACTTTAATATTCTCAATATACACAAACTAAATCTTTAAGAAGAATATATACTACATACTTTAAAACAAATAAACTTCATTAAAGAATAGTAATGCAGAATTACAGAACTGGACAGAATCTTGCATAACAGCAGGTTGGAACTGTGTTGTAAACTTAAACCTGTCTCAATTCTTAACAATCAATTAGGATTATTTAGTTCAAACCAATAGATAACAAATAGTTCATAGGCCAGAAATCTGATCCTAACAACCACGTCCGACAGGAATATATGGTTGGTGAAATCATGTGTCATGTCTAATTATGAAAAATAATCTCAACAAGAATCTCTTAACACAGAAGGAGGTTCAAAGTCGTCCTTTTAGACAAGCCACATATTGGTCCGAGGAGTGTCTCCAGACAAGAATAGTGGAGCACTGCCTCCTGTGTGGCCTTAGCGGGGGCTTCATATCGTATCTCACCAAAGCCCTTTCACGGGAAAGCATCTCGTCCATCTCCGAGGGGCAGTGAAACCATTTAGCGGAGATATATGGATGTATATGTTCGTACATATATATATATAATAGTGTATATCTTTTTTTTTATATTCGAGAATATGATTCATGCAATCATTCCGAAAATTGACCATAGATAGGAGTATTTCCGTTTCAATACTCGGATTAGAGTTATCTAGTTGAAGACACCGGTAGATCTCTACATGCAAATACAGACATTCATCAATGAAGTTTATCATCCAATATCACATGAGTATTCTTTATTCTAAACTATTTAATGCATACTTCTACTTTTTACTCTTCATTAACCCCGTGATAGCTCTTACTTAGGCATATGAGGGTGCTCGGTTACGAAACAATCGATTCCCCTGACATAGAGTTATTTCTTTTACGAAGTAAATGGAGCAAACTCGGGTTAAATAAACGGATCCATTTTTGCTTCCTTGAAAAATTTAAGGCAGCTTATCTTGAATTTTTCAGACAACAAAATGTGTAATTTTTTTATTTTTTTTTGAAATAATGTAATTTTATATGTTAAAATTTTGTTTTAATATTTTGGAATCAATATCGAACGATTAACACTAGGGGCAATTAACAAAAACATACTCTACCTCTATTATATTACCAAAAACATATCACCAAAACTTAAATTACAAAAAAATACCTATATATAATTATTGTTTCTCTAATTCTAATCAAACCATAATTTAACCTCTCTATCTCTAACCGCAACTCTCTCTCTCTAATCGTAACTCTTTCTCTCTAACATACGATAATCGCACATTTTTCTAACACATGCTAATCACTCATCTCTCTCTCAAAATGACTAAAAACTCACAAAATATTCATATGCTAATTATAAAATGTCATACCTTAATTTTAAAATGTCATACCCTAAATGTTCTGAATCACAATCAAATATCTAAAAAAGAGTTCATACCCTAATTTTAAAACTTCATACCCTAATTTCAAAACTTTATACCCTAATTTCAAAATTTCATACCATAATTTTAAAACTTCATACCCTAATTTTAAAACTTCATATCCTAATTTTAAAACTTTATACCCTAATTTCAAAAGTTTATACCCTAATTTTAAAAGTTTATACCTTAATTTTAAAACTTCATACCTTACATATGAATTTCTCTCAATACTATACATATGGATTCTCCTCCTTCAACTTGAAACCCACAAGTTTTACAATAGTTTCAAACCTCAATAAATAGAAAACAATCTCACCAATTTCATATATTTTTCATATATTACTTGATAGAAAACAATCTCACAAATTTCATATATTTTTCATATATTACGGGGTATCAACCAGTGTAATATTTGTGTATTACGTATGTATATATATGTATTTATATGTATATGGATGTTTATATAATTTAGATATTGTTCGGTAGTTAGTGGCGGATTTTCGTGGTGAAGGAAGGAAGAGAGATAGAGTGAGATATAAAAGAAAGATACAAACAACAATGGATGAGAGATAGACTAAGATCAGAGAGAGATGTAGAGAAGAATTGGTGAGAGAGAGAAGAATGGAGGAGAGAGATAATAAGGGATGAGAGAGAGAGTAAATGAGAGATAGAGAAAGAAAGAATAAATAACATTAAATTTGTTTGGTATGTTTTTGATAGTTAAAGTTGTAAGTGTATGTTTTTAGTAATTTAGTTTCAAAAGTAGTATGTTTTGTTAATTTATCATTAACACTACTGTGAATCTAATAAATTATTATTTATGGTATGTCGTATAATAAAAACCTAACACATATTAATGAATCCAAAAATATCTATCATAAAATTAATTCAAAATTAAAACTAAAAAATACTAAAAATCTAACACATGTTAATGAACCCAAAATATCTACCCTAAAATTAATTTAAAATTAAAACTAAAAAATACTATTGGTTGATACACCATAAATAATAGTGCATTTTGGAATGAACACCGAACGATTAATACTATCGTGAATCTAGTACACTATTATTTTGGTTGTGTCACATACTAAAAATTTAACACTTATTAATGAATGCAAAAATATACTAAATAAATCTGAAATGGATTGGTTTTGCTGCCTTGAATTTGTCAGGGCAAAGCCAAAACCAAAACCCTAACAATGACAAATTACCATTGGTTCATAAGAGCAAGAATAAACCAAGCCCGCGGACTAATTTTCAAGGTCCACTATTATCATGTTTATTAATATTGAAATAGCCTAAAACCATGTATATTGTGTTATAACTGATTATTACTAGTGTTTTAAAACTAATGATTCATCCTCGTAGGACTAATGCTCATGACTTTAATTGGTTTTATCTACATGATATACACTTTTGTTATTATGTATTTTGTAAATTTTAACATGTATATGTAAAAAATCATGTGAAAAGAATGACATGCCTTAGACATACCGTATCCAAGTTTTTCAAAAAAAATTATATCACGGCACCGGTATCTTATCAGGTAAGCTTCCGATATGAATGCTTTTCAACGAGATATGAAAGTGAAGATTTCTTGTTTTCATCAGCCATTCAATATTTTTTACAAACAGACATGTAGCTATAGGTCCCTTTAAGCACGAATTAATGAAGGGTGTTACTTAAATAGCAGAAAAGCAATACTCGCAAAAGGATTTTCTGATTAGATTTGATAACAGGACAAGAAAATTAGAAAAAAAATCACAGTGAATATATTCGAAAGTAATGGGTGATGCATAGATAGAGACAGACACGTTGCTTGAAAGAGTTGTTATCATAAATCCTTTATTTCTGTCTATGCATGACTTCATTTCCATGTGCCATTGTGATTCACCACAATATATGTTGACATGGAAGTAAGTGGTTAGGCAAGTTTTTCCCGTATTTTGAAAAAAAATAATTAAAAAAATAATTTTTTAAAAATATATTTTGATCAAAAAATTTAAATTTTAATGTTTCGTTCTTATTCTGTAAAATAACTTCATATAAGGTATAAAAAAATTCATTATACAAAACTGTTTCCCATTTCACAATCCTGTTGGCCTTTTTTATTTAGCACACACTCCAATTGTTATTATTAAGCAAGTAGTATTATAGTAACTAATTTATAACAAAGAGAAAATATGAGTTTATTCAGATTAATATTGATTAATTCTTGATTCTTGGCTATCCTAGTAATATTATCCTACTAGCCGTTTTTCCCCGTTGCATTTTGCTATCTTTTGACAACTAAAATATATACTTAGGTGTATATTGATATAGTTGTAAATTTAAAACCCACGGATGTTTTTGTTGACTTGTGGAAAGTTAATATTTAATACATACTTTGAGACTTAATTGATTATCAAAAACCGTAATTTATGATTTTTGTTTAAGTGTTGATATGTACATATCAATGTTTTTTTATAGTTGGTGGAAAAAACCGATATAACTGGTACATATAAATGTATTATGAGTGAGTATCAAAATTAAAAGTAAAGAGTAAAACGAAGTAGCTAGCATCCTCAAATATTTGTATCTAAAAATAGATTTTAACCATAAACTTTTGATAATTAAGTTTCAAAATATTTAATAAATGATCGTTTTTCCTTGGCTGTGCTCTTGCCATCATATTGACGAGGTAAATCATTTACAGTACGTAAATGAAGCTTTCCAAGTGTAGTGAAACGTATTGGCTTAATTGATCACTAGACTCTATAAAACAAAATTGAGGCTCTTGCCATCATATATATGAACAGAACGCACTTGTATCTTAATTCTTATTTATAAAGACATATAAACAGAAATTCATTGACGACCTTACTAACAAGAGGAATAAAATCAAGCGTATTTGAAACGGATAACAAGTTTCTTAGAACGTTGTGCACTAGTAAAAACGAAACTCTCCCCTCAGAAATAGCAGCTTTGGTGGAGGATATTAGACGCCTATCCAAAGTAATGGAGTGGTCATTTATATGGGGTCCGAGATCAGTTAATAAGTCGGCTGACTGTTTAGCCCGACATGCTTAGAAATATTTTACTTCTTCGACCATACTTGTTGTCCTTGTTATCTTCATATTTGTTTTAATTTTATAATGTCAATTTATTCAAAAAAAAAAGAAAGAATAAAGGTGTCAATATAGTCAATTCATTCAGAAATTAACTGGCCTAGAGGTCAAAGTTCAAACCCTTCTTATAAAGAAGAAATTCAATATTAGAAGACAAATATTAACGCCTTGGTTAGAGATATCTGTAACATGATGTACTTATCACTGTTAGAATCTACTTAATTATTTGGAGATAATTATTTAGATACAATTTAAAACTGTTCTCCAAAATGTTAGTTATAGGGACTAAAAGTAAGATAAAATTTGTCCTAAATTAAAGACACATAAAGGGACAACGTTAGTGGTTCTAAAATAATTTGAAAACAAATTTTAATTGTACTTTCATGTTGCTATACAATTTTTCTCTAGCGATAAATTTTATGAAAAAAAAAAAATTACTCTCTAAATACTAAATTTAGAGACAAAAGAAAATTCTGCCTAAAGAATTGGTCTCTAATTCTAAAATTTCGTGGAGTGCATGTAATTGGTTAATTTGTGTGCTTATACATCCAAATGACAAATATTATTATTATTATATTAGGGTTAGCTAATGTTTTTTTTTATAATACTTTAACTCTCACTAATTTGGAGGTATCCTCACTTTGGAGGCGTGAGAGATTGATTGTTGGTCGCGTGAGCATTTATAGAAAAAATACTAAGTCAAACAGCTCACTTTTTTGTTCTAAAAGTAAGTTGTTTCAAGAAGTTTAATTAAAGCTAAATTAGGATTCAAAGGGTATATAAACACATAGGAAAAAATGATTTACCCGTTATAAGACAAAAAAGACAATTGGGACAACAAACATGTATGCATATCTACTGAATGTAAGTTCAAAATTTCTTTGTTGGTTATACCGGTTATGAATTGGAATTAACTAAGATGCTTATTTTTTGCATCCTCTTTTTTTGTCTCCTAATAAATCTTACCAATAAGACCAAAGACCATTGAAGCCTATGCTACATCATAATATTATTATTTTGCATCTGCACGTATTGCTGTTTCTTGTTGTGATTTGTCCTTTCAATTTGCAACAGCATAGTTTCAAACTATTTCCTGTTAAACTTTGACCTTTTAGTAGGAAACAAATATTCTTTTGTCTAAACTAGAGAAGCATTTGTGTATTAATTAATGTCTACGAAATATATTTTTTTAGCAAAAGTGATTCATTCCTTTCTGTTACCCTCCACTTCCAGTTTAATACTAAGTAGTAGTTTAATTAATTAGCTAAACGATAGCCTCCTCAAGTATTTTTGTTTTAATAGAAAATTAGCAAAGGTTTAACTCTTAACTACTAGACTCATTTAACCAAAGAAGAATGTATGCATGCTATTTTCTTAATTTTCCAGCAGAAAGTGATCCATTCTCGCTATTATCCTTAATTACATTAATGTACGTATTTAAAAATTGCATTTTAAATAAACTCTGCGACTGGCTCAGTCATGAGATGAATTTGAAGATCGATGGTCGCCATGTCCGAATCTCTTTGCCAGAATCTCTGCGAATTTTGGGATGCAATCGCAAAACACAGCTTCGACTCTAATACGTGATTATATAGACCTTGGGAAGTATTTTTATTGATAATCCCTTTGTTATTCTCAATGCACTATAACCAAGCAACCATTAGGGTTGGGACTTTTCCCCTCAAAATTGAAGCTGAACCGTTTTTAAATAAACCGAAACTGTAACCGAAGTATATAGTATTCGCTTTCGGTTTACATTTTTGAAACGAATCGGAGAACCGGAAAAAAATCTGGTCTTTAAATTAGTTTGTTGACGGAAACTAGTTTATACTACAAACTCATTTAAAAACGAGCAACACCCCAAATTTCCTTTTTAATAGCTTTTGCGGTCCGACTAAACCTAATTAGTTAAACAAGTATAGTCAAAAATGCTAAATTCTTGTTTTTATTTCAGTTATCAATTCAATTATATGAACAATTCTTTTTGATAAGCAATCGATTATACTATAAACATTACCATCTATAACAACAAAAGCAGAACGTACGTAGTTGCATCTTTTAATAATTTTCCAATGCTATTTGTTATTAAATATAAACCAGTAATTTTTGTCGAGACTAAACGTTTTTAGCCTAAAAATAAGGGAGTGGTAAGTATCGAGAAGGATTATCACCTTTGGGTCTCTCTCCAAATCTATTCTTGTGCAGAGCGCCACATATGGTCCCCATGTATTCAATTCTTGATGTCAAATACGAGTAGTTTCCACTCATTCACATTTTAATCCTTATTTTGTTAAATACTGTTAGAACATATTATGTCACAGATAAGTGACTTGTTTGTTTATCATCATTGCTTTCTTTATAATACAAGAATCCCTACTTTATATATATATTGTAAATGCATTGAACCAACATCCCTTTGTATTATTTACGGTAAAAAAAAACAAATGTTGGCTGCGGCCGTACGTGTGTATTCGTTTACGTTTATATACGTTTATTCTGTTTATATATTTGTCTTAACCGTAATTATCATCGCTGCGTATTGAGTGTGATCTCTTCAGTGAAACACGAGTGAATTACGAGGTAAACACGAGTGAGTCGTTGTTGGGCTGAACAAACATGCGGTTAACATGAGCTTTAACCCTAGTTTGTGTCATCACTTGGTTGGTTTCGAAAACGAAAAATTGACCATGTGACACACACACATATATATGCATATAACAACATTAATAATAAAGACGAAAAATCTAACCAATTCTCCCGTGTGTATTGGTTAAACATTTATGGTATTTGTTACAATATGTTATTTTTAGTAATTTATTAATAAGATTCTCATAATATGAGTAAATCAAAGACATATATTTGGTAAACACAAAATGGTATGATATAAATCCGACAATATTATACTAAATACAGCTTAAATTTGAAAAGTTATTTAATTTTTAAACGATGTCACCGAAGCACTCGTTAGTCAAACCTAAAATAATAAATACATCAATCAAACAATTTTATATACTCCTACACTACAAATGATTCACTTGATACGATTTAATAATTCAAAATAACTTTCATATGATTCATTTTATACGATATAGTAATTCAGAATAAGTGTTCATGGCGCAGAAGTTAGGTAGAGACTATCATTTAGGTGGGTACGACGCGCATTGAATTATATGCTAATCCAACCCGTAAAATAAATTGCGGGACGGATTGAGACGGGTTGAAAAATCTTAAATCTCAACTCAACTCAACTTAACCTAACAATTAAAACCCCAAACCCGTAAAAAAAAAATACGGATTGGGGCGGATTGGGTTCGGATTGATTATTGAATTTTTGTTTTGGTCCTTTATTTTTCATAGTTTGCATAAACAATCTAAATTTTAAATAAATTGTTACTTTCAAAGAGAAATATAAATTAAAAGCAATCAAAATACATTCAGAACATTTGCGAAAGAGTAAGAAAACTAAATTATAACGAGAATGGGAGGCGTATATCTTAAAAATACACACAATGTATATATAATCATTTATATTTATATAAATATACTGCGGATTAACCCGCGGTTTGGAAACTTCAACCCTAACTCAACCCGCAAAATATATAACGGGTTGTGGCAGGATAGATTGAATTTTTTTGATACTCAACCCGTCCCAATCCACACAGGTTGGGTTACGAATAATTGAGTTTGCGGATTTTTTTCTCATTTCTACCATCAGCGGCCACAAGACATCCATCGGCCTTAAAATTAGATTTTTTTTTTTAGTTTTTCACATAAATTCTTACTATATTTTGTTAAATTTTGTTGCTCATGGACTCTAAATTGGTCATAATCTATTAGCTGTTTAATACAAGCTTTATAAAACAGGAGTATTAAAGGACCACATAAAATTTGAGTCTGTAACTAAAAGGTGGATATGTGTAGTTATTACAATAATTTAGAATAAAAATATTCACATTTTCCCTGTATAAATAACCCCCTCGACTCTCTCCGCTTTTATCTCCTCAGTTTCTCTTTTTTCAAATATTTGCCGCTACCCAATTACACAATTTTATACTCTTAAATATATATATATATTCAAACGCATAAAACAGAGTGATATATATATATATATATATATATATAGGGAGAGAAAGTATTCCATTTTTATTTTTCCCAGTTAGCATCGACAATGTCGGTTGGAAAAGATGAGGATCCTCGAATCCAAGCAATAAAATCCAAAATCCGAGTTGTTCCTAATTTCCCAAAACCAGGTTTTTATTTTTATTTTTATTTTTATTTTTACTTGACGAGTTAATGATGAAAAAAAAAAGAGAGGGGATTCTATATACTCTAGAAAAGTATAAAAAGAAGTAATAAAGCATATTTTTATTATCTGTACTTCTAATTTGTATAATAGGTTTCCCTGTATATTCATGAAAATAATCATTCCCCATAATATATGTCTAAACTCTAATATAGCAACATTGTGAAAAAAAGGGTTATCAAAGGGGGGAGTAACAATTTAATTAGCTGAAGGTTCAAATTCTTACTTTCTAATTAAAAAAATTATTAATCAATATGTACAGGTGCTGTCAGGAGCCGAAATTTTTTAGTTTTTTTCCCGGAGGGGGCAACACTGATTTTTGAAGATTTTGATCAAAATACATAGGGAAAAATAATAATTTTTCATCAACTTTTATCAAAATGGCACGACCACAGACTGTCTTCACCTTTTACTCCCATGAATAACCTGAATATGTTTAGTGTTATGGCTAAAATATGAGTAATTATGATTTTTCATGTGAAATAAACAATACTTATCATCAAACAAAAAAAGGAAGAGAAGAAAATAGGATATTGTAATTTTGGTTTTTGCTACATAAGTCTGTAATTTCTAATTTTTGTCTTTGCTACACACGTCTATAATTTTTATGTTTTTTTTGTGTGTGTGTATTAACAAGTCAATAAATAACAGGGATAATGTTTCAAGACATAACCACATTGTTGCTGGACCCTAAGGCCTTTAAAGACACCATTGATTTGTTCGTTGACCGCTACAAAGAAAAAAACATTTCTGTGGTTGCAGGTTTATTATTTCCACATGCATTTTCTTTTTCTTCTGTTCTTATCTGTGCATGTTTGCTTATAATTTTAAGCTTATTTAATTTTATACTCCCTCGTTATCATTTAATTGTTCACTACGAAACTACCTGCAATTTGACCGGTTTATAACTTGTATCAAAATTGTCAAAATGAATTTTTTTTAAATCTAATCATAAAATTTAACATTTGAACTATATGATCAACTTTTGCAAATTTTCATTCCGACAATTTTGATACAAGTTCTTGGCCGATCAAAATTGCACGTAGTTTCGTAATTAGATAATTAAATAGGAACTTATGAAGTATCTTACTATTTGAACTTTCTTTAACATGTTAATATAAAAGTTGAAGCCTTTTAGTTTCTAGCATAAATAGAGCTACAATTAATCACTATTAATTCCCATGATGTATGGATACGATTTTTACTAGGCTCAAATAAGCTCGCTTATCTGCAGAAACCTTACAGAAAAGGAGCCAAACAAGCCCTTATCAGGATTAATTTTGAGTATGTCATCTACATCTAGCTAATCTAAAAAAGTTGGTCGAATTTGAAGAGTGTACAATAGTCATTGCTCTTAATTTGGAATCCAATATGTTTGTGTTGTATTAATGAGTGCCGGTTTGGTGATACAAGAAGGATTATGGTGACGTAAAGGGAGACGACATCTCACCTATTCTTAAAATCCTTCGTAAATTTTAGTGTAAAATTTAATATTATAGCAAAATGGCACTCCTGTAAAGTTGTATCCTTGTAAATATGAATTTTAACCCCTCCACTGCTAATAGTCTTGTAATTCTATTTATGTCTTTGATGTTAGTACTATGGAAATTTAAGGCCTCTTAGGCGTTTAAGTATTTTATAAAAAAAAATAGTTTCTGTGTCGGAAAAAACGATAAGTAAACAGTAGAACTTGAAAGGCTTACAGCTCATATAGCAGTAGAAAATTTAAAATTTTATCGACCTTGTTAAAAAAATTACTGGAAACAGAAATGTCCCTATTACGTTTGTAGCATAGAAAGTAAGAATACATCCGAAAATGTAGTCGAGAAGGTTTTTTTTTCTTCCAAACTTATGCTCCATTCTTTAGAAGAACAAAATTCAAGTGCTGTACTGACGAGGATTTATCTTTTGTTTTACTTTACTTAATTACACCTTGTTTTGCAGCTTATGTTAGCGGCCTTCTTTTATTACTGTTAAAGCAAGCGACTTGTTTCACAAGAAAGTTGTTGCCAAATGGTACCTTAGTAGAGCAGGTTACAATTTGTGTTATAAACTTAAAGGAGACAAATTAATAGTCTTAAAACATATGTTATGCAAAATATCCACGAACGAGTATCATACTCACAGCGATATTTTATGTGCTCTACTATGTACTGTAGATTCTAGGCGAAAAACTTATAAATAATCTCCATTTCTTTAGCGTATTTTAAAGAATCCTCATCGGATTTTTGTTTGTTTGCAGTAAGCTTAGGTGCTACTCACACCTATCTAGAACTAATCAGCCAAATATGTTTACTACTAAGTATTAATCTAATAATCTTTCTTGAGCTTAATGAGATGTACATATTTTGGAGTTATTAATACTGATAACATGTACGCCGTCTGCTAACACAAAGTGATCTTGACTTATGAGCTTTTAGAAAACTATAATTGTTTAATATAACAGATATTTTTCACTTCATAAGTTTGCAAAAAACTAAGATAAATCCTATTAATATGGTATCAGATGGGTCCACTACCTTCATTTGCGACACAAAATCGTATTTTCGCTTGCATACTGAGACAAGCTTAATAGGAACACCCTTAATCTTTGGTCATAACTAATGTGTTTATATAATACTCAACAATTTTTGGGGGCTGTAAAGCCTGTAATTGAACTTCAGAAATGCAGACTTTTATGTAAAAGTTGCAACTTTTTTGTTGCCTGTATGTATAAGTTCTGGTACCTTGGTACATTTTAATGCAATTGCCTAAGTTTCCAAGAGACCTTTTGGTGATACTTTATGAATGACATCTTTGAAAGTTTTAGTGGTATTTTCACTGATCTGGAGTAGGACTTTATACATGTTTTTAGTGGTGCATATGTTTTCAATTACTTTTTGTTCGATTTTTGACGGTTCGGAGCGCTACTGTTGTGTGTTCGTTCGATCGATTTTTTGTTGAACGGTGAGAAATCGTCCACTTTTAGGACGGCAGGACCCACCAAAATAAGATTTCTTTTAGCTTAATTCTACTGTTTCTTACCTACTTGTCATATTCTCGATAGTTGCCGTCGATGAACTGTTTAGAAGTTGGAAGCTTAAGTTTATTGAAGTTACTGAAGCATTTTGTCTATAAAATTGGTAATTAAGATAATTAATTTAATCCGCTTCTCCAAAACATATTAAGCTTAAGTGAGATGGTAGTAGCACATCATTTTTTCTTTTGTAGTAGCACATCACATAACATAGTATTAAAGCAGGCATAGATCATGTGTTCTACTCTATTGTTACATAGGTTCTCATTTTGATTGCGCTAGTTAATATTAGGTGAGATGGTATCATATTACCTTACAAATCCATGTTTGTTTATGCTTTGAAGCTCCTGTATGTTGTATCCATTGAATTATTTCCTAGAGGCCAAATTGTCCTGTACTTTTCCATTTCATATCAAAAGTGTTCTCATAATGAGAAGTTTGATTATGCATAGGAATATATATGGCATCAATGTAAAAAGTGGGCATATATGTCAACATATCATGATTGAATTTTGTGTTGACAATATGAGCAAAGACTTTTGATCATTTGAGTGCCTCGTAGTACCCTCATCACTAGAAAATAATCATTGCAGAGTCATTAATTTTTTTCTATGTTTTGTTCCTAAGGGCATCCTATGTTACCTCAAAACATATTTTACTTTAAAATTTGAGGATTATGGTATAAAAAGTTGTATGCATCAGTAACCCTATAAATTCCTTAAATTTAAGGGAATACAAAATTCACGGAATTTATATGATTTACTAGATTAATATAATAGTAAGAAAATATCATGGGGTCCACATTTTTGTTGTTGTAATATTGTTATGATTATTAAATGACAATAAATAAATAAAAAGAAATAATGCAGTGTTATTATAAGGAAATTAATATGGAAGCTGAAATTTTGTGTAAATGTAAACGGTTTCTTAAAAATATAAAATGTGTTAAATTTGAGTAAATCATTAAGAGTCCGATGCGGTTGCTCTTGGGCCCTCAGCTCCCATAACCATAGTTTTGATTACATTATTTAGGTTGTTTGAATAGATAATATTTTTTCTCTTAACAATGGTGGTCTCTGGTGAATAAATGATGTTTTTTTTTTTTTAAATGATGGTTGTTTCGAGCAAAAAGAATAAACGATTGGGTGTTCATCATATCTTGTCTATACTCTTGGCTATGTAACTATCTCTCTTATTTTATATGCAAGTCTTTTTATAATTTAGCAAAAATTTCGTAATAGTAAATCTGTTTTGTCAGTATATACTTCTTTAAAAACCAAAAATTCATCTGCTGACCAAATTTATAAACTTTACTTAACGACACCTTGTTTTGTAGCTTATGTGAGCATCCTTCTCTGTTATAGTTAATATTAACTATCTATTTCACCAAAAAAGTTAATGCCAAATGGTACCTTAGCAGAGTTGGTAAACTTTTCTATGAATATAGATGGAGACAAAAAAAATTGCATAGTCCGAAGTGGAATAAACCAGATACTATGTATTGTAGATTCTGGGTGAAGAACTTATTAAAATCTCTGTTCCTAAATAATATTTGAAAATATATGACCGGTGTCTTATGTTTTCATTAGGTCTTGGTGCTACTCACCTCTCTACTGAATTACTACTCTATGTTACTGTTAATCTTTTCGACATTAATTTACTGTAGATATTACGCTATATTATCCCTAATTTATTATTATGAGCACATATAAACAATCTGGTAACAGAGATTGGTGTTCACTTATGAGCTTTTGAAACAACGAAATTTCTGGGATAGTTTGGATAGTTTTTCACTTCTTAGATGTGGAATCCTTACAGAAAAATCATGTAAGACAAGTTTGGATGGGCCTGCTACCTTCATTTGTGATATAACATGGTATATTCACTTACAAGATACAAATAAGACTATGCTCTTGACAAGAGCTTAATATGAATGACTAAACAACATACTAATGATAACATTTATAGGGCGGTAAGTGGAATTTCCGAAAGTTGGTTGGGCGTACGTCTGTTTGCAGGCTTTTATGAAAAAATTGTTACTTTTTGCTACATATAAATAGGTACTGGTAGTGGTATTGGTACATACTATTGCAATTGCATAAGTTCCCAAGATACATCTTGGTGATGCTTCTTGAGTGACAATATGACAACTTTAGTGGTGCTTCTACTGCTTTGGACTATGACTTTACACATGTTTTTGGTGGTGTTTGTGTATTTGATTACTTTTTGTGAAGATTTTGGACGGTTCAGAATAGATACTATGCTGTTGGTGTGTTCTTCGATAAACTTTCGGTGAACAGTGATAAATTGCCCACTTTTAGGACCCACCAAAATGAGCTAACTTATTTTGCCTTAATTTTAGTGTTCGTTATTACCTTGCCATATTCCGATTAGTTGTCTTTCAATAAATTGGTAAAAAGTTAAAAAGTTGAAGTATAGTTGCCTGATTTCGGTAGCTTTTTTGTCATCGAATGGTTGGATGTTGAATATGATAAATAATAGCATTTGCATCTCCTTTACTTCAGTTTTTAGGTGAGTTGGAAGCACGTCACATAACATAGTAGTATCAAAGCGGATGTAGATCATGAGTTAAAGTCTCACTGTTACCCAGAATATAATATAATTGCAATCTTAAATTTAGGTGAGATTGTAGAATATCACCTAAGTTCCCAACATGACTGTTTTTGTTTATTCTTTGAAGCTCTTAGTTTTTTTATCCATTGTTAATTCTGTCATGTCCATTGGGTTCTTTTCTACATGCCAAATTACATTCTTTTTATATTATACAAAAAGTGTTCTCGTAATGGAAAGTTTGATTATGCATAGGAATATCAATGACAAACAAGATAGGTTTAAAAAATCAGGCACATATGTTAAAATATCATGATTGAATTTTGTGTGGACAATGTGAGCAAAAGCTTATTATCCCTTTGAGTGCTTTGTATTACTCTCATCACTAGTAAATAATCATTAAAGAGTTGTTAATTTTTCTTGATCTGTTCATTGCTAGGGTCCTCAGTTCCCATAAAGATAAATTTGATCACATTATTGTAGATTGTTTTAATAATGTAATGTTTTAGCTCTTATCAAGCAAAAAGAATACATGATGGGTGCCCATTATATCTTGTCTTTACTCTCGGTAATGTAGATTATCTATCCTTTTATTTTATTTGTAAGGCTTCTTAATCAATTTTCACACTTGAGGCTTTTTTGGTTGCAGCTTTCAAGCTGAAATCTTGTGCTTTTCTGCAGAAGTGATGGACTATGTTTAGTTGGTCTGCCAGCTTAAAAATTGAGCTTTTCTGAAAATGATCGCATGAAAAATCTAGATTCTCTGAGCTATACGAATTTAGCCTTTTCTGATAGGAATGAAATTAACTTTTAACACTTCTGCAACTTAACTGCTTTAAACCAAACCTGCAAGCGGATAATCCTGAGTATTGAGATTGGATCAATGTGCTGTGTATTATAACTTTAATATTACCTAAAAAATACAGTTTCAGGGTTTGTTTGATGTGGCGATATTTTGTGCATATGCTCTACGTTGCCCTGTCTTGGCAAGTGCCAAGACATAGTTTTTGAGGAAATGATATGTTGGGTTTTACGCATTGGATTAATAACGAACACGAACTTGAATTTATAAATTCCAAAACAAACCTCGGTATTGCTATTAGAGATATACTTACAGTACTGAATAAGCAAAGCATGCATGGTCTAGTCTTGTGAGACCACCAAATTTTATGTCAACACACTTATACTTTAGAAGAATTGATGATAGGTTACAAAAGTACGAGGTGTTAGCAATGCTTATTCCTAAGTATGAGGTGGAGACATAATTTTTTTAATATACGTCCGTGTTTATGGACATTATCAAAGCCTTAGTAGAGAGGTGAATCAGTATAGAAATGGTGAGGCTTTTTGTGACGGTTTACTTTTATACGAATTTGTGATTTCGATTAAGTTTGTCCAATGTTCTCAGTGTCAGTCAATGTTTTAAAATTCGTGCTATGTTGCGCGAAACAGTGTCTTTGGGGGAAAAACCGCATCAAAAAACCGTTATTTGGATGGAAAAGCGCTAAATTCGCGCTATTGGTAATAAAAGCGCAAAAAATGTGAAATTATTGGACTGTTAGCGTAAATAGCGAGTTTTTAAAAAATAAAAGATTGTACTGGTAGTGTTATTATTATACTGGTCCCTATAGTAAATAACATGTTACAATTCGCCCATATAGTTAATAACATGTCACATATTCGCCCCTATAGTAAATAACATGTCACAAATTCTCCTCTATAGTAATTAATATATCAAAAAAACACATTTATCCCCAAATACTTAAAAAAACATCGGATTCTTTTGACCAAATATGTCTCTCTTTCTTACACAAAAAACCACCACTAATTCAAAGTTTTTTCCGATCCCCCATGTATGCAAGATTGATACGGTTCACATGATTAATTATATACGAAATTGGGGTAGCAAACAAAACTATGTTATATTGGATAATTTCGAACGCTAAATATCACTCGTCTTACTATTAGTTTCCACTCTAGTACTTATATTTGATAATATATTTGCGAGATTATAATTTTGTTGTTTTGGATTATGTATTTGCTTAATTAAACGTCTGTTGTTTTTAACTTTTAATTTTGTTAACATAATTAGTGCAAATTGTATGAATATAGTGCTATATTGTTATATATTTAGGCAAAAAAAAGTACACCGCAAAGCGCTACGTAGCTACGCCATTTGTGTTTTTAGCGTTTCTCTCGAAAAAACGTTATGCTAGTGATAACGCTATTTAAAACATTGGTGTCAGTACATCATCTTTCTTCAAGCTCCAAGTGCTTTTAGCTGATTCAAACCAGGACTTTATGTACTTGCAACTTTATTACTTGAATCCTGTTATTCAGAAGTCTTTGGCAAGACGTGGTATGTATTTTACAAGTTTAATGTGAAGGAAAATGTGTTCATTTGACCTTGATTCTTGTATGCTAGGTATTGAGGCGAGGGGTTTTATTTTTGGCCCTCCGATTGCATTGGCTATTGGAGCAAAATTTGTACCCTTGAGAAAACCAAAGAAGTTGCCTGGTATTTATCCTCCCCTGTTACGACTCATAGTTGGAGTATGTTGTTTGTGTCATTTCGGTTTCATACGCTACTTAATTCTGAGATATATTACAAGAGGCTATTACATTTAGTTAATATCGCCCTCGCCTTTGTATATGTATAAATGGTGCAATGACCTTTCAGAATCTATTAAATTATTTAGTGTAGCATGAGTAAATTTAGTTTGGCGAAGTTAATTGAATATTTGTGATCAAGCTAAGCTGCAAAATAGTATTACCATGTGTTATTGATCATTACTTGGAAGTTAAAAGCTTATAGAAATTATATTTTCCTTATAATACTTGGAACTTTACTAGCCTCGTCTAATATTAGTTTTGAAAGTTGGTTATTGCGTTGTTTTTTGGCAGGGGAGGTTATATCAGAGAGTTATACATTGGAATATGGAACAGATAGTCTAGAGATGCACGTAGGAGCTGTTGAGAGGGGCGAACGAGCTTTAGTCGTTGATGATTTAATAGCTACCGGTGGAACCCTCTGTGCGGCAATGAACATTTTGGGTATTTAATAAATCTAACACCATCTTTCTTAGTTATATCAATGAAGATAATGAAAGTTCTCTTTGACCAATATGATAATTTTTTGATATCTATGGTGTATTGCATCCATCTATCACTATAACACATGATTTAAGATCGATTTTTAAAGTGTTTACCAGAAATTCTAGCCATTTAGCTTACAAGATTCACTACATACTTTGGATTTTGTTTTTTAACAAAATATTATAACTGCAGAACGTGCTGGTGCGGAAGTGGTTGAATGTGCATGCCTGATTGAATTGCCCGATTTAAAGGTTTGTAAATATTATTTTCCTTTGTTCAGTTTCCTGAAAATCTACCGTATTGATAATATACTGTATTCCTTTGTTAAATTTCTCACTTTTGATAATATACCATATTGATTGTTTTCACTTATTATTTTTTCTAACCATGTTATTAAAATATATCAAAATAAAGCTCAAAGTAAGAATAATGTAACTTTTTGTTGGATATTTCAGGGCCGAGATCGACTGAAGGGTAAGCCATTGTATGTGCTTGTGGAGTCTCACTAGTTGGCTGTTGCAGAAATAGAAGCCATAAATTGAAGATTTTTAAGCTGGCTTAAGCCTCTGTATTATTAGTATTATTGAAAACTCAATTTTGCACTCCCCTTTCTACCAATAGTGTCTCTTATTGAATATCAATGGCCCATTGAGTCCAATTTATACTTTAGAGAGACTCGAATTTTTGCAAAGGGTTTTAGCCATGCGCTTGTAGTAGTTACAATTCGCTTGTTACTCTCAAATATTGGCTCAGCTGTGCTTTTTATTTACTTTTGAAACTGTAAGGAAATGCATTATTGTTTGTTCTCTACTGTAGTTTTTAAGCAGAGATTAGCTATAACCTATAACGATGTCCATTGCAACAGAAAATAATACTTGTGAGAAAATGACTTATGAGCCTTCCGACTGCGAAACAATTCTGATCCATGTAGTCTCAGTTATAGCAGTATTACGGTTTAAATCTTTAAGAAAGAAACAAATACTCGATAAGAGGACCACACCTATGTTATTTTCTAGAGACAACGATTCATATAAAACTATGTACTGATGAAACTCGAGAATCAAAAAAAAAAAAAAACAGATGAAAACAATCTTTGATTTAATAAAAAGGAAGAAACCAAGAGACAATGTTAGAGAGGATAGTGCTTTTTTATTACTTCTCAAATTATCAAAAACATAATACACGAGTTCTCAGTAGATCAAATGTAAAAGAGAGAAACAAATCTATCGCTGTTAAAACTGCAAAATGGTCCAAAAGAGTAAACAAATAATTAACAAAATAACAAAACAATTAATAAACTAACAAATAACCACATCCTCAACATATAAGGTCTATTCAGAGGTGGCCGGTGCTCATCATTCCCCTCGTGTCAAGCCGAACCTTGACATCAATGTTCTTGTTGCTTTTGCTAATCTCCGCTTGCTCTTTCCTTGAGAGTGCATCAACGTTCTTGTTGCTTTTGCTAATCTCCGCTTGCTCTTTCCTTGAGAGTGCATCAACGATCAAATTGTCGCGACCAAGTTTATACGCTACGACATAATCAAACCCTACCAATATCATAATCCACATTAATCTGTTCCGGAGTCGTGCTTAAGAAGATTGCGAGGACTCTGCTGATCAATAGGATTAACAAAATGCCTTCCCAATAAATATGGTCTCCAAATCATCACCGCTTTCATCATCTTTAACATCAAAAGCAATAACCGGTTTCACTCCCCGAGTAAAGCGCCTAACAATGCGTTACTGCTCAAAAAATTTCAAGTAATCTGTGTTTGTTTAACAACTTTCAACGCCTCATCATAATTTTTGGAATTTAATGGGCCCTATAACTTCATGCACCACCACGATAACGACCCTAAACCAGTATGCATATAATTGTGTTCCCCATTGAGGTGAAAAGATGCAATTCTAACACGGTCACAAATCTGCACTTTCTTAGTAACAATATCGATGTACACGATTCAACCTCGAACTAAGATCATCACCCAAATTATGATCATCACTCAAGAGAATTCCCCTTTTAGCTTATTTTGAAGTATTTCTGCTAGTCCAAACCGACCTTCAATCTCCCTTCACCGCTCCATGTACGTTTAAGTTCTTATATTGATATAAGGGGATTGGTACCCATGCTTGTGATCATTTTTTTATCATATAAGTGAGCGTGAAGAGCTAGATTAGTTAAATACTTATTTAACTATTCATCTATCCTTTGATATGTTTCTCATCATCCAAGTAACTTTTTATCTTAATCTTAAAAACTACTTGTATCAATATTGGTTTGAACTTTGAACTTTGAACTTTGGTTTGAACTTATGGGTACTATTTCTAGTACAATCATATACAATTATAGATGGAGAGAGAATGTTTGTATTATAATACGTGAATGGAAATAAGAGCATTGATCTATTTTGTAAGTTAGGTGTGTGGCACAGAATCTGATAACATGAAATACGCCCCCCCCCCCCCCCCCAAGCAAGTACTGTATATAGTACAGTATTAGTAATTTCGTTTTCCTGTCCTATACTTTGTCATTAACCAAAGATTATTAAGGTACATATAAATACATGACTACAGTTACTACATATTTCATTCCTTTCTATTTAATTGTACATTACGAAACTACTTGTAATTTTGATTGGCTAACAACTTGTATCAAAATTGTCGGAATAAATTTTTTCAAAAGTTGATCATATAGTTCAAATGTTAAATTTTATTATTAGATTTTAAAAAAATTCATTTTTACAATTTTGATACAAGTTATAAACCAATCAAAATTACACGTAATAAACAATTAAATAGAAACGAAAGATAACTGTTTAATCGAATATAAATAAGTAATAAGTAGACATTAAAGTTTGAAATTGAATTGTATGGTATAAACTTGTGCCTTACCTTATAGCTGTCCATTCTCATGTAGATCCAGGCGCGGGGATTCTGGTTTTTTTTTTTTTGGGCACGGTTTATTACATAGATACTTTTTATGTAGTTAAAAATTTATATTGATTTTAAAAAATATGATATATAATTAATGTTGTTACAAAATCAAAGTAAAATTACAATTGATTTCGACAAACTACCTAGTCCGAATCCATTATATATTACATCGTCTGGTAAGCTGTTTGAAATGTTAAAAAAACATATTAATCAACTAAATATAATTTTATCAAACTCGACTCTTTACATTAACTGTTTTAATATTTTTCAATTTCCAACAAATATGTATACAAGCATAGAGAAAGCATAAAATTAAAATTTAATAAATTGACATTACTTCAAAAAAAATTGGTTGTTAGAAAAATGATTTTTTGTATAAAAAAATTACGCCAAAATTTAAATACACTTTAATCTCATTCTTCAATTTAACTCCTAAATAAATCAATCCAAAAAATGTTGGTAAGTTTAGGATGATACCTATGTAAATATTCATCTAAAATATAAGAACGAAATTGGGAGTTATTACGAGCCGGTCCTAAAATTAAATAAAACAAAACAAATATATACTTTGTAAATTGTACTATTTTTAATACTCCACTACACCGGGTTCAGCCAAGATTTTATAAATATAACAATACGAGTGTATATAAATATGTATTACAAACTTGAAACAAATGCCTATAAATATAATAAAACACCCCTATGGGTATTCTAGTAATTTCATGATTTGAAAATTTTGGTGGACATGTGCCACCCCATACCAGATGCTAGATCCGTCCACGTGTAGATCGTTTTTTTACGTGTAAAACATACACATGCCACTTACGCTCTTATTTTGTTATCTACACGTTTGGAAGTTTTTTAATCTAAAAAATGTATTTGCATAATGTCTATAACAGGCTAAAATAAGCTACAACTCCTTATATTTAAGAATTTTTAATTATTTTACTATGTGCTTTACCAATATATTCTTCGGATTATATCACTTCAGGACGTATAATAAATAAATAACGTCAACATAAAGTTCAATGTCTCCCATTAATTAATTATGGTTATGGGCTTATGGCACCGATCATATGTACATTTGGCTATCCACAATGTGAAAGTGATATTTTAATTGTGAATAAATGTACACACACCCAGTACCAGTTTGAATACTATGAGCGCCTCAACCGTTTTTATAATTTGGCGTCTTAAATTTACTACAAATATATATATATATATATATATATATATATATAACTAGTATTGTGTAACAAATTAGAGTTTGGTTCATATGGTAAATTGTCTTCTTTGTAGGCTGGAGGTAGAGGTTCGAATCTCCTTAGTCTTGTCGGGCTTGCGTCTCAGATGGGCCGGCTGGTTTGTCTATCCAGTGAACCGGCACTGTACACACCTCTTATACTCCGTGAGATTAATGAAGACATTAATATGCTTAAATTTTAATTTCTGAAAAAAAAAAATTTGGGTTGCAACTTGTTGGGCTTGCGCCTCAGATGGGCCATCTGGTTTGTCTATCCAGTGAGTCGGCACTGCACACAACTCTTATACTCAGTAAGATTAGTGAAAACAAAATGTTATAAGACAAAATTGTAATAAACCGTAATTTTGTTTGTTATCACAAGAATTGTATGGAGGATTGTAAGAGCTCTATATGGAAAGAATTATTCATGTTATGCTATTATGACTATGTTTGGTAACAGATTTTTTTGGTCCAAAATCAGATTTTAAAAATTTGGATTTTAAAAAAATTTCAGCCTAAAATCAGATTTTCAGAAGCTGAATAATCTGACTTACCAAACACACACAAATTTTTAAAATTTAAAATACAAAAATCCACTAAAAATTGCCCAACGGACCCTATATCATTATGGAATTTTTTGCTTATCCGAAACGTAAATTACGAGGTACTCCATATACTGGCCTATTGGTTTAAGCAAGTACTATTAGTTATTAACTAGTATAAATAATATAGATATTAGTTGCTTTTAAAAGCAAATGCAACCAAGAGAGTTTCCTTTCTTTGTAGTATACTCTTCAAAAACAAAAAGTTACCAAAGGGGTATTTTTCTATTTATCCTTTTTTCAGTTAAGCAATTTATAGGAAGTTAATACGTCCACGTGAGTGACATGGAGAGGTCAATCTCAACTGAGTTTTGGGGCCATTTTAGATAAGGCAAATGCTAACATCCTTGTTAATCCGTTAATAATTACCTAAAATATGATGATTATATTTATAAGTAGGAGTATTAAATAATATCAAAATGTGGTAAATAAATTGTGTTTAGTAATTATTAAGCATATGCCATGTATTAGCATCCTAAATGATCATATAATATTGTTTTAGGAAATAAAATGTGTATTAACATGTGCCTCGGGGCACACTGATCGGTCTGTTACGGGCAAGTTCCTTCGGTTTGTTGTATTTGTTAATTACGGGCATGCATGACCGCATGAGTCTCTTTTTTATATATTTGATTCATCGTTTTACCCTCCAAAAAAACCACGCACACCTTAATTTTCTAACTCCCACTTGGTTTTGCTATCTGTATACATAGTAAAGCGAGAACAAAGCAAACCCGTTAGTGTGGAAATGTCTTCCCACGAAGTGCATTACTTATGAGTCATGACCATGGGAAGTATTATTATTCCATCATTATACTATAAGCGCAGAGCAAGATACAATAATGGTAATTTTCAAATTAAGAGAGTAGCAAAATAAGAAACCATTACAAAGATGAAGAGGTTTAAAAGCTCACCAATGTATCATTAAGGTCTTACTAGGCTAGTACAAAGGAAGCAAGGGAAAACAAAAGACAACGATGACTTTGCTCTCTCTCAAAATGTCTCCAATGCTAGTACTATCAGAACACCTAAAAAAGGGCCATCAATTAATATTCAAAATGAAAGCACGTGAGGGGAGACACATCCAAGACAGTGAAAAAAGACTCTTGGTATAACTTTAACCCAATGTATAATTTTATGAAAGCTACCATTATTATGAGGATTAATAAACCATTTCTAAGTCATTAAACCAAACATCTGCGTATAAATCACCCTAAACAACGAATTGTTTTTTCATCTTTACTACTCCAATAACAAAACAATTAAGTAGTTTCACATTTTTCAGTTTTAAATAATAGCCCTTAAACTTATTGTTCCTTATAGTGATATTGACAGCAATATTGATTGACGTCTTCTTCTTCATATGTGTTGTCACCATCTTTATTTTCAGTTTTAACTGGTAGCTAATCCTCATTTGTCTTTAATTGAACACTTGGTAACACTGTAACCATTTATACAGTGAAGTATAACCATACAGCTCGTTCTTGTGTCTACGTATCGCGATTCGCAACTTTTAAGCACTAAGCATCAACATTAGCTTTTAAGTAATTAAAATTTAGAATAACCATCCAAACTAAATTCTAGTTTTATGCAAAATCAAATTTTAAGCAAAGTATATAAGTGAAATATTGTCATCGAAAATCATATATGTATAAAATTAAGTCAGAATATTACAACAAAAATTTCCTTAATTTAGACAATTAATACAAAAATTTTATTTGCCCGTACTTGTTCCTTTATGTGCAATCAAATTTCGACTTTTATCCTCATATTAGTCGAAGATTATAGAAAAATAAATACAATACCATTTCATGTTACTCATAAGTTCAAAATTCTTAAATATCATATATCCATTTATGATAAAAGCATGGTATTTGGTCGGTTAAATCGTGATTTTCAACAATAATTAGTTAGATGGTCGACAGTAATAAATTGGACGAAGTGTTATCTTTCATTATTGATTGAGTAAATTACAATATGTTTGTATTACAATAGTTTCAATTTGTCTAATGCTCGGTATAGATCTTCGGTTTTTAACTTGACTTTTTGTATGACGTATACTTTCTAGTGAGATAAACTCTGAAAAGTCTCTGTACTGATATATCTTTTTCTGTTTCGAAGTCAGATGATCACATTGTACTGCTATTTGACTCTATTTATAGGGGTACGTGCACCACATGATGTTGACAAGTGGCGTTTTCATCAAATCGTGGGATTTTCACATAATGCGATTTGTTAATTGGAGTTAGTCCAATGGGTAATTACCTTTCCTATTTTATAAACGAAAACACCATTATATCCTTATACCAATTAGAAACATGCGGGTCGGGTCATCGCTGAATATAAGTTATCGGGTATTATTTTCATGTCGTATCAATATACCATGAGAAAACCTTTTTGTTAGTAACTTATAATTTCTGATACTTCTCGAGATCATTTTTAGAATGAACTAATATGAATTTTCGTTTCATAGTTGGGTCTCCTAAATCAAAATCATCAAATTCACAACTGATTTATCTGTAGACAAACGGGAATGATACAGTTATCAGCTAGGAAACTTCCCAAGCCTGATTCAAGAAGCTGCTAAACTGTCTCCTTTTAAATGCAAACAAATTGGAAAAGGGAGTTGCAGAAGTTCTTTATGAATTCCAGCCGCTAATGATCGGATGTGAACCATTGAATCGTTGTACAATGGCTGAACTATTTAAGTGTTAGAAATCAATGAAAAAATGAAAAAACTCATGTTGATTGTTGGATGAAAATCTAATAGTCTGTAGCCGAACTTTGGCGACCAAAGTTCACACCGAACTTCAGCGACTCCTTACCCATGCATATATTGCCATATTACTTCACTTAATTTAACTTACCAGAAAGAAAGAATTGTCTTTATTTGCTAATATATGCCATGCCAATATACCATTACCACTAAGTAGGAACATATTTGGTTTTTTGATAATTAGATTATATATGCTGCTATACATACTTTATGACAAAAGATTAAATTTTACATAAATAGAAGCGAGTGAACAAAATTATAGCAAAATATTACAACCAAAATCCATTGGATGTTCCTCTTTTTTTATTTTGACTTAAAATCTATTGTATGTGATCATATTCTGTAATTAAATAACTTTTAATAAAGAAGAAAATCTTAATGATATAAGAAAATTCCAAATAGTTAACCACATCTTTAACGTATAACACAGATCAGTGAGTGAGTATAATATTTACAATAAGTTTCAATTATTATAATTTGGATGCAGAAATATATGTAATGAAGAACAGCTAAGATACATATATCTGTACGTTATAATAAGACGATTAAGTACATGTATATTGACATTGTGTAATTATAAAATGAAAAAAGCTAGGTAGATATATAACTTAAATAGCTACTATGAAAATCTCAAGGAACCTAAAATATCTCAACCATAATGGTCAATGCTTTTTATTTTTCATTCAAAAACAATAATGACAAATGATTCTCATTGGAATACAAAAGAAGACAATTTCACACACAGATCTGTTCTCATTTCATTTTAAAATGGGAAAAAATATTATACCATTTAAATTTGCAGAAAATGTAACGCACACATCTATGAAGATAGCAATGCCATTTGATCTTTTACCATTGAGGCATTGACCTGCTTTATAATATTTTCCTAACAAATTCAGATTACCTTATATTATATTCATTTAAAATTAAGAGCAAAACATAAATCTAATAAAGAAACATGTTTGATCATATTGCTACCCCATTCCAACAAAATAAAAATTCAGACAACAATCTAAGCATATATTTATACATATTATCGAAACAAATGAACATACCTTAAATCATGACATATTGGTAAAAAAAAAATGAGTTAAATATTCCTCGAAAAATATACTAGTACACAATTACATTTATCTTCACCCATTTTCTTAAGCCATACACATCCAAAAGAACCTCCTAAAGAAAGGTGAAAACCTTCAAAATGACCCAAAAAATAAAAGGAAAATGGTTGTGATAAATGCAAGAAAGTCTCTTACAGCTCACTTTCAGTAGTAAAAGTAAAACCTAGTTTTTTCAATTTTTTTATACCTTGTAAATAATAAGAAAGCAAGGCAAGACAGCGCGGGTATCAAACACCACCAACTCGCCCTTCTCACCGCCCACCGAGTCGAACCCAACTCGACCCGCTATGACTCGGCAAACAAGCATAGCCCTTCTCCCTCTACCACTACCCGCACTGTCATGTGCCGCACCACTCCCCGAAAAGGTGCAAACTTTCGCCCCTTTACCGCCGGAAAACCCCCACGCGCCGCCGCACTCGTACCCACGCGCCGCCGGACCCAAGCTGTAAAACCTCATGACCTCGTTACCGTCGGCCAAGCACCGCGCGTGGTCCTCACGCGCCCCATCTAAGCCCTCGAAACCTACCGAAGACTTAACCTTTTCTCTGTATTCTTCGAACCGAGTCACCGTTCGAGCCATGTTCTGGACCTTAAACACCATATCTACTCGAACGGGTAAAGATATTGTTTTGTTATTAGTATTAGACCAACTTGTGTGGAAGATTATTTGGATAACATTACGCGAGGGGTGTCCTTCGGGTAGCTTGGTAAGTGTTGGAAGACACTGCTCGGTCCTTCGGGTAGCTGACCGGATTCCGGAGGTGGGTTCGGGTTGGTTTGGCGAATGAGACGGTGGCGAAGGTTGTTTTTTATTATTTGGTTTTGTTTTTGGTCTTTTTTTAGTGGTGTCTAAAACATCAATGAGTGTGTGGAAACGGCAACTGGTAGAAGCCGGTAAATTGTGGCGGTGAACGACGTCGTCTGCTGCTCTCGACTTGCACTGTAACGACTTAACCCAGCCGGTCATTTCTATTTTCTCTCTCTATATATATATATTTATTTATTTATATGTGTGTATTTATGTGTGTTGTTAATGGTGGTGTTGATTGTTCTCTGATACGAGTTTATTATGAGCTGGAAATAAAACTAGTACTTATTTGAATGGGAGAAAAAGAGAGAGACATGTCTGTATTTTACAAAAGTGGTCCACATATATTTTGTTAGCCTTTTAATTGATATAATAGTACTGTTTCCCCTTTGATCTCTTAAGCAACCACTTAATTTCTCCGAAAGTGTAAAATAAAAGAAGAAAATTTATTGTCCTATTAATATTCTCCGTACTATTTAGTATGATGTAATTTTGTATCGAATTTGATCCAACCGAGCCTTTTTCGAACCAAACGAAATAATTTGATACTGAAGAGTTCGGTTATAGCTTGTTTGGTATGGTACAAATGTATCCATTAATGGACATGACGGTATCGTTGTTGTTCATGAGTTGTTAGGTTGGTAGTGGTTAGTTGAAAAATAAAGATATTAATTGCAAAAAAAAAAACATGTAAATCTTTCGTGAGTTTACTATATAATGACTTTCGGTTTTGAGTTCATTGGGTGTTGGTTTTAGATAAAAATCCTACACTACAGTTTTGAAAGTGCTCAAACTCAAAAGTGTGGCAAAGTAAACACTTAAGGTCTATATGTGAATTAGCTGAAAGTGTGAGTCTTAAATAGAATTCACTGAAGATCCGTGTACTATATTTTGTACTAACCCATGCATGATTATAAGTGCGACTGTAGATTTTCTATAACCCCTGTCTGATCACATTAAGAGATTACACACGTGTACACTAGTAATTTACTCCTACTACATTTTCATATTTTAGCTGTTACCAAAAATAAAAATTAATTCCTCTTGAATTTTTGGTGTTATAATTTTTGTTGTTGTCATGACTCGTGAGTGTGTGAACTTAAAACTTACTACTATTTTGGACTAGGCCTGATTGTATTCGGATTGATACAGGTAGCCATTAGGATGATGAAGGTTCTCTCAACATATTTTTTATCACAAGTTTACAACTATATATACAGTATTACCATGACATGACTTATCTTTGCATAACCTAATACAATCTGAACCCGTATCAAGTTTCATATTCAAGTATCAATCAATACAAAATAAAATGTCAGACTAAGGAACGATGACAAGTTATTGGTTACTGTTTTTCTATTAGCCACTGCTTCGTAATGGCTTTGTCAATAACAACAGTTTTATGATAAGTTGTTCCCGTCCATAGCTAAGTTGTCTTTTTCTTGTAAGAATATTTCTTTAGTACGTATATATATAGTATGCTTTACCCTTTTAAAAAAAATTAAACAATTAAATTAGTATTAATTTGGTGAATATCTAGGAGATATGGATTGAACTTACGTTTCACCGTATTTGAGATAATTTTTCTAGATAGTACTTCTCTCTTCCTATTTAATTTTTCATTACGAAATTACGGTCAAGAATAAATTTTATGATTAGATTTTAAAAATATTTATTTCGATATTTTTTATACAAGTTATAAACCGATTAAAATTGCAATTAATTTCGTAATAAACAATTAAATGAGAATGAAAATACTATATTATTTTCTACTCACAAATCATTTTCCATGCTAGCGTCAATACTCACTATTAAGTTGTATAAATTTGACTTTTCTTGACTTAATATAAAGATCAAAATAAAATAAATTCGTCTCTAAAAAGTAGAAGCAATGGTGTATAAGGCTCACGTTGTTTAGACGGAAAATATTTACTCGGTAAAATATTTTTCACGAAATTTATTTTCCTATAAATTGTTTTTTCCCTATTCCTTTATTGAGTTTTTGATACTACTTGGATTTTCAATAAAAATTTCTTGACTTATGGTGCGTTTGGCATCACTTTTGTAGTCAAAAAATTGTTTTTACTATAAGCTTTTAAAAAACAATGAGAAAAAAATTGCCACTTATAGATTTTTTTTTAACCTATAAACGACTTATAATTTAATTTTTTTAATAAGTCATCTTCACTTATTAGTGATTTGGAAATGTACAAATAATTTAATTGGAAAATTTTAACGTTTGGTGATTTTTATGTGTAAAAGCTCAAAAGTTTCCGAATTCATAAGTTTTATGATTTTGAGCTTTTTTCGTGAAAGCTAACTTTTGAAAAGTTAAAAAAAATCTTATATATCAAACATTCACAAGTTTTTTTTATTAAAAAATAAAATAAACTGCTTTTAAAAACAATGACAAAAAATTTGTTTAAATAAGTCACTTATAGCTTCTTTTTTTACCTATAAATAACTTGTAACTTATTTTTGTTAATAAGACATTCTTGATCACTTATTTTAACTTATTGGTGACATGCAAATATACAAAAAAAAAATTAATTAAAAAAATTTAACTTTTTTATGAGTAAAAACTAAAATAAGTACTCGAATTTATAACTTCTCTGATTTTGATTTTTTCCGTGAAAACTAACTTTTAAAAAGTTAAAAAAGCTAATATATCAAACACATATAAATTTTTTTTATTAAAAAACAAAAAAAAACTGAGGTAAAAATGATAAAATATATATATATTCGTGAAAACGTTATGTTTTCGCTCATGAAAGAAAATGTCTTCCGTCCATTTTTGGAGTGATACAATTTTTCTTCCTTTTTCTAAGAGATGGAAAATATTTTATTTAATTTCTTATTTTTTTATCAACCACCCAACCATAAAATCATTTTTCTCGTAAAAATGTTTTATTTTACTATTTTTCTCTTGAAACAAATAAAGTATGAGGGGACAATTATTAGTTGTCATCAAATCTATTTTAAATCTATTTTAAAACCAACATAAGTTGTCCCTTTTTATATATATACTACTCCATCCGTTCCTATTTAATTGTCCATTATAAAATTACGTGTAATTTTGACCGGCTTATAATTTGTATTAAAATTATCGAAATGGATTTTTTTGAAATCTAATCATAAAATTTAACATTTGAACTATATAGTCAACTTTTGAAAATTTTCATTCTGATAATTTTGATACAAGTTCTTGGTCGGTTAAAATTGCACGTGGTTTCGTAGTGGACAATTAAATAGTAACGGGAGAGTAGTAATCGTAAATCACACGTTGCGTGTGTGACATGTAGTGGCATAAATATGATCTCGAACAAATAAAATTAACATTTTCAAAAAGTTTGCAAAAATAATGGAATGAATATCGTAAATTAACAACCGTATAAAAATACATGTATAATGATTTGTTTGAGAGATGAGTTGAAATGTGTGGGAAAAGTGCATATTTATTTACTTATTTATTTATTTAAATTGTATTAAGTTATTTGAGTAATTAGTAAATTAGAATGACAGTATTTTTGAAAAAAATATGTAAAATTTGAGAGATTAAGTTTTTTTTGGGTTTTCTTATATATTAATCCGATTTTCCCCCTCTACAAAATTTGATTTAGATATTGAAAAAATAATTTGGTTCCTGGATTTTAACATTGGAAGACAGGTTTATAATTTTTCTACAAAATAATAGATTTACCCCAGTGCTGTTTAATTTGGAGACTAATTTCCAAACTTTGGAGAACAAGTCAAATCGGTCCAACCTATTGATACGACAAGTCTAATTTCTCCAAATTAACTAGATAAAAGAAACAAAACAAAATAAATGCATAAATACAAAATTTCATGAATGAAAGGTTACAGTAGTAGTTTTGTTACTATGCATGCTTCGAGCTGGCTGTACTATTTAATACAGTATTTGTCGTGTTTCCTTTCGTGTTCTTTTTTGGGAGAGCAGTTGTTAACTTTTGTCCAAAACTAAAATGGTACACACCGCATGTGTAAATACATACTCCATAAATATAAATATATTTATATTTATATTATAACAACGATGTTAACAACCAGATTCTCAACAGAAAAGGTGAGGAAGAAAGGCAACAAATTAATTTTATTATATATGTTCTCTAATCAATAATCTATGAGAAGGCATAAACCCTGTTCATATAAATTAGGGACCACACAACAAATCGGAAAATCTAGAGAAGCTAAAACAATTATAAAATAAGAAAAACTCAAAAGTCATTTTGAGACAATAAATGAAAGAAAAATAATGCAACGATAAATTAATAAATAAGGTAGCCATCAAAGCGCCCAGGGGCCTGGCTCTTACGGCTTTTACACCGAGGCCGTGCTCCACCACTCGATTCTCCTTTAAAACAAACGCTTACCACAAATAGACCATAGTACTTAATTGCCAATTTTTGGAAAGCTCGTCGAAAAATTGATTTTTGTCGATAAGATTGCAACTTGAAATGGAATACATTCCTCGGAATCAAACTCAACTACTCAACGGCCCTTATCAGCACAATTTTTCATGCGATTAGTTGCCCTTGCCAAATTGATAAACTGATATTCATGTGATAACTAAACTAATAAATTTCCATGTAATTTAGAATTTGATAAGTTATATTATTTTTAATTTTGTAAGAAAAGGGTAATGTCGTAATGATACATACACTGTTTTCATCATGTCCACATTGAAATAAGTTAAAACATAATTATAACAAATTCATTAACACTTCACCATCTTTGGTATAAAGTCGTTTTAGTACATGTCGTATAATATTGGTACGTGATTAATGTGTTCATAATGTGGCAATAGTGCATGTATCATTCATTTTTTATTTTTTTAGGATTTAGATGGCCTTTCTCCATCTACCAAATTTGATAATTGCTAAAACATATAATTATATACTATATTAAGTCTCGTTTCCAGTAGTGGGATTTTTTACCGAATTTCGAACAGTATCGAAAAAAATCGTTCGTTTTGGTTTTGTTTATAAAAAACCAAAAGCGGGACCGAAACCGAAACAGAAATCCGGTTTGATTTCGGTATATAGTTTTGGTACCGAAAAAAAACGGAACCGAATTGAACCGGAAACTGAAAAAAAAATGAATACCGGAAATAAACCGTAAACCGATTAAAAATATACTTTTATACACTTTTATTTATAAATAATTATGTTTGGTGGTTCAAGCAAAACCTTACTTATTTCACTTATATGAAAAAAAAAAGTAAAAAATAATGAGTGTGACTTTTATTTTTAAATGTTTTTACTATTTTAAATTGTAAAAATTTATATAAACGTAACAAGCAACAAGATTTATGCATCTAACATTAATATTAAAATATATTATAATATTATTCATGTTTTATTCGTAGCAAAATATACAATATATATAATTTTTTTTTATTGATAATCATTATTTTTTCCCACATAAAAATTTTATTTACTATATATATCATAAAATTAGTTTTTAACTTTTAAGTATAAATCAATTTGGCCTTTTGACTTTTGAGTATTTATCAAAAAATTGTCTCAAACCGAAAAACCGGTTCCAACCGAAAAATTGATTCGAACCGAAACCGAAAATACCAGTTTGGTATGGTACGATTTTATCTTTGAAAATAGTCAAACCGAACCGAAACCGATATTATTTTCGGTTTGGTTCCGGTTTTCTTAAAAAACTAACCGAACCGATCCGGTGCTACCCCTAATCGTTTCCTCACCAAGTGGTGCCTTATATTTTAAAATTTTATCGTTTTGGTATGTATATGTCGTGTATTTTTGGACACGCAGACTCTTGTCTATGCATTATAGAATTTAGATAATGTTAATAGGATCCACCTGATAAATGTTTTTTTAAAATGCAGTTTAAATTAATACTATTAGACAATAATATACTGTTATTATAGCTAAATTGTTAGGAAAACTGATAAATTGTAGGAAGTTAAACGGTTGAGGGAAATCATAAAAAATGTGCAATTTATATTTAATTATGATTTTTTTTTTTGTGGAAAGTGGATTGGATAAGCACCAAATAATTTATCCTCTAAATTGACTTTAATTTATTGAATAAGGTTCCATTAAGTGCGGTTGGTGGGGTGGGAATGAAATTAATACTTAGGTACGTACGTGTCTTCATTATGTGAGAAATGACACATTTGGTTTCTCCAACTAACTTAGTTAAGCTTATAAGCTTCGTACTTTTGCTTTTACTTGCAAACAAAGTGAACATTGCTTGTTGCAGCACTTTTTAATACCTTCCAGTTGAAGCTCATGATGAGCTTTACTTATTCTCTATATCTCCTTCTTATTAGATTTTGTCAAAAAAATAATAATATACTAAGATCGACAATTTGGCCATCCATCATTTTCTAGCTTGTAAATGATGCTCAAATTAATGCATCATTCGGGAACCCATACATTTTTAATCCGGCCTAATTTCCAAAATTCATTTACATTGATTCCCATTTCGGGATCACATATATAGTTAGCCAGTACTGGGGGTGTAAAAAAAACCAATATCTGAAAACCGCACTGTAAATACTAAAAAACCGTAACAACAGACCCGCTATGGAACCGTTTTTGGGTCTATCCAATTCAACCCCGCTGGTTCTTGGACCGGGTATGTTTATCAACTTTATACCGTGTACTCGACCCGCAGAACCGACCCGCATACCCGAATTATATAACCGCAATATATACTCATATTTTAAAAATATATATACATATTATATATGTGCAATAAAAATTGGATAAATACACGATAAATAACACAAGAATAACACAAGAATAACTCGTACAACGGAGAGTGAAGAAAGATGAAACGTTTTTTAATATGTGCAAAGACACGGTTGAAAATTTAACGTTGAACAATTAGTTTTTCTGATATTTTTATACCTGTTTTATTTTTCATTAGTTGACGCTCATTTACTTTTTTTCTTTTATGTCTTGTGAGTTTTTTTTCCATATTTTTATATCTTTATCATTAATATATAATATAAAAATATGGATTTTTCCCACTGTTTAATAAAAAAATAGTTGTTAATTTTTGTTTTGATTCCAAATTTTACGATTTATTTTTAATTCAGTTTATCTTTCTTAATAATTTAGGAAAATCATTAACAATAAAATGGGTAATTAAGAAAATGAAAAATGAAACTATTAGTTTGTAATGTTTAAGTGATTCGGTAATCAACCAAACACATTGTTGACCAATATTAAGCAAAAAAATTGATAGTAACTCATTAATTTATTTATTTTTAACAAGTAAATTAATAAATAACTTGAAAAAATATATTCATTATCAATATGTAAAAATATCATTTAGAAAAATACGGGTATGTGTCGGGTAAAATAAGTAAAAAAACTATATAGATCCGATCCGGTCCGATGATGAGTGAACCGTTAAAACCGTTACCAAAATACCCAAAAACCGTTAGGTTGGATCGGATCAGGTCGGGCCGGATCGGATTAAAATTGACACCCCTACTGATGATAGACCGTCCAACATATCTTTACTAGGACTACAAAGTTACAAAGAAATGAAATAAATCTTTTCTCAAAAGATATTTGCTTTTTTATTTAAAAAAAAAAAGAAGAACACGCTAGTATTGATCCTTTGTTTAGGTACAACTTATACATAACCTCAACTTATTCGCTTTTTAATTGAAGTATTAAACTGGATAGTGTGATCTGGTTGTTTAATTTTTTTTCAAAAGCTCATTTTTCTCTCCAACCAGAAAACTTACAATTTAAAGCTAGAATCAATTTATGTTATTAGTAATTAAAAGTGACAATAAAAAAGCATTGAAAAGACACGTTCCACAATGAAAAAGCATTGAATGAGCTTACGTCTGCCACTGCAGGATCAGGTTAAACTAGAGAGATTAATTACTATAAAAGTTTTTCTTTTCCTTTTTTTGAGTGTGTTTTGTTTTCACTGAAAAATAAAAAAACACTAGTGTTTAAATTTGAACTACCGTTAGTGTGCATGTGCCCTATCATGAGGTGGAATCTTTTATTGAAGTTTGAGAAAATGGAATAGAAGAATAATTATAGAATGGAAGCTGGCAAGTAAGGTATATACTACTACTATTACTCTAATTGTAAAAGATTTGAAAGGTAAACTACTTATTCACCAAGACTAGCTTGTTTTGGGACTTAACGACATCGCGTTAATATTATACCAGTTCATGACTATTTCCACTTGGAGTAATATTACCACTATTTACAAAGGATGGTTTTATGGGAAAATATGCCGGTATCACTTGAAGGTGACAACAATATTGGTATGTGCAAAATAATTGGAGTTTAAGATATTCAATTTGAATTGGACCACTATCACCATTAACTCGAGAATCAGACAAGCCAACTGAGCACTGAATGATAAGCCCACAAAAAGAGGTAAAAAATGTGAGAAATTGTAGGATATGATCATTACTATCTCCACGGGAAGAGGAAAATTGCAATTTCAAACGTAGTGTTTGAATCGTAATTACACTGTTAATATTGTGTTTAGTGGAGTATATATCAACTTAGAAAAACGTCAATGAGAACACAGTGAAGATTAATCAGGATGCATTTGACCAAATATGCAATTAATTAATTAAAAGGATGCATGAGATACTGTTTTTCTTTTCTTCTGGTACTTAGTTTCTTGAGTCTTGACCCCGTGCGTATTCAGTTAAATTATGGAGATAGTACTGATTATCAGAAGGGTGAAAATAAATGCTAAAAAATTTACGGATTTACAAATAAGTGCTTGTACTTGGATAAAATGCAACTAAATTAAATCCCTATCATTTAAAAGTTTTTAATGAATAAATGTAAACAGCTTATTTGATATACCTCGCCATCTATTATAAAAAATACTAACAAGTTTTCTTCTATTTCTGGTTATATAACTATGTACCATAAATTATGGCACCTCAATGCAATTTTTTTGGGAGAATCGTTGATTAGTACATAAAAACATATTTAATTAATTACCCACATTCTCAAGTTATTATTTAAGATTTGATGGATATAAAGCGTGAGTTAGCATCAAAATTAAAAAGAAAAATTAGTTTCGTCATTTTCTCATTAAACATGAAATAGAAAAATAGTCATTCCATAGGGTAGAAATGCAAAATTGGTGTTCTGTAGGTATTTGTAGTCCATATATAGGGTCAGAAATCGATCAAATATGTGTGTTAGCAAGCATCAAAATTAAGATTACTCCGTATTTTTGCAGGCTACAGCGTTGCACAATAGTTTAACAAAATATTAGTATCATTTATCCGTGCATAATAAATATTATCTGCAGAGACTAGCTAATTAACATTCTAAAAGTTGATTTTATCGAAAGGAAGTGTTGGACTAATAATGTGCCCATACATAGGTGTTTGTTACTTTTGATCCCATCAACGTGTGATCATTCTTGTGTCTAGTACTTAGAAAAGCTGCACTTTTAATAATTTACTACTGTTTGAATTGGGATCACTTTTACGTGATGAAATTAGTAGTGGCCAATATTTGAAATGTAAAAATCCCAGCTTTGGTCTCACGCCTGCACAATCTATATGTATCTATATCTATCAATCTGCATAAATATATCTATTTCTAAATATGAAAGCCACTGGGGAATAGCGTGGGCGTGCTCACATTTTGGTACTCCCATATAACTTACCTTTAACTTTTTACCTTCCTTTTTTACATACCTTGTGTTATTCATTTGTCAGCTCATTTATAAACATTGAGAAAATTTTCTTTTTGACTAGTATTTTGAACCTAAGTAAAGTGGTTCTTTCTTCTTTTATCACTGGAAACATATGTTATTTATGTAAGTACGTACCTTCCACTTTAATTATTGTGTTTGTTTTGAGTTAAGCATAATGTGTTCTAGACAAGGGGTGCTTAAAAGTTAAGACCGGCCAGAAATCAACCTGGTCATAAATCAGTTTGACATATACTAATTACTATGCTAAGTACTTAATTATCTCTCTTCAAAGGAAAATATAATTTCTCAGGGAAACAAATTTGGGACATAAAACATGAAAGAGTAATGAAATGTCATTTGTTTTCAAGTTTTTTAATCACATTGATATATTAATTTACAGCAAAACTACTGATGTATATAATTTAACTTGTGATGAATTTATTAACATTGTTCATTTTGTTTCTTTATATCAAAAAAAAAGAACATTAAAAATGCAATTGTTACCGAAGATCAGTGTTAATTTTAAGTTAACTTTTGTTTATTCCTTTTTCCAAACTTTGTTAAACGGAAATAAGATAGAATGAGAAATTAGATATAAATGCTATCTAGGATATAATTTTAGTAACGTGAACCTAACTTCTTTTTTACATAATGATTTTGATGTACTTTCAAATTATTTTAAAATACTAGTGAATTATGTTGTGCCAATATATATATGAGTCCTAAGCTGTTTCTTGTAATGTGAAATATAAATTTTTTGAACTGAAATAAGCTGATAGTTTGTAGTTTTTATATATAGCATTTGACTAAAGTGAAACAAAGATCTAAAACATGTGTGTTTTAGTTAGGAGTAGTCCGTTTTGTACATGATTGAAATAACAGTGATTTGTGAATTGTGAAGTTCAATGACCGGAGTTAAGGAACTTGTACGTAGAACATGTTGTTTGACTACGTTCCAGACACGAAGTTATTATTTCATTATGGGGCTATTGATATTTCAAATCTAAAATTAAATGCATCATTACTTCTCTAACCTGTTTTCATTCAATGCAACACTTTTTTATTGTATACTTGGATCTACTATAGCTTCACTAAACCAAAAATCTATACCTAATACCTGCATTCAATTAGTTTACGGCCACATGCATGTTATAAAAAACAAGTTAAAGAGTAGTATTTCAGTTTCAACTTTCAACGCAAGTACTTTGAATGTAAGTTGTGATAGAAACAGTTCCAAGTAGAAGCTGACATAGAAAGAGGCCTCTTTATGATAATTGCTAGTCCAATTAGTAGTTGCAGCTTGAGGAAAAAAAACATAATTGTCTTATAAGTTCTTTTCTTGTGAATAAAGTTACTACATACCAAACTATCTGATACTGTATAATTATGATGAGAGCATAAATGGAATTATTAAGTGAGGAAACTCATCATACTCACTAGAAAAGGCAAAAAAATGCAAGTTTTGTTCTTAAATTAGTTCAAAAGTTAAAAATCAAAACACTACTGAGACTCTGAGACGGAGTCAGTGTCACAGTCAAATAGGCCTCAGTTACTGCTTACTACACTACACATACATGAATCATGATCAATCAGCACAGCTGCACAAATGGCTAAAATAAGTTTAATTTGGTTTTATATATAGTAGTCGTTTTTTTTTTTTAATAATGTTATAATTCCATGGGCCACGTATAGACAAAGAAGGGCCCCTAAACTTTTACGGTTTTACGTTTTTTGTTTAATTATATTTCACGGACATCATCAATCACCTGAATCCTTGATTTTTACCAAGGGTAGGCAAAATTGGATTATCTTAGGAAATTCTTAAAGGATGATTTTTATGTGAAATGATTGTCTTGAATAATTAAGAAATTATAGTTAATTAAGCATAATTTAATATAAGGTACGTATTTATTGCATGTAAAGTGTATACATCTTGATCAAATTCTTTACACATAATAGAAATCAATAGGGAACATTAATCACTACAAGAAAATGATGTATGTTCAAATGCTATTCCGGCGCCGCAACATGCTAATCACAGTTCATGTTGTTGTTATGTGAGATAATTAATGTTAAGCGTATTCAACTTTCAGCTCATTTCGATTTACTATACTCAACTATCAATTTTTTGATTTAGTATACTGTACTAAGTGAAAACTTTCGATTTAGTATATTTCCGTCAAAATTGACCGTTAAGTAGTGACGTCAGCTAACATTTTCCGTTAAGTTGAAGGGCAAAATGGTCTTTTTACCTACTAAATTAACTAAAAAAAAAAAACAGCAGCCCAAGGGACTCGAACCCAGGACTATTAGATAAAGGGAAAGGTTTTTAACCACTTGGCCATCAATACTTTCACTATAATAGTAGCGATATATATATATATATACTCTATCTGTATATAGATGTGTATATATACACTTTGGGACTGATTTCGTAAATTTTGAAAAATTCAAATTTTATGTTTGTTTCATTTTGGTCCTTACATTTACAAATGTATTATAATTGGGATGTAAATTTGTTCAGAATTATAAAAAATCACAAAAAATCAAAAAAATTATAAAAAAATTATAAAAAATCACCAAAAATTATAAAACATCATCAAAAATCACAAAAAATTATTAAAAAAATAAAAAAATCCCAAAAAATTATAAAAATTTAAAAAATTTAAAAAATCACAAAAAATTACAAAAATCACAAACTTTTTAAAAAATTACAAAAAAAATACATAATTTTTTTTGTCAATATAACACTTTTTATACCGAAAAATTAAAAAAAATATAAAAAATCATAAAAACTTATAAAAAATCACAAAAAAAAAAAAAAAAAAATTCGAAAATTCAAAAAATCAAAAAAACGAAAAAATTATATAAAAATTAAAAAAAATGAAAAAAATTCACAAAAATTCACAAAACATTATAAAAAAATAACAAAAATCATAAAAAAATAACAAAAATCATAAAAATTTATAAAAAAATAACAAAACATTATAAAAAAATAACAAAAATCATAAAAAATTATAAAAATTATAAAAAATACAAAAATCACAAAAAAAAAGAATTATAAAAAAATAAAAAAAATCTATGTTTAGTTAATCTATGTTTAGTTAATTTAGTAGGTAAAAAATCTATGTTTAGTTAATTTAGTAGGTAAAAAAATCACAAAAAAAAGAATTATAACAAAAATAACAAAAAAATTTGTAATTTTTTATATTTTTTGTGATTTTTTGTGATTTTTTTATGATTTTTATAATTTTTTTGTGATTTTTTGTGATTTTTTATATTTTTTGTGATTTTTTGTGATTTTTTATATTTTTTGATTTTTTTAATTTTTTAATTTTTTTATAATTTTTTTAATAATTTTTTGTTATTTTTGTTATTTTTTATATTTTTTTATGATTTTTATAATTTTTTTGTGTTTTTTTTTTATTTTGTTGTAATTTTAAACTATTTTTTTTGAAAATGTAAGGACCAAAATGAAACAAAAATAAAATTTGAATTTTCTAAAATTTACGAAATCAGTCCCAAAGTGTATATATACACATCTATACACAGATAGAGTATATATATATATATATAACGCTGTTATTATAATAAAAGTATTGGTGGCCAAGTGGTTAAAAGCCTTACTCTTTGACTGATAGGTCTGGGTTCGAGTCCCATGGGCTGCTGTTTTCTTTGTTTTAGTTAATTTAGTTTTTTTTTTTTTTAGTAGGTAAAAATACCATTTTGCCCTTCAATTTGGACGGAAAATTAGTACAGTATACTAAATCAAAAAATTGATAGTTGAGTATAGTAAATCGAAATGAGCTGAAAGTTGAATACGCTTAACATTAATTATCTCTTGTTATGTTAACAATTTAGTCACCACAATTTCTCTTTCTAAAATAGCACAATTATCACTGTCATAACTGGCATGTTGTATTCGTCGCTTTCCGTCTCTCTCTCCTCGTCACTAATGATGGAGAGAGATCTGATGGTTTCTCCCTCTCTCCTTACGATCTCTCTCCTCCTCTTTTCCGTTGCGGAGTTGACCGACTAGGTTTATTTTAAGTGTAGGTATGACTTCCAATGAAGGTAGCGATCAATCTCTCTCCTATTTTTTGTCCTAGCTTCTCCTTTGTCCCGATCGATCTCTTGCGTCTTATCGGTCTTTATATCTCTCTTTATCAACTGTCGACGATCAGCGGAATGGCAGCGACAAAAATGATATCACTGGTGCACACGGATGGGTAACCATAAATGCCGTGAGGGACCAATTGCGATCAATGACGGAGTCCGATATTCAACGCCCGACTTCTTTTTTTTTTTTACCGCAACAAACACTTGATTCCAAACAATGGTCACAATCAAACTTATCGGGTCAAATGTGTGTTGGTCAAATGTGGTTCGCCAATGATGAATATATAATACCATATTTAAAATAGTTGGTTAAAAGAAGTATCGCAATAATTAGAAATGTGAAAGTGATCTCAAACTATAACCTCCCTCCAAAATGATCCCAAATAGTAGTTAGCAACGAAGGAAAATATGTATAGGAGAAAATGTAACCATTCTCCTATTTTCCCTATTTGTAACGAGAATGATGAAATGATAGAACATTTATTGCTCGAGTGCGAGTGGTTGAAAGCCATTTGGTTTGGGAGTTCATTAGGCTTGCGAGTGGATCCGAATACCTTCTCGTCATTTGTGCAGTGGTTCAACAGATTTTATGACAGTCAAGCTGAGTCCTATAATATGGAATTGGCAATGAATATTTGTTGGCAAATTTGGAAAGTAAGAAATGCATACGTCTTCTAGAATTTAAAATCGAACCTGCATAGTGTCCTTAAACTAGCTTTTGAATCTTTCAAGGATTATATTATTGATTGTTACCCATCTAATGTCGAGCGTGAAAATGAGACGTCAATGAGTGTCAAGAGATGGACGCCTCCTCTGTCCGGGTATGTAAAAATCAATGTGGACGCCTCGTTTTGAAAACTTCAATTGGGCTAGCGGATGAATCATAACCCGAGATGAAAACGGAAAATTTGTTGATATTTGGAAAGGAAGAGCTAAAACCTCTTCTGCATTGATGGATGAAGCGCACTTCATTCGAGTTGCATGCATCCGCACCAAAGAAAAGATGTGGGACCGCATGTTTATCCAATCGGATAACAAAAAGGGCATAAATCTGTGCAACTTATTGCAAGGCCCGCCTCCATGGGAAATAGATGCCATAATAGAAGACATTTAAGAATTATGTGAAAGGACAAGACTGGAGTCTGATTTGGGAACCTAAGTCCGCAAATGAACCTGCCAACTGTTTGGCTTTTTTTTGCTTGAAACTGTAGTAGTTTGAATTCTCTTATTCATCCTGAACAGTGCTCTATTCTCAAAAAAAATAAAAAATACAAGCCTTTGGATCCAATAAGCCGAATCTAGCCGAATAACTCACACTAGACTCAAAATACAAAACCCACAAACCTACAAACACAAAAAAAAACAATGGAGTCACCCCACTATCACCCTCACATCAAATACCAATTGCGGTCAACACCGGAGTCGAGCAACCAACACCCAAATCCAATCAAACGTGCGTTGGTCCAACATGTTTTGTCAATGATCGACAAAATGGTCTCAAACGGGCTCTTTGGTGGCAAGTTACATTTTAATAATATTTTTGTTCATATATCACTACTCTCACAGAATTTTTAAGTTTAGGACCCCATACAAGTGATAAAAAAAATATATTATTTTTGTTTTTTTTAACTTAATAATTCAAACAAAAACTAAAAAAAAAAACTAAAAAACAGCTTTTAAGTTGTTTTATACACTTTAATATATTTCTCGTGTAGATTATAATATATTTTTTTTTTACAAATTAAAAACAGCTTTTAAACTATTTTTTACATTTTAATATCTTTCCCGTATAGATTGTAAGTTATTTTCTAAGTTTAAAAACAACTTTTAAGCTCTTATTTATTGGGTCTGGTTCCTGTAAATTAAATTAATTTTGACCCGGCATTTATATTCGAAAAATCTTATAAAATATAATATCAGCCTGATATTCTCCTAAAACTAGAACTTGCTCCAAAATGAGCCCCAAATAGTAACTCAGGAATACAAGGCTTAATTTGGAGCCAAATCTAGTGGCCTTATTTATATTGGGCTCAAATATAAAACCCAAACACTATAAACAGAAAATCAATCTTTAACAAAAAAAAAAAACAAAAAAAAAATGAAAGATCCATCGCCGTCGCCGTCGCTACTCCGCCGCGTGATCTCCGCGGACACCGCCGTATCCCACCACCTCCACTCGGTATCCCTGCCACGTCCGTTTTTAAGAGCCTTAGAGGTCTCCGGCGACGGTCGAGTGTTCTTCCCGATCGTACTATCTCTCCTCCTCTACCCTCCTTCTCTCTCTAAACACCTCCTTCTTCGGTCTCTTTTATGTGATCTCCTAATCGGGGGCGTTCTCGACCTTTTATTTGTCGGTCTTGCAAAACACCTCGTTCGTCGTCCTCGCCCTGTCTATAACAAGGTTGGTTATATATTGATCACTTTTTTAGCCCAATTCTTACATTACATGATTTTGTGATTGATTTGGTTGATATTTCCAATGCATTACTAAATTGAAGTATTTATGTCAAATTTTCGGAAAGTAACATGTGAACGGGAGTTGTTTAGTTTTGCAACTGAATACTTTAGTTGAATTCTGAACATATGTATTGATTACTTTTAGTCCAATTATAGCATTACATGTTTTTGTGATTGCCTTGGATGATATGTCAACGCACTGCGAAATGGAAGTATGTATTATTGGGAGAACAGTAAATGGGAGGGGTTGATATTCTATACAATTGTTTTTCATACGGTATACGAGCTGTTTTGATATTGAATACTTTTAGTCCCATTCTTACATGTATTATAGACTTATAGTAACTTTAAATGAGAATGGAAGGGGCTGATATTCTATACGATTCTTTTTCATACTCTATATGAGTTTTTTTTCCATAACATGGGAGGGGATTAAACGCTAACTTTTGAAAATGTTGCGCTTTCGTACATAATATGGGTTGATTTTGTGATTGCTTTGGATGATATTTCAACGCATAGAAAAATTGAAGTTGGTATCAGGGGCGGAACCAGTGGGGGGCAAGGGGGTGCCGCCGCCACCCCAAAAAAATTAAAAATAATTTTTTTTTATATAGAAAAATTCGGAGATTTAAGGTTTTATATATTAATAGCCCCCTAATGAACAAATAGTAACTTAGTTCAAATGGTAAATATAAAGATTTTGTGTCCACAAGGTCCTTAGTTCTAATTTTGTGGTTATTTTTTACTCTTCATTTAATTAACATTACCTTAATTTTTGACTTTTCCATTAATTAATTGCATCTTTAAGGTACCATTACAAGATTTTGTAAATAAATGTTTTTGTGTAGTTTCATAATCATATTACAAAAAAGTTTAAACTACTAAATTTGTATTTGTAGTCAATTTTTCTATATATATCGTTTGAAATTTTTGGATCAATGGACAAGTCAGCTAAGTAATAAATAAGTTCCAAGTTTCTTTGGTTTTTTTATACCGTTTATTATTATTGTACTAAAAAAAAATCAATGCCGCCCCCCCCCCCCCCCCCCCCCCCCCAAAGAATCGAATCCTGGTTCCGCCACTGGTTTGTATTATTGGAGTTAAGCAGGGACTGTAAATTTGAATGGGAGGGGCTGATCTATACGATTGTTCCTCATACTCTATACGAGTTCTTTTATTTAATTATATGGAAGGGGTTAAAACGCTAATTTTTGAAATTTTCAATCATAAAACATGGAAGAATTTTACTTTTTCATCAATTAATGGGATCAATTTTTGAGTACTTTTAGTCCAGTTCTTACATTACATGATTTTGTGATTGCTTTGGATGATTTTTCAACGCGTGTCAAAATTGAAGTATGTATTATCAGGAGTTAAGCAGGGAAGGAACGATAACTTCAAATTGGAGGGGATGGTATTATATATGATTCTTTGTCTCACTCTCTACGATATTTTTTTTTATATAATATGGGTGTGTCTGAAACGCTATTTCAATTTTTCAATCAGAATACATAGAAGAAATTTGCTTTTTCATTGATTTTTATCGAAATAGGAGGGGCCACAGCCCGCTCCCGACTGTCTCTGCCTAGCTACTTCCATGTATATGAATAGGATGAGGTTCTGTATTGCCAAAACGTAAAATTATTGGAAAAGTAATATTTTATGGAAGTTATATAGTTTTGTGATGGTGTACTTTATTTGAATTTCGAATATACGTGAATGGAAGTATATGCGGATGTTTGTTCTTGAACACTTTAGACTAACTCTGAAATTGCTTAATTTTGTGATCGATGCTTGGCTTTTGATGATCTTTTTGGTCCATGTACGTGAGACTACGCATCGTAGAATATCTCTGTTTTTGGAATTATCTGGTTAAGAGTAGTAGGATAAAATAATTCTATGCTAAAACATCGGCCTCGTCCTATCTATAACAAGGTTAGGGTCTCTTATTTTCTACCACGCTATGCCTATCATTTGTTGGGTAAGTGCCAATGCTTGCATATTTAACCACTATATGGTTGTATGATTGATGTCCTGTTTTCTGGGATCATTTATGTTTGCGAGATTACTCATCGGAAAATTAGAATAGTTATTTTCAAAATTTTGCAATGTTCAAGGAGTAACACCAGGTTCACTCTGTGCTATAGCGTGCAGAGCATGGTCTATAACAAGGTTAGGGTTTCTCGTCCCCAGCACGTAGCCAGTATTTTATTTCCCGGGTACTAAATATAAAGTTTATTTTCCAGCTTTGCAAAAGATAATTTTTTTACACTTATTTTATTTGGATATTAATTAATTTTTAATTTCATTAAAATCTTATTAAAGAGGATCAAGGGATTTCACATCTACCCCCTTTAACAAGACTCGAACCCTGTACCTAAGCTATTTGGATATTTCTTATAGGAAAAATAGCGTTTTTGTACATTAAGGAATTCTGATGGCAAGCCCTGGCCGCTATGTACCTCCGTCCGTGCCATTAGGTAGGTTGTTGATTAATTGAGAATGTTTGTGAATTGAGCACTTTAGTTTAATTCTGATATTAGATGATTTTGTGATGTATGCTTTGCGTTGAATGATCCTTTACTTTTCTATGATTATGCATTGGGAAGTTAAAATAGTTTTTTTTGGTAATTACATGTGATTAGACAAGGATGAGTGTATTTAGGCACAAATGTCAAATTATTGGAAAAGTAACATTTAAACGGAAGTTTTGCAACTGAGTACTTTAGTTGAATTCTGAAAATATTCATTGGAGATTAGATGCGATGGTTTGAAAGTGAACACTTGGTTCAATCTTGAAATAACATAATTTTGTGATCAATGTTCTGCTTTGGATGATCTTTTTGTTCCATATACTTTTCCATGATTACGCATCACAAAACAGCTCTTTTTGGAACTTATCTTGCTAGAGTAGGATAAAACATTATATAGGCGAAGTGTCGAATTGGATAAACAACATTTTTATTTGAAAGTATATAATATTGGGATTGAGCACTTCAGTCCAATTCTGATATTACACAGCATATATTAAATGGGGAAATTATAAGTTCACAACTTACACACTCTACGACCACACCACTCACGTCATCAATCTTCTGTGGTAGAGACCAAAAAAACCTTGCATCGAATATATTCAAGTGAGTTTGCTTTACTTTTGTTTCGACCCCAGTGTGGCCGTGAATGTCGCAATTGTGAACGTATCATTACCCAATTCAATATGAATGAATATTTGCTGTTGAACACTTTAGTTTGATACATGTCGCAGATGTTATGTTCTTGGTGGTTTTAGTATTTAGTTTTTATATTATTTCAGTTTCCAGTTTCCATTGTAACTGTTAGTAGCGAAGTCATGGCATTGCAATTGCTACTCTCTATTGTAATTGTTAGTAGCAAGTCATGGCATGGTGTGTAATGTATGTGAGGCGTTTGTTTGTTGTTCTTCGTATTTGTAATTTTCTACTGTGGTTAGTTAGTCATGAAATAGTGGGAGTGGTGTAGGATATGGGGAGTTATAGTTTCTATTAGGTTGTAGGTGTTTCAGTTGAGCTTCTTGTATATATGTAGTTTTGAAAAAAGAGAAACTGGTGAGAATTTTTCTATTACAAACACTGTTTGGAGATCGCCATATTTGCAGATTTCTCTTCTCGTAACTTGACATTCAATATCTGATATATTTACGTATCATTCGTCTGAGATTACATTGATTTGTGATTGATGTTCTATCTTTGATGATTTTTTTTAATGCACCTTTCCAAGATTAGGCATCACGAAATAGCTCTTTTCGGAAATGGTTCAAGTAGGATAACAATTTTCAATACGGAAACATCGAATTTGTGAGAATAAAACTGATGTTTTTGGCAATACGTAGAACTGTGTTGCGTAGATTCTTGAAGAAATGCATGGAGTAAAAATTAAGCTAGGAACTATATGTTTCATTCTAGCACTTCGTTGGCACTTTTAAACTCAAATTTATACTGAAATACCATATTTATAATGGTTCAGTACACTTTTTAAGCCGAATTAAGTTACCTAGTACTAGTGATAATTATTTCAAACACACTTCTATACTTAAGGAATATGTGAAGATGCAATGGGAAAATCTGATTAAAAATTAACTCATACCACGACTTTGGAGCTCCAAAGCTGATGAGTTGTCGCGGTACTAGTCGTCTTAATACTCTGTTTGTTGGTGGTATTTCTTAGCTGTAATGCCAATTGGGGTCTGGTGCACTCTTGAGTGTTAAGCAGTTTGATGAAAGGGATATGCTAAAAATATTTTATTTAGTTTATATAATTGGTAGTGTATAATACGGTCGTCATTACCTTAATAATAAAGTCTTAACTATATTACCTTAGTTATTGTTTGCTTTTCCCCCCTGCTAGAAACATATTCCGGGATGGTCTGGTCAACCAAGTTGTACACAATGTACAATTATATACAAAAAGTATATGAAATTCTTATCTGGAAAGGCCATGTGACCGTTTCTGTGAGGAAAGGATTAGACTCAAAATAATTTTGGCCCTATACATTTCTTTTCCTGTTTATTTTTTCGTATTCATACAAATATTTCTCCAAAATAGGGTTTGCTTCTGATTTTCAGTACGAAGCCTGCATATTTTCTGTGATGGTGCATATCTTTATACAGAAACAATTAGAATTTGAGTTCAACGCCCTCGTTCTGATCTTCCACACACTTTGTACGTATTCCTAATATATTATTATATTGGATTCATATAATGGGGGTATAAATTAGTGCTTATTTCCGATTCATTGTTGAAACTCTGGATAATAGTTTTAGATGTAATTTGTGATATATATAATTACCTTGAATTCCAAATGTTAGAATGCGTTTTCCATGATACAAGTGACTGGCTGTGACTGTAATATATGGATCAGTCAATTATGTAGGAAATCAGTGTTTATGTAGCATAAATCATGATAGATTTGATGCACTCGTAATAACTTATTTAGATTATGTGAAATGCTGCATTGATATTTTATGATATACTATGAATTTTATTATTCTTAACTAAACTCTGTTCTCTCAAATACATGATATTTTTTATATGATCCATAAATATATATGACTTTGATTTCCATGATATACTTGATAGCATAAAATTGTTGGTACAATGTCGTATTTGCGCAAAGCCTGCATGAATTTTTTTAATGTTTTGCGCAGTTAAAAAGTATAGTTAAGGTAATATTGTAGAGAAAAGTGATGTGTAAACTTCTTTTTTGAAGGGCGTGTTCTTGACCTATACAAGTGACCGACTGTGACTGTAATATATGGATCAGTCAATTATGTAGGAAATCAGTGTTTATGTAGCATAAATCATGATAGATTTGATGCACTCGTAATATTGTAGAGATTATGTGAAATGCTGCATTGATATTTTATGATATACTATGAATTTTATTATTCTTAATTAAACTCTGTTATCTGAAATACATGATATTTTTTATATGATCCATAAATATATATGAATTTGATTTCCATGATATACTTGATAGCATAAAATTGTTGGTACAATGTCGTATTTGCGCAAAGCCTGCATGAATTTTGTTAATGTTTTGCGCAGTTAAAAAGTATAGTTAAGGTAATATTGTAAAGAAAAGTGATGTATAAACTTCTTTTTTGAAGGACATGTTCTTGACGTTTGCGGTTGATCACTGGTCCTTTCCCAGCGGCCACTCCTCTAGGGTTTGCTTCGTCGCTGCTTTCCTCTCTCTCTCCTCCTCTTCCATCGTGAAAGGCATTACTCAGTTGAGATCTGCCAATGTCGTATTTGCATGTAAATTTATTAATTTTCTCGGTTTCGATGACATTCAAGCTGCTGAATTCATAGTTTTGGTTGCTTGTTCATGGGCCGTCGCCACATCAATTTCGAGGGTTTTGCTCGGTCGCCATTATGTATGTGATGTAATTGCAGGTGCCTGTTTGGGTATTCTTGAAGCTCTTTTTGTCTTTCATATTATAAATGTTTCAGTCCTTGAGTCATATTTTTTGCTTCTAACGTTGTAATGTGCCAGACCATGTATCTTCTAATGGAATAAGAAGTCAATTAGTACCATTTTCTGCAATGCGTTTGTTGTTATCTTGCTTGTGTTTGTTTCTATTAGTTGTATATTTGGGTGTTAGTATTTTATATTTGTTCTTTTTTATTTTGGATATTATTTGAGAAATCTAGTTAAAGTTAAGAGAGTTTTGACTTAAAAAGTTTTGATGTTCAGTTGCTAGTAATTTTATACGATCCTGATGCAATCTCTCTCTTGCCAAATGTTATTCAAGTTTTCTTTAACTAACATGTATGTGTATACATAATACATATTAATACACACACACACACACACACACACACACACACATATATATATATGTCTGTGTGTATGTGCGTGCATATAAATAAATTGTGAATATATTCAGATGTTTTACATTTATTCGTATGATTTTAGTGCACAGGACGAATCTTTTATGGAATTATGTAAACAAATGGAAGCTCTCCTGATTAAGCTGACTATTAATTGGAATGGAATGTTGATATCTTTTACTTAATCTCTAAACCTTGACTAGGTACTATATTCAAAGGATATAACTTTCATTGTCCTCTTTAATTTGTTTATGTGAAGTGGTCAGATGGTGCATAGATGACAATAAAGCCTAGTAGGCTTTAAAATTTTATACCATAAGTCAACCTTAATTTCTGCCTTATGAATAAGATCTCAATTGATTTATGCCTTTCTCCCATAAAATTTATCCAAGTTGATCGACATAGTCGTAGGAGTCATTAATTATCAGTTCTAACAATTTCGTTGGTTTCTCATTTTTATTTTTGTCAAATCAGTAGAACACTTAATTTTCTTTTGTGCTCAATTGTTAATTACATTTGTAATTACCTTTTCTTAGAGGAACTGTAGTGGCATCATGTCTTAGATGTCTTGTCTTTGGACCAAAAAGAGTACCGATTGTGGGCTGATCCAGGTTGGAGTGTTTCTGAGCCAAGTCGACCTGCTTGAGGTTTTGTTTTGCCTTTTCCCTTTCCAATAATATTTTACATTATTGTCCACGTGGGCACATTTACTCTTTTTGCGAAGCGAGTTTCATACATATCTTTCATGTACTGTCTCTTGTCTCTGGGTAGTAACTGCTCATTAAACATAATTGTTACGTTGCCTTTTTTCTCTTTTAAAGTAGAGCGACTGTGATGTTGTGTTTAGGACCACTTTATATGTACTGCATATTATTGATTACGTTCTCTTCCTAAACTTGTTCATGAACTTGCCTGTATAAATGGTCCCCAAACATTTAACTGGGTGAAAGTTGGTGACTTGTTTCGTATGGTTATTCTTTAACTTAGTTGGTTTTGTGGACTAAGGAATCCCCTTTGGCAGACATTTTAGTCTGGGGGTTTTCCATAAAAATGAGTCCAAATTTATGATCGTATTGAACTCATATTTCTGAGGTTTTGTATTCTCACCTAAGAGGCTACATCACTCGATTTGTAAGAAAAATCTAAATAGTAAAAACCCTTCTACATGACTTGATAACTAACTAAAATTGTTAACTAGTAAAGTAGAAGGAGAAATATCATGTGAAATGTAAATTTAGGAATTGTATGGAGATTGTCAATTGGTGGGATGACTTTCATGTCCACTTTTTTCCCCTTCCCTATTTCACACGCGAATTTTGCTTTTTTCCATGAGATTCTTTGAATTTCGCTTATTTTTCCGTTCCTGCTTAAGTTTAGATCCTGCACTACTTAGGCGCTCAACAAGAATCGATTGATAGGATATGTTTCACATGCACCTTTTTTCTTTCCTGTTTCACACAATTTTCATGAATTATGTTTTTTTTTATATCACTTTTCCATTCTAGCTTAAGTAAGTCTAGTTATTGACCCGCACCTCTTACTTCGATGTTTAATAAGAGAAAAAGTATCTGTGCTATTGGTCATTGGACACATTTCAATTCCGTATCAAAGGAACCAATTTCTAATATTTTCTTTAGTAATTAAATGACCAATTCATATGTCCCATACTCTATGAATATTTTGAACTCTGGACGAGTCAAAAACTTTGTTAGGAGTTGCACAAGCTTTTCAAAAAATTCTAACTTTTGTTTCCATTCCAAAATCGCGGTTCTTTAGCTTGAGAATATATCAATACTCCGTATCGAGTTTTGTTGATTAGATACTGCTGAACTTCTCTTTTTTTTTGCAAAAAGGAAACCTGGTTTAGAATAGGATGTTAAATTCTCCGCTTGCTTGGGTCTTGCGGTGCGTTATGTTGGGTTTGACGTTGCTGTTATTATAAATTGTTATGGATCTGATATTCTTGGAAGATACCCATGTCACTCATGTTGCCTTGTCATTGGTCCCTAGCCTTTGTGCATATTGGGAAAAATATTTAAGCATTTCGAAAAATATTTTCAGAGAAATTGCTGGAATCTGCAATTAAGTCGGTAGAATTGCCATTAGGAAAATTGACCACATGGCCATGTAAATATGTATCTTATCTTAACTGTCAGTTAAAAGAAGCTACTTGTTCTGCTACTAGTCTACAACTAGTAAGACTAATTTGTGGTCTAGTAGGGGACCATTCTAAATTGTTCTGATGATCATGGCTAAGGTCATGGCTATTCTTGGTCTTTCTCTTGGTCATGGTCAAAACCCTAATAATGATAACGACTTTACTTGGTTCTGTGCATAAAAGGTCGCGCCATAGCTCAAGGGTAAGTGGTTATTGAGTATTTTCTGAATAATTATCCATTGATCTGGTCTATTGTTTGATAATGTTATTTTTTCATTTTTTCGGTACTGGATCTTCCTGTCGGGTTGTTTTCTCTATTTTCTTTTGGCTTACGTTTCGCTGGTTCAGAATTGACAAAGGAAATGCTTAGAAGTTAATCAAGTTTATGAAACTTGCATAGTTGGGTTGTTTTCTCTATTTTCTTTTGGCTTACGTTTCGCTGGTTCAGAATTGACAAAGGAAATGCTTACAAGTTAATCAAGTTTATGAAACTTGCATAGTTGATGGGTTTCTCTATTTTCAAACCTTGCATAGTTTCTCTTGTTCTGAAACAAAAAACAGTTCTTAAAACCTCAACTTTTATTTTTTGAAATAGCGTTACTTAATCCTGTTAAAGGTCAGATCACCATGTTAAGGCTTAGTTTTACTGTTGTTGTTTGTTAGATTGCCACATGTTACTGTTAATGAAGGGGTATAATGTGCATACGCGTTTATCGAATTTGGCTTAAAATATTGCACAAGTATAGTACTGTTATTTCCTGGTATACTGTGATTATACTAGTATTACTACGTAGGTGGTGTTGGTGTGTTTGAAATTGGTTTTGGTGTAGTGAGTTCAAAAAGAAGGAAACAGATATAAGTTAATACTGCAAATATGTGAAACTTTTGGGAGGACAACTGTATATGTTTTTTGGCATAGATTTATTTCCTCCTATATTTTACCAAAATGAATTTCTCATTACAACACTGCCACATTTAACATGGCCAGTGAGATTAAGAGGAGTGAGAGAGAAAGAACTGACACCATAAGAACCATAGATAGAGAGGTGTCAAAAGAGGAAATTTTTGTTGCTTATCTCCAGGTCCTTTGATGTTTCTGTTTTGTTAGACTTGATAGAGAGAGTTTGTCTTTTATATCATATATTTTATGAATAAGTTTGGATTTGTCACTTGTTAGTATTTTCGTTCATGAAACCCTATATTCGAGGGAAAAGATGAAAGATAATGTAATAAATTTGTTAAACCTAATGGCCAATGTTGTGATCAATATGGTAAGATACCATTTTGCTTTTGCTTTAATCAGATTCTCTCCTATTTGATATATAGAGTGGTGTGATATATAGTACAGCTACAACATAAGCTTTGGCTAGAGAACTTGAAGATTCTTAGCAGTTGAGTTATCATATATCAAGCTCTGCTGTTAGTACTAGTAGTCTTCAATTTTGTAGTCCTTTTTTTTCCTTTTCTAAGATAGGGTATTGCTTTTGGAACCAGGAAAACGCATGTGAAAATAAAACTTATTTCTCTAAAAAACTATTTCATCTGTTTGATTGCATAAGAAAAAATAGTGGAAAATAAAATTGAAAGAAAAGATGATAAATTTTTGTGTGTAAAATAAAAAAATTTAAGTTGATTTTATTTTTATTTTCATTTCCCCTCTGTTTTCCCTACCTCTCAAACACATGAGCGGACAATGATTTAATTTTACTTTTACTTCGTCTCCCATTTTTTTCTTTTACTTTTCTTTTCATTTGCCCGTTCTTTTCCGGTAAGTATTAAAACTTGGTAAAAATACTAAAAACAAATAACTAAAAAAGCGATTGAGTGTTTGATTTTTAAATTTTTCTTTTTTTACTTTTTATCAATTTTTATAAAGATTGATCACTAAATAACTAAAATTTGTAGAAAGGTGAGAAAGAGACTCATAGTTGAGTCCAATTTTTCTCATTTGTTTTTAATTTTCCTCACGCTTTTGAAAGAAAAACGGGTTATTTCACTTATTTTACACATAAATTTTTCTCATAATGTATTTCGTTTTCTTTTCCATTAGTTTTTAGCCAAACACAAGAATTTTTTTATTCAGGAAATCGATTTCATTTCACATGCGTTTTCTGGGTTTTCGACTCTAACCGGCTCACTGTCAGCTCAAATAAGATGTGTTTGCTTCTTCAAAAGCATTAGGATTTTCAAGCTTAAGATTAATGTGCTAGTTTGTCTCTGCAATTCTAGTACCTTCTCTAATTCAAATGAATTGTCCATTGTCTCATACCACCCTCATCCGTCGTTAAAGAACAGTGTCACCGTCGTTAATAGACTTAAACACATTGGAACAACTAAATTACGCAATCGTGAATCACTATACCAACATAAAAACCGATAAAAATCAGATTTTAAACTGTTTAACCAATTACAATATAGTTTAACCTATAAATAACAAACTAAAGAACATGAGCTGCGATAAGACAATCCTGTTTCATATGTAGGACTTCTTGAATGGTAGTCTTTTTTTTTTGTCATCCACAGACTCGTTAATAATTAATTATACTTGCTAATATATGCTAGTCCCTCCGTTCCCTTTTGAGGTTCATTATTCCTTTTTAGGAAGTTGTCAAATTATTGCTCAATTTTCATAATTAGTAAATCTAATATTTTGCAATTACGCATATACCCATGATTCAAGCATATTTTATAATTAAATGTTTGTTTTATAAGGGTAAACATTGAAATAAACATCAAAAAGTTGTGTCATTATTTTGTCCCCTTAATATGAATGATTCTCAAAGAAGGACAATAATTTAGAAACGGAAAGAGTATAATTTTTATTCTGTTTCTGTAGCGTAATGGCAGGGGGTGACACATCATGAAGTAGGGGACAAACATTTTGTAATGATATGATTCGTTTAATCACACATTATAAATGTAATTATATACATGTATCATATATATATATATATGTGTGTGTCAAAAAAAATTGGAATAACCAGACACACTTTATTAATATTCTGATAGTAAAATAAGTGTTGATAAACTTAAGAATATTGTAGTCATATATTATGTTGCTATTTCATTGCTATCATGTTACCAGCTTAGTTTACCTTACTTTTGCAACACACATTCTTCTGATGGTATTTTAATGATATCAGGACATGTTTTTGGTCATGTATGATGTGTTATTCTTTGATCGTAAGAGTAACTCTGGAATGGATATTGATATAAATTTCTACTCCATCGGGTTTCTAATTAATTATCTTCTACGAAATTACGTGTAATTTTGACCGATTTATAACATGTATCAAAATTGTCGAAATGAAAAATTTCAAAATTAAATCATACAATTTAATGTTTGAACTATATAATTAACTTTTAAAAAAATTTATTCCGACAATTTGGATACAAATTGTTGACCGATCAAAATTACATTTAGTTTCATAATAAACAATTAATTAGGAACGAATAAGTAACCACCATTCTAAGGCGAGGGGCCAAGGGTTTATCAGAGATAAAATGGAAGGTAGGTTTAGGAGGGGCCTTTGGAGGTTCTTGCCAATTGTAGTGTCATGAATTTATTTGTTTGGCAGAAGAATAGTTTTATCACGGTCGAGTAGTTGAGTCCTTGAGACATGGTTCTCTCCTAAAATAGTCCCAATAATTCATTTTAAGCAAAGTCATTGTTGAAAGGGACATAGTAACATTTGAATTGGTGGAAACTTTACGATTTACAATATATCAAATGCCTTGTCGATTTTGATTTTAAACCAAAATGAGGCACCCTTCTAATCAGTCACGCCCCATGGTTTTCTTGAAGTATTTAAAATTTGTCCTTTTTATTAAAAATTATTGAAAGATACAGCTCATTAAAAAAGAGAGATTTCTCAAGTACAACCCCAAAAGTATTGATAATGAATCTTAGTGAGCAATAGTACATAATGAGCATACAGTTGTAGGACAATGGTGGCCACTATCACATGAGCTCTCAGTTAATTGTCTCCATAATATATATTTTATGTGGCATTAAACTTAGAAATTTGAACTCATGTGGAAAATTTATTATTCCCATATACAAGCCTTGCAATTTTTAAAATCCATTTTCCATTGTTCGTGTTAATTACAAAGAATGCACGGTAATGTCGTGTAGATCGAAGAATATTTCAATCGAAAGGTTGCACATTAATTGTAGGAGAATCTTACTATATGGAAGAGACTGTTGATATTATTAGCAGAGAAAACAATTATTTTATTTACAAGAATTAAGAAGATATAGTAAATTCTTGAAACCTTCTAGTATGGAGATCAATATTTGAGACAAGTATTTAAAGTACAATGCTATATATATAACTTAAGAGAGGATGCACCTCATACAGAAAATTCAGCAATAGATGGACGACATGTCTAAATACTGATAAAAAAAAAGTTTGTCAAAAAAGCTATTTGTGGTTTATAAAGTACCATTACAAATAGGTGGATATCATTATTTTTAGTATAGTCATATAAAGGTTGTTGCAAGCTAAGCCTAAGCCTATACTTAAGAGTGGGACATCTTAGTTGAATATCCTTTATTGCTTACACGTTGTCATGTACTCATGTTTCTCATTCCTCATCCTAGTCATCTTTTTTTGGCAGTGACCCAAATATATAAACAAAATAATTTTACATTTTTTGTTTTCCGGTCTGTGTTTTATTTTTAAAGTAGTTGTTAATTGTTTAAGTCATTTAATTTTATTATTGATGATGTAATAAAGCAACTTTGTTTCGATGGTATACATATCGAGTAATAATTTTACCATGTGAGCTGGAATCGGAAAGCATATGTGAACCGGAATCGTGACAAGAATTCGAGAAAGGAAAGGATTATGAAAGAAGAAACTAGTTAGATGATAATTACTATGATGTATACTAGTAATTACGAATCATCTTAATTTGTTAACTCCAATATTCATACTTGATCTTTCCAAACTTTTAATTATTATTCGATAGAATGAAAGTAATCCATCTAACCAATACTTTCTCTTCGATTTCTTACATTCATTTGTAAAAATTATGTCATAGAATGTATTTTTCTTATAAACCCTAATTCTGTAATATTGACCCATGCTGATGAACATGACATAATGATAAAGAACGATTTCTTAGTGAGGTCAAATAAGAAAAAAGACCTTCTGTCAAGGCGCTACTCTCTCCCATTGCCATGTGGATCCAGCATCATCAATATTACATGCTATAGGGAGTACATTTTGCATATATATAAGTATATGATATACTTAGATAACTTTAGCTAATAATAGAATAATAGTACAGTCTCGTATTATATCCGTTACAAATCTTTTCAAGTTGTACAAGTAATAGTTTTACAGTCAAGTTATAGGGTTGGAAAGAGAACGGGGTAGAGGTAGATAAATCAAACTAACACAAGAAAAAACTTGATGGTGACAAACACATTATTGTTATTCTGATGTTATGATTGTTATTAATTTGGTGACATGAATAGTAATAATATTTTATGTTGTTATACTTTTACTAAATTACTCATAGGTATTTTATTATCAGAATAGCAACATAAAACATACCACCACCGTTTATTGTTGTGAGAATGGCTAAGTAATTAGTAAACCTTGAAAAAACAAGTAAAGGGATTGGGTTAGCACGTAGGTATAAAGTGAGATACTATTGGTTCACCATATAGTGTAATTACAGCATTTCATCCGCATCTGTTATGTTAAAACATAATTTTTTCTAAAATTTGATGATTTTGGTATAAAAAATGACATGTATCAGAAACCCTATAAATTCTTTAAATTTCAAGAAACACAAAATTCACATTTTATATGAGAAATCTATATGATTCACTTGGTGAATATAATAGTAATAGGGTCCATATTTTTATGGTTGTAAAGTTGTTATGATTATTAAATGATAATAAACAAAAAAAAATAATAATGTATGGTTATTATAAAAAAATTAATAATGAAGCTAAAAATGTATGTAAATATAAACGGTTCTTTAAAATATATAAAATATGTTAGATTTAAAGAAATAGCTATGGTTGTTGATGTGGTTGCTCTTAGAAGCTATTTAAGTACATTAAACCGAGATTGTGAGATCGGCAAATAAAACGGCTAGTTGTCTAGCACGTTATGCTCGTACTAATTCACATGTTTTGTATGCTTTTAAATTTACTGAGCAGATGTGGTATTTGATAGACTAGAATGTAATTTGTTACTAATGGTAAAATATGCATACTTTATTTAAAAAAAAAAAAAAAAAAGAGCAACTTAAACAGGGAACGTGGAAGAGACTTATGAGTGAGACTAAGTTATAAACTCGAGATTTGCTAACAACTAATAAGTGTATGTAGAGACACATGGGCTTAGATGTAAAGATATTTTTGGTCTCACAAAAGCCTGGCATTATAACTGTTGGAAGATGGGTGTAATACAATTTGATTTTGCGCAATTGGCATCTTTTTATTTATTTAATAATTTTATGGACCCTATATAATTATTTAAAGAGAAAAATATTTTTGTTTATAAAGGCGTTAGAGTTCAAACACATCATAGTGTTTTTAAAAATGACCACTTTAATTATAGGTTTAATTTTATGTCAAATAACAAAATAGTACGCGGTATAATATTAAAACGGTTTTACAAGCCCTTGTATACTCTCTTTTATGTTATGACCAAATCACTTAGTTTTAATTGCTTCAAAAAAATTGCTCCGGTTCAATACCAAAAAGATTAGAGATCGAGATGGCCATATACGTACTGAGCACGCCGGCTTACTAATTTTTTAACAAACACGGACTCAAACAAAAATTTACTTTCACTAGTTAGTGCTTAAATGTGGTAATCAAAGATATGGTAAAGGCCGTTTCAAAAAAGAAAAAAACGATATGGTAAAGGCCGTTTCAAAAAAGAAAAAAACAATACGGTAAAGGCTTGAAGCAGCCTAAAATTAATATTTTCTCTATATATAGTAGTAATATTTTACATGTATCATGATCTGGATTCCTTGCTGCATAATTAACAATTAACAATTTAACATGCATGGCGCAAGTGATCTGTGATTCTTTTGTTATACTCATAATTAAATGGTAAAGTATATCAAAAAAAATCTTGACTTCCACTTTACTTGATCTCCATCATCATCACAAACGCACTTTCGTGCCATTTTTTAATTCACTTGGTCATGATTTGCAACTAGTGTTTTAGAAAAAAGACTCTCAATCATTTAGTTTGATTAAAAAAGTCATGATTGGATAAATGTTAACCAAAAATCAAATATTTTATTTAATTTATGAGCCGTAATACCGAATAATTATTTGCCTACACATCTTATATATATACTTCTTTATACATTTATTGTGAAATGAGCGATAGCGTACTTAATTATTCTCTACAATCCGTCACTTGTTTAATTATCTCCAACCATGTGGAGTCGGATCTGTAGTTTTTTTTAGGGTTCGATTCGGATACAATCATAACGTTAACCCACCTAGAACTACAAAAATATAGCAGAACGGCGAGGAGAAGAATGACCGAAATTTCTTTTGACACCTTGTTTACCACGTTTCCTGTAACATTTTATCGATTATTTGCGGTTTTGCAATTAGTAGTTTCTCAAATTTGTGACAGTTTTGTGATTGTTCCTAATTTGAATATCTTTTATTTTAAGAAATGTGAGTTTAAAGACCATTGATCGGTTAGATACAATACCTTGTATGATGATGCTAAATTACATTTCTTGCTAGATGTAGAGGAAAAGTACCTTTATCGTGCTTTGTCTTTCCTACAAGTGTTTTTTAGTGTGTTAGCCATCATCAGTTCCAGTCAAGAGTTACACTTTAGTATGTAAAAACCGAGTCCAAATCTTCGACATTCTATTATTTACCTCTTTCGGTATCTCGTTACTTATTTTCACTCAAATTTTAATTTTTCACAACTTGTTCCGTAAGTTTATAAGGTTTTATATTATATTGTATTCAGTTCATAAAACATTTGGACATAATATTGTTTTAGATAATTCTTCTAATATTAAATGTGTAATTTACACTAATTTATATATTTATTCCAAAATAAATTGCGTGTAATTTTTTTAAATAAAATAATTATTGAAATGTATTGATACATGTCTTATAATAATTCTACAATTTTTTTCAAGTTGTTTATAATTTTTTTTTTAGATAAAATAAACAAACGGACACGAAAGAGTTAGAAAATAGGAATAGAAGATTTGGACTCATAAATGATCGATAGAGTCTGATTTCTTTTCCTATTTTCCATACACTTTTTCTGTTTTCGAAAAATCGGTGGTCTTATTAACTTTTTGACATAATCATTGCACTAACAAAATTTCAAATTCTACCCGGTCCTTCCTTAATTGATAGTCGTTTGTCTCCACTATAGCTGTCAATATGGGAAGTAAAAAAGATTAAATGAAACTGAAACGTGAGTGTGATTTAGAAAATGATTATGCAATTTAATTAACAAAAAATAAAGAGAAACAAGAAACAAGAAACAAAAACAAAAAGGTGGGTTTTCAAACAAAAAGGAGTGTTTTTCGGTACTATGATCACCCCAATCCTTTTTTTCTCTTTCTTTATCATACTTGAAATAGACTGTACAATTATTGTGAATTCAATAGAAAAGTATACAAAGTTCAGCCAGTGTGTTTATTGTTATTTTTAGTGATAAATTTGAAAAATATATAAGGCTAAGCTCTGTATGGGTATCCATTTGATTTTGACTAGTCTTATGATAGATTTAGCTAATTTGATGTTGGACTTTTTAAACTAGAATTGAGAGAGTCTAGTATCACATCTCTGATATATAAAAGATTGTTGTACTACAGTCAGCGCGGAATTATGATTCATGTATAAGCGGGGCTAATTTATATTTATATACTATTTTGTAATTATGGGGGAGATAATGTGTGCGAAATACTATAATCGTCAAGTTTTCAGTAAATTTTGTATTTTTTCATAATACGTGGATGCTTTCGCCTATTTTATCTGATATTATTCGGTAAAAATGAGTTGCCAATCTATTTTAATATCAATGCTCTATATTAGAACAAATACTATAATATTATAGAAATGTACATACATAAATAGTTGTAAGACTGCTTGTTTTTTAAATTATTTTAAAATTTACTTATTAAAAATATATCAATTTTGTAAATTATGGCGGTTACGAGCACAAACTCTCGTCCTACATAGCCTATATATACATATATACATAGATACATACTTTGTAATATAAAAACATAGTACTAATATTATTCAACATTACAATTAAAACCTCACATAAGCAAACATCTCTTTGTGCATAAAACCCCTTAACAATTAGACTATTACTAAACACACATCTCTCGGTGAGGTTTTTTTAGTGCCAAAATATTATTCTAATGCCAAACACATCTCGCTCACCTACAGTTTATAAAAACATCTTCATTTAAGACCGATTAAAAAAACATTATTCTACTGCTTGACAAAACCACCACCCGTATCTGATTCACCACCACTCTTGTCAGAACCTCTCATCACGTTGGCTATCTTGACAACTGCTTTCGTGAGCTTTCCGTGTATGACTGCCAAGATGCCACCGACCTGGTGAATCAAAGGATCACCACCACTCCGAACCTTGGCGATAACCGTCGAGAATTGTTTGCGGTTTCAATGGAACCTTTCGGTGTAATCTTTCAGTGATCGATTAGTCGAGGGAGGAACTAGGTGCGACGGCCTCACAATACGGGTTTTAGTTTGGTATATCGGAATTTTTTGAGTATCGCGGACTTGTAATCCTGCTTAAATTGGGTCTACTAGTGTGTTGACACCCCGATTACGACTACAGTGCCAGACAGAGACGTGTACTCTCTTAGACCGTTCGAACCTTCCTCTACATGTGGTCTGGTATGCCGTCTCATTATTCTCGGATCTGGACGAAAGATTGTAGATTTGGTTTAAACTGAAGAGGGACTTTTGACGAGTCAAACGATTTTGGGTAGTTATGTTATCCTTTTTACACTAGTTAATCGTATTATACGATATGGTTTTGTTTCTGTCACGCCCCAAAATCCTAAAAGCGCGAACATCGAGGCGTGACATTTTTAAACAAAATGAAAAAGAAACTTGTTGGTACAAAATTTAAATTTTAAAAAGAAATAACTTGAGAGCTAAAGGAACAATTAATCAATACATAAAAGTGTTTGCCAAACGCGGCTACAAGACGAGATAGTTTGAAAAGATTTATAAAAGGATGACAAACGAATGTAAATTGCCCGTATGCTACAACCTCAAAAAATATAGTCTAAAAAAAAAAAAAAGCAATTCAAAGAGCCCCAAACTCATGCGATACCATGCTAAAACTCCTATCCAAAAGCCTCGACCTAAGTTGTACCTGAAAAACAAAACTGTAACGGTGAGTCCCACGCACATACATAGACGGGACGGCACCACAAAATACCGTCACCACATCCCATAAATGCAAGAACTCACAAACAACAACTACGATAATTAACGTATAAAAAAAATGTAATAACATCGTACAACGAAATAAATTAAATAACGTCAACACACATTTATAGCAAACATGGACCTCTCACGCCACCTACCCCAGTCCGTAAGGTAGGTCATTCCCTATACCCCTCGGTCGTCTATTGTCCCCGGTATAGGGAGAGACATAGACCATTGCTAACATAAAAATAGATTTAAAGTGCGCACTTGGACCTCTCACGCCACTCGTCACAGTCCGTAAGATGATTCATTCCCTATCCCCTCGGCCGTCTTATGTCTCCGGAATAATATAAAACCATTCAATTATCACATTTTCATACGTCACTTTAACGTAATTCAACATAACTCATAATCATAGGTGCTAGATTCACAACTAGCCAAATAACTCCAACAAAATAAAATATCATTCAGGCATTTTAACAAACAACTTGTATGCATAAACTATAATTCATCTTTATTCAACATAAATTTACCCAATTTCATCAACAACTATATAATCACATAATCAACTCATAAAACATACAAACCCATCCATAATCTCATTAATTCGAAATTAATATGTCTCAAGTCTCAACTTCTACAATTCAAATAATGGAATTAAAAGTACAACAAATAAACCCCAATTAACAATTTAAGAACATAATTAATATAAAAGGCAAAAACCCCCAATTTATAATAAACACAAAACCTAATCCTAACATACACTCTCGTCTAGTCGCAATGGATAACCCCCGTTACTTTAGTGCGTAGAGAAGATGCTTCCGGTATGAACCCGCTAACGTGGTTTCTTCTTCTTCTTCCTAAGCTTTGAAATCTCTCGTTTCTCTCTTTTTCTATCTTTTCTCTTTGTTTTAGGTTACTGTTTTGAAAAAGTGGGCTGATTTGAAGATGTAAAAACTGTTTTGATAAAGTTTGTGGAAGCGAACTATTTGGTCACCAAAATTCTAAAAGTTAACTCTTAATCCAAAAATATTGTTTTACTACTAAAAAATAACCAATCTTTAGAAACAAAACTATTGAGTCATTTTTATTTATAAAATTAGTAACAGGTTTTTAAAATAAAGTTTTTCGGAAGAGTTTCGGTTTTTGGCTAAAAATTAGTCGAGTGACCAGTTTTTGATAAAATTTGTATAAAACGTTTTTGGATGAATTAAATCATAATTAAAACCATTTATAAAAATTACGGGATGTTACAGTTTCGGTTGTTATATACGAGTATTGACGGGGCTTGTATAGTTTGTCGCAATCGTAGTGTGTAATATTGTTTGGTTAGATATCTGTGTGGTTTTGTAAAACCCGTTTTGGCATACGGAGTTGTTCATTTAGGCACTTCTCGATGATTGATATGTTTAGATCAGGTTTACTGTATGCTGACACCTCTACATTGGAACTATTTATATACCTCATAGTTTACTTTTGGTTGGCACAAGACCTTCATACGTTTTCCCACATTCGATTGCTCGATTGTCGCGCTTGACAATATTTCATTACTTTTGTTTTAATAACTAAAACATTTCTATTTGTATTTTATGCTTATTTGGTGTTTTGCTTTAGTCTTTCCGGATGAAAGGATTTGGAAAGAATGTTTGTTTTGTATTTTAGTTTTTCTTAGACTTTTATAGTTTGTTCCAAATACAATGATACTTGTATAAGTTTGGTATTTTAAACAAGGGGATATATCAAAAAAAATAGTCACCTGCTTATGAGCATATAAGATTATTTACACAAATTATCTGAATCTTTTACATCATTACAGGTTAAGTTTTTATATACAAATCCCCAAGTCTTTTTTTAAAACAGACATTAGTAGGAAAAAAGTCTCCTAAGTGGTAAGTGTGAGATGCATAATTACTGGTTTTGGCCTAGTGCTTATCAATTGTGAATGCATTACGATTTTAATATCGATAAACCTATTGGTTAAACACACACACACTATTCTTTTATTCTTATAATCGGAGCCGACTTTGTATGAGTCATAATAGCCCTTTAACTTAGGCGTCGCCGGAACCAACATGAGCCAAAAAATCGTAATTTTTGTTACTCTATAGAAAATTCAGCAGATAATGTATATATACATAAACTTGCACGTTCATATGGTACCAAATACTACATAATATAAAAATTACAACTCAAATGTTTAGTTCTGAATATAACTTATAGTAGTCTAATTTATAGATGAACTATAAGAACCAAATATCATTTTTACTAAAAAGTTGTCCAACGTGAAGAACCTACGTATAATTATGTTCGTAAATGAATCAAACAAACGGACGCGGCTTGTGTTCATGTTCATTTATTAACTTAGAATGTTTATTCATCATGTTCAATCCTTGTTCGTTTTTGAACAAACAAACAAGAACTGAACCCTTGACGAACAACACACGATTTATTCATAAACGATTCATTAAAAACAGAATTCATATAAATTGAGTCTGGACTTGGTTACGAAGTTACTTTTATTTTCTTATCTTTGATGGATCCCGAATTTTCTTATATATACTATATATATATAGTATAATTATAATTATAAAAAATCAGTTTGGTCCAGTTTCAAAAAGATTCAAGCCGCAAACAGAACAATTTAAATTGTTTTTAAATTTTTAAAACCGAAACAAACCGAGTAGCAATCGGTTTAATTAAGTTTTAGGTCAAACCCCTATATCTTACTGATACTCCATAAAATTAAAAGAATCAAATAAATTCCAAACCAAACTACATACACCTTAAACGTAATAAAGCCAATTATAAGTCTATAACCACGCACTCACATATATAGAGTCACAGAGTCACATGTATATACTATAAATTGACGAAATATACATATTTTGTAATCGATCCAAACAGACTCTCATTTAATTCCCCCCCTTCTCTCTCTCTCTCTCTCTTCCACACTTATACATCCATACATACACATGTATATATACAGATAAATATAATTATATTAAAGAATGCGAGTAAAGGAGTTACACCCGCTTTGTTGCATCCCTATCGAGACGAACACGGACGAGAGATCTCCGCCATCGATTTCCTCCGGATCGGACGGTAATGCGTTGGCTGGATTCGGGGGAGCTTTATATAAGTGGACTAATTATGGAAAAGGGTGGAGATCCAGGTGGTTTGTATTGAGGAACGGAGTTTTGTCGTATCGTAATGTTATGCCCGAGGAGGAGGCTTTGGTGGATGTACACGTCATCGGTGATGTGGCGTCGGAAGGGTTTGAGAGGCTCGATAGGAGTTTGTCCAGGAAGACGAACCGAGGGGCGGGTGGACTTGTTCATCTCAAGGTATTATTTATATGTATTTATTATTTAATATGTGAAATGCGAAGCCAAATGATTTTATTAATCAGTAATTTTGCGTGTACAATGTCTAAAAATTCTATGCCGTAAATTTTACATGTTAATAACTAATTATTGATTTATTTAGATAGTATTTGTAGGTTGTTTGGTCAAATTGGTTGATACCAGTGTCACCCATAAAGTGGGATATTTTGGTTATAAAAAAATTTATTCATCTCAAGGTATCTATCTATTTATCTATATTTATATATATATATGTATGTATGCATTTATTAAAAAAAATTGTATGCATATATGTATGTGTATTTAATGCTGTAAATAACTAATTATTGATTTATTTATACGGTTTGGCTAACGGTGTCCTAAAAAATCGTTTAAACATTAAATACTTTTCAAAATTCAAGTTACACTTATTATAAATATTGTTGTATTTATACCCTAACATTTTGGGTTTACTAAATATATGTATGTGATTTAGGGTCGTTTTGGTCTAAAAAATTTGATTTTTAAAATCAAAAAATCCAGCAAAAAGATGGATTATGGATTTTTTTGATTATTTTGACTAAAAATCTGGATTTTAAGAATAAAAGAAATCCTAATAACCTATTAAAAAATCTGAATTTTCAAAATATAAAAATCACCCAAAAAAATCTGATATCAAACACATACTTACTCACATGATGGAAATATTATTAATAAATTACTACAAATAATATATAATCAACAAATACCATATATGCTTAACCAATGACAAGAGCAGATTGGTTAGCTTTTACCTGATTTATTTATATAGTATTATTAAGTTGGTTGGTGGAATTAGTTGAGACTACATATACCATATTTTGATCATTAGCACCCATAAAGTGGGTTACCTCAATTATAATAGAAGAAAAAATGATTGTAGTATTTAGTAGTATATGTGTGTGATTTGTTTTTGTTTGTAGTTATATATATAGAGAGAGAGATTGGAGAAATGGAGAGAGTTGAGAGTAGAATATATATAGATATTGACTTGAAGAATTTAGTTGAATCTGTTAAAAAAAAATTGGAAAATGATTTTTTGGATTTTGTAAGTGCCCGCCTAATCTGGGTTTATGCTTCAATTTGATTTTATCATTCTTCATTATTTTTTCCAGTGTTTTTTTTATGAAATAAGTATTTGAAAAATGATATTTGATTATATAGGAAGCAAAACGTGAACAGAAACCGGAAACTAGTAATAAATGGAGAAACCAGCTCTAGACTAAATGTAAATAGTAAGAGAAATTATTTGTCATTTATATTTTTTAATAAATTTTTGAAGCTATTTTTTTTATTTGAGTAATAATAATAAAATAACTTGTATGAACAAGTATTCACACTTTTAACTGAGATTCCAAAATACTTGAATAATCATAAATGCCGTCCTAATACTTGGCTCATATTCTGAGTTGTCACTTTATTATGAATGGGAGACTAAAAATAAATGCAGGCCTAATATTTGGTTGGTGCTTATCTGTACAAAGTAATCGTTGCTTTTGATCCTACTATTTGGGTTTGGTTTCTTTGCTACTTTTTGTTTAATGAAAGGTTACTAATAAGGGCAATGATTTTTTGAAGAAGCAATTACTCAGATTTATTTCCACTTTGATCGTTTTCCCAATTTTCTTTTACCTGCCAACAAATAGCTTTGAGACCTGAGCTACAATCCAAACATCCAATTAACCACATGACTCTCATTTCTCTCTTTAAATTATTTTCCCCTCCAAAAGGTGTTTTTTTTAAGTAACATTATGGGAACTTAACTATAATGCATTTTAAAACTTTAAAGAAAAATGGGAAATGCATTTACGGCTAGTTTGGTTGCATTTTTTTTCCTTTGAGAACCAGACTGCACTTCTAGCTTTTTGGTGTAAAATTAGAAAACTTTGCCTTCAAGTTAAATGTGTAAAATCCAGTTTTACTAAAACGCTTTTGCAAGAGCTATGCTAAAAGCATAAAGAGCATAAGCTTTTAGGCGTAAAAGAAACGAAAAAACGACATTTTATATGATTTTTTAAGCTTTGAGTTGAGATTTTATCGAGTTTTGAATCGAGCTCCATTACTTAAGTGCGCTTTTTTAAAACAGTGGTCAGAAGAATCTGAAATAGAAAAAGGGCTTAAATTTTCAGCCAAACAAGGCTCAACGCGTTGGATTAAGTTTGAGATGTTTTTTGCATTTACGAGGGATATAATATTAAAGTCCATTTATTTTTTCCCTTCAAATTAAGTAAACCAATTATTTTATTTTGACATTATTTAGAGAGTGGGTGTTAATCTTAGAGTGGGTCACATCCAACTTGGTAAACAATGGGCCATGATATGGTAGAGAGTATGCCTAGGTATATTAAGCTATAGTCACATCACTGTTGATGACTTTTAGAGTATTATATACAAACATACATAAAATTATGGTTGCTGTACCTTATGTGTAGATCGTTGGTTCTTCTTTATCCTCTTTAATGATTAAGGATTTGCTCCTCAAACCTATCATGTTTTGCTTCTACTCCAAATCTCAACTACAGTTTAGATTGATGAAAGGTAAAGTTAACATCTTTGTTTGAATATTAATGCCTAAGTCAAAGGGGAGAAATTACCATACAGTTTACTACTTTTTTTTGTTATTGATGAAAGGTGAAGTTAACCTCTTTATCAAGTAAGATAATTTATCGCCTTTGACTCGGACATTAATATTCAAAATAAACATTGGGATTATGCCTTTGATTTTCATTTCTTTTTCCAGTTTTAGAGTATTACTGAGTATTTACTTACTCCATTTCAGTTCTTTCATAGTTTTTACAGTACTTGCCTGCAATTTAATTATGTTCTAGGGATACATCAACTTGAAATGAAGTTTATTGATTTGATTAGAATACTATAAATTTGAGCCAAGGTTTTCTCTTGTGATTAGGGCTGTTGCATCGTTTCAGGTTTCGAGTTCAATCCCCTCTCTTTTTATTCTATATGTTGGTTTATATTTTATATCTTGGTTATAATTATACACAATTCTACTCTATATATTGGTTATAGTTATACACAAATTTTCACCATTAAGGCATTAACGAGAGATGCGGTTTATTTGCTTGGAGGATAAAACAAATTAGCAACTTGTAAAATGGAAGCTATTAACTTGGAAGTCTCTGTGTCTGCAGGTCTCTTCCTTTAGAGAAAGTAGGTCGGACGACAAGAGATTTTACATTTTTACCGCAACAAAAACGCTTCATCTAAGGGCATGTTCGAAAAAAGACCGGGTGTCTTGGATAGAAGCTCTTGTATCATCTCGCAACTTATTTTATCTTAGAAGATCATTAAATTATGATTCTTCCTTTGTTTCAAATGATATATCTATTTCAACGGAAAAGCTTAAAAAACGATTGCTTGAAGAGGGGAGTAGCGAGGCTCTCGTGAAGGACTGTGAGCAGATAATGCTCTCAGAGTTATCAGATATTAGTGGACAATTGAAAGTTCTTTGCGAAGAGCGCTCCAATTTGTTGGAAACGCTGAGACAATTAGAGGTAAATTTATGTTAATATTTGCCCAATTATTTGTTGAAGTTCAATTTTCTTGTTTGAAAGAGAAATGTTTTAAAGAATCTGATTTTCTATCCATTTTTTTGAGATAAGAATGCACCCATGTCCATTTATAGTTGACTAGTTAGAATTGTAACGAACACCCTCTTTCTTAATATTTTATTCTTGGATAAACTTGTTACTTTTGTACACCAACCTATCATCGTTTAACAACTAATACATCAACCGGTTAAAATATACTATATAAGCACAAATAATTTTACAAAATTGAACAGTTAGTACAACAATGACCAACCTATAAAATTTCACAATTTAGATAACAATCTACACAGAATTTATGATTAGTGTAGATTGTTGCTATACAAGATAATTGGTGTTTTTGAGTTGAATTGTAAACTCCGATGTGCCAATTGTTGGACATTGTGTGTGTTGGTATCTTATGTGAATGTTAATAGTTTGGTGCATCAGTTATAGTTGATTGGTTGATGTACAAATTGATATATCCTCTTGAATCTAGTTAACATTAACTGTAATTTTAACATGGAGTTAAAGTTTGTATATGTAGTTGACTTACATTAACTACCTTCATTATTTTGAGTGTCTTTTTATACCATGATCAAGCACCACCCATTTGTACCTTTGAATCAAATCTAGGTCTGTTTCATTTAATTCAGACAGTTGGATCTAACATTTCGTTCCTTAACCTGATGCACCTGTGGATCTATTGTATTTGTATAATGGACAAACACATCCAGTACTTTATACCGTAAAATTAGCAATAATATTGACAATTTCCAGCTTAACAGTTCGGAAATCGCAGGCTAGCTTCTTAACTCTATCTGATGTTTCTTTTGTGGCTCTGCTAGTCATAGTTATGTGGTACCTCTTCCTTTTTCACCCCAAGTTATGCCATCTAAAAGCATGTTCCGTAAATTTCTTATCACACCGTTTTTTAGGTAATTGCCTATCCCTCGACATGCTTGACATATTTCCGTTATTTGCTATGTAGGATGCTAACATTGAAGTTGAAGAACGTGAAATTAATAATGATGAGTACCAATCAACGAAACTTGACGTTTCTAGTTTAGGGCATGGCAAATATAGTGGTACGTCTTATCTTCCCTGTCAATCCGCCTTCAGCTCTTTCATTTGTTGAACTTGGTAGGTATAGTGCAACTTTATTTAATGATCATATTCATTAGTAGTATGTGGTTTCTAAACAGAAACAGACTGATTTAGAAAGTTACTAAAATACCTGAATACAACTGATTCGCGCTTTGACCAAGTCTGTGTGTCCATCTTTACGTTTACATGAATTGTTTATTTGTAACCCAAATGATTGGCTCATTTCATTAACTTTCCATCTATCATTGTAAAATGCAGTGGTTTTCTACTTTGAACCACCTTTGGGCTTGATTCTGTTAATAATCTCAGCCTATTTCTCTGAATCTGTCTTATATTCCATGTTAAAAGCTTTAGACTAAAATTTTGCATATAAAACTGTAATCATTTTATAGTTTAATGTTGTAATTATGTGTGTTTCTACAAATAACATATTGCTGCATGTAAAGCCATACTTTCCTGCCAAGTTGTTCTTGTCTGTTTCCTGAACTGTCTACTATCTGATAATATTATATATATATATATATATATATAGCTACTTTGCTTTTTGTATGCCATATAATGTCTAGATATTATTGTTTCAAAATTCAGAATGGAGCACAACAGCGTCGTCGGATGATATTGAAAAACAAGAACTAGAGGAAGTATCGGATGAAGAGGAAAACTCATATTTTGACACAAAAGATTATTTTTCCCAACCAATTACTAGTTGTGGGTCTTTAAGTAGAGTCTCTGATCAAATAGATGCAAGCATGGGGCCGGAAAATCAACACCCTGGTAAGGATTTGAATTTTGACGAAAATTGTTACTTTGACTATCCACAAATTGAAAGGCGAAAGAAGCTACCAGACCCAGTTGAGAAGGAAAAAGGAGTGAGCCTTTGGTCCATGATCAAAGACAATGTAGGAAAAGATTTAACACGTGTTTGTCTTCCAGTGTACTTCAACGAGCCCATATCTTCTTTGCAAAAGTGCTTTGAAGATTTGGAATATTCTCATCTGTTGGACCGTGCCTATGAACATGGAAAAAGGGTACAGTTTTTCCTTCTGATCTGTTTTAGAAGGGGTATATTCTTCTTATACCCCCTTAGTTTGGGTTATAGTTTTTTTTTTCTGTCAAATATATCTAACTAAATTTATGTGTCTTTTGCCTTTGAACTAAGCTCTTAGACATAGCAGCATGTATATTTTTGGAATAGTTTTGTGGCCCGGGTACTTTCATGTGATATTCCATTTCCACCTTTGCTTTTCCATGTTTGTTTCTACTCCAATGTTTTGAGAACATTAGGTATATAGGTAGCAAAAATATGACATACAATGCTCCTCTGTTAACTTTGTTTCTGAGTCTTTCTTCGTGGACACTAGAAATAGGAGATGTTGACTTATTTTTATTCATCTATCTTTTCTCAATTAGCAACATGAATTTTTTTGGTTTTCTGTTTCTTCTTGGAAACTAGAAAGAGGAGATGTTGACGTGTGGTTATTTCATTTATCTTTTTTTTAGTTAACAAGATGGGTAGTTTTGGTTTTGTTTGACCCTTCCCCGAATTAATAACTTGATCAACTATTTATTGTGGAAAAATGAAAACTAGTATTTGACTTCATTCACTTATGAATCTAACATGGTCTCACGTCCCATGCTTCTAGGGAAACAGTCTTCTAAGAGTTTTAAATGTTGCCGCATTTGCCGTTTCTGGATACGCTTCGTGTGAAGGTCGACACTGTAAGCCCTTCAATCCTTTGTTGGGTGAAACTTACGAGGCTGATTATCCTGACAAAGGCCTTCGTTTCTTTTCTGAGAAAGTAAGTATTTTGACAGGCATGACCTTATTTTTTTGCAATTTGTGCTGAAATTTAGCTGTATGATGTTTTTGTACTAAGTAGTTCTGTGTTCTATAAAAGGGTCAATACAGTTTTTAGACCCTAATCATGATTTTTCTACTCATGTACACCCACTAACGACTTTTTCATTTTTCAATTAGCGAGCCAACCTTTGTTTTTAATCAATTGGTATACTTCAGTTACGTTTTCTAAAACATTGTGATACTTGAGTGTACAGAACTGTAATCAATCCTAACAGAAATATTTGTAACGTCACATCCTTGCCAATTTGATTAAAAAGGTTGTACTAATTTAAATTCAATTAATTGGGTGTACTTAAAGGACAAAATGTAATAGTTGGGTGTGAAAATTGTAAGTAACCCTTTTTTATAAATTTAACATCTGATGATTTTATTGAAACAGGTTAGTCACCACCCAACACTGATTGCATGTCATTGTGAAGGAAGAGGATGGAAATTCTGGGGTGATAGTAACCTTACAACCAAGTTTTGGGGAACATCTATTCATCTAGACCCCGTTGGAACTCTAAACTTAGAGTTTGACGATGGGGAAGTTTTCCAATGGAGCAAAGTAAGCAATGCTTTTCAGTTTTTTTTGATTAAAATGATCTTAAAATGTTAATTAATTTCTTTGTTTTCAATTTTTGTATTACTTATCCCATGTAGACCACTCAAAACTTCAAGGATATATAATAAAACTAAATCCCATTTCCTAACTTTTTACCAAAAAACTCGTAGTGAGAAACTAACAAAACTACATAAGTGACTTCTTTAATGCTTGTATCCAAAAACCTAAGCAACTGACCAGTTAGCTTTGTTTGCTCTTTTACTTGTAACTTAAACTCCTGCAACTTCTCTACCAGTAAGAGGTAACCCCTGCAACTTGTTTGGTTTTATTAGGTAACAACAACAATTGGCAATCTTATTATTGGCAAGGTATATCTTCATCACCACGGGATAATGCATATCCGTGGCAATCGCCAATATTCATGCAAACTTAAGTTTAAAGAACAGTCTATCCTCGACCGGAATCCACGTCAGGTAGTTTCAATATTTACTTCCCTTTTAAACCCCAGTAAAGGGTTTTTGGACTTGGTTTTTGGTATATTATTATATTTTATTACTACATGCAAATAGAGTTTGAGATTCAAGTTAGTCTTGTCACCACTGGTGTTGATGATTTTTGTACCATTATAATCCTTGTCAGATGTTAAAACAACTGTCTTGCTATACAGATTCAAGGATTTGTCGAAGATGAAACAGAGAAAAAAGTTGCAACTGTTTTTGGTAAGTGGGATGATAGCTTATATTACACTAATGGAGATGGCATGAGTAAGCAAAAAGATTTATCAAAAGCACCTATGCTATGGAAAAGAGCCGATCCTTGTAATCTTACTCGCTATAAGATGACGCCATTTGCAATTACTCTAAACGAACTAACACCTGGATTAGAGGTACATGTATTAGTATTACCCAATCATATTGGTCATTTACAATTTTCTAATATCATACCTGTTATTTTAACATCGTTTATTTGATTGAATAAATAGGAGAAGCTCCCTCCCACTGATTCAAGGCTTAGACCAGACCAACGGCATCTGGAGAATGGTGAATATGAGAAGTCAAATGCCGAGAAGCAACGGTTGGAGCTACGACAGAGGATGGTATATCTTTACACCTCAGCTACATGCATATATACAGTAATATTATAATGTCCACACGTAAATTTTCTTAAGTTTATAAAATTCTTATTATCTCTGGTAAGTGGTAATGGTGTAATAGGAAGACGAGTAGTACTGTTGGTGTTCATATGTAAGGGTATGATTTGACTTGCATATGTGCGCCTTCTTGAACTTTTGAAATGTGAAGCATCAGAATAATTGACTCGTACCCTTAACTTTCTTTCATGGCGAATATACTTGGTTTAAGGATTGTTCGGTTGCAGCTTCTAAGCAATTAAGCTAGATTCTTAGAGATAGAGAAAAAAGTTGGGTTGATCTAGCTTTAGGGTGTGTTTGGAACATGGAAATTGGGTGGGAAAATGAAAATGATTTCCCGAGAAAATATTTTCTTGTGTTTGTTTGTATAAGAAAACCAATGGAAAAAAAAACAAAAGAAATTGAGGGAAAACTTTGTGTGTAGAATGAAAGAAACCATTTTCCTACCAAAAGTGGAAGGAAAATGAAAACAAATTGGAAAAGTGTTACTAGCTCCGTCTCTCTCCCGTTTTTTTTCTTTTCTTTTCTCTTAATTTTCCAATATTCCAAACACATGGCCGGAAAATGATTTCAAGTTAGTTTTACTTTCGTTTTCTTTTCTTTTCTTTCCCGTTACAATTTCCGGTTTCCAAACACACCCTAAGGGTGTGTTTGGAACATGAAAAATGGATGGGAAAAGGAAAATGATTTCCTAAGAAAATATTTGTGTGTGTTTAGCTACATAAGAAAACCAATGGAAAATAAAATAAAATAAAGTATGGGAAAATTTTGTGTGTAAAGTGAGAGAAACCATTTTCCTTCCAAAAGTGGGAGGAAAAGAAAAACAAATGAGAAAAGTGAGGCTAGCTCTCTCTCTCCCTTTTTTTTTTATTTTCATTTTCTTTTCTTTTCCCAATCTTCCAAACACGTGAGTGGAAAATGATTTCATGTTAATTTTCATTTCTTTTCCCGTCAAATTTCCGGGTTCCAAACACACCCTAAAGCTTGTAGCTGCTGTTTCAGGAGAACGAACCCAATAAGCTCAGGCCTTAAGTGGGTAAACCAAATGTAATACAGCTCTTTAGGCAATCAACTTAAAATCTTAGCTTATAGTTACAACCAAACAAGGCCCTAGTGCTGCAGTAATTTGCTTAATCTTAGAGAATTTAATACGAGCAACCATGGTAATCCAGTGATTTTTAAAATGTTTTTACTACGAGTCGCATAATTTAATCCTATTATTGTCAACAGTCAAGGAAAATGCAAGAAAATGGATGGAAGGCAAGATGGTTTGAGAGAAAAGGAGAAGACGGACCGTTCCGTTACTCGGGTGGTTATTGGGAACAACGAGAACATGGGAAATGGGATGGATGCCCAGACATTTATGGTGAATTTAATGAAGACATTGTTAACTCCTTTGAAGGCTGTTAGTGTGAGATAGGTATTTTACATATTCTCTCGTGTTCTTGCAGGCCCTTTTAGTACTATATTTTACTCTTTCCTTATGTTACTTCCCACATAGGGCCTTGTTTGTTGCAGACTTGCCAGCTTTAAAGCTCAGCTGTCCGACTTTAATACTAAGTTTTTTCTGGGATATTTGGAAAAGCTAGAATCTATAAGCTGGATGAACGTAGCTTCTTTCCCAACCTACAAAAAATGCGGATTTATGCTTATAATCTGCACTTAAACATGACCAAATTTGCTTTTTTAAGCCTAAAGTTATCACTATACAATTTATTTGTTTAGCTACCCTGTTCTAGTTTTCTGATTTTTTATTATTAGTGTACCAGACTACCAGTAATGTCTTTTTATACTGTATTTCCTTTGATGATAAAATCATGATAAGTGTTACTTTATGTAGATTACCTAGTTAGAGATACCCCAACTTCGTAAATCTATTTATAACTTTCGAAGACTTCTTCCATTTTTTTCATCTGTCGAAAATTATGTTCCACAAAGTAATAGGAGTATATAGCACGTTTCAGTATCTGTTCCATATAAGAAAGTGTCAGGTTCTCTTTTGTTACTAAAGATGATTGTTTATCCTTTCTGGATCCGTGTTTCTTTTAATTGTACAAGGTAGTATTGGATTATCTTAGCTTACTTTGGATCTGTTTACATTAGACTTGAAGGGAAAAGACGTAAAAAAAAGTGCATTGCTTCTCTTTAAACACCTTTTTAAACATCCAACTTATCAATCTTCTTTTGAATTATTATATAAGTAAGTTAGTAACGAAGAAGTGACCAAATTTTAATGTGTCCCAAATAAATTTCCTTATAGGTTTACTGTAGTGCTGAGAACGAATCTTGCAGTATATTATTCTTTTAGATGTTTATGAATCATGTAGCTTGCTAGTTCTCTCGTCGGCTTGTTATGTGTTGTTTATTTCATATTTCCAGGCTTATATATTTTTTGAATTGATTTATTCAATATTTAACATTTGGGCTACCTTATTAAAAGTAAAATTGGCTCCTACAGGTGCTTTACTAGTATGAATTGCGTTATTTATTAATGCAGATTAAAAATATTGTGTCGTTGATAACTCAATACCGATAAGAAGCCTTCGAGGATTTCAAAACCAGCTTCTGCACATGAGCATATTATGTTTACTGTTCCCTTGAGATGGACCACAGTCGATCCTAAGAACAATTAGCTAAATCGACATCAAACTTTGCAATCGATGGTGATGTGTCACAATTGAAGTTTTGCTACAAAATCATTGTGCGATAACTGTAATGTACCATATGTGCCTTCTTCCTCTCCATTTGTTGTAACCATTCACCATTTGTGTAGGTCATTGTTAGTATTCTTCTAACGGAAATAAATCAATAAAATGAGAAAAATATGAAATTGTTGTGTAGAAAATTTATCTTGTTTTTACTCTTCCATTGGGCACATAATAGTTATTGTTACTCGTTGCCAGACTCTTTATCATTACTTTGTTGTACACTAAGCTTTCTTGATTACACACCCAATTTTGTACAAAGAGTTGCCTTTTCCCTTTCGGTAAAAAAAAGTATATCTGGCATTAAAGCTTCCATCTCTGATCCGCGGGTAAATATTTACTCTACTATCTATTTCAGTTGTAAAGTTAATTCATTACTTCTCAGATCAGAATAGATGAATTGTTTCTCAATTTATTTCGCCATCCCGACCACGTGCCCATTGCTTCTTGTTTAATGGTTAGGTCTTAATTTTACAACAGAGCTTTTAATGAAATTTATTCATGTGTTTCTATATGCTTCGCATTTCAACAGAATAATGATGCTCAAAATCGCTCGGGTTCTTTACAGTATTATAAGCATTTTTTGACCCAAGTAAATTCAAGCCCATGGAAAATAGCCCATTAGCTCCCAGGTCATTGAATCCTTTCATCCATTATCCATTTTTGGTGTGGATGATTCAAAACTTACGGTCCGTTAATGGCTGAATCTTATAATATACGATTTGTTTGTCTAAGTGCATTAGACAGCCCATTAGCTCCCAGTTCATTGAATCCTTTCATCCATTATCCATTTTTGGTGTCGACGATTCAAAACTTACGGTCCGCTAATGACCGAATCTTATAATATACGATTTATTTGTCTAAGTGCGTTAGACAAAAATTAAAATAACATTATATTTGAGACGGACAGTAGCGAATTGGTAAAATTCTGTACAACACTTGATTGTCATATGCCTTGTAAATTTAAGCTTTATTTGAAGATATTCGTAAACTCGGAGAAAACAAATATTGAGTTTTTGTTTGGGGTTCCCGTGAAACTAATAAACCAGTTAACTATTTAGTAAATTATGCTAAGGAAGAACTTGTAACTTTTTGTTCGGCTTATATGCTCGACCAACTACGGTCCTACCTTTGTAATGATTTAAAATAATATAAGTTTTATTTGTTTCAAAAAAATAAAATAAAAAAATATATCCATTTTTGTCTGGTTGGGAAGCCTCAACGTTAATCTTAATTTTGAAATATTAGCACACATATGGATGATAATTAATGAGTAATAGACTTATAAAACTAACATAAGTAAAAAGTCTTTACTTTGTTATTATATTACAAAAATCATAATATTTTCAAATTTTAATATGTTTCTTCACTGTTATTATAAAATATTTTGAAGTTATACATCATATATATAATTATAGAATTCTCTTTTTACATATGAATTGTTGATGAATCAAACTAAGCGAGCTTCTAATGAGCTTCACAGAGCTTTAATTGCTTATGATCCACTTGTTTACTAAATGATCTAAGTACATCTGTTCATATTCGGTTCAATAAAACAGACATGAAGCACATGTTTGACGAACAGACCACAATGATTTTATGTCCTTAATTGATTATCAGCCCTAACCACAACAGACTTCTTTTGGTTTTATAACTTTAGACTTGTACATACATTATTTGAGTCTATCATATCCTTATAAAGTACCTATTTTTTTGTATCTTAGCTACCATTCAATTTCCATACAAATTGATTTCTGGTTGCTAAATTTCCACGTTAAAGACCAATCATTTCTTTTTGTTCAAACTTGAAGCAAAGGGAGTGAAATTAGAGAACTAAAAGACGCATACGAAAAGAAAAGATAAGACAATAATAGACTCAAAGCCAGTCAAAGAAGTTCCCTTGAGTTGGCTTTATTTTTTTGTAGATTAGTACTTTTACCAAACTTGTATGATTTGCTTGTAAAGACATTTCCATTTTTCAATTCTTAAATTGTATGATCACAATCCTTGAACAACCTTTTTCATAGAGACAAATTCGTAAAGAAATTGTTCATTCAGAAAATTAACTTTACTGCAGGCAATACCTTTATCAGGCCTGCAGGTTGCAACTATACATATGATTTTCAAGTTTCGATGGTATTATAAAATAAGAACGTTGTAACACAATTATTTTGTTAAATAGCACATTCCGATACCAATATCTTCTCCTCCCAATAGCATATTCTACTCCATCCCTTCTCAATTAATTGTCCATTACGAAACTACATGCAATTTTGATCGACCAATAACTTGTATCAAAATTGTCGGAATGAAAACTTTCAAAAGTTAATCATATAGTTCAAATATTAAATTATATGATTTAGTTTTCAAATTTTTTATTTTGACAATTTTGATACATGTTATAAAACGGTCAAAATTGTACGTAATTTTATAAAATACAATTAATTGAGAAGGAGTGAGTATTAAGTAATTCAATTCTCAAGGACAAGAAAGTATTACTAGAGATGGGACTTTTGAAAACAAATGTGTAGTTTCATTAGTGACTTGGTCAACTAATTTTCCTTACAAATAGCTTATTATTTTTCTTACTAATTCCTAGTTTCCTACATCAGAAGTTGGTCTTCCGTTCGCGAGCCTTTCATTTATTTATGTTTTAGCTATTAAAGGGTTTATTCCATTATTGACAAAACAGAAGCGGAAACAATTATGAAAAACGGAAACGAGAATTAAATGGAAAAAGAACATTCTATGCTAAAATATTGGACTATTTCTAGAGAAACATGGTTTTGGACAAAGGGAAACAAGCTTCTTGATAACTATGAAACTTTGTTAGATTGGCGGAGATAGAAAAATTGTTTAGGAAGTTTTTTCACAAGAATAATTAGCATAGGAAAAAAAAAACAATAATGTGCGTAAGGACAAATAAACACGTGTAAGTTGGAATTTATTACATGGGACCCTAAATGATTTTGAGTTAGCCAAATGTATAGCGAAAAACCCTTCCGAAACTCAAACGGTATTGACCATTATTGTGTGTTACGTACTACCAAGCAAGAAAACCAAGTGGTCAACTTGGTGTTTTTTGCAATTTTACCCTACTCGTTGAAAATAAGTTTCTCAATTATATACCAAAGCAGCTCAAGTGGACCCTCATTCAATGAGAGACGTATGTGTCTTCATTTAGCAAGTGGACTCATCATTTATGTCACGGGGCTTCGTCTTGTGCATTTGTAGTTTTGTACTGAACAAAAACTAAGCAGGGGGTGCAATTTGGTGTTTATTTTCATTTGATTTGTAGTTTCATGAACATATCAAATATGATATTGTTTTGAGTTGCCTTGTTTTTCATTTAGATAGCTGAATATATATAGAATAGTTCATTACTTCAATATAAGTAATATACACAATATGCTAATTGAGTCCAGTGATGATAAAATATGCGATACAAAGTAAATCTTTCTTCTTATACATTTCATGACATCAAGCAAAATGAAACCAAACGGAGTCTTAATCAGTACATGCGAACAATTGTATATCCAAATTTGATTTGATTTGATTTTGTTAGCAGTACTAAAACAAACAGTAAGCATCATCGGCTCAAGTTTTTTTGAACGCTTTCAAAACCAGCCAGACACGTTCGAACTCAATGAACTTAACTCCCATGTCTTTTGTAACTTTTAACAAATCCATACTCTTTAATTCCACCTCCAGAACGCCCGTAGAAGAATAAAGTCAAAATGAAACACACTAATTGAGCAAGTAGACAGTGGAGAACTATCTAAGTAGAAAGAGCCTCTTCATTTTGTAGTCGTAATTAAATAGCTTTTTCTGCAAATACCACACATCACATTTGCGTTATCTAAATTTTTTCCAAATAAATCGCTATTATCCAGTTTCCCAACCGAATTGGGCAAAAACTGGGCTAAAAACTATTGAGGCATTACATCAATGCAAGTCATTCCCCCTCTTATGAATCAAGTACAACGCATAGCTATCTAGAAACTTATTTTTGAACTGGCCTTCTACGAACAAAATTTTTGATATGAAAGTGAAAAATTACACAAAAACAGAATATTATAGCTACAATGAAGAATGGGTTAGCCCGTTTTGAGGGTTGTATATGAAAATATTGAGGTTTATATCCTGATTGGGGAAAACATATACTTGTTAGGTGTTTATTAATAAACCAATTCCAATACAATTATATATCTAAATATTGCGAATCTCGAGTTCGTTCAGAATTATTTTATCGAATGTTATTACGTGATTCTATAAATCGTCCAGAGTTTCATAATCCAATCAGGAGTTTATTCAGGGTATTCGAAACTGGTAAACGTGTTTCCGAACATGAGCAGTATCCATGGTATGGTAAATACGTACAACACATATATTTTCACCTTACCACTTCACTTGAAGGCTTGAATTCCCCTTCCTAAGAAGTAAGAATAACAGCTTATCAATTTGTTTTTGTACTATATATATACATTTAAATATACATTGAGAAGATTAAAAAAAAACGAGTTTGTGTTTTTGGTTAAGCGGTGGAAAGACACACGTGCAGCGGTGTTAATGTTTTAGTAGAAAAGTTAATTGACTTTTAGTCACAGGAAAGTATGTATAGCTTTCTTGAAAGGAGAGATTATAAAATTGTCATTTTTTTTTGAAAAGTTAATCTCATTTAAATTGTCATTTGTTATTTAATATTCCCTTCCTCTTAGCAGTATAATTGTATTGGTTTTTAAAAGATATTTAATTATTTGAACCAATTTTATTTAAAATAAAAAAAAAATATCAAAAAATAAAAAAATTTAAACAAAAACTATTTCTTACTTATAATATGAGATTATAGTTGTAAATTTGATATGATTTAACTATAAAAAAAATTATTTCAAAAAATAAAAAAGAAAAAATTTACTAATTTTTTTTTGAAAATGAACACTTATTTTAAAAGGTACCAAAATAATAAAATAGAAGAGTTATTTGGGGAAGAAAAAGTATGGAAGGTACCAAAAGATTATCATAAGAATCTTGTTATAAGAGAACATGAAGACTGCTTTCATGTTTAATACTTTACTTATACATGTTCACTAAATTAAAAAATTTAAAACTAAAAAAAATATGCTTATAAAAATTCAGGGACGAATACTGCTCCTTGACAAGACTACTGTGATTGTATTCTTCAAATTATTGGTTGTCATTTGTCATGCTCAAATCACTGACATGGACAAGCATTACAAACATATGGCAATGGAGAAAAGCCACAAAATGAAATTAAAAAGCAATAAAGCTATTTAATGACACACGGGACCATCCTCCTCCAACTCAATCCCCTCCTCAGCAAGTCTTTTCTCCTTGTACACATATCCCTTAGCACTCCACAAGTATAACCCTAAATTTAGTACACTTAATATAGCTAATAACCAATAGAAATTATAGAGCCTCCCTTGGTTCAGATTATCAGCCAACCAAGGGTTTTTATCCCCTGTGACCTTGTCCACAATAGTCACCAATAGTGAACTAAAGAAGAACCCTAGTGCTAGTGTGCTCAAGAATAGCCCTGTGCTCATAGTCTTCATTCCTTTAGGACATTCCCTTAGGAAAAAATCAAGTTGACCTATATAGGTAAATGCCTCACCGGACCCTACTAAGAAAAACTGTGGGATCAGCCAGAAGACACTGAGCGGGACCACCGCGTTCGGGGTGTCTGTAATGCCATGCGATCTTGCCACGTGTAATCTTTTAATTTCTGTTAGGGCGGCTGCCGCCATGGCTAAAATAGACATGACTAGACCAACCCCCATGCGTTGCAGAGGGGTGAGGCCCTGAGGGTTTTTAAGTAATTTCCTGGCTACAGGTACGATGAGACGGTCATACACTGGGACAGTCAGGAGGATGCTACCGACGAAAAACACTGTCAACGAGGCAGCTGGGATTTGGAATGATTTGCCGATGTCGCGGTCCATGGTGGTGGCTTGCGACACCGAGAATGTGGTCATTTGGGCATATACGGTCCAAAACATTATAGTAGTGGCCCATGTGGGTAACATTCTAATTACCAGTTTAACTTCCTCAACATCTGTTAAAGTTGATAATCGCCATTTGTTTATCGCATTTACGGGAGCTTCAGGGTCCTTGATTGCTGCCTTGTCCAAAAAGCTGCATAATATAACAACTAATAAGCATCAATCCTGATGTTAGCAGACAAAAATATACGAAAACTCTTAAATACAGTAACAATGATGAGATAACTCGAAATGCTAAATTAAAACCAAATTATCTTTGCGTTATACGATGTCATGTCAGACCAAATGGATGTCACAATTTTGTTTACAGTAATAGGGGAATATGAAATGTACATTGTGTAAAATAATACTTACTAGAGTATACTGTATACACTTTATGGACAGATAAAGTTTGGAATATTGTTTAAGGGGGAAGATATCATAGGCAAGTGAACTGCATGAGACAAAGGACCGTGAATCTTAATTGGTAGACTGACTACTCGTGAACTTTGAATCTTTTTTTTTTGTATTCAGTCACACATGTGTCCTGTCATTCTTCTTCTTTCCGTCATTTTTTTAATACAAAATGCCATCATATAATTTTATAAAAAAATATTACTTTTCGTCAAATGATTAATCCTGAAAAAATTGACTTACCCATATCAATTATTATGTTATATATGAAATTATGCGTAATTTTGACCGAATTTGAATATGTAACTAAATTGTCGAAACGATTTTTTTTAATTTTTTTTACATAATTTAAATATTAAACCCTATATGACATATATAAAGTGATAGGTATAACCTAGTGAAAAAACAAATCACCTCCATCTTTTTTTTCCTCATATTTTAGTTTAATCCATATATTCAAACAGAAGAATATCAGTTTATTACATTCACCCACAGTTATTCTCGAATACGAAGTTAGACATTTAATGGTTTGTACTGCTACGCAAAACATACAGCGGTAATGATTACTATAAAACTGAAATGACTAAGAAAACTGGATTTGTCACATTACAAATTATTGTTATAGTATTATTTATTGAATCAATAAACCGCAATTGTTTATTAATCACATATGTATAAACATTCTAAATAGTTACGCCCCCAACCTAATTATTCAAATACCCAAGTTCAATCCTTCCTAACATCAATTTATTTTTTGATATTTATAATCTTATGCCTTTTTACATTATTTCTTTAGCTTAATTGTTTTATGCCTATGAACACTATTAGTTTAGTTCAATTTTACTTTTTTGTTTAAATTATGAAATTTAATTACTCAAATGAAAAGACAAATGCATGAACATTTTTTGCTTGACAGTATCACTATGAACAACGATTTTTCTTTTAAATATTAGGCAAGTAAAGGAGTCGGACTGCCCCCTGACCGCAACACTAGACCATTAGGAGCCTTACATCTGATCTGACCCAACATAGATGATCATAAAGTCATTTAATTATTCCACTACATTTAGGTTTTGAACTAAAAGTAGATCTTATGTCCAATAATTTACGGTCATTTTGGTTATAGACAATTATTTTATTTCAGATATTAGCAAATCCCATCTGGCTAGAGTTAACAACAATCATTCTATTATAATAAGTCAATTTAAATAAAATGATACTGTCGAATTTAGTCATTTTTTTAAAAAAATACATCTACACATTTATATTAATTACAATAATACCATACTTCCATAAAAATATAAAAACTAAAACCTAATAAAATTATTTATCACTCTTTAACAATCAAACATTCTTTTAAATATTAAATTATATTTTTTTTGTATTATCCACGTATTTATATCATAACTATACATATTTTTTATATTTTTATTGTATTACATGCCGCACACATAACATGTAGGGTACGATTAGTAGTTTAGTTTAGTGAGGAGGTAACTTTATACAAATAAAAAAAACAAAAGAGTGGCATGTGTACACGACAAATGAATTAAAATAGGATCACGAAAATCCCAGATAATCTAAGAAAGTTAGAACTCGATTATTAGCACTATTGAATAGCTAAATTCCTTTACGTAACTTTTCTTAAAAGCATGACGATATTATTATTATACTCTAAATTTGTAAATTAACACGAAATATGTGAGCCAGTGGCGAATATATTTTAAAGGTGTTGGAAAAATATGTATGATCGAAAGTAGGAGAGAAACTACTTAATGAGTGTTGCCCTTACAATTTTTCTATTTTATAACTGCCACGTTCACGTAATAAATCCATAATGAGCATTTTTTCAACTTCCTTCATAAAAAAAGTGTTCAACTATATTATTCTAATAGAGCAAACTGACACAACATTCTAAAATTAAGATGACGAGTGGCTTGTCGTTTCAAATTGTACAAAATAATTTGGTTCTAATTAAGAACATAAACTACTAAAAAATCATTTAATGTTGTTCTCGATATGGCCATTTCATGGCATGATTGGCTCATACATCCCTATACCAATAATTCAAGTATTAAATATATAAAATTTCCGACAAATAGAGTAATTATTGTACATACGCTCATTAGTCAGTTTGCATCATATGATGTCGACTCTACAGTCATAGTATGGCCGACTCATACATTGCTCGTTCTAATAATTCAAGTAATTTAATTGCCCTGATGTACTATTATTCATAAAATAAGTCATTGTTGACTCCTTTTGGATTTGGTTGACTGATTTCATCAAATTGGGTCGTCCAATTAATATTTTTCCTTGGCGTGTCTCTAGCTAGCTAGCTAAGCGTACCTCATCCACATCATTCACAAGATTTACGTTTCACATGTTCCAAGTTTTATTTATTTAAAAACTAGTAGAATAATAGGTTTGTCGCATTAAATTTTGGAGATAATTCAAGCTGTTAAATTAAAATACCTACTAGTTTGATTCTCATCAATTTCAAATAAAACAGCCTCTTCAGATAATTGTATTACTCATATCAAGAAACAGTAACCAAAGCCACGATGTGTGTCGACAATCTTATAATTGATTACTAAAATGTCAAGATATTAGTAAAAGGTAAAAAAAAACTAACCCGAACTCCTTGCTATGAGGCAATTTCTGTTTCTGCTTATGCTTTTTTTGTCCTTCACTAACAATATCATCGACGTCAAAAAACAATGTGGTATCAGATGGCGGTTCCATCCGTCGATTCCTCCATGCAGCGACGTACACAGTTGCAATCTGCGTCAAAGGACTCCCTACGAGCTTTTTAAACCTATATCTCCTTGTTCCAGATATAAATATCACTATACCGATTACAATAACACATGCACATATGCCGTAACCCCATTCCCTCCCCAAATTGTCCTGTATGTAAACAAGGACGGTAACAGCTGCCAATGATCCGATACTTATAAAAAAGAAAAACCAATTGAAGAAATTGGTCATGCTGATGCGTTCTTCCTTATCTGCATCGTCGAACTGATCAGAGCCGAAACCAGACACACTAGATTTAAGTCCTCCTGTGCCGAGGGCGATAGTGTAGAGGGCAGCGTAAAGGACAGTGAGTTGGGTGCCGTTTGCAGGCACACAGTCGGGGCTACCAACGTTACATTTTGGTGGTCTGAGACTAGGGATTACCGTAGAGATGGTCAAGATTGTTACCCCCTGATTCCATAAAAGCAATAAACAAAAGGGTTAATTCAAAAGTAAAAAATCAAACTTACATATTTCTAGGTACTAGTCATTAAGATTCAGGAACATATACTTCCTAGTTTGTATATATGTAAAAGTTGGCAGCGGTTCTATTCTAGAAAATTTTTCTAGGTAGAAGTACAATAATTCTTTATTAGTATTGTGATTTGTGAAAGAGGTGATTTTTGTTTTTTTTCATAATTCCATATCAAACTAATAAAAAGATTTAAGATGCTTGTGAATCATATGTAATAGTACTTATTAACTGATTCACTGACCTCTAACCAATCATGATAAGTGGGGGTATAATACCACATCTTAGTCAAAGAACATCAAGTTTGGTATAAATGTTATATCGTGTACATACTTATTGTCAATTTACCGAATTCCATTCTAGCTTTGTGCCGTTTAATTTTATCATACCTTGTTGAAAAGTATTCTAAGTTAGTAAGTTCTATTAAAAAAAGGGTATTGTTTCAAGAAGCAGTGGATAAAATGATTATCCTATTAGGCAAGATTCTAGTTATCATTTTGCTATGTGCAACTTATTGACAAGTATTCAATTTATAGAAAGGTGTGATTCAGTCTTGGGAAAGATTCTAGTTGTACGTGTCATGTCAAAATGTTAATTTATTCACTTGCAATATTTAGCATAATTTTTATTAATTTAACGCAAGCAGGAGAATATTGACGCAATTTCCAATTCTCAGTAGTCACGTAATCAGCATATATGGTTTACTTTCAAGAAATTGAGTCTCCCCGCATTAAAACTTGAAAGCATACTATATTGAATTAAGTCAAGGGCAAAGAAGAAACACTGTTTGGTTATTCGATAAGATAATACTACAAAAAGGAACAGTACAAAGTCTTGAAATGAAACAATTTGTCAATATGTAAATAGCATGTACTTACAGTTGCTTGGACGGTGGCGAAAATGGCAATTGTCAAGTACCTGAAAATGATTTCGAAATTTAAATTAGACCATCTGAAAGCTTTTTTCTCAAACGAACTAACTGATGGCATACTCTTTGCCAAAATACTTACTGCAGTTTAAATATTTCATCGAATCAATAATGTTATACCTGCCAAGAAACGTGTCAGCGACAAAACCACCAAGCAGGGATAACATGAAAGAGGTGCCAAGGAAATTTGTGACTGTGTTAGCCGAGGTAGCGTTGCCCAAATGCATCGTGCCCGTTAAATATGTTACTAAGTTCACAGCAATACCGAGAGTTGTTAACCTCTCACCCATCTCTACAACTGAATCACCATACAAGATTACTTTGATGAATATAGCTTTTTATAGAGCTTAATAATAGAAACCTTTTAGAAAAAAAGAATCATAGTCTAAGCTATATATTTTCAACGATTTAAGAGAAATTTAGTTCTAAGTTAAGAAGGTCAATGTGTATGTCTGATATTTATTTCTTTTAACAGTACATATATGAATAGATTTTACAGTTATCCCAACGTAACTTACAGACAAGTTAATGCTTTTGCTAGCTAGTGTACAACTCTAGTCGTTTTTTTCTAAAATATATATAAAAAAAGTACTTATTTTTATTAAATTACAAAAAAAGAAAGAAAGGGGATTTACAAACTCATACCATGTTAAACTCTATATCACAGGGTTAACTGAGGTTCAAAAATTAACAGTTAATGTGAATTTTGTAGGATTTCAAACCTTCAAAATATAGTAAAAAATCCTTCACAAGTCAATGTTTTTTTTGAAAATACAACACATGTGAATATTGCCTCACTGTGTACCCACTTCTCCTCCCCTTTTTCAGAAACAAATAATGCTAAATGGGAATGATCCAATTTAGCCTAGCTATGTGTATCTAACAACTGTTTGATTAAACCGCTTATGTCCGTTACAGAAGATTAAATATTTTGATCATTTTTATCGAATAGTTGTTCAGTACACTAAATGAATTATTTTAATTTAGCGTACTATAATCCGGCAGAGGGGGAAGAAAAGAGAGTTACCTAGAATCTTAGCGGCGCTAGCCCAACCGCCACTTTTGCATCTAGCGGAAAGGCGACCCTTATAGTCCCAAGCATCTTGGAGGACCTTCCCATCATTGTGTGTAACCGGAAGATCCATTCTTCTTTTTTTCTTTTGTATTTTTAAAGTTTTTTTTTCAATTATTTCCCTTTACTTGCTCTATGTTAGACGAGCTGATATTACATAAGAAGTGGCTTTGTAGATTAAATGAGAAAGAGAGAGGAAGATGTTACAAGAACAATGAGTGGGAGTGAGCCTATTTATAGCCTGTGGATATGGGACAGTTACATCCTTCTTACCCCTAACGCCTTAATTGGCTCCAATATTACCTATATTAATTAGGAAAATGAATTTTTACGAATATTCTAATAAAAAGCTGTTTTTGTTAAATCTACTCATAACTCTTCGAACTACTTTGATAGACTTGTCTCGTTCTGTCGTTCAAACTAATTAATATAGTAGTGCCCACTCTGAATTCGATTAATATATACCATACTAGTATACTAATCAGTAATCATGGTCGCAAAACATGCATGGTACGTAACGGGTTTGTTTGATTATGAGAGCCTACAGTTAAATTAAAATAAATTAGACTCTAAAATGCTATTGGTTGTGACCAATGTTTTAATCAATGAACCAGGACTAGCTAATATTTTCCTTATTATTATGAGTCCTTTGTTAGGTACAGTTCATAAATTTATTTTATTTTTTACAAATAGGTAATTCATAATTATTAATTTCCGTATGTTTGTAATCCTTTGTAGAGTCTCATGGGCTGTCCTCGCCTCAGATTAGAGTTAACTAAAATAAGCAAGTATAAAAAGAAAATATAAATATAATAAGGCGTGTGGGGTATGTCACTTGTCGACGGTGCATCATATTAGAGATGGAGATTCAGAAGTGAATAACCACACCAGAGGGACTGGGGAATCCGCAATTCGGTATTTTGAGGAGTTGTTTTCGTCACGGCACGACCAGACAACCTTAAAGATTTCAGTGGTAATATTCGTAGGCAGATTTTTGAGATGGATGATGGACCGCTATTCACAAAGCTGTACTCTTAAGGAGGTTGACGAGGCTGTTGTCTCGATCCCTCCAGATATTGCACCAGACACAGACGTATTTTGCAGTCAGCTTTATCATTTTTCGTTCGGGATAATATCGGGACTGATTCGTTTGAGGCGGTTTTGGATTTTTATCTTGATTCGATTTTTGAGTAATTTACAAACCACGCAAATTAATTCAATATAATCTCTTTCATTTACTAAAATAAATATAACGGAGCCAAAGCAAACCAATTATATGTCTATATATTGTCAGTTTGGTTCGGATCCCTTTGGCATGTTTCACTTTCAACCAAAAAAGTAACAATATTCAAAGCAACACTTATTTGAATTCTTTTTAATACATGATTTAACTAAAAAATTAACATCAAATTATCAAGTAGCTTAACCATAAATCGAATATAATTAGTATTTATTTGTAAATAAATATAGGAATTAACCATCAAATAACAATTATATAGTATATTTATAGAATATTCATATTAAAATACCAATAATAGGTATGGTTTGGTTGGGTACTTGGGTTCGGTTTTGAAACCACGAAAACCCTAAACCAAACCTATTAAATTGTTTTATTCATTTTGAAACCAAAAACCAATTGATCTGGTTAGGTTTTGATCGGTTTGGTACATCTGAATTCGGTTTTATTTTTTCGAACGTTCAGTTGTTTTTTTTTTTCTTATGTTTTTTACACCTTCACTAGACTCCGTTTTAAATTTGCCTCGTGCTTGAGGCAACTCGTTTGTTGATTCTAAAATTCCAATCCCTCTAAAAGAAAATTTCCCTGCTAACAAATTAACATTTTCCAGATAAAATTGACGCCGACAATCCTCTGAAAAAGTCAATCGACCAAATAAGCTAAGTTTTCCAAGGGAAGCACGACCCAACAAAACCCGATTATGAAGAACAACCAGTCACCATACCTTCTCGGAGAACTCGTATCTACGATACAGTACTTGTGTGAAGATCGGATAAAAGATAGAGACAGGACTGAGTTCTTTTTTTCTTTTGTTATACCGACAATTCGATTCTTAAGTTTCTGTTTATTTATGTTTCCGGAGTAGTTCTTTACTTTTCGTAGACTTCGTACATATCAACAAAAAAAAATTCCCGTGGGAGTTCTCCTCTCTTTTTTTCTTCTTCTGAATATTAAGAAATAAAACGTGTGTTCTCCCACTACTTATATTAAAAAGTTCCTCATGATAGCTATTTCCTTTAGAACTTTCTCTTATGTGATTTTTTTGCAAAATGACCGTTTCTTCTAAAGTAATTACTCACATGTATCACATAAAAGTTGACAACACGCAAGTACAAATTCACATGAGACAAAATCTGCGGGTGATAATATTTTGCGTACGTGGTGATCATACACATGTTCAAAGATCATTAAATGAGTAGTTGTTTTCTTTTACAGTTCAAATAAGATTTTTTTCTTAAAAGTACATGATAAATATTTGATCTTCTTAAATAACTCTAAAATCAAGCATATGGATAGTAGTTTTTTCCCTCTTATTTCTTCTAAATTGGAGAGAAGTGTTAATATCATGACTATACATATCTATATTCTACCACTCTACAACGTATGCATGGATAGTTATTTTGAGAAAAAAATTGCATTCCTATCATACCTCTCGTAGTTCTTTCAACTTAAATTGTATAGGTTTTAACACTTCTACATGTTCAGTAGTCTTTGCGATGGGAGAATGATAACAGATTTGTTGGTTTCCGTGTACGAAATAACAATTAACAATAATTAAAGGACTAAACAATAATTAAACAAAACCAGTGTAATCTTTATTAATTTTCAATTGGAATAGAATAAACTGATTACAACATATAGGTACTGAATATAAATAAAAGCAAACGTTATTCAGATTATTATTAATTAATAATCTGATGTACTGATTTGCAATTAATAGAAACTGCCGGACTGAAAGGTATAAACTTAACAGCCGGACTGTTCTGTTTTAAATTGAAATAAGAGGACTGAATTGAAACTATTCTAATTACTGAAATAAATTACAGAATAGTAATTACAGCAAAAAACAGAACTTTAAACTAATTACAGAAAGATACAACAGCATAGAAAAGCTACAGTTAAGTACATAAAATTAAAATACTGAAATTAAAATACTGAATTGAAAGGACAGAATGTAAAAACCAGAATTTAAGTGCGAAAAATAAATGGACAGAATAGAAATAAACAATTAGACGAGGCTACTGTTAACAGTATGCCCTTAACCGATATTCGCCCAACCACCTTGATGTTTCTGGTTGCGTTGGCGCTTCGATCCCAAGCTACAACGTCTCGGATGACTCGCCGGAAACTGGCGACGAGTCAAGGTCGAGCTGTTGGTGGGTGGTTCTCTCTGGTTCTAAAATGTAATGCTGATTTTTGAGAGATGATATATGCTGCTGTGTTTTCTTTCAGAATGTTATGAATGTTGTTGACATGTGGGGGGTCTGCCTATTTATAGGCTTCCTGAGTATCTCAGCCATTAAAGTCACTTTACTACTGTCAGTTTTCGAAATTCGAAACTGCAGTATTAACTTTGCAATGAATTAATATTTATTACAACAGTTACAGTTTTGCTGGAAGCTTTTTCCGAACAGGCGCACTTTTCCCGTTGAGTTAAAAACCCAACGAGTAAGCCCGCCCGTCGAGCAAGCCCGCCCGACGAGCAAGCCCATGTGTGGTACACAATACACATGTGTATGTGGACACACTACTTAATATCCACATGGGATACCTTAGTATATATATTGTAAAAATCACTTATGATTTTCCAATGTGGGATAACCCTCATGGGTTAAATCCCATTTCTTTTCTTATTTTCCAGCATTGGCTTTATTGCCTCTTTCGAGTACCAACCTTCGAGTCCAATTATCATTCACACCCTTCCTCCGAATAGGTCATGCGATGTACCGTTGCGAAGCTCGTCGTACGAGCTACTCAAACGCTTTGAATATGGCCTCAGAAAAATTGAGTAGTCGCATCGAAAATTGACTCAAAGATGGTCCGTGACCACTTGGAACAACCATGTTTAAAACATGTTTTCCTACAATTTTTTCCAACAATCCCCCACATGAATGCAATTGGCTCGAAAGCCCATGTCCTAAATGCAAATCAAGAGAACCGCAAAAGTACACTGCCTAAGGTCAGGTAGCGCGCGCCTTGAACCTGTCGTAGCGGAGTACCACCCAGAATACTGCTATTAGGTAGCTGTAAAGCTTTGAACCATCAAGCTTTGTGTATCCTAGAATGGCACCCGCACAGTGTCCTCTCTACCCATGTACTAGGCCCTTTAGTTGTTGTCCATATTTGGCCTGGATTGCCTTGGCAACTTCAACTGAGTGCTCTAGTGAATTAGCCCAAGCTCATCATATGGTACCGGTCTTACACACTCGTTATAGGTGTTCCAAGTTGAAAGTGTCCTGACTCACTTTACTCGACCGTCGAGTTACTTGGATCATTAAGAGCCTCAAGCTCACCCTTACAATGGTACATGTCTATCACTCTGTCATCGCGGAAATGGGCTGGGAACTCCAGGTTCCCGAGTGCTTTGTTCGGTTGCCCCCACAGTTCAGTTTTCCTTTGAACCTATCAGGAAAGATTCCGTTTAGGTTGGGTTGCCTATGGGGGGGCCACCAATTTAATGGGCTTTAATCCCATTCCGTTCGATGACGTCTCGACTCCCACTTGAGTCAAGCCTTTTGTTAATGGATCCGCTATGTTTTCCTTTGATCTTACAAAATCTAAGGACACCACACCATTGGATAACAATTCCCTTACGGATTTATGTCTTCGACGTATATGTCGAGACTTTCCATTATACATATGATCCTGAGCCCGCGCAATAGCTGATTGACTATCACAATGCATGCTTATTGCGGGAACAGGTTTTGGCCACATTGGAATTCCTTCCAATAGACTTCTCAGCCAGTCTGCCTCTTCGGTTGCTAAGTCTAATGCTATGAATTCAGATTCCATAGTTGACCTTGCAATACATGTCTGTTTGGAGGATCTCCAAGACACAGCAGCTCCTCCCATTATAAACACATATCCACTCGTAGACCTTGTGCTATTGGAGTCTGATATCCAGTTGGCATCTGAATACCCTTCCAGTACCGCTGGATATCTGGTATAGTGTAGCCCGTAATCGGCTGAAAACCTCATATACCTGAGAAGTTTCATTATGGCCTTCCAGTGTTCCTCATTCGGATTGCTGTGTACCTGCTCAGTCTACTCACTTAGTTTGCTATGTCTGGTCTAGTGCAATTCATTATATACATGAGACTGCCTATGACTCGAGAGAACTTCAATTGATTCACACTTTTACCGAAATTCTTTTTCAGGTTACAGTTGAACTCAATTGGGGTTCTAGACATTGTCTTACTGCCCTTGTCAAACTTGTCTAATACTTGTTTAACATAGTGACCTTGGGACAAGGCATATCCTTCTGATGTTTTGGTAATCTTCATACCAAGTATTACATCAGCTATACCCAGATCCTTCATATCGAAGTGTTGTGACAACATTTTCTTTGTGGAGCTGATTCTATCATTACTCCCAATTATGATCATGTTATCCACATAGAGACAGACTACAACACAGTCTCTTCCACTTCCTTTAGAGTAGACACATTTATCGCACTCATTAATGCGAAAACCATTTGATAGCATAATTCTATCAAACTTCTCGTGCCACTGCTTTGGCGCTTGTTTGAGTCCATATAGAGACTTTACAAGTTTGCACACTTGGTGTTCTTTACCAGGAAAAATGCCGTCTTTACATCCATTTGATGTATTTCCATATCAAACAAAGCTGCGAGAGCAATGACGATTCGGATTGACGTTTTCCTGGAGACAGGGGCATACGTGTCAAAATAATCGACACCTTCCGTTTGCCTGAAGCCTTTTACTATAAGTCTCGCCTTGTATTTCTCAATCGTGCCGTCAACCCTTAACTTCCTCTTGAAGATCCACTTGTGACCTAGGGGCATACATCCTTTCGGAAGATTCACTAGTTCCCAAGTGTGGTTTTGCATGATTGATTCAATCTCATTTTGAATGGCTTCTTCCCAATATTGGGAATCCGGTGTTGACATAGCTTGTTTATATGTCACCGGTTCGCCTTCAACCATGAAGGTTAGAAAATCAGGTCCAAAGGAAGTTTCCTTCCTTGCCCTTTTGCTGCGCCGAGGCTCTTCCTCTTCCTCTTCCTCTGTCGGTTCACTTGCCCCCACATTTCTTTCACTGTTTAACTCTTCAGTTGGTACAGATGTAGGTAATTTCCGGGGAAAGATATCTTCAAAGAAAGAGGCCTCTCGGCTTTCCATATATGTATCCACGTGCACATCGGGATTCTCCGACTTGTGCACGAGAAACCGATATGCACTACTATTCTGTGCATATCCGATGAACACACAGTCCACCGTCTTCGGACCAATTCTCATCCTCTTAGGAGTGGGAACTAGGACCTTTGCGAGACAATCCCAAACCCGCAGGTTCTTATAACTGGGTTGATGACCTTTCCATAATTCTTATGGAGTCTTTTCTGGCTTCTTATGTGGTAACTTGTTTAAAACATAGTTAGCGGAAAGTATCGCTTCCCCCCACATGTTCTGGGGTAACCCAGAATTGATTAGCATAGCATTCATCATTTCTTTTAGCATTCTATTTTTATGCTCAGCAAGCCCATTTTGCTCGGGAGTGTATGGGGCTGTGGTTTGATGTATAATGCCGCTTTCACTGCATATCTGTTCAAACGGTGATTCATATTCACCGCCTCTATCACTTCTCAATGTTTTAATTTTTCTATTGAGTTGATTTTCAACTTCGGTCTTATAAAGAACGAATTTCTCAACTGCTTCGTCTTTACTTCTCATTAAGTAAACTTAGCAGTATCTAGTACAATCATCTATAAAAGTGATAAAGTACTTTTTCCCTCCTCGCGTTTGTATAAACTTTAAGTCGCATACATCCGTGTGTATTAGATCGAGAGGTTCACTTTCTCGTTCAACATGTTGAAACGATGATTTCGTTAATTTTGCCTCTACACAAATCTCACATTTGTGTTGCTTATCAAAAACGAAATTTGGTATTAGTTTTAGTGATATTAATTTCTTTAAAAAATTATAATTCACGTGACCTAATCTACCATGCCACAAATGAAATGACTCAAATAAATAATTAAACTCAGAATTTTTATTGGCCTCTTGAGCAACAGTCATTACATTGCTAGTGCTAGCCTCAGCTTTAGCACCTTTATTGGGAGCAGGTGTCTCTACGTTTAACTTAAACATGCCGTTGGTCATATAGCCACGGCCTACATAGACACCATTTTTGGTGATTACAATTTTATCGGATTCTAAGACTAGCTTGAACCCGTTCTTCACCATCACTGATCCGGATACCAGATTCTTACGGATATCCGAAACATGGAGCACATTGGTCAACCTCAGCTCTTTTCCCGATGTCATCTTCATCACCACCATTCCTTTTCCTTCCACCTTGGAAGTAGCAGAATTTCCCATGAAGCAGCTTTCTCCCTCTACTACCTCGTAGGTCTTAAACATCCACCTTGTTGAGCAGATGTGGCTCGTGGCGCAGGTATCTAGCCACCACTCTTTGGGGTTGCTCCCCACGAGATTCACCTCAGAGACCACAGCAGTAAAGTGGTCATCATCTCGTCCTCCCTCGGCCAGGTGTGCCTGAGCTGGAGCTTTCCTCTTCCCTTTGCCCTTGAAGTTTCTCAGGGGGGGGGGGGGGGGGGGGGGGGGGGGGGGGGGGCTTGGGCTTAACAGCGCCTTTATTGTCATAACAGTCCGCGGCACGATGGCCGGTCCTGTTACACACAAAGCAGGTTCCCGCAAATTTCTTTGCGACAACAACACTGCCTCCGTTGTCAAAACGTTTCCGTTTGACGTTGGAGCTTTCGACCAGATTGGCCTTTGCCATCGGGATGTTAGCACCATCGACTCTCCTCACGGAGCGACGGTTGCTCACCTCGATATTGAGCTTCTCAATGAGCCCCTCCAACCTCATTTCCTTCCGCTTGTGCTTCAGGTAGTTTTGAAAGTCTTTCCAAGACGGCGGCAATTTCTCAATCATGAGTGCCACCTGGAAAGGCTCATTAATAACTAGCCACTCAGCCTCAAGGCGGTGATAAATCAGTTGGAGCTCCTCAACTTACTCCATGACACCCCTGCTGTCAGTCATACGGTACTCGTGAAAGTCCGTGACAACAAATCTCTTTGTGCCAGCGTTATTCACCTTGTACTTATTTTCGAGAGTCTCCCACAGCTCTTTTGCAGTAGCTTTGGGTTCGAAAACACTGAACAACGTGTCATCTAGAGCACACAGGATATAGTTCTTGCATAGGTAGTCGGCATGTCTCCATGCCTCAACCGCAGAGAACGACTGCTCGTCCAGATCGTCCTCGCTTAGGACGGGAGCAGTCTCCTTGAGAAACCTGGTCAGATTCAGGGTCGTGAGATAAAACAGCATCTTTTGCTGACAACGTTTAAAGTTGTCTCCTCTGAATTTTTCCGGTTTCTCCAGATGAGAAGTCGGCAAAGTAGGCACAGCCGAATACATCGGTGCCTTGCCCTTGGCCGCAACCTTGGCTCTAGCCGCAGCCTTAGCTGCGGCCTTGGCCGTGGCCGCTGCTTCGGCCGCAGCCTCAGCTTTGGCCGTAGCATCCGCCATGGTCGCAGTTGCGGCGGCCTTAGCCGCTGCAGCTACGTCATCGGCGGTAGCCCCCACAATCGCATCGCCCCCAGTGTTATGGACATCTCCACCAACCACTGGGTCATGCTCACTTCCGATAGGCAATTGAATAGGCGACGTGTTTGTCATCTGAAACGACAACACAAAACGTATGAGATACGTGTACAATAAATTCTATAAACAAAACACCAAAACTGATATTTGGGTTTGTAAAAGAATTATATAAACAATAAAATTAAACTTTTTTATCCTTTTGAATATCAATACGGTTGATATTAAAAGGATTAAATGATTCTTATTGAATACCAATACGGTTGGTATCAACAAGATTCAAAAATAAAAATTAAAACTGTTTGGAATTTTTCTTTGTAATTTAATTTCTAATATAATTTAGAATTGAAAACAAAAAAGCATTATTCCTTTTAAACTAAATAATTGTATTAATTAATACACGAAAGAAACAACAGGGTATCGGTTAAGATTGTTGGTTTCCGTGTACGAAATAATAATTAACAATAATTAAAGGACTAACAAATAATTAAACAAAACCAGTGTAATCTTTATTAATTTCCAATTGGAATAGAATAAACTGATTACAACATGTAGGTACTGAATATAAATAAAAGCAAACGTTATTCAGATTATTATTAATTAATAATCTGATGTACTGATTTGCAATTAATAGAAACTGTCGGACTGAAAAGTATAAACTTAACAGCCGGACTGTTCTGTTTTAAATTGAAATAAGAGGACTGAATTGAAACTATTCTAATTATTGAAATAAATTACAGAATAGTAATTACAGCAAAAAATAGAACTTTAAATTAATTACAGAAAGATACAACAGCATAGAAAAGCTACAGTTAAGTACATAAAATTAAAATACTGAAATTAAAATACTGAATTGAAAGGACAAAATGTAAAAACCAGAATTTAAGTGCGAAAAATAAATGGACAGAATAGAAATAAACAATTAGACGAGGCTACTGTTAACAGTATGCCCTTAACCGATATTCGACCAACCACCTTGATGTTTCTGGTTGCGTTGGTGATTTGATCCCAAGGTACAACGTCTCGGATGACTCGCCGGAAACTGGCGACGAGTCAAGGTCGAGCTGTTGGTGGGTGGTTCTCTCTGGTTCTAAAATGTAATGCTGATTTTTGAGAGATGATATATGCTGCTGTGTTTTTTTTTCAGAATGTTATGAATGTTGTTGACATGTGGGACAGTTACAGCTTTGCTGGAAGCTTTTCCCGAACAGACGAAACCCGAACAGGTGCACTTTTCCCGACGAGCAAGCAAGCCCGACGAGCAAGCAAGCTCATGTGTATGTGGACACACAACTTAATATCCACATGAGATACCTTAGTATATATATTGTAAAAATCACTTATGATTTTTCAATGTGGGATAACCCTCATGGGTTAAATCCCATTTCTTTTCTCATTTTCCAGCATTGACTTTATTGCCTCTTTCGAGTACCAACCTTCGAGTCCAATTATCATTTACACCCTTCCTCCGAATAGGTCATGCGATGTACCGTTACGAAACTCGTCGTACGAGCTACTCAAACGCTGTGAATATGGCCTCAGAAAAACTGAATAGTCGCATCGAAAATTGACTCAAAGATGGTCCGTGACCACTTGAAACAACCATGTTTAAAACATGTTTTTCTACAATTTTTTCCAACAAGATTGTCAATATTTTAATTCTTGATGGTATTTCTTTTCAACAAGAATAATAAATTATGTGTGTGTGTGTCAATATATAATGTTTTGCGGTACTAGGTTTTAATAACTTTCATGTTTGTCATTTCAGTGAAAATTAATGTTTGAGATTTAATACTATACCCTTATATATAATGATATTGTATATATAGCGATTTGTTAACAATTTTTGGTAGGAAATTTTTTGGGCCGAGGTATGTTTTACAAACCATATCCAAGGAAAATGCGACAACTCTAAAACAATTTAAGATTTGGGTTGCAACTTAAACTCTTTAATTTATTTATTTAGGCTGCAACTTAATTAAGTTTCACCTTTAAACTGCGACTTGATAAAAGTTTCTGAGGACCCGCCACGAATTACCCCATGTTTTCCATACATTTATATTCATACAAAAGATCATGTCTCCCTAACGCAGCTAAACTGATTAATAAAACATAGTTTATTATTAACTTACCATGTGAAAAAAATGCACAATGCTCCTCATCTTTTATAAACTATGCATAATTGCAGGTATAACATGAAAAGTAAGGAAAACATGGTTAACTAGAACGAGCACATACCCTCTGTCCTGATCTCCTTTTGCAGAAGGAGACCGACCAATCGGTCTAGAAGTACCAATTGATCAAGTCTGGCAAGATCCGACCTCGGCTAGAAAACTGGTTGAGCTACAATTCCCAACAAATAGCTATTGAAATTAAAACCTCTAAATTTAGACCAGTACTACAAAAACATCTAATCTAATATAAAGATACATATGCCAACCAATCAAAACTATGGACCCACTTGGTGAATACCCTCTATTCGGTATCAGCTTCACCCGATAAAAAGAACGGAATATGAAACACCGAGCGAGATCCAATCAAATACCCTTTATTTATTTTTGTTTCTACTCGGAAAATCTCGTGACAGAATATATATTTTAAAAAAAAACTGGCAAATATATGATACAGAAACTGTAGTCCCCCTATCAACTAACTAGTAGATCAATTTCAACCCATTTGATTGCAAAACTTCAAAGTATAATCCATTCAAAATAATTTCGAGGCATGCACTTGCATATTACTGACAAGTTACATAATGATTCCGATCGAGTGGATATTTCATATATTAAATAACTTCATTATTGTGATTCGCCGTTTAAGACGCTGTGTTGACTTAGTCATGACAACATTATTGATCAATTATATTGTAAGCTAGTACTGTATATATCATCATTGAGGTGTGGATAACCTAATAATGGATATTAAGGACATTATTAAAACAATGTGTTTGTAAGGTGTCTGTTTTTTTTGTTTTGAAAAATGTAAGTTGTCTGTTTATGTAAGCAACTATATATCTGTGTGTATACTTACCCAAGACAGAAAAGACTATATGTATATCTGGCAACTACCAAATCGTATTTTATCTTGTAAAAAGTAGTCAACATCATTAATAAACCAATATCAATGTGCCCTGGAGACTAGCTAGAGATTATGATTAGGTCGAACTCCGATATTAAAACGTGTGTTAATCTATCATTTATATTCAGTTCATTTTGATTTTTGCTTAGTTACAACTTAAGTGAATTATAACTCAATTAAAACTGATTAACTGTATCTTTGAATTTACGCAGAGTGTTATTTCACACACTACTTGGTCAGAAAAGGAAAGCAAGATAGAAAAGAAGTAACTAGAACCAGAAGCTATGCAGAGCCTTGGTATCAAAGTTTAACTCTCACTAGGGACTAATTATTTGAAATTTATTTATTATGAATGATTTAAATTTTCTTTTATTGTTATCAAGTTCCTGTAATTTTAATTTTCTCTTTCAGACCAGTAATTTTTTGTTTTAGGAGGATTTTCCCCCTACCTTTTTATTTTTCATCAATTTATAAATAAAAAAGTGGGGTTTCCCCCATTAATATAAACAATACTCAGTGTAATCTACCAACTGATTTTCTATTCAATTTATACTTGTAATCACTCTTTTTGTTCGTTCCTTCTAAGATTCTCACTTAATCTGGGAAAATTTACTATCGATCAGTATACGAATTAGTGTCTTGAAAAGAAAAGGAAAAAAAATAAACGAATTAGATCTACTCTGAGCAAATATTGAAAGGAAGGCAGTAAAAAAGATATGCAGAGAAAAGAATAAATATTATTCACAACCAACTAGGATATTTATACAGGTGTATCACTATAATTTCTCCTTAATTAGTGGAACTGATTTCCCTAATCTTGTCTTTATAGAAATACAAATATTATCTTTATACTAAGTCAACAACCAAATCTCAACACTCCCCCTCAAGTTGGAGAGTGAATATCTCGAACTCCCAACTTGTTGATCATGGAGGAAAAAGAATCTTTTCCCAAAGCCTTCGTAAGAACGTCTGCCAATTGATTCGATGAAGTGACATGCTTAGTAGCAACAAAACCCTCTTGAATTTTTTCTCTTATGAAATGGCAGTCCATTTCAATATGTCTCGTTCTTTCGTGGAACACAGGATTAGCGGCAATGTGTAGAGCGGACTTATTGTCACAATAGAGTAAGGCCGGCTTTGGATGATCTACGCCCAAATCTGTGAGGAGATGGCACAGCCAAGTCAACTCGCAACATGCCCCTGTCATGGCTCGATATTCTGCCTCGGCGGAAGATAGTGAAACGGTCCTTTGCCTCTTCGACCTCCAAGAAATCAAAGAGGAACCAAAGAAAATGCAATAACCAGTAGTAGATCTCCGGGTAAGTGGACAACCGGCCCAATCCGAATCGATGTATGCTCGTAACCTGAGATCGCTAAACGAAGAGAAGAAAAGGCCTTTTCCAGGCGCACCTTTGAGATAACGTACAACGCGGAGTGCAGCTTCCATGTGAGGTTTACGCGGTTCATGCATAAACCTACTCAACACATGTACAGAATACATTATATCTGGCCTCGAAATGGTCAAATATATTAATCTTCCTATTAATTGTCGATAACGTGCGGGGTCCTTCAACAAATCCCCTTTATCAGATAATTTTATGCCACTCTCCATTGGATGACTAACCGGAGCTCCCCCTAATAATCCTGCATTGCCGATGATATCTAACGCATACTTGCGTTGTGAAATAAAGATGCCATTGGCTGAACGCGATACTTCTATGCCTAGAAAATATTTTAGGTCTCCAAGCTCTTTTATGCGAAAACGGCCATGAAGGAAACTTTTTAGTGCTCGTATGCTAGCGGGATCATTCCCGGTAATTAATATATCGTCGACATAGATCAAAAGGGCTGTGAAAGAAGTTCCTTGTTTTCGAGTAAATAATGAATAATCTGCTTTTGACTGAGTGTATCCTGCAGACTGAATAGCAATCGAAAACTTTGCAAACCACTGGCGAGAAGCCTGTTTTAGGCCATATAAGGATTTATGTAGGCGACATACGAGATTCTCCCCCTGTCGCCGGAGACCAGGAGGAGGAGACATATAAATTTCTTCGTCGAGTTCCCCATATAAAAAGGCATTATTTACGTCTAATTGATGAATAGACCAATGCTTAGCTGCAGCTAGTGACAAAAGACAACGGACAGAAATAATTTTAGCAGTAGGAGAGAAAGTGTCATGATAATCGATACCTTCCATTTGAGTGAAGCCTTTTGCAACTAACCGAGCTTTATACCGTTCGATAGTACCGTCTGACCGATGCTTAATTTTGTACACCCAACGACAGCCGATGGGTTTCTTTCCGGGTGGCAGAAGGGTAAGCGACCAGGTCCGATTTTCTGTTAGAGCCTGCAATTCTGAGTCCATTGCTTGTTTCCATTCTGGTATAACAGCAGCCTCTGCATAAGATTGAGGCTCGTGCCCTTGATCAACATTTGCTACGAAAAACTTATTTGAAGGCGTAAAACGATGATAAGAGATGTAATTACTCAATGGATACCTCGTGGCTGTGCTGTGACCTGGAGGCGACGAAGACGATGGTTGTGAGCTGAGAGAGGTGATCGGTTTCCATGAGTAATCACTCAATTTGGCCGGCGGAACGATTTGCCGCTGTGAGCGGCGACGATTGGGTGAGGGACCGGGCTGGTGTTCGTGTGTGGAAATGGGTTGGATTGGAATGGGAGAATTGGTTTCGGTGCTTGACTGGGTTGTGTTCTCAAAATGGGGAGGGGAGGTAAGGTTTGGTGGGGTACTTACATCTGTTACAGGGGAAGGAGGTGGGTGAGTAGGGGTTTCGGGCATGGGACCCGAATAGGAACTGGGAGGAATAATTGGGTTAGGGTTAGAATGTTGTTGGGCTTCTTGACTTGGTAAGCCCACTGGGATGCGAGGGGCAGATTGAGCCGAAAGTTTTGGAATGCTCTCTTCGTAAGGGAAACAATTTTCATAAAAAATTACGTCTCGGCTAGTAAAGATTCTATGTGTAGACAAATCATATAATTTATAAGCTTTTTGGCCTACGGGGTAACCAATGAAGATGCATCGAGTGGAGCGTGGAGCAAATTTATGTGTAATACGATTATTTTTAGCAAATGCTAGGCAACCAAAAACTCGAAGATGATTGAAAGAGGGACGTTTAGAAAAAAAACGTTCGAATGGAGTTTTTAGAGACAAAATAGGTGTAGGTAATCGATTAATAATATGTACCGCGGTTAAAACACATTCTCCCCAGAATTTTATTGGTAGGTTAGAGTGAAAACGTAGCCCTCGTGCAACCTCAAGAATATGGCGGTGTTTACGCTCTACTAATCCGTTTTGTTGGGGAGTGTCAACGCAAGATGTTTGTAGCAAGATGCCATTTTCATTGAAAAACTGTTGAAGTGAGTGAAATTCCCCCCCGTTATCACTACGAATAATTTTGACAGACGAATTAAATTGATTGGAAGCAAATGAGAAAAATTGTTTCAATAATGATTGCGTTTCATTTTTATGTTTCATCAAAAAAATCCACGTAAAACGAGAATAATCATCCACAATTGTGAGAAAATAATGAGCACCAGAAGTAGAAGGATGTCGATACGACCCCCAAATGTCACAATGAATAAGTTCAAAAATTTTCATAGATGAAGTACTACTCGTACTAAAAGGAAGACGAGTTTGCTTGGCTAAAGGACATATATTGCAAACTTTATTCATAACTACTGGAATATTCAAAAAATTCTTAGCAATGAAACCTAAACGCGCAGATGAAACGTGGACAAGACGATGATGCCAAAGATCGGTAGAAGTTGTCGTCGCATTGCAACGAGGTTGAAGCGGTTTGGAGTTTGTTGCAAGTCCGGCCAAATAATATAAACCGTCACGTTGTCTACCCAAACCAATCGTCTTCCTCGTAGCCAGATCCTGCAAGACACACAAAGAGGGATAAAATGTTACTGAACATCTCAAATCATTCGTCATCTTGCTGACCGACATTAAATCCACTTTAAATTTCGGAACACATAAAACATTTTCCAAATTATAAGATGAATTTAAAGGTATAGAGCCCACAGAATTAATTGATGCCTTTTCTCCATTAGGTAACAAAACAGGTGATAATGAATGACGCTTATCATAACACTTAAGCATTTTTTATGATGATACTATATGATCCGTTGCACCACTATCAATTATCCAACGAGAAGTTTGCATATCGAACGAACCTGGTATGGTATTAACAACATTAGCCTGGGAATTTATTTCCCCATTACCCTTTTGATTTATGATTGACATTATTTGTTGGAGCTGTATGTCAGAGAGTCCATTTAGGGCTTGATTTGCAGCCGTTGCCCCTTCACTTTCAGAAACAAGGTTCGCCACTGTTCTTGCTACTCCACCTGTCCTCGATTTTCGATCTCTGTATTTTGGATGCCCCTGAGGAAAACCATGAAGTTGATAGCAAGTATCGATGTAGTGCCCCGGTGTATCACAATGCACGTAGTGAGGGCGCCGCCCGTTACCTCCGTTGTTCTGTCGCCGGAAACCTTGTTCACCACGGTGGGTCTGATTCCCACGGTGGTTCAACTGATACACCGATTGGTCCGCACGATGGACCTGATCTGAACAATCACCACAGTGGGTCTGATCCCCACCTCGATTTTGTCGACCGTTGCGGACCGCCATGGCGGCGGACATCTCCGAAGCTTGAGGAGCACTATGGGTAAGTGCTTTTTGTCTCTCTTCTTGGGCTATGAAATAATATGCTTGGCGTACCGATGGAAGAGGATTCATTAGTAGCACTCGACCTCGTACTGCCGCGTACGAGTCGTTAAGACCCATCAGAAATTGCATTAGCTTTTGCCGATCTAGCTGTGCCCCGCATTGGCACGATTCAGCATATGACGCGAGCTCATCCCAAAGCCCTTTGAGTTTCGTGTAATAAGCAGCGACGGACAGTTGGTCCTGCCTAAGGTATGCTATATCTCGTTGGATTTCATAAATCCGAGGGGCATTGCTTTGGGAGAAACGCTCGCGTAGATCCTCCCACACTTCGCGGGCCATAACGTAATAGACTATGCTGTCCGCAATATCTGAAGCAAGTGAGTTCACGAGCCAAGAATGGACTAAATCGTTGCAACGTGACCACAACGCATATTCGTCGGGATCGTCGATGGAAGAAGGCACTTTGATTGTGCCGTTGACGAAGCCAAGCTTGTTCTTGGCGTTGAGCGATTTGGACATTGATCTATGCCACGATGCATAGTTGTCACCAACAAGTGGTTTGGATACGAGGACCAGACCCGGATTATCGGAATGATGAAGGTAGAAAGGGTTGGTCACATCATTGCGGCTTGAGTCAGCCAAAATAAGGTTTTCTGGGATTGTGTCTACCATGTTTAGAAATATGGAACAAAGGAAACAAAGAAGCTGGAGGAAGTTTTAAACAAAAGAATATGGTGCAGCACAAAGGGTAGAACTGTGTGGCACAGAGAAAAGAATTCGTAAAAAGGTCAGGGTATCGTACACTGCTCTGGTACCATGAAAGGAAGGCAGTAAAAAAGATATGCAGAGAAAAGAATAAATATTATTCACAACCAACTAGGATATTTATACAGGTGTATCACTATAATTTCTCCTTAATTAGTGGAACTGATTTCCCTAATCTTGTCTTTATAGAAATACAAATATTATCTTTATACTAAGTCAACAACCAAATCTCAACAAATATTGGTAGATAAAATTTAAGTAATCCCCATTTTCCCAATCAGTGGTTAATCCCCACTTTTAAATCCTCTTTTCTGTTTTACACAACCGTATAAAGTTAAAAGTTAAAAGTCAATTTCAACCGTAAAAAATACTTCTAAAACATAAAATATATTCCCTGCGGTCCTTTTTTTTCCACATTTATCATTTCAGTTCTTCACATAATGTTTAATCTTAATTCTGTTTCCTAAAAAAATAGTTTACATACATTTTTTTTTAAGCAAACACCACCACCTACACTTTCATTAAGACAACAGGGACCTTACCCAACTTTACATCGCAATTCTCCTACTCAATTACATACACGACATCAAAAAAACATAACGCAAATATCAGAAGCTAGAAAACCTAAAAAAAAAACAGGTCCATAGACAAAAATATTAGTCGCACTTAACCCAACGTCTTCTAAAATAGCATGTCATTATCTTTTCAAGCATACAAGAGCCAAAAGCTTTTGCAGGCAGAGAAGACTCATTAAGATAAGTATCACTAATACCACTTGATCCCCTCTTTTCAAGAATATCCATCGTATTATTTTGCTCTATTGGGTTAAATGGCCACTTAACATATCTATAAGTACAACCTTAAAAATGTTACATTTATAAAAGGTTATCCTCATGTTTTTTAAAAATGTTCATGACAAATTGACAATAGTATAGTAAACTATATATTAACTACAGGTAATTGTATATTAATGATACAATAGTTGTAATGAAGACAATGGGTACTTGCCATTGGTAACACGTAGGATTATTAGCTCACTCTGATTGTGACATGGTGCGGTCAGCCAACGTGGACTTTACTGGATAAGATGAGTTTGTTTTATTCTTCAAAGGGAAGAATCTGAATAAATAAATACTTTATCTAACATTATTTTTTGCTAAAAGGGCATTAGTTATTGTGTCGAGAAATAATTGCATTATTTAATTAACTATCTTTACTAGGAGTATAGAAAAGCATAGGCATAGATAGGTATATGCATTTTGAAATCTGAATTAACAAAGACCAATCATGTAGAGATGATGATCATTTTTTTTTCGTGTACCGGCCTTTCCCAATTTTCTTCCATATAATTGGTCATGTTTTTCGCACATAACTGTATCCAACTAGATTTCTGGTTGCTTGTGAACGTAAAATATAGAATTCGCGACTAAAGTCTCTTGTTTTATTTATTTATTTTAAAAATGGCGTTATACATTGCATATAAGTGGGAAATTGCTATTAACATGTTGTAGACAGGTTAGATTGAATTATTAGCGCATTTTGATAGAATGAATTATCGTTAGAGCAATAACTTATTTTGCTACACTTACTAAATTTAGCGGCAATCACTTTAAAAGGGATTTCTAAGTTTCCTTGGATTATTAATTCTATTATCAACAAAATTCAACAATTATTAAAAGAGAAAACTTATCTTCTGAATTTTATTGAACGAGAAGGCAACACTGTAGCAGATCTACTTATAAAAATATCAGATAATATCAACGAATTTTCAAAGGAATTTAAGGAAATAATAAAGCTAGATGCAGAGGCGGTGCATTACCTTCGTGTGCGTTATGATGATTAGAGAAGAAGACGGAGGCAGGTGGGTGAAATGGTGGAGATTTCCTGTCTCATCATGTGAGTGGAATTTGAAAGGTGTGAGAAGATGCGAGCGTTTTTAGATAATGGAAGCTTATTACATAGTTGGTCCCCTGAGTTCAACAAGAGTTGCAGAAAAGTCTTTTCATTTATTTGTATCTTTTCAAGTTTTCATTAATTATTTTCAAGTCCTTTATTTAATTATTTCAAGTTATAATAGACCTTTTATTTCTGTTGTAGGGTTTTCCCTCTATTTTTTATTTCATTAATAAAAAGTGGGTTTTCCCCACCATTCATATAAAAAAAAGGCGACAATAATATTAGAATGACAATATTAGGATGTCTTTTTCTTTCTTGCCATTATTTTTTTTAGTGAAATAAGTTATTTCTTTAAAAAATAGAACAAAACAAATAAATTACTCCATCCGTTCCCAATTAATTGTTCTCTATGAAATTACGTGCAATTTTGACCGGTTTATAACATGTATAAAAATTGTCGAAATAATAAATTTTAAACCTAAATCATATAATTTAATGTTTGAACTATATGATTAACTTTTAAAAAATTTTATTCCGACAATTTTGATACAAATTATTGGCCGGTCAAAATTACACGTAGTTTCGTAGTGGACAATTAATTGAGAACGGATGAAGCGTCGAATTTATGACGCATTAGTCACTGTTAAAATCATAAAATCGCCATTATCATCTCTAATCTAGAGAGAGAGAAACGAGAAAAAAAATTAACTTTATTATTTTCTCTGATATTTTTGATAGTTACATTTGGTATTTATACAGTTAATATTCAGTCAGTTAGAGAATGCCAGCTGCCAGCTCGTTATTGGCCGGATTCTAACTGACTGGTTTACAACTTCAAACTAATATAAATAAGTCTTTAACTTTACTCCGTTTACACTAATCTCCCCCGTCACTTGTAAATGTGACATAATAGCTTTACAATCAATTTCTAACTAGTATAAAAAGTAAGTAACTATTGCAGCAACGATCCAGAAACATTAAACTTTCTCTAATATGCCCTCTCAAGCTGGAGTATGGATGGAAGTAATACCCAGGTTGGAAATCAAATACGTAAATTGATGAGATCCCAAATCTTTAGTCAAAACATCAGCTAATTGATGAGTAGTAGGAACATGTAACAAATGTATAACCTTTTGCTGAATATCTTTTCTTTTATAAAGTGAAAATCAAGCTCAATATACTTGGTGCTTTCTTGATTAACATGATTAGAGGCCAAAACTAGTGCTGATTTGCTATCAGTATAATTACTAACTGGTTGCAAATGTTGCACTTTTTTATCTTTCAACAACTGTAATAGCCAAACAATTTCACAAGTAGCAAAGGCAAGTGTGCTATACTCTGCCTCACAAGAGCTTCTAGAGACAATATGTTGTTTTTTACTTTTTCATGAGATTAAGTAGTTGACAATGAAGAAACACATTCCAGCAACTGATCTTCTTGTATCTATACATGATGTCTAGTCCGAATCAGTAAAACCTTGCAACTGTAGATTAGAATTAGCATTATAAAATAGACCATTTGCTTGTGTTCCCTTCAAATATCTTAATACTCATGTAGCCGCCGCCATGTGAGATTCACAAGGTGCAGATAAGAATTCATTTAAGCAATGCACAATATAAGAAATGTCAGGTCTTGTAATCCCCAAGTATAACAATTTTTCAATTAATCTCCAATAAACTATAGGATTAGGAATAGGATTAGGGTCATCTTTACTTAGATTTATACTAGTTTCCATTGGAAAACTGACTGGTTTAGAACCCAATAGACCAGCTTCTTCAAGTAGATTCAAAGTATATTTACGTTGACAAACAAATATACCACTATTATTTCTTGCCACTTATAGGCCTAGAAAATAATCTACATTTCCTAGATCTTTAATATGAAACTTTTTATCCAGAAACATCTTTACTTGTTCAATCAACCCACCATCATTACTAGCAAGAATAATATCATCCATATAGGCCGGTAGAACCATAAATATAGAAGTATCAACAACAGGTTGAACAAAACCAAAAGTGAGCAAATAAGATGATAACTTTGCAAACCATTGTTTGCTGGTTTGCTTTAAGCCATATAGGGATTTCAACAATTTGCACACCCCATTATCATTAGCATGCACAAAAATAGGAGGGGAAGTCATATATAGCTCTTCATTCAAATCACCATGAAAAAAGACATTGTTTACATCAAGTTGAACAAGTTTCCAATTCTTCGCAGGCTTCGCAGCAACTAGAGCCAATAATACTCTCACTGCTGTCATTTTAGCAACATGGAAAAAAGTAGTATCATAATCCAAACCTTCTTGTTGATTATATCCTTTAGCTACTAACCTAGTTTTATATCCTTCAATAGAACCATCAACTAAATACTTTATTTTATATACCCATTTACAACCAATAACATGTTTCCCTTTAGGCAAATGTGTGAGTTTTCAAGTCTGGTTATTTTTCAAAGCTTGGACCTCTTTACTCATAGCTTCTACCCATTTTGGATTTCTGATAGCTTTTTTTATAAGAAGTAGGTTCACATTCAACAGAAATGGATAGGCAATAATGTTTGTAAGTCGGTAAAAAACTGTCATAAGACATATAAGAAGTAAGAGGATAAGTCACAGGATGTTGAGTTACCATTTGACAATGATAATCTTTCAACTTAGCAGGTTTGATAGATTGTCTCATAGACTTTCTAGTAGGTATTATAGGAGGAGAATGTGAAGAAATAAAAGGAGGAAAAGATTAAACAGATTTAGTATGAGATACAGAATCTGATGAAGAAGAAGACTCAAAACCATTAAGTGCATTTTGAGCTATAGGTGAAGGAGAAAAAGGTTCTAAAGTACCATCAGAAACCATTGTAGGTAAAGAAGGTACATGTTGAGAGGAGGTCTCAACATGATGATATGGAAAAATATGTTCATAAAATTCCACATCTCTATACACAAACAAAGAGTGGTTTTTCAAATCATATAACTTATATCCTTTGGTAGAGAAAGGATAACCAATAAAAACACATTTTCTTGCCCTAAGAGATAACTTTGATCCGTCTCTAGTAAAGGTAGTAGCATAACAAATTGATCCAAAAAACTCTTAAAAACATTAAACTTTCTCCAATAGTCACGGATAATGATTGCAATATATATATATATATATATATATATATATATATAAACATGGTCATATATAGACATAAAGTTGTTGATAGGATTACAAAGGCTAATTGTAGAGATTAGAGAGCTCATGGTCATGTTTTACTTTACTTTTACAATTGTTATAAAATGGGTGTAAACAAATATTTATGGGTAAAATAGATTTTTCGGGTGATTAGTTCAACTTAAAATATATTTTTTTGGGAAAACTTTTCCAACATATCCAATAAAATTGGAAAAAACGATTGCCCCACAAATAAAGTTGTAAACGATTTACGGAGCCTCTCTAATATTGTAACTATTATTAATTATAGGCCTATCTTTCAAATTTATTTAATAATTAGTCCAATTTCATCTAATTAACCAATAAATTAAAAAATAGAAAAATCTCTAAAATTAACAAAAAAATGGAAATAAAAATAAAAATAAATCCAAAAAATGTAAAGAAAAACCAAGAAATTTGAAAAGGCTAAAATCTAATTAACCAATAAAAAAAGGAAAAAATCTAAAAAATAAATAAAAATAAAGTAAAAATCCTGAAAAATCTAAAAAAGCCAAGAAAATTTGAAAAGACTAAAAAAAGTCAATAATATCTTATATACTTCTAATTTTATGAGTTTATAGGTTAAAAATTTATAAGTTATTACAAGTGATGTATATGAAATAAAATACGTGTTTAGCTAAAGTTTTCTATACATATTGAGATTTTTACCAATTATTTGTTAAAAAATAATTTGTACAAAAAAAACTTGAGTTTGTATAAAATTTTAGATGGAAAACTTTTATACACCAAACGTCCGTAAATGAAAGACAAACAAAAGTTTTCAGTGTAAAACTTTTCCATGAAAATATTTTTCACATGTAAAACTTTAACTACAAAAAAATGCTCAAATAGCGACGGGATTAGTGACGGTATTTTTTGTTACGAGCTTATTAGCGACGGTTTTATGACGGCTTTGTGACAATTTTTTAAATTAGTGACAGGCTTGTGACAGCTTTTGACTCTTACTAAATCAAACATTATTTTGTAGTATTTTATTATGAAACAAACAAGCTTAATTCTTATTTTTTGCTACAAATTGGAATTTTTTTTCTTTAAAAAATAAAATAAACTTAAATTACCATAAGCGGCCCTATTAAAAGAAAGTAAGAAACCTCAAACTAGTAATGAGATTAACAGTAGCAACAACGATCAATACATATAATCAAATATCGGGCTCTCGGCCACCAATTGAAGTTACCCAAAGCGTGGTCCGACTAGAAAAAAAGTTATAATCTCCCTTTTCATTCTTTTTAACATTCATGCATTAGTTTTACTAGACCAAGGTCTGTCAAACAAGTCCACAAGGCTACTAATGAAAGAACATTTTTTACAAAAAAGGAACAAGCAAACACTTGTTAGTTTTTTCAAGCTTTGAATAATAGTAACGAATATGTTCAACTCTTTACTTGTATAAACACAACTCTTGTCTTCCCACCTTAGGACCATCTCATGTCTTATCTGGCAAAAAAGCAAGATAGAGATTCGGCAAAAAGAGCCAACAAATCACCTGTGACTTGGCAAATGGGAAAAAAATTGGACCACAAATTACTTGATTCAACCTTGCCATCAAAATGTCTGAATTGCACCATCCATTTCTTCAAAATTCAAGAACCTCTTTAAAGCACAAAAATTATAATCATAGCCAACATCTTACCCAACAACTGATGTTAGACCACTTAAACCACACAAATCATATTTAAAAAATTAAATTAAATGGTGTCAATATATTACCAGCTATTAGCAATGAATATATTCCTATTATTATTAAATAATGCGATTTATTTTGTTTAGCTTCACCTTATTTATAAAGTCAATACTCAGAATAATAAAAGCACCATCACAAAAACCTTTCCTTAATTCTCGAATCATTTCATTTCTATGAAAAACTAGATGTAAAAGTAGGTTTGATAATATTAAGATGAAAAGAGACATTATTATCACAGATATCAGGAACTATATACGTATTCTTGGTGGAAATTTCCATATTTCTTCCTCTCCAATCCTTAATAAAATAAAAACGTGGGGTTTTCCTAGCGATGTGATTAAAAAGCCGTGGTTGTTAAACTTCATAGTGTTTTTACTTGATATAAAGTTGTTTCACTAGCCCAGCTACAATGTGGTTGATATGAACCACGTAAGCCGCCAAATTGGAAACTAAAGAGCATCTGCAATGGTAGTTAATTTTAACTTTTGTAACTTATATGATGTCACACAAACCATAAATTAACCTTTACCTACACAATTACATGTTAAATTAATTAACTTGATTTTTGTAATTAGACTTCATTGGTCTCTTTTATAAATATTTTACAACAATTTTGTTGTGGCCACTACAACAAATAAGCTTAAAAATTAGGGACAATCTTATTAGAAACAATCAAAATTTGTCTTCAAATGGTAATTTTTCAGGACAAAAATAATTTTTTAAACACAAACACAAATTTTTTGTCTCAAAATCTAACTTTTAGGCACGTAATTTGAAAAAAAAATTGTCTCAAAATACAATTTTATACGGACATAAACAGACAATTTAATTTCGCCTCAAAAATTATTTAGAAACAAATTTTAATTGTCTCCTTATGTTTATATGAGATTGTCTTTAGAGACAAAAAAAAAAAAATCAAATTATGTGACTAAAAATTAGATTTTGAGATGAACAAATTATTTTTTTGTCTAAAAACTTATTTTTATATTATTTTTTTGTCTAAAAACTTATTTTTATTCCTAAAAATTACCATTTTGAGATAAATTTTAATTGAATTTAAAAATATTGTTCATAATTATTAAGTTTGTTGTGATATATAGGAAGCGAAATGGGTAAAGACGGTGAATAGCAGATATACATGTTAAGTGGGAATTAAATATATCACCAAGTGTGTTAAAGAATCACAAAAGTAGGAATTCGCTCTTCACTCCACTGCTAACTATTACATAAAAACTAAAGACCGATCCAAATTTAAAGTGCTACGTAAGCCCCTTAACAAGTCCAATATCACAACACTAACATCAAACTTTTATAAAAATCTATACTAAAATGGACAATAAAACGTCCATTGGAGATGCCCCAAAGGGCATAAAACATGTCCATACAGAGTGGCTGCCTTTTGGCAATACTTTTCAATGCCGATATATGTTATATAGACATGTGATTATAAAGTCATTGTTCATTTGTATGCTATCAATTAATTGTCCATTATCAAATTATGTGTAATTTTAACCGGTCAATAATTTATATCAAAATTGTTGGAATGAAATTTTTTAAAAGTTAATCATATAGTTCAAACATTAAATTATATGATTTGATTTTGAAATTTTTCATTTTGACAGTTATGAATAAACCGGTTAAAATTACACGTAATTTCATAAAGAACAATTAATTGAGAACAAAAGTAGTATGTAACAACAGTGGTTGGACTTTTACTGGGAACTAACAATCTGGTTTGAACTCTGAACAATATTTTAAAATCAAATTAATCAATACTCATTAGCAATCTAAACCGATATTAGATAAATTAGTAACACACTTAATGGTATTACAAAAACACTTAAATAATTTATAACCCGGATGAGATCATCAATTGTTCGTTTACACTTTACATAGTCAAACGCATGATCATTGATTACACAAGACTTGGGAAGTTTGTCACACCTGGGCGTATTATTTAAATGTGTGGAATTTTTAGTACTCTCTGAAATTCATTATACCGTCATTTATATTTAAAATATATCTGCAATTAAAAGTTACTATTATATTATCATACTTTCAGTATTGTCCCTAACATTTTAGAGACACAAATGGAACTTAAAAATTAAAATATTGCGGCCTTTGTTTTCTTACTTGTTTCAAAAAAATGTCCATGTTTAGTACTATACGTGATATTATAACAATTTTTTATTTACATGAATATAGAATTTGAATATTTTTTTTTGGGAAATCATTGGAGCAGTTGATTGAATGATCAATAATTTGCACATTGTATGAGACTATTAGAGAGAAGACATGTTTCAAACAGATGGTCTGTTTAACCCGTCTAACCCATATAATATTGAGTTTATTATTCTATTAAATAGACTCTATTAAAATAATAATGTGAATCTTTTACTTTTGTTACTTATATAGTTATATATAAACTTTTTATATGGTTTTTATAATTTTATTTTAATTGGCAAAGTTATGCGAGAAATATCAGTTTCTTACCAAACTATATAAATTACACATGCTAATAACATACAATTATTCCTTACATATATTGGTGTAGTTATGATTTTATTTATTTATTTCAATTGGTTTGTTTTTATCTTTGTTATTAAGTCGATGAAAATGTGTTTTGGAACCATAAATTCGGTACAACCCACCGAGACTGTGATCAGACCAAATTTGTCTAACTCATACGATTTGGTATGAATCGGACTTAAAATTAAAATTGTATGGATCGGCTCCAAAAAAAAATTAGACCGTATCGAAAATATTTGATTTAATTTTTGGTGATATGTGTCCCATCCGAATCATTTACCCCCTACTCAAAACAAATGTTTCTAAATTTTGGCATTAGGACCATTCCTACGTCCTTTTTGACATTTATCAAAGATTCACCTTTATGAAGAATAGAATAATTGGTAGGTGTAGAAACTTTTGTCAGCATTATTTTACATGAGCTAAGAATTGATACATTCTTTTCTGATGGACCCCAAGATTAGTTTTTAGGACGGTGCTACTGAGTGAGCCGTGCCATACTCTTTAAATATTACTCCAACTTTTTGCATGGGCATAGAAGCCTTTAAACAAAAAAACACCGGGGAAAAAAAATGTAAACCAGAAATAATTTATGTATTTATTAATAAATAATAAATGGGTTTGTTTTCATCAGGTAAAATATCTCAATATTGTTGAGTTTTATTTTATGTTAGATTTCAAGACAACAAATATTACAATTTTATTATGACCAATATTACAATTTTATTATATTTTCGCAGGCTTTAAATAAAATTAATATTTTTTTAGAATTATAAAGTTAAATACTAGATGACACACATTAGTTACTGCTAAGGTCCTGCATCTACATGTAGAAAGTCTAAGCCAAAATTGTGGCAGGGCGGTTCAGTCCCAAGTCGAGTAAGACTTATGCCTTGGGTAATAGGTTCGGGAAAAAAATTACGGGCAATAATTTGTTTACAATGTGTTGCAATAGCTCAAATGGTAGATTAGTTTGATATTTTAGATAGAAGATCATGAGTTCGAAACTGTTTAGTTAAAATTTAATTTTGTTTTTATTTTAATTTTGTTGTAGGATATTATTGGTCATCTTGGGACTTACTCTATTGGACATATCTTGGGCTTTCCTAGCATATGTAACCATACCCTCTATTATATAAATAGGGCCAGAGATTTCTTGATGTATCTTTGTACATTCATATTAATGATTAAACACTTCGTCTTGTTGTATCTCTCTATATTCTCTCCCTATATCTATATACATATATAACGAGCTAATATGTCACATATATGGATTAATCTCTTGATGTATCTCTGTACACTCAGACACCATATGCGTACCAGCTGGTTACTGGTTATGAGTCAGAAGTCTCATATTAACTGGTGTTTGGAGTGCTTAATTAATATTTTGATTGAGCCGCTATAACGTTCAAAATATGGACATCTGAAGGGGACATAAGTCGATTATGAATCACATGCCAATCATTTGATAGATTAACCTTGGCAAACGATCTCTTTACCGCATGATATGCGAAATTGACATCGCTAAGACTATTCTCCCCGTCGTTAGGGGGAGATTTGCACGTTACCGTTGATAATGAACGACGTGAAGTAACGTGGCATAACTCACTCAGTCTTAGCTTGATCCCCAAAAATTACACTTAGTGATAAGTAAGTGCATAGACACTCTCAAGTCTAACTAAATGCCAAACGCAATTAATGACTTTATGAGATGTCACGAGATCATTTATACCTGCTGCAAAAATGCTTGTGAGGATAGAAGTTCTTGTCGGACGCCGTGTTCCAGTCGTAACACGTTGCTTTGGCCGAACCCGCCAAGCAAATGATGCTGCCGTCGGCCCTCAGTCTGTCGTCCTTCCCAAGATATGAGGAAATTGACCGGTTCCAAATTCGTTCAGCCCCAGAGGTGGTGAACTGAAACTCGTTTGTCGTACGAGATTATAAAGGATCAAGGAGATGTGTGATTTTCTCCTCATCCTAAGAATCTCGAAATATTTGTCGATCATGACATCTTAGACGATATTGAAGCGAAACGAGACTGTTATTGATTACTTGTTCATATATTCGGTGACGACTGATAATATGAGCAGATTATGACAGGGAACCATGTACTATTGCCTGAAGTCAACGTAGAATAGACTGGATTAATGGAAACTTGCAATCCAAGTAGACTCCTTAGCGAAAGTGTGTTCGGACCTGTAGCTTCAACACCACCAATGTTAAACGAGTTCGTTTATTTGGTTATTCGTAAGGAAAAGTGATGAGAATAATGAGATTGTAGAATGCTCGCCTAGTAGCGCAAGGCTTCTCTCACATCTTGAAATTGATTACGAGATGGTTGAGTTCCTCGTAATGGACGTTATAACGGTCCCCTACTTTATCAGTTTAGTAGTTTCCCAAAAAACTGATTATGCAGCATGTGATTGTGGTCACTGTTTTATCTCTATGGGGATTGGGACTAGAGATGTGGATGAAGGTCCCTGTGTGACTTAATGTGCTTAAATCAAGTAGTTCCTGACCACGGAACATGATCTCAATTGACTGAGACGTTCACTATATGGATTAATATAATCCGAGCGGATGTGGTATACCGCCTAAGTGAGTACTTGACCAGCTTGAGATAGTTGAACAAATATTATGCCCTTGCGTGTTTTATTATGCTATCCACTTTTGGATTTGCCTTTGAGATGAAGGATCTTGGGAAGAAACGGTAGTGACTCGGCCTGATGATCGAGTCTCGTAAAAATTGAATTTAAGTCCATGATTCAGACTACCCCTAGAAGGTGTTATGACGTTTTAGTCATCATGACGCTAAGTCGTCAGATTCTTCCATGATCGTTCGATCACTAGACATTGATATAGACTCAGTCCGTCCCTGATGAGACGATGAAGAGATATTGAACCATGATGTTCATGTCTAAGTACAATAAGCGCATTATTGTACTTGGTCTAATGTGCTAGGACAAACATCTCGTCTGCTGTGAATGGTATAGCTCGACACAGCATCGTGCTAACACGCTGCCATCGAAATGGCATAAAAGACATTTTCCCATTACCTTAAGGTAACTGTGAATGATTGTTTGTCTTATCCTATTTGCATCATCGAGTGTACCTACCCCCTTCGGTACTCGAATTAACGCAACCCTTTTTCGGTTATACCGATGCCGGTTACTTATCAGAACCGCATAAGAGATATTTCGAATTACCTTAAGGTTACTTATGCTATTTAGCATTTTTTGCCGAAATAAATCTTCACATATGAAGTTTAAGAGCATCATGTCGAATGCTCGTTTTATTCCACGTTATATTTTCTTGCATACAGTCGTGTGCAAGTAATGAGGCATCCAGTCGAATGCTCGTACTCTTTCTTGAAATATGAAATGCTTGCACCCAGTCGTGTGCAAGTAAGGGGGAGCATCCATGTGAATGCTTATTGTACTAATTACTAATTACTACTTAGTCAAAATCCTCGCACCCTATCGTGTGCAAATGAAGGGGAGCATCCGGTCGTTTGCCCGTGTATTCTTTTTGTCCTTAGACCAAGGTTTTTTCCCACTGGGTTTTTCTTGGCAAAGTTTAACGAGACACGTTCCCATCATATCTCACTTAAAATTGCCGAAATTAGGGTGAGTATGCTGTTGTATACTTCTTACCACTGTGTACTTTTTTGTTCTTCGACTAGAAATTTTTTCTCACTGGGTTTACTCTAGAAAGGTTTTGATGAGGCACTTGTTTTGTGGTTGATCACTACTACTACCATTGTTGCACTCTTTTTCCTTCGATCAGATATTTTCCCATTGGATTTGCTCTGGAAAGGTTTTGATGAGGCAAACTGTTTTGTGGTTAGTTACTTACATGATATTTCGGCTTATCGGCTACACAGTTTCTCATAGGTATCGGTTTTGTCCCACACTGGGTTTTTCGGCCCTAAAGTTTTTCTGTGTTTAGCACTACGAATGAACTCGACACACATCGACAGCATGAAGACGAAGAAATCAAGACGTCCAAAGGGGGAGTGTTGTAGGATATTATTGGTCATCTTGGGCCTTACTCTATTGGGCCTATTTTGAGTTTTTCTAGCATATGTAACCATACTTTCTATTATATAAAGAAGGTCAGAGGTCTCTTGATGTATCTCTGTACACTCATATTAATGATTAAATAATTCGTCTTGTTGTATCTCTCTATATTCTCTCCCTATATCTATATACATATATAACGAGCTAATATGTCACACAATAAATTTATATTTATCGAGCAACAAACAAAATTCGAGCGTTAGACATTCTGTGATACCATGCCGCCACTGTGTCGCAGTACAATATTTATGTCTAAAATTTAAATTTACAAAAGAGTAGAAGTATTTTCAACTTCGTAAGTTTAAGTTTCGTAACATCTGAAACTGTGTATTCATTTCCAACATGTAATTGAAGTTTGATCAAATAACAAAACTATTTATTTTACGGGTTCGCTGGAGATCATTGGAACTTCTAACGTTATCATACGTGAATAAATTAGGGTTTGTTTTCGTGCAGTTTTTAAGCTCAACTTATTTGCTAATTAGAAACTGTGATGGATTCAATTAAATGTATTACTAACAGCTAATGCATAGCGACTAAATCTAATCTATACAGTAAAACCTCTCAACAATCATATTCTTGAGACTTGGAGAAATTAATATTAATATGTAAAAGTTATTTTTTAAATGGTTGCTAGTTGTATTTTTTATTTCTGTTTTGTTTCATTGATGCAATCTGGGGTTGGTCCTGTTTTTATCAATGAAATTTGTTTGTTTGGTTAAAAAAAACTTAAATGGAGGTTTATACATTAAATAAGTTACAATTTTTCTCGTATTTAAACTAAAAAGTACACTTTTACAACTTATAAGGAAACGTTTTGGTTTATACAAATTATTAGCTTTTTTATAAATTTCTCTATCACAGCTATACAACTCATATTTTTATTATTTTATTAATTTATATATGAAAAATACAAATAAAGGAGAGAGAATAAGAGAAATGTAAGAAACAAAAATTATTATTTTAATTATAATGGAACATATTGATCCCTTATATTTGAGTAATATTTGAGTTCATGTATATTTAAGTTAATAGATAAGGAAACTAATGCGTATACAATTTTATAATAATCTTCTCATATTTAAGCTAAATTGGTGATATAAGCGAACTGATGTGAGTGCTCGTATGCCTTTTTTCTATGTGTATGTACGTTCCACAATTGTGTATCCAATGTTATAGATTGTGTATGCATCTTTCTTCATAATTGTATATGCACGTTTTTAAGATTATGTATGCATTTTTTTTATTGTTTAATTTTATTTTTATTGTGTATGTATTTTTTTGTATTGTGTATGTATTTTTTCGTATTATGTATGTAATTTTTTATATTGTGTATGTACTTTTTGTATTGTGTATGCATTTTTTCTATGTGTATGTACGTTTCACGTTTGTGTATGTAATGTTATGGATTGTGTATGCATATTTTTTGGACTGTGTATACACGTTTTTTTTATTGTTTATGCACATTTTTTCACGATTGTGTGTGCATCTTTTTTAAGATTGTGTATGCACCTTTTTAAGATTGTATATGCATTTTTTTTGGATCGTGTATATACTTTCCACCATTGTATATGCAATTTTATGGATTGTGTATGAATATTTTATGTATTGTGTATACTCCTTTTTTTTATTATTGTTTATCAACATTTTTTATTGTTTATCAACATTTTTTTATTGTATATGCATATTTTTTAGGATTGTGTAATAATTTTTTTTATTGTGAATGCACTTTTCTCGATTTCTTTATTTTGACTTGTTTTTATTTTTTTTTATAAGTTTTTATTTTTAAAATTTTTTTTTTTTTAGTTTTTTTAATTTGTTTAAATTTTTTTGAATTTTTTTTTATTGAGGGGTTAACGGAGGCGGGAGAGGCTCGTCGGAGCTCTGAAACCCTCACCGGAGCACCGACGGACCACCACCGTCGCTGGCAACCCATTGCCAAGTGGTGGGTCGAGTATAGATACAAAGTTTAGTTGGGAAGAGAGAATTGAAGTGCAGTTTTGGGGTTTTTAAATGAGCAGAAAGAGAGAATTGAAGTGCAGTATTATGGTTTTTAAAAGAGGAGAAAGAGAGATAAAATAGAGGAGAGAGAAAGTGAGACTTAAATGAAATGAAAGGTTTAAGGTATTACTTTTTGGTAATATTTTAGTTTGGTTAAGACTTTTTTCACATTGCCCCATATTTTTATTTTAACTATAAGGTAAATGATGACATGAATTAATGAAGATGGAAAATCATGATATAACTAACTCATAAGTTTTTTTTTTTTAAAAGTACATAATTATTTAGAAAATTGAGTAAATATATCTAGAAAAGTGAAAATTTATCTTAATTTTATTTAATGTTATATTTACATGTATAAACACCATGAACTCGTTTGGTACGATGAGATTAGGATGGGATTATAGTAGTATGTATTAGAAATATTATCGGGCCCACAAATACTGCGTTTGATACGAAAAGTGGAGGCAGTACTATTAGTAACATGAGATTATAAATGATGAGAAATGAGAGTATTTGGAGTAATAAGAGGGTGTGGTATTGGAAAATTGGGGTATTTGGAGTAAATAAGAGTGTTGTATATATATATTAAAACAATATGTATATGTATTTTGCAAGTTTATTTATTATAGATATAAATGTAAATTTGTCAAATAGTCTAACGACAATAAAAAGCAAACGAATACTCCATTGATATTCCATGTATGTACTATTAATACCACCTTCATTTGTTATACCGTCATAGTCCGAAGGTATTACTAGTCTCATTACTACTAATACCGCAACCAAACCAGACATATGTATAATGAAACACAGAAAACCGTATTAAAAAATTACATATATATAATTTACAAGTTTATGTTATTTATCACTATATAGAATATAGAGTTACATTTTCTTAACACGAGAACTTGAAAATTTATGAAATATTACAACATGAAGGTAATTATTACCATTTATAACTGTTGTCGAGTTGTAACGGAGAATTTTTATTTCTATATAGAATTTATTCCTATTACACACTGAGGTTCTACATAAACGTTATCCAAATCAATAGAATAGGTAACAAGTAAATATAGTTTTAAAAAAAAGTAACAATTAAGTAAATACGGAATAACTCCAAACTGTACAATAAGCCAATGGTTTGGCAAAATTACAAGTAATACCTCGAACAATTTCTCAGAACTCATTATCTACACAGGCTGGCAGATTTAGAAGGCGAGGATTGAGTTCGTTTTTGATGGGGTGACGTGAAATCTGGATCATGACGATGCGCATAAAATGCCTAACTGAAAATAGCCGCTCTAATGATCTTTCAAAAATAAGCATAGATGCTTCATGCTTCTTTTAAAACGACCAACCAGCAATTTGGCAAAGGTAGGAACTTTAGCTCGCATGATTCAAGAGATTATATAAACGCTTGCCGAGGAGGCTTCAACGGCACGTCCCCTATAATCGCAGAAGCCTGGACAAAGAGAATGACTCGTGCGTGGACAAAAGAGGACAATTGTGAAAGGGTTTGTTTCTGAGTCAGACATGTTTAACGATATCCCATATCGAAGTTCCTGTAAAAGACATTCACATGACTAATTGATTATGGTAAGAATGAAGTGGACGTTCTTTTGGATTGATCCTAATTAATTAAGATTGGCGAACGAACCAGCTAATTGTCTGGCTCGTCATACTCGGACTAGCTAGGCTTGCCTGACCAGCTTGGTGTTTACTCGATTTGGATTTCTTTCGTTCCTAAATTAATAATTATGCCTATTTTTTTATTTTATTTTTAAAAACTGTGGGGGTAGTTTAAGTATGGGTAAAATTTGGGTTGATACCACTTTTGAAACTATTTTGAGAATATGATGAAAGAATACATAATCGTACTCAATTAAAACAAAACTCATACTCTAAAACACTATTAAAGATTAGCACATATGATACATGATGTTAATTATTTGTACTGTTTGTTTTTAACTTTGATGCCCAATTATACTAAATTATATGTACTAAATTTTAAACAAAACTTGGAAATCCGGGTTTTTGAAAATTAAATATATATGTTTTTATGTAATAATCATTGATTCTCCCAAGTATTTATACTTTAGGCCATTTTATCAATCCCATGAAGTTTTAATCTAATTCCATCTAATTAACACAAAATTTTCAATGAAAAAAAGGAAAAAACATAAAAGATATTTAAAATTTTGGAAAAATGATAAAAAAAATATAATAAAAATTTCTTAAAAAAAACATAATCACTAAAAAAAATTGGGGGGGAGGGACAACAAGATAGGAAAAGGCAAAAAGTTAAAAGAAATGCTTGTTAAAAAAAATGGCAAAAACTATCAAAAATAAAAAGTCTGAAAAGTGCTAAAAATCATTTATACCGTTTCTAAAACGGTCTAAACGAAAAAATACCCTATACAAATGACACTAAAGTAAAACAATTGACGTCATTTATAATGTTCCTAAAACAATCTAAACGACAAAATTCAATAGACAATTATTCAAGGTAAACATGCTACAGTCATTTGAAAACAGTCTAGCTAGGTCATACTCCCTCCGTCCATAAATAAATGTTTACTATTTCATATTTGGCTATCACAAAATAACCGTCAATTTTTTTAATTTACCAATGACAAAATGATAAAAATATTATAATATCCTCAAATATTGCAATTAATAATTCCAAAAATTGACAATAATAATTACTTAATTTAAGTAGGGTTATATTAGTAATTAGTTTTTCAATGCAATTAATGAAATCTCTTAATATTTACCAAAATCTAAGAAAAACATTTAAAAAGGGACGGAGGAGGGAGTATAAAAATTATCTATGGTTATTTGAAATGAGTTTATAGTCATTTGAAAACATTTTATGTCATGTTAACATCGTTTATGGTCATTTAAAAAACGGGAATGACGTTTGCAAGGAGTTTATGGTCATTCTAAAATTCTCTATGGTCTCTAAAAATAGTTTATGATTAGAATTGTAATTATGTTAAATGGAATTAGGGGGAAATCTGTAAATTTTGGAATGTTTTAACATAATTAATAAATCTGTGGGGGTTAAGCATAAAGTTTCAAAGCAAGTTGACAATTTAGTCATTTGATCAAAATTATCTAATTAACAAAAATGCTCCATGCACTTTTTAGATGTCAGGGTTTCATAACCAACCATGCCGACGTCACCAACTCAATATGCATGTGTGTAGAGAAGTACCGAATGAGAGATATGGACCACGGTGGGAGAGAGATCAATATAAGGACAATATAAAGAGGGGATAAGAGAGTGATCGAAGAAGATAGAAGGCTCGATAGAAATAGAGGGATGACGATGAGATATATAAATGACATAAATAGATTATGGGAGAGAGAGATAGGGGGAGGAAGGGAGATATCGATAAAGAGTGAATGTTAGAGGGGTCAACGGAGAGAGGTTAATCGAGGTGAAAAGCACTGTTGCCGCCCTCTATTTCAGAAATGATCATCATCTTGGACTTGCATTGGTCGTGATCTCGGAGAGAGAGAGAGAGGGGGAGGGAAGGAGGGAGGGAGAGAACGCTCGAGCTGTGGTCACTGTGACGGTAGTGTTGGTGATGCAATCACCGGAGCTGTAATGGTTCCTCACCGGAGCTAAGTTTAGCGAGATAGAGAAAACAAGAACTTTGAGCAAAATCTGAATTTAAGAGGTTTATGCTTTGGTTATAGCTTAAATTAGTTTTGTTAAAATAGCCTATTTCGTAAATAACTTTCGAAGCTTGCCTAAAGGCGCCTAATAATTTGATTATGTGTGTATGGGCGTGCCTTAATTTTGTCCTTTAAACGATACTTAAAACACAATGTTACAATACTAGATAACGCCTTAGGGACAAAGGGCCATTCAATAAGAAATATTAACTTAGACGAAATTTGTATTGTTCTCAAGATTGAGGTTATTTGATTACAAAGCCCGTTAACTGTGCCCAAGTTTTCAAACATGTACTTGGTCAGCTGGCCTTTAATAATAAGTTGGGAAAAGCATCAAACATATACTGCATATACGTATATAATTTTGTTTCCTTAAAGGTTTTGTAAATAAACGTATATGTTTGGCTTGTTAAGTGTCTGGTCCACGTTTATTCATAAGCTTTAAACGTACTCAATTCATACATGAATTGGGTTGCTAATGACAAAAGTTTTAAGAGAATCTACTAAGTAATCCAACACAAACAAATCAAGCATGAGAATTTAGGTTATCAATATTAAACATCATACTTTATATTTAAGAGTATAAGAGATCGATCGAAACACCTACAGAAAATGTTTTGTGGTAAACTCCCCATAGATGAATATTACTAGTGATGTGTATTAAAAAAAATAGCAAACTAAAAATAGTGATGAATATTACTTTCATGACAAGCAACAGAACCGCCTGGAAAACTTCCAACAACAAAAAAAAGTACACAGGAACTTGAAAGGGAAACAATATTACATGCTGAATTTAGTAAACATATTACTACAATGAAGACTCTTTGGTACTTGGCAAATTATCAAATTAGACATATAAAATGACGAAGGAAACTAAAAGTTGCCATACATACTTATATGCAGTTGCACCTCACTTCTTATTTTTATAAAATGGAATGATCAAATTGTACCCACAATTAAGGAAAAACCTCACAAGCTGCTTATTTATGCGCATTGGAAGCCTTTAGGAACCTTATTTCCACAAACATTAAGGAGCAAGCTCAAGGATATGGGAACGTTAAGGTTGATACCCAGAATGTTTGCTTTAATAGCGGTGCAAAGACATACTGCTGCTTCGAGATCTGCAAGGCCTTGGATGAGACTACAACATGCTTGCTTAGATGGACTGCCAATGACGATATTAAGCAATCCACCGAGTAAATCGGCGCATACCCCTAACTTTAGGGCGTCTCTAGGGCATGTAGCTGTGGACGAGGGAGGGGGAGTAGTTGTGGACGAGGGAGGGGGAGGGCATGCCTTTCGCGTTGGCTTTGGCTTGGGCTTGGGCTTTGGCTTGGGTTTTGGCTTAGGGCAAGTATCACAAGCACTCACAAAGGTGAAAAAGATAATGTTGAGTAATAGGAAAAGAGCTAAAGTTGCATTGACTTTTGAAGAACCCGTCTCAAAAGCCTCAAATTTAGAGAGGGTTAGTGTTTAGGGTTCTATGGAGATTATGTGATGGTAGAGATAATTGAAGTGAGGTAGCTTTTTACAGTGTGTGGGAACTTAATTTTTTGATTCCTTTTTGAATTCATTAGGTTTGGGATAATAAAGAAAATTCTTGATCCCATGTGTGCCTTGTGGTTCAGCTGGCAGTTTTGGAAAAACAATTTGCAACCCATAAGGTGTAGACTGTAGATCAAATTTCATGTGGCGTATAATTAGGAGTCATGCATGCATTGTAGATTTTAGCAATCACACGATCAAAATCAAACTAATTCTGGATTTTCCCTCTTCTGTTTGCAAGTAAAACATTCGAGTGCATAAGATACAATTAAGGCGATAATATATTAATCATATTGGTTGATGCAACATCAGTTCAAATATATTTTACACTTCCTTGCACGATTAAACATATTGTATTCCTATATCTCTAACTCAGCCTTTTGATTTCATATTTTCTGTGTTAAATCTAAAATGTTGTTACTCCATCAATTCCCAATTAATTGTCCTTTACGAAATTGCGTGCAATTTTTATCGGCTTATAACATGTATTAAAATCGTCGAAATGAAAATTTTCAAAACTAAATCATATAATTTAATGTTTAAACTATATGATTAACTTTTGAAAATTTTTATTCCGACAATTTTGATACAAGTTATTGGCCGGTCAAAATTGCACGTAGTTTCGTAATGAACAATTAATTGGGAACGGAGGAAGTATAAGAAATTGTGACACGCATACGAGACCAATATTATTGATTTCGCTTATGACCGCACAAAATGGGTCCTCTTGTGGGGTTTTTCTTTTGTGCGATTCAACATTGAACGATACAAATTACCGTTAAATAGAGAACCGTTTGATCATTTACTTTAAATTTATATCGTAAGATTTAAGGGTATAATAGTAATTTAAGAGTTTTTTTTTTAATAGGTTTTTAGATCATACGGTTCAAATTTAATCTAAATTAATCAAACGGTTCACGAATTAATGGTACAATGTGCATGCACAAAATGGGGTGTGGGGTTTTTCTTTTGTGTTGTTCAACATTGAACAGTACAAAGTACCGTTAAATAGAGAACTGTTGGATCATTTAATTTAGATTTAGACCGTAAGATTTAAGGGTATAATAGTAATTTAAGGGTTCTTTTATTAATAGGCTTTTAGAACATACGGTTCAGATCTAATCTAAAGTAATCAAACGGTTCATGAATTAACGGTAAAATGTGCAGTCAAACACACTGACTGCACAAAGGGGGTCCCTCTTATGGGGTTTTTATTTTGTGCCGTTCAATATTTTAGATTTTGACAGTAATATTTAAGAGTATAATAGTAATTAAGTGTTCTTTTTTTTAATAGTCTTTTAGATCGTACGGTTCAGATCTAATATAAAATAATCAAACGGTTTACGAATTCACGGTAAAATGTGCAGTCAAACACACAGACCGCACAAAAGGGATCCCTATCTTGTGATTAATTCTTGGCCATTGTTCATGATGGTACGTATAAGAATACTACAGAGAAAATTTCTAAATTATTTGCATTCACATACTGACAAGCAAACAAACATACAGCATAATAACCTTACATAGACAAAGTTGGTGGGCGCAATCCTGGCTGATTTGGAGCTCCGACAAAAGCCCAAGAGTGAATGTCACACTGGATAAATTAAATTGTATAAATTCCCTGTGAAAGACAATAATAAAAAGAAAGTATTGCAATAATATTGAGAAGTCAACTTCTATAAACTCAAGAAATTAATTTAACAATATGTATTAATCAAATTTCTATACCTTGAAATGTTAAATTGTAACACTACAAAGAATTTTCTGAATACCGTAGGGTATTTAACGTACATCCTCTATATGTATAGACCGTTATTGCGAGTTTTTGTATCTGTGTAATATCTGAATTCTTTTAGTTTAATAAATCTTCTGTTCTACTAATGGTTCAGGTGCATACATTCTAATTAATTTCTTGGAACATTATTGTACCAATTGATACTTCATGCACTACAAAAAAAATGTGTCCAAATAGCTATGGCCTACAGGATTTGTGACAGTTTTTTTTGTTACGAGCTTATTAGGTACGTACGGTTTTTGTGTCAGTCTAGTAGGTTTGTGATAAGTTTTCAAATTAGTGAAAATTTTGTAATAGTTTTCGACTTTTCCTAAATCAGCATTACGTCAATTTGTAGTTTGGACACACTGAATTGGTCAATAAGAAAGAATTAAAGTATTGTTTAGATTACACATAGAGAAGGTGTAAAACATTTATGTTTTATACCCCAGACTAATGATGATCATTTCTAAAGTAAGCTGAATTTCCAAAGCAACTTTTCAATGAAGGTTTTAGTCTGAGAATTTTGTTGTGTTTGGGAATCAAAATACATAGGATAAGAACATATATTTAAAGTTTATGAGAATACTTTTCTAAAACTTTGTTTTTGCTTTGTTTTTGAGTTAAAAGACAACTTTTTAATGAGGACTAAGTCTGAGAAAAGTTTACGCTTTATTTTTGCTAATTAGCTTTTGATAATAGATGCAGGTTGTTTAGAAGAAAATCTACTTTGTTAATACAAGATTTTCTGCATTTTTGTGATACAGAGTCATTAGGCAGTTTTCTTATGTATATTATTAGGAGGTGTAGACTGTTTTCAGGACCAGGACTTATGCTAATTAGGAACTGAAAATCAAGAATCACACGTCTTAGATCACAACTAGTCTAGGAGACACAAGGTGGAGGGGGTATAAGGAGAGGCGGATTTTCTTGGTGCTCTTTTTCTTTTGAAACATAAGTTTCCTGGTTTATGGTTTGTTATAGCTTCACCTTTCTAGTAATAACCATTTTGTATGGCTGTTTTAGTCAATTTTCAGAATAGTTTTTGCTGAAATGACCACTATGGGGGTTTATCCCATAGAGACTTTATTTATATAAGCTTTATTTGGAAAAAAAAAAAAAAAAAAAAAACTAGGTAGTTTTTCAAAAAATCATTGGAAAGTCCATATGGCACTCTCTTATCATGATTAGTAGACAGTATTATTCATACAATCCAGTAGATGATAGATTACTTGGACTCAAAAAACAAGTCACTCCATATTACGTGGACCACTTCTATAACGACGTTTTATATGGACAGGTGTTTTTAAATCAGTACAATCCTTCAATAGTTAAGGTGTATGTACACCTCAGCTCTACTTGTATATAAAAATTGGAACATGAAAGAGGCTATAAAAAAAAGTCTGAAAACCCGGAAAAACTTGGTAAAAAAAAAAACTTTTAAAGTAAAAAATCTCTTGAAAAAAAATACAAGATCACTTTAAAAAAGGGGAAAATATAAAAATGACAAAAAAGACATGAAAATACGAAAAGTTCAAAAAAACACTTATTAAAAAAATTGCAAAAATTATAGAAATAAAAAAATTCGAAAGACACTAAAAATCATTTAGACTGTTTCTAAAATAGTCTAAACGACAAAAGATCCGATACAAATGATATTAAAGTAAACATTATGAGTCATTTGCTTGTTTCTGAAACAATCTCAACAAAATAATACACTAGACAATTAACCAAGGTAATAGCCTATGGTCATTTGAAAAAAGTCTATGATCATACGAAAATTGTCTATGATTATTTGAAAACAATATATGTTCATTTGAAAATAATTTATGTCATTTTTATGTAGTTTATGATCATTTGAAAACAATATACTTATAAAATTTGCAAGGAGTTTATGGTCATTGTAAAACTCTCTAAAAATAGTTTGTGGTCAGAATTGTATTCATTTTTGAATGAATTAAGGAGAAATCTGAAATTTTGTCAAACTTTTTACAAAATTTATTAATCTAAGGGGTTTAAGTGTCAAGTTTCAAAGTAAGTGCACCAATTGAGTAATTATTTGATCAAATTCCTCTAATTTACAAAATTGGTCCATGTCGCCGTCGTCACCAGCCAACACCGACACTTGTGTAGAGGGGTCGATGGAGCCGAGTTTAGTGAGTGAGAGAAAAATAAATTGGGGATTTGAGCAAAATCTGAATTTAAGAGGTTTATATATACGTTCTAGGTTAAATTGGTTTTGCTAAAAGCCTATTTCTTCAATAAGTTACTGAGCTCACCTAAAGTTTAATAATTTAATTTTTTTTGTGTGTACGAGCCTTAATTTTTCTTTTAAACGCTTACTCATAACACAATGTTACATTACTAGCTAGATAACGCGTTAGAGACAATGGCCATTCAATAAGAAATATAAACTTGAGGAAATTTGTATTGTTCTGAAGATTGAGGTTATTGAATCACAAAGCCCGTTATCTATGCCCAAATTTTCAAACATGTATGGTCAGCTGCCCTTCTAATAATAAGTTTAGAAAAAAGCATTAAGCTTATATAATTTTGTTGCGTGAAAGGTTTTTTTTACTCACGTCTTAATTACTTACCGGACCTTATGTAAATAAACGTATATGTTTGGCTTGTTAAGTGACTGGTCCACAGTTTATATATCTGTCTTAAACTGACTCAATACATACATGAATTAGGTAGAGAATGACAAAAGTTTGCAGAGTGAATTTACGAAAATAATCCAACACGAACAAATCAGACATGAATATTTAAGTTGTCAATATCAAACAACATTCTTTATATTTAAGAGTTTAAGAGATCCTTTGAAAATCCTACAGAAAATGCTTTTTTACTCAAATGAATAAAAAGGATACTTGTTCAAGTTTAGATTGTAGTATATGCTTTTGTTCAAAAAAGTCTATAGCTCCTCCCACTACAAGAGAATAAGAATTTAGACACAAATTTTTAAGAGTTGATTAAAATTTGTGTCTAATTAGTATTTTTAGGGATGGAAATAGATTTTTTGTCTTCAAATCTAATATTATGGACCAAAATATATATACATAAATAATGTCAAATACATTCATATACCTACATGATATAACATAACTTTATTTTGTATCAAAATAGATTTTGATACTAAAGAACAATGTTTACCAATTAGAGACAAGTTTGGGTTTGTCTCAAAAAAGATCGTCTCCAAATCACCGGTTCTTTTAGCGTTGTTTTTCATTCATTTTGTACAGTGGGCATGATAAAAATACAACCGGATAAACCCAATCATTTTTTTTTTTTTAAATCTTGTTTTCTTACTAAAAGTATACACACCGGGCAATATAACAATCTCGTCGTTATTATAAGTTTTATGAAAATTCCCCTTTTTTTTATATATAGTGATGTGTATAGTAAAAAAGTACTGCAGGCTACAGCAAACTGAAAACAGTGTTGAATGTTACTTTCATGTCAAGCAACAGAATAAATTGGAAAAGTTCAACAAAAAATACACAGGAACCTGAAAGGGAAACATTACATGTTAAATTCAGTAAACATATTACATACAACAACGAAAACTCTTTAATTCAGTAAACATATCACAACAACGAAAACTCTTTGGTACTTATCAATCTATCAAATTACACATAAAAAATATAAAATGACAAAGGAAACGAGAAGTTGCCATACATATTTATATGCACTTGCAACTTGCTTCTTATTTTTATAAAACGGAATGATCAAATTGCACCCACAAACGAAGAACTTCACAAGTTGCTTATTTATGCACATTTGAAGCCTTTAGGAACCTTATTTCCACAAGCATTAAGGAGCAAGCTCAAGGATATGGGAACATTAAGGTGAATACCCAAAATGTTTGCTTTAATAGCAGTGCATAGACATACAGCTGCGTCGAGATCTGCAAGGCCTTGGATGAGACTACAACATGGTTGCTTAGATGGAGTGCCAATGACGATATTAAGCAATCCACCGAGTAAATCGGCACATACTCCTAACTTTAGGGCGTCTCTAGGACATTTAGCTGTGGATGGGGGAGGGGGAGTAGTTTTGGACGGGGGAGGGGGAGGGCATGCCTTTGGCGTTGGCTTTGGCTTGGGCTTTGGCTTTGGCTTGGGTTTTGGCTTAGGGCAAGTATCACAAGCACTCACAAAAGTGAAAAAGATAATGTTGAGTAATAGGAAAAGAGCCAAGGTTACATTGGACTTTGAAGAACCCATCTCAAAAGCCTCAAATTTAGAGAGGGTTAGTGTTTAGGGTACTATGGAGATTTTTGTGATGGTTGAGATAATACATGGTGAGGTAGCTTTTTATAGAGTGCGGGAACTTAGATATTTTATTTCTTTTAACTCGTTAAGTTTGGGATAATAAAGAAAATTCTTGATCACATGTGTGCCCTTATGGTTTCAGCTGGCAGTTTTGGAAAAACTAGCTACTTGCTACCCATGAGGTGTGTAGACTGTAGATCAATTTTCATGTGGGGTATAATTTCGAGTCATAAATGTTAGATTAGCTATCATGCACACAATCAGATCAAACTAACTCTGAATTTGCCCCTCTTGTTTTTTTGCAAGTAAAACATTTGAGTACATAGATACAATAAGATTTAAGGAAAATTATAAAAATGTAAATACTATTGTTACTTAATTAATTATCAAAATATACATAATATAAATTTATTTTAAAGTTTAATTGTACATGCTACATGATTCTATTACATATGCCACCTGATACTAATTATTTTTAATTTTAGTTTTTTTAATTTTAATGTCATGTGATGCTACATTATAGTTACTAAATGATAAACAATATTTGAAAAATGAGTTTTTGAAAAATTAATTATGTTTTTATGTACTAATCAATGATTCACTCAAGATTTAACGCTGATTACCAAATTGGTTGATGCAGCATCAGTTCATTTTTTATATATACTTCCTTACGGATTATACATTTGAAATCCTCTAATCTCTCACTCACTTTTTGATTTCAAAATTTCCGTGTTAAATTTAAAATGTTCTTATAAAAAATATTAATAGGCATAGGAGACCATATTATGGATTTTGCTTGTGATTCGACAACTTATGATTAATTACTGGCCACTGTTCATGATGGTATATACACTATAAGAAATTACCACTATAGAGAAAATTTGCAAATTATTGTTAAATTTATTTCTTGAGTTTATAGAATATTTTTACTTCTCAATAGTATTGCCGTACTTCTTTTTACTATAGTCTTACACGACAAACTATATCATGTACAACAAAGATATGTACATAACTTATAACATCTAGTGTGACATCCACTTGGGCTTCTGTCGGAACTCCGAGTCAGCAAGGATTGCACATACCACCTTTTATTATGTAAGCTGAATCGAGCCGAACTGGGCGAAAAACCGAACCGCAGCGATAACCGAACCGAAAAAAACCGAAACCGGAGAAGCGAAAAAATTTCGGGTCGGTTTCGGTTTTCAATAAAACCGAACCGAAAAAGACCGAAACCGAAAAAAACAAAAAAAATATCGAAAAAGCCCGAAAATAACCGAAAAATAACCAAAAAACCAAAAAAAAACCGGTCCGATTCGGTCCAAAAAATAGAAAGACCGAAATCGAAAAAAACCGAACCGAAAAATATGTTCGATTTCAGTTTCGATTTTGCTAAAAATCGAATCGAATCGGATCGAACTCAGACCTAAAATTGAGAAGTAATCAAGTCTCTATGGGAAATGATATATATACCGGCTAACTTGCAGATAAAAGTTGCACAAACTAAACAAATTACATTGTTGTCCTTATTCTACTATATTCCCAAACACGTTGTCTTTCTTTCAATGATTCCTCTCCCTCTTGGCGAGGGAATGTCGACACCCCATTGTCCGGGGCAATACCGTCATCACAGCATGCTATCCGGGTCTATCAAACATAGGCCACGCATCACCCCGGATCTGGAGAGACCGGTCTGTGATCACACCGGTCTAGAGAAGCGTGTCGAGTACGCTTCCCCAATTAATGCTGCTGCTCCCTTGGGGGACCCTTCATGTGTTTCATCGACGTGGCTCAATCACAGACCAGCCCTGTGGGCCCCGGCAAAGGACAATACCCTTGTCAGAGTCATAAATGACCTGACGCCGTTGGATCAACACTTGACAGTACAGTGATCCAAGGGCTAATACACCTCTGATCACACTATAAATACCCCCACTAATACAACTTAGAAGGGGACGCATAAATACAGAGAGGAGAGATAAAGGTTAAACAACCCGGACCCCCAGAACACTGCCTGTGCCATCCGATACCACGACTTGTAAACGGCCCGGTCCATCACCCTTAATTATATTCTTACTTTCAGTTAACACCGATACTGACTTGATCGTTGGAGAGGGAAAACCTGATACCAACCCCGGGCCCCTGTTCGTTTCTTGCGCAGGCACGAAGATCAGCTCGTCACCGTAGTCGACATAGCCCACTTCGGATACCTCGAAAGATCGGAGCCGACGCGAATTGATTAAGCCGAGTTTGGAAAGAAAATCAGGCTCGCCACCTCTCTCTTCTTTTATGACTCCAACTAATATCTCGTTTCTTCAAATGTATAAGATAAAATTTACAAGAACAAAATCCAGACGTCAATAATACTAAAAAAAATTCTTGCTAGGTTTATTGGAGAAGATAGTCAAAAAATTGAAGATGAGTGTTTAAAGGTGTGATTGTTAGTTTTAAAGTAGGTTGGTTTATGTTTCTAAGATTTGTCCAATTGAAACACTCAAACAAAGCTACCCGATCTCTAACCTTATTTGAATCGTTGAAATCAATTCATGGTGGATGTAACGAAGAGTTTTAATCAAAACAAAAACTAGCCTTTTAGAACTAGTTAGGTTAAAAAAAACAAATGACTTATATTATTTTGTTTCTTTAATTCATTGAATTACATGAATAATTGTTGTTGATTTATGGAATGGAGAATACAATTAGAGGGGTAGTTTTTTGACTGGTACATGAAGTTAGTGTTGATTAAGGAGAGAGAAACATGAAAAATAAAAAAGGTTTATTGGTTTTAGATGGACGAGCATTATTAACTGTTGAATGAAGAAAAAATTTAGTGACATGGACGAATCTTGGCTGTCTAAAAAGTCTGTGTACTATTATGTGCAAATCTAATCTGTGCTCAATCAGTTTCTGTATATACCTTGAAATGTTCAATTGTAACACTACCAAAAAAAAATCAAATACGGACAGTTATTGAACATTGCAGCTATATTTAACGCAAAACCTGTTTATCTTTTGAAAAATCACGTTTTCCGCTTCTCGTCTTTTGCTTACTATTATTTAGCGTGTAAATTTTTTTTAGTTTTTTTTATGTTTGACGCTTCCGTGTCCTCTTTCTTTCCCCGCTGTCGTTTCACATATATAGTGGCAACTTGCAGCCTCTATGTCCACAAAACGGTATTGGGAGTTTGATATATCTTATAATGTGTCTCTTAGATTCATAAATCTTCTGTTCAGTTAATGGTTCAAGTGCAACTGTGCATGCATTCTTATTTCTTCGAAGATTACTATACACACTCACTAAATTGGTTAATAAGAATGAATTAAAGTATTGTTTGTGTTTAACTAGCTAGTTTTTTTTTTTTTTAAACATTGGAAACTCCATATTAGCTTTCTCTGGTCATTATAGTAGACATTAGTACTCATACGATCCAGTATATGACAAACTACTTGGACCTAAAAAGTAAATCACCGCATTTATGCCTGTGGACCAATTTTGGAACGATGTATCACGTCTAAGTATCTTTTTTAATCATATATGGGAGCAATATGAGTTGTTAAGGCATATATAAACCACTAGTTTTATATATATGGATAACGAATAGATAATAATAAAGAAAAATCATCATTTGAGTACATATTATAAGACTTTATTTTCAAACACCTTATTCACCACGGCGTTGTCTCTTTGCCTCTCTAACACCCAAAAACTTCTAGTGCCCAAAAACAAAAACAAAAAGCTAAAATCGTAGCGGTCGGTATTTGGGACGGGGGAGCCTGCAATTTAACGAACATGACCACATAGATTCATTTATAAAACTATAAGGATGAGCCCGCAATTTATAGAATTAATAACAGCCTTTCCTGGAGTTCAATTTCGGGAACTCATGCACCTCTTACATTTCAAGCAAAATCATTCAAATTCAATGATATAAATATCAAATTCAGCAAATTATTATACAATTTTAGTGTTCTTCACAAATTTTCACAGTAAAATTTCTTTTTTTATTCTTCCTTGGGCTGCGCCATAAATGAGTCGTGGCCTAAAGGAACTCTGACTTGACTGTGCACCCAGCTATGGATGTAGGGCTATTTGATATTAGTTGCCCATTTTTTCTTTTTCGTTCTTAATTCTTATGATCACAATTATTAATACAATAAAATATCGGAATATATAGCAACGGTCACATTTTTTAAAATTGTTAATAAAATGAATGTCATAAATATTAGCAACGAATAGAATATTAATGACACTCACTCTAATAAGGCTTTTAAAAAATGTGTGATGTCCTCACATTTTCTTTTATTGGCTAATGGCAAAAAAACGTATTGTTTGAATTATAATGATTCTCTAATAGCCCACATTTTATTTAAATCAAATATAGTTTGCAGCCTTCTTTCTTGCTAACTTATTCTATATTTAAATTTTTAACGGTGTGAACCTAAGAAAACTGAGAAAAGAGATAATGGCTACTTAGAATCTATTGACGTGGAATTCATTTGGCCGGATTTAAAAAGACTCTTGGGTGGAACCCAGATTAGGTGTTAAGGGTTCCCGTGAATCGTGATATCCCTTTACATTAAACAACCATAAACTATTTTGTAATGTAGTTTAGTACAAAATAGTTATCTACAAAAAAAACTCTCTCTATTATTATCCTAGACGTGGTCGATACTGGTGTGAGGCAGTTACGGAACTAGAATGTTGGTGTGATTGGTGCTGAATTACATCTGTAAGCTGTTTTATAAGTATATATGGTGTGCTGAAATCTTTTAATATTCAAATTTTTACTCCATTCGTCCCACTTTATAAGTCATATGCGAAATCACATGAAAGTTTGACCGGGTTTAAATATGTAACTAAATTACTTAAATATAAATTTTTAAAATTTATATACATAGTTCAAATGTTAAATTATATGATATACTTTTTAAAAAATTATGAGATATTTACCGATTAAAATTGCACGTAATTTCGTATATGACTTATATTAATGTGGGACGGAGAGAGTAATTGATTTCTTAATATGGGGTGATGTAGCCCCTTTTAGACAATACTTAATTCCTCCACCGGATGGGGGAGGTGATTCGGCGCTTCTCTATCTCCGGGATCTATATTGTGATACTCCGATCACCATTCTATACCATTCTATTCAGATCCAGCTTATTTTTTGGATTCTTGTAAGCGCTCTCTCATTTTTCTCTAGCTTTCACCGATAAACTTCTCCATTTTAGAGAGGAGTAGATCTAATTATTTTAGGCCATCTCCAAACATAAAACACTAAAATGGTGCAATTTTCGCACTAAAATAGTGCAACTTTTACACTTTACACTATTTCGTCTCCAACACAACACGAATATTTTTCAGAATATTTTTCTTTCTAACGTTAAAACAATTCTATAAATTATTTCATAGTAATTTCGTAACATATATTAACACTTTAATAATAATAATAATAATATTTCAGTTTTTACTTTAGAAAACTACTAATACTTTATTAATTAACGTTTAAAAATATTAGTCATTAATTTAAGAAAATTATTGTTTTATTATTGTAAGAACTAAAAAATAATTGTTTTGGATGTAAATAGTGTTTAATGTAGATGAAAAATATTATGTTAAATTATTAAAATATTATAATAAAAGTGAATAGTGTTTGGTGCAGATGAATAGTGTTACACTATGTATATTGCAACATTGTTCATTTCTACTAAATTAGTGTTGAAACTGCACTATTTTAGTGTTACGTTGGAGCATCATTTGGTGTAAAAACTGCACCAAATTTGGTGCTATAGTGGGATAGTGCACTACGTTGGAGTTGGTCTTAGGGTTCTATAGATCGGATTTGGATGTGTTGCGACTCTCCACGTAGCCCCCGAATTTTGCCAACCAAATATATCGATTCGGTGCATATTGGACGGAGAAGCGAATCTACCATTCAGACTACGTTAAAGTATCGACGGTCATAAAATTTATAAAACAGACCTCTCGGCTAATTACGGAGAAGACAAGAGATTCAATTCATCAACAACAATAAAATCATTAATTGGTGTCACAATATGTAAAAAAGTTAAAATTGGAGTGCGTAAAAAGAGATGGAAATCAAAATATATTTTTTATTTTTTTAGCACTAGAAGTTTTTTTCGTTTTTAACATTTAATAAGATCGTTGCGACCATTCATTATTAATTAAATAATGTGATTACCCACCAATTTATAAAATAATAATAATATCCAATACTATGTATAATGTTGGCCCGTGCGGCTAAACCTTAGAGGGGATGTGAATAAGGTTTTTGGCGTTTTTCACCTAATTAAAATTAATGGCAACTAACAACCCAACTATTTGCAATTCTAAGCTTAAGCGTTTAATAACGTTAATGAAATGCTAGAAGTTCTAAACGCAAGCAAGAAAATAAGCAATAATATAAGTTGCGGAAAGTAAAAGTTAAGGAAAGAATTGACGCCGCGATTTATAGAGGTTCGGCAAAACGGCCTACGTGCTCTCCTCGGTATTCAAGTTATCGAGTATTTCACTAAAAATCTTCTTTCCGAATTTTTACAAATCCTATCGAGCTCAATCAATCGATTGGCTCACCCTCTACCCGAGATTCCTACTCTTGATACAAGTGCAAGCGAACACGTCTACAAGTCAACGACTCCCCCTCACTCTATGAGTACCCAAATGTTTAACCTATAACTTTTAAACAACACTTTGGCTTAAAAGCTTCTACCCAAACACTCACTCACAAATGAGCTTATAAAACGCTCTTTACAAAATTGTTGAAATTAAAACAACTCTCACAATTTGATTGCTTCTAAATAAGCTAATTTGTGATTTTGATGTTGTTCGATCTTGGTTTGAGCTTGTATTCACTTTCTCTTCAACTTCCCTCTTTTTGAGCTTTTTCTCACCAATGATGATTTTAAGTGTTTAGGATGGAGAGAGGTTGAAGGATTGATTGTGTATCTCTTAGTCTCTCTCAAACAATGAATTTGGGAGGTATTTGAAGGATAAATGGCTTTGTTACCGTTGTATGACGTGTTATGCTTTTATCCATTGGTTATAAGCAATTTCCCAGAATAAGCTGAAAAGCTCTTTTTGAAATCTGCAGAAAACGATCGGTCGTTTTCTGCATTCGATCGGTCGTTTTCAGAAAACGCTCGGTCGTTTTCTACAGTCGATCGGTCGTTTTTATAACGACCTCACTGGAAGAAATTGGACCAAAAATGATCGGTCGTTTTTTTCCAGACGATCGGTCGTTTTATGGCACTCTTCAGTATTCCCGCTTTAATTCGAATGCTTGTAATTTCTTCGTTTTACCTCCGATTCTGGTTCCACTTGAACCTGTGGCTTCGTTATCGAATGCTCTATCTTTTTGACGTCCTGAAATATACATTTTCTCTTTTTGGAAAAGACAAGGCATTATATTATCGAAATAGAGAAATCGTAAAATCATTAAACATAATCAAACTTATAATCAAAATCAATTATTGAACCCATGGTTCAACAATCTCCCCCATTTTGATTATGACAAAATAAAGATGATTTTACAAGAAGAATATATCCTCCATTTTAACAAGACACATTACTCTAAATATCATTTTTCTCCCCCTTTGGCATTATCAAAATGCAATAAAAAATTACGGGGTAATGTGGAGGGTTTTCAAAGAAAAGCCAAAACATGAAAAAATGTTATTTGATGCATATGCCCCAACTAATCACATATATGTAAATATTATAGAGTAGAGTATACCGAATATGCGATGTTGAATCCGCTCTCTGATGGCATTTTCATTGAGCGTTTCCAAGTCCAAATAAGTGGTACCATTTGTTGGTATACCTTCCACATTTGTCGATCAATGGAACTTCTTTTTTGATGGTGGAGTTGACTTTCTTGACTTCCATGAATTTCACCGGTGTTGTCAACCACTTGTTGATTTTCTCCTTTTGAACGGAGATACCTACAACACAAGTTTTGTCCTTTGGTCCCCAATTTCTTTTGGGTCCGACATTGTTAGTGACTTGGGTTTTTACTACCCATTTCAAATCGCTTCTACTAATACGAAAGCGATAAGGACATCTAGAAGAAATATGCTCATTTCTACTACAATGTACACAATGCATGGACTTTTTAGTATAACGAGAATTATACGAAGTTTTGGAAAGATTTTTCGGAGTATCCAATTTGGTTTGAAAACCTAAACTTTTTCTATCATTAAAAGATTTTTGAAAAATCTTGGAAGTACTCCCTTTGGTAAAAACAACCTCTTGTTTAGGCGGGGTAGGAGTTTTAGAAATGTTAGAGGCTTTGACGAAGCGGGTTTTGTTTGAGGTAGAACTAATGCAATCAAAACCTAAACCACTCTTATCATTGAAATCTTTTTGACAACTCAAAATGTTATCTAAAACGGTTTTACCTTTAGAAAACTTTGAAATTGTTAAGTCAAGTTTTTCAATGGAAATGACAAGATCGTTGTTTTTAGTTTTCAAAGTTTCATTCTCGGTTTCTAAAAGTTTGACCTTGTCATTTAAGTTAAAAGCATGAGAACTCAAAACCTTGTTTTTGCTTTTAACTTTATCGAAAGCATCCTTTAACTCTTCAAAATTTTCTAATAAGTCGCAATCTAAAGAAGATGGTTTTGAAAGAGTTTTGGTAAGTCTAGAGACTTCATTTTTAAGAAAATTGATCTCGGTATGTAAAGACTTGTTTTGAATGACGAGATCATTGTTTTTATCTTTCAAGTCTTCCTTTTCGTCATCTACATCATGTAAAGAGAATGACGATGTCGGACTAGACTCATTTTTTAATTTTATCTCTTTTCAAGGATCTTATTTATTCATTGAGAGAAGAATTTATCATTTTAAGAGATTCAACCTTTTTCCGAAAGTTTAGGAAACTTTTTAGAGTAAATATCACACATATGAAATAAATCATCATAGGATAGATCATTTAGCTCACCGGTTTCACTTTCACTTTTCCTTGAAGACGATTGGTTAGGCTCATTGTTGTCTTCCAAGGCCACATAGCAAGCAAGATGATTGACTTTATCTTGGTCGGAGCTATCGTTAGAGCTTGAAGCGGATATTTTCTTCTTGCCTTTGCTCTTGCGATTCTTGACGCAATCTCTCGCCATATGTCATTTCTTGCCACAAGCATAGCAAACAAAATCGTTAGAAATAATTGAAGTATTTGACGATTTACCTTTATGTTTGCGTTTGCCTTTAAGCTTTAGTATTTCCTTGACGATTCGAATGATTTGCATCGAATTTTTCTCGTCATCGGATAGCTCATCGCTTTCGTCACAAGTTGTTCCTTTGAAAGCTATCTCTTTCTTTTTCGAGATTGGTTTGTGACTATTGAGGGTGATCTCGTGAGTAATGAGTGAACCCGTCAATGCATCAAGAGTGTATGTATTCATGTCGTGCGCCTCTTGAATTGCGGTGACCTTTGGTTCCCATTCTTTCGGTAAGCTACGAATCACCTTTGAAACCATTTCTTACAAGACAAACACTTACCAAGAGATGTTAATCCATTAGTAATAGTAGTAAATCTAGCAAGCATATCGGAAATAGTTTCTCCCTCGCTCATCTTAAAAAGCTCGTAGTCATGAACTAATAGTTGGAGTTTGCAATCCTTAACTTGGTTAGTTCCCTCGTGCATAACCACTAACTTATCCTACATACCCTTAGCCGTTTTACAAGCAGAAATTTTGTTGTACTCGTTAGGGGAAACGGCACAAACAATAGCGTACATCGCTTTAGCGTTAGTAGAGTAGACTTCAAGTTGAGCGTTATCTAAGTTCTCTACGGGGGTTGGGTTTTCGCTATTTTCGGATGTAGGTGCGGAATATCCTACTTTTATGCTCATCCAAAGTTTAACATTATAACTTTGCAAAAACATACTCATCCTATCTTTCCAATATGAATAATTTACTCCATCAAAAAATGGTGGAGTATTGGGCGATGAAGCAATATCATAAGTGAAATTAAGTACATTAGCCATCGGGATCTTAACTCTTAAATCGTTAGATTCCTATATGCAAGAGCCTCGGCTCTGATACCAATTGTTGGCCCGTGCGGCTAAACCTTAAAAGGGAGGTGAATAAGGTTTTTGGCGTTTTTCACCTAATTAAAATTAATGGCAACTAACAACCCAACTATTTGCAATTCTAAGCTTAAGAGTTTAATAACGTTAATGAAATGCTAGAAGTCCTAAACGCAAGCAAGAAAATAAGCAATAATATAAGTTGCGGAAAGTAAAAGTTAAGGAAAGAATTGACACCGCGATTTATAGAGGTTCGGCAAAACGGCCTACGTCCTCTCCTCGGTATTCAAGTTACCGAGTATTTCACTAAAAATCTTCTTTCCGAATTTTTACAAATTCTATCGAGCTCAATCAATCGATTGGCTCACCCTCTACCCGAGGTTTCTACTCTTGATACAAGTGCAAGCGAACACGTCTACGAGTCAACGACTCCCCCTCACTCTATGAGTACCCAAGTGTTTAACCTATAACTTTTAAACAACACTTTGGCTTAAAAGCTTCTACCCAAACACTCACTCACAAATGAGCTTATAAAACACTCTTTACAAAATTGTTGAAATTAAAACAATTCTCACAATTTGATTGCTTCTAAATAAGCTAATTTGTGATTTTGATGTTGTTCGATCTTTGTTTGACCTTGTATTCACTTTCTCTTCAATTTCCCTCTTTTTGAGCTTTTTCTCACCAATGGTGATTTTAAGTGTTTAGGATGGAGAGAGATTGAAAGATTGATTGTGTATCTCTTGGTCTCTCTCAAACAATGAATTTGGGAGGTATTTGAAAGATAAATGGCTTTCTTACCGTTGTATGAGGTGTTATGCTTTTATCCATTGGTTTTAAGCAATTTCCCAGAATAAGCTGAAAAGCTGTTTTTAAAATCTGCAGAAAACGATCGGTCGTTTTCTGCATTCGATCGGTCGTTTTTAGAAAACGATCGGTCGTTTTTAGAAAACGATCGGTCGTTTTCTACAGTCGACCGGTTGTTTTTATAAGGACCTCACTGGAAGAAATTGGAACAAAAACGATCGGTTGTTTTTGTCCAGACGATCGGTCGTTTTATGGCACTCTTCAGTATTCCCGCTTTAATTCGAATGCTTGTAATTTCTTCGTTTTAGCTCCGATTCTGGTTTCGCTTGAACCTGTGGCTTCGTTATCGAATGCTCTATCTTTCTGACGTCCTGAAATATACATTTCTCTTTTTGGAAAAGACAAAGCATTATATTATCGAAATAGAGAAATCGTAAAATCATTTAAACATAATCAAACTTACAATCAAAATCAATTATTGAACCATTGGTTCAACATATAATATGTCACATGCCACACCGAGATATTTGCCACTTTAAACAATCTCATTTGACTTCTTTATTGGTTCAATACAAATGATCGGGTTTAAATTTTTTTCAAGTTACTATGATCAGATTATCGGATTTTTGATATGTATTCGTAATTTTTTCATGATTATTTAAAAAAAAATGAAAAATAGTTACGAATACGTATGAAAAAACCGATAATCTAACCAAAACATAACTAGAAAATGTCGGATAAGTTTTAATATAATGTCGGCAAGTGAAGATGCTCGTTGTTTGTAGATATTGTTACGAGTCGTCTAAGATTACAACTTCTAAAACGTAGGGACAAAAATACTCTGCAATCAAGGACTTATATGGCCAGAAAATCTGCTTGAGATTAGTCAACCATTTTTGGAAATTTATAAAGACGGGACGTGGTGCAAATTGTTTGAGAATGATACAGACCTTTTACGCGTGTTTTGGCAGTACTCTTCTATTCAACTTCAATAACTTGTAGGCTTGTAAGCAAATTTGTAAGAAGTGCAAAAACAAAGTTTTAGATCATCCTCTTAAAATTAACTCATTAAACAAAGTATTGATTTTTTATAAATAAAAATAATTGATAATTATAATTATTTTATTTATTAAAAGGAAAATACCAAAATGTGTCAAATAGCGATCTATATTGGGAGAATCATTGATTAGTACATAAAAACGTACTTAATTTCAAAAAACCCGAATTTTCAAATTTTAATTATGATTTAGTACATATAATGCAGTATCAAAGTTGAAGTCAAAGAGTAAAAATATGTAGCATAATGTGTAGTATCATGTAACATTTGTACTAATTTTTTTAAATGTTTTGATATATGTACTTTTTAATAATTAAGTGCCACTTATACGTATATTTTCATCATTTTCTCAATATTACCAAATAGCGATGCTCTCATATTTTTATTCCGAAAAAGCACCACTTTCCCTTGTTGTGTATATAGTTCATGACTTTATATGCATTTTTCATTGGAGACTCGTCAAACTTTCAGCAAACTCCACCGTGATCGAAGACGAGAAAAGCTATCTAATTTAAGCAAGTACATGTACTTTTCACAAAATGATAAGTTTATATGTAAAATATATACCGATGATATGATTTTTCATCATATGAGGGTGGTTGTGGCCACTAACGGCCCCCACTTAGCTGACTCCTTTCCGGTTTATCTCTAAAACCCTTTTCCTTCACGGCGATCTACCACCACCACCAAACTCGCCTAGCCATCACCTAATCTCCAAAGCAGCATTGCCTCCCGTCGTCTCTCTTTAATCATCTTCCGCCACCCAATCGGCATCTACTCAACCCCCCCCCCCCCCCCCCCCCCCCCCCCCCCCCTTCTTCTCCTCTGTTCGACCACTTACTTAGAAGTTTAGCAGCTACATCGGCATTGCCGACGACGAGCCACTGCCACCCTCCCTATCCCTCTTTGTTTCCTCCTTATTTGATGTTCAATGACGCAATAGTACTCTGCCGCTTGCTACCATGCCGACCAACTGAGATCTGGCGGAGGAACTAACAATCATGACCGCATAGAACTTATACTAATACGATGGAGACCAAATAGAAATTTGTACCTATCCAGAAACTAACAATCATTCAAACTAAGTAATTATTTATGTTATAAACTATGTGAACTAAAATATTGCAGTTGAAAGCCAAAAACAATTTTTTTCCTTCTCAAACTATGGCTACAATTGGGTATATATTACTTATAATTTTATATCATGACACACGAGGCTGGGCATAACAGATTGGTGGGAAGGGGTGAAGGATTATATATAATTAAGAAGCTTTTTCTTTACCGCTTTTTGTTGCTAATGATAGAAAAAAAGGGACCATGAGAAATCTTGCTAACAGAAAATCAACTTATTTTGGTTCGATATTATAGTCCCGTCATCGTCAGTCTTACCAAAAGATGGGTCAATTCGAGGTCACAACCATAAAATAAATTTACTTCTAGACATGTAATCCTAGTGTATCATGTCATAAAATTTGTTTAATCGTTTCCAAAAACCAACGTTGCGTCATTTTAAAATGTCACTTGCATCTTCTATTTTGGAAAAAACATATGGCCTTTTTAAGCTTTACAGAACATTGTATTCTTTTTGTAGGTCATGTTCATGGGTCATCAGTTTTGGGACAGAGTCATTGGCATTTTGGCTCTGTTTGTTTCGTAGTAAAATATTTACGGAGGAAAAATATTTTTCGAGTAAAGTTTTACGGTGTAAACTTTTGTTTGTATTTTATTTACGGGTGTTTGATACGTCAAAGGTTTCCCATGAGAATTCTATTGAAATTCAAAAATATATTAGTTATTTAAATTAGACAAATTCGATGCATAAATAAATAAACAAACATTGTTCATACTTTAAACAAAATATTTTAAGATGAAAAACATCAAAAATTAACTAAAAGTCACAAAAATGAATAAGTTCGTGAAATTTTAAAAACATTAGTGATTAAAATCACAATTATTTTGACTGAAAAAAAGCTAAAAGTTCGTCTACTTTTCTGAAAGTAACTTCGTCAACATGTATAGAAAACTTAACTTAAACACATTTTATTTCATATACGTCACTTATAATAACTTATAATTTTTCAACATATAAACTCATAAAATTATAAGTATAGAAGATATTATTGACTTTTTTTAGTTTTTTCAAATTTTCTTGGGTTTTTTAAATTTTTCAGAATTTTTTGTTTTATTTTTTCCATTTTTTTGTTATTTTTTTAGATTTTTTCCTATTTATTTATATTTTTATTGGTTAATTACATTTTAGGTTTTTCAAATTTTCTTGGGTTTTTTAGATTTTTTGGAATTTTTTGTTTTATTTTTTCCATTTTTTTGTTATTTTTTTAGATTTTTTCCTATTTTTTCCTATTTTTATTGGTTAATTAGATTTTAGCTTTTTCAAATTTTCTTGGGTTTTTTAAATTTTTCGGAATTTTTTGTTTTATTTTTTCCATTTTTTTGTTATTTTTTTGATTTTTTCCTATTTATTTATATTTTTATTGGTTAATTAGATTTTATCTTTTTCAAATTTTCTTGGATTTTTTAGATTTTTCGGATTTTATTTTATTATTTTTCCATTTTTGTTATTTTTTAGAATTTTTCGTGTTTTTTCCTTTTTTTTATTGATTAGTAGATAGAATTGGACTAATTATTAAATAATTTTGAAAGAATAGACCTATAATTAATAATAGTTATAATACTAGTATTAGAAAGAATATAGAGAGAGACTCCGTAAACCGTTTACAACTTTATTTGCGGGGTAATCGTTTTCCCCAATTTTACTGGATATGTGGGAAAAGTTTTCCCAAAAAAAATGTTTTACGTTAAACCAATCACCCGAAAAATCTATTTTACCCGTAAATGTTTGTTTACCCCCATTTTACAACAAAACAAACAGAGCTTTTGTAGCACATTATGCCCGTAAAACAAACTTTATAAAAACATATGCCCCTATTAATAATAAAATTAATTAAAAGAAGTAGAATACAAAAAACTCAAACAATTCAGTAAATAGTCTAGTTAGTTTTGTTTTATTTATCAATTATAGCTTAGAAAGAGAAGTAGATATGAAAGTTCGGCGGTCAAATGTTTTTTCTTTAACTGTTATTTCTTTCCCAAAATAGATTACCCCTTTCTTCTTTATTAAAGTAAAAACCATACACTAGTAAAAAGACCATAATAAGAGGACATCCACCTATACTAACCTAAATTCCCTAATTTGCTTCATGTTCATCCACTCTAAATCTATCTTTAATCAACCAGGAAAAAATGAAATTGAGCTTTTACTAAGTGGAAAAGATAATTACATCCACCACTTTTATTAAGTTGGTTTTCCTTTCTATAATAATTTGCATTTCCAATCAACAAAAAAAATCAATCCTCCTGTTTTTTGTTTTTTTGAACGGGAAGTTTAAATATTCCTGATCTTGGTGGTGTTGTTGATCAAAATGATACTTTTCATTTTCTCGAATTGAAATTGACACTTTTGTGGCGTGTAGAAGACAGGTGAGTGATCGGTGTATCGTAGTGAAGGAGGAAATTTTTAGGTTGTGAAAATGGCATCGTTGACACATTCGATAAATAAAACGGAGGCATCAATTGTGTGCTATGCGCCTACGATGATAACAACAAATGGGATATGGCAGGGTGATAATCCTTTAAGTTATTCTCTTCCCCTTTTCATTTTGCAACTAACTTTGGTAGTTATAACCACTCGGGTTCTCGGTTTCCTCTTAAAACCGTTTCGTCAGCCTCGTGTCATATCTGAAATTCTTGTAAGTCCTACATTTTTTTAAGTTCCAATTACATAAGGATTGATTGATTAAACTTGGTTCTGATTTCCAATTAAAAATACACTCATGTGTACTCACATAGTCACTTGAGTTACGTACATTTATGTGAATAATTTACTCTTGAGATGAACCAAGCATAGAAAGTTAATATTAAGTGAGAAATCTATTCCCTAGCAGTTAATTAGTCAAGCTAATAAATGCAAATTGTAAAAAATGGCAAATGAATCTACAACTATTGTTAAAATAGGATTGATATGAATTAGGTGGGAAAGGAGCGGGGGACTGCTCTTATAGAGAACTACCAAAACGCAATAGATTGTAACCGTTTGATCAAATTTATCTTAAATCAATATAATCTTTAGGATGAGAATTACACATTACAAAGCCAAAATAGGAGAATGTATCGTTCAAATTACTCTAGTACAATACAATACAATAATGCTAATGGTAGGAGAATGTATTATGCTAATGGTAGTACAATACAATTAGTACTCTAGGCCATGTTTTTTTTTTTTTTTTTTTTTGTATTAAAGAGGGTCAAATGATGTCATATCTAGCTACCTCATTTATAAGACTTGAATTTTGTACCTCATAGTTGAGAGTGTGGGTTCGACCCACTCACTAGTCACACTATACTTACTCACAAATTATACTTTTTTAGAATATAATTCAAACAAGCATGGCACTATATGTATCTCATCCCTTTCAGATATGACACATCGCATCTCCAAATGGTCAATCATCAACTTAAGTGTTTGATTAGAAATATGGGAGAATCATTGATTAGTATATAAAATCCTAATTGATTTTTAAAATTCTGAATTCTCAAGTATTATTTAAAATTTGATATATATAATGTAGCATTAATTATGCAGTATCAAAGTTAAAAATAAATAGTAAAAAAAAGTAGCATCATATAACATATGTATTAATTTTTAAAATTGTTTTAGGATCCGGGTTTTTAATAATTAAGTACCACGTATATGTAATTTTTCATCATTTTATCTAAAAATATCCATAGCAAATAAATACGTGTATATGTATATATATGTGTGTGTGTGCGCGCGCGCGCACGCATAATGGTTTTTAAGCATGTGGTGGATATATTTATTATTTACCATAGATGTATTTTTGTTGGTTGTTTTTTCTGATGTTTAATGCAAGAAATTTTTTCAATGAAACATAAAGATTTGTATTGATCTCAATTAAGGAAAAATATGAAAATGTACATAATATTATTATTTAATTAAAAAAAACACATACTCTAAAACACTTTTAAAGATAAGTACATATGCTTACATGATGTTACTTTGTTTTTACTATTTGTTTTTAACTTTTATACTACATTATATATATTAAATGTTAAACAAGACTTGAAAATTCATATTTTTGAAAATTAAGTATATTTTTATTTACTCAATCAACGATATTTCCTCATCTAATGGTCCATATTAGCACTTTTGGTAGTCTTAAAGAGCAAGCTGCTCTTCACCCGTTACAATTAATTAAGTGTTATAAGGGCGATTTGGTTTATATAAAATTAATAGATTCTTCGCTGGTGAAAGATATTGTAAAAAGAAATAAAGTTTAGATGTGTAGTAAATAGTACCCAATACGTGACACATACAATGAAAGAATAATGCGTTCTAATCGTTCGTTAAGTGCTTATTACGGTTTGCCAAATGCTTGTAGGGTGGAGTTATACTAGGACCATCAATACTTGGCCAAAGCAAAGCCTTTGCGAACACGATATTCCCACTTCGGAGCGTGATGGTCCTCGAGACAATGGCGAATGTAGGACTCCTTTATTTTTTATTTTTAGTCGGCGTTGAAATGGATATAGCTGTGATCCGTAGAACCGGAAGAAAAGCTCTATTTATTGCCTTTGCTGGCATGATATTCCCATTTGCTATTGGCGTAGCTTTCTCCTTCGTCGAAGTTCTCCACCCAAAAACGGATGGCGTCAGACAGGCAAGATTTTTAATTATATATATATATATATATATCTCCTACTTGCTTGCACTAGTTTGATTCTTGTCAAAGCGGGCGGAAAAGGACTAAGTACACGCAGTCAGGGACCGCAACCCGACTTTCAAAACTATTTTGTCAAAATTTGACGAAAAAGTATTTTCTTTTTTTGGTATAGATTTGATCAAAATCTCTAAAATTTAGAATTTAAACTTCGTGGTTCCGTCTTTCAAAACAGGGAACTTTCATCCTCTTCCTGGGTGTCGCCTTATCCGTCACTGCCTTTCCCGTCCTTGCTCGTATCCTAGCTGAGCTCAAGCTCCTTAACTCAGAAATCGGCCGAATCGCCATGTCATCAGCTTTGATCAACGACGTTTTCGCATGGATCCTTTTAGCCTTAGCCATTGCCTTGGCCGAGAACGACTCCACCTCACTTGCCTCTCTCTGGGTCATTCTCTCCAGCTTCGCATTTGTAATCGTATGTATCTTCCTTGTGCGCCCCCTAATCACGTGGTTAACCAAACGAACCCCGGAGGGAGAATCCATAAGCGAGTTTCACATATGTTTAATCCTAACGGGAGTTATGATCTCCGGGTTTATAACCGATGCTATTGGGACCCATTCGGTTTTTGGCGCTTTTGTTTTTGGTTTAATAATCCCAAACGGGCCACTTGGTGTGACACTTATTGAGAAGCTCGAGGATTTTGTGTCGGGGCTTTTGTTGCCTCTCTTTTTCGCTATGAGCGGGTTAAAAACAAATATATCTTCTATTACGGGAATATGGACTTGGTTGGCTTTGTTTCTCGTTATTTTCTTAGCATGTGTTGGAAAAATAGGTGGGACGGTTATCGTCACGCAATGGTATCAAATGCCGATATATGAAGGTGTAACACTTGGTTTGTTGATGAATACTAAAGGGCTTGTGGAGATGATTGTGCTAAATGTTGGTAGAGACCAAAATGTAAGTTCTTTATTTTTAACTTTTTTTCTTAATTTACACGAATGTATAAAAGATCCCAACAATATTTATGCTTTAGCTTATGTACATTGAAGTTATTGAAAGAAATAGCTTCATTTTCAAAAAAATTGTCGCAATTGGCAAAACATTCTCTATAATCGATTATGCTTAGTCTAACTTAAGGCAAAACAGACACCATGTGGGAAGCCAATCCATTATGTGAAATATGAATAGCCTCACTATTATTTTGGTGAATAATTAAATATTAGTTTTGACTAAGACAAAATTTAATGCTAGGCTTTAAGGACTGTAATATCTATTTTCCGACAAATGTGATGGACAAAATTATCGAGAACGGAGATCGTACATTTACTTTGTATGAAGCATGGACATTTTCGAGAATGAACATTTCTAGTTCATAATAATATTTATTCGCAATTTGTAGGTTCTAGATGATAAGTCGTTTGCGATGATGGTTATAGTCGCAGTGGTTATGACAGCAGTCATCAGCCCGATCGTCACACATATATACAAACCTGCAAGAAGATTTGTACCATACAAAAGACGATCCATTCAACGTTCTAAATCCGATGCTGAACTTCGTGTCCTCGTTTGCGTACACACCCCTCGAAATGTCCCAACCATAATTAATCTCATAGAAGCTTCTCACCCAACCAAACGATCCCCTATTTGCGTATACATACTCCACCTAGTTGAGCTTACGGGCCGGGCCTCAGCAATGCTTATAGTCCACAACACCCGCAAATCGGGACGGCCTGCTTTGAACCGGACTCAGGCCCAATCAGATCATATCATCAACGCGTTTGAAAATTTTGAACAACACGTAGGTTTTGTGGCGGTACAGCCCTTAACGGCTATTTCACCATATTCGACTATGCATGAAGATGTATGTAGTGTGGCCGAAGATAAACGTGCTGCATTTATTATAATACCATTCCATAAACAACAAACGGTAGATGGGGGTATGGAAGCTACTAACCCCGCTTATCGTACTATTAACCAAAATGTTTTAGCCAATGCTCCTTGTTCTGTGGGTATACTAGTGGACCGAGGATTAAGTGGGTCCACCCGTTTAGCAGCTAATCAAGTGACTCATAATATTGCGGTCTTGTTTTTTGGCGGGACTGATTGTAGAGAGGCATTAGCTTACGGTTGGCGAATGTCTGAGCATCAAGGGACTAATCTGACGGTTGTAAGGTTTATCCCAGGAGATGAGGCGATTGATTCAATGACTGAGATGGGCCAGGAAGTTAATAATGCCAGGGTATTAACGGTTGTAACAGATAGTGATAGGGATAAACAGTTAGATGAAGACTTCGTGAACGAGTTCAGAGCGAAAACAGCCCACCACGATTCGGTAATTCTAGTTCATACGTTTAATAATTTAGTAATGGCTCAAATTACAAGGAAATCTATCTCAGAATAATTAATGGGCTACTTCAAGTTAAAGATTTAGTAATAAATGAAACATTTCATTATGTCTTATTTATTAGAGATTTGGTCGTACTTTAAGAAGACATCCTCTAACCCTAGCTACTACACAATCTCCGGGTCTAGCATGTAAATGGCATAAAATACAATATTCGTGGTGTAGAGTGTGTTGGAACAGTCCTTCAAGAATACACAATAATTTCTGCTTATTTATGTAATTAAAACTATGGAGATCACTTTGTTCAGTTTGTTTACAATTACAATAACCAATGTAGGCGCGAGCTGCCTAGCTGTATGCAGATGATAAGGCAGTATTACATTAAAAGTTAATCATTTTATACCTTCTAACTGTATGTAAAGTTAATCATTTTATACCTTCTAACTGTATGTTTTTCAACAAGTGTGGCATTTTTTAAGTGTGGACCATTTTTTATTCCATTTTCAGGTTGAATATGTAGAGAAGATTGTAAACAACGGGGAAGAAACGGTGAATACAATTAGGTCCATGGACTCTGCACTTGACCTTTTCATAGTAGGTAGATGTCAGGGCAAGATATCTCTACTCACTGCTGGCTTAACAGACTGGAGCGAGTGTCCTGAGTTAGGCGCTATCGGAGATTTATTAGCGTCCTCAGATTTTGCAGCAACGGTGTCTGTGCTCGTGGTGCAACAGTACATTGGGATGGGTCTACACTCTGATGAGTTGGCGACGCCGGATAGCCCTCACATGCCTAACAATGAGATGTTCAGCGGAAGCATAGCAGGGCCTCCAAATAGGCGACAACAGCCTGTGCCGCCCAGAGGACCTGCGGTTTTCAGCTTGTAAACGCGATGCTAGGATCAGTCGTGAATGTTGATCCTAAATACAAAGTAGTCAAATTATAGGGTTAGGAAAACATTTTATTTTCAAGCTATCCCAACGATTAGGTATATCTCCTAGCATTAATTGACACGTAACTACCATTTTTTATTTACAGTAAAGCTAAAAGGTACTTCGAGCAACTTTGTTTGTAGCTTTTAAAATCAAGCTATACTTTTACATATATGTTGCAATGTATTTTCCTCACTAAATTGTTCATTTTACTTCTGCATAACTAGAAATTTAAGTTGGATTGCGGACCACTCAAATAAGTTGCTGCAACTAAAAATTATCGTTGAAGGAGTTATTTTCCTTGTCATGACGGCACTTAACAGTCCAAATGTTGATTAGATAGCAATGGTTTCAAGGGCCTCGATCAGAATAGCCGCATTGGTTGATTATTTTAAAGTGATTATAATGGTCGAGTGTCGTTGTTTATGAATTCTGTCCAGGTTTCCACATAAATAGCTTGTGTAGGGAAATAATCTTGGGTATGCTGCTAAAAATTTAGCATGCTTAGCTTTTGTACTGTGTGACGTGAATTTTCTGTAAATATTATGAGGGTTTGTGTTAATTGTCGCAGACATCACAATGATTATCTTTTAACTTCTGTAGGGAAGATGTTAAGAATAGTAGAACTTGTTCCGTTAAAAATGTGAAAATTTGATGATATTCTGTGATTTGTGAACACGAGTATAATTAGCAATCACAACTTAGTTTTTCTTTATTATTTTGGCAAAAATGAACATCCAAACCATACATAATAGTACATCGAAACCTTACACAAAGAACCCTTTCAGTCCCAAACAATAGAATACTATCCAGTACAAACCATACATCACCATGAACAAGACAAATGTTATACACAATACCTTAAACCCTTTATTTCAGGAAAAGTACACATAAACTTAGTGCAAGATCATTGAATCTATGCACATTTGTAGCCACTCGGGACTTTCTTCCCACAATAATTAAGCAACAAGCTCAATGAAAGGGGGACGTTAAGGTTAATCCCGAGTACTTTAGCTTTAATAGCAGTGCAGAGACACACGGCTGCATCGAGATCGGCAAGTCCCCCGATCAGAGAACAACATTGGGTCTTAGATGAGGACCCAACCACAATGCTAACCAAGTCGTTTAGCACATTTGCGCAAACGCCTAGCTTTAAGGTGTCTTTAGGGCAAGTGGCTTTTTTAGAGGGAGATGGGGTTGGCTTCGGATGGGGCTTAGGGGTTTTCGGTGGTGGTGGGCATGGGACATTGTGAGAGGTTACAAGAGTGAATAAGAGGAGTAGGGTTAGTGTTACTAATGCCTTGATCAAAGCCATTTGTAAAAAAACACTAGAAATGGTTTTACAAAATGGCTTTGTGAGTGAAGTGAGTGAGTTGGTAATGGAAATGTAGTGAACTGAGATAGGGTATTTAATATTTATAGATGAAATAGTGATGATTTGTTCTTGTTTTTTAATACGGGTTAGGGGAATATGTAGAGAAAAGCATGTAGACCCTAAACAAATGGAAGGAGCAGACTGGAGGATAAGCCCTGTGCGACTGTAAATTTTGGAATTTTCTGCATCATTAGTTGTCTATTTTAATTTTTTAAAAAGGATACTTTTTTCTGTAACAATATTGAGTAGAAACTTTGTGGTTCATTTTAGGGTTTTGTTTCATCATGACTCTGACTACTGCAATATCGTATCACATGCCCAAAGCCCAAGTACAGGTTGTTGATATTGACACTAGCTACTATTGTTTCAGAGAGATATTTCTGTGTTTTTATCTTTGGATAAGCAATAATCAAACAAAACAAATAGTATAGTATACAATTTTTTTCTTTGTTGAACTACTTTCATGAGAGTCTTAAATTTTTGTGTTGCGAAATACACCTCTCGCACGCCGCATGAATGAAATTAACTTGATCAAGTTGTAATTTTTGTAACAATATACAGACGTCACGTAATGCACTTAGAGGTCTTTCTGTGATGAAGTTATGCACTTGAGAATTTAGATCCCTAGCTATAATGATGATGAAGCACTTTGAGTTGATGCTACGTACCTTTTTTTTTTTTGAACGTGATAAAAATACTAAAATACTAGAAAATGTCTGATCCTACGGTATCTTGTTCAAATTTTACATTTCTTATTTTCAGTTTCGGTCTGGATATGGGAAATACAGATAATTGATTGAATTATCATTGAAAGTAGACTATAACATGCAAAGTGAAATTTCATGTTAATTAGTTGCGACCTTTGAGGTGAAAAAATTGTCTGAGACTAAAACATGCTGATTAATCAAATCTTAAATGTTCTAGTTTTTCACATCCAAACAAACACCAAAAACGAGAAAATGATAAAAATGTACATATAAGGGATACTTATTATCAAAAACATGAACTCTAAAACATTTTTAAATATTAGTTATATGTACCGAATCTTAAACAAGAATTGAAAATTAAGTATGTTTTTATGTACTAATCAATTATTCTCCCGACCCACCAAAAAGGGTAAAATCTCTTTTACACTCGTCGGTTGTCAAGCAAATGTATTGCAAATTAAGAGCAAAAAAAAAAGATTAGGTTAAAGCGCGTACAAACATGCCCTCAATTATACAAGAAGAACCTTACCTCTATGTTTGTATTTGTAATTTTGAGATAATTGATGTTAACTAAGCAATTAGGTCAAGTGCATGTATATGTGACACCATTCTAATAGTTTCATCATTTTTCTAATGTTAATATATGGATGCAATCCGAAATGTTTTCAAAATGTAATAGTATTGATTAATGTATGTTGTGATATAATTTCATGAGAGAACACATGGATCTAATGGCTTGTAGCTGTCCAGTGTCCACAGATTCATGTAAATTCAAGTTCAAGTAACAAATTTAAATAAAGTGAAACAATTTTTTCAATCTTGGAAAATATCCCAAGCCTATGGCAAGTGCAACAAGAGACTAAATCACTTGTTAACAAAACCGGTTCAAATTATGGTTGGATTAAAAAATTGTCCATTCTTTAAATTCGGTGCTTAAACGCTACAACCTTCTTAGATCCTTGACAATACATGAGTGTTAAATTAATTGAAGTAAAATATTCTTCCGAAAGTACTCACACATTTTAAGAGATTTTAAATCTTCATTTGTTTCTACTTTAAAGTCATCTCTTTTCTTCCACTAATTTTTTTTGTATCGATAATCATAAAAGAACTTATTCTTGAAAATCTCACAATTGTCTAGTCAATTTTTTTTACTATCCAACTAAGTTAGTGAGTGCTATTTGCTAGAGAGTAAAAAGCACCACATTGTTCAAAGACAATATATTATATACCGTCTTACACAAAAAAGTACAATTTAAAGCCATGATCCCCTAAATTTTTTAAAATAGTGGGTAAAACGTATATAGAAATTGCACGGAGTTTGTCACTGTCGGGATAATGACCATTGCTTCCACATAGAATTCGAAACGGAGTTTGGTCGTTTTATTACTCAACTTCGTAAAGCAAACCATTTTGGTAAATGAGTATTAATCGGGGACATGAACGATTTACTACCATATATTTTATTAAAAATTTAATTTTCTCCTCTTACTCTACTATGTTCATTTTAGCGCTCTGTACAATATCAATTTATTCAATTTTGTACCTCATCCGTCAATTATTTCACAAAATGAACGACACTTGTCTGCACGTGACTAAATTCTATTAACGTCTTTTAACAAAAATGGTATTTTGATCATTTGTAACATAGGTCCAATAAAAAAAATAAAAAAATAATAAATAATAAATAATAAATACAAGGGACAGAATAATACATTTTTCTATCTTCGGTTTATCTCAGATCTTACCAAAAATAAACCTAACTCATAAAACCAGCAAAAGTTAGTCACGTGCAGACATGTGTCGTCCATTTTGTGAAAAAATTGACGGATAAGTTACAAAATTGAATGGATTGATATTGTATAAAGTTCTAAAATGAATAAATTAGAATAGAAGAGAAAAAATTAAATTTTTAATAAAGTAAAGTATAGTAAACTATCATATCCCATATTAATAGTATATATTTAAGTTTTCTCTGACACGGTGTCTCTATTACTGCCCATAGTCGTCCATGTGAGAATAGGGCGAGAGAATCAACTATACAATGAATACATGATAATGATATATATAAATACATCTCAATTATCAAAGCTTTACAGCTAATATTGAAATAACTAGCCTACTGCATTTTATCACTTAATTGTCTTATTGATTTAACATGAAACGATTAGAGGTTAAGAATGTATGTCGGTATGAAATCATCTAAGACATATATTCGTCCTTATATTCTCATCAAAAGTTTTTTTTGTCGAATGTAGACAAATTTATCGTATTATATTGAGAAATTAACGTCACCCACTAATTCATGCAATTTGTGAAACATAGCATATGTCAAATCAATTTCTAATATTGTAGTTGTTGAACTATTTAAATATTTCTTTAGTTGAGGGTGTGTACGTATCGTAATTATTTTGTTGTAGCTTACGCAAAACAGCTTATTCTTATCATTAGGAGAAAAAAGACTTGCTCAATCTAGCTTAAAAGCAAACTTAAAAATTACTTAGGTTTACAAGAACATAAAAACTACAGTGGCTTAAAAACAAGGGAAAATGAAAATTTAGTACATATTTAGAAATTTATTTACAAAAAATCCGTTTATTTTGAACTTGATGACTCTTTTAAAAAAAAAATACATATTTTGTAAACTTATTTACAAATATATACATATGTTATTTAAAAAAATTAAAATTAAAATTAAAATTTTAAAAAATATATTTTTTTATACAAAAAATATGTGTGATCATGTCTGATCATGTCTAATCATGTTCAATCTTGTAACGTCTAATCCTGTTTAATCTTATATAATCATCTCCAATCATATTTGATACTATGCACAATTTTTTTGATTTTTTTTTAATATTTTTCGATATTTTTTATTTTTTATTTATTTTTTGAAATTTTTTATATTTTATGATTTTTTATGACATATGTAGCTAATTGTAATCAAGTATATCTAACTCATCGTAAACAAGTACGCATAAATGAATTTTTTATAATTAAATTAATTGATATTTATCTAAAAACAAGATAGGTAAACAAACTTGGCTTTAGCTCATATACTTGATGGTGAATTTTTTAACTTAATAGACGACTTTTGAAATAGACACTTAGTAAACAAGTGGTTCCTAAATTTGCCGTAATGTTGACCTTCCTAATTCCTATACCAATAGACTTGAGAGTTGTCGTCAAAAAACAACAAGAACCAAAAAAAAATAGGTCATGAGAGCTCAGTGAATTGATTTTCTGAACATCACAAAAATCAGGCCGATATCCCTCTGATTTGATGCACATGTGCATTCACATTTGTAAACAATATAGAACATTTGTCTGTATAAATCTCCGAAAAATAACGTATCTCAAGGTTGCAATTCGACTGGTCGTCAAGATGTATTTAAAAATTTTAAATGCGTATCAACCGAGTCCAAATCTTCTACCCCATAGTTTATATCTCATTTCGTACCCCATCAATTTTTAAACTCAAAATAGTTGATTAAAAATTTAAAAAAAATAGTACAATTACAATTAGACATGTATGAATACATTTCAATAATTTTTTTCTTACGAAAAATTCAAATATGTTTTATTTTGGAATTAATTAAGAACTAGTGTATATTAAATTTAAAATTCCCACAAAATTATGTAACTCAACAATATGTACCGATATGATGAAATATGTGTAGAATACATCGTAACAGTTTATAAACACAAAAAATAAATCTAAAATTTCAAAATTTGAGCCAAAATAGCTAAAAGGAGGACGGAATGGGGTACAAATTATGGGATAGAAAATTTGGACTCGTATCAACCCTAACGATTTGGATCCTCTTTGCGTAATTTTTCAAAATTCATAAGAAACAATATACGTTGGTTGAGCTAATATCTGCAAAAAGAGTTCCAACTTTTTTTTATTACTTTGATTTTCTCACATATTATAATTTTTTTGTTTCTCATGCACCGTCAAATATAAACTTCCAGGAATGCTGCAACAAAAATCAAAAGGATAAACCAAAAGAAGAGGGTCGAGATATTCTAAATTAACTTCTCAATAGGATTATATATTCAAAACTCGGTATTTACACCACAGATGTTGACATTATACCAGAAATTTTTCCACGGCAGTATAAATATTTTGTCATATCGGACATGGAAAAAAATTCGTCCACAGGTGTCTCCGAATTTGATCAATTTGCAATTGAAATTACATATGAATCACTTGCTCCAAAATGTCATGGCAAAAATTACAAAACAAGATCAATTTATATCCAGAGGATATAGATATGTAATAGCTGATATGGTATTTGTATCCACAAAATAGTGATAATAATAGGAGTACCTGATATGTGTAGATAAACCCGCTAAGAAGGGCAACTATCCCTATCTAAATCAAGAAGACGTTATCTACTACAAGTGCTTCGCCTAGGATTACAGGCTGTAATTTTTTAAGCTACAACAATGAATGAATCTGAAAATGAAACCAACTTGTCCAAAAAAAATTAATCAAACAAGATAGCTTTTATGTTTCCAGTGTAGGGCCAAAACCAAGTTGTCAAAAAAGCTTCTACTATGTTCTTTTTATTTTCAGTATATAGATTCAAATTCAACAAAAGCACAAAGGGTAACATTAAGCAAGACCGTAGGCGCATAGCCGTCCAATTTCCAATGTATAATCTCATGTATAATGCTTGCTTGCACCTTCACAGAGTTTCACAATAAAAACAAGAAACAAACAAAAGCAAAAGCTCTTAGTGACAAGCAAAACACTCCCTCTGTAGTGTGTGATTCAAGAGTTGGATCTCTTATTAATAAGCCGAGACAAAGAACGAACTTCAAATTTCATCATAATCACCAATTACGGAAACACTGAACAAGACCAAATAGAGCTAAATTATTGTTCGAGATTTTTAGTTTCACAACAAACAGAGAAGAGAAGAAGACGCCGTTTCTCATGACTTGCGCAAAGCTTACAAGTAAATAACAAAACAAATGGAGCTTTTACACTCAGTTGCGTACCAAAAAATCCCCCTATGGTTCGCCCCCAAGCTCGACTCTTAGGTTGTCATATGGATAGACTTTAGGTGTCTGAAGAAAAAAAGTTCAGGATCAGTACTGATGAAAATAACTACACTAGCCACAGATTTAAAATAATTATGAAAGAAAGAGAGGGTAAAGAGTCTGTAACTTATACTGTAATATCTCTAATTTCAATAAAAGAAAAGGAAAGAAATTGTCATCAGGGAAAGCAAATAACGGATTATATGGTATTTGATGAATAATTACAACTGTGCTTTACTTCCAATTCTGAGTACCTACTTCCATATAGTATCTTATAGCAGAAAAAGAGGCAACAGATTACTAGATCTGACTATATGTTATGAGAACGGGATTCTATCTAATTTTGCGATGTCACTGTGATCGAACCAAACTAAGCTTCAGAATCTTCTCTTCTTTCTATGCAGAGTTATTGCAAAGAAAGATGCTATAACAAGGTCTCATGGATATGGACATGGACCAAATGCAAATAAATTTAAGTTGAAGGGGAAAGAAACACAGCGGCAGCCGAAATATATAAGGTTTCCCAAAACAATGAAATTTAGCCTATGTTATTGGCAACAAATTTCTCCTTGGCCAACAAACGAACAAAAATGTAAAATCAGTAGGATTTTTTCTCCACTTATTTTGACAACTCCAAACATCATAATTTTAAGGTCTGGGATCTATAATCTGTAATTCAAGTTCAAATAAGCTTTTCTGACGTTAAATCATGTGGCTCACAATAAGCAGGCTGGCTATTAGTTCTATTAATTTTATACTTACACATTTCAAATGAGTAAGGAAATGGTCTGGATGAGGTGGTTAAACTTGAACATTGTTGATGGGTTTTCCAATTTTCATTCTTTTTATTATTATGGTAATGATACTAATAATGGGTACCCAACTACTTCTAACGTAGAAGAAGAGCAGAGTGACTAAAAAGTCAATCACATTCCCTTGTATCTACATAAGGCGAGTTGGATAGAATTGGCTACTCAACCAACTGAACTTGTGGACTTGTAAATCACTGGTCTAAGATAAATAATGAATAGTCTACGCAATTCGCATAGGGAGATTGAATTGAGCTAATTAACAGTGGAAATGAAGGTTCTACAGACCAATCGAACTTCTTCAGGCTTGAGGAAAAAAAAAAAAAAATACCAAGTAATTTAAAGGGGTTACAGTTTCTGTATGTGTACAAAATATTAAGTGATTGCAATATGCAATTCAGTGCACAAAAAATCATTGTGAGAAGTTAATGGCAAAATACACAGAGAAGCATCTTTGTAGTTTTTTTTATTTAATGGTTTAATTTCCACTCATTGATAGGAACTCGTGTCGAATCTATTTAAAATACTCCCCTTCAAAGTAAAGCATGCGTGAAAGAAAAATATTGTGACGTTATGCAAAATTTCTCTAACTATAGAGGCTAAATTTGACGCACAAAACTCGCAATTGGAACGGTAACCATTTTACAGCAAAGTAATTTATGTAACAACTTACAAAATTTACGCAACAAAACAAATATCATCAGTATTCATGGTAACAAACATATACGAGGTGGGATAAAGAAGAACTCACAAATGGATACTTAGAAGCCTTGTCATTCCAAACAGCCATCAGTCCCAGGCCCGCGAAACAACTCAAACCACCGCATAGCCAAGCCAGAGCCTCATACTGATACATAGATGATAGCACAAAAGCTAATTTTATTTCAATTCACTACAACGACCACAACAATGTAAAGTATAATCAATCCTCATTCTATGCTTGCTTGACTGCAATTTTGAGAAAATCAAGTCGACTTCTTACTGAACAAGGTTGTGACCATTCTGGCTCGAATTTCTAGTTTTTTATGCCAGAAAAGCAAGGAGAACAGTAGAGTGAAATTTTATAATTCGATCATCTAAATGCATTAAGATTTTCTGGGTAATACATAATATGATAATACCTTCCGGAACAGGAAAATAAAAAAATCAAATTAGTCCCACAACAAGAAGATCCAACACTAGTCTATTACCGTCTAGCGCATTAAAGCTGTTCAAAATTCTAATCTGAGGTGTTCTGCTTCTTTCTACCCTAAATAGCGTAGAAGTACTCAGCTCCATAGACACAGCTGTTCTTTCATGAAAAGACAGTTATAGAATTGCTCCATTTGGTAGTTGAAATAGTCTTCCTTGTATATTTAGTAGTGATACACGCCTAAAGTGCCTCAAACACCACAACAATTAAGAAAAAAACTTTGAAGCACTAATAGTTATGAATAGAGTGATATACAGGAGAAAACAAAAGAAACATACATCCCGCAAATTGAGTTAATATATAAAATAACTAAACATATGCTTATGCTTCACTAATTACAAGTATAATCAAGTAGGTTCCCCTAAAAAATTGCATAAATATAAAAGAAAATAAATAGAACAGTGCATAATAACGTAGGGATGGATGTGCAATTTTGAGTAGCAATTCTACAATATCAGGACATTTAAAGGGTACTTACTTCTAACATAAGTAAACGGATGTCTGACAATCTCATGGTACAGACATAGTTATGTATGGGTACTACTACTCTGTTTGAAGGGAAAATGCGGAGGACCTAGGAGGGGATGGCAGGGGCTACAGTCACCCCCAAATTATGAAAAATCCAACCAAACAGTGGATATTTTACATGTAATGATATAAACTTATAAAAATAGTGGTTTATCCCCCCATAACTTTATTTTTGGAATTCCACCACCCCATATCCAAACCCTAGCTCTGCCACTGAATGCAGACCTTTCGTAATTATATCTGCTAACGATAATTTAGTTATTCTAATCGGCAGCGTTGCAATTTCAAGGCATTTCATAGGAGCTTATTTCTAAATGCGGGAGTGTTGTAAATTGCACTATGAACCTATATAATTATGTACTCCTTCCGTCTCTTTATTTTAATATGAACTTAAGGGACACCTGCAAAATTTTAGAATCTAAATTTGGCCTACTTATAATGTAATTTCAAAAGCTATTCACATAGTTAAAGTTGCTAATTATATGACTTACTTTTGAACATAATGTCTACATACAATAGCACCAGATTTACATTTCAAAATTGTACGTATTTATAAAATTGGGAGGGTAGGAATATTGTAGTACTACTGTTATCCAGATACTAAAACTATTGTTATCAAAAAATCCTTATTTTTTTTCTTTAAGTTGAGAGAAAATTTTGTTTCAATCCAGAAAAACAACAGAAAAGCACAAATCAAAACGTGATCAACCAAAAATGCAAGCCATCTAAACACCTGAAATTAAAAGGTTGCAACCAAACAAAGCCAGATATCTATAATTAACATAAATTCCTCCATAAATTTTTCTTGTATTTTAATAATGATCAACCAAAAATGCATTATGCAAGCCATCTATTAAGCAAAAAACACCTGAACTTAAAAAGCTGCAACCAAACAAGGCCAAGTATCTATAATTAACATAAATTACTCCATGGAAAAAAAATTGTATTTCAATAATGATCAACAAAAAATGCATTATGCAAACGATCATTTAAGCAAAAAAAAAACACTTGAACATAAAAGGCTGCAACTAAACAAGGTCAGGTATCTATAATTAACATAAATTACTACATAAAAAGAATTGTATTTTAATAATGATCAACCAAAAATGTAGTATTATGCAAACCATGTATTAAGGAAGAAACACCTGAACTTAAAAAGATGCAACCAAACAAGGCTACATATCTATAATTAACATAAATTACTACATAAAAAAGTTTTTTGTATTTTAATAATGATCAACCAAAATTGCATTATGCAAGCCATCTATTAAGCAAGAAACACCTGAACATAAAAAGCTGCAACCAAACAAGGCCAGGTATCTATAATTAACATAAATTAGAACATTAAAAACTTGTATTTCAATAATGATCAACCAAAAATGTCATCATTTAAGCAAGAAACACCTGAACTTAAAAGGTTGCAACCAAACAAGGCCAGGTATCTATAATTAGCATAAATTGCTCCAAAAGCATATTTTTTGTATTATCTGTAAGTAAACCCTGCAGACTGAATTAAGAAAAAAACACCTGAACTTAAAAGGTTGCGACCAAACAAGGCCAGGTATCTATAAATAACATAAATTACTCCATAAAAAAAATTGTATTTTAATAATGATCAACCAAAAATGCATTATGCAAGCCATCTTTTAAGCAAGAAAACACCTGAATTTAAAAAGCTGCAACCAAACAAGGCCACCTATCTATAATTAACATAAATTACCATTTAAAAAAATTGTATTTTAATAATGATCAGCCCAAATTGCATTATCCAAACGATCATTCAAGCAAAAAACACCTGAACTTAGAAAGCTGCAACCAAACAAGGCCAGGTATCTATAATTAACATAAGTTGCTCCATAAAAAAAGTTATTTGAATTTTAATAATGATCAACCAAAAATACATTATGCAAGCCATCTATTAAGCAAAAAACACCTGAACTTAAAAAGCTGTAACCAAACAAGGCCAGGTATCTACAACTAACATAAATGACTCCAAAAAGCTTTTTTATTTATTTATTTATTATTACCGAATGTAAACCATGCAGACTGAAGAAAGAAAAAAACACCTGAACTTAAAAGGTTTCTACCAAACAAGGCGACGTATCTATAATGAACATAAATTACTACATTAAAGAATTGAATTTCAATAATGATAAACCAAAATTGCATTATGCAGGCCATCTATTAAGCAAGAAACACCTGAACTTAAAAAGCTGCTACCAAACAAAGCCACATATGTATAACTAGCATAAATAACTCCAAAAAAGCATATTTATTTATAAATAATAATAATAATAATGTACCTTTCCAACTGTCTCGGCGATACGATCAATACAGGGCTCAGGAAAGGGCGTCCCGTTATCCCAAATCAGCTCATCGTTCGTTTGAAGCTACCAAAATCACATTAATATTAAATAATTAAATAGTCAAAACAAATTAAAGTTAAATTAGGGTTAAAAGTAGATTTAATTACGGGTTTATTGGGGACGATGTGTTTTCCGACGGGAAGTCCCATTCCGGACCTGTTTCTGATCGATGCTCCGACTGAACGTCCGGCGACGGTGTTGCCTCCCATGATCCGTGATGCCACGTGGCTTAATCGACCTGCCATTTTTTATACTACGTTTTTTTATTTTACTTCTATTTCTTTTTTTTTTTTTGCTTTTGCTGCTATTTCGGGTGAGATTTAAATAAATATTTAATTGAAATAGTAAGTTAAGTTACAGTGATTGAATTGGATCAGTGTGTAATGTGTTTGGGGCTAATGTAATTGGGTCACCAATGGGCTTACTTAATATTATATAGATTAGCTTTTTTATATATATATAAATCAAACCGAATTAATAAAATCGACCGAATCGTACCGAATGTAAACTATTTTATTATTATTATTATTATAGTTATAAGTACCGAATGTAAACTATTTTATTATTATTATTATTATAGTTATAAGCAGCAATTGGATTGGCTATTGTTTCGTCAATTTCTTGTAATACAAAATCAATTCGTATTAAGTTATTAACCAAATCCAATTTGTTGAGTCTTGATTGATTCGATAAAAAAGAATAAATAATGTGTATTTTTCCTTGGGGATTTGCTAAGAAAAAATCATTGTGCATACCAATCAAAATGGTTTGATTTGGTTTGGTTTAAAAAGTTTAAATCGATTTAATCGGCTTGGTTGCAGTTTTAAAGATTTGAAAACCGAACAGATTACTTCTATAATAAAAAAATGTTTATACATATATGTGTGCGTGTGTGCGTGAGTGTGTGTATTTATGAAATATATTTCAAATTAAATACATATAGATGTCATTTCTTTTGTGAACTAATAACACTAGACATACGTAGAACTCGTAGGTCCGCTATTTAGACAAGTAAGTGATGATCATGAGCGCTGGGTTCGCCGCACAACACGTCTATCTCACATGTTAAGCTGACTTGACGAGTATGTTGCATGTGAAACTAATTATAGTTTTATTATAGTGTGAGAGATGACTACGGTTCGTTTTGGTGATATTTATTTTCCTTAGACTGAAGCGTATTTCTTTTAGTTGTTTGGGACTATGAGCAGGGCCGGACTATGTTGCTACGACATGGCTCAATAAGGGAGGTTTTAAAATAAAATAAAATTAGACTGCTATATTATACTTAATAGCTTTGATGAGTAATTTTTGAACTGGTGTGGCGGTTAATACATAACACTGCAAGTCCTATAGGACATGGGATCAAACCCCAGGTATGGCTTGAGCCTCAAGGGTTGCGATCTAACTCACAGAGGGCCAGAGGGGTACTTTTATATATTAAAGTTCTTCCTTCTATCACCATTTGGATTTTGTAGATTGCAAGGTGCAAAAAATAAAGTTGAAGTGATTATTTCCGATATTAAGGAGCAGGTATATGTTTTATGTTGGAAAAACATGTGAAAACATGGGTGTTTCCGAATGGTCACTGGACCAACTTCGAGTCATTATTTCGTGTAACAGCGCTGAGTTGTTTATACCGTAATCAACGTGGTTGAGTAGCCCGTGTGACGAGCTTCGTAACGGTATATCACATGACCTATTCGGAGAATGGGTGTGAATACAAAGTGGCTTCAAAGTTGGTACCTCGGAAGCTCAAATCTGGAAAAACGAAATGGTTAATGAGAAAAACCATTTAGTATAATCCCATATTGGAAGATTAAGAGTTAATCTTACAATATATATACCATACCAACCCATGTAGTTATTAAACTAACATGTCCACATACACCTAAGAGTATTAGTGTGTACCACACACGCGCGCTCGCTCGTGTCTCGTGTCTCGGGTCTCGGGTCTCGGGTCTCGGGTCTCGGGCGTGGGCTTGGGCTTGGGATTTGGGATTTGGGATTTGGGATTTGGGATTTGGGAAATGTCTCGGGTCTTGGGTCCTGGGTCCTGGGTCCTGGGTCCTGGGTCCTGGGTCCTGGGTCCAAACCCGAATAGGGAGTTTTGTATAAAATACAAAAGGAGTCCCTAGAGTTTCCAGCAAGAGAAACGTCAGCAATGAATGAGAGTAAATGCTGCGGTTTCAGAATTGATTGAGCGGATTCTGGGGGTGTAACTCAGTACACCCCCTCTCATTTCAGTACACCATCATACACACAACTCACAGCATAAGCATACACTTAGTGAGAGAGAACCGCACCACCAACAGCTCGACCTGTGGTTCGGTGCCGGTTTCCATACGAGCCACTCTGAGATAGAAGTTGTACCTTGGGAACAAAGTCCCGAAACCAGAAACCTTTAAAGGTGGTTCGGGAAATATTGTTTAAGGGAAACTGCTCAGCAGTTGCCTCTTCTTTTACTTTATGTTATTTATTTTTCAGTCTTTTACTTTCTGTCCATTTCATTTCAGTACCGTTTCATTTCTGTAATTTACTTTCCTGTACTGTTTCTTTTCTGTATTTACATTTCAGTACTGTTTACTTTCAGTCTTTCGATTCTGTTATTTACTTTTCAGTTCTGTAATTTCCAGTATTTACAAAAAACAGTCCGGCAGTTTTTTATTTGTTCAAAACCAGTCCGGCAGTTTTTTATGCTTTAAAACCAGTCCAGTTTGTTTTGTTCAAAACCAGTCCGGCAGTTTGTTTAAAACCAGTCCGGCAGTTTGTTAAAACCAGTCCGGCAGTTTTGTTTAAAACCAGTCCGGCAGTTTTGTTTAAAACCAGTCCGGCAGTTTGTTAAAACCAGTCCGGCAGTTTCTGTAAAACCAGTCCGGCAGTTTCTGTAAAACCAGTCCGGCAGTTTCTTTAAAACAGTCCGGCAGTTTCTTTATTTCAGTCCAGCAGTTTTATTTATTTGTTGAGTCAGGAATTGTAATTCATATTCCAATTGTGAGAAATAAAATTGTTTATTTCCTTTGCGTTCCTGTCTCTTTTATTTATTGTCCTTTCATTATTGTATTCGAAATAGTACCAAAAACCAACAATCTTAAACAATATTATTTTTTGGTTTTTCTATTTTCGAAATAAGAAAGGACTTTTCTTTTTATTTTATTGTTGTTGACGTCTCGGTTTTTATTCTCGCAAAATCATTGCTAGTTTTCTAGAAATTGAAATTTGCACATAGAATAAATCCGAATTGGGTTTTAATCTCTTTTATTCTAGAATACTATAAAGAATTCTTAGTGAAATCAAAAGTGATTTGATTTTCACGCTAGAATCTCTTTCATTGGTTTTTATTCTTTTAAAGCAATCTAATTAAGTTATAATTAGTATTTGCGATAAAGAATTTAGGTTTCTTGCGAGAAACTAAACGGTTTTATATTGTCATTTCAGATGACTAATGAGGATCAAATACCCACCGTTTCTTCGGAAAACGTGCAGGGCGCACTTGTGATTGGCAGTAGCCATAACAATGCGAGCGCTGCGAGTGGGGGGGCTCAGGCTCAGGCTGAGGCCGAAGCTGCTGCGGCAAAGGCTGCGGCCGACGCTGCTGCGGCAGAGGCTGATGCTATGGCTGCGGCTGCGGCCGCAGCACAGGCTGCTGCTAAGGCTGCGGCCAAGGCAGCGCTTGTGGCTGCAGCCAGGGCAATGGGCAAGGCTCCGGCAACACCGGCGATGCCAATGTTGCCAACCTCTCAACTGGAGAGACCGGAAAAGTTTAGGGGCAACAACTTCAAACGTTGGCAGCAAAAGATGCTGTTTTATTTAACTGCCCTTAATCTGACCCGGTTTCTTAAGGAGTCTGCACCCGTCCTAAGCGAGGACGATGAGGACGTGCAGACGGTTTCGGCGGTGGAAGCGTGGAAACACGGCGACTACCTATGCCGGAACTACATCCTGTGTGCTCTGGATGACACTCTCTTCAGTGTATTCGAGCCCAAGGCTTCTGCAAAGGAGCTTTGGGAGTCTCTCGAACGAAAGTACAAAGTGAATAACGCTGGCGCAAAGAAATTTGTCGTCACGGACTTTCACGAGTACATGATGACTGATGGGAAGAGTGTTATCGAGCAGGTTGAGGAACTCCAACTCATATACCATAGGCTTGAGGTTGAAGGGCTAGTTATCAACGAACCTTTCCAAGTGGCATTAATGATTGAGAAACTGCCACCTTCTTGGAAAGAGTTTCAAAACTACCTGAAACACAAGCGAAAGGCTATGACCTTGGAGGGACTCATTGAGAGGCTCAATGTTGAGCAAAGCAACCGCCGATCCGGAAGGAAAGGCGGTGGCGGAGCAGGCAACGCGGTTGCCAAGGCCCATGTGGTTGAGGACGCTGTGTCTAAGCGGAAACGCTTTGACAGCGGAGTCGGTGCCTCTCTCAAGAAGAAATTCATGGGAGACTGCTTTGTGTGCAACAAACCGGGCCATCGTGCCGCGGATTGTAAGATGCGCACCGACAAGCCCAAACCCCCCCCAAAGAGGAAGTTCCAAGGGAAAGGGAGGAAGAGGGCACCTGCTCAAGCTAATGTGGCTGAGGGAGGAGATGATGCTGGACAGGACTATATGCACCTGAGTGCTGTGGTCTCGGAAGTGAACCTGGTGGGGAGCAACCCAAAGGAATGGTGGCTGGACACAGGCGCCACTAGTCACATCTGTGCCAGCAAATGGATGTTCAAGACCTATACGGCCGTGGACAATGAGAGCTGCTTCATGGGGAACTCGGCTACTTCCAGGGTGGAAGGAAAAGGAACCGTGCTGCTGAAGATAACATCGGGAAAGGAGCTCACACTGAATGGCGTGCTCCATGTGCCAGAAATTCGCAAGAATCTGGTTTCCGGGTCCGTGATGGTGAACAAAGGATTTAAACTTGTATTTGAATCTGCAAAAATTGTAATCACTTTAAACGGAATGTATGTAGGCCGTGGCTATATGACCAACGGCATGTTTAAATTAAATGTTGGTACTCCGGCTCCTAAAGCCGAGTTAGCTATTGAGGGTACTAAGGCTGAGGCCAGTACCAAGAATAATGTAATCGTGAATGTTGCCCAAGTGGCCAATAAAACTTCGTTTGCTTATTCTTGCGATTCATTTAATTTATGGCATGGTAGATTAGGTCATGTGAATGCTAATTCTATGAAGAAATTAATATCACTGAATCTACTACCTAATTTTGTATTTGATAAACAACATAAATGTGAGGTTTGTGTTGAAGCAAAATTAACCAAGTCTTCGTATCAACATATTGAACGAAGTACTGAACCTCTCGGTCTAATACACACGGATGTATGCGACTTAAAGTTTATACAAACGCGAGGAGGGAAAAAGTATTTCATCACGTTTATAGATGATTGTACTAGATACTGCTATGTCTACTTAATGAGAAGTAAAGACGAAGCGGTAGAGAAATTCGCTCTTTATAAGACCGAAGTAGAGAATCAACTCAATAAAAAGATTAAAATATTGAGGAGTGATAGAGGCGGTGAATACGAAGCACCGTTTGCGCAGATATGCGCAGAAAATGGCATTATACATCAAACGACAGCCCCATACTCTCCGGAGCAGAATGGGGTTGCCGAGCGTAAGAATAGGACGCTCAAGGAAATGATGAATGCTATGTTAATAAGTTCTGGGTTACCCCAGAACATGTGGGGGGAAGCGCTGCTTTCCGCCAACTATGTATTGAACAAGCTACCACATAAGAAACGTGATAAACCACCTTATGAACTATGGAAAGGCCATAGGCCGAGCTATAAATTCTTAAGGGTTTGGGGTTGTCTCGCGAAGGTCCTTGTCTCGCTTCCTAAAAGAACGAGAATAGGGCCAAAGACGGTAGACTGTGTGTTCATAGGATATGCACAAAACAGTAGTGCTTATCGTTTTCTCGTGCACAAGTCGGATAATCCCGATGTGCATGCAGATACTATCATCGAAGCTCGAGAAGCTTCTTTCTTCGAGGAGATCTTTCCCCGCAAGTCTTCCGTAACTGTAGAGACTGAGGAGTCAAACAGTGAGGAAAATGTGGGGGCAAGTGAACCGTTGGAGGAAGAAGAAGAAGAGCCTCGACGTAGTAAAAGGGCTAGAAAGGAAACGACTTTCGGTCCAGATTTTGTAACCTTCATGATAGAAGGCGAACCGGCGACATTCAAACAAGCAATGTCATCCCCGGAAGCCCAATATTGGGAGGAAGCGATCAACAATGAGGTTGAATCGATATTACAAAATCACACTTGGGAACTAGTGGATCTACCACCCGGGTGTAAGCCACTAGGACACAAGTGGATCTTCAAGAGGAAGAGAAAGCTCGATGGAACAATCGAGAAATACAAGGCTAGGCTTGTAGTGAAAGGTTTTAGACAAACCGAAGGTGTCGACTATTTCGACACCTATGCTCCTGTCTCCAGGAAGACGTCAATCCGGATAGTCATTGCTCTCGCAGCACTGTTCGATCTGGAAATACATCAAATGGATGTTAAAACGGCGTTCTTGAATGGTGAGTTGGAAGAGGAAATTTACATGGAACAACCGGAAGGGTTTGTGGTTCCAGGTAAAGCTCACAAGGTGTGTAAACTTGTGAAGTCCTTGTATGGACTTAAACAAGCACCTAAACAATGGCACGAAAAATTTGATAGAGTGATGCTATCAAACGGTTTTCGGATAAACGAATGTGACAAATGCGTCTACGTAAAAGGAAATGAAAAGGACTACGTGGTAGTCTGCCTCTACGTAGATGACATGATTATAATAGGGAGTATTGATAACATCAACTCCACTAAGAAAATGTTGTCACAAAAATTCGAGATGAAAGACTTGGGTGTCGCTGATGTTATACTTGGTATGAAAATTACCAAGACATCAGACGGATATGCGCTATCTCAAACTCACTATGTCAGACAGATGCTTGACAAATTTGATAAAGATAGTAGAGCTACATCCAGAACTCCGATAGAGATCTCAACCACCCTGAAAAAGAACTTTGGGGAGAGTGTGAGACAATTGGAATATTCTCGAATAATAGGCAGTCTGATGTACGTCATGAACTGTACTAGACCAGACATAGCCAACTCAGTGAGTAGACTGAGTAGGTACACCAGTAATCCCAATGAGGAACACTGGAAGGCCATCATGAGACTTCTCAGATACATGAGATACACAGCAGACCGAGGGTTGCATTATACCAGATATCCAGCTGTACTGGAAGGGTATTCTGATGCAAACTGGATCTCGGATTCCAACAGTACACGATCCACTAGCGGATATGTGTTCGTGATGGGAGGAGCAGCTGTCTCATGGAGATCATCCAAGCAGACGTGCATAGCTAGATCAACTATGGAATCTGAGTTCATAGCGTTGGATCTAGCAACAGAAGAGGCTGATTGGCTGAGAAGCTTTCTGGAAGGAATTCCAATGTGGCCGAAACCTGTCCCAGCAATAAGCATGCACTGCGATAGTCAGTCGGCTATTGGACGGGCGCAGGATCATATGTATAATGGAAAGTCCCGACATATTCGTCGGAGACATAAATCCGTAAGAGAATTGTTAGCTAACGGTGTGGTGTCCTTAGATTTTGTGAGATCTAAAGACAATATAGCGGATCCATTTACAAAAGGCTTGACTCAGGTAGGAGTTGAAGTTTCATCGAGGGGAATGGGGTTGAAGCCCATTAAACTGGAAACCTCCTCAGAGGCAACCCAACCCGAACTGGATTCTCCAGCGTCGGGTTCAACGGGAAAACCGAACTGTGGGGGTGACCGAACAAAGCACTCGGGAACTTAAGTTCCCAGCCCATTTCTAGGATGAAAGAGTGATAGACCTAGACCATCTTAAGGGTGAGCATGAGGCTCTTAATGAAAACAAATATCTCGAAGATCGAGAGGGGTGAGTCAGGACACCCTTGACTTGAAATCACCTATGACGAGTGTGTATGGCCGATACTATGTGATGAGCCATGGGCTAAATCACTAGAGCACTCGGTTGAACTTTGCCAAGGCAGTCCACGGCCAAATATGGACAACAACCAAAGGGCTTAGTAAGTGGTGTAGAGGAGACACTGTGTGCGCATTACCCTGGTATGCACAAACGCTAAAGGGTTCAAGGCTTAAAGGCTACCCAATAGTAGCATATCAGATTTTACGTCACTACGGCAGGTTCAAGGCGCGCGCTACCTGTCCTTATGCAGTGAACTCTTGCGGTTTTCTCTCGTATGCATTTAGGAGCATTTTATTTTCAGCCAATTGCATTCATGTGGGGGATTGTTGGAAAAACATGTGAAAACATGGGTGTTTCCGAATGGTCACTGGACCAACTTCGAGTCATTATTTCGTGTAACAGCGCTGAGTTGTTTATACCGTAATCAACGTGGTTGAGTAGCCCGTGTGACGAGCTTCGTAACGGTATATCACATGACCTATTCGGAGAATGGGTGTGAATACAAAGTGGCTTCAAAGTTGGTACCTCGGAAGCTCAAATCTGGAAAAACGAAATGGTTAATGAGAAAAACCATTTAGTATAATCCCATATTGGAAGATTAAGAGTTAATCTTACAATATATATACCATACCAACCCATGTAGTTATTAAACTAACATGTCCACATACACCTAAGAGTATTAGTGTGTACCACACACGCGCGCTCGCTCGTGTCTCGTGTCTCGGGTCTCGGGTCTCGGGTCTCGGGCGTGGGCGTGGGCGTGGGCTTGGGCTTGGGCTTGGGCTTGGGCTTGGGCTTGGGCTTGGGATTTGGGATTTGGGATTTGGGATTTGGGATTTGGGATTTGGGATTTGGGATTTGGGGAATGTCTCGGGTCTCGGGTCTCGGGTCTTGGGTCTTGGGTCTTGGGTCTTGGGTCTTGGGTCTTGGGTCCAAACCCGAATAGGGAGTTTTGTATAAAATACAAAAGGAGTCCCTAGAGTTTCCAGCAAGAGAAACGTCAGCAATGAATGAGAGTAAATGCTGCGGTTTCAGAATTGATTGAGCGGATTCTGGGGGTGTAACTCCCAGAATTAAAGACCAACATTTATGGTTGCGGTTTCAGTAGAGCCTATAAAAGGCAGCCATCCCCCTCTCATTTCAGTACACCATCATACACACAACTCACAGCATAAGCATACACTTAGTGAGAGAGAACCGCACCACCAACAGCTCGACCTGTGGTTCGGTGCCGGTTTCCATACGAGCCACTCTGAGATAGAAGTTGTACCTTGGGAACAAAGTCCCGAAACCAGAAACCTTTAAAGGTGGTTCGGGAAATATTGTTTAAGGGAAACTGCTCAGCAGTTGCCTCTTCTTTTACTTTATGTTATTTATTTTTCAGTCTTTTACTTTCTGTCCATTTCATTTCAGTACCGTTTCATTTCTGTAATTTACTTTCCTGTACTGTTTCTTTTCTGTATTTACATTTCAGTACTGTTTACTTTCAGTCTTTCGATTCTGTTATTTACTTTTCAGTTCTGTAATTTCCAGTATTTACAAAAAACAGTCCGGCAGTTTTTTATTTGTTAAAAACCAGTCCGGCAGTTTTTTATGCTTTAAAACCAGTCCAGTTTGTTTTGTTCAAAACCAGTCCGGCAGTTTGTTTAAAACCAGTCCGGCAGTTTGTTAAAACCAGTCCGGCAGTTTTGTTTAAAACCAGTCCGGCAGTTTTGTTTAAAACCAGTCCGGCAGTTTGTTAAAACCAGTCCGGCAGTTTCTGTAAAACCAGTCCGGCAGTTTCTGTAAAACCAGTCCGGCAGTTTCTTTAAAACAGTCCGGCAGTTTCTTTATTTCAGTCCAGCAGTTTTATTTATTTGTTGAGTCAGGAATTGTAATTCATATTCCAATTGTGAGAAATAAAATTGTTTATTTCCTTTGCGTTCCTGTCTCTTTTATTTATTGTCCTTTCATTATTGTATTCGAAATAGTACCAAAAACCAACATTTTATTCAAGAGAAACAAGAAATCTGGGAAAATTGTAATTTTCTAGACAATGAACACTGTATACCGGTCTAAACCGCCTGCAAAGTATGTGGATGGTGGGGTTCAAAAAGAGTATAAATTATAGTAGAAGATGTGGTTTAAATAAGAGACAATGTTGGAAATGTTATTAAAGGACTTGTACAATAAGAGTAATTCAAGCCTAAAAGTTTGGCTTTATTCAACATTATGCTTCTTCAACTTACAAAAAACCCAAACTTAGATCTATAAACCATATTTCAATACAGAAATATATAAATGAACTTTTGATTTAAATTCCCAAATTTATAACTATAATGCCCATAAAATTACAAAAGAATAATTTATTAAACTGTAGACTTAAAAACACGATCCCCGTTCAAATCCCCAACTGGCTTTGCACTTCCATGATAGTCTTGGCCGAGCTCCTTAGCCTCTCCGTTTCTTCTTCCGTCAAATGCACATTTGTCACCCCCAAAACACCGCTCCTCCCAAGCTGTGCTGGCAAGCTAATAAAAACATCTCCGTTCTCAATCCCATAAAACCCTTTAGCTAAAACCGAGACAGGGTGTATACGCCTCTGGTCTCGCAGTATGGTCCGAGCCAAGCTGGCGACAGAGTACCCTATGGCCCACGAGGTGTACCCTTTTAGGCTTATAACCTCGTAAGCGCTTTGTATGACTTCTTTGTGGATTTTCTCCAGGGTTTCTTTTTCATACGCGATTTGTTGTCGTTCTAAGAAGCTTAGGATGGGGACTCCCCCAACGCTGATGCTAGACCATAGCGCCACTGAGCTGTCTCCATGCTCTCCAACGATATATGCCTATTTACGTGAAAAACATATTTTAGGTACGGCATCTTAGAGGAGTACTTCTATGATAGAAAAACGAAAGCAATTGGCAATTATCTTCTTATAATTTAGTGTCAACATTCTTATCAAATGCAATTGGCAATTAACTGCTTATAGTTTCTGATGGGAGTAGACGCTACCATTGTCAATGATAGTAGGGTATGTAAATGGATCACTTCAACTCGGAAATGATGATTTCTTTCTTATACTTTAAGTAAAAATCTGCAGTACAGTTTGTGATTTTCATTCCTTGGCACTGATCTTATAACTAGTACTCAAGCTGTTGGGTGTTATGTATAAGTCCTAGTGTCAAAATTTTATGAAGCACAAATGGCTGTAGTTTCGGCTTACGAATGTAAACAAGAATCGAATTCGACTCTGCCATTGTTAGCTATGATATAAATAAAGTGGTCGCTTATTTGTTAAACTTTAAAGGTTGGTATTATGAACACAAAACTAATTCCTGAATAGGCCCAGATCATTCAACAAAATGAGATTATGCTAACTTGAAAGTAGTCTTAAAATGTTACCTGCACATCCTGAGCATTAACATCAAGATGATCAGCAATCAGGAACCTAAACCTGGACGAGTCAAGGTTTGTTCCCGACCCAATAACCCTGTTCGACGGGAACCCAGACAGCTTCCACGCCACGTAGGTCAAGACATCCACCGGGTTGGAAACGACCATCAGCACCGCCTCTGGCGACCACTTTGCCAAGGGAGGCACGATTCCTCTATACATGGCGACGTTCCTCTGCATCAGGTCCAGTCTAGACTCACCGGGGCCTTGTCTAGCCCCGGCGGTGACGATGCATAGCCCTGACCCAGCCGTGGCGGCGTAGTCCGTAGCCGCCCGTATGGTGGTCCTGGGAAGGAACGCGGCGGCGTGCTGGAGGTCCAGCACCTCACCGCGTAACTTCTCAGGGTTTGCATCCACAAGTACTAGCTCATCGGCCAGGTCTTGAGTCAGGATTGTTTGTGCGATGGCCATGCCGACGTTTCCAGCTCCAACAACCGTGATTTTGACGTGGCGGTTGGTCGGAGGGGGAGGGGAGGTGTTTTGAATGGGCCTGAAGAATGATTGGGCCATGTCTAGGCCGCCTGGGCCCAATGATGAAGTTGAAGTGCTCTTTTGCATTTTTAAGTTTGATTCTTATGGTGTATATATTGAATGAGATAGTAATTAAGGGATATGAAGATGTGGTTATATAGGACAATGGACATATTGTGTATGCTGGTAGAAGAAATGGAAAAGAAAAGTTGTCTTAGTTGGTAAAAGGGAAATCTCGTAACCTTTTCAACGGTCAATGTAATTGGAAAGAGCATGCTTATAAGCTAATACTAATAAAAGTATAGCACAACGACGAGTTGGGTACATATTCCGCCATTCCGGTACTGCTGTAAACTCCTGCACTCGTTTATCTTTCCATGTATGGTCGGTCGTAAAGAAACGGATGATGATTCGTTCACAATTGGTACACTTCAAAGAGCGTTGCTTTAAAGGGTTATAAACATCCATTAACAGGAGGTTTTGGAGCTGTGAACTTATCAATTCTCTATCAAGAAAATCATAATCGGCTTATTATTTAGTTGTTGTGAAAGTTTTGAACTCCTTTTATTGTTTCGGGATCGATAATCGACTAGTCTAACAAATCTGGAACCCAACCGTTTTGTGTATAATCTTGTAACATCACTATATCGCATAAAGAAAATTTCATGAAAGCTTATATTTGGTTTTCTATCAATTTAATACTAAAATTTAAAAAACAAATAAAAAACAAAGGGCTATTTTGTGTGACAAGTGACACATATAGTCATAATTCTTGTATAAAGAGTCCGCACATTATTATATTATAATAAGTCAAACCAAATCAAACGAGTCTGTCTAATAATAAAAAATTCTTTTAAATCTTAAACTATATTTTTTTTTTATCCATATATTTATATCATAATTATATCTATTTTTTTTTATATTATTTTATTACATTATATGTGTGACGCGTTACGTGACAGGATTAGATTTAAATTGCCAGAAACACCTCCTACATGTTCTAGATTTAAATTGCCATGAAAAGGTCAAAGCATATACTTGGTGAGCACACCTCCTTCAAATGTTCAACTTTTGCGTTTCTTGTTGCACAATTTCAACTTTTGTGTTTCTTGTTACACAATTCCTTTACTATTTCAAAAATAATAAAAGCTACTAATGTTACCAGGAAGCATCATCTGAATATTCACTTATATAACTAGTCTTTTGTGGAGACTTGTCGAGAATCTGGAAGCTTGTCCAAAAATACGGTTATTAAAAAAAAGATTATTTACAACCATTAGTCATTATAGTAAGTTAGTAACTATACTATCGCATTATATATATTCAATAGAAATTCGACTTAAAGAAAGACTATGAAATCGAACCAATACAATAAATGGTGACCCGTAACGGATTAATAAAAGTTACAGTTTGATCTGGTTTTGAAGCGAAACTAGAAACCAACTAAATGGTGACCAGTTAATGAGATTAGTCCTCTTGCGGTTCTTAATGGTTTGTTTTAGTCCCCTGTTTTCGTCTATGCTCAAGTTGCGGACTCGATGTTAAAATTTAAATTCGTAACATTATTTCTAACTTATATTTCAGAATATTAAAAGCAGTTAGGCATATCTATATGTTAACCAAACTTCTAGAAGAAAACCCACTCCAGTAAACACCTACGATGTTAGTGGACACCAAGCGAACGTGTACATTTGAAATGTCAATTTTCACGTACGATGTTAGTAATATCTGAAATTACTAAGTAGAACATGGTGTCAATTTTCACCAGTTTTTGTTAATAATATTTTCCATGTTCTTGTAGTATTTGAGATGTTGAATTCCTCGTCAATCTCACACTTTGAATAAGCCTGTACCGCAACACAACCTCCAAGAATGGGAACTTTTTGTAAAGTCAAGAAGAACTTTCCTGATAGAAGAACTTGCATGTTGATTTTGAAACATACTTTGAGACATTGCTTTCATATCTTTGGTATATAAACTTCATATATCATTGTGAAAAGTTGATTTTTTGAGGAAAATGTAATGTAGTCTACCAAAGTAAACATTGCACAACAGTTTGAAATATTTCACCAGTAAGTAGGAATTAATGCCACAACTATGACACATAACAAGACCATTGAAAAAAGAGACAAGCATACTTTCGAAGGGAATTATTAACAAAGTTACGTCTATGTTAAATGTATACACATCGTACCAATAACTTTTAAGTCTTGATAGGGAGAGTAGCATAAAGAAAGATAAATATTAAGAAAAGCTAAGGAAAGAATGAATATGTGCAGAAATAGAGAAACAGAACATTGAAACAGCTTCTTCTTTATTTTTAATACTAGCGTTTCAGCAAAAGATGGCCCCCGAATGTGTTCTCGCCGCTATAAGTAACGTACAAGAATCCATCTTCATCCTTCTTCTCATCGTAGATAGCCGACATGACAGCTCCTGGAACAAAATAATACAGAAAATGGTATTTTAGCTCAACACGCTCTCGGTTTTCTGAGTAAAGCAGTAAACAACAATCAACTTATGGGTGCCGCCATACTTTTGCTTATTTTTTCAAGGTCGTTCCCTTTTCCATGCTAGATACACTTTTTGGTCATAGCTCTCAAGCTTACATGTACTGTTTCCTAATAACTTCAATTGCATTTGGTAAGTTATCTTAAGAACCAGGCTTTTAGCTTATAAATGAGAAAGAAAGTTCATTTCCCCATAACCATGTCAGGCTGCATAAATAAGCTGGATTCTTTGAGGCTGAAATTGGTATCCCCAGCTTAAATCTTTGATATCTTTTACCCAGAAAACCCAAACTTTTCAGCTTCTAAGCTAGTTATAGGCAAAAACCAGAATACCTAAGCATAAAAGCTACAAGCCTGCAACCAAACAAGCTCTCAACAGAACCACCCAGAAACCAATTTCCAAAACGTTTAGAACCAAAACATATGATTTGAGCCAGGGTTTGATTTAACAAATAGCTTTTCCTAAGTACAAAGCATTAATAAATTAGGAGACAAATTCTACCTGTTGGAGGCAAGACATTGTCCACAAATATGAATATCGCTTTCTCAGCACTCAATTTGATTCTCTTACGTATGACATATACGAATTGCCCAACCGTCAAGTCAGCTGGGACCAAATACCTGTTATTCAAAATTCTATATAAGCCAAAACTCGATAAAACAGGAAGAAAAAAATGCGAGCAAATCGGTCATAGCTATAACTAATATACATCTATGCTTAGGCCGGCCTTAGTATTTACAAGACAGTTAATTGTATTCTCCTTATTGTAATTCAATAATATATTGCATTCAAAGATAAAACACTGACAGACTTGTAACTGTAGGAGTCTGATGTATTGCCCTTTTTCTGGAAGGTAAATTGTTTTTACTTTTTAGAAGTACTCAATAATTAGTAAACAGTTAACAAGTTTGGTTAAAGCAGCATCCATTTTAGGCTGCAATAAAAAAGTTTATTGGAGCACCCCCACCCACCCCCCCACCCCCCCCACCCCCCCCCCCCCCCCCACCCCAACAACCAGAATATGACAATACTTAAGGTTCAATAGTAAGTACGAGATATTAGTTATAACTTATAAGGAAGTGTTGTGTCTGGCCCAAGGGAGATGATCTTTCAAATATTACAGATACACAAATGTCAATGCTGCATGATTAGAAAAACAAATAGGAGTATACAACAGATAGAAGGCGCTGGTGCTTGAGCAAAACATATAGAAATTCTCATTAAGAAGAGGAGATGATTATAAATAGGTAAAAGAAAAAAATGCGACAATTGCAATATATTATTGCTCGAGAATCTATATCTAAGTATTAAAGTATTTGTCATAACACTGTTAACTTCTGACAAGTCATGAACACCAGCAAGTTAACCTGTCACCTAGGCACGAACCTGTCACCTATGAGCATATAGATAAAAAATGCTCTTTGTAGCGTTAACTAACATGATCCGGTGTTTGGAACATTAATGTTGCTACTTAAACTGGATTTTAACGAATAAATCTGTACAATGTCAATAGCGAAAAGCAGCAGGGATCATACTAGGAATTAAAGCACATACTTTTTCTTGTCGATGTTGGCAATATCACTTCTCTCGGCCTTCTCCACAATCACCTTCATAACAAAAAGACAGTCTCGTAAGCCAACTAGACTCCACAATTGCCTATTGCAGATAATATGTAGTAAAAATTGCAGACACACACCAATTATTTCCGAAGAACAATAAAACGCAATCATAAATCAGAAAGGTAAACCAAACTATATTTCCATTTACTAACAGACTAGCTGCAGAAAAAAATCATTCACCGTGTCAACCACTAAATTTATTTTAGAATTATTTAGAATTTGATAAGAGCTCACATTCAATGAGAAGAATTTTAAGAATTCTAAGGGGTAAACATAATTGAAGTGAGTTTGTTACCTTGGATACTTAAAAACGCCAATATAAAGCAGTTGCTACGTCAATCCCAAACAAAGTAAGACTAAAGCACAAATTCTTGTAATTTTTTGGGGGAAGGAAATCATAATTATACTATTCAGATTAGTCAAATTAGATTTCCCCATATAAATTCTCAATTATAACAACAAAAGTAATTCAAATAAATACATAAATAACGGTACTTCCAAACAAAAGAGAGATGTCTCACCGGTATCCTGTCCGGGTATTTCTCCCTGATCCTAGACGCCTCGGCAGTTCTCTTTTCTAAAGAATAAACCATATAAATTTTTAAGAAACAGATCGAAATAAAAATATTATGATCTAAAACTAAAAGTGCCTGAAAAGGGCAAGAACAATAATACAATTGCTGCTCTCAAGAAGATGCATACCAAGAGCATGATCAAGCTTGAAAGAACTTTTTGCCATTAAGACCTGAAAATGAAATGACAACTCAAATTTTCAGACTCACCATCACAGAACTATACAGGAATCGTCCAGTGTAGCTTTTAGGCATAAGCTGGCTTATTTGAGGGGTGATTAAAAAACTAGAAATATAAACTCAACTAGGCCAATAATTAAAAAGGCGATGCAATACGACTTGTAAGCAAAAATAAAAAATAAAATGAAACTGAGTTTAGAAGCTGCAACCAAACAATCTCAGATCCCACTATATCAAATAAAAATATTCCAAAAACAATAATAGAAGTTTAGAACACCCTCTTTCTAAAAAAACAGAACAAGTTGGCAATTGCAAGTATATTAATCCCCTCTACCAAATAAATTACTATTGTTTTTCAATCACAGAGATTAAATCAAAACTAAGACATAAATAACCCAGATATTAAAAACCAATAAAGATCATAACTTTATGAGTTTCACTTGCTATCCCCAACTAAAAAATACCCTTAATTAAAATCCCCCTCTACCCAATAAATTACTATTGTTTTTCTATTACAGAAATTAAATCAAAACCAAGACAAAAAAAAAACCCAGATATTAAAAACCAATAAAAATCATAACTTTATGAGTTTCACTTATTATCCTCCAGGCCTCAACTAAAAAATACCCTACATTAAAATCCTAATAATTCCTGTCAAACAAAGAAAATAATTGATAAAAGTTAAAAAGACCAAACCATTGAAGAAACAATCAAGAGATAGAAAGATGAAGTTTGATTGAGTTTAAGCTTAACTTGTGTTTCCAACTACTTATGTACTTATCCGTTTTCCATACTATTATATTTTTAAATAAACTGAATAATTATATAGTATGACAAGTAGTAGGTCCGTTCTACTTGGGCGACACGTATAATTTTTTCAATTGGTCAATAATAGTGAATATAAAAATTAAAATCCGTTTTCCAATACTATTATATTTTTAAATAAACAGAATAATTATATAGTAGGACAAGTAGTAGGTCCGTTCTACTTGGGCGACACGTATAATTTTTTCAATTGGTCAATAATAGTAAATATAAAAATTAAAAAGTTTTTGATTGTCAGATTTGGTAATCTGGTTAATCCAACGTCTGATATTTAGTTATTTAAATGAGAGCACTTGCAGGATATAATTTTATAATATAACGTACTGGATTTTGCTTATGATTAAACGTGAGCGTGTTCAACTTTTTTGGGATTAAAATATCCCTATTATTTTTTGGTACATAGATTAATTAGATTACTTTGGCCCTATCTAACAGTGACTTCGCAATTTTGGTCATTCTTTTGCGAAATTTAAGCAAATTTATTGGAATTTAACTCGTTTCCCTTTTCTTTGAAGCTTTGACAAAGAGATTTTTTATTTGTTCAACAAAACTCTAGATAAAATACTTCAACTTGTAAAATAAACAAAAACTAAAAATACACATAGATTAACTGTAAAATACACATAGTACTTTACTTCTCAAATGCATTTATTTCTAAATTGAGTTTTTTGGAAAAGCGCAACTTTTAAATAAAAATTTAACTTTTCAATTAGTGTTATACGATTTCAATTAGTGCCCTGAATTTGCGTGTATATTTTTTATTTTTAAACTTTTCTATCCAATTATGAAGTCATATTGTTTTTTAGTCTACCGTGTTGTTCTCTTGTGAAACCTTAAATGCAATTAACCGATTCTACATCTATACACAAAATTGACAAAATTAGTCTTCAAACCCAATTGAGATCAACTTCTCACTCTAATTGGCTAAAACTACGTTCTTTTATAAATAAATAAAATATTAAAAAGTGTTTTTTTACGATTCTCTTACCGATTGGTACCAAGGTGGCGGTCTCGTTTAAATGATCCAACCATCATGTATGCAATGAAGGATGACTTTTCTCAGGCCAACTCATAAGCAGCAAAAAAATTAAATTAAAACAAATATTGAAATATCAATAAGCTAGGTTCTGGCCATCACATTCACATGGGGTAGGAAAATACACACAACTTAATTATGTTTACATCATATGATTTCCTAAATTTAATGATTAATTAAATCGTATATTCATATGTATCTATTTTGTCTTTCTATTCCCACTAAAATCTAAGTTCGGTAAGGTGTGGACAGTATGCAGACCGTCTGTAGTTGATACAGACGGCGGATGTATTAATGGAGAATGACGCCACGTAATAAAAACTCAATCTATTAAAAATACAAAATAAAATAAAATAATTTTTAATTAATATTTAAATTTAGGAGCAATTAACAAGAGCATATCATACCGCTATTATATTAACAAAAATATACTCTAATAATTTAAATTATCAAAAACATACATATATATACTTATTATTTCTCTAATTCTAATCAAACCATAATCTAATTTCTCTCTAATCTAACATCTAACATCTTTCTCTCTCTAATCGCACATCTCTCTCTAACACAACACACGATAATCGCATCTATTTCTAACACGTGCTAATCACCCATCTATCTCTCTAAAAATGACTAAAAACTCACAAAATATTCATATGCTAATTATAAAACGTCATACCCTAATTTTAAAACTTTATACCCTAATTTCAAAACTTCATACCCAAATTTCAAAATTTCATACTCTAATTTTAAAATTCTATATCCTAATTTTAAAACTTCATACCCTGATTTCAAAACTTTATATTATAATTTTAAAAATTCATACCCTACATATGAATTTCTCTCAATACTGTACATATGGATTCTTTTCTTTCAACTTGAAACTCACAAGGTTTACAATAGTCTTAAAACTTAATAAATAGAAAACAATTTCACCAATTCCATATATTTTTCATATATTACGGGGTATCAACTAGTGTAATATTTATGCATTACGTATGTATATATCTGTATTTATATGTATATGGATGTCTATATAATCTAGATGATATTCGGTAGTTATTGGCGGGTTTTCGTGGCGGAGGAAGTAAGAGAGATGGAGTGTGATATGAAAGAAAGATACAGAGAAAAATAGAGGAGAGAGAGAGTAAAATCAGATAGAGATACGGCAGAGTCTTTTTTGAGCTGTCATATCACTCAAATGAGGCTCCAAATTACTCAAACGAGGACCTGGTTAAAAACCAGGTCCACGTCACATCTTATTTTTATTTATTTTTTTAATTCATTCAATTTAATTTCATTACAAAATAAATAACTCTAACACCACTTCATTACATCTCATTACACTTCATCTATCTACAAAATAAATAAATTTATCCATTCTATCACACTATTAATTAATACATTCATCTGCTTTTTTTTTTCCATTCAAACTAAATACAAAATTAAAATATTTTATAATCATAATATTATATCAAGTTAACACTTTCAATTAATTTATATTTTGCACTTTTTTATTTATTAATTTTTGCTTGGTAAATGTGGAAGAAAATAATAACGTGTAGGGTTTTTGGAGACAATTTAATTATTTACTCGGAAGTAACAAAATTAATAAATAAAAAAGTGCAAAATATAAATTACTTGAAAGTGTTAACTTGATATAATATTTTAAAATATTTACTCGGAGGTAGAATGAATTGGTGTTAGGGTTATTTATTTTGTAATGGAATGGAGTTGAAATCACGGACGTACTATTTGAAATCAAATCAACCACGAATTTAAAAAATCACGGCCGTACTATTTGAAATCACGGAAGAAAATAATGACGTATATGGTTTTTGGAGACAATTTAATTATTTACTCGGAAGTAACAAAATTAATAAATAAAAAAGTGCAAAATATAAATTAGTTGAAAGTGTTAACTTGATATAATATTATGATTATAAAATATTTTAATTTTGTATTTAGTTTGAGTGAAAAAAAACAGAGGAATGTATTAATTAATAGTGTGATAGAGTGGGTAAATTTATTTATTTTGTAGATAAATGAAGTGTAATGAGATGTAATGAAGTGGTGTTAGAGTTATTTATTTTGTAATAAAATTGAGTGGAATGAATTGAAAAAATAAATAAAAATAAGATGTGACGTGGACCTGGTTTTTAACCAGGTCCTCGTTTGAGTAATTTGGAGCCTCATTTGAGTGATATAACAGCTCAAAAAAGACTCTGCCGAGAGATACAGAGAAAAATTGATGAGAGAGAAGAATGAAAAGATACCGAGAATAATTGGCAAGATAGAAGAATGAATGAGAGAGAGAGTAAGATGAGAGAGAGATAAAGAAGAGAATAAACAACATTAAATTTAAATTTGTTTGGTATTTTTTTGATAATGAAAAGTTTTTGGGTATGTTTTTATTAATTTATTTTAAAAAGTAGTATGTTTTGTTAATTTATCCTTAAATTTATGGTAGGCTTAACTAGTGTTTCAATATATTTATTTGGGTTTTTAATAGGTTTAGTTTTTAGTACGTGACGTGATTTGTACCATTAACGTTTGTATCAAGCACGCAAAAGCCAATTCGTATACATAAAACTATCGACAAGAAGACAAGATTTTTGGTCAATCTTATTAATGTTACACGAATTGTTTGTATTTGGATTTGAAAAAACATCTGGCCATAATGTAGAAAACTTATCATACTTATTAAAAGGAATGAATTAATGTTTTTAAATCTAACATCTCTACAAGATCGGCAACTTGATATTACCATATGGAAAAGTAGTAATGAAATTGAGGTTTCAAAATCCAATGGATAATTTAAAGTTGTGTCGAATGTCGATTATTCACAATTGGAGTATATTTAGAAGTAGCATATTTCACAAAATTAACTTATAATAGAAAATTGTGCACATAATTAATTTAGTGATTTCAAATTTTCAATGAACCTTAAATAATTTAGTGATCTATCACTGGCTTTTTAAAATTTAATTCAACTTTTGAGGTTTTTAAAAAGCTTTTCTAAAGTTGGCAACTATGGACCGGAGCTCAAACAAATTAGTAATAGGCACCGGCTGTGAACATCATTTTTGCACCATATATATGTCAATATAGTACCCATACCAAAAAAAATACCCATACCCTACTACCCATCTTAGATTTTTTATCATAACATGTGAACCGGTAAAAGTTGTCATGTATACAATTTGAATACTCGTTTAATTAATTAAACAAGTTTTATACTCTATTCTTATTTAATTATTCATACGAAACTAAATGCAATTTTGATCGGTCAAAAAATTGTATCAAAATTGTCGGAATGAAAATTTTCAAAAGTTGATCATATAGTTCAAATGTTAAATTTTATTATCATTTCGATAATTTTGATACTCATACCCACTACCCATCTTAGATTTTTTATCATAACATGTGAACCGACAAAAGATGTCATGTATACAATTTGAATACTCAGTTTAATTAATTAAACAAGTTTTATACTCCATTCTTATTTAATTATTCATACGAAACTAAATATTCATACGAAACTAAATGTAATTTTGATCGGTCAAAAAATTGTATTAAAATTATCGGAATGAAATTTTTTAAAAGTTGATCATATAGTTCAAATGTTAAAATTTTATTATCATTTCGACAATTTTGATAAAAGTTATAAACCGATCAAAATTAGACGTAATTTCGTAATGTATAATTAAAATGGGAATGGAGTATACAACACATATACAATTCTCGATAGACTCGAGACAGTATCCCATAGCAATCGTGAAAAGTTTGCAGACGTCTACATTTTTATTTTCGTTTCTACTCGTATTTACTAAGTTTTTTATCCAATGGGATTATCTCAATTTGTTTTTGAAAAATAGATTTAAAAAAAAACATGCAGGGTTTGCTTTTTTCCTTTATTACTGTGGCAGTCGAAAAGCAATACAGAAGTACTAAACAACTAAAAAGGTGATTTGCATTGATATTGGCAATTCTTTTGACTCACATTGCAATGTGAAAATGCATATATATGAATTTGTTTAATTGCTAACAAAATTGAAACATTAAGATTTACGATGATTGAATTATCATTTCAGTGCAAATAATGAAAACCAATTACCATTTGATATTAGCAAAAAAAAACAAATCATCCGTTCCAAAATATTGGTGATCTATGTATCTACCTGCAACTTTAACCGGCAAATATTTCGTGCTCAAATTGTTGAAATATAATTTTTTAAAATTTGTTCTTATAATTTAACATTTGAACTATGTGATTAACTTTTAAAAAATTCGATTTCGATAACTTAGATATGAGTTATTTATCGATCAAAATTGCACGTAGTTTCGTATAGCACCAACAATTTGGGACAGAAAGAGTAATTAGCATTAAGTTTTACTTTAGTCTATTAGTTTCACATGTCTCGCTGAAAAAACAAGAATCTTAAATAAACTAATGAAAAAGTTTTAAAAAAAATAGAAAATTAATAATATAAAATAAAATTCAAAACTACTAATATAAAAATTAAAATAAAAAATAATATAAAAATAAAGATGGAAAAAAAATCATACAAATATAATAATATACAATCCAAAAAATTAATTAAAAAAATGAAAAATGAAAAAAAATATAAATATAAATATACAAAAATTATAATACGAATTAAAAAAATTGAATGACAGTAAAATCGAAATGAATGTCACTCATATTGATACGAAAGACACTTATATTAAAGCGAATGAGAAGCAAATAACGACGGAATGAGAATCAAATTGAACTCTTAGACAAAAAAACTGAATAAAGTGACAACCAAATTGAACCAAACGACATAAATATTGAAGAGAAAGACAATAATATAGAACCGGATGACAACAATATTGAACCGAATGACAACAATATTGAATTGAATGATTACTGATTGAACAAATGAAAATCAAATTGAATCGAATGACAACAATATTAAACTTAATGACGACAATATTAAACTTAATGACAACAAACTAAGCATAATGAAAATCAAATTGAATCGAATGACAACAATATTAAACTTAATGACAACAAACTAAGCCTAATGACAATAAAAATGAATGAATGTCACTCACACGGAAAATATGGCTCCCATACCGAATGACGGTCAATATAAAGGAAAATATTTAATTGAAGTACGAATAACAATTGTTTTTCCCGTATTGATGACAAACAAATTATTTGAAGTGAATGACAATCAAATTAATGACATTTATATTTATCAATCAAATGACATTAAATTAATGTAAATGATATTTATATTGAAATGAATGACAACCATGTTGAAGCGAATAACATATACATCGAAACGGATGACAATCAAGTTATAGTGAATGACAATACTATTGAAGTGATGACATTAATGTTAGTTTATTGAATTGAATGACAATATTTTATATTAAAAAAATTGGACAACGGAAATTATGTGATAAATAACGTGATTTTATGAAACTTTTCAAGTCATAAATGTTGATTTTCAAATTAAAGTGGTCCACTTGAAAATTCTAAATATTTAACGGCTAATTGATAATTCTGCTAAATTTCAAATTTGAAACAGTGGTTCCTGACTTTACCATCATCAGAACTGCAAGAGAAAGAAAGATAAGGAGGTTGTTTGTGGACGCTGGATCGACATCATATAACTTCATCTTAGCGGCGAAGATCGGAGATTGAGATTAGTGGTAGAGATCATAGCTAGGCTGGTGAGATCAACGAATCAATGAAGTCGTCACCAGAAATTAGTAACGGAGCAACACCATCATGTCACCATCTCAAGTATGAGCCCTGCATCGTCAACCTTCATAGAAGATGACATTGGTGTCGTAGTGGTGACAATTCTGTTTTCATCGACGTCGTCATATTTCGTTGTCACCATCAGTGATGTTATAACGATTATAAGATTGGTTTGTGTGGCTCGAATATAAGATGAAAAAAACTCATCAATTAAAAATAATATTTCTATAGTTTAAAAGTTGTACCAATTGGGTACAATTTTTCTTTTTGGTACCACAAAATAATAATCAATGTTAGAAAACTGCCACTAAATAGTAATATTCATTATTCACTAAGAGAATCATAGTTTACTATGAAATATTACAAAACATAGCACTTCATTGTTATCACCGATTACACTAATGGAACAAAAAACATGTTTAAATCTTTATGTACTCTATTTTCAATTTCACAATTAAAAGTAAAACCACCCGTATTTAATAGCACATGAAATATACTCTGTTCACTTGATCTCAAGTAATAAAACACTGGTAGTACCTACTAAATATGAAAGAGGTGTCCCTGACTGTATTTAAGAAAACTGTGTTTAGATCTGTATCATCTGATTTTTTAAATATAACTGGATCAGACGGTACAAAGATAAACACAGTTTTTATGACCGTGTTTCTACTTAAATATTACTAGCAAAAGGTCTTTAATCGTTTATAAAGAAAGACAAACAATATACTTTTAAAAGGTAATTATCACCAATGATTGATTGTGATAAAATACTGCTGTTTTAACAGAAAATAACAAATAGAGTAAATAATATATATATTTCGTGGCATGAGGGCATAAGTGTCAATTATATAGGCGCTCTTACCAAAGATACAGTGTGCCTAAGTTAAATTATCAGACCCCTACAAACAAGGAAGTGACATTACCCCCAACCATAGAACAGTGGTACCACCAACCAAACACATACTAACTCTATATATATATATATATCAATTTCAACACTAGTACTAGTAATAAACAAAATTACATTACAAAACAAAAATAAAATGAAAAATGAAAAATAGGTTAAATTAGGAATAGAGACAGAAAAGAGAGGTGTTGAAGAGAGAAAGTGAAGGACACTTTATTACCCCCTCCTTTCTTTTGTGATGCACACATCTATGGCAGAACAAGGAAAGGTACCAAACACTGTTGCAACATAAAAAAAGTGTCTTAGAAAATAACAACACATACATATTATTATTATTATTATTGTTATTATTGTTATTATAGTGAGAGGAATTGAGGGTATGGAACAAGAAGAAGATGAAATTTCACATGGTTTTTCTTAGCCAAACTCTATTCTGATAATTACATCTTTTCCATTAATTTCTCTTAAAACATCAAAAATACTCAATCTTTACCATTTGTATTATTAAAAAAAATGGGGATATTAGATACAGAGTTCCCTGCTGGGTTAGTTTCTCTCTCTTCATGGAAAACGAACAACGAACCCGTCTCGGTTCTCGACACTCGCCGGAGCCCTAGTCCTTCCACCTCCACCTCCACCTTCTCCGGTGGAATCTCTGGCGAGCTCCGCCCAACTGTGACTACTCAGTTACCTGAAGCTAATTGGGATGCTCTTTTATCGGATTCGGGCCAAGATGAGCTTCTTCTTCGGTGGTTATCGAACGATCTTGTTATTCAAAGTGATGTAATAAACCCTAACCCTAATGAAATTGAGGCTCAGGGCGTTCCTCAGTTTTCCAATTTGGTCCCTCAGTTTCAAAATTTGCCAATTTACCCCATTGAAACCGAAACCCTGGATGTAAAGCCTGAAAAGACCCAATCTTTCGACTCGTTTGCTCCGAATCGGTCGGAGCCTCTCGCTGTCTTCCACCGGTCATCCCTCAAACGCCCTAATTTGGGTACTCCCCCAAGTTCTGAAAATTACATTTCCCACCCCCAAGTTCCAAAATTTGACACTTTTGGTCAAGTCTTGGTTTCTACCCAGCCACCCTTCAAACGCCCTAGTTTGGGTATACCTCCAAGTTCTGGAAATTTCACATCTCATCCCCAAGTTCCAAAATTTGACACTTTTGGTCAGATCTTGGGGAATGTAGGGAAGGTGGAGAGTTCGGGTGGTTTCGTTTCGGACCCTCGGTTTTCTGAACTTTACAAACACCCCCCTGAACCCTTACTACCTTTGGTGCCTCAACAGATAGTTTATGAGCAGCTTTATAAAGCAGCTGAGATGATACTATCGGGCGGTAACCTCACAAACGCGCATTCGATATTGGCGCGGCTCAATCACCAGCTGACACCTGGCACTCAGCCCTTCCAAAGGGCTTCCTTTTACCTCAAAGAGGCTCTCCTTCAACTCCCTCTCCTCGGTCCTGGTTCTGGCTCGTGTTCCCTCCCTAAAATCCTTACTCCGGTCGACGGGCTTTTTAAAATGAGGGCTTATAAGGTGCTTTCTGAGGTATCCCCTTTAACCAACTTTGTCAATTTCACTGCTAATCAAGCTATGTTAGAAGTTGTAGGGGACTGTGAACTTGTCCATGTTATTGATTTCGATATTGGGTCGGGTGCCCAATGGGCTTCTTTTATGACCGAGCTTACGATTTTGGGTAAGCCTTGTTTAAAGATCACTGCTTTTGCTTCCCCTTTGACTCATCACCCTTTCGAACTAGGACTTATGCATGAAAACCTAACACAACTCGCTAACGAAATAGGTCTTGGTTTCGAGCTAGATGTCGTGAACTTGGATGCTTTTGACCCGAATTCTTACCCTGTTCATGCTTTTAAGTCTGATAAGGAAACGACCCTAGTGGTGAATTTCCCAATTTGGGCTTTTTCAAACCGTTTGGTGGCTTTTCCGTCTCTGATACGGTTTATTAAGCAGTTATCGCCGAATTTAGTTGTGTCGATGGAACACGGGTATGAAAGATCCGATCTTTCTTTTCCGAACCATCTTTTACATGCTTTGCAATACCATGAGGCTCTATTGCAATCTGTCGATGCTGCAAATAACAACTTGGAGACTGTTTCGAAAATTGAGAAGTTTATAGTTCAGCCTAGGATTGAAAACATTGTGTTGGGTCGGCTTGGGTACCCTAATCAGATGCCACATTGGAGGTCTCTTTTCGCAGCTGCTGGCTTTTCGCAGGTTAACATAAGCAATTTTGCGGAAGTTCAAGCTGAATGTGTGTTGAATAAGACTCAAGTAAGGGGGTTTCATGTTGAGAGGAGGCAAGCTTCGCTTGTGCTGAGCTGGCAGGGTCGTGAGCTGGTGACCGCTTCGGCTTGGAGGTGCTAAGGAGATGACATTTTGGCAAGCAAAAAGATTGGTATATAGTCCTTTAACTTGCTTCAGTTGAATAATTTATATCCTTGGTCAATGCCTTTTTTTTTTCTGCTTGTTCGGTTATCTAGCTTGTTATCTCTGCCTTTTGTCTTAGATTTTCGAGTTTACTTAGTTGAAAGACTCAGAGTGCTTCAAGTTGTAATATTTGGTACTTCCAAATTTCTTTGATACATTGCTCTTCTAATGTTATTTTCAAGTTTCATTAGGTTGAATTACTAATTTTTCAATCATGAACATTAACCTGCTTTAATTTCTGTATAAATATGATGATTGACCCGGAATGATTTGTAATTTCCGAATAGCCTCTCCCATCTTTCATTAGAAATAGGTTGAAGTGAAATTTTGGAAATTTGCATAACCTGTTTTCCCTGAGTTCTCACAATCTAGTAGTATACAAATTATTTACCCAACAAAAAAAGTAGTAGACAAATTAGAATGAGACAGTATTGTTTTTTTCCCAAGGGCATGTTCTCCCAATCCAAAAGCTTGTATTCAAAATTTAACTTTGGAGTTCCCTTTAGTTTTGTACCTATGTTTTTTTTTCCTTTCACCGTTTTCTTTTGTTTGAGTGTGATTTTGCAAGAGCTACCACCACCACAAACCAAAAAGTTGGTAATAAAAATGTGATATTTTTTTTCATTTGGACAAAAATAAAAAATATATTTACAATTGTTTACAACAATGTGAAAATGGTAACTTGTCTTTTTTGAAGGTTTTTCCTAGAAAAGAGGTAAATGCAAATGCAGGCCAACATTTTGTCACTTGTAGTTGTAGACTAAAAGGAAAACAACAAGCAAGCCAAAAACAATTTTCTGAATTTTTGTGTTCTTTTGCTGTCTCAATGGGCAGAAATGACTTCTACATTGGCATACCTTTTCTCCCATTTGGTATTAATGTTAGTTTGGCCAAATGGTAGTTAAGAAGCTAGCTAAAACACTCGCAGACCATAGACTGTCTTATGGCGTTACATTACGTGTTCTGTAATATTAATTTTTACAATAAGGTTTTAGAGTGAAAGATGCAATACCAATGCTTATAAAGAAGAATATTTTATCCATTACGAAATATAAAAAAATCTATAAGTTTAGCTTATAAGTTATATCTCATGTTTGTTCTTTTTACAAACGCTTGTTTCTGTGACCCAAAATTAGGAGTACTACTTGAAAGTAGTAACTACAAGTATGGTGACAAAATTTTGTTTGGCTTGTAATATAATGTCTCCATCTCACATGGTGAAAGAGAGGTCAAGTGTTTTTTAATCTTTGCCGCCTTGGTATTTTAATATCCTAAACCTTAGTTATGTTAGAAAGTCGTCATCTATGATCATTTAGAATATTAGGCTGATTAAACTTTCAATACATGTACCTAACTAAACATATAAATATAAATGATAACTATTTTAATACACACCTTGGTTATTCTTTTACTTAAGTCCTTGTGAGAGAGATTGGGTCAATCCTGACCTTTGATGTGTCATTTATCTTAGGTGCCGCAGACTAGCAAGTGACCGATGGCCGATAGCCGATAGGTAAAAAAAAAAAAAAAAAAAATTTATGGGTTTTGAAGGTGATAAAATAGGTGATGAAAGATAAGAAGCTCTCCTTGTACATAAACATGAGACCGTGCTTTTTATTTTTCTATATATATATATTGACTTTATATACCCCATTTTAGCAAATTTATATCCAAAATTTGCTGATGGGGCTAAAGTCAGTTTCTATAGTCCTTTTCAGTTTTCACTGCGAAAAAGAAAACACTTGGATTTTATATATCGTCTTCTTGTTCATTGAACATTGTATTATCTTATGAATATATAGTTGTTGAACATAAACTAATCATAGCACATGGGGCATTTTCCTTTAAGCCGCTCTTTATCTTAAATGGTTTGTCACGACTCACTATGGGGTCTCCTACATAGTTTGGACAATTAAATATTTACATATTTTAATTAGTTTATCACCAATTCATTTTTTTAGCAAAACATATTTTCTGAAGGTCATGACAAGATGCGTCATGCGTATAAACATATCATTGGATGACTATGATATTTAATTCGTACCTAGGCTATAATTGTTCATAGGCGGCGACAAAAAATTTCAAAAGATTAGAGAATTCATTGGGCCTCTTTTAGTGTAGACGGCACCAAAGATTGTTACATAATCAGTACATGATTTCTTCGGTGTGAGAGCGACAATTTCGTCAAAGTCGTAGTCCAAAGATGATCCGATAAACAATTAATAAAAGGAAAATTTTTGAATTCAAAGTTATTTTCATTGATTCTAAACAATAGAGCAGGTTCACGCTCTTCTTTTGACATCTCACTTTCTAATTTAAGTTTTTGTCAAAACACAAAAGCTCTTCCATCGAACTTTGTTTCAATGAATTGACCGAATGCTCTAATGAAATATTTGCACATATAATCTCCGGCGAGTTCCCATGGCTCTAAGTTTTAAACTTCACCGCAGGTGCGCCAATTGTGCCACCGACCTTTGAAATCTGCTGAGACTGCAGCAACGCTGAATCGTAAGTGAAAAATATTTCCGGCCGTCTTGTTGCCAATACGAAAATCGAAAATGGAGGTAATATCGGAAGCACAGTGAAAAGGGGACAGTAAAAAGACACTTTAACGGAAAAAAAGTACATAAAAAACAGGGAAACACCAATCCAAAACAATTGCATATTTAACAACAACAAAAGTTCTCAATTTTTTTGTTAGTTGATTAAAAAAAAACTTGGTATGTCATGTTTGGTATGTCATGTTTTTTTAGCTTTTAAAAGGTATTTTTTTAGTATATAAAAAGCTAAAATAGCTCAAAAGCAAATAAACTAGAAATTTGAGGATTTGTTTTACACATTAAATTACGGAAAGTAGAAAATTTTACAATTGGATATTGGTATATTTACAAATCACTTATAAGTCAAAATAAGTAATAAAATAACTTATAAACAAAAATAAGTTATAAGTTCACTTATAAGTGAAAAACTAAGATGACGCCAAACAATACACTACAAATTCTTTTCTCATTAAATTTTCAAAATAACTTTTTAAACAAAAAGCCGATCCCAAACGGTGCACATCTAAATATTTCCCAAGTTTTCTTGTGGCGCACCCAATCATACTGTAGACAATATTTCCCTTAATAAGTCTTGGGCAAGAGGTTACAAAAGATTTAAAACCCTCCCAAAATATAATTAAACCTCCATATATTAAAAACCATTCCCAAAACAAACTCCTAGGTTTCAAAACTGCCAACCAAGGTCCAAATTGATGGGATTGATTAGGAGGAGCTTCACGTTTATGATGGGCACGGTGTTCGGTGTATACGTGGCACAAAACTACAACGTTCCGAATATGCAGAAGCTGTTTAACACCGGCCTCGTTATTGCGAAACACTATGAGGAGAATTATCGTAAGACTAATAAGAAGAGAGACGATGATTGATCTTTGATTTGATCCTTGTTTGAGTTTTTTTTGTTTTTTCGTATTCGAAGTTATTAGATTAAGAAAGGGATTGTTAGAGAATGAGGTTTGAGAGTGGTCGTTTTTAATGTGAAGCTATGAATAAAATTTTAGATTCTTTTTTTATGTTTTTATTTCCTGATGCAGTTTTTTTTTAATTTGCTTTGCTTTACTAAATACGTGAATTATTGTAGTTTAATAGCCCATTCCAAGAGATTAAGATAAAGGGTGTTTCTAATTCTAACTGGATGTGAATTATTTGACATTTACTGTAAACATCATTTTCTTAAAAAGGTCGATTTGAAGTTGAAAAGAACTCGATTTGAAGCTTGAAAAGGTGAAAAAGCTCGCTTTCGTGCTGTTAAGCTGGTAATGCGTAGACTTTTAATACATTTCTTACAAAAGTATTGCTTTTAAAACATTAATTTAAAACTTGAGCAGCAGCATATACCTCGACAACATCAATAAAATCCTGTTTTCTTTATAGAGTCGGATAACATTCTGTGAGAACTGCAATTACCATATATTATCAGCTAAACAATCACAACCTTCATATTAGATGACTTAAGAAGTGTGGTGGAAAAAGAAGCAAAGCAAGGAGAATATGGTGTAATAAGCTGAATTTCTTTTACTGAATGTGCAATCTTGATGGCAAATAAATGGAAAACAAGTCGAGAACTTGTATTAGCAACCGATGCAGGATACTTAGTCCACTGCTAAATGCCTAACTGAGGTGCAAGTGGGGAATCACTCTTTAACTAATTCACAAATAGAACTACAAGTCCGTCGTTAGCTTTCTTTATCCTTTACCAAGGACACTGATCTTTTTGGTTGGGTAACTTAACACACCGGTTCATAGAATAGTTTGCATGAACAAACAGAAACATATGTATTGTTATTAAACTATATCGCAAAGTAATCCTTGACCGCAAGGCAGCGACAGAACCAGTTTATATAAGGAGCTATTATAGCTAATCCATCTTCATTCGATGAGCATTAAAAAAGAGAATCATGGAATGTAGTATATACTTGACGCCGATAGGCTTGATGTATACCTGATTGTTATGGATGTTTAGTGAGATTTTCTGTGGAGTGAGAAGCTTAAATATGCATTAGTGTTACAAAAAAGACAGATAGAAACTGGAAAAAAAACGAAATACTAGCTTTTGACGGACTTTTAGGCCACACGAAGCTATGAATTATGAGGTGTCACAACAGTTTTAGACTTTTACTACATACAAAATCAGGTTTATTCATAATTAGACAAATCAGTTTTTTTTTTTTTCTTTCCAACCCAATATAAGATACAAATAAATAAATTTCAATAACATTGAATCCATTCAATGTCATATGCTGCATCAACAAATGCAATCTTAAGTAAAAAAAATTCATCTTCCCAGAATGAGTAATCATTAAAACATTACGTTATACAGAATTTGCAAAGCTGGACGGACTGCTACAACTATTAAACAAAAATCAGAAATAAATAGTAAGACTAGCGGGTTCGCTAAGCAGTCTGCAGCACCATTTTTCTAAACCTCAGACACCATACGAAGTTCCAGTTATTACCAGCTCCAAGCTCTCGAATATTCCCTAGTACTATTTCAATCACCAAGCATTTATTTACAAGCCCCATTACAGCATCTAAGAGGCTATAAACCACCCTCGACGAATCTATTATTTGACTCTCTTCTCAACATGATGATCTTAGTTCAGATAGACCAAAAAATTGAGTTCTTAGACATCTTTATATAATAGCTGAAATTTTGGAATTCTCTCGGGAGGCAAAGGACAGCTTACTATCAGCTTACCTTTCATGGCTCCTCTATATATTGCCTGCGACAAAATTACAGTAAGATTTAAACCATCAACTACAAGGTTCAGGTTCTACAGAACTCGGGTAAAAGATAGAGGGATACTTTGAAGTTGTCAAATAAATGAATATTTTGTGCGAGTTCAAGCTTTGCCTCGATGCCCTGGCCAAACATTTTTTTGAAGTATCAGAATATTATAACCATTAACCCTACTTTTGGAACTTGTTCTGAAGGAAACAGAACTTCCAACAAAAAAGAAATGCATACAAAGGAGTAAAGGACTGTTTATCTGTTTTCCTTCTGTCTTTTTTTGCACTATATCACGCAAGTGGAAAAATTGTTTCCAGTCATAGAGAAAAGCTTTACTAATGTGGCATTCTAATGTAGTAATGTGATTTTCAAGAATTGACTTTATCTTTTAATGAAACTTGTAGCAGCATTTACCTCTACAACATCAATAAAATCTTGTTTCCTTTGAAAAGCACCAACCCACTTGGTGTGATCTGCACTCCTGGATAACAATTGAACGAGCATTTAGCGAGAAATTGAAAACTGCAAACCCTGGATAACTGGGAGTACTTATTACGTTTTTCAAATAAACCGTCAAGAATTACCATTTACTTTTACGTTTTAACAATCAGACATAGGCAGACATAGAGAACGAGTTAGCTAAAAGTTTCTCTACGTACAAGAACAAGAACAAAATGGGGTTCAAAGAGAAAAGCAAAGAGAAGATGGAATTCTCTGAAAATCACCATACATTTCGACTCAAACAATTATAACAGTCATGACACACTAGCAGAAAAAATAAGCAAACAGTTTTCCTCGTACAAGACGTAAATCAAGGAGAACATGGTACTTGCTAAAAAGTTGAACGTACAAGCGAAAAAGGAAAGAACTGAACAGCAAGAAGCAATTAAGATTAAGAGCCAAAGCAGGTTAGTCCTTTGCTAAATGCATATTTGAAGTGCTTCTGTTTCTCTCAGTAAATGACGGTGAAGTGGTAACTACATGGAGAAAAGAAGCGGCAACGCTAAATCATAAGAAACCATCACATAATACATCCAAGTGGGAAACAACACAAAATTGATTTACACATAGAAAGTTAATACCTATGTGAGTTTTGTTATCATATCCCCTTGTGAGATCGGAGAATCAACGAAGAAAACACCAATCTATCAATAGTTTGTACGTACCAACAACACATAAAGCAATTTATTCGTGGATATCTAGAATACTAGGTTCATGGATTAAATTCTTACCCCGAATCCATCTTCATATGATGAGCATTGAAGAAGAAAATGGTGGACGGTATGTATGTGATATCGAAGTACTTAACATATACTTGAATTTCCTCTGCATCAATATCTACCAGCGCCACTGTCGCAAACTTAGATACATCCCTAGCTGACTTTGAAAGCTGCAGTTTTAAGAAACATGGGTAACTTTGAAATCAGATCACAATAAATAATCTAGGGAAAATTGGCAAAATGCCTCCTCTTTCTCTCTCTCTCTCCCTCCCTCCTTCACTCTGAATGAGTTAACTTTTCTTTTCAAAGAGCATATTACAAATGCAGCAACATCCTACTAATCCCACAGTTGCAAATTAGCTACAAATTTTCTGAGTCCATATATATGAGACTACGACTATCTACACATAAAATTCTCCCTGACAACTAATTCAATATATGAAGTGCTATCATGACCAATTTAGCACACAAGATCAAAGATTATCAAGAAAAACATTGAACAAACATTGAAACTAGTACTAAGAGTTAAGTTCTAAAACTTTATAAAATGAACCCATTTCTTTACACAAGAATGAAAAATAGATAAGATTGCCACAAATGCAATTAGAGTACCAATCTTCAAAGCAAGCACATGAAAATTGATAACAAAAGGGTCTCTCAAGAAATGCTATTCATATTCAGTGGTGGAAGCCACGGAAACACGAATCCTGGATGGGTTACGACTTAGGAGTAGTGGTCAAAATCCACACATCAACTTTTTCCTTATTAGGAGGTTAAAGTGTTGTATCACACATGTTATAGCTAAAAAGTCCATGGAAAAATACTGAATCCTGGTCAATTTTCGCCAAAACGAGTCATCGCCCACTTCCTCCACACGTAATACCCAAATCTATATATACATAGTGACTAACACAACTGGCAATCTTGTATTTCTGAAATATCTTCGGAAAAATTAATTCAAAAAATAATACATAAATGCCACTAAACCATCACATGTTATGTTTTCCATCTGATAACCATGTCGTTTGAGACAAGTTACTGTCACACCTGGACTAAAGCTTATGGACAATTTTTGGAATTATTATTTTTAAAATTATGTTTCCACAGAAGAAAAATTAATATATAAAATTATAAAACACCGGCATGACTAGTTAATTCACTTAATATGCACCATCACACGAACATTTATGATAAACACCACTCTTCTAAACACAAGGGGAAACTAAAACAAGCCCCAGAGTGCCTAGAATTCTCTTTAGATGGGGAACAATTTTGGAATAAGTTTACTTTCTTGGCAATTAATTTTCCTTTTTTTTTTTTGGGTAATGTTAATTTGCATTATCACATCAACATACTATAACAACCCATAAGTACAGTATATAACAGTCTTGTAAACAGATAGTAGAAAAACTAAGCCCAGCCCCAGAACTGTATATTATTTAAATGCGTGTTTTTGATTAAAGATGAAAAAATAATGGACCAAATTGTGAGTGAATTGAAATATGAGGGGGGAACACACGACGTCGTCTAGCCGGAGACAAACAGAATCGGAGGAGCAGTCAAAAAACTTTGTAATTCTGAAATATCTCAGAACAAATTAATTCAAAAAATAACAAATAAATGATGTTTTGTTCCATCTGATAACTATGATGTTAGGGACAACTTACCGTCACACATGCACTAAAGCTTACGGAAACCTCAATTATATCCACCGAACAAAAAACGGCATGACTTGTAAATTTGCACCATCACATGAGCATTTATCAGATATTCATATACATCACTCATAAATACTACTACCAAATAAACATTTATAATATACATGAACATTTTGTTTCATCAACTAGAAATTAATCTGCATTTTTTTGAGTAATCTTAATTTGCATTATCACATCAACATACTATCATAACTCGTATGTATATACTAAATAGCAGTTCAGTAAACAAATAGAAAAACTAAGACCTTCCCTAGAAGACCTGTTCATTATCTAAATGTGTGTTTTAGAATAAATTAAATTTTTTTGGCAATTAAATTTGCACCATTTTTGTTTGTTTTGGGTAGTGTTAATTTGCAATATCACATCAACATATACATACTATCATAACTCATAAGTATATAGCAGTCCTGTAAACAGATAGGGAAACTAGGACCTGCACTAGAACTCTCTATTGATCTAAATGTGTGTTTTGATTAAAGATAAAAATAGAAAGGACCAAATTGTAAGAGAATTGAAATAAGAGGGGGGGTACATAAACGTCGGCCAAATCGGAATAAGTTAAATTTTTTTGGCAATTAAATTTGCACCATCTCTTTTTTGGGTAGTGTTAACTTGCATTATCACATCAACAGATAGAAGAACTAAGACCTGGCGTAGAACTGTTTATTGATCTAAATGTGTGTGTTTTTGATCAAAGATGAAAATAGAAGGGGCCGAATTGTAAGAGAATTGAAATACAAGGGGGTACATATGACGTCGTCTATCTGGAGACAAACGGGACTGGAGGACCAGCCAAATAGATAGATTAATTCAAAAAAATTTGTAATTCTGTAATATCTTCGAACAAATTAATCCAAAAAATAACACATAAATGCCACTAAAACATCATTTGTTTTGTTCCATCTGATAACTTTGGTGTTCGGGACAACTTACCGTCACATCTGCTCTAAAGCTTACAGATACCTCAATTAAATCCACGGAAGAAAAAAAAAGGGCAAAAAAAACACAAAAAACGGCATGACTAGTTAATTTGCACAATCACATGAACATCAGAAATGTATGATGTAAATCACTCATAAGTATATAACTACCAAAATTACTTTTGATGAAATACATGAACAATTTGTTTCATTAACTGGAAATTAATTTGCATTTTTTTGGTAATATTAATTTGCATGATCACATCAAGATACTATCATAGTATCATACTCATAAGTCATAATACAACAGTCCTGTAAACAGATAGGGAAACTAAGACCAGCACTAGAACTGTTTATTATCTAAATGTGCGTGTTTTGATTAAAGATGAAAATAGAAGGGACCAGATTGCAAGAGAATTGAAATATGAGGGGGGCACAAACGACATCGTCTAACTGGTGACAAACAGGATCGAAGGAGCGGTCAAAAAACTTTGTAATTCTGAAATATCTTCGAACAAATTAATTCAAAAAATAACAAATAAATGCCACTATGTTTTGTTCCATCTGATAACTATGGTGGTCGGGACAACTGACCGTCACACCTGCACTAAAGCTTCCGCAAACCTCAATAATATCCAGTGCAAAAAAACACAAACGTTAATTTATCATATATTCATATACATCACTCATAAGTACTATATCACTACCAAATAAACATTTATAATATAAGTGAACATTTTGTTTCATCAACTAGAAGTTAATTTGCATTATCACATCAACATACTACTATCATAACTCATAAGTCATAAGTATACATCAGTCTTGTAAACAGATAGTAGAAAAACTAAGACCTGCCTTATACAACTGTTTAATATCTAAATAGTATGTGTTTTGATTCAAAATGAGAATAGAAGGGACCAAAATGTAAGAGAATTGAAACATGAGGGGGGGAGGGGGGGGTACATACGATGTCGTCTAGCCGGAGACAAACAGGATCGGAGGATCGGCCAAATCGGAGAACGAGAAGATTATCAATTGTATCTCTTATTATTTTGTCCACTTCTTGCTTATTTTTTAGTGTCTTCAATATGTAGCTCATCTCTTTCTCTCCCTCTCTCTCTCTACATACGTAACTATTTCATTGTTGAGCCTGCATTTTTCCAGTGCGTTTCCATGTCAAACCGTAATTTTTTATTAGGAAAATCTGTCAAATTTACGGTTTTGACCCATAAATTACGAAATTGTCCTTTTTTTTTTTTTTTTTTTTTTTTTTTTTTACAGAGGGGTTGGTTTGATCATCTCTGAAATTTCTAGGCCTAATTAACTAAATAAAAAATAAAAAATAAAAAATTTACGGACCGTAGGTTTGACTTATTCATATTTTTTTTTCGATATCGTATACTATGGAACTATAACTTATTCGTTCGGACTTACTCCAAATTTAGTTCCGTTTCAATAGTTATGTTCGTTATTGAATCGTCTATCATATTAAACAAATTAACCATTCTGTAACTCACGATTACGATCCGTAAATATTTTTTTTTAGTTAAGTAGCCAAATTTTATTTTAAACAAATTAACCATTTTTTAAAATGATTAGTACTCGAAACGACAAATTAACTTATTTATCTTTTATCAAACCGTAAGTCACGATTACTGTCCGTAAATATTTTTTTGAGTTAATTAGGTCTCTGAAATTTTTTCCAGAGGGCTTAGCTGATCGATCAGCTGTCAGCTCCGATCGATCAGTCGGTCAAGCTCTCAGAAAAATTTTCAGATTTTTAACACAGATGCAAGTTGGTAATTTTACGGCCAAAACCGTAAAATTGAGTTTCGAACCGTAAGTCAAAATTACGGTTTGACCAAAAATCAAATCGTAAATTTAACTTACTGTTTGTAAAAAAAAATTACGCTTTTAACATGGAAACAGATAAATTGCAGTTGAAAAATACAGATAGTTACTTTGGATTTTGGAAATCCTAATTTAAATGTTTTTTTTTTTTTTATAAAAAGGTGATGAATTTAATTTATTAATTTTTTTTTTTTTCTGGATTTTGTGTAAGCATAAATAGTCTTTGATTTGACATTCCTGGATTTTGTGTAAGCATAAATAGTCTTTGATTTGACACAAGTAACGGGTACAGAAAACGGTGAATTTCAAGCACGATATTACTCTTTAAAACTTTCTTATTAGGTTGGGAAGTTTTTATTGATAGTAAAATAGAAGGTCGCAACTTGATTGTTTTCACCTATGTACATTGTACAAATACAGTTTTTCCATTTTGCAAGGTTTTTCTCTCTACTTCTAAGTTGCAGTGTAACGATACAATAAGCATTTATTACTAATTCAATAATAGATACAATAAGCATCTATAAATACAATTAGTTAATTAGAAAGATTTTTACTATTTATTAGAAATTTTTTTTACTAGTTAATTAGACTTTTGAACCTTAAGATTCTCTTGATTTTTCTTGTTCTTATTTTTTTATATAAATAACTGAATAATCCCCATGTCACGCGGCAGACAATAATTTATTGTTCTTTAAGTTGCTCTATTCGTTATTTTGTTTAATTTATTTCGACAATGGTGGCGATTCTGGTTATTTTTGTGGTGAAGAAGTCGATTTGTTTTATCATTATTTGTCTGGTTAATTAAGACTTAAGATCACGTTAATTACAGGTGTCAGGTTACCAAAACTTTGTTTTCCTATTAATTGTTTAAGTGTTGATCGATACGATCTTTGTTTTCCAGACCCAATAATAAAAATAATAATCTTCCCAATAGTTTGATTATTGTTGAAAACTTTCTTTTTATAATTTAAAATAAGAAAAGATATACTCTCTTTGAATATTATGTTTAATAGTTGATAGGACAAACATGTTTCACCTTGCCAGAGGCGTAGAGGTGGAGGTAGAAAGTTTAGCAGAGACGGAGGGCGGCCCTGTATTCATAAAAAGTTGTGCTGGACCCAGGGTCGGTTCTGAGTTTTTTTTGGCCCCATGCGAAATCAAAAATATAGCCCTTCACAAACATCGAAAGTTTATCTAGAATTTGTTTAGTTCGTAAACACCAAAAGTTTTACGAACAATAAACAAAATATAATTTGAAAACTAATTTTGAAGGTATACAAATATAATTCTTAGTATTTTATCACATAAAAAAATATAAATAAAAATTGATTATCATAGAATACATTGTGTGGATTGAACCCAAAGCATATATATGCATCAGTAGATCTACATTCTGCCAATTTTGACGGTCTTTGATGATATCATATATATGTTAAATAATATAATTAATGGGGAGTATAGATGGATACCATGAAAAACACCCAAATGGACATTTTTTCGTAAAAACGCTCCAAATCAAAATTTGGTTAATGCAAATCTCTACGGTTTCACGACGGGAACACAAATATGCGTTTTTTTTTTTTTCGAGATGTATAATGACATGTTTTCGAAATTATGGTAAAATTTAAAAATTCAAAACATGTCATTATACATCTCAGAAAAGAAAAAAAAAACGCATATTTGTGTTTCCGTCGTAAAACCGTGGAGATTTGCATTAATCAAATCTTGATTTGGAGCGTTTTTGAAAAAAAATGTCCATTTGGGTGTTTTTCATGATGTTCATATAAGCTCTCTCATAATTAATATATATACAATATTATATGTATGTGTGTGTATATACATATATATCATTTAAATGTTTTGGGACCCATTTTTTTGGGTCCGGTGCATGGGCACCGCCAGGGGCGAAACCATGATGTGTAAATGGAGTGTGCCAAAATATATGTACAAGTAACATATTTTTATGGGGGTGACAAATCTACACCTAAAAAGAAATTGTACTAAAAAAAAATTGCGTCACTTGGGATTTCTAAAATTATGGGGGGTGCCGTGGCACCTGATCGTCCCCACTTAGCTTCCCCGGCACCGCTTGCACGGCATAAAACCGGCCCTAATTGGACCATTATGATTCTGTCCAAAAAAATTAGATTGTATGTTACCCAAGGCACAAGCGTTACTCGCCTTCGGCTTGGACCGCCCCTGGACAGAGGCGCGGCAGGGTACTCTTGGGATGCGTCTCCGCAATCGGAGAAGAGAGGATAGATTAGAACGGAGCTTTCTACCTGGATTAAAAAAAACATTTCTTTACCTATTAGCCCTTGTAATATTGAGAAATTTAAGCGTGGTCCGTAAGAAAAACTACACAATGGTCCTGGATTAGTTTTAAAGTCATGCAAACTGGTCACAGAAAATTAAAACTTGTGTTTTTGATTTGGTTTTGAATACAAATTGATCCATGGACTTTGATAAAGAAACAATCAAATACGTGAACAGTTTTTTTAACAACATTTAGTCATATTTATTTTATAAATTTTTATTAAAATATATATATATATATAAGGATTAAAAGAGGATTTCTTTAACTGAACTACTTAAGTTTTAAAGTTATTTATTAATGAAACTATATTTTATTATTTATTTATTTTATATTTTAAAAAATTGAACTCCGCACCCGAACTCTAAATCGTTCAACTTGACGAGTCGCTATTCCTAAACAGCAGTTGCTCCCCCTTAGCTAAGTCTCACTGTTAAACAAGATCTAAGTGGCAGTGATAATATTCTATTGTTAATTTCAATTTTTATAAACACGATTAAATAACTCGAATGCCCGTCTATATATTTCACCTGCTCTTATGCTCCTTCATCATGCTAATTCTTCTTAAATTATTTGCATTTTTAACTGAGATTAACCCAGAGCCTTAAATCGGTCGAAAGGTGGGTTAAGCACGGTTAAGTCTTGGATTTCTATGTTGACTTTGAGAAATAAGATCGACACTTAACAAATTATCATAGTAGTTGATAGTATGTAAGGCTAGCTTTAGCATATTTCGCTCATAACTAGGTTTTAATTCAAACAACTAATAGATTCATAAATCAATAAATCAACTGCAAACAATTTGCCCTTAAACGATATTTGTCTTGTGAGTTTCTACAACGTCTATCATGTGTAACTGCAACACTAAATACGGTTGATACAACTCGCTGTAATGTCCAAAGACTTTGGTTTGAGATTTGGAACCGGATAATGACAAAGACGCACATAAAAAATGTGCAAACGCAAAACCTGTATGGGATAAAACGCCAAGAGTTTTTGTTGGTTTCCGTGTACGAAATAACAATTAATAATAATAAAAGGACTAAACAAGAATTAATTAAGACCAGTGTAATCTTTATTAATTTCCAAATGAAATACAATAAACTAATTACAACATGTAGGCACTGAAAATAATTAAAGCAAACGTTATCAGATTATTATTAATTAATAATCTGATGTACTGAATTGCAATAAATAGAAACTGCCGGACTGGAAAGTACAAACTTAACAGCCGGATTGTTCTGTTTGAAATTGAAATTACAGGACTGAATTGAAACTATTCTAATTACAGAATTAAATTACAGAATAGTAATTACAGCAAAAAAACGGAACTTTAAACTAATTACAGATAAGTACAAACAGAATATAAAGCTACAGCTAAGGACAGCAATTGAAATACTAAAATAGAAAGGACAGAATTGAATGCGTAAATGAAATGGACAGAATTAAAAGACGTAAATGAAATGGACAGAATAGAATAAAATAAGACGAGGCTACTGTTAACAGTATGCCCTTAACCGATATTCGCCCAACCACCTTAAGGTTTCTGGTTGCGTTGGCGCTTCGATCCCAAGGTACAACGTCTCGGATGACTCGCCGGAAACTGGCGACGAGTCAAGGTCGAGCTGTTGGTGGGTGGTTCTCTCTGGTTCTAAAATGTAATGCTGGTTTTGAGAGATGATATATGCTTCTGTATTTTATTTCAGAATGTTATGAATGTTGTGTTTGACATGTGGGGGGTCTGCCTATTTATAGGCTTGCTGAGTATCTCAGCCATTAAAGTCACTTTACTACTGTCAGTTTTCGAAATTCGAAACTGCAGTATTAACTTTGCAATAAATTCATATTTATTGCAACAGTTACAGCTTTGCTGGAAGCTTTTCCCGAACAGGCGCACTTTTCCCGAACAGACACGCTTTTCCCGAACAGGAACACTTTTCCCGAACAGGAACAGGCGCACTTTTTCCCGTTGAGCTAAAAACCCAACGAGCAAGCCCGCCCGTCGAGCAAGCCCATGTGTGGTACACAATACACACATGTGTATGTGGACACACTACTTAATATCCACATGGGATACCTTAGTATATATATTGTAAAAATCACTCATGATTTTCCAATGTGGGATAACTCTCATGGGTTAAATCTCATTTCTTTTCTCATTTTCCAGCATTGACTTTATTGCCTCTTTCGAGTACCAACCTTCGAGTCCAATTATCATTCACACCCTTCCTCCGAATAGGTCATGCGATATACCGTTGCGAAGCTCGTCGTACGAGCTACTCAAACGCTTTGAGTATGGCCTCAGAAAAACTGAGTAGTCGCATCGAAAATTGACTCAAAGATGGTCCCTGACCACTTGGAACAACCATGTTTAAAAACATGTTTTCCTACAATTTTCCAACAGTTTTTTCAACTTCTCAACATTTGATGTTGTATCCTTTCACAAGTTAGCTTTGAAACCAATTTAAATTCACATACACTAACCAAATAGTCGAAGTAAATATATCGTTTTGAATCTTATCGCACAAGTTTTACAAATCGAGAACGCTGTCAATTCCTAGTGCTATACACTTGTAAATTTGTATCAAAGTGGATATTTGACCACTATGGAGAACCCATGTTAATATATACATGTTATCCAATAACTGTACACTTTAATATTGATGGAGAATATGTAACAAGAAAAGAGTGTTGATATTATATTTGATCATTGTAAGTAATAAAATTTAAAATGAAGTGTTGTATGGCGTAAACCAGATATTTAATTACGCTACACTCATCAAAAGAAAGTGATATAGTGTAACGACTCGACCTGGAGGATCCCCACCCATTACAAATTTCTTTCACCGTTAACATGAGCGGATCCTTTATGGTGCAAGGGGGTCAATTGCTCCCCCCCTCCCCCACCCAATTTAACTACGAGGATCCGTTCCGCTCTGCCCTGATTTCGTGTACGTTTTTTAGGTCTCACAATTTTAGAATGACTTAGTGATAGATGATTTTTTTTCTCAGGTTGTATATAATAGTATATATGGACTCTTTGCGATGTCTGACTGGTATAGTTCTCTCCAAATTTATTTGTGTGAGTGACATATTGCCAGATGGGGACTGGTTCTAGATTTTGTTTGTAAAACTAACACATTTTATGCTTTAACTATAGTTTTCTTTTGAATAAAATTGCTCATGAAGGAATATTTTTAGTTTGTGCCAAAACAGAATTTCATGTGCAAGTTTCTTATACCAACGTTCACAAATTCAGACGATTTTAAAACTGGTCATTACGACATTATATTACACATTTCCAGATCACAGGAAGGTTTAGAGCATCTAGAGCAGGTGTATGTTAACTAAAAATGTTAGCTAACAATACAATTTTGTCTCTCCATTATTAGATGTGTTAAAGTGTGTGTTAACTTTATAACATTTAAAAAGATTGTTAAAGATAACAATCTTTTTAAGTGTTATTACTTGATGACATGGCAAAAAAAACTGATCCACCCTCATATTTCTCACGCATATCTCTTCTATCACGAAAAAAAAAAAACAGATAAGTATTGTATTTTGAATATTTAATTTTTAATTAAAATAGATAATATTGTTAAAGTTAAAACTAATGTGTGTGTTTAACTTAATATGCATATGTGTCATTTAATAATTTTTTAAATGATGATGTGTCATTAGTTAACAACAAAAAGTTAACACAACTATTATGGATGCTCTTACTCATTGAATTAGGCAACTATATAAGCAAAACTAGCACGAGATGCATAAACATTAAAATGTTTAAAACATGAACCATTTTTTTCATAATCATCGAATTCTGCTTCCAATATGATCTACTCCACCAACAAGATATACCAAATTAGAATGGAAAATTTAAATGAACGTAACGACGGTGATGTTTTTGTTGGAAAAAACTTAAATAGTTTCCGAATGGTCACGAGACCATATTTGAGTCAAGATTCCGAGTGACAACAGTTGTCTTTTGACACTATACTTAAGACGATTGAATAGATGGTATGACAAGGTTCGTAACGGTATGTCGCATGACCTATTCGGAGAATGGAAGTGAATGAAAATTGGCGTCAAATATTGTGGTTGAGAAAAAGGAAAACTTTTAATGCTGGAAAAATAGGTTAAACGAAGATAACTCATTAGAAATTGTCCCACATTAGAAAATGAATTGTCATTTTTACAATGTATATACAAAATTATTCCTTGAGATATTCAGCCAGCCTATAAATAGGCAGACCCCCCACAGGTCAAAACACAGCAGCATATACCATCTCTCCAAATCAGCATTACATTTTAGTCAGGGAGAGCCACCCACCAACAGCTCGACCTTAACTCGTCGCCAGTTTCCGGCGAGTCATCCGAGACGTTATACATTGGGATCGAAGCGCCAAATATAACCAGAAAGTCATCCGAGACGTTATACATTGGGATCGAAGCGCCAAATATAACCAGAAACCTCAAAGCTGGTTAGACAAATATCGGTTAAGGGCATACTCTGTTAAACAGTAGACTCATCTATTTCTTTTATGTCTTTTTTTTTCCAATTCATTTCTGTAATTTAATTTCAGTATTTCAATTTCCTGTCTTTAGCTATAACATTTAAATTATGTTTTACCTTTCTGTAATTTATTTAAAGTACTGTTTAAATTATGTAATTAGATTAGTTTCATTTCAGTCATGTAATTTATTTATAGAAACAGTTCAACAGTTTAGTAATTATACTATTCTGTCTGGCAGTTTCTTTTAATTAACAAACAGTTCAGTAGTTTAGTTTCATACTATTTTGTCTGACAGTTTCGTTTAATTACAAATTAGTCCAGCAGTTTAATAACTTATATTATTCTGTCTGAAATTTTAATTAATTACATTTATATTCTGCAAGTGTCGGAATTTTGTGATAGAGTCATATTCCATTATAGAAATAAAATTGTTTATTTCTTTTCAGTACTTGCACTTTTAATTATTGATTTTACGTACACCAAAACTAACAGTTTTTTCCATATTGTTACGCTCAATGTGACACCAAGTAAATTGCAAACAACTCTTATCGACCCGAGTGTTTTGCAATCAACTTCATTAAATTATTTATAATTTGTAAATAACTCCATGATTAGTTCTGAAAATACATAAGTGTGTATGTTCTATGCATCTACGTAAGACTTCAGATATATTCGTGTACACAACTTGCTAATATTAAGCTTCCAATAAAGGATCTAGTTTATTCATGAACAGGGTCGGAGCTATAGTTTTGGAGGCCTTGGACCTTTCTGAAAACGAAACATCTTTTGTATATTTATATTTAATTTTATTTAATAATAAAATTAAATAAAATAAATACAAAAATGTTACTAACAATGATTGAATCCACATTCTACAAGAATGATAACAAAATATAATTAACTTTTAACAAACTACCGTATTGAACCCACAATTACACGTACCAAAACAATAATTTATATATTATATAAAATTTATTAAACATATTTTTTTCAAAAACGGATGCCTCTAAATTTGGTATTTTTCGGAGGCCATGAGCCTGGGCTCTTGTGGCCCACCCATAAAACCGGGCATGTTCATTAACATGAGTATTTTCAACGTAAGATCGCTCATGAACGACTCTTTTCACTCATCCCCATTTCCCATTCTTATATATTTACTTATTTATGTATCACAATAAAACTATCCAAAACGGACCAACGTACACAAAGCCACCTCCTTAAGATTTCGGCAGGAGGGTTAATTCCAACACATAAATAACTCATAGAATCCAATCGTAAGGTTTCCATATTTTGCGAGACTTTTGCAAAACACCCATAATTCATAGGGGCTCTTTACGATTTCACACCAGTACAAATACCCAATTAACTCGAATTTTAGAACGAAAAAACAGAGGGAGATTAATTTAGAGAGAGAAAGTGAAAATGAGTAACAGAACGAATTTATACAAAAACCCATCTCACACTTATAATAAAGATTTAAGTCTCAATACCGCTCTTCAAAACCTCAAAGGTAATTAATTCATCTCTCTCTCTCTAGAATTAGGGTTTTGTTTTCTTAATCCTATTTTTTCTCAAATTTCTGTTTAAATCGCAGCTTATAATGCGCTTACCGGAGCTGCTTCTCCGGAGGAGGAACCAGTCTCCGTAGGTGGAGAATTCCGGCGAGGTAAACGGCAGAGAGGAGAGGGGGTTTCTCTCTCTAGGATCGAACGGAGGAGGGATGGTGGAGAGATCGATCGGCCGATGTCTCACAGTGATTATATCGAAAAGCGGAGGTTATATTTTTTAAAATTGCTTCTTTTTTTTTCTAATTTAGGATTTTAGTATGAGATTGATTTTACGTCAGAGAAATTTGAAGTTTAGGATTATTTGCATGTTTTGAGACAGAATTTTATATCGTTTGATTCGACTCGGGATTAACTATGTGTGTATTAAGTGAGGGTTATTATTTTGCATTTTTGCGTAAAATATGATGTGTATTGGTTTGTTTGACTTAACCAACTCCAGTTATCCATCTTATTTGCTTAAACTTATTGTATGATAGTTTAGATGAATTAGTAATTGCATTATGATGTCATAATGTTAGTTTCGTAAATTTGATAGTAAGTTACTGAGGGAAGAAAAACTCACTGAACCACAGAATCGTCGCCGCTATATTTATTTAGTTTAAATAATACATGTATCCTTCACTGTTAATTACTATGTCTATTTAGCTCCATTTGCATTGGGTAAGTGGTAACAATGAATTGTGTAAGTATTTAGCTAACCAAATTACAAGTTGTATTCCGAAAGTATTTACATGTGTAGTGTACAAATCATAATACAAGTTATAACTAGAGATTAAATAGCTTTTACCTTGTTCATGGTGTAAAACTGTAAATATAACTTATGAAGACTCTAGTATTATCAGAAAAATTGTATTTCAAACGTCCAAAAAAAAGAGTTGTACTTCAATTTGTAAAATCTTTTGACCTTATTTAGTCAGTGGAAAACTGGACCTCTGTTAATAATTTAGTAATAATGTACACTTTTTTTGAACAGGAAAGAAGTTGATTCTTCTCATAGCTACCAGGAACTAACCGCAGACGTTCTGGTAATGATAGTGTGTTTATTATGAAGTTTATTACGACAAATGTTTTATTTCTTTCAGTATATAATAAAAACAAAATAATTTTATTTTTTTTGTGTTACAGGGAGAGTCTTGCTCTAGCCTGCCTTTGGTAGAATATGACAGTACGTCCTCTTATTATTTACTAATTACTACTGCCTCTTGAATGAACTTGTTATTCTTGTTCTGTTCGTCTGTCTGGTTTTTGTGTAATGTTACTCTATTAACCATTGCAGTTCTATCTCATTGTTTCATTAAGATATCAAGCTTATAGAATGATTTCTTTGCCATTACACCAAATGTAGAGTGGTGTCAGTGCGAGTTAAAACTTCTGCAGAAACTAATTTATTTGTCAATCTTGTCCTTCTCAATACCATTATTTATTGAAACCAAAAGATTAATAGATTTTCCTGAGGAGAATGAATATATCTGGATCTGTAATTTTTCATCTTTAAAATGACTGTTTTATAACTTCATATCTGTTTCATTTCTTCAAAACTAGGAACTTATCACGAGTTACTGCTTCCCATTTTACTTAAATTTTGCATTTTGTGAATGTCAGGCGAAGAAAGTAGTTCATCGGCTTGTGACGATAAGCTAGAGATTCCAGAACCCTCTCATTGTGGTTAGTCCCTTTGCAACTTGTTCTCTCACTTTTCTGCTTTCCATTTGCTTATGATGGGCAAAATCTGCTTAAAAGAGTTCATGAGGTATCTTGTTTTTGTTTTTTCTCCCACTGCACAACTACTTTATGAGTTGCCTTTTTGTAATAAGCTGTTTGACCGAGCTGAAAGTTTAACACAGTCAGTCTTTTTGTGCGTATCCACTTATAACTACATCCACAACTCATGTAAAGTATAAGGAAAATGAAGGATGTTAAACTTGAGAAATCATTAAACTCAACATCTTTTATTTTATAATATTTAAGAAGATTTTTTTTCTTACTTCTTAGTTGCTTGACCTATATGCCTACATGTCTATCTCAAGAATCTTGTTGCTTGCGTTTTTAGCTAATTTAAATTCTGTAGATAATTTGGTTGAAGTTGACCGCGTGAAAAGAAGAAATGAGCAGCGCTCTGCAGTACCAGGAGAACCTATTTGCGTAATTTGTGGAAATTATGGAGAATATATTTGTGACGAGGTAGTACATCATACCTTATTTTCCTTTGCTATAATGCATATATATATATAGCGGTGTGTGTGTGTGTTTAACCTTCACATCAAGATTACTGTTTTTTGTAGACCGAGGACGATGTCTGCAGCATGGATTGTAAAGCCGAGCTCTTGAAGAGCCTGAAACTTTCCGAGGTTTCGTTTTTTGTGCCCCTTTTTAAAACATATCAATTACTCTCATTTTGTCAATCTGAAAATGCCAAATCTTATTATATTCTGTATCAGGAACCATTAAGAAAACAAAATCAAGATGACTTTCTTCCTAGTCGTAGCGAGTCGCTCATGGTAGAATCTGGAGGGGACACTTGGGATCATAACCGTATGCGTTGGTCCAGAAAGAGATCAAGCCTCTGTACCTACGAATGGTATATATCCTTGCTTAAGCATTTTCCGTTCATATAATTCAGGGTTAATTACAGCTTCCTACTCTGAAGTATCAGCAGATTTGTTCACCAACTACACGATTTAGCAATTACTAACATCAAATTTCTCGATGATTTTAGTGTATCAAATCGGTAACATAATCATGGACGTGGGTACTAATTGGTCATCAAACAAAAAAAATTATACAATATTCTATAACCGTATGTACATGGTACACTATTCTAGCACATTTTTCCTGTTCTATTCCCCCGTCATGTTTTTTTTAATCTATATTAGCCCACAATCTATTGTTGTTTCCCTATGTAGTGTACTGAACTTGTCGAGAAATGTAACCTTTTTGTACTAGTTGCTAATATTTGTAGGTTGATATACAAAATCAGAATCTTGTGCAAAAATGTAATAACCCCCTATAATCTAACAAGCCAATGTTGAACCTTTTTCGGATACGGAATGCTTTTGGCAATTTATGAGCAAACAGACTCTTTTATATTTTTGGTCTTCAGTCATTCGAAGAGATATACCACCATTTGATGAATTGTTTCTTTTTCCTCCATTTATAGTTGGAAATGCCACAGGCCTGGACATCTCCCTGAAGATTGTTTGGTGCAATCGTCTAATCTTCATCAGCCTTCTTGTTTAAATGAACATAATAACCAGGTGATAGCTTCATAATTCAGCAAAGATATACCGGAGATCTTATATCTACACTCCCTTTTTATAATAGATTTTCGTACTTATTGGAGCTATATTTTTATTTAGGTGCCAGTAGGTCAAAATAAACCATTTCCCATACCCAGGGACCTCCTTCAACTGTACAAAAGGTATTTTTCCTACCATGTTTATTGTACTCATAAATCATAATTACACACTACTCGCTAATCACTATATCCCAACCCATTTTGAAATTTATTTTTCTCTTAATTAGATACAAATATTAACTCTTATCTTTGCAGATGCCATCAGATAGGCAAAAACACATCTACTGCAAGGTGTAACTCATGTTGCCGGACTTCTACATTGGCCACATGTCTTGGGTGCAGTAATGCATTTTGTGACAGGTATATATCAGACCATCCGATATTTTCATTTCATTTTATGAATGAACACTGAAGATCATATTTGTTTGGCATTCTTTTTTGTTTATCTGCTTATGAGTGGACACTGATGATGACATACATAGACAAACTCAGAAACCCAATGCAAGTGTGACTTGATTTTATGAATGCATGTCTAATATTGTAATTTGCCAGTATTCAATTTGTTTCCATAAGTGCTTAGTACAACATGGGTGGATAGTAGATACTGAATCACTGATAAAGACATACATAAAGAAACTAGACTGTAGGAAAGTACATATACTGATTCCTAACAGCCAGATATATCTAATATGTCTGGCAGAGTGGCAGATCGAATCAGCCTGTTTTGCTCCCAAGTCAAACGCAGGAGATTCGATTATATAACTCTCCAGGTTCTAGAGTCGGCTATGGTTTTCAAAGACGTAAAGTCATTGCTCAAAGTACAATCGAGCTTGCAGGAATTTATGAGACATGAATATATCTCTATTATTCTTGAAATTGCGAATAGATCAGTTGAGCATAAACTACATGTTCTTCAGTTTCTGATCACTGCGTTTGCACTTGCTGGTGATACCGAGAGTTGTTTGGCTTTGAGATACGAAGGTTTGAATTTAAGGGAATTGAGATCTGCCAACAATTTATGGCTACAAGTTTCTTGCGAAGAATGGATGACATTTGCTGAGCACTCGTTCAGAAAAGGTTTTCATTCTATTGCTAAAAAGGCATGTGAAAAAGCAGCGTCATGTGAACTCATGAAGGAAAGTGAAATGATTGACAAAATCAAGAGGTTGAAGGATGTTTCTGCCATGTCATCGGGTTCAAGGACTGTCCAAGCGCAGGCTACCCAGTATTTGCAGAAGCGGACACTGGAGATGAGTGCAATTCAATCATTGGAGTGTAAAGAGGAGCATGTTATAGGAAGTACTCTCTTCAGAAACGGGATTAAGAAACGTAATATGCGGAAGTTGAGAGATTGCCAAAACTTCGTGTATTAATTAGTGAACCAGAGTCGGGATCTATTGAGGTCTTTGCCATAGGTTACTATAGATATTATATATAGATTTCCTTGAATAATGAGTATGCATTACAGTTTTCTTTTCTAGTAGCTGTCATATTAACTGTCAAAAAGCGGATGGAATTGATTATATGTAGCTTATACTTTTGTGCTGAGTTTTGAAGCCTTTTGTTGATTATATGATTGGCCCTGGAGTCATAAGAAAGGCTGGAAGTTGCAATTTGCATTTAAGTTTCTTATTCTACGAATAGGTAAAGAGGATTGTTGTACTAACCAATCGAGAGATTTATCTGTTTATACCTGAAAGTTATCTTTAGATGGTGTGTTGATTGTTACATGCTTCATTTTTTTTCCAACTTTGTTGTGTTGTTTCTTCTGCGATGTTTCTCTTAAAGATTGCAAGTCTTATGAGGACCATGAAATTGAAATAAACTAAATTTCCAGTGCAGGTCATTTGAGCCTGCACATTAAAGAACATCCATCTCATGGACAGTATTACTCGTATAAGCTAAAACGTTTGGTAAGACAACTCTTCTAAGTTGTAGCCTTCGTATGATAGTTCTGCGGTTGCATCTTATTTTCTTGTTTTAGCTAATAGAACTCTCATTATATCTATCTCACTTGCAAAGCTTCTCTTATCGCACCCATCTTGGCATTTTTGGAGGATAATAAAAACACAATACAATTATGGAAAATGTAAAAGTACAGAAAAGACTAAAAATTATTGGCAAAGCATGTGTAAGGATTCTATCGGTGTTGATTTTAGGATTTTGCCATAGGATTTGATTTATTGGACAAAGGAAAGTACTTGGATAATATTGGATATCTATTTGGGAAATGAAATCGTGTTTGGCATGCTAAATGAAATATGAACTTTTAATTTGTTAACTTCCGATCTTATGCTAATTTAGTGGCATAATACCTAATGGTACATAATATGACGATTATTAGTAAGATTTACCCACTTGACGGTTCATCATTTTTCGGTCTAGGTGAAATGCTGTAAATCTACATGTAAGGTGACTGATATCAAGGATCTTCTCGTTTGCCACTACTGTTTTGACAAAGCCTTTGACAAGTTCTATGACATGTGTACTGCAACTTGGTATGCTGTTTATATGGTTTTCAAGTTTCAATTGCTCTTTATCTCGCTATTTTTGTTCTCCCGATTAAACAGTAGGCGTTATTGCTTCAGTAATTTATTCTATAGGCAACTATCATATCTTTTTTTTATTTCTCTAATTTCTTGTGTTCCATTAACAGGAAGGGAGCTGGGCTTTCAATTATTGGAAATTCAATTTGCTGTGAAGATCACTTTGAATGGTATGTTAGGAACTTCTGGTGAATTTCTAATCTCTCTTTAGCTTATAAGTTATAATACACACTTATGTGCATATGTATTGTAATTAGGCACAGAATGAATTGTTTGAATGCGGGTGTAGAGGATGCTGCATATATTTTACATAGGGATATTCATGCCAACAAGAATGCTCAACTAAACGACTTCATATTCTGATAAAAACGCCTCGTTAGGTATTTATCTGATCCTCAATAGTTTTGGTTTTTTTTAGGGTCTATGTAAAGTCACATGCAATTGTGTTATTATGAGATTCTGAAACGATTGTTGTCATCTGTTGTGGTTTTATGAATTAAAGAAAAGATCAATATGAAATTTGGCCTTCTGAAACACACGACTTGATCGCTATGATTTACATTCCCGCGTTAGACGATAACAGAAGTTTAATTCCAGTCTATAAATACTATTTTGGTCTTCTTGCCAAATTAGAGAACTCTGTGAATGGGAAATTTGCTTATAAAATTTGGCGAAGCCTCGATGTAAATTACTGCAGCCCTTTTAAAGCCGGTGAACCACATTTTAACCTGAAACTAATTCAACTTGAATTGTAATTGAGCAAGTAGCACATTTTGATTTTATCGAGCAACTAAATAAATTATCAATATATTTGGTCTTCAACTGACCGTAGATTTGTTCATCATAATTTAAATCCCCACTTCACTCGATCACAGACATACATTTCAAACACTAAAGCATATTTTGGTAATCGTAACTTGTTTTCTTGGCTAAAACAAAGAACGTCATGAATAGAAAAGCTTCTCATAAAGGCTGACAGAAACTCGATGTAAGGTTCATTGAATTTAAATGAGGGTAATGTTTCTCAAGACCGTGTTCAGTGTTCACTAATAATTCTCGTCTCAAAGATAATTTGTAAGTGACGAGGGTCAAGTGACCTGCGTTCCCATTTGTGATCTAGACAGTTTTATTTAAGATGTGCGACCCCGGTCGGAGGTTAGGTAATGTAATCGTCGTAATGTTTGTTAAATATCATAAGCCATAATATATATATATATATAAAAGGGTCTTCAAAAACTTTTTCATTTTCTAACGGTGGATTCCCGTAATTTGTTTGTAAAAAGTACAGTAGGTTTTTTCCTTATGAACATTTGGCGCTTTTATAATGTTCACGGTTATAGTATCATCTCCTAGCCCATTTTTTAAAGAAAATAAAGTTGATTTTTTTTTCCCGGAACAATGGTATAATTTTCAAAATATCATCAAATCAATCATTAATTTCTTGGAAAATCGCATTAGATATACTAGCTACATTCGCATGTGTGAAACGCATAGAAATAAAATTACTACAGCCAAAATAGTAAGTTTCCTTCATTCACTATGTTGACTTGTGGTTAAAGCAAATATCTTATATTATGAATTTATCTTTCGGTACAATCTTTAGTTCCACATCTCTTGAACCAAAAAATAAGCTTGGACTTTGAAAAAAATCTTCAGAAAATCTGTCTACTTCTTCAACCTTGGGACAACTATCCATAAAACCCCGTCCCTGACCTCGGATTTCACCTGATTTGAATCAAACTTTTTCGGATCAAAACTAATCGAGCCTCTATATACCCTCCCATCGTAATTATAATACGGGAGTTCCGAGTCCTTGGCAGAAAAATATATATGCCCTGATTCGACCCACAATACCATCTGATCCTTTGGAATTCCTGGAACGTCCACTCTCATGACGTGACAATCTTTCTTCGTTTTGTCCACTCGACAATGACCTAACTCACCAGCCCTAAGAAATGGGTGGGAATCTGCACAGACTGATCATCGTATTAGAATTGGGCATAATTTTAGATGCCGGTTGATGTGGATATAATATGGAAATTACTAGCGTGAAATGTGGTCGGAACATGAAACGACTTTCCTTATATAATAATTCGTTAAATAGAGACTTGTAAAAAAAGGGACAGAAATGTTGTAGAGAAGAGAGTTTAGTTTTACGAAATTAGTGGTTGATCTTCAAATTTGTTTATTTTTAAGGAATTTTTAATAAATACTTGCAAAGAATGGGGTTTTCTGAAATATTCACGGAAAAGGGAAGTCTTGTGAATCATATTTGGAAATGTGGGCAACACAATAGAATAAGCTGACAAGAATTAACATGGCTTCTCTCATAAACTAACCTAACGAATTTGGTTCCATACATGTATAATTCTCTACTAATTCTCATAAAAGTAAAAATTACAATAATTTGCAATTTTGCACTATAATTCTCTACTAATTCCTTTATTCTGCTATAAAGTTCCTTTGGATCGATAGCATTCTGCAGGTTGTAAATACCATCTTGAACAGTTCTTGGCTATGCCTTTTAATTAAGATCTCAGTTTTTAAGTTTTACTTTTACTTTGTCAACCTATAAGTTACCACTTTGGTAGAAATAAATGAAGTTATAACCAAACAAACAAGTATTGAAAATTAATGCGATAAATACCACTTTTATCGGAAGGTGAATAGTTTCGTGAAAGGGAACATTTAGAGAATGACCGCATGGTGGTGGCCAAAGGAGTTACACCATAAGGACGGTGGGAGAAGTTACGGACGAACATAGAAAATAAAGTTGGAGCACTAGCTACCACTTTCGACGCCATTTTTCGTCAAGTAGTAGCTACGCTCCTGTTTTACTTTCTTGTTTTTTGTTCTCAGAGTTGTTTCTATGATGAACGAAAAATGAAAACAACTGAATATAGAAAGGATTTTGCAGATTTAGGAGTGGCAGTAAAACACGGGTTATCCCTTTCTTTGGTTGGTCAAACAAAACCAAACACTTGGTTGTTTTCTACTATTACTCTTATTATCCCTCCTTTTCATTTTCTCAACCTTTTTTTCATTTTCCAAATTGAGGATTTCTAATTTCCCTTTTATTGTGATTTCGGACGCTAAATTTATTAACTGCTCAATTTATCTTTTTCATCTGAGCGGTTTATGGACGCTATATATAATTCTTACTATGATTTACAGTGACGGCTTGCCTGGTTGCAGCTTAAGATTTACTTTCATTTTCCCCCTTTTTTGCTGGTATCTCATGTTAAACTCCAAAAAACCAGATAAGCTCAGTGAAATTCCTATCCGTTGTTCTAGATGCAGTTTTGCAGTAAGGTTCCAAGTGGGGTTGGAACTGCAGTTTGAACCAAGTGTATAAGGTTTCAAGTGAGGTTGGAACTGCAGTTGGAACCAAGTGTATTAATGGACAGAAACTGTTTTAAAATTAAATGTACTTGGAAATAATTCACACGCACATTTAACAACGGAGTTCACCTAACTAGGCTACGTCTCCGGGGCACTTACCCAGATTATGATATTATAAAAAGCTTACAATATATGACTCAAGTCTTAATGAAAAACTTAGACTCCCTCTATGTTTTTCTGCCTATCACTATATTGCTCCTACTCTATAACTATCACTTATAAATCAATGGCATCCCACCATTGTTTTTCTTTTTAAAGCTCACGTGTATTCTCTCTAGAAAATAAGTTCTTTATAATTTAGAACACACACATTTTACAAGCTAGGTTATCAACTATTTATACAAGTAAAACAATCTTCTTGCTTCAAGATCTTTTATGATTGCTTTGACTTGTTTTGATTGGCTTCAATCTCTCCATATTGCACGTCTGCCTTTTGTAGGATTGACATCAATCTTCATAAATTAATACCTGTTAAAAAACTAGCTTGGAAATAGGAGTTAGTCTTTTCCTATAACTAGGAAACATATAAAGATAATATCTTTTAGAGATAATATCTTTCCATATATATATGAAACACATAACTCCATATTACATTCAATCTTTAAACGAATTATACTGAATATAGATAAGGAACAAAAGATTGAAACAAGTGATAAGGACAAGCATAAGAATAGAGATACATATTAAAAGGAAACATAACCTTATAAACTAATCTCTTTATATCTTTTAGGAAATCTTTCCTTACCACTTTGATATTCTCAATAAACGCATACTAAACCTGTTAAGATCATATGAGAATATATCCTGCATACTTTAAAACAAATAATTAGTAATAAAGAACAGTTATGCAGAATAACAGAACTAGACAGAATTCTGCTGAACAGCAGGTTGCAACTGAGGTTGCAACTGGTACTTGAAACCATCAACGCTGTCTAAGCAGGTTGTAACTGAGGTTGCAACTGGTACTTGAAACCTAACACTACTGTCTTAGTAGGTTGTAACTGAGGTTGCAACTGGTACTTGAAACCTGTCAACACTGTCTTAGTTCTTAATAACAGTTAGGATTTATCTAGTAAAAACCAATAGACAATAAACAATATTTAGACCAGAAATCTGGTCCTAACAATCTCCCCCTTTGTCATTGGTTTTGACAAATCAATTAAGTTTATAAATCACATAAATCCACCTGCAAATTCAATACAGCATTTGTATTGTATCAAACTTTTGAGATATCTGTTTTAGCTCCCCCTGCAAGTTAGAATAGCAGGTATCATATAAGCACAGAATATATCCATTCACAGAGTTTCAGAACAGATTCAATTTCAAAAACAATGCTGGCACGGAGTAGTCTTAATACAGCAATTGTAACTGAACTTTAAAACAGCAACATAAAGTTTGGCATTGAAATTAAAGCTTGAAACTGTAAACATTAAAGTGAACCATAAACTCATCTCCCCCTATTTGTCATAAGCCAGACAAACTAGTAACCAAACTAAGCTTCCTTTCACAGTGAATTTCCCTACCAGCAAAGGCCCTAAACCTCCTATACGTTTTCCTACTCCAGAACCTAGGATCAACCTCATTAAACTAGGATTTTTGGTTAATAGAAAGAGAGAGAGAGTAATACTGATAATTGTGATTGTTTTGGGATATTAAAAAGAGTTTAGTATAAATAGCAATAAAGTCCATATCCTTTTGTAATTGGAAAGAGATACATGCAAATCAATTATGAAACAGATTTTGGCGAAAAATTAGGAAATATCTTATCAATCAGTTTAAAGAAATCACAGCAAGATCATGAAGGACAGATAAATCCAGCCAAATATACAGATAAACATTCCTTTTGCAAAACAGATTGATCCAAAATTTGTAAATTCAAGAGTTGAAGCTTTTAAGGAAATTTGACTTGATTCAAGATAAAGATAGCAATTAGACAGATATTTAAGCTTTTGAAAAACAAAAATCTAGCAATTTACCTAAGAAAATATGTTTATCATTGAATAGCCTTAATAAAGATTAGATTTTAGGAGCTTATATTGAGCAAATCCGTTTTTATCTCTACACAAAAACTTGTTTGATGACCTCAGCAAGGAAAGAGTATAAGTGATGTCAAAAAAAATAAGACTTTGTCTTGACAGTTATAATGTAGACTGAGGTTTCAACTGATGTTTCAACTGAGCTTGCAACCAGTATTTTTAACACGAGGTTTCAACTGATGTTGCAACTGAACTTCCAACCAACTATTGAGAGTGTGAGGTTTCAACTGATGTTGCAACTGAACTTGCAACCATCATAAAAAATTGCACTTTGTGCTAGCAACTCTATTACCAGAGAGGTTTTTTAAGGACAAGTTACCTCACATCTGTTTTTGAGACACCAAAAAGCGGCTTTTTCAAGACAAAAACATCATAGCTCAACATAAGACTTTAACCTTAGAAATAAAACTTATTAAAGGTACACAACACAGACATATTTAGCAAAAGTATTCAATTAGATTGATAATGACATACCCCTATGTCACTTCTTAATGATTCAAACTTGTTTGTATCAAGGGGCTTTGTGAAAATATCTGCTAGTTGTCTTTCAGTTGAAACATGTTCTAAAATTAAGCTCTTTTCTTCAACTAGTTCTCTAATAAAATGATGCCTTAGATCAATATGTTTGGTTCTGGAATGTTGAACTGGATTTTTGGCTAAATCTATAGCACTTTTGTTATCACAAAACAGAGTTAATATCTCTTGTTTAACATTATAATCAGTTAACATTTGTTTCATCCAAATTAGTTGAGTGCATCCACTTCCAGCTGCAACATATTCTGCCTCAGCAGTAGATAAAGATAAGCAATTTTGCTTTTTACTGAACCAAGAAACAAGATTGTTTCCAAAATAAAAACAACCACCAGAAGTACTCTTTCTATCATCTATGTTTCCTGCCCAATCTGCATCACAGTAGCCACTAAGAAAATGGTTTGTATCTTTAGAATACCATAGGCCTAGATGAGATGTTCCTTTTACATACCTTAGAATTCTTTTGACAGCTAGAAGATGAGGTTCTAAAGGATTTGCTTGATATCTGGCACAAACTCCTACACTTAAGCAAAGATCTGGTCTACTAGCAGTTAAATACAGCAAACTTCCAATCATGGATCTATAAAGACTGGGACAGACATTTTTACCTTTATCATTTTTGGACAGTTTAAGGGTAGTACTCATAGGGGTTCTCTTCTCTTTACTCTCACTCAGACCAAACTTTTTAACAAGATTGTCTGCATACTTACTTTGGCACAGAAAAATGCCTTTCTCATTCTGTTTAACTTGCAATCCTAGAAAGTAAGTTAGTTCACCTCCTCCACTCATTTCAAATTCATTCTTCATGTCAGAAATGAATTCTTTTATTCTGTTATTAGAAGTAGAACCAAAAACAATGTCATCAACATAGATTTGAGCAATTATTATGTCCTTTGTGGTTTTCTTAGTAAACAGAGTTTTATCAACTCCCCCTCTGTTAAAACCTTTTTCAATCAAGTACTTGGTTAATCTATCATACCAAGCTCTAGGAGCTTGTTTTAGACCATACAAGGCCTTTTTCAACAAATAGACATGTTCAGGAAAGTTAGGATCCTCAAATCCCTTAGGTTGACAAACATAAACTTCTTCATTAATCACACCATTCAGAAAAGCACTCTTTATGTCAAGTTGAAACAGTTTAAAATCATACAGACATGCAAGAGACAGCAGCATTCTAATGGATTCAATTCTAGCTACTGGAGCAAAGGTTTCATCAAAGTCAATTCCCTCAATTTGTGTATAACCCTGAGCTACCAACCTAGCTTTATTCCTAATAATCACTCCATCCTCATCACTTTTATTTCTAAAAATCCATTTAGTTCCTATAACATTTTTATTAGAAGGTCTGGGTACTAAAGTCCATACATTATTTCTCTCAAATTGGGCCAATTCATCCTGCATAGCTAAAATCCATTCACTATCTTCTAGAGCTTCTTTTATATTCTTAGGTTCTAACTGAGAGATATAACAAGCAAAGTGAACAACATTATTTCTTTTACCTCTGGTTTTCATACCTGAAGTAACTTCTCCTATGACATTGTCAAGAGAATGATTTTTCTGAGTCCTTACATAGCGAGGCCTGCTAGTTGACTGAGCATGAGAACTTTCTTCTTCTTCTTCTTCAGATTCAGCAGCATTTTGGGTTTCAACTGTGGTTCCAACCTCAGTTCCAACCTCAGTTGTAACCTCAGTTGCAACTGGACTTCCAACCACTCTGGGACTTCCAGTTTGTTGTGTTTCTTCTTTCTCTTTTTCTGTAGTCTCAGCCTGTTCATTATCACCTGTAATCTCATCAACAGTTTTTAGGTCATCAAATAACACATTATAAGATTCCATAACACAGTTTGTTCTTTGATTGAAGACTCTAAATGCTCTACTGTTCTGAGCATAACCAAGAAAAATCTCTTTATCACTTTTAGAGTCAAATTTACCAAGATGCTCTCTATCTCTGAGAATATAGCAAACACATCCAAAAACTTGAAAATACTTTACATTGGGTTTTCTACCTTTCCATATTTCATAAGCTGTCATGGAAGTACCTTTAGTAATATAAACTCTATTAACTATATGACAGGCAGTATTAACAGCTTCAGCCCAAAATCTATTGGCAAGTTTCTTAGAGTTAAGCATTACTCTAGCCATTTCCTGAATGGTTCTATTTTTCCTTTCAACTATGCCATTTTGCTGTGGAGTCTTAGGAGCAGAGAACTCATGACATATTCCTAAGGAGTTGCAGAATTCTTTAAACCTGATATTTTCAAATTCAGTTCCATGATCACTTCTAATCCTAGCAATATTACCACTAGTGGAACCTTTTTCAACTTGCAGTTTTAAGCACAGAGTTTTGAATAGTTCAAAAGTTTCAGACTTATCCTTTAAGATCACTACCCAAGAGTATCTAGAGAAATCATCTACAACTACTAGAATGTACTTCTTACCACCTATACTGGCAGTTTGCATAGGACCCATCAAGTCAATGTGAAGAAGTTCTAAGACTCTTTTAGTGTAGATTAGACTAGTACTTTTGTGTATACTTTTGGTTTGTTTTCCTATAGCACAATCACCACAGACACTTTGAGTTTTAGCACTGAGTTTAGGAATTCCTCTTATCAACTCCTTTTTAACAAGCTTATCTAAAGTTTTGTAATTCACATGCCCAAGCCTTTTATGCCAAATATCTGCATTATTAGTAATAGCTTGATTACACCTACTTTGAGGCAATTCTTTTTCAGCTTTTTCAAACACATAGCAACTGTTGGTTGATCTAACTCCAGTCATGATTAAATCATTGTTAAGATTAGTAATTAGACACCTTTCTTTGTCAAATTTAACAGTCATTTCATTATCACAGAGTTGACTGATACTAATTAGATTAGCTTTTAGACCATCTACAAGAAAAACATCCTCAATATCAGGCATTCCAGGTTTGTTTAAGGTACCTTTACCAATAATTTTACCTGTATCTCCTCCTCCAAACACAACAGTGTTACCTGTAAGAATGGTGACATTTTTTAGGAGGCTTGCAGTACCTGTCATATGCTTAGAGCATCCACTGTCAAAATACCAATCATTAGAAGTAACAGCATTCAAAGAGTTGATAACAGCTTTGTTGTTAGCAACTAAGATTGCTTTTTCTTTAACTTTCCAAACCCATTTCAAATTTTTATTGACAGAAGCCAACCAGGTTTTCTGGGAAATGTACTTTCTGTTCCTTTTTAAATAACACTGGACTTCAGAATGACCAGGTTTTTTACAAAAATTGCACAATTTCAACCTAAAGTTATTCAGTTTGTTCATGGTTGCAACTTTGGTTGTAACTGAGCTTCCAACCTTCTTTACATAAACCTGCGTTTTATTCCTGGTTGCAACTCTGGTTGCAACTGAGCTTCTAACCTTGTGATCAAAATCATGAGTTTTAGCTTTAGCAACAGCTTCAATAAAAGTAGTTTTTCCTGTACTCTTACCACCATAGTACCCTAGACCACTGATATCTTTGGATCCTCTAGAATATGACAGCATGTCATCTAATTTATCTGAAGCAGAGACATTCAGCAATTTTATTATCTTTTTAGTTTCAGTAAGTTCAGCCAGTTGTAATTTAAGCTTCTCAGTAAGATTTTTGACCTCATCCTTTAGATCAACATTCAGCTTGCTTATGATCAAACATTGTTTACTCAGACTTTTATACTTTTCATACAGAACAAGGTATTGCTTAGTAATGTTTTCATCAGAAGGCTCTTCCTCATCACTGCTATATGTTTCACAGGCAGTTGTAACTGGGGTTGAAACATGCTCACAGTCACTTTCATAAGTAGGTTCTTTTTCAGTGATTATTCCCATGAAATTAACAAAATTTGAACCATCCTCTTCATCACTGTTACTCTCAGAATCACTATCACTATGAGTGGTTATATAAGCATTTTTGTTTCTTTTTAAAGTGTTTGCACACTCAACTATTTATACAAGTAAAACAATCTTCTTGCTTCAAGATCTTTTATGATTGCTTTGACTTGTTTTGATTGGCTTCAATCTCTCCATATTGCACGTCTGCCTTTTGTAGGATTGACATCAATCTTCATAAATTAATACCTGTTAAAAAACTAGCTTGGAAATAGGAGTTAGTCTTTTCCTATAACTAGGAAACATATAAAGATAATATCTTTTAGAGATAATATCTTTCCATATATATATGAAACACATAACTCCATATTACATTCAATCTTTAAACGAATTATACTGAATATAGATAAGGAACAAAAGATTGAAACAAGTGATAAGGACAAGCATAAGAATAGAGATACATATTAAAAGGAAACATAACCTTATAAACTAATCTCTTTATATCTTTTAGGAAATCTTTCCTTACCACTTTGATATTCTCAATAAACGCATACTAAACCTGTTAAGATCATATGAGAATATATCCTGCATACTTTAAAACAAATAATTAGTAATAAAGAACAGTTATGCAGAATAACAGAACTAGACAGAATTCTGCTGAACAGCAGGTTGCAACTGAGGTTGCAACTGGTACTTGAAACCATCAACGCTGTCTAAGCAGGTTGTAACTGAGGTTGCAACTGGTACTTGAAACCTAACACTACTGTCTTAGTAGGTTGTAACTGAGGTTGCAACTGGTACTTGAAACCTGTCAACACTGTCTTAGTTCTTAATAACAGTTAGGATTTATCTAGTAAAAACCAATAGACAATAAACAATATTTAGACCAGAAATCTGGTCCTAACACTCAGCTTTAGACTGATCAAGCAGACAACCACATGCAGTCCAAATTTCAAGCAAAAACACACAAACTGAGCTGTAAAAATTGCAACCAAAGAAGGTCATATGAGTGAGGAATTGAATCGACGACCCTTGACATGGCAAAGGTCATGGGTCCGGAATGATTGACAGCATAAAACGGAAACTAACATTAAATTTACCACTTGAAAGTTCTAAGATATCTATAATCTGTATTGATTTAAAATCTCACATCAAAATGCAACATAAGGGAAGAACTCCAAGAACAGGCAACAAATAACCCGTGCGTTTTTCCCCAAATAAAGCAATGAGGATAGTTTCTTTGTATATATGTATACTACTAACAAGTTACTATATAATCACATGAATACCTGGTGAAATCAAAAGCAATTACATATATAAATGTGCAAAAAGGTCAAATTTTCATTGGAACAAGTTAAATGATCGATAATACACCACATAACGGTAGCAAGGATGTTAGAGCTTAAAAACTTATATATTTGATTTAAAAGCGGATAGCGGATTTATTCTTTGTAACAACTTCTCAGCTTCAATAAATCCCCCCAGCGATCCTAGAGACATGTACTTAACCCGTTTCCATCTGTTGAAAATATCAAGCATTCACTATGTAGACGAATAGATTTCAGTGGAGAACTTTAAATAATCGAAACTAAATTTGTAATTGAAAACAAAGTATTCACATTCAGTTCGAAATTATGTATAAGATTCTCTCACCCGGGTATATAGGGAAGGGCAAAGCAATGGAGGTGCAGATGATCAACACTATTAAAAGGTGGTTGATGAAATCCAAACCTAGAAAGTTCATATACCACGAAGAATAAGGAACTGAAATCTTCTCAATTTTTTATCCAGGCTCTCTTGCAGTTACGACAATCACAATGATGAACTGAATTTCCATCAATAATACTAAAACAAATCAGAACATAAAATAAGGAAGCTTTACAAAAAATAATAAACACTATGTTCATCAACTTAGGTAGTGTTTCAGCACATCGTGAGGATATGGAATCAAGAGTTAATGACTGTAATTTGTAGGATAACATAGGTTCAAATGATTCAAGAAAATTCGCCATTTGAAATGACTGAAAACACCCACAAGTCATAAACATAAATTGATACCAAAGAGTCAACAGATAAGCATTCAATTGCCATCATAATCTATCTCAAACCACAATCAATATTGAATCCAATTTGTCTAGCTCTCTTGCAAATAACCTATCTGTCCAAGCTCTTTTTATGAATAACCTAATAGAAGAACATGATACATAATACTGAAGCAATCCAGAAGAGCAGTCAAAACCTATGCAAAGATGTAATATTTGCAGCTAAAGAATATTATGTCGAACCATTATCAATAAATGTGGTCCAAGGAGAAAAAGAAATAATACCTGTAGTGCTTGGCATTGGGTGCGTCTCTATGGACTAAATCTTGTCCCACGTTTAACATGTGACTCACTACACAAGATAGAAAATTCTAAATTAGGATAAAATCAAGAAAGATGAAAGCCAAGGATAAATAAACAATCTTCAAAACATTCCCATGATTATTAAGTTTCTTTACCCAAGGAGAAGTCTTCAGTTCTCCTCTGCAGGTTTTTGACAGTTGGAATATGCTCCACAGGAATTACCAAGTAATGCCTAACTAGACACAAGATTTGAGAGCATTAGTATTTTGCCTAATTTGAATGGGGCATGCTATATACAAGTACTCAAGAAAAAAAGCAAACAACATATTATCAAGTCTTCTTATTAAAGAATCTACCACTTGACATTGCAGCATTTACAAGTTACTAAATATGGTTAACATACTAAATGCTCAACTTAAAACATAACAAATCAAGCACACCAATACAAGATGATACAAGGAACCAGTTTGGCTGATTAACAAGAAAAGAGACAAATTTATGGAAGTTCCTGTGCAGTCGTTTGTAGCTCAACCAAGAGAATGTAAAAGTTAGGGTTTGCAGAATTCTTACGCTGGCCAAACCTACTGTAAAATAGAAGATTATTTTAATTACTTTCAGACTCTCAAATCTACTGTATTCTTCAATTTTCCAATTTTAGACATTTCGAAATGCATTTTCTATGTTTAAGTTTCATGATGTATAAGCACATCCATGCGTCCTGGTTTACAATGTACACTAATAATACACATAACAAAACCTGACAAAAAATAACCCCTCCTAAAGAAACAATATCAGATAAATCTATACACCTCAAATTTTTTGTTCATGCCAGAGATCCTTTAGCTATTTTTTTTCTCAATTGCAAAAAATCGGGCGTAAAAAGGTTCCATTGATCCATGAACCAACCATTCAAATTTTCTTTTATATTTACTATCTAGTGGGAACTCTAAAGTGTACAAATGAAACCAACGTGTAACAAGCCTAATGGATAATTTCATTGCAGCTTTGGACTTATCTTAACTGTCCCTCTACTTATAAGTCACAGTTAGTTTCGCTAATTAGCTCAAGAAGTTGACTTTTTTTTCCAGGGTCTGAAAAATCTTAAGTTTACTACTCCATTGGAATGCCCTAGGTTTTTTCAGTCGGTCTCAAAAAATTCAAGCTTATTTGCTCAAAAAGTGCACCCAAACAATTACCAATGTCCGGTCTAAACTCAATACGTACAGCAACATTCGAAACTGATAAGTAACTAACATTGGTGTAACTTAGCTACAACCTATATCCGAAAAAAGCAAAAAAAACCATTAAAAAGGGACTAAATTTAGAAATTTATTCGTATTCTTAAAAGTCATAATTGTTTTCATCAATCAGCTCAAAAGTCAACCCTTTTTTCGTTTCAAGCTCAAGGCCCGAAAATTCTAAAACTTCAGCTTTTAACCACAAGGTAATTAAGCATTTTCCCTTAAAAATTGAAGCCAAACAAACCCATAGCCTCAAAACCATCAAATAGTAGTAAATACAACACCACCAAGTGGTAAGCAAGTAACAATGATGTAATTTAGCTGTTAATTCATATCCAAGAAACAAAAAAGAAAACTAAATAAATACTAAGAAAAGAGAGTGAAATTGGGAATATATAGTAAATAAAGAATTATGATTTAATTTAGCTGTAACTCATATCCAAGAAACAAAATAAATAAATAAAAAGCTAAACAAATAATAATAAGAGGGAGTGGAGTGAAAAATGGAAAAAAAAAATGGTAAATGGAAAATTGGAAACCTGAAAGCTGAAGGATTTATATCTTGAAAAGCAACCACCCTTTCATCCTGCAAAATTAAAAAGCAATATTTATATATATATATATAAGTTACTTATTGCACAAAACTATTGTATACATATATATATATATATATATAGAGAGAGAGAGAGAGAGAGAGGAAACGGACGGAGTGGAGGAGAGAGGTGGAAGAACGAGCGACCTGACAAAATATGCACCCTGACATTCTCTCTCTCTCTCTCTCTCTCTCTCTCTCTCTAGTAGTATGCAGGGATTTATTGTTAGTAAATCTTACTCCATATATATGGCAAACTATCAGTTACATACTACACTGGTTTATAAATTTTTAATTTCGAATTTTTAACTTTTATTTTTTCTTGTTTTTTTTTCCGTTAAAATTGCATCTTTTTACAAGTTTAACTACTAAAATAAACAAACTGCGAACCCAACCCTCCTTCAAACCGCTTAAAATGGATTGAGTTTGATTTGGTTGAAATTTGATTTGGCTTGGTTTCAAATCACAACAAACCCTACCATTACTTGTATATTTCAATTTTGTCATGTCCATGTTTATTGGTTTTTATTACATGACATTAGAGTGACTTTGATACGATACCGATTTTTTTATCATATACTAATAACGAATCGAATTTGTTTGGTTTGAAAAAATTGTTACCGTTCGGTTTTCGTTTTATATCGAAACATTATTATTATTAACAGACAATTATTGATAACAATAAAATAGCAAAAAAAATTGTAAAAAATAAAATGTAAACAATTATTCTTATATTTTCTACATTCATCGTGAACTTGATTAAAATAGTACACTTAAAAAATAAGAATTATTTTAAAACATTAGACAAGAAAATGGAGAAATACGGAATTATTGTATTTGACTTCGTAAATAGAAAAATAAGTCGTGGGAAAAATTAAACTAAACTATAAGACAATTAATTTGTAAGTTATAACTATGTGTAAATTTCTATATATTTTATAATTTTAATGTTTGGTTTGGTTTGGTATTATACCAAACATACGAAATGAATATCGAAACCGAACCGACTTTTAAAGTTTGATTCGGTTGTACCGTACCAAAAAGTCGGTATACCAAAATTTCGATACCAACTTGCTCAATTCGGTTCGAAGATATATCGGTTGATATAGATGGGTACAAAAAGTCCACCCCGCATACCGAACAAAGTGTTAAAATTTTAAATAAAATAGATTTAGAGCAAGGTTCACCAAGTTTGGTTAGCATCTAAGTTTCACATTAGTCTCCCTAGTTTTAAGAAACATTGTTGTATTTAATAATAATAAAAATCTTATACCAATATATATATATCTTTTGAAATTGTATTAGAATCAATAAGTTGGCCATGTCACTAGCCAAACTTTACATTAATTAACCGTGGAGTGTATTCTAACGTCTTACATCAAAAAACCAAACTAGTTATAGTTGATTTTAGCCAGGATCAATATGGCACATATTTCACATTTGCACCTGACACTATTAATTGATTTAGAGGATCAATGGATGCTCAAGTGCCTATCTTTTAAGTGTCTAGCATGACTAATCTCATAAAATAAATGATTCAAATGACTCAATCCCAGGTTATAGTCTGCAGGTCCGACCTTCGACCGATTCAACGAAACTAGGCCTTATGTTCTGCTTTCATGCATTTCTTGCAAATGGAGTATCGTATACCGTCCATGTTTATGAAAATGCAATCTCCAATCTCTTATCAAAATCATTATCCGGAAAAAGACCTCAGGAACAAATAAACATATCAAAAACAATTATAACATTTATAACTGCAATAATTGTAGATTACAATGGTTACTTTCTTTGGTCTATTAATCAATAATTGTACATAACAATGGTTCCTTTCTCTGGTTTTTTGAGATTAAACTCTAAACAACAGCTGTATGAGTTTTTTTTTTTTACTTTCTATACGCCAATAGCTTTTTTCCTTTTGGATGGAAGGTTATGCCATTGTTTCGGATGATTTATCACAACGCAGATTTCTTCAGTAACCCCGAAAAGTTTGATCCTTCGAGATTTGAGGTATAAATTGTGGGTTTCTGTATGTCGTAATGATAAAGTATATATAGTTTTTGGGTGCTTGTATTATCCTATAATTCCCTCCCTAAAAGCTATAAGCCGATGGGTCTCCTCTGTGTCATTGGATTCACCCATGCCCTTTGCCGGCTTATCTAATATTTTCCTCTTTCGGAACAGCAGTTTCCTAACAAAAAAAAAGGACACTGTTATAATCTTTTCTTTCTACTTTCTAATCATTGTAATGCCACAAGCAATATGCCATACCATTATGGTGTCTATTCTCTAATGAATTTTACATAAGCTTCTATGAAAAAGTATCAATATTATAGCAGTATAACTTATCATTCAAATTGAATTAAAGTATTAAACACAAAAGAAAACGAACTCAAAGCTGACAATAGTACAATATGTCAATATTATCATACCTCAAGGGGTCGACACCTAACAATCATTGAAACGTTATGTGTCCATCAGAAAAGTACTATATCAATCATTGAAACGTTACGTCAAATACCTACCATGATAATCTACGACTTGGACATCCTAAATTGTGCAAATGCACGACATTGCAGACTCAATTTTCGGAAAAGACAGTGTTTCTTCCGGTTCTGGAATTTTTTAAATGTAGTCTAATTAGACTTGATCATGTCATTACTTTAACTGGATAATTTAAGTAGGTTGTGGGGCTTAATAACAACTAGTACTACATGGACATTAAAGTTAAGAAATACAATAGAAACAGAATGGCTACAGTACAAACCAAACAAGAATTACTTGAAAAATACGATACGTACTCTAGTAAAAAGAAGCCGTTCAAACCTGTCAAGATCGGGAAGTAGAGGAAGGACCTCTACAGGCTGTAGCTCTTTATTGGTTACACGAACAGATAATTAAAATCGGATATAGACTATGTGAATGGCCCAGATCGTAAATTGTTAGATGAAAGATTTGACAACAATTAATACCTGTCGTTAAGATTTTCCAGAATGTTTTGTGCTCCCAACCTTTGAGGCATTTTAACGCCTTCTCTTTTTGCTACAGGCTGCAAGTGGAGGTTTATACTTAATAATGAGGTGTTTGAATAATACTACTACCTTGAAAAAAATACCAGCTCAAAGCGCAAGCTAGTTTTATATTGCAGAGGTGAAAATTTTCGTTACATTTGCCTGAAAAGCGGAAAAAGGTAGCAAAGCTTACACTTTTTGCATTTTGAAGCACATTCACGACATGAAGCTGAAGCTGCTAGTTTGATATATACAAAAAGTGTATAAAGTCATCTTTTTTATTGTTGATAATAACGATACCGTCATATAATAGAACCTTTTTATGATCATTAGCAAATGTTTTCTTTTATGAATTCAATTTTTAACAATGGATTTCTATTTCAGTTTAATACTTTTACTGAGTAAAATATTACCCAAAAATTTTGACACGCATACGCTTTAGTGAAACTTCAGAAAAAAACTAGTAGATTGGTAATAACTCATAGGGTACCTAAAAGGGTTTACAATAATTGTCGATAAAGTACCTGTTGTGTCGAGAGGAGCGATATATTGGGTTTTGACCAGCCAGGAGATACTTTTATCATCTGGCCTGCTTTTTATTTTTAACCCATGATTTTTAAATGCCGGGGTCACAGCAACAGCTAAATCGTCATCATCATCCCTCAACAACTCTTCATCTTCAGGATCAAGGGGTATCCTTTCTCCTTTTGGAGGACTGGCCAATAAATTTACAAAATAATATTAGGTTAGGTTGCTCAAAATACGAATCGACTACTGTGAGGATTAAATAAGGGTTTTTTTTCAAAGAACTTACTTGTAAACACTCATGTCAAGCAGATCGAGTGGAATCCCGAGATCACCCTCAGGATGTATCTCAGGCTTACACAATTTCTTCTCACTTGCAGCATTATATCGTGTGTATCTACAAGCATACGTAAAGTGCTTACTCAATCAATAAAACTTGAGCATATCTGTATATGAAACAACTACAAGAGATGTGGTATTTTTTATTGTACGAAATGGAAAAACCAGCATGACACTCGACTAAAGAGTTATTTTAGAACAACATACCTCTCTGGGTCTCTCTTCAAAGGCAAAATCTTACACTCTCGAGTAATATCTGGCAACTCATTACGGAATCTACAGAGGAAAAGGTTCATCCGATAGAATAAGCATCAAAAACATTAGCGTCAACACGCATATTTATGTGTAGGGACAATGTACAAAAGATCAATAATAAAAGTGTAGGGACAATGTACTTACTTCATCTTGCACACGAAGTCAGTTGGCATCCTGAGACGGTTTTCTGTCTTTTTTCTATCCCAAAGTGCTTTTGTCCTCTCACTCATCTGCGAGTGACCAATTGAAACGGGGACCATCTCCTTATAATCCCCACGTATTTTTTTAATGTGGGGCTTTGGTGGTTTCCCATGATTTGAATTCCCAAGTTCATGATTTTTGAATCTTTTCAGGGTTTCTACCTTTTGGCCTCCTTCACAAGAATTGGGGATGGTAGGTGTGGCAACTCGGGTGGAGGTGCTGAAGGTGGGTATGGGCATTGATGGTAGTAGATGTGGCGGCATTGGTGGTTGTAGTGGTGGCAGTGTTGGTGGACATTCATTTGGTCGAAGTGGAAATGAGGACTGTGGAGGGCGAGGCCTGAGAGACGACATTTGCTGGAGGGAAAATAAGGTTAAATTAAAATCGATTAGTATCTATATAACAGGAACGACAACAATGAAGATCCATTAGTATGCATATAGTGAAAAAAGAAAGTTAAACGAATACGATGAGATCTGTTAGTAATTTGTATAATGGGTCTAATGCAGCTTAATTTTGGTACTGATCACGTTTGATACATATGGAAAATGGTAATGAAAGATATTAGTGCACACTTGTCTGCAACTTTGGAATTCGCCTTTCGATCTAGTTAAAAGAAAATTTTGGAAATTTTCAATCTAAAAATTTCTTTAAAAAAGTTACCAAGTAATCTATAGGCTGTAGCTCTTTATTGGTTGCATGAACAGGGAGCGATTTGCACGCCTCGGATGAAGCCTCCATTTCTTTTATTTTGCTTTCCCTGAAAAAACAGACAGATAATTAGAAATCGGATATAGACTCTGTGGCTGGTCCAGATCGCAAATTGTTAGCTGAATGATTTGATAACAACAAATACCTGTCATAAAGATTTTCCAGAATATTTTGTGCTCCCAACCTTTGAGGCATTTCAACGTTTTCTCTTTTTGCTACTGGCTGCCAAAAGGGGGTTTACACTTAATAATGAGATGTTTGAATATAACATCTTTCAAAAAAAGTACTAGCTCAAAGCACCGTAAAGCTCATTTTACATTGCAGAGGTGAAAATTTTAGTTACATTTGCCTGAAAAGCGGAAAAAAAGTAGCAAAGCTTACGCTTTTTGCAATTTGAGGCAAACTCAAGGCATAAAACTTAAGCTGTGCTATTTTGATATGTAAAAAAAAGTGTACAAAGTTATTTTTTTATTGATTATAACGACGATACCACCATATAATATGGAGTAGAACTTTTTTATGATCACTAGAAAATGTTTTCTTTCATAAATTCAATTATAAACACTGGATTTCTATTTAAAGTTTGATACTTTTACTGGTAAAATATTACCAAAATCTATGAGAGGCATACGCTTTAGTGAAACCCCAGAAAAAAAAAAACTAGAAGATTGATATAACTCATAGAGTACCGAAAAGGTTTAAAATAATTGTCGATAACGTACCTCTTTTATTGCCTTTTTGTTGAGGGGAGCGATATATTGGGTTTTGACAAGCCAGGAGATACTTTTATCATCTGGCCTGCTTTTTCTTTTTAAACCATTGGTTTTAAGTGCGGGGGTCACCGCAACAGCTAAATCGTCATCATCATCCCTTAGCAACTCCTCATCTTCAGGGTCAAGGGGTATCCTTTCTCCTTTTGGAGGACTGGTCAATAAATTAGAAAAATAATATTAGGTTAGGTTGCTCAAAATACTAATTGACTACTGGGAGGATTAAATAAGGGCCTAATTTTCAAAGAACTTACTTGTAAACACTCATGTCAAGCAGATCGAGTGGAATCCCGAGATCAGCCTCAGGATGTATCTCAGGCTTCCACAATTTCTTCTCACTTGCAGCATTATATCTTGTGTATCTACAAGCATAAGTAAAGTGCTTAATTAAATAAAACTTGAGCACATCTAAATACGGAACAACTACAAGAGATGTGGTATTTTTTATTGTGATATAGCAGAAATGCAAAATTCAGAATGACCAGAGTTATTTTAGAACAACGTACCTTTCTGGGTCTTTCTTCAAAGGCAAAATCTTACACTCTCGAGTTATATCTGGCAACTCATTACGGAATCTACAGACGGAAAATTTTAATTAGATAGATAAGCATAAAAAAACATTAACGTAAACATGCATTTTCATAACTCTGTGTACAGAATGCTTCAATATTTTCACAATATTATGATTTATGAGTAAGGGTTTCTGTTACTACTGTAGGAAATGATGGATTAAAAAAATTTAATCACCACAAGACAAAGATTGAAAAGATTCATGCCTTGTACCTTGTTTCCCTTTGAGTTAAATGCGAAATATGAAAGTTTTTTTATATTATCAACTCCAGTTAAGCAGTTAAAAGGGTGAACACACCATCACCCAAACGGGAAATTTAGGAGCCACTCGTGGGAATGAAAACAAATAAAAGTTGGTCCCTTACCAATGTTTCTCTTTTTGACAGTTGTAAAATCAGTAACCCATCAGAACTTTGAGGCATTCTTTTTTAACACAAGAAGGGCTAGCAACTAGCAACACTATCAGGGTACAGACAATTATACATACTCAGGAAAAACTTCCTTTCAAATACCAATTTACATGATATCATTCATATCTAGTTGCATCACAATTTCAGAGAGGAGAAATCTCAACTTATAACAAAACTTTGGTAACAGACATACTTCGTAAACTATATGAATATCTCTAGCTAGAAAAGTTGAACAGTTCAAACAATACAAGCGTAGTACTCACGTACACGCATCCGAATCTAAAGCTATACAACCAGAAAATATGATCTTAGTACTATAAGTTTCCTAGTAAAATGACCGACCATGAATATTCAGTAATCTAATCACAATACTATAGCAAAATTGTTTTTTCCACGTTTCCTCCATTTTTGTGAATGTTTCCAGTGGTGTCCAAGTCACAATTTCTAGGCACTTGTCCATACCCGTGCTTCATTGATGGTCCTAAATCTATGGTTACAGTTTGATTAGCTAATGTAAAGGAATACGGTTCAATTATATGTCAATATGGAAAATGCATAGCCCCATGTTTCTATTTCTAACAATTACTGTCATATCAATGTTAATACTGCTCAGCAATATTTAGTTTCCCAAAAGACTAGTCATCAACCATGAAAAAACTTGGTTTCTATTCTACAGATAGCATGAAAACTTTGTAAAATGAAAAAAAAAAACATACATAATTTACAATAGATCAATAATAAAAGTGTAGGGACAATGTACTTACTTCATCGTGCACACGAAGTCAGTTGGCATCCTGAGCCGGTTTTCTGTGTTATTTCTACCCCAAAGTGATTTTGTCCTCTCATTCGTCTGCGGGTGACCAATAGGGACATGGACCATCTCCTTATTATCCCCATTTATTTTGTTCATGTGGGGCTTTGGTGGTTTCCCATGATTTGAATTCCCAAGTTCATGATTTTTGAAACTTTTCAGGGTTTCTACCTTGGACTCCTTCACAAGAATTGGGGATGGTAGGCATGGCAACTCGGGTGGAGGTGGGTAGGGGTAGTCCGGTGGTGGCGGTGGTGGTGGGCATGGAAAATCCGGTGGAGGAGGGGGAATGAGAGGAAGCGGTGGGAATATTGGTAGTAGTTGAGGGCTAAAAGAGAAGTATGGTGAATGCTGATAAAGCATAGGAGGGGGGGATGAAAACGGATATGGTGGATTTTGTGCATAGTTTTCGGAGCTATGTGCCATTTGTCCAACACCATAACCCCAGGTGTGTGGCATTGATGGTTGAAATTGTGGCATTGGTGGTTGTAGATGTGGCGGCATTGGTGGTAGTGTTGGTGGATATTCATTTGGTTGAGGAGGAAATGGGGACTTTGGAGGACGAGGCCCGTAAGACGACATTTCCTGGAGGGAGAACAATGAAGATCCATTAGTATGCATATAGAGAAAAATTAAGGTTAAACGAAAACGATGAAAACTGTTAGTATTTTGCATAATGGGTATAATGCAGTTTTGGGTACTGATCACATTTGGTACATACGATGGTAATAAAAGAGATTAGTACACGCTTATCTGCAACTTTAGATTTCGACCTTCTCATCTCACTAGTTAAAAGAAAATTTAGAATTTTCCAAATTATAAACTGCTATGAAAAATTACCAAGAACTCAACACTATTGAAGGAAAATAAAAGTAACATTGAAAATCAGTAAGTTTATGTAAACCTCAGGAAATATCATAACACAAATTTACCATATCTACTGCGAAAAACCTATGCTAATCAAACATGTAACTGATAAATTCAATCTTGATATTCATCAAAGCAGGTTTTGAGATCTTCAAAGCGAATGAACTTTTCTTTTATAGCGAATTTAGTTTATAGATCTATGGCCGATAATCTGTATTCTCAACAAGTGGAAATGGAAAAAAATAAAAACTGTATTCTCAACTTGTTTTTGTTTCAGAAACTCTTTGAAACATAAAACAATCATTTAGGCTCTAGATATACACCTAACCAAGAGTATAATTTAGAACATACTGTAATAAACAGATCTGTTAATCTGGTTAATAAAACTTCATTTTTCACTCTATGGCAGGAAAAACAGGCATTCAACAAAAATAAAATTAATTAAAAGAGAACGTAAGATGTAATTAACACTTCGGATGATTTAGATATAAGCAAGTTAATTATTTAAAATCAAATGCAAAAATAATGATTTTATTTAATCTGATTCACAAATCTATAAACTTTTTAAGAAAAATGAAACATCATTTTTAGCAGGGGCGGAGCCAGCATGTGTCCAGAGGCCCCCCTCCTGTTTTTAAAACAAGTAAATTGTCATTTGGTTCCCGCCTGCTCGAGTTCGATACTCGGTGCTGGGTTACATATAGTCATTTTTTTCATGTCTTTTTTCTTTTTGAAGAATAGACATGTTGTTTGCATTAACTAAAACAAAATTTTGTTTAGATTCTTTTATTAACCTTATATAAACATTGATAATCTACAATTGTTTTTTTTGTTTTTGATCAAGATTCTAAATTTATTAATTTTTGGAAATCAGAGTTTGTGCATTGTTTTTTTAAAATAAGGTTTTATTTGTTTGTTTTTTTCAATTATCGTATAGACTATTTGATCAATTAAAATGTTATTTATCCTTTGTATAATAAACTGTTATATGTCTAGTTCATATAGTTGGCTTAAGATTTCATCATTTAAAATATAAAACATGATAATTAACACCAAAAGTTGTCCTAAATACGTAGATAATACTATTAAAACAACATGCATATTGTTATGTATTTACCCAAATTTAACCATATACTCATATTTTAACTATTAAATCAAAATTGGTGATTTCTATCTTAATCCCTCCCTCCCGAACTCAAATCCTGGCTCCGCCTCAGATTTTTAGAAACATACAATTAACATTTGTAGCACTTCTTATATACACAACACATCTATAATCTAACTATCTTAGCAAAAAAAAAACAAAAAAAACTTGATATAAAAATAAAATTTTAACTAAAAAGTGACAGTTTGATGTTACGTACCTATGAAGAGCCTTTGAAACAAACAGAGAGAGAGAGATTAAAAAAGAGATGCAGCTTGTGTATGCTCTCGGACGTTACGTCGATACATATATATACACACACATGATGACACGTGTTGACGTAATGACGCGTACGTCATTCCAACGGACTTAATTACTATTGAGATTTTAGGAATGTGTATTGATTGTCAACCCAAAGATTACAAAGAGAGGAAAATCGCATTTACGACTCAGATACATTTTTTGCATGTAGATATTGTCAAACCGAAGATTACAAAGAGAGGAAAATCGTACTTACGACCAAGATACATTTATTAATTGCATCTAGATATTGTCAACACAAAGATTACAAAGAGAGGAAAATTGCATTTACGACTAAGAAACATCTTTTGCATGTAAATATTGTATATATACATGTCAAAGGGGTAGAGAGAGGTGAAGTACGTGCATGGGCGGGAGGAGCATTTATTTTATATTTTCTTTATTTTAATTTTATTGAGAAAAAAACATAGAATTATTGTACACGGTTTGTCTATGCTGTTGCTCAACTCCATTGTTGGATTTTTTATTGCTTACTTATTTTACTGTATTAATTAATGTACTAATAGTTGTCCACTATAACCAAGAATGACTAGTTTTTTTGGTTTGTTGATGAGAATTTATAAAATTAATGAGGCATATGGTACTAAAGTATAAATAAGAATGTGCAATATCGACATGTCATCAGGTTGTAATTAAGTGAAGTCGTTTGAGGAACCGATCTCCGGGGAGCCGTTTGCAAATTATTACTTTTTTGATACACGTTAAACAGAAATGTTAATATTAATTATGACATTATTTGACTATTATAAATTATCATTAATATTTGTCTTATTCGGTACGCAGTTTGATATAAGACACTTTCTACTTTAATAGTACTTGTCTCATTTAAGACTGTTTGATTTTTTTTCAGTTTCATTTTATTTTCATATAATTCACAAATTAATATAAATAAATGTTATTGATTAGAACATAAACTCGTTTAGAGGGAATCAATCACTTTTAAGGAATTGTTTGTGTTAGATCCAGAGTATAAGTCTATTGTACCATATTTGTTTGTCATCATATTGTCAATGTTATATCGAGTTAACTTATATTGAACTCTTATTATGTTAACGGTCAATGCGTAACACGTTTGTTAAGTTGTGGTTAAACATGAGTTTAAGTTATACTAAAAAAAAATACCCAAATAGCGACAGGATTAGTGACGGTATTTAGCGATGGTTTTTGTGACGGCTTTGTGACAGTTTTTTAAATTAGTGACAGGCTTGTGACTGTTGGTTTTGGTACTATATCGAAAAGTAATAAATTAAATAACAAAAGACTGCAATGGAAATAAACAATTTTATTTCTCACAATTGGAATATAAATTACCATTCCTGACTCGTACAGAATTTAAATTACACTAATTAAATTCCAGACAGATTTAATATAAATTATTAAACTGCTGGACTGAATTATAATTGTTTGAAACTGTCAGACAGAATAGTATAATTACTAAACTGTTGGACTGTTTAACAATTAAAAGAAACTGCCATACAGAATAGTATGATTACTAAATGTCTGGACTGTTTCTGTAAACAAAATAAATTACAGAACTGAAATATAAATTACAGAATAGGAAAGGACTGGAAAGTAATTACAGAAAAGTAAATTACAGAATGCAAACAGTACTGGAAAGTAATTACAGAAAAGAAACAGTACAGAAAAGAAATGGACAGAATGTAAAAGGACTGAAAAATAAATAACAGAAATTAAAAAAAAAGACAAATGCTGGGCAGTTTCCCTTAAACAATATTTCCTGAACCACCTTTAAAGGTTTCTGGTTTCGGGACTTTGTTCCCAAGGTACAACTTTTGTCTCAGAGTGCCTCGCTGGAAACCGACACCGAACCACAAGTCGAGCTGTTGGTGGTGCGGTTCTTTCTCTCTAATATGTATGCTTATGCTGTGAGTTGTGTGTTTGATTGTGTCTGAAATGAGAAGAGGGGTTGCCTTTTATAGGCTCTCTTGAAACCGCAACCATAATGATTAATTAATTCTGGGAGTTACACCCCCAGAATCCGAGCACTTAATTCCTGAAACTGCTGCAATTTAATCTCATTTATTGCTGGCGTTTCAGTTGCTGCTTTTGTATTTTATACAAAACTCTCTTTTCGGATTTGACCCGAGACCCGAGATATTCCCCAAATCCCAAATCCCGCGCCCGCAACCCGAAACACGAGCGAGCGTGTGTGGTACACACTAATACTCTTAGATGTATGTGTACATGTTAGTTTAGCAACTAAATGGGTTGGTATTGTATATATATTGTAAAATTAACTCTTAATCTTCTAATATGGGATAATCCGAAATGGCTTTTCCATTTACCATTTCATTTTCCAGAATTGAGCTTTCGAGAGCCCAACTTTGAAGCCGATTAGTATTCACACCCATTCTCCGAATAGGTCATGCGATATACCGTTACGAAACTCGTTACACGAGCTACTCAATCACGTTGAGTACGGTATTAACAACTCAGCGTTGTCACATGTAATATCGACTCGAAGTTGGTCCTGTGACCATTCGGAAACACCCATGTTAATACATGTTTTTTCAACAGTGACAGCTTTTGACTCTCGCTAAATCAAACATTATTTTGTAGTATAACTGAAACTGGCGAACAAATTACTTGGCGATCAAGTCAAAAATATTCTAGAAGATCCACAAACGTGAGCAGCAAGTCGAGAATATTTCGTGTAATCTCAAAAGATTAAATTGGAGAGAATGAAGAGATTTTCTTGTTGGATTAGAAGATTTGAAGAGAAAAGAAGAATGCTAGTCAAAGAACGAAAGAGAGAAAAATGAAATAGTTCTCATTTTGATTAAGATTATGATTCTTTATAAGTCTATTAATAAAACCAATTAGACTCTAATATTTTGTGTCTCTATATCATAGATTATACAGCAAATAGAGAGAGAGACCCACAAAATATTAGAGAGAAAATATTATTCTTTGAGAGAAATTCATGACTGAAATAACTCAAATACGTAGATGTGGTGAGCACATCGAACTTCGTAATTAAACGTCGTGTGTTATTTACTATTCTGCAATAACTCTTCAGTTATAACTGAAACAGATTTTCAGTTATAACTAAAACGCGTAACAACATTCGAAACATTATGCAAACATATTTATCAATTTGTTTTTAAATTAGGACTATTTTCTCGTTTTCGTTGTGCCAATATCAGTCGAGTTTTTTAATTGTTTTAGTTTTATTACTTAGAATACCACTTCAATTTATTTAACAAATATTTAATCACTTTTTTAAATGCGCACTTCTAAATTAAAATGTATCATTCAAATCTCTATTCAAATCTTTAAAAAGCTTCATTTCAAGGATAAAACTCTAAAAACAATTACATCTTTAACATAACTATGGTAAAAACGTTGTAGTTCTGATTTTGCTTTAATGAACAATATTGTTTAAAATCTTCATTATGTCCTAGTTAAAAGGTTGAGATTATCTAGAATAAACTTTTGGTTCTAAACAAAAGGATGTTAGACGCTTATACATTCAATTTTACTTTGTAGTATCACTTTAATTAGAACTATCGCTATGTTGTTGAAGTGAAAACATTAACCCTTGTTTGCTTGCAAATTTTAATTATAGCTTATACAATTTTCTGCAAATAAGCTGAATTCCATTTGGCTGAACAGTTTTTTATTCTGGAAATATGAACCCAACATTTTTCTCAGACTTAAATAAGTTGGTTTTTTTTTCCTCAAAAGCTACAAAAGATCACTAGTTCTTCCCAAAAAGAAGTATAACCAAAGAATTTATTGAACAAATCAAATTCAATACATTTTACGTAGATTGTGTATTTCTTTTCCGACAACAATATAATCAGTCCACCGTACTACCAATACCTTGTAACAATATAAGGTCATGTTCTACCCGAACTTTATAACCACTGGTTTGTGAGCCCATAAGTCGGAACAAAATGGAGGTGAAAAAACTGAAAAGGCTGAGAAAAAAGAGAAGGAAATATTGAAAGCGACAATATAGTGGGTCCTTCAAAATGAAAAACAAGTGATTCCGTTTAATGAAATACGGTAGTTTCGGTATCTGGGGGTATACAAACAACTCCCAGCATTTGCAACTAGATTTTCTGGCTGAGGGAGAAGATCGAGTAGCCAAACCTGCCATCAATTTAGATACACCTGTTATGCACAATAATTTTATTTGAGAAAACGAGTAAATTTTACTGTAAGCATTTACATCTGAAAATGCTAGTTTCTAAGAGTTTAGAATCGATTTACTCACCAAGTTCGTAAGCTTTGGCAACCACTCTGGTCACAATTTCAGCTGAGATTTTTCTGATATTAGTGAATGGTGGGTAAATAAGACCCTTATCAAAGTTTCCATGCGTAATCTGACCTGCTAGAGTTTCCGCTGTTCCAAATAAATAAAAAATCAGTATTGAAAAATATATGTGATGTACCTTTTAGCGGCTCTTTCTAAAAGGCGTGAATGCAAATAAAAAACATCCCCTGGATAAGCTTCGCGACCCGGCGGTCTTCGTAATAGAAGAGACATTTGACGATAAGCTTGGGCTTGCTTGGAGAGATCATCATAAATGATTAAAGTATGTCGTTTGCGGTACATAAAATATTCAGCTAAGGCTGCTCCTGTATAAGGAGCAAGGTATTGTAATGTAGCAGGGGAATCCGCGGTTTCTGAGTCACCTACTTAATCTTTCTCTCAGAGACCTAAATATATTACATTTCCATCTTGATTATCAGTTTTGAAAAATATATTTGAAATACCTCAAGCATTAAGTAATAAGCTCAGCTACTTGATTAGCAGTTTATGTTTCCTACTTGACAATATTTTTTACTGATTTTTGTCGGAATAGTCATTGTGGGAGCTCTCTAACACGTCATAACAATTATTTTAGTACATAATATTAGCAAAAAATAAGTTGACACGCAAATGCTATAGAAAACAACTCAATAACAGAGACGTTATTAAAACCCATGGTATTCTTATAACAACAATAGGCTTCAAGCTAATCATTAGTCGATACCTTGTAAGTGAAATATTAATAGCACTGCTACAAAAAGTTGAAACGATCGAGTTAAGACTCGAGATTCATTGGATAAATTTTGCTAATTAGGTGGAACCAAATTTGAAGACACGCTAACAAATGAATTGGGTTCGTATCTTTCCAATTACTGTAGCTATCACTAGGAAAAAAAAACTGTAGATAGCAACAACCAGTTGGTTTGTCTGACACTATACAACTTGTTATTGAAACTTAACAACAATATAGTAACATAAACTGTTGGTAACTGTGGCCATCTTGTTAGTAAATTTTCTATAACAAGTCATGCAATATTATGGAAGTGAACTATGCACACTAGAATATTCTCAGAGCATATAGTGATAATTCATATGATCATTAAAAACTCAATTCAACCCCTAGGATATTCCCATATCTTAATAATTTTGTTGAGCAATGATAGAGCTCACATTAGGGGTGGTTTCGGTACGGTACCGACTTTTTTATCATATACCAATACCGAACCGAACTTGTTTGGTATGAAAAAAATTATACCATAACCGAACCGAAAAAGTCGGTATACCGAAAGTTCGGTATACCGATTTTTTCGGTTGGTACGGTTCGGTTTTCCGTTTTATACCGAAACATTATTATTATTAAAAGATCATTCTTGATAACAATAAAATAGCAAAAAAGTTTGTAAAAAGTAAAATGTGTACAACTATTCTTATATTTGCTACATTTATTGTGAATTTGATTAAAATAGTAAACACTTATAAATAAGAATTCTTTTAAAATATTAGACAAGAAAATGGAGAAACACGAAATTATTGTATTTGGCTTCGTAAATAGGAAAGTAAGTCGTAAGAAAAATTAAAATAAACTATAAGACAATTTATTTGTAAGTTATAACTATGTGTACATTTCTATATATTTTATAATTTTAATGTTTGGTTCGGTTCGGTATTGTACCAAACATACGAAATGGATACCGAAACCGAACCGACTTTTAAAGTTTGGTTCTGTTATACCGTATCGAAAAGTCGGTATACCGAACTTTCGGTACCAACTTGTTTGGTTCGGTTCGAAAATCGATCGGTTGATACAAATCAGTACAAAAAGTCCATCTCTAGCTCACATGATCAATGCCCTCCATTTATGTATACGACGAGAAGCAAATATAGTATTAAACTATTAATATTGCATCTAGTTTTTATTTATTTATTTACTAAACCCAAATTTGCATAGCAAAACCTCCAAAATGAAGATTAGTACCACTTCCCTTTATGATTGGAAAACAGGAAAAGGATAGATCAATGAATAGCAGCATGTTAGTGCTTATCCAATAGTGTCCACTTTCAATTACTTAATTGGGAAGAACTTTTAACAAAGGCAACATGCCTTTTTTGTCTAGTCTCTGGATATTCCTTGGACTAAAAACAAAAAACTCTCACAATCTTGCAGCATACATCACTATTATAGTTTATTCGTGTATATGATGTATCTAGCTTATGGACTTATTCCCAAAATAAGGACGTTCACGGTGTATAATTAGAGCTGCTACGAGTATGAATATTGATGAAAAGACAACTTAATTTCTAGTATTCTGAATATTTATTTTCAAAAAAGTTTAATTGCACTAAAACATGACATGTTTTTCCACGGAAAGTCAGGTTAAAACATATTTTATAACTGATAGAACATAAAAACTAGACCCGAATATTTTATTCGGTTAATAATCAACCCACTTTATAAATGGGTATCCAACGCTTAAATGGGTCATCTCATACTTTTTATAGGAATTGAGGTGTTACTACCAAAAGCCCAAGCCCAATCAAATGGGGACCCATGTCTGAAAAATCCCTGGGATGAAGACATTTGTCAATATCCTAGAAGGCGCAGTTGCCTATAAATAGCCGACTACCCCTCCTAGAAAACCACCAGAAAATATATCCAAAAAATATAGAGAGAAGTTAAGAAAAGAGAGAAACTAACCAAAGCATATCACTTCGAGAAATAAACCGAGAAAAGACAGCCGAGCACCGAATAAAAGGGGAGAAAGATCAAGACGAGAGATTAAATAGTTATATCAAGCACAATTGTAAAACCGAAATACTAATCCGAGCAAATGTAATAGTCCGAACAAGGACAATAATCCGAGCAATAATAAAGATCAGGAAGTGTCCTTTATTCACGGTTGATTTACCATTATATCATTGTTGAAAAGCCTAACGCGACCGACCAAAGTTATGGCTTTATCAAATGGCGCCGTCTCCGGGAATCATCTAGTTCCCAACTAGCTTAGAATTCGAATACCAATACTCTGCCAGACGAGCGACAATGGTTACCAATGTAGAGAAAACACATCCCGAGATAGTAGAAACCAATAACCAAAACACGCAAATTAGCCAACAAGACCTCGACGATCTACTCGCTATCCGCGACAGATATGAAGCTTTCCAATCCGGAAACCAACCAACAACCTCCTACGTCAACCAAGAACAACCGGTCGAACCACCCCGACATTTCATCGAAGGGATTGTCGACGAACACCCTTCGTCCTCGGAGGACGAACAAGACATGCCCGTATTAAGGCGTGCACGAAGACGCTTAACCGGGTCCCAAGCAGGGCCGAGCTCAAGAGTCCCTTTGCCTACAGCCTCGGTCAACTCCGGTGCTCGTTTACAAACGGACGAAGCTCATCAGTTTGGCATGCCCGAGGATCATGTACTCGGACAGTCGCCCCGACTACCGACTAATCCTCCGAGGATGATTACACCACCCACGGTGGAGGTACAACACGTTGTTCCGTTAGCCGATGAAAGGAACTACGCCCAGCTGCAAGCTCAGCTGGCGGCATGCATGACGGCCATGACAGCGGCCGGCATCTTATTGCCAGTTATCCAACCCGACAAAGACCCACGCCATGAAGTGGAAGATTCTGCCTACAGGGCCGCCCTGGAGGCAGCGGGTCGGCGACCCGATACAAGAGTCTCCCACCAAGGGGGCAATGTCCCAATAACTATCGTCCATCCGAACACTCATATGGAACGTGTCCACACAAACACGAAGGACAGTAGATATCCCGAATACAGGATCGGGGAAGGATATGGCCCACCACCACATCAGGGAGGATACCCTCCCCCCTACCAAGTCACGGATGACGCGTTCCAACAGGCTTGGAACGTATGCCAAGAAACCCCGTGTGCTAAACAGATCACGCGGTACCGCAATCCTATGGGATTCGTCATCCCCGAATTCAGGCTCTATGATGGGAAGAGTTGCCCTATCGACCATCTGAGGCACTACAAGACGAAGATGGAACTGTGGAGTGATGACCATGCACTGATGTGCAAATTTTTCAAAAACAGCTTGGGTCAAGAGGCTTCGTCATGGTATCACAACTTACCACGGGGCTCCATTAGAGACTGAGCAGAATTGCTAAGAGCATACTCCACCCGATACGCTGCTCATCGGAAAAAGAAGGTTAGTATCGAAACCCTTCTCAAAATGGCGATGATGCCAAATGAAAGGCTCAATGATTACTGCATACGTTTTATCGACGTAGCAAACCAGATTCCACGATATGCCAATAATATAGCCATCCAAAACTTTATCAATTCCATCCCTAATGGCTATTGGGCGAGAAGGAAGTTCATAGGCAAAAACTTCCCGACCACTGATTCCCTGCTAGCCTATTGTACCCACCTCACCGATAAAAACGACGAACTGCGTTTCCTCAACCGAACTCTACCAAGAAGAGAGTCGGTCCGCGAGGCACAGGTGGGTCGCAAAAGAGTTAGAAATAACCAGGGAGAAGCATTCCAACCGACCAGAAAGGGCAAAGAGCCCGAGGTCCATAGCAGGGTAGAGCGACCACGAGCATTAGAGCTCAAACCGCTCCAGATCGCATACCCAACACCAACCAACGAACATAAACCTCTCTAGCTCACCTACCCGATGCCACCCAAGCCATTTCAACAAGTTCGGCCCCAAGATAGGGAACACCGAAACACTTTTGGACCGGTCGAGCTACGATACACTTTCAACCTATCTGCTGAAGATATCCTCAAGGATATATGCAGGGAAAGTTGGTATTCCCGACCACAACCGATCATCTCTCCCCCCAATCAGAGAGATTCCAAGCTCTTCTGCGCATATCACGAGGATCACGGCCATCTCACTGAGCATTGCCGTAACCTGCGATGGAGAATGAACCAGTGGGGCGATGCAGGATACCTAGCCAAGTTCATCAAAGGAGCTGGGAATAAAGGCAAACAATTGGCCATCGAGGGATCCGACAACCGGCAAGGTAAAACGATCAACGTCGTTCATATGTCACGACCCGAGGGCCCCGGTGGGGAACGGTCGCGACAACGGCAGCTGGCCCACTTTGGCCAAGTAGCCAAGGCATCACAGGCGTCGAACTCTAAACGACAGTGCACGCAACGACGACATCCGCCCATTTCTTTCTCAGATCTTGACGAAGAAGGGGTGATTTACCCCCATGGAGACGCCATTAACCTCCGAGTTCAAATTGGCCTAGACACGGTCAGCAGGGTACTTGTCGACCAAGGAGCCTCTTGTGATATCATGTACAGGGAGCTTTTCGACAAAATGGAACTCAAGCTGCAAGATCTACAGCCTGCTGACGTCACGCTGATCGGATTCATCTCCGAAACGACTAAACCATTGGGAAAGATCGTCCTCAGTGTCACAACCGGGTCCGTGTCGGTTCCCGTAGAGTTCTTAGTGGTTAATGACCACTCCGATCACAATGCAATATTGGGCCGACCTTGGTTACATGCCATGAAGGCCATACCCTCAACCTATCACCAAAAGGTCAAATACCCAAATGACAGGGGAGAGATCGACACAGCCAGAGGATGTCAAGAGGATTCAAGACGCTGCGAGGACATCACCGCGACTCTCCAAAAATAACGAAGCATGGTGGAACAACCCACCAGCACCAAGAAGCTGATCAACCAAATATCCAAAGCCGAAAGGGTTGTCGAAGAACAAGTAGGAGAGACACTCAGGAGGGTGTATATACCAGATATGGACGAGGAGCATTACTTCCTCCTCGGTGACAACCTTCCAAAATAGGAATCCGAGGAGTTGAAAGCATTCCTTCTCAACAACACTGATAAATTCGCCTGGAGTCCTAAAGATATGCCGGGCCTAGACCCCAATACGGCATGCCACCACCTAAGTGTAAACGCCGAGTACAAGCCGATAGCATAGAGGAGCAGGAAAGTGTCTGTACAGCACAGAGCAGCTATAATCGCTGAAGTACAAAAGTTATTGGAGGCTGGAGCCATAAGAGAGGTTTACTATCCAAAATGGTTGTCCAACCCGGTTGTCGTCCCTAAGAAGACCGGGAAGGAGAGAGTATGTATAGACTTCACAAACCTCAACAAAGCCTGCCCGAGGGACCACTTTCCCCTTCCGAGGATTGATCAACTGGTGGACGCTACTGCGGGGGCAGAACGGATGACCTTCCTTGACGCATATTCAGGATACCATCAAATTCCCCTCGCCTGCGAAGATCAAGAAAAGACTTCGTTTATATCACCTTTGGGAAATTATTGCTATACGATAATGCCGTTCGGCCTACGCAATGCGGGAGCAACATACCAAAGGATGATAACAAGAGTATGTCGAGATCATATAGGGAAGACGATGGAGGTATACATAGACGACATGGTCGTCAAGAGCGAAAGAGCCACATCCCACCTTCAAGATATCAGGGACGTTTTCCGAACGCTGGGCGAGCACAAACTTAAACTCAATGCGAGCAAGTGTGCATTTGGCATCAGCAAAGGGAAATTCTTGGGGCATATGGTTAGCCGACGAGGAATAAAGGCTAATCCTGATCAAATAACGGCTCTATGAAACCTAGCAGCACCCAAGAATAAGAAACAGGTACAAGAGCTCACGGGAATGCAGGTTCATTAGCCGATCCGCAGATATGGGACGGCCATTTTTCGAATCACTCAAGAAGGATAGAAAATTCGTCTGGGACCCGGAATGTGAAGCTTCATTCAACAATCTCAAAGAGTACTTGAGGACATTGCCACTGCTAGTAAGGCCGAACAGAGGAGACATTCTGGCATGCTACCTAGCAGTTTCCGCTACAGCTGTGAGCGCAGTCATCCTAAGAGAAGAAGGTCGCGAACAATTTCCGATCTACTTCGTCAGCAAGACTCTGGTCGAAGCCGAAACACGTTATCTACCCTTGGAAAAGCTGTGCCTGGCGTTGGTCGTCGCAACCAGAAAGTTGCCACACTATTTCATAGCTCATCAGGTCCGGGTATACACAAAATTTCATATCAAAGAGTCACTTCGACGGACGGACGTCAGCGGCCGAGTTGCCGCCTGGGGGGTTGAGCTATCCCAATTTCATATCGTGTTCGCACCCCGTCATGCCATAAAGGGACAAGTCCTGGCCGATTTCGTCGCAGAATTCACCGAAGGCTATGACGAGCCTTTGGCACTCTCTCCACAATCACACTGGCAGATACATGTCGACGGATCAGCCACCAAGGACGGATCAGGAGCAGGGATCGTCCTAAAGTCTAGAGAGGGAGCAATCATCGAAAAAAGCATAAAACTGGGCTTCCGAGCTACCAACAATGAGGCAGAATACGAGGCCATGATAAACGGCATGCTCATTGCCCGATCCCTCGGATGCTCCCACTTAATTGCAAGCTCAGACTCCATGCTCATCGTCAATCAAGCCATCGGCGAGTATCAAGCGAAAGATGATAGAATGATCCTCTACCAAGAGAAAGTCCAAAGCTTGATGGCAACCTTCGAACAGTGCGAGTTAGTAAGAATCAATCGCACCGAAAATGCACATGCCGATGCATTGGCCACCCTAGCCTCGATATTAACATTGACCGACACCCGGTCGATCACGGTGGAACTACTGCCGACCCCGAGCATAATAAAAAGGGTAAACCAGGTGACATCGATACAGTACGAACTAGGTTGGATGGAGGACATGACCCATTATCTGCGAAGTGGAACGCTTCCGGTCGACAAGATAAAAGCGCTGAAAATTACAAGAAAAGCTCCTCGCTTCTGGCTATCCGAGGACGATAAACTATACAAATCCAGTTACCGGGGACCACATCTACTGTGCGTCCCGACCGAGCTACAACTGCCGGTCTTGGAGGAAATCCATGAAGGATCTTGCGGAGCACACATCAAAGGGCGATCCCTTGCAAACAAGGCAGTGACCCAAGGATATTGGTGGCCCTATATCAAGCGAGATGCCGATGCATACGTCCAACGATGCGACAAGTGCCAACGATTCGCCAAGATACCACGGCTCCCTTCATCTATGATGACCCCGGTATCAGCACCATGGCCGTTCGCTCAATGGGCAATTGATTTGGTCGGTAAACTCCCAAGAGCACCTGGGAATGTGGAATATCTGATCGTTGCGACTGATTATTTCACCAAATGGGTCGAAGCTAAACCCCTCCGAGAAATCAAAGCCAGCAACGTCAAACAATTCATTTGGGAATACATCATAACTAGGTTCGGTATACCGTACGCTATAGTCGCCGACAACGGAACCCAGTTCAAAGATGCCAATTTACAGCTGTGGTACGTGGAACTCGGTATCCGAAAATTCTATTCAACGCCGACATACCCACAAGGGAACGGGCAAGCCGAAGTGTCAAACCGAACAATATTAGACGGCATCAAGACCACCCTTGAACAGGCAAAGGGGAGGTGGCCCGAGCGGCTACTCAACGTTTTATGGTCGTGCCGAACTACACCCAAGACGGGCACCAAGGAAACCCCGTTTAGCTTAGCATACGGTGTTGAGGCCATCATACCGACAGAGATCGGGCTACCCACGCTCCGAACGACGTTGGTCGAGCAGGGAAATAATGAACAAAGAATGAGAGAAGAGCTCGACATGATAGACGAGAAACGAGAGATAGCGGCCCTTACCCTAGCTAAGTACCAACAAAGCGTGAAGCAAACCTATGACAAGAGAGTAAAAGGGTCTAAAGAATTCATGGTAGGAGAACTGGTGCTGCGACGAGTGACGGTCTATACCCGCAACGAAATACATGGCAAACTAAGCCCTACCTGGGAAGGCCCATACGAAATCGTCAAGCAAACAAGTCCAGTCTCTTACAAAATCAAAAGCGTCCTGTTCGCCAACAGCCGAGGGGAAAAGAATTCTTGGAATGTGGCTAACTTAAAGAAGTACTACGTATAGGCAATCCTCCGAATACAAGTACAGGTGCTACCTTACCCTTCTTGCTTAATGGCATTATCTTTCTTCTTTTGAATGAATAAATATATTATTATGCTGTCTACTAATACTATGAAATTCCGTAAATGGCGTGTTACCGAAGGAACGTATAGGAATACTATGAAATTCCCAACATGGCCGAAGTGCCTAGGAATACTATGAAATTCCGTAAATGGCGTGTTACCGAAGGAACGTCTAGGAATACTATGAAATTCCCAACATGGCCGAAGTGCCTAGGAATACTATGAAATTCCGTAAATGGCGTGTTACCGAAGGAACGTCTAGGAATACTATGAAATTCTCAACATGGCCGAAGTGCCTAGAAGTACTATGAAATTCCGTAAATGGCGTGTTACCGAAGGAACGTCTAGGAATACTATGAAATTCCCAACATGGCCGAAGTGCCTAGGAAGACTATGAAATTCCGTAAATGGCGTGTTACCGAAGGAACGTCTAGGAATACTATGAAATTCTCAACATGGCCGAAGTGCCTAGGAGTACTATGAAATTCCGTAAATGGCGTGTTACCGAAGGAACGTCTAGGAATACTATGAAATTCCCAACATGGCCGAAGTGCCTAGGAAGACTATGAAATTCCGTAAATGGCGTGTTACCGAAGGAACGCCTAGGAATACTATGAAATTTATATGCAGGTACAATGCAAGGAATTATTCAGGTCCACATTACGGCGGCGATACAATATAAATTGGCTAAAACAATGAAGGAGAATCAATCTAAACAACAAAATATCAACAAGAAGCATCTCCAAAACAGGAATAACGAAATAACAAATGATTTAGCAAGGAAAAATCGATCCAATCAATTAAATAGCAATACGGCAATGGAATGGTACAAAACAGGAATAAAGAAATAACATAAATAGTCCTCGCCCGCATTACGGAGGCAACAAGAAGATCATCGACACTAAAGAGATTCATTTAAGAAGAGCTACTGCAGGAGGAGCACGACGGTAATTGACCGAGCTCAATCTCTTCGTTATCCGTCGTTGTGTACCCATCAGACTCATCACCATCAAAACGCTCCTCAGAAATGAGGGCATCAAAATTGGTCGTATGAGCCCCAACACAAGTCAGCGTCTGAAGCCGCGCGTTGAACTCGGCTTCTTTCGCGAACTCGTGAGCATCCGAGGCCGCTTTACGGCGATCATCGTCAAAGGAGAGGTTACGGCGAGCTTCGATCATAGCTGCGGAAGTATCGTATCTGGCACGGGACAAACGGAAATACTTCACCAACACGTTGGCCTTGGTCACAAGCAATTTTAATTTGCCGAAGTACTTGTCCTTTGCACGCCATTATCGATCCAAACGACGCTCCTGAACCTCAACAGCATGCTCGGCACGGCGAACGTATTCTCGAAAAGAGGCCGCCTGGGTTTTCAGCTTGGTCCGCAGTCGAGCACATTGGTCGGTCAATTTGACATTTTTGCTCATCAAAACAATGTAGGGCCACCTGTCAGGCACCTCCCAAGCCGCACCAGATGAGACCTCGTCCCGGGCAGCACCAGTAGGTCCTAACCCCGGGTTAACTAGGCATGGAGAACCAGCCTGGTGCGACATAGTAGCATGTGCCTATATAAAAAAAAAAGGGGGGAGAGAAGAACGAGAAGAGATGAATATAGAAAAAAAAAAAAAAAAAAAAAAAAAGAGAGAGAATTTTTTATACAAGCTACAAAGAAAACGACAAAACAAGCTACTTCATTAATCCGACAACCCCTCAACAGACGCCGAAGTCTCTACTACATCGGCAAAATGAATATCTCGCAATGAATTAATTTGCATCCCCAAATGCTCACGAATGACCGCCTCGATTCGGTTCAAGGCAACAGTGGTTTCAGTTACCCCGGCCTTCGCATCCACCATGCGCTCTGCCCGGGACACACCACTCATTCCTTTTATATGCTCCAGCACCTCTAAGGCGTGAGCTCGGGCCCAATACGCTTTGGCAAAGGATAGCAGCAGATCCGCGTCCTCGAAAACGGCCCCAAGGACCAAGCTCAAGCTCGTCACACGACCTCGGGCTTCATCACGAGAACGTCGTAGGGCACCGAGAAGTTCCTTTGCTTTACCCTTATTTGCCGTATAATGGGCGGTCTTTTTACTAAATTTCTCTCCCAAATCACGTAACCGGATCGCCAAGTTGGAAATATGAATATTCAGACCCTCGATTTCCTGATAAGCACAAGTCAATTTCGCGGTAAGGGACGCGTTAGATCTTTCCAAATCTTCCATTACGTCACCTACACTACGACTAGGCGAGGTCCAGACCACCATGGCAAGGGGGTTATTTGGTACCTGACAATATTTTGTTTTCACATCCTTCAAAATATGACGACCATTAAAAGAAATTAACCCAAGAAAGCCCAACAGAAAGAAACCACAGCACCTATATTATCACTTCCCCAAAAGAATCTGTTTCTAGATACACAAAAAATAAAATAAAATAAAATAAAAAAAAATAAAAAATAAAAAAAATATAGATACTGCTAGCAAGATAGTCAAGGTTCCACCTGAGGAGATACTGGTGGGGGAACAACAGTAGCATCCGGTCGAGGAGTGGACGGGGCCGACATAGAGTGAGGACGCAGCGCTGTCGAAATTGTTTGTCCCGGTAGCCGAGGAAGCTCTTCTTCACGAAGATTCGCCCAGTCCAAGGGTTTCGGCGGTGCACCATGCGGACACGGATACACCAACTCCGACCACGCCCTATCCGACAAAGGAACATTCGCGAAATTGAGCGCCCGCACATGAGCACAATATACAGAGAAGTTGGCCATCATCGCTAACTTTGTCCGCTCCTCCGCATGTGCCGTTTTCAGGGCAGACACCTTAGCCTTTTCGGCTTCCACGTCCTCTGCCAGGAGCAAGTTCTCCTCCTCTAGTTCGCAGTACTTAACGACCATGCTCTCTTTTTCCGCCTTCAATTTCTCGACATCCTCGGTCAGGTGCAGAAAGTCCACCGACAGCTTGTCATAATTCTCGCCCAGGGTTTTCTGCGCGGCGACCAATTTCTCCTTCTCGGCCACCAGCTTCTCTTTCTCAGCCCCTAGAGCTCCCAGCTGATCCCGTAGCGCCACGGTACTCACAGCAATCTGCACTTCAACACATTAGATTCCAAACAAAATACAAGTACCAGACCTATATAGCGAAATACGAGCCCCACGTACCCTCAGCGCATCCGCGTGGGCCTGCTCTATAACCGACATTGTAGGTTGGGCAGATAGTCTTTCTGCATCCTTGAACACAAGGGGTTTCAGAGCCGTATACCCCATCTTCAAGGTTCGCGGTTGCTCCAGCAGTTCACCCCTACATCGGTCAATGTAACGGGTCATTGCAACCCCGTCAACCAACACCTTCTCGGATCCGTCGAGAGCCTCATCCTCGACACCCGTCACAACATCCCCGGCATTCTCTTCGCTGCCTTCCATTTCCACCCCCACGTCCTCCTCCAACTGATCAGTCTCAGGGGCCCTATGCTCGATCTCTTCCTCAGTACGGAGGGGCGAGCAAACGGGCAAATCTATCGGACCCTCGGTGGGGATAGGCGAGATGACAGGCAAAGTCATCGTACCCTCTCCCATGTTAGTCAAGAGGTTCATATGTCCGAATACATCGTCGATCGACCCCTGAAACACAATAATACCCATAGACCGGGCAAGAGCGAGGGTAACCAATGGAGAAGTCAGTAGCTGAAACAAGATGACTAATAAAGCAAAGCACTAGCGAACAAAATGACAAACAACCAAAAGACAAGAAAATCATAATACATATACACATACCTCGCCCGGCGCAGAGGCATCCTCGGCGGTATCCCCTTCGGCGGCAGCCACCGCCCCCTCGCCCGAGCTAACGATATCAGCCTCCTCGGTAACCGATGTATCGGTTCCCCTGGCCCTCTTCGTTACTCCACCAACAGGGTCAGACGCATGACGCTTAGACCGAACGAGCTTCTTCCCGAGCCGAGCAGCACTTCGAGCCCGGACCACTTTCAAGAACTCTTCCTCGGGCTCTTTGGGGATCTCGGGCGCAGGATTCCCCTTGGTCACCGACCCCATTGGGTACCTGAGCAGCATCGGGGCACTACGACTCGCCGGATCCGGCGTCGGTCCCGGCCCCCACCATTTCCAAAGAGCTAACAGAGCCTCCACATTGGGAGCGCCGAGGTCAGGCATAGGGGGAGCGTTGGTGGCCGGTCCAGGAATCTGGTGTCCCGGACAGCCCCATTCACCAGAAGCTATCACTATACCAAGATTGCGCTCTTTGTTGGTATCCGGCAAACCGATAACAAGCCGGCAATAGGTACGCTGGGTTTTCAGATACGAGCTGCGACACTCAAAGCTCAGACTGTAGATTCCGAAGACGTCCTTCAATTCAATCGGTATTCCAGCCAACTCCGATAACCTTTGAATACCGTTCAGAGTACGGTAACCATTTAAGGCCAGTTGGGCTGGAACAATCTGGACGGCCTCAAAGAACGACGCCACTCAGTTTGTAAAAGGAAGTCGAAGACCCCCTGTAAAAAATGCCGAAGAGCGCACAGCGACCTCGCCGGCAGGAACAAATCCCAGCACCTCCTCGTCAGAAATAGGAAGCCGGATATGTATGTTGTCAGGTATTCCGGCAAGCTCCTTAAAATCCTTTTCTACGAATGTGCCAACTTGGGCCACACTTTGGCTCAGAATTTCCTATCCAAACATCATCAAAAGTCCATCAATATACTAACCAAATACACAAACAAGAACCACATCAATATAACGAGCGCCACCCCCCCCCCCCCCCACACACACACACATTAACCAGATACATAAGAATCATCAGACATATATAGATAACCTGAACCATATACCAACGACACACCTATGACCACAACGACAAATCAAATACAACTCCTAAAAGAGGGAAGGGGGAGAACGAAAAATCACTTACAGTAATCATTATGAGCAAGCAAGCGCGAACAGCAGCAAGTCTTCCAACAAAACCACGAAACCCTAGATCAAGTGGCCGAACTCTTTTCCTTTTTGGCGGGAAGAATATGCTTTAGAGAGAGATATATTTTCTTCAGCAAATTCTATGATAAAAATAAAACAGGATTACTTGGCACAATAGAAAGGAGTGGAGTCACAAAAAGAATAAAATAATAACCGTCCTTTCGTGTAACAGAGGTTTACCTTTTTTCCAACCATACAAAAGTCAACAACCGCTGCTCTTTTTAACATATAAACGCTCTAGATTTCGCCACGTCAGCGCGTATCCCACTACCCAAGGCAGTTCACATCATTGCACCTAAATAAACGGCCAGTGGACCCTACCACGAAAAGCTTCCCACATACGCTACCACTACTATCACACCGAGAATATCCCCCGATTAAAGTTCCTCGACTCCCAACCAATCCTTACCAAAAGGGCACACCGAACAAGGTGGACGAAGACCGTTTCTAGCTTGATGGCAGGGAGCATCAAGTCTAACAACGCTCTCCGGGGGGATAACCGGGCATATTGTTCGGTGTATGCTCAGAAATATAAAAGGGTGAAGCAAACAGGAAATAAAATAGGACAGAATCAAGTGCAAGACAAGTTTTATTCATCCACAAAGGGGGAAACACAAACAATACAACAGAAAAAGAAAAATGTTACAAGAAAATACACCCATCCTACTTTTTCGAACTATCCCCCATAGCAACATCCCTCTTCGCCAAAAGTTCCTCCAGACACTCCTTCTCCCTAATTAAACGAGAAATCGCCATCTCAGCCTGTTTCAAGGCGTAAGACTGAGACTCGCATTTTTGCTCGGCCTTAAAACGAGCAGTGCCCTCCTCATCCCAATATTGTTTAAACCTCCTCGCTTCAGTCCGAGCACACATGAGATCATGTTTCAGCCATGACATCTCAATTTCTTTTATTTGAAGAGGAGTCAAATCCTCCTCCCCAAAACCAGGGGGACCAGGTAGCAAAAAAGTAGGCTCCTCTTCCATAAGGGCTTTCTTTTTGGAGGCAGACCTAGTGATGGGAGCCATCTCACGCAAAAGCAAGTTAGAAGAAGCAAATTATAAAACAAGAGAGAGGTAGAAATTGGTAATGAGATAGAGGCAATAGGGAGCATTTATAGAGAATCAAAAGGCACAAAGTACGAAGCGTTACAATGGTTCACAAGACAAGCACGAGATACGAGAAGATACAACTGATTCATCAAATACAGAAAATAAAACACAAATTGCAAAAAGGGAAATACATAAGAAAACCAGCCCAATCTAAGGATCAATGGATGGAAAAACCGAACTGCCAGACCGAGAGAAAGCAAAACGAGCAGAACAGTTCAACCGAGCTTGGTAGGAATCGTTCATGGCGACCAAGTTGTCATTTTCTGAGGAGAGCCTGTTGTTTTCCGTAGTAAGAACCCTGACGCGCTCCACGAGCCGAGCATTCTTTACCATTATGCTAGCTAGGCCTTGAGGAGAAGTGTCAAACTCATCTTGAGAATGGTCCCATATCTCCTCGGCATCATACCAGGAGTTGGCCAGATGGTTTCTCTGTAACAACAAGTGATCGAGCTGGCGACTCAGTGCCGAGATCTCGGTCCACTTCAACGTCTCTTCGGGAAAAGAGCCGAACAAGCTCAAGGCCAAAACGCCATACTCTTTCTCAAGCCTTGCCATCCGACGGCGGACCCGGGATACCTCAGTGTCCAAGCCCTTCATCTGAGCATGATATCTCACCACAGGTCCAGACATTCTGGGAAATTGTTATAGTACGGAAGAAAATAAAGGGCTGAGGGAGAGGAAAGCAAAAAGAAAAATGAGATGATAAACTACCAAAGAAAAGAGAAGTACTTATAGAACGGAGATAGCATGCATGTTCCTGACATACTAGGGAGCATGCATATTCCTGACCTACTAGGGAGCATGCACCTATATTCAACAGTGATGGGGACATCTACTGACGTCTGATACAATAGTACAGAAGGAAATAAAGACGAGATATACAAAGATCTAACTTCCCGACAAACAACAAACCACAGGTGCAATATAAAAAGAAGTGCAAAAATAAAGGGGCAAAAATACTTTTCATTAATAAAGATGGGATATATCATTGTTCATTACATCCGAAAAGAAAGTCTATTACATCCGAAAAGAAAGTCTATTACATCCAAAAAGAAAGTCTATTACATCCGAAAAGAAAATCTGTTGCACCCGAGAAAAAGATCTATTACATCCGAGAAGAGCTAATATAGAAGATCGGGCACAGGATCAACTATATCAGCTGACCAAGTGAGCAGGAGACGCCAAAAAGAAAAAGTAAGAAGAAAGAGAAAGGAAAAGCAAGAAGAGGAAAAAGAAGAAGAAGTGATAAGAAAGAAGAGTCGAAAAGAAAAAAAATGACAAAAACCCTAGATGTAACACGACCCTTAGAATCACAGGGTTGATTGTTACATCGTAGTGGTGCAAAAAAAAAAAGGGATGAAGAAAAAAGAAAGAGAAAGAGCAGGGGAAGAAGAAATGAAGGAAACAGACAAATAAAAAGGACGTCAATGAAACAAAAAAGAAAGGGAAAAAGAAAAGAATAAAAAGTAGAGAGAACAGAGTATAAAAAAAAAAAAGAGGAAGAGGAAGAAATGAGGGAAACTGAGAAAAGAAGAAAAAAAGAAAAAGAAAGAAATGGGAAAAGATGGGGAAAAGCAGAGAGAGATAAAAAAAGAAGGGGGAAGGTTAGGGGGAAGTCGATCGGTATCGATGAGAGGGCCCGGCAGAGACATCCCTGTCCCTCAGTGTCAAGTTCCCCCTTAGCATCTCATTCTCTTCGACTAGAGCCTGACGAGCACGTCGGCTATAAGCCAGTTCGGATCTTAGCCAAGTTAATTCCCGAACCATCTCGGTATGGTGATAACGCATCACCTTCAGTTCCTCCTCGGCATCCCTCAACAGCCTTTGTACATGGCTATAAGAGGCTTCAAAAGCCTCGACTTGCAAAGCTAACGTTGATGGGGTGAAAGGACCAGACATCTTAGGGAAATTATAAGATGAGGGTCTATATATGGGGGAAAATAATATGATGAGAATTGTGGATGTAACCATGCTATAAGCAGGTATTTATAGATCAATTAGATGAGGGCTGGGATTGAGAGTCACAACCGTTCGCCAATGGGTATTCAGAAGCGACGGCACTCAAAAGAGGTGTCTGTTCAAGAAAAACGTTTGGATTCCCAAAAGACTCTTAAGAGCGTGAGTAATTAAAAGCCACTCCTGTTCAAGAAACGCTTGGATTCTTACCAATATTTAAAGGGGGTAAGTAATAATGGCAGCAAAACACGCGTCATTTTTGGGAAGGGCAGCGGTTCAAATAAATATCCCAGATCTTTTGCACAAAGCTCAAGAAAACTCTGGTGAATAAGATTTTTTAGGCACAAGGCTCAAGAAATCCTATTGGTCCCCAGATATAAAGAGTAAGAAGGTCCAATGGATAAGATCAAACGCAAGGCCCAAGAAAAGCATTAATGAGGCCACAAGCGTGCGCAGTCAAAATAAATTGCATTGGGAAAGTAATTCAGATATAAACAAGAAAAAGAAGTCTTTATTGATTGGTTGATACTTCGTTACAGAAGAAGCACAAAGAGGAAATACAATGAAAACAATAAAATCATTTCATAGAAGGGCCCGCTTCGTCATTCGGCTTCCTTTTCGACCGAGCATACACTTCCTTAAGGGCCAATTTGTAAGCCCTCTTGGAAGCAAGCTGCCTATCTCTGGAGGCCTCGAGCTCTTTGATCCGGGCACGAGCACGAATACTGTCGAGCAAAGACCTCTGGTGCTCCTTTTCCAGGGCATCCAATCGCTCGTCTAGTTCGGCGGCCCGCCGAGCTTCCACCGACAGCCGGGCAACCCTCTTCTCGAGATAGCGCACCTTCTGAACTTCCTCTTCCAGACGGGCAACGTATTCAGGAAGGTTGTCGCCATAGTTTTCAAGAGGAGAAGCCATTTGTTCGTTAATAAAGAATGAACTGCATAAAGAATACTAGGACAGTCCCCTTTTATAAGAAGAAACAAGGAGTAGATCAAAGGTCATCTCGAATAAATACAACCTCTTGAACTTCCCAAGAGCATTTACGGCGAATTAACCACAGTTTCAAATCCAATTAAAGTCATCCAAAAAGACATCAAGAAGATAAACAGACAAGAATAAGGAAAGGGAAATATTTTATTAATTTCAAAAACTTCGATTACAACTGAAGAAAAGACTCCTCATTCAAGAGAAATTACGACAGAAATTACAAAAGACTAATTATTTCGATGAAGAGCCTTCTTCATCGTCATCCGAACTCGGGTTAGACCGAGCATGCAGCTCCTTGAAGGCAAGCTTATATGCCCTTTTTGCTGCCTTCTGCTTGGCCAGATTAGCCTCGAGCTTCTTTATATGCTCGTAAGCCCAATCCCGATCGGCCATCGTCACATGATGATCAGAATCCATGTCAGACAGCCTTTTCTTGTAGTCTGAAACCTTGGCCACGAGTTTCTTATTCGCGGTACGAGATTTCTTGATTTCCGTTTCTAAATATGAAATATAATTAAAGGAGCTCTCACCAGTAGAACCTGAAGAAGCCATTATGTCACGAGCAAATTAGTAGTAAAATGCCTAAGTATGGAGGGAGCACACCCCTTTATAGGATTTTTCCTCGAAGAAAGATATTAGGATAGGAAACATTAAATGTGCCCCCCTGAGAACCGTCATAAGTCTATTGCGTTTTTCGATGAAGCATTGGGAAGGACAAGACCGAAGTAACGTTATCGACAAACCAAACATGACTCCCCCGACATGGAAACCACGCCGAGGAAGTCAGGGAGCACTTGATAGAACATAAAAATTAGACCCGAATATTTTATTCGGGTAATAATCAACCCACTTTATAAATGGGTATCCAACGCTTAAATGGGTCATCTCATACTTTTTATAGGAATTGAGGTGTTACTACCAAAAGCCCAAGCCCAATCAAATGGGGACCCATGTCTGAAAAATCCCTGGGATGAAGACATTTGTCAATATCCTAGAAGGCGCAGTTGCCTATAAATAGCCGACTACCCCTCCTAGAAAACCACCAGAAAATATATCCAAAAAATATAGAGAGAAGTTAAGAAAAGAGAGAAACTAACCAAAGCATATCACTTCGAGAAATAAACCGAGAAAAGACAGACGAGCACCGAATAAAAGGGGAGAAAGATCAAGACGAGAGATTAAATAGTTATATCGAGCACAATTATAAAACCGAAATACTAATCCGAGCAAATGTAATAGTCCGAACAAGGACAATAATCCGAGCAATAATAAAGATCAGGAAGTGTTCTTTATTCACGGTTGATTTACCATTATATCATTGTTGAAAAGCCTAACGCGATCGACCAAAGTTATGGCTTTATCAATAACCTTAAGTCCTTATCCTCAACACTTTATGAACGTATTTATAAATCGTACTAAGAAGTAAGAACCATATTCAAGTGACATTGTTAAGGTATGGAGAACCTGAAAAATTGCTTTATTTTTCTTTAAGTAGATTAAAAGAGAGAGATTTTAAATTGTACGAAGCGCAGACAACTTACACAACGTGTCTTTGTGGGGTTTTGCTTAGAAAGTGAATGTATCTTTCGTTTTTTTGTTTTTTTTGAAAGTATACCCTCTTTCATTAATATCAGTATTTTTCAACATGGCGTGTGTTGGCATTTGGCAACTTGCGTTGGGGATATCCTAGATATGACCATGTGTTCCGAAAAACAAAACAAAGAAAACAGAAATTGACTTGGCCTTATCTGGCTTTGGAGATTATTAGTAGGAAACTAGTAAACGATTTGACAATAATCAATCAGCTCATAATTATCTTGTACCCGCGTGCCAATTTGGGGACAGATCGATGGGAGATGAAATTTTAATAATTTTTTTTTATAATTTTTTTAAATATAAGTCACTTTAAAAGTGATAAAAAAATAAATTATTTTTTGTAACTTTTTGTTATATTTTTTTACTTAATAATTTAAACAAATACTAAATAAAATAAAATTTAAGTTATTTTTTTAAACTTTGATGTCTTTCTCGTATGGATTATAATATCTTTTTTTAAATTAAAAACAAATTTTAACATTTTAATATCTTTTCCGTATAAATTATAAGTTATTTTTTGAAATTAAAAATAACTTTTAAACTCTTTTTTATTGAATCTGGTGACTGTAACTTAAAAAAATTTCGACGCAAAACCTAAAATTTTAAAAAATCTTATAAAATACGGTATAGGACTAATATTCTCATAATTTGCTCCACGTTGCTATGAACTTGGACCAATTTCAATGGAAGGCCAAAAAGCTATCACATATCTAATTACTATTTTTTTAAAAATCAGAAATTAAGACATTTCACCATGAAGAACCTATACCTATATTTTGTTTGAATATGACTGAGAGAATGCATATTCGACTTCAATGGAATCATTTGAAATCATTTCAGAGACAATAAAAATGATTTAGTTTTAATGAAATTAAAATCAATCAATAGACATCAAATATCATGTTATAGATTCGACCGTAGGTATTAAGATTAGTCTCATCTTGTCCATTTGGGTTTAAAATTCAAATAAATTAGAAAACTACATGATCAAGAACACAACACCGGCCTTGGCCTTGGCCTTACGTAATCTATGCATAAAAAGTCTCAAACTCGTATTGAGTTATTCTATACACGTTAATCAAAACCTAAACAAACTGAATCAAGTACCTTAAAATTGTAAAAAGTTTCGTACCATATATAATCCACTTGGTAAGTTTTAAAAAACGTAGTACTCATTTTAAAATTGGGGGTAATACTTTTTGTTTGTGGACACGTTAAGTATTCCATTTTCACAACTTTATACACAAAATTACAATACTATAACTTTTAGACTTTAGTTGACCATTGAACCTTCGAAGAACTAGTCCAATGAAACCAACGGTAGATACCCACTATTAGGACCGGGTAAAAAACCGAAAAAACCGAATCCGATCGATAACCGAATCGAAAAAAACCGAAAAAGATCGAAATCGAAAAACCAAAAAAATTTCCGGTCAGATTCGGTTTTCAGTAAAACCGAACCGAAAAAGATCGAAACCAAAAAAAATCGAAAAAAACCGAACCGAAAAATAAAAAATAAAACCGAAAAAACCAAAACTGGACCGAAAAAACCGGTCCGGTTCGGTCCAAAAAATAAAAAGACCAAAACCGAAAAAAAACGAAACAAAAAATATGCTCGATTTCGGTTTTACCAAAAACCGAACCGGTACGAAGAAACCCAATCCTACCCACTATATACCGCGTCAGATTACAGCAGTACATAAAAGTCATACCGAGTGAAATTAATTGTCATAATGCTCCTCAGAGTTTTTTAAGAAACTCTATTTATTTCTTATAGTTTAATTGATATAGTGTTACACTTAATTTCTGTAAGTTTTGTTATTCTCATCTCTGAGTATAGTAATAAATTTCCAAAATGGTTATCAAAAATTTTAGAAAATTCATTTGTTTCTCATATATTTATTTAAATCACACCAGTCCTGATGTAATGTTGGATTTGGTACGATAAGTTCTTTTCAAGTATTTCCCTTACTTTATAAAAAAAAGTCACAATTATACTATTAGAGAAGATTATATAATAGAGTAAACAAGATTATATAATAGAGTAAACAAAAAGTCCCATAAGTTTAACTGATCATATAATTTTCTTAACATTAAATAACTTTTCCTTCATTATGTCGGTCTCTTATCCACCTCATTATGTCGGTCTCTTATCCACCACCTATGTCCGAGTTACCAAAATATACATGTATAATATGGAATTTCAATGGTTACTAAATAACGAGTAGCATCAACTAATCTAGTGAGTAATTGAACTCTTTGACGTCCAATAATAATAGTCAACTTAGCGTTTTTATTAAAACTATATCAATATGAATAAACCATCAAAATAGTAACGATCGATATCCATGATTCGCAAATAACAACACATTAATTACAAAAACTAATTTCTTTACAAAATTAACTGAATTATAATATTCATCCGTACTGCGTAGTAAAAAAAAAATTAAACTATTATTATAGGGCGAATGATATATTAAATGGAGACTTACAAATAAATGCATACCAATCAACTTAATTACAAAAAAACTCACATATGTATATTTCTTTACAATTAGCTACATATACTTATTTACAAGGCACGTATGCCATAAAAAATAACAAAATACATAAAAAAAAATTAAAAAAATGTGAAATAAAAAATAAAAATTTGTACATAGTTTCAAATAGGATTACACATGCTTAGACATACACGATTGGACATAATTAGACATGATCAGATAGGATCACACATATATTTTGTATATAAAATATATTTTTAAAAATTTTGGTTTTTAATTTTGAAATATTTTTTTGGATTTTTTAATGACATGTGTACCAATTTGTAAAAAAATTCACAAAATATGTATTTTTTTGTAAAAGAGTTATCAAGTTCAAAACAATCGGGTTTTTTATAAATAAGTTTCTAAATATATATTAAATTGTCATTTTTGTGAAACTCTGTATTATCTTAAAAAGTTTGGGATATACAAGATATGACTAAATAAGTTTTAAGTTTCAAGATCAAGAACTGTGAAAGTAAAAAAAACGTTAGTATTATATATATATAGTGGACATCTCCCACTTTAATGGCCTCATGTGTTGCCAGATATCTCTCCCTTTCTATATTCTCTCTAATCTCTCTCTCTCTCTCTCTCTCTTTCTCTCTCTCTTCACATTATTCATTCGCATATTTCGCCGCATTATTCGCACATAGCTCCGGCGACGAATATCTCCCCCGTCGCCGTTGCAACTAATCAAGACATACATATAAATAATACGTTACATCTTTACTATATATATATATATATAAACATTTATCACGCTTATATATAGTATACAGATATATAATGGCGAGGTGGAGTTTTGTTCTTGTGGTGATATTGATAATAATGATAATGATAGGTGAGAATATTAATGGGATGGTGGCGTATAGGAAGGGGAGCGAGCATATTAATGCGTATGCGACGATGATGTATATGGGGACGCCGAGGGACAAGGAGTTTTACGTAGCGACACGTGTCATGTTGAAGTCACTCGGGAGGCTTAACGTCGATGCGGATCTTGTTGTTATTGCCTCCATGGATGTACCTTTATCTTGGGTACAAGCTTTGTAAGTCTTTTTTTGTTTTTGTTTTTTTGGTTTTCATTTAGTTACTCTGTTCTTTTAGCTCTGCTATAAAGTGTTAGTTAAGATGAAGAAAGTTGGTTATAAGCCCTTGTGATATTTTACTAGTCAACGGGGAATCTCGAAATATATTTTTCGTAATTGTTGGGGGTGCTGAACGTCCAAGATCGATAGAAAAATTCAAGATACATGGTAAATGGTAAAAGATCGTTTTTTTTATCGATATGCGGGGTGACAGAGGATTCCACTGTTTCTAGGTGTAGAAAAGTTAGTTGTACTAGTGGTTCTCATAATTTTTTTCAAACAATATTTTAAATTCAATTGAAAAAAATCAATTAACACCTATTTGAGCTAGAAGGGGTTGTGCTAGATTAGCCAGGGTCTCGGGTTCAAGTCTTGGGAATACAGTTGTGATTAATAATTGTTAAGAAAGGTTTTTAGCCTTTGTGGTTCTACCAAGCTTGAATCCGAGTGTAGTCCGTCCGATAAGGTCAACGGATGCTAGTTCGTTTATTTAACAGAAAAGAAAATTGGTGAAGCTTTTCACGAGTGCGATGTCATTGAAATGAGGAAAACCATATTAATGGATGGATCAATGATTTATTTACGATTTTAACAATTGGGTACTACTTTAACTTTACCCTTACTGTGAGTTTTTTTAGAAGTTCATATGAGAAAAACAACTAGAAAGGTCAGTGTGCTCATTTTCTTGAATCCTAGAATAAAATTTGCCAATTGAAACTGTTTTCTTGAATCCTAGAATATAATTTTTATTGAACTGTGTTTTTTAATTAAAAACATAGAAAAAGTTTTGACTTTTTATCATCTTTATCAAAATGAGAGTTCCGCCAATCAGATTGCAGTTTTTTTAAATTGATAATGATCAGACTTTATTATAATCTTTTGAGTTTTGAATTGGTGGTACGGGTTATATTTTAGTATTTCTGGATATACTGATTCTTGATAGTGATAGCATATGACCGTTAGATATAGTCCAACCCTGAATTTCACCTTTTTTTCGTTGTGTCTATCCAAAGAAAAATGGAACACTTTCTGGCAAAAACAGATATCCACTAACTACTAATATATATTACACATTATGATACTCCGCATATGCTTTTCTTCTTTTCAATTATAAATAAAAATCTAATATTTGGACCCAAAAGTTTTTGTCTGGTGGGTGAACTCCGTGTATTTTTGAAATTGAAGAAAATGGTCTTAGGTGGTATTTGTATGGTCACATGTTACAAGTCTTGACTGTTTGAGCGCCACTAAAAACACCTCATATTATATTTTATAAATGAATAATGTTATTCAGACCAATTCGTGAGCTGTTATACAAATTGCTTAAGTAACAAGGTTCGCCGTGTTCTTTAATTTTTTGATACTTTGGAAATATTCTGTGAATTATTTTCTCAAGTCTCACCTCATCAATCTGATAACAAATACTGTATGTATAAATATTTGAGCAGGCTTTCGGTCACATTTTCTAACGGATTGGTAGTGTCTACTTTTCCCTAAAGGGTAAAGAGGATATGCATTTTTTATTACAATAAGCTGTTTGATCAAAAACACAAATGACAGCAAGTGTGAATAGAAAACTAAGTTGAAAAGTTGCAAATAATGATGCTTGAATTAAAAATCCTAAACCCTGGAGGATATGCATTTTTAATATTTTGTGTAGATCACTTTGATCACGGCGATGTATAGGAGATATAAGGATATGGGACATAAGGAGTAAATAGCAAGTCATCAGAATTTTTTTTTCTTTGAAAAGTTGAGATTAAAAGTGTTAATTTTGTTGTTTTTCGCCATGTTCTTAGTAAAATAGGTTCATTAGCACTAGTTGCCTTTTGATTGTAGGTCGCAATACCATCATTTTCCGTTAATGTATTTTGATTGGAAACGCTATCATGGGGGCGTGACTCATGAAAGAATAGTTTTGCGATTTTATTAATAAAATGGACCGGATATTGAATATAAAAAAAAAAAAACTAGTTGTTCAATTAAAAATTTCTAATGATAGTGTAAATAGAAAAACTACTTAAGTTCAAGCCACCAAAACAAAAGGTTAATCAGATTGCGAAATGACAAAAGCTGTCAAATTTACTGAAATCCATCGATCTTTTCGTTTGCAATCTGGACGTTGGTACAAAAATCTGTCACTATTTTATTACTGAACTCTTTTTTAGTTCAAGATCCTAGACCCTACACCATATGCATTCGATATTTCAATATGTTGTCCATTCAAAAATTAGAATAGATAATGGAATGTAAATAAAAAACTAAGTAGAAAGTTGTACCAATAAATGGAACTAAGAAATCAATAATTACACAAATAGTAACCTTTTAATAAGGTTTAGATGTGGACTTTTCCAAAATGTTTATCAATTATCCTGTGATAGTACCTATAAAAAATTAGTTGTTTTCAGCAATCCACAGTTGAAAACTACCTCTCCTTTGGCGTGTATATGTGACTAATACTTTTACCAGTAGCTGTATAATCATGCATTATACACATGATCTGTCACATGGTTGGACATGGCCACTGCTGTGACATTAGTTTGTAAATTATAATAGAAAAAATCTAGAAATTAAATCTGCAATTGGAGCTACTACTTGTTTTTGGTCCCTCCCCCTTAAAAGATTTCTACTCCAGAAAATGTATTCTTTTATTTATTCAGGTCTTATATTTACTATCCTATGATATTGATATTATATTCTTCATGCTTGTATGGAAAAGTTGCACTACTACTAGTGTTGTAGTGGTAGCTTAGAAACAACAAATTTTTGAGTTTTTACACATCAGATAATGTAAGTAATCACCTCGCATTTATGAAAACTACAATCAGACACTTGGCGTAACTGAATCTAAAAATAATAGTTTTTCAATTTATTCAGGGAAGATGAAGATGGGGCGAGGGTGGTGCGAGTGAAGAACTTAAATAACCCTTATGGAAAAGAAGGGAGGTTTAAGCTGACTTTAAATAAGCTTTATGCGTGGAGTTTGGTGGATTACGAGAGAGTGGTAATGCTCGATGTAGATAATCTTTTTCTGCAAAAGACGGACGAGCTGTTCCAATGTGGCCAGTTCTGTGCTGCTTTTATTAATCCCTGCATTTTCCACACCGGCCTCTTTGTATTACAGGTAATCAATTTTTCTTCCTTTTACTTTTCCTTATTAAACTTGGAACATATTGTTGCATTTAGTATTTGCTTCATGGTTGTTGGGGTTGCCCAGTTCATTCTTCAAATATGGCATTAGAAAGGTGAATGGGTTTACAAGTGCAAAGAAATTTGAATGAAATATAAAGGATTGTTTAATTTTGCTGCTTCAAAGAAATTAAACTGCTCTTTTTGAGGTTCTAAACTTCTGATAAAAAAAACTAGGTCCGTTTACCTTAAAAGCTTCTTGCTTATTCAGGCCAAGAGACCAAATGAGCCTGGCTTCTTAGCTTATAAGTTTTTCCCCCTGAGCCTTATAGAGCCGCAAATAAACAAGGATACAGGAAGTTCAAAGTAAGCTATACCAAGTTACCTTGTATGTGCCTTTTCACTTAAGCAGGCATCATAAAGGATAACAATTGAATTTCTTTTAATAATCCAATATTGTTCTGTAAGAAGAACTTTCTCTTGTTTTTTTTAAACCAATGAAATTGATAAGAACCATTTTATTGATAGAAAAAATACCACACATAACAAAATTTTCTAGAGAATGCTGAATTAAAAAACTCAGAATTTAATTATTAAGAACTGAACCAAATGAGCCTGTAGATTTAACATAATGTGATTTTTTTTTTTTTTATCCAGCCATCGATGGAAGTGTTCAAGGACATGGTTCACGACCTTGAAGTTCAAAGAAGTAACCCAGATGGTGCTGACCAAGGTTTCATCGGAGGCTATTTCTCAGAGTTGCTTGATAAGCCATTGTTTCACCCACCCTCTAACGGTTCCAAACTTGATGGACAATATAGACTTCCACTCGGGTATCAAATGGATGCATCTTATTATTGTAAGTATACAATAAACACACTCATACTTTTAGGGGCAATTCTCATCACATGACATACTTTTGACTTATTTCTCATAAAGTGTTGGTGAGAAAGTTTTCAAGATCAGTTTATTGATGTGAACGCCCATCAAACTGTAGATGATTTTATTGAACATTTCAAAATTAAGCAAGTTTATCGAATAGCATGCTTGTCTAAAATGAATGAAACCATGAGAATCTAAACTAAGTTCATTAAAGCAGTACTCACGGGGCCCTTTTTCAGGTGACGAATTGGCAATTAATTAGAAAGTATGTCATTTGAATGTTAATTAACCTCTTCATTTTGTTGTTTATTAACCACATGCTATTGAGGCTTACTGAATTTCATCATTTGATTTCCCAGATCTTAAACTCCACTGGAGTGTACCGTGTGGGCCCAATAGTGTAATCACATTCCCTGGTGCATCCTGGTTGAAACCATGGTATTGGTGGTCATGGCCGGTCCTTCCTCTTGGTATAGAATGGCATGAACGACGCCTTGAAACTCTAGGGTAAGTACGGAAGTCATTTTAACTATAGTTAATTATTAAAAATTGCGACATTGTTATATAAAAGTTTGAATTATTCCAACTATGCAAAAATCTTCAATTAAGTGTCTGCTTTGTAATAAGTTTTCTCTTTTTATTGTTAATCAGTAATTTTCGCAGTAAATATAAAATCTCACTGATCACAGTTGTCAGTACTAACTATACTTTACTCCCATTTCAACAGGTATGATGAAGAGAGACCAGTCGCGGTGCTTTTATTGCTGCTATACGTGGGAATATACGCACTGTCAAAACTAGCACGACCCAGCTTATCAAAACTTTGTTACCGTCCTGCAGAGAAAAGCGTACCATTAATACAAATCGGAATAAAACTAGCAGCTATATGGTGTATACTGGCTGCTTATATAGTTCCCTTTTTCCTAATCCCCCACACTATCCATCCCAAAATCGGTTGGGGTCTTTACTTACTCGGCACTTTCTCTCTCTCTTCGGTGGCAATAAACGCCTTTATTCTCCCCACCCTTCCAGTTATTTCCCCTTTGCTTGGTATTTTGGGTTCCCTTTTGGTAATGTCTTACCCTTGGTATAATGATGGTGTTGTTAGAGCTATGTCTGTTTTTGCGTACGCTTTTTGCTTTTCCCCGGTTTTGTGGGTTTCAGTGGTTAAAATCGTTTCTTGTTTACAAGGATCTCTAGAAAGAGGAATCGTTTATACCAAGGTCGTTAATCGAATCTGCACCCCCTTCAGGGTTTAATAAGTTGTATTAAGGACACACAAGGCTCAACTTTTTTGTGAATTAAGCTAGTTGGTATAATATGCTGCAATTATTCGTCATGATTCTTTGGTAAGAGATTTTTTTGGAGAGAAATGGAGAGTACTCCGATTACTTGGCCCCTTTTGTATAATTGGCTAGTCTTTTGGATCATGTTTCGGCGTTGAGAATCGGTGCGTGGGGAATTTTGGGGTTGATGATGTAAATTATGGTTAGATAGGTGTATTTATTTGAAGTGTAATTCAAATAAGTTATTACGGATAACAAGCTTCTTGACTTATACTGTTATCTATTTCTTGCTTATATTTTGCTTGTGGAATAACTTCTTTACGAAAGCATCGCCATCAGAAAACTTATAAAGTGCCGCTCGCTATTGTTTGCGTTAAGACTTGAATGGTTAATACTAGTATTATTATTATTATTGGATGAAAATGGTGAATGTTTATGCATGTCAAATACATGCTGTACTTGTCACTTGACTTTTACATGAGCTTTTTCCCTTCTGGCTGCTATACCAGAAGCAGGGCAATTTTTGTTACTTTTGTAAGTGGAAAATATGCACTTAAACCAGTTGGCCAAGAAAGTAAGAAATCACTGCATTGTGAATACAAAAATGATTAAACAAACGTAATTTTCACCCTTAAAGACCGTTACTCAGCAAAAACAAAGTGGTCACGGGAAATAGCTAATTAAATTCCAAAAGTTATACCATTTGTGGGACCTCATCCATAGCTCATAGCTGCAAGCCTGCAAGTTTTTTTTTTTTTTTTTTTTTTTTTACTTCAAGAGTTTTTTTAATTTACTTTTAAGAGTTTTTTTAATTTACTTTAAGAGTTTTTTTTTACGCCAAAAAGTAAACCTAATTCATTAATTTGTTCAACTTTAGCAAGTTACTTGGTTGATTAATTGGGTCTATCCGATAAACTTTAAAAATGCTACTAGTACATTTCTAGATGAAATTGTTAGGAAATAATTTTGTATTGTGCGTCTGTGTGGGAACGCACTATCAAAGACGTGTTCATTGGATTGATTAAGTCATTTACCCAACTTTTAAAATTAATTTCGTTTCTAAAACAAAGTGGTACTACAGTGAGGGACTGTTACATGTAAGAAGAGCACTAACACTATATAAATATATACATTACAAAAGGGACATTAACTATTTAGCCCATACTTGGACCATCATTCACATGTTATTAGGGACAAATTGTCCCTTTTTCTATTTGGGCAAACAAAAATGACCGTTTTCTAAAACTATTTTGGCTACTGCCATTTTGCCAATGCATCTGTCTGGTTATTTCCAAATTCCAAGTGTGTTGGTTGCAATTTTTTGCTGAATCCTTCAAGTTTCCTACTCTTTTTATGACGAGTGTTCTCATTCAATCTGAAATGAATTATAGTGGGTAAATAATTCGTATTAAAATTACAATTAAAAAATGGTCTTTACTTAAAAGTTAAAACTTACAGCTTAATTAATTAGAAGCATTACAAATTACATGCACGCTCAAGTTTGATGCTTTGACCATGTATATTAATGTTTGATGTTGCTACGTTGTTTATTTGCCACCTCTTAAACAAAGTAATGAAATTAGAAAGCCAAGATTTGTGGATGTGTATATGGTGTCATTAAAGTAGGATTCATCAGCTTTTTATGGTTGTTTGGAGGAATACTTACAAGTTACAATTGCAACAGCGATAATCCAAAGGTTCAAATTCAAAAAAAATTGAGATTAGGAAAGTTCAAAAATTGTAGCGAATCCATCGGTAATGGACAAAACTGTTGCTGATTCGTCGTTAAATTGATAATGATGCTGGAAAACCGTAGGCGAACAGGTTGTAGGGATCTAAACTTATAATTAATCCTGTAACTGATCTGACATTCTGTTGTATATGCATGAACCACAATCGTCTCTGTTATATATCAAGCACATAAAGTCTTGTGTGTGACTTTTTAGAGTAAATTAAACGTTACTAATCATGTAAGTTGGGTTTTTATCCTCTAATTATGACTACGATTACAGTTTTAAAATTAAGAAAATAAAAGGAACAAAATATTTTCATCTTGACGCAATAAGCTTGTAACTTTTAAGGCTTTCATTTATTTTTATAAGTGAATCGCTGAATTACTATCTTTCATCTTTAAATCGTTTTTTTGTCACATTCTTCATGTATGTCAGACATTACCACTCCCTAACTAATATCATGGCAAATCACCACGTTAGCCAATCAAATCACATCCAACTGGTCAGCCTATGTGTTGGGAGGAGCTTACGAATTGAATTATAACACACACACTTTCATTTTTACTGTTTTTCTACTCTAATAAACTAGTGCAATTTTGGCCGCACAAGTAATACTTAAATAAATTGTCGAAAATGTATTAGCTCTATCTGATTATTCTTTCAAAAAAAAAACTAAATAATTGTCGAAAAAGACTTGTCATGTAGTTTTAAAAATTAAAATATATGATTAAATTTAAAAAAAAAAAACAATTTCAACAGTTTTGTTATGATGCACTGGCCGATAAAAATTGCAAATATATATCTTATAGTATTATGGTAATGTACCATTACATTTTTGGACAATTTCATGTGAAAGACAAGAAAGAAATTATAGATAAACGACCGTTGTAAGCACCGCATACAATTATTAAAATTACAAATTTATCCCTCATAATTTGTGCATGATATATACTCAGTTTCCCCACTCCCTTACTTCTCCCACTTATTATTCACAATCTGCCCACGTCTATCCATTCGATACATTCATATTCTTATACTAATATTTATTTAATTGTTATTCCAATTCAATGGCTTTACATATGCACTTGTCTACTGTTTCCGCTCTTATTTTTCTTCTTTTCTTACTTACATTACTCTTTGAAATTTCAGGTTATGAACATGAACTGAATGTAGCTCTTTATAGCAACAATAACGTGACCAAGGGTCACAACCACTGGGTAGGGCCCACAGGTCTCCGCCACATCAGTGTTGATGTCAACGGGAACGGAGAGTTTCACTCAGTTCAGGCCGCTGTCGACTCGGTCCCTGAGTACAACATGGAGAATGTCGTCATCCTAATTAGTGCTGGACATTACATGTAAAGATTGTTTATTTAGTTTCGTTTCATTTGCTCTTGTAAATTAAGTAGTAATAATATATTTTATGAAAGGGTCGTTATTTCGTGAGAAAATGCGAAATTGCATCTATTTTATGGGCGGATTGATTTTCCATGGCATTATATTTCTCCATTACAAATACTTGCTGCATTGAAGCGTCAAATTTTTCATACTGAAAAGATAGATTAATATAATGTTTGAGTTACACTAATGATTTCTGGTTTCGATAGTTTGGATGGAAATCCTATTTGATCATTGTAGTCTCAAATGGAACAATATTAATCCACGCATCTTGATTATAAACATGAAAAATCAGGTCCGTGGAGATTGTTATAAGGTGGTAGATTCGCTCTCTTTTTTACCATTATATTTTGCCAATCTAGAGGTTGCATAAAATGAGACCAGACTATGGATTATAAACACTTTTAACACTTCATTAAGCTTAGTAATTAGAATTACATTATTATATAAGCACACTTATCATTATCTGGATTAGATATACAACACAACTCCTTTTTGTGTTGTGTAAAAATCCATTTGAACTTAGCATGAGTAGTTGATGTGCTCAAATTCGTCAACTCCTTAAATAGAATTAACTATTTTGATAATTAAGATGTGGTTTTGGTGCAGTGAAAAAGTTGTGGTACCGGTTTTAAAGCGGTACATCACATTTCAAGGAGCGGGAAGAGAGGTTACGGTGATCGAATGGCATGACAGGGCGTGCGATCGTGGACCCAACGGTCAACAACTGCGTACGTATCAGACTGCATCCGTCACAGTGTATGCTAGCTACTTCTCGGCTAGAAACATTAGCTTCAAGGTCAGTCTCACTCAGTCCCATAGTTACGATTGAAATAATAGTACGTGAATATTAAATACAACAATTTTAATTCTTGTCATGGTTAGTATATATAGTTCTAATCCATGCTTTATTACTTTACGATTATTTATGTTAATATGCTCACGTGGAGCACTTGAGCATTAAGAAAAACATTAAATCAATGATTATTGTGAATTACCCATACCGTTGCTACTTAATTATGCATGCTCGAAACATGGTCACACATCATGTCTTACCATTTTGGCACTCTGAATATAGATTAATGTAAATTCAAAAATTTATTTCACAAAAAACTTTTGAATATTACTGTGCTGTTTATCTTACCATTTTGTGGACCAGTACGTCCTAGACAATCGATGACAAGGTAATGTCATGTCGCTAGTACTTTTTATTCAAGACTTGCAAACAACAAATTCTCATTTTTCATCAATTGGCTGCATTTCTTGACCTAATAATATTGCACACAAAGAAGCAGCACTAGAAGAAGAAAATGCTTACTTCCACAGTATGTTTTGATGTATGTTCACTGTTGTTTTGTAAATACATCTGAATCAAAACCAGTGTTAGCTTTAATTGTAACTAGACAAATCCAGTAATGTTAACGTCTCACTAATATTTTCAGTTCATCTGAATCAAACCAGGCCTAGCTTTATTTGAAATTTGACAAATCCATTGTTAACGTCTCACTAATAAATAATTGTTACATTGTCATATATATGCGAGAAAGAGTTCGACCATATGAATTATATTCAATGTGATACAGAACACTGCACCAGCACCTATGCCAGGGATGCAGGGGTGGCAAGCGGCGGCCTTTAGAATCTCCGGCGATAAAGCCTTTTTTTCTGGTTGCGGATTTTACGGAGCACAAGACACTCTTTGCGATGATGCAGGCCGGCATTATTTTAAGGAGTGTTATATTGAAGGCTCTATTGACTTCATCTTTGGTAATGGCAGGTCCATGTACAAAGTAAGCAATTTTATTTATTTTTTGCAACTCAAATTTAGAATCAATGGAACTTTTGATATCCAAAAAGAACTATCTGTATGGTAAACATTTTTAGATATTTTGAATTAAACTTCCTTCAAGTACATAATTTGTCCGCACATGAACCACCAACGAGACAAGTTCTGTTTCAAAAGTGATGATGGGATAAATTGGCTTATAGTATGGGAAAGGCTGTCATATTTTTTCCCTCACTATCTTTTGTTTACAAGTGAAAATTGTTGTAGGCTAGTAGCTTTTTCCAAAACATGGACAAATTTATCGGACCAGCTGCTATATAATTATTTCGAGCACAACATATTATTTGGTTGTATTTCCATAATTTCATTGAAGTCACTTTAGCAGAAGTAGATAAAAGATATAGTTTGTTGAAGAATATCCTGTCATTTTGGAGTAACATCATTGACTTATCCATTTGAATGCCGGGTAATTTGAATGCCGGGTAATGATAAATTTCCACAAATGTTAAGTTGTTTGGAGATATAAAAGTCAATTGTATAGCAATTTTAGTTAGTGTCAATTGAACTGACACCCTTGAAATTTCCAATCCTTACCATCCACCCTCATACATCCTAAAAATTACACTAAAGTCCCTAAGAATTCTAAATGTACATGAAACGTACTGCTTACTTAGTTACATTGTTGTAGGCTTGTAGCTCGTAAGCTCGGCTTCACTTTTATAGTTACAACATTTGGCATATCAACTTATAACAAGCAGTAACTGCATTTCTTACAAGAAAAGCTATAACTTTAAAGCTGAAATATATTCTATGAACCTAGTTAATTTATGTCAGATTAGTTGCTTAAGATTGTAGCGAAACAATCCCTTTATTCTACTTTAAATGGTGCAGGACTGTGAGCTCCACTCGATAGCCACGAGATTCGGTTCCATTGCGGCGCAGGATAGAAACTCTCCCAACGAGAAAACAGGATTTGCTTTCGTGGGCTGTCGGGTAACGGGTACAGGGCCATTATACGTGGGCCGAGCCATGGGCCAATACTCAAGGATCATCTTCTCGTACACCTATTTCGATGACGTGGTGGCGCATGGTGGGTGGGATGATTGGGACCATGTCAGCAACAAAAATAAGTGAGTGTACTCTCTCATATCTCATGATCCTTTTTACACATAAATGCACAATCACGGGAATTAAATGAACAAAAGTTCACCAAAATAACATGGTTCAAATAATGGGGAAACTTGTCTTGATGCATATTCAAATTCTTGATTTCATTTGTCTGAGAAGTGAGAACTAACAAGGTGGTCCTTGTTTGATAGCAGCTTTTAAAATAAATTTGGTTTATTTGATATCTTTTGAACTACCCCTAAGATACCGACACTATCAACGTACATTAAAAAATGATCCTCGCTATAAGTTGCCTCTCGGTTGTGTTATGATCATCTCTCTAGGATTATAGTACTTAATAACTTTATGAAGTCTAGTTTTTGTACATCATTTATTTCTTATGGTTCTTTCAGTATTGGATTATTGGAATCTATCGCATATTATAAGTAATATTATGCTCAATGTATTCGAAGAATAAGTTATGGACGGGATATATATTAGGCGATACAATCCTACTAACATGGATTACACCTCGCCATTCGTGAAACACCATCTTCTCTTCCTTTCTCCGAGTAAGTAAATAAGTTACCAGAATGTAAAAGCATATCGAACATGTAGTATCGAAAAGATTATTGGGGTTAACCTTACGATAAAAAACCATTCAAATTATTTTTCACCGAAAAGGAACGTAATTAAACTTGTGATTGATGTCCTGTTGGGTTATGTCATTATATATATGTTTTGTAGAGATAATGGTATAATGTAACTTGAATTAATTATTCGTTTGTATATACAGGACTGTCTTTTTCGGAGTGTACAAATGCTCGGGGCCAGGAGTAGCATCTGTAAGGGGAGTTTCATGGGCCCGAGAACTTGATTATGAGACGGCTCATCCATTCCTCGCGAAGAGTTTTGTCAATGGAAGGCATTGGATTGCTCCGCAAGATGCTTAGTCATGAACACCCATTATGATTCGATTAATTCACTTACTTTGTAAATTCTAGCTATTATTTTATTCGTTGGTTTATATAGTATAAAGAATGATGCTAAGGATTCATATTACATGTACACTCTTGAAGTTAACAACTTTTGTAGTTATGTATAACAATACTAGCTAGTAAAACTGTTTTAAGAGTCGATCCTATACGCAAGATATATATTATTTTCGAGTCAAATTAACGACAATTTTAATACTTAGATCATTTCCAATAGTGTTGTTATCTCTATTGTTTAGTAAAATAGTTAGCTAACAATGCATTTTTTTATCTCTATTAGTTACGTTAAAATATATGTTATCTTTATAAATGTTAAAAAATTTGTTAAAGTTAACAATGTTTGTAACTGGTGACGTGACAAACACAACACATAATTAACATTATTATATCCTATAAATTATCCTCATAAGAATTACCAATAAAATAAAAGAGAAATGTTTAATTAAAAATTGATAACATTGTTAACGTGAAACTAATGTGGTTATTAAATTTAAAATGCATATGTGTCATTTAACACATTTTTAAACGATAATGTGTCACTACTTAACATTTAAAAATTAACAAAACTATTGTGGCGACATAGGTATGCAATATTTATACAACGTGTGCATAACTCGTGCATAACTTGTGTGTTTATCATTATTCATTCAACAATTTTTCTAATTACATTTATGATGTTATTGTCATGCATTGTATTCTGCAAATACTAGTACAAATTAATTCCTTTTAATTAAAAACTATGCCATCTAATCAAAACCGAAAACAAAACTCAGTCCATTCAATATTCAGTTTTTAATCATATCAAGTCTTCCTCAAAACGTTGTATCACAATGTGACCGACTCAATTTTATTTTATTTTAAAAAAAAAAAAAACTTACTCAAAACAATCAGACCATATTTATAAGCCACACAGTTACATAGATGCATCCTCTCTAGATAGTAATTTACCCAGTAGAAAATCTTCGACTTCTAAAATTCATGCAATGTATCAATCCGGATTTTTCTAATTCATGAACCTATTATTTTAAGTATCTAACTATTAAATACGATGATACATAATAAATAGTTATTTTATGTTTTTTCCCGCTTTAATTATCACATCTCTTTTTAAAAACTCTCATTTTGACCGCTTATTTATTAAACTATGTAACAATTTTTTTAATAAGTGTGTTTCATGTTAACTACACCTGATAATCTTATTTTCGACAGACAGACTTTTGTCCACATTATCAAGGACAACTAGGTATTCGAGTACCGACCTCTGCCCTACTATGTATCTCTGCTTAGCCAGATATTTTGGCTATACTACGGTTGTATGTTTCGGCGAGGCGACTTATTTGTTATAGTCGTCAACGTCATTGGATGCATTTTTCAGACAGCCTACATAGCGATCTATATCCGATATGCTACTGCTGAGCTTCAGGTTAATAATCATATCGATCTTCATTATATTTTTTTGTTATTATTTTATGATTACACTAATATTTTTTTCTACGTTATTGCAAATGCATGCTTCATGGTTGATTGTTGGAGTAGACGTGAGTATATTCTCCGTACTCTTTCTACAAAGTACAGAGGGGTAAGGAAAAGGCTGTGCGGAAAATATGCAGCCAAAATACGTATATATCGTTATTTTATTTTCTTAATTGCTTTTCTATCGATTCCTCCCCATTCTCAATAAAACTCATTATTTTCAAGTATATATCGTTATCCTTTTCGTATACAAAGATGTATATGAAAAGTTAGAGTTATGATTTTCTTTTCCTTTTAAGTACTTGCAATTCATGTCATATATATATATATATTTTTTATTTATTTATAAAAATACAGATAATCTTATTTGAATTACTCTCACGTGTAATGTACGAGTTGTGCACAATTTGTTCACAAGTTGTACACAAGTTGTGTGTTTAGCATTATTAATTCAATGTCTATTTAGACACTAAACAACAAATTTTGTTATCTCTGCTTTATATTTCAAGGACGAACTATGCAAAAATATGAGTAGCTGAACGGAAAAAATTATCACAATTACGGTTTATTATTCTTTAAACTTATTATTCTACTTTTATTCCAAATAATGAAAACATTGACAATATTTTCTCTATTTGTTCTTCCTAAAGCATATTGTTTTTATCTGATGAGTTACTTGTAAAACAAAAACATAAGTTTGAAGCAAATGTTAAATAAATATCACACATTACAATATATCATATTGCAAACTAAAAACATGCTCACATTATAAACTTAGAAATTAAAAACACACCACACTACAATATTTGAACTAAAAAACAACCCTAACGTGTCTTATTCAAACACACATTTATTCAACTTAAAAAAAAAAAAAAAAAGGAAACACGCTTCAATCATTATCACAACAAACCTTCAACATAATCAATTTAGCTACATAGTAAATTTTTGAATATGAAATTTCTTGGGTCCGTATCATTTTCCCAATATTGAGCGTAAACAACTCCGAGCCGGCCAATAAAATTATTACAGTACACAATGTAATTATAACTCCAAATAATAAGAATTAAAACGACAAATCATTACAAAGAATAAAGATAACTGAGGAAACCCTAATCGGAGCTCTAATCATTTATCACAATTACATTTCTTAACTACGAGTCACAAGTAGTATTTCATACTTCTGACTTTGACTAGGGTTTTGAAAATCACTTGTAATTTATTGTTATAATAATTTTATTAGAGAACTAAAAGAGAGTATGATTTTGAAGGAAGTTAGTTAACTATATGGTCGTAAGTAAAAAAAAAAAAAAAAAATCCCTAATCACTGTTATAATAATTTTATTAGAAAATTATTTAGTATTTTGAGTTTATCAGGAGAGTGCATAAATTTATGAACAAAAATGTGTTGACCGCAGCTTCGCCTGAATATGTCTTTAGAAAGTTAGGATTTGCTATTTAAAAAGTACTAGCGGCGCAGTTTGTTGCCCGTTTATATCAAACTCATATGTAATAATTTTACTCTATTCAGTTTTATAAATAAAGATAAAAATACAATTTTGACAAAAAAAAAAAGAGAGAGTAACAATACAGAAATGATATTTAAAAGAAGGACCAATAAGAAAGAAAAACCACTATTTCCTTTACCTGTGTTATATACTCAATTTTAGGTTATAAGTTTCAACAAAGTTGTAGCCGCCCCTTTTTCATCTCATCTTTGATACCAAGGTAAACTCTCTCTCTCCTTCACTTTTCATTTATTTATTATATGTATATATATATATATTTGTGTGTTATTTCTCTGATCTGTTTCTCTATTTGTTTCAACTGATTGTTTTATCACTTTTATTTTATTTAATACATTGATATAAACCTTTGTTTCAGTTTATTTTGTTGGGTACGAGTATTTTACAGCTTAGAAGAACCATTTATAAACAGTTGGATTTTTTGTTTTGTTGAAAATTTCACAATTTTTTTTAGTTTAAAAGCTACAACCAAACAGACCCTGGTTGAGCTGTTTATCAGTTTGATATGTTTCACTATTTTTTTTTTTTACTTTCTAAGTTTTAATTCTTAAGCTTTCTCTCGATTTACAAGCTAAGACAATGATTTAACCCAAAATATTATCTTTTGATGGCTCTAGTTCATATTCACATGATATAACTTATAATTACTAGAAAGTTATTCCTTTTAAGTTTCCTGTACAAATTTGAGTAACTTTTATAGGATTATATAATTGTATTGCATAGATATAAGGAAATATAGTAAAATTATAAGCTTATGTACAGTGACGGAACCAGGATTTGCAAATGGGAGGGGCGGATTTCTATGTAAAAAATTTCTCACCCTATATGGGTATTTTTTTTTTCGTGATAGGGGGGATGGAGATTTTGATGAAAATACATATAAAAAATTTACTTTTTCGGCAATTTTTTGCAAAATGGGTTATATACTTATGTATGTCGAAACATTCATAACATTATGCTGTCAGTTGCAAATTTAGGATGCATTGACTTTGCTCTTTCTTATCGAAATTATAGTTGAAATAAACACTCATTTTATGAAATTTTGTTAAGTTGGCTCATTGGATGAATTTAGATTTATGCAGTGTACGGTAATTTTAGGCAGTGTATTTAAAAGCGACAACTTAGCTAGAATGTTTTTGCCCGGAAAATGCTAAAAGTGTAAGCTTTATCAGCATATAAGGTGGAAAAGCGAGTTTTTTCTGTCTTTTAAAAATTCGACTCGAGCTTTGAATCAAAGCTTTTCTGCTTCGAAGCGAACTTTTTAAAACAACCACTTTAAGTAAAAGAAAACACACTTTTAATTTTTCATTGTGATTTCCTTCCAAAACTGTGTATAGAAGGTAAAGGAAATAAATGATTTGCAAGTTTGCGTTTGTCAAAAAAAGAAGAAGATAAATAGGCCTTAGGAATCAAGATCATTCCAATTTGGAACCATAACTCCAAATTTACCTTTGGGAAACAGAACATATTGTAAAAAAATTGCACTCACTTTTTGCATATTTACGATATTTTTTTGAAAATTGTAAGTTCCAAAATTTAAGATACTAGAAGGCTGTCAGCCTGGGTATTGCAGGCTGGTGCCTAATACGAGCTTCGCTTGTATGTTGCATCAAGTTGTTAGTTTATATGTTCCATAAATGGGATTTTGCCTACTTATGATTTTGTTGGTCTGCCATCTTTACAACTTTTCTTTTATCTGCAACTCATTTTTCCATCTTGATTCACAAGTTATATAATTGGGCGTGCCAAAAAGCTCATTTTCCGCTCAATTTGTTTTCATGTTCACATGATGGAAATTACAGTTACGATAAATCTTTGAAACTTTCCTTTCTACTAACCTGCTTCCAAACCAATTTCGAGTGAATTTTTTTTCATCTTTTACATATATATAGAGCTGTTTGTGCATATTCTCATACACTTACAATTTTACTTGTATCTTGCGTCTGTATATTGAATTATATATTTGCTACTATTATTACAGAATCACCAGATATGGGGAAGAAGCAACAGATTGCAAAGCCAGGCTCTGGACACCCCAAGGACGAAGTTTATCTAAAAAATGTGATTCCCAAGCGAATCGCACTTTTCGAATCCATCTTTGCCCACCAGCTCCAGCAGCGTCTCAGCATCGCCGGAGATCCCATCAAGATTACAATGCCAGATGGGACTGTGAAAGAAGGGAAAAAGTTTTTGTCCACCCCTTTTGATATTGCAAAAGAAATTTCAAAGAGTTTGGCTTCCAATGCTTTAATATCGAAGGTCAATGGAGTGCTGTGGGACATGTCAAGGCCTCTTGAAGGTGACTGTGAACTCATATTGTATAAATTTGACAGCGATGAAGGACGTGATACCTTATGGCACTCAAGTGCTCATATTCTTGGTCAGGCTATCGAAATGGAGTATGGGTGCAAGTTGTGCATTGGACCATGTACAACAAGAGGGGAGGGCTTCTATTATGATGGTTTTTATGGGGACTTAGGCTTGAATGAGGATCACTTTAAGGGGATTAACTCCGGAGCTTTAAAAGCTGTTGCAGAAAAGCAGCCTTTTGAGCGCATTGAAGTCACTCGGGATCAGGCACTTGATATGTTTTCGGATAATAAATTCAAGATTGAAATTATTAAGGATTTGCCTGAAGACAAAACGATTACAGTGTATAGATGTGGCCCCTTGGTGGATTTATGTCGAGGACCTCATATTCCTAATACCTCTTTTGTGAAAGCATTCGCTTGTTTGAAGGCTTCTTCAGCCTATTGGAGAGGAGACAAAGACCGTGAAAGCTTGCAGAGAGTTTATGGAATATCTTATCCAGATCAGAAACGCTTGAATGAATACCTAAAAATGTTGGAAGAGGCCAAGAAATATGACCACAGAGAGCTGGGAAAGAATCAGGAACTCTTCTTTTTCCATCCACTTAGCCCAGGAAGCTGTGTATTTCTTCCACATGGTGCTCGAATTTATAACAAGCTGGTGGAATTTATACGAAAAGAATATTGGAAGAGGGGATACCAAGAGGTCGTGACACCAAATATTTATAATATGCAACTTTGGGAGACATCAGGCCATGCTGCACATTATAGGGAGAATATGTTCCTATTGGAGATTGAAAAGCAAGAGTTTGGGCTTAAACCTATGAATTGTCCAGGGCACTGTTTGATTTTTGATCACAGGGTTCGCTCATACCGAGAACTTCCTCTACGGCTGGCTGATTTTGGAGTATTACACAGAAACGAGGCCAGTGGTGCACTCACTGGGCTGACACGTGTCAGGAGGTTTCAGCAGGATGACGCCCACATTTTCTGTAGAGAGTCCCAGATTAAAGACGAAGTAATGCAAGCACTAGATTTCATCAATTATACTTACGAGGTGTTTGGGTTCACTTATGAGCTGAAGCTATCCACAAGGCCGGAAAAATATCTTGGTGATCTAGAAACGTGGGACAAGGCAGAGGCTGCTCTTACAGAAGCACTAAATGAATCTGGAAAAAAGTGGGAGATAAACGAAGCTGACGGAGCATTTTATGGTCCAAAAATTGATATCAGCGTTTCTGATGCTTTGAAAAGAAAATTTCAGTGCGCAACTCTACAGTTGGATTTTCAACTGCCTAGTCGTTTCAAGTTGTCGTACTCTGCGGAAGATGAAGCTAACAAGGAGAGACCTGTTATGATACACAGAGCTATCCTCGGTTCTGTTGAGCGCATGCTTGCTATCCTCTTAGAACACTACAAGGGCAAATGGCCGTTGTGGCTAAGTCCACGCCAAGCTATTGTTTGCCCTGTTTCGGAAAAATCAGAAGTCTATGCCCTGCAAGTGAAGGATCAGGTTCATGAAGCTGGCTTTTATGTTGATGTTGATACAAGTGATAGGACAATACAGAAAAAGGTACGAGAGGCTCAGCTAGCGCAGTACAACTACATTCTGGTGGTTGGTGAAGAGGAAGTCAAGACCGGGCAGGTAAGTGTACGGGTGAGGGACAGAAGCGATAATATTTCAGGTATGAGCGTTGGTGATTTGCTAAAATCCCTCAAGGAGGAAGTTGCAGCTTTTCGCTAGTTGAAGCTACATACAGAACGCTACTCTTTGGATTGCTGCTGCAAGAAATCTACTGAATGTTTCCGAAGCCTGTTTTTTCTCTTATATTTTGTCCGTAAGCATCAACCAGTTTTACATGGGATGAAGTGTCATTTTTATTTTTTATCTATGCTCTTATATTTCTAGTTGGATATTGTATTAATTTGAAATTCTCTTTGGCCCAAAACTTTTGTCCAGCCGTAAAAGAAGCTACTTTTATGTTTCTACCTACATGTTATCCCACTATCTTATCTTCAATTCTTTCCTTTAATTTAAGTTTTTTCCTGGATCTACAAGTTAGTAAATCGGGTACCTAAAGAATACTCTCGTTGACCCCTTTAGTTCAAGTTCAAAGCTATACCAATATTGAATATTTGAGTTTTGAGTATGTTTTTCTCCTAACCTGCTTGCTTGTGAAAATTTCGTCCGTTTTTGTTTACTCTACTCTGCTTATGCAAAAGTGGTTGGTCTAACTGGTTGGTCTAACTGGTTGGTACCCAAGTATACCACGCTCATCACCGAAGAAGGTTTACATCCAAAGGAGAGTTACTAATTATCAAAAATACTCCACTTATGCTACCTGTACATGTTAATGTATAAATTGATTTCTATGAACCAGAATAGAAGTTTTCTAGTGTACTTGTTTTGGCACCGTGTTCTCTTTCTCTCATTTATAAGTTAGATGACTGAATAAATCCAACAATTCATTGGGCTGCTTCACCCACTACGATTGATTACCTAACTTCAGCCACTCTCATTCCATTAATAAATACACTTCACTTCACATATGTTTAAATAATTGTTAAATGTTATTTAATTACTTAATATATAGTGTGGCTTTACCTCCTCATTGCATAATTTGTTGTAATTTAGAAAAAGAAGAGTACGCTAACAAGACCAGAAAAGGTAAATTGACCATTGCCTTGTGGAAAGTTGTATAATGAGATTTAAAAATTCAATAACATCTAGGTATTTCATTAGATTTACATATTCATCACTATAACCAATCATATTTCTTCTCCCAACTTTCTGCAAAGAAAAAAGAAACCATCGGATCTCGATTCCCACAAGCATTTCCCATGGCCGTGCCTAGGGGTGTAAATGGGTCGGATTTGAACGGATTGTCATCAATTCTAAATTAAACAATTAAAAAATGATTGTGAAATTTTGGATCCAAACCAAACTATTTATTTTTTCAATCCAAACCTAACGGATCGGACCGGTTTGGTTTGGTTTTATGGATCCAATGGTTTCGGTACAAATTCGCATCGAATTTGGGTTTTAATAATGCTTGCCATTCGTTATTTAATCTAAATTAATACATATTTTAATGACAATTATTTACAAACAAAAATAATGTGAAAAATAATTTCAAACAATATATAACCAACACTAATAAATACAAACATTTTTCATATATGAGACCATACAGACAATGCATAATAACATATTAATTCGGTTATAAAATAAAGAAATATGACTCGTATAATTAGAAGTGAGAGAATATAAAAGTTAAACATTTGAAATCTGTCGCACAATTATTACTGTTCATTAGATTAAAGAGTATATATATGCCTGTTTATTATTTATTATTTTATATATATGGAATAAGTTTTAGGTTTTTTTCATAAGTAAGTTAAATAGTAATTGTTTTTAATGGCTATAACGGATTAAGTTTACTGGTTTGGATTGGATTCAATGTTTTGAATCGGAGTACTCTGGTTCAGATTAACAGAATTTAAACATAAACCAAACCATTAACGACGGAGTTGAAATTTTTGAATGTAAAACCAAACCATTAGTATTCAAAAGCTAAACCAAACCAGTGGTTCAGATCGGATTCACGGGTTTTACTTACAACCTTAACCGTGCCCATTGCTATCACAGTGTTTTCCAATCGAGTTATTAAAAACATCGAAAACTTGATATTTTGCACCCCAATATCCGTGACAAAAGTAGAGCGTCCTTCCCCAACGATTCACGTCAAATGAAAAGTTAAATTTTCCTCCTTGAGGAATCGTTTGCATTTCCTATCATCATTTTTTGATTTGCAATGAACGCTTACCCATCGGAAATTGTGTTAGATGTAACAAGCGTGCCTCTAGCTTTTAAGTCAAATGAGTAGATGTCTGAGCAAACAAGGCAAATAATAAAAAATGAGATGCAAGGTACTATATGTTTTTTCATTTTTTATGTTGAAATTGTTGTTGTCTTCTGTTCAGACCAGACATGGAGGAAACATATTTATACACCAATTTAACTATCATTTAAAAGAAGTGTGTAGTTAGGGGCGGCCCTGACCACATACACATAACCCCATGAGTTTAGGTGCCGGTCGTTTGGAGATGCCGATTTTTTTTTCCAAAACTAATAATACATATATATGCAACTTTTGATATTCTATATATTGATTTCAATGTATTATATTGCAATCCTTACACGCATAACACAACATAAATTCAACTAACTCCCTAACCGAAGGCCCTCGTTTCGAAACTAGGTGTCATACTAACTTTACCAACTGTCCTCGTTTCGAAACTAGGTGTAATACTAACTTTACCAAATAAGATCAACCGTATCAGTTCTCTTATATCACCAATTTACCTTAAAGATGAGAAAATTGTTTTAAAATTGTACACTCATCAGTTTACCTATGCATTAAATTAAATATGCATGAACTCAATTATCACTCAAATATAAATGATCAAGATATTCATTTATAATTAAAATAATAATTTCTCTCTCAAGTATTCTCTTTCCTTTATTTGTACTTTTGACATATAAATTAATAAAATAACAAAAAGATGAGTTGTATAGTTGTGATAGAGAAATTGATAAAAAAAACTGATAATGTGTATAAACCAAAACGTTTTCTTATAAGTTATAAAAGTGTATTTTTTACTTTAAATATGAGGAAACGTATAAGTTATTTAATGTAGTTGGCTTAGTAAATTAATTTGGGTTGAAAAAAATTGATAGAAGTATATTTAAATATAGTAATATTTAGTTATGATAAAAAATTTGATAGATAATCTGAAAAATGTATAAAATTAAATTGTTACCCTAAAAATATAAAATTCATTTTAATTATTTTAAATATGAAAAAATTGTAAAGAAAATGGTGCGGTTTGTAAACACTAGATGCAGCTGTTTATTAATTAACTTTTTTTGGCACTAAAATCTTTTCATTCTACAAGGTGTTTTTTGGGTGGAAAAAAAATGACGGCCATGTGTGTAATTATATATTTATTATAAAACATTAAACTATTTAATTCCGTTATACGTGGGATTTGATTAAAGGGATAAATGGATTGAATCACCATTGATTACAATTCATTCCGTAAGTATGTATATTTCTTTTTGAAAATGCCTCTCATAGTACCAGTTGTTTACTTGCTTGTCATGATAAACACTTTCAAAGATAATACCTATTACTGTTACCCTAAGTATTTTAGGTTTGTTTCACATTTTTGTACTTAAATCATGACCATTAAAACTTAATCAATCCAATGATCGTAAATTAGCAGTTATAGTAGTCTTATAAAAGTGCAGTCTTCTACCCCTTTCCCACTAAATTGGTTAAAATATACCATTTGATTCTCATTAATAACCATGATTTGTAACATGTTTTGGGGAAATCAAATATAGAAAGATAACTTAATATTACCAATCAACTATGGACGGAATTACAGATCCTCTATTTTTTGATAAGTATTACTAATAACCATGATTTGTTATGCGAGATCTCTTAATTCCTATTTTTTTACATCCATGGACCATTTGTGTAAGCTTCCTTTTTTGAGAAACAAGATGGATGATGAGAAGCTTCACTCAGTGGTCTGATCATGGGATGGTAATAGTTTACTTTAAATTCATAAAGTAATAATCCTGTTTTAGAAATTTACAAAACAAAAGGAAGTTTCAGTTCAACGCTTGATAAGGAAGTGAAATGATCATTCTAGCCCAAGAAAAAAAAGGCAATGCGGGAAAATAAATAAAGAGCAATTAAGATACATATATAATTGAAAACAATGAGAGATTTGATATATACAACATTATAACGTGACAAATGATATTTATATATAGTAATTATTTCTCTAGGCACAATTGAATATTGTTTTCAATAGAGTAATCAGAATCTGCTAGGGTGGTGATACAAGTAATGAGCTTACCTTTGGAGTTTGGAAAGTGATACAAGTAATGAGTTTTAAATTTTAAATAACATCTATCAATGTATTTTATTCGATAGACATATATATACATCAATTCCAATCGTATTTCTTCTCTCAACTTTTATTAAATTGAGAAAAATAGAAACCATTTCTAGAGTACACATATTGAGGAAGTGAGTGGAAATAATTTGGGTAAGAAAATGTAATTTTTAAAACTAATTGGAGGGCTGTCCTTTATTAAAACTATATATGCGCCGGGACATATAGTTCTACTGGACTTATCCTTGTAAAAAAATGAAACTTTGCTTCAAATTAATCAGAAATTCAGTACGCATGCATGCACGCCGTCTAGCTTCGAATTTAAATTATTTTCCATTTAACTCTGTTGTGACATGACATCGATTATTCCAAAATATAGAAAGAAAGCATGCCTGTCTAAGTACATGCGTGATACAGTTGCAACTTGAAAAACAGCTTACTCTTAGTCGATAATTTCAATGTTCATACAAAGTCCTTTATTCTAATTTATTAACACGCAAACATATATGCTGAATATTGGATCTCCACCCACTGGCTGATGATTGTACAAAACATCTAGCCATGCTTTTACTTAAGAGAAATGATAGTAAGTTGAAACTTCATTTAATCTACCTAAGCAAATTAGATATTGGTATTAATTAAACCAAAAAAGTAAACATAAATCAATAAACCTACTATGGAAAATGTTTTTACTCGCCCATTTTTTCTACCCAAAAAATCAATTCACATTACATAATATATCCAACTCATCAAAAATTTTGATTTTTATTAATATTAAATTTAATAAAAAAAAATTTTAATTAATATTTAAATTTAGGGTATATTCAAATAAAGTTTTATTATATTTTTATTTGGGTTTTTAGTGGGTTGTATTTTTAGATTGAATAATTTTTTTTTATTTTTAATTATTATTTAAATTTAGGATAGATTCAATTAGGGTTCTAATATATTTTTATTTGAGTTTTTAGTAAGTTGAGTTTTTATTATGTGGCGTGATTTTTATTGTTATCTTCTAATTTTTTTTATTCAAACGTTGATGTCAAAATTTGAGCACAAATTTTTTAATAGAAATATAAATAAACGATATCTATAAATGAATAAGTAGAAGAATTAATATAGTAATTAGTGTTAAGAATGACATGACTTTTTTTTTTACTAGCAGTGTCATTTGTTTGACACATGTTCAAAAAAAATGACTAGAATTGTTCCATGTAAGCGGATAAACTTTTTAGATACGTTTTGTTTTTGTGTTCGTGTAGATCACTTAGCTATAGTTTGTTTTTGGGGAACTTCTCCCACAACTAGGTCGTAATATATTGGTTGAAACTTGCAAGTTTGTCAAATTTTAATTCAAAGCTGAAAGAAACTCCCTCGAGTAAACAACTATAACCCTTGTACTTTAATTGGGGTCAATACAGAAAGTCAATCACAATTATTTATAATTAATTTTGCTTTTAATTGGGGTAATTTAGTATAATTTTTTCTTTCATTATGTTAACAATGGTGCAAAGTACCTCCGATTACTGATCAGCAGTTCAGGGATTATAGCATAATCAATCTGACTTAGTCCTTAACCATTAACGCTTCATTATTTTGTGAACAATAAGCAAGGTGTTCCAAATTTCCAGTATTGCGTTGTAAGTTAACTCCAACATCCAATTAATAAATTTAAGGGAAAAGTTCGTAAAGAACCCAATCGAAAATGTGACAAAACGGAGACAGACAGACAACCCCTTTCCATTTTGATAAAAAAAAAGATGAAAAAAATAAATTTTCACTACGTATTTTTAATCAAAATTTTCGAAAAATAAGTGTTTTGCCCCCTGCTCTATCATATTACAAAAAAAATAAACTCATAAGTTATTAAAAAATTTATCATCACATTTAAAATTTATGATTCCGTCCCAACCTTCTTTAAATAAGACAAACAAAATAGTATACGTAGCAAGTAACAATTACTCCTAATAAAAGGCTTAAGATCCTTCTTATCGGGGAAGGTAAGTAAAGAATATTATTATATGAGGTCATGACACCCCTTAACGGACTTAAAATTATATTTTTTAATTTTTAACATGTTTTATTAAAATTAATCATTTGACACCACATGTTGTTATTAGTTTTACTCCTGCTTCGCCACTGATCATTCCAGTGTGTAAGTAGTAGTTTATAATTAAAGTTAAAACCAAATCTTTATAAAAAACAATTCACTTATTCTTATTCTACTGCTCTCTCAAATTTGTTTATCGACGACTATGAACATCAGAGTAGTAGTATATTTTACATGAACGAATTTCCTTTGAAAAAAAAGTGCTTATAAGTTCCTTGTAAAGTGAGGTTATGTTGGTTTTTCCAGTAACAAATTCTGGCAGATAGAGATGTGGATGTACTTGTTCACCACTTCTCAACTAGACAAAGCAATGATGGGGACTTTAAAAAGTTCAAAGTAGTTGGAATTTTATTGCATAAATAAATAAGTTAAAAGTATTTAAAAGAAGTTAGATCTGTATTATGTTGATAAAACAAAAAAGTAGACTAATAAACAGCTAGGAGATGCTCACTTGCTAACAGTCTATGAGCGGAGTACTATCAACAAATAAAGTAACTCTTTTAACCAAGCAAAATTAAGGTATCCTAGCTTTTTACCACTTTTACAATGTTATAGTAAGAATTAACAAGTATAGATAATTATTATAGTAATAATATACTGTAACGTACACTCTTTAGTAATTAAGGCAGTGCAAGAGATTCTCCCAAAATGTAATTTGTGCTAGTATTGAGTAGTATTTTGTATAAAAAATCACAACTATTGATGATAATATCCTTTGACTTAATTGAATTAATATCCGGTAAATCAGCAATGGTGTGGATAATATTTGCTGCCATGAGCTAATTGAATCTTATGGATATGATTTTTAGGTGGATATGTAACTACCATGCATTAAGGCGCATTTTTTGTAGTATTGGACTGATCATCATGCACGATATGAATATAATTAGTAGTTTGTGTTTTACTTATTTATTTGCAAACAATTGTATTTAAATATATTTAAATTAAGGACAGAAAAGATTATGAAATACTAGTCTCAAACAAAGAAATATGTTACTAGTCATGTGAAAAAGTTTGATTTCATTGCGTATTAATCATCAAAAGGACTAACATGAGGACCATCACAATAGCACCTTCCAAGATTAATAATGAAGCTAAGAGACTAAAAATAATTGTGGCTAAAAAAAGTCAAAAGAGTATGAAGTTTCTCAAATTCAGTTACACCCACCATTAAAATAGGTACACTAGAAGCCACTGGACCAACACCTATAGACTAACTAACCAACTTGTGAAACTTTCAAAGCAAAGCAAAGCAAAACAAAGCAAAAGCAATTACAATCCACCATTAATATTTTACCATCTTTTGACTAAAACCCAACAACAGATTAATATTCATTGATCTCTCCGCTAAACTAAATATTCAAAAATAAACTTAATTAAACATCTTCAATTTGATTGATTGAGAATAAAAAGGCCAAATATTAGCAATAACAATAGTTTAACAATAATTAACTAATTCAGCAACAGACACTGCAGATATCTCCTCATCATCTTCCATAGTAGCTGGCATGTTAAGATCAATCCAATTATCTCCAATTTTAACCGATTTATCATCCTCTAGATCATCTCCAAAATCAGCAGAACTCGAAGCATTATTATTGTTAACAACCGTTGAGATTAAAAAATGCGACCTTTTGTGCCCGCCCAACGCCTGACCGGACCCAAAAACCTTGTTACATATCGGACACTCGTGAGCTTTCTTCTTAACAATCTTTTTCCCCTCGACTCGCATAGATAAACCCTCTTTTTTTGCCTTCTTGTGACTCGTTCGGTGTCCGCCTAACGCCTGAGTTGACTTGAACACCTTGTCACAAACCTCACACTTGTGTTGTTTCGGCTCGGCAGAGTCAACAAAGTACCATGTGTCCCTAGATAACATCATTAGAGACATAGCAACATCCTCTTCTGGAGAAGTGTTTGAAGTAGATAGAGACGAACAATCTTCTTCTTCTTTTTCTTGTTTTGGGGGGTGTTTTGGTAATTTAGCAAAGTGAGATTTCATGTGACCACCTAAGGCTCTACCATTGTTAAAGAGCCTAAAGCAAAGCTTGCACTTGTATTTCTCCTCCATTGGGTTTGTTTTGTTTGTTTGTTTTATGAAGATTTGAGTTTTATCTCTCTTTAAATATATTTCTCTACAAGGTTTGAGGGTAGTGTGAGGGTTAGCATAGAGAGTGGGAACTTAAAAGGAGTAGGTGACAAGCATTCTTACACCAAAAGACACACACTACCTATTTATGTAAATATTTACTTATATATATATATATAGCTGTACAATTAATAAGAAAAATATAAGTTCATCTGTACATGGGGGAAAGAGGTGGAAGTAACATGCATATCTTGCCCATTACTGTTGTGATATTTTTAACAGCTTTTGCTTTTGGGTATAAATAAATACTATTGCTACATTCATTTCTTCAATTTAATTTTGTTACTATTATGGTCCCTTTATTTTCAGTTTCCAGTTTTGGATAAAGTAACTTTATTAGTTCAAACTTTAAATAGGAGTATATAACTTATAAATAGTATGTGATTGAGTCTAGTAGTAAACTAGTTTTAACAATTGTGTATCATGATTTTGAATTTTACAATTACTTGAGCATCTTGCGGTTTTCAATATGAGAAAAGAAAAATTATAATCGGGATTAAATTATATTTTGAATTTTACAATTACTTGAGCATCTTGCGGTTTTCAATATGAGAAAAGAAAAATTATAATCGGGATTAAATTATATGTAACTTTTCTCAAAAAACGTAGGGAAAGTTCCTAATAATTGAAGTCTAGTTGCAATTGAGATATTGAGATCAATTAGTTCTTTTAGTGAACTCTAAACAACAACAACAAAAAGTTATATTATGTTTATGTATGGTATGATTTTAAAAATAGTAAAATTCCAATCATGATGAATTACTCAGAAATAATTGTACTGCTATTTCAATATAGATTGGGGTGTCAAAATTAATTGAGGGGTGGAGGAGCTAATTATCTGACTTGGAGTATTTACTTGTAACTTATAAGTCTAAGGCATTTATTTATTTTTAGTTGACCCAACTTGGAACTAATCCCATGACCTAACTTGTAACAGTTAGATGAGTCATGAACCCAACTTTTTATGCGTTTTTTTTTAATAAATAAAATACCATGTTAGCCTTATAAGGTTCCAACCATCGAGTAACTTTAAAGTTTATATGTGATAAGATCAAAAGAATGTTGATATACGAATTTGTAAACTTCCTTTTGGCAAATCTGTCTAGAAGTTAAGGCTAAAAATTGAATTTGGAATTGTGTCAGTTTCTAGTTTCATCTCCCCTTGTAAATATTTCTATTGGGGAATATAAAAAAAAGATGTACATTAAAGGTGTGGTCTGTTTTGAGTGAGTTAATTTCATCTTAATTTCCTAAACTATAGCATGTTTCCCCATTTGTTTACGTATTCTTAGATGTTCTATGCATTTGGGCACCTCAACATCACAAACTATTCATTTAATCTCATAAAAGCCAACAAACGTTTCAAGTTAATTCGATATAATAAAACCATGCAGAAATTTCACAAGTTGCGTATCTTTCAATAGTTTATTAACTTCATAAAGAGAATTAAAACGGAAAAGCGCCAGATTAAATGAGGTAAAATTAATGTCACGAATATGAAATGGGGCTCCTTGGGTTTGATTTTAGGAAGTCAAAATCACTTGATTATAGGATCAAAAGTGGTGGTACAGATTATAATAAAGGACCATAAGTGAACTCTAAGTAACTTTAGGGACTACACAATTTTAGAAAATAATACGCTAGTATTTAGAGAACGAAAACGAATCAACATTATCTTCGTCCAAGTGTAGCTACGCCGTATTTTAAAAAAAAAAAAATCAATGTAAGTAATTAAGCTATGAGTCTATAAGTCTATGACTTGACGAAGTCTAGCTACATACGTAAACGGTTTGTTTGGCGAGAATTCGTTTGGCATTTTTATGTTTTGGTATCTTTCTTTTATTATGTGTTGATCAAATCATACTTCACGATATTTAGTTATATATGTCAGTTCGAACTTCAACAAGCCAGGGAGATTCCAATTAGTACATCTAAATTTTACATTTGAAACACTTATTTTTCTACAAAATTGAAAAACTTAATATGTTGATAGTTTAGAACTTTAGTTTTGTTGCTGGTGTCTTATACTGTTTGGTAATATTGTTCTACTAGTTAGTTTTGGACATCATTACTATACTTGTATCTTCAGTATTGACTTATATTTAGTAACTTTATTTGCAACTTGCATTTCGTAGTTTAAAAAAGAAATCCAACCTTCTAGTTACACTTGTATGCACTAAAATATAACATTTTCATTTGATTTTTTTATAACAAGATAAATAAAACAAGGAGCCAAAGTGCAAGGGTGGCAAACTTTAGCGTGCCGGCCGGTGCTTTAAGTTGAGTCCCACACCCAACTTTCATTTCATGTGCTCACACGTGTCTTAAGCCTTGAGAAGCAGTAATACCTATTATTATTATTTTATAAATAAAGAATACTGAGTTTATATGCCACTGAAACAGACTTTAAATGGCTAAGTAAAAATACATAATAGAAAACCACTAAGAGTTTCCGAAAGCCTCTTATTATCCCCCAATTACGGGATAAATTATGTACTAGTCGTATTCTTATAAATACACACTGTAATGCCCATTCAAACGCAAAACTATTGTACTTCATTGTATTATCCGGATTAAGTAAATTTATTATATATAGTTGCATGCTTTTATAGGATGGTTTATGATAGGACCACTTAACTTTTCTGACTAGAGTACAAAATAAGTGTTCTCACTTAAATACTTAATTACTGATTCCTTCCAAGTACAAATAGAAATTTCGTAAGTTACAATTTTTGAGGTTTGAAGTGCTACATCCTATAAGGTTTGGGATTGTTGCATAACATTGGCGAGGGAATGTCAGCATCCCCTCGTCCGGACCGATACTACCGCGAAAACAGACAAACCGGGCCCCACATAGTGAATGTCGTGTCACCCCGGATCTTGAGAGGCCGGGCTGAACCTAGGCCGGCCCAAAGAAGCGTGTTGAGTACGCTTCCCCAATTAATGCTGCTGCTCCCCTGAGGGACCCTCCTGGCGTTTCATCGACGTGACCCAATCACAGGCCACCTCCCTGTGGGCCCCGGTAGAGGACAGTACCCTTATCAGAGTCATAAATGACCTAACGCCGTTGGATCAGCCTCTTACAGTACAGTGATCCAAGGGCTAATACACCTCTGATCACACTATAAATACCCCCACTAATACCACTTAGAAGGGGGACACAAATACAGAGAGGAGAGATAAAGCTCAAACAACCCGGACCCCCAGAACACTGCCTGTGCCATCCGATACCACGACTTGTAACCGGCCCGGTCCCTCACCCTTAATTATATTCTTACTTCCAGTTAACACAGATACTGACTTGATCGTTGGAGAGGGAAAACCTGGTACCAACCCCGGGCCCCTGTTCGTTTCTTGCGCAGGCACGAAGATCACCTCGTCACCGTAGCCGACATAGCCCACTTCGGATACCTCGGAAGATCGGAGCCGACGCGAATTGATTAAGCCGAGCTTGAGAAGAAAATCAGGCTCGCCAATTGGCGCCGTCTGTGGGAAGCTGTGAAGAACGCGTTAGCTTCGACACCGGTACCTAAAGAAAACATGTCTGGCAATAACCGATTCGACACCCCATCGTCTCGACCTCCCCCCGTTCTTGGGATGCCAAGGACGCTTTCTTTTGACGAGACCCCGAGAACCGCGTCTACGAGGGAACCCGCTCCCTTAACAGCAACAGCGGCAATGCCCCGATCGCGGGCCGAGCTGACTCAGATGATGCTTGACATCCACGAACGAGAGCTTGTCGCTCTTGCGGCCCAGAAGGCACTGATCGCCACGCTGTTGGCGCCAGAACCGAAGCCCGTCATTCGAAGCACAAGCCAAGACGAACCGGTTCCCGTCCCCGCCAAGAGCGTGATGTCCCGATTGGGACCCCTCCGACGACCCCCCCTAGAGACTCCCAGAGAGCCAACTAGGGGTGCGGAGTCGGAGCATTCCCATGAAGGAAATTCTCGCCACGATAACGAGCGGAGTATACATTCTCGGTTCTGTTGGCAGGAAGACAGTCGGGACTCATGGCCGGAATCTAGTCATGCCCGAACTGATAAGCCCCCTCGAACGCGAAGGCGAGGCCGCCGTGGTCGGCACGATGCAGCCGGCGAAGCAGCACTGAAAATCGTAGCCTCAACCCGTAGCACCCCGTTCTTAGACGAAATTGAATACAGTACTCCCCCCCGAAACTTCATTGCCCCTATCCTCCAGACCTTCAACGCGGACTCTGATCCGGAAGCTCATCTCCGACACTATCGATACCAGATGAACCATTGGTCACACCTTGACCAATTAATGTGCAGGTGCTTTCCCGCCAGCCTGGGAAGGCTCGCTAGTAAATGGTTCCAGTCCCTGCCCGTCAACTCCATCCACTGTTGGGACGACCTAGCATATGACTTCGCACACCGGTTCATAAACTTGAAAGAGAGAGCTGCCCAACCGGAGCAACTCTATCAAGTGAGGGTCCAATCCAAAGAGACCCTCGAGAATTATGATAGTCGGTTTTGGCTGAAGCATGCAGAATGCGCGGACTGTCCCGACTCCACCGCCATAGCCGCCTTCAGGCAAAACATGGTAGTTGGGAGCAGGATCCGAAATGAGATGATCGTGACCCCCCCTAACTCTGTCCCTCAACTCAGGTCCCTCATAAAACAGCATATCGACATCGAGAAGGACATGAGGTCTGCTGGGGCAACACGTTCTGTAGCCCTTATCGACCAGCCAAGGGATAGGTCCGTCACGCTGAGCCCTCGAAGAAACCGGCCCGTGGCGGAAAGGTTGGAGCGGCCACGAACGGGAAGGAATCCGCAACCGGCCCCTAAAAGAAGAAAAGAGGACCCCCGACCGAGACATCAAACCCCTCTAGCTTCGGGATCGGGCAATGCCTATTCCACCACCTTTCGCCTCCCACTCGTCGACCTTCTTAACAAGATAGAGAATGAGCCTTTCTTCTCCTGGCCTCTTCCCCTACGGAATGAGCCGGCCCCCGGGCTTAACGACAAAATCTGTGAGTATCACAGAGGTCGTGGCCACCATACCAACGAGTGTCACGTCCTGAAGGCCCGGCTCGAGGGATGGGTCCGAGATGGCCTGATGGATAAATACGTCAAGTCACGAGGGGACGGAGAAGGGGTTGATGAGAGGCAGCGAGACCTACCCCCACCGGTCATGATCTGTCATGTCATTCACTCAGGACCAAAGAGGCCAAGCCCGAATGGGGCTGAAAGAACCTCAGCTCGGGAGGCAGTGATGAAGCAGCACGTCTGCCTCGCAGGAAGCTCAAGCCCCCGGAAAAAATATAAGCGCGACGCCAAACCAGACGTGAGCTTCACTGACTTCGACTTGGTGAGGGTGGACGTGCCCCATACTGATGCCCTTGTTATCTCGGCCCAGATAGGCCATTGCGCTGTGGGACGGATCCTCGTTGATCAAGGGGCGTCGGTCAACATACTCTTTGGAGACCTCTTCCAGAAGATGGGACTCAAAGAAGAACAGTTGGAAACCGACGTCCCTCCCCTGTACGGATTCAACTCTGAGGCGGTCCAGCCCAGAGGAAACATAACCTTGCCCGTGAAAACGGGTACGAAAGTTATGGGCGTGGAGTTCACGGTGGTGAACGTCCCCTCCGTTTACAACGTGATATTGGGGCGCACGTGGCTTCATGGAATAGATGGAGTCTCCTCCACCCTATATCAGAAGGTTAAGTACCCAATTGATTCTGGTGTGGAAACCATTTCAGGAAATCAGAAAGTCTCACGTAGCTGCGCCATGGCTGTGTATTCCGGCGAGAAGGCGGTGCCGGTCCAAAGCGCCATGAACATTGAGGCAGAGGACCCTAAGCTGCTGAGGGAACTAAACAAAAAGATGGGGCCAGAGGCCGAAGACAAGGTGGAGGAAGGATTGCTGAAGATTCAGATCCCGGGGTTCGACGAGGACCACTTCTTTATGGTGGGGACGAAGCTGAGCAAGCCCGAGGTCACCGACCTCGTCGAACTCCTACTCCAATACCTCGATAATTTTGCATGGGGTCCAAGCGAGATGTCAGGCATCAGTTCGGACCTCGCATGCCACCAATTAAACGTCAACCCGGGTGCCAAGCCCGTGATGCAAAAGGGGCGCCGTGTTAGTCCAGAGCATGCCGATGCCATAAACGAGGAAGTAGAGAAGCTTCTGCTGGCCGGAGCCATCAGGGAGGTTTATTATCCCAGATGGCTCGCCAACCCCGTAGTGGTCCCCAAAAAGAACGGAAAGCTGAGGGTGTGCATCGATTACATGAGCCTCAACCGGGCCTGTCCCAAAGATCCTTTCCCCTTGCCCAAAATCGATCAAATAGTGGACTCTACGGCCGGGGCCGCCAGAATGAGCTTCCTGGATGCCTGCTCCGGCTATCATCAAATACCTATGTCGGAGGCCGACCAAGAAAAAACTGCCTTCATCACCCCAAGGGGAAATTACTGCTACAAAGTGATGCCCTTCGGGCTCAAGAACGCCGGGGCGACCTATCAGAGAATGGTCACCAAGATATTCTCTAAGAACATAGGCCGAACCATGGAAGTCTATATTGACGACATGGTGGTAAAAAGCACCCAGGAGGAGGACCACCTATCCGACCTGAGAGAGGTGTTCAAAACGATACGAAGGCATGACCTGAAGCTGAACGCCTCTAAGTGTGCCTTCGGGGTAGGTGCCGACAAATTCCTAGGGTTCATGGTGACCCACCGCGGCATAGAGGCGAACCCGTCCCAGATCTCTGCCTTGAAGAATTTGAAAACACCTGAAAAGAGAAAGGACATACAAAAGCTAGCCGGGATGGCCGCCGCCCTCAATCGATTTATTGCCCGGTTCGGGGACCGATGCAAGCCGTTCTTTACGGCCTTAAAGGCTCAGAAGAAATTCGAATTGAACGATGAATGCCGACGTGCGTTCACCGAGCTGGCAGACTACCTCGGAAGTCCGCCCCTTCTGACCAAGCCGGATCCAGGCGATGTCCTTACCCTATACATGGCCGTGTCTGAGATAGCCGTCAGCGCCGTCCTCATCAAGGAATTCGACAGGGAGCAAAGGCCTATCTATTACGTGAGCAAAACTCTCCTCGACGCCGAGGCTAGGTATATGCCTTTGGAAAAACTCGTCCTAGCCCTCGTCATGGCCTCACGAAAACTTGCTCACTACTTCTCGGCACACAGCATTGTGGTCTATACTGATCAGCCTGTACGAGAAATACTCCAAAAGGGGGATCTCTCTCGACGAATGATGAAGTGGGCCTGCCACTTGAACGCCTACGACATCCGCTATGCGCCACGAACGTCTGTCAAGGGACAGGCCCTGGCCGATTTCGTGGCAGAATTCACTGGGACGACCCAATGCCCCGGCATCACAGGTCGTGCCCCAGAGACCTGGATCTTGCACGCGGATGGAGCCGCCAATAAAAAAGGGTCCGGCCTCGGCATCGTGCTCCGATCTCCCCAGGGGGATGTGATCGAGAAGTCAATCCAACTTGGCTTCCGAGCCACCAATAACGAGGCCGTGATCGCCGGCTTGAAAATAGCCCGATGCCTCGGAGTAAGGAAGATACTGGTGCACACTGACTCCCAGTTGGTCAGCAGCCAGATTAGTGGTGAGTTTCAGACAAAGGACGAAAGAATGGCAAGCTACGTGGCCATCGCTTCCGGAATACTCCAAAGCTTCGAATGCCAAGAAATCGTCAACATCAACAGAAATGAGAACGCCCACGCCGATGCACTAGCAACCCTAGCCTCGGCCATGAGTGATAAAAAAAAAAGAGTCATCACCGTAGAATACGTCCCTTCGCCTAGCATAGAGGCTAAGGCAACAATTAACGTGGTGACCAACCTCCCGACGGAGCCGAGCTGGATGGACCCCATAATCGAATATCATCGCTCCGGTGATCTTCTCGATGATAAGAAAGAGGCAGAGAAAATAAGAAGAACGGCACTGGGATTCTGGGTAGCTCCCAACGACAAGCTCTATAAAAGGTCGTTCTCTGGCCCCTACTTACTCTGCGTCCATCCCGACATAGTAATAAGGGTCATGGAGGAAATTCACGAAGGAACGTGTGGGAGCCATACCGGGGGCAGGTCGCTGGCCAACCGAGCCTTGACCCAGGGATATTGGTGGCCCCTCATGCAGAAGGACGCCAAAGCCTTCGTACTCAGGTGTGAGAAGTGTCAGAAGTATGCTCCCATACCCCGTGCCCCGGCGCAGAAAATGAGCAGCGTGACCTCACCCTGGCCCTTTGCACAGTGGGGCATGGATATCGTCGGACCATTCCCCGTGGCCCCGGGGGGGAAAAAGTTCCTCCTCATGGTCACCGATTACTTCTCAAAGTGGGTAGAGGCCGTGGCCTTAGCGAAAATCATAGAGGCCGAGGTGATACGTTTCCTCTGGAGAGACGTGATCACCAGATTTGGAATCCCCTACTCAATCGTCGCGGACAATGGGGGACAATTCACCGGGGTCAAATTAAAGGCGATGTATGCAAAGTATCACATCAAGAATTACTATTCGACCCCGTCGTACCCCCAATGCAACGGACAAGCCGAGGTATCAAACAAGACCGTGCTCGACGGAATCAAGAAGAGGCTAGACGAGTCCAAAGGACGATGGGCTGCAGAACTGCATCACGTCCTATGGGCCTACCGAACGACGAGAAGACGGGGCACTCAACAGACACCCTATAGCCTCACTTACGGGATGGAGGCCATCATCCCGTTAGAAATCGGGCTTCCTTCTCTGAGGACGGACATGGTGGAAAACGGGCTGAACGAAAAGATGATGGGGCTCGAGCTAGACTATGCCGAAGAAAGAAGGGAGGTTGCGGCCATCTGTAACGCCGAATATAAAAACGAGCTGGGGCATTCCTATAACAAAAGAGTGAACGCCAGACGTTTCCAGGACGAAGACCTCGTGCTACGAAGAGTAAACAACAACACCAGGGTACAGTCCGACGGCAAGCTAGGCCCCAATTGGGAAGGCCCCTATCGAATCCTCGGTGCAGTAGGGAGCGGGGCCTACCTGTTGGGTCGTCTTCCCAACGACGTCCGGTGGACCGACCTTGGAACGCCAACAACCTAAGGAAGTACTACCAGTAGGGCTCGGCCTTTGTGCCTTGGTGTAAATAAGAATGTGATGTAAATTTATGCCTGCGGGCTTTATAAATGAAAACTGTTGTTGTTCATTTAAAATTTCATAAGTGTTTCAGAACACGAGCCTATACGGCACCCCGGTTCATATTTACTTGAATTTTCCAGTTCATTTAAATTTTCTAAGTGTTTCAGAACACGAGCCTATGCGGCACCCCGGTTCATGTTTACTTGAATTTTCCAGTTCATTTAAATTTTCTAAGTGTTTTAGAACACGAGCCTATACGGCACCCCGGTTCACATTTACTTGAATTTTTCAGTTCATTTAAATTACACAAGTGTTTTAGAACACGAGCCTATACGGCACCCCGGTTCACATTTACTTGAATTTTTCAGTTCATTTAAATTACACAAGTGTTTCAGAACACCCAAGCCTATACGGCACCCCGGCTTATATTTATTTGAATTTTATGAAGTGTTAATTCGAGTTGTGAGTTATGTAAAATGAGTTCCCCGACGCCGGAGCATCAGGGCACACTCATTGGGAGCACATACATAAACGGAGCACACTATTAGAAGTAAAACACATAAGAATAAAGACAAGTTCAACAGGACAAAATTGTTTTTCATTTCATTTCATGAGGAGCTATTACATACTAAGTACAAAAAAGGAAATTACATCGAAAATAAGATCTAAACTACCCTAGCCCTAGCTGGCCCCGTCTTCATCTTCCCTACCCTCTTCGTCTGAAAGAGCTCGAGGAGTAAGAGGAACCACCTCTGGAACGGGAGCTGAAGGGACGGGAACAATGATATTTTCAAGGTTCCACACCGGATGATCCGGTCCCGCCCTCATGAAAGCCGCCGCCTCAGACCAGCCATCGACATAGAAGGAATTGAAGTCCTTCTGTGTCGATAGTTCCAAGGCAGCGCTCATCTCGGCCTCGGCGTTTTGGACCGCAGCCTTCAATTTGTCAGCCATGCCAGCCTCAGCCTCCTTCAGAGCCGTTACCGCAGCCTGGGCACGCTCCTCGGCAGCTTGGGCGCGCTCCTCGGCGGCTTGGGCACGCTCCTCGGCCTCGGCCTTAGCCTTCATGGCTTCAGCTCTCCGAGCTTTCACCGAGGCGTTTAGGCCTTCGGCCTTCTCTGCCCTTTGTCGGGCCTCTTCCGCCCTCTCCAGGGCCTCTTCGGCCTGCTTGGCACTGGCCTCGGCCTTCGAAGCCCACGACCTCACCAGTTGGCCTTGATGATAGACATACTGGTTCATCGTTAGAAGGCCTACAAAAGAAGAGAAACACTTAGCAAAAATTTGAAAAATAAACAAAGAACATTCAGGAATGGCACAAAGAAAACAACTTTTTACCTGCGGGACCATGGCCACAGCCGACGCCATGGCAGAAGCAAGGTCGCGACCGCGATGGTCGGCCTCGACGGTTTGCTGTTGGAGCGCGGCCAGAGCAAGCAGGCCAGCAGAAGGGTGGCCCTCCATTATGCTCCGAACCCCGGTTGCCGCCTTGACCTCATCTGGGGTCTGAACATGCATCCTTAGCGACGGAGAGCCCGAGCTCGAGCTTGAACCAGAAGCACTCGGCATTGGACCCTTTGCCTGAGTGGTTGACACCGCTCGCTCTTCGACTACGACCACAGGCTTCAGGATGGGCGCTACGTCCTCCCTCGGCTCAGATTCCCTGGTCCGGGCCTTCTTTGCCTCACGAGGGGCCTTCGCCTCCTCCCTTTTTCTCTTGTCAGCTTCGGCCTTGCGAGCGGCTCGCTCACGCCTCGCCTGCCCCAGCAAGCCTCCCAACCTCTCTAAGGCCTTTGCCTTAGCATCAGTCGGGGCCACTTCCACAACCTCCTCGTCCCTCGCCTCGGCGACCTCCTCCTCAGCGGCCTCGGGCTCTACAACCTCCTCTCCCTCGCCATTACCCCCTGCCTCGACAGCATTTTCTTCCTCTGCCTCCTCCTCCTCGTCAGAACGAACCACCTGTACAGGCCAAACAAAAAAAAAGAGTTAGAAAAATTAACAAAATCTAGCTAAGTGTCAAATGATGTAAAGAACAAGGAATGACTTACCCTGGTCCGCGAGGTACCCAAGCTCGGCCCTGAAGGCTCTTCACCCACGAGGCTATCTTCGAGGTGAGAGGGACTCCTCACGTCGGGCTCCCTGGAGCTAAGGGGAACGACCTCCTTCAGAGGCTTCCCGTGTTGATCTATATAACACCGGGTACCGTCCGGCCCCTCCCTATAATTGAGGATGGTACCATCCGGACGTACCTCCCATTTTACCCCGGCAGAGGCGGGAGCAAAAGACGTTACCGTTATGGCCTTCCTCGCCCTACTGCTCAATTTTGCCTTCGGCTTCGCCGCCACCTTCTTCGTCGCGGGCCCTATTACGGCCTCGGTTTCAACCGCTTTGGGGGGGAGGGTGGACTCCAACCCCTTCGCCTTCTCCCATCTCTCTCGGGAGTATCCCACAGGACAGAAGGTCCTGTGGGGCCATATGAATTAGTTCCCCTTACAGGTGGTTGGGGAACCACAAGTTAGCAGACGCTCTGCATCGCGCGCCCCAGCGTCGGTCCCGTTTGGACTCCACCAGTTCAGAGCCACCTCCAAGGACTCAATGTTGAGCTCACCCAGGCCCCTAAGCTTTGAGGCCACTGTGGCCTTGTTCTCTTTGGTGCTTAGCACCCTCCCCGGCCTGGACGGGAGAATTAGGTCGTTCCGGTGGAGCCAATGGCCTTCCACCACTATCACGTCCTGAGTGTAACCCCGATTAGAATCGGAGTTACCCGTGATCAGCTGGTTGTAAGCACGGCACCTTAAGTAGGGCTGCCTGCTCTTGGATTGGGAGCTTGGCTCGGTCTGCAAGAACTCATAGCAGGCCAAGAGCTCCCTAAGACCTAATGGTTCTGGCAGGGCCGGGCCCAACAACTCATTCAGGGCCTCCATCCCGGCGCAGATGCGGTGCGCCTGCAGGGGCCACTGGCATGGAAGGGTCTGCGTCCAAGCGCACAACTCTGCCAGCAGCTCCGGGATGGGGAGGTAGGTACCCCCATACAAGAGAGTAGAGAGGGAGAGGGTTACCATGTCGTTGGGACGAGCCACTATACCGTTCACTTCATCGACGCTCTCACACCTCCGGAGTTTGAATTCCTCTCCGATCCCGCAGAGCTCTCGGAATTCGTTGAGGTCAGGCCCGTGTAGCCTAACCATTATACTGCTGTCGTTCACATCCACGGACAGGGCCGGGTCAAGAATCATCGGTCGGAACGGCAGGGCATTTGCCGCTACGGCCAGGCGCCGTGGTTGCGGAGCAACCATCGGGCCCTTTCCGACTCCGTGAATTATAACCATTATGGTTGGAAATTTGTAAAAATTTGCTAAGTGAAGAGAAGGTGGTTTGCTATAGAAATCTAGAGAGAGAAAGTGGTTTGCTGTGAAAATCTAGAAAGAGAAGGAGAAAGTGAAAAATGAATTTTCACTGAGGGTATTTATAGGCATTTACCAGAAGGTGAAAAGGCAGAACGGCTCATTACACAAACTCCCACAAATGACAGCCGCCACTCAACCCACACCTTCCACGTGTACAGCAAGCAGAGGTCGTCTACCAAATGTCACCCTTCAGCCGTTTTAGCATTAATGACATTGAAGAAATCGAAGAGACAGAGGCGGCGCCTCATAATTACAAAACGGGCATGCTCCACGTGTAAGAGATCCATGAATGGTTGAACACGTATCACGAGACGAGTCACGCCGAGGTGCCTCTAGACAGCCAAACATGAAGACGGAATGACCGGAGCCCCCGTAAAGTGAGGAAGATACTCACCAACCTTGCCACTAACGACGACTCCGGACAGGGAGCTGTTGGCGAGGGAATGTCAGCATCCCCTCATCCGAACCGATACTACCGCGAAAACAGACAAACCGGGCCCCACATAGTGAATGTCGTGTCACCCCGGATCTTGAGAGGCCGGGCTGAACCTAGGCCGGCCCAAAGAAGCGTGTTGAGTACGCTTCCCCAATTAATGCTGCTGCTCCCCTGAGGGACCCTCCTGGCGTTTCATCGACGTGGCCCAATCACAGGCCACCTCCCTGTGGGCCCCGGTAGAGGACAATACCCTTGTCAGAGTCATAAATGACCTAACGCTGTTGGATCAGTCTCTTACAGTACAGTGATCCAAGGGCTAATACACCTCTGATCACACTATAAATACCCCCACTAATACCACTTAGAAGGGGGACACAAATACAGAGAGGAGAGATAAAGCTCAAACAACCCGGACCCCCAGAACACTGCCTGTGCCATCCGATACCACGACTTGTAACCGGCCCGGTCCCTCACCCTTAATTATATTCTTACTTCCAGTTAACACAGATACTGACTTGATCGTTGGAGAGGGAAAACCTGGTACCAACCCCGGGCCCCTGTTCGTTTCTTGCGCAGGCACGAAGATCACCTCGTCACCGTAGCCGACATAGCCCACTTCGGATACCTCGGAAGATCGGAGCCGACGCGAATTGATTAAGCCGAGCTTGGGAAGAAAATCAGGCTCGCCAAACATTATTACCAATTTGCATGTTTAAATTATTTACATTAGAGTTTTATAAGTGGAGTACATGTCACTCCAAATGACAGAGATTGAATTTTAAGGGTTGTTGGTGGCTCATAATGGATACATTGGTTTAAGAAAATATTGCAAACCAGGCTTCACAGCAAAGTAATACTAAACGTTTTGATTAATTTTAGTGATTTTACAGTTTGTGATCAATTAGAAATATCCAACACATGGTTAGTGTTGACAGTTGATATTTCTAAAATAATTGTGATGGGAACATTTTGGCATTTGATAATTTTGATTTGGTGATTTGGAGCAACACTTTAAACTAATTGTAATTTCTTTCTTTTCAGTATCATCGTTTTCATTTTAGACCCTCCAAACTTCTCATTACTCACCAATGTACTTTATCAGTTTAATAAATAACTTACACCGCCAACTACCTTGAATCGGCATAAAAATGGTATTTTGTGAAATGTTTAACTTCAGGAATTGCATCACAATTTATTATTTTCTGGAAACACAACTTTTTTCTAGGAAAAAAAGTGTGTTTCTGGAAACGTATTTTCTAGCTCTCAACCTTTCAAAATCAGATCACGCTCGATCTCTCTCGTCTTACTAAGGGACTTCTGCAACTGAGTTTGATCTGATGGTTAAGGCATAAACTACGTGTGGGGGGAATCATATAACGAGCACAACGATAGTCAGTCGAAGTGTTTATGTACTTTCTCCATCATGTGTCACTTGATCTATGGTAGCTCGCGAAGTGGCATAGTGATAAGACTTGATTTGACATCAATTTTTGTAATTAAATTGGATTGAGTCGATTTTATCAGTTCTGCAAGTTCTATTACACCAAAATCTAGTAAAAATAATACACAAAATACAACACTTCATTCGTTTCTGTATACTAAATGACGAAAGGGTATATCGAACATTATCATTTTAACTTTCAACAAGACTGGGTAGTACTATTTATCTAAGTTTCACAACAGTGGTGTATCGACGCTACTGTGAACTGGTAATGATGAAAATTCTTCAATGTAGTACTCTTCTTTCCCTTTAGCCCATAGGAAGAAATAGAGGCCGGTAAACATGAGGAACATTCCCGCAAGGCTGCATATATATATATATATATACAAAAAAAACAGATGATAAATCTCTCTTTAATAAGAAAATAATACTAATAATTAGAATTACAGCTCAAGGGTCTACGTTCGTGAAAATTACCAATCTTTAGCACCCAGAAGCAATTTTATTTTATTTCCATTTCTTAAGCGTGTGAACTGTGAAGTGTGAACTTAGTATTTGCTAAGAGATTGTTTGGAGCCCTGCTTTCCTTTGTCAAAGCTCCTTAATTAGTTAACCCATGCGTTATTTTTTTTTAATGAAAAGCGCTACAATTTGATACATCATGTTTGTTTCGCACTATAACTTATTCAACTTATTGTTCGTGCAATAAACCACCTGAAAGGACTATCTTTTAATCCTGAAATGTAATATGAATTAACAATACCTTCCAAGGGTGATGTAATCTCCGACAGCGACAACAGAATAAAGAACAGAGATGAGAGTCCCAACGGGTGTAAACATTGATACTAAAACAGGCCCTCTTTTCTTCATTACCCAAGCATTGAAACTAACGCACGCGCCACTCACAGTGCCTCCCTAACAATTCCAAAGGAATTAGCAATTAATTCTCCAAAAGAAAACATAGATTGTGTTGTCTGAGAACATACTTTGAGTTTGAACTTAAATTAAGAAATTAAGGGGGAGAAAAGATAATTTACCAAGAGGGAAAAGAAAATAATTTCTGGAACACTGAGAATTGGCCATCCAGGATCAAATTTGTGCTCCTGAATTAACTCTATTATTGCTGATATAACTAAACCGATCAATGATGTGGATGCACATATAGAGAGTGGTGCCGGGAAATCACGAAGTGTAATAGCCTGTCACAAGTCATGTTAAACATTAGTAACAATGAAGGAAACTTTGGCTCAAAACAGGATGAACTACACTCGTGGTTCCCATGGTTTGAAGTTTGAACCATTTTTCTTTTCTGGGTAAGTATGGTTTGAACCATAAGTCTCTCTAATTTGTATTCAGAAAGTTTCAATTTAATGAAATACTACTCCTTCGAGGTTTGAAAAATAAGATTTGTCTGGAGCTCCCAATTTTAAAAAAAGGTTGTAGAATCGTTATCGTGATAACCGTTGACTGATAAGAAAGACAACCATAAATATTGATAAGAAAAACCAAACTGCTAGCTATGATAAAATCATGCATAGCTAGAGTGGATATATGATGTACAAAATTCTGGAGGACTCTCCAGACATATATAGCTTAGACCAGCTACGACACAATTTAATCGTTGCTGCAATGAAAAAAAACAAATTGGAATCAACGCCATTAGTGTAAATATTTTCCGACGTACCTGTAAAACGACGTTGACTGACAAGGCTAAAACAGCAGCCATGAGATACATACATCCAATTAGCTTCTGAACATTAAACAGCTTAATTCCATGTTTTCCCTTTACAATATCAATATTTGTTCCACTTTGCAATAGGCTCAAAGCAATTGCACCAATCACACACAAAGACGTTCCAACTATCTTCATTCTGCTATACATACACCTTAGTTCTACTTTTTCGAACCTATATTGCACAAAATGAGTATTTTTCAGAAAAGTTGTTGCAACATTATGCAATCATGAAAATTATTAGTTTCATACTTCTAACGATTTACCAAGTTAATGATATTATAAAAATAAGAAAAGGTTTATTTTATTAATTCCTAATTTATTTTTCTTGTCAAACGGCAATATATAAAAGAGAAAATTGATTAATACCCTAAAGTCGCAGCTATAAGAAAGATGAGCCCCGGGGTAAGGTTTGGCATAGCGGTTGCCATTGCCGGTGATGTTAGCTCAATCCCCTTGAGATATAAACACTGAAATAATGTTACCCTGTAAACTAACACCAAGAGATAAGTATTTAACTCTTGCAGAACTAAAGAGAAACAACATCCATCTAATAAATTTACTTAATAATTGTATTGAGAAAAGCAACTACTGGTGAAGAAATTTGCAGTTATATGTTTGTTTTGAAGTGCTCAAAAGTTCAAAATGTTGGATTCTTGATTGGTTGAAAAGAAGGATTTGTAGTGGTTCCTATGGTTTTAAAACAATTCCGTAGTTCTGCTTAGTTCCATTGTTGATGATGTGGAGACCAAACAACTTTTTTTTGTCGAAACTGTGATGGCCATTGCTTTAATCGTTCCTTAGATTCAACATATAGTAATATCAAAAGAAAAACGTAGAAGGTATTGCTCACCCTCCAAAAGAAATTAAAATCAATTGTATCCATAATTTTAGGCTCAACTGTTGGGGCCATTTATCCCTGCAAAACATACCAAAACCATTTCATCTTTAGAAGCCTGCACACCTCAAGAAATTAAAGAAAGAGAGAGATATGGAAGCATGCCTTTCATAGTAGATGGAGAGAGGGGTAAAAACTAAGAAAGTAGCAAATGCACAGAAGGTGACAATGGTGAGAGAGTTAAGCCCCAGTGTCATAACATAACCCATTATCGCGGCATTTCCGGCGACTATTATTTGTACAATTATTAACCCTGATATTACTACCACATTCTCAAGCACCTTTCCGTTCAACATTTCTTCTTTACTTCAAAAAAAGCTTCGTGTTTTTTTCTGTTCGAAATACGGCTTCTATAATAACAGTTTCAAATGTAGCTATAATTCTTAATCGGTGAAAAAAGTCTCATCTTGTTGTACTTTCGAAGACTTTTCTTCTGTCTAGAGAATTTGGTAATTTTGAGAACACATTTTTCTTTCTTTCTCCCCCTCCTAACTCGATGAAAATGGTAGGTTGATTGGGGAAAGATTTGTTTCAAACGGAAGGTGTGGGAGTTAAAGATTATACAACACAAGCAAATAGTGGATAAAAATAGCTCTTTTTGTTTATTTATAGCATTTACTGTGTATCACATTTCCAAACTGCTAATTAATTTGTTAAATGGCGTAAATATTTGTTTGCTCATAAAATAGTTACTATGATACTATACACACGGCACGCACATATTGCTTCGTTTTGCTGCTTTTGCACATCAGCAATAGCCCTTACAAAATACATAACTAAAATTATGGGAGCAAAAAGAATAAGAGAACACTTAATAAAAAGCTGAAACAACGATAAATTTCAATAATAAATTATCGCCAATACAACTGAGTTGATGCCATGTATTATGAATTGAATATAACCAAAAAACTTCTCCGGCCAAAAAATAAGGTTACGTAAACTAATCGAAGCAACATTAGTTTTTTGAAGGATCAAGAAAATTCATGTATCCACAATCCCATAAAGATAGATTTCTCGAGTTGATGAAAGGCTCACGTCACCTGGGCACCGATTGACCTAGCTCTACTCCATTAACAAATAAAAACTGGGATCAGAAACAATATACAAAAGCTTTTACAAGTAGAAATCAATACACAAACAAACAGCACAGAATTCGACAAAAATAGGGCCTAAAAGCAAACCAACAAGGAATGTATAAAATAAACCCCAGTTTCACCATTGTACTGTATAATTGTAGAATATTATATTCGACAAAGATTGTAAATATACCCTAATGGCATTATAACTTACGATCTTTTCAAGTGAGATATATGAATCATTCATGACGAGACTACCTTTTGTAACAGCAGAGAATCTCACGTTCCGTCAATTTTATCTGAGAAAATGAAAAGTTTGTAACGTGTTTATCAGTTGCACGTGATCACTCGATGAAACTTAAGGTGAAGTAGACAAGTTGAACATCAAGTTTAAATCGTGCAAAAGAAAGTTTCTATGTCAAATGTCTAAGATGGTGCATTACAGCTGGGAAATGGGTCAAGTGAAGAAGTTGAGAAGAAAGTTAAAAGGGACTGCATAAGGGTTTGATAACACATTCGCTGCATTTCTTAATCAGGAACACTGGAAACACATGGCTGACAGTTAAAGAATTGTCATAACAAGTAAGAACATCTGAGTCCAATATGTGCAATTATTGATTTATTCCACAACAGACTCGAGAGAAACAAATGCATATCAAAAGAAAAGGGCAATTATGCAATAACCATATGAAAAGGTTCAATTTAAACCCGCAAGTAGAATTTTTTGCAACTGGTGAGCTAGTGTGATGTCACTTGAAGTCGAGACCCACAAGTTGCTCTCAAAACAAAAAACAATCACAGCTTAAGTGACAAAAATGGATAACAAAATAACAGGCAACACAATGTTGTCTTATTTCTCCCAATATATCAAATACAAGCAATTTAAATGACTTATATTTCTGAATAAAACTTGCAAGTCTAACAAGTGACTGGTCAAGTACATGTTCCCAAATTCAAAAATTTGAAATTCTAAATACTTCCTTCTTCTTCTTCTTCCGAACCAATACCTAATTATTTTAGAAAGTGGAAGACTAATACAGAATGAAAAACTTATATGGAATCAGCAGGTCCTCAAAAACCAGAAAATAACCCTCAAATGTTTCAAATCATGTACCTGCAGGAACCAAAGATTCCAGTCAGATACCAGGAAAACACGTTTACTATTTTAAATCCCCACCAAACCCCTAATTCGTACTGTAGTACTACGAGGTTTAAAAAATCAAGGAAAAAAATGGACTAAAAGCATTATCTATGGAAAGAAAAATATGTATCAGCAAGAGAAAAATTATGATGTTACTCACAGCCAGAAACAACTAGTGCTTATAGAAACTGAGAAACCTGACACTTAAATAAACTCTAAATAGGAAACTTAACAGACATTATGCATGATAGCACATGGTAAACAGAACGTTGCTAAAACACCTAGCTAGTGAGGCGAAAAATGTGCAAGGACCCATAGAAATCACGCTCTCTCCAGCCAATGACTAATCTTATAGATTTACCTATTGAAATAATATGCACGTAAGATATTAGTAAGAGTTTAATATCTCTCCAGTCATATCCGTGGCGAAATATGTATTTTGACTAGTACATCTTTCGAGAAAATTAATTCCATAACAGAACCCTGTTTCTTTCAAACATTTGATACTCAAGCAAAACAGAACAATGGGTATAATAACTTTAGGAGTTCTGTCAGCAGGCGTGGCATGCAGAAATAAAGTATAATATTGTCATTTCTTGAAGGAAAGTCAAATGGAATCCCTAAAAAACTAAGGGCAATTTAGGAGAGAAATATTGCACCGGAAATATTCATCCAACAGAAATACGTTTCAGTAAACCATTAAGCTTTAAACAAGATTAAGATTGTTGACTATTTGGTTGCTGCACTTGTAGGTTCTAACAAAACTCAATTCTTAAGCTAAGGGCAATTCAGATAGAACTTTTGTTAACAGTAATATTCAAGCAGAGAAACGTTTCCGTTGATGGTCAAACAAAATTCAGATAATGTAACAATGATCTCAACGTAGTTATATTTGAATAGATTGACGTTTCTTAACTCATTTAAGAAAAACAAAAATATATATTGGAGGCAAAGATAGGTACATCAGAGCATACCCTGAGAAAGAGCTCTACAATTCTTTGAAAATGTGCTCAGGCATGATGTCATCCTTGCTGAAGAAACCGCACTGTGCAGGGGTAATAAAGACATTGCGCACCCAAGCTCAGACGGAGGTCTACTCAAACAAGAAAAAAACCAAATTCAATATTTTCCATCAAGCAACTGAACATCACAAGATTATATTATCTGAATGGTATGCAAGTTAGGATTTAAGGATGTGGAGACAATGGGAGTATTTCATTAATTGCTAATAAAGAAGATTAATTAATATTAAATATACAATCACTGTCAAGAGTTTTAATCATGTCAAAGATGAAAATATTTCTGTGTAAAAGAAAATGTCACACTGGATACATCAATATATGTTGCTGAAGTCCTAGCACCCTAACTGTCATACCAATATAATCTGATCCAGTCATAGAACTCATCATGAAGTCCAAATCTTAATTACATCAGTATCAGTTTGAACACCTGTTTTTTCTTTTATAATAACACTCTTAGTCTTCTGGTTGTATCAGGAACTTTTACTTTCTGGGGTCATAATAGCCGTCCAGGTAAAGCAGAAATTGTTGAAAAGGTTGGAGAAAAAAACTAAATGATCGTATAAAGATAAAGTCTTTTAATTCTACTCCAATTAGCAGTGCCGGGCAGGGGCGGATCCAGGATTTGGCACGAGGGGGGACACGGTTTTATTATTGTCAAGACACAAATTTCATCCAAACAAGAAGGCAATAATGTAAAAAAATTAAAACAGCCGAACATCGTCACCAGCTCAAATAATAAGCTTCATTTTGAACTCAATGATGATTACTGTTGGACTGACACCAAAGCCATTCCTATCCTTCAACTTAATTATCTTTAAGAACATAACATTTAAGAATTATTTTAAAAATAACAGTGTATTTATAATCATTTTATAAATAGCAGTTGTTCTCATCAATTTTATGCAAGGCAAAGAAATACTTCAAGAAATTTGACTAGTCGAGTGACCAATTTTCCTAAAAGTCCATAATCCAACGCAAATGGAAAGAAATGCGAGGATATATAGAAGTAGTATTAATTAATATATCAAGAGAAAGATAGAGAATTATCACTACAAAATACGAAGAAATTAGCGATGAAAGATCCGGAGAAATCAGCGGATATTACCTAGATCACAAAGGGCATTACCCTAAACATGTACTCACTCCGTTCCCAATTAATTATCCACTACGAAACTACGTGCAATTTTGACCGGCCAATAACTTGTATCAAAATTGTCGGAATGAAATTTTTTAAAAGTTAATCATATAGTTCAAACATTAAATTATATGATTTAGTTTTGAAAATTTTCATTTCAACAATTTTGATACATGTTATAAACCGGTCAAAATTACACGTAATTTCGTAGAGGACAATTAATTGGGAACGGAGGGAGTAGTAATGAAGAACAACCAAAATACCCCATGAGAAATCATGGCAATCAAAATTATTCGCTGAAAACTATACTTGACGTAATTTCTTAGTTAAACGAAATTCGAGTAATTTATTCTAAGTTCTGAAATATAGGGGTATAGCCGTATAGCAGTTATACGCCATGGTTCAACAACTAACACTTGAACTAATATGATGCATAATGAAAGTATATATGCTTTATCCTGGTTGTTTAAAAACAAGCATGATACGGAGTAGATCAGAATTCAACTGAAGGATTAACCCACCCAAGAAAAAGAAACGCCACTTACAGGCTTTGAGATTTAAACTCATACTAATGGAAGTACAAAAAAGGAATGGTGTACAAAATAGCCAAGACTCATGAACCTATTGAATGTGACAACTGACAACTGCACCAGGCTTCATCCGATTAACATATTGAATAACATCAATAAATATGATTATTAGCTAGATATAACACTATATAGGTAGTAGTGAAAGGTAGTACACAGAAGGTATGAGAAGCTATCCAATCATATCAATAACTACATAGTAATTGTTTATGTTTTGAATATTTGTTTTCATTTCAATGTACCTACACTAGCCTTATCCATTAGCTTACGATTCATTGCATTGACCAATAGATTTGTTTGCAGCTCAGTCATCGACTTCATCTCTTCGTAATAACCCATAACTTCCTCTATCATTCCCTTATCATAAAGCCTATGAATCATGATCGTGTATGAACGTTGATGCAGTCCCCACCCATCTCTCCATTTCAATAACAAAATATCTAACTTTCTCTAGAAGGTCCAAATCCATAAGCAGCATTAAAATCAAATTATAAGCTGAACACTTCATTCAAACCATTTCTCCTCATTCTTTTTAGAATCCCATCAGCCTCCTTGGAACTTTCAATCGATTCCTTCAAGTACCCATAAGTGTAAGATTCATTGTGTATATGTTTTAACTATTTGTTCTTCATTTCAAAGTACCTACACTTCTGGCCTTGTCCATTAGCTTAAGATTCATTGCATTGACCAATAAATTTGTTCGCGGCTCAGTCACCATATCCTTAGACTTCATCTCTTCGTAATAACCCATAGCTTCCTCTATCATTCCCTTATCATAAAGCCCATGAATCATGATTGTGTATGAACGTTGATCCGGTCCCCACCCATCTCCCTCCATTTCAACCAAAATATATCTAACTTTCTCTAAAAGGTCCCAATCCATAAACAGTTTTAAAAGCAAATTATAAGCGTCGCCGTTCATTTTCAAACCACTTCTCCTCATTCTTTCCAGAATCCCATCGACCTCCTCGGGACTTTCAGTCGATTTCAGCAAGTAACCATAAGTTCTAGAATTAGGCAAATAACACCCTCCTTTCTTTTCCATCTCATCCAAAAGCTCGTGCACCATCTCCATCTTTCCAGCCTTGCACAGGTGCTTTATTAGAGTATTGTAAGTCACAACATCTGGAAGGCACTCTCTCTCATTCATCTCCTGAAAAATTTCTAATGCCTCAGGGATCCGCCTCTGAAGACAAAGCCCATCGATGATACAGTTGCAAATCGTTACATCAGGGTTGGTACCCTTCTCCCACATGGACTGAAATAGCTTTACAGCAATGCTCAACTTCCCGGCTTTAGTAAGTGAATTAATGAAAATCCCGTACGTACGAGAATTGGGTTTGCACTTTTCCGACGTAACAATTTCATTCCAAAACCGCTTCACTTCTCTCAACCGACCTATCACGCACCACCCATGGAGAATTATATTCATGGTCTTGATATGAAGTGGGAACCCAAACTCGGCCATTTTAGAGTTCAACAAAAACTCGGCGGCTTCTACATGTCTGTAACGACACAAACACCTCAGCAGAGTTTGGAAGGCGATCAGGTCAAGCTCCAGACCCAACTGGTGCCTCTTGTAAAATAGCTGAGTTGCGTCTTCCACCTTATGAGCGGCACAATACCTGTTCAGCACAACAAAGAGGCGTCATAAGGATCAGAATTTGAACGTAATAGTATCATGGGAACTTGTGCCATGAACTGAATCTTAAGTTTTTTATGAATAAAGCGAATGAGCCTGTTATTGAAAAAATAAGATACCTGTTCAGCACAACCCCGTACGTAGTCTCTTTAACAAGTCCTTTTCTCTCAGACATTTCGTAGAGCACATGGGACAGTTCTTCAAACCGCTTCATTCTCCCCAAAATATCTAGTATTTCGTTGTAAACGTCTGTCCCGGGGATATATCCATTTTTCTTTCCCTCTCTAGAAATCCAACTGAAGAACATGTAAGCGGGTTTCCAATCAGAGCGATGTCGTTTAAGAATGTCTAGGACTAGGTCCTCGCTTAATGATAATCCGGACTGGCTAAGCTCTTGTTCGATCTCGTCTGTCGAATTTCTGCCTTTGAGAAAGTTAAGGATTTTGAGGACATTTGTGTCGTAATTGGGATCGCTTTCACCAATTTGAGTGTCAAGGATTGGATCAAAGGATAAAGGGATGTCAGCAGCCTTTGTTGAGAAGTGAAATCTATATTTTAGTTGGGAAATAACCATCAGTTGTTGATATCTGAAATGCAAAATGGTTTCTGATTCGGAAGTGACCTATGCAATAAAGCTGTAAATACTACGATGGAATCGACACTGATGGTAACAATCGGTATGTTTTTTCAGCAAAATAGCCCCCTTTTGAGTTACACAGGGGGGGGGGGGGGGGATTTGGCACGAGGGGGGTCACAATCTTAATCAAATAGGTAATTAACTTGTTTCCAACACAAAGGGAAGAAATACGAGGATATGTAAAACGTGATAGTAATTTATATAACAAAAGAAATACGTAGATATGTAAAACGTGATAGTAATTAATATATCAAAAGAATGATCGAGAATCACCACTACAAATTACTAAATCAAATGGAAGATTAACTTGTTACCATTAAAACCGCTCTAATAAATTTAGAAGTAATTTCAAACTAACTGGACAACCTTAGTTACAAAAAATAAGTTGACAACCCATTAGACACAAAAAAATCAACTACAATCTGACTCATAAAGGAATAAAAAGTGACTACTAATTTACAATCCGAAACAATACAAAGTTTAGCAAAAGAAATGGAAAATATATGGAAGAGGAATTTCATCAAACAATTGGCAGGCATAAAAGTTGGAGGAAAAAACAAATGAAAAATAAACAAACAGGTCCAATATTCATGATAGATTCCCTAAAAGAGATTAAAACAAAATCCAGTACACACAAAATTATCTACATCCAAGATTCCTTAAAGCTTGCCCAAATAAAATGTAGGTGGTTTACATACTGTTGTGTTCTCTTGCACGTCACGGAATAAGAACCCAATAAAAAAATTGAAAGGGTACTTAGTTGCAACAAGAGGAAATAGGAGAAGGGGGAAGAAAATTAGCAACACAAATGGAAAAAAAAATATTGACTCTCTATTTATATGTATGGTGGGTTTTGTAAATTCTAATAATGAACAAGGGCATTTTAGTAATTCCGGTCCTATATTGGCTCAGCACATGGTGCCAAGCAGGTGAGCATCACCAAAACACATCGTCTTATTCAAATGTCAAGGACTCAATATCTTATTTACTGTAATCAGAGTTTCCTGCTTTATGATACATAAGTGGTTACTTCTGCAATCGAAGGAAAAGATCTCTTGCACCGAGCAAGGGAAGGCTATTCACAACAGGTTATCGCTCAAGTAATATAATACAGCTTTCATTAACATCCCTTAAAAAATTATCTACATCCAAGATTCCTTAAAGCTTGTCCAAATAAAATGTAGGTGGTTTACATACTGTTAGCGTTCTCTTGCACGTCGCAGAATAAGAACCCAATAAAAAAATTGAAAGGGTACTTAGTTGCAACAAGAGGAAATAGGAGAAGGGGGAAGAAAATTAGCAACACAAATGGAAAAAAAAATATTGACTCTCTATTTATATGTATGGTGGGTTTTGTAAATTTTAATAATGAACAAGGGCATTTTAGTGATTCCGGTCCTATATTGGCTCAGCACATGGTGTCAAGCAGGTGAGCATCACTAAAACACATCGTCTTATTCAAATGTCAAGGACTCAATATCTTATTTACTGTAATCAGAGTTTCCTGCTTTATGATACATAAGTGGTTACTTCTGCAATCGAAGGAAAAGATCTCTTGCACCGAGCAAGGGAAGGCTATTCACAACAAGTTATCGCTCAAGTAATATAATACAGCTTTCATTAACAATGCAAATTAATCATATTGCAAATATAACCCTTCACGATTTGAAATTCTGGTTTTCCAAAAACAACTGAAGGGTTGAACTTGGCACAATAAGGGGAGAGGTAAATATGTTGTGACATTGTAAATACATATTCACCTCCTGAATTTATCTATAGAGGATACAAGACCCAAACTATGCTTCCATCCTAAACTCAAGAGTAAATCTCGTTTATGTCACTTTCTTCCCCAAAAAATAAAACTTTTGACTCCACCCGAGCATTTAGCAAAGACTATCGCCAGAACAGTACAAGTTGTATCTACAATACATAGCTATTAGAATGTCCATAATTCAAAATCATGTCATTGCCAAATGGTAAGCAAGGTTGATGTGTTCACATGTTGTTTGATGTTTCACCATTTTAAGCTTTAGCTTTTTTGCCTTTTTGCTTATAAGTTGAAGTACAACCTTTGGTTGGCCAACACAAAGCATCACTTTATTGGCCGGAAAAGCTTCAATTTTTAAAAGAATGAATTTGTTGATAAACAATATTATACACCTCTAACTAAAGATAGCTTAAACTTCTAGGTTCTGGTTTCATATCACACCGCTACCCAATTCAGGACGACAAATCATACTTAATACTTAGATATAATACAATACACCTCTAGATAATAGCTTAAGGTTTTTGAAAAGATGCGAGCACATCATTAACATAATACGGAGTATCAAAGCAGGCCAAGTACTTTTAATCAAAGTTCTAAAAATGGTATTCAGCAATGAATTGGTAGCCTCTAATCGTTTTACCAATCAATTGCCGATTAGTCACCAACTAAACGGCAGTTTTTTCGTTATATTCTTTTAAATGTAAACTATTCAATGCAACCACCAATTTTTATGATGAACTACCAATTTGCTTTAGTTAGATTAATCACGAGTTACCATTTCCATTGATTGATCACCATTTTGTCTGACTAATAGCAGCTTTGATCATTTAGTCAGCCAATTAGTCACAATGGCATGGTTCCACACCAATTGCCGGTTTTTTAGTAATTAAAATTGGCGAATAAACGCTGAGTTATGTATCACTGCTCTTAAAAGCTAAAGCTTTTAGGTGGGACGGTATCACCCTACAAAATCCAACATTTTTCTTTGGGTCACAAAATAAGTCTTACTCGGCTAAAAACTAAGTTGACTAATTTGTTATTTTACTACTTATTTCATCGTAGAACTGACTTCTATCTATACAAACAACTTTTATTACACAATTTCTACTTATCAATTTTTTAGTGAAAAAAAGAAAATCAAGTCTTTAGCGTATGAGTTTTCTTAGCTTTTTGACCCAAAAAACTGACTTTTTAAAAGCTAGGAAACCAAACACTCACAACTTTTCTTAAGAGAAATCTAAAAAGAGTATTGAGAAAAGAAAAAAAAACAGTAGTCAAACAGGCACTAAGCTTATACTAGGTACGATTGTATAATGTCACCTCACAAATCTAAGAAGCATCAGTAGCGGTACGAGGTACAAGTATAGTACGATATGTGTACACTGATTTTGAAATTTTAAAGGTGGGTGCGATGGATAGTTATGTAATTTCATACGACCTCCAAATTTTAAAAAAAGGGTAATAGAGATAAGAACTTAAAACACTCTCAAAATGTCTCATAAATACCCCCATGATATTTCGTTGTTGTATATATGAGTCAGCCTACCCTATCTATACCTCATAATATATCATAGCTAATTTATATTATTGTTCAATATGAAAGTCCCCGGTGTGTATCCAAAGTACCGGGTACGTAGTTCATCAGCATTTTCGAAGTACTCGGGCTTTAAAAAGCTTAAGCCTTTAGATGAGACGATATCACCTTACAAAATCCAGCATTCCTCTCTGAGACACAAAATAAGTCAACTTACTTGGCTAAAAAAATAAGTTGATTAATTTGTCATTTTATTACTTATTTCATCTTAAAGTGACTTTTAACTATAAACACCTTTTATTCGACAAATTCTACTCATCAAATTTTTTCATGAAAAAAAAAACATCAAGTTTCTAGCTTATTAGTTTGTTTGTTTTTAGCTTTCTTGACCTAAAAAATGGCTTCTTAAAAACTAGGAAAGTAGGAAACCAATACCCATAGCTTTACTTAAGCAAAAAAGCTAAATAAAATTATTTTAAAAAAATAAATCTCAAATAGTTAACTAACACTGATATCTAGGAGGTATATGTATATATCTATTAGAAATAAATCATATTCAAATAGAAATTGAAACATTAATGTAGTGAACTGAATAAATTGAATAAAAATGATGACCTTACAAAATCCAACATTAATTTTCTGAGACACAAATAAGAAAAGCATATTAAGCTAAAAAGCTGAAACAAAACCCAAATTCTAAGTGATAAACCAACACTGATAACTACGGAGGTATATATATATATATATATATATAAGTAGAAAAGAATCATATTAAAATAGAATTGAAACAGTTATGCAGTGAATTGAGAGAATAGATTGAAATTAAATTAATAACCTGAACAAAGAGAAACGTGGGATGGGAGAAGAAGCTGGTTTTGAGGCTGATTTAAAATTGGAATTAAACGCGGATTTTACATAATTTAATGAGCTTCGGTTTATAAATCTCCCACATCTCGACGCCATTATATATATATATATATATATATATATATATATATATAGAGAGAGAGAGAGAGAGAGAGGTTAGTGTTGATATTTAGGGCTTTCAGGGTTTTAGCATAAGTGAATATATTGTTTACACTTTATTTTTCTGGTCCTTATTGCTTAGAATTTTAATGTTTGGACAATTGTTTTTTCCTTATTTTGTCTTTTAAAAAATAGTTTTCTTTCTTCTTCTTTTTTTTAACAACGGAACGGAGGCTAAGCTCTAAAGAATAAGAAAAAAACAAAATAAAATAAAGAGCTAATGAAGTCGGCGCATAGGACTTTCAAGGTTCGCTAAAATGTCTATATGCGGGACTTCGAGAAGTGTCACTGTGTCATAATTTTCAAGATTAAGCAACGCGGCGTCACGTGGAATCCACTATATATTATTCTTCCGTGGTTTCAATTTCACATACTTTATTTCAGAGTTGGTGCGAAAACAAACAAAAAATAACAGCATTTTGTTATACAGGTTAGGTTAGAATGCTAATTTAAATGGTAGCTAATATATTAATGCAAGATGTTGTTAAGAATCTTGAAATGGTACAAATAGGAGTTTTATTTATAATACTGTTTTTTTCATGGGTCGCCTAAGTTAAATGACTGGTTTGGCTCATACATACCCTGACCGTGTGTATATGTAGTAAGAACCGGTTTCTGGTAGCCAACTAGTTTAAAAAATATAAACAGAAGTCAAAACAAAATAAATATTTTGGTTTCGTTTTGGCATTGGTTTTCCTTTTTTTTTTTGTTTTGAAACCGAACATTTTGTTTACTCTCAGGGCCAGTTTTCCCGAAAAAAGTTTTAACCCAGGGGATACAATACAGAGTAAGATTATTCTTCCGTGGTTTCAATTTCACACCGACTTTATTTTCAGAGTTGGTGTGAAAACAAACAAAAAATAACATTATTTTGTTATACAGGGTTAGGTTAGAGTGCTAATTTAAATGGTAGCTAATATGTTAGTGTATGATATTGTTAAGAATCTTGAAATGGTACAAATAGGACTCAAAAGTCTCAAAAAAAAATCCTATCAATGTAAGATTTGATTGCAACAACGATAAGTTTTATTTATAATACTGTTTTTTTCATGGGGGTTTGGCTCATACTAGCCTGACCGTGTGTATATGTAGTAAGAACTAGTTTTCGGTAGCCAACTAGTTTCAAAAATATAAACAGAAGTCAAAACAAAATAAATATTTTGGTTTCGTTTTGGCATTGATTTTCCTTTTTTTTGTTTTGAAACCGAACATTTTGTTTACTCTCAGGGCCAGTTTTTTCGAAAAAAGTCTCAACCCATGGGATACATGTCCATTTCTTTCTACAAAAGCAAACTCATTACGCATTGATCTACATTAAAAGGTAATTATACGTACGTGCAATCTTAACATTTATTTAAAGGCTTTATATAAACCAAATAGGTGGTATCTAATTTTGCTTCCGTAGTTACGCTCTTGCGATGTTTGGGAACGATTTGTTTTGATTTTTGACTCCTATTTATTTATAAAAGACAACCCGCCCGCTTACAGAAATAAGCAAATTGTATATCTATCTATGAGTTATCGCCAAATAATAATGTTTTCCTTGATTATACAATATCGAGGTCAAGGTCCTTGATATACCTCGATCAAATTCAATTTTCTTGTCATGTTCATTCCCTCTTCTAAGTTGTCACCCGGATGAAAGGCGCTTGTCGGACTTGCTGAAAATGGAGCTCCAATAATATTGTCGTTCAATACAAGTACTCTCAATAATTAGCCTCAACTTTTTGAGCAGTAGTTTTACTAATATATTTCAGATAAAGCTTACAATATTGCTACATCTGATCAGAAGTTTTTAACAAAATACGTTACGATATAATAAGTCTCCTGTAAAAAAATACCCCACAATTATAAAGCTATATTCATGTACTATATTTTTATGGGAAATACATTTTGAACTCTAAATAATCAAAACGTTGCCATCAAAACTGCTATGATGACCACACCAACGACCTGGCACTCAATATAAACGGTCCAGCTTAAAGACGTATCATAGTCTTAAGTTCTTAACAAATTAAAAGCTGTGCTTACAAATCTGTCTTTTTTATTAATATAATTCCACTAACCCTCCACGTAATTTTTTTCCAGGTCCATCTTCTTTGGTCTCATAGAAGTGATAGGACTCGAAAACTTTATTTGGTCCTACAATTTCAATTATATATACCGTAGCAGCTGTTCCACAGCTTTCTAAATGTCGTAAATTTGCTTACTTCATAATTTTTATAACGAGCTAATATCCGGTCAATTTGTCATATAAGTAATACCTGATACCCCATAATTACGGATATTATTCATCTTATGGAATGTATAAACTGGAAATTCTGTTGGGTGAATTGCTCATTAAATAAGTCGGCAAATTGTCTAGCCAAGTTTGCAAGACTTGGGTCTAATCGCTTTTCGGTTTTGTCGGACGAGTTACAGTCACTCTTTGTACTCTGATTTGGTTTAATGATAGTTTCATTTCAAAAAAAAAAAACTAAACATGTGGAGTACATATCAATCAAGGACGAAAGACTTCATGCAGTTCAAACTTGGGCTGAACTATATATATTGCTCCAGTTTAAAGTATGAGGAGGAAATTAATCATTTGTGTAACTAGCCTTTAAATTCCTGTACAGTATAAATAAAGTTAGGAAGAAAATAATAATCTTTAGCATCATAAGAAAAAGGTCACCATCAGAGCTACTGCGACGATCTTCCACGTGGAACCAACATTTAATCTAACGGTCCAACTTGAAGAGGTATCGGACTCTAACAACGAACTAAACTTAAAGTTCGGGTTAGACCCGTAGAGTGCTTGCACCCCCTCCACGTCGTCAATCTTTAGGTCCACTTTCTTAGTCCTTGGGCTTAAACTCGGATACATAATGGCCTCTTTAACAGACGAATGGGCCAACCCAAGAATATGACCAATCTCGTGTGTTGCTACGGACTCCAAATCAATAGCCACTTTTGATTTCTGTTTAGAGAAGTCGACGGCCCATGTTTCGGCAGAGTCTAGATGGAACCTTCCGTTTTCGGGTGAAAAAGCATGTGCTAAGATACCTAAAACACCATCGAAGGGTTCTCCATCACCGTGGTCACCATCGTGGAAACCAATTTTAATGTCTGCTGTCGAGTATTTATGTGCTTCCGTGAAGTTTATGGGGATCACCTTTGACCATCGCGTGAAGGATTTTTCTGTTAAGAAATATGCAAGTTTATTTTTAATTTTATTCTTTGATAAGTTGGAGCGATATATACACACTATACGTTTGTATTGCGAACAATTCTTGTGCTATGGACTGCTGAAATAATTGTAAATTCAAACTATGAATATGTCAAAGTAAGATAAAGGTTGAATTGAATATTTTATAATTATGTCATTTTAAACATGAGCATTTTTATCTTTATTTTATCGAGGTACTATGTTGCCGATGACCAAAAGTTATCGCAATGTAATAATTAGTTGCAACTTGCAAGAGACCGGCCAATAGCTAGCTTGGTCTCATCCTAAAACGTTAAAACGTAATAACGGTCATCAACTATATTAATATTAGTTCACATACATATAATAAGATTTTAAACTGTTATAACAATATCATAACTGATCTAAGCTAAAAGACCGAGAAGTTATGTTATGAAGTACAGGATATAATTCTCAAGCTATCCTAAAAAGAAAAAGGGTTTAAAATCAAAATTAATAGGTAAGTGTATAAAGATTTTACCATACCAAAAGCGGACTTTATATCGGATTGTGATATGTATCCAATCATATGATCAGGCGAGAAACCATACGTTAACATCGTTGGGACCTCTCGTTCCCACCTCGGCTCCCCATAGAAGTAAGCATAGTGACGTGTCATATGGACAGAATTTCCATTCTTATGGTCCGTCACACCACATCGAGGCGAAATAATTTGTGCTACGGTGGCAGAATCTAGCTTCCCACTAACATCAAGGCCGAGTCTTTTCTGGTACGAAACAACAGCGTTTTGTAACGTATCATCAAATAAATCTGTAAAATTTGAGTTGGGTACTAAGTCGAGATATCCAAAGCGCTTAAAATATTTCTTAAGGTCCGATATTCCGTTAACGTGGCTGCCTTTATCGGCGTCTAGGAACTTTGCAAAGCCTCGCCATGTGTCGTTTACATGCCCATCGGTTAGTTGATATGTTGGGTTAGGTAGGTTTCGAGCGCGAAAGCAGGGAAGAGAGAGGATGAGGAGAGAGAAGGTGGGAAGGTAACTGAAAAACGGCAACATGGTTTGGTAGTTATTTGGGGATTTGTGCCTTTATGCAGAGATTGGACCAAAGCTTTATTAGAAGAACAGAAACCTTGTTTAATAAAAATTGACTAATATGTTAATGAAATAGTGTTGAAGAGATATACGTACAAAAATGTAACTCGTATGAGAATATCTATTTAAAAGTTTTATTTATGCAATACATGAATATGATTATTATATATGCCCATGCGGTAATATAATCCATACTAATTTACTATCTCCTAGGTTTTACTTTGAAATTTGTCCATTTAGAAACTTTCCTAGTATTAAAAGGAAATATATTTTTTCTTCCTAAAAATCGATTGAAATAATAATGTTTTTATCTTGTTTTACGACTCGTGAAGGTTGTCCGTCCTACAATAAAATGATAAATTATGTTTTGTGACCAATCGAAGCAGCTATAAAGATATAGACTGATAAAAACACGCTGATCTAATTGAGATGGTTAGAATTCTTTGTTTTATCCAACATGAGTTGGGTACTAAGTCGAGATATCCAAAGCTTTAAACGAGGTGTTCTATAATATTTAAATAAACATATACCTATATGCATAAAGTGTTGTAACAAAAATCAACATTTACTTTTTTGATATATTTAAATAAATATATACCTATATGCATAAAGTGTTGTAGCAAAAATTATATCGCGTCTTTAATTTATTTATTTATTGTGTTAGCTGGCTGGTTAAGCCTTGAACAAAAATCATCATCGTACATAACTCAATATATATTCAAAAGGTAGCCAAAACACGCGCGCTAGTATTGAAAATAATTAATTTATAGCTAGATATTTAGTTAATCATAATAGTTATCGCTGATTTTGAACCATTCTATGTGTAAGTACATATATGGAATTATATACGCGTATGCTAAATCATGAAAGCTATGTTTTGTGAACATGACTAAAGAAAACGCCAAAGCACAAGAGAAAATTGAATGAGAAAGTTAGGAAGATTCTTTCGTGTGCGCCTTTTAATTCTAGATTCTGACTTTGAATATGGTGAATATGGGTGAACCACTCGTTCTTTTATCATTTTTTTCATCTCTTAAAATGATTTTATTTTGCTACATTTATTGTATTAACTATATCATGACATAGGCTTTGGTTGAATATATATACACAAGTTAGTTGGAGTTGTGGTTTGTTTGTTGACCAATTTTGGGTGCTTCTTTTAACGGTATTTTTGGACTCTTAAGTCTCTAACTAAGGGTTATACCGTATTCGATTTGGTTTATGTATAGTAAACTTTTCAAGCTATTAATATTAAGAAGCCAAAATCAAACAATAAAAGAAACGAAATAAAAAAGGCGCGTATGGTTAAAGGTTGCGATGGCTTCAAAGATTCTCTTTTCAGAACAAGAAAAGTAAATCGATGTCAAAATATGGCTATCACAAGCAAATAAAAATGCTTACTAATATTGCAAGAAAGTCTTGTTTCCATAAGAAAATTACAACTTTTTTTTATATATGTGCATTTCTACAAATTAATTAAAAGCATAGAAGAAAATTTGACTACCAAAAAGAAGCAGATCGAGAATATGGGAGACCAGTAAAAAGAAATTTTCAACATAAGGCAGTTTGGAAGAAAAAAATTGTCCTGGCTAGTAAACGATATGAATATTGGTCAAGTTTTCTGAAAGATAGTAGTTTGTCTGCTCTTTTCTAAAGTAGTTTTTTTATCTGTTTTTTCCTAATCCATTTCCAATCTACAAATCATACTTCCTAATAAGCATTTATTCATTTTTTTTATTCTAGTTTTTTTCCCCCTTCTTGGAACCATTATCGATTGTTTTGCTTAATCAAATTAGCTCGTTTTATTCACATCAAATTTGGGCGACTATATGTGTGGCTAGCTACGTCACACCTCATATAGTTTCTCTTTTGAAAAACCATTTTATTTGTGTGACGCAACTCCCATGCCCATTAGTTTTGTATTCTCAAGTCAATGTTACACTACAAGAAAATGTTGATATAGTAACTGAAAAATCAATTGGCAAACACCAAAATCATGTTGGTTTCCGTGTACGAAATAACAATTAATAATAAATAAAGGACTAAACAATAATTAACAAAACCAGTGTAATCTTTATTAATTTCCAATTGGAATAGAAATTACTGATTACAACATGTAGGTACTGAAACGTAAATAAAGCAAACGTTATCAGATTATTATTAATTAATAATCTGATGTACTGAATTGCAATAAATAGAAACTGCCGGACTGGAAAGTATAAACTTAACAGCCGGACTGTTCTGTTTGAAATTGAAAATACAGGACTGAATTGAAACTATTCTAATTACTGAATTAAATTACAGAATAGTAATTACAGCAAAAAACAGAACTTTAAAGAAATTACAGAAAGGTACAAACAGAATATAAAGTTACAGCTAAGGACAGCAAATTAAAATACTGAAATAAAAAAGACAGAATTGAAATGCGTAAATGAAATGGACAGAATTAAAATAACTGAATTTAAATGCGAAAATTAAAATGAACAGAATGTAAATAAATTTAGACGAGGCTACTGTTAACAGTATGCCCTTAACCGATATTCGCCCAACCACCTTGATTGTTTCTGGTTGCGTTGGCGCTTCGATCCCAAGGTACAACGTCTCGGATGACTCGCCGGAAACTGGCGACGAGTCAAGGTCGAGCTGTTGGTGGGTGGTTCTCTCTGGTTTCTAAGTGCTATGAATAAAAAATATATGCTGCTTTTGAATGTTAGAAAGAAGATACTGATTTCATGTCTGTTAGAATGTGAGGGGATGACTGCCTCTTTATAGAGGAATTCTGAAACCGCAGAATTAATTGGTCATTTACTACTGTCAGTTTTCGAAATTCGAAACTGCAGTATTAACTTTGCAATGAAATCATATTTATTGCAACAGTTACAGCTTTGCTGGAAGCTTTTCCCGAACAGGCGCACTTTTCCCGAACAGGCACGCTTTTCCCGAACAGGCGCACTTTTTCCCGAACAGGCGCACTTTTCCCGAACAGGCGCACTTTTTCCCGTTGAGTTAAAAACCCAACGAGCAAGCCCGCCCGCCGAGCAAGCCCGCCCGCCGAGCAAGCCCGCCCGCCGAGCAAGCCCGCCCGCCGAGCAAGCCCATGTGTGGTACACAATACACACATGTGTATGTGGACACACTACTTTATATCCACATGGGATACCTTAGTATATATATTGTAAAAATCACTCATGATTTTCCAATGTGGGATAACCCTCATGGGTTAAATTCCATTTCTTTTCTCATTTTCCAGCATTGGCTTTATTGCCTCTTTCGAGTACCAACCTTCGAGTCCAATTATCATTCACACCTTTCCTCCGAATAGGTCATGCGATATACCGTTGCGAAGCTAGTCGCACGAGCTACTCAACCGCATTGAGTATGGCCTCAGAAAAACTGAGGAGTCGCATTGAAAATTGACTCAAAGATGGTCCCTGACCACTTGGAACAACCATGTATAAAAATACATGTTTTCCTACATTTTCCAACAATCCCCCACATGAATGCAATTGGCTCGAAAGCCCATGTCCTAAATGCAAATCAAGAGAACCGCAAAAGTTCACTGCCTAAGGTCAGGTAGCGCGCGCCTTGAACCTGCCATAGCGGAATACCACCCAGAATACTGCTATTAGGTAGCTGTAAAGCTTTGAACCATCAAGCTTTGTGTATCCCAGAATGGCACCCGCACAGTGCCCTTTCTACCCACGTACTAGGCCCTTTAGTTGTTGTCCATATTTGGCCTGGACTGCCTTGGCAACTTCAACTGAGTGCTCTAGTGAATTAGCCCAAGCTCATCACATGGTACCGGCCTTACACACTCGTTATAGGTGTTCCAAGTCGAAAGTGTCCTGACTCACTTTACTCGACCGTCGAGTTACTTGGATCATTAAGAGCCTCAAGCTCACCCTTACAATGGTACAGGTCTATCACTCTGTCATCGCGGAAATGGGCTGGGAACTCCAGGTTCCCGAGTGCTTTGTTCGGTTGCCCCCACAGTTCAGTTTCCCTTTGAACCTATCAGGAAAGATTCCGTTTAGGTTGGGTTGCCTATGGGGGGGCCACCAATTTAATGGGCTTTAATCCCATTCCGTTCGATGACGTCTCGACTCCCACTTGAGTCAAGCCTTTTGTTAATGGATCCGCTATGTTTTCCTTTGATCTCACAAAATCTAAGGATACCACACCGTTGGATAACAATTCCCTTACGGATTTATGTCTCCGACGTATATGTCGAGACTTTCCATTATACATATGATCCTGAGCCCGCGCAATAGCTGATTGACTATCGCAATGCATGCTTATTGCGGGAACAGGTTTTGGCCACATTGGAATTCCTTCCAAAAGACTTCTCAGCCAGTCTGCCTCTTAGGTTGCTAAGTCCAACGCTATGAATTCAGATTCCATAGTTGACCTTGCAATACATGTCTGTTTGGAGGATCTCCAAGACACAGCAGCTCCTCCCATTATAAACACATATCCACTCGTGGACCTTGTGCTATTGGAGTCCGATATCCAGTTGGCATCTGAATACCCTTCCAGTACCGCTGGATATCTGGTATAGTGCAGCCCGTAATCGGCTGAAAACCTCATATACCTGAGAAGTTTCATTATGGCCTTCCAGTGTTCCTCATTCGGATTACTGGTGTACCTGCTCAGTCTACTCACTGAGTTTGCTATGTCTGGTCTAGTGCAATTCATTATATACATGAGACTGCCTATGACTCGAGAGAACTCCAATTGATTCACACTTTTACCGACATTCTTTTCCAGGTTACAGTTGAACTCAATTGGGGTTCTAGACATAGCCTTACTACCCTTGTCAAACTTGTCTAATACTTGTTTAACATAGTGACCTTGGGACAAGGCATATCCTTCTGATGTTTTGGTAATCTTCATACCAAGAATTACATCAGCTATACCCAGATCCTTCATATCGAAGTGTTGTGATAACATTTTCTTTGTGGAGCTGATTCTATCATTACTCCCAATTATGATCATGTCATCCACATAGAGACAGACTACAACACAGTCTCTTCCACTTCCTTTAGAGTAGACACATTTATCGCACTCATTAATGCGAAAACCGTTTGATAGCATAATTCTATCAAACTTCTCATGCCATTGCTTTGGCGCTTGTTTGAGTCCATATAGAGACTTTACAAGTTTGCACACTTGGTGCTCTTTACCAGGAACTACAAACCCTTCCGGTTGTTCCATGTAAATCTCTTCTTCCAGTTCTCCATTTAGAAATGCCGTCTTTACATCCATTTGATGTATTTCCATATCAAACAAAGCTGCGAGAGCAATGACGATTCGGATAGACGTTTTCCTGGAGACAGGAGCATACGTGTCGAAATAATCGACACCTTCAGTTTGCCTGAATCCTTTTACTACAAGTCTCGCCTTGTATTTCTCAATCGTGCCGTCAACCCTTAACTTCCTCTTGAAGATCCACTTGTGTCCTAGGGGCTTGCATCCTTTCGGAAGATCCACTAATTCCCAAGTGTGGTTTTGCATGATTGATTCAATTTCATTTTGAATAGCTTCTTCCCAATATTGGGAATCCGGTGTTGACATAGCTTGTTTATATGTCACCGGTTCGCCTTCAATCATGAAGGTTAGGAAATCAGGTCCAAAGGAAGTTTCCTTCCTTGCCCTTTTGCTGCGCCGAGGCTCTTCCTCTTCCTCTTCCTCTGTCGGTTCACTTGCCCCCACATTTCCTTCACTGTTCAACTCTTCAGTTGGTACAGATGTAGGTAATTTCCGGGGAAAGATATCTTCAAAGAAAGAGGCCTCTCGGCTTTCCATATACGTATCTACGTGCACATCGGGATTGCCCGACTTGTGCACGAGAAACCGATATGCACTACTATTCTGTGCATATCCGATGAACACACAGTCCACCGTCTTAGGACCAATTCTCATCCTCTTAGGAGTGGGAACTAGGACCTTCGCGAGACAACCCCAAACCCGCAGGTTCTTATAACTGGGTTGATGACCTTTCCATAATTCATATGGAGTCTTTTCTCGCTTCTTATGTGGTAACTTGTTTAAAACATAGTTTGCGGAAAGTATCGCTTCCCCCCACATGTTCTGGGGTAACCCAGAACTTATTAGCATAGCATTCATCATTTCCTTTAGCGTTCTATTTTTACGCTCAGCAACCCCATTTTGCTCGGGAGTGTATGGGGCTGTGGTTTGATGTATAATGCCGCTTTCTGCGCATATCTGCTCAAACGGTGATTCAAATTCACCGCCTCTATCACTTCTCAATGTTTTAATTTTTCTATTGAGTTGATTTTCAACTTCGGTCTTATAAAGAGCGAATTTCTCAACTGCTTCGTCTTTACTTCTCATTAAGTAAACGTAGCAGTATCTAGTACAATCATCTATAAAGGTGATAAAGTACTTTTTCCCTCCTCGTGTTTGTATAAACTTTAAGTCGCATACATCCGTGTGTATTAGACCGAGAGGTTCACTTTCTCGTTCAACATGTTGAAACGATGATTTCGTTAATTTTGCCTCTACACAAATCTCACATTTGTGTTGCTTATCAAAAACGAAATTTGGTATTAGTTTTAGTGATATTAATTTCTTTTAAAGAATTATAATTCACGTGACCTAATCTACCATGCCACAAATGAAATGACTCAAATAAATACTCAAAATTAGAATTTTTATTGGCCTCTTGGGCAACAGTCATTACATCACTAGTGCTAGCCTCAGCTTTAGCGCCTTTATTGGGAGCAGGTGTCCCTACGTTTAACTTAAACATGCCGTTGGTCATATAGCCACGGCCTACATAGACACCATTTTTGGTGATTACAATTTTATCAGATTCTAAGACTAGCTTGAACCCGTTCTTCACCATCACCGATCCGGATACCAGATTCTTACGGATATCCGGAACATGAAGCACATTAGTCAACCTCAGCTCTTTTCCCGAGGTCATCTTCATTACCACCATTCCTTTTCCTTCCACCTTGGAAGTAGCAGAATTTCCCATGAAGCAGCTTTCTCCCTCTACTGCCTCGTAGGTCTTAAACATCCACCTTGTTGAGCAGATGTGGCTCGTGGCGCCGGTATCCAGCCACCACTCTTTGGGATTGCTCCCCACGAGATTCACCTCAGAGACCACAGCAGTAAAGTGGTCATCATCTCGTCCTCCCTCGGCCAGATGTGCCTGAGCTAGAGCTTTCCTCTTCCCCTTGCCTTTGAAGTTCCTCGGAGGGGGCTTGGGCTTAACAGCGCCTTTATTGTCATAACAGTCCGCGGCACGATGGCCGGTCCTGTTACACACAAAGCAGGTTCCCGCAAATTTCTTTGCGACAACAGCACTGCCTCCGTTGTCAAAACGTTTCCGTTTGACGTTGGAGCTTTCGACCACATTGGCCTTTGCCATCGGGATGACAGCACCACCGACTCTCCTCACGGAGCGACGGTTGCTCACCTCGATGTTGAGCTTCTCAATGAGCCCCTCTAACCTCATTTCCTTTCGCTTGTGCTTCAGGTAGTTTTGAAAGTCTTTCCAAGACGGCGGCAATTTCTCAATCATGAGTGCCACCTGGAAAGGCTCATTAATAACTAGCCCCTCAGCCTCAAGGCGGTGATAAATCAGTTGGAGCTCCTCAACTTGCTCCATGACACCCCTGCTGTCAGTCATACGGTACTCGTGAAAGTCCGTGACAACAAATCTCTTTGTGCCAGCGTTATTCACTTTGTACTTATTTTCGAGAGTTTCCCATAGCTCCTTTGCAGTAGCTTTGGGCTCGAAAACACTGAACAGCGTGTCATCTAGAGCACACAGGATATAGTTCTTGCATAGGTAGTCGGCATGTCTCCATGCCTCAACCGCAGAGAACGACTGCTCGTCCAGATCGTCCTCGCTTAGGACGGGAGCAGTCTCCTTGAGAAACCTGGTCAGATTCAGGGTCGTGAGATAAAACAGCATCTTTTGCTGCCAACGTTTAAAGTTGTCTCCCCTAAATTTTTCCGGTTTCTCCAGATGAGAAGTCGACAAAGTAGGCACAGCCGAATACATCGGTGCCTTGCCCTTGGCCGCAGCCTTGGCTCTTGCCGCAGCCTTAGCTGCGGCCTTGGCCGTGGCCGCTGCTTCGGCCGCAGCCTCAGCTTTGGCCGTAGCATCCGCCATGGCCGCAGCCGCGGCGGCCTCAGCCGCTGCAGCCACGTCATCGGCGTTAGCCCCCACATTCGCATCGCCCCCAGTGTTATGGACATTTCCACCAACCACTAGGTCATGCTCACTTCCGATAGGCAACTCAATAGGCGACGTGTTTGTCATCTGAAACGACAACACAAAAACGTATGAGATACGTGTACAATAAATTCTATAAACAAACACCAAAACTGATATTTGGGTTTGTAAAAGAATTATTAAACAAAAAATAAAATTAAACTTTTATCCTTTTCAATATCAATACGGTTGATATTAAAAGGATTTAAACGATTCTTATTGGATACCAATACGGTTGGTATCAACAAGAAAATAAAATAAAATAAAACTGTTTGGAATTTTTTCTTTGTAATTCAATTTCTAATATAATTTAGAATTGAAAACAAGAAAGCATTATTCCTTATAAAATTAAAATAATTGTATTAATCAATACACGAAAGAAACAACAGGCAATCGGTTAAGATTGTTGGTTTCCGTGTACGAAATAACAATTAATAATAAATAAAGGACTAAACAATAATTAACAAAACCAGTGTAATCTTTATTAATTTCCAATTGGAATAGAAATTACTGATTACAACATGTAGGTACTGAAACGTAAATAAAGCAAACGTTATCAGATTATTATTAATTAATAATCTGATGTACTGAATTGCAATAAATAGAAACTGCCGGACTGGAAAGTATAAACTTAACAGCCGGACTGTTCTGTTTGAAATTGAAAATACAGGACTGAATTGAAACTATTCTAATTACTGAATTAAATTACAGAATAGTAATTACAGCAAAAAACAGAACTTTAAAGAAATTACAGAAAGGTACAAACAGAATATAAAGTTACAGCTAAGGACAGCAAATTAAAATACTGAAATAAAAAAGACAGAATTGAAATGCGTAAATGAAATGGACAGAATTAAAATAACTGAATTTAAATGCGAAAATTAAAATGAACAGAATGTAAATAAATTTAGACGAGGCTACTGTTAACAGTATGCCCTTAACCGATATTCGCCCAACCACCTTGATTGTTTCTGGTTGCGTTGGCGCTTCGATCCCAAGGTACAACGTCTCGGATGACTCGCCGGAAACTGGCGACGAGTCAAGGTCGAGCTGTTGGTGGGTGGTTCTCTCTGGTTTCTAAGTGCTATGAATAAAAAATATATGCTGCTTTTGAATGTTAGAAAGAAGATACTGATTTCATGTCTGTTAGAATGTGAGGGGATGACTGCCTCTTTATAGAGGAATTCTGAAACCGCAGAATTAATTGGTCATTTACTACTGTCAGTTTTCGAAATTCGAAACTGCAGTATTAACTTTGCAATGAAATCATATTTATTGCAACAGTTACAGCTTTGCTGGAAGCTTTTCCCGAACAGGCGCACTTTTCCCGAACAGGCACGCTTTTCCCGAACAGGCGCACTTTTTCCCGAACAGGCGCACTTTTCCCGAACAGGCGCACTTTTTCCCGTTGAGTTAAAAACCCAACGAGCAAGCCCGCCCGCCGAGCAAGCCCGCCCGCCGAGCAAGCCCGCCCGCCGAGCAAGCCCGCCCGCCGAGCAAGCCCGCCCGCCGAGCAAGCCCGCCCGCCGAGCAAGCCCGCCGCCGAGCAAGCCCGCCGGCCGAGCAAGCCCGCCGGCCGAGCAAGCCCGCCGGCCGAGCAAGCCCGCCCGCCGAGCAAGCCCGCCCGCCGAGCAAGCCCGCCCGCCGAGCAAGCCCGCCCGCCGAGCAAGCCCATGTGTGGTACACAATACACACATGTGTATGTGGACACACTATTTTATATCCACATGGGATACCTTAGTATATATATTGTAAAAATCACTCATGATTTTCCAATGTGGGATAACCCTCATGGGTTAAATTCCATTTCTTTTCTCATTTTCCAGCATTGGCTTTATTGCCTCTTTCGAGTACCAACCTTCGAGTCCAATTATCATTCACACCTTTCCTCCGAATAGGTCATGCGATATACCGTTGCGAAGCTAGTCGCACGAGCTACTCAACCGCATTGAGTATGGTCTCAGAAAAACTGAGGAGTCGCATTGAAAATTGACTCAAAGATGGTCCCTGACCACTTGGAACAACCATGTATAAAAATACATGTTTTCCTACATTTTCCAACAAATCAGTTGGTAAACTCCTAATAGCAACTGATTTACCATCTATCACATTGGTTATTAAAAGCCTAGTTGGTAAAATTTTGCCAACTGAATTGTGTATCAGTTGCAAATTTAGCAACTGAATTGTGCACCAGTTGGTATTTAGCAACTACAAAGTTAGTTGGTGTGTTAGTTAACAATCTGTAACTGAAGCGTCAGTTATAAAAATAGCAACTGAATATATAGTTACAAAAGTACAACTAACATGTCAGTTGCAAAATAGTAACTGACTACAAAAAGTATCAGTTACTAAATTATTATTTTGCAATTGTTGTTCAATAATAATAATAATAATAATAATAATAATAATAAGAAGAATAATAATAATAATAATAATAATAATAATAATAAGAATAAGAAGAATAAGAATAATAAGAATAACAACAACAACAACAACAACAACAACAACAACAACAACAACAACAACAACAACAACAACAACAACAACAACAATAATAATACCAATTTTCAAATCAATAATTTCATTATAAATAAAGATTCAACCCTAACAATATTACAACAGTGAGATCGAGGCAAAACTCTTCTCAAAACTCTTCCCAACAGTGACCAAAGCAGCTCGTCGACGCTATGTCGGATGTTGCACACTAAGGAAATGTATGCCTTCAAATCCTTTGTCTCCAAGCCCATACCGATAACAGTTTCTTCGCTCCACTCCCACAAGAAATGCTTCTGAAAAACACAAACACTAACAATGAATCAAACAATAGATTAAACAAATAACTATCTTAAAATTTTGAAAGTGTAAGCATTCTCTTACGTTGATTTCATCAAACTAACCGTTCCTGCTCTCAAGAGATGAACTGCCAAGTCAAATACGATTTTCCAAGGTTCTATTAAAATATGATAATAATACATCAAGAATAAGCTTTTAAGGCTATAACATGTTCTGAAATAGCATTATTTAGAATATGCCTTTTTATATATGATCATCAAAATTTTCAAATTTAAATTCATATTGAGTGTCAAGGATAAAATCATGTTGTTAAGTAAAAATAAATCGAAATTGGACTTGGTTCTTTCTGCACCAAAATAAATTACCAAGACTTGCATATACTATCAATTAATAGGCTAACTAACTAAGACCCAGTAAAATGACAGGTTTTGTTCTTTAAATTTACCACTACGATTTACTAATTACTAACAATACTAACTGCAATTGAAAGGAACATTACTAAGACAGATTTATTAGTAGCATAATGGGTAAAAATTAAAGTACAGCCAAACAAGCCTAAGAACAAAAAAATAAAGAGAAAAACTATAAAAATCAAAGTACTCTAAATTGTATCTGTTAACTACTCGTATAAACTTTAAAATGACCAAATTCTGCCAAAAAAAAATTGTGAAGAACAATCCCTTTAACCAAATTAATCCCACTACCTAGTGGCATCAAACACGCCAACTCTTGAACTAAACATTTTACAGTCAAACCCAGTATGATTGAATTGCTATATGAACACAATAAAGACTATGTGGTGACCAAGATTTTGTAGCCATAAAATAAAATTTGAGAGATGACATCATTTTCTATGAGATTGCAATCCGATTTGTAAGAGATATTTTCATGCCAGATATGCCTCAAAGTTCTACTATTATCCATTGATGAAGACTAAACAGCAATTTAGATTCTCATAAATATTAAAAAAAATACAAATTCATATAAATTGCAGAAAATTATGATTAAAACTAAGCCATTATTATATGTGTACGCATCATATCACACTTCAAAAAGATCAAATCGGCATAAACATTTAAATTAGCCTCAACATAACAACCCCTAGCATAACAAAAATGTAATTACCACAATAATATATAGTTGAGCTACCCAAATCTGAATCAAAAGTGAAAGTATAACTAATTGTTCGTATAAGGCTCAAATCTCTTAAAATGAGTATAAAATAGAGAGAGAGAAACGTCGCTTTACCTTGAATGAGGGGTGGGATACGAGACCAATGACGGTGGAGGAGATGAGGAGGAGATGAGGCGGAGAGATCTGATGAAGTTGGGTTGAGACGGCAGGAGAAAAGCGGTGGCAGCGCATCTCTCTCTTGATATTGAGATTGAGATATCTGTATATTTCTTAGTGTTTGTAGATCACTCAATGTCGTGTATGTGGTCCAAAAGCATTAGTAATTCGTAACTGATGAGTTTTGAATCAGTTGCTGTTTAACAACTAAAAAATAAAGTCAGTTGGTATTTACCTACTGAAAAATTATTCGGTTGCTATGTACCAACTATAAATGTCTTAGTTAGTGATCAGTTGCTATGTACCAACTGTAAATGTCTTAGTTACAAATCAGTTACTATACACCAATTGAATACATCACAGTCACAAATCAGTTGGTATAATTTAGTAACTATGCGTTTAGTTGTTATTTCGGTCACTATTTTTTAACTACTAATTCAGTTGCTAAATAAAGTTGCTATTTCACCATTTTCTTGTAGTGTTAGGCTACTTTCTGCCAATGCTATGTTCATAAATTTACTTGAAATTTCAGATTACTATTCTAAATTTGATTGGCTTTGGTCAATAAATATCAGTTTTTCTCAAAGTGAAAAGAAAGTACGTGGCCATTATCTATCAACGTATGACACACTACGATGTCTCTAGGGACAGATTTGGAAAACCTAATTAAATTTGAGGGTTCGATCTACTTTATATATAAAAAAAATTCATAGTATTAGAGGCTGAAGCGCTTAATCAAAATACACCAAAAAATAAAATAAAATCGCCATTCTTGCTCGGAACGGTGGGCGCTACATCACCAATACATATCCGACCGTGTCCGCCTAGATACTCTAGTCACTATATGCTTAAACAAAACTACGAAGGAAAGAAACACATATTCCTGCCTAGTATATTTTTGTAGTACCAAATGTTTCAACTAAGCTTATAGGTAATAGAAAAGCTAGCTTCTTTGTCCCTTTAAAAGTAAATAATGTGTGGGCCTAAAGCAGCAGCCAAATGAACCTATAATATCTGAATACATAGTGAGATTTTTTTTTGTAATTTTTTCCAAAAGGGGCGACGATGGTTGAGGTGTTGCAGGGCCCCTTTGGCTGGCTTAGTGAATCAGAATAAATATTCTCACATATAAGGTCACCCTTAAATATCGGCGGCTTCCTAAATCTAAAAATTAGGCTTAAGCTTCTTATGGACAAAAAATTTATGATATCACAAATGTATAGGGGTAAAGGACTAAAATCTATAGAGCACAAGTGTATTTAAAATCCTTGACTTAAACATACACAGCTATGCTTATGAGTTATGACTAACTGACCTAGTGTTGGCATATTGGCTAATAATGAATACAACTTCTCAATTAGGTTGAGATATATATATAGCGTGTAATATGGCCAAAGATAAGCATTGGAAAAAGCTGAGTTCAAACCGCACAATGTGGATCTCATCAGATGTTGTACGAGAAAAAGTTAACTATCCTGTATGGGAAATCGATGCTATTATGGCTGGCAAATTATCGCATGCACAAGGAAACGAGTTGGAATTTATTTTGGGGACCGAGAACCTTCAATAAACCGGCAAAATTTCTTAGCTAAAACTATGCTAGGACTAGTTGTAATTAGTCTAATTTTCCTATGTTTCCAGACCCGTTGTAGTTACATTTGCACAATGATATTTTGGCATAACGAAATTTCCATTCCCAGTTTAATTATTTTTAAAATTAATTAAGAATTGGTCACCCATTTAATTATTCAATACAAAAAATGAAAAAAAAAGGGAAAACTCAAAAAATAAAAAAAATGGAAAAACAATCAGAAGAGATTAGAAAAAACGAAAATACAAAAAAAAAACTGAAAAACCCTTTAAAAAAGTCGAAAACCCGAAAAAACTCCGAAAAAAGGGTAAAAAAAACCAAGAAAAATCCAAAATCTCAAAACAATGAAAAAACGTTCAAAAAGTCGGGAACCCGAAAAAAACCGAAAATGGTAAAAAATTTAAAAAAAACCAAGAAAAATCCAAAATCATAAAAAAATTGAAAAAACGTTCAAAAAAGTCGGGAACCCAAAAAAAACCGAAAAAATGGTATAAAAAACAAAAAAAAAAAACCAAGAAAAATCCAAAATCACAAAAAAAATAAAAAAAAGTTCGAAGAAGTTAAAAAAAAGCCAGAAAGTCCAAAAAATGTTAAAAACTTTGAAATAACTTGCAATTGTTTTTAAATGATTTCAAATAACTCAGACTTTTTTTAAAATTATTCGAGCTTGTTTTTAAAATGACGCAAACTGTTTTTAAACTTACCGAAAATGACTCATACTGTTTTTCAATTGACTTAAATATGACTCATAATATTTTTAAAATGACTTAAAATAACTCAGATTGTTTTTAAATGACTTAAAACGACTCAAACTGTTTTTAAATTGACTTAAAATGACCCAGACTATTTTTAAAATTTATTAAAACGATTCGGACTATTTTTAAAATAAATTAAAACGACTCAGACTGTTTTTAAAATGACTTAAACTATTTTTAATATGAATTAAGACGACTCGGACTGTTTTTTTTTTGTTTTTTTTTTTGCATTTTTGTTGATTTTATATTTTTTGGGAATTTTAAAATTTTATTCGTGTTTTTTTTGGGGTTTTGCCTCTTTAAGTTTTTTTGGAATTTTTATTTTTATTTTTTCATTTTTTCATTTTTTCAATTTTTCTTATTTTTTACATTTTATTGGTTAGTTAGGAGAAATGATGCTTAATTAGTTTCAGTTTCATGAACTAATCATTAATTAAGTTGTAGATAAGATAGCAATTCAAAATTTACCCCCGAAATACTTTTAAGTGATGATGTGATATTAGTTAACAAGAAAAAACTAATAAAATTATTGTAGATTAGTACAAACATAAAACAAAGATAGAAAAAGATGATGAGAAGCTCAAACCAATTTATATTAATTACAATAATACCATATTCGCATAAAAATATAAAAAGTAATAAAATTATTTATCACTCTTTATGTTTTTTTTGTACTATCCACATATTTATATTATAACTATACATATTTGCCGTACACGCAATTCGTGTGACACGATTGCTAGTTCTGATTATGGGAAGGTGGTACTCGCTCCGTTTCCATTTAATTGTCCATTACGAAACTAAATACAATTTTGATCGGCTTATAACTTGTATCAAAATTGTCGAAATGATTTTTTTTAAAACCTAATCATAAAATTTAACATTTGAACTATACGATCAACTTTTGAAAATTTTCATTCCGATAATTTTGATACAAGTTCTTGGCCGATCAAAATTGTACGTATTTTCGTAATGGTCAATTATATAGGAACAGTGACTAATTTTTTTTTAAATTCATAAAGAAAAAAAAGTCCTGTTTTAGAAATTTACAAAATAGTCTAAAGATAAATATATAAAGAAATTACAACACATAAATAGAAACCAATATAAACATAAATAGTATACAACGCTTCCACTTTGATGTCTCGAGCTTTTAGTCTTCATGTAATCGATACAGGTCAATGTTAATTCGCATATGTAACACATAAAAATTTTAGGTCTAAGAAACTCACTGTGATACAAAACCGGTATCGAATAGAAACTGTCTGGCCGAGCTATATATATATATATAAATATATATGCCAAAATAGCATGTAATTAACTAAACATTGGGAGAGCGTAAAAAAGTACAACACTGGTAGCAGTATGTGATCAACCACAAAACAGCTGTTCTCAGGGTTTCGCAGGTAACACGTGAAGGAAAATATGTGAAGTCTCACGCTCCTAGGCAGTTACTTTATGGTACAATGGTTTTTGTTAGACAAGCCATTGTTGCTGATGCTTCCCTTGCTTTATCACACGAGCAGTAACTATCTCTACAGGGTATAGTGCTGTTCCTAGGCAATTTGGATTCAGAATGGTGGACCAGAGACACAGGTATTCAATTATTCGTTATGTTAACTTCCTCTTACGTAATTTAGTGCTTTTTCTTTTGGTTTCTTTACAATGTAGGCATTGTATACTATTTATTTGGTAACATTGAGATTTAAATCTCGACTTTATGCTGCTAATCTTTAGGTTGAGGCTTCCGTAAATGCCTTCTATTTTGTTTTGTAGTCTAAAACTAAAATTGTTTTTAACTATACTTAAAGCTGAGCCTCCTAGTATAATACATTTTGACATAGTAAAAATTGTGGATTCTACTATATGGTTTTACTTTTGCCTCTAATAGACAAGACTGGGTTTCATTTACCCCTGGTTAATAGTTGGTTAATAGTATTAGGTGATAATAGGTTCAAGTGGTTTCTTCGTTCTTAACGAAATGTGGTTTCTTTGAGAACAATAATTTTAATCAATGAGGTAAATTTACATGCTTAAGCATTTCACGTGTAGGTGGTACACTGATACGCACAACCATTGTGATATTTTGGTAACTCCTCTGTGGCTTTATTTGACCAAATTTCTTAGTAGAGTTGTCTTGTGAGATCAAATTATATCTAGTTTAGATTTGATGAATCTTCATTATCTGTGCTTGAACCGATTGTTATTGATTTTAGTTTAAGTAACAGCTGTATCTATTGCTTTTCTGGTGTTCTAGGTCATCGATTACAAAACCCAACAAAACAGACTTTTTCCGTTGTTGGCATCTGCTTATGCTTTTAGATTTGTTGGTGAGTGGTTGAAATGGTTGTATGCGGATGTCACCCAAAGATTGCAAGTTAATGATTTTTCGACTTTGCCCGAGGCTCATGCATGCACTGCTGGACTGAAATCTTTGACAACTACTGCTACTGCTGTGAGTGATCTGGCCAACATCATTTTTTGTTAAGCTCTTTGGAAGTGATCCTTTCTTGTATTTCTCAAGTACTGGGTTACTTATTGCTATAACCTCTCTGATGAGAGGGTTGTTTGGTTGGAAACGCAAGCCATACTTTATAATTATTTTAATTTAAAAAGGGAAATAATTTGTTTGGTTTAACGCTTATAACTCTATAGCTAAACTTTGTGCATATAGATATACTTTTAAAAATAATAGAATATGGTAATTTATTGTTAAAAGTATAATTAAATGTGCATTGTCATTAATAACTTTTCACAATTTTTTTAGGAAAAAAATACCTTTTCACACTAGAAATTAGCAAACACACTTTTATTTTTACTAATGCATATACTTTTTCATAGCCACCAAAAAAGTGTACTTTTGTACTTTTAAGATACAACATAACAAACTCTTTAATATTCTGGCTTAGGTGGAGATGGTGTATAGCAAGGAGGTTTCCTTTTTTCAAAATAAACTTTGGCCATTCTGTGCCAGCCCTGTATACCACCAATCACACATCAATATCAACTGGCATAGTACCTGTAGATTTAAATTGTTATTTTTTTTCCAGATGTATCTTAGAATCAGTGTGAATCGTCGTTTGTTTTCTTTTGGTTGGTTTAGAGTAACTATTACATTAAAAAAAGTTTGTAAGCAGATTTTCACTGTTAAAGATAAGTAATTTCTGATTCCGTTTTATGCTTTATTAAGTGAATTTTCTGTTTTATTTGGATCATTCATTATACTGACGGATTTCCACGTATGATTATTCAGGATGGTATTGAAGTGTTGGAAATTATGTGGTGGCCATGGTTACCTCTGTAGCAGTGGACATCCTGAATTATTCGCCGTTTATATACCTGCATGTACGTATGAAGGAGACAATGTGGTACTTCTTCTACAGGTACATTCCATAGCTTACCATTGAAATTTCAATTACCTTACTTTTTTGTGTATTTGCTTGTTTTTTCTTTCTTTTGGTTGAGGTATTTATTTTAGTGAAAGTATCAGACCTGCTTTTGTGATCCAAATTTTCTGACTCAACTTGATGTTAACCCATAAAAAAGTATTATGTTTTTGTATTTTACTTTTGAAGTATTGGTCTATTATCTTTTGATAACAATATTTTGTTGCTTAAAATTATTAAAAAATATTTATAATTTGTCCTGGGCGCTTAGGAGTTAGGACAGGGATTCCTCACTTCTACAAACATTCACTTCCCGCTCCTGCTTGTGCAACTATGCTTTTTAGTGCAGCCATAGGAAACGACATGATTATATCTTGCAGATAAAGATATCTATTTTTTTGAGAATCTCGTCATCTTGAGTATCACAGTCTTATGAAAAATCTCGTCATAATTTTACTTAGGTTATGCGGATACCTTTGCATTTTTTTATGGTAGTTTTCCAATGTTACGCAGAAGGGTTAGTATTGTAAGATACAACTAGGGAATCCAACACCATTTTCTCTACTTACCCAAAAAAGTAGTATTTTAACGTCACTTTCCAAGTAGAGTGGGCAAATGTGAGTATTTTTCTCCCATAAGTTGTCATCAGTATTTTCTTCCCTCATTTTAGTGTAACTAGATTTTCCGAATGCAGTGCAATGAGCAATCTAACTTAATTGTATTCGCTTGATCTGTGTTGTCTCGTTGTCACTAAATTGGATTTTTTAAAGTCTATTATATTTTTACACGTCTTTTTCTTGCATATAGGTCGCGAGGCACCTGATGAAAATTGTTAGGGAATTGGGAAATGGCAAAAAACCATTGGGCACAACAACTTACATGGGAAAAATAGAGCATCTGATGCAGTGCAGTAGCAATGTTCAAAATGGTATTATCTGCTCTTTGAGTTATGCGTCCTGTTTGCATACAGATGATTATCTAATGATTGTGTTTTTTCGATGGTGTGCAGCTGAGGACTGGTTAAAGCCCGGTGCAGTATTGGAGGCATTCGAGACAAGGGCTTCTAGAATGTCTGTGACATGTGCTAAAAACTTGAGCACCTATGAAAACCCAGAAGAAGGTGCTAATTCTGTTATGCACTATGCTTTTCTGTGTGTTTATGCTATCTGTCTTTATATTTATAATTGCTAAACCGCTATGGCATTATTGCTAGCCACTTTTACTGTTATTGCCAGCCAATTTTGTTTTTGTTTTCTGTATGTAAGTTCTTGAAAAAGATGGGTGATTGATGATCTGCACTTTCTAGCAGCTATATTCTTCGAGTGGAATGTAATAGACAAAGATGAGGGAAAACAAAGAAAATAATTTCCAAAATATCATTAAAAGGAACAAAACTGATTTTACTGGACTTGAATCAAGGTGAGTGGGATAAGTGCAGAACAGTCACCAACCAATAAGGAAGGACATAGGAATGCTCATATTTAATAAACTAAAGCTTTGGTTGAAAATAGAAGGATCCTTCCTCTATGGATGAGGCTTTTGTTGCTATTCAGATACTCGGTTGTTAATATTGGAAGCTTAAATAGTGACTTAATTACAACTTAGCTACCTTCCTCACAGTCATTGATGGGTTGTTTTGTTTAATTGTATGCATTTTACATGTATTTTTTCCGATCATCTTTTGTTCAGATTTTGCGGAACTTGCATCTGACTTATGTGAAGCGGCAATTGCTCATTGTCAATTAATCGTGGTTTCCAAGTGAGCAGATTTTACGTTTTTACTCACTTAAAAGTTTAACCTAAGATTTTAGAACATTTTATCTCTAGCTGGTAATATACTTTTATTTGTTTCTTGACTTGGTACTGTAGTTAGATTGAGAATGACTTCCTTTTCTCTCAGGTTCATTGAGAAAATGCAGCAAGACATTCCTGGCAAAGGTGTGAAAGAACAGTTATCGGTACTATGCTATGTATATGCTTTACATCTGCTCTACAAATACCAAGGAGATTTCCTTTCCACTGGCTCCATCACCCCTAAGCAAGCTTCCCTTGCAAACAATCAGCTCAGATCTTTGTACTCCCAGGTTTCTTTCCCGAATCTCGATAATCACTTTTTAAGATATCGTACATAAAGACCAAATCTGTTACTTTAAAATAGACCAAAATCAAAAGAATAAGAAAACCTTAACTTGATCTCCCTGTCATCATTAAATAATTAAAAGAAATAGTGGTTACCAGACTTTTGAGGGAGATGTATTCCGCTATTATTTCCTAAGGCATTGCTTGGTTGCAGCTTATAAGCTAACTTTTTCTAAAACTTTGGTCTGAAATCTAGAGCTTTTAAGCTTAATGATTTTTTTCTCCTAGCAATAACACTAATGTACTGTAGGAAACATACCTGTTCGGTTGAATATAGAGTAAGCTTTACTTTTGGTCTTTAGTTCAATTCTAGGCTGTATCTGGTTGGGGCTTTAATCTTAGTTTTTTTCTAGGAAGCTAGTCTCTAGTTGTTTGGTTTGCTTAAAAAGCTGAGCTTTTCTGGTGTTCTGGCCTGAAAAGGCCAGTAAGCTGGATGAAGTATGAAGCAGCTTTTTTTTAGGAAGCTCGTCTCTGGTTGTTTGGTTTTGTTAAGTGACCTTGACCCTACATATTTTAAACAGTCAGCTTATTTTACTGTTTATTCTACAGTCGTTTTAACCACACTTAGATTAGAAAATGGATGCTTAGATAATATTTTTTAATAACTAATTTATTTATTCTATTTTTAACAAATTAGAATTTGATAAATTAAAAATAAATTGTACAACACACTACAAACTCAAATAAAAATATAGAACCTTAGGGAGGCATACTCTAAATTTAAATATTAATTTTTTTTTAATCATTTGACACATTTTTATTCAAACGGGTTGTGAACCAATCATATAACGTGACTGTTTTCTAGTAATTTTTGACGTAGACATGCATGAACTACCTTCGGTTTAAATAGAAGAGCTTATTTTACTACTTGCTATTTTTAAAAAAGGAATGATATTGATTTATAAACCGCTACTTATCGCTACTGACCACCGCTAGCAACCTCCCATAGAGGCCCTTCCCGAGGAACATTTCCATGCGATGTAATCTCCTTTCTCTTAGGTTAAGGTCACGGCTCGGATTTGAGTTTTGGCTGTGGTGTCTGACTAGGTTCGGTGGAGGAAATTGCAGGGTCTAGTGTTTTATGTTTCTTGAATGGTTAGACGCACTGACGGAACCAGAATTACAAAATGGGGGTTGATTTTCCATATAAAATTGTTTATACCTCATATGAAGTTATTTTACGTAATGTGGACTGAAAAACTAAAATTTAAAGGTTTTAATCAAAATACATATAAAAAATCTATTTTTTTCATAATTTTTTTTCCTAAAATGGGGGTTGCGGTGCCTATCTAGTTTTTTCTCTTATTTGAGGAAAGTTTAAACATCCCCTATTTTTTTCCTTAAAAATTAGGTTAAATGTCCCTTTAGTCACTTAGTTGTACAGTACTAAGTTGTTATTCTCTCCGTTCCTAATTAATTATTCATTACGAAACTATATACAATTTTGACCGGCCAATAGATTGTATCAAAATTTTCAAAAGTTAATCATAATTTTCAAACATTAAATTATATAATTTAATTTTAAAAAAAATCATTTCGATAATTTTGATACATGTTATAAACCGATTAAAATTAGACGTAATTTTATAAAAGACAAAAATGGAGGGAGTAACTCTATTTCCATTCTCAACGGAGGGAGTATCTCTGTTTTCATTCTCATTTAATGCCACTCCTAAAGAAACATCAAACATCTCCCCTGAACTAACATTGGAACGAAATTTTCTTCCCTGAGTGGTCCAGGTCTTATATAAAACAAAGTAAAACCTCAAAAGTGAGGGTTGTTAATCTTAATTTATTTCAAACGGGTAAAACTTATTTTTTAATTGAAATACCTGGACAACTACATTAAGACAATATCATTAATAGTTACATATAAATATTATCGTTCAATAACGCTATCATCCACTAGAACCTATAAATAAACCGTCGATCATTAAGATAACGATTCTCCTTTAACTCTATTTGGAAATAACTTTTTTCTGATATGAGGCGATTCTCAGGCCCCGCATATTAGTCTAAAATCAACTATATTAGACTAGATATCTCACCGTTTAGTGTCACCTTTTAGCTAGTGAATGATATTTTAGTCACATTGTACATGATACCACACTCATTGAATGTCATATTGACAATCACATGTTAAATTTTGTGTTAAAGTTATCAAACACACTAATGAGTCACTTTATCATTTACTTATATTTTAAATTGTTTAATAACCATATATCTCACTTATCCCATTAAGTAGTACCAATGTATTAATAAAATATACTCTTGCTAGTTAAAACTAGTTAGTAAAATGTATAAAAAAATATAAGTTAAAGTTAGTTTGTATGAATAAGTTAATGAATGTTCTTTTTATTATTTAACAATATTTATCTAGACAAATTTATTGTAAGGAAGATGAGGTTGCAAGTCAAACCGGACAAAAAGTGTTGTAGAACTAGTACAGTAACTTTTTGGAATCAAGACGAATAATGTACTTAATAATTAGGGAGACTGGTCATAAAACACAATAAAAGCAAAAAAGGGGATAATGTGTGAAATTTCTCTCTTTTTGGATTGATGTTTGCTTTCGTGGTGGACATTCTGGAATAACAAATATGTGGACAAAATTCACTCGTACGGTTTGATTCCAAAATTATCAATCACCGGCCCTACTACATACAAATTTAACGTGTGTTATGATTTAGTATTGTGCTATTACATTATTTAATAATTTATTGCGATCGTTATTGTTTATTACACCAATCTATTGGTGGTTAACAATTTGCATACTCAGCTTATAAAATTAACAATTTACATACTCACCTATAAGAGATCTATCAATCAACGCACACTTTTGTTGATTTATGTTAACTTTTTAAGAGTAGTTTGATCACGTGTGATCGCTTGACCACTTGCAGTTATGATTTAAGGGTAAAATAGACATCGCACATGTCCAAAAATCGGTTAAAAAGTTAACATAAGTTAACTGGAGTGTGTTGATTGATGAATCTGTTATAGATGAGTATGTAAATTATTAAACTTGTAAGGTGAGTATGTAAATTATTAAACTTGTAAGGTGAGTATGTATATTCTTAACCACCAATAGATTGTTGTAGTAATAATTATACCTAATTTATTTTGTCATGATAGAGACCACAAACACGAAACTGGAAAATTGGTACTTCAATAGTTCAATTGAAGACCTCAAATATAAGAGATAATGTTCATATTGGGGTTTTAGCTGATCGATCAATGCACCTACTTACTAATTCAATTTCAGACCTTGTCTATAAAAGTTAAGACCCCCATTTTCTGTAAATTCTGTTCCATTTCTTTAGACTTTGTGCTCGATCCTGATCTCCAAGACTCCAACCACATTCGCAAAATACCAGCAAGAAAAAACCTATTTTTCCAATTGGTGTCTGTGCATATCTTGTACATACTAGTCATTTAAATTGAAGCACTGTATTGTAAATTTGAGGTTAATCATTCACAACGAGTCCTTGCACAGGATAAAAAAGATAACTGTTTCCATCTTATGTTGGCAGACTGTACACCCCACTTTCCAACTGCAGTACTGGTCTATTTACTTTACATGTCTTTTTTAACCGTGAAAATACTTTTTGACAGGCATTAATGTTTTCGTGGAGCTCTTATCAACCCCTTTGTGTTACTTGTTCGAAGATTGGGACTCACATCTTTTTGTCTTGCTATAATGTTATTCAGAAATGCAGTGACGTGTGGAGGCAAATTCCAGATACGGAGTGTTTATGCCTAAGTTGAGAAGATATACTCCTTTGTGCAACCAATTACGATGCTTGACAAGCATATCTTCAATTTTAATGATTTTCTCATATAAATTTTGATTGCTATTTGTGATTTGATTATTGTGATAATTTTTACTTGTGGTATTATTTCGTTAGACATGAGTTTTCATTAACGCTTAGCAGGTTACGACCCCTGAGTGGAGCAGTGGCTATCTTTTCTCTAACTTTTATTAAGTTAAGCTGTGAAACTCTTTAGTTTGTGTTAGCAGGTTTTGGAGTTCTGATCGGTGACCTGCTCGTATTTTGTTTAACTTGGAAATTCCTTAAGTTTTGCTCATTTAAACTTTTAGGATTACCCTAGGACCAATACCCCCAATGTCTCCATATATTTGTCCCACTTTGATAATACATGCCAGTAGTATTAAAGTAAAAGTGGCTAGTTTTTTTTTTAGGGATGGAGTGAACAGTTCTTAGTGTGAGAATGTAGTCGGTTGTTCTCTGTTTTTCTGTAAATGATGTTTGTGATAAGCAATTTTTTTTTTGATACGTGCCAGTTCTTCCACATGTTGAATGTTGTATTTGTTAATATTGACATATAATTTGACTAGGTTCTTTCTCAAAATATTGGTAACCAGTATTTTCATACCACGATTGTTTCATTTGTTTGGCTTAAATCCCTATATTCATCGTCTTAATCAAAATGAAGGAAATGGTTTTCACTAAATACGCTATTCCCATATTTATAGCAACAGATTAGTAGTAAGAATTTATGTTGCTCGTTCACAATTTGGCCACTCACTATAGCAACAGGGCGTTTATTAGCGTTCAGATTTCAGACATCATGTAACACTTTCGAACATTTGGACTGTTACAAAAAAATGTCTCAAAGACTTAAACCGAAATTATGATTTTCAGAGGAAGAAAATCTAAAAATGTAGTGGAATTAGACTAGTGTAATGACATGGGATAATAAGGCTAAATCTGAATATAATCCCCAGAGCCAGCTTACCAAAACTTATCCCCAAATAGACCAAATTTATATCAAGAAACATCACATCTAACTGATGCAACTGCAGTTGTACTAAAAAAAAATTGTTATGGACTTGAAATGGTAAGTGGATTTTGGTTGTAACTTGTAACTTAAATAAATCCGAGAGTGGAAATGATTTTAATTTACTGATTCAGACTTTATTTTATTCTACATTCAGAACGTTCTCCATCAACAGTTGGCCACGAATCTGCTGTTCACAAATAGGCTCTTCCAAAAGTGAAAAAAAACCAAGAACTAACAATCATAACAAATGACTCACAAGTTTAGTAAAGAATAACCCAACTTTACCGGAAGCAAAAAATATATTTTAATACCACGTTAAATTTCATACACGATCACTAAAAAATGTTTTAAACTTTTAGTCGTGAAGTTTAGGGCCTTTAACAATCAACGGTCGCGTTTAGTAAGATTCATTCTTTGTAACGCTATTAGACGCATAAATCCACATTCTCAATGATTTCTCTATATATGCGATCAAAGAACCGATGGAATATATAATAGGCAAAATGATAACGGTCTTTTAACATTGAGAGCAGATCAACAATTAGTAAATGAATGATGTATTGAAAACTTAATAAAAAATACTAGTGATTTAGACGACATTCATTCTTCGTAGTGAAACACATTTATTTACAATATATAACCACACTTTGAGACGAATGAAATACGTTTATATACTTATTCAATTATGCTAGAATTAACATAAATTTTGAATAAATGTATGTTTCCGATGGAAATTTGTCCAACCTGATGCCATGTACTTTATACTCGGGTGTGATTTCATGAAATTAATATGTTATTTAACTTAATGGGATGTTCTCTTTCGTATATAAATGGCTAGAAGTATTGTTTAATGACAAATTTCAGATACTACAATATCGCATTATGCCCGCACCTATACTGTACTTTCCCGGTACTCATAATTTTTATTTTCATAAGTATTTTCAGTAGTTACGTTACATAGTTAAGCCAACTTATTGAACAATACGACAATCCAAAAGAAATATTATATATACAAAGCATGTAACAAAATTATATTTGATAAAACAATTTTTTGCATGTGAATAAATGAAAGATAGTATTCATTTTTGTTCGGATTTATTTACCAAATACAAAAAATTGACTGTAAAGCGGTTAGAAATTTGCCCAATATAGGATCACTAAAATATTTTAATTGGTATGGCATTTTGGGAAAATAAACCGGCCAACAAATTTTGGTAAAGCTTAGGAGTATTATTCTATCACTCTCTCTCTACAGCGATCGACTCTCTCTCTCTCTCTATATATATATATACAGAGCTTAACACATTAACCAGGTAAAATTTATTCAGATTGTTTATTATAACAATCTTTCCAAGCTTTCATCTCGGTTTATTGATTGTTTAATTTTCAATTTAAAAATAAAACGAAACTCTTTCGAGCTCGATTGTTACGGCTTTGTATCAATATGCATCAAGTTTTTATTCTTAGATAAACAGAAAAGTTTTAAAGATTGTTTAATTTTTAATATAGAAATGAATCGAAACTATTTCCAGCTTGATTGTTACGGGTTTGAATCAATATGCATCAAGTTTTTATTCTTAAATGAATGGAAATTTTTATAGCTGTTAAAAAAAATGTTATAGATTGTTTAATTTTCAATCTACAAATCAAACGAAACTCTTTCGAGCGGCTTTGTATTAATATGCATCAAGTTTTTGTTCTTAAATGAATGAAAAGTTTTATAGCTGTTGGTTAAAAGTGTTATAGATTGTTTAATTTTCAATCTACAAATAAAACGAAAATTCTTTCGAGCTCGATTGTTACGGCTTTGAATCAATATGCATCAAGTTTTTATTCTTAGATAAAATAAAAAGTTGTTATAGTTGTTGGTTCAAAGTGTTATGGATTATTTAATTTTCAATTTACAAACAAAGCGAAACTCTTTCGAGCCGTTTTATATCAATATGCATCAAGTTTTTATTCTTAAATGAATGAAATTTTTTATAGCTGTTAAAAAAAAATGTTATAGATTGTTTAATTTTCAATCTACAAAGCTAACGAAACTCTTTCGAGCGGCTTTGTATCAATATGCATCAAGTTTGTGTTCTTAAATGAATGAAAAGTTTTATAGCTGTTGGTTAAAAGTGTTATAGATTGTTTAATTTTCAATCTATAAATAAAACGAAAACTCTTTCGAGCTCGATTGTTACGGCTTTGAATCAATATGCATCAAGTTTTAATTCTTAGATAAACAAAAAGTTTTATAATTTGTTTAATTTTCAATTTAGATACAAAACGAATCTCTTTTGAGTTTGATTGTTACGACTTTGAATAAATATGCATCAAGTTTTTATTCTTACAAAGCGTAGATTTTTATAGCTCTTGATGTAAAGTGTTACAGATTGTTTAATTTTCAATTTACAAATAAAAGGAAACTCTTTCGAGTTTGGTTGTGACGGCTTTGAATCAATAGGCATTAGTTTTTATACTCAGATAGACAAAAAACTTATAGCTGTTAATCAAAAGTATTAATTTCAGTGGCATAACTATATCGGATGCAAATCCAATATATTCAAAAATAAATGAATCAACCAAACAACATATATGGGGTGCAAATCCAATATATTCAAAAATATACATGTATAATGTAATGCGGGTGGGTCTTCTTAAATATGGGGGTGCTGATTGCGAGCTCCCTTCCTGATTATTGTTATCCAGATATGAAAAACAGTGTTATTAACTTTTTTAAGTCAGTAGTACTAGTTAATCGGGTATTGAGAAAAAAGGATATATTTTATATAGGAAAAAAGTTGTTAGAGCAACCATAATGATTTTGTTAATTTCACTTTTTCGCGTATGGATGTGAACATTAACCATTCAAGTCCCATGTTGGTGTCTTTTTCTTAACCTAATATTTTATTATGAATAAATGATTTAGGAAACAAATTAATATTATTGGAAATAAAAAAAGAAATAGAGGTGAGGTTATTTTCTGTTTGATGTGTGAGTTCGTCAAACTAAAATGCTGTGTCATCCGTTAACTTGTTTGTTAAATTTAACAAAAGTTTTAACAACATTAAATTTAACGGTTACACTACCGATACCCTTGTGAAGGGAAAAAATGTTTATTAATTAACAATTTTATCTAACAAGTGAGATAAAAATACCACTGTGGATGCTCTTATGCAAATAATGATTACTGAGTTCCGCTAGTAGTGAGCACTGGTAAGTTTTTTTCTTTAAATTTGGATTGCTTTTATTATTTGTGTGCAGATGAAAGTTATGCAAATTTTGATTCACCTCTCTGCCAAGTTTATTTCCAAAACACATCACCACTTGCGATAACAAATTAATCTGCTTTTCACTAACAAAGGGTCAAATTGGGGAGTCCATTTAGAAACCGTTATTGGATGGCACATAGCAGCCTGTGGCAAATTCATAAGCTGAGGGTGTCAAATGTTATATTTTGGAATATTATCATGTCTTTGGTATACGACCGATCAAGAAACGAAACGGGATTATCTCGACGGAAAAGAAAGAGTGGACTGAGCGTCCTATCTTTTAGTTTTATGGCGAGTAATATCTTCCGAAGCATGGGTTCAACATTTTTTGTTCCCTCATTTTCACTTAAATGTGAGTAACATTGCCGATTTAATGTGTGGTACTTGGTAGAATACCACCCTGTTTCCCGTCTTCTTGCTTCCTAAAGGTTTATTACAACAATGGTCGTCATGGTTTCAGTTTAACGAGTTTGTGATTACTGTATTCTATCATCTCTAATCTTGGGCGTATTGCTCATATCAGGAAAAAATATAAAGGGAGCCAAATTTCTGCATTCTTTTTAAATGAAGACCAAACATATCACATTTTCATTGTGTAGACTATTTATTTATTATTAAAACCAACATTGAAACTGTGAGTCTAATTTCTGTAACTCTCCCTTTCCAAAAAATGTCTCCTTCAAATTTGCGACTAAAATTCTATATTTTTTTTAATTTTTTGGTATAGCCTTTCTTATGTGTACTTGAGATGAGAAGGTCCTTTCTATCATTTGCTTTTCATTTGTTTGTTTTGATGTTGGCTTGAGAACAATGTTTTTTTTTTACTTAGTAACCTATTTAAGCTGTTAGATACCATTCACATTTTCAAATATTTTTGTGGTCCATCCACTTCGACATCTTATAAGTTATAACTGATGTCTAATTTTTTCTTTATTTACACTTAAGCATGATTAGCATTACCATTTTAATGTCTAGTTCTTTGTTTATAACATATTACTTTATTTTCCATCGTCAGCATCTTCTTTTTATTGTCTAAGTGAAGCAAATAATGCTTGTATTGTTAATCATAAAGGTGTCCAGTAGAAAGACTTACTGATATTGTTTGGCATCTAGAAAAATGATAGTTACTGAAATTTTTGTGCTAATGCTACTCAGATTAAAGTGAAAGAAAGGAACAGAAGATGCCAAGGAATCTGAAAGTTAATGCTTACATTGAGCTGTCAACGCGATGGTTATCGCTCAAGGTTGATCATTCACAGGGCTTTCATTCGAAGTTTATTCGTTCTTTTATGTTAGAAGGCGAGCTACGCGTGACATGTTCTTTTAGAACAATTAGGTAAACTCTTCAAGATGAGGGTGATTAAAAAAGGTTTTGACAAATAAAATGTCAACACGTACATACACGAGCAGACTCCCTTCGTTCTTGATTTGCGGACATAATTTCAGGCTTCACAGCTCTCCCAAGTTTCTTTTTCAAGGTACATCAACACATCCTGAGATTTACATACCAATAAAGGTTAAAGTTGGGAAACCATAGTTGATTTGATATGTCATCTTTCAAAGGGGGTATAACCAATGGGATCAAAAAAGAAAAGAAAATTTCCAACATCTTTTTGGAGAGTAAATTTGAATTACTGCCATCATTAGCTCATCATTACAGTTTTATTTGAATCATTTTCATATTTCGTAACATCTTTTCTTCCTTAATTTTTACTTAAGAATGAGTAACATTACCATTTCCATATCTAGTTATTTGTTTCTAGAATATTACTATGTTTTCCATCTTACTTCCTAAATGGCTTATTATAGAGTGGTCCTCATAGTTTCAATTTAACCAGTCTTTGATTACTATTTAGGTTGTTAATCATTATCATATCCGATTTTGGACATGGTTACCCTCAATAGTATCAGGACAAAACACAAAGGGAGTCAAATATGTCGGTATCTTTGAACCAAGACCAAAACAATAATATATTTTACTGCACGAGGACTATTTGTTTATCAGTTAGCACTGACACTCGAACTATGAATACCATTTCTGTAAGTCGCCCTTCTATAACTGTTCTTCAAAGTAGTGACTAAAATTTTAAATTGTCTCTTTTGTAGGAGCTAAGTTTTGCAATACTAAAGATCGCAGAAATTTGTGCAAGATTACTTACAAGAGTAAGCCATTTTTTTCTCAGTTAAGCACTTAATTTTATCAGATCGGGGAGATTTCCCCCCCAAAAAGTAAGGGCAACAGTCTTTGATCTTGCATGTTTACACCTAATTCGTTACAATCAATTCCCTTTTAATCCCTTGCGAAACATACTCAATGTCACTGCAGCTAGGTTATTGAGCTAATGATGCATGACAGTTCAGTCATGTTCCCTTTTTGAACGAGTTGTGTTTGTAGGGTATTTCCCTGTTTTTTGTTTTTATAATTGGTGGGGAAAACCCACATTTTTATTAATTTAGTGGAATAAAAATGCGGGGGAAAAACCCCACAAAGGTACAAGAAATAATAGGTTCAAAAGTGTTACAAAAACAAATTACAGCTTTAAAGCATAAGGGAACAGAAACTTGTGGACTGAAACCGTAGTAAAACAAGAATAAGCCACTTGCTCCCACTTCAGTAAACCATCGCACTTCTTCTCTTGTCTGAAATCTTACAAGCCCTAAGAGAAAGAAACCTCCCCCTTTCCATCTCTGAAAAATCCTCATCTTCATTATTTAAGTCATTCTAAGGAGTTCCTTTCAAATTGGGAAAATAATCTAAACTAGAAGAAATAATAGGATCATCATCACATCCCCAATTGGCCAGGTAATCTGCTCCACTATTTCCTTCTCTTTCTATGTGCATAATATTGTAATTATAGATCTTGAATTCGTGAATAATTAGATCCATAATATAAATTAGCTTCCATGGACATCTTCCTCTTCCTTTAATAATATTGACCAATTGTAGGCAATCAGTCTCAAATACTGTATTAATCTCTGGTTTAATTTGTACTCCCAAAAGCAGTGCTTTCATTTTAGCTTCTAGGCTAGAATTACTCTCAATTTTCGTAGCAAACCCTAAAATAAATCGACCTTCAGAATCTCGAAGTACCCCTCTCCTACACCACTGATATTTGAAGATTCTCTATCAATGTTGAATTTTTGGACACCTGTTGGGGGATGAAGCCATTTAACAGTTTTGAGTTTTTTCTTAATAGGAATAGAGTTGTAAGAAAAATATCAAAATTATTAAAAAATCACTTATCTTTAATTGCATTTGCTCTGATCATGCTTCTCACATCTTCACATATATAATCAACCTTCATTCTTTGATTGTCATATTTACTTTTACACCTTGCTTCCCATTTCCCTGTTTTTTGTGTTTAAAATGATATTGGATTGAATGAATACAGTGCTGTGATTGATTGTATGTTGATATCCACTTCCAGTGCAATTTTCATGGCCTATAGTTTGTCCCTTCTCATAGTTAAAAACAAAAATTTTGTTGACCCAGTACAGTAAACTAGCAATAGGTATATCATTTCTTCCTTTGTATAATGCAAATAATTTCTAATTGCTTGTCTTCAGATGGGGCACTATGCGTTACTACTGACTTTTGGCATCCTGGGAAATCTCGCTTCCGTCATTACTTTTATGTCCCCACTGTAAGTAACATAACTTGTTTTGGTGGACAAGATCAGTTTTTACATGTGCTATCTTCAGTTGTCATATTTTTTTGTTATTTTAATAAACACTAAAAGTGCTTTAAGTGACTGCCCCTTTGTGGGAGATAGGCCTATTGTTATTTTATTTGTTAAAAAGCATATTCTTACTGTTATTATTATTTTATTAATTTAAATGTTCATAATAGCAGGTGTAATGTTTTCAGACTTTAGGAACCATTTTAATTGTGTTAAAAACTAGAGGACAAATTGAGTAATCATTTATTTTGGAAACGGAAAAGTCTTTATTTATTTTATAACGTACAGACAGAGAGATCGAGCGTTTGGGTTCTTAGCTCTATGTAAATACACACACACACATATATATGTACATATATCTATGTATAAGAAGAGGGAGATGGGCGCGAGAAAGAAAGAAAGATAGGTAGTTAATGATTGTTTGTAATTAGAGAGAGGAAAGAGATCCTCGAGGTGATTTGGGTTTCTCTTAGATATATGTACTAAAGAAAGAAAGAAAGAAAGAGATCCTAAAGTAAGAAAGAAAGAAAGAGATCCTAAAGTAAGAAAGAAAGAAAGAGATCCTCGAGGTGATTTTTTTATATGTACGAAAGTAACCAAGCATTCCACGTGGAATGCTATACTCATAAACTAAAGAAAGAAAGAAAGATAGGTAGTTAATGATTGTTCGTAATTAGAGAGAGGAAAGAGATCCAACGTGGAATGCTATACTCATATTTGAATAATTTATTGATTCTTTTGTAAATCTGATATTGCTTTTTGATGATTAATCTTTGATGTGTTTATGTTTGTCTAATGTTTTTGCGGTTGGAATTTCCATCTTGTTTTCCATTTGATCAGCTTAGCTGTTAGCTGTTATACAATGTGTCATTAGATTATGTGGTTGTAGATAAATTCCTTATTTGTTCTTTCGTTTTGTGGATGTATGGTATTTCGCTGATATGGAGTTGGAAGGAAAAAAATGGTATGTGTCCATGCTTCCTTCTGGTTGTAAAATAAGCTTAAAAGTATTGATTTATTACATAAACAATGTAAGGTTTACTGTGGAAATTTGCTTTTAAGATGTTGTAAACAAGTTTTTTGAGCTCATTTGCAGATACGTGATCCCTCATAGATATACCATCCTTCGAAATCTGACAATTGTGGTTCATAATTGGAGATTTTCTTCCTGATAGCTCTTGTGAACTTGTTATATAAAGGTTTAGCTTCCTGTGTGGATCAAGACTTTTCAGCTACATAATTTTCTAAACAAATATACCAATTTTGTTATGGAATGAATTTGAACTAGAGGATGAAAAGGGAGAGGAGACAGAATATATTGATTAATAGGGAAAGATCATGATCTTGGATAAGAAGAGTTACTTTTGATGATAAACTCATTTCATTGGTAGAAGTAGATTAATTATGATCTAAACGACATCCTTTATTAGATCAACAGTCTCGTTTTTCGATTAGTTACTTGATATTTCGAGTGAAGATTGGATTGCAATATGTTTAGGTATCATTTGAGTTATATATTCATATAGATAACTACATAATTGAGTTTTTAATTTTTATTATATTAATTATCTGTGGAGATTCATTAGGTACAAGTGATAGGAAAACTAGCCTTTTAAGACTAGATTTATATTGTCATGTGTTTGTTGGATTTAAGTGGTCTTGATTTGGTCTTAATAATCATTTTATTTGAAGTTCCTATGTATTTCTTTATAGACTTAAGATTGTTGGTTACTTTTTACCTGGTAGGTTGATGTTATTATCACTTATAAGGCTATTATGTCAGTTGATGATTTTATAGTCACTAAATAAGCTTACATGTGATGTATTGATTCCAGTTAAGAGTTTAGTAAGCGTTGTTTATATTTAAAGATTTTTGGTTCAGGTCGTTATTGTTTAAACCAATCGAACGTTTTAAGTTGTTGAAAATTTCAAGCTTGAATTTTCCACTAAGGATGATAGCTTGGGCCTTCGTATTTGAGGCTCTCCATAACGGTGTTCATACGAAGTGTAAAGTGTTCTTTAGAATGTATGTGATGTTTAGAACTGAAGGTGATCTATGGTCAATAACTCAGATAAGTTGCATACTTTTTCACAGTTCGATTTTCTAGGCAAGTCTAAATATACGCATTTACTATTTATATCTTGTGGCAAGGTGGGATGTGAAAATTTCCATAGCCAGTACTGGGTGTTGTTATAGAGGTTAAATATGGGTTATTTGTCAAAACTGGAAGAAAAAAAAACGAGGACATGAATAGCATCACATCATAAATCCTAGTTCATCACTCTAAACTACACCCTGATTATCTAATTTTTGATACAGGCCGACGTTTGTCAAGATTTATAAGGGCAAGTCGGTACTTGAGTACCGACCTCTGCCCTACATCGTATCATTGGTTAGCCAGATGCTCTGGCTTTACTACGGCTGCCTTTTGATACAGGGCAAGGTGTTTATCGTACTCGTCAGCGTAATCGGCTGCGTTTCCCAAACAGCCTACTTATCCATATATGTTTTCTATGCTACAGTCGATCTTCGAGTAAGTAATAGGCCAGATTCATCTTTTTATCTGACAGTTTTTATTTTACAGTTACAATAAAATAAAAAATTATAATTTTTGCAGAGACATGTTTTTTGGTTGATTGCTAGTATTGATGTGGGTCTATTTTCGGCTATTTTTTTCCCCTCATACTTTGCTATTACATCCGTTGAGTATCGTGACTTCTTCGTCGGATTCTCATGTGTTATCAGTAGCATTGCATTGTTTGCGTCACCGTCAACGACAGTCGTAAGTTTTTTCACCATTGATTCTTTGTTCTATTATTGTTTTCTGTAGAATTTGAAAATATAGAGAATGGTTTTATTTCTTAATTCAAGAACTGAGTACATAAGCTGCCTTACAAAAGCTGGTTATAGGATTACAGGCTCTAGCAAGCTAACGCCACTATCACTTACACCTTTTGAACACTCTTCGTTATCACCACAATGATTCGGATTACTGTTCGAGCTCATTTCCATTGAACTTTCATGAGCTGCATTAATCGAACACTTTATTCTGAAATCTGCAGGTGTTTCTTCCCCTTTCAAATTTACCCCTTTTTCTAAAACCCCAATCTCCTCGTATCTGGTCTAATCGCCTCTCCAAATCTCCTTTTTGATCCCCCCAGCATAGTATTTAGTTGTTTTATAGATGACGTTGAGTTGGGGAAGTCAGCGTCGACGGGCTGTAAACTCTAAGCTGAATATGTATATATCTAATAGTTGTGTATATGTGTTATCAGAGAGGACAAATTGTGTTGATTAAATCTAACAGAGTTCTAATTAAGTCTGATATTACAGAGAGAGGTATACTATTTGCTAAAGCAATAAATGAAATATAGAGATAATTGTCTGCATCTCCATTAGATCACCACTAGAGAGTTTCGCTCTCTAGAATCCATATTTTGAGGTCTGAGTGTTGGCTTGGGTATAGCTGTGCCTGTGTTGTGGTTCAGATTTTTAGATGGTGGTTGTGTGATTGTTTTTTCTTCTTCTTTGATCTGTATAATTTAAACCATGTTTTTCCCCCTTTTAAACAGTGGCAGGTGATACAGTCAGGGAGTATTGAGTTTATGCCTCTCCCTCTGTCTGTGTCACTTGTCCTGAATGCAGGCTGTTGGATGACCTATGGACTCGTTACCCACAATATCTATCTTCTGGTAAGTGTTACATAAAAAATGACTTAACTTGAATCTATTATCTATCTAGAAAATCTCTGTATACCGATTTCTAATTTTGTGTCTTTGTTGCAGATACCCAATGGTTTGGGCATTCTATTGGGACTGGCGCAGGTTATGGTCTACCTCTACTATCGGTATCTTTAATATGTTACGGTGCATCTCACGTATTTGCGTTTATTTTCCTTTGTTATTTCTTTTGGACGACTTTGTATTTCGTTATTGATACTACCTGTCCTTTTTAGGCTCTCTGTATAGAACGTGTTATCTAAACTGGCAATGGTCGAACAAGTGTTCAAGTCTATCTGCAAATGAGGTTGCGTTTTCATTTATTCTAAAAGTTATTCCGTATTTTCTAAATCAGATTTTATGCCATAAGCAGTCATGCAAGTCATATGCTGTAGTTATCAGGGTGTAGACCTTTCTTCTTTATAAGAGAGAATGCTTCAGGGATTTTATCGAGTTGGCCTGTTTGGTTAAAAAGACATAAGATCGTTCAAAGTAAGAGTTTAGGTAACAAAACCTAACTCTGCCATCTTTTGCAAAAGGGAAATAGGCTTATTTGCACGGCCTTCTCCGAGGTAGCAATTTAGAAGAGCACCATAAGTTTTCTCATTTTTCTCCTCTTTATTTAGATTCTCAAAGTACATTCGTGCAACATTTATTCCATGCACTTTATCGATCAGATTCATCTGCATAGCACGATCACCCGCCAAAATAGAGCAAAAACCTTTACTAATCCATTCAGTGTCATCTGTCTTGGAAAAAGAATAAAACAGAACAGTTCCCGTTTCAGATTGTTAGTTTAAGAAATAGAATCCTTATAGCCAGTATATATATACTTGGAACCCAGAAACTACCAGTTTGTTAGTTTAAGACATACTCCTTGTAGCCATTTATTATATTATAAGTTGGAAATTGTCACCAATGAATGAAATGAGAAGCACTAAATTCCAGAATGAGAGCTTGACAAAATAGATTTGGGGAGGAGCCAACTCCTCATGACTTTAAAAGTTCCACTCAGGTCCTATAAATTTTGAAATGTGTTTCAGGTAATATTAAAAACGTCAAAAAAAACTTGCGTAGTGATCTCTTCTGAGGGCTTGTATAGAATCGATAGATTGTTTCGCATTATTGGGCTTGTTGTAATTAAGTGCAAAATTGACATTATTGTCAGAATGGAATCATTATGACAACCAACTTGGCCTTTCAAATTCTCAAAGTTTTGAAGACTAATTCATGATATTGAAACAATCGGAGCCTTTTTTCTAAAAGGATTTCAATTTTATATAGATATCCAATAAACAATATTCCAATTAATGGCATGGCTTTTACTTTCACCACAGCACAGTTCTATAACGAAAAGTGTTCTGCTACCAAACTTGCAAGATTTAGAATCTGAACTCCCAATGTTCTTCTTTCTCTACGTACTCGCAATTTTATAGGTACAGCTCAGAGAAAATCTAACACTCCCATTTCTTTATAAAGGATATGCCCCCAGGAAATAACAAAGTTGATTTTTCTTTCCTATTTCAGAACCTAGTTTTTCGTTTTACAAAAAGTGAAACATGGTTCAGAATCCAAACATGATACTGAAAAGAAATTATCACGTAAAGCATTAGACTCAGACACAATATTTTACTTAAGGTAAGAGACTCAACACAATTCTCACCCTTCTAAATCATTGCTTGCTATTATTCTGTCTTAATTATCAGTCATACAACTTATATTCAAAAGCTCCACTAGAACTTAAAATTTGAAGTACATTACAGAAATGAGATCAAAACGATCATGGGGTTGGGGAAATAAGCTAAATGTCTTACGTGCATAGGCAGTCTTTTACGCTTAGAAGAGTAGAATCAGGACCCAAAAAAATTAAAAAGGGAACATCATAAAAGAATAGAAAAGGGTACTTTCGCCGACTCCCAGCAAACTCCCCTACTGAACTTCATTACACTTATAAATCCTATTTTATAGGGTTAAAAGAAAAATATAGAATTTGGTTTAATTAAATTTTAGTCCCTGCCATGTGTTTTATAGTACACGAAAGTTAACAGGGAGACCGGTGGTTGTCCATGTATCAAGGTCCCCATATAAAATTCATCAACAGAAGATTGACTATAGAAAGAATGACTAGATTTGAAGTTAAGTGGACCAGTTTGTACCATTTGTACATAGTTCCTCTCTTGGGTTTGTCTGTCCTTCGAAATTTTTGCTTCAACCTCTGCTGTATTATCATTCTGATAATTAAAACTCGGAAGGATGATTTCTTACAGAAACACTTTTCACAAAACTACCCCCTTGTGTTGCCCAAATTACCACTATCCGTTGCCCGTAATTTTCTTCTACCCCATGGCCCTGTGCGACACCACCTTGAGGAGGTGCAAAGTTTCTCGTATCTCCTGTGTAGCCCCTCTGTTCGGGAACCCTTTCTCCTTGAGGATTGTGAAACCCTTGTTAATTCTGGTAGTTATTACTACTACTATGAAAAGGAGGCATTACATCTCTCCCCTAAGAAGAAGTGTTCGTTGGTAAAGGACCCGTTCTCTCTCCTCTAACAGTAGAACCATAATTAGGTTGCATTATGTTGTTCTTGCCTATTTCCACCATAAGTGGGTCCTTGGTTGGCATAGCCGGAACTAGGTTGCTGGTTTGGCACCTGATGTAGCTGTTAGGTAATGGATCTCTTCTCTCTCCCTCCAGCAGTTGGACCATAATTAGGCTGCACCAGAGGATTTTGTCCCTGGTTGGCATATGGTGGACTAGGTTGTTAGTTTGATACCTGGGTTTTAGGTTGTGGACCAAAGTTCCTATTATCCCCAAACCTAGGTCTCCGGTTGTCATAACCTTGGTTACCTTGTTGGTTCGTCATGGAATGATATTCCGTTGGTTAAAGTTTCTATTATCTTCAAAACTACGTCTCTGATTGTCATATCCTCGGGACCCTTGTTCATTTTGCATTTGACGAGGATTGCGATTAAAATCCCTATTTCTGTCATCAGATCTTCCTCCTTGCCTTCCATATTGCATTGGTGGTGATCTGGGTGTGATTATCCGATTATCATACTTGTCTCCTGATTTCCCAGTAAAAATTAAAGTTTAGACTCGAGGAACAAAAAAAAAAAGAAAAAAAAAACTATGCACGATGCTAGTTCACCAACATGCTAGAAATTTTTTAACCAACATTAAATAGTCTAAAACAAAATGAACAATGTGTAGGTGAATGTACTTTGCCTCACCATTTCGGCAATTGAATCAATAAGTATTAAATAAAGAGACCTAAAAGGAGAAAAAAAATACTACATAAGAGAATCATGTTAGATATGCTCAATGAACGTCGTTATATGAAAACCATACCTCCATGCTCTTTGTTCACTGGATCAATATAGGAATCTGGCAAAACAAACACAATGCCAGGCAAATCTGTTAAAAAAAATACAATTAGACCACCTTTTCGGAAACCCATCCAGTATACATGAAGTAATTTGATGTAAATATGAGGTGTTGCGTTTGATACTGTGGGGTGTATCTCCCACCGCCATAATTGGTGTGTATGGGGGTGTGGTACTCGTGTACCCCTGCCCTGTTCTCGGTGTATCCTTCGCAGTTCGGGGTTATACCATGGGCCTGTCCGGTGTGGGTGCCTTGAAAACCCAACATTGGTTGTGTCATCTTAGTGGGGATTTCCTCTTGTCGGAGCCTTCTTGCCTCATGCTGTCGTTCTGCCACTTCAATGGCTGCCTTATAAGTGGAGTCTTCCACTTGGGAGCTCCTTGGGAGCTCCTTTTGTGGGCTAACTGTTTGCCCTGTCAGGATTCTGATCCATGCAGTTGCCATAGCTGACATGCAGGCTGCCAGCTGGGCTTGAATTTGAGCATAATAGCTCTCGTCAGTCCTTGATACTACAGCCGCGTTTCTTGCTGGTTGCATTATCGACTGAAATTCCACCGTGGATGCTGTAATTATATGTGGAGGGCGGATCGGTTGTCGAGCTGTTTGCTCCTGAGTGTCGGCAACTGGCATTCCGTACTGGAATGTCGTTGGATTTGTTGGTCGTTGTTCAGTTTGTCTTGTTTCCTCGACGTAGTTATCTTTGGATTGGAACTCCCTGATGTCTTCGTCGTTGAGCCGGAAACGAGTGACCCTTTCTTGGTGCGAGCTTGAGTTGGCCGACATAGTCGACAGATGAGGCCTGGAGCTTGGCCTTGCGTTTGTTGTGAGTGCTAAACTGTCTATCTGTCGAGCTACTGCCTGATGTCTTCTTGTCCGCCTTGCCGCAGATATGGCTCGTATTGCCTCTGAGTCCGATGGATTTTCGTCTATAATCTCGTCGATCATCGGAGGTTGGTCTTTTGGTTGTTCTCTTGGGAGGTTGGAGGTGGACGGTTGATGTTTGGATGTGAGTGTGTGGTATCTTTATTGGATGGCTAGGAGTGCCTCCAATTCGTCCTGACTGATTCGCACGTCGTTGCTGTTGTTCGTGGTTGTTCCCACCTTCTCGGGGCAACTTTCTTCTATATTGGTAACCATTTCGCTCGTCTGATAGAGTTGTGTGTTCGACTTCGAAACTAGTTATTATTAGATGAAGCTTAGAGATGGCGTCATTTGATAAAGCATGAACTTTGATTGGTTAAGTCACTCTTCTCAACAATATTTATTGATATGATCGACAATAGTAAATAGGACGATGAATTTGTCTTTCTTTATTGATCGGTCAAACTTCAAAGTATCTTTTACAATTCTCTATTTATTTGATGCTCGGTATAGTTGTTCGGTCTTCGTCTTGACTTCTTGCGTGTGCGTACTTTCTAGTGAGATGAGCTTTGAAAAGTCTCTGTACTGAATTCTTGCCTTTTCTGCTTAGAAGTCTGTTTAGTCTTTCAGTACTGGTATTTGACTTTATTTTTAGGAGTTCGTGCGCCATAGGATGTTGACAAGTGTCGCTCTCATATGTAAGTCATGAGCTTTTTAAGTGTTGGGCCTCTGTAAATTGGGCTTAGACTCCAATGGGTAATTACTCTCATACTTCATCCGTTCCTATTTAATTTTCCACTACGAAACTACGTGCAATTTTAACCGGCCAAGAATTTGTATTAAAAGTCTCGGAATGAAAATTTTCAAAAGTTGATCATATAGTTCAAATGTTAAATTTTATGATTAGATTTAAAAAAAAATTCATTTCGACAATTTTGATACAAGTTATAAGCCGATCAAAATTGCACGTAGTTTTGTAGTGGACAATTAAATGGGAACGGATGAAGTATCTGTTAAAGTAAAAGACCACTATGTCCTTATCCCAATTCTATTTGTGTTGGGTATCCATTAAAAAATACACGGGTCGGGCCATAAACTGCACTTTTAAATTACAATTTTACTCATTTAAACTATAAAAGAGAAAGAGAGAGAGAAAAGAGGGTGTTAAATTGCACTTTTTAAGTTACATTTTTACCCATTTAAATGTATGTTATCTATTATTATTAGTTTAATATATATGATAGAGATAGAAGTGAAAGAGTGTTAACTTGCACTTTTTTAAGTTGTATTTTTACCCATTTAAAATCGACCCGAATAGAATTGCACTTTTACCCGACCCTCGATGGATCAGATCGGGTCGGGTTGAAACCCGCGAAATTGTCATCCCTACACCCGAGCACTTATGTACAAGGGAAAGTTTTGTCAAGATGATAAAGTTTGTTTAAATTCCAAAAACACCCATATTTGGTCCAATAATAAAGTGACACGTCATGGTGTAAAAATTAGGAAAATTGATAAATTAGTACATATATATATTTAGAAACTTATTTACAAAAAATTGGTTGTTTTGAACTTGATCACTATTTTACAAAAAATATATATTTTATAAACTTACTATGTCATTAAAAAATCCAAAAAAATATTTAAAAATTAAAAACCAAATTTAAAAAAAACCAAAATTTTAAAAAATATATTTTTTATACAAAAAATATGTGTGATCATGTTCAATCTTGTATGTCTAATCTTGTTTGATTCTGTCTATTCCAGTTTATTCCTATCTAATCATGTCCAGTCATGTCTAATACTGTTTGATATTATGTACAAATTTTTTTTTAAAAAAAAATCACTTTTCTCGATTTTTTTTGTTGATTTATTTGGTATATTTTATTATTTTTTATGACATATGTAGCTAATTGTAAATAAGTATACGTAACTAATTGTAAATAAGTATACGTAACTAATTATAAATAAATACACATAAGTGGATTTTTTGTGATTAAGTAGATTGATATGTATCTATTTGTAAGCCTGTCTAAAAATTGTGTAAAGTCTCGGTGCAAAAATCAATTTTCTTTTACTAAATTACCCATCAAAACTTCCAAATTCGTACATAACAAAGTTGTGTAAAGCCAAGATTGATGTTTCTACTGTCAATGTTTTTTTACTATATAAAAAATCTGAATCGAGTGCAAAACCGTCACTCATAGATACGGGATTTGACTATGGTTCACTTTTCTTTTGGTTTTTCCAAAAAGCTAAAAAAGAAATACAAAAAAAAAAGTATGCTCAACAAATTAAAAACTCCGTTTAAATTTTTATGCATTTTTTGGGATTTTAAAACATTTTTTTACAGTTTTGCGATGAAATTTTGGAAATTTGTTAAAAAAATAATTATAAAATATAAAACTGATTTTTTTAATATATAATACCCAGTTTAAGATATTATAAATCTCATTAGCTAATTCCTAAATATTTTTTAAAGTATTTTCTATTTTTAAAGAAAATCACTATAAAAAAAATGCCAAAAAACTGAAAATTCTTACTTTCTTTATGCGCAAAGCCATATTGTAATTTTAAAACTCAGTTATATAATTTATAAAAAATTTTAACAAACTTCATTTTTTTTCATAAAAAGTCATAATAAAGTCAAAAAGAGCAGATAAAATAACTAGAACAATGTAGAAATAGACTTTATATTTTTTTTTTCTAACTTTTACAACCAAGTTATAATATCAATGTATTTTATTCCATAGACATATACATCAATTCCAATCATATTTCTTATCCCAAGTAGTATTGAATTGAGAAAAATAGAAACCATCGGTTCTCGATTGCCAATAGCATTTGCCATGGCCGCGTCCATCTCTATCACAATGTTTCTCAATCGAGTTATTATAAACATCAAAAACTTGTTGTTTTGCACCCCAATACCAGTGACAAAAGTAGAGCGTCCTTCCAAAAGGGTTTATGATAAATGAAAAGTTGAATTTTCCATTTTCAGGGAGCGTTTGCATTCCCGTATCATCATTTTTTGCTTTGCACTGAACTCTTATACCTCCAGGAATCAGGTTAGATATAAAAACAGTGCCGGTAGGTCTGAATTCATATGCGTAGCTACTTGAACAAACAAGGCAAATAATCAAAAAAGAGATAGAAAGGATTGCATGTATTTTCATTTCTGATAATGTTGAAATTATCTTTCTCTTTAGTTCAGATTAGACATGTACGAACACATTTATACACCAATTTAAAAAGAGAGGGGATGTTTCACCGTTAATTAACAATTCATTCCACGTATTTCCTTCTCAAAATGCCTCAACTGTATTCATAGTACAGTTTTGTGTGTGGTACACTTCCAAATATAGACTAAATTAGTCAAAATATACCATTTGTTTCCCGTTAATAACCATGATTTGTAACATGTTTTGGGAAATTAAATATAGAAAGACAACATAATACGGCGGGGGATGTTTCACATTTATGACGAATGACGAAACAAGCTGTATATTCCCATTATATGTGGAATCTGATTGGGGGGAATGTTTCACATTTATGATGAATGGCGAAACAAACTGTATAATCCCATTATACATGGAATCTGATTGACGGGATAAATTAATTGAATCACAGTTGATTAACAATTCATTCCACGTATTTCCTTCTCAAAATGCCTCAACTGTATTCATAGTACAGTTTTGCGTGTGGTACACTTCCAAATATGGACTAAATTAGTCAAAATATACCATTTGATTCTTGTTAATAACCATGATTTGTAACATGTTTTGGGAAATTAAATATAGAAATACAACATAATACGTATCAATTATGGCCGGAATTACAGGGATTCTATCTTTTAATAATTAATTATTAATAACCATGTTTTGTAACATGAGGGATGTGCGAGATCTCTTTTAGTTAAATGGTAGGTTAAGGTTCAAATCAAAAAATACAATTTAATTCCTATTTTTTGACATCCATTTGCGTAAGCTTCCTTTTTGGCAGTTTCTTATAGATTTTGAAAGAACAAATGGATTAGAGCGTTTATAGTAGTCCTATTAGATAAAAGAAAAATAGTTAACTAACTAAAATTTCATCATATTTAATTATATTAAATTATTCATTAATTTAAAATTGTTAAAAAAATTGTTAAAGTTAACAATTTTTGTAACGATTGATGTGGCAAAAATGGTTGACCAAGTAGCAAAATCAACCGCTCAGTCGCACAATATATGCTATTCTTTTTCTTTCGTGTGTATGTTTCCTGTGTGTGTATATCTATTCTTTTTTATTTTCATGTGCATAGTTCCAAAACAATTCACTAACTATATATTATGCTGTTTTTTTTTTTTGCTAGTACTAACTTTTTCATACTTTTCTTTTCAAAAACTTTGTTTCTGTATTTACTGAAACTGTTAACTAAATTTTTCAGAATGATGAAACATCATGAAGTCTTTGAAAATTAATTAAAACCTTGGTTTTGTAGGTACACGGATTTGTTTGGTTACTGCTTTTAAACCCAATAATTATATTCTAGTATGTTTTTAAAGTATGGCCTGGAAAAAAAAATACTTGTGTATTAATTAGATTATTAATTTTTAATTGAAAATATTAACTTTGTTAAGGCCAACACTATTGTGCTTCTTAAATTTAGCATGTTCATGCGTCATTTAAAATATTTTTTAAGTGATTATGTGACATTAGTTAACAAGAAAAAACTAACAAAACTATTGTAGATTAATACAAATATATAAAACAAAGATAGAAAAAGAGGATGAGAAGCTTCACGCTGTATTCTGATTATGGGAAGGTGATAGTTTTTTTAAAATTCATAAAGAAAAAAGTCTTTTAGAAATTTACAGAACCAAAGGAGAAGTTTCAATTTAAAGCTTGATATGGAAGTGATCATTCTAGCCCAAGAAAAAAAAGGTAATTAATGCGCGGAAAAAAAAAAGAAAAAAGAGAAAGATACATAGTATTTAATTGATAGCAATGAGATATTTGATTCGTATATACAACATTATGAGTATAACGTGTGATAAATGATATTTATATTAATTGTTCCTTGATCTTTAGGTAATTTTATTTTTTTCCAATAGAGTAGTTAGAATGGTATAAAGTGGTGGACTTGATTAATATAATACAGATTACTCACCATTAATTTCAAAGTTTTTTTTTCCAGTGATAGCACTTTCAATATTAGGTAATAGCAATTCATCTTCCTTTTTTTTTTAACGAGAGACACGTAGCATCGTGTTAAGGAAATTATATCATATGAAATGACTTTAGTAACATGATGAATGTGCGAGATCTCTTAGTTTCAATGGTTGGTTTTGGTTCAAATCAAAAAATACAATTTAATTCCTATTTTTTGACATCCATTTCATTTGTGTAAGCTTACTATTTGGCAGTTTCTTATAAATTTTGAAAGAACAAATGAATTAGTACATAAAACAACGATATAAGAAGTTTCAATTCAACGCTTGATAATTAAGGAAGTGTGATCATTTGATTCATTTTAGTCCAACAAAAAGGGGCAATGCGCCAAACGAAAAAATATCAAGAGAAAAAATACATTTATATTTAATTGATAACAATGAGAAATTTGATTCGTGTATACAACATTATAACGTGACAAATGATATTTATATAATTATTCCTCTAGGTAACTGGATATATTTTTTTCAATATATAGTATTCATGATAATTTTGATATTGTTGTGTGACGTATTCACTCCGTCTCATTTTATTGGTACACTATGTGGAATAGCAAAAATTAAGGAAACATAATGACTGTGTTGCTTTTTATTTAAATTGACATTTTTGCCGTTATTTATTGTTTCACACATGTTATTTTGTAAAAAGGGTAATATAACAAAAAAGTTGGTTTTTATTTAAGAAAATTGCTCCAATAAATCAGGACGGTCAAAAAAAGAATATTGCCCCAATAAATTGAGACGACCAAGTATTAACTAAGTATAGATATATGTAGAGATAACTATAGTGAGAGACAAATACGAGTCTTATTCATTAATAATGTTTAGAATACAAGTAGCACTGAGCCTTTTTATAATGCAGATGTTAGAGCAAACGTATCAGTTTTTTTACACTTTTTCTTATATTTAAGTTAATTAGCATCACTTTAATATTTTTAGGGTAACAGTTTAACTTTATACATTTTTCAGCTTCTTTATTAAATTTATTATCATAACTAAATATTACTATATTTTAATGTATTTCTATCAATTTTTTTCAACCCAAATTAATTTACTAGAGCAACCACATTAAATAATTTACAAGTTTTCTCGTATTTAAAGTAAAAAGTACATTTTTACAACTTATAAGTAAGCGTTTTGATTTATACAAATTATCAGTTTTTTTTTATAGATTTCTCTATTACAACCATACAACTCATCTTTTTGTTATTTTATTAATTTATATGTGAAAATTACAAATAAATGAGAGAGAATAGAAGAAAAATAAGAGAGATAAATTATTATTTTAATTATAAGGGAACATTTTGATCTCTTATATTTGAGGGATATTTGAGCTCATGTATATTTAAGGTAATAGATAAATAAACTTATGGGTATACAATTTTAGAACAATCTAGTCATGTTTAATGTAAATTGATGATATAAGGAAACTGATGTGAGTGCTATGAGTTACATGAAATAAAACCCTAACTCTAGTAGAAACCAATACAAACATAAATGGTATACAACACTTCCACTTTGATGTCTTCAACTTTTCGTCTTCATGTAATCGATGCAGGTCAATTTTAATTCGCATATGTCAACACATAAAAACCTTAGGTCTGAGAAACTCAGTGTGAGACAAAACCGGTATCGAGAATAAATTGTATAGCCGAATGATACATGCCGAAATACGATGTAATTAACTAAACATTGTTAGAGCACATCCAATGGGAAAATATATGATCGAATGAAAAAAGTACAACAGTGGTAGTAGTATGTGATCAACCGCAAAATAGATGTCTCATCAAAACTTTGCCAAAGTAAACATAATGGGAAAAATCTCTGGTCGAAGTACAAAAGAATACATAGTGGTAAGAACTATACGACATGATACAAGTGGTTGGGCCTATTTGACTAACACCACTCGATCAAGTAATTAAAGAGTTTTAGGGAAAAGTTATTAATGGGTTTTGTTGTATATGCATGATAAGGAGTTTTAGATAGAACCTGTTCGATTAAAAAAAAAAAGGATTCAGGTCTTTTTGCTTTAGTCCTTCAGAAATCCTGATCTAAGTGGGTGATGCAGATTTAGTTAATACCATTTAATTGTATTTTTATTAAAAAGGATTCATTGTGTGTGCCTTTGTTTTTGAATTTGCAAAGACACCGCAAACACAAAACTGGAAAATTGGTACTTCAATAGTTCAATAGCGGACCTCAAATATAAGAGTTAAGGTTTATATATATTGGGGGTTTAGCGAATTGATCAATGCACCTACTACCAGTTTAATTTCAGATCTTATATATAAAAGTTAAGAACCCCATTTTCTGCAAATTCTTCTCAAATAAAATAGGCTCCGTGCTCGATCTTGATCTCCAAGAGTCCAACCACATCCGCAAATATACCAGCATGAAAGATCCTATTTTTCCGATTGATGTCGGTGCATATCTTGTGCATATCTTGTGCATACTAGTCATTTGATTTGAAGCACTGTAGAGTAAATTTAAGGTTAATCATTCGCAACGAGTCCTTGCACAGAGAAAAAAAAAAGACAACTGTTTTCATCTTATGTTTGCAGATAGTACACCCCACTTCCCAACTGCAGTACTGGTCTACTTGACATGTTTTCTTAACCGTGAAAATACTTTTTGACAGGCATTAATCTTTTTGTGGAGCTCTTATCAACCCCTTTGTGTTACTTGTTCGAAGATTGGGACTCACATCGGTTTGTTTTGCTATAATGTTATTCAGAAATGCGTTGACTTGTGGCGGCAAATTCCAAATACAAAGTGTTTATACCTAAGTGGATAAGATATACTCCTTTATGCAACCAATCACGATGCTCGACAAGCATCTTCAATTGATTTCCTCATATAAATTTTGTTTGCTATTCATGATTTGATCATTGTGATAATTTATGCTTGTGGTATTGTTACGTTAGACATGAGTTTTCATTAACACTTACCCATTCACACGTGTTTTTTCTTCTCAACAATGATTTCAGTTGGTTTCATGAAGCCTATGATATTTCAGGCATTATTGTCTTATAAATTGTGCTTGATTCTTGTTCATATCAGTAAAAAGAGGTAAAACTAAATACTCCTCGATTTGGGTGAGCTTTTTATTATACAACTACAAGTCATTTCAGATTTACTCGTTCGCAGGTTAATTTTGGTTAGGTTTTCTGTCACTTTAACGTTATTTTTGATTGTTTAGCAGGTTGCGATCACTGAGTGAAGCACTGGCTATCTTTTCTCTAACTTTTATTAAGTTTAGCTGTGATTTTCTTTAGTTTGTGTTTAGAAGGTTTCGGAGTTCTGATCGGTGACCTACTTGTATTTTGTTTAACTTGGGAATTCCTTAAGTTAAGCTAATTTAAACTTTTAGGACTACTCTAGGACCAATACCCCCATGTCTCTGTACATTTGTTCCACTTTGATAATATATGCCAGTAGTATTTAAAGTAAAAGTGGCTAGTTTTTTTTAGGGATGGAGTGAGCAGGCTGTTCTCTTCTTTTCTGTAATTGATGTTTGTGATATGCAATTTTTAAAAAGAAAAATTTAATACGTGCTAGTGCTTCCACATGTTGAATGTTGTAGTCTTTGTTAATATTGACATAGAATTTGACTAGATTCTCTGTGAAAATATTGGTAACCAAAACTGTTTTTTTAGAGCGATTGTTTGCCTGAAAACCCTTATTCATCGTCTTAATCGAAATGGAGAGAAATGGTTATCACCAAATTTGCTATTCCCTTATTTATAACAATAAGTTATAGCAACAGATTAGTAGTAAGAATTTATGTTGCTATTTTTGTTTTCAATTTGGCCACATTCACTATATCTACACTATAGCAACAGAGCATTAATTAACGTTCAAATTTCATACATCTCATGTAACACTTTCGAACAGTATGACAATGAACAAAAAGGCGTCTCAAAGACTTGACCGAAATTATGATTTAGAGGAAGAAAATCTAAGAATGTAGTGGAATTACACTAAAGTATATATTTTGCCCCTTATTCTATATAATGTAAAAAAACAAAAAAAAACTAGTGTAATAACATGTGATAATAAGGTTAAATCTGAATATAATCCCCAAAACCAGTCTACTAAAACTTATCTCCAAATAGACCAAATTTGTATCAAGAAACATCACATCCATCTGATGCAACTGCAGTTGTACTAAAAAAATTTGTTATGGACAGCTAAAAGTAATGGGTTTTGGTTGTAACTTAAATAAATCCAAGTGTATATGATTTTAATTTTATGATTCAGACCTTTTTATTTTATCCTATGTTCGAACGTCCTCCATCAACTGTTGGCTGAGGCCTAACAATTGTAACAAATAAGTCGGGTCTGGTAAAGAAAAACCAACTTTACCGAAAGCAAAAAAAGCACAAAGAATTTGTTTAAATACCACGTTAAAATCCATGCACGTCGTAATCACTAAAACCCATTTTATCAACGGTTTCTCCATGTATGTCATCAAAGGATTTGCCGATGGGACATATCCACTCCATAACCAAAATGATAATGGTCTTTTAGAACTGAGAGTATCTCGGTAATTAAAGAATGAACGACTTAGAGGACATTCACACCGATGCCATGTACTTCGATTAAAATGTATGCTGGGGTGTTATTTCGTGAAAGTAAAATGTTGTTTGATTTTAGTTGGATGTTCTCTTTTGTGAAAGAAATGTCTATTTACTTCATTGCAAGTATCTTTTTCATGACAAATTTACTTTTCTGTGCACAAGTATATGAAGAAATATGCACGTTGTTATTTAGTAAACAGAAGCATTAAAGACAAGTTATGTCGTTGAAAACATATAGTCCCGTATCTGGAAACTTATATGTCCACCCTATTTTATTTTTAGTGGTTATGAGTCAAAAAAGTGTTTTCACTAACCATTCACTAAAATTTAAGGAGCCATTCAATCATTTATCATTCACTTTAAAAGCAAGGAACCAAAATATAACTCAAATTTTTTTAATAGTTATTTCTCTCGTATCTCCTCTAATCCTGTACTATATGAAATATATTAGTATAATTTATGTTAAAGGGATAAAATGATAAAATAATAAAAATAAAGAAAATTATAAGTAAGTTGATATAGTGTGTAAGTGCAAAATGAGTAGATGAATAAGAAAAATGAGATTTACACTTAAAATTTAGGGCATTGAATAAAAAAACTGATGCGGTCGGGGCAAGTAGTGTAGGTTACTCAAACCATACTTTTTATTAGATTTTGAGAAAATTTACCAAATAAAATGTTTTGTTTTGTTTTTTTAACAGATTCCTTATTTCTTCCCTCAAATTTTAAAAATTCAAATTGTTCTTCATATACAAGGAGAACCAAATTGTTTCCTTATATTTTATCTCTCGTCTCATTTTTCACTTTTTTCTCACATGCATGTGCATGTGTATATATTAAATAACAAAATAAAGATAAAAACTAATATAAAATAAAAATAATCAAGTAAATACGAAAGCTGAAAAATTATATAAATATAAATTATTCATATAAAATGAAAAAACTTATGTTTTTATTCAAAATATAAGAAATATGTAAAGGAAGGTAATAGTGGTTGCACTTATGACATGCTACATGAAATGATGAAATATGATTTATCTGGTACGATGACTGGATAATATACATCAATAAGAAAAAACCACGTCAAACGAAGCTGATGTGTCTGCGTCACTCGCGTCGATGAACCATTACAAAATTACAAAGCCCTTAACTGACCAAAAAAAAATGTACTTACTTTAGCAAAGTACTATGAGTAAACTTCTAAAACTTGTAAAGAAGACCAACAAATTGTCTTTTTTTTTGCAATTAACACCCATATTTTATATTAAAACTTTAAAACACCAAATATATACATTAATACTTTTTAAAAAATACTCTTTCTTCTATATAGTGCATGTTTGTCATCAACTTTTTATTTATATCTTTTTTAGATTTTTACTTTTAAAAAGACACATGTATTTGATATCACTGTTTTTTTTAGTTTTTAAAAATCTAGATTTTTGAGGAATATAACTAGAAAAGTTAAAAACAAAAAAGACACATATTTTGGAGATTTTTGTAGCTTTTTCACCACAATTTTTAGAATTTAATTGAATATTGATCGTATCTCAATTAAAATTTTATTTTTATATTTGACGTGTTACTTATTGTTTTTTGACACGATATTGTGAAATTTATCAAAAAAAAAGGTCAAAAATCAATATGTTGAAAGTTAGTTTTTTTAAGTTTTTGTCAAACACTCATTACATATTTTTGAAAGCAAGCTTTTTTTAACTGCTTTTTGAAAGAAGATTTTTGACCGAAAAAACTGATGGCAAACAAAACTATAATTAAACATTCACAATAAAAAGAATGTGGATAAATTTCCTCTGTAAGTTTTTTTTTCTTTTTTAATAAAAGTTTTACAGCACTTATGTACAACTTGTTATGCTAACTACTATCTTACATACATATAAGTAAGTGATAAAAAAAACCTTATAAAATAATGATTTTTTAAAAAATAAAAAATAAACAAAGTTATGATCATTTAAACATGTCGTCCGGCTAAACCGGTTAAAGTAAAATAAGTAGATAGTTTAAAATTAAAAGGGTTATTTGCAAGTTTACGTAACTTATGGGGGTTATATAAGATATATAGATAAACATTATACAAATTAGTATTTATATACTCTAGTATTTCTCAATGAAATATCACCGAGTTATAATATAAGAGTGGTGTGTGATCTGAGAAATTTGATTATAATAGATCTTTGTTAATTCAGCTATGGCAGCTCCTTTCTTTTCAACGCCTTTTCAACCCTATGTTTATCAGGTATTTTTGTTTACCTATTTATTTACCCCTTTATCATTTTATTTTGCAATATTAACTTTTCTTTAACACTTGATAAATATTTTTTTAGGTGCTCTGATTTTGAATAAAATGGATAGTTTTTTACTTTTGATATATAAATTCAAGCTACTTATGTAGTATTATATTTCTAATAGTCAGTATTCATAATTTTAGGCACTAACCTGATCATGTGATGATAAAATGCAGTCGAAATTTGTTCAAATTCTGTAGTAAATAAAATATTAACACTCAAAAGTGATTAAAAGATTGTATATTGACTGATAAATATGAACAATTCTGAGGTTTAACCACTAAGTTTATTAAAATTGACATATTTATACGGATACCTCCGAATTTAGTAACTTTTTTCCAGAGATTGTGAGCTTATAGCTAGGATCATTACATTGGTAATCATGGCATAATATAAAGAGTATAGCTTCTTCTTAGAGTTATGAAAGACAGACTTGGTATTAGAGATATGCTCGGATATTTTTCGCTCTTAAATCATGATCTTAAGTGTTTGGTAGATATACCGAGCAGTGTTCTTTTTCATTTCATTTGGGCGAGAGTCGTCAGACCATAAATACTAATACTCGGTTTCTAATTTCTATTTAAGGAAATAGACACTTTCCCAGATTGTAGAAATCTTTACACGTTTCCTAGAGTCTTCGAAAGGGACAATTTTTGATTTGGAACTGAAGGCTCTCTATGTCATCAACATGGTTGCGTGATAAATGGGACGAGAAAATAAATAGACGATAATTAACCTTTCTCACTCATGGTGATTAATAACAACAAAACAAAATGTCGACAATTAACTTTCTCACTCATGGTGATTAGTAACAACAAAACAAAATGTTGAAAACCTTATGAGAAGAGAAACAAATTGGTAATTTTCGGTATATTTTTTTAAGTTCTGGAAGAAAAAGTAACAAACGTGCATATAGAAGAGACTCCCTCTATGTGAAGTTTGGAGAGATTGTCATTGAATTTTTTAAATCACGCACATCTCTCAACCCACTCTATAAGGGTTTAATTACAGATTTACAATTTGTTTTACCATTTCTATCTTAACCTTCTACGGATTGCAATCTCATTACTTCTTAAATAAGAGAAAATCTCTATTGTGGGTAAACTCATTATTATATCACCATGTAGAGCCCAGAAGACGCGGTGACACCTTTCCAAATTTTGGGTGGCGAAGCTCAAATAGTTCAGGTAACAAGATGACTTGTTTAAAATTGAAGCTCTTTATTATATGATTATATGCTGCTAGTTTCCTTCATAAGGTGTTATGTTAATGTTGATCTCATCATCAGGTTATGCTAAATCCACAAGAAAAAGTTGTTGCAAGGCCTGGTGAGTTGATTTGAAAAGAACTTCTAGCTGCATCTTATGTAATACTGTGTTAGATTTTTTTTTTGTTGAGTAGACATACTAAAGAGCACAGTTTTTTTTATATAAAAACATGGCTCAATTTTTTTTTCATGCGTCTTAACTTTCTGTTCTATACAGTATTGGTAGATTATACTTTTTTACATATGACTACATGCATTGTGTGTTTGAAAAGATCAGAACCCTATTCGAATCATGGATAGAAATTGGGTGCATATACTTGGTGTTAGTTTTATACCAAGTATTGAGATATTAAAATGATCATCATACTAAGCTTGAATCACAAAAATATGGGGTCTGCTAGATTATAATGTTAGTAATTTAAAAGTCTATGGTCCTGCCAGGTGGCAAGTCGCCAAGACTTCAAGAAAATAACTCTAAGTAGACCTACCAATATTGGCTGGTATTCACTGTATGGTAGATGTTACTGGAACAAGGAATTTGACATTACTGGTGTTACTGATAGAGGAGTCTTATTTCTGCCCATCCGAATAGTAAAGATGATAATGACAAAAAAAAATAGAGACAATTCTCCTTCTAATAGGTGGTTTGAAAGAATTTTAGTATCTATATGCAAAAAGAGGTGTGATTGCTAATTTGTACAAACTATTGGGTGAATGTAGCTTGGTACTATCTCAAAAAAAATTGTTATGTGAATTGTGATATCAGCAAGAATTATCAGACCTAATGAAGCTTTTGTTACAATTATTTATGATGGAATCAAAACTATGGAAATAAGAAGTTACAGTAATTCTGTTTCAAAAAAGCTAACTAAGTGGGGCAATTATAAGAAGACTATTGAAAAGATAAAAAGCAACATATCTGTCTTTATGCCCACAAAAACCAATGTCAACACACAACATATCAGCGTGTTCGAAGGCATGTGTATGAGAGTATGAGACCAGAGTCAAGAGTAGAGTTTAACTTTATAGAGGGACTGCTTCATAACTACAATGATTTAGGTGAGTGAGGGCTTGTTTGGTTGCAGCTTTTACGAAAAAAACTGCACATCTGAGTTTAAGAAAATTCTAGATCCATCCAGCTCAACGCCTTTAGCTCTTCTTAGGCCAAAATTCCACAAAAACTCAGTTTTTAAGCTCGTCGACCAAATGCAGTCCAGCTTTTAGACAAAAATCAGAAATAAAAACTGAGCTTAAAGCGTAGAAGTAGATTTTGTTGAAAATGAAGAGAGTTCCTGAGAATAATCAGTGCCCATTTTGCAAAGAGATTATTAATTTTGTCGTTTATTATTAAAGTACAAAATAAGATGGATTCATCGAGGAAAATCTCCAATATCTTCATTCAGTGGCATACATATTTGATGGGATTGCTTTAGGTGACCATTTCTTACAAGGTTTTGGCTGTTAGACACAACATTTTATGAAAGCAGGCAACAGAATTTGGCTACTGTGATCTGTTAGTATTTTTGTTGTTTCCGTGGCATTTATAGAAAGAAGTTATCTTTTTTGCAGGTTCCATGTGTTATATGTCTGGATCCATACAAATGGAAAACATGTATAGTCCCGAAAATGAAGCAGGTATGTGGCAGTGGCTTTTCGGCAAAAGTGCGACCAGCATGGTTTTGTTAAATGCTGGCTCAACTGATGGTTTCGTTGGGATTGCTGCTCCTTTTTTGGCCAGAATTTTACCGGTACATATATATCCTATTAAGTTCCTTTCCTTTGTTCTCTAGCTGGATTTCTGAAATTTTCTCTTATTCTACTTTTTCTCTTTTCTTAAATGCGCTTCTGCTTTGCAGATTGATCTAGCCATGTTCGGTGGTGAACTTCTGTGTCAGGTGAGGTTGCTTTAGTACATACTACTATTCTATCATTTGTGCTAGCAATGTTTGATTTCCCCTTTAAGATTCCAGTTTGCCGTTTTATTTTATTCCTTTTCGGGGGAAATATGTAGACCAACTCATCATCTTTTAACGATTAGTATAACTGTTAAAAAAATTAATTTAGTCTCCGATCTACAAAATGTCAAAAACAAACAATTCGTATACCAATCTATCAGTATTAAATTTAGACACTAATCTACACAAAATCGAATAATTAGTACACCGGCCTAATGACCTATCAAAATCCACAAGTACATTATGACATTGGTCTACTAGTTGTTCGTTTTTATGCAGATTGGATCTTGGTACACAACATATCAGTATCAAAATCCATAAGTAGTTAACAGATCAGTTTTCAACGTTGTTAGAATTGTTCGATTTTATGCAAATTGGGTCTAGTACCCCAACCTATCATTATTTAACACAACACAAAATCGAACAATTGGTACACCAACCTATCAAAATCCCAAAGCTATTTAAATTTTAAACATTTAGTTATAGCCTTGGTGTATACTAATTGTTCAAAATTTGAAGTAGTCTGGGTCTTAGTACACCAATGTATTCGACTAATTATTACATAACTATTGCGTTTAACTTGAAAATCTTAAAACTGATGTAAGATTGCTTGATTTTGTATATATTGGTGTCTAAAGTTTGTTCCTTGATTTTGTATATATTGGTATCCAAATTGTGAAACTTAGTAGCATAATGTACTATTTGTTAAAATACAATTTTTTTGGTGTAGAAAACTGATTTCCGGTATTGAGGTTAACATTCTAAACATCTTATAAATTTGTTACCTTTCTGATCTTATAATATCTTTTACAGCCAGATGCATTCTTATGCTCCATCAATGATGTAAAAGTTACGAACACAGTTGACCCAAGACCACGGAATGTTATTTCTGGCGCACAAGTAAGATATGGAACTGTCTATTTGTCATGATTCCATTTTTTGTTGTTGTAATTATCAGACTCTTTAATAAAATGTGTGTATATTGATTTAGGTTTTTGGTGTTTCATCTGTGCTTGTTTCTGTTGTTTATAGTGTTTCTTGCGACAAAAGCTGTCGGGACAAGGTCTTGCGTTCGTAGTTGCAGGTGGATCTGGTAAGAAATAATATTATTTTGACGAATAAGACTTCAGATGTTATTTAGTGAAATTAGTTTTAGGACAGTTGCAATTTCATGATTTTAAGTATTTTCTCTTGTGGCTAGTTGTACAGAAAAACCTTGAGGTGGGTGAAACACTTGCTGTGGATATTTCTTGCATAGTTGCACTGTCAGCAGCAGTTGACGTTCAGATAAAGAACAATGTACCTGTAAGAAGAGTGGTCTTCGGGGTAAGTTGCTATTTTTTTTTACTTTTTATTCTGCTTTTAATAGTTTCACATGTTTGTGGGTTTTATATAAGGGTATTGCAGGTATAGTATGCAGTGAAGGACACAACTACAGTTGTTTAAGCTACAATGTGCAGTTATTGTCACACACACACACACACACACACACACACACACACATACACACGGCACCGCCATGCTAGGATAAAAGTTGGAGAAAGAAAATTTTGTTTTCGGAAAAAAACCATACTGGATTGAAATTATCTGAAATAGCGATGGTATCTGTAACTTATATCTTGCAAAATATTTGACAGAAAGTATCATGGAAAGTAGTTTGTTGAATCACAACAGTCATTATAAAGGCAAAATTCGTTTCATTGACATCATTTACATGAATTTAACTGGCTTCTGTTGCATAATCTGTCATTAGCTCATTTTATTATTTTAACTACTTCAATTTCATACGTTGCTTTTGGGGATGAGGATTAGAACTTTAGAAGATTTCTATATTACTTTTGTTGGTAGTTTAATTTGTGAACATATCATTTTATGTAAGAGCACGTTCATTAAGTACTGCGGTTTTGACATGGCAAATGTTACCATCAGCTATATGTTCACTTCAGATAAGGTTTGGTTTTCCAAGAGGCTATATGAAGTTAAATATGTTAAGCACTTGAACTTGGTAGTAAATGTGTTAGTCAGCAAGCCATATTTACACAATTCCAGATAAATCATTTTTGAACTTTATAATTGAATAACTTGACTTGAATTATTATTATACACGTAAATCTGTTAATTGTGACTTGATAATTGCAGGGAGACAATGTAACAACGGCTCTTCTTACTGGACCAGGCATTGTTTTCATTCAGAGTTTACCCTTCCACCGATTCTCTCAACGGATTGCTAGGTAAGTTACTAAAATTGTTTCTTGTGTTATTATATACATATAAACACACACTCGCACTCGCATTCGCATTCGCACTCGCACTCGCACTCGCACTTTGAAGCGGTGCATGCCCTTCTTAAACTGAATTTGAAGCGGTGCATGCCCTTCTAAAAATTAAAACCTTAATTTTCATTCTTCTGACTACAATTTATACTCTTTCATCTGCACCTTGGTTTAACAATGGAAATGTTTATATTTTACAGGGCAGTGACAGCTCCGAACATGAGGGAAAATCCAAAGTTCTTTATTCAAATAGCAGTTTTCTTCTTTCTAGCATATGTTGTAATTGTCTCATCATTAATCTTGACTGATGTTTAATCTTTCTTTTCCTAATCTTCCCTTTACCTTTTTTTATAGTAACAAAATTGGGTGTCTCAGGCAAATGAGTTGAATATAAAGACGGACATAAATATCTGGTTTGGATACTTTTTGTTCCCAGATTGTAAAGATTATATATTTTTTTTTCAGCGACTTATTTTGAGCTAATTTTTTTATAAAGTTGATATGAGTTTGCTATTTGTGTGACTGAATATAAAGACGGACATAAATATCTGGTTTGGATAACTTTTTGAGCTAATTTTTTATAGGAAAATTTGTCATTTGGTGACTTCTTACTGATCAAACTGTAAGTTGATCCTATGTCAAAACATTCTTTAAAATTAGTAGTTAAACAGAATTGGCATTGTTTTTAATCCTATATTTCCCTTTGCTACAACCCACACAATTAACACAATGGAAATCTCTCCATAAAGCTCACATATCCATTGTAATCCTATTGTATAATACACTAGTGGAACCGTCCCGTCCAAGGCGCAGGGTTCGAGAAAGTGCTCTAAATAATATCCGTGAAGAGACGATTTCATATTATGCTTTTCAAATAAATGTTTTCTTGGTTGAACTATTTTAAAAATCAAAATGTGTGTATCTATTATATGTAAGTGGATGTTTTCGATCTACAATAAGTCAATAACCATTGCAACAGAACAATATAATATCAGCAGCTACTAGTTTAAGACTAAATGTTCATCGTCAAATATCAATTTTCGCCTAACAAGCATCACCACGTTGGAGTATGAAAAAACAAATAAAGTTTAAGGGACCGCAAACTTATGCCATCCGTTTCTCTTGTGCATTCACTTGTATCCACTTCTTCAATCGGAATGCTTGCATCACGCGAAATAGTAATCAAGCCTAGTCTATTACTCACTTTTAAGGACAATGATAAATAAGTGAATACTTCAGAATAAAACGACGTTGCATCAAAAAGTTTCATCATAAAACAAGCCAAAACATCTCCAAGTCACATCATCTGCTTTTACTGAATTCGGGAAGCATTAAAGCGTATCAAAATAGAGAGAATTGTGGCGAGGGAATGTCAGTGTCCCCTCCTCCGGACCGATATCACCACGGAAACAAACAAACCGGGGCCCTATATAGTGGATGTCTCACCACCCCGGCTCATTACCAAACGGGGTGAAGCTAGGCCGGCCCAAAGAAGCGTGTTGAGTACGCTTTCCCAATTAATGCTGCTGCTCCCCTGGGGGACCCTCCTGGCGTTTCATCGACGTGGCCCAATCACAGGTCACCTCCCTGTGGGCCCCGGTAGAGGACAGTACCCTTGTCAGAGTCATAAATGACCTAACGCCGTTGGATCAACATCTTACAGTACAGTGATCCAAGGGCTAATACACCTCTGATCACACTATAAATACCCCCACTAATACCACTTAGAGGGGAGGCACAAATACAGAGAGGAGAGATAAAGCTTAAACAACCCGGACCCCCAGAACACTATCTGTACCACTCGATACAACGACCTGTAACCGGCCCGGTCCCTCACCCTTAATTATATTCCTACTTTCAGTTAACACCGATACTGACTTGATCGTTGGAGAGGGAAAACCTGGTACCAACCCCGGGCCCCTGTTTGTTTTCTGCGCAGGCACGAAGGTCCCCTCGTCACCGTAGCCAACCTGGCCCAGTCCGGATACCTCGGAAGATTGGAGCCGACGCGAATTGAGTAAGCCGAGCTTGGGAAGAAAATCAGGCTCGCCAATTGGCGCCGTCTGTGGGAAACCTAAACGCGTTAGCTTCGACTCCCCGTCTTTAAAGGAAACATGTCTGGCAATAACCGATTTGACACCCCATCGTCTCGGTCTCCCCCCCGTCTATGGGATGCCGAGGACGCTTTCCTTTGATGAGACTCCTAGAACCGCATCCACAAGGGAGCCCGCTCCCTTGATCGCGATAGCTCCCGCACCTCGATCGCGGGCCGAGCTAACAGAGATGATGATCGATATCCACCAAAAAGAGCTCATCGCTCTGGCATCCCAGAAGGCCTTAATAGCCTCGCTGATGGCGCCAGAGCCCGAGCCAGTTCAAGGCGCAAGCCAAGACAAATCAGTCCCTATCCCCGTTAAAAGCGTCATGTCCAGGCTGGGACCCCTCCGACGACCCCCCCTAGAGACTCCCAGAGAGTCAGCTAGGGGTGCGGAGTCGGAGCATTCCCACGAAGGAAACTCTCGTCACAATAACGAGCGAAGTATACATTCTCGGCTCCGTTGGCAGGAAGACAGTCGGGACTCACGACCGGAATCTAGTCATGCCCGAACTGATAAGCCTCCTCGGACACGGAGACGTGGCCGCCGCGGACGGTACGATGCAGCCGGTGAGGCAGCACTGAAAATTGTGGCCTCGACCCGTAGCACCCCGTTCTCGGACGAAATTGAATACAGTACTCCCCCCCGAAACTTCGTTGCCCCTATCCTCCAGACCTTCAACGCGGACTCTGACCCGGAAGCTCATCTCCGACACTATCGATACCAGATGAACCATTGGTCACACCTTGACCAATTAATGTGTAGGTGCTTTCCGGCCAGTCTGGGAAGGCTCGCTAGTAAATGGTTCCAGTCCCTGCCCGTCAACTCCATCCACTGTTGGGACGACCTAGCATATGATTTCGCACACAGGTTCATAAACTTGAAAGAGAGAGCTGCCCAACCGGAGCAACTCTATCAAGTGAGGGTCCAGTCCAAAGAGACCCTCGAGAATTATGATAGTCGGTTTTGGCTAAAGCATGCAGAATGCGCGGACTGTCCCGACTCCACCGCCATAGCTGCCTTCAGGCAAAACATGGTAGTCGGGAGCAGGATCCGAAACGAGATGATTGCGACCCCTCCCAACTCTGTCCCTCAACTCAGGTCCCTCATAAAACAGCATATCGACATAGAGAAGGACATGAGGTCAGCTGGGGCAACACGTTTAGTAGCCCTTATCGACCAGCCAAGGGATCGGTTCGGCACGACGAGCCCTCGAAGAAACCGGCCCATAGCGGAAAGGATGGAGCGGCCACGAACGGGAAGAAATCCGCAACCGGCCCCTAAAAGAAGAAAAGAGGATCCCCGACCGGGGCATCAAACCCCTATCGCCTCAGGGTCGGGCACTGCCTATTCCACCACCTTTCGCCTACCTCTCGTCGACCTTCTTAACAAGATTGAGAACGAGCCTTTCTTCTCTTGGCCTCTCCCACTACGGAATGAGCCAGCCCAAGGGCCTAACGACAAAATATGTGAATACCACAGGGGTCGTGGCCATCACACCAACGAGTGCCATGGCCTGAAGGCCAGGCTCGAGGGATGGGTCCGGGATGGCCTGATGGATAAATATGTCAAATCACGGAGGGAGTCCGATCGAGATGGAGAAGGGGTTGATGAGAGGCAGCGGGACCTCCCTCCACCGGTGATGATCTGTCATGTCATTCACTCTGGGCCGAAAAGGTCTAGCCAGAATGGGGCAGAAAGAACCTCAGCACGGGAAGCAGCGATGAAGCAGCGCGTCTGCCTCGCAGAAAGCTCCAGCCCCCGGAAAAAGTATAAGCGCGATGCCAAACCGGATGTAAGCTTCACTGACTTCGACCTGGTGGGGGTGGACGTGCCCCACACTGATGCCCTCGTTCTCTCGGCCCAGATAGGCCTTTGCGCAGTAGGACGGATCCTCGTTGATCAAGGAGCGTCGGTCAATATACTCTTTGAAGACCTCTTTCGAAAGATAGGACTCAAAGAGGAACAGTTGGAAACCGACGTTCCTCCCCTGTACGGATTCAACTCGGAGGCGGTCCAGCCCAGAGGAAACATAACCTTGCTTGTGAAAACGGGTACGAAAGTTATGGGCGTAGAGTTCACGGTGGTGAATGTCCCCTCTGTTTACAACGTGATATTGGGGCGCCCGTGGCTCCATGGGATAGATGGAGTCTCCTCCACCTTACACCAAAAGGTTAAGTACCCAACTGATTCTGGTGTGGAAACCATCTCGGGAAATCAGAAAGTCTTACGCAGCTGTGCCATGGCCGTGTATTCCGGCAAAAAGATGGTGCCGGCCCAAAGTGCCATGAACATCGAGGCAGAGGACCCTAAGCTGCTGAGGGAACTAAACAAAAAGATGGGGCCTGAGGCCGAAGACAAGGTGGAGGAGGGACTGCTGAAAATCCAAATCCCGAGGTATGACGAGGACCACTTTTTTATGGTGGGGGCAAAGCTTACCAAACCTGAGGTCACCGACCTCGTCGAACTCCTTCTCCAATACCTCGACAATTTTGCATGGGGTCCAAGCGAGATGTCAGGCATCAGTTCCGACCTCGCCTGCCACCAATTAAACGTCAACCCGGATGCCAAGCCCGTGATGCAAAAGGGGCGACGTGTCAGTCCAGAGCATGCCGATGCCATAAACGAGGAAGTAGAGAAGCTTCTGCTGGCCGGGGCCATCAGGGAGATTTATTACCCCAGATGGCTCGCCAATCCCGTAGTGGTCCCCAAAAAGAACGGGAAGCTGAGGGTGTGCATCGATTACACGAGCCTCAACCGAGCCTGTCCCAAAGATCCTTTCCCCTTGCCCAAAATCGATCAAATAGTGGACTCTACGGCCGGGGCCGCCAGAATGAGCTTCCTGGATGCCTGCTCCGGCTATCATCAAATACCCATGTCGGAGGCCGACCAAGAAAAAACTGCCTTCATCACCCCAAGGGGAAATTACTGCTACAAAGTGATGCCCTTTGGGCTCAAGAATGCCGGGGCTACCTATCAGAGGATGGTCACCAAGATATTCGCTAAGAACATAGGCCGAACCATGGAAGTCTATATTGACGACATGGTGGTAAAAAGCACCCAAGAGGAGCACCACCTATCCGACCTGAGAGAGGCGTTCGAAACGATACGAAGGCATGACCTGAAGCTGAACGCCTCTAAATGTGCCTTCGGGGTAGGTGCCGGCAAATTCCTAGGGTTCATGGTGACCCACCGCGGCATAGAGGCGAACCCGTCCCAGATCTCTGCCTTGAAGAATTTGAAAACACCTGAGAAGAGAAAGGACATACAAAAGCTAGCCGGGATGGCCGCCGCCCTAAACCGATTTATTGCCCGGTTCGGGGACCGATGCAAACCGTTCTTTACGGCCTTAAAAGCTCAGAAGAAATTCGAATGGACCGATGAATGCCGGCATGCGTTCACCGAGCTGGCGGACTACCTCGGAAGTCCGCCCCTTCTAACCAAGCCGGACCCAGGCGATGTCCTTACCCTATACCTGGCCGTGTCTGAGATAGCCGTCAGCGCCGTCCTCATCAAGGAACTCGACAGGGAGCAAAGGCCTATCTATTACGTGAGCAAAACTCTCCTCGATGCCGAGGCTAGGTATATGCCTTTGGAAAAACTCGTCCTAGCCCTCGTCGTGGCCTCACGAAAACTTGCTCACTATTTCTCTGCACACAGCATTGTGGTCTATACTGACCAGCCTGTGCGAGAAATACTCCAAAAGGGGGATCTCTCTCGACGAATGATGAAGTGGGCCTGCCACTTGAACGCCTACGACATCAGCTATGCGCCGTGAACGTCCGTCAAGGGACAGGCCCTGGCCGACTTCGTGGCAGAATTCACTGGGACGACTCAATGCCCCGACATCACAGGTTGTGCCCCCGAGACCTGGACCTTGCACGCAGATGGAGCCGCCAATAAGAAAGGGTCCGGCCTCGGCGTCGTACTCCGATCTCCACAAGGGGATGTGATCGAGAAGTCAATCCAACTTGGCTTCAGAGCCACCAATAACGAGGCCGAATATGAGGCCGTTATCGCCGGCTTAAAAATGGCCCGAAGCCTTAGAATCAAAAAGATACTGGTGCATACGGACTCTCAATTAGTCAGCAGCCAGATCAGTGGTGAATTTCAGACGAAGGACGACAGAATGGCCAGCTACGTGGCTATCGCTTCCGGAATACTCCAAAGCTTCGAATGTCAAGAAATCGTCAACATCAACAGAAACGAGAACACCCACGCCGATGCACTAGCGACCCTAGCCTCGGTCATGAGTGATAAAAAAGAGAGAGTCATCACCATAGAATATGTCCCTTCGCCTAGCATCGAGGCTAAGGCAACAATTAATATGGTGACTGACCTCCCGCCGGAGCCGAGCTGGATGGACCCCATAATCGAATACCATCGCTTCGGTGATCTTCCCAATGACAAGAAAGAGGCCGAGAAAATAAGAAGAACGGCACTGAGATTCTGGATAGCTCCCAACGACAAGCTCTATAAAAGATCGTTCTCTGGCCCCTACTTACTCTGCGTCCACCCCGACATGGTAATAAGGGTCATGGAGGAAATTCACGAAGGAACGTGTGGGAGCCATACCGGGGGCAGATCGTTGGCCAACCGAGCCTTGACCCACGGATATTGGTGGCCCCTCATGCAGAAGGACGCCAAAGCTTTCGTACTCAGGTGCGAGAAGTGTCAGAAGTACGCACCCATACCCCATGCCCCGGCGCAAAAAATGAGCAGCGTGACCTCGCCCTGGCCCTTTGCACAGTGGGGCATGGATATCGTCGGACCATTCCCCGTGGCCCCGGGGGGGAAGAAGTTCCTCCTCATGGTCACCGATTACTTCTCAAAGTGGGTGGAGGCCGTGGCCTTAGCGAAAATCACAGAGGCCGAAGTGATACGTTTCCTCTGGAGAGACGTGATCACCAGATTCGGAATCCCCTACTCAATCGTCGCGGACAATGGGGGACAGTTCACCGGGGTCAAATTAAAAGCGATGTATGCAAAGTATCACATCAAGAACTACTATTCGACCCCATCGTACCCCCAATGCAACGGACAAGCCGAGGTGTCAAATAAGACCGTGCTCGACGGAATCAAGAAGAGGCTAGACGAGTCCAAAGGACAATGGGCCGCAGAACTGTATCACGTTCTATGGGCCTACCGAACGACGAAAAGACGGGGCACTCAACAGACACCCTATAGCCTCACTTACTGAATGGAGGCCATCATCCCGTTAGAAATCGGACTTCCCTCTCTGAGGACAGACATTGTGGAAAACGGGCTTAACGAAAAGATGATGGGGCTCGAGCTGGACTACGCCGAAGAAAGAAGGGAGGTTGCGGCCATCCGTAACGCCGAATATAAAAACGAGCTGGGGCGTTCTTATAACAAAAGAGTGAACGCCAGACGTTTCCAAGACGAAGACCTCGTGTTACAAAAAGTAAACAACAACACCAGGATACAGTCCGACGGCAAGCTAGGCCCCAATTGGGAAGGCCCCTATCGAATCCTCGGTGCAGTAGGGAACGGGGCCTACCTGTTGGGCCGTCTTCCCAACGACGTCCCGATGGACCGACCTTGGAACGTCAACAACCTAAGGAAGTACTACCAGTAGGGCTCGGCCTTTATGACTTTGTGTAAATAAGAATGTGGTGTAAATTTATGCTTGTGGGCTTTATAAATAAAAACTGCTGTTATTTCAGTTCATTTAAATTTTCTCTAAGTGTTTCAGAACACGAGCCTATACGGCACCCCGGTTCATATTTACTTGGATTTTTCAGTTCATTTAAATTTTCTCTAAGTGTTTCAGAACACGAGTCTATACGGCACCCCGGTTCATATTTACTTGAATTTTTCAGTTCATTTAAATTTTCTCTAAGTGTTTCAGAACACGAGCCTATACGGCACCCCGGTTCTATTTACTTGGATTTTTCAGTTCATTTAAGTTTTACAAGTGTTTCTACACGTGCCAACTCGAATTGTGATGTATATAAAATGATTGCCCCAACGCCGAAGCATAAGGGCCCCCTCATTTGGGAGCATGTACACAATGAATGATGAATAAACACACAACAGAGATAAAAACAGGAGAATAAATAAAGACAAGTTTGAAGAAGAGCCAAAATTGTTTTTCATTTCATTCAATGGAAAGCTATTACATACTAAGTACAAAAAAAAAAAAAAAAAAAAAAATTACATCAAAAAAGACAAACTGCCCTAGATATCCCCGTCGCCATCTCCCTCATCCTCTTCGTCGGAGAGAGCTCGAGGAGTGAGGGGAACCACCTCTGGGATAGGAGCCGAGGGGACCGGAACGACGATGTTGTCCATGCTCCATACCGGATGGTCCGGTCCCGCCCTCAGAAAGGCAGCCGCCTCGGTCCACCCTTCGACATAGAAGGAATTGAATTCCTTCTGTGTCTTTTCGATCCAGGCTGCGTTTAGTTCGGCTTGAGCAGCTTGAACCGCAGCCTTCAGCTTATTAGCCGCCTTTACTTCGGCCTCCTTCAGAGCCGCCTCCGCAGCTTGAGCTCGCTCCTCAGCCCCCGTCTTGGCCTTCACAGCTTCGACCCTTTTCGCCTCGACCGTGGCATTGAGGCCTTCGGCTTTCTCCGCCCTGCTCTCGGCCTCCTCCGCCCTTTTTTGGGCCTCCTCCGACCTTTTCTGGGCCTCCTCCATGAGCTTCGCGTTAGCCTCGCCCTTACTGGCCCATGATCTCACCAGCTGGCCTTGGTGATAAACATATTGATTCATCATTAAGTAGGCCTACGAAGGAAAAGGCAAAACACTTAGCAAAATATTTGGAAACAATACGAAAGCATACAGCATAAAACAAAAATAGAGGGTTACGTACCTGGGGAATCATGGCCATGGCCGATGCCATGGAGGATGCGAGGTCACGACCCCGATGGTCAGCCTCGACGCTTTGCTGCTGGAGCGCAGCCAAAGCTAGTAGCCCAGCGGACGGGTGAGCCTCCATTATGCTCTTTACTCCCGTGGCCGCCTTCACCTCCTCGGGTGTTTGTACTGGCATCCTATGGGTCGGTGAGATGGCAGAGGCGGCAGAGGAGCTCGCGCTTTGAGTTGGGCCCAACGTCACTCTCGGCCTCTCCGTCACCACAACCTCAGGCGAGGTGCCCCCTCCAGCCTTGGTTTTCTTCCCATCACGGAGGGGCTTCGTCCCCTCCACCTTTCTTTTCCCAAGCCGGGCCTTGCGGGCCGCCCGATCAAGCCTGGTCTGAGCAGCCAAGTCAGCAGCAATATCGGCGCCAGACTGAGGCACGACAACCACTTCGTCGTCCCTTGCGTCGACGACCTCCTTTTCTGTGGTCTCGGGCTCTATGACCACCTCCTCTCCGACCACCTTCTCCTTCTCGACGGCCTCAGGCTCTATGATACCCTCCTCAGCCACAACCACTTCCCCCTCTCCCTCTCCATTACCCCCAGCCTCGGCAGTATTTTCTTCATCTGCTTCCTCCTCCTCGCCAGAACGAACCACCTGTACAGGCCAAAAAAAAAAAAGAGAGTTAGAAAAATCAACAAAATCTAGCTAAGTGTCGAATGATGTAAAGAACATGGAATGACTTAGACTTACTCTGGTCCGCGAGGTACCCAAGCTCGGCCCTGTAAGCTCTTCGCCCACGAGGCTATCTTCGAGGTGAGAGGGACTCCTCACGACGGGCTCCCTGGAGCTAAGGGGAACGATCTCCTTCAAAGGGTTCCCATGTTGGTCTATATAACACCGGGTACCGTCCGGCCCCTCCCTATAATTGAGGATGGTACCATCCGGACGTACCTCCCATTTTACCCCGGCAGAGGCAGGAGCAAAAGACGTCACAGTCATAACCTTCCTCGTCCTGCTGCTGCTCGACTTTGCCTTGGGCTTCGCCACCACCTTCTTCGCCACGGGCCCTGTCACGGCCTCGGTTTCAACCGCTTTGGGAGGGAGGGTGGACTCCAACCCATTCTCTTTCTCCCATCTCTCTCGGGAATATCCCACAGGACAGAAGGTCCTGTGGGGCCAAATGAATTCGTTCCCCTTACAGGTTGTTGGGGAACCACAAGTTAGGAGACGCTCCGCATCGCGCGCCCCAGCGTCAGTCCCGTTTGGACCCCACCAGTTCAGAGCCACCTCCAAGGACTCAGTATTGGGCTCACCCAGGCCCCTAAGCTTAGAGGCCACTGTGGCCTTGTTCTCTTTGGTGCTTAGCACCCTCCCCGGCCTGGACGGGAGAATCAGGTCGGTCCGGTGGAGCCAATGGCCTTCCACCACGATCACGTCTTGGGTGTAGCCCCGATTAGAATCGGAGTTACCCGTGATCAACTGATTGTAGGCACGGCACCTTAAGTAAGGCTGCCTGCTCTAGGATTGGGAGCTTGGCTCGGTCTGCAGGAATTCGTAGCAGGCCAAGAGCTCCCTAAGCCCTAATGGTTCTGGCAGGGCCGGGCCCAACAACTCATTCAGGGCCTCCATCCCGGCGCAGATACGGTGCGCCTGCAGGGGCCACTGACATGGAAGAGTCTGCGTCCAAGCGCACAACTCTGCCAGCAGCTCCGGGATGGGGAGGTGGGTACCCCCATAGAGGAGAGTAGAGAGAGAGAGGGTTACCATGTCGTTGGGACGGGCCACTATGCCGTTCACTTCATCGACACTCTCACATTTCCGGAGTTTGAACTCCCCTCCGATCCCGCAGAGTTCTCGGAATTCGTTGAGGTCAGGCCCGTGTAGCCTCACCATTATGCTGTTGTCGTTCCCATCCACAGTCAGGGTCGGATCGAGAATCATCAGACGGAACGGCAGAGCGTTTGCTGCTACGGCCAGGCGCCGTGGTTGCGGAGCAACCATCGGGCCCTTTCCGGCTCCATGAATTATAACCATTGTGGTGGGAAATTTGTAAAAAATTTGTTAAGTGAAGAGGAGGTGGTCTGCTATAGAAATCTAGAGAGAGAAAATGGCTTGCTGTGAAAATCTAGAAAGAGAAGTAGAAAGTGAAAAATGAATTTCACTGAGGGTATTTATAGGCCCCTAATGGAAGGTGAAAAGACATTTACCAGAAGGTGAAAAGGCAGAACGGCTCATTACACAAATTCCCACAAATGACAGCCGCCACTCAACCCACGCCTTCCACGTGTACAGCAAAGAGAGGTCGTCTGCCAAGTGTCACCCTTCAGCCGTTTTGGCATTAATGACATTGAAGAAACCGAAAAGACAGAGGCGGTGCCTCATAATTGCAAAACTGGCATGCTCCACGTGTAAGAGATCCATGAATGGTTGAACACGTATCAAGAGACGAGTCACGCCGAGGTGCCTCTAGACAGCCAAATAGGAAGACGGAATGACCGGAGCCCCCGTAAAGTGAGGAAGGTACTCACCGACATTGTCACTAACGACGACTCCGGACAGGGAGCTATTGGCGAGGGAATGTCAGTGTCCCCTCCTCCGGACCGATATCACCACGGAAACAAACAAACCGGGGCCCTATATAGTGGATGTCTCACCACCCCGGCTCATTACCAAACGGGGTGAAGCTAGGCCGGCCCAAAGAAGCGTGTTGAGTACGCTTCCCCAATTAATGTTGCTGCTCCCCTGGGGGACCCTCCTGGCGTTTCATCGACGTGGCCCAATCACAGGTCACCTCCCTGTGGGCCCCGGTAGAGGACAGTACCCTTGTCAGAGTCATAAATGACCTAACGCCGTTGGATCAACATCTTACAGTACAGTGATCCAAGGGCTAATACACCTCTGATCACACTATAAATACCCCCACTAATACCACTTAGAGGGGAGGCACAAATACAGAGAGGAGAGATAAAGCTTAAACAACCCGGACCCCCAGAACACTATCTGTACCACTCGATACAACGACCTGTAACCGGCCCGGTCCCTCACCCTTAATTATATTCCTACTTTCAGTTAACACCGATACTGACTTGATCGTTGGAGAGGAAAAACCTGTTACCAACCCCGGGCCCCTGTTTGTTTCCTGCGCAGGCACGAAGGTCCCCTCGTCACCGTAGCCAACCTGGCCCAGTCCGGATACCTCGAAAGATTGGAGCCGACGCGAATTGAGTAAGCCGAGCTTGGGAAGAAAATCAGGCTCGCCAAATTCAAGGACACAACAAATTGTGGGGAAGCATGAGTAACTTAGTCACAAACATGCAATAGTGTTATCTGAATTGTTAGAAACTCAACAATGTTGAATTTTAATAATTATTCTCAACTATGAACCGAGCAGATGTAATGAACACATTCAAATATTGAGACAGAAATGTAATATCTAAAGTTATGACACTTCACCCCGTCTCAAATGCAAAAGGGGTGCAGTAATGGGCGGAACATGTATATGACCGCAACCCCATAATTTTCAATAATTTTATTTTTTATGTATTGTTTTTCGAATTAATTTGTAAATATAATATTTCGGCAACCCATTTAATTTTATTTCCGACAATCCCTTTCAAATTTTTATTTTTTTTGTACGTACATACTATTACGTACATTTTACATTTTTATAGTGATACTATTTAAAAAAAACTGAAAATTACAAATAGTATGAATAAATAAAAATTCAAATTGAGAACGTAGTGACTTGACTTACAATAACACATGACATAACTAACAAAATAATATTTTATTTACTAGTGGATACTAGTGTCACATACACTAATTTAACACTATTCGGGATGTTTCTATCCTTTTCAATGTACCATATTTTATTATCTGTTATCTAAATTATTCAAAATTTTATTCGAGAAAATTAGAAAAAAAAAATCTCAAATTAAGATTAAATATTTTGCTATATATTCCAACGGTTGTACACAAAATAAAATCATTAATTCATATATTTTAATTTAGAGAAAACGATAAAGTTATAAATCTAAAAATTATACATTTTAATTAACATGTTGTCCATAAATTATGAAATTTATCAAAAATAAATGATAAATTTTCATTAAAAAAAAATCAAAATCTTAACAATTTGAGAAAATATTTTGTGAACTTGATTATTAAATATAATTTTGATTCTTTATGTTCTTTTTATTAAATTGTATTTTTAGTTCGTATTTTATCTAGTTCTTTCAAAAAAATCAAGTCTATATATTTTGAATGAGCTAGTTTTAGCTGCCAAAACGATGAGACAGTTGAGATGACGGTTTGATTTTTTTTTTTTAAACTATACAAAATAGTGAATTTTTTTTAAGAGTAAGGTGCTGAGATTTTTAAATATCATTTTTTTTATAACCGCAAAACTAAAATTCTGGTTCCGCTCCCTGGGTGTAGTAAGGCGGAACTCGTAAACATGGTACTGACCTTTCTATTAGCGCTTCTTCACAATTTCTTATTAACAAAATATGAAAACGAAATCTTTATCCATGCACTCATAAGAATTAAGAACTATCGTTTTTTTTCCTCACTACTTTTAGACTTTGTATGTCATAAGAATTGATTGCATCTTGGATAGGGTCCTAATTGATTCTGGCGCATCTAGCAATCAATTCATATGTATGTAGTGCGGCTCAAAATGCCTAAAGGCTTGATTTTATTTTATTTTGCTCGGTAAATTCAAATCAAAATTAAAATACTATAAAATTGTACAATAACTCCTTCTAACAATATTGATTACTCTAACACGGGTAAATCAATCGCTCAATACGGGTACTTGGATGACCTATGGATTTGCCTCCGTTGATATTATAGTAAAACTCACATAATAAAATTATTGAAAATTGCATACAAGTTTCAGTCATGTGCATATCATGTGCGTTTTTTCACCACCTAATATTAAAAAAAAAGGCTTATGTGGTGGTGTAAGTAAAAAAAAAAAGAAGTCTTTTTTTAATCATTTTCTTGAATATATGTGAGTAGGGTCGGTACGAGCACCGTTTATGATGTTGGTTTCCGTGTACGAAATAACAATTAAACAATAATAAAGGACTAAACAAGAATTAAACAAACCCAGTGTAAGCTTTATTAATTTCCAATTGGAATAGAATAAACTGATTACAACATGTAAGTACTGAAAAGTAATTAAAGCAAACGTTATCAGATTATTATTAATTAATAATCTGATGTATTGAATTGCAATAAATAGAAACTGCCGGACTGGAAAGTATAAACTTAACAGCCGGACTGTTCTGTTTTAAATTGAAATTACAGGACTGAATTAAAACTATCCTAATTACTGAAATAAATTACAGAATAGTAATTACAGCATAAAACAGAACTTTAAACTAATTACAGAAAGGTACAAACAGAATTAAAAGCTACAGCTAAGGACAGCAAATTAAAATACTGAAATAAAAATACAGAAATGTAAATTGCAGAATTTTAAATAACAGAATTGAAATGGACAGAATTAAAAGAAATTAAAATGGACAGAATTAAAAAGACGAGGCTACTGTTTAACAGTATGCCCTTAACCGATATTCGCCCAACCACCTTGATGTTTCTGGTTGCGTTGGCGCTTCGATCCCAAGGTACAACGTCTCGGATGACTCGCCGGAAACTGGCGACGAGTCAAGGTCGAGCTATTGGTGGGTGATTCTCTCTGGTTCTAAAATGTAATGCTAATTTTGGAGGGATGATATATGTTACTGGTGTTTGATTTCAGAATGTATGTGTATGTTTGACATGTGGGGGGGTCTGCCTATTTATAGGCTTGCTGAGTATCTCAGCCATTAAAGTCACTTTACTACTGTCAGTTTTCGAAATTCGAAACTGCAGTATTAACTTTGCAATGAATTCATATTTATTGCAACAGTTACAGCTTTGCTGGAAGCTTTTCCCGAGCAGGCACGCGTTTCCCGAATAGGCGCGCTTTTCCCGAACAGGAACACTTTTCCCGAACTGGAACAGGCGCACTTTTTCCCGTTGAGCTAAAAACCCGCCGAGCAAGCCCGCCCGACCGATATTCGCCCAACCACCTTGATGTTTCTGGTTGCGTTGGCGCTTCGATCCCAAGGTACAACGTCTCGGATGACTCGCCGGAAACTGGCGACGAGTCAAGGTCGAGCTATTGGTGGGTGATTCTCTCTGGTTCCAAAATGTAATGCTAATTTTGGAGAGATGATATATGCTACTGGTGTTTGATTTCAGAATGTATGTGTATGTTTGACATGTGGGGGGGTCTGCCTATTTATAGGCTTGCTGAGTATCTCAGCCATTAAAGTCACTTTACTACTGTCAGTTTTCGAAATTCGAAACTGCAGTATTAACTTTGCAATGAATTCATATTTATTGCAACAGTTACAGCTTTGCTGGAAGCTTTTCCCGAGCAGGCACGCGTTTCCCGAACAGGCGCGCTTTTCCCGAACAGGAACACTTTTTCCCGTTGAGCTAAAAGCCCGACCGAGCAAGCCCGCCCGACCGAGCAAGCCCGCCCGACCGAGCAAGCCCGCCCGACCGAGCAAGCCCGCCCGACCGAGCAAGCCCGCCCGACCGAGCAAGCCCGCCCGACCGAGCAAGCCCGCCCGACCGAGCAAGCCCGCCCGACCGAGCAAGCCCGCCCGACCGAGCAAGCCCGCCCGACCGAGCAAGCCCGCCCGACCGAGCAAGCCCGCCCGACCGAGCAAGCCCGCCCGACCGAGCAAGCCCGCCCGACCGAGCAAGCCCGCCCGACCGAGCAAGCCCGCCCGACCGAGCAAGCCCGCCCGACCGAGCAAGCCCGCCCGACCGAGCAAGCCCGCCCGACCGAGCAAGCCCGCCCGACCGAGCAAGCCCGCCCGACCGAGCAAGCCCGCCCGACCGAGCAAGCCCGCCCGACCGAGCAAGCCCGCCCGACCGAGCAAGCCCGCCCGACCGAGCAAGCCCATGTGTGGTACACAATACACACATGTGTATGTGGACACACTACTTAATATCCACATGGGATACCTTAGTATATATATTGTAAAAATCACTCATGATTTTCCAATGTGGGATAACCCTCATGGGTTAAATCCCATTTCTTTTCTCATTTTTCAGCATTGACTTTATTTCCTCTTTCGAGTATCAACCTTCGAGTCCAATTATCATTCACACCCTTCCTCCGAATAGGTCATGCGATATACCGTTGCGAAGCTCGTCGTACGAGCTACTCAAACGCTTTGAGTATGGCCTCAGAAAAACTGAGTAGTCGCATCGAAAATTGACTCAAAGATGGTCCCTGACCACTTGGAACAACCATGTTTAAAAACATGTTTTCCTACAATTTTTTCCAACATATGATACCTAAGCCAAGTCTACGCATCAGCGCATTTTTTTTAGTGTAATTTTCTACAAAAAAAATATGTTTACAAGTAAGTCAATAACTTAAAAATACTGGTACGGAGTGAAATTAAGTAATCGAGTCAAAATTTTACTTTCCTAAGATTTAAATTGTTCACGGACTGTTCGTGAACAAACCGTGATTCACTTGTCTTGACTCGTGTTCGTTCGTTAATAAAAAAAACATTAACAAACATTATTCTAAGCAAAAGAACGAACGTAGCTGACATTGGATTCGTATCGGTTAAGTTACATCTTACTACTTATAAGTATAGAAAAAGCGTGTAAATTTAATCAAGTTAACTATAGTACATCAATTTTTCATATGTATTCATAATTATTTTTCGATTACATTGTTTAAATCAACATTCTATTTTATTTTGTGTTTGTTCAAAAAAATTATGTAAAATTTGACCTTTTATATATTTTTTTTATGTTTAATTGTTTGTTTATAATTTATATGGTAGTAGTTTTAATAAATACAAAAAAAAATATGTAGAAAATATCAAAATTTACATATTTTTTGAATAAATACTTTAAAATAAAATACAACGTTGATTTAAAAAATATAATAAAAAATAAATACGAATACATTAAAAAAATATATAATTTCATAATAAAAACATGATATAGTTAATAAGTTGGGGAAAGTTGCATCTTAAAAACGGTATCTTCAAATAAAAATATTCTCTTTAAATAATTAGTCTCTTTAAATAAGGCTAAAATTACATAATACACTATAATTAGTCCTTTTTAGAGCATCCGCTACATCAAACATTTCATTAAACCTAACACATTTTATACCTTTTAATAAACCGTTGACATTACACAAAATTTCAACTTTCTTATTAATTTCATTATAATAACTCTACATTATTTATTTTTATTTTTTTATTATCTTTTAATAATCATAACAATATTACAACCATAAAAATATGGGCTCCATGATAGTTTATTACCTCCGTCCCAAAACAAATATGACCTACGAAAATACATGCAATTTTGACCATCAAAATTTTCATATCAAAATTACCAAAATGAAAAAATTAGAAATTTCATCGTATAGTTCTAACCATAAATTACGTGATTAATTTTTGAAATAATTTTTTTCGGTAATGTAAATATGAAAAAATTATGGGTTTATGGTTAATTTCATACGATATTTGTTTAGTACAAGCGATTAATCTAGAGAATTAATCAGCTGAATTTTGTGTCTTTTTTATAGGGTTTCTACCCGTCACTTTTTATACCATGTCAAATTGGAAAATTATGTTTTGATTATACAGCGGGATGCTGTTAAATAAAAAAGAAAAATTATAATTAATCCTTAGTCACCACGCCTTCCCCTCTCTCTCTCTCTCTCATCGCCGCTTCTCTCTCTCTCTCTCTATATATATATATATATGCATACAAATCCCACCCTGTATCGTTTTCAATTGAAGACCCAATTCGCCTCAACATTCATCTCGATTCTATCGATTCATCGCTCTAATTGATCGATTCATCGCTCTAATTGATCGATTCATCGCTTTAATCGATCGATTCACTACTTTAATTGATCGCTTTTGGATAATCGGGATGATTTTTCGGCCAAATTGAAGATTTGCTGAGTCATCGGAGATCGAAGATTTTCGCCTACTCGGAATTTGAAGATTTAGGGTTTTTAATCACCGATCGAATCGAGACTGTGTCGATCTGCTGTGTATATTTATATCTATTTATATATATATATCGATTGGAGATTCGACGTGATTTGGGATGTTTTCGGTGCTCGAAGAAGTGTTGGTTTGATTTAAATATATGTTATTTGAAGAGTTAGAGAAAAGAAAGAGAGCTGTTTTTGTACAATTAATTATTTTGTTGGAGTTGAATATCAGGCCTTTGATTTTTCAGGGCTTTTTTTTTTTATCATTGATTTAGATTTATTTATACAATATAAATTTATTGAGATATGGCAGTGTACTATAAGTTTAAAAGTGCAAAAGATTATGATTCAATTCAAATAGATGGGCATTTTATATCGGTTCTCAATCTTAAGGAAAAAATATTCGAAAATAAGCATTTGGGAAGGGGTACAGATTTTGACCTTGTTGTCACCAACGCCCAGACTAATGAAGGTGGGTTTTTGTTTTGTTTAATTCCACAACAAACATTAACTTGGTTATTAAATGTTAATTTTATTTGCACTTTTGCTTCTCATTTCGCGGTATGGATAATTTAACATCAGGTTATTGTTTGGTTTTAGTTTCCGTACTTGGATTTTGCTTTTTACTCCGTAATAATAAGTTGTGATGCTTTTTCGTGGCCGTTCCATGGAAAAAGCCAAAGTCTTGACGTACCCAACTTATGCGCATATAAGTTGGTTAATCAAGCCTTTAAGTTTGCTCCACCTTTTGAAAGATAACGAAGGTGGGTTTTTGTTTAACTGGACAGCAAAGACTAAATTGGTTATTCAATATTAATTTGTTTTGCACTATTGCTATCGTCTTTATACTTGGGATTTGCTTCTCATTTCGCGTTTTAGCTAAAACTTAGGTCGGGGCGTTGTTTGGTTTTAGTTTTCGTACCTGGGTTTTGCTTTTTACTCCGTAATAATTAGTTGTGATGCTTTTTTGTTTCGTTCCAAAGCAAAAGTCTTGGCGTGCCCGACTTATGCTCCTATAAGTTGGTTAATCGAGCCTTTAAGTTTGCTCCGCCTTTTGAAAGATAAGAAGGTGGGTGGGACAACAAAGATCAAATTGGTTGTTAAATATTAATTTTATTTGCAATATTGCAATTGTGTCTTTATACTTGGGATTTGCTTCTCATTTCGCGTTTTAGATAAATCTAAGGTCTGGTTGTTGTTTAGTTTTAGTTTTAGTTTTCGTTCTTGGATTTTGCTTTTTACTCCGTAATTATAAGTTGTGATGCTTTTTTGGTTGTCGTTCCATGGAAAAAGCTAAAATCTTGACGTACCTGACTTATGCGCCTATAAGTTGGTTAATCAAGCCTTTAGGTTTGCTCTACCTTTTGAAAGATAATGAAGGTGGGTTTTTGTTTAATTGGACAACAAAGATTAAGCTGGTTGGTATATATCAGCTTTATTTGCATTATTGGTATCGTGTCTTTATACTTGGGATTTGCTTTTCGTTTCGCGTTTAGATAAACTAAGGCCGGCTCATTGTTTGGTTTTAGTTTTGTACTTGGGTTTTGCTTTTACTCCATAATTATTAGTTTTGATGCTTTATGGTTGTCGTTCCATGGAAAAAGCAAAAGTCTCAACATATCCAACTTATGTGCCTATAAGTTGGTTGATTGAGCCTTTAGGTCTGATCCACCTTTTGAAAGATAATGAAGGTTGGATTTTGTTTAATTGGACAATAAAGACTAAATTGGTTATTTAATATTAATTTTATTTGCACTATTGCTATCGTGTCTTTATACTCTGGATTTGCCTCTCATTTCGTGTTTTAGATAAACTAAGGTCGGGTTGTTGTTTGGTTTTAGTTTTTGTACTTGGGTTTTGTTATTTACTCTGAAATTATAATTTGTGATGATTTTGGGTTGTCGTTCCATGGAAAAAGCAAAAGTCTCGACATACCCGACTTATGCGTCTATAAGTTGGTTAATCGACTCTTAAAGTTTGCTCCACCTTTTGAAAGTTAATGAAGTCGGTGTTTCATCTATTTTGTATGCAAATTATAAATAAGCCTATCCATTTTCAACTTGTTCGAAAGAAATCCTGTGTTGGCTTTTCATCTATGTGATTAAATAAGCTATAAATGTATATTCAAGTGTTTGAGAGAACCTGAGTTAGCCTTCCTCTTTCCTTTTTCAGTCCTATTCCTCTATTTATGTTCAATCATTTGAGAGAACCAAAAAAGGTGCTTTTCATCTTGTAGTTTGGTAAGCTCCCTTGTTTATCCAATCTTTATAGAAATAACCCAAGTTGGCTTTTCATCTCGCTTGTTGAGTAAGCTTATGTGTGTTGAATCTATTGAGAGAAGTTCCGAGCTCGTTTTTTCATCATGTTTACATACTTTGTGCGAATTCAAACCCTAAGAGTAAATGTGAGTTGACTTTTCATATTGTGGTTTGAGATAAGTACTATTTTGCTTAATCATTTGGGAGAAAACTGAGTTGCTTTCTCTTCCAAATTTGCTTAGATGTTTGATCTTCTGAAAGAAAATTCAAGTTGGATCTTCATGTTTTTTTTTTTTATATAAGCTTATCTTTGTTCAATTATGAGAGAAACCTTGAGTTAACTTATACCCCTTATGTGTTTTACAATTTTTAGTATGTTTTTGTGCATGCTCTTTTTAATTTAGAAATATTACTAAACCTAAATGCCAAAAAGGCAGAAAAGTTTTTATCAAATCGTAAATGTTGAATGTGACTGCAAAGTGACAGATTATGTTTAAATATATTTGGTTGTATATGTTAGTTATATGTCTGTTTAAATATGGTATCAGTAATGGGTGTGTAACCGTTTCTGAGTTCTTTTTGTTTCTGCTTGTTATATGGTTGATTCTGAGTTAACATATTTATGTGGTTTTATACATTCTCTTACGTATTGCGCAATTTCAGAGTACCTTGATGAGGCAATGTTGGTACCTAAAAATACATCTGTTTTAATTCGTCGAGTTCCCGGACGTCCTCGAATGCCCATAGTTACTCAACCAGCCACTCAGCAAGACGAGTATGGTCTCAATCCTTGATTTTTTAAACTCTTTTTTTTTCATTGTTAAACTTTAGTAGTTACGCCTTTACCTGCTTCTACCTTGAAAAGGGTTTGACAGACTTGCACTTGCCTTATTGCTTTGTGGGTTTTCTTTCCATTCCTAATCAGTTATTTAGGTTAAAATATTTAGCGTCTAGTTGAGTTGGTGCATGTCTTAATTCGCAGGCTGAAAATAGAAGATAGTATGCCTGAAAATACTCAACCAACAAACAATAGTTTTATAGGAGCGGGGTCATCTGTCATGAATTATGTAAGATTTTCTTTGTTTGCTCTTATAGTTGTCTTAGAGGGGTATATTTTTGGCGTGATAAGTTTTTTTTTATCGATATTGTAGCCTGATGATTCAGAATGGGATGAATTTGGAAATGATTTATATGCAATTCCTGAGACTTTGCCAGTTCATACAAGCAATGTAATACAAAATGCTGCCCCTCCCAGCCAAGCTGACGAGGACAGCAAAATCAAGGCTTTAATTGATACTCCAGCTTTGGATTGGCAGCGGTGAGATGATCTTCTCTTGTTTGTTAATTTATCTTCAGTAGGTTACCTGTTATCATCAGGTTTTTTTTATACTGTTGTGTACATTAGCCTGTCATTTTGTTCTTCACATTTGATACACTTACCGGCCGTAAAACGATCAAATAGGTGGCCACCTCCATCAAAATTAACCAAAAACCTCAAGTGCAGAATTACTTTTTTATCCTAATGTTTCCGTAATTATTACCTTTGCTCACTGACCTATTGCTTAGTTACCACTTTTGTACGCTAACCTTTATGCTAAATGTAAGGAGTGTATTTACTGATATATATATCTTGTCTTGTTTCTACCTTTCCTGTTATTCTTTATACAATTATTATTATTGGATTTTCCATTATTTAAGTCGACTATCTCCGTCACTTGTTGTGATTTATTAGGTTATTGTACTGATCACAAAACATTGTACTTTGGTGTACGAAGAAACATGATAGTTTCATTGTACAAAACTGTGAACGATTTTTACTGTTATTTTTTTTAATTTCATGAATATATATTCAGTTCTGAATTTATCTATTTCCACAGTCAAACAGATGGCTTTGGCTCTGGTAGGGGATTTGGACGGGGAACTGGTAGAGGAATGATGAGTGGACGTGGTTTTGGTGATCCTCTTATACCTTCTGTGTTACAATATTTCTACTTTTAGCTCAAGTACACGTTTTGCAAGCTGTTGGTCCTTTCTTAAATTTTATTTTCGGGTGGAATGGTTTAATAATCAATAATAGTTTAATGTTGATACCTAATTGCGAAATTAAAATTATCTTATTTTTTTCTAGGCCGAGGTGGGTTTGAGCGGAAAACACCTCCACCAGGTTATGTATGTCATAGGTGTAATCAACCAGGTAAGTTCGCAATCTCTTATTATTGATGGACTGAAAAGATAATTATTTCGTGTAGTGATTTATTTAGTCGCATAATCTTTTTTAGGGCATTTAATTCAGCACTGCCCTACTAATGGTGTCCCTGAATATGATGTTAAGAGAGTTAAACCTCCAACTGGAATTCCAAAATCCATGTTAATGGCTACCCCAGACGGTTCATACGCGTTACCTAGCGGTGACGTTGCTGTATTAAGACCAAATGAGTAAGCAATTATTACCCTTCGTGTGACTTTTATATTTGAAATTTGAGGTGCGTATCAAGTAGATGGTGTTTTTTTTATTTTCCAGAGCTGCATTTGAGAAAGAAATTGAAGGATTGCCGTCAAATCGTCATGTTGGTGAGCTTCCACCTGAACTTCTTTGTCCGCTGTGTAAAGAAGTTATGAAAGACGCAGTTCTGACAGGCAAATGCTGTTTTACAAGCTTTTGTGATAGATGTAAGCCTTTCGACTTTTTTAAACATGGTCTCTGGTACTTTTTCCACCATAATTTTGTTTGTTTAGATACTCAGATCTTGACATTATATACCTGCTACCATGTGTTTCTACCCAGTTTGCACATTTAGGCTATGCTTGTTTGCAGGATTGTAGAAATGGGTATTATTTATAACTAGGTTGGTGGTATAAATAATAACACCATATAGGTGTTATTAGTTATACCCCCTTATTAACTTAAATTGTACTGCAATTAGTACTATACTCCATTTCGTACTGATTACAAATTGTGTAAATAAACATGATGTACGGTGGCCCCACAGTACAACTAATCATGGTTTCAAAAGTCGCTAGGCAGACTAAAGGCGGGAGGTGGGGCCTGGGGGCCTAGGCGAATAAGCGGGGCCTAGGCGGGAAAACCATATTTTAACATTTTAGTGGGGCATTTTGGATTTTCATTTGACATGTATGTTGTAAATTCAATTAACAAGCTAAATTAAAACTTTATACATCGCTAGTTTATCAGTATAGTATCAAGAATTCAACAAAAGGTTTGTAAATAGTATATATGTGTAGTCGAGCATAAAGCAAAATAGATATTGATATGTATTCAAAGACAAATTGCAAATGCAAATCTTGATTAATTATAAACATGACTTTTAGACTAAGAATTTATAAAATAAAATAAAATAAATGTACTCATTCCGACTAGATTGACCCGTTTGACTCAAGTTTGACCATGTCAAAGCGCCTGGATTAATCGGGGCGCCAGACCAGGGCCTGGCGCCTAGGCGGGGATTAATCGGAGCAAGGCGGGGACTTTTGAAACAGAGCGACTAATACTATACACATTCCTATACCGCAAACAAACATGGCCTAAGGCCTTCCTTGGTTGCAGCTTGTAGGTTCAGTTTTTTTTACTTAAAGCTGGTCTGCATTTAGTTGATTACCTTAAAAGAGGATATTTTGTGGTCTTTTGGTATGAAAAAGCTAGAAGCTTAAGGCTGAAATTTATGTTCAACCTAATATTTCGGCTTTTATGGTTAAAGCTGCAACCAAGCAAGCCCTTACTGTCATTACTTATACCCAATCGTAGTAGTTCTTGTTCCCTTGTGATTCAGTTTGCAAATTTATTGTGATTCCAAGTTATTGTTTTGTTTTTATGGCGATGATCACTACTATTTCAGATGCCACGTTCGTTAATAATGTTAAAACATTTGTTTTTGTTCTTCCCTCCATTTTATAATGAGAACAAAATTACCTTCAGGTATAAGAGATCATTTTATCACCAAATCTACGTGCGTCTGTGGTGCCAACAATGTACTAGCCGACGATCTGTTACCAAATAAGACTGTCAGAGACACAATTAATAGAATATTGGAAACAAATAACAACAGCAGTACTAAAAGTGGTGGTAGTGCTGTCCAAGTTCAAGGTTTGCATATATGTTCAAATTATTGCACAGATTATCATAATTATCGTATTTAGATGTGACAATTAGTGGGTTAATTTTTTTTTCTGTTGCAGACATGGAATCTAAGATGGAACATCCTCGGATTCAACAGAAAATTCCATCTCCTACACATTCGGCAGCCTCGAAGGGAAATAAAATCCCACCACCTCAAATTCACGAGTCTTTGATGGTTAAAGATGTAGCAGACCAAATTAATGTGCCTTCTGCTCCTCAAAACATCATAGAGAGAGAAAATAGGGTGAATGTTCCAGATGTTTCTGAAGCTACTCGTGATTCGATGACTGGCAGAAAACATGCTGATGATGAAATTCAGCAAAAGCCACTATCTGGGGATGCAGGTAATATAATGTTCTCCTGTTATTTACTGTTTTGTACACTTAACATATCATGAAATCAATTTGGCACACTAAGCTACAACGTTTTTTAACGTATCATAAAATCGATTAGGCACACTAACCTACAATGTTTTTCAACTAGTACACCAACCTATCTCAAATTGATCAATCAGGCTTATAAATTATCGGAAAGCCCTACATTTTTAATTCATTTATGTACCTTTTTCTGATAATGATCACTTTTGTACCCTAGTTCCGTAGCCTATTGGTGGATTATTACACTTGCTTGCTACCATATGCATAAGTTAACGGAAATATATTGATTGAGCGATAAACGTTAGATTAGTGTGTAAAAGTACAAAATAGCTTAGGCTGGTGTACAAAATAGAAAAAAAGTGATAAGTGAGTTACATACTAGTCAAAACCCCTAGTTTATCTTCCTGTTCTCTTTGGTTTCTGCAGTTCCTGTTTTCGGGTTTTTTTTAAAAAAATTAACAGCCTTTTGCTATAAGTAAAGGCTATGGAAATAATTGTTTCATGGTTAAAGTGAACAAAAACTGTTACTACCAGTTCTCTGCCATTTGTAAATTGACCTTGATTTAATTTCATGAAAGGGGTCTTCAAAATAATGATTGAGAAGCATGTAGAAGTTAAAAGTGGTAATCTTTTGTCCTATCTCGTTATTGTCTCACAATCATGTGTTTTTTTCCAGCCAAGAAAAAGAAAAAGAAGAAAATCCGGGTGCCTCCAAATGGTAATATTATTTTCTTATATTATTCTCTCTATTTCCATTGCATTTAGTATTCTGGTTATTTAATTCCTTTCGTGGACTGCTGTTTCAGATATGCAATGGAGAAATCAGCAAGAAGTTGCAATGGAGAATAATTATATGATGCCAATGGGCCCTTCTTCGTATAACCCGTACTGGAACGGAATGCAACCTGGCATGGACGGTTTTTTACCCCCTTTTGGTGGGCCGATACCGCCTTTTATGGGTTGCGGCCCTGGCCCGTTAGACGTCCCTTTTGGTTTTTTACCACACGACCCTTTTGGGGTTCCCAACATGATGATGCATCCACCTCATCCTTTTCCACCTCAAAGGTATTTAAATATTGTTTACTTTTTGTTTCTTCTTGTCAGCGTATCTGTCTTCCTATTGTACAAATTGGATGTACAGAAAGGTGTCAAAACCCAGTTTATTTTTCCACCTTTTCAATCTTTTTAGAAAATTTATATCAACACAGTGTTTTATTATAATGAATTCTAGAAATAAGTTTAAAATGTGTTACTGCATAAAGAAAGACGATTCTCAATAATAATACAAATTTTGAAATTGTTAACCAGATAAAATAGCATACTTTTAGGTTGTAAATAATGAGTAAAAATGACATATCAGCACCTAAGGTAACATTTCTTGGTCTATTTAGCCTTTCCAAGGATCAGCTCTTATTTATGCCTATATAGTATTATAAATTGGATAATTTTTTTCCAGGGATCTAGCAGAAATGGGTATGGGAATGGGAATGGGAATGGGAATAGGGATGGGTATGAATATGGGAATGAACTTTGGACCCCCTGCCATGAGCAGAGAGGAATTTGAAGCTCGTAAAGCTGATCTAAGGAGAAAACGTGAAATGGAGAGAAGGGGTGAAAGGTAACAACACTTTGACATATTCTTCTGTTAACTTTGCCTTACGAAAACATACCAACATTAATAAAAAAAAATAGCTTGACTTGCTGTATTTTGATATCATAATGGAGATTTCCAGTACTAATTTTGCATCAACAGGGATTCGTCGAGAGATCGGGAGTTCAGTAGGGAAATGAGCAGCAACGGGGATGTCTCTTCATTAAGACCAAAAACAGTATGTTTCTACTGTTCTATTAAATCTTATTTTCCCCTTTATTTTATGTGTGCAGCATTCAAATTCTATTTATCTCAAGTTCGTGATTTTTGAAACATTATTACGGCTGGAAATGACAAGTGTGGCACTTGGCAGTCAAAAGTCTTATCGTTAATCAAAGTGTTATTGCTATGTTAGAGCCTCTTTAAATGCTTTTTCGTTCTCAGTATTTCATTCTATAATGGTTCATCTTATTGCTGGTTGAGTTTAGAGAATAAGAACGTGTAGTCTACAAACATTTTCGCTGTTCTGTCAATTTGTAAAAGAAAATTAAGGATTTGGTTGTTAGCGATGAAAGTTTTGACATGGAGGGTGAAATCCGAGGTATAGAAAGGCCTGATATCAACCTGTTGCTTCCGGAAATTGTATTGTTACTTTCCCAATTTATTTCTCAAATCACGAGCAACGAAATGGAGTAGTGAATTGAAGGGGGGTTCACTACTGAAGGTTGAAGTTGGCTCACGTATTACACTACATGTAATGCATATGCTACCCGCCTATTGAAAATGTGTTTTGATTTTGTTCGCAAGTAAAAGATTTTAAAGTATGTGGGAACATATAATTTCTTCATATTTTTACTCACCTCTTGAATGATATTTCGTCATGTATAATCCAATTTATTCTTTAAACAAAATACTCCTTATTTATTTATACGAACTGCATTCTTTTATCTAAAGAACAAATACAAAATAACAAGAATTTTCCCCTGTTTCGCGGTGAAATGATGAAGAAAAATCACGAACATGAAAAGATTTATTTTGAAATAGTGAGCATGTCGTTCTTTTGTTCAATGAAAATGATGTGTGGCCGCTTTAATATTAATCATTAAAAAAAATCCCGGCAATTTTTAGGTAGTTTTATAGTTTTCCATTTAATACCGTCTTAATTATCTTTATGTATCTTTATGTTCAATTACAGAGACCTCGCCCACCACCACCCAATGACGACAATTCCCGGTACCGCCACGGCTCTGACCGCCCATCTCCTCCACCAGAACACCTCCGCCACCGGTCTGAACGTTCATCACTGCCACCAGAAAACCTTCGCCACCATTCCGAGCGGCTATCTCCGCTACCGGACCGCCATGAACGTGACCCTGACCTCCCTCGCCCCTCATCAAAGCGCAAGTCTTTAGACTCCGACCACCACCACCGCGAGCACCGTCACCGTCGTCGGTCTGATCCCCCTTCCAGATCATCGGCCCCAGAATCTCCTCCCCCAGTGAAGCCCTCCGTTGCCGCCGCTGCCGCTGCTGCAGAGGCTGAGATGGACCGCAAGCACAAGGCAAGTGTCTTCTCGCGTATCAGTTTTCCGGCAGAGGACCAAGCGGCAAAGAAGAAGAAAGGCTCTTCTTCTGAGGTGGTGCCGCCACACAAGAGTAACGGCTACTATGATGATGATGGTCATAAAAAGGCAGCTTCAAGTGTGAAGAGAGTAGCAATGGAGGTGGATGAGGAGTCGAGCGAAGAAGAAGAGGATAGGCATTTCAAGAGAAGGCCAGCCAGGTACGAGCCGTCTCCAGCGCCACCGGAGGAGAGAGCTGAAAGAAGGCATTCTCGAGGTAGAGAGAGGGAGCGTAGTGGTAGAGATGAAAGGGAACGGAAACATAGATAAAATAAAAACGAAGCTTGAAACTGTTGGAGTTTCCGGGGGTTTTCTTGTTTTTTTTCAGATAAAAAAAAAAAAGCGAGAGCGACAGCTTGTATCCGGGAATCTGAATTATAAACTGATTGTTTTATCCTTGATATATAAAAAGTTATTTATTTTTTGCTTTATTGACATGTGAATCGTGATTGTTCTCTTATACCATTTATCTTGCTTCACATTTGCTCGTATTTCATTCGTGGTCTGGTGTCGGTTAATGAACCTCGCTATATAGGACAAGTATAGCGGAAACAAGTAATAATTCTTGCAACTCTAAAAGCAAGTATAAATGTATCAGAGGCGGAGACTATGATTCTATGGATAAGCCTCATAGACCGACTTCATTATTACAAGCTCAGCAAATTTTACTCAATTCTTTTCATTGGCGTCATAGGATCTGTATTGTTCAAAACTTTAAACAGAGTACTACTGAAGGAACGCTAAATCTCTTATCAGAAACAAGTAACAAGCTATTTTATAAATCTTTTGGTTTGTTAATTTTGGACCCTAACGTTTGACATCCATCCATAACAACCCTCTCCATGATTCCTAATCTTTTTTCATGGAAGAAAAATTGACCGAAACTCAATTGAACAACGTGTCCTCAAATCTACAGTTAAAAAAATGTAAAGACTTGTCCAGAATACGTATTTATAAAACTAACATTCTAGAGTTAAGTGGGGGATCCCGGATCATATCGTCAAAACACCGGTGGCTGCTTATATGGAGAAGGCTTGGTTTTCTACCTCAATCCATCTTGATCTGGTCACCCGTGTCTGGGAGTTATTAGTGTACCCTTTGGTTTCTTTACAGGAGGAATAGTTTCATATGTAAGTGAACGAGATAAGCGAATGTACTTCTGCATTTACAATCATTGTTTGTATGAGGTTTAATTGAAGAGGAAAAATAGGAAACAATGTCTCAAGGTGTCTGGGAGTTGATTCCATCAGATTTTCTGCCAGAAAAAGCATTTTAAAGAGATGAAAGATTATGAGTTGAACTAATAGATACAGACAAGTCCAACGCGAAGTGAAGGTGGCATGGTTTTCAAAGTTTGATAGATAAATGGTCTTGTATCGACTTAAAAACAAGTTAACGATGTCATCCAAAACATGGTGTGAAGTGTGAACAATGATTGCTCAACATGTATCATGCGGATTAAACCGATTTGGGTTCACCCTTTTCACCAACTTAAGCTAGATGTCTTAGGGAGAACCATAATAATTTCCTTTTCCTTTTGTACTTTTCTTGTGCTCTAGATAAGCATATTATGCTACTAAATTAAGGTTTCAATTAACCGTTCTATTTAGCATTATCTTGTGCTTACGTTCCAAAACGAAAATGTTATCACTTTTTGTATTCATGCTTTCCTTCCCCATGCATTTTTGTGATGTTATCAAGATCTAGTAGTACAATAATTGTGTGGGTATACACACGGTTGATTGATTTAGGTTAGAAGTTGGGTGTTCAAACTTGAAAATGAACAAGAATTAAGTCTGTAATTGAGAAGATAAAGATTCTCTGAAGTTGCACTCGACAGTAGACAGAGATTGTTATCAGGAGATCATAAATTTGTATTTGGTGAAGTTGGGCTAAGCTCACCTCCACACTTTATGCTCCATAATCCTCCACAGTTTAAAACATACAAGAGTAAAGTATTTCTCAAGAGAGTGATGGTAATAATTTACATTAAATTTTATACTAGTATGGTAAACTTAATTACTTCAAGGAAGAGAGAGAGCATGTTCACGTTTCCAATAATCTTAATCATTGCACTAGAACCGTTAGATCTATAATTTGCCACGTGGCATTGTATAATTAAATTTCTGGAGGCTTATGAAGCATAAAGTTACCATCACCTTTGTATAAATGCTGTACATATGAATTTCCTATATGTGAAGATCTCATTTAATTGGGTAATAGGTACGAGAACACAACATTAGAGTATTTCAGATGTCTTTTAATCACATGTACACAGAGATCGACTCTTACATTTGTTTAGAATACAACATTGGAGACTTATTTTAAAAGGCTAGATAGTTCCATTTATATAACTTTCTTTAAGATTCTGCAAGACCTCTCGAATTGAATCTTCATCCTGGCTCGAGTATTTTAAGCATATAAGACGTTGAGCAACTCGGTAAATCTTGTGTATGTCATGGTATTGCATGCAGTTCACTTCCATTCTCTTCACTTCCTGTGAAGAGATTCAGGAAAAATCAGCATTACTAAACAAACAATAAAAATTTAAATGGGAAAAAAGTATTATAAAATGAAGATACAAAAAAGGTAGTTAATCTATAGGACTAACAAAAATCATTCTGAAATTGCTAGGATCATGGATGGTTTACAGTATTTTGAATGCAAAGATTGCTAATTTCAAAATTTTATAAATTCTGCCTTGAGAGTAATAAATGCATACAAAAATAGTCAAAGCCAAGTTTCAAAATTAGATAATCTTCACACAAAAAAGTTTCTAAGTTAGAAGATAGTTGGATCACTAGATTAGAGGTGTTTCATACATATGAACTTAAGATATCTCACACATTATTATAGCTGTTTCATTTTATAAATGTAGCTAATTTGAAAAGGGTGCATATACTTTAGTCATGCCAGTATTTCCTTGATTTGGATCATGGATAATATACATGAATAAAGTGGCATTTGCCAAAATAAATATTTATTATTACCTTTTCTGTTATCTTTGCTGTAATACTTTTTGCTGTCTCAATGACTGAACCAGGTAGTCCAGCTACTCCTGCTAAGAGAAGCCCATAATTTGGCACTTGCCTTGATCCGTCCTTGAGTTGAAACTGCTCAATTTGGACGTAATTTTTTTTATCAGATCTGCTTCAGCTTTTGAAAGGAAGAAAATAAAAAGAAAGTGCACTACCTTAAATTCTAGCCGATTGCTTTTGATCTCAACATCGAAGTGTAAAATTTTGACATTGGGGTAAACAGTAGCTAGTTCTGACAGATTCTCCATGTGAGTAGCGAAAATGGTATACCTGAAAATGGATATATTATGATATTTTATGGGCAGAGCCGTAGAGTGCCCTCAAAAGTTGAATTGAGAGCATCTGAATATTGGTATCCTATGATCAAATCACAAACGCATTCAAACTTGATCATATCATGTGAAAAATAACCCATGATTCGTAGCCACTGGTTATATTAAGTTTCTAGTAAGAACATCCTCCACTATAGGGGTTTAGATTATTCGAGTTGATGCAAGATTTTCAGCTAAAACATTTCTTCAGCTAAAACCAAACAGAGAAACCGGTAGAAACATATGACATAATTTTACAAACACCAAAAACGCACTTGTCAAAGCAGAAGGTTTCATGTGCAATCTTAGAAGTGATCCTTGAACATTATACAATTCAGAAGTAATATAACTCATTTTTCGGGGGCCAATGCGAGATGTATTTTTTTTATACCAAGTTATATATTATGTAGCAAAAGCAAGAACTTATGAAAGAAACTGAAAAATCACATGGTAGCCACTACTGCATCAGATATTAATATGTAAGACTAGCCTAAAAATGGTCTACCACGATGCTCCAAAATGTTTGTGCAATAAAAAATGTGTCCAACAGAATTTGCAAAAAGCAGTAGTATTGTATAGGATGAAGGAAATTACGCCTGTAATGGTAAAAGATGCTCACAGCAACTCCATGCCATTGCGAATCCGTCTGAGGAAGAGGTCGCCCTACCCAGTTCATCCATGACAATTAGACTCCTGGACAAGCAGAGGAAAAGAAACTATTTGAAGGGCAAAATAAAAAATTGTTAAAATGCAAATAACCACTATGTACTAGTGAGCAATTTGCAAATAATTCACACGTACTTCAGGTTCTTGCAACTAACCCCCATACTATCTACGTTCAGAAATCAACCCCCATTTCAAATATTAAATGGAAAGAGTTTACGCTGGATGGCCCGTCTTGGACAATACTTTTTTGTTCTATGTATTTTGTCTGACACCTATGCAATGTAAACACCAAATTTCAGTTTGACACCATATCTCTCCAGAAAATGAATTTCTGCTGTAATATACTTTTTTAAGCATAGAAGTGCTTTTGAGCATTTTTTATTTTTTCCATTGAAAGGCTAGTTCATATGCTGAGATAGTGCAAGGAGGTAATTACAAGACACTTAAGTTTCCTGGCCATACATGAGGTTGATTTACATTTTACCCTGAAATAATACAAGCATACTCCAATCTAGCGAAAGCAGATATGGTACCTTTTAGAGAGATTCTGCATGATAAAAGCCGTTTCCTTCATCTCTGTCATGAACTGCAGTATGTAAAACAAATAATGACCTGTGTTTAACTTGTGTTATGTCTCGGTATGGAATTATCATACTACACTCACTAAAGACAATAGTTATGCGACATCATACAGACCAGTATGTTCTTGAACCATTAAAACATCCAAAGTTAGCTCTAAACAGTATTACGCTACATTTGTTTATACACGAGTATAATTTTCAGTTGGTTCGAAAGTAATTTCTGTATGGATATGACAAATGTACTCTGGGATAAGTTATACTCCCTCCGTTCCAAATACAAGTCCAGTATACTATTTTGGGCTGTTCCACAATATAAGTTCAGTTTCCCAAAATAGAAAATAATTTTGTGTATTATTACACATTTGCCCATACTTTATTATTCCTAGGAGAATGTGCAATAATAAAAATGAGGGTAAAAGTGGAAAGAGAGTGTAAAAAAGTTGTCATGATTATGTTTCCTTAAAAAGTGTTGTTTCCCGTAGTGGGCATATATTGTGGAACGGAGGGAGCAAATAATAAGGAAAACCCACGATATATTACGCTGATGAAGTTAAAAAAATTACTCAATAAAAATAGAAAGATTGGGATGTCACATATTTTTTTTATAACATAAGTTCGGAAACTATTACCGTACTAGAATTTGATTCAATGTTGTCAACAGCACCCATTCTCGTAAATATGCGGTCAACTACCCTTATAGTGGCAAAGCGGGCTGGGATATAACAGCCAATCTGAGCAAGGATAACTATCAGGCAAACTTGTTGAAGATAAGTACTTTTTCCACACCTAGAGAAAGGAACAATTAGATAATAAGTTTTTTAAGATTCATTTCCTTGAGACTTGAGAGACATATATGAGGACATCAAATTAAAATGAAGATCGCACAATAGTGATCTTACATGTTTGGCCCCGTGACGATTATCATATTTGAAGCTTCAGATAGAAAGACATTATTGGGCTGCATACGAAAAAGAAAGAAAAAGGATGTTAACTCACTGACAATGGTAAACAAGAGTTCTAGCATGAATATTTGCTCAGACATCAAAAACAATCACAGAGATAAATAAAATTTAATAAAACGCGCCCAAAACTGATATAAAGAGAAATCACATACAATGAAGTCCTGGTGTACGCTCTCCAGGATAGGATGCCTTCCAGCATCAATTGCAATTGGACCATTTTCTACCCAGAATATGCCATTAATAAACAGTTATTCATTGACATATCTACAAAAAACAACAATGGGAGTAATAAGGCCTATACTATTACTACAAAAACAAACATTGTTTACGGTACCTGTAAACTGAGGTCTAACATATTGGTCTACAGGCTTGGTGGATATTGTATGAGCAAATGAATTTACTATCATATCTAGAAGACATAACACCTCAGCAAGTAATGTAAGTAAAGAAACATCTTCTCTGATAGCTTCAACCAGTGCTGTGTTGAAAAACAAAAAGAGAAAACTAGGTTTTAGAAAGCATCTCCACTAATTGCAAAGAGAGGAATCTAATAATCCAACAACATGGATAATTAATAATAAAGCTACTTAAACTGACTGGTTATTTTTTATTTAAAAGACTTCTGAACAACTACGGAACGCACTTTTGTTCTATATCAGGTATTAACAAGTGAAAAAATAGACGATTACTCAATTTGAAATTGGCTGACACCTAAGCACATAAATGCAACAACATAGAAGACCATTTTTGACAAATAGAAGTAGGTCTCTCAAAATTAATAGTTCCATATACTTTTTTAGTTATTTTACTTCAGAGGATGAATGGTCCTGATTGGAGCTACATAAATTCAGCTATTTTTTTTAAATTTTACATAAGAAACCAGAAACAGTTAGCGTTTAGTGACCATCTTTTATTTTTATTAATATCATATTTACTGGTAGGTCATCTGTGGAATGTAGAAAGGCTCTGCGATTGATTTCAGATATTAATAAGGGGAAACTTAGTCTATTCCCTGAGAAGTTTGGTGTGAGGACTTGTAAGAAATCTCATCTCAAAGAATCTCTAGCTTTGATGCAAACAAAGAGCTTCAAGGAAGATATACAGTGAACCAATAGGGAATATCTAATTGATTTCTAGAAAAAAGAAAGATAATATTTATCCAGGAATATAAGCAAAAAGGAATGATACAATTTCAAGATTATTTCAACCTTCCAGGCAAACTTCTGTCCGTATATAACACTCAGCCGCTGCAGACTTGTTCCTCGTATTTAACTGCAATTTTTTTAGAGTAGATAAAGAGAAAAACAAACACCAAACATGGCCTGGTTCAACAAAGCAAATACTAAATTTGCAATTGGCATATGCAAGGCTATAATCCACAACACTACGAGGGACGGAGATCAACATAGGTGTGCATAAGAATGTGCAGTACATAATAGTTAATACTCCCTCCCTCCCTAAATAAGTGATCATTGTTCTAAATTTATGAAGTCCCACAATAAGTATCAACAATTAGAAATGAAAATACTTTATTATCAATAATCCATGTTGCATATAAAATTATACTAAAAATACAAAGGGAAAAAAGACAAGAAAATTATTCCTGGCTCTTTTTTTTAAATGTAAAAATTGGCATCCTTTCCATAAATTCCACTCAAGTCATAGTATCCTACAGCAAAGAATTTGCCGTCTGAGAGTATATTTGTACTAGTAGCAATTTGCTTCGTGGAAAAGTAGTTTTGAAATGAAAAGTCAAACTATTAGTAATTTTGTAAGGAACAAAACCACAGCAGTTTAGTTTTCTGCTTCTTTTTATGTGTACAATTTGGTACGTGAGTTATTGGTAAAACAAGTACAATTATTTCAAATGCTTAAAAAGTTCGGGAAGGACGTAAATTGAATCATATTTTTTAAGATCAATTTACTCACGAGTAATGCTACCAATATTTTACAACATCAGCTGAAAAGTAAGTGGAATTCAGCTAACTACTAAGCTTGAACTAACTAACTGCTTTATGTATTCCGACTCTTTACTAGATGCATAAGCACATACTACCGAAAACCAAATGCAGGAATGCAGATTAAGGGATGAAGTAATACTCACAGAAGCCAGCTCTAGAGTTGAACAATGTATATTGTTACCATGTTTAACAACCTGAATTCATCAAAAAATAAACGCTTAATGACGAAGTGACCATAATATAGGTTCTAGAAAGAAAAGAAGAAGATTTATTGGCAACCTGCATGAATTTACTTGGAATCTTTCCATGTATGTCCTTCTGCGGAATACTGAAATAAAACCCTTGTCTCTTATTAAATGGAATTTTCAAATTTGGCATCTTGAAGTCATCCCGATATTTGTTTGCAAGGTTGTGTATAGCTGTACACAATGACATTATTGTTTGCATCCATAGTATTGAAAAAATAAGATATTTACAGGGAAAGCATATAATGCAACATCTCTTAATCTACTTGGAAAGAGAATCCAATTTTATAAGGTTAATTACAGTTTCGTATAGAAAAATTCCACCTGATTCCGATTCTGTACACAAACGTCACATTTATAAACAATTTAGTACAGAATAATAAACCCGTACTCTTCATGAACCAAATGGAGAAACGAAATATTTTTTGTATACATAATGCTACATTTTCTTAAAAAAATATTTTGCACTCTATTCTATGATTTGTCTTAATCTATTCCCTATCTATGATAGATTTCTTATGTAGTGTTCTGCAAGAACATGATGATGTAATGTCGTGTACTAATTGTTAATTTTTATAAATTGTTGTACAAAATCAAAATGTGGTGATACTTTTATGTACAAAACTATTTTCCCCAAATTCATATGAATTCTCAGAATACAAGAAACAGGTAATGGAGAAGAGACCTTCGCTAGTGTCACAAAATGATCTCCTTGCAATATCCAGGAACCCATCAATCCCGGCTTTTACAGCAAAACACTGTTGTGTTTGGGCAACAAAGGGAACACGTGCATGAAGAATATCTTCATCAATGACCTCTCCAATTCTGAAACAAAAAGACGGTAAACAAGTCAAGTAATCACAAATTTCACATCCCTGTGGTTATTGGTCATCCTTATATAGGAGGATTTTGGCAAGCTCACGATCAGACAAGTAGAAAACACACATCTTCATCAAGTCCAGTGGTAAAAGTTTTTCCATGAAAAGAGAAAGTCCTCGGGTGTACAGAATAACTAAAGACTTGAATTATGATTTAAACGGGGTTAAACATGCTTCTTCGTTCTTTCATAGTTCGTGTATTCCTTCTACCAAAAAAAAGAATAAATAGTTCATATATGCCACGTAAAACACATTTTAAACTTAATGTGCATTAAATTGAATTATCAGAACGCAATCCTCTAAGCTAAATCAGTAAAATATACTGTTTCAGACATAATTAAAGAATCAGCATAAAAGGATTAACCAATGAATCCCAAATTTAACAGATAAAAAACAAATCATGCAAAGCAGCTCAACAAAGTTAGAGAGTCGTATGTTATTAGGGTTGATATGCAAAAGTGGGAGTAAGAAGGTGAAAAATACTTAGGTGTCTAATCCTTGATACTTCAAACACAGAATATGGGATGGGTGTATTAATTGCATAAGCAGTCTTAATAAGTACCTCAATAAAAGCCAGATGTATATAAGAGTTCAAATTGTATCGGATATTATCAATAATTTGAATTTAAGTTCAAGTTGGTATGTTAACCGGAGAAGAATGTTATCACATTATAGGTTCGAAAGTGGGTTTCAGTACCCAAGAATTACAGTCTTAAGCCTAAATTTACATACACACAAAAAAACGAACTAGCAGAAGAAAACAACACCTGTACCTTTTCTTCATCGAGGCATATTTTTCATTCTCGCATACAGATTTGTAGACATTCCCTAGAAGAAAACATTTTGCGTCCTTGAGAACCTGAAAAAACACAGAAAATATGATCTCACACATTTATGAGAAGAAAAAAAACAAGGCAAAAAGAAGCTACACGTTATGTACCTTGGAGATTAATGGCAAACCATCAAGCGCGGTTTTAAGGAGAATAATGTTGGAAACCATAATTTGGCTTTTTCGAGAATTGTCAATTCCCAATACCTCGTTCGGAACTTTCTTTGGCTTGTAGCAGAAATGACAAAGGACCCTATCTGAATTAAGGTCCAAAATAACTCATTAGTGACTCCTAAAGTACCAATTGAAATAAATCTGCATAAAAATAAAGTTAATTACCAGTTTCTTTTGGGAACTTTCGAAGAACCTGGGACAGACCAAAGAATAGTTGTTCATTGTTCATCAGTTCATCCTGGAAGCATATTTTTGAATAAATTAGTAATGTCACTTGATCTCAATGCAATAAATCATAAGCAAGAACATATAAACTTCTACACACCATATATAATAGTATATGATACTCCCCCCATTACATATTGTTGTTCTCACACTTTTTAAGATGCAAAAATCGTGTGCCTGGTCAAAGCCACCCATATTAGAAGTTATTCATGTACTTATTGATGTTAACTACGTAAGAAGGTTTTGAAATGGACAGTTTTAAAATTTAGGTACAAAAAAATTGCATGCGGAAAAAGTGATAGGGACAAACAATTTGGAACAAAGGGAATGTAAAACAAACATGGGCTAAAATGTATGACATGCCATATCATAATCAAGAAATTACCTGGATTGGTAACAAAATCAGAAAAATGAGTGGTTTTAGATGTAAAAGTACAAAATAAAAAATATTATAGAATCAAAATTCACGTATTTGACGTCTGCTTAGGGTGAAAGAGACATTAAATGCTTACCAGGCAATCAAATCTTGCATTTAGAGTCTCGATGTCCTTCAAAGGCTGTAACAGGTTGGCTCTAAGAAGTCTTGTCCTGCAGAAAGGCTAAATGTCAGGTCAAATGAAAGTCAGAAATATGGATGTCACACAACTATTCCATAGATCATTAAGGATAAAAAATAATCTAATTTAAAAATATATGTATGGCGCATACTTCATATATTACACCTTCTGGGATACAGGAGTTATTCAAAACGTAAGCTATATGTACTAAAATGGAGAAATGTTAAAGTGTCCAGATGAAATGTTAGCCAAGCAGTAAGAATACAAATCAAAAAAGTCGTTCACTTTTGTCGACCACTGAATATATTACACCTTGGGCATACGGAGTTACTCAAAATGTATGCTTTATACACTAAAATGGAGAAACATTCAAGTGTCCATAGGATTTGTTAGCCAGAGTAAGAATATAAACCAGAACAGATGTTCACTTTTGTACACCATCGGGAAAAAATTAGGATCAAGTTGGAAGACTACAAAAGCAGCAATTGTAACAGGAAGTATGCAAACTAAGGGGGCTTTAGATCTGATAATTAGAAAAATAAAAACAAATGCTGTAAATGGAATAATTGCAAGATCAGCAATAGATAGTGTTGTCTATATTACCCGCCAGTAGTTCTTGTTGCCTTCATCATATGGAACAGGCTTCTCTTTTTATTGCTCGTGCCCAAAAGGGTTGAATCCAGAGGTTCTATGATTTCCAAGTTCTGGACACTGGTATTGGGATAACACAAAATTACACGTTTAGATACATAATTTTTGACACTTAAAATAAGAACTTAGGTGACATTAAATATCTACTATTTTGACACAAAAATTACAGAGCAGGAAAGCAATATTTGAAACACTGGCGGAAAATGAAGTAAGGTTACCTGGTGGCATCAATATTCATATGGTCAAATGATCCATTGAATGTAACCTGGAACATTATAGGGAACAACAAAAAACTGAGTGTCAAATCATGATTCATGAGAGAGAAAGTTCTCTAGAAGTAAGTTCAATGCCTATATATATGCAGAAGCCACTAGATAAAAAAATGCAGAAATAACTGGCTCGCGACCCAACAGCTTGAAACATATGTCTTTTTTCTTGGTAAAGTATGATAAACTAGTTATTATTTTTTTCTAACTGTAATAGACATCTATAAAACTGCTTCAAACTAGATGGAAATTACCGATAAGCTCCCCTATCTCCTCAGAAGCCTTTCTTATGTGTTTCTTTTCGTTTATTTGTGAGATTGAGAGATATTTTAGGGACAGAAAACAAGATAATCATTGTTTCCTTCAAATAATAATTCTGTTTGCAACCGGCGTCATAAAGAAACCACATACTGATAGTGAGTGGCTTGTAATGATGACTCCTTTCTCTGCTTCAATCCTGGGAATGATGTGGAAACTAGTTAAGTCAACTTTCAAAATTTTATTAATGACGGAAATAAATATTCGAGAAGTTCAAGCAATGCAACATTAAGGAACATGCATGTTTTGTTTGTTAAAACCCTTTTAAAGGACAAAGAGGTATCTTGAACTAGCAACGAATGATTAATCAAATTTGACCTCTACATACTCAACCTCAAAACACCAGGTTATTTACTTAACGCTGCAATAAAACAAGACCTGTTTAAGTGTATGTTTAAAACACTGTATCTTTACTGAAAAAATGGCTACCATACTCGATAATAACCGGCCAAGTAGAACCTCGTAACTTAGGTTGACTGGCACCTTTTCTGGTTTGTCCTTAATTTTAATGTTATATCAAGCTCAAATTTTCTAACTTGCAGCAATATTATGTCTTTTCTATTTGGCTCTATAATATCCTCATGGAATCAAGAGCAATTTAATTAAACGGATCAAAAATAGGATTGCCAAAGCTACAGCGCAAGAATAAGCAATTAAGATATAAAAAAATCACCAAGTGTTTCATACTAAACTATATGGAGATGATTTTTGGCCGTACCATTTGATAGTTGCACAAGCTGCCGCCAGGCAGAGGTAATATTGCTTGTAATACGAGTCTAAATTAAGTGTTGACGGTTCCTTGGCCGCTAAACCCTTTACCATCATAGCTCCCTTTAAATTTATACACAACAATGACATTTGCAACAACCATATAAGAAGATAAGCACCTTCATATAACGAAAAAATGAACTAACGGGAGCAATAACACAAGGCTGGTGGAGACCTTAGTGTCGTCAAAGCAACCGCGGGCCATTATAACCTGCTTCCATCAGCAATAAATGAAAAACATAAGTACCGGAGTTGTACATTGATTTGCATATATTTTCTGTCAAGACACTACTAGATGTATTTTTCACCTTCTTGATTGTAGCATATGACCTGTCCACCAATGTTGAGACGCCAACCATACCATCAGGGGCAAATTTATTAGGAGGAACGATGATAACCGTTGGATCGTAGAAATGTAGCAGTGTCTTTGTGTTCTGATATGAACTGCTCGTCTCAATGTACTGAGAAAGATGGAGAGATGCCATTCTAAGATCAAAGGCAGCCACCCCAACCTGGACTTAAATTTAGTTCCAAAGAAGTAATTTATTAGAACTAATTTACGGGAAAAGCTAGACATACAAAATTACGCATGTGCCTAATGGTATGGCAACAACAAATATCCAACTTTGAGTGTCAGCTACGCAATTTTGAGACATTTCACGAGTTTTTTTCTTCCAAAAGAGTAGTGAATGTTTGGCAGCTAAGTTAACGACTCACATAACAGGATAAGTCATCGATTAAAAAAGTATCAAAAACTAAATAAAAAATTATCCAATACAATTATTTGAAACTCAACAGTTAGCAATACTTAGCAAAGACGGGAAATTAAGTAACTCACTACAACAACAACAACAAGAACTATTAATTGTTTATAACGACAAGCAAAATACGGATCTGGCTGCATAATTAACCAAAAGCACAGTGCATATAAGTTACGAACACTAACATCAGAATATTTAGTCACAATAGGTATATAACACATGAATAAATTCCCATAATTTCTATTTTACAAACTCCTAATTCAAAGCTCGACATAGCATTATGTATCACATATTCACATATAAAATAACCCCATTATTTCTATTTTACGAACTCCCGGTTCAACGCTTTCTCTCCATAACAGATCATATCACACTTTGCGTTTAATATCGGCAAATTTGTAATATATTTTTTTATTACTTTTACAGTGTAGTGTCGGGAAAACAAGGACAGTATAGGGAACATATTACAGTGTATAATTTCGATGTAATATATTTTATGTTAGCAAAATAATAATGATTTTTTTATATTATAACTAAAACAGCTTTAACAATCTTCGAACTATATAAAGGTATCATCTAGCTAGTAGGAACAAGCATTCTTTTTAATTTTCTAACGTAAAAAAATTAAAAAATAAATGATTTACATAAATCTGCAACAAATGTTCTGAGTAACAAGTTCCGTGATTTGGAGGAACTCCACACATATTCTTTCTCTTTCAGAAATGGATGAAAGTCTGCAAACTAGATTACTTAGTATGCTTACACTAATACTATGATCTAATCACAACACTTATTGGCTATATCAACAATTCGTTGACCTAGGAAAGTGAATAAGAAGAAAGAAACCAATCAAATTTCCGGCAGCAAATGCATCACCAGAACGAAGAATCACAAATAAAAACACATAACATCTTCATTATATCCAAATGTTTTCTTCATTTAAATAAACATACACTATTAGCAATATCAACAATTCCTCGGCCTAAATAAGTAGAAACATATCAAATTATAACATGTAAATTGCATCAGTTGAGTGAAGATTCACATATAAACATACAACTATAAGTCTAGAGGTAGACTAAGATATACGTACATATTAGCGAATTTAACAATTACTTAACCTAAAAAAAACTGGGGGGAAAATAATCAAAAGCAGTTCTCCATGATCCATCACCAGAATAAAAAAAATCACAATAAATTAAACAACAATTTCTTTTTAGTATACAAATACATGTGCAAGAAGTAGATGTAAACTAGATATACGTACCTATTAGCAAATTCAACAACCAAAAAAGATAATATTAAAAAAAAAAAACAGAAAAAATCCAAACTAGACCATCCAATTCCATCACGAAAGGTAAAAAATTCACAAACAATCAAACAACAAATTCATTATATGCATATAACTACATATGCAAGAGGTAGAAGTAGCCTAGTTATACCTACATATTATCATATTCAACAATTATATAACCTGAAAAGGTGAATTAAGTACAAACAATTCAATTATAACACGCAAATGCATCAGCAGAACAAATTTGTTTTCACAAATAAACACTACATAACATCTTCACTGTATATAATTACCCATATATATAGCTACATATAGTATTAGCAAATTCAACAATTATATAGCTTAAAAAGGTAAAAATTAAGTAAAAATAATTCAATATTAACACGCAATTGCACCAGCGGGTCAAATATTCACAAATTAACACTAGATAACATCTTTAGTGAATATAATTACCCATAAATATACATACATGTTGTATTAGCAAATTCAACAAGTATATAACCTAAAAAGGTAAATTAAGTAGAAATAATTCAATTTTAACAGGCAATTGCATCAACAGAACAAACATTCATATATAAACCCTAGATAACATCTTCATTTTAAATAATTACTAGTATATATACATATATATATAGAGAGAGAGACCTCTTTGGCTCTGTTTTCAATGAGGCCGATGATGAAGCTCGATTTATCTCCCGCGTCGTCTTCCATTTCTCTCTCTCTCTCTCTCTAGATTTTATTTTATTTTATCGAAACTAGAATTATGAATAATAATAATAATAACAGTCTCTCTCTGCTTATTTATAGCGGTTCAGTGTGTGTTTGAGTTTCTCTATGGCTAAAAAGTGCGCGGGGAAGTTAATTACGTATGGGCAGCGACTAGCGAGTGTTGTCATTTTAATTTGGAGCAACCCTTACACTTATAAGTATTCTTTTTTTACAATTTCATTAACTATCTGATAAACTTATAATGATTTTTAAAAAGATAAATATATTATAGACTATCTATATAATGGTTTTTGTATATATTTATTTATTCGATAGAGATAAAAATGGATAAATTAATTATGCCAACTGCGTAAATGTGAAATATCAAATTATTAATAGTGTTGGGGTTAAAGTGCATGAATGTAACTCTTATCCAGTAATTAAATAATAGTTTTGACAGATTCACTGTCTCTCTTAAAAATAATTAAGCCTATTTCAGGGGATTTAAATAGTTTAATACAATGTACAATACATTTTTTTCAATTTAGTACCTTATACTACTATAAATCCAATTTACTACTTTCAATTACAAAATCATTCAATTTTCTCCGTTAATTGGTTAACAAAAAGTGATGTGGCAATGATGTCGTCACCGCCACGTCACCAAGATTTTAACAGTTTAGTACCATATACAATACATTTTTTTCAATTTAGTACCTCCAACTATCAAAATCACTTAAGAAATTGACGGATGGGGTACTTAATTGAGTGATTTTGATAGTACAAAGTATTAAATTGAATTTTTTATAGTATAAGGTACTAAATCGGAAAAAAAATATTGTACAGGGTACGAAACTGTATAAATCCCCGTATTTCACACACTACCGTAAGTTTTTTAAAATTCATATATCATTGTACTCGTATGGTTCTGAATATATACTTGTACCGTGAAATATACGGTACAATATGCGTGGGGAGAAAAGGAGATATGCAAACTTCAGTTTTTCTCTTCTTTCTTTTTTCTAGTAATTAATTTTTACTTTAAAATTGTCAACATTCGTTATGAGAGCGATAGGGATGTAAACGAGCCGAGCCAAACCTGACACCTTGCTTATGCTTGATTCGTTTACTAGACAAGTTTGAAAATCTTGTTAGTACTTGTCTCTTTTATAAACAAGTCGGTCGTCTCATTTAACTCGTTGTTCTAACTACTTAAGTCAAGCTTGTTGGACTCGCTTCAGTCGCAAAAACCATTTTAATTAACTAAAAATGTATTAAGATAATTGATAATGTATACAAAAAAAACTAGTTTTACGTAGTTTCAGACTTCTAGCTTTTCTGTCATCAGCTATATGCTACAACTTGCAAAAATAAACACCTAAGCTGAGCTTAAAAGTCACAACCAATGAAGACTAATCAGAGGCTCACACTTGATGAACAAATAAATCATTTTTATAGTTGAAAGACTTCCATACAAATAACGCAACCACTTAAAAGGCCAATTTATCTCCTAATAAATATAATTAATGATCATTCACTACTTCATCAATTGTAACAAATCGTCCCAACTCGATTGAAAGCTGAGCCGCAACTCCAATAGCCACTGAGACCAAACCATCGGTTAGACTCACAGAAAGAGCCTTTTCACCTTCATCTCTAATAGCATACAAAAAGCTGAGGTGCTCCAAATAGCTCGAACCATGATGCAACCCCTCATACCTGATTTAAACAATTGAAGTAAACAACACATCAGTACATATTGCTTTCGTGTTTTATGATAAACACAACAAACAAAAATACTTTTGAGATGGACCGATCCAGTTTGAAGATTCTAGTTATTTAAGCCAAGACAGCGTAAATGCTCAGCTTGAAAGATGGACAAAAGCTAACAGCTGAAATGTTCAGTTTATAAACAAATAGATTTTTTCCTAGATTTTCCCTTTTCTTTCTTTTTTTTCTTTAAGTGTTTTTTCTATTTGATGAGCCATGTTATGTTTCCAAGTCATATCTCTAATCTACTATATGCACAATTTTAAGTGTCTGTGTTAGATTGGTGTTGTTTCTTATTCTCCTAGGCCTTTTTTTCGCCCAAGAAAACTCATCAGTAATTGATAAATATGTGTTTTATGAATTTAAAATTTGGAAAACCGATATCATCACTTCAGAATGGCCCTGGATAAGTCTATTGAGTTATTTCATAGAAAAAGAGTGAAAAGGAAAACAAATGGAACATACTCTATCCGGTCATCATAAGCTTTTATAGTTTGTATGCCGTTTCTACCCTTCAGTCGATTTCCTACACGAACAATGTTCTCTGGAACAAAAGCCTCTCCCTATCAAACAACAATTTTGTATCAGGGAAAAATATACAAATAATGAAAGGGAAATAATAACAAAATGTTATACTGTTGTCTAGATTATTTAGAATCGAAAAAAGGCTGAGATACAGAGATAGAGAGGCAACCTTTCCAGTATCACCAACAACGGAAATTTCTTGCTCGTTCTTACTCCCCTCAGCAAACATACAAAGGTCGAGCATGCCACGAGAACCATTTTCAAATTCGACAATAACATACGCGTTGTCGATTATATCTGGCACCTACACCCGATCCAAAAGTGAGAATTGATAGCTTAGGGCAAATGTAAAAGCATATAGAAATAAATTTCCATAAAAGAAAGGCGAAGAAGAGATCATCAAATGATTATTTAGTTCACATTACAATGCATGTTTTTGGAGTGTGTGTAACTTTAGGTTTTCTACTGTTTTCCTAAACACATTCTATGCCGTCGGTACAACCTATGACCACCTGTGATTTGTGAAAATCAGGAAAAAAAAAATATACTAAAAAATACCATATAGGACTTGAGTCTTCTGATATGAACTTCTACAGAAAGAAAAGCACGGGAGTTTGTATTTTGCAGAATAATCTCTCTGATAAGTAATACTACAATTCCGTCTAATTTCATACATATGAATTCAAAAGCATGTAATATGTCTGTACTTTTTAAAATTTTAAACCCAAACCTTGTTTTCAAACTTATGTTTCCAGGCAAAAAATGAAGAACTGCCAGAACCAAGCAAGCACGAATTATCAATACTGAGTAAAATTTAGAAATATTTCGTACTTGGATGAGGTACTAACTCACTTTTCCATCATAAATCTCGTCTTTGTGATTAAGATCAATGCATCCCGAGGCCATAACCCGGACAGGATTTGCTCCAGCAAAAAGTCTCATCAAATCGAAAAAATGGCAGCATTTCTCTACAAGTGTTCCTCCACTATTACAATTGAACCGGTTCCAGTCATTTACCTGCAATAACAATTATAAAAGCTAGTAACACGGCCACTTAAGACAAAAAAGAAGAGAACATGAAAACAGGTGGTATATTTTTACCTTGACCAAAAAAGGAAATCGATGTTCTCGAATGGACACCATTCTAATTTTCCCCAGCATTCCATTCTTGACTGTTTCTATAAGTTTAGCAACAGGTGGCATGTATCTATACTCCAGCCCAACTTGAATTAGCATTTCTGGCCTCCGTCTTGCAGCCGCCACTACCTAGATCCATAAAAAGGCTGAATACTTTATGTTATACATAACTAAATCGAGGGGTAAAAAGAGCTCAGTATTTAGAAAAGCTTTCACACAAAATCCAAGAACATCCCTTTAAATTACTATGAATAATCTACTCGATTTTACATATATATATGCCATGGGGTAATTAACCTTTTGTACGCTAAACTCTGAGACAAGTTCAATTTAGCATCCCCTATGGTCTACCTATTGTTTTTTTCTTTTTGGTGTATTCACCTACACTTGTCATTCGACTTCAATTCTGAATTCCGTTTACAACGACTTTGACCCTTAACTTGCACAGATTTTCAAATTGTCCTTTATTTTTGAAAAAATCACAGTATTTCATCCTAGAAAACAGAAAAAATGTGTGTAAGTTGAGGTACGAAGTTAATCGGAGCGTAATAAATTGGAAGAAAAATGTTGTTTAATACCCAAAACCGGATATTTTATAATCTAGTATACATTAGGTAAAACATGGTTTACTTAAGTGTACCAAACCTTAATAAACCACACGTGTCTATCACGATTCCCTATACTCGATCACAAAATTTCCTACAAAGTACAGTAATTAAACTTCTGAAAAATGCCCTGATGTAATTTCTAGCATCATATACAGTTTCTGGAGAATTATGATACTAACCTTCCTGCAATCAGCCACTGTTGTGCATAAAGGCTTCTCCACTAGTACGTGATGGGGTTTAGGGTGGTTAATAATGTCCATTAAAATCTGGTAATGGGTCATGTTTGGAGTCGAAACAACCACCACATCACATAAGCCACTATCCAGTAGCTCCCGGTGATTTGAAAACACCTTTATAATAACAAATTCATTTCCCACAAAGATAAAAACAGTGAAAATGATAATACATGAAAGAACAACTTTTACCATTATATCTGTAACAATTGTATTTAAATCTTACTAATTTTGTATGTAAATAGAGCTTTGGAACTCAGCGAAGTTTATCATGGCAAATTAAAACTTACAGAAGTAAGAACTAAACATTAAAAGTAAGATTAGATTTACGAATTCTGGGTTGTACAAAATTTGCAATAAGTATAGACATCAAATGGGTACAAAAGTAAACAATTGCCACTGTCATAATATTTAGATTTAGCTATTGACATAGTTAGTTAGATGAAATTTAGTTTCATTTTTTATTTTGGTCATATTATTTGTAATTTGTATAAATTTAATGATATATTTTCGAAACATTACAATTTATAATATTTATACTAAAACACATGCATATACATACATAATAAGTACGTCGGTTTAAAAAACATATTATTTGACTAGATTTTCTTTGATTTTTTTTCTTAAATAAAAAAATTATAATTTTTTTTTACACTTTCTCTAAAACGAAAATAAAGTAAGTTTTATATTTATAACATTCGAGTAAAATTTATTTGATGTCACATCATTATTTGAATATTTTCATAAAAAAACGATAAGAAAATTGTTATTTTTTTCAAAAAAAGTATTCATTTTTTGTAAATAGAATATATTTATTAAGTATTTATAATTTCTTTTTATAAACAAACATCATCTAGAATTTATATTATTTGCAATAATATGTATACATGCATTATATTATATATATTTTTATACATACATTAATATAATATATATATATATATGTGTGTATTATATATATATATATATGATATAATTATATATATTTTAATTTATACTAGAATGAGACATTTCAAAAAATTAAAGGTTAGATTTATACAACTTACAAAGAATAAGACCAAAATGAAAATTAAAACTAACTTACATCCGACTAATTTAACGGTGATACCTGAATTGTGAACATTATGATAGTTTAGTACGTCAATTGTTATTTTTTGTAGTATGGTACCTAAATCGTTAAAAACAAGTAGTACAGTACACTAAATGTATTCTTTTTCCAAATATAATATTAGTTTACCACAATGTTCTAAAAAACGCAAGCAATCCTCAAAATAGGTCGTATGGTGCCTGGTCTGTATAATAACATTTAACTAGGACTAACACATGAGGGTCTAATCTTCAGCTATCACCTAATTTCTATATATGTTCGCTTTTTAGAAGATTGACCACAACTACAGAAATTAAAATCTTTGGTTCCCAACTGTGACGGATAGATTAGTACTGATCATGTCCTTACTCTTATAAAAAAAAACTCATAAACAATTAATCAACTCAACATGATCCATATTTACCGGGAAACCCTCTAGTTACCGTGGATTCTCATAAACCCATTTCCTACAATATGACACTCTTTGTTTCAAAGAAACATAAGGAAAACTCGCTTGAAATCTTAACTAGAGAAGGAACAAAACATGATTGATCAAAAGTGTGATGTATAATCAGGACTATTTACAGTCTTAGAAAAGGTATATTACCAACATACACTTCCTTACCATAGTTTACTAGTAGTTATATATACGTTATTTTGACAACTTTTGAATATTTTTTATTAATTTTTTTTATTAATTTTTTTCATAATAATTTATATATACGTTATTTTGATAACTTTTGAATATTTTTTTGGCAACGCCTCTCAAAATTATATATTGTTAGTGCAATAACATACCATAATTTTGCATGTGTTGATAATATATAAGTAATACTTAAAAAATTAACATATGCAAGTGATTATAAAATACATTTTATACCAACTTATCATGTTGATACGTAACACACATCTTTAAAAAATTAAACAAAAATAATAATTAGAGTAGTGGTGAGTGTAAACAAAATTTATAAAAGAATTTTTGGTGATTTGTATTTTAATTGAAGTGAATATACTGAAATTGTGTAATATATATTTAATTGTTTGTATATATCTATTATTTAATATACGTTTGGTTTTTTCAGTTTTTTTTAAATATTTTTTTACCTTGTATCTTAATCTTTTTACTTGTTATATCTTGATTTCTTAAATTTAACTTTTGTATCTTTTAGATTTCTATTTTATTTATTTTTTAGTCAATTTTGAAATGCTGAAACTTTCGACACATGACTGCACGTGACATTATTGTTGTGGGTTTTTTTGGGAGTTTGAAAAGAAAGTCGAAATTGAACGAAAAGAACAAAAAATAGAAATCAAATACATTTTAATCAATAAAACAAGAAAAAAATGAAGAATCAATAAAACAAGAAAAAAATGAAGAAAAGATGATAAAAAAAGTTTAAAAAAAACCGAATTTTCCGTGTTTAAACTTTGAAAAATACTATGCGTTTTTATTAATTTTGACAACCCCATCTATTTGTTTCTGATTCGGTCCCTAAATTCAATACCTTTCCAGTAACACAATTCTCGACAATACCATTTTTTGGTTCAGAGGAAGCTAAGGATACAAATTTACCACATCATACAAATACAACAAAAACTTGATGCACCTACACTGCAGAGATAAGATGCTTTTATGGGAGGGGCCGCTGAATTCCATGTGGAATTTTTTCATTATTATCCAGGGTGGTGAAAATCTAGAATCTATGATTTTTTTTTTGATAAAATGCATGGTAATATAAAGATACAAAGAGGTAAATGAATAGTGCCTGAAGATTGGGCCAGTTGAACGACCGAGCTAATTCTTCAGCTAAATTCTGAGAAGGAATGTGGGGATCGGCGACGCATACTACGACAGCGGATTCATGGCGGAGATGGTGTAAATTGATGACATGTTCTCTTCCCATCATTCCAACTCCTATTATCCCATATTTAACTACCTTATTCTCACTATCTTGCACCATTTTTTTATCTTTCTAATTCCTTGTATGCAACGCAACGATCACATTTAACAGTTACTCGGTGTACATTTTGCACACGTGAATAGTGAATAGTTTATTTAAATGTTGGCGGATAATGTATCATTACTGTTTTCAAGGTCAGATACATTGGCAATATTTGTTTGGTCTCTGTCTAGTTGGATCTGAGTCATTTAAGGGGTTTGATTCTATTATATTACACTACAATTGGAAAGATTTAAATAATTTTACTCAAAAATTTAAATTCCAGTCCGCATACATACATTATTGTGCATCACATCACGACTTACCATATCAGGGTTAGATTCCAAAATAAAATAAAATAAAATAAAATTTCCTTTATGTTTATCAAAATAGGGGAGTGGGGAGACGGGAGATGTAGGGTCACTCTAGTGTTTTTTTTAGTACACATTGCTAAATAAGTTTTTTTTCTTTTCTTTTAGGTACTTTTTAAAAAATCTAATGATCTGGCACATCTTCTTAACATAAACCAAATATCTCGAATTTTCAGCTTTATAAACCAAATACTGCTGATTTCGCTATTATCGCCATCAAAATATAAAATTTTAAAATTCACTAAATTTAATAGTATGAGACATATGATATGACTATATTCTCTCAGAAAATTTTATAGTCATATAGGTACATGCATACTCTCTCTCATAAAAAAAAATTACACACATAGACAGACATAAAATGTAGTTTAAGTATACCTTCTTTTTATTAAGTAAAAGTAGTTTAGTATAGGATTTAGATCATCTACGGTTAAATAAAGACAGCAGATACGGCTGTTTATACACTATAAAATAATGTTTGATTTAGTGAGAATTAAAAATCGTCACAAGTCTGCCACTAATTTAAAAAGTTATCACAAATCTGTCACAAATTGACTAAACTGTCATAAAGTCGTCACAAAAACCGTCGCTAATAAGCTCGTAACAAAAATACCGTCATTAATACCGTCGCTATTTAAGTATTTCCGTCGCTAATAATCTCGTAACAAAAATACCGTCATTAATACCGTCGCTATTTAAGTATTTTTTTTGTAGTGATAAAAGGGCAAACTTTCCCTTAATTTGCTAACTAACTATAATCTCTCTAGTAATCCCTTAATCTTTACTATTATAATATGTGCTCCACCATTTTCTCTTTCTAATTAATTTGAAGAGGTGGGTTTGAACTGTAAAGTAAAACTATTTATACAATTATATATGGGAGATGTTATATAAACATCAACTTAGATATTAATTTGGACATTTTTTTTTATAAAAATGCTTCAAATCTCCACGGTTTCACGACGAGAACACAAATATGCTTTTTTTTTTTTTTCTGAGATGTATAGTGACATGTTTTGAAAATTATGGTAAAATTTAAAAATTCAAAACATGTCATTACACATCTCGGAAAAAAAAATAAGATGCATATTTGTGTTACCGTCGTGAAACCGTGGAGATTTGCATTAGTCAAATCTTAATTTGGAACATTTTTACAAAAAAGTGTCCAAATTAATGTCTAAGTTGATGTTCATGTAAGCTCTCCCATTATACATATAATTTAACAAACCTTCCTTCATTCTGTATAAAAGAATTTCTTTATTCATGTGAATTTAATTCCTTCGTCTAGTCTTCACATAACTTTTCGCGTGTGTTTAAGAAAACTTGAATATAAAGCCATACATTTTCTCCAAGAATTATGATTAAAGCATACAAAGACCCAAGATGGTCTCCCATTATTTTTTTAAGAAATGAGAGTAAGAGATTAATTGATCAAAGACAAAAGAACTAAATTAATATATAACAAAAATACAAGGACCGTATAAAAGGATTGACGCCTCTGTTATGACAGAGGATCTGAATCCTTTAGTATACTAAATCAAAGAAAAAATAATCATATCTTATGTATAAAAGTAAATTTGCAGTTTAATTTAAAAGTTGTGTAAATTAAACCAAAATTTGGAGTTTGGACCTAACTAAACTAACTCGAATAACAATGCCACATTTAATCGGCATTAGAAATGGAACATTTATTCACTAATCAGTTTATATACTAGAACTGTAACTTTTCACAAAATAAGAATCAAATTAATACTTGTTATGAAATATGAGACGGAATGGTAAATTTTAGGAGTAACTAATTGTCATCCAAATTGGACGTAGCTTGATTGGTCAAAGTTTTGGTAAATCAGTAACCAAATTGAAAAAAAATCATAGGTAGTACAAAAGTTTGGTAAAAGATGCTAGATGAATATGCTTTTTTTTAAAATAAAATAAACGGACAGATCGATGAATATCCTACTAAACCACATTTCCTTTGACATTATTTTTTCCCCGCATATTCCAATCCGATAAATATGCTATTGCTAAACTAACTGTCATCTACCATTTGATTATACGTATATTCTGAATAAACAAGTTACTTTTTTTAAGTTAGGTGATCAAATCAATCTTGAAGTTTTTACATTATTAGGAGAGAAAAACATAAAGGTCTCATCCTAGTAACTTGGCATTTATAAGCTCATCAAGCTGGATTGATAAGGTTTTAGCTGAAAAATTATAGACAAACATGAATTTTATGCAGAAAAAACACTTACAGAAAAGTTTCAAAACATTTAAGATCTGCTTATCAAACTACAAAAGGACCACACTAACTTCAGTACACACATTCCGGATGAGACCATAATAAAGTTGTAACTGTACGAGACTTTAATAAATTTATATAAAAGCACTATGATGAAACCTAAATATAAATTAGTGTATATACAAGCACTTCATGTATCAATCTTAAAATAAATATGAAAATGTATATATGAACACTTTTTGACAAATAAGTCCATAGATGCTTCTATTAGAACAGTATGATGACGATTGAGTCGCAAGATCAATTAATGAATCAAATGACACGAAAGTAATTAGTTCATCTTATACAATCCCATTCATAAACTTCAGTCTAATAAAAGATAGTCTATTTAAAACAATTTAGTTCGCTTCAATCTTTTACCTAAAAACAACAATTTTGTTGTTGAAACCGTCAAAATCAGAAACAAAAAGGGTTAATATTGATTTTTTTTTAAACAGTTTGAGTCACATTTGTTTAATATTTGAATTTTACTGTCTAGTACTCTAGTTGTATCTATTGAGTTATGGGATCGGATTTTACTTTGATAAGATTTGTTTAAATTCAATTTGGTTAAGGTACAAATTACGAGCGGATAGAGTTTTGTTGTCGCCACCATTTCTTTTAGCCACCACAAGCCCATTATTAAACTCCATCCATTCACACCAAAATGCATTGTGAAACAGAGAAACCCATATATAAGCATAGACTATGATCGACAACCCATAAACGTTGCACAATATTTAACACTCACGAGCTCAAATGACAGTGTGATTCACTGGGGCGAGGAAAATGACGCAAATAAAAAGTGGGGTTTAAAGGGGACCGTCAGCGATGGTGGTGATTTATCGGAGCAATCTTCCCCGGTAGATATACCATAGCGATAATGTGATGCCTAAACGACGTCATACCAAAACAAAAGGGACAAGATGGCGTTTGAGACATATATATATATAGAGAGAGACAGACGTGAGAGTGATTGAGAAAATAACGAGATAAAAGGAAATAGACTAGGGACCGAGATAGATTGTGTGAGGGGGTTTAAGGGATGACGACAGTGATGCCTCGACTATAGTTTCAACGATGTGGAAACCGATAGATAATCATGGATCGATAGGAAAAACATGCAATGGTGTTTGTCGGATAGAGATTTGCTAAAAAGAGAAAAAGTAATTTTAAAGACTCGGTAGTATTATAAAAGTTTTAAGTAGTGACCCAATTAATTAATTATGTCTTTGCGCACAATCATAACTTAAATATTAGCATATCTTTATACTAAATACTTCTTTTTTAGTGTTCTAAAAACGAGTATAGTTGGGAATTAGATAGAGCCTAGGCGGACAGACTGAGCACACGTGATTTGTGGACTTGGTGAGATTAAACTATTAGACGATGATAAGCGGAATGTGTAAGTACTAAACGATTTATTTCTAACTAAAACTCGCCTTATGCTATTTAAAACATTTTTTTTTTCCATTGTCCGACGACTCTTAAAGGGCCCAAAGGTGTCACATGAAATTGGCCCAATAGCCCAAAGATAGTCAAATGAGACTAAAGCCCAACGACAATCTATCAAATCATTGATAACTCAGACTGTTTATTAATCTAAAACCATCTACAACTACAATAGTGTTGTTATCTCTATTATTAACTAAAATAGTTAGCTAAAAATACAATTTTTTGTCTCCATTAGTTATGTTAAATCATGTGTTATCTTTATAGATGTTAAAAAAGTTGTTAAATATAACAATATTTTTAATGTTGTTAATTGATGATGTGACAAAATATCATTAATTTGAACGTGAACTATATTTCAAATATTACTATTTTAGTTCTTATTTTAATGGGATTTACAAAATGACTAATTAATGAGATTTTAATTAATAATTAATTTTAATTAAAATTAGATAACTTTATTAAATTAATAAACCAATGTGAATGTTAAATTTAAATTACACATATATCACTTAACATGCAATTAAATTAGAGAAAATTAAGGATTGGACCATGAAAACAAAAGTATTTAAGGATTGGTCCGGCTATAAAATTTAATTAAGGATTGATCCATTATTTCTGAAACTAATTAATGATTGGTCCATTTTTCCTAAATAACCAATAAAAATGTAAAAAATCTAAAAAAATGAAAAAATTCCACAAAATAAAAATGCAAAAATGAAAAAATAAAAAAAATATGAAAAAATCAAAAAAATAAAATAAAATAGGCAAAACCCCGAAAAAACACGATTTTTTAAAAAAAAATCCTAAAAAATCAAAAAAAAAATCCCAAAAAATCAACAAAAATCTAAAATCAACAAAAATCCGAAAATGCAAAAAAAAAAATAGTTCAGACTGTTTTTAAAATAGTTCAGACTGTTTTTAAAATGACTTAAAAAAGTTCAGACTGTTTTTAAAATGACATAAAAAAGTTCAGACTGTTTTTGGTTCAGACTGTTTTTAAAATGACTTAAAAAAGTTCAGACTATTTTTGGTTCAGACTGTTTTTGGTTCAGACTGTTTTTAAAATGACTTAAAATGGTTCAGACTGTTTTTAAAATGACTTAAAATGGTTCAGACTGCTTTTAAAATGACTTAAAATAGTTCAGACTGTTTTTGGTTCAGACTGTTTTTTTTTGCGTTTTTGGATTTTTGTTGATTTTATGAGATTTTTGTTGATTTTTTAGGATTTTTAAAAAAAAAATCATATTTTTTCGGGGTTTTGCCTCTTTTAAATTTTTTTGCATTTTTTCATATTTTTTTTATTTTTTTATTTTTGCATTTTTATTTTCTGAATTTTTTTTATTTTTTCTGATTTTTTACATTTTTATTGGTTAGTTAGGAGAAATTGACCGATACTTAATTAGTTTCAGATTTATAAACCAATACTTAAATACTTTTGTTCCAATCCAAAATTTCTCCAAATTAATTACAACTACAATGCATTTTAACTGCCTTTAGAAACAGCCACGTCAGCAAAAGAAAAGATATACACAGAAGCTGTCTGTGTTAACCCTGAACTTTCATCTCTATCTCTCTCTCTCTCTCTCCTCAAGTTGTATGTATATGTGTATATATCTATGTCCATATAAAGAAAAATAGAAAAAATTAAAATATGTATAATCTATGTCTCAGGCCTTATCCCTCTTTCATCAACCTTGACATCTCTTAATCCCAAACAATCTCAGATCTTTTCTATTCTAACAAAGCTCAGATCTTTTTTATTTATTTTTAATTTAAACAAAACTCAGATCTTTTTTATTTTAGAAAAGGTCTGATCTTTTGTTGTTGCAGATCTTATTAATTTCTCATCTAAAACTATTAACCGCTTGTGTAAGTATTCTCTTTATATCTTTTTCATGATTTCTTTGTTATGTACTCTTTTTTTTTTTATAATTTTTGTTAATATTTGGGAGCAAAATTAAACCATACCCATAGATATTCATATACAAACTTCCTTTTCGCTCCATTTTATATGCAATTGTTTATATTAACTGTGATTGCTTACTTGTTTTCTAGTCTCTTTAGTTTATTGTCAGAGCCTTTCACACTATGTTTCTACTTGAAATAATAACGAACAGATATTTAGCAAAATTGCAAAAGTAAGGTTGTGCTCTTGTTTTTTTTTTCATTCGGAAATTTGATTACGATAAATTACACCTTATGGATTGATGGGTTGGATATCTAGATATATTAGTTCCAAGTTTTTGAATCTTATGCCTGAATTTGATCCCTGACTATGCGTTGAAGTTGTTTTTGGGGTGTTATTAAAATGTCTATTAATATTGTGTACTCTGCATAATACAAGAGGATTATAAACTCATTTCCCTCGTTTGCTTTATTTTTTAGCCAAATTGTTGGCCTTAAAGATGAGACAAGCAAAGAACCTCGCAAGTTGCAGTTGCTTGAAGGTAGCTTGTAATGTGTCTGATTGTCTTTTCCTTAAAATTATTGATGGTTTGGCAATAAATTATATTTCTTCCTACTATCTGCACTCTGCAGTATTCGGCTCATAGGTCGAAAAATTGGTGGATTCACGGAAATCTCGCAGGCTTTCATCGAATTTGAAACGCTGACGAATATTTACTTATTTAGTACTGTGTGCATTTCATGCTACTCTATAGGTTACTAATTTTGTGAAAGACTGCATTTTGATCCTTATACCTTGTTTTTGAAAACTCCCTACCTACACATGTTTACAATTTCCATATTTATAACTGCTTCTGAGATAGTGGATTGGAGAACCTTGTAAACTACTAGAATACCATATATTATGACATGGACCAATTATTAGTGGTAGAAAATGCTTAGAAATTAGTTGATCGGAGAAACCTTATGATCTAAGAAATAAATTATCACTTGTAAATCTTTGGAAGTTTCCTTTCACTTCAAAAATTATAGCAACCGCTGTCATAACCTGACTTTGTGTGCTTACTTCTTCAGCCTTGTACTTCATACTTATTCACAATAAGTGTAAGAATGCATCACTTCCCTGCCATGTGTATATGTTAACCGTCTTCCTTTAAATCCAGTTTTGTGAATGTATTAATTTTTAACTGTTTAAATTATTATTCTTGTTTGTTCCCCGGCCTATATCCCAGCCTTATCCCACTCTCATCAACTTTGACATCCCTCAAGTCGAACCATCTTAGATCTTGTTATGTAAACAAAGCTCAGATCTTTTTATGTAAACAAAGCTCAGATCTTTTATATTTAGAAAAGGTCTGATCTTGTTTAATTTAGAATATCTACATCTTTTTTATATCAGTAAAACCTAGATCTTTATTTTTATTTTTAGTAAAGGTCAGATCTTGTTCATTTCTGAAGATTCTTAATCTTGCTTTCATATACTATAAAAGAATTTTGATTTTATTTATGTCAAGAGATCCCAGATGAAAAAAGCTATGTTTTGGTACAACCTCGATATTTCTCAAGCAATGAAATTTTAATCCTGATCATATTTCTTTCCTTATTTCTTATAAAATGTTGAGATATCGATTCTCATCTCTCCATATCATATTCGACCATTTTTCAATGCAGATCATGTTAATTTCTGATGAAAAATACTGCAGGCTGAAATAATTCAGATCTTTTTATGCATGGATAGAGACAGCTCGTGTAAGTAATCTCTTTATTTTTTCGTATGATTTATTTGTTTTTTGTTATGCACTTCCTTTTTGTGCCAATTGAAATGCAGTCATTTATATCACTTAGATCTGTAAGTAAAGTTGTCATCGTGTCATTAACCTATGTAAATCTGATTAAAATAAATTACAGATTATAGATTGATGGGTTTGTCATTGTGTTCTAAGTTCTTGAATCTTGCACTTATATTCGACAGAGATTATGCATTAATCTTGTTTTAGGGGTTTTCTTATTAAAATTGTTATTAATATTGTTCACTCTGAAAAATACAAGGGGGAGACCTCATTCTCTTATTTGCTTTATTTTATAGCCAGATTATTAGCCTAGAAGAGGAGACGGCAAATAACTCTGCAAGTTGCTTGAAGGTAGTTGATTATAATGTGTTTGATTGTTCTTTTCTTTAACATTTTGAGGTTTTGGCTATATATATTTCAGCTCTTCCTTCTTTTTGTAGTATTCGACCCTGGATTGTTTCATTAGTCACTTCTCTGAAAATTGGTGGACTTGGGGAAATCTTGCAGGGTCCAACTAAATAACGATCCTAATGAATATCTTTACCTATTTAGTGGTGTGTACATTTGATGCTCTAAGTTTTACCAAACTTGAGAAGGACTACATTCCGATTCTTGAACCTTGTATTTGAAAACACCCTACCTACCCATATTTACAACTCCCACATGTATAACTGCTTATGAAATAGTGTATTGGAGAACCTTGTAAACTAAAATATAATTTATGACTTGAGACAGTTATTAGTAGGAATACGAGCTTACAAATTAGTTGATTGAAGAAACATTAAACCTTTGGAAGCTCCTTTTCATTTTATAAATTGTAGCAAATGCTATCATAACATGACTTTGTGTGTTTACTTTATCAGCCTTATACTTGTATATATGTTTACAAAAAGTTTAAGAATGCATCAATTACCTGCCAAATGTATAGGTTGGCCATCTTCCTCTAAATCTAATTCTGTGAATGCATGCGATTAAAGATTAAGTGTTCATACAGTATTATTCTTGTTTGTTCCTCATAGTCTATAAGTGGTAGATTGACTTTTAATTGTTCTGCTATCTAAGTTGACCAACTTACAGCCAACTACCATCACATAAATGCTTAAAGCTCTTTTATATGTTCTCCATTTTTTGTTCTGTGTAAGCATGTATTGAAATATGAGTCCAAATCTTCTACCCCATGTTATCTACCCCATTTCGTGCCCCCTTGGTTATTTTCGCTCAGATTTTAAATTTTCACAACTTCATTCGCATGTTATAAGCTTTTGTAATATATTATCATGCAAATATTGCTTTAGACAATCTTTTTAAGACTTAATGTTTAGTTTAAACTACTTTTCATATTTTTTTCAAAATTAAATGAGTGCGACTTTTCTCTTAAAAATATTTGTTGGAATGTATTAATACATGTCTAATTGTAATTCTAGTTTTTTTTTTAACTTTTTTTTTAAATATTTTGGGTTACATAACCAAGGGGGCACAAAATGGGGTAGTGAATAGAGGTAGAAAATTTGGTCTCTTGAAATGTAGGTACAACATAATTAGCTAATTTTCGTTTCACAGCTAATTTTTGTTTCACAGCTAATTTTCGGCCTGGCAGATCGTTTTTTTTATGAATAGAAGCTGTGATCTTGTTTATTCTGGGGGGAATTTTCCCTTTACTCTAAGCACATATGTTGTTTATTTAGAAAAAAACCGATTCTTGTTTTGTTTCACAAAGGCCAGACTTTGTTAGATAAAAGAAAACTCTGATCTTGTTTTGTCGGTGAAGTCCCAGATCTTGGTTATGTAAAAGAAAAGATTAAATCTTGTTCATCTTACAAATCTCTTGACTTTTTTTAATCTGTACCAAGTCTGATTCTTTTTTATTTAGAAACTCCCAGATCTTGTTTGTTCAGAAAATTCACAGAACTTTTTTATTCTGAATAATCCTAAACCTTGTATATTTATACCAAGCCCTGATATTGATTATTTTTACAAAGCCCTGATCTTGTTTATTTAGTAAAGCTGGGATCTTCTCCTTACAAAACGTCCCCGATCTTGTTTTTCAGAATAGTCCCAGCTCTTGTTTGCTAATATGAAACGTGACGATAAAAACACAGATGAAGAGAGAACTACCATTCTCTGCTGTCTCATTGACTTTGTCAATGAGGTAAAATACTTATCAATCCTTATGATTAGTTATAGACTTTGTAGCTAATATATTGTTTATAAAAAAATCGTATCCTTGTTTCATTCAAGACACTTATTTCTTTAGGACTTTGGGTTAGACCTAAATCATACATTGATTAACCTTACACTAAACTTTAAACTATGACATGTAAAGAAATGCAATATTTCCAGAATTTTCTAATCACTTTATGTTCCACACTTCAAACACACATTAAAGATCCAATATTTTCCAGAAAATTTTAAATCAACGAAACGGTCTTTAACACAATAACAGAGGCATGTCTTAACACAACTGTAGGAAACACATCCACGAGATTCTTCTGAGAGACACTTTTCAGTGGAAATGGAAATAAGCATGGTGATCGCGGGCTCCAGTAGTCTTGAACCTGTTGCAACATTCACCACACTCATGAGGTAAATTTTGGTTACCATGGGCGCTCCTATAAAGAAGCACTTAGCGCCCATAGGAACCAGAATTTATCTCATGAGTGTGGTGAATGTTGCAACAGGTTCAAGACTACTGGAGCCCGCGATCACCATGCTTATTTCCATTTCCACTGAAAAGTGTCTCTTAGAAAAATCTCATGGATGTGTTTCCTGCAGTTGTGTTAAGACATGCCTCTGTTATTGTGTTAAAAAACTGTTTCGTTGATTTAAAATTTTCTAAAAAATATTGGAATCTTTAATATGTGTGTTTGAAGTGTGTAACATGAAGTGATTAGAAAATTCTGGAAATATTGCATTTCTTTAAAGTTTAGTGTAAGAGGTTAATGAAGGTATGATTTAGGTCTGACCCAAAGTCCTAAAGAAATAAGTGTCTTGAATGAAACAAGGATACGATTTTTTTATAAACAAGATATTAGCTACAATGTCTATAACTAATCAAAAGGATTGATAAGGATTTTACCTCATCTGCCTTTGTCAATGAGACAACAGATAGCAGAGGAGCGCCCATGGGAAGCAGAATTTACCTCATGAGTGGTGAATGTTGCAACAGGTTCAAGACTACTGGAGCCCGCGATCACCATGCTTATTTCCATTTGCACTGAAAAGTGTCTTGTACCTGTTGCAACATTCACCACACTCATGAGGTAAATTCTTGTTCCCATGGGCACTCATATAGTGCTTCTTTAGTCCTTCAACATTTGGGAGTGAGTTTGGTTTCTCACATGTGATGCATTCTATACCCACGGGCATCCTAGGCCCTACAATAAAAAAAAAAATAAGGATTATGTTATTTGCCTAAAAATAGATAAGATTGCCGGCCAGCAAATACCATTAGCTAAAACACTTAAGTAATAAACTTTTCTTACTCTCCACACCAACGACTTCCAGGATTTCCTCATCCACGTAAAGGCACCATAGTTGGTTTGGCCTATTATTTCTATCACTGCAGAAAAACACATACATAAAACATTATAAATACATACAGTGGCCCAATCCGAATAAATGCACATAACATCATACATACAAACCTATTTGTACACACGTACGTAGATATGTAGATCAGTAAGCATCCAGAACTGATTTGTCCCAATCTGAACATACATACATACTTTGTACTGTTCTACATACACATAAATACGTACGTGCATATGTAGATCAGTAAGCATCCAGAGCCGATTTGTCCCAATCTGAACATACGTACTTGTACATTCATATGCAGGTGCATCATCTACATCATGTACAGGTTTATTATCATTTTGTACCTTCGTTTATTCACTTTCCCCTCTTTTGTACATTGGTTTCTTTAATTTTCCTTTTTTTACCTTGGTTTCTTCCTTTTTTTCCCTTTGTGTATCTTGGTTTCTTATTTTTTCTTTTTTGTACCTTGGTGAATACTTTACTTTCTTTTTTGGGTCAAATTTTAAACTCCAAAACTTGGACACGTGGCTTTTATGCTGCTGGTTTTTTGAAAGTTTGAAAAAGAAGTCAAAATGGAAAAAATAATAGAAACCAAGGTATAAAAAAGAAAAATTAAGAAACCAAGATACAAAAAAGAAAAAAGTGAAGAAACAAGGTACCTAAAGGTATAAAGCCCCATCATGTACTATAGAGCTGATTTTGGCCCAATCTGAATATATATACATGCACATCTAAATACATGTACTTATATGCTGCAGCTAGCATCTATAGAGCTGACCCAATCAGAATGTATATACATACATATATGAATATGTACAAACATACACGTAGTCAATATGTAGATCAGCTGTGTTCTGTACTTACGTTAAATGACTTGAGATCTATTGTATTACGTGACTTGGTGTTTAATTATTTTCTGTTATATATGGAGTATTTTTTTGATTAATAGTGTCACTGTAAATGCAGATTCTGCTAACCAGGCATTTGGATCTAACGTTTGCAACTGGAGCGCGTTCATTATTCCAAAATCGCTTTACTTCGTCATTAAGGGTTAGAACACTTTCCTATCAGTTTTGCTTACTATCTTTCGGTTATAATAACTGTGCACACTAATTGATCCCCTCTAAACAATTTTAACGTCTAAAGACTCGATGTTGCTCTTAGAAGCACCTAAAAGGTCAGCTATGACTTCTTATTAGGGACTGTCAAGAGTAGGCTGTATTTATGCACAGACACAGACACAGACACAGACACAGACACAGACACAGACACAGACACAGACACAGACACAGACACAGACACAGACACAGACACAGACACAGACACAGACACAGACACAGACACAGACACAGATTTTATGTGCAAGTACACCTACATAGAAGAATACCATAGACTGGGGATTAAAAATAGAAAAACAAAACAAGAAAAAATACTGGCGACTTTTTTCAATTTGGTCACTAAGGTAGCTTTTAGGTAGATCGGAAAATGACAATTTAATACATATTTAAAAACTTATTTACAAGGTTGTTTTAAACTTGATGATTCCTTTACAAAAAAGAGAGGGAGAAACGTGGATGGTTATAGATGACTGTTAACAAACGTATTAGATTAATTAAACAGATGCCATTAAAAGTTACTCTTAAGGGTGTGTTTGGAACCCACAAAATGTGTAGGAAAAAGAAAATAATTTCCTAGGAAATATTTTTTCTGTGTTTGGATACCACAGAAAACTAAAGAAAAGACAACCAGAGAAAATGCAAGAAAATTTGTGTATGTGAAACTGATCACTGGGTTTTCTGGCCAAAACCCACCGGAAAAAGAAAACAAAATCCCTCTCTCACCTCATCATTCATCCGTAGACACACACACTCTCTCTTTACCTCTTCTCTCTCCATCTCATCATCATCTCTCTCTCTCTATCTCTCACCTAATTTTGATATTTAGCTACTTGAGTCCGTTTTCATTTTAATTATTTTCTTCTATAGATTTTTTTTAAAATTTTTATGGTTATGTTGATATTTTTTTGGGAATTGTGACTAGTGTGCCTGCCTAAAATTTTCCCACTGATAGTTTGGCAACAATTTCTAGGCTTATATTTTTGGGCCTTTTTGCTTAAAACCTCAATTTATTAGGCTGACTGACTGTTTTTTTTTACCCGAAAAGAAAAGAATTATTTTTTAAGCTAGTTTTTTTTTCTCATCAACCTAAGGTTTCCAGCTTATTGATTTTATTAATTAAAAGCTGCAATCAAATTAACGAGGCTATTATTAGTTGTCTGACATACAAAAAAGTTCACATTTAAGTTGTTTTATTCCATGTATTTTTTAAAAAAAATGTGTAAAAGTTTTATTTTCTATGTATGAGTGCCTAACATAGAAAAACACTTTCTTATGGTACATTTTTCCTTTTCTTGATATTTTACCAAACACGGGGATAGAAAACCATTTTCCTTTATTTTCTTTCTTTATGAATAAGTTGAGGTACTAAGCAACTTTAGGTTCCACAAACCTGAAGGTGAGGTTGGTGTTCAAATACGTAATTGTTCTTGTTTTACCATTTCAATCTAAAATGAGCAGTTTGTGCGTTCCCCCTGCCCGAAAAAATTCTGAATAGGGCCGGTCAAAAAACCGGACCGAACCGAAAAAACCGAAAAAAAAAAAACGAAACTAAAAAAACAAAACCAAAAAACCGAAAAAAACCCGAAAGACCCCCAAACCAAATGAAAAAACCAAAGAAACTCGAAAAAAATCAATTGAGGGCTGAAAATTTTAGTTACTCATAGCCAGTTATTATGTTTTGTTATGTATATTTTAATTAGTTAACATTTAATTTAATCATAATTTGTAACTGTCTAGCTTTTAATAACTATTTTTTCTATTAATTAACATTTTCACAATTAGCATTTGAAACTAATATTTGCATAATTATAAGTTCTAACAGTTTCAGAACCCATAAAATTTTATTGTAAATTGTAACTATCTAAATAATTGTGAACTAACTTTTCATTATTAAATGCTCTATTTCATCTTATTTAAACCTTGTCAAAAAACAAGTCGACTAAAAAATACTCATAAATAAGTTATATTTTATCATTTTACTTATTTTTCTAATAATTAAGGGACGTGCAATTTGGAAATGATATAAAAGATACCAAATTGATAATTTTTTTTTTTTTTTTTACCATTTTTACATATCTAAATTAGGAGATTCGTAATAAATAGATTACCAAAATAAGCATAATAATGTACTAGCTAAATCTATAAATGGACATGTTTTAAAATATAACAACAAAATATATTTTTTTAATTAAACAATTGGACTATATATATATATATTAAACAATTGGACTACCGATTGGACCTATCTTATGACAAAATCTGAATATACATATATATATATATATATATATATATATATTTATATATCCACAACTGATTAGATAGTTTTTCACATGTCACAATATGACTATATATAAATATGCATACATACATACAAATAAAATATATTATATCATTAATTCATTATGGAGCAAGTATATAAATAGACAGACAAGCATCTTTAGAATCTGATTTCATATAAACACACAAATACCTACACCTGTAGATCTATTATATAGATCAGTTCAGAATATATATGCATACAACGGGAGAATTGACTCGTCTTTAAGCTTCGGTATAATCGAATCTTTACGTCATGAACCTACACGATCACATACAAAAAGAGGAGTGAATCGCTTTCTCATGTGTGATATAAAATAACTGAAAAATGATTATTTGGTTTATTAAATCTTGAAAACTTTAGGACCAATAAAAAGCCCAAATTAAAAACAACTGCGCTCCATTCATTTCTCTACCCTAAAGTAAACCAGAATAAAAAATCAACCTACATTTTATGAATCTCTCTCCAAAGATGAGCGTACCAGTGTTCGAGTAAGTCGTTCTATATATATATATATATTTATATATCCACAGCTGATTGGATAGCTCTTCACATGGCACAATACGACTATATATAAATATGCATACGTACATACATACAAATAAAATATATTATATCATTATGAAGTAAGTATATAAATAGATAGACAAGCATCTTCAGAATCTGATTACATATAAACACATAAACATCTACACCCGTAGATCTATTATATAGATCAGGACATCTGAAGAACTATTTAATCAGTTGTGGATATATAAATATATATATATATATATATATATATATATATATATATATATATATAGGAGATATATATATATATAGAATGATTTATTCGAACACCGGTCAGAGAGATTCAGAGATGTAGGTTGATTTTTATTCTGGTTTTAGTTTAGTGAGAGAAATGCAGTTGTTTTTAATTTGAGTTTTTTATTCCAATTTTTATTTTAGTGAGAAATGTCCAAGTGGTCCTAAAGTTTTCAAGATTTACTGAGAATTTTGGCAAATAAGTTTTACATTAGAGACATCATGTTAGTATATTATTTTGTATCACACATGAGAATGTGATTCACTCCTTTTTTGTATGTGGTCTCTTTTTGTATGTGGTCGTGTATGTTTTCATGAGGTAAAGATACGATTATACCGAAGTTTAAAAACGAGTCAATTCTCCCGTTAATACTCGCATTAAACCTCATTGTACGTATTCTACATTTGGACAGTGCTTGTAATGTGAAAGAATGTGATTAAATCATCTTTTTGTATGTGATCGTGAAGGTTTATGACGTAAAGATACGATTATACTGAAGCTTAAAGACGAGTCAATTCTCCCGTTATACTTGCATTAAACCCCTTGTACATATTCATACATTTGGACGGTGCTTGTAATTATGTATTTCACTTTTCGTGTAATGATAAATCTGTGGACATCGGATACATAAATAATTGTAAATTTGTTAATTACTTGTACATTTGATTTAGATTCTATCCTTTAATTAGCTAATCATTTGTAAGAGCAATAGATACTTGATAATTATATTTACACACCTGCTAATTAGCTTATCTTACCGCAAATTGAACATCATTACCATGCAATTTTTTATTTTTGGCTCATGTCCGAGCACGGCCTACATTTATACATAGGTTCTAACAAGTAAGGTCCAATCCTAGGTATCGCAGTATATACCTGTCGCATTCATCAGCACATACTATTCCGCTTCCCAATTCAATTGATAGTTATTCCATTTTATTATTAAGTTATATATTAAATGGAAGTTGTTAAAAATATGATGGAAAGAGTAACGTGATTACCTTGTTCAAAATATAGAACTAACTAATAGATACCTGAACGTGATTATCGGGAAAAAAATACGTTTTAGTGTATTGTATTATAAATGTTTAACGATTTAGGTACTGGACTATTAATTTTTACAATTGAGGTACTAATATATGAAATTTGTCACAATTAAGGTACTGATATATGAAATTTGTCATAATTGATGACCATTGTTAAATAAAAGGATGACACATGTTCTCTTGCCTATCATATGATGTATGCAATTCTGTCAACATCAATAAAAAATAGATTCCCAAGTCTGAGATATAAACACTCTAATTTTGTCGATTTATACTAAGTTCCTTAATTAGACATTAAAAGTAGTAGTCCGATACATAAATCGTTCACGACTGGTAATACAATACATTAAACGTTTTTTTTTTAGTGATGACCTTTTTATATACCTGTCACACTCATCACCACCATTACAACTCTGAAGTGTTATTTGGTAAGGATTTTTTTTGTAGAAGGTTAGTAATTTGATTCTCCAATGCATCCCGATAACTTGCTACCGGGAATACTTTTATTTTTAAGATATATTCAATTTCTAAATTTTTACACGTTTTCAACCCCAGCACAAGACTTAATGAACATGTCTAATCTATCTTTAGCTCTTGAAAGTAGTTTGGAAGCACTCAAGCTTTTACACAATTACTAATTGATTGAAATTGTAGCTTATTAGTTGGCCTCACCTCTGGTCACTATCCATAAACGACTAGTTTAGTGTACGAAATTTACCCAACTCTACATGAAAGTTAAAAGAATAGTTGATGAAGTGCCGCATTAAAAAGGCAAACAATGAGTAACAAAGAAAAGACCTTAGAAGCCGATGTAGCAACTGTAACACGGGCGGATGTGATTAGAATATAACACGGTGGCATTAACAAGCTATATGGCACTTCCAAAAATATGAAAAACCTCAAAACTATAACACTGTGGCATTAACAGGCTATATGGCACTTTCAAAAATATGAAAAACCTCAAACAATTTAGTGGATAGAAAGTACATATTCTCCCTAAATATATGTTACCGGAGGTAATAATTCTCAATTCTGCAATAATGGTAATAGTTTCCTGTTTTGACTGTATCTGATTCCTTACCATCTTTATAGGATTGGTTAGTTTTTGAGAACCTCAACATTCGCTAATTACATTTTAACATCCTATAAATTAAAAAAGGCATATGATTCGTTTTGCTAGAACACTAGCTACTTGTTCGTAAATTAATCTTATTAAATATTAATCATCCCTCTATTCTAAAGGAAAAGGAAATAGGAACGGTGAATTCTTATATTGTGTTAATTATAGTACTATCACTTTTGGTTCCACCCTCATACATCGTTTGCTGGTGGGATTCTTAATCCTAGGATTAACAATCCGGTGATTGTCAGCAGAATTTTAAATAAAGGCCGGATTAGCAATTCCGACGGGATCGGACTAAAGTAATACCCCACCCCCCATAGTATTAAAAATACACCATTTGGAGAGCATTTGGTATCCCGAGTCGATTGGTATTCCGATGTACAATTTTCTAAAAATTAGGGATATGTGGGACCTACCGGATTGGTGTAGTCCAATCCCGCCGCACTTTTAGGCCAACCAAACAAGGCCGCACTAATACGTTATCTGACTTGGTACAAGTTACGTATTGATACTTGAAAATCGAAATCAATAATTTATGGCAATTCAACAATACATTAAATACTAATATGCAAATTTATTGTTTACCGTTTACCCCTCAGATTTTGGTTTATTTTCGATATATACCCTCTAACGTTTGGCAATTAACTTAAATATTCAATTTTAAAATTTACTAAATGGTATCTTTATATACGAAAACTAGTTTGGGAAAATATGGTTTTTGCTAATGTGTTAGACAATATAGGTAAAATAAAAGAACTGTCTTGTTAACTACCAAACGTTAAATTATTCCATTTGATTTTTGGACATGTGGGGTTCGCAAACCATTCATAATAATTGAAGGTGTTACATGCATTTTAGCATACTTGAAATTATTCGTGGTGAATGTTTAAGGACTTCTAATCTATCTCTGACTCTATTTTTCCATATTTTTATTCTTTTGGTACATCTTTCCATATTTTTATATGATGTCTGTTTGGTCATATATATTGTAGCAAAATAGGTTTTCATATATAGAAGAACAAGAGATGGGTAATTGGGAAGAGCTCCTACCTGAGATATTGTATGTAATATGCAAGCGTGTCGGCTCTTTAAAAGAATTGGTTGCTTTCGGCGGAGTTTGTTCCAAGTGGCGAGACGTGGCTGTTGAACAAAACTTGGGCAAACCATTGTTACCCTTCCCATGGTTGATGCTCGCCGAGAATCAGGTTTAGTTTATTTATGTTTTTCTTTTCCCCTTTTATATCACTTAAATAAGATAATAATAATATTCTGTAATTCATTAGTTATTTTACAGAAAGATGATAACAGAGATTTTTATAGCGTAACGGAGGGTAAAACTTATAGCTTCAATTTACCAGAATTAAGAGGTAAAAAGTGTATGGAATCAAAAGGATGGATTGTTACGGTTTCAAAAACCAGGGAGATGGCTTTGGTAAATCCAATGACACGTGTCCAGATCGCACTGCCTCATCAGAATACCTCCAAAATCTACGAAGAGCATTTAATGGACCCATTGTGTTTTGTGCGGAGGGTCGTGCTATCCTCACCACCTAATCCTGAGAACGAGAGAGACTGTGTGGTTGCGATTCTTCATGGTGGCCTGGGTCATCTCGGATTTTGTAGGCTCGGGGACAAGGAATGGACTGTCCCTGAGAAGAAATTAAGTGGGGGAATTGAGGCGATTGAGTATTACAGGTGACCTTTTCAAATGCTTAGATTTTGATTTTTTGTTTACAATTTCTTTTTTGAGATCAAGAAAATTTAACGTATAGGTTTAGTCGGGGAAAACAGACAATAAGATGTTGTCCACTTATTATCGGGAAAGAGGACAAGTCTAGTTACTCGAGTAATGATAAAAACCATTCAAACCATTCCTCCTATAATAATGCTTTTGTTTTTAATGATTAATCCACTTTTTTACCCTTTATTGTGAAATTTGTGATGCTTGTTTTACTTTAAAGTGTTTCAAGATTATATATATAAAAATAAAAAACAAGCTCATAAAGCTGACAAATTAGGACTCACAATGGTATATTATTGGATATATGCTTCAAAAATAATATTAGGTAGACAACTATTCAATATGGATGAAACTTGACTCCTACATATGGGGAGGATTTACCCTATTTCATGCTATAATTTATTAACAAATATTACAAATTAAATTCTTTTCATTGTCAAAATTACATCATGGTCATAGGTTAGTGAACATGACACCGTTTGTATAAATTATTTATCATAGGTTGAAATATTAACCAAAAATTTGACCGGATAAATAGCAAATAATCTATATCTCTGTTTTTTTTGTTATATATGATTATATCTTTGTATATTTTCAGATTATATTTGAGTATAACAAATATTTTATTTTTTACTATTGATTTAAAAACATAGGTTGGAAGTATTTTTTTTTAATGATTTTTTTAAAATTCGTTCGAGACATGTATCTTTAAAATAACATCAAAATAAGTAGGTATTAATTGAATTCATAGAGAAGTTGCTCGCGACTATAGATAAATCAACAATTATTCAAAAGAATTGATATACACCATCTTTAAGTAAAACAATTGGTACATAACATTTTTTTGATTTTGAACTTTGGCAATATAATGGAAGTATAGCAAATATATATTTCCTGAAATGTTATAATTTATAATAAACGTGTTCTTATAAAATATGAAACTCAAACATTTATTTTAAGTAAGATTAATTTCAAATATATTTGTTACAAATTTTGCATCAAACCTGGTATGCTAAAATACTACACAAATATATATCTGTGATTAGCAGTATGTAATTTTGATAGTAAAAATAATTTGATTTGTAATATTTGATAATGAATTATAGCAAGAAATAAGCTTAACTATACTAATTTTTTCTTTCATACATCTTAAAATATAATTGGTTCAAGTAGGAGGGTAGAAGGTAGATCCTCATCCCATGGTAGGAGGCAGGTTTCATCCATTATGTATAGTCATGCCGAGGTGCTTTAGCGTACCAAGTTCATTAGGTACTAATACTATTATGAGAAGTTAATTGTTTTTGGGGTGTTTAAATGATTTTCATGTTGTTTCGTGCTTTTAAAGTACAATTTTCTCAATGTAACCTTGTCATATTTTAGGGGCAAATTTTACGTCGCAACTTGTTCCGGAAATTGTTGGGAGTATGACGTGATGGGAAAATATGGTGACACTGGTCCCGTCTCAACAAGAAGAATACATATAAACTTTGTAGACTACTCGTATGATGGCACACTATCGTATCTTGTTGAATCTGCAGGTTCCTTACTTGTCGTTTTCAAAAACGGAGTAGGTTTTGGCAATTACGGTACTACTAAATTACGGGTTCTTGAGATTGATGTTGAACTATATGGTTATAAAGAGGTGTTGAGTTTAGGGACTAGGGCAATTTTTTTAGGTCATAGCGCGACCTTGTCCGTAGATACAACTTGGTACCCGCAATTAATTCCTAATTCTATTTATTTCACGGATGATTGTTTTGAGCCATACCTTGATGAGCCGGAAGGAGGGGGCATGAATATGGGTATCTACAGTTTGAAGGACGACATTGTCCGACCTCATTTTAATGGCAAATCATTGAGCTTCATTTGCCCTCCAGTGTGGACCTTTTTAACGAATAGATAGTAACTCTCTCCGGTTGAATCATATAAACCGATTGCTGTCTCTCCTTTTTTCCCTCCAAATATGTGTTTGTGGTAATGTGTATCAAATTAAAAGGCGAATTTCGTATTTCCTCCTCCCTATTGTTTTCCTAGTTCTATTCTTAAATGGTGTGTATGAATAGTTTGAGCGTGCTCAGTGTTTTTCCCGGCTATTGTAAGTCATCTTTATTCTTTTCAAATAAGAGAGTTTGGTGTCCTTATAAGAATCAAAGCCAAATCGATTTATTTTTTCTTCTTAGAAGTGTTCCAAAGTCCACAAATAGAAGTGTTTCAAAGACTATTCCCAAGAATATTATCATTATGTAAAAAAATGTTTAATTTTGAACTTGATTAATCATTATAGTCGTCACGTTCTTCGTTTACTTATATATATTTCTTCGGCATTTGATTTTACAAGTTACTATGTGGGGAAATTTAGAGTATGTACTTTTTTTTTTCTTTTTTTACTAAAGTAGTACTAGCCTAGGCTCGTAACATTTTGAGCTCTTGGCTCTTGTAAATTTGTTGTCCCAACCAGTCCCACTCACACAGAGTTCACAAACTGGCTCGAGTCGGGTTTGACGGCCACATGGTTTAAGAAGTTTTTATAAGCCGCAAAGTCCAAGTGCTAATATAGGCAAAGTCCACATGGTTTGTCGTTTTGAGTATTTCGTTCTAACTTGTTCTATTTTTTAAAATTAAAATGTCTCATTAGTAATCGTGCGTCACGCGTTTCTTGTGCGACACGTAGTACGATAAAAATATAGAAAATAAATGTATTTATCATACAAATATTTAAAGAATAATAATAAAATATATATAATATGAGAAAACTTAAAATAATGTTTAGTCCTTAAGAAGAGATAAATAGTATTGTTATTAGTTTTAACTTTTTATAGTATTTTTTTATGAGAATATAGTATTATTATAATTAATAAAAATATGTAATGTTATTTTTATAAAAAAATGGCAAAATTTAAATTTGGATTGCTTATAATCAGGGGTGGCTTCGGTACGGTATCGACTTTTTGGATCATATAGCAATACCGAACCGAACTTATTTGGTTTGAAAAAAATTATACCATAACCGAACCGAAAAAATCGGTATACTTGGTACGGTTCGTTTTTTCGTTTTATACCGAAACATCACTATTATTAAAAGACAATTCTTGGTAACAATAAAATAGCAAAAAAGTTTATAAAAAATAAAATGTGTATAACTATTCTTATATTTACTACATTTATTGTGAACTTAATTAAAATAGTAAACACTAATAAACAAGAATTGTTTTAAAACATGAAACAATAAAATGAAGAAATACAAAATTATTGTATTTGAATTTGTAAATATAAAAATAAGTCATATAAAAAATTAAAATAAACTACACCACAATATATTTATAAACGATGACCATGTCTAAATTTAGTTCGGTTATCAAGCAGCTTTCCAAAATTTAGGATGACGATGGATGATTATAAATCGAGGGACAACCAATTTATTAAATCTAAGTAATTACAAAAACACGCCTGTAAAAACTTGGAGAGAGAAAGATAAGTTTATTGCTACTTAGTTTACCAAAACTGAATTGAGTTTTTTTAAAAATAATACATTTTCCTACCTTTATAAGTAGTATTAATTAAAAAGAAAACCAGAGGGAAATTGCAGTGAGAAAGATGAAGTTTAGGGTTCCTCCGCATATTGTGGCGCAGCACCGCCGTTCATTTATTAGGAAGATACATACACCTAGATTCTCATCCAACGGCTCAGGAACCACCAGCTCTCAAGGTCCCCCCGTTTTTGTTTTTATTTTTATTTCCTCACTATTAGTTTTGTTCACTTCAACAATTATGATACGTTAAAAAGTTGCACGTAGTTTCGTACCGACGACTATAGTTTGATGAATGTAACAAGGTTTTTGATTAGTACACCAATTTACAGTATTATTTTGTTTTTTATTTTGTGAACTTTACGGAAACCATACATAGTGGACTCAAAAAGAAAAGAAAAATGTGATACACCGGTGTGCAAATTGTAAAAAGGATGATTCGTATTAGTTTTTCGTATCTAATCAGTACTCAAACCCATGACTTCTTTTTGAATTAGTACCAAATTGTGGGAAATATATTGTTAGTGTAATAGTTGCTAATATTTTACAGTGGTGTGTGAAATAAATTCCGTTGATACGTAGTTGTACAAACATGTAATCTTTCTTTGGGCATTTGTTATTTGGACTAAATGTTTGAGTGAATGCCTGTTTGGCAACAGTTTTTTTTTCCTCAGCTTATTTAGCTTTTTGATTGAAAAAAATATGAGTGTCTGGTATGTTTAGTTTTTTAACTTTTTAAAAGCTAGCTTTTGGGTAAAAAAGCTAAAAAAACTCAAAAGTAGAGAAGCTAGGGATTTGGGGAGTTTTTAGATTTTTTCACACAACGATTACCCAAACGTAGAATTTTTTGTTAAATCGTTTTGTATATTTACAAGTCACTAGTAAATTTAAATAAGTAAAAAGTGACTTATAAAAGAAGTTATAAGTCGCTTATAAGTGAAAAGGCTAAGTTGGTGCCAGACAGCACACTGCAGCTTCTTTTAATTAAGCTTTTTCCTCATTGCTTTTAAAAACAGCTTTTTGACCAAAAAGCCGATGCCAAACGCCTCCTGAATTACTGTGGAGTAGTGAAATGCTTAAATGTATGAAGGAATTCTAGCATTTGAACAATTATTTACTCGTTGAGTGCTCATTTTCTAAGCATGCAAGCTATTTTTCCTAAGTAGAAATAGTAGGATCAGACCACTTTTAGAGCTTCGAAGTCATTTTAGGGATTTGGTTGCAGGTGGTTCATCCATGGTGCCTGGTGCGACCTTGGCCACTATAGCTATGTTGGGTTTACTTCATGTTCGCCGTCTTTATGATGAAAGAAAGGTATGTAGATAAATCAATCTCATCTTGTTGACTTAGTCATTAGGTAGCTCATCTTTTCTGTTGCCCGCATTCGTTCATTTTTGCATGATAAGATTCTAATCTCATTGCTAACATCAGATCGTGGCAATCTAGTAGAACTAAATTAAGTTGTGGTTGCAATATTATTTGAGTAAAATGTTTGACCCGCTACCTGGAATAGTAAAGAACATGATTGTAAAATTGCCTATACTTGAATGAGTACACGAAAAAAAAAAAGTGTCTACAACAGTTAAGCATCTAAATTGTCAGAAGTAAATACAGTTGTTACGCAATCACCCTCACGTACACTGTAGTTCATTGACAACGATAAGTGAGGCATCTTATAAGAGCCATGTGATTATACTTCCCAACCCAGCTAAGGGCTGGTGTTCTGTGTTCTTTAAGTTTCTTTTTGGTTGTGCCTATATATGTGCAAGTCCATTGGGTGTTTTATTTATTTATTTTTTCCTTTTTCCATTAGTATTATTTTTCAAATTTGCTCGCATGTTGATCATTATTGTTTCCTAATGGCAGCTTCAACAAGCAAGGGAAATGGGAATAGAAATTGAGTTCCGACCTGATGCAAAAGTAATTTTATATTTTCAACTCGACAATACTCTAAAGTCTAAAGTGAAAACATGTTCATACTTATATATTCATGGTTGTTAACTGTAGGCTTCATTCTTAACATTGTTGCCATTGTGCTCCATTTCCAGATTTTGGGGCTTATTGACCAGTGTGGTGAGTTCTAAGTTCCAGATACTTTTTTTGTTTGCTTATTTTACGTCAACATTGGTAATTAATTGCTAAATATCTTATTTTAGGAACTTCCTGTTTGGCTTCGTCCTCGTGTATATAGAGCCTGGGCTCGTGCTTTTCACTCAAGTATGGTTCTTTTCTCGCACTCTGACTCTCTTTCCCTCTCCCTCTCTCTCCTTGATGTTACAAGAACTGAAATTTTCCATTTGGAGAATTCCAGATTTAGAAGAAGTAGCAAAGCCTTTGGACCAATATGCTTCTTTACGAGAGTTTTTTATCCGCAATCTACGAGAGGGTTCTAGACCAATCGATTCTAGCACGTCTTGTCTGGTAACTGGTAACCAGCTCTTTTGGCAATTTCTTTTTTTTTTGCCAGATCCCTGTCAATTTTAGCGGCCTTTGTAATTTTTGTTTTGTTTTACCATGATTACAGACTAGCCCCGTGGATGGTGTTATTGTAAGATTCGGAGAGTTGAAAGAAGCAGGTACCTTGATCGAGCAAGTTAAAGGATTTTCTTATTCTTTATCGTCTCTACTTGGCACAAACTCGTTATATCGTGTTACGAATGAGGAGGATATACAAGAAGAGAATAGTGAACAAGAGCTCATTACGAAGACTGAGAAGAAATCATGGCGGAGAATAGCTCTGGCTTCTCCTAAGATTAGGGATCCGGTACCAGCCTGGTAACTTTTCTTGCATTTAATCTTTTTAAGTTTAGATCGCATTCTGAGCATAGTTTTGTCGAAGCTAAGATGGATATTGGTTTTTACCTTTATTCTGTTATTTGAGGAAAAATGACGCTATCGTAGACGTAGTTATCTGGTTTAACTATTAGTACACCATACAACCAACTTCGCAATTTGGAGATCAATCAATTAAACATCAAATAAAATAAGTACCTCTCGCAATTTACACTACACACCATTCTACACAAAATTAAACAATCATACACTGACCTGTCGAGATTCAGCAGTGCTTAAAATTTTAAGTATAATAGCTGTAATTCTGGTTGTTCAACTTTGTGTCGGTTGGTACTTAGTAAACCAGCATGATCGAACAAATAGCACATGCAAGTGCTTTTCAGTAGAAATTTTAACTTTGCTGAACAGTGCTTACAAGGTTCTTTAATGATGATATACTTGTTGTTCGACTAGTACAGCAGCATGATTGGACAAATAGTACATAATTAGTTGAAAATTGAACATTGTAATTATTTTTTTATATATTATTTTTGTAGGTAGGTCTCTAAATTGTTAAGTAGTTGTTGTTTTACAGTTAATTTGATGTTGAAAAGTGATACTTCATGTCTTCTTAGCAATTTTTAAAAAAAATACCAGCACAATGTTCGTTAACAAGATGGATTGGTGTTTTCTAGCGTTCTTTAGCACTGACAAATAGACTTTTGGTTTACCTTATTTTCATCGTGTATCTAGAACTCGTGTCACTGTAACAAGTTTTTTGATTGTTTTTTATCGTGTCCTTTTAATTTCTCTTTCTTTTGCTTTTTGAACTGTTATTATTTTCCAACAGCTCAATGAAGGGTCTTTTCTATTGTGTAATTTACCTGAGTCCTGGAGACTATCACCGAGTACACTCACCTGTTGATTGGAATATTTTAGTTCGTAGACATTTTTCAGGTATTGTAAGGATAATATTTACTTATCCAAAGACTAATTAACTTTACATGATCAAGATATATACTGTCGTGCACCTATATTGAAACTTAGGTACTGCTTTAAGTTTAAATGGCGACTTAGTGTGTTTGCTGCTACCCATTTATATCCTCCATAGTTAACTAGTAAGATCTTTTGTATCATGTTTTACAAGGTCGGCTTTTCCCTGTGAATGAACGTGCGACAAAAACAATCAGGAACCTCTATGTCGAGAATGAAAGAGTAAGACTGATATGTTGTTGTTTTTTGCTTAAGAGTTTGATCTCATGTTACTAACTCACAAGTCATAATGGACATCATTATTTATAACCTTTTCCCTTTTACCATTATAATTGTACTACAATTTTAAGAATAATGGTATCTATAAGGTTTGAATAATACCGATTTACTTTATTTAAGTTCCAGACTCTCTCTATATTGGGATTGTTACTGTTTTCCAGGTTGTTCTTGAAGGCAGATGGCAAGAAGGTTTTATAGCAATGGCAGCGGTTGGTGCGACAAATATTGGATCAATTGAGGTGAATCCATTTTAATGCATCATGTAATTTTTATAGTGAATCTTTTATGTCCGTGTTTAGCTAAACAGCTAAAAGTAAAAAAGGCTTAGTTTTTTGTTCTTTTGCCTGAAAATAGATAGAAGATCTAAGCTAGATTTACCCAGCTTTTTCTCAAATACAAAAGTCCAGAACTGATGCAGCCGAACTATTCCTATGCACCATCATGTTGTTGGATATGACTACTCTTGTCATGTGTTTCATACACGTAATCAAATCTAGTGAACCGTTTTTTTTTTAATTACTGTTGCTGATTGATAATAAATTTTATTTACTGTGATTGATTACCTGAGAGATGCTTAGAGCTAGTGACTAGCATGCACTGAATGGTTGGCAGAATGGAACTCGGAGGAGTGTATTACTGGTGGGGTTTTTCTTCTTAATAAATAGAACCAATATCAAACTCACCTTGTATTGGTTGTATTTATGGTGATCTACGAACACTTGATAGGATGGCAAGAACCTGGCTTTCTGAATTTTGATTGATTTCATTAGGTGAAATCCTTGGTTGGAAAATTACTAGTATTGTACTTTATACTGCTGTGCCCCTTTCCCATGAATGAGACAGTATTGTAACTGAATTAGTCATGAACTTCCATGTGGCAGCTTTGCATTGAACCTGAGCTGCGAACAAATCGACCAAGAAAGAAGCTTATGCACTTAGAGCCTCCTCAAGAGCGTATTTACGAACCTGAAGGTGTCGGCGTGATGGTTAAAAAGGGGGATGAGGTAAATACCTGTAATAATTATGACTTTCGCTTTTGATTCACAATAATAGACTTCTTCACGGTTTATTTAGGTCTAATAGACTCTTAACAACATTATTTCAGTTTTGTACACCAGAGATGAAAATATGTAGTTAGTGCACCAGGTTTTTTATTTTATTTTTAATGTAGTATCCCAAGTTAGACAATATTTTCAATTTCTTACTTTGAATTACCGTCAACTTTTCAAGAAGTGGCACATGTTCCTTCAAATGCTTCTCCGTAGTTCAGTCCTTTGATGTGCAGATTTAGAAAGTTGTGAATTTTGGGGGTACCAAAATCAATTATATTGCAGTAATTCGACAATAAAACATACTAGTTCAGTATAATACGGGATTAAAATTTCATAGCATAATCAACAAATTTGAAATCGGGTAAAAGTTGTGTGTACAAAAACCATCTTAATCCCCACTCATATGCTGGTTACTAATAACTACTGTGCCTCTGGCTTTAGTTTCACATTTGAATATTATCTCGTTACATTTGTTAATCATCTCAGATAGCTGCTTTCAACATGGGATCAACAGTTGTAGTTGTGTTCCAAGCCCCCGTATCAAAATCATCCAACAATAAAAAGCCAGATTCATCAGAGTTCAGATTTAGTATCAAGCGTGGGGATCGAGTCCGTGTTGGAGAAGCTATGGGAAGGTGGCACGAGGAATAGTGTCCCCTTTTTTATTCTAATATAATTTATTTGTTGTACGTTGATGCTGAATTGCTTAAATATATTCACTTCATTTTGATTGATGCCTGTAAACTTCACTTTTCTTAATGGTATACCCACCCTTTTCTAGAAGTGGTTTTGAGTTGAGGTTTTTTTTTTTAATATAAACTGCAAATTTTTATTAAATGAGAAAAGGCCAAAAGTAGGAATTACATGGGACAAAATCCCCCATAATAGCTGAAAAGTGAAGGTATTCCGATCTAAAACCGATTAAAGGAAAAAATCCGATTACAAGGGCCTATACTGCAAAATGGGGGATAAAACGAAGCTAAGGATTACATCACATAGAACTTAGAATGGTTATGTACACACCTCTTAGACTTTTCCATACACACGAAGTACTCATCTGTGAGAGGATTAAGGACAAAAATGCAAATTTGTCATGTAGCGTTTGATTAATGAAACCAGGAAAAACTTAGGTTCATTCAGCTGATATCTTCTAGATTTGTTAGGTAGTGAAAGAAAAATACCCATTGATCCGAGCTCTCTTATTGAATTGCTCATTCAATGAGCATTCTCAATATTATGCCTTGAAGAGGACTCGAACCTCCACGCTCTTTAGCATGAGATTTCTCCAGTCAACCAAATGCAGTCCGACTTTGAGCTTGCCAAGCCATTGTTACCCTTAAAAACGCAAAGCGTCAATTGTTTACTAATGCCTAGTGAGATTTGGTTGTTACAGCGAGCTAGTTACCAATACTATGATGTTTTAACACTAGCCTCCAATTGTATTCATGTGTTCGCTCGACAGGAGAAAAAAGTACTAGACCTCACTCCTTATCATGAACAGGAGTATAAAGTTGCACAAATGATAAATCAGATTGACCATTGGTTTTCTGGTGTTATTGTTGATTCCTTCCTGCAACGAACATTGGTTGTATTTTGTTATCGTTGATTAGTTTCCTTCAAAAATTCTTTTCTAAAGCTGGAAACCAGCTAATTATACATTTGATTCGCGGGGAATCCATCTCCTTTCTTTGAATTGGGATTTAGCCATTACATAAGTGAGGAATGATTAACCAATTAAGAACATTGAGATCATTTGGGGATTGGTCCAAGTGGTTGAGAATTGAACTCGAACATTAAAACCGGGGACATTGAAAAACAAAATTCACACAACATACAATATTATCTACATTTATTTTGATTAACATCACAAACACCCCAACATCAAAATGTAGAAACACAAAACATGCTTGCATAATCGACAGCACACCAAAAACAAGTTCACATGACCCTTCAATTAAACCCCCAATCGTTTTTTCCTTTTAAGCATAGTCCTCTGACACTGGTAATGCACCATACGACCCAATAAAGATATCTCCGTAGATCAACCCTGCAAGCCCACCACCGATAAGTGGGCCGACCCAATAGATCCAAATCTGGGAGAAGTCTCCGCTAACGATAGCTGGGCCAGTAGAACGGGCCGGGTTCATCGACCCGCCGCTAAATGGGCCTGCCGCTAAGATGTTGGCACCAACAATGAATCCTATTGCTATTGGGGCAATGGTTCCGATTGAGCCCTTTTTGGGGTCAGCTGCAGTGGCGTATACAGTGTATACTAATGCGAAGGTTATGACTATTTCCATAACGACTCCTCCGAATGCGTTCATCCCTGATGAGACACTGTGTGTCGGGATGCTCTGCATAATTGAAGTTATGAAGTTACAGAAAATGTATCAAAAGAAATAGTAGATACTCATTTCCAGAATAGATTCTTTTCTAAATAATTTTGAGAAAACAATCTAATGCCATGAGTACAATAATTTAAATAATTTCTAAACGCCTCAGTGTTTCCTCCATTTTTTGAAATAAAAAACTGTTAAAACTCTAGCAAATACGACATGAATAACATTTACAACGAAGAAGGCTTGTCTGATTGCAACTTTTAAGTGAATAAGCTAGAATTATTTAAGGTTCAGCAAAAAAATAGGTTAATCCGCTTAAAGCCGGTACATATTCCAAGCCATAAGTTTGGAAAAACTCAGTTTGTAGGATGGTCAACCAAATAAGCTTTCAAGCAAAAAACGAAGAAAAAGCTCGAAAATTGCAACAGCCAAGTCATGGCAACATACTAACATAGTTGATTGACCATGATTGAGCTAATACTTTTTTGCTGGGAATTTTACTAGTATTACAACTAGTCTTACCATATCGGCAGTTGTAAATTTAAGGAGCAGGCAAGCCACGGTAGAACCGAGGACTTGGGCGATCCAATAGAAGATGCCGGTTATGATAGTGATATTTCCACCAATGGCCAATCCAAGGGTGACAGCTGGATTTAAGTGTCCACCCGAGATGTTGGCAGCCATGGACACCCCAACAAATAGTGCGAAAGCATGGGCTATCGCGATGGCTACTAGGCCGGCAGGGTCAAGGGCCGCATCCGAGGTGAGCTTACCTACAAATTATTCGTAATGTATTTAGATAAATTCTAATTTAGAGCTGTCACAAGGAACTTATAAGCTAATTTGGCATAAAGGGGAGAGCACCGGCGTTCAAGCGCAAATGTGAAATGTGAATTTTGTATATTAGTCTGAATAGATAATTAGTAACTATGAATTTACGAAGAGGAACTACGAAGTAATTGTGGGGAATGCATATGTTATTATCGCTTGTCACATATGATTCAAATTATTCGCGATATGATGGTTGTTCGCACAGACTGGTAACACTTTTTCCGGCAAGAACGATACCGAAGTACTAAATTAGAACAATCAATAAACTACCCCTAACAGTATTTTTGGTGCGAACTATGAGTCTATGACACACATTACAATTGTTATACTAAAAGTGAATTATGGATATCTATCTCAATAGTTTACAACACAAATTTTCATATCAGAAAAGAAGGGCTATATCAAATAAGACACCAGGCAACGGTTAAACTTGTACAAAATGCTCGTTTTGAGGCGACAGACGTTAGTACTCACAACATATATAAAGGTCTAAAGTAAAATTCAATTGTGTTCACTTACTGAAAGCTATTGCAGAGCCAACACCAGCAAAAACAAAGAGAAGTGTTGCGATAAATTCGGACAAATAAGCCTTTAGTGATGCAGCACTAAAGGAGTCACCAATGCTACCGAAAGCTAACTTCACCATTTTCTTATATTGCTTGAAAAAGTAATCCTGAAAATATGATTAGAGAATAGGCTCAAGTACTGAATATGAAATGAGAAGTTGACTGTTGTGATTTTAGACTTTGTATTGATGCCTATATATAGGCTGATGGCTCAAAGGCAAGTGATGTGCATTATAATTTGTTATGAAAAATTAATTATTATAAAGATATGGTTAATGAGTTATAATCCAAAACAAAAGAGTCCAAGTGCTGTTTCTAGGAAAGAAATGTTTATGCCTAATTAATTTTTCTATAAATTGTATTAAGCAAATCATTGAAAATTATGGCATAAAAAATGTGGTTTGCTATGAGCTATTAAATGACTATTTATTACAGATAATAACGTAGTTTTGGTACAAATTGCTTGTGCATTCATCAATTGTGATCAGAATGTTTAAATGCAAGAATAATTTACGTACAGGTTAACTATGAATTATAATCCAGAACAATCCAAACACTATTTCTCACGAACGTTATTCAAAAATAACATAATATAGTAGCACAAATTGGTGTTACCAAAATAATAGGAAAACAATATTTGAAATATAAGTATCTACTAAATGCAAGAAATCATCTTTTATTGATAGACAGCATGCATGTGTTATCATCCTTCTTGTTTCTGTTTAAATCATTAATTGATATCTCTCATATTATAATTATTCACTTTTCTTTTTGGAAGGTATATCATAATTATTCACTTTTCTTTTTGGAAGGTATAATTATTCATTCACACACTCCCATATGCAAAATTTTAAAACTATTTTATTCTATTTTGTAACTAGAACTTTCTGTAATGTATTAGTTCTATAAATTTTGTGGTTTAAAATTGTATAGGCGGCACCGGCCATGGGACCCAAAAGAAGCCTGAAGAATCTGGACCATCCGATCAAGACGACCCACCGGCCTAGATTTTATATATTACCCACGAATATGATGAGCATGACAACAACTTTTAATTAATGACTTGGAAACAAAAAATTTAAAGGCTTATGGTCGGATTAATTAGTGATAGGTATGATTGAATAGAATATCATAAAAGTGAGCTCACTGGACTTGCTAAAATATTGATAAAGTTTTTTCGACTTATGGGTGTTTGATACATGGGCGAATAGAAATTAAAAGTGGAGCAATTGAATATTACAAAATGATTATATCCTATGTGAGAAAAATGATTGATGAGCTTAATATAAGATAAAAGACTTCTTGATTTATCTGTCACTAATATTTTTTTAAGTTGTTTACTTCTAAACTTTACATTAACATTTTTAAAATGTGTATGGAGCTGACAAAGGGTAAGGGAAAGAAATGAAAGTCATTAATATGAAAAAGGGGAATTAAATTTTCTCCTAGCTGATACGAATAGGGGTGGGTAAAAATGGGGTTGACTCGTTTTTTTTTTTTTTTTTTTTTTTTGAAAACGCAAACTAAATCAAGTTAAGTCATTGGATTAGTTCAGTTTGGTTTGGAGAAAAAAAGTAATCAAAACCAAAGCAAACCAAATCACTAATGATGGTTAGTACTCTATTAAGTTTGCAATCAATCAAATATTCATTCAAAATGCTAACTGTACATCCCCGATTCCCCGTTCCGTTTTTTTTAATACAAGAATTTTTGTTAATGTTTGCGTATTAGGAAAGGGGTTATCCTAAAAGTTTGTTATAATAGTGTTACACCAAAAATATCTACTAAAACAAAAATCAACAGTTTTTCTAATAAAATTGATGTCTAACTTATATTTTCATGTTTACATTCCCAAAAATCGACAATTTACAAAACAGAAAATATACTCCAAATTGGTCACCTAACGACATTTTAAAATTGGAGATGGAGTTGACTAGGTTTGTTGAAAAATATTTGGAAATCTTGTTGATCATTCGTAAACATCCCATTATGTTTTTTTTTACAGTTTATCCTTTCTAATATTACAGCAATTAAATGAGTTTTTTTTACCTCACAATAAGATGTTCTGGTTTAAATATTATCTATCGGGTGTCCGAATCTTACATAAAACAGTAACAAAATGGGTTTAATCATGTAAAAGTAAAATAGATAATCAATTTAAATAAGCTGTGCGAATGCTCTTAGATCCTTAATTTGCCTTGTATGCTCAAATAGCTTCTCTCCCTTTCCGGTCCCTCTCTCTCTATAAATACACACGTAACACGTATGAGGTATATATATTATATACATGCTTAGCTTATGGATGCAGGCATGCAGCATGCATGCAACAGCCTTCACGCAGGGAGGTTTAATCAAATTCAGTCATCATTAAGTTGCTAAACCTTTTTTCCCCTCTGTCTCTGTAATTTTTATGTAACCTATATACATTTACTTTAATCATCTTATTACTCACATTGGACTCCTTACTTATTGCTAGTTACAAACATCTCTGCTGCTATCCATAAAAAATACTAGTATTGTAGTAGTCCTACCCACAACATTGAAAGCACTTTTCATAAAAACAAAACTGAAATACAATTACGGTTTTTACAAATACCGAAACAAACGGCTTCGCTTGGAGATCTGTTTTCTATCATGATCATTTTCAATGCTTGAAATATTAAAAGGCTTTTGACAGATGCAATTAGATGGATATTCCTGAAATTCACTTCGTCCTGGTCTCAGTTCCTCCGGTTCTCCCATAAATCCTCTCTGGCATGATTTAACTTTTCTCGCAAATGTATTCCAATCCATTTTCTCTCGTCCCATGAACAAAGAACTGAGCTTTTTCGCATTTGGTCTGATGGTTCTCTTATGACCCATGTACCTCCTTCATAAAATGAAGTAATTTCTTTAGCAGGTGAAATCAAATGAGTTTATTGCTGTTATGTACACTACTTGTCTACTTGCTTACCGCTTTTTTTTTTTTTACACTGATCTACAAAATTAAGCAACTAGCACACTAACACAAATATTCTCAGTGATTTATGAAGTGTATAAAGAAAAGGAAAATCATAAACTAATTAATTAAAAAAATCTAATGATTTATGCACCATACTATTGTACTCTTTCTATTTTGTGTTCTTTCTTTTCTAGTCCCCAGCCTGTAGTTTTTTCTTGTAATGTCGAAAAAGTCAAAAATTGTTGATCATTAGAACGACTTAGGTTGTGTACAAAGCTATAATTATACCCATAGAATCATATCTTATGGGGCCAAAGATAAATCAGATGAATATTTACCTCCTGCCAGCAAGAATCTTTGCCATGTTCCCATTGTTATTTGTGACAAAAACATCACTTTCGTCGGAGACAATGTAGTCGATTGCAGCAAGACGAGAAGAGAAAGGCAAAAAGGGCCTTATTTGTTCACTAGCGAGCATCTCCTTTGTGTAGAAATTTGGAAAAAGCTCTCTGAGAGGCTTTAAAGTGTCTTCACCACCATAAATCTCACCAGACGCAACGTAGAGATACGTGTCGTTTTTAAAACCAAGTGCTCGTAGCAATAGACCGACTTCATGAGGAGTAAGTGGACATTTTCCCCGCTGTCGCTCGCCATCGGGGCTTAAATCCTACATAAAAACAAAATAGAGAATTCTGAGCACCAGAAGAGGAACTTTATGTACAACCAATCTTATCGATCAAAAAAGTTCAATGACACCGTTTTCCAACTTCATAACAAGTTTACGATACCATTATTTTTCCAACATTAGTTAGTCTGGGCCAACCCCTTCTAGGTAAACAGAATAAAATACTTTCTGATGTGGGAAAGAAAATTCAGATTTTGCACTACAGACCATAATCAACAACAATGAGCCAAATAAAAAGATACCACATAATCATTCCCAGTAAAAACATGTTTGCTCCAAAAATTTAGAACCAAGAGAGAAATTAAAATTAAATTAAATCTTACAGGCAAAGTCGTCCATCTTTTCCTTATTTCACCGAGCTCGTACCTCTCTTTGTCACCTCCACCGTAATAACACCCAGAAAAAGCCAACATGTCAGGCTCAAATCTGTTGCATAAAAAACAAGATTTAACCACACCGTGGAAAGGATAAATAGTACTGATACAAGAACACTATTTTACTGTAAAAACGTGCAAACTATGTAGGTAAATTTGACTTAATGGACAGGACATAGAGGCTAAAGGTTGTCTGGAAACTCTGGACTGATTAGCCATTCATTTTTCCGTTAATTTGATGTTCATTAAAAAACGTTGCTGCTGACAGAAAAATCTATATGAAAACTGCTTAAAAGCATAACGTTCATAACATAATGCTAAAATCAAGGTAGGGAATCTACATGACACAGAGGTTTGACATAATGTAGTTTTCTATAGACTTCATGTGAGTCCTCAATTATAGCGAGTTAAGCAACATCACAAGTAAACTTCCATCTACATTGTATCTTTTTTGGGAAAGATAAATCACAAACCTCAAGTGAACTGCGATAAAACGATTTGCCATATGTCGCATACTCGAAACAAGTTGCTGACCTAGATCTCGAATGGGCTTCGTAAATCTTAAAGCGTGATAATTTACACGACACCGCAACTTTTGCAGCTCTTCGTCAAGGTCGTTAGAAAGTCTGTAATCAAATTTAGTCAACTGCACTACCTGCAATAATAGTTGTCGCATAAATATTAATCTCTATTTTAAATAATCATAACTAAGCTTACTATAAATCTCAAACTACAACAAGAAGAGAACAAGAGATGTATTAGCAGTTGTATTGGATATCGATCTGATTAGAGAACTGCCATTAGTTCAGACTCTTCATAAAAAGGTGAAGAGGAAGCGGAAAAGAAAATATAAAAAGTAGATTATGAGTGTAAACCAATGTAATTCATACTTCGATATCGTACATCAACCTAAAACAGTTACCAATTATTAAACCAGTGTTACATTTTCAGAGATTTAGTACGCCAAGAGTAGCAATTAGAAAAAGAAATCATAGGCTCGAGAACTAATTAGGGATGCAATCTAGATTTTATAGTTCACTTTAACATGTTCTTTAAGTTGCTCTGGATTGGGTTCATTCTTGTAGTAATTGGATACTAACATATTTTTTCTCTCTCCAAACTATGTTATTTTTCAATTCAGTGTACAAAAGCGAAGAAAAATGTTAAATTGGAGTAACTAAGTGCTAATTTTCGTAGACTGTTGTACAACATCGAAGTTTGAAAATATGTTTGTGCAGTAACAGAATTTCATGCATAACCCAGGGCGACGAGAGAGTTGCAGAAACTCGATAACTTAGCATAACTATATAAATAAACATTATATTTCAGTGAAGTAGCGCATATCTCACAAGAAATGACACTTTAGTAAAACTTATATTTCGAGGATTGGAGCTTACTTACACTCCTTCTAAGAAGTATGGGAAAGACTTGATCCATATAATAGTTAGGTTCTGATTTTCTCGGGACACGCATAGTGTAAGGGGGTTTGTCCATAGATCTCATTACTTTATCTGGAACTCTCCCAACAACACGTATATCCTTTGATAGATATGATATGAACCATTTTACATCAAAAATATCATGAAAGTCGCTGCAAAACAAAAAAACGCGAGTTAACAATTACTTCTATAGCAAAGACTTAATCTAAGGGTTTGTTTGGCTACAGACTTTAAGCAAATCATATAAGCTGATTTTTTTTAGGATGGGAAAAGGGTTCATCCAGCTTAAAGCTTGAAGCTTTTTCAGGGAACCAAGAAAAAGAGAAAAGACTCGTTGATTTATAATGGTTTTCCGGGTGTTCCACAAGCACTTTAAAAAAGATTTTTAAATAGGTTTTCAGTTTCTAGCCTGTCAACCAATCTAGTCTTGGCTTAGAAAAAACAAAACAACTGAGCTTAAAAGCTGTAATCAATAAGGCTTTAATAAGATAGAACCGACCAACAACACCTTAGTGTTCTCGATAATAATGAGAAAAAGTAAGGGCTTGTTTAGCAACAGATTTCAAGCTATAAGCTGAATAATTGAGGTTGAGAAAAAAAAAGACTCGCTTGCCTCAATGCTTCATGCTTCTGAAGGCAAAAGAAGAAGACCAGAAATGTTAAGCTTCTGAGCTGGCCAACAAAGTGTTGCCTAGCTTTTAAGTGAAAAAGAACCATAAAGTTGAGCTTACAAGCTTTATAGAACCCACCTATTATCCTTCCAGTATGATTGATGATCCAAAGCTGGTACAACTAAAGTAGCATTGAGAATCCGTGCAACAACTACAGCATCTGTAATCTGATGGGAAAAAAGTCATATTTAAGAAAATTTCACACATAAGAAGTGACATACAAGATATATTAGATTATTAATTATTAATTAAAATTTCTCAACAGGATGTGCACTTACTCCTGTTCTTTGTTGGTTCAACCCTCCGCTTGTTGCAATAAGTAGATAGCCGTTTGAGGATCTCTCACTCACTGCAGCTACATTTCACAAACAATGCATATTTGAATCAATAAATTAAAGATCAACATTTTATATTTTTGTTAAACTTTCGTTCCTTATATGTTTCAGGGAAATAGATTTGTTTTCAGCTTTATTAACCGTGGCAGTGATAATTTTCATTAGAATTGTCATTTCATTTTCATCTCAGCATGTTGCTAATTAAGAATCAAAAGTGAGTAGTGACAGAGTGCTCAAGCATCTAAGACAAAGGGCCGATCACACCAAAGAAAGAAGATTCTTTTGAGATAAGTGAGGTTGAGGAACCTGAGGTTCCACCACTAGTGCTAGAAATTTCGAAAATTACTCTTGATATATCCAAAGAAAACAAATGAAGCATATTTTATTAGTATTGACGCTTACGAGCAAAGTTAGGTCCTCTTTCACTGCATCCATAGTAAAATCTGGATATTCTTGATTTCCAAATATCTACTGGTGCACGACTTCCCCCATCCTATAACACAAGCATAAGATTGTTTAATTCAACAATCAGTTGTGCTAATCGACTAAGAAACTTTATAACTAAATCAGATGAACAAGTAACACACGGCATCATCGGCATGCAAAGCATTACATTCACATCCATAGATGCAAAATCATAGACCAGTATAAAACATACAGATAGTTAATAGTTTAACAACATTGTCAACTTTTATGTTCGCAAAGTCAAAATACAAAGAGCAGTATTTGACTATGATGGACAACGCATATGTTGCTTACTATGAGGTTCATGTCAACAAGCTCTTTGACTAAAAATAAGCCGTAAAATGCTTTCTAAGAAAAAATATTGGAGTCTGTTCTTTTTAAAGGGAAAAACAGCATAAAGCTCCAAACAGAGCTCTAGAACTATGATCAATTTTAATAGATTCTAGATTAGTGAGTTAGTTATTATATGCATCACCTGAAAAGCTAAGTAGCATATTTAGCACAAAAACTGGTCCATGAAAAAGAAATATAGAGAAACAAAAAGAAAAGGTATAATCATTGGTGTGAGAACTTTGGTGCACTCAGCCCCTCCTTTTACAATATCAAATGTCTTTTTCCTCTAATTCTCTTATCATCAAACAAAACATAATAATAGTGGGCAAAGATTAGTGCTGCAAAAGTATGCCAAAGCCTTGGGCTTTAGGTTGATTTTGGTTTTCCAAATTTAACCACAAAATGACCCAGATTTCTTTACTTTATAATTTTTTGAAAAGGAAAGACTTAATATTCTGTTTTTCATAGAATCATAAGAAGAGAAGAGGAGAGAAGACCAATTTTGTAAAAGTCACATTGACCAGACACCCAAGGTTCAGACTTCAGAAAACATCAGCTTTCACAATAGCCCTTAGTCTTACCTACAGACAATAGTTCAACTCTAACTTTGCATGAAAAAAATTGTAAAAAAGAAGTTCCTCAAAACTATTGGCCCAAGGCCCCAAACGTAGTCGAAAAGTGGTCTTCAGCAGTCCAGCTCCATGTTTTTTTGAATTTGTTTGGTCACATTTTTAAGCAAATAAGCTGGTTTATATGAGTCTGCAAAAAGAACTTGAATAACCACACTAAAAAATTTCTATCGTTTCACCAACAAACAGAAAATTTGAATAGCTCACTAAGATGTCAAAATCTAGCGAAAAATAACAAATTATACCATAATCAGTTTCTAATTAGGCAAAAACTGGAAAAGAAAGTAAATACAGAAAACAAAAACAGAAGTAAAGCTTTCACACTCCATGCAGCATTACCAAATTAGAATTAATTTCTTCCTCCACCACTACCTACCCCCAAAAAATGAAAATAAAAAACAAGGTTTTTTTGTCAGCAGAATTTAAGCAAATAAAATGCCTTCTTTCTGGATGAGAAAAAAGCTCAGATATTTCCATGGCAGAAAATCAAGTGTTTGCCTTTTTAAACTCAACAACTAAGTGCACTGCAGTATACATATGAAAAGAAATGAGCTTAAAAGTTGCAACCAAACAAGTTAAACTAAATGCACTTCTTTGCGGATGACAGAAAAGCTGAGATTCTTTCTAGCCTGAAAAAATCAGAAGAGTCTTATCTTTCTTGACAAATGCACTTACAGTTTTTTTTTTAAATAAGCATAAAATTTGCAACCAAACAAGTTAAAACAAATATTACTGAACTATAAATCCAGTAATCCACACAACACACTCACAGGTCACATTAACAGAACAAATTAACAAACAATATGCTTAATACTTAAAAGACAAATAAAGACTACATGGACATATTCATATATATATATACTGAACTAGAGTCTACTTTCTAAATCTTGTCATTTACAACCAAATGCATTCACATTTCTTCATTTATTGAGCTTATAACTTGCAACCAAACAACTTAAAAAAAATTATCAATAAAAAATAAAATAAAACTAATATTACTGAACTGTAAATCCAGCAATCCACACAACACACTCAAATTAACCAACAATATGCCTAATACTTAAAAAACAAATAAAGAATACACATATATAGAGTGAGAGATACAAAAGCTGAGATGCATTCTGGCCAGAAAAATCAAAAGAGTCTATCTTTCTTAAACTTGTCAACCAAATGCACTTCAGCTTTTTTAAAATATTGAGCTTAAAAGCTGCAACCAAGCAACTTCAAAACTAATACTTACTGAACTATAAATCCAGTAATCCACACAGCACACTCACATTTACAAACCAAATTAACAAACAATATACCTAATACAAAAAATACAAATACAGACTACATACACACACACACACACACACTATATATATATATATATGTAATAGTGTGTGTGTGTATATATATATATATACATATATAGTGAGAGACAGAGAGATAGAAATGGAAATTCACTAGTTAATAAACCAAACAAGCCAACAATATGCCTAATACTAACAAGACAAATAAAGGCTACAAAGATATATTTTCTAAAACTTGTCAACCAAATCCACTTAAGTTTTTTTTAAGAAATGAGCTTAAAACTTGCAACCAAAACAAAGCACTTAAAAACTAATAATCCACACAACACACTCACATTAATAAACAAAATTATCCAACAATATGCCTAATACTAAAAAGACAAATAAATACTAAATACATATATTCACACACACACACACACATATATATATATATAAATATGTAGTGAGAGATAGAAAAGGGAAAATTACAAGTTTATAATACAAGCTCCTCTTAACAAGCCTCTGAGAGTACCACTCCAGATCAGATGCCACGTGTCCAGTGAACAGAGAAATAAGCCCCAATGAAAACAACAAAAACCCACATACCAAATGCCACGTCATCCCCTTTCTCTCTCCCAAAACCCCATTGTTGTTGTTGTTCACCTTCAAACCTCTCTCACTACCCATTTCACCACCAAAATTCTCATACTAGATACATACATAAAATATTATAATGTGTGTGTGTGTTTTTTATTTATTTGTTTGGGTTTTTGACAGTGATGAGTAAAGAAAATGGAAGCTTTTTTTAATATTTTATATTTTGTAGAGAGAGAGGTGAGTTACTGAGATTTTAACTGAGGAAACAAAAACCAAGATCTATTAAACATTTGTTCCCATGTGTGTTGTTTGGTTGTTTTATACTAATGCAATGTTTTGCTTTCTTTTTATTTGGGTCCATCTAGTTTGAACTAGTGTTTTACAAGGCTTCCGGCGAAGCCTACCCCGTAGACGTAGCCTATAAGCCTAACAGGTTAGGCGGGATTATGCGGTATTAGACCAACTTCCATCTAAATTTCACCTTGTGTCTTTTAGAACACTAGTTTGAATTGTTACATGAAGAAAGTGGCATATTTATCTTTTTATATCTTCGAGATGTTGGGACTCAAGAGCGGTATAAGAACTCTCATTTTCCTTTTCATAGATTGTGTTTCTCGATTCCCGCTATTTCACATGCAAAATTTTAGAAATTTTTTGCTTCTTTCGTTTTTTTTGTTTCATTTCCTGCTTTTTGTTCACCATTTTGGCAAATATAGTAGGGAGACTAAAGTATGTAGTTTTATTATTATTATTAAAATAGATGGTAAAATTAATACTGACTTTATCTTAATGTAACATGTAACTTTGTATATTTTATGGAGTACATGAAGTTTATAATTGTTGTTGTAACTTTGTAAGATGTATTTTAGTTCTCTGACAATGGTGTGATAATGATTTTTTCTAGGGGTGATAAAACATATTGAGATATAGATTAGAGATGTGGCATTTAATTAGAATGATTACGAGTGTCTTCTTAAATAGGTGTAATATTAGTAAAAACTAAGAGTTAATTGATATTTGGAATATAGTACCATCTCAATAAGCTGCAGGAAGAGACATTCCTATGAAACGTTTCTAAAAAAACAAAAAACATTCCTAAATCCTAAGAAAGTAAAAGGGTTCTTTTGGATCTACAAACTAAAATTATTTGTTTCTCACTATAATAAAATTGTTAGAATAGTAAAACATATATCGTTGATGTCTCAATTGTAATATAGTTGTCGTCGTATTTAGCTACAGATAGCAACAAACAACAACTGAATTTGTCATTATATATTGTTCTTAAATCCGACGACACTTTCTACAACCACGTACATTACATCTCAATATTGCTATCCTGAAATTTCATTTCAGTGATAAAAAACACACAACAAAAACAAAAATTTCTTAAAACATAACCAAGATCAGTCTCCTACTATGACAGACATACACATCTCTGCTCTATCGTATAATACAAAAGACTTGATAGAAAAAAACTACTATTGATTTTAATATCTTACAAGATACTTACTATGTAAGATTAATGCTTACATGAGATGAGCTTAACTTAAATGAAATTTCGTTTACATAATGCAGGAAGAAATGTTATAACCGGATAGTGTTTTAATAAAAACGCATGGTAAAAACCAGATTTTCTCGAATATGCAGGGTTTAGTCCTTTTGAGCCTCCGTAGTCCATACTATCTCACATGTGTTGTGTAAGATTGTGTCCGAGATCCTGCCTATAGTCAAACAACGTATGTTTTGTTACACAAAATGTTAATACCTGTCAATTTGAGTATATTTGTATTATATGAAAAGGCTTAATAAATTGTATATGAGGTGAATGATACAATTAATTGAACTGTTAGTATACACGTTCATCATCAAATTATAACAAACATAAGATTGTCAATTGAAAAATGAGGGTTATTTCATCATTAAAAAGAAATAGTTGTTGGGCGAAGCTCCGGTATTGATAATTGGGGAAAACTTAGGAAATAATAAATAACGGTGGGTGAAAATGAAAATTAGGTGGGAAATGGGGCCGTGAATTTATTGGAGGAATAAAAGCTAGCACCACTCTAACTTTTATGCTGGTTTTGGTAATTCCAAGATCACTCCTCATTTCGAAAACATTCTCTATGTACGTATTATTTTTTGTGTATAAAACTTTTGAGATCCTATCATCTCATTTTAAATTACTCCTCAAACTTTTTGTTTCAATTTTACATATTGACTTTAACACATATACACATGCAATTTACAAAGTTTTCTCTATGACAGATCATTCAAAATGCACATTGTTTATAAGATTTTAAAAAAAATTATTATTTATAAGTTTAAGATGTATAAGTAAATGATAACTTAACCAAACCTATAACTAAAATTAGGAAACTAAAATTAAAGCATCCGGTGTGGAGCCATTTTTGCATAAGAACTTGTAAATAAAAAAATAAAAATCAGAGGTAAGTTTTTTTTCCCCAACTAGGCGCTTGTGAGCATATTTTTACATACAAATAAAATGAAAAAATTACATTACCAAGTGACACTTTGTTGTTAATAACCATACACAATATTGCAGCTAGCTAAACCATTATGGACATATGTTTTAAGCTTTTAACCCACCGACCTGCGTATTATTTTGTGTGAGTCCTTTTTTTTAATATATCGTAGCATCAACTATTTTGTAAAACCATATTGTTTGATTGCATTATTAGTAGTAACAGAACTATGAATATTTTCGGACTATGACGGGATAACAAATGAATGTGGGATTAATAGTACATACATGAAATATCAAGAAAGTGTTTGTTTGCTTTTTACTGGGGTTGAACTATTTTACAAATTTACATTTATATCTATAATAAATAAACTTGCAATATATATATATATATATATATATATATATATATATATATATTATTTTAATATATATATATCACACCTCCCCCTTACTTCAAATACACCAATTTACCAATACCACACCTCATATTACTCCAAATATCATCATTTATTATCATTTATAATTCCATGTTACTAATAGTACTGTTTTCACTTTTCATACCAAACGTGATACATGTGGGCCCGACGGTATTTCTAATCTCATCTTAGCATAATCTCACCCTAAACAAACACCCCCTAATATTATATCCTTTTCAAATTTATCTTTCTATTATCAAATTATTTCAAAGCAAATATAGTAATTATAAATCCTATAAAGTAGTTAGGTTCCCTCTAAAATTTTAAGAATGTGGGAAGGATGGAATACTATGTATTTATATCCCATGGGCTTGTTTGGAATTACACGGAAGTACACTTCTGTATAATTTTTCTTAGAGTGAAAGGCGTTAACTGCAACAACTAAATGTATACTTGTTTGTGTTTTCGATTCATTATAAATTTAGTTATCAAAATTATATATATATATATATATATATATATATATATATATATATATATATAATTTTACTAAAAGTAAATTTTTTTTTACTTTGAAATACTTTCCACAATACTACACTCCGTTTCTAATTAATTGTCCACTTCGAAACTACGTGCAGTTTTGACCGCCAAATAATTTGTATTAAAATTTTTCAAAAGTTAATCATATAGTTCAAAAATTAAATTATAGTATGATTTAGTTTTGAATTTTTTTAGTTCAAACATTAATTAAGAACGGATGGAGTGATAAAAAAGTATAGAGTTGCTATTTTCTACTTCCCTTATCAAAATAAAAGTTATTGTTTTTCTTCCAAATACATACCTAAATATCTACCAATATTAAATTATAAATATACTTTTATATTTATAAAATACAATAAAAAAGACATACATACCCGGAAAATCCTGATAATTATTGCATAGTCAGTCGTAGTCAATTAAAAAATAATTTAATGCAATCAATATGACACATTACCAGTGATTTAACGGTCTTTTGTTAGTTGGCATGGTCTGTCACATATCTTATAGTATGAATTTTTGTTATTCATACTAATGTAGCAAAGTACTACAGCCAAGTCACTTTTACTATAAAAAAAAATCATAAGATAAAAAGAGTATATTAATGATTAGGTACTTCATTTGCTGGCACTAATTGTGCTGAAAGTAACCATTTAAAATTGCACATAATCCGACAAAGTTGGTCATATTCTGTTTGCTCACAACGTAGAGTACGTAGCTAATGGGAGAACACTCATTATTCAATGCTTCTACTAATTTTGATGTAAAAAGCGCCAGTAATATTTGTATCAAAATTTGTATCAAACTCAAAAATATATTTATACGGTCCTAGGCTCCTAGCTGCTCAATATATATATATATATATATATATATATATATATATATATATATATATATATATATATATATATATATATATATAATCGTAGCCCACGCGTTGTGTCTGTAATACGTAGTTGCATAAATATGATCCGACACAAATAAATTTAACATTTTCAAAAAGTTTACAAAAATAATTGGATGAATATAATGTTTTATTGTTATAGTAATATAAAAATACATGTATGATGATTTGTTTGAGAGATGATTTGATATGTGAAAAAAAAAGAATATTTATTTATTTATTTAAATTGCATTAAGTTATTTTAGTAATTAGTAAATTAGAATATGAATATTTTTGAAAAAAATTGATAAAATTGGACAGATTCAAGATTTTTTGAGTTTGCTTATATTAATAGTAATATATATATATTAAACCTTATAAAATTAGGGCTCCACCATTATTGCCGCTTTAATTGCGTCAGCAGTGCACTCCTGCAAACTATACTCAAATAATAAGTGCATGGTAAAAGATCACCACAACAAAATGCAAAAAATTATGGTAACCAAATATTACCCATAAGTATTTATAGATATACATGTTGTGGTCCAGACCCAAGTAATATTTGGATCTGAGATAAAAATTGGGCTGAGACAATTTTTTTTTAATTTTTTTTTTTGTAATGGGCCTTAGACAAAAAAATAAAAAAATGGACCGAGGTTTGAACAACCAGTGGACCGATCGCGCTGCATATATGCACCATTAATTTATCAGTTCAAACATGTTGAAGATCAAAATTATAATTTTATGTTTGCTTTAAAATAAACACTCGCATCAACATATCACCCTCAACAATTAACTGCACCAGGTGAAGCTCGAAATTGCAAATAGGGTGTCGAAATTCACATGGCAATAATATTGCAAAGTGAAAAAAAATGCGTAGGTAGATAATCTGCTATCTTAAAAAAATTATAGTCAATTTAATAAAGAAAAAAAATGAATTTTCTTATCAAGATTAGGAAAGGTGTCGTCATGCTTGATGAATGATGATACCTAATAGTTTAAAATATAGACCAGGAAGAATGACACATTAAATATGAGGTGATAATTTATAATTCCCATGATCTTAAAGTTTATTTCTAAAGTTGATGTAGTGCATCATTTCCATGATCAGCTTCCTATATATATATAACAGCATATAAAGCGTCAGTCGATTCCATGTTTCTTCTTAATATGACACGATATATTATTTTTGGATGCATCAGAACTGTTAATAATCAGAGAAATATATACAAACATTGGTCCACATATTTATGGTCCAAAATTAATGCAGTTCCTATGGACCTCTTTCATGCTGACCATAAAATGTGCCCGAAAAGGAGGTCTCTTTATCAAGGTAAGTGTCCTCATATAAAAAATGTAAACACTACACACCAATTAATATGCAAATATCTCAGTTCACTACCGCTCATGTAGTGGAACAATAAAAATGAAAAGGATGGGTTGATATTTTATACGGAATTTTTGTCTTCACATTTTTGGAGCTGAAGTGCTACTTTATATATTTATGAATCTAACTAAGTTAACATGTTGTTAAATGGAGTTTTTTTCATGGATTCTTTACAAAATCGGAGGGAATGATATAGCCTAGCTATGTTGTTTACTCCCTTGTTACCAATAAACTAGACTATTTTCATCCATCTTTCAATGAAAATAATAACTATCTGAAGGGTCGGAGTCAGAGTTATATGTCTGAGGTTTGCAGAACAACAAACTTTTTTTAGTAAATTAAAAAAAATAACAACTAGGTAGGAATATATATATATATATATATATATATAGGGTAATGTGAGCCAAACTTATTTACTAATTTAGCATTAAGTTTCGAAAAAGTACACATAATCCGAGTTTCAAGAAAAAAAAGATTTGTGTGTAAATCATCTATTTGTTAGTAAAATTTAAACAAGCATTTAAAAAAGCACATCACATTCTTTCATGAGGAACACTATTGTTGACCGGATCTACTAAAAATGTGGATGTGACAACCAGTAAAAACTCAACACATGTGAGAATCCAAAAATAACTACCCTAAACTTAATTTGAAATTAAAACTAAATTATTCTATTGGTTGCCATAGCCTTAAAAAGTATAGACCAGATTGATATAAGTGTTTTATCTTCTTTCATACCTCGAAATTCGAAAAGGTTCAAATATGGATTCGATATCTATACTTTCACCAATTTATTATGCTTATGTGAGATATTCATCTCACTTTTCGATTAATGCTTATAAAAGTAATGATATGCTTGCATACTAGTAAACATATATATATATATATATATATATATCACGAGAATTCACAAATAAATTATTTTGAGACAAATATGTATAACAACTTAAAAAATAGAAAGTTCAAGTGCGTGTTTTGTATACTAATTGATAGAGGAAGTGGTGTTGGATGAGTCAGGATCTTCGAAGACCAGAAAACGTACACGTGTTTATGTTCTTTTGTTTAAACGACGGCTTCCAATTTCAAATTGTTACGAATTTGTACAAATATTAATGAACTTTTATATTGCATTTGTAGTTTTGATGTAAAGTTTCTTTTGTTCTTATATAATTTATCTCATTATAAAGAAAATGCATGATTTTATCTCATGCATATATGATTGATGGGATATATATATAATTGCGTATAATTTTAACTTTGGGATTATGTCTAATCTTTAAATAGACAATTTTAATAATTTTGACAAGGACGTAAAAAGAACATTTTAAAAAGTTGGGAGATCCGGACTGTGTTAAATTGGTCGGTGTGTCAATATTAGTCAGTATCATACTTTTAATTGGGTCTTTTTGCAAGTTAACTCACTACATTCCATTTGAAATTTTTATTAGCCCTTAACTTTTGAGTTTTTGCAAATTTTCTTCTTCTTCTTATCTTTTACAATATTTAACTCATAATTATTGAAATTAAAAAACATGGTCATATTTTTTTTCAAAAACAGTATAATTTTAAAAAGAGTTTTCAAAATAATATAATTTTATAAGTTGTTTTGAATTAAAGTATTTTTTCAAAAGTGTTAGGTTGTCATTGGAACCCCTGGTCACATGGAGGTTCATGAGATGGTATTGAAGAGTAACACATACTAACATCTATATGCGTACGTAATTGTTGTGCATATGAAAATATACCAACTTATAAGTAAATTGGTTTATAATGAATAGATTCCCTGATTATATACTCCATTTACTTATCCAATCATAACATAAACAGCCAATTTCTGTACAAAATATATCAAGGGTAACTTGAGTTTTAAGGATTACTAAGAGTTTTGTGTTTTTCAGTTTTTAGAGTTACATTTATCTTCGTCTTTGATAACTTTAAATTGTGAGAAGTAGCATACTAACTAATAGTGCTTCACTCAACTACTTATTCTTACATAGTGCTTGTAATCAATACCATTATATAACATATGAAGTGAAAAAATAGAAGTTATTTTTCCAACTACATTAGCCAATTTTGTCATTTATTGAAGTTAATATAAGAGTCAAGAGTACTATCGTCTATCTGAACTAAATTTAAATTTCATAGAAAACCCCCAACCGTGAGCATTGGTATTATATTTCTCTTTTAAAAAAACTCTTTATATTTTTGTTGTTGTTTCTTCTTGTTGTTTCCATGAATATCATTAATATTGCATACATCAGTGGCGAAGCAATTCTCTCTTTTCTTGTAAGCAATTATGTGATCCTTCTACACCTTAACTATGCCAAGGCACTAATTAATAAGGCAGACAAAATATTGATGTTTACGTACAGTATAATAAGAAAATCTCTACACATTGATTTTATGTTTCCATAAAATACACAGTACGCATGAATTCTGTTTGTGCATAATTCATCACGGTTTTATATAAAATACACTCATATTCTATTTCCTCAACTTGTCATTGTTATGTCAATGAAATTAAATTTTGCGTTTTAGTTAGGTCAAATCAAAGTGAAACCACTTTACTATGTGTGATATTTGCGAGATTAAGATATTTTCGTGAGAGTACGATGAAAAAGATGCGTTTTCTTTGGCCACCCGACGAGGACAAATGATGTTACTCATGGAGTGGATGTTTCAATATAACGTGATATAAATATCAAAACATATCATCGTCGACTTTGGCCACTTGAATTTGGACTTTTTCCAAAGCTGTTTAATGATCCTTTTCATTGGAATATGAGAATAATATGGAATTTCTTTTCTGTCGGTTGAACAAGGGGAAAAAATCTTCATGAATGATTATCAATCTAATAAAGTGGTTTTGATAAAACATAAAAATTGGACTCGAATATATCTATTCGGGTACGAATCGACCCATCCATCATAGATGGGTATCCAACGCTTGAATGGGTTATCACATGCCTTTCTTTGAGAATAAGAATGGATATTACTAAAAGGCCAAGCTCACTTAACTAGGGACCCATGTCTGAAAAATCCTATGAGATGGAGACATTTGTCAACATCCTAGTAGGCATAATTGCCTATAAATGGCCAAGTATCCCCCCTAAGAAAGGGACCAGAAAACATATCTCAAAAATATAGAGAGAAGGAGAGAAAAGATAAAAACTTGTCAGAACGTATCACATCAATAGCCTAACCGAGCAAGGTAGAGAATCGAGCACCGAAGAGAAGAGAAAGATCATATTTAGGATCAAATAGCGAATCCAAGCATAAATATAGTGATAGAGTTGTAGTCCGAACAAGGGCAATTGCCGAATAATAATAAAGATCAAGAAGTGTTCATCGTTTACCGTCAATTCATTATATATTATTGTTGAAAAACCTAACGCCACCGACCAAAGTTATGGCTTTGTCAAATGGCGCCGTCTCCGGGAATCATCTAGTTCCCAACTAGCTTCGAAATCGAACACCAACGTTCTACCAAGACGAGCAACAAATGGCAAACACCAACGAAGAAACTCGCCCAGAGGAAGTAGGCACATCGACAAACCAGGAAATCCCAGTCCACAAAGACGTGTTAGCGCATCTCCTCAACATCAGAGACCGCTACGAAGCGCTTCAGGTTGGATCTCGACTTACCGTCTCTAACGTCCAAACAGAACAACAAACCGACCATCCCCCTCAGGTTGACGGTCTTGTCGACGAAAACCCTACGGACACGGAGGCGGAACGAGCGCCATCCGTGACTAGGCAGGTGGGGACACTCTTGCCAGACAACCGCCATCCCAATAATGCAGGGCCAAGCTCAAAGGCCCTTCAGCCAGCAGCCTCGGTCAACTCCAGTCCCCAACGGGTTCGTTTTCAAACGAACGAAGCCAACGACCCCATACTAGAACAGATAGTCCCATATCCACCCCTCCCACCACGGATAATTACACCGTACACTGTGGAACTACAAACCCCTGTTCGACAAGATAGGACTACGGCCGCACTGGCACGGGCCGTAGAAAAACGTAACGCCCTGCTACAAGTCCAGCTAGAGGCATGCATGTCGGCCATGGTAGCGGCTGGCATCACGATACCGCCCATCCAACCGACCAACACGCAAACCGACTCTCGACGCGAAGCGGAAGATTCCGCTTACCGAGCAGCAAGGGCAGCGACGGGCCGACCTCATGATACGAGGATACCAAGACTAGGAGAACCCGTCCCGAGGATAAACCCGACGGTCTACGGTTACCAAGGCGCGCCTCCTCTACCTGACCTCGACAGAAATCCGAACAACGGGAGGAACGGCGACCACATGGTCATAGTCGGTTACTATCCACAACACCCATATGGGGGATATGCCCCTCACTACCCGGCACCGGATGAAGCGTTCCAACAGGCTTGGGACGTATGCCAAGAGACTCCATGTACCGATCAGATAACTTGGTACCGCAATCCTGCGGGGTTTGTCATCCCCGAATTCAGACTATATGATGGAAGGAGCTGCCCCATCGATCACCTCCGACATTACAAACCAAGGATGGAGTTGTGGAGCGACGACAGTGCACTGATGTGCAAATTTTTTAAGAACAGCTTGGGTCAGGAGGCGTCGTCGTGGTATCATAATCTACCACGGGGATCCATACGAAGCTGGGCTGAGCTCCTCCGTGCATATTCCACCCGATACGCCGCTCATAGGAAGAAGAAGGTTAACATTGAAACCCTTCTAAAAATGGCTATGTTGCCCAATGAGAGGCTCCAGGACTACTGCATATGCTTCATCGACGTGGCGAACCAGATCCCGCAGTACGCCAATAACATAGCCATCCAGAACTTCATCAACTCTATCCCCAGCAGCTATTGGGCGAGAAGGAAGTTCATCGGCAAGAATTTTCCGACCACTGACGCCCTTCTGGCCTATTGCACCCACCTTACCGATAAGAACGAAGAGATGCGAGTCCTCAACCGGGCTCCACCAAGAAGAGAGACGGTCCGGGAAGCGCAGGTGGACCGTAAGAGAGCCAAGAACAATCATGGGGAACCAGTCCCCCAATCCAAACGGGACAAGGGTCCCGAGGTTCAGCGAAGGGAATACAGACCCATAGACCCTGAGCCCAAGCCGCTCCGAATCGCCTATCCAATGCCGCCCAAACCACCTCAGCAAGGTCGTGTGCCAGAAAGGGAACGCCAGAGGCGTTATGAACCGGTCGAGTTGAGGTACACTTTCAACCTGTCAGCCGAAGATATCCTAAAGGATATATGCAGAGAAAGCTGGTATTCCTGACCCGAACCAATCCATTCCCCCTGATTCCAGAGACACCAAGCTCTTCTGCGCCTATCATGAGGATCACGGCCATCTCACCGAGCATTGCCGAAACCTGCGGTGGAAGATGAACGCGTGGGGAGACGCAGGATTGCTCAACAAATTCATCAAAGGCGCTAGGGACAAAGGCAAGCAGCTAGTCATCGAGGGAATGGACAACCGACAAGGCAAAACGATCAATGTTGTCCACTTGTCAAGACCCAAGAGCACCGGGGGGGATCGATCCCAGCAACGGCAGTTGACCCACTTTGGGCAAGTAGCTAAAGCTTCGCAGGCGTCGACCTCAAAGCGGCATGCATGCCACAACGACACCCGCCCATTTCTTTCTCAGATCTTGATGAAGATGGGGTGATATACCCTCACGGGGACGCCATTAACCTACGCGTCCAGATCGGCATAGACACCGTCATCAGAGTGCTTGTCGACCAAGGAGCCTCTTGTGATATCATGTACAAAGAGCTCTTTGACAAGATGGATCTCAAGTTGCAAGATCTACAGCCCACTGACGTCACCCTGATCGGGTTCATCTCTGAGATGACTAAGCCATTGGGAAAGATCGTCCTAAATGTTACCACGGGATCCGTATCTGTCCCCGTGGAATTCTTGGTGGTCAATGATAATTCCGGCCACAATGCGATCTTGGGCCGACCGTGGCTTCATGCTATGCGGGCGATACCTTCCACGTACCACCAGAAGGTGAAATACCCTAATGCCAAGGGGGAGATCGAGATAGCCCGAGGATGTCAGGAGGATTCAAGACGCTGTGAAGAAATCACCACTACGTTGAAGAGACAACTTGTAGTTGTCGAACAGCCCACAAGCGTAGGGAAGCTGATCGACCAAATAGCACGAGCTGAGAGGGTTGTTGAAGAACAAGTCGGAGAAACACTCCGGAAGGTGTATATCCCGGATACGGATGAGGAGCATTACTTCCTCATCGGAGATAGCCTTCCTAAAGAGGAATCCAAGGAGCTAGAAGCGTTCCTCTTCAACAACATCGATAAGTTCGCTTGGAGCCCCAAAGACATGCCCGGTCTAGATCCGAACCAGCATGCCACCACCTCAGCGTAAATGCCGAATACAAGCCCATAACTCAAAGGAGCCGGAAGGTGTCCGTCCAGCACAGAGCGGCTATAATTGCTGAAGTCCGAAAGTTGTTGGCAGCAGGAGCAATACGGGAAGTGTTCTACCCGAAGTGGCTGTCCAATCCGGTCGTCATCCCAAAGAAGAACGGGAAGGAAAGAGTCTGTATATACTTCACCAATCTGAATAAAGCCTGCCCGAGGGATCCATTCCCCCTACCAAGGATTGATCAATTGGTGGACGCCACGACAGGAGCAGAAAGGATGACCTTCCTCGACGCATACTCGGGATATCATCAAATCCCCCTCGCCCCCGAAGATCAAGAAAAGACTTCGTTCATATCGCATTTGGGAAACTACTGCTATACGGTTATGCCATTCGGCCTACGAAACGCAGGAGCGACATACCAAAGGATGATAACGAAGGTATGCCAAAAGCATATAGGGAAGACAATGGAGGTGTACATAGACGACATGGTCGTCAAGAGCGAAAAGGCCACTTCCCACCTCCAGGACATTAAAGACGTTTTCCAAACGCTGGGCGGGCACAAACTAAAGCTTAATGCTAGCAAATGTGCATTCGGCATCAGCAAAGGGAAGTTTTTGGGGCATATGGTTAGCCAAAGAGGAATAGAGGCTAACCCCGACCAGATAACGGCTCTGCAAAACCTGGCAGCACTGAGGAATAAGAAGCAGGTGCAAGAGCTCACGGGGATGATGGCCGTACTAAGCAGGTTCATCAGTCGATCCGCAGATAAGGGACGACCATTTTTTGAGACCCTCAAGAAGGATAAAAAGTTTGTATGGGACCCGGCGTGTGAGGCGTCATTCAACCACCTCAAAGAGTATCTAAGGACGCTGCCACTGCTAGTGAGGCCGAATAAAGGGGATATTCTGGCCTGCTACCTAGCAGTTTCCACTACAGTTGTGAGCGCAGTCCTCCTAAGAGAAGAAGGACGCGGACAATTTCCTATCTATTTCGTCAGCAAGACTTTGGTCGAGGCCGAAACATGCTACCTACCGTTGGAAAAGTTGTGTTTGGTGTTGGTCGTTGCTACCCGAAAACTACCACACTACTTCATAGCTCACAAGGTCCAAGTCTACACGAAGTTCCACGTCAAGGAGTCCCTTCGACGGACGGATATCAGCGGTCGGGTGGCGGCATGGGGGGTCGAGCTATTCCAATTTCATATCGAATTTGCACCCCGACACGCCATAAAGGGACAGGTGTTGGCTGATTTCGTCGCTGAGTTCACCGAAGGTTATGACGAGCCCCTGACCATTTCACCACGGTCGTACTGGGAGATACATGTCGACGGATCGTCCACCAAGGACGGATCGAGAGCAGGCATTGTCCTCAAGTCCATAGAAGGGGCGATCATCGAGAAAAGCATCAAGTTGGGCTTCCGAGCTACTAACAACGAGGCGGAATACGAAGCCATGATCAATGGCATGCTCATCGCCCGATCCCTTGGATGCACCCACTTGATTGCTAGTTTCGACTCCATGCTAATCGTCAACCAGGCTACTGGTGAATACCAAGCCAAGGACGACCGAATGGTCCTTTACCAAGAGAAAGTCCAGAGCATAATGGTCATGTTCGCACAATGCGTGCTAATAAGAATCAATCGCACCGAAAACGCACATGCCGACGCCTTGGCCACCCTAGCCTCGACATTAACGTTGACCAACACTCGGACGATCACAGTGGAGCTTTTGGAAACCCCAAGCATAACTAAAAGAATAGACCGAGTGACATCAGTACAATACGAGCTAGGATGGATGGACGACATGATTCGCTATCTGCGAAACGGGACGCTCCCGTCAGACAAGATAAAAGCGTTGAAAGTCACAAGATAAGCCCCTCGGTTCTGGCTATATGAGGACGACAAACTGTATAAATCCAGTTACCGAGGACCTCACCTTCTGTGCGTCTGGCCCGAACTGCAACAGCCTGTCTTGGAAGAGGTCTACGAAGGGTCCTGCGGAGCACACATCAAAGGACGATCCCTCGCCAACAAGGCGGTCACTCAAGGATATTGGTGGCCTTATATCAAACGAGATGCAGACATTTATGTCCAAAGATGCGACAAGTGCCAAAGATTCGCCAAAATACCTCGTCTCTCATCATCGATGATGACCCCGGTATCGGCACCCTGGCCATTCGCGCAGTGGGCAATTGATATTGTCGGGAAACTTCCCAGAGCACCCAGCAGCGTGGAATATCTGATCGTAGCGACGGACTACTTTACCAAATGGGTCGAGGCTAAGCCTCTCCGAGAGATTAAAGCTAGCAACGTTAAACAATTCATCTGGGAGTATATCATCACTAGGTTCGGCATACCATACGCCATTGTTGTAGACAACGACACCCAGTTCAAGGATGCCAAGCTGCAGCTTTGGTACGAGGAACTCGGTATCCAGAAGTTCTATTCGACCCCAACATACCCACAGGGTAACAGACAAGCCGAGGTTACGAACCGAACTGTCCTGGATGGTATCAAGACGACCCTCGAACAGGCGAAGGGAAGATGGCCCGAGCGACTGCTCAACGTCTTATGGTCTTGCCGAACTACGCCAAACACGGGCACCAAGGAAACCCCGTTAAGTTTAGCGTACGGCGTCGAGGCCGTCATACCAACGGAAATCGGGCTACCCACACTCCGAACAATTCTAGTCGAGCAGGGAAACAATGAACAAAGGATGTGAGAAGAACTCGACATGCTGGACGAGAAACGAGAGATAGCAGCCCTTACACTAGCAAAGTACCAGCAAAGGGTCAAGCAAACCTATGACAAAAGGGTGAGAGGGACCAAGGAATTTATGGTAGGAGAGCTGGTGTTACGATGAGTAACTGTCTATACCAAGAACGAGATACACGGCAAACTGAGCCCTACCTGGGAAGGCCCATACGAAATCGTCAAAAGAACAAGCCCGACGACCTACAAGATCAAAAGCGTTCTGTTCGAAAATAGCCGAGGAGAAAAGAATTCTTGGAACGTGACGAATCTCAAGAAGTACTATGTATGAACTGGCTTCCAGTACAGGTCACAACGTACCTCTACTTTGTCATAACATTATTGTTGAATTCATAAGATATTTTGCTATTTACCAAGGTTAAGGAACACTAAAAGTCCTCCAACATAACCGGGGGCATAAGAAATTCCTAAACGGCATGTATGACTTATTGCCTAGGGATACTAAAAGTCCTCCAACGTAACCGGGGGCATAAGAAATTCCTAAACGGCATGTATGACTTATTGCCTAGGAACACTAAAAGTCCTCCAACGTAACCGGGGGCATAAGAAATTTCTAAACGGCATGTATGACTTATTGCCTAGGGATACTAAAAGTCCTCCAACATAACCGGGGGCATAAGAAATTCCTAAACGACATGTATGACTCATTGCCTAGGGATACTAAAAGTCCTCCAACGTAACCGGGGGCATAAGAAATTCCTAAACGGCATGTATGACTTATTGCCTAGGAACACTAAAAGTCCTCCAACGTAACCGGGGGCATAAGAAATTCCTAAACGGCATGTATGACTTATTGCCTAGGGATACTAAAAGTCCCCCAACGTAACCAGGGGCATAAGAAATTCCTAAACGGCATGTATGACTTATTGCCTAGGAATACTAAAAGTCCTCCAACGTAACTGGGGGCATCAGATACTAAAAGTCCTCCAACGTAACCGGAGGCACAAGAAATTCCCAAAAGGCATGTTTGGGTGACTGCCTGGGAATACTAAAGTCCTCCAACGTAACCGGAGGCATATGAAATAATAGCTCAGTCCCACTTATGCAGGTACCAACTCCATCAAGGAAAAAGGGGCAAACAAGGGGAAACAATAGTCCTAGCCCACATTACGGAGGCAATAAAACATCGAACGAAGAAATCAGCAAAGGAAAATCAATCCAATCAATGAAATATCAGTACGACAATGAGAAGATCCGAACATAAGAAGAAAGAAATAAAACAAATAGTCATCGCCCACATTACGGAGGCAACAAGGTATAACCAACCATAACGAAATTGATTTAAGAACTACTACTACATGAGGAGCACGACGGCAATTGACCGAGCCCTACCTCTTCGTCATCCGTCGCCGTATCCCCATCGGTCTCCTCACCATCAAAACGCTCCTCAGAAATGAGGGCATCAAAGTTGGTCGTATGAGCACTAACGCATGTCAGCATCTTAAGTCGCGCAGAGAACTCGACTACTTTAGCGACCTCGTGAGCATCCGAGGCCGCTTTACGGCGAGCATCGTCGAAGGGAAGCTTACGAGCTTCGATCACAGCCGCCGAAGCATCGTATCTGGATCGGGACAGACGGAAATACTTCATCAACATATTGGCTGGGGTTACCAACGATTTTAGTTTACCGAAGTATTTTTCCTTTACATGCCAATATCGATCTAGACAACGCTCCTGAACCTCAACCACATGCTCGGCACGACGAACATATTCACGGAAAGAGGACGCCTGGGTTTTTAACTTGGCCTTAAGTCGGGCACACTGATCGAGCAACTTGACGTTTTTACCCACTAAAACGATGTAAGGCCAATGGGCATGCCCTTCACTAGCCGCACCAGATGAGACCTCGTCCCGGGCAGCACCAGTAGGTCCTAGCTCCGGACTAACTAGGCATGGAGAACCAGCATGGTGCGACATAGTAGCATGTGCCTATAAAAAAAATGGGGAAGAAGGGAAGAGATGAATATTCATCCGCAAATAAAAAAAAGACAGGGAAGTAGAAGAACGAAGATTTTTTATACAAGCTACAAGTAAAATGACAAAACAAGCTACTCAATCATTAATCCGATAATCCATCAACAGACGCTGAGGTCTCTACGGCATCAGCGAAATGAATATCTCGCAACGAGACAATTTGCGTCCCCAAACGTTCCTGCACGACCGCATCCACTCGGTTCAAGGCAGCCGTGGTCTCAGTTACCCCGGCCATAGCATCAACCATGCGCTCTGCCCGGGCAACACCACGCATCCCTTTTACATGCTCGAACACCTCTAATGCATGACTTTGGGCCCAATACGCTTTGGCGAAGGATAGCAACAGGTCCGCGTCCTCGAAAACGGCCCCTAGAACCAAATTCAAGCTTGTCACCCGGCCTCGGGCTTCATCACGAGAGCGCCGAAGCGCACCAAGAAGCTCTTTAGCCTTTCCCTTGTTTGCCGTATAATGGGCGGTCTTCTTGCTGAACTTCTCTCCCAAGTCACGTAATCGAATCGACAAGTTTGAAATATGAATATTCAGACCCTCGATTTCACGACGAGCAGAATTCAGTTCAGAAGTTAGCGACGCCTTAGATCTTTCAAGACCATCTATAACATCGCCTACACTACGACTAGGCGAGGTCCATACCACCATGGCAAGGGGGGTAACAGGTACCTGACAAGATTTTGTTTTTACATCCTTCAAAAGACGACGACCCACAAACAAGGAAATTAACCAGGAAAGCCAAACAGAAAGAAAACGAAGCACCTATATTATCACTTCCCAAAAGAATCTTTTTTAGTTACAAAAGAGACCCACAATTCGGGTACCAACAGGTCCTACACTAAGCAACACAGAAAATACAAGTAAATGATCAAGGCTCCACCTAAGGGGATGTGGGTGGGGGAGTAACAGCAGCAGCAGACCGAGGAGTGGACGGGGCCGACACGGAATGGGGACGGAGTGCTGTCGAAGTCGTCTGCCCGGGCAGCCGGGGGAGCTCCTCGTCCCGAAGATTCGCCCAGTCTAGGGGTTTCGGCGGTGCACCTTGAGGACAGGGATACACCAATTGCGACCACGCCTGGTCCGACAAAGGAACCTTCACGAAATTGAGAGCACGAACATGAGCGCAAAAGACGGAAAAGTTAGCCATCATTGCAAACTTTGTCCGCTCCTCCGCTTGCGCCACTTTCAGAGCAGCGACTTCGGATTTTTCGGCCTCCACGTCCTCAGCCATGAGCAGATTATCTGCTTCTAATAGGTCGTACTTCTCGACCATAAGCTCCTTCTCGGCTTCCCGCTTCTCAACCTCCTCGGTCAGCCGTAGGTTATCCCCTACCATCCGAGTTTTCTCCTCTGCCATTGCTTTATTATCTGCAATCAGCCTCTCTTTCTCAGCCTCGAGCGCTGATAGCTGATCTTTTATCCTCTGAGCATTCTCCTCGACCATGGCCTTATTTTCGGCAATCAGCTTCTCCTTCTCAGCTTCTAGCGCTGTCAGCTAATCCCTTAACACCACGGTACCCACGAAAGCCTGTAATCAAAAACATTAGATACCAACCAACCAAGAGCATAGCACACTACGTAACAAAATACGTGCAAAACATACCTGAAGCACGTCAATGTTGGCCTGCTCAATAACCGATACTATAGGCCGAGCAGCCATTTCCTTTGCATCCTTGTAAAGAAGAGGCTCAAGAGCAGTGTACCCCATCCTTAAAGCTCGGGGCTGCTCCATCAATTTCCCCTTACACCGCCCAATGTAACGGGTCATCGCGACCCCGTCCACCGACATCTTTGCTGGTTCCTCGGGGACCTCATCCTCACCACCCATCACAACCTCCACGGCAGTCTCTTTACCGGCTTCCACCTCCACTTCCTCCCTCACCTCCTCCTCCGAAGGACCAGTCTCAGGGGCCCCATGCTCGCTCACATCCTCAGTACGGATGGGCGAGGTGACAGGCAGGTCCATCATGTCCTCGGTACAGATAGGCGAGATGACAGGCAAGGTGATCGTATCCTCGCCCATGCTCACCAAGAGGTTGATATGTCCGAATACGTTATCGAACGACCCCTGAAACACAATAATACCCATAGACCGGGCAAGAGCAAGGGTAACCAATGAAGAAGTCAATAGCTGAAACAGAATGACAAATAAAGCGAAGAACACGAGAGTTAAAAGAACAATTCACAAAACAAAAAATATATATACACGTACGTCGACATGAGTAGAAGCCCCCTCGGCGGTATCACCCTGGGAAGAAGCAACCAATGCCACACCAGTACCAACATCGGCACCCTCCTCACTCAGCGATGTCTCTACCCCTCTAGCCCTCTTTGGGGTCCCAACAACGGGGTCTGATGCTCGGCGCTTAGAACGAATAGGCTTTTTCCCTCCCCGAGAGGCACTTTTATCCTTGATAATTTTGAGGAAGTCCTCCTCAGTCTCTGTGGGAATCTCGGGCTCAGGATTACCCTTCGTCAGTGGCCCCGCAGGATAACCTAGCAGCATGGGGGCAGTGCGGCTTGTCGGATCCTTCGTCGGACCAGTCCCCCACCAATTCCAAAGGCCAAGAGAGCTTCAGCATTGGGAGCACCGAGGTCTAGAATATCGGGAGCCGTCGTAGCAGGCCCAGGAATCTGGTGTCCAGCACAACCCCACTCTCCGGAAGCAATCACGACACCAAGGTTATGCTCCTTGTTGGTATCCGGCAGACCGATGACAAGCCGAGAGAAGGAGCGCAAAGTCTTCAAATAAGAGCTGCGGCGCTCGAAACTCAAACTGTAGACCCCGAATACATCTTTCAGTTTGATAGGTATCCCGGACAACTCCGACAACCTTTGAATACCATTCAGCGTGCGGTAACCATTCAGGGCTAGTTGGGCCGGAGCGATCTGGACGGCCTCAAAGAACGAAGCCACCCAATCAGTAAAAGAAAGTCTAAGACCCCCAGTAAAAAACGCCGAAGAACAAACGGCTACCTCGCCGGCCGGAACAAATCCCATGACCTCCTCATCGGAGACAGGCAGCCGAATGTGTATGTTGACAGGTATCCCGGCGAGCTTCTTAAAGTCCTCTTCCACAAATGGACCAACTTGGGCCAGGCATTGGGTCAGAATTTCCTATCCAAACATCATCCAAAACTCCATCAATATATTAACCAAAAACACATGACACGACGAGAGTTCCCCCCCCCCCCCCCCCCCCAAATTACCCGAAATCCTAAGTTTTACCACCAACCCCATAAACGAAGATCCTATACATAAAGAAAAACCATCAACCACCAACCTAGATAGACATATACAAGCAAACAAGACCCTATATATCACTGCCACATACATGACCACAACAAACAATCAAATACAGACCCTAAGCACAAAGGGGTACACAAAGCCCTATACAATAAGAAAGCACTTACAGTCATAATTACGAGCAAGCAGGCAAGAACAGCAACAAATCTATCAACAACCAGACGAAACCCTAGATAGAGAGGCAGAAAATTTTTTGGCGAGAAGAACAAACCCTAGAGAGAGAAAATAAGAGATATTTTGTTCCAGCAAATTATGAGATAAGAACAAGAGGGATTACTTAGCACAGTTAAAAGGAGTGAAGCCACAGAAAGAATAAAATAATAACTGTCCTTTCGTGTGACAGAGGTTTACCTTTTTTCCACCCACAGCAAAATCCCCACCTGCTGCTATTTTCAAGAGATCAACGCTCCAGATCTGGCCACATCAGATAATGTATCCCACTAACCAATGCAGTTCACATCATTACACCTATATAAACGGCCAGTGGACCCTACCACGAAAAGCTTCCAGCATACGCTACCAATATTACCAAACCGAGGATGTCCTCCGATTAAGTTCCTCGACGCCAAACCGTGTCTTACCCGAATAGCACACCGAACAAGGTGGACGGAGACCGTTCCTAGCTCGACGGCATTTAAGCATCAAGTCTAACAACGCTCTCTGGGGGGATAACCACGGTGCACTTTGCTCGGTGTCCGATACTGAGAGACATCGAATGATATCAACATAAAGGCAAAGCAAATAAAATAGACAGGATCGAGTTGCAAAATACAAGTTTTATTCATCCACAAAGGGAGATACAAACAAACAATACAACAGGAAAAGAAAAGTTTACAAGAAAATACAACACCCATCCTACTTCTTCGAACTACCCCCCATATCGGCATCCTTCTTCGCCAAGAGCTCCTCCAGATGCTCTTTTTCCCTAATCAAATGAGAAATGTCAATCTCCACTTATTTTAAAGCATGAGATTGAGACTTGCACTTCTGCTCGGCTTCAAAACGAGCAGCGCTCTCCTCCTGCCAATACTGTTTGAACCGCCTCATTTCGGTTTGAGCACACTTGAGATCGTGTTTCAGCCACGACATCTCGATTTATTTTAGCTGAAGTGGAGTCAATTCCTCTTCCCCAAAACCAGGGGGACGGGGTAGCAAGAAGGTAGGCTCTTCAACAAGGGTCTTCTTTTTGGAGGCAGATCTAGTGATGGGAGCCATCTCAGATAAATTCTAATTATATAAAAAAAAACACAATAATTGTAAACAGGAGAGAGAGAAAGGAAGAATGGATATTGAAGTACAAAACAATAGGGAGCATTTATAAGGAATCAAAGGGCACAAAATACGAAAGGGCGCCAAGAACGAGGCGTTGCAAACGGTTCGATATACAGAGAGGCACAGAATACAACAAGGTACAACTTACCAAAAATAGAAAAGAAAATACAAATTACAAAACGGGAAATACATCAGAAAACTAGCCCAATCTAACTAAGGATCAGCGGGCGGAAAAACCGAACTACCAGACCGAGAGAAAGCTACCCGAGCAGAGCAGCCAAATCGAGCTTGGTAGGAGTCATTCATGACTACCAAGCACTCATTCTCCCTGGAGAGCTCGGTGTTCATCCTAGTAAGGACCCTGACGCGCTCCTCAAGCCGAGCATTCCTAACCGTCATACTAGCTAGGCCTTGAGGGCAGTTATCGAACTCATCCTGAGTACGATCCCAAATCTCCTCGGCCTCGTACCAAGAGTTAGCCAGGTGATTTCTGTGCAACAACAAATTATCAAGTTGGCGAATCAAGGCCGAAATCTTGGTCCACTTCATTGTCTTCTCGGGATGAGAGTCGAATAAACTCAAAGCCAAAACACCATACTCCTTCTCAAGGCTGGCCATTCTACGACGGACCCAAGATACCTCGGCATCCAAATCCTTCATCTGAGCATGATATCTCGCCACGGACTCTGACATAATGGAAAATTATTATGATACAAAAGGAGAAGAGGGATGAGGGAGAAGTCAATACAAGTTTATGATAAGGATAATCTCCCAAGGAAAGGTTTGAGTATTTATAGAGCAAGGATAGTATGTTGTTGTCTGACAAATACTTGGGAACATGCATATTATCTGACAATGCTTGGGAACATGCATCTTTGACCAAACCTGCCATGCCTCGGAAGTCACACGACTGCAGTACAGCGAGAAATAAAGATACAAAATATTCAAGGTCCACGTTCAGAAAAACGACAAGCCACAAGTGCAACATAAAAAGAAGTGCAAGATAAAGGGGCAAATATAAAGGGGCAAATATAATTTTCGTTAATAAAGATGGGATACATCGCTGCTCATTACATCAGAGGACAACATCAAAAGGAAAAACTTTTACATCAGAGGACATCAAAAAGAAAATCTATTACATCCGAGAGAAAGATCTATTACATCCGAGAAAATCTATTACACTATTATAGAAGATCATACAAAGAAGATCGACTATATCAGCGGGCCAAGCGAGCGGGAGGCGTGAAGGGAAGTAAAAAGAAAAAAGAAAGAAGAAAAAGATGAAGAGGAACATAAAGAAGAAGTGAAAAATACGAAGAAAAGAAACATAAAAAAGAAGAGTCCTGCTCAAATAGAGAGAACAAAGTAAAAAAAAAAAAAAGGAAAAGAAGAAGAGTGCAAGAAAACGAAGAAGAAAATGTGGTGAGACCGAGGATGAAGAAAGAGAAAGGAAAAAAGTAGAGAGAACAAAATATAAAAGAAAAAAAAATGACAAAAACCCTAGAAGTAACAACAAACCCGAGGGACTCGGGGTTGATTGTTACATCGTAGTGGTGAGAAAAGAAGATGAAGAAAAAGAAAGGGGAAGCGCAGAAGAAAAAGAAAAAGAAATGAGAGAAGATGAAGAAATGAAGAAAATTGAAAAAAATAAAAAGAAAGAAAAAAAGGGGGACGCTAGGGGGAAGTCGATCGGGATCGATGAGAGGACCCGACAGAGACATTCCTGTCTCGAAGTGTCGGGTTCCCCCTCAACACATTCTCTTCGACTAGAGCCCGACGAGCACGTCGACAATAATCCAGCTCAGGCCTTAGCCAAGTCAATTCCCGAACCATCTCGGTATGGTGATAACGCATCACCTTTAACTCCTCTTCAGCATCCTTCAACAGCTTTAGTGCATGGCCAAAGGAGGCTTCGAAAGCCTCCACTTGCAAAACCAATGCAGATTTGGTGAAAGAACCAGCCATTTTATGGGAGTTATGGAATAAAACTCTATATATGGTAAGGAGAGATAAAGAAGAGAGTATGAATAAACCCATATCTTAAGAAGGTATTTATAGAAAAATTAAGGATGGTTTAATGTGGGGAATCGCAACCGTTCGTCAAAAGGCTCTGAAAAACATGGGTGATTAAAAGATACGCCTGTTGAGAAGAAATTAAAAGTGGGGAATTGCAGCCGTTCGTTATTAAAAGAGGCGTCTATTAAGAAGAAACGCTTGGATTCATGCCAATATTTAAAGAAGGTAAATTCCAAAAAGCTTCTACACGTGTCTCGATTGGGAAAGTGCAACAATGTTAAGAGATAAAGGATAAGATTTGTGCACTGGGCTCAAGAAATTCCATTAGTTCCTAGATACAAAGATTCAGAAGATTCAGTGGATAAGGTCAAGCACAAGACCCAAGAAAAATCATTAATGAAGCCACAAGCATGCGCAGTCAAAATTAATTGCATTGGGAGAATAATTCAGATAAAAACAAGAAAAAGAAGTCTTTTTTGATTGATTGAAACTTCATTACAGAGGAGGCAGTCAACATAAAGGAAATACAATAAAAAGAAAAAAGAATCATTTCGTAAAAGGGCCGGCTTCATCATTCGGCTTCCTCTTCGACCGAGCATACACTTCTTTAAGGGCTAGTTTGTAAGCCCTCTTGGAAGCGATGTGCCTGTCTCTTGAAGCTTCAAGCTCTTTGATCCGAGCACGCGCCCAAATGTTGTCGATCAAAGACCTCTGATATTCACTTTCCATGGCGTCCAATCGCTCATCCATTTCAACGGCCCGACGAGCCTCCACGGATAACAAGGCAACCCTTCTCTCAAGAGTACGCACTTTCCTAGCCTCCTCCTCGAGATGAGCAACATACTCGGGAAGATTGTCACCACTATTTTCACAAGGAGAAGCCATTTGATTCGTTAATAAGGGGAATTATATAAAAAGATAGGTACAACCCCCTTTTATAAGAAGAAATAATGGAGAAGATCAAGGGTCACCTCGAAGGAAGACTAACCCTGTTGAACTTCCCAAAGACATTTATGGCTAATTAACCACAGTTCCAAGTCCAATTAAAGTCGTCCAATGAGGTATCAAGAAGATAAACAGACAAGAACGAGAATAAGGAAATATTTTATTAATTTCAAATAATTCGATTACAACTGGGGAATGATGCCCCATACAAAAGAAATTACAAAAACTAATTATTCCGAGGAAGAGCTTGTTTCAACGCCATCCGACCCTGGTTTGGACCGATCATGCAGCTCCTTAAAAGCAAGCTTATAAGCCCTTTTGGCTGCCTTTTGCTTAGCTAGGTAAGCCTCGAGCCTCTTTATACGCTCAAAGGTCCAATCCAGGTCAGCCATCGTCAAGTGATGAGCCGCGTCCATATCAGACAACCTTTTTGTCACGTCCGCCAGTTTCTTTTTCATGACGCGAACCTTCTTGACCTCATTCTCCAAGTAAGCGACGTAATCTGAAAAATGGTCTCCAGTAGAACCATTGAGAGAAGCCATTGAGCCGCAGTCGAAGTAATAATAAATGGGATAATGAAGGATGTGGCACTTCCTTTTATAGTAGATAACTGTTGGAAAGATCAAGGGTTTCCCTCGAAAAAAGATACCAAGATAAGACTTCTTAATGACCTCAAATGGGCCCCAGGGAACATTCATAAATCTATCGCGTTTCTCGATGAAGCCTTGGGAACAACAAAACCGAAGCAATATTCTCGACATACCGATCATGACTCCCTCGACATGGAGACCACACCGAGGAAGTCAGGAAGCACTTGATAGAACATAAAAATTGGACCCGAATATATCTATTCGGGTACGAATCGACCCACCCATCATAGATGGGTATCCAACGCTTGAATGGGTTATCACATGCCTTTCTTTGAAAATAAGAGTGGATATTACTAAAAGCCCAAGCCCACTTAACTAGGGACCCATGTCTGAAAAATCCCATGAGATGGAGACATTTGTCAACATCCTAGGAGGCATAATTGCCTATAAATGGCCAAGTATCCCCCTAAGAAAGGGACCAAAAAACATATCTCAAAAATATAGAGAGAATGAGAGAAAAGATAAAAACTTGTCAGAACGTATCACATCAATAGCCTAACCGAGCAAGGTAGAGAATCGAGCACCGAAGAGAAGAGAAAGATCACATTTAGGATCAAATAGCGAATCCGAACATAAATATAGTGATAGAGTTGTAGTCCGAATAAGGGCAATTGCCGAATAATAATAAAGATCAAGAAGTGTTCATCGTTTACCGTCAATTTATTATATATTATTGTTGAAAAGTCTAACGCCACCGACCAAAGTTATGGCTTTGTCAGGTTTAATTGTAGGTAGGCTTTTTTGTGTGTGAATTTTTTATATAAAACTTATACTCGTGCACATCTCCTAAACAGATGGTAGCAAATTTTAGTTTACTTATATATGGACAAAACTTGACTCCTACCATGGACAAATGATTTGATTTTTAAATTTTGGTATCAAATTCTAACAATTTCTTTTTTTTTTTAATTTTACTCATTTTATCTTTCATACATGTTTAAATAATATTGGACCAAGTGAGAGGATAGAACCATAAGGCAAGTTTTGTTCCTCGTATATATAGTTATGCTTAGAACTGCAAATATTGTGATTCACTAATTTTATTTAGTGTAGTCTACGGTAATTAATTTGTCATGGCCATGGGTGTTTGTTAAGAAAACTCGTCAAATAATATATATGAACATGACCGAAAGATTAAAGGCCCAGGCTCTAGCACTGAGATTGAACTTGAACTAATATCGAATTGTGGATGTGTTATTCTAAAAAATAAAAAAAATGATAATGCTTGTAGTGCATTCTTTTCAAACGAAGAGCAATATTTATATATTTAAGATAGAAAAAAGAAGGGATAAGAAATCCTTGTTTTTAGTGTTATATAACAGGTTGGTTATATATACTGAAATTTTTATAATTTGAAACGAAACAGAAAAAGAAATATTTTATAAATTGATTTACTGCAAGTAAGCAGGCGATTAAAATGTGTGAATTCATGATATACGGGTTTGCCCTAATGTGTGAATTCATGATATACGGGTTTGCCCTCCTTCTTCGGTTGTATAACATAACTAAGAAGAGTGTTGTCACTTTTCAAGACTAGTCCTGCGCACTATTAAGTAAAGTAGTTATAAGAAAACCTGTTATAGCTATGCCATTGATCGAGCTGATTCGGCTACGTGGTAGCTAGATCCTATTTCGACAAGTAGGGGCAATTTGTTGCACCACACAGTATAGGTTCTACAACATTTTTTTTAGACTACCCAATTTCGGCTTATAGACTAAACGGTCGATTTATATTTTATTTTCCAGTTGATATTCTAGAGAAGCCGGTATGATTTGTATGTATTAAAAATGGGCCTAATCTAACGATCCATTTGCACAATGTATATGGACATTATAGAAGAAGAATGGATTAGTTCGTATGCAACTACTTTGGGCACAAATTTTGTCAAACCCAGTCTGAACATCTATATACTATGTACTATCATTTGCATTATCTCAAACACATTTAAACTGGGAATGGAAATTTCGTTAAGCCAAAATATCATTGTGCAAATGTAACTACAACTGGTCTGGAAACATAGGAAAATTAGACTAATTACAACTAGTCCTAGCATAGTTTTAGCTAAGAAATTTTGCCGGTTTATTGAAGGTTCTCGGTATCCAAAATAAATTCCAACTCGTTTCCTTGTGCATGCGATAATATGCCAGCCATAATAGCATCGATTTCCCATACAGGATAGTTAACTTTTTCTCGTACAACATCTGATGAGATCCACATTGTGCGGTTTGAACTCAGCTTTTTCCAATGCTTATCTTTGGCCATATTACACACTATATATATATCTCAACCTAATTGAGAAGTTGTATTCATTATTAGCCAATATGCCAACACTAGGTCAGTTAGTCATAACTCATAAGCATAGCTGTGTATGTTTTAAGTCAAGGATTTTAAATACACTTGTGCTCTATAGATTTTAGTCCTTTACCCCTATACATTTGTGATATCATAAATTTTTTGTCCATAAGAAGCTTAAGCCTAATTTTTAGATTTAGGAAGCCGCCGATATTTAAGGGTGACCTTATATGTGAGAATATTTATTCTGATTCACTAAGCCAGCCAAAGGGGCCCTGCAACACCTCAACCATCGTCGCCCCTTTTGGAAAAAATTACAAAAAAAAAATCTCACTATGTATTCAGATATTATAGGTTCATTTGGCTCTGCTTTAGGCCCACACATTATTTACTTTTAAAGGGACAAAGAAGCTAGCTTTTCTATTACCTATAAGTTGAAACATTTGGTACTACAAAAATATACTAGGCAGGAATATGTGTTTCTTTCCTTCGTAGTTTTGTTTAAGCATATAGTGACTAGAGTATCTAGGCGGACACGGTCGGATATGTATTGGTGATGTAGCGCCCACCGTTCCGAGCAAGAATGGCGATTTTATTTTATTTTTTGGTGTATTTTGATTAAGCGCTTCAGCCTCTAATACTATGAATTTTTTTTATATATAAAGTAGATCGAACCCTCAAATTTAATTAGGTTTTCCAAATCTGTCCCTAGAGACATCGTAGTGTGTCATACGTTGATAGATAATGACCACGTACTTTCTTTTCACTTTGAGAAAAACTGATATTTATTGACCAAAGTCAATCAAATTTAGAATAGTAATCTGAAATTTCAAGTAAATTTCTGAACATAGCATTGGCAGAAAGTAGCCTAACATTGACTTGAGAATACAAAACTAATGGGCATGGGAGTTGCGTCACACAAATAAAATGGTTTTTCAAAAGAGAAACTATATGAGGTGTGACGTAGCTAGCCACACATATAGTCGCCCAAATTTGATGCGAATAAAACGAGCTAATTTGATTAAGCAAAACAATCGATAATGGTTCCAAGAAGGGGGAAAAAAACTAGAATAAAAAAAATGAATAAATGCTTATTAGGAAGTATGATTGGTAGATTGGAAATGGATTAGGAAAAAACAGATAAAAAAACTACTTTAGAAAAGAGCAGACAAACTACTATCTTTCAGAAAACTTGACCAATATTCATATCGTTTGCTAGCCAGGACAATTTTTTTCTTCCAAACTGCCTTATGTTGAAAATTTCTTTTTACTGGTCTCCTATATTCTCGATCTGCTTCTTTTTGGTAGTCAAATTTTCTTCTATGCTTTTAATTAATTTGTAGAAATGCACATATATAAAAAAAAGTTGTAATTTTCTTATGGAAACAAGACTTTCTTGCAATATTAGTAAGCATTTTTATTTGCTTGTGATAGCCATATTTTGACATCGATTTACTTTTCTTGTTCTGAAAAGAGAATCTTTGAAGCCATCGCAACCTTTAACCATACGCGCCTTTTTTATTTCGTTTCTTTTATTGTTTGATTTTGGCTTCTTAATATTAATACCTTGAAAAGTTTACTATACATAAACCAAATCGAATACGGTATAACCCTTAGTTAGAGACTTAAGAGTCCAAAAATACCGTTAAAAGAAGCACCCAAAATTGGTCAACAAACAAACCACAACTCCAACTAACTTGTGTATATATATTCAACCAAAGCCTATGTCATGATATAGTTAATACAATAAATGTAGCAAAATAAAATCATTTTAAGAGATGAAAAAAATGATAAAAGAACGAGTGGTTCACCCATATTCACCATTTTCAAAAAAAAAGTCAGAATCTAGAATTAAAAGGCGCACACGAAAGAATCTTCCTAACTTTCTCATTCAATTTTCTCTTGTGCTTTGGCGTTTTCTTTAGTCATGTTCACAAAACATATCTTTCATGACTTAGCATATATAAGCGTATATAATTCCATATATGTACTTACACATAGAATGGTTCAAAATCAGCGATAACTATTATGATTAACTAAATATCTAGCTATAAATTAATTATTTTCAATACTAGCGTGCGTGTTTCGGCTACCTTTTGAATATATATTGAGTTACGATGATGATTTTTGGAGGATATTTCATCAAAATATATCTCACGGGAAAAAATTCAAGGCTTGACCAGTCGAGCTAACACAATAAATAAATAAATTAATTAATTAAAGACGCGATATAATTTTTGTTACAACACTTTATGCATATATGTATATATTTATTTAAATATATCAAAAACGTAAATGTTGATTTTTGTTACAACACTTTATGCATATATGTATATGTTTATTTAAATATATCAAAAAAGCAAATATTCTACTTCTAATCAGGGGCGGAACCATGATGGTTTTTTTGGGGGGCCGTGGTGTAAAAAATATGTCGAATAGAGGATAAAATAAATAAGATCTAATACAAAAATAAAGATTTTATTTTTATTTTTAACATATCATAAAATAAATATGAAGTTAAAGGTCATAGCCTTTCGTTTGTGTTTCAGGTAGTTTTGAAACTCTTTCCAAGAAGGTGGCAGTTTCTCAATCATTAATGCCACTTGGAAAGGTTCGTTGATAACTAGCCCCTCAACCTCAAGCCTATGGTATATGAGTTGGAGTTCCTCAACCTGCTCGATAACACTCTTCCCATCAGTCATCATGTAATCATGAAAGTCCGTGACGACAAATTTCTTTGCGCCAGCGTTATTCATTTTGTACTTTCTTTTGAGAGACTCCCAAAGCTCCTTTGCAGAAGCCTTGGGCTCGAATACACTGAAGAGAGTGTCATCCAGAGCACACAGGATGTAGTTTCGGCATAGGTAGTCGCCGTGTTTCCACGCTTCCACCGCCGAAACCGTCTGCACATCCTCATCGTCCTCGCTTAGGACGGGTGCAGTCTCCTTGAGAAAACGGGTCAGATTAAGGGCAGTTAAGTAAAACAGCATCTTTTGCTGCCAACGTTTGAAGTTGTTGCCCCTAAACTTTTCCGGCTTCTCTAAATGAGAGGTTGGAAACATTGGCATAGACGGCGTCGCCGGAGCCTTGCCCTTTGCCCTGGCCGCAGCCACAAGCGCTGCCTTGGCCGCAGCCTTAGCAGCAGCCTGTGCTGCCGCCGCAGCCGCAGCCATAGCATCGGCCTCTGCCGCAGCGGCGTCGGCCGCAGCCTTTGCCGCAACAGCTTCGGCCTCAGCCTCAGCCTGAGCCCCCCCACTCGCAGCGCTCGCATTTTTATGGCTACTGCCAATCACAAGTGCGCCCTATACGTCTCCCGAAGGAACGGTGGGTGTTTGATCCTCATTAGTCATCTGAAATGACAAAATTATCCCGTTTAGTTTCTCGCAAGAAAACTAAATTCTTAATCGCAAATACTAATTATAACTTAATTAGTTTGCTTCAAAAGAATAAAACAATAAAAAGATATTCTAGCGTGAAAATCAAATCACTTTTGATTTCACTAAGAATTCTTTATAGTATTCTAGAATAAGAAGATTAAAACCAATTCGGATTTATTCTATGTGCAAATTTCAATTTCTAGTAAACTAGCAATGATTTTGCGAGAATAAAAACCGAGACGTCAACAAAATAAAATAAAATAAAAAGTCCTTTTTTCTTTTCGAAATTAGTAAAACCAAAAAATAATATTGTTTAAGATTGTTGGTTTTGGTACTATATCGAAAAGCAATAAAGTAAAGAACAAAAGACTGCAATGGAAATAAACAATTTTATTTCTCACAATTGGAATATAAATTACAATTCCTGACTCAACAGAATTAAAATTACATTAATTTAAATTCCAGACAGATTTAATACAAACTATTAAACTGCTGGACTGTTTTGACAATTAAACAAACTGCCTGACAGAATAGTATAATTACTAAACTGCTGGACTGTTTTGACAATTAAACAAACTGCTGGACTGTTTTAACAAATAAACAAACTGCCAGACTGTTTTAACAAATAAACAAACTACCGGACTGTTTTAACAAATAAACAAACTGCCGGACTGGTTTTGTAAATAAACAAACTGCCGGACTGTTTTTGACAAATAAAACAAACTGCCGGACTGTTTTGTAAATACTGGAAATTATAGAACTGAAAAGTAAATTACAGAATCGAAAGACTGAAAGTAAACAGTTCTGAAATATAAATACAGAAAAGAAACAGTACAGAAAAGTAAATTACAGAATATAAAAGACTGAAATGTATATACAGAATTTAAAGGTACTGAAATGAAAGAACAGAATAAAAAAGAGAGGCAACTGCTGGGCAGTTTCCCTTAAACAATATTTTTTGAACCACCTTTAAAGGTTTCTAGTTTCGGGACTTTGTTCCCAAGGTACAACTCTTGTCACTGAGTGGCTCGTATGGAAACCGGCACCGAACCACAGGTCGAGCTGTTGGTGGTGCGGTTCTCTCTCTCTATATGTATGCTATGCTGTGAGTGAGTTGTGTGTATTCTGGTGTGTTGAAATGAGAGGGGGAGGGCTGCCTTTTATAGCCTCTAATGAAACCGTAGCCATAAATGTTGGTCATTAATTCTGGGAGTTACACCCCCAGAATCCGCTCAATCAAATTCTGAAACCGCAACATTTAATCTCATTCATTGCTGGCGTTTCTGTTGCTGGAAACTCTATGGACTGCTTTTGTATTTTATACAAAACTCCCTATTCAGGTTTGGACCCAAGACCCAGGACCCGAGACATTCCCCAAATCCCAAATCCCAAGCCCACGCCCGCGCCCGCGCCCGCGTCCGCGACCCGAGACACGAGACACGAGCGAGCACGCGCGTGTGGTACACACTAACCCATTCATGGGTATGTGGGCTTTATTAGTTTAACAACTACATGGGTAGGTATTGTATTTATATTGTGAGATTGACCCTCAATCTTCCAATATGAGATTATACCAAATGGTTTTCCATTACCATTTCGGTTTTTCCAGATTTGAGCTTTCGAGAAACCAACTTTGAAGCCACTTTGTATTCACACTCATTCTCCGAATAGGTCATGTGATATACCGTTACGAAGCTCATCACACGGTCTACTCAAACACGTTTAGTATGGTATAAACAACTCAGCGTTGTCACATGAAATAATGACTCGAAGTTGGTCCAGTGGCCATTCGGAAACACCCATGTTTTTCACATGTTTTTCCAACAATGTTTCTTGATACAAATTTGGTCTATTTGGAGATAAGTTTTGGTAGACTGGCTCTGGGGATTATATTCAGATTTAACCTTATTATCACATGTCATTACACTCTAGTTTTTTTTTTTTTTTTTACATTATATAGAATAAGGGGCAAAATATATACTTTAGTGTAATTCCACTACATTCTTAGATTTTCTTCCTCTAAATCATAATTTCGGTCAAGTCTTTGAGACGCCTTTTTGTTCACTGTCCTACTGTTCGAAAGTGTTACATGAGATGTATGAAATTTGAACGTTAATTAATGCTATGTTGCTATAGTGTAGATACCGTGAGTGTGGCCAAATTGAAAATAAAAATAGCAACATAAATTCTTACTACTAATCTGTTGCTATAACTTATTGTTATAAATAAGGGAATAGCGAATTTCGTGATAACCATTTCTCTCCATTTCGGTTAAGACGATGAATAAGGGTTTTCAGGCAAACAATCGCTCTAAAAAAACAGTATTGGTTACCAATATTTTCACAAAGAATCTAGTCAAATTCTATGTCAATATTAACAAAGAGTACAACATTCAACATGTGGAAGCACTAGCACGTATTAAATTTTTCTTTTTAAAAATTACATATCACAAACATCAATTACAGAAAAGAAGAGAACAGCCTGCTCACTCCATCCCTAAAAAAAACTAGCCACTTTTACTTTAAATACTACTGGCATATATTATCAAAGTGGGACAAATGTACGGAGACATGGGGGGTATTGGTCCTATAGTAGTCCTAAAAGTTTAAATTAGCTTAACTTAAGGAATTCCCAAGTTAAACAAAATACAAGCAGGTCACCGATCAGAACTTCGAAACCTTCTAAACACAAACTAAAGAAAATTACAGCTAAACTTAATAAAAGTTAGAGAAAAGATAGCCAGTGCTTCACTCAGTGACCGCAATCTGCTAAACAATCAAAAATAACGTTAAAGTGACAGAAAACCTAACCAAAATTAACCTGCAAACGAATAAATCTGAAATGACTTGTAGTTGTATAATAAAAAGCTCACCCAAATCGAGGAGTATTTAGTTTTACCTCTTTTTACTGATATGAACAAGAATCAAGCACAATTTATAAGACAATAATGCCTGAAATATCATAGGCTTCATGAAACCAACTGAAATCATTGTTGAGAAGAAAAAACACGTGTGAATGGGTAAGTGTTAATGAAAACTCATGTCTAACGTAACAATACCACAAGCATAAATTATCACAATGATCAAATCACGAATAACAAACAAAATTTATATGAGGAAATCATTAAAATTGAAGATGCTTGTCAAGCATCGTGATTGGTTGCATAAAGGAGTATATCTTATCCACTTAGGTATAAACACTTCATATCTGGAATTTGCCGCCACAAGTCAACGCATTTCTGAATAACATTATAGCAAAACAAACCGATGTGAGTCCCAATCTTCGAACAAGTAACACAAAGGGGTTGATAAGAGCTCCACGAAAAGATTAATGCCTGTCAAAAAGTATTTTCACGGTTAAGAAAACATGTCAAGTAGACCAGTACTGCAGTTGGGAAGTGGGGTGTACTATCTGCAAACATAATATGAAAACAATTGTCTTTTTTTTTTCTCTGTGCAAGGACTCGTTGTGAATGATTAACCTTAAATTTACTCTACAGTGCTTCAAATCAAATGACTAGTATGCACAAGATATGCACAAGATATGCACCGACATCAATCTGAAAAATAGGATCTTTCATGCTGGTATATTTGCGGATGTGGTTGGACTCTTGGAGATCAAGATCGAGCACGGAGCCTATTTTATTTGAGAAGAATTTACAGAAAATGGGGTTCTTAACTTTTATATATAAGATCTGAAATTAAACTGGTAGTAGGTGCATTGATCAATTCGCTAAACCCCCAATATATATAAACCTTAACTCTTATATTTGAGGTCCGCTATTGAACTATTGAAGTACCAATTTTCCAGTTTTGTGTTTGCGGTGTCTTTGCAAATTCAAAAACAAAGGCACACACAATGAATCCTTTTTAAGAAAAATACAATTAAATGGTATTAACTAAATCTGCATCACCCACTTAGATCAGGATTTCTGAAGGACTAAAGCAAAAAGACCTGAATCCTTTTTTTTTTAATCGAACAGGTTCTATCTAAAACTCCTTATCATGCATATACAACAAAACCCATTAATAACTTCTCCCTAAAACTCTTTAATTACTTGATCGAGTGGTGTTAGTCAAATAGGCCCAACCACTTGTATCATGTCGTATAGTTCTTACCACTACGTATTTTTTTGTACTTCGACCAGAGATTTTTCCCATTATGTTTACTTTGGCAAAGTTTTGATGAGACATCTGTTTTGCGGTTGATCACATATTACTACCACTGTTGTACTTTTTTCATTCGATCAGATATTTTCCCATTGGATGTGCTCTAACAATGTTTAGTTAATTACATCGTATTTCGGCATGTATCATTCGGCTATACAATTTATTCTCGATACCGGTTTTGTCTCACACTGAGTTTCTCAGACCTAAGGTTTTTATGTGTTGACATATGCGAATTAAAATTGACCTGCATCGATTACATGAAGACGAAAATTTGAAGACATCAAAGTGGAAGTGTTGTATACCATTTATGTTTGTATTGGTTTCTACTAAAGTTAGGGTTTTATTTCATGTAACTCATAGCACTCACATCAGTTCCCTTATATCATCAATTTACATTAAACATGAGTAGATTGTTCTAAAATTGTATACCCATAAGTTTATTTATCTATTACCTTAAATATACATGAGCTCAAATATCCCTCAAATATAAGAGATCAAAATGTTCCCTTATAATTAAAATAATAATTTATCTCTTTTATTTTTCTTCTATTCTCTCTCATTTATTTGTAATTTTCACATATAAATTAATAAAATAACAAAAAGATGAGTTGTATGGTTGTAATAGAGAAATCTATAAAAAAAAACTGATAATTTGTATAAATCAAAACGCTTACTTATAAGTTGTAAAAATGTACTTTTTACTTTAAATACGAGAAAACTTGTAAATTATTTAATGTGGTTGCTCTAGTAAATTAATTTGGGTTGAAAAAAATTGATAGAAATATATTAAAATATAGTAATATTTAGTTATGATAATAAATTTGATAAAGAAGCTGAAAAATGTATAAAGTTAAACTGTTACCCTAAAAATATTAAAGTGATGCTAATTAACTTAAATATAAGAAAAAGTGTAAAAAAACTGATGCGTTTGCTCTAACATCTGCATTATAAAAAGGCTCAGTGGTACTTGTATTCTAAACATTATTAATGAATAAGACTCGTATTTGTCTCTCACTATAGTTATCTCTACATATATCTATACTTAGCTAATACTTGGTCGTCTCAATTTATTGGGGCAATATTCTTTTTTTGACCGTCCTGATTTATTGGAGCAATTTTCTTAAATAAAAACCAACTTTTTTGTTATATTACCCTTTTTACAAAATAACATGTGTGAAACAATAAATAACGGCAAAAATGTCAATTTAAATAAAAAGCAACACAGTCATTATGTTTTCTTAATTTTTGCTATTCCACATAGTGTACCAATAAAATGAGACGGAGTGAATACGTCACACAACAATATCAAAATTATCATGAATACTATATATTGAAAAAAATATATCCAGTTACCTAGAGGAATAATTATATAAATATCATTTGTCACGTTATAATGTTGTATACACGAATCAAATTTCTCATTGTTATCAATTAAATATAAATGTATTTTTTCTCTTGATATTTTTTCGTTTGGCGCATTGCCCCTTTTTGTTGGACTAAAATGAATCAAATGATCACACTTCCTTAATTATCAAGCGTTGAATTGAAACTTCTTATATCGTTGTTTTATGTACTAATTCATTTGTTCTTTCAAAATTTATAAGAAACTGCCAAATAGTAAGCTTACACAAATGAAATGGATGTCAAAAAATAGGAATTAAATTGTATTTTTTGATTTGAACCAAAACCAACCATTGAAACTAAGAGATCTCGCACATTCATCATGTTACTAAAGTCATTTCATATGATATAATTTCCTTAACACGATGCTACGTGTCTCTCGTTAAAAAAAAAAGGAAGATGAATTGCTATTACCTAATATTGAAAGTGCTATCACTGGAAAAAAAAACTTTGAAATTAATGGTGAGTAATCTGTATTATATTAATCAAGTCCACCACTTTAGACCATTCTAACTACTCTATTGGAAAAAAATAAAATTACCTAAAGATCAAGGAACAATTAATATAAATATCATTTATCACACGTTATACTCATAATGTTGTATATACGAATCAAATATATCATTGTTATCAATTAAATACTATGTATCTTTCTCTTTTTTTTTTTCTTTTTCCGCGCATTAATTACCTTTTTTTTTCTTGGGCTAGAATGATCACTTCCATATCAAGCTTTAAATTGAAACTTCTCCTTTGGTTCCGTAAATTTCTAAAACAGGACTTTTTTCTTTATGAAATTTAAAAAAACTATCACCTTCCCATAATCAGAATACAGCGTGAAGCTTCTCATCCTTTTTTCTATCTTTGTTTTATATTTGTACTAATCTATAATAGTCTTGTTAGTTTTTTCTTGTTAATTAATGTCACATAATCACTTAAAAAGTATTTTAAATGACGCATGGACATGCTAAATTTAAGAAGCACATTAGTGTTGGCCTTAACAAAGTTAATATTTTCAATTAAAAATTAATAATCTAATTAATACACAAGTATTTTTTTTTTCCAGGCCATACTTTAAAAACATACTAGAATATAATTATTGGGTTTAAAAGCAGTAACCAAACAAATCCGTGTACCTACAAAACCAAGATTTAATTAATTTTCAAAGACTTCATGATGTTTCATCATTCTGAAAAATTTAGTTAACAGTTTCAGTAAATACAGAAACAAAGTTTTTGAAAAGAAAGGTATGAAAAAGTTAGTACTAGCAAAAAAATAAAAAACAGCATAATATATAGTTAGTGAATTGTTTTGGAACTATGCACATGAAAATAAAAAAGAATAGATATACATACACAGGAAACATACACACGAAAGAAAAAGAATAGCATATATTGTGCGAATGGGCGGTTGATTTTGCTACTTGGTAACCCATTTTTGCCACATCAATCCTTACAAAAATTGTTAACTTTAACAATTTTTTTAACAATATTAAATTAGTGAATAATTTAATATAATTAAATATGATCAAATTTTTGTTAGTTAACTATTTTTTTTTATATCTAATAGAACTACTGTAGATGCTCTAATCCATTTGTTCTTTCAAAATCTATAAGAAACTGCCAAAAAGGAAGCTTACACAAATGGATGTCAAAAAATAGGAATTAAATTGTATTTTTTGATTTGAACCTTAACCTACCATTTAACTAAAAGAGATCTCGCACATCCCTCATGTTACAAAACATGGTTATTAATAATTAATTATTAAAAGATAGAATCCCTGTAATTCTGGCCATAATTGATATGTATTACGTTGTCTTTCTATATTTAATTTCCGAAAACATGTTACAAATCATAGTTATTAACGGGAATCAAATGGTATATTTTGACCAATTTAGTCCATATTTGGAAGTTTACACGCAAAACTGTACTATGAATACTGTTGAGACATTTTGTGAAGGAAATACGTGGAATGAATTGTTAATTAATGATGATTCAATTAATTTTGAGAAGGAAATACGTGAAATGAATTATTAATCAATGGTGATTCAATTAATTTTGAGAAGGAAATACGCGGAATGAATTGCTAATCAACTTGGAAATAGTCTTGAGGCATACATGGAATGAATTGTTAATTAATGGTGATCCACGTATAACTAATGGTGATCCACGTATAACGGGATTATGGAATTTAATGCTTTGTCCCTTTAAATTGGTGTACAAATGTGTTCATGCATGTCTAATAAAGATAAAGACAATTTCAACATCATCAGAAATGAAAACACATGCAATCCCTTGCATCTCTTTTTTTATTATTTACCTTGTTTGCTCAAGTAGTTACGCATATGAATTCAGAGCTACAGCCATTATTTTTATATCTAACCTGGTTCCTGGAAGTATAAGAGTTCAGTGCAAAGCAAAAAACGATGATACGGGAATGCAAACACTCCCTGAAAATGGACAATTCAACTTTAAATTTATCGTGAACCCTTTTGGAAGGACGCTCTACTTTTGTCATTGGTATTGGGGTGCAAAACAACAAGTTTTTGATGTTTATAATAACTCGATTGAGAAACATTGTGATAGAGATGGACACGGCCATGGCAAATGCTATTGGCAATCGAGAACCGATGGTTTCTATTTTTCTCAATTCAATTCTATCTGGGATAAGAAATATGATTGGAATTGATGTATATGTCTATGGAATAAAATACATTGATATTATAACTTGGTTGTAAAAGTTAGAAAAAAAAATATAAAGTCTATTTCTACATTGTTCTAGTTATTTTATCTGCTCTTTTTGACTTTATTATGACTTTTTATGAAAAAAATGAAGTTTGTTAAATTTTTTTATAAATTATATAACTGAGTTTTAAAATTACAGTATGGCTTTGGGCATAAAGAAAGTAGAATTTTCAGTTTTTTGGCATTTTTTTATAGCGATTTTCTTTGAAAATAGAAAATACTTTAAAAAATATTTAGGAATTAGCTAATGAGATTTATAATATCTTAAACTGGGTATTATATATTAAAAACTCAGTTTTATATTTTATAATTATTTTTTTAACAAATTTCCAAAATTTCATCGCAAAACTGTAAAAAAATGTTTTAAAATCCTAAAAAATGCATAAAAATTTAAACTGAGTTTTTAATTTGTTGAGCATACTTTTTTTTTTTGTATTTATTTTTTAGCTTTTAGGAAAAACCAAAAAAAAAGTGAACCATAGTCAAATCCCGTATCTATGAGTGACGGTTTTGCACTGGATTCAGATTTTTTATATGGTAAAAAAACATTGACAATAGAAACATCAATCTTGGCTTTACACAACTTTGTTATGTACGAGTTTGGAAGTTTTGATGGGTAATTTAGTAAAAGAAAATTGATTTTTGCACCGAGACTTTACACATAATTTTTCAGTAATGCTATATAACCAGACTGACTCAATCAGACTGATTACCAGACAGTCCTTTATGTAATTTTTAAAATTCTTTTGACACCCAACTAAAACAAAAATAAAACCCCAAATATAATATTTATGAAACCCTAGTTGAGACTACCCTAAATTTAAATATTAATTAAAAATATTTAAAATTTTAATGATTTTAATATATTTTATTTGACGATTCAACAAAATAAAATCCCAAATATAATATTATAGAACCCTATTTGAGACTACCCTAAATTTAAATATTAATTAAAAATATTTAAAAATTTAATAATTTTAATATATTTTATTTGATAATTCAACAAAATAAAAAACCAAATATAATATTATAGAACTCTATTTGAGACTATCCTAAACTTAAATATTAATTAAAAATATTAAATATATGGCCGAATAGCAGACTCTTAAATTTCGGGGTGAAAATAAAATTCTAAATTTACATTAATAACTAGTGTGTTGGGAGTCTGGTTGAGTCTATCTGGCTCATTAGCATTATTCATAATTTTTAGGCAGACTTACAAATAGATACATATCAATCAACTTAATCGTAAAAAATCCACTTATGTGTAATTATTTATAATTAGTTACGTATACTTATTTATAATTAGTTACGTATGTCATAAAAAATAATAAAATATACAAAATAAATCAAAAAATAAAAAATTCGAAAAAAGTGAAAAAAATATTTAAAAAAAATAAAAAAATTTGTACATAATATCAAACAGTATTAGACATGATTGGACATGATTAGATAGAAATAAACTGAATTAGACATGATCAAACAAGATTAGACATACAAGATTGAACAGGATCAGACATGATCACACATATTTTTTGTATAAAAAAATATTTTTTAAAATTTTGGTTTTTTAGACAAATGTGACCAAATTTTAAATTATGAAATTTTAGGCAATACTTGTGGTGTAGTTAGTTTTTTTTGGAAATAGTGGGTAACAATGTACCATATAATTTCACCAACTACTTGTCTAAAAAAGTTCTCAGTGACAACGATACTGAACCTGTCGTTCCAAATCGAAATCTTTGGTAAAACCAAATTGATTTGTCAAATATGAGACGTTATACTCCTGTAGGTCATGTCGTACATTGTCGAGTTATAAAATATTCTAGAAAACCAGTGTTATCTGGTAATAGCTCATGAAAGAATTAAAATTTCTTTACATAGCCTCCATTCAATACGACCAAAAGCGTATTTAGAGGAGTTGAAATGTCTTTCAAGTGGTTGCTACCACATTTTTTAAAAGTATTTAAAGTTACCTTATCATTTCGTCTGTCGTCGATTGATAAATGATTTAGATGCTAAGACATGATTGTCTGTACTATCATTCGCCTGTCGTCGATTGATAAGAGCATTTTGATATTGTGACATTGACCCGATGAGATATTCCCGGGTCAAAAGACGATGCTTGATTTATAATCGCATTGCATTTGGATTCTCTTTGAGGATATAGTTCGTAATTAATCCGAAATTCATGCCACTAATGCTCATTTTGAAAGACTAGTATGTGTAAAGATCACGAAATGGACTCGTAGAATTCTTGTAAATAATTGAAAGAGTTATTGTGGACTTCTCCAACCATAGGACGGACCATAAATATAAATGGTTATGGTTGATAGATCGACAATATGGTCACATTTTACTGTTGTCCACATAAATGCAGCACTTTCCAAACTCTTAGCCTTATCATTAAGTTGATGGCTCGTGATCCAGATTATCCTGAAAAATCTAGTCGACTTGATAATGCCGAAGAGTAAGAATCGAAATTTCGATTTGTATAACTTGACTTTGTGAATTGAAATTGAGCATAATGTTGATTATGTTCCGACCCAAAATTGACTCACAGAAATTTTAAGCGGTTGCAAATGATTGCACGCGTTATTTGGTGATGCGTACCTATATATTTCTGTGTGGGGTCACAATATATTGCATATTGCTGCATTGGTCCGTCTGAGGCTCATAGTCACTCAAAACACGATAAGCGTACCAGCTGGTTACTGGTTATGAGCCAGAAGTCTCATATTAACGCGTGTTTGGAGTGCTTAATTAATATTTTGATTGAGCCGCTATAGCGTTCAAAATATGGACCTCTAAAGGGGACATAAGTCGATTATGAATCCCTTACCTATCATTTGATAGAGTAACTTTGGCAAGCGATCTCTTTACCGCATGATATGCGAAAGTGACATCGCTAAGACTGTTCTCCCCATCGTTAGAGTAACTTTGGCAAGCAATCCCCTTCAACTCTGCCTGAGTCAACTCCTCCTCAACAGGAAGAAGAACGGGCAACCTATAAGTAAGATCACATTCAGGAGCAGCGTTCCTCTTGGCAGCATATCTGGTAAGGGGAGCCATCTCAAAATAAAGAGAGATTAAAAAGAATAAAAACTAGAGTAAGAGAGAGATATGAAAGCGGTAAATAAAACATAGCAATAGGGAGTATTTATAGAAAATCAAAGGGCACAAAAAACGAAGCGACGCAACGATCCAAATTCAAAAGAAATCACGAGTTACAACGATGCACGTGTCCCAAACAAAATAAAAATTAAATGATAACATACCAACAGTCATGAAATAAAAAGAAAAATACAAGGAATAAAAATCAAGCAATGCCTCCCAATCCGATCAGGGGCCAGCAGGGGGAAAAGCCGAACTCCCCGCCCGGGAGCAAGACCCTTGTCGACCGGAGTATCGACTATTCGTCAGCTGAGCACGATATGAGGAATTGATCACGACCAGAGATTCATTCTTCGAAGTGAGTGCAGCGATATCATCTCTAAGCCGAGCATTTTTGTCATTTAAGCTTGTGAGTCCATGAGGACCGTTGTCGAACTCTTCCTGAGCTTGATCCCATATTTCCTCGGCCTCACACCAAGAATTCGTCAGACGATCCCTCTCCAGCAATAATTGGTCGAACTGATGACCCAAAGCATCACATTCAGCCCTATTGAGTACGACCTTGGGAGGGGTATCAAATAGGCTTAGGGTCAGGGCCCGGAACTCCCTCTCAGCCCTGAGCATGCGACAAGGAGTCTGAGGCACCATAGCATCTAAGTCCCTCACTCGGACATGATATCTGATCCTCGGTTCAGGCATTCCTGACTAAGATAAACATTAATGTTTTCCCTCAACAAAAATGAAAGCTATACAGCAAAGAGGATAAATGAGAAAGAAATGTATTGGGCAAGGTATTTATAGAGCATGGAAAATAAACAGTAACAAAAAGCACTGACAAGCAGATAAAGGAACAAGCATCTTTGACTGATAATTGTCAACCCCGGTACAGACATCACGTGAACACATAAAAAGAGGAAAAAGCAAAAGAGATATTCGACAGCCTATCATCCCATCAAGTAAATAACAAACAGCAAGTACAAAAAGGGACAGGAGAAAGGAAAAACAGACAGTACAAAAAGTGACAGGAGAAAGAAAAAACAGCAAGCACAATAAGTAACAGGGGAAAGGAAAACGTTCAATTCATTAACAAAAATGGGTTACATCGAAACTAGGTACATCGCAACCTATTACATCATGAGGAAAGCAAAACAAAGAAAAAGGCAAAAAAGAAACTACGGCGAGGTAGAGCGATATCAGAGAGAGGGTCCGGGACCAATATCCCGTTCCCGCTGAGCGCCTCGTTCTCCTTGATCAAAGCTTGGCGAGCATGCCTGCAATACTCCAACGCGGCCCTTAGCCATGTCAACTCTCTCACCGCCTCAGTGTGGTGAGATCGCATGATACTCAACTCCTCCTCAGCCTTCCTGAGCATCCTCTTCACATGATTATAAGAAGCCTCAAAGGCCTCCACTTGCATGGGAAGAGCAGTTCGGGTGTAAGGGCCTGACATTGCAAGGGGAAATATCAAGTATCTATAGAAGAAAAATATGCAGAATGAAAGATAATGATAGAAAGAGTATTGAAGAGAAATATGCGCCATAAGGGGGTATTTATAGAAGGATTCAGAGGAATAGGACCGGGGGAATTGCAACCGTTCTCCAATAAATCTTCAGATACATATCTACTAAAGAGACTCAACTGTTCACCAAGACTCTTGGATTCGCGCATGTTAGAGAAGCGCAACCATTGGGAAGAGACCTCTGTACACGTGTCATATTGGGGAAAATGCAACAGTTTAAAGATACATGAAAAAAAGCGACTGATAATATTCAGACAATCTTTTCGAAACTCAAGAAGGATACACGCGCATGGCTCATAGTTTCGTCCAACCATGCCAAGACATGTGTCAAAAATAAAAATAAAAGGCAGCACAAGGAAGACAATCCAAAGGAATTTCAAGTTAATCGAAAAAGCAGGAGAAAGTAAGCACGATAAAGATAATGGAAAATATTATTCAAATGAGAAGTTCGATTACATGGGGAAATTACATCCTTCAAATAAAAACAAAAAATTACAAGAAGAAAATTAATCGGCCGCAGGACCGGCCCCACCGCCATCAGACCCTTTTTTGGATCGAGCATGCAGCTCCTTCAAGGCCAGTTTATAAGCCTTTTTGGATGCCTTAGGCTTGTCCCGAGAAACCTCGAGTCTTTTGACCCGGTCAAGGGCCCAATCCCGGTCAGCCAGAGCCACGTGAAGGGTTGCATCCAGAGAGGTCGCCCTTCTCTTTAAGGCTGGCGCCCTACAAGCTTCCCTCGCCAGAAAAGCAAACCTCCTCTTTAGGACACGTGCCTTCCTAACTTCATCTTCTAGACGGGTATGGTATTCTTAAAGGTTGTCCCCATTAGATTCATTGGGCTGAGCCATAATTGTATATAGAGAGCAATAACTGTGATGAAGAAAGGTATGGGGGAAAAGCATCAAGGGTTTTAACTTTATAGTGGATTGATAATGGGGAATGTCAAGGGTCTTATCGAAAGAGGGGAGCACTTTTAGGCTTCCCAATGCCCTCGATTAATGCACTACAAACAGAGACATGAAAGGTCTGCATTAATAAATTATCCAGCTAGCCTAGGGAATTAACGAAGGGTAATCGTCGAGGACGCTTATCCGAGGAACGTTTGGAATTCCAAAGTCGAGGATAGTTACACGAAAGTCGAGCAGTCGAAAGTAAACGTACAGAAACCGCACAATATGACTCCCTCGTCATGGAAACCACAATGAAAAAGTCAGGGAGCCCTTGATATGACATAAAAATAATACCCGAATAGAGATATTCGGATATGGCCCGACCCGTGTATTTTTTTAATGGATACTCAACGCAAATAGAATTGGGATAAGGACATAGTGGTCTTTTCCTTTAACAGATATGAGAATAATTACCCATTGGAGTCTAAGCCCAATTCACAAAGGCCCAACACTTAAAAAGACCATGATTTGACAGATGAGAGCGACACTTGTCAACATCATATGACGCACGAACTCATATAAATAGAGTCAAATATCAGTACTGAAAGACTAAACTGACTTCTAAGCAGAAAAGGCAAGAATTCAGTACAGAGGCTTTCCAGAGCTTATCTCACTAGAAAGTACGTACACGTAAGAAGTCAAGACGAAGACCGACCAACTATACCGAGCATCAAATAAATAGAGAATTGTAAAAGATACTTTGAAGTTTGACCGATCAATAAAGAAAGACTAATTACTTGTCCTATTTACTATTGTCGATCATATCAATAAATATTGTTGAGAAGCGTGACTTAACCGATCAAAGTTCATGCTTTATCAGTATGTGTGTGTGTGTATTGAATATTACTATGTGAAGTCGGAACTAGGGCTGTGTTTTTTCTTTGTGTTGATTGAAGTTGGTTTAGCTGTTTAATTTGCTCATTTTTTGGCTATTTGAGTACTTGATAGGTGCATCTTCTGAGCAAATAAACTTGATTATTAGGAATTGATGGAAAATGAAAAGAGAAATTCTTTATTGCTTTTAGTCTTTTTCGTCTCATTTAATGATATATACCCGTCATGATACTAGAGGGACGGAACTATTGAGTAAATGGTAATGATCTTCTTAAGGATTGATTTTGGCAAATGAGTTGATATGGGGAGCATAAAGTTTCTTTTCTATTTTTTCCCAGAATTTATAATGCGAAGCTTGAAATGGTAGGTTGTCGCAAAGGATCATTCCTGGTAGAGAACTCATCAAGTCATTATTCCTTTAGAAAATTTAGATAACGAGACATAACGAACAATTTAATATATGGCTTGTCAAAAATATAATGTATTCACAATCTTAATTTTTTTAAACAGTGATGTTTTTAGAAGGAACACATTTTTTTACACAACATAATTAGGTCTTTGTTATGGTTAAATTCTAAATCGATGTACAAGAATTGCATAGGTGAATTGAAACTCCAAGCTTTCTATCAGCAACTTTGCAAACTTGAACATTCGAGTTTATCTGTTTTACACTTAAATACGTCAATAAATATACACCCTGGCTAACATCTTTTAAAAAGTTCCTTGTAGAAGACTAATTATTTGGGACCAGCTTTAAAGCAGAGGGTTATGCTAGTTTGCCTCGCTAAGCTATGCATGATAAGTTAAATGGACCCGATCTGGTTCTCACTCCTGAAAAAGCTTACCCTTTTACTTAACAGTTGTAATCAAACACGCCCCTTTCTTCCTGTACTCTCCTCTTGTTTACTTTCTTTTTCAAGGTTTGGGGACTTTTATCCCATCTGTCAGTAGGTCGTCACTGCTCCCCTCGTATAAATATGATTTTTATTAGTGTTTTGTTTTTTTCTATTACAGTCTACATGATACAGGACGTATCTTACCTGTGCATACTCTTAATCTGTCTGTTGGATTCTTTTTCTTTCATTTCTTGTTATGATGATTTTGGACATGTATCCAATGTGTCAGGATTCAAGCATTCTGTCTAATTTCCCAACCAGCATTCACGTGTCGGTGTCATTTGTTATGTTTGTCGGTTCTTTTGCTGTTTCCATGTATTGTGTACATTATCTTGTTATTACTTGTTAATTCCATTGTGCACAAAATCTCATTTTGTGCTTTCATTTTAAATATTTCAGTTTGCATACTCTTTAAGGTTGGAACTTGACTCCCGGTTACCCGCTAAGCCGTAGTCATTTTCTAAATAAGTAAAGCTAGGGTTGTATTTCTAGGACTGTTGGCTTTAAAAAGTCCTCTTTCCATTGAGAGTTGAGCCCTATTTTGTCTATGAATTCACTTCGTTTACAAGGCTCATTTTTAACTAGCCAAGTTAAGGCCTTATCTTACTCTTTAAGTCTTGGCTTATTTATACTCTTGGATTTATCTATTGCTATGTTTCTATGAGTTTTACCTTTGTGAGTTCCTAATTCCTGTTACATTTTATTATTTCTTTGGGTAATATTGTGTCTAGAACTATTATTTTGCCACTTGAGTTCCTCTTATACCATTTCTCCCTCAATTTTTTAAGTTTTAAGAATTAGGACTAGTCCCCAAGATTTCATTTCTTGTTGATTTTGGGTAGACCTCGTGTACTGATAAGTTGTGTTTAAAATTGTTTCCCAACTCCATGGACTGCCTATCATGTTTATTGGTATACTATGTAGCACGGGAATTTCGTTTTCAAAAGTGTATATCGATGTAGATATGGATACTAAAGGAGCCGGATTCTTTTTTTTGACTTGTTAGTCTTGTTTGAGCTGACCAATTACATGGGTTAGTCATATTTTGTTTTGGTTGACAATTTAGGCACGGGTTAGATATGATAAGAATAGCGGATAGACTAAGATCGGATGCATGAGATTGAATATCTATCTTTACTATTCTAAGTTTTTTTTTATTTAAACAAATCTTATTATATTTATTTGTATGTTGACTCATCAGTTAATTATTGGCGTGTTCTATACATACTATATTCTTACACAATTTGTAGCGTCTTCCTTTCGATATTGTGTCAAGTTACATAGCCGGTATACGACTTAAAGTAAAGAATCTAAATTGCATTTGAGTCATTCATATCCTGTTTCTCCTTTTAACCTAATCTGTTTGGAAGATAACTAGATCTAAGGGTGGTTTTCGGAGCTCGTTTAGTAGTCCTGAAAGATCCAAGTTGGTGCTTTTCTCACTCTTGGAATTGTCACTTGCTCATTTGACATGTATTTTATGGTGTGTTTATGTGGCTCTGCGTTGTGATATGATAGCATTGTTTTTTTTTTCCGTGGGTTCCGTGCACAAAAAATGTATTCGTCATTTTGGCTCCTAGTATACCACTTTCCTTTAATGCTTATGACATGGACTCCAACATTCTGAATTTCAGTGATTTTGGAATCTTTTACAATTAACAGTATGAAAATATAGTGTCATTGTCAGCTAAATTTTCTTGTAGCATGAGATTCTCTTTAATTTCATATACTACTTCCTATAATCTTCACTTGATGTTACTGGCTAAAGCTGTAACAGAAGGGCGATATTTTGACTTGCTACAAACAAAGCTGTACATGATGGCCAAAAGCCCAATATTATCCTTTTTGTCTATGCGACAATATGGTCAAGTTTCTGTTATTTTTTTATTTCATTAAAAACATGATTTTCACATGTTTGAGGTGTAGCTAATCATGTCAATTTTCATCTAGTAATACTTTCTTTTTTAATCAGATATGTACTACGTATTCACCATTGATGTGTTTCGATTAGTTTCTGGTTATTCAATTGCCTTTAACAACAACATTTTTTAAATAATTGGCATTTATAATCGGTTTGAACGTGTTTATAGTTACGAAGAAGCAGAGAAGAAAATATACGCCTGTAACACTACAACTTACGTGGGCTTTCAGTGCCTTGTATCTGAAGAAGAGTCTGAGAAGTTTAAAAGTAAGCAAGACAGTACTCTTTGTAGCCTATTGATATTCGTAAAAAATGGGAGTATACAAGACCTCATATTTACATCAAATTACTTCATGTATACTGGATGGGTTTCCGAAAAGGTGGTCTAATTGTATTTTTTTTAACAGATTTGCCTCGCATCGTGTTTGTTTTGCCAGATTCCTATATTGATCCAGTGAACAAAGAGTATGGAGGTATGGTTTTCATATAATGACGTTCATTGAGCATATCTAACATGATTCTCTTATGTAGTATTTTTTTTCTCCTTTTAGGTCTCTTTATTTAATACTTATTGATTCAATTGCCAAAATGGTGAGGCAAAGTACATTCACCTGCACATCGTTCATTTTGTTTTAAACTATTTAATGTTGATTAAATTTTTTCTAGTATGTTAGTGAACTAGCGTCGTGCATAGTTTTTTTTCTTCTTTTTATTCCTCGAGTCTAAACTTTAATTTTTTCTGGGAAATCAGGAGACAAGTATGATAATCGGATAATCACACCCAGATCACCACCAATGTAATATGGAAGGCAAGGAGGAAGATATGATGACAGAAATAGGGATTTAATCGCAATCCTTGTCAAATGCAAAATGAACATGGGATCCCAAGGATATGACAATCAGAGACGTAGTTTTGAAGATAATAGGAACTTTAACCAACAGAATATCATTCCATGACGAACCAACAAGGTAACCAAGGTTATGACAATCAGAGACCTAGGTTTGGGGATAATAGGAACTTTGGTCCACAACCTAACACCCAGGTATCAAACTAACAACCTAGTCCGCCATATGCCAGCCAGGGACAAAATCCTCCGGTGCAGCCTAATTATGGTCCAACTGCTGGAGGAGAGAGAAGAGATCCATTACCTAACAGCTACATCAGGTGCCAAACCAGCAACCTAGTTCCGGCTATGCCAACCAAGGACCCACTTATGGTGGAAATAGGCAAGAACAACATAATACAACCTAATTATGGTTCTACTGTTGGAGAAGAGAGAACGGGTCCTTTACCAACGAACGCTTATTCTTGGGGGAGAGATGCAATGCCTCCTTTTCAGAGTAGTAGTAATAACTACCAGAATTAACAAGGGTTTCACAATCCTCAAGGAGAAAGGGTGCCCGAACAGAGGGGCTACACAGGAGATAAGAGAAACTTTGCAACTCCTCAAGGTGGTGTCGCACAGGGCCATGGGACAGAAGGAAATTACGGGCAACGGATGGTGGCAATTTGGGCAACACAAGGGGGTAGTTTTGTGAAAAGTGTTTCTGTAAGAAATCATCCTTCCGAGTTTTAATTATCAGAATGATAATATAGCAGAGTTTGAAGCAAAAATTTCGAAGGATAAACAGACCCAAGAGAGGAACGATGTACAAATGGTACAAGCTGATCCACTTAACTTCAGATGCAGTCATTCTTTCTATAGTCAATCTTCTGTTGATGAACTTTATATGGGGACCTTGATACATGGACAACCACCGGTCTCCCTACTAACTTCAGTGTACTATAAAACCCATGGCAGGGACTAAAATGTAATTAAACCAAACTCTATATTTTTCTTTTAACCCTGCAAAATAGTATTTATAAGTGTAATGAAATTCAGTAGGAGAGTTTGCTGGGAGTCAGCAAGTACCCTTTTCTATTCTATTCATTTATGATGTTTCCTTTTTGATTTTTTGGGTCCTAATTCTACTCTTCTACGCTTAAAGGAGTGCCTATGCACGTAAGACGTTTAGCTTAATCCAATTACGTAGAGGAACAATTATATCAATATCAATTGTCACGTTATAATGTTGTATTTACGAATCAAATTTCTCATTGTTATCAATTAAATATAAATGTATTTTTTCTCTTGATATTTTTTCTTTTCGCGGATTGCCCCAAAATGAATCAAATGATCACACTTCCTTAATTATCAAGCGTTGAATCGAAACTTCTTCTTTTGTTTTGTTAATTTCTAAAACAGGACTGTTTCTTTATGAATTTAAAGTAAACTATTACCATCCCATGATCATAATATAGCGTAAAGCTTCTCATCATCCCTCTATTTCTATCGTTGTTTTATGTACTAATTCATTTGTTCTTTCAAAATTTATAAGAAACTGCCAAATAGTAAGCTTACACAAATGAAATGGATGTCAAAAAATAGGAATTAAATTGTATTTTTTGATTTGAACCAAAACCAACCATTGAAACTAAGAGATCTCGCACATCCATCATGTTACTAAAGTCATTTCATATGATATAATTTCCTTAATACGATGCTACATGTCTCTCGTTAAAAAAAAAGAAAAAAAAAGGAAGATGAATTGCTATTACCTAATATTGAAAGTGCTATCACTGGAAAAATAAAACTTTGAAATTAATGGTGAGTAATCTGTATTATAATCGAGTCCACCACTTTAGACCATTCTGACTACTCTATTGGAAAAAAAATAAAATTACCTAAAGATCAAGGAACAATTAATATAAACAACTAATGTCCAATATGTATCATTTTTGAAATTATATTCCTCCTAGATACCTCCATAATTTCATATTCCCATAGGTACCACTTTTTAATTATTTACTTTATTTACCAAAACGCCATACACATATTTCATAAAAAATGGAAAAAAAAAACACATAAAATTATATAAAATGCAAAAAATCTCAAAATAAATGAAAAAAAATCACAAAAAATTGTAAAAATTAAAATAAATGTATTTTTATTAAAAAAAAACACAAAAAATCACAAAAAAAATACAAAAAATAAAAAAAAAAATTATAAAAAATTATAAAAAATCACAAAATATTATAAAAAAACAAAAAAAATCACATAAAATTATAAAAAATGAAAAAAATCACAAAATATTATAAAAATATAAAAAAAAAACTAAAAAAAATCACAAAAAAATTATAAAAAATGAAAAAATCACAAAAAATCACAAAATTTAAAAAAATTTACAAAAAAAACAAAAAAAAATTATAAAAAATGAAAAAAATCACAAAATATTATAAAAAATGAAAAAAATCACAAAATATTATTAAAAAAAAAATTATAAAAAATGAAAAAAATCACAAAATTATAAAAAAAATGGAAAAAAAAAATCACTTTTATTGAAATTTATGCACTTTCGACTGTACTAGATGCACTTTCGACTGAACCAGATGCACTTTTAGCTGAACTATATGCACTTTCAGCCGAACCAGATGTACTTTTAGTTGAACCAGATGCAGGTTTTACAGAACGATATGCACTTTTATTGAACTAGATGCACTTTTGTCTGAACCATATGCAGTTTCAGCTGAACTAGATACACTTTTAGCTGAACCATATGCACTTTCAGCCGAACCATATGCACTTTTAGTTGAACTAGATGTAGGTTTTACAGAACGATATGCACTTTTATTGAACTAGATGCACTTTTGTCTGAACCATATGCACTTTCAGCTGAACCAGATACACTTTTAGCTGAACCATATGCACTTTCAGCTGAACCATATGCACTTTCAGTTATACCAAATGCACTTTTAGTTGAATCAGATGCATTTTTAACAGAACTATATGCACTTTCGAATGTACTATATTCATTTTCGACTCACTATATGCTCTTTTGACTTAACTATATGTACTTTTGCACTAAATTAGATGCACTTTAAGCTGAACCAGATGTACTTTTCAGCTGAACCAGATGCACTTTTAGCTGAACTATATGTATACTCACTTTTATTGAACTATATTTACTTTCGACTGAATTGTATGCACTTTCAACGGAACTAGAAAAAATTATATATTTTTTGTAATTTTTTAAAAAGTTTATGATTTTTTCATTTTTTTTATAATTCTTTTTTTTTGGTGATTTTTTTCATTTTTTATAATTTTTTTGTGATTTTTGTTATTTTTTTATAATGTTTTGTGATTTTTGTGATTTTTTGTGATTTTTATATAATTTTTTCGTTTTTTTCGTTTTTTTGATTTTTTTTAATAATTTTTTTTATAATTTTTTGTGATTTTTTATAATTTTTTGTGATTTTTTATAATTTTTTTTTGATTTTTCGGTATAAAAAGTGTTAATTGACAAAAAAATTATATATTTTTTTTGTAATTTTTTAAAAAGTTTGTGATTTTTTTTCATTTTTTGTGATTTTTTGTAATTTTTTGTAATTTTTTATATTTTTTATAATTTTTATAATTTTTTTTTTGTGATTTTTGTATTTTTCTAATAATTTTTTGTGATTTTTGGTGATTTTTTATAATTTATATTTTTTTTTTTTTTTTTTGTGATTTTTTTTTTATTTTTGTGATTTTTTATAATTTTTTTGTGATTTTTTATAATTTTTTATGTTTTTTTGTGTTTTTTTTGTGTTTTTTTTATAATTTTTTGTTTTTTTGTTATTTTTTATATTTTTTGTGATTTTTTTCATTTTTATAATTTTTTTGTGTTTTTTTTTATTTTGTTGTAATTTAAAACTATTTTTTTGGATTTATAGAAAGATAAAATATGTATATTATTTTTTGGTTTGTATGAAAATTTAGTAAATAAATTAAATAATTAAAAAGTGGTACCTATGAGAAAATATGAAATTATCAAGATACATATGAGGAATATAATTTACAATGAGATACTTATACGGAATTACCCCAAATAAATATCATTTATCACACGTTATACTCATAATGTTGTATATACGAATCAAATATCTCATTGTTATCAATTAAATACTATGTATCTTTCTCTTTTTTTTTCTTTTTCCATGCATTAATTACCTTTTTTTCTTGGGCTAAAATGATCACTTCCATATCAAGCTTTAAATTGAAACTTCTCCTTTCGTTTTGTAAATTTCTAAAACAGGACTTTTTTCTTTATGAATTTTAAAAAAACTATCACCTTCCCATAATCAGAATACAGCGTGAAGCTTCTCATCCTTTTTTCTATCTTTGTTTTATATTTGTACTAATCTATAATAGTCTTGTTAGTTTTTTCTTGTTAACTAATGTCACATAATCACTTAAAAAGTATTTTAAATGACGCATGGACATGCTAAATTTAAGAAGCACATTAGTGTTGGCCTTAACAAAGTTAATATTTTCAATTAAAAATTAATAATCTAATTAATACACAAGTATTTTTTTTTCCAGGCCATACTTTAAAAACATACTAGAATATAATTATTGGGTTTAAAAGCAGTAACCAAACAAATCCGTGTACCTACAAACCCAAGATTTAATTAATTTTCAAAGACTTCATGATGTTTCATCATTCTGAAAAATTTAGTTGACAGTTTCAGTAAATACAGAAACAAAGTTTTTGAAAAGAAAAGTATGAAAAAGTTAGTACTAGCAAAAAAAAAAAAACAGCATAATATATAGTTAGTGATTTGTTTTGGAACTATGCACATGAAAATAAAAAAGAATAGATATACATACACAGGAAACATACACACGAAAGAAAAAGAATAGCATATATTGTGCGAATGGGCGGTTGATTTTGCTACTTGGTCAGCCATTTTTGCCACATCAATCGTTACAAAAATGGTTAACTTTAACAATTTTTTTAACAATTTTAAATTAGTGAATAATTTAATATAATTAAATATGATGAAATTTTTGTCAGTTAACTATTTTTCTTTTATCTAATAGGACTACCGTAGACGCTCTAATTCATTTGTTCTTTCAAAATCTATAAGAAACTGCCAAAAAGGAAGCTTACGCAAATGGATGTCAAAAAATAGGAATTAAATTGTATTTTTTGATTTGAACCTTAACCTACCATTTAACTAAAAGAGATCTCGCACATCCCTCATGTTACAAAACATGGTTATTAATAATTAATTATTAAAAGATAGAATCCCTGTGATTCCGGCCATAATTGATACGTATTACGTGTTCTTTCTATATTTAATTTCCGAAAACATGTTACAAATCATAGTTATTAACGGGAATCAAATGGTATATTTTGACCAATTTAGTCCATATTTGGAAGTGTATTACACGCAAAACTGTACTATGAATACTGTCGAGGCATTTTGTGAAGGAAATACGTGGAATGAATTGTTAATTAATGACGATTCAATTAATTTTGAGAAGGAAATACGTGGAATGAATTATTAATCAATGGTGATTCAATTAATTTTGAGAAGGAAATACGTGGAATGAATTGCTAATCAACTTGGAAATAGTCTTGAGGCATACATGGAATGAATTGTTAATTAATGGTGATCCACGTATAACTAATGGTGATCCACGTATAACGGGATTATGGAATTTAATGCTTTGTCCCTTTTAAATTGGTGTACAAATGTGTTCATGCATGTCTAATAAAGAGAAATATAATTTCAACATCATCAGAAATGAAAATACATGCAATCTCTTGCATCTCTTTTTTGATTATTTGCCTTGTTTGTTCAAGTAGCTACGCATATGAATTCAGACCTACCGGCACTGTTTTTATATCTAACCTGATTCCTGGAGGTATAAGAGTTCAGTGCAAAGCAAAAAATGATGATACGGGAATGCAAACGCTCCCTGAAAATGGACAATTCAGCTTTTCATTTATCGTAAACCCTTTTGGAAGGACGCTCTACTTTTGTCACTGGTATTGGGGTGCAAAACAACAAGTTTTTGATGTTTATAATAACTCGATTGAGAAACATTGTAATAGAGATGGACGCGGCCATGGCAAATGCTATTGGCAATCGAGAACCGATGGTTTCTATTTTTCTCAATTCAATACTACTTGGGATAAGAAATATGATTGGAATTGATGTATATGTCTATGGAATAAAATACATTGATATTATAACTTGGTTGTAAAAGTTAGAAAAAAAAATATAAAGTCTATTTCTACATTGTTCTAGTTATTTTATCTGCTCTTTTTGACTTTATTATGACTTTTTATGAAAAAAAAAATGAAGTTTGTTAAAAAAATTTATAAATTATATAACTGAGTTTTAAAATTACAATATGGCTTTGGGCATAAAGAAAGTAAGAATTTTCAGTTTTTTGGCATTTTTTTTATAGTGATTTTCTTTAAAAATAGAAAATACTTTAAAAAATATTTAGGAATTAGCTAATGAGATTTATAATATCTTAAACTGGGTATTATATATTAAAAAATCAGTTTTATATTTTATAATTATTTTTTTAACAAATTTCCAAAATTTCATCGCAAAACTGTAAAAAAATGTTTTAAAATCCCAAAAAATGTATAAAAATTTAAACTGAGTTTTTAATTTGTTGAGCATACTTTTTTTTTTTTGTATTTCTTTTTTAGCTTTTTGGAAAAACCAAAAAAAAAGTGAACCATAGTCAAATCCCGTATCTATGAGTGACGGTTTTGCACTCAATTCAGATTTTTTATATAGTAAAAAAACATTGACGGTAGAAACATCAATCTTGGCTTTACACAACTTTGTTATGTACGAATTTGGAAGTTTTGATGGGTAATTTAGTAAAAGAAAATTGATTTTTGCACCGAGACTTTACACAATTTTTAGAGAGGCTTACAAATAGATACATATCAATCTACTTAATCACAAAAAATCCACTTATGTGTATTTATTTATAATTAGTTACATATACTTATTTACAATTAGGTACATATGTCATAAAAAATAATAAAATATACCAAATAAATCAACAAAAAAATCAACAAAAAAAATCAAAAAAAGTGAAAAATAAAAATAAAAATTTATACATAATATCAAACAGTATTAGACATAACTGGACATGATTAGATTGGAATAAACTGAATTAGACATAATCAAACAGGATTAGATATACAAGATTAAACATGATCACACATGATCATACATATTTTTTGTATAAAAATATATTTTTTAAAATTTTGATTTTTTAAAATTTGGTTTTTAATTTTTAAATATTTTTTTGGATTTTTTAATGACATAGTAAGTTTATAAAATATATATTTTTTGTAAAATAGTGATCAAGTTCAAAACAACAAGTTTTTTTTAAATAAGTTTCTAAATATATATGTGCTAATTTATCAATTTTCCTAATTTTTACACCATGACGTGTCACTTTATTATTGGCCCAAATATGGGTGTTTTTGGAATTTAAACAAACTTTATCATCTTGACAAAACTTTCCCTTGTACATAAGTGCTCGGGTGTAGGGATGACAATTTCGCGGGTTTCAATCCGACCCGATCTGACCCGTCGAGGGTCGGGTAAAAGTGCAATTCTATTCGGATCGATTTTAAATGGGTAAAAATACAACTTAAAAAAGTGCAAGTTAACACTCTTTCACTTCTATCTCTATCATATATATTAAACTAATAATAATAGATAACATACATTTAAATGGGTAAAAATGTAACTTAAAAAGTGCAATTTAACACCCTCTTTTCTCTCTTTCTTTCTCTTTTATAGTTTAAATGAGTAAAATTGTAATTTAAAAGTGCAGTTTATGGCCCGACCCGTGTATTTTTTAATGGATACCCAACACAAATAGAATTGGGATAAGGACATAGTGGTCTTTTACTTTAACAGATACTTCATCCGTTCCCATTTAATTGTCCACTACAAAACTACGTGCAATTTTGATCGGCTTATAACTTGTATCAAAATTGTCGAAATGAATTTTTTTTTAAATCTAATCATAAAATTTAACATTTGAACTATATGATCAACTTTTGAAAATTTTCATTCCGAGACTTTTAATACAAATTCTTGGCCGGTTAAAATTGCACGTAGTTTCGTAGTGGAAAATTAAATAGGAACGGATGAAGTATGAGAGTAATTACCCATTGGAGTCTAAGCCCAATTTACAGAGGCCCAACACTTAAAAAGCTCATGACTTACATATGAGAGCGACACTTGTCAACATCCTATGGCGCACGAACTCCTAAAAATAGAGTCAAATATCAGTACTAAAAGACTAAACTGACTTCTAAGCAGAAAAGGTAAGAATTCAGTACAGAGACTTTTCAAAGCTCATCTCATTAGAAAGTACGCACACGCAAGAAGTCAAGACGAAGACCGAACAACTATACCGAGCATCAAATAAATAGAGAATTGTAAAAGATACTTTGAAGTTTGACCGATCAATAAAGAAAGACTAATTCATCGTCCTATTTACTATTGTCGATCATATCAATAAATATTGTTGAGAAGCGTGACTTAACCAATCAAAGTTTATGCTTTATCAAATGACGCCATCTCTAAGCTTCATCTAATACTAACTAGTTTCGAAGTCGAACACACAACTCTATCAGATGAGCAAAATGGTTACCAATATAGAAGAAAGTTGCCCCGAGAAGGTGGGAACAACCACGAACAACAGCAATGACGTGCGAATCAGTCAGGACGAATTGGAGCCCCTCCTAGCCATCCAACAAAGATACCACACACTCACATCCAAACATCAACCGTCCACCTCCAACCTCCCAAGCGAACAACCGAAAGACTAACCTCCGATGATCGACGAGATTATAGACAAAAATCCATCGGACTCAGAGGCAATATGAGCCATATCTGCGGCAAGGCGGACAAGAAGACATCAGGCAGTAGCTCGACAGATAGACAGTTTAGCACTCACAACAAACGCAATGCCAAGCTCCAGGCCCCATCTGTCGACTATGTCGGCCAACTCAAGCTCGCACCAAGAAAGGGTCACTCATTTCCGGCTCAACGACGAAGACATCAGGGAGTTCCAATCCAAAGATAACTACGTCGAGGAAACAAGACAAATTGAACAACGACCAACAAATCCAACGGCATTCCAGTACGGAATGCCAGTTGCCGACACTCAGGAGCAAACAGCTCGACAACCGATCCGCCCTCCACATATAATTACACCATCCACGGTGGAATTTCAGTCGATAATGCAACCAGCAAGAAACACGGCTGTAGTATCAAGGACTGACGAGAGCTATCATGCTCAAATTCAAGCCCACTTGGCAGCCTTCATGTCAGCTATGGCAACTGTAGGGATCAGAATACCGACAGGGCAAACAGTTAGCCCACAAAAGGAGCTCCCAAGGAACTCCCAAATGGAAGACTCCACTTATAAGGCAGCCATTGAAGCGGCAGGACGACAGCATGAGGCAAGAAGGCTCCGACAAGAGGAAATCCCCACTAAGATGACACAACCAATGTTTGGTTTTCAAGGCACCCACACCGGACAGGCCCATGGTATAACCCCGAACTGCGAAGGATACACCGAGAACAGGGCAGGGGTACAAGAGTAACACACCCCCATACACACCAATTATGGTGGTGGGAGATACACCCCACAGTATCAAACGCAACACCTCATATTTACATCAAATTACTTCATGTATACTGGATGGGTTTCCGAAAAGGTGGTCTAATTGTATTTTTTTTAACAGATTTGCCTGGCATCGTGTTTGTTTTGCCAGATTCCTATATTGATCCAGTGAACAAAGAGCATGGAGGTATGGTTTTCATATAACGACGTTCATTGAGCATATCTAACATGATTCTCTTATGTAGTATTTTTTTTCTCCTTTTAGGTCTCTTTATTTAATACCTATTGATTCAATTGCCGAAATGGTGAGGCAAAGTACATTCACATACACATCGTTCATTTTGTTTTAAACTATTTAATGTTGGTTAAAAAATTTCTAGCATGTTGGTGAACTAGCATCGTGCATAGTTTTTTTTTGTTCTTTGAGTCTAAACTTTAATTTTTACTGGGAAATCAGGAGACAAGTATGATAATCGGATAATCACACTCAGATCACCACCAATGCAATATGGAAGGCAAGGAGGAAGATCTGATGACAGAAATAGAGATTTTAATCACAATCCTCGTCAAATGCAAAATGAACAAGGGTCCCGAGGATATGACAATCAGAGACGTAGTTTTGAAGATAATAGAAACTTTAACCAACGGAATATCATTCCATGACGAACCAACAAGGTAACCAAGGTTATGACAACCGGAGACCTAGGTTTGGGGATAATAGGAACTTTGGTCCACAACCTAAAACCCAGGTATCAAACTAACAACCTAGTCCACCATATGCCAACCAGGGACAAAATCCTCCGGTGCAGCCTAATTATGGTCCAACTGCTGGAGGGAGAGAGAAGAGATCCATTACCTAACAGCTACATCAGGTGCCAAACCAGCAACCTAGTTCCGGCTATGCCAACCAAGGACCCACTTATGGTGGAAATAGGCAAGAACAACATAATGCAACCTAATTATGGTTCTACTGTTAGAGGAGAGAGAACGGGTCCTTTACCAACGAACACTTCTTCTTAGGGGAGAGATGTAATGCCTCCTTTTCATAGTAGTAGTAATAACTACCAGAATTAACAAGGGTTTCACAATCCTCAAGGAGAAAGGGTTCCCGAACAGAGGGGCTACACAGGAGATACGAGAAACTTTGCACCTCCTCAAGGTGGTGTCGCACAGGGCCATGGGGTAGAAGAAAATTACGGGCAACGGATAGTGGTAATTTGGGCAACACAAGGGGGTAGTTTTGTGAAAAGTGTTTCTGTAAGAAATCATCCTTCCGAGTTTTAATTATCAGAATGATAATACAGCAGAGGTTGAAGCAAAAATTTCGAAGGACAGACAAACCCAAGAGAGGAACTATGTACAAATGGTACAAACTGGTCCACTTAACTTCAAATCTAGTCATTCTTTCTATAGTCAATCTTCTGTTGATGAATTTTATATGGGGACCTTGATACATGGACAACCACCGGTCTCCCTGTTAACTTTCGTGTACTATAAAACACATGGCAGGGACTAAAATTTAATTAAACCAAATTCTATATTTTTCTTTTAACCCTATAAAATAGGATTTATAAGTGTAATGAAGTTCAGTAGGGGAGTTTGCTGGGAGTCGGCGAAAGTACCCTTTTCTATTCTTTTATGATGTTCCCTTTTTAAATTTTTTGGGTCCTGATTCTACTCTTCTAAGCGTAAAAGACTGCCTATGCACGTAAGACATTTAGCTTATTTCCCCAACCCCATGATCGTTTTGATCTCATTTCTGTAATGTACTTCAAATTTTAAGTTCTAGTGGAGCTTTTGAATATAAGTTGTATGACTGATAATTAAGACAGAATAATAGCAAGCAATGATTTAGAAGGGTGAGAATTGTGTTGAGTCTCTTACCTTAAGTAAAATATTGTGTCTGAGTCTAATGCTTTACGTGATAATTTCTTTTCAGTATCATGTTTGGATTCTGAACCATGTTTCACTTTTTGTAAAACGAAAAACTAGGTTCTGAAATAGGAAAGAAAAATCAACTTTGTTATTTCCTGGGGGCATATCCTTTATAAAGAAATGGGAGTGTTAGATTTTCTCTGAGCTGTATCTATAAAATTGCGAGTACGTAGAGAAAGAAGAACATTGGGAGTTCAGATTCTAAATCTTGCAAGTTTGGTAGCAGAACACTTTTCGTTATAGAACTGTGCTGTGGTGAAAGTAAAAGCCATGCCATTAATTGGAATATTGTTTATTGGATATCTATATAAAATTGAAATCCTTTTAGAAAAAAGGCTCCGATTGTTTCAATATCATGAATTAGTCTTCAAAACTTTGAGAATTTGAAAGGCCAAGCTGGTTGTCATAATGATTCCATTCTGACAATAATATGTCAATTTTGCACTTAATTACAACAAGCCCAATAATGCGAAACAATCTATCGATTCTATACAAACCCTCAGAAGAGATCACTAAGCAAGTTTTTTTTGACGTTTTTAATATTACCTGAAACACATTTCAAAATTTATAGGACCTGAGTGGAACTTTTAAAGTCATGAGGAGTTGGCTCCTCCCCAAATCTATTTTGTCAAGCTCTCATTCTGGAATTTAGTGCTTCTCATTTCATTCATTGGTGACAATTTCCAACTTATAATATAATAAATGGCTACAAGGAGTATGTCTTAAACTAACAAACTGGTAGTTTCTGGGTTCCAAGTATATATATACTGGCTATAAGGATTCTATTTCTTAAACTAACAATCTGAAACGGGAACTGTTCTGTTTTATTCTTTTTCCAAGACAGATGACACTGAATGGATTAGTAAAGGTTTTTGCTCTATTTTGGCGGGTGATCGTACTATGCAGATGAATCTGATCGATAAAGTGCATGGAATAAATGTTGCACGAATGTACTTTGAGAATCTAAATAAAGAGGAGAAAAATGAGAAAACTTATGGTGCTCTTCTAAATTGCTACCTCGGAGAAGGCCGTGCAAATAAGCCTATTTCCCTTTTGCAAAAGATGGCAGAGTTAGGTTTTGTTACCTAAACTCTTACTTTGAACGATCTTATGTCTTTTTAACCAAACAGGCCAACTCGATAAAATCCCTGAAGCATTCTCTCTTATAAAGAAGAAAGGTCTACACCCTGATAACTACAGCATATGACTTGCATGACTGCTTATGGCATAAAATCTGATTTAGAAAATACGGAATAACTTTTAGAATAAAGGAAAACGCAACCCCATTTGCAGATAGACTTGAACACTTGTTCGACCATTGCCAGTTTAGATAACACGTTCTATACAGAGAGCCTAAAAAGGACAGGTAGTATCAATAACGAAATACAAAGTCGTCCAAAAGAAATAACAAAGGAAAATAAACGCAAATACGTGAGATGCACCGTAACATATTAAAGATACCGATAGTAGAGGTAGACCATAACCTGCGCCAGTCCCAATAGAATGCCCAAACCATTGGGTATCTGCAACAAAGACACAAAATTAGAAATCGGTATACAGAGATTTTCTAGATAGATAATAGATTCAAGTTAAGTCATTTTTTATGTAACACTTACCAGAATATAGATATTGTGGGTAACGAGTCCATAGGCCATCCAACAGCCTGCATTCAGGACAAGTGACACAGACAGAGGGAGAGGCATAAACTCAATACTCCCTGACTGTATCACCTGCCACTGTTTAAAAGGGGAAAAAACATGGTTTAAATTATACAGATCAAAGAAGAAGAAAAAACAATCACACAACCACCATCTAAAAATCTGAACCACAACACAGGCACAGCTATACCCAAGCCAACACTCAGACCTCAAAATATGGATTCTAGAGAGCGAAACTCTCTAGTGGTGATCTAATGGAGATGCAGACAATTATCTCTATATTTCATTTATTGCTTTAGCAAATAGTATACCTCTCTCCGTAATATCAGACTTAATTAGAACTCTGTTAGATTTAATCAACACAATTTGTCCTCTCTGATAACACATATACACAACTATTAGATATATACATATTCAGCTTAGAGTTTACAGCCCGTCGACGCTGACTTCCCCAACTCAACGTCATCTATAAAACAACTAAATACTATGCTGGGGGGATCAAAAAGGAGATTTGGAGAGGCGATTAGACCAGATACGAGGAGATTGGGGTTTTAGAAAAAGGGGTAAATTTGAAAGGGGAAGAAACACCTGCAGATTTCAGAATAAAGTGTTCGATTAATGCAGCTCATGAAAGTTCAATGGAAATGAGCTCGAACAGTAATCCGAATCATTGTGGTGATAACGAAGAGTGTTCAAAAGGTGTAAGTGATAGTGGCGTTAGCTTGCTAGAGCCTGTAATCCTATAACCAGCTTTTGTAAGGCAGCTTATGTACTCAGTTCTTGAATTAAGAAATAAAACCATTCTCTATATTTTCAAATTCTACAGAAAACAATAATAGAACAAAGAATCAATGGTGAAAAAACTTACGACTGTCGTTGACGGTGACGCAAACAATGCAATGCTACTGATAACACATGAGAATCCGACGAAGAAGTCACGATACTCAACGGATGTAATAGCAAAGTATGAGGGGAAAAAAATAGCCGAAAATAGACCAACATCAATACTAGCAATCAACCAAAAAACATGTCTCTGCAAAAATTATAATTTTTTATTTTATTGTAACTGTAAAATAAAAACTGTCAGATAAAAAGATGAATCTGGCCTATTACTTACTCGAAGATCGACTGTAGCATAGAAAACATATATGGATAAGTAGGCTGTTTGGGAAACGCAGCCGATTACGCTGACGAGTACGATAAACACCTTGCCCTGTATCAAAAGGCAGCCGTAGTAAAGCCAGAGCATCTGGCTAACCAATGATACGATGTAGGGCAGAGGTCGGTACTCAAGTACCGACTTGCCCTTATAAATCTTGACAAACGTCGGCCTGTATCAAAAATTAGATAATCAGGGTGTAGTTTAGAGTGATGAACTAGGATTTATGATGTCATGCTATTCATGTCATCGTTTTTTTTTCTTCCAGTTTTGACAAATAACCCATATTTAACCTCTATAACAACACCCAGTACTGGCTATGGAAATTTTCACATCCCACTTTGCCACAAGATATAAATAGTAAATGCGTATATTTAGACTTGCCTAGAAAATCGAACTGTGAAAAAGTATGCAACTTATCTGAGTTATTGACCATAGATCACCTTCAGTTCTAAACATCACATACATTCTAAAGAACACTTTACACTTCGTATGAACACCGTTAAGGAGAGCCTCAAATACGAAGGCCCAAGCTATCATCCTTAGTGGAAAATTCAAGCTTGAAATTTTCAACAACTTAAAACGTTCGATTGGTTTAAACAATAACGACCTGAACCAAAAATCTTTAAATATAAACAACGCTTACTAAACTCTTAACTGGAATCAATACATCACATGTAAGCTTATTTAGTGACTATAAAATCATCAACTGACATAATAGCCTTATAAGTGATAATAACATCAACCTACCAGGTAAAAAGTAACCAACAATCTTAAGTCTATAAAGAAATACATAGGAACTTCAAATAAATTGATTATTAAGACCAAATCAAGACCACTTAACTCCAACAAACACATGACAATATAAATCTAGTCTTAAAAGGCTAGTTTTTCTATCACTTGTACCTAATAGAATCTCCACAGATAATTAATATAATAAGAATTAAAAACTCAATTATGTAGTTATCTATATGAATATATAACTCAAATGATACCTAAACATATTGCAATCCAATCTTCATTCGAAATATCAAGTAACTAATCGAAAAACGAGACTGTTGATCTAATTAAGGATGTCGTTTAGATCATAACTAATCTACTTCTACCAATGAAATGAGTTTATCATCAAAAGTAACTCTTCTTATCCAAGATCATGATCTTTCCCTATTAATCAATATATTCTGTCTCCTCTCCCTTTTCATCCTCTAGTTCAAATTCATTCCATAACAAAATTAGTATATTTGTTTAGAAAATTATGTAGCTGAAAAGTCTTGATCCACACAGGAAGCTAAACCTTTATATAACAAGTTCACAAGAGCTATCAGGAAGAAAATCTCCAATTATGAACCACAATTATCAGATTTCGAAGGATGGTATATCTATGAGGGATCACGTATCTGCAAATGAGCTCAAAAAACTTGTTTACAACATCTTAAAAGCAAATTTCCACAGTAAACCTTACATTGTTTATGTAATAAATCAATACTTTTAAGCTTATTTTACAACCAGAAGGAAGCATGGACACATACCATTTTTTTCCTTCCAACTCCATATCAGCGAAATACCATACATCCACAAAACGAAAGAACAAATAAGGAATTTATCTACAACCACATAATCTAATGACACGTTGTATAACAGCTAACAGCTAAGCTGATCAAATGGAAAACAAGATGGAAATTCCAACCGCAAAAACATTAGACAAACATAAACACATCAAAGATTAATCATCAAAAAGCAATATCAGATTTACAAAAAAAATCAATAAATTATTCAAATTTGACAAAAGCAAGCTCTTCCAGCCTTTCTTCTGATTGTCACCATCAAAGATGAATCCTTAATATCAAGCTCTTCCAGCCTTAAAGACTTTTCCGTTTCCAAAATAAATGATTACTCAATTGGTCCTCTAGTTTTTAACACAATTAAAATGGTTCCTAAAGTCTGAAAACATTACACCTGCTATTATGAACATTTAAATTAATAAAATAATAATAACAGTAAGAATATGCTTTTTAACAAATAAAATAACAATAGGCCTATCTCCCACAAAGGGGCAGTCACTTAAAGCACTTTTAGTGTTTATTAAAATAACAAAAAAATATGACAACTGAAGATAGCACATGTAAAAACTGATCTTGTCCACCAAAACAAGTTATGTTACTTACAGTGGGGACATAAAAGTAATGACGGAAGCGAGATTTCCCAGGATGCCAAAAGTCAGTAGTAACGCATAGTGCCCCATCTGAAGACAAGCAATTAGAAATTATTTGCATTATACAAAGGAAGAAATGATATACCTATTGCTAGTTTACTGTACTGGGTCAACAAAATTTCTGTTTTTAACTATGAGAAGGGACAAACTATAGGCCATGAAAATTGCACTGGAAGTGGATATCAACATACAATCAATCACAGCACTGTATTCATTCAATCCAATATCATTTTAAACACAAAAAACAGGGAAATGGGAAGCAAGGTGTAAAAGTAAATATGACAATCAAAGAATGAAGGTTGATTATATATGTGAAGATGTGAGAAGCATGATCAGAGCAAATGCAATTAAAGATAAGTGATTTTTTAATAATTTTGATATTTTTCTTACAACTCTATTCCTATTAAGAAAAAACTCAAAACTGTTAAATGGCTTCATCCCCCAACAGGTGTCCAAAAATTCAACATTGATAGAGAATCTTCAAATATCAGTGGTGTAGGAGAGGGGTACTTCGAGATTCTGAAGGTCGATTTATTTTAGGGTTTGCTACGAAAATTGAGAGTAATTCTAGCCTAGAAGCTAAAATGAAAGCACTGCTTTTGGGAGTACAAATTAAACCAGAGATTAATACAGTATTTGAGACTGATTGCCTACAATTGGTCAATATTATTAAAGGAAGAGGAAGATGTCCATGGAAGCTAATTTATATTATGGATCTAATTATTCACGAATTCAAGATCTATAATTACAATATTATGCACATAGAAAGAGAAGGAAATAGTGGAGCAGATTACCTGGCCAATTGGGGATGTGATGATGATCCTATTATTTCTTCTAGTTTAGATTATTTTCCCAATTTGAAAGGAACTCCTTAGAATGACTTAAATAATGAAGATGAGGATTTTTCAGAGATGGAAAGGGGGAGGTTTCTTTCTCTTAGGGCTTGTAAGATTTCAGACAAGAGAAGAAGTGCGATGGTTTACTGAAGTGGGAGCAAGTGGCTTATTCTTGTTTTACTACGGTTTCAGTCCACAAGTTTCTGTTCCCTTATGCTTTAAAGCTGTAATTTGTTTTTGTAACACTTTTGAACCTATTATTTCTTGTACCTTTGTGGGGTTTTTCCCCCGCATTTTTATTCCACTAAATTAATAAAAATGTGGGTTTTCCCCACCAATTATAAAAACAAAAAACAGGGAAATACCCTACAAACACAACTCGTTCAAAAAGGGAACATGACTGAACTGTCATGCATCATTAGCTCAATAACCTAGCTGCAGTGACATTGAGTATGTTTCGCAAGGGATTAAAAGGGAATTGATTGTAACGAATTAGGTGTAAACATGCAAGATCAAAGACTGTTGCCCTTACTTTTTGGGGGGGAAATCTCCCCGATCTGATAAAATTAAGTGCTTAACTGAGAAAAAAATGGCTTACTCTTGTAAGTAATCTTGCACAAATTTCTGCGATCTTTAGTATTGCAAAACTTAGCTCCTACAAAAGAGACAATTTAAAATTTTAGTCACTACTTTGAAGAACAGTTATAGAAGGGCGACTTACAGAAATGGTATTCATAGTTCGAGTGTCAGTGCTAACTGATAAACAAATAGTCCTCGTGCAGTAAAATATATTATTGTTTTGGTCTTGGTTCAAAGATACCGACATATTTGACTCCCTTTGTGTTTTGTCCTGATACTATTGAGGGTAACCATGTCCAAAATCGGATATGATAATGATTAACAACCTAAATAGTAATCAAAGACTGGTTAAATTGAAACTATGAGGACCACTCTATAATAAGCCATTTAGGAAGTAAGATGGAAAACATAGTAATATTCTAGAAACAAATAACTAGATATGGAAATGGTAATGTTACTCATTCTTAAGTAAAAATTAAGGAAGAAAAGATGTTACGAAATATGAAAATGATTCAAATAAAACTGTAATGATGAGCTAATGATGGCAGTAATTCAAATTTACTCTCCAAAAAGATGTTGGAAATTTTCTTTTCTTTTTTGATCCCATTGGTTATACCCCCTTTGAAAGATGACATATCAAATCAACTATGGTTTCCCAACTTTAACCTTTATTGGTATGTAAATCTCAGGATGTGTTGATGTACCTTGAAAAAGAAACTTGGGAGAGCTGTGAAGCCTGAAATTATGTCCGCAAATCAAGAACGAAGGGAGTCTGCTCGTGTATGTACGTGTTGACATTTTATTTGTCAAAACCTTTTTTAATCACCCTCATCTTGAAGAGTTTACCTAATTGTTCTAAAAGAACATGTCACGCGTAGCTCGCCTTCTAACATAAAAGAACGAATAAACTTCGAATGAAAGCCCTGTGAATGATCAACCTTGAGCGATAACCATCGCGTTGACAGCTCAATGTAAGCATTAACTTTCAGATTCCTTGGCATCTTCTGTTCCTTTCTTTCACTTTAATCTGAGTAGCATTAGCACAAAAATTTCAGTAACTATCATTTTTCTAGATGCCAAACAATATCAGTAAGTCTTTCTACTGGACACCTTTATGATTAACAATACAAGCATTATTTGCTTCACTTAGACAATAAAAAGAAGATGCTGACGATGGAAAATAAAGTAATATGTTATAAACAAAGAACTAGACATTAAAATGGTAATGCTAATCATGCTTAAGTGTAAATAAAGAAAAAATTAGACATCAGTTATAACTTATAAGATGTCGAAGTGGATGGACCACAAAAATATTTGAAAATGTGAATGGTATCTAACAGCTTAAATAGGTTACTAAGTAAAAAAAAACATTGTTCTCAAGCCAACATCAAAACAAACAAATGAAAAGCAAATGATAGAAAGGACCTTCTCATCTCAAGTACACATAAGAAAGGCTATACCAAAAAATTAAAAAAAATATAGAATTTTAGTCGCAAATTTGAAGGAGACATTTTTTGGAAAGGGAGAGTTACAGAAATTAGACTCACAGTTTCAATGTTGGTTTTAATAATAAATAAATAGTCTACACAATGAAAATGTGATATGTTTGGTCTTCATTTAAAAAGAATGCAGAAATTTGGCTCCCTTTATATTTTTTCCTGATATGAGCAATACGCCCAAGATTAGAGATGATAGAATACAGTAATCACAAACTCGTTAAACTGAAACCATGACGACCATTGTTGTAATAAACCTTTAGGAAGCAAGAAGACGGGAAACAGGGTGGTATTCTACCAAGTACCACACATTAAATCGGCAATGTTACTCACATTTAAGTGAAAATGAGGGAACAAAAAATGTTGAACCCATGCTTCGGAAGATATTACTCGCCATAAAACTAAAAGATAGGACGCTCAGTCCACTCTTTCTTTTCCGTCGAGATAATCCCGTTTCGTTTCTTGATCGGTCGTATACCAAAGACATGATAATATTCCAAAATATAACATTTGACACCCTCAGCTTATGAATTTGCCACAGGCTGCTATGTGCCATCCAATAACGGTTTCTAAATGGACTCCCCAATTTGACCCTTTGTTAGTGAAAAGCAGATTAACTTGTTATCGCAAGTGGTGATGTGTTTTGGAAATAAACTTGGCAGAGCGGTGAATCAAAATTTGCATAACTTTCATCTGCACACAAATAATAAAAGCAATCCAAATTTAAAGAAAAAAACTTACCAGTGCTCACTACTTGCGGAACTCAGTAATCATTACTTGCATAAGAGCATCCACAGTGGTATTTTTATCTCACTTGTTAGATAAAATTGTTAATTAATAAACATTTTTTCCCTTCACAAGGGTATCGGTAGTGTAACCGTTAAATTTAATGTTGTTAAAACTTTTGTTAATTTTAACAAACAAGTTAAAGGATGACACAGCATTTTGATTTGACGAACTCGCACATCAAACAGAAAATAACCTCATCTCTATTTCTTTTTTTATTTCCAATAATATTAATTTGTTTCCTAAATCATTTATTCATAATAAAATATTACGTTAAGAAAAAGACACCAACATGGGACTTGAATGGTTAATGTTCACATCCATACGCGAAAAAGTGAAATTAACAAAATCATTATGGTTGCTCTAACAACTTTTTTCCTATATAAAATATATCCTTTTTTCTTAATACCCGATTAACTAGTACTACTGACTTAAAAAAGTTAATAACACTGTTTTTCATATCTGGATAACAATAATCAGGAAGGGAGCTCGCATTCAGCACCCCCATATTTAAGAAGACCCACCCGCATTACATTATACATGTATATTTTTGAATATATTGGATTTGCACCCCATATATGTTGTTTGGTTGATTCATTTATTTTTGAATATATTGGATTTGCACCCGATATAGTTATGCCACTGAAATTAATACTTTTGATTAACAGCTGTAAGTTTTTTGTCTATCTGAGTATAAAAACTAATGCCTATTGATTCAAAGCCGCCACAACCAAACTCGAAAGAGTTTCATTTTATTTGTAAATTGAAAATTAAACAATCTGTAACACTTTACATCAAGAGCTATAAAAATCTACGCTTTGTAAGAATAAAAACTTGATGCTATTTGTTCAAAGTCGTAACAATCAAACTCAAAAGAGATTCGTTTTGTATCTAAATTGAAAATTAAACAAATTATAAAACTTTTTGTTTATCTAAGAATTAAAACTTGATGCATATTGATTCAAAGCTGTAACAATCGAGCTCGAAAGAGTTTTCGTTTTATTTATAGATTGAAAATTAAACAATCTATAACACTTTTAACCAACAGCTATAAAACTTTTCATTCATTTAAGAACACAAACTTGATGCATATTGATACAAAGCCGCTCGAAAGAGTTTCGTTTGATTTGTAGATTGAAAATTAAACAATCTATAACATTTTTTTTTAACAGCTATAAAAAATTTCATTCATTTAAGAATAAAAACTTGATGCATATTGATATAAAACGGCTCGAAAGAGTTTCGTTTTGTTTGTAAATTGAAAATCAAACAATCCATAACACTTTGAACCAACAACTATAACAACTTTTTATTTTATCTAAGAATAAAAACTTGATGCATATTGATACAAAGCCGTAACAATCGAGCTTGAAAGAATTTTCGTTTTATTTGTAAATTGAAAATTAAACAATCTATAACACTTTTAACCAACAGCTATAAAACTTTTCATTCATTTAAGAACAAAAACTTGATGCATATTAATACAAAGCCGCTCGAAAGAGTTTCGTTTGATTTGTAGATTGAAAATTAAACAATCTATAACATTTTTTTTAACAGCTATAAAAATTTCCATTCATTTAAGAATAAAAACTTGATGCATATTGATTCAAACCCGTAACAATCAAGCTGGAAATAGTTTCGATTCATTTCTATATTAAAAATTAAACAATCTTTAAAACTTTTCTGTTTATCTAAGAATAAAAACTTGATGCATATTGATACAAAGCCGTAACAATCGAGCTCGAAAGAGTTTCGTTTTATTTTTAAATTGAAAATTAAACAATCAATAAACCGAGATGAAAGCTTGGAAAGATTGTTATAATAAACAATCTGAATAAATTTTACCTGGTTAATGTGTTAAGCTCTGTATATATATATATAGAGAGAGAGAGAGAGTCGATCGCTGTAGAGAGAGAGTGATAGAATAATACTCCTAAGCTTTACCAAAATTTGTTGGCCGGTTTATTTTCCCAAAATGCCATACCAATTAAAATATTTTAGTGATCCTATATTGGGCAAATTTTTAACCGCTTTACTGTCAATTTTTTGTATTTGTTAAATAAATCCGAACAAAAATGAATACTATCTTTCATTTATTCACATGCAAAAATTTGTTTTATCAAATATAATTTTGTTACATAGTATATATAGTATTTCTTTTGGATTGTCACGTTGTTCAATAAGTTGGTTTAACTATGTATACGAAAGTATCGGAGATACTTATAAAAATAAAAATTATGAGCGGACACAATGCGGTATTGTAGCATCCGGAATTTGTCATAAAACAATACTTCTAGACATTTATATATGAAAGATAACATCCCACTAAGTTAAATAACATATTAATTTCATGAAATCGCACCCGAGTATAAAGTACATGACATCAGGTTGGACAAATTTCTGTCGGAAACATACATTTATTCAAAATTTATGTTAATTCTAGCATAATTGAATAAGTATATAAACGTATTTCATTCGTCTCAAATTGTGGTTATATATTGTAAATAAATGTGTTTCACTATGAAGAATGAATGTCCTCTACATCACTAGTATTTTTTATTAAGTTTTCAATACATCATTCATTTACTAATTGTTTATGTGCTCTCAATGTTAAAAGACCGTTATCATTTTGCCTATTATATATTCTATCGGTTCTTTGATCGCATAAAATCGTTGAGAATGTGGATTTATGCGTCTAATAGCATTACAAAGAATGAATCTTACTAAACGCGACTGTTGATTGTTAAAGGTCGTAAACTTCACGACTAAAGGTTTAAAACATTTTTTAGTGATCATGTATGATATTTAACGTGGTATTAAAATATTTTTTTTGCTTTCGGTAAAGTTGGGTTATTCTTTACCAAACTTGTGAGTCATTTGTTATGATTGTTAGTCCTTGGTTTTTTTTTACTTCTGCAAGAGCCCATTTGTGAACAGCAAATTCGTGGCCAACTGTTGATGGAGAACGTTCTGAATGTAGAATAAAATAAAGTCCGAATCAGTAAATTAAAATCATTTACACTTTTGGATTTATTTAAGTTACAAGTTACAACCAAAATCCACTTACCATTTCAAGTCCATAACAATTTTTTTTTAGTACAACTGCAGTTGCATCAGTTAGATGTGATGTTTCTTGATACAAATTTGGCCTATATGGGGATAAGTTTTGGTAAACTGGCTCTGGGGATTATATTTAGATTTAGCCTTATTATCCCATGTCATTACACTATAGTCTAATTCCACTACATTCTTAGATTTTTTTCCTCTGAAAATCATAATTTCGGTCAAGTCATTGAGACATTTTTTTGTAACAGTCCTATTGTTCGAAAGTGTTACATGATGTCTGAAATCTGAACGCTAATAAATGTTGTTGCTATAGTGAGTGGCCAAATTATTAACGAAAATAGCAACATAAATTCTTACTACTAATCTGTTGCTATAAATATGGGAATAGCGTATTTGGTGAAAACCATTTCCTCCATTTTGATTAAGATGATGAATAGAGGAATTTAAGCCAAACAAATGAAACAATTGTGGTAAGAAAATACTGGTTACCAATATTTTGAGAGAGAACCTAGTCAAATTATATGTCAATATTAACAAATACAACATTCAACATGTGGAAGAACTGGCACGTATTAAAAAAAAGTTGCTTATCACAAACATCATTTACAGAAAAACAGAGAACAACAGACTACATTCTCACACTAAGAACTGCTCACTCCATCCCTAAAAAAAAAACTAGCCACTTTTACTTTAATACTACTGGCATATATTATCAAAGTGGGACAAATATATGGAGACATCGGGGGTATTGGTCCTAGGGTAGTCCTAAAAGTTTAAATGAGCAAAACTTAAGGAACTCCAAAACCTGCCAATACAAACTAAAGAGTTTCACAGCTTAACTTAATAAAAGTTAAAGAAAAGATAGCCACTGCTCCACTCAGGGGTCGCAACCTGCTAAACAATCTAAATTAACATTAGAGTGACAGAAAACCTAACCAAAATTAACCTGTGAACGAGTAAATCTAAAATGACGCGTGGTTGTATCATAAAAAGCTCACCAAATCAAGGAGTACTTAGTTTTCCCTGTTTTTACTAATCTGGACAAGAATCAAGCACAATTTATAAGACAATAATACCTGAAATATCATAGGCTTCACGATAACAACTGAAATCATTGTTGAGAAGGAAAAACACAAATGAACGGGTAAGCGTTAATGAAAACTCATGTCTAACAAAATAATACCACAAGTAAAAATTATCACAATAATCAAATCACAAACAGCAATCAAAATTTATATGAGAAAATCATTAAAATTGAAGATGCCTGTCAAGCATCATAATTGGTTGCACAAAGGAGTATATCTTCTCAACTTAGGCATAAACACACCGTATCTGGAATTTGCCTCCACAAGTCACTGCATTTCTTAATAACATTATAGCAAGAGAAAAAGATGTGAGTCCCAATCTTCGAACAGGTAACACAAAGGGGTTGATAAGAGCTCCACGAAAACATTAATGCCTGTCAAAAAGTATTTTCACGGTTAAAAAAACATGTAAAATAAATAGACCAGTACTGCAGTTGGGAAGTGGGGTGTACTGTCTGCCAACATAAGATGGAAACAGTTATCTTTTTTATTCCGTGCAAGGACTCATTGTGAATGATTAACCTCAAATTTACGATGCAGTGCTTCAATTTAAATGACTAGTATGTACAAGATATGCACCGACACCAATTGGAAAAATAGGTATTTTCTTGCTGGTATTTTGCATATGTGGTTGGAGTCTTGGAGATCAGGATCGAGCACAAAGTCTAAAGAAATGGAAAAGAATTTGCAGAAAATGGGGGTCTTAACTTTTATAGGCAAGGTCTTAAATTGAATTAGTAAGTAGGTGCACTGATAGATCAGCTAAAACCCCAATATGAACCTTATCTCTTATATTTGAGGTCTTCAATTGAGCTATTGAAGTACCAATTTTCCAGTTTCGTGTTTGTGGTGTCTTTGGCAATTCAAAAACAAAGGCATACACAATGAAGCCATCTTAAGAACAATATAATTAAGTGATATTTACTAAATCTACATCACCCACTAAAGCAAAAATATATATTCCAAAGTTAGAAATTTATCGGTCAATAAAAGTTCTATCTAAATCCCCTATTTTCAAATCAAACAGGTTCTATCTAAAACTCCTTATCATGCATATACAACAAAACCCATTAATAAGTTTTCTCTAAAACTCTTTACTTGATTGAGCGGTGTTGGTCAAATAGGCCTCGACCACTTACATCAGCAATTTTCTAAGCAAAAACAGCCAAATAAATTAGTTCAAAGTTAGAGATTATAAGTCGATGGAAGCCCTAACTAAAACTTTTTCTACCCAAAAAAATGATGTTCTAAGTACATGCTCGAGTGACAATATCATCAGCTTCTAACACCTTCCCTTCACTACAAATAACACCCTTACAAGTTTTCATAATCACGATATGCAACAAAATAACAAGACAACACAAATGACAATAGAAAGGGTGCTTACTTTTCCGCGCACAAACACATAGTCGCCACCAACACTTTCATTTCATCTCAGCCATAAACTTCTCATACTCGGTATCACCTCCACTGCTTAATTGCTGGCTTTGATCAGCTGCCGACGGAACAGGTGGCGGTGGCTGAGCTGGAGGATTATAAGTCCAAGGTGCAGTAGCAAAGCTCTGCTGGTTAGACGACAAATACGGGTTCGGTGGTGGTGGAGGTGGCATAGCATAATACGAAGGATAAGGCGATTGATACATAGGCTGAGAACCTGGTGGCATATACATATTATTATTAGATACGGGTATAGAGCCGTTACTCTGTGCTGGCACACCAGGAGGATTGCTGTCCTGAGACTCGCTCGGGGGTGGCGGTGAAGGAGGGTAATGATAAGGTGGGGGAGGGTACATATTAGCTCCTGGTGGCGGGGGTGCAGAAACTTGAGCGTAAGGTGGTGGTGGAGGTTGTCCCCAAGGGGGAGGAGGAGCAGTCATGTACCCGTTCCCCAACGGACCGCCAGATGGATTCTGTTGAGACGGATACGTATGCATCTGTTGATACGTAGGGTGGTGGTGGATTTTCATGTTAAACGCAATAGTTATGTAATAATTAGTCGAATACATTGGTGTACTAAGACCCAGACTACTTCAAATTTTGAACAATTAGTATACACCAAGGCTATAACTAAATGTTTAAAATTTAAATAGCTTTGGGATTTTGATAGGTTGGTGTACCAATTGTTCGATTTTGTGTTGTGTTAAATAATGATAGGTTGGGGTACTAGACCCAATTTGCATAAAATCGAACAATTCTAACAACGTTGAAAACTGATCTGTTAACTACTTATGGATTTTGATACTGATATGTTGTGTCAAGATCCAATCTGCATAAAAACGAACAACTAGTAGACCAATGTGATAATATGAATTTTAAAGTATTTGTGGATTTTGATAGGTCATTAGGCCGGTGTACTAATTATTCGATTTTGTGTAGATTAGTGTCTAAATTTAATACTGATAGATTGGTATACGAATTGTTTGTTTTTGACATTTTGTAGATCGGAGACTAAATTAATTTTTTTAACAGTTATACTAATCGTTAAAAGATGATGAGTTGGTCTACATATTTCCCCCGAAAAGGAATAAAATAAAACGGCAAACTGGAATCTTAAAGGGGAAATCAAACATTGCTAGCACAAATGATAGAATAGTAGTATGTACTAAAGCAACCTCACCTGACACAGAAGTTCACCACCGAACATGGCTAGATCAATCTGCAAAGCAGAAGCGCATTTAAGAAAAGAGAAAAAGTAGAATAAGAGAAAATTTCAGAAATCCAGCTAGAGAACAAAGGAAAGGAACTTAATAGGATATATATGTACCAGTAAAATTCTGGCCAAAAAAGGAGCAGCAATCCCAACGAAACCATCAGTTGAGCCAGCATTTAACAAAACCATGCTGGTCGCACTTTTGCCGAAAAGCCACTGCCACATACCTGCTTCATTTTCGGGACTATACATGTTTTCCATTTGTATGGATCCAGACATATAACACATGGAACCTGCAAAAAAGATAACTTCTTTCTGTAAATGCCACGGAAACAACAAAAATACTAACAGATCACAGTAGCCAAATTCTGTTGCATGCTTTCATAAAATGTTGTGTCTAACAGCCAAAACCTTGTAAGAAATGGTCACCTAAAGCAATCCCATCAAATATGTATGCCACTGAATGAAGATATTGGAGAATTTCCTCAATGAATCCATCTTATTTTGTACTTTAATAATAAACGACAAAATTAATAATCTCTTTGCAAAATGGGCACTGATTATTCTCAGGAACTCTCTTCATTTTCAACAAAATCTACTTCTACGCTTTAAGCTCAGTTTTTATTTCTGATTTTTGTCTAAAAGCTGGACTGCATTTGGTCGACGAGCTTAAAAACTGAGTTTTTGTGGAATTTTGGCCTAAGAAGAGCTAAAGGCGTTGAGCTGGATGGATCTAGAATTTTCTTAAACTCAGATGTGCAGTTTTTTTCGTAAAAGCTGCAACCAAACAAGCCCTCACTCACCTAAATCATTGTAGTTATGAAGCAGTCCCTCTATAAAGTTAAACTCTACTCTTGACTCCGGTCTCATACTCTCATACACATGCCTTCGAACACGCTGATATATTGCGTGTTGACATTGGTTTTTGTGGGCATAAAAACAGAAATGTTGCTTTTTATCTTCTCAATAGTCTTCTTATAATTGCCCCACTTAGTTAGCTTTTTTGAAACAGAATTACTGTAACTTCTTATTTCCATAGTTTTGATTCCATCATAAATAATTGTAACAAAAGCTTCATTAGGTCTGATAATTCTTGCTGATATCACAATTCACATAACAATTTTTTTTTAGATAGTACCAAGCTACATTCACCCAATAGTTTGTACAAATTAGCAATCACACCCTTTTTTTGCATATAGATACTAAAATTCTTTCAAACCACCTATTAGAAGGAGAATTGTCTCTATTTTTTTTGTCATTATCATCTTTACTATTCGGATGGGCAGAAATAAGACTCCTCTATCAGTAACACCAGTAATGTCAAATTCCTTGTTCAAGTAACATCTACTAGTCATACAGTGAATACCAGCCAATATTGGTAGGTCTACTTAGAGTTATTTTCTTGACGTCTTGGCGACTTGCCACCTGGCAGGACCATAGACTTTTAAATTACTAACATTATAATCTAGCAGACCCCATATTTTTGTGATTCAAGCTTAGTATGATGATCATTTTAATATCTCAATCCTTGGTATAAAACTAACACCAAGTATATGCACCCAATTTCTATCCATGAATCGAATAGGGTTCTGATCTTTTCAAACACACAATGCATGTAGTCATATGTAAAAAAGTATAATCTACCAATACTGTATAGAACAGAAAGTTAAGACGCATGAAAAAAGAATTAAGCCATGTTTTTATATAAAAAAAACTGTGCTCTTTAGTATGTCTACTCAACAAAAAAAAATCTAACACAGTATTACATAAGATGCAGCTAGAAGTTCTTTTCAAATCAACTCACCAGGCCTTGCAACAACTTTTTCTTGTGGATTTAGCATAACCTGATGATGAGATCAACATTAACATAACATCTTATGAAGGAAACTAGCAGCATATAATCATATAATAAAGAGCTTCAATTTTAAACAAGTCATCTTGTTACCTGAACTATTTGAGCTTCGCCACCCAAAATTTGGAAAGATGTCACCGCGTCTTCTGGGCTCTACATGGTAATATAATAATGAGTTAACCCACAATAGAGATTTTCTCTTATTTAAGAAGTAATGAGATTGCAATCCGTAGAAGGTTAAGATAGAAATGGTAAAACAAATTGTAAATCTGTAATTAAACCCTTATAGCTAGAGTTGGTTGAGAGATGTGGGTGATTTAAAAAATTCAATGACAATCTCTCCAAATTTCACATAGAGGGAGTCTCTTCTATATGCACGTTTGCTACTTTTTCTTCCAGAACTTCAAAAAATATACCGAAAATTACCAATTTGTTTCTCTTCTCATAAGGTTTTCAACATTTTGTTTTGTTGTTACTAATCACCATGAGTGAGAAAGTTAATTGTCGACATTTTGTTTTGTTGTTATTAATCACCATGAGTGAGAAAGGTTAATTGTCGTCTATTTATTTTCTCGTCCCATTTATCACGCAACCATGTTGATGACATAGAGAGCCTTCAGTTCCAAATCGAAAATTGTCCCTTTCGAAGACTCTAGGAAACGTGTAAAGATTTCTACAATCTGGGAAAGTGTCTATTTCCTTAAATAGAAATAAGAAACCGAGTATTAGTATTTATGGTCTGACGACTCTCGCCCAAATGAAATGAAAAAGAACACTGCTCGGTATATCTACCAAACACTTAAGATCATGATTTAAGAGCGAAAAATATCCGAGCATATCTCTAATACCAAGTCTGTCTTTCATAACTCTAAGAAGAAGCTATACTCTTTATATTATGCCATGATTACCAATGTAACGATCCTAACTATAAGCTCACAATCTCTGGAAAAAAGTTACTAAATTCGGAGGTATCCGTATAAATATGTCAATTTTAATAAACCTAGTGGTTAAACCTCAGAATTGTTCATATTTATCAGTCAATACACAATCTTTTAATAACTTTTGAGTGTTAATATTTTATTTACTACAGAATTTGAACAAATTTCGACTGCATTTTATCATCACATGATCAGGTTAGTGCCTAAAATTATGAATACCGACTATTAGAAATATAATACTACATCAGTAGCTTGAATTTATATCTCCAAAGTAAAAAACTATCCATTTTATTCAAAATCACAGCACCGTAAATTTTGGATTGGACCATGAAAACAAAAGTATTTAAGGATTGGTCCATAAAACTGAAACTAATTAAGGATTAGTCCATTTGCTGACATCAGTAAAAAAAAAATTACTGACGTCATCAGAAACAATTAAAAAATAAAACTGAAACTTTCTCTCTCTCTCCTCTCTCTCTCCTCTCTCTCTCATCTCTCTCTCCGAAAAAACGTCTTTCAGACTGTATTATCTTTTTAAACCGCCAGCAAATCCCGCCATCAGACTGTATTATCTCTCTTCGTTGATTTCAGAAAACAACATGGTGAAAGTAAGTTTATTAATCATTGTTTTTTATTAAAACAGTCTGAAAAATAAATTAGGGTTAATTGAGTTTGCCCATTTATTCCTTAATCTATTTATTTAATTTACCTTAATTTAATTTAATTAACTGAGTTTGCCCATTTTACATAAATTAGGGTTCAGACTCTATTTTTAAATAAAAATGGTGATTCTAATAATATTTGTTGAAAATATTATTCAGACTGTTTATATTCAGTTGTTTTGGTAATAAAAACAGAAAACAACCTGGAAAAAAGTATTCAGACTGTTTAATGATCTATAGGTAATTGTTGAAAATATTATTCAGACTGTTTATGATTAGTGATTCTAATAAAATTAGTACTCATATTCTTTATATTCAGTTATTTTCGTAATAAAATTGGTTAACTGAGTTTGCCCATTTTACATAAATTAGGGTTCAGACTCTATTTTTAAATAAAAATGGTGATTCTAATAAAATTGTTGAAAATATTATTCAGACTGTTTATATTCAGTTGTTTTGGTAATAAAAACAAAAAAAAGCCTGGAAAAAAGTATTCAGACTGTTTAGTGATCTATAGGTAATTGTTGAAAATATTATTCAGACTGTTTATGTTTAGTGATTGTAATAAAATTAGTACTCAGACTCTTTATATTCAGTTATTTTCGTAATAAAATTGGTAAAAATAGTATTCAGACTGTTTTTATGTTTAACAATTCTAATAAAATTGGTACTCAGACTCTTTATATTCTAATAAGATTATGTTGGAAAAATACTCAGACTGTTTACTTTCTCTGTATTTTAATATGTGCATGATTTTACACAGACTGTTTACATACTTTTTGTTATTGTTTTTAGAAACATATTGCCATCAAACCTTCGACAAACCCCAAAAACCAACCATCTGACACAACAAACACCAAAAAAGGCAATATACAGTACAAATCAAACATGGTTACTCTAATCAAGTTCTTTGTCGAAACAAATTTCAATCCGGCACAACTTCAATTAGTTAAGCAATACTGTCCGTTCTGGGAATTGATCAATGCTTCTAGAAATGGAGAATTAACCATGAACCAGGCTAGGAAAAGTGATAAAGAATTGTATCAGATGGCCTTGAGGTACGACAGAAACTCACAAGCCATTAAGCTAGGTAGATTCACAGTTCCCATAGAGAGAGACCGTGTGCGTGACATTTATGGAATTTCTGGTAATACTGAAAATCCAATAGCTCTCACAAGCTTTACTAAAAACCAAGAAGCCTACCACAACTTTGTTGAAAGATACTTTTCAAATAAACTCAACAAATCCAACCTAACCAAAACAGCTATCGTAAAGGCATTGAACGAAGCATTGGTATTAACAACAAAAGTTGGTAGAGAGGACGTCGTCCGACTGGTAACATTATACATGCTAAATACATTTTTCTTGACGGTGAGCGGCATGACCATAGCATTGGGGTATTTGAAAATAGTTGCCGGTGACATCAAAGAGATAAAAGAATATGATTGGGCAACTCATATACATGAGAAGCTTATGGAGTCGCTCAACAACCAAGACCCAAGATCACTATCCACGTGTGTACTCACGATACCGGTACAATAAAATTACTTCTCAAGACCTTTTTTTATTAGTTCAGACTCTTTTTTATAAGTTAGTACTCTTTTTATATGTTCAGAATGTTCTTAATTTGTTTATTATTACATCAGACTCTTTATTTATTTCCATTATAAATCAGACTGTATTATTACTATCATAAATCAGACTGTATTAAATCTCAGTATGTTTAAAAAATATCAAAACAATCTCAGACTGTTTTTACAAAACTGTAAAAACAATCTGAATAATACTAAAAACAGTCTGAAAATATATTATTAAATCTCAGACTGTATTGTTACTATCAATCAGACTGTATTATTAAAAACTGTAAAAAGAGTCTGAATAAATACTAAAAACAGTCTAAAAATATATTATTAAATCTCAGACTGTATTGTTACTATCAATCAGACTGTATTATTAAAAACAGTCTGAATCTCAGATTGTTTTTATTTATTTCCATCTGTACAGTATGTCATCCTTAAAAAGTTCAATATTTCAAACCCGGACATGACAAAAGAAGCGTCCACAAAGGCTTTGTGTGTCAAATGGGACGTCTTTTCATTTTTCAAGTTGTGTTCCTCAAGATTCATAATTGTAGACATGTGCAATGAAAAGGTATAACACTATTTTTATATAGACTGTTTTTATTCTATCTATACAATTGCTTCTAAAAAAATAGCTAATACTATTTTCATTCTTTAAATTATCATCATAGGGATGTAGAAAACAATCAAAAAACCTTGTTATTTATGATGGCAAAAAGAAGCTACCTCCGAAACCGAAGAAGTTAACAGATGAGGAGTTGGAGAAAGAGATAGACGAAGATGTTGAAGATCCTCAAAATGTTTACTCTAGTTCAACAGAAGAGGAAGGCTTGGAAAACTCTGAAAATGAAGCCTCGGAAAACACAGAAGAAGACTATGAGAGCGAATGTGAATCAGACAAAAACTTTATCATCTCCCTTAGGAAGCAATTCAGAACACCAATAACTCCAAAATTCAATGAAGTAATTGGAACATCTAAGAGCACTGAATATGACGAGGGAGGTCCCTCTGGAGGTGGCTGTTATAATTACGGTGACGATGATATGCATGTGAATGAAAGTCCAATTCAAGAAGAGAGGAAAGCAGAAGAGTCCAATGTTTACTCTAGTTCAGCAGAAGAGGAAGGCTTGAAAAACTCTGAAAATGAAAGCTCAAAAAACTCAAAAGAAGATTATGAGAGCGAATGTGAATCAGACAAAAACTTTACCATCTCCCTTAGGAAGCAATTCGGAACACCAATAATTCCAAAATTCAATGAAGTAATGGGAACATCTAAGAGCACTGAATATGACGAGGGAGGTCCCTCTGGAGGTGGCTGTGCCGATGATATGCATGTGAATGAAAGTCCAATTCACGAAGAGAGGAAAGAAGAAGAGTCAGAAAAAGAAGAGACCAAAGTGGCTGAATTGCAGAAAAAACTAGATGAGGCAATTTTGCAAATTAAAGAGTATAAAGACCTAACAACCACAATGCAGAAAAACATCAACGACCTTGGGAAATCTTTAGCTTTAGAAGAAAAATTAAAGTCCAAGTGGGTACCTGAGTGGAAACAAAAGGTTGAACAAATGGTTGAAGAAAAGAAAATGCTCGAGAAGGAAATAAAAGGTAAACGCCGTAAAATGCAATTCAAACTCTTCCTCTCTTGTCTAATTTTTTTTCCATTAGTTTGGTTTCCCTAAGTCAGACTGTTTGTGTTATAGAAAATGAGCAAATGATCACCAAATACCAAAGAATTGTCTATGATTTCCAGCAAGAGGCAGATTTAGAAAAAACTGAAATTAGAAACAAAGAAGTCGAGTTGAATCAAAAATGGAAAAATTGGAGAATGAAAAGAAGCAGCTTGAGGACGACATGATCACCAAAAATCAAAGAATTGTCTCTGATCTCCAGCAAAAGGCAGATTTAGAAAAAAATGAAATGAGAAACAAAGAAGTCGAGTTGAATCAAAGAATAGAAAATTTTGAGAATGAAAAGAAGCAGCTTGAGGAAGACCTACAAGGTAAAGGTAAATTACCTCTATTGTAATCATATAATCTATTACTATCATAAATCAGACTGTATTAAATCTCAGTCTGTTTAAAAATTAAAAAATATCAATAGAATCTCAGACTGTTTTTACAAAAACTGTAAAAAGAGTTTGAATAATACAAAATTTATTTGAATATTAATGCAACTATTTTGCATTCATATTGTATTACTAAAAACAGTCTTAAAATATATTATTAAAATCTCAGACTGTATTGTTACTATCATTCATAATGTATTATTAAAAACAGTCTGAATCCCTTTCTTTTGCTTAATAAATTTCTTTCAATGAAATATATCAAATAGAAACCTCAGACTGTATTATTACTATCATAAATCAGACTGTATTATTTCAATGAATTATTCAGACTGTTTTTGAATTATTACAGTACAAAACTGTAAAAAGAGTCTGAATAATACAAAATTTATTTGAATATTAATGCAACTATTTTGCATTCATATTGTATTACTAAAAATAGTCTGAAAATATATTATTAAAATCTCAGACTGTATTGTTACTATCATTCGTAATGTATTATTAACAGTCTGAATCCCTTTATTTTGCTTAGTAAATTTTTTCAATGAAATATATCAAATAGAAACCTCAGACTGTATTATTACTATCATAAATCAAACTGTATTATTTCAATGAATTATTCAGACTGTTTTTGAATTATTACAGTACAAAACTGTAAAAAGAGTCTGAATAATATAAAATTTATTTGAATATTAATGCAACTATTTTGCATTCATATTGTATTACTAAAAACAGTCTGAAAATATATTATTAAAATCTCAGACTGTATTGTTACTATCATTCGTAATGTATTATTAAAAACAGTCTGAATCCCTTTCTTTTGCTTAGTAAATTTCTTTCAATGAAATATATCAAATAGAAACCTCAGACTGGATTATTACTATCATAAATCAGACTGTATTATTTCAATGAATTATTCAGACTGTTTTTGAATTATTATAGTACAAAACTGTAAAAAGAGTCTGAATAATACAAAATTTATTTGAATATTAATGCAACTATTTTGCATTCATATTGTATTACTAAAAACAGTCTGAAAATATATTATTAAAATCTCAGACTGTATTGTTACTATCATTCATAATGTATTATTAAAAACAGTCTGAATCCCTTTCTTTTGCTTAGTAAATTTTTCTTTCAATGAAATATATCAAATAGAAACCTCAGACTGTATTATTTCAATGAATTATTCAGACTGTTTTTCCTCTTATTGCTGCAGGGGAACATGAGCTAATAGAAGGGCTATACAATGATGCACAGGTGTATGCGGCACACGACTACTCACAAAAGTGTCGAATCGATGAAGTTATAACTGATGCTCTCCTAAATGCGGATATACAGACTCCACAACTAGATTTAATCGGCAAAGAAATTCTGGAAAGACTCGGTTATGAGTATGATGGTCCGGGATCCGACATTCTCCGTATCAGAGCAAGAACAGATAGGAGACCACCAGTAAAGTACACACCAAGTAAAATAGACTCTCCAACAAAAACCCAAGAAAATGAGAACCAGCTACGGAAACGTAAGCAAGCTGATCAAGATGACAAGTCTGAAATGGTCGCAGACGTAGGCGCTTCTGATCCGTTGTTGGAAAAACCAAATAAAAAACCAAAGGGTGGACGAACAGCAAAAAAGAGAGCATCAAAAAAGAAATCTCCTGAACTGGACGACCAAGGTGGCGAAGGCCATTTTCCACTAATCGACTTCAGTAGTCTAGTAGACCATGTACCGGACAAAACAGAGAGAGCACACGATATCATCACAAATAAAAACGAGAATGATATCACAACAAAGCCCCCTGACAACATCTTCTGCAAAATTCAAGAAATTCACAACGCAAATGGACCATTGTAAGTCAGACTCTTTTTATTTTTGTGTTTATGATACAATTAGGTCTCACACTCTTTACATTTAGGTTTCCCTCAGACTGTTTAAAACATTATGAATTGTTTTAATGAAGACTGTTTTGTATTTATGATACTTTTATATAGCTCGGACTCTTTTTAAATTTAGTTCAGACTGTTTTTTTATACAAGCCCCAGAATATTTTTTATATAGCTCAGACTCTTTTTTATATAGCTCAGACTCTTTTAAAAAAATGATCAATTGTGTTTTTGTCAGACTGTTTTTTGTCAGACTGTTTAGTTCAGAATGATAAATTTAGTTCAGACTGTTTTTTTATACAAGCCCCATACTGTTTTTTATATAGCTCAGACTCTTTTTTATATAGCTCAGACTCTTTAAAAAAATAATCTATTGTGTCCCTTTTATATACAACTTTTAATGTTTTTTTTATCTCAGACTGTTTTGTTGTCATACTGTTTTTTCAATCTCAGACTGTTTTATCTCAGACTGTTTTGTTGTCAGACTATTTTTAATAATGAAAACTCCTTCCATAAAAACATTATGTGCTTACTATAAAATTTTAATGTACAGTGCCGCCTTGTTCTCAAAACTCGGTTCAACCAATAAGGATTACTTCATCACTCTCAACGACATCTACAACTTAATTAATGGCCAGTTGCTATGCAATAATGTAAGTATACAAGGATCATACAATTTAATTGCTTGCTTACAAGCTCTTGTACTCAGACTCTTTCTAAAACTTATCTTTATTGCAGATCATAAATGGGTATACCCACATATTGAAGCAAGAGTATCAGACAAAGTCTACAAAAACATTCAAGATATTGACCTCCATATTATGGGTAAAAACACAAACTCTTTTTATGTTGTCAATGCATCACTTTGTTTCTTTACAAAAAGAGTGTGAGATTTTATCTTAAACCTTTTCCTTGTTGTTTGGTTTGTAGTTTTTTTTAAAAGACAGAAAAAGATACGAGGATGTGCTCGATACGAAAATCACCGATAAGCTGAGGAAGCATGTTCAGAACGGATACAAGTTATTGTTCTTCCCTATTAACTCGAATAGGAACCGACCCATTGACGTAGAGGCAGACCACTGGACTCTATTAGTTCTGAACGTCGAGGCGAAGAAGTAGAGTTTTTATAATAGCAACATACCTCTTTGCAATATCAACATACCAGACCCTTACCTTGATGACGCCAAACTAGTGGTAATTCAGACTCTTTTTAAAATACAACAGTCTGAATTAGCAAAAACTACCCTTTTCTTCTTTTAAATGTATATATATTTTTTTATGTTACAGATAGCCTTTGTACAAGAAAAATTGAAAACGATAGCTGATGTGCCCTCCTTCTCACTTGATTCACAAGATGGGTACACATTAGACGTTGTAACAGACTGTCCCTATCAAGGAGCCACGTAAGAAAAATATGCACCCTACTGATATTCAGACTATTTTTACTATTCATCTAAATCAAAATTAATTTTACATGTTTTATTTTTTTACAGATCAGACTGTGCATTGTATGTATGCTACAACATGGAGACAATCATCAATGGTGAACCTGTCACAAGAGAGACGACTTCAGACAAGATACTAGAGTTTAAGGCCAAGATAATAACGAGAATCGTCAATCGATACAATCAATTAACAAAAACAGTTTGATTAATGTAAAAATTAGTTGTAAACAATCTGAATGTAAAAATAGTTCCATTATTTGTAAACAGTCTGAATAGAAAAGAGTTCTATTATTTTGTTCGAATATGATTTTGTTTCATTTTCTTTTTCTTTCGCCAATATATTTTTCAATGAATCTTAAGACTGTATTATTACTATCAATCATAAATGTATTATTAAAAACATATAAAAACGTATTTATACTGTATTACAAAAAACAGTCTGAAAATATATTATTAAATCTCAGACTGTATTATTACTATCAATTATACTGTATTATTATAAACAGTCTGAATCTCAGACTGTTTCAGAAAAAATCTCAGACTGTTTCAGTACTCGCACAATTCAGACTGTTTTAAAGATGTCTATTGACTAATAAAAGAGTCTGAATAATATGATTGATGTAACTAGTTTGCTTCACTTTATTTCTTCCGTTAATATATTTCAATGAAATATAAACAGTCTAAAAATATATTATTAAATCTCAGACTGTATTATTACAATCAATCATAATGTATTATTACAAACAGTCTGAATCATTTACGACAATATACTAAAAAAACATCATATGACATGTATCATTAGAATCTCAGACTGTTTTTATGTTCATTAGAGTATCATACTGTTTTCATAAAGAATCTCAGACTGTTTCATTACTCACAATTCAGACTGTTTTAAAGAAGTCTATTGACTAATAAAAAAGAGACTGAATAATATGATGATTGATGTAACTAGTTTTCTTCGTTTTCTTTATTATAATATATTTTCAATAAAATATATCAATAGAATCTCATACTGTATTATTACAATCGTAAAAATCAGACTATATTATTAAAAACAGTCTGAAAACATATAAACAGTCTGTATTACAATCATAATCTCATACTGTTTTTAATATAAAACTGTAAAAAGAGTCTGAATATTATTACAAAATTTATTTGAATATTAATGCAACTATTTTGCTTCATTTCCTTTCTTTCGTTAATGAAGTATATCAATAGAAACCTCAGATTGTATTATTAATATCATAAAATCAGACTGTATTATTAAAAACAGTCTGAAAAGGCCAACATCATATAAAACTAAAAACATCTATTGATATACAGTCTAATATAAAACTAAAACATCTATTCACGATCACCCTTCAGAAGAAAGCTTCTCTTTGCACGTTCGTTGATTATGATTTGCATATTTCTTGCACCTCCCGCATTGATTAGCTTTCTTCTTTTCGCGACTGGATTTGCCTCACCACCTGATGGAATACGCTTCTTTTAAGGCCTTCCCGGAGGCCTTGATATTTCTGGAGGTTTAATGTTTGACTCATTAATCAATTCAGAATCTCGCCAAATAGAACTAGGGACTGGGTTGATTGGCGTATTGTACGAACTTCGATAAATGTTCACAAAGAACCATTTTTCAACAAAATTCTCCATAGGCAGTTTGTCCCTAGAAATACACAAAACTGCATGTTGGCACGGGAACCCAGTCCTCTTCCATTCATGACATGAGTATTGCCGATGTCCCAGGTCCACGTATTCGGATGGAGCTGACAGCACTTCATATTTCCAAAACCCTGACCTCACAACCAAAAACGACAGACCGTTGTGAATGAATGTGTCCCACTTTTCTTGGTAGAAAGGACACGGAACACCTTTCCATGTTGCTGCAAAAAAAAAGCATAAACAAAAATCTCTTAAAAACGTATACCTAGTAAAAACAGTCTGATATGATGACAAACAAACAAGAATTCACATAACAGTCTGAGTTTCCACAAACCTGCTTTGATTCTTCTTTCATCGAACCATTTCATCAATTTCAATCTTAGCTTATCAACGAGTTCAGTGATAGTTAATTCTCTAATATCATTGATCCAATTATTGAATGATTCCACAGCATTGGAAGTTGTCTCACCATATCGCGACTTTACACAATATGCTTCGGCCCATTTCATAGGAGTGCAATTCTCCATAAATTTATCTATTTTACGACCCCCATATTGCGCAACAACTTCATATTCTGTTCAAACAAAGGAATTGTAGCAGAAGTTGCACAAGTTTGCAACAAATTAACAATTTCAGTCCTTTTTGTTCCATCACCGCCACTAAACTTCAATTTCAAATTATCCTTCAAATGGCGTAGACAGTAATAATGGTCTGCGTTGGGAAAAATCCGAGACATACCATCCAACAACCCAATATGTCTGTCCGAGAAAAATGTCAAAGGACGGTCATTACCTATAGTTAACTTCAATTGTTCTAGAAACCAACCCCAATTATCAATATTCTCACTGCTAACAATAGCAAAAGCAAGTGGATACAACCCTGTAACATTAAGAAAATCAAAAACAGTCTGAAAATAAAAAACAGTCTGAAAATAAAAAACAGTCTGATAACAAAAACAGTCTGATAACAAAAACATTTTTATAAAACATTCCGAGATAACAAAAGTTGTATATAAAACAGTCTAATAACAACACAATTTGGGCTTGTATAACAAAACAGTCTGAACTAAATTTAAAAACAATGTGAGTTGTATAAACCATTAATGTAACAAAAAACAAACAAACAAAAAGCTTGAAAAAGGAAAAACAAACCTTTATTGCCATTCTTGCCGACTGCGGACAATAAAACACCCTTATATTTTCCTTTTAAAAATGTTCCGTCAATGAAAAGCATGGGGCGAACATCCTTAAACCCTTTTATGCAGCCATGAAGAGAGAAAAACACCCTTTTGAATTGATTTGAACCATTCCCATCCTTATCAACTTCCAGGACACTGCGACTCCCAGGATTTGTCGATTCTAAACCCACAAAATACCTCTCTAATTGGTTGTATGATTCATCGATATCCCCACTGTGCATTCCGCTAGCCATTTGGACAGCATTCCAAGCTTTATAATAGCTTATCTCCAACCCATAATCAATCCTTAAATGCGATATTATAGCAGAAGAGGCTAAATTTGGATTTTCCCTCACATATTCATCCATTATTTTCGATATGAGCTTGCTATTTACATGCTTGTTCAGAGCACCTGGGGCTAACTTTTTGCATGTATGTTGTGATTCAAACTTTCTAATCTTAAATTTTTGGTCTGAGGTCCACACACCAGCATATATGTACCAGCTACAGCCAATACTATCCCTCTCTTCACAATAAGCGACCACCCTATCTGATGAATTCCTTCCAAAACAGGGGACATGACCTTCATATATACAAAATTTCCGTAATGACTCTCTAAAGTGATCAGCACAACTAAAAAACTGCCCAACCCCAGTTATCAAATTTGCCCACTAACTCGTTTTATAAACCTTTCTAACAGCCAAACTAGCACCTGCATCACAACAATCATCCTCATCTGAAAATTCAGGACAATCAACACTTATTTCCTTCGAAGTACCAACAGTGCAAGTGGATACATTCCCAGCAAAAACTAGAATCTCTACTATTTTTTTCCCAACACGTTAAACAAAGCAACCATATCTTTCAACTCGTCATCCGATCTCAACAAACATCGCTCATCTCTAATTGCTAAGTAGCTTAGAAACACTGAATCCAAATTCAAACTAAACCTATGACTTATTGTATGTAATAACTCCACATAGGTCATACGCTTATTCAGAGCAACAGGGACACATTGATCATTATATCGATAATACAATACTAAATCAAACGAATCCATCAGAAAAAATACATGTGCACAAAAAATATAACAGCAATTGATCTCTAAAACAGTCTGAAACAGTCTAAATAAGGATAATAATAAAACAAAAGCAATTGATCTGTAAAAAGAACTCTAAATAAGTGATTTGTAAAACAGTATGAATACAAGAAATATGAACTCTTGAATACAATAGCTCAGACTGTTTTTTAATAATAAACGCAATTGATCTCTAAAAACCTAACAAAAACCTACATTGTGTTACAGAAAACAGTATGAGTTATTATATAACAAGAATACAATAGCTCAGACTGTTTATAATAACTCAGACTGTTTTCTGTAACTCTTGAATACAATAGCTCAGATTGTTTTTAAAAACAGTCTGAATACAAGAAAAAACAGTATAAACTCTTGAATTTTAATAATACAAAATCATACAGAACAATCTGAATTATTATAATAAACACTGTTTTTTAAAACAGTCTGAATACAAGGAAAAAACAGTATGAAGTATTGAATTTTAATAATAAACGCAATTGATCTCTAAAAACCTAACAAAAACATGCATTGTGTTACAGAAAATAATCTGACTTATTATATAACAAGAAATACAGTAGCTCAGACTGTTTATAATAACTCAGACTGTTTTCTGTAACTCTTGAATACAATAGCTCAAACTGTTTTTTAAAACAGTCTGAATAAATCATACATTGTGTTAGAAAATTCTGATTTATTATAATAAATCTCTAAAACCTAAACTGAGCAAGTAATTTGAGCTAAACTCAGCAAGAAAAACGAAGCTAGCAATAAAAAAACAGTCTGAAGGTTCTAGAGAGAGAGAGAACCTGTCCGTCGGAGATAGATAGAACAATTTGAAAAAATTCGTTCAGTGAGAGAGATATACAGCTAATAGTGTATAGAGATGGTTTAGAGAGAGAGAGGTAGAGAGAGATGGTTGAGAGAGAGATACAACTGTTTAAAAAAACATAATATATATAGTATATATATTGGACTAATTCTTAATTAGTTTCAGAAATAATGGACCAATCATTAAATAAATTTTATAGCCGGGCCAATTCTTAAATACTTTTGTTTTCATGGACCAATCCTTAATTTTCTCAAAAAAAAAATATTTATCAAGTGTTAAAGAGAAGTTAATATTGCAAAAAAAAAAATGATAAAGGGGTAAATAAATAGGTAAACAAAAATACCTGATAAACATAGGGTTGAAAAGGCGTTGAAAAGAAAGGAGCTGCCATAGCTGAATTAACAAATTTCTCAGATCACACACCATTCTTATATTATAACTCGGTGACATTTCATTGAGAAATATTAGAGTATATAAAACTAATTTGTATAATGTTTATCTATATGTCTGATATAACCCCCATAAGTTACGTAAACTTGCAAATAACCCTTTTAATTTTAAACTATCTACTTATTTTACTTTAACCGGTTTAGCCGGATGACATGTTTAAATGATCATAACTTTGTTTATTTTTTAAAAAATCATTATTTTATACGTGTTTTTTTTATCACTTACTTATATGTATGTAAGATAGTAGTTAGCATAACAAATTGTACATAAGTGCTGTAAAACTTTTATTAAAAAAGAAAAAAAAAACTTACAGAGGAAATTTATCCACATTTTTTTTTATTGTGGATGCTTGATTATAGTTTTGTTTGCCATCAGCTTTTTTGGTCAAAAAGCTTCTTACAAAAAGCAGTAGGAAAAAAGCTTGCTTTCAAAAACATGTAATGAGTGTGACAAAAAGTTAAAATAACTAACTTTCAACATATTGATTTTTGACATTTTTTTTGATAAATTTCACAGTATGTTGTCAAAAAACAATAAGTAACACGTCAAACATAAAAATAAAATTTTAATTGAGATACGATCAATATTCAATTAAATTCTGAAAATTATGGCGAAAAAGCCACAAAATCTCCAAAATATGCGTATTTTTTTCTTTTAACTTTTCTAGTTATATTCCTTCAAAATCTAAATTTTTAAAAGCTAAAAAAAGCAGTGATATCAAACACATGTGCCTTTTTAAAAGTAAAAATCTAAAAAAGGTATAAATAAAAAGTTGATGACAAACATGCACTATATAGAAGAAAGAGTATTTTTCAAAAAGTATTAATGTATATATTTGGTGTTTTAAAGTTTTAATATAAAATATGGGTGTTAATTGCAAAAAAAAAGACAATTTGTTGGTCTTATTTACAAGTTTTAGAAGTTTACTCATAGTACTTTGCTAAAGTAAGTACATTTTTTTTTGGTCAGTTAAGGGCTTTGTAATTTTGTAATGGTTCATCGACGCGAGTGACGCAGACACATCAGCTTCGTTTGACGTGGTTTTTTCTTATTGATGTATATTATCCAGTCATCGTACCAGATAAATCATATTTCATCATTTCATGTAGCATGTCATAAGTGCAACCACTATTACCTTCCTTTACATATTTCTTATATTTTGAATAAAAACATAAGTTTTTTCATTTTATATGAATAATTTATATTTATATAATTTTTCAGCTTTCGTATTTACTTGATTATTTTTATTTTATATTAGTTTTTATCTTTATTTTGTTATTTAATATATACACATGCACATGCATGTGAGAAAAAAGTGAAAAATGAGACGAGAGATAAAATATAAGGAAACAATTTGGTTCTCCTTGTATATGAAGAACAATTTGAATTTTTAAAATTTGAGGGAAGAAATAAGGAATCTGTTAAAAAAACAAAACAAAACATTTTATTTGGTAAATTTTCTCAAAATCTAATAAAAAGTATGGTTTGAGTAACCTACACTACTTGCCCCGACCGTATCAGTTTTTTTATTCAATGCCCTAAATTTTAAGTGTAAATCTCATTTTTCTTATTCATCTACTCATTTTGCACTTACACACTATATCAACTTACTATCATTTTCTTTATTTTTATTATTTTATCATTTTATCCCTTTAACATAAATTATACTAATATATTTCATATAGTATAGGATTAGAGGAGATAAGAGAGAGAAATAACTATAAAAAAAATTTGAGTTATATTTTGGTTCCTTGCTTTTAAAGTGAATGATAAATGATTGAATGACTCCTTAAATTTTAGTGAATGGTTAGGGAGAACACTTTTTTGGCTCATAACCACTAAAAATAGAATAGGGTGGACATATAAGTTACCAGATACGGATGTTCGGACTATATGTTTTCAACGACGTAACTTGTCTTTAATGCTTCTGTTTGCTAAATAACAACGTGCATGCATATTTCTTCATATACTTGCGCACAGAAAAGTAAATTTGTCATGAAAAAGATACTTGCAATGCACTAAATAGACATTTCTTTCACAAAAGAGAACATCCAACTAAAATCAAACAACATTTTACTTTCACGAAATAAAACCCCAGCATACATTTTAATCGAAGTACATGGCATCGGTGTGAATGTCCTCTAAGTCGTTCATTCTTTAATTACCGAGATACTCTCAGTTTTAAAAGACCATTATCATTTTGGTTATGGAGTGGATATGTCCCATCGGCAAATCCTTTGATGACATACATGGAGAAACCGTTGATAAAATGGGTTTTAGTGATTACGACGTGCATGGATTTTAACGTGGTATTTAAACAAATTCTTTGTGCTTTTTTTGCTTTCGGTAAAGTTGGTTTTTGTTTACAGACCCGACTCATTTGTTACAATTGTTAGGCCTCAGCCAACAGTTGATGGAGGACATTCGAACATAAGATAAAATAAAAAGGTCTGAATCAGAAAATTAAAATCATATACACTTTGATTTATTTAAGTTACAACCAAAACCCATTACTTTTAGTTGTCCATAACAATTTTTTTTAGTACAAGTGCAGTTGCATCAGATGGATGTGATGTTTCTTGATACAAATTTGGTCTATTTGGAGATAAGTTTTGGTAGACTAGCTATGGGGATTATATTCAGATTTAACCTTATTATCACATGTCATTACACTCTAGTTTTTTTTTTTTACATTATATAGAACAAGGGGCAAAATATATACTTTAGTGTAATTCCACTACATTCTTAGATTTTCTTCCTTTAAATCATAATTTCGGTCAAGTCTTTGAGACGCCTTTTTGTTCACTGTCCTACTGTTCGAAAGTGTTACATGAGATGTATGAAGTTTGAACGCTAATTAATGCTCTGTTGCTATAGTGTAGATACAGTGAGTGTGTCCAAATTGAAAACAAAAATAGCAACATAAATTCTTACTACTAATCTGATACTATAACTTATTGTTATTTGAACTTTTGGGTATGTTTTTGTAATTAGAAATTTTTGGTTATATTTTTGTTAATTTAGTTTCAAAAGTAGTATATTTTGTTAATTTATCCTAGTTAAAGTGTTCCATGTTTTTATTTGTGTTTTACTTTGTTGGAAAATTGGTCTTTAGTTTATTAAATCATAAAAAATATTAATTGTAAATACTATTACCATAAACAATTAAATGCTGAATTAAGGAATGAATCGGATTTTTACTAACCATAAATAATTATATGAATTTAAGTTATGGATAAGATTTAAACAATATCTGTGGACACTTGTTAGCCAAACCGTTCTAAAATAATAAAAATGAGCATTGAGCATATACTTTGCCTACCTCTTAAGAAAAGAATGGTTTCTCTTAACAATTCCCATTATATGAATTTGAACTTACTTGAAGAAGAATCAGATTCTTCATATACCTCTCTTTAATTGTTAACTTACTTTCGCCAATTCATAAATTAGAATCTTGAAACATAACTCAACAAAGTTCTCTTGGACTTGAACGGATGCTAAATGGTGATTTATTCTTGAATATATGAAGAGTTTGGTTAGCATGTAAAACTATGAAACACCACAATATAGTTGACAAACATTCATCTCTATTTATCCGTCACAGGAAAAAAAAAGTTACCTGTGAAATGTCTTGAAATTATAAATTACATCATATAATTTCCATACTCAAGATAGAAAGTTGCATAGTATCATGTTAGCATCACCTATCATGCAACACTAGCAAGATATTCACCTTCTACAGTTAAACTTAAACTTAAACTTAAACCCCTTCTTAAATAAAAATTGATGACTAATATACCCAACTCAAAAAGCATTTAGTTTTAATCATCGTACTCATTTTAAAGCCTTCTTCATCACTCTTTTCTCTAACCCTTCATACTTTTCTTAGACCATAAGCTTCCTACTCTTCATCTCTTCATATTATATATCTCTTTCCCCCAATAGTTAACTTCTCTAAAACCTTCAATGGAGGATACCTATCATTGCACTAAACCACAAGCATTCCCCAGAAAATCTAGAAAGCATTCTCATTTCATGTTCAAAGCTATCATTTTCGCAATTTTCGTTTATTTACTTTCTTTGTTTTCATCTCATTCTTCTGAAGATCAAACAACAAAGTGGGATCTTATTCAGCTTATTCTTATAGGTGTCGTAGTATCTTACGGTCTTTTTAGTCTGAATAACGACGAATCAGAGGAGAATCTCCAGAAGCTCGATGAAACGGATTCATATTTTTCTAACAATTTCAAAGTTTCGTCCTTTTTCAATGACAAAATTGACTGTCAGTCCGGGTCCAATCATGCAATAGAAGTGTGGAAATCTCAATACTTAAAAAAGGACACATTGGTAGTGTTAGAAGAAGAAAGTTTTGTTTTGGGTAAACAGACAAACTCAAGCAACACGTTTGAAAACGGTGAAAAACCTCTCCTTTTGCCTGTTAGAAGCTTGAAAAGAAGAAACTGGGAAATGGAGGAAAATAGTTCTTTTCAATTTGAGTCGTTAGTTCTTTCTGACTCAAAACCAGATTTATCGGAAACAGAAATGAAAAACGGTAAAGAATCTCCCTTGCTTCCTCTACCCTTGCTTTCTCGTTCATCCGAACCCAAGCCTTATGATTTGATAAGAAATTGGAGTGAAAGTTCAACAAAAGTAGCTAATACGGGAAAATCAGTTCGGACGTTTCGAAAGTGCCAATCAAATGCAGGAGTGTTGGAAAACAAAAAAATTCTTGAAGAAAAAAGGACTCATTTGGTAAGTGAAAGGAGGGCTTGTTTGGAAGTATTTGATTTCAGGGACTATGAGAAGGGTATTAACTACAAAAATAAGGAGTTTAACCATAATAATGAGAATGGTGAAGGGAGAGATGTGGATAAGAAAGCTGATGAATTTATTGCTAAATTCAGAGAGCAGATTAGGCTTCAGAAACTGAATCATTTCGGAGATGATTACACTATTTGTAATCTCTAAGTGAATTGGATTTATTTACTTTTGTTTTTATTACTTGTTCATTCTTATTTTTAAACTCGGATTCAAGATGTTGCTTCCTTTACAAGTAGAGAAGTCGGTTATTATGAAGATATCAACAGTTGTGAACAAACATATTTTTTAATGTTAGATCAAGTTTTCAATATGTTCTTACGCGTGTTAGGGAAAGAAAGAGAGAACGGCGGGACAGCTACTACATTAGACCAGTTTGTCATAAAACGGTGTTGCCATATCGTCAAGGGGATGATAATAAACACATGTCGCACCTTGATTTTAACAAAAAATGAAATGATTGTATAAGTAATGCTCAGCATCACAAAAGGAATTGAAAGAGGAAGAGGGGAACTGGATAATCATTTTTATGAAAGAGGTTATTTAAATACGTCTAGTATATGCATTATGCTAAGCAAAGATTATATAAAATGTTACTGAGATAAATAACTTCGCCGGAGTGATATTTTAGACTACTTATGCATTAGAAATCCAAGCGAACTACACGCCTCAGAAGAAGTTTGTTACAATCTTTTCTAGTTTGCTTTCAATTTCAACAGATAAGTTTTTCACAATGTATAAAATTGCCAATCTATCGGAAGTCACTAAATGTGCATGCAGTGTAACAAAAATGAACAGTTGTCCTTAACTGGACTATGAACCAACCACTTTATCATGTTTAATTGTATATGCTTAATGAGGAAAACTAATTGCTATCTTGTTCTTATTCTTGTTCTTTCTTTTGATGTTACTCCTTGATAGCATAGGCGTATAACAGATAGCCTTGCGTATTATGGGGGTTTGTCCCATAATACATATATGTTTTGCTTCTGTTATGCTTCAATAAAGGTCATGTTCTTGAAAAAAAAAAAAAAAAAATAGGCGTATAACAAGACATGACAATAATTTGGACAAATGCCTGAACTATTCAAAGCGGTCGGACCTAGCAACTACATGCAATAATATTCCATCATCGTAACGACGAAAGCAAACAAACAATACTATGTGCCGGGAGAATGTAACAAATAGTTTTTTTAAGTTAGGCAATGTTTCGAATAATCAGCCAATGATTGGTTTGTTATGAGTAATTAAAAGCAGATCGAATCATGCTTATATGCTTATCAATAAAAACCGATCATATCAAACACATAATGTAATGTGGCGTACATGGATAGTCTGCCGGACTCTTCATGGTAATCCAAATTTGTAAGGATTCAGCTTATTTTTAATTAAATTCTGTTTGGGTTGATGCAATTTTTTATGCTTTTCAGGGACATTTCTCCATCTTAATAAATGGATAACAGATTGGAGCTCACTCTTTCTAGCTAGATTGTTAATTTCGCTTAAGTAAATATTTGATTCCACTTACAAAGATGGTTTGTTGATTATGATTAAATAGTATTAACTGTAATTTGTTTATTAATCATTTGATAGATTTGATTCCAAAATTTTAATAACCGGCCACTATTGATTTGGTCTTAATTGAATTACCAAACAAAATCAAACAGAATTATACGCACTTAACTTTTTCGAGAACAAGCTAACGTGGCAGAAAATGTAACTGGACGACAACCTAATGGAAAAGAAGGAGCATTGCAATTTCTTACTAAAAGTTATTAAACCAAATACAACTAACAACCACAACACAATAAACAATTAAACCTAATTCCCATCATCAAATCACAAACAAATTCATAGTTGATTACGTATGCATAAAAAAGCATAAAGCTAACACCAACGATCATTCACAAAACACTATCTAGGTCCCCACAAAACCACAAGTATACAGACCATAAAGATACAAAAATGTGACATTCCATTAGAATTTATAGTAGGTGGTGTCAAATAAATCTAGTTTAAGAAACTAATTTCATTAGATCATTCAATTAATTGACTAGACATTCAACTTTACATATCATCTTCCATGTTTTTTTTCATTTTTATAGGGTTTATCTTTCCTTCTTGAAACGGGAGAACTATTATTAGTACTACAGACAAAGTAGACTAATATTGTCTCTCTTTGTAAACAAGATACATAGTATTCAAATAAGTTGATCTAACAAATTTCATTTTATTTTTCAATAGATTGATCAGACTCCCCTGCAGTACTACGTTTTTTCTCTTTTTTTATTGATTTTTTTTTTTTCTTGTCCTTCGGCTCTTTTGAGTTTTTTTTTTAAAGAAAAAAAAAGGAAGAAAGGTTGATATTGAAAGACAATATAAGTTGTAAACTCGACAGGTAGTGAAAGTAGCTCATCAAAGAAACACCTTCCAAAGTTCAGTGTGTGAGCCACTATTGTACAAAAGTTATCCTGAAAATTTCTCTTTACAATACAAATGAAGAGGGTCACACAATTGTTAGAATTTCACTTTACACATGTTTCCTTTTTCTGTTTTGTCCATCATTTTTGTTTATTTTAAAAAAAGGGATTAAATTTGCAGTAACGTAAACTCGTCCTTGTCTTTCATATTATGAGGTAGGCAAATAAGTTCATCAAATATATTTCAATAGATTAATAAGGTTAGGTGAATACACACACTTTAAACACACTATAATGAGATGATCAATACTAATTGAGTAAACAAAAGCATAACATTGATAATTTATCTCTCAACCAAGATATGGGGTCAAAAAAGGTTAACAAACAAATACCATTAGATAATTGAATAAAATGATTAGACATCCCACTTTACACAACATTTCCCATGTTTCTTTTCTCTCTCCTTCTCCATTGTTTCTTCTTTAAAAAAAGGAAGAAAGTTTAGTACTAAAAAGACTAATAACATAAGCTAATTTTTTCTATCAAACAAGATAGGTCAATAGAAACAAAACATTACATGACCCACCATATCACATTGCCCACAATCCAAATCTTTAGACCATTTCCAACTAAAACACCTCAATCCCTCAAAATACATATACACCATGAGTCCAAAACTACCCATTACTAAGGTTAAAAAGACCGTTATACCCTCGACCAACGAAACTACTAGGAATCTTGGGTTGGCGAAGGGATATAGCAGTCGATGTGGTGGCCCAAGGGTTGACCGGAATGGGACGGTGATATGCTGACATGGCAGCTGCTGACGTTGCGGCGGCTGATGTGGCGTTGGACGGAGGTGCTGACACACGCTCACACGAAGGGCACATGGTGAGGGTTGTCGGCGGGGCCATTTGCATGTAGAACTGAGGGGATAGTTTTAGCGCCCTTAGCTCTTGAACCTCCTTTTGTAGCCTTCGATTTTCCTCGGTTAGATTTTCGCAACATCTTTTAAGAAACTCACAGTCAACCTCAGTTTGCTTCAACTTTGTCCTGTACCAACGAACAAACCATCCGTTAGATGTATTCAACAGCGAAGATCTTGATCTATTACTTACAGGAAATATAATAACATTAACGTTTAATAGCATTGCCAAGGAAAATAACCCATATCATGTTAAAAAGTCATGAAAACGAGTCAAAATTAATCCAATTTCTCCGATTGATAACACTTAACAGAGTGAATGGGATCTGCCCAGATTTTTTAATTTTTTTTACAAAAGCAAATACATCAAAATACTACTCACAATCAACCAAGCTGATTTACATTTTCAAAGTATTGTTAGGCCAAAACCCCTATTGAATTAAAAACAAGATGAGATGAGAAGTGGCAACCAAACAAACTCTGTCTATGAATGACATATTTAACATGTAACTGAATCAACTCCATTACAAAAAATAGAAAAGTAAAAAATAACAGAAAAGCCCTTAAGAAAAAGTTAAGGAAGCAAACAAACCTTGCCCTCCTATTCTGGAACCAAACCTCAACCTGCCTTGGCCTCAACCCAAGCCGTTTTGCCAAAGCCATTTTCTGCTTCTGCAAATTACACAATT